>CM066208.1:11696638-14196638 GCA_033675395.1 Rhodiola chrysanthemifolia | reverse complement strand
CGGGTACGTCTCTCAGAATCCCTTTCGGGAGTCTACAAGACCGATCCGCAAGGCGAATGGAGATGTTAGTAGGACAGAGATCACCCAAGTTCAGTTTAGAATATAGAGAATATGGCATGATAGACACACTAGCACCTAAATCACATAAAGCACGACGAATAGTAAGACCGCCAATATCCCTGAGTCCTTAAGATTGGGCGGCATGGGCAGGTGCATGGCAGCACTACACTCCTCACTTGGGGCTACTGTCTCGGTTCCGTCCATCTTCCATTTCCCAGTCATAATCTCCTTCATGAATTTGGCATAGGTGGGGATCTGCGTGATTACATCGGTGAAGGGCATAGTGATGTACAGAGTACGAATCTTATCCACGAATTTCATGAACTCTTTGTCTCTTCTAGCACCCTTGAGTTGCTGAGGGAATGGAATCGGAGGCTTATAAGGAGCTGGCTCCACTGTCTGCGCAGAATTTTCATTTCGGTTTTCAGCTTCTATTGATGATTCCGCTTCAGCAGGAGCAGAATTGAGTGCTGATTTTTCTGATGTTGCTCGAGTGGTTTGAGCTGGCAGCATTTCAGGTTGTTTGCCACCTCGGAGTGTGATAGCATTGACCGATTACCTAGTGTTGTGCTCTGGTTTTTAAGGGAGTTTCCTATGTTCTCTCGTTGCTGAATTTGCCTGCTGAGCCACCTGAGTCTCCAGCATTCTGTTCTGGATGGCGAGCTGCTCAACAGTCCTTCGTAACTCTCTGACCTCGGCAGCGGTGTCCTCAGATGTCTTTCGCTGATCGGTCATGAAGCTTGCTAGCATGGCTTCGATGTTTGAAGTTGAACCAGAATTCTGATCTCGCTGTGGTTGATCTCTACTGTTGTAGCTCCCTGAATTCTGATTTTGCTGCCCTTGTGGCTGATTGTTGTACTGAGGCTTCAGCTGGTAGGAAGTGTGGTTCTGTGTTTGCTGAGCCTGAACGGTGTATTGTCCTCGTGGTTGGTATGGTACACTGCCTTGTTGCTGTTTGTACGAGAAACTCTAAGGTGCTTGATTCTGTGGTTTGTACGAGAGGTTAGGGTGATTTCGGTTTGGATTGTCCCACCGGTTGCCGGTTGATCCGTTCTCGAAACCAGTCCCTTGATTATTCTGCCCAACAAAGTTTGCATCCTCTTGGTTTCCGCTGTCATCATTTGATCCTATTACTGGACAACCATCTGCATAGTGAGAAGGAGAGCCGCATAACTGACAGTACACGCTAATATTGGCGACGTCTGAGGACTTCGTAGTGCTTCCTACCTTCATGTTCTGAATCTCTATTGCAAGTAGTTTCATAGTATCAGCCAACCGGGCAATGTCATTGGTGCTCTCAGTTTGGCAGAGATCCTGCACCCCCTTTCTATCCTTAGGATTACCTCGGTCGCTTGTCCAGAGGTGGTAATCTTGGGCTGCTCTCTCTATAATACCATAGGCGTCCTCCAGCAGGACTCCATTAAGCCCCCCACCAGCTGCTTAATCGAACAAGGTACGCATCCCCTGATCGATCCCCTGATAGAAAGTGTCGATAATCTGCCACTGCTCTAGATTGTGGTGTGGGCACATCCTTGTCAACTCCTTATACCTCTCCCATGAATCGTACAGAGTCTCACCATCGATAGAGCGGAACGAGATGATTTTGTTCCTGAAATGAGCTGTCTTCGATGGTGGGAAGTATTGTTGGAGAAAGGCTTCGGCCAGCTTGTTCCAGGTGGTAAAAGTACCTTCAGCATGGCTGTGTAACCATCTGCTAGCCTTGTCGGACAGTGAGAACGGGAACAGCCTGAGGTAGTAAGACTCTGGAGGGACACCGTTGGTTTTCACCGTGTTGCACATCTGAGTAAAACGCTTGAGATGCTGGTGAGGATCTTCATTCATTCGTCCAGAAAACTGATTGTTTTGCACCATTTGAATGAGACCTATTTTGAGCTCCCAGGTATTGTTAGCTATCCCCGGTGGTGCAATGGCGCACTGGAACCCAGTAACACGCGGAGCAGTGTAGTCTCCAAGCGTCCTGCGCACTGGTTGCTGCACTGGATGCTGCTGGTCGTCTTCGACCACTCCATTTAGCAATGCTGGGTTGTTTTGATTCATAGCCATTGCTGCGAAGTTGCGGTTCAGTGCTCGTAGCTTCCGAGCTTCGTTCTGGGCCTGACGAGTTATTCTTCGTAGGTCCGGTGTGTCCTCGTCTGAAATCTGAATCTGCTTCTTCCGTCTGGGTGTTTTCTTTGGCATGAACTAGCTAGTACCTGCAAGAGCCAAGAATCACCGTGAGTGAAGCAATTAAAGCAGAAAAAACAGATAACAAATAAGGCGGAATAGTTTAAACTACACACGTTAAATCTAATATCACACTAAACGCTGCTCCCCGGCAACGACGCCATTTTGACACGCGTATTTTTAACCCTTTATAGTTGTCAAAGTATTAGTTTTAGGGGTCAAATTGCAGTCAAACAATATTTATAAACCTTGGTAAGCCAAGGGTCGATCCTAGGGGCAGTGCGTGTGATTACTAGCAAATAGTGTGACCTATTTAGCTATTCCAATTAAAAGAGGTTTGTTTGTTTGTAAATTGCAGAATTTAAATGGCAGAAAATTAATGGTTGTACTTAATCAGAGAAAGAATCCCAGAATCCATACTTCACCCGTGCTAACCCCACTAATCATGCAATCATTCTACGTTAATTATTCATGCTATCGAATATGGTATATAACCGAAATAACACTAGACAAGCCGCCCATCCACGGATCATTGTCTAGATTAATCTCAATCGTTGAACGCCGCCCATCCACGGATTATCAACGATTTCGATTTATTAAACTAAAGGTTTTCCTATTAGTTCATGTAAACATGACCTAACATCAATTTCATGCAATCCGGTTAATCCCTATGGCCCAACCACCTTTCGGCATATAACCTAAATACGTTCTAGCAATGCAAACATGCCCTTTGATGTAAATACTTGCATAGAACGATAATATTAAGCACACAATGAAATTGAATATTCGAATCGCATAAATAAAAAACTTCAATTGATCACATGAGAGTTAGGGTTACATAGCACGGGATCCGTAGGATCCCGTAATAAGAGGACTACTCACTATTCATGGTGATTAAACCAAAAACAGTGTATATTGAAAGGAAGAAACGAGTAAACCGTAAAGACGCGGTGAAGCTCGATGATCCTCACGCTGAAAGCTCTGTCTTCTCTCCCAAGGTAGGGTTTCTTTTTCCAAAATAACAACACCTGTGAAATTATGATTGTGTTTCCTTTTATAGATCGTCCAAAAAGGTTGAAAAGCCCAAAATTGATTTTTGGAAACAACTTGAAGTCACCTGTCGACGGACCCGTTACACCCGTGACAGCCAGGTGTGTCACGGCTATCACGGCTTGAGCCAAAATCTCGGTTGAAGAAGAAAAGTGACGTGACTCCCGTGACAGGTGAGTGTGTCGCGGCTGTCACGGGCTAAGCCAAAATCTCGGTTCAAGAAGAAAAGTGCCGTGACTCCCGTGACAGGTGAGTGTGTCACGGCTGTCACGGGCTCAGATCCCTTTGTTGGTCTTTTTCGTTGATTTTTCCGTTCTTTCGATCTCACTGGCTCGTGGAGCAAGGATATGCGTTATTTTCCTGAAACACTAGAGAAAGACATCAAATAGAGACAATTTGCCCGGAGAACGAGTATTATCCTTCATCGAATGCAGTGAATAATTAGTCGAAATATCGACTGATCATGACCCCGATCTATTTAAGTTGAATACGAAATATGTGTAGATATAGTATGTTTAAAATATTAGTTCAAGTATTAAAAACTTTAACTGTAATGTTACATTATGAATCTTTTTTTACACTTTTGTAGATATATAATGTTCGTAACCTTGAATTATTAAACTTTTATTTTTAGTGTTTTTATAAAATAGGTATAAATAAATACATGTGTCATTTATAAATATAAATTGAAATAAATAGATGAGTGGATAGTAGTTTAGGTGAGTGGGTCCTACTTTAATTTATGTGAGTGTAGTTTATAATAGAAATAATAGGTGAGTGGATATTAGGTTGTGTTGGATGAATTTGGGTGAGTTTAGATTGTGTTGGACGAACTTGGGTGAGTTTAGATTGTGTTGGATGAACTTAGATTGTGTTGGGTGAGATTGGGTGAGATTAGATTAGATTGTATTAGTTTAATGGAGATTGAGTCAATCTCCAAAGAACAGGGCCTTAGGCACAAATGTGTTTTTTTCCTTTGATTGTTTCACCCGTGTGTGTTTTTTATTATAAAAGAGGACATAATTATTAAAAAAAATATTATGGGCCACACTCAAGACTATTTGTCATGCGATAACCTATTTTGTCGCAAGGTTATCTAAACTTTACGACAATAATACGATAAATTACTGTTGTCGTACGATATTTATCGCACAATTATCGCAAACATCCGTACAAAAATTGTGTTATCGTGCGGTTGTAGTACAATTGCCGTACAAATATCGCACTTTTGTACGACAATAATTGTTATCGCACAATTATAATCGTAAAAAAATGCCGAAATTTGTAGTGCAACATCCTCCTTTGATATCAACCCAGCAGCCAGTGTCACACTTCTGTGATTGTTGTCAACGCCAGTGAATGGTACAAAAACAAGATTGTACCTATAGATAAAAAAATTCAGTTAAGTTCGAAAAAATGAATTGTGCCTAAATATAACATATTCAGATGCCTTACTTATTAGTTATGTATGTAGCATCAAATGACACAACATCACCAAATATAATGCAATCAGCCCTTTCTATTTGATCAGCCCAGAACAATCTGGATATATAGAGAGCCATGCTCATCTGCATAGTACTCAAAAGAATAACTCTGACAAGTATTTTTCTTGTTCGATAAACTGTCCACTATCATCTGCGCATCGTTAAGACCAATATATAGCTTCAAATCCCTCTTGAAATTCTTGAAATCAGTAACGGTTGCCCCAACATTACTGGACCCCCCACATAAATCTTTCACAAGATGATGCGCTTTGGTAGCCCCAATTCGGTATTTACCACATTGCATGATAATATTTTGGTGAACAACGGACAACTGCCTATTTTGATTCAAATATTGTTTACCAATTTCATCAACCAACCAATGATTGTGAGCTTCCTCAAAAGAGTAGACACGGTATATACCACCATTAATTATATTCAAACACATTCTTGCAAAACATCCACACCTAATGTCCCTTCTATGCCTCTCACTTTGTTCTACCGAATTTACTGTGTCGACAAGTGTAGCCTTCCCTTTGAACCCCTCCTTTGAGCACACCAAATACTTGTGGGTTAGTACACCATCTGACCTTGTGCTAGTGGTCGATAAACGCATAGAAAACCCAACAATGTATGCATAATGTTTGTAAAACGTGATAGCATCTTCAACATTTTTAAATACCATCCCAATACGAGGTTTAAATTCATCTGGACACTTAGGAATCCAATGTCTAGTGCCAGAATCTGATACAAACGAACTAGAATCACCATCACAAAGTCAGCATCAAGATCACAGTGACCTGTTGCGCACAAACATTAAACAGTTACAATTAGGTATTAAATTGGAAAATATTTACAATTACTTTACTTAAAAGGCTTACATAACTTACAAAATCTCGGCAAACAATTATGAATTACATGCTACAAATTATAAATGGAAAACTACTAATTAAACAGTTGCATGGTCGAATCTCCCATACATTGCGATACGAATTATATGTATCAATCTACGCATTTTAAACAATTGCTGTAACTCGTATTCGTACTGCCGAATTACGAGTCTAGCGAACACGGTGACATTTGAGTGCCGATACTGCCGAATTACAAAAACGACTGTTCGATTAATATGGTATCGTATCATTCTAATCAAAACGGTTACATACAATGCAAGCCCTTATAACCAACTAATTACCTGCATTGGGACCGACGGATGTGCTCATACTTCACACGGACGAACGACGACAATTGGCAATAAAGGTTTTAAGATATCGATGACGAACGACTTTCGAGAAGAAACATAAAACGAAGATCGAAAACCTAATCGAACGAACGTCGGCGACAAAATAGGAATTTGCCCAAAATTAGATTCGATAAAATGACGAATACACCCCATTCTCGATTTTATTCCGAAAATAGATGCAAATATATTGGTAAAATCAAGTCTGTTGGATGATAAATCGGATGGATATTAAAATTTCTTATTTCTCACCAAAAATGTCATTTCTCATTTGATCCCAACTCAAGGTAAGAGAACAAAAAAATTGTGTACAATCATTATCATACGTAATAATTCCCGATCTCAAGAGTTATCAATATATTATTGGTTGCATGCGCCAATAATAACCAACCCTACCTGTACCTTATTCATCAATCTTGAAGTTCAATGGACCTGACCCATTAACAAGTCATAAAAAAGTACCATGGTTTTTTCAATCATAGAAAGTACCATGAGACATGATCAAAAAAACCATGCACCCTCACCATGATCTTTTAGATCATAAAAAAGATCATCCCATGATCTTTTTTTGGGTTTTTATCATGAGAGTTGGGCCAATCGCAAAGCGACACGTGTCCTATGTAAGAAACAGTACAATTTTTATTTTGATCTTGCAACAAATATATCTTCTAAATTACAAAGTAAAAAAAATCAAAATAAATACCAATATTCATAATTTTTTGAGCTCTATAAAACGAGATACACTTTGATATATTTTTATTAATCTTAACATTTATGAGCTATAATTTATGTAGTGATGAGAGAGACCGATGATAAACTTTTTTTTATCATGAGTGGAGTGCACTTGATCAAAATAATCATGAGGTATGATAAGACGAGAGAAAAAATGGATGAGAGAGATGGATGATATGTTTTTTTTATCATGATGGAGGATGCTCTAAGGGCATATGCAGCGGTGACAATCTTGGGGAGGATTTGGGGACGATCTCGGCGACTTCCTTGTGCAGCGGTGACATCTCGACGAGAACGTATGGTAGGCGAGGATTTCTGGACGAGATCGTCCTCCGAGAAATGCTGGACGAGATCGGCTGAGCGGACGATCTCCTCGAGTGCCGTGACTGCCTTGACATGCCGTGACATGTCTATATGTCACGGTAGTCACGACACTCATATGGCTCAGTGGTTTTTGCCCCCGCCGTGACATGCCGTGACATGTCTATATGTCACGGTAGTCACGGCACCCATATGGCTCAGTGGTTTTTGCCCCTGCCGTGACATGTCTTAATGTCACGGTAGTCACGGCACTCATAAATTCTCACCAACGGTAACATTTCACCAACAGCAACATTTTAAAATTTTTGATCAACAATTACCTATAAATACATCATTCATTTCAACAACAATTCACACCAAAATTGCTTACAACAATATTTCTTTTTCATTTCTCTCTTAACATGTCTACCAATTGGTGTATGTCTGAAGATGTGCAACTTTGCATATCTTATTGCCGACAATCGCTTGATCCAATTACCGGCGCCAAACAAAAAGTTGATAAGTTGTGTGAAAAAGTTGACACCGATTTTCAAGCAAATTGGGTAAGGGGAGAGGATGAAATAATTACGACCGATTTTCGGTCTAAAACTGCTCTTCAATCACGTTTCGCTAAGCTGAAGCCAAATTTGGTTCTTTGGGGCTCTTGTATTGCGTACGCTAGAAGAAATCCGGAATCGGGATGCAATTTGCAAGATGAGGTAAATTATTCGCGTAAATTGTTAAATGCAATTTTTACTTTGCAATATATTGATTATGATTTTAAATTTTGAATATTTAATTGATAGATAAGGAAAGCACAAGTACTCTATGTGGCCAAAAAGAAAAAAACATTCATACATTTTGATTGTTGGAAACAAGTAAAAAATCATCCAACATTTACAATTATTGAAGCAAGTACCCCAGCCCCCCTATCTTACACATATCAAGCAAGTCCGGTAGTCGAAGAAGTGCATACACTTGACGTACATCCAACTCCGTCATGTGAAGTTCCAGAATCTTCTACACCCGAAAGCAATCCTGGAAGTTCCACGAGTCCGATTAGGCCGCCTGCAGTGAAAGCGGCCAAGGAAGCTAGAAGAAAAGGTAAGAAAGTAGCAAATCCTTCATCAAATGAGACTTTGATGACCATTGCAGAAAATCAAAAGAAATTTTTAGATTTGAGCCAAAAGCAAATGGAGAATGACTTCAAATTGCAACAAAAAGCTTTTAACCTTGCAAAAATAGAGGAAGAAACGAAGATCATGGAAATGAATATAGATGTGATGACTCCAAAGTCTAAAAGATATTTTTCGAAGAGGAAGGCTGCCATCCTTCGACAGTACGAGGAAGACGAACCTAACAATGACCAAGATGCTCCTGGAGATTATTCAGACTGTTACCGTCCGATCTTTTAGTTCATGTATTTTTCAATTCCTTAAAATGTTATTTCCATTCAGTTATGTATTTTGCATTAATGTAATTTCAATTCCTTTTAAATTGATGTCATGAAAAACCAATTCAAAAAGGCATCGTGAATTGAAAATACAACACACAAATTGAAATACAACACACAAATTGAAATGCAACACAGAAATTCAAATACAACATAGAAATTCAAATACAACACACAAATTCAAAAACAACCTCAAACTTAAACAGATGCTTCCATGTTGTTAACATAGTTCATAATTGTTCACCGGTTTCCATAAACCAATTATGCTTCACGAGATCATTTTGCAACTGCGTGTGGAGATATGCAGATTGAAGAGTTGTCAAGCGATTACCAAATGCTTCTGACTGTTGGGCTCTTCCAACTGGATCATGAAGATATTGATTACCATTCTGATCTGTCGGGCCATCATATACCGTGAAAGCAGTACGAGGATTATGTGGATCTTCCTCGTCAACTTCAACAAATTCATCGTCTATGAATTCTTCCTCAACAATCATGTTATGCATTATGATGCAAGCCAACATAATTGTTTTCAAAACACTTTTTCTATGACACATACCTGCATGACGGACTATCGCCCAACGAGATTGCAAGATCCCAAAGCACCTCTCAACATCTTTGCGGTACGACTCTTGTTTCTTTGCAAACAATTTCTCAGGATCACCTTGTGGATTCGGAATTGTTTTCACGAAGGAGGAGTACTCTGGATAGATCCCATCACCTAAAAAATAACCGGCGTCGTATGTGTTCCCGTTAACTTTGTATGTCACTTGAGGGCAGATTTTGGCGGGGAGCGGATCAAAAATGTCTGATTGATGTAAAACATTGATATCGTTTTGTGCTCCGGGTACACCAATGAAACTATGCCATATCCATGTGTCGTACGATGCTATTGCCTCCAAAATAATGGTTGGGCTACCTTTACGACCTGAGTACGCGCCTTGCCAAGATGTTGGGCAGTTCTTCCACTCCCAGTGCATACAATCGATGCTTCCAATCATACCAGGGAATCCTCGTTGCTCTGCTCTTTGTAACAATCGACTCTGGTCATATGCATTCGGAGAGCGTAAATAACGGTCTGTGTAATGTTCAACTACTTGAGCACACCACTTCTTCAGGCACTCTAGGGTCGTTGATTCTCCCATCCTTGTGAGCTTGGCACACTGATCCGCACATGAATCGTATGCCAACATCCGTATAGCGGCGGTCATCTTCTGCTCTGGAAGGAGACCAAGTACTCCAGCCGCATCACGACGCTGATGCCAATATCCATCATGATTGCAAAGCTTGGTAATGATACGATTAAATAGGTTTCTCATTCGGTACCTTCGTCGGAAGTCGACTTCGGAGAAAATTGGGCGTTCGACGAAGTAGTCTTCCAACAGATTCTGCCCCCTCGATCCCCTTTGCCTTTATCGATTTGGTTGGCGACTGCTTGAAGCATCATCTTCATCACCCGCCGCTGCAACAACAACGGCATCCATAACGAACGAGTTAGCCGTCTCAAGCATTTGTCTCCTTCTTTGTCGGTACTTCAAATAACCCTCATTGAAAATGAAAGAATTCATGATACGAATGAGCAAGAATGGCTGGGAAATTGAGATGAGTGAAGGAAGTTTTATTGTGATTCAATGAGAAGAAAAGTCTAATTTTTATAGACCAGGAGCCAATTTTTTGAATTTCAAAAATAATAATTTTTTATTCATGAATAGTAATAGGAAGTGATCCGCAGGATGGCATTGCTGCATAGAGTATGCAGAAATGTTGTTACTGTTCACTGAATAGTAATAGAAATTGCTCAGTGAGGAAGTTCTCAAGGAGATAATATGCTCCAACGAGTGCGGATGCCCTAAGAATGAGCACGATGGTTGACATTCTAAACCGGTGGCGATTCGGTAATTATACTAAAGTAGGGAGCCCAAAGAGTAACGAGCTATTCCTTCTTCTTCAACCTTTGTCTATTTGGTTTAATAAAAAATACAGAGAGGGGAGGGAAAGTGAAGAGATTCGAATTCGTCAATCTCCATGGCGTCTACAAACTCACCTTTGCTCTCCGCCGTCAGCTGCTTCAACTCCTCCTTTCGCCTTTTCATCATCAGCAGAAGCATCTTCCAGCCGTCCACACTTCACCTTTCCTCATCTGCAAGATTCTCCATCCCCACTTGCCTTTCCATCTTCTCTGTGTGCTTTCCTGAAGCTAAGAATCTCTATCTCTATCATCACCACAACCATTCTCCATTACTTTCCTCATCTCAGATTGCTTTTCATATTTTTGTTATCGATCGTTCCTTTTTATGATGCTTTGTTTCTTCTTCCTCCTCTTTACTGCTCCATCCCTTGCTATCTACTTGCAAGCTTCTCTCTCTCTCTCTTTCCTCCTTTGCTCTTTACGCTTTCCTCCTCATTTCTACATAAGAAAGTTGCCGTTGAGGAAATTTGTTCTTAAGTTAGCTTTGCCGTGTTTATGGCCTCTTCTGACGTGAACCACATCTCACAGCCTTGTATTTACGGTTAGAACAACAGAACATATGCTTTTTTTTTCTCTTCAAATACTTTTTGTCTCCTTTTCATTTTTATTTTTTTGATAAGTAGGCTGAGGTTTTTTTATACTTCTCTTGCATGTCATTTGATAATTAGGTTGTTTGATTTGGAGTTTTGAAATAGATAGCTGATGTGTGATTTCAGATCTATAAGTAGTGCCAGTGCCAGTCTTCTCTGAAATTTATTTGCTAGACAAGAGTTATAGTTAATACCATTCCCATGTGATGATTGTTGTTATGTTTGGCTTTTGAGGATTTTCTTTTTTTTGATAGTGCCTTTTGAGGATTTTAACTGTGAACAGCTGGGCACTTTCGCTCTTCCCACTCAGAGAAAAAATCAAAACTGATGAAATGGTTGAGCAAACTTTATAAAGGTGGTTCAGAACGAAGCACACCAAGAGGGCAGCATCCGCAATTTCTTGGCGACGAGGACATGGTTTGGCGAGCCCCAACTAGATCATTGGTACATACTTTTAATTCTCTGAGCTTTTGCGATCAATGTCTGCTCCTTTTGCTATGTCAAATTATCAAAGCTTGGATTCAGCTTCGCTTGTGTTGTTATAAGATATGCCAAACTAGTATAACAACCTGTTTATAAACCAAAGGACATCGCTTTTTATAGTGTCCTCTCATTTGTTGAAGGTTCTGACCATTCTTTCAAATATATCAGGATGGCCATCCAAGGAGAAACAAAGAGAAAGAGGAACTCGATCGAGCCATTGCACTTTCCCTTGGTGAAGATGAAAGAAGACCAAATGGTAGACTCTCAGCTTTCCCAATGAATACGCTTTACAAGAATAGACCATTCGTGGTTCAGTCATTGGATCGCATATGTTTGTGTTTATGTTATAATATCTTCCTATTTTTATGAAAATTTGAAATGATGTATTTCTTTAGGATACGGTTGGAAATCAGATGATGACGCAAATATTGCCAGGGAACTTCAAGAGAAATTGAATAAACCTTCTAATGCTACTTATCCGCCAACACATTACTATCCTAATAGATACAGGTAAGTTATTTTAACTCATCTTAGCGGGTCCATTTCTAAGGTTAATGGAATACATTCTTTCTTCTGTTAGTCTTCAAACTCACCAAGTGTATTGCTAACTTGTCTCATTTAACTTTTAACATGCCCAAAATTTTGAGTCAAACCATGTAAAATAATTGATATACCAAAACATAATGAGATCACTGAACTTTATGACATTTTGTCAGAAGAGAGACCTTAGCTTAAATCGCATTTTTGCATGTCACGCAGATGTATGTAAACCATCCACATTTCTACAAAAAGATTTTTACAAGAAGAAAAATAGAGTTAAAATGCTGTGCATCAGTTGAAAGTTGCTAAGCTACACTTTATTCTTTCTGGGTCTAAAATCTAAATCGAAGCACATGTTGTTAGCTGTCGTTGTTTGGTAATATCAAATTCCAAGAGTAATTTTTGTGGCTTTTACCTTCTTGCAGATTATGTGGTGGGTGCCACAGCAACATAGGCTACGGAAACTATTTGGGATGTATGGGAATGATTTTCCATCCAGAGTGCTTCCGCTGCCGTGCTTGTAATCACCCAATCACTGAGCATGAGGTACTCAATTATTGAAGCCTTTTTGCTGATGTTAATTTTTTCTATCTTTTTGTATTTACCTTCTTACTCGCTTTCTCTGTTGATTCAAGTTTTCCTTGTCAGGCAAAGATGCATACCATAAATCTTGTTTTAAAGAGTTGACACATCCCAGATGTGAAGTCTGTCATCAATTCGTAAGAAATCAATTATTATTTGTACTGTCTTGCGTGACTTGTTTTACGATTTTTATTGTTTCACAGTTTTTTTATGACCTATAGTTTGCTAGTAGTTTTGAGTAGGCCGCGTAAGTAGACTTCATCCTGAAATCTATTTTTAAATTTCAATGACATTAGTTGGCACAAAATTGTAGATTCCGATAAACGGGGCAGGTCTGATCGAGTACAGGTGCCATCCATTCTGGGCACAGAAATACTGCCCATCCCACGAGCATGATAATACAGCACGGTGTTGTAGCTGTGAAAGACTAGAGGTACTGATTTGAATTGACAAGTGTTGTTAATTTTTAGACCAAGTGACTCCAATCTACTAAGAAATTGTATCACACTTTCGTTCTGGATCTAATATACCACTTATAAAACACCTCCAGTCATGGAATGCAAGATATATTTCTTTGGGAGATGGTCGAAGTTTATGTTTAGAGTGCATGGAGTCTTCTATCATGGATACTGGGGATTGTCAGCCCCTCTACCACACAATCAGAGACTATTACGAAGGAATGAACATGAGGCTGGATCAGCAAATCCCAATGCTTCTTGTTGAAAGACAAGCCCTCAACGAAGCCATCGTTGGGGAGAAAAGTGTAAGTAACAACTATCATTTGAAGATTCATCATGAAACTAAAAGTAACATGAAAGCCTTGTTACCAGGGGTACCATCACATGCCTGAGACCAGAGGTTTATGTCTTTCCGAGGAGCAAACTGTCAGCAGTGTATGCTATCAGAATTCTCTAATATTTTTCCCTTTCATCTAATTAAAAATTTTATTGCGCTTAGCAAAAAATATTTGTGTTGAACCCCTTCAACAGATTCTTAGGAGACCGAGAATCGGAGGTCAGAGACTCATAGGAATGAGAACTCAACCCCAGAAGCTTATACGAAAATGTGAAGTCACGGCAATTCTTGTTTTATATGGCCTCCCAAGGTTAGTTTAGTGTCATATGCAGTACTCCCTTGCTAGTCATGACTGTTCTACATGACAGGCCTTGAATTTGAATATTCAGATTATTAACTGGTGCCATTCTGACACATGAGCTGATGCACGGCTGGCTACGGCTAAAAGGTAACTATCATAAATTTACCGCTTTAAGAATGTCTGTAATGAATTGGGTATAGAATCTAATAGCTTACATGAGGTGCAGGTTACCGAAACTTAAATCCTGAGGTGGAAGAAGGAATATGCCAAATGCTTTCATACATGTGGCTTGAAGCAGAGGTACTACCAGGGTTCAGAAACGCACCTTCGACTTCAACAGCCGCATCATCTTCCACATCCTCGTATAAGAAAGGTGGAAAGTCTAACTCTGAGAGTAAACTGGGAGAGTTTTTCTTGCATCAGATAGCAAATGACACATCCCCGGCTTATGGAGGTGGATTTAGAGCTGCAAATGCAGCTGTCAACAAATATGGTTTGCGTTGCACCTTAGATCATATTCGCTTAACCGGTAATTTCCCTATTTAAAGTTGTGCTACTGTGTCCTAGTGAACCTTGCAAAGTAGTGATTTCAGAGAATTATTTTCATGAAAATTTCAATGACCAAAAGCAACTAGGAAGGGGAACCAATTTATATCTGTATTGACTACTGTAACATATGTAACTCAGTTGGAGGATCTAACATTTACAAAGAAGGAACCGGCATATCCGTGTCACAAAATTTTAGTTTGATAGCAAATTGAGTTTTCAATTTTTAGCTGGATGGGAAAATGTTAGGAATCAAATGCTTGAAAATTCAAAATCCCTAATTTGTAAAAATAAAAGATGTACTGTATAAATGTAGTGCAAGAATATAAAGAATTGTGTGGTTGGGGCTACAAACGAATCGAATCGAGTATTGTATACCTCGAACTCGTCGACTCATAAAAACTCAAGCATGAACTCGACTAGTCGGAAATTTTAAGAACTCGAATTCGGCTCGAGTACTGTTTCGACCTCGTCTAGTCATACTAAGTCATGCTCGAACTCGACAATTTTTGAGAGCTCGAACTCAACTATATATGTGAACTCGACAAGTCTTACACGACTTATTTCCAGGGCAGGCAGAGATTCTGAGGCCCAACCCACAATGCTGGACCAATTAATTTTAACACTTTATTCAAGCGATGTGGGGATCAAAAGCTGCCACAATAGAGCTGGTTCTCACTAAAGCCATGTGAGCTAAGAAGCTCTCTCTCTCTCTCTCGTTCTTGTTCCAGAGAAGAGCGAAACTTGAAACCAGCATCGAATGAATTCAACGACGCACCAGTGTTGGTGTTCCATAATGTTGCTTTGGAATGGGCACCAAGCAAGGGCTTCAAAAGCCAATGTATGCTCGTCAAGCCTGTGAAGCCACTGAATTGGAGAATTCAAAGATGCAGCTTCTTTATCCCATATGTGTACTAAATTATCATTTCTTCCCCTCGCAAGTTGCTTTCCAGAGGCTGACCATTTCAGCCCCCAAACCTCGTCGTGGTTTCCTCTATAGAAACCAACAATGCATGACCTCATGTTTAGCTCCCGTGTTAAATGTTTGTGGGGAGGTAAAAAGCTCACTCCCAGACTGAACATACAAGTAGAGAACTCAAGTCAATTTAAATGAAGGAGTTGGTATATGCTCCAATAGAGGAGCGCTCAACTGAAACTCTCATGTTGGTGAGGTCGTGAGGCCCCAATCTTAACCATTAGATCAACTCCATCAAATTCATCTGGTGACGACACATGTTGCACTACCAAAATCCATCAAAAACAAAAAGCAAAAGCAAAACACTACTCCTTGCACCTTTAAATCTCAACTATTAGATCAAAATGATTTAAAGGTGTGAAATTGGGCCTCACGATCTCCCCAATACTCCCTCTGTCCGGTTTGTTTGTCCACTTCCTTTTTGGGTGTCCCCTAATGTTTGTCCACTTTCCTTTTATATATAACCCAATAATCAAATCAATCTTCTCTTTCCTACCAAGAAAATTTTATTTTATAAAAAAATTATACTTTCAATGATAAATAACTAATAATTTATGTGCGGGGCCCACCTCCACATACACTTTCCTTCTCTTTCTTCCGTCTTCTCCATCTCTCATTGTCCTTTATTTACTTTTCTTAATTCCAGTACAAACTGTCCTTTTGGACAAACAAACCGTGACGGAGGGAGTAGTACCCAACCTCATTTGAGCGCCCTCTGCTCCAATATTTGATTAAAAATTATGTAGGTATAATGAATAGGAAAAAGATCAAGTCAGAACCTTGTGATTTCGTCAGAAATTAGAACTTTTAATATCTGTTCGATTAAATCATCTACATTCTCTAATTTTAGCAAATAAAATAAATTTTTAATTACAGTATATATGATTTAACGGTACATTTGTCAATTTCAAAATAAATCACACGATCAAATATTTTGTGGGCGGAAAAGAATAAAAAATGATGGATAAGGCAAGTTCAGATTTGTTTGATGGATAAAATATGATGCATAAGGCACGTTCAAATATGTTCATCTGTCTGACAATGCTCTCTCAGTTCTAGCTATCAATCATGTTTAACATGCATATCCCGATGCGAAACCTCAATAATTTGCGGCCAACTACAAACCATCGGGCGCCTACATTCGTAGGCACTTTGCATAACTATATTGTACCTCAAGAGTGGCAAAATTGTAAACCTGTAAAAATTCGCGTTCAGGCCGGATTCGGGTCGGGCTAATCTCGCCCAATCAATTCGGACTCAAAATCTGGTCTAAGGCGACCCTATTTACTGAGTCGGGTAACCCATCGGGCCGGCCCGATACAATTATATATTAATTCAATTTAATTTTTCTACATAATGCATATCTTAAATAAAAATAACATGTTTTCAAAAGATGTATGCCCTTCAAATTATCATCTGATGAGCCATATTTCCCATTTGAAGTGCACTGAGTATCTTGACTAAAGTTGATCTTCTTGAGGCTTCAAATTATCATCTGATGATTCCATTGTACACTCCATACTAGCAAATTGAAAAAATTAGTAAAGAACCCAAAATTCAGTAACTTACTAATATTTTTTTTACAATGTCAAAGCAATGAACACTGAATCACAAAATTAAATTACATTAGCAGGACATATCATGGCATAAAATAAGTTAACACAACAACAACTTAAAGTGAACCCTAAAACCTTCATTATCATCGCAACAGTAAATTCGCTAGACAAAATCCACATCATATAATAAAAAAGGGCACCCATATAAAAAACATAAAAAAAATGAATCAGATCGACTCGGATTTTGTAAATCGCAGGTTTACACTTTTATTTTTCCTCATATGAATAAAGTTAATAACAAAAATTAGGGTTTAAATTTGTAGCTGATTAACGGGCGGGCCTATTAGCCCGATCGGGCTAAAATATGTGTCCAACCCCGACCCTAATAGAAATACGGGTCTGACCGGGCTAGCCTGCTGTGCTAATATGTTTGTTCAAGCCCGCTTCGAAAATCGGCGAGCGGGTCGGTCCGACTACCCGGATTTGTACAGGTCTACAAAATTGATTTACTTGGTCACCTGTGTGTGTCCCATGTTGTGCGGAATTAGGGTTTTGGATTCTTTATACCCGCCAACGATTTCTGGACAATCAAAACCCAACCCTAGCTAGAATAGAGCTTTGTGTCATATATGCTGTCTTTTCTTTCTTAAGAATTGGGGGAACAAGAACAAAATAGATGTTGTTTTCTAAATATGATCATTCCGTGTTAGACCACAAATGACAGGAACAAATGTTTTTCCAGTCGGTCGGTTGGTGGCCATCTGATTCACGAGCTTTAATGATAAAATACACGAACTTTTTTCTGAACTTGGTTATTCGTGGATAAAATCATGACGTATGTGATTTTGTTGATATTTTTGCTGAGTCTAAACCACGAACATGCCAACAGTCGTTGGCAAAATACAAAACCACGAGCTTTGGTAAGGGTATTATATGCACGAATTTCAAGCCGTTGCGTTCAAAATCACGAACAATTGAAGCATAATCACGAACACAGATTTCAAAACCACACCAGACAAACGCGTGGCACCTTCAACATGTTCAAATTCAGAAATCACTAATTCGCGGTTTAAAATCTAGCGTTTCGATGTATTTTGACGTAGGGGGAAATCAGACTTGATATATTTATGGATTTGATTAAACAATATGTTTAGCTTTCCAATTGTACCCTTTTATCGTCGCTAATGTGATTAATTGCTTATTATCAAATAAAAATTTTGATTAATCTGAATCGTTTTGATCATCAAATCAACGAACCTAATTGGTTCTAAGTTCTGACGAAAACCAGTGGTTCTGACTAGAACTCAGCCCTAAAGAATAATAAACAAATAGGAATGTAAACTATAAATAAGTGTTAATCGAGTTATAATCGAGTTTATAATCGAGTTGTTCACGAGTTTAATCGAGTTGAGTATCACTTTGTTCAAGCTTGACTCGTTTAATAAAAGGGCTTAAACATCATTCTCGTACTTGACTCGTTTATAATAGGGTCGAGCTTGGACCGAATTTTAATCGAGTAGTATCCCGAGCTGTTCACGAGTACATCAGCTCGTTTGCAGCCATATGTATGGTACAACCCGGACACATACAGTCATAAATTTTCATTCCAATATTTTGAAAAAAGCTGCACATGCAAATTATGTTATTAAAATATACAACCTTCTAAAGAAGAATTGGGATATACCACTTTTTTTTCTTCATAACCGTACTTCTCATTACAGCTTTCGGCAAAAATCAAGTCGCACTGTCTTTCTCTAAATCATGTTTTACAACTGCAGTTGTCTTTAAATCAAGTTTGTGAGTCAACGAAGCAAAGCGGTTGGCTCAGTGGAGCCTTTGCCCCCTGCGCTCTTAGTGGCAAGGGTTCAAGTCCTCACCTAACACTAATTACTAACTCACGAACGGTTACTAACTTAACTTAACAAGCCAAAAAAAAAAGTTTCGTGAGTCAACGAGTACTGAATTTAGTTTTCGTTCAGTGGAGGTGGTAGTAATGAAGGCATGTCACACCTTTGTTGAATTCCGCTAACTTATGTAAAGCTATAGACTCATTGTGATTTTTTTCAAAACTAAATTCCACTATATAAGGAATACACAACCCAAACTCAATCCATAAGATGCATCCAGAGGGTTTGGACCACCGACTTCATGGTTATTTGTCTAAGACAAATAACCGTTAGACCAATGCCCCTTCTACGATAGCCTAACTGTGATTCAATAGCTCAAGATTGTTGGTTATGATTCGATAAAATATATATAAACTAACATCTTCTCCTCCTTTAAAGTGGTGTGAAATATTTCTTCAATTGTCTCTCACTCAACAATCCTCAACCCAATTGGACACATGTCACTTACTCCCCCTTGTTCGCTATCTCGCTACACCTCTTCTTTGCAGATTCATTCTTCGTAGGTGTGTCTTGCACCTTTCCCTCTCACTTGGGATCTTTACCTATGCAGCTCAGTCGCTCAGCGACTCTAGAGGTGTGTGTGGAACGTGTTGGGACTGTTGGGTTATGAAGCATAATTAGATTATTGGGCTAGTCCACTTTAGGAAGCTTATAACTTTGGCAGTCATGTTTAAGGTTTCTATTTCCTATTAAGATAATTAGCGATTAGATGTTTACCCTATTTATCCAATATCTCATAGTGAAAACCCTGACTTGGTAGTGCCCTCAGACGTAATCACGACGAACTGGATATCAAATCTTAGTGTCCTTACATCTTTATTTATTTTTCTCTCAATATTGCTGCTTGCGCGATCCTAACAATTGCTATCACGAGCTCGGGCTCTAACAATCATGTTGAGAGATGAAAAAAATCTTATGGAGAAATTCAATGGGTCAGATTTTGGGCTCTGGAAGATATAGAATGAGGGTATGTGATCAGTCGAATAATTATGGTAATGATTTACCTCTACCTATTGATGGCAAGAAACCAGAGGGTATGTGATCAGTCGATATTCTGACTAATTATTCGCAACATTCGATGAAGGATAATATTCGTTCTCTCGACAAATTGTCTCTATTTGATGTCTTTCTTGAGTGTTTCAGGACAAAAAGACATATCATTGCTCCTTGGACTCGAAGTGCCGAAAGAACGGAAGGATCGATGGGAAAAGGCCGTAAAAAGGACTCTGCACCAGCAACAGGCCGTGACGGCCGTGACACCCTATAAGTGTCACAGCAGGTATTTTTCATAGAAGAAATCAAGGTGCTCCGTGACAACCGTGACATATCTAGATGTATCGGGTGTCACGGCAGCCCAAAAGCTCAGAGAGTTTCCAGACCTACCGTGACAGCCGTGACCTTTTTGGAGTGCAACAGGTGTCACGACACACTTATAGGCTAGTGCGGTTTTGCTTGTACCGTGACAACCATGAAATAGTTGAATGTCACGGGTGTCACGGCCCCGTCGATTATTTCTAAAAATAAATAGGAAATTCGGGATCTATTTAAGGAGACCGGATCTTTAAGAAAAAGAGACCTAACTTGGAGAAGAAGACTGACCAGAACATCACGAGAGATCAAAGACTCAACGAGCTAGATTGTCAATACGGTTTCCTTGTCCTTGATTTCTACTTGTATACTATTTTTGGTTAACTTACCATGATTAGTGAGTAGTCTTCCTTATTCTGAGATCCTACAGATCCCGTGCCTTGTACCCAACTCTTCAGGTGATCAATCGAACGTTTTTCATAAATGCAATTCGAGTATTCAATTTCATTGTGCTTAGTTTTATCGTTCTTGCAAGTTTTACATTGAAATGGATGTTTGCATGCTAGAACGTATTTAGGTTAATTACCAAAAGATAAATGGGTCCTAGGTATTAACCAGATTGCATGAAATTGATATTAGGTCATGGTAGCTACGCTAGTAGTACATGAATTGATATGAAAGTTGACTTTATTGTCTGAAAAACTCTAGGTTTAATAATCGAAATCGTTGATAATCCGTGGATGGGCAACGGTTGAGATTAATCTAGACAATGATCCGTGGATGGGCGGCTTGTCTAGTGTTATTTCGGTTTATTTCCATACTCGATAGCATGATGAATTTACGCAATATTGTTGCTTGATTTGTTGGTTTACACGAGTGAAGTTTTTGATCCTCGAATTCTTTCTTTGATCAAGTCAAACCTTTATATTTTCTGCATTTAATTTTTGCGATTTTCTTTACATCAAAACCTCTCATTATTTGCAATTGCTGAATAGGTCGCTTGTTAGCTAGTAATCATACACGTTATTCTTTGGATCGGCCATTGGCTTACCAAGGTCTATAAATTGTTTTTTACTGCAACTTGACCCCTAAACATATAACTTGACATCTATAAAGGGTTAAAAATACGCTTGTCAGACGTTGCCGGGGAACAGCGTTTAGTGCGTTATTAGGTTTAGCGATTATAGGTTAGGACTATTCCATCTTTTTATACTTCCTTGTGCATACTCTATATACTTTTTAACTTCACTAATCACTGTTGCTTTGAATGTTGTGAGGATGTTCTCTTTTGGTCATTAAGACACCTACCCATGGGAAGAGCCTTATTATGATGAATTTTCACAGAACACGATTATATTGGGAAGGGAATCAACATCAATTTTATGCTCAGTCATATTATCAAGATGACAGTTATTATGAGAGCTATCAGAACCAGTCACAGCAGCAACAGCCTCAGAACACTGAAGAATCATCGCGTATAGAGTCTTTGCTGACTAGTTTCTTGGAAAAGCAGCAGAAGTGGACTCAGGACCAAGATAAGTGAGCTCAAGAGCGACAAGTCAGACTCGATAATATTATAGACACGGTAGAACAACTCACAATTAGGCAAAGAATACTGAAGGGCCAGTTAGAGCAACAAGCCATTGCAGCCACCAATGCATGCAGAGACGAGGACATCGAGATGGTAATGGCCAATCATCAAGAAGGTTAAGTCTATGAAGCACATACATCTTCAGTTTTATTTCCAATCCACGTGGAAGATGATCGGGATAAGAGAATGCTCTCTAAACCAGAACAATCTATTTGTGAGGATGGCTTTGAGGCGTTAAGAACGGTTGCCAAGGCTTACAATGAGTTGGAAGATGATAATTCTTGTATCGAAGATGTCTCAGAACATGAAGATGCATCTCCTTTCACTACGAGCACTCATAAAGGTCATTTACATGAGCAGATAGAAGAGAACTTCATTCCATCAGTTTCTCTAGACGCTGAAGAGTCATCAAAGGATAATAAGTACGAAGACCTTGTTTATGTGTACCTGAGTTCAATAAAAAAGGACCCTCGCATACGTATGAATGTGATAGTGAAGGGGAGTTTTGAAGTATGGGAACCTGAGTTCCTAGCTAAAAAGTATACAGGAAGTATTCTTGCTAGAGTTGGCTTTGAAGATGTATATGTTGCTGCACCGTTTCCAGACAAGTTTCGACAATTCTTGCCTTACCTCTTAAAACTGTCATCTGGGTGCCACTACTCTCCCTTGATTCTCATGGGATTCAAATTCTTGAAGGGAATGTATGCTCTACTTAGCGTCCATATCATTCTTGATGGACGTAAATTTCAATGGTATTTGAAGGTGGATTGACACCTCTCTCTTTTGAAGGCCCCGTGAAAAGGGATACTAGCAAAGGACTTCTCATGAGTGATTTATATGGGGCGCTTTGCTGAGTCTAGCCAAGACATTAAACTAGGCCTCTTCGGGGAGTAACCCACACTCTGAGTAGTTCTTTCGTATTTGCATCACGCGATATCTTGACTATTGTGCTTTGAGTTTGAGTATCTAGTTCCTATGTGCTATTCTTATTTTATTCTTCTTCTCTTAGGGACTAAGCTCATTTTTAAGTGTGGTTTGGGTAGCACATAGTCACATATTCACGTCACATGTCAGACATTCATTCTTGCATATGCTCAATTGTCTATGTATTGCGATTGAAATCATCATTTTCTACGATCCTCCTTGATTGATTGTCATTCTTTTGGATTTAGAGTCTAAGACTTGAAATAGTTTTATTTGTGTGTGTATTCCCTCGTGTCAATATCATTGCTAGCTTTTGCCTATCACATGTTCTACGTATTTCTTGAAGCATGTTTGAGATTAGATATTAGTAGGCGGTTCAAAATGTTTAAAAACTTAAACTACATT
Source organism: Rhodiola chrysanthemifolia (assembly GCA_033675395.1). Lineage (NCBI taxonomy): Eukaryota > Viridiplantae > Streptophyta > Magnoliopsida > Saxifragales > Crassulaceae > Rhodiola > Rhodiola chrysanthemifolia. Next base: position 14,173,668 of record CM066208.1, on the reverse strand, counting down.
TCTTTTTCAAGGTGACCTTAGCACTTGTGTGTGTTTTCTCTACTTGTTGTGATTTGCATGCACCCGCCTTCATTTGTACACAATGTCAAGTTTTAAGTGTGGAGTTCAAAAAAAAGTCAAAAGAGGGCAAAGGAAAAAATAGGCCCGAATCAAGAACAAAATTCTGAAATTTCAAAAGAGGGTGAAAAGTTGACCCCAAACAAAGTTGTTTTTGAAAAATCAGTTTAGAAAAAAAATTAGTACCAAGGGAAAAGTGAGAAAAGTCACCCATTGTGTATGAGAATCGAAAAAAAATCTGAAATCTCTTCCCCCTTTTGCTTGATGTAGTGTATTCCATCTATTCACTACGTGTAGTTATGACTTGTGTTGGAATTCATGTACTAGAATGCTAAGGGCCGATTCTCGTGCTTTGCACTAAAATTTTGATGTGGTTTTCATACTATTTTTCAGAAAATTCTTAAGCCAGACTCCTCTTTTCTTGCGGGTCATTGCCTAGTCCTTGGCAATTGAGAATGAGCTTTGAGCCAAGAGCCCTTGGACTATCCCTAGATAGCATAGGTGAATGGCGAGCATGATTTGTGTAACTATTCATGTTCTTGATACGTTGCTGTGTAGAACTATTTAGAACATGTGATTAGTCGTTTGCTAGCCGTGTGTACTGACCGTTTGAATGCATAACTCGTTTAAACTATGATTGTCTGACAACTTTGATGAAAATGTTTGACTTGAAGTCGAGGTAACACGATGAATCCGAGGTATGACACGACTTTACTATAACTCGTTGAGCATCTTTTCATGCGTACACGTTAGTTATTGTACATGGGATTTGTAGGTAGTCCCATTCCTGAAAATCTTCACGAGACTATACTCGTCCTACTAGGGCGGCCTAGGGGTTTAAAGGCTTGATGCATACGCCAAATGCATTCATGTCCTCTACGCCAGTAGTTATGATTTACATTTTAGCTACGATTGATCACATGATACTTGAGTGGGTAGCTTAGAAACCGATGGTTGATAAACGTTACATTGACTCGTGTATTTATTCCGCCATTTGTTTGACATTTGTCCGGGACGAACAAATCCTAAGTGTGGAGTGTTTTGATCAGTCGATATTCTGACTAATTATTCGCTACCTTTGATGAAGGATAATACTCGTTCTTCCGGCAAGTTGTCTATATTTGATGTCTTTCATGAGTGTTTCAGGATAAAAAGACATATCATTGCTCATTGGACTCGAAGTGCCGAAAGAACGGATAGATCGATGGGAAAAGGCCGTAAAAAAAACTCTGCACCAGGAACAGGCCGTGACGACCTTGACACCCTATAAGTTTCACGGTAGGTATTTTTCACTGAAGAAACCAAGGTGCTCTGTGATAACAGTGACATATCTAGATGTAACAGGTGTCACGGCAGCCCAAAAGCTCAGAGAGTTTCCGGACATACCGTGACAACCGTGACCTTTCTGGAGTACAATGGGTGTCACGCCACACTTATAGCCCAGTGCAATTTTGCTTGTACCATGACAAACATGACATATTTGAATGTCACGGGAGTCACGACCGCGTCGATTATTTCTAAAAATAAATAGGAAATTCGGGATCTATTTAAGGAGACCGGATCTTGAAGAAAAAAGAGACCTAACTTGGAGAAGAAGACTGAGCAGAACATCACGAGAGATCAAAGACTCAATGAGCTACATTGTCAATACGGTTTCCTCATCCTTGATCAAAGTCTTCCTTATTCGGGGATCCTACAGATCCCGTGCCTTGTACCCAACTCTTCATGTGATTCATCGCACATTTATCATTAATGCAATTCGAGTATTCAATTTCATTGTGCTTAATTGTATTATTCTTGCAAGTTTTACATTGAAAGGGATGTTTGCATGCTAGAACGTATTTAGGTTAATTACCAAAAGATGAATGGGTCCTAGGTATTAACCAGATTGCATGAAATTGATATTATGTCATGGTAGCTATGCTGGTAGTACATGAATTAATAGGAAAGTTGACTTTATTGTCTGAAAAACCCTAGGCTTAATAACCGAAATCGTTGATAATCCGTGGATGGGCGGCGTTCAACGGTTGAGATTATTGTAGACAATGATCCGTGGATGGGCGGCTTGTCTAGTTTTATTTCGGTTTATTTCCATACTCGGTAGCATTATGAATTTACGCAATATTGTTGCATGATTTGTGGGTTGTCACGGGTGAAGTTTGATCCTGGAATTCTTTCTCTGACCCAGTCAAACCTTTATAATTTCTGTGATTTTCTTTACATCAAAATCTCTCATTATTGGGAATAGCTGAATAGGTCGTTTGTTAGCTAGTAATCATACACATTGTTCCTTAGATCGATCCTTGGCTTACCAACGTCTATAAATTGTTTTTGACTGCAACTTGACCCCTAAAACATATAACTTGACAACTATAAAGGGTTAAAAATACGCTTGTCAGTGTGAAGGATGACGATTGGAATTTATTGGACAGCAAGGCGATGAGCGCGGTTCGTTTGTCGTTGTCTAGAGATATGGCATACCACACGACAAAGAATATGAACAAGATGTTGGATCAACTATCTGTGTCGTATGAGAAATCAACCGTGGCGAGAAAGGTTCACCAGATGCGGCGACTTTTCAACCTCATGATGGCAGAGGGTGTAGTAGTGGCTAAACACCTAAGCGAGTTTAATATGACAATCGTGTCGTTGAGCTCGATTAATATTAAATTCAAGGATGAGGTGCAAGCCCAAATTTTATTATCTTTTTTGCCAACGAGTTAGAGCGGGACAATTACCGCGGTATGTGCGACACAAGGAAAGAAGAATTTGCTATCGGTTGGGCGGTTAGATGAAAATGGTTATGGTGTAACCCTCAACTGCGGAAACTGGAGGATAGCAAAGGGAGCTAAGGTCATAGCTCATTGAAAGAAGAATTTGATATCAGTTGGGCAACTGGATGAAGACGAGTTTGATGTAACCTTCAGCTGTAGGAACTAAAAGATGGCGAGCTAGGGTGATAGCTCAAGGAAAAGAGGAAAGAACGTTGTACAATACGAAGAACGTTCGGAAAGGCATCGATGGTTCAGGTGGGAGTGGTGATGCAGACTTGTGGCACTACCGTTGTGGTCACATGAGGTAGAAAGTTTCGCAGAATACTAGAACTTTGAAGAAGAAGTTGAAGGTTGTGCATTGCTTTAACAGGGTTCAACACGTGAGTTGAAGGTTTGGCACTACCGCCTCCATGAGTTGTTAAGGACGAAAACAATTAGGATTGGAATCAGTCTTCAGGTGGGAGATTGTTGGGTTGTGGAGCCTGATTAGATTATTGGGCTAGTCCATTATAGGAAGTCCATAATTTTGGCAGTCAGGCTTTGGGTTATTATTTCCTATTAGGTTATTAAGGTTTAGATATTTAGCCTGTTTATACCCACATTGATTATTGTAATTGGATCCAACATTTATTGAAAACTCTCTCTTTGTAGTGCTCCAAGACATAGTCACGGTGTAGTGACGAACTGAGTATCAAATCTTAGTGTCCTCGCTTCTTTATTTGTTTTCTCTCAGCATCGTAGCTTGCATGATCCTAACAGGGATGGATGTGCCTAGTCCCAAACCCAATTTGAAAGAGTCAACATGTCCCTTCTTTGACCTAATCTGATCCTAAGAAACGGATCGTTTATTTGAATCCGAACATGACCCTATGATGATAGAAAATAGAGAAAAGTACAATTCGGTTATCTGAACTATCACCTAATTTCAAGACAAGTACCGAACTTATAAATTTTGCAAATATAGTACCCAAGCATCAAATTGCAATAAAAAAAAAGTTAGATTACAAACACAGCTAACTCTTTTAACCCTAACACAAACGATTTTTTTGATTGAAAATTAGCCAAAGGCAGATTCACAACCCAGCTCACACAAATACAACAACACCCCCAAAAACTAATTTTGTAAACTTGCATAGCTAGACCCTTAACAACAGCAAAAACAAAGGTCCATAACAGTCTCCCTGCTAACGCCTTCTGCCAAAAAGCCTTTGGATCAATCGCCCAGAACTGCGTGTAGCAAATGGCATCACTCGGGGCAACAAAACTTGACTAGCTCATTCAATACGGCCCAAAGATGTAGCATCCGACCAATGATCCACCCCGTCGCAATACAGAAGACTTGAGTCTCCGTTACTCCATCTGACTGGAAGTTCCCAGTAATAAGATGCCATGTACTATTTTTGACACCATTCGCGCACACCAGGGGCAATGCATCCAATCTGGCCCATCTCGATTTACAACATCTTGCCCAGTTTGCCAAGAAGTCTGCTTGTATGTTGTCCTCGCGCAACCCATATTGTATGCTCTCATCCTCTATTAGCCTCTAACAGTGCAAATCACGAACCGATCCAGCGCATAACAACTCCATTTTCCGACCCTCCTTCAGTGATTGCTGAGATAGCCTCTAGAGACTCAGAGTAAGTGATCACGCATTGAACTTTCAGTATGGACAACAACCTCGGCCCCCTGGAGAGTGGCTATTACCTCTGCTTCTAAAGCATTTCAGATACAAACACAGTGAATTAGATAGATACGACATTCCTGACAACAAAACTGTTGGACCTCTACATGAACCACGTTAATGCATGATACAAACAATACTCAGCAACTCATAATTGAAAAAAAAAAATGATGGAACTGTTATAATATAATAGGGAAAAAACAAGAGATGATAGAAATATGTATGAGATTTGTATTTTTGTCATTCATCATACTTTACAATGCCATCTATTTATAGGTTACATGAAGGCTAATGAAAGGACATGACCTTCAACAAGAATAAATGGAGATATAATAGAGTGATCTAAATAAGTCTAACCAAAGGTTGAGTGTGCATTCATAATGCCATAATATCATAACACTCCCCTTTGAATGTACACTCCTTATTCTATGAACTGCCTCGTTAAAACCTTGACCTAAAAAATCCAAAAAAGGATAAAAACCAAGTTAAGGAAAGAGAGTACAGTTATAAAACTCCCCCTCAAACCGACAAGTCCTTAAGACTGCACATCCCAATGTCATTTACAAGTTTCTTAAAAACTCGTGTCGGTAATGACTTAGTGAACAAGTCTGCCAAATTTTTACTGGATTGTATTTGGCAAACGTTGATCTTCCCTTCCACTTGAAGCTCGTGAGTGGAGAAGAATTTAGGAGATATGTGCTTTGTTCTATCATCTTTAATATATCCCTCTTTGATTTGGGCGATGCAAGTAGCATTATCCTCATATATTACTGTCGGGCTCTGTTTGCCTGATACTAATCCACAAGAGGTCTTGACATGGTTGATAAATGACCTAAGCCAAACACATTCTCATCCAGCTTCGTATAGTGCAATCAGTTCTGCATGATTCGATGATGTGGCTACCAAGGTCTGTTTTGTCGAACGCCATGAAATGGCAGTTCCTTTATACATGAATAAGTACCCCGTTTGTGAGATAGCTTTATGAGGGTCAAACAAATAACCCGCATCGGTATAACCAACCAATTCACCATTTTGTACTCCATTTGTTCCTTTGAAAAATAAACCCATATCACTTGTTCCAGGTAAATAACGTAGGATGTGTTTAACACCGCTCCAATGTCTTTTAGTGGGCGATGAACTATATCTTGCAAGTAAATTAACTGCAAAGGATATGTCTGGTCGGGTATTATTGGCAAGGTACATTAAAGCCCCAATTGCACTAAGATAAGGTACTTCTGGACCTAAAATCTCTTCATTGTTTGACTGGGGACGAAAAGGATCATTTTCGATGTTGAGTGATCTTACTACCATCGGCGTACTTAATGGGTGTGCTTTATCCATATTAAAACGCTTTAGAACCTTCTCGGTGTAATTTGATTGATGGATAAAGATTCCATTATTTTTATGTTCAAACTGCAGGCCGAGACAATACTTGGTAGTTCCTAGATCTTTCATCTCGAATTCCCTTTTCAAATAATTTGCTGCCAATTGGATCTCTTCTGGAGTTCCAATTACATTTAAGTCATCAACGTACACAACTATGATTACAAAACCCGATTCTGTACGTTTTATAAAAACACATGGGCATATTTGGTTATTGATAAATCCTTGTGCTAGTAAATATTCAATGAGGCTATTATACCACATCCGACCAGATTGTTTCAGCCCATATAATGATCTTTTTAATTTAATGGAGTACATATGACGAGGCTTCGCTTGTAATGCTTCGGGCATTTTTAATCCTTCTAGGATTTTCATGTATATATCTTTGTCTAACGACCCATAAAGGTATTTAGTTACCACATCCATGAGTTGCATTTTAAGTTGTTCGACAACGGCCAAAGCAACTAGAAACCTTAGGGTTGTTGCATCCACTACAGGTGAATACGTTTCCAAATAATCAATTCCAGGTTTCTGCGTAAAGCCTTGTGCAACCAGTCTAGCTTTGTATCTTGCAACTTCATTACGTTCATTATGTTTTCGTACGAACACCCACTTATAGCCAACTAGTTTCACACCTTCGAGTGTTGGAGCTACATGTCCAAAAACACCGCGTTTATTCAAAGAGTTCAACTCTGCTTGAATTGCTTCTTTTCAGCTCTCCCAATCATCTCGATGTCGACATTCATATATGGTTTGGGGATCATTGTCATCTTCTCCAATGACCTCTAGGGCAACTGAATAAGCAAAGATATCATTGAGATTTACCTCATCTCGATACCAACCCACACCAGTGTTGGCATAATTGATTGACATTTCAAAATTGTCATCAATATCTTTGTCTTTATTTTTCAGTTTCCTTAGGTAAAGACTCTTCAAGAGTCCTTACTTCATTAATGTTCGTATTTGACATCTCGACATCCGTTTTACATCTTGCGTGTTCTTTCCTCTTCCGGGGAACTATATCCTTAGACCCTAATGGTCTCCCACGCTTTCGATGTACTTGAGAATCACTTGCAATATTTTTGTTTGGAGTTACTACAGGAATATCCAAACGAGCTAGTGCATTTTCAGCAGGTATATGTGACTTTGTCACTTTCTTGGCATCAGTAAACGCATCGGATAGTCTATTTGCTACATTTTGCAAGTGTAAAATTCGTTGAACTTCAAGTTCACTTTCATTTGTCCTTTGATCTAAGAATGACAAAGAAGGTGTATTCCACACAACCTCCTTATTAATCTCCTTTTCTTCTCCCCCTAAAGTTGGGAATTTTGATTCGTCAAAATGACAATCAGAATATCGAGCTCTAAATAAATCACTAGTTAGTGGCTCTAGATATTTGATAATTGATGGGGACTCAAACCCCACATATATTCCGAACCTCCTTTGTGGCCCCATTTTGGTTCGTTGTGGGGGAGAAATAGGGACATAGACCGCACAACCAAAAAATTTCAAATATGAGATATCAGGCTCTCTTCCAGAGATAAGTTGCAAGGGAGAATACTTATTATGAGCGGTCGGTCGAAGTCTTATCAAAGCTTCTGCATGCAAAGTTGCATGTCCCCAAGCAGAAGCGGGTAATTTTGACTTCATTAGCAATGGTCTTGCTATTAATTGCAACCGCTTTATCAACGACTCTGCTAGGCCGTTTTGTGTATGAACATGAGCTACTAGATGTTCAACCACTATACCAATTGATGTACAATAGTCATTGAATGACTTTGATGTAAATTCTCCTGCATTATCTAGCCTGGTTCTTTTGATTGGTTGATCCGGATAATGAGCCCTTAACTTGATTATTTGGGCTGAAAGCCTTGCGAACGCAACATTTTGCGTTGAGAGTAGGCTTACATGTGACCATCGTGTTGAAGCATCTATCAACACCATAAAATATCTAAATGGTCTACATGGCGGTGCTATTGGTCCACATATGTCACCTTGAATTCTTTCAAGAAACATAGGAAATTCTGCGTTTACTTTTGTTACAGATGGCCTTGTTATAAAGTTGCCAAGTGAACAAAACGTACATGTCAAGTCATCCTTTGGGAGGATCTTCAGGTCCTTAAGTGGGTGTCCGTGTGAACTTTCAATGATTCTCCGGATCATTGTTTCACCAGGGTGACCGAGTCTATCATGCCACAAAGAAAATAATTCTTTGTGAACTAACTTCAGGTTAGTGACTTTATACACTTCAATGAGGTAGATTTGTGTGCCATATAAACCAGACACATGTGCTCTCATTTTCTCTAAGACTTGCTTCTGGCCAGTCTTATAAGATACAAGGAGTAAGTACTCAATACCATCTTCACACATGGTTTCAACATGAAAATCATTTCTTCGAATATCTTTGAAACTGAGTAAGTTTCTTTGCGATTCACTTGAGTACAATGCATCTCTAATATTTATTCTTGTTCCTTCGGGTAACAAGATAGAGGCTCTTCCGGAACCTTCAATAATACTACTCGTTCCGGAGATAGTATTAACACTGGTTTTCGTCATGTTCAAGTTTAAGAAAAACTTCGGGTTTTTCAATATAGTATGAGTAGTGGCACTATCAACGAGACATAACTCCCCACCATTGACATTTCCATTCGATTGACTCATTCTATAAATAGAGAAAAGTAGATAAATAAGATAATTGACATGAAATTTAATTTAATGCAAATTCATAATGGAAATAACTTTAATTATTTAAAATTGAATTACTACAACTCTTATTGAATGGCGACAAAATGAAAAATGATCTTGATATGATCAAATTAAGAGAAATTTTCGTCCAATTGGAGATCACCGAAATTCACACCATAGTCAGTCAATTTCCCATCTGTTTCAACTTGCTGGAGAAAGTCATTTGCCTCAATGTGGTTGACTTCTGAATTGCTAGCCTCAACGAGATTAACTTCAACATCTTTTCCCTTTCCCTTCAAGGAATCTTGATATAGTTTCACAAGGTGTGGCGCCGCACGGCAGGTGCGTGACCAATGCCCAACACCTCGACATCTATAGCAAGAAGTTTCAATTTGTGATTCGGGCTTCTCTCGCTGGATCTGCTTCTTATTCTTTTTTCCAACATTCTTCTGGATGTCAGGATTTATCCAAGTATAATTTCGTCTAGGTTCATCACGACCACGACCTCTGGTATTACCCCTGCCACGTCCTCTGCGGGAGAATGTAGCATTTGTTTCTTGCATATGGTTTGATTAGTCTGGAAGTGGTGTAGACCCAGTAGGTCGAGTATGGTGATTGTTGAGCAGAAGTTGATTATTCTCTTCCGCTAAGATCAAGCAGGACAACAATTCAGAATAAGTCTTAAAACCACGTTCCCTATACTGCTGCTGGAGTACGAGGTTAGTTGCATGAAATGTGGATAATGTTTTCTCTAACATTACTTTGTCACCAATAGTTTCTCCACACAAATTCATAGTTGAAACAATACGAAATAACTCAGAATTATAGTCTGAGACCTTTTTGAAATCTTGGAGCCTCAAGTGCGTCCATTCGTACCTCGCACGAGGTAGAGTAACTGTCCTTTGGTGATCAAATCGATCCTTCAAACTCTTCCAGAGTTCATAGGGCTCTTTGACAGTTAGGTACTGTGCCTTGAGGCTCTCATGGAGATGATGGCGAAGAAAGATCATTGCCTTAGCGCGATCCTGTTCGGATGCGGTAGATGTTTCAACTATGGTTTTCCCCAAATTGTTACTGGCTAGGTGAAGCTCAGCATCGACTACCCATGAAAGATAGTTTCTTTCGGAAACATCTAGGGAAGTGAACTCGAGCCTTGCAAGGTTAGACATCTTTGAGCAACTCGTGCTGATAACGTGTTATAATATAATAGGGAAGAAACAAGAGATGATAGAAATGTGTATGAGAATTGTATTCTTGTTATTCATCATACTTTACAATGCCATCTATTTATAAGTTACATGAAGACTAATGAAAGGACATGGCCTTTAACAAGAATAAATGGAGATATAATGGAGTGATCTAAATAAGTCTAACCAAAGATTGAGTGTGCATTCATAATGCCATAATATCATAACAGGAACCAATACTCAGTAACTCATAAATATGATCTTTCGGTGTTAGAGCATGAAAATCAACCGATCCCCTATTTACTAAAGCACTCATTTCATGTAGGCGAACTAACAGATGATAGAAGATTCAGAGTTAATCATAAAATTAGATGGTTCTTTGAAACTTGGTGAACAACCACAACATCATATCTATCACAATCCCCCACAACAAGTTACTAACAACTCCCGATGGTTATACTAACATCACATGTACCACAAACAAACTCGCCAGGATCACCCGATCTCCATTCAATTATCCGAACACCAACAAAGAATCTTCTCCCAAGAAATAAAACAACAATCATAATCTGTTAGTTTTAATGGCATGTAGTTTGGCAAAACTCTGTGAAGTTGTTCAAGTTGTTGTACAAGGAAGAGTTCAAGGTCAGAGAAGGACAATCAATGTGGAACAAGTATGACGCAGCAGATGTTTCCTAATTCACATTAGGCAAGTCGGCGCTGCATATACTTTGAAGATATGATGCAGATATTGAAGTTGGTGGACGCATATATAATGCATATCTAAAAGTCGGTTGGAGAGATCTTAGGAAATATATGCACATAAAGATTATTTGTAAAGAAGATAATCGAAGATCTAAATTGAAGATTGAAGATATACTTCAAGATTATCAAGATATAGAGACGCATGGTTTTAGGAATGTTTCCTAAAAATTCTAAGGAAATATTTCCTAAAGAGCTAGGCGGTTGTAGATTGGAAGTCTTAGTCTTTTAGGATTTCAATCGCACTATATAATGAGGGCTGAGGCATCTGAATTACTCAACAGTCACGGAGATAATTTACACACATATACACTGATCGGGAGGTGGAGGAAAACGGCTGGCGAGCTTATCATTCCGATAAGATCACGGCGCTCGGAATCAGTCTGTGCTAGGTGTTGTACAGACTGATCGTGGAACAACTAAAGACACACGCACTGTTCGTTGTTGCTGCGCATTCGAAATGAGGCGCTGATCTTCGTGGAGGATCATCTGGTGGAATTAGAGGCGAGGCTCTGATCTAAGGGGAGCCTATATAGCAGTTACTAGAGTGTTAGAGGTACTGGCCGTTTAAGAGGGATTCTGTAAACGTAAGCTCCTTGTACTATAAACTCTTCATAGTGAATTGCTTTCCACCGGGCTAAGGATAAAAGCCCCCTAGATGTACGCTCGTTAACGCCGAACTGGGTGATCATATTACGTGTCTTTATTTTCCGCACTGCACTTAAGTTCGATAACTTAATATTCTGCACAAGTTGTTCTAGTTATTGTTCCATAACGTCCATAACATCTTTCATAAGGACGGGAATTTTCAAAAGAAGAACAAATCTGGAGATTTCAGCCAAGACAACAAAGGCAAGGGGATACAATGCAGAGAGTGCTAGGGGTATGGGCACATTCAGGAAGAATGTGTGAACACTCGTAAAAAGAAGAAATCATATGCCGTCAACTGGAGCGACCGTGAATCTGATGATGAGAATCAGGAAGGTGAATCCAACAACTTTGTAGTCCTAGCAAGCGCCATTAACCAAGGAGAGCAATCCAAGACATCCTCGGAGGATCATATAGAATACACGAGCTGCAGTGATGATGAAGAAATCACTGAAGAAAGTATTACAGAAAAGTACAAGGAGTTGTTCAACCAGTGGCAGGAAGGAGTAGAGATGAACAAGAAGCTCCATTGTAACTTGGCAAATCTGAAGGAAGAAAGAGAAAAGTTGTGGGAAGAAACTGCTGTCTTAGTAGCTCAAAAGGTGGAACATCTGGAAATGATTGAAGATCTAAAACACCAGATGCGGAGAGTGAGAGATGACAATGCTAAACTTGTTGCACAGAAGGTCGAGCTACTGGAAGTTGTGTCATCACTGAAGATTCAGATAGAGCAAAGTCAAGAAGATCATCCTGAAATCATTAATGACTTGAAAAAGAAGAATGCTGCGCTGAGTCGAAAAGAGGTATATTTACTTGATTCTGTAGAGGCCTTGAGATGTCAAATTGAAACAGACCAACTTATTCATGAGGAAACGTTAGAAGAGCTGAACAACAAGAAGTCTGTCAAGATACTCAACTCTTGATCCAAGAATCTAGATTCCATTCTGGGAGCTCAAGGGACAGGTGGCGGGTACAAAGGTCCTGGTTTCACTAGCACATCTGGCTCCGAGAAGACAACGTTTCTGAAAGCTGAGACGCAGAATTACAAGGAACCAACCAACCATCACCCTCAAAGAAGAACAAGAAGGTATCCTTCAAGGAGGCAAGACAGCCGAAGGTCCTGGTTTCACTAGCACATCTGGCTCCGGGAAGACAACGTTTGTGAAAGCTGAGCCACGGAATTACAAGGAACCAATCAACCATCACCCTCAAAGAAGAACAAGAAGGTATCCTTCAAGGAGGCAAGACAGCCGAAGGTGCTATTACTACAATCGATTCCACAAATTTCTCAGAAAGATGGACCAAGCACCTAAACCTCGGGTGAGACAGGTCTGGAGAGTCAAGCAGAAAGATGAGGCATGTCATGTTGCCTTCAGCTCTACCTGAAGAAGGAGAGATGGTACTTCGACAGTGGTTGCTCAAGGCACATGACTGGTAACAAAGACTTCCTGACCAATCTAGAAGAATTCAATGGAAAGTCTGTGACTTTCGGAGATGGAGTGCAAGGCAAGGTACTTGGAAAGGGAACTCTGAATGTTCAAGGACTGCCCAGATTGAAGGAAGTACTTCTCGTCAAAGGCCTACAAGCAAATCTAATTAGCATAAGTCAGCAATGCGATGGTGAGCATTATGTGCAGTTCATACATGATGAATGCGTGGTGTTGAACAAGAATGATGAGCGAGTCCTGACGGGAAGAAGGTCCTCGAACAACTGCTACCTGCTAAATCATGGTCGACCTACAGCTGAAACAACTTGTCTCTTGAGCAAAACTAAAGAGATGAGTCTTTGGCATCAACGAATGGAGATTGCCAGATAGGGAAATAGATCAAACTCGCTCACAAAGGAACCACTCAGATCAACACAAGGAGACCACCGGAATTGATGCACATGGAGCTGATGGGACCAATGCAAGTGGAGAGCTACTATGGGAAGAGGTATGTGCTAGTCTGTGTTGATGATTACTCTCGATTCATATGGACAAGCTTCTTGCGAGAAAAGTTAGATTTCAATCATTGGCTTAGTAACCAATTGGTCTTGAGTTCAATCCCCTCATAATGCATCATTCCCACCAATATTTGGTGAGGAATTTCCTCCCTTCACAGGAGGTGCTTCCCTCCCCTTTCAGGAGGTGCTTTCCTCCCCTCGCCGGAGGTGCTTCCCTCCCTTCGCATGAGGTGCTCGAGGTGGCTTCGCCTTCGCCACGACTCTGAAGAAAAGGCTTCGCCCGTGAGGCAATTGATTGCTCGGATAAAGACGCCGCAAGGCTTGCGCTTCAATGGAGATTAATGTACTAGATTAGCTTGAGAATTTCAGTAGTATTGTACAATACATGTATACATCCCATCAAAAAAAAAAGAATATGGTGCAGGATAAACAACACGCTAAGCAACAGGAGTGACATGTGGTCATCCACAAAAAAGGTAGAAATCCTAAGCAGCAGAGCACTCTAGATAATGGCCTAGCTACTAACAATACCGAGGAGGAAAATGGTGATGGAGTGGAGAAGGAAGTTATGCCCTTGGCTTCAAGTTCGAGTGATGCTCGTCAGGAAAGGAATATTGATCGGGAGAACGACTCTACTGGTGCAGCTATTGTTCTCGTGAACAACCACAACCACAAACACAATCAAGAACCCTCTGTAAAACATACTCTTGTGCCAGAAAATGCTGCTCCAGAAGACTCTAAGGACATGGACGATATCCCTACTAAGGTCATGGAGAAGATCACTATGGGCAGGAAGCATACCTCGAGGGTAGTGACTAAAGACCCTTCCTTAGATGTTCACAAAGGTTTGGATCTTAACTAATCAGATGACCGAGACGATGATGAGCTTACCGCTGTTCCCAGCAACATATCAATTCTACAATGTCCGATAAAGGTGCCTTCTGGCTCCTCCCCTAATAGCCAATCCTCTCATCCAGCTCAATGATGAAGCTTCTTTGTTGGAACAACCGATGTATAAATAATCAAGGTACACTTGATAAACTTAAAAATATTATGTCTAACCATAACCTTACTATGTGTATCATTTTGGAGCCAAAAAGCCAAGCTTGTCACATGGCCTCAGTGGCTAGGAAACTTCATTTTTCCACCAGACTCCGTGGGGGTGAAGTAAATGATCATGTATGGTGCTTTTGGAAAGATTATGTTCACGTGAAATGCCTCTATATCCATGCCCAACATATCATTGTGGAAGTCACAAATTTGGCCAACAACAAGTCTTGGGCCTGTATCTGCGTCTATGCTTTTAATGATTAGTCTGATCGTGAAATCCTTTGGGAGCATCTTATAGAGGTTGACGAGGAGATTAACTGTCATTGGCTAGTTTAACATTGTGGCTGCTAGAGAAGAGAAAAAGGGAGGTGATCCTAGTTAATAATGGTCACATGTTTTCCTTTAATAATTTTCAAACTACTACTGGTCTCTCTGATGTGGGTTTTACAGGACCTCCTTTTACGTGGTGTAACAGCCAAAGTGGCGATAGATGCATTTGGGAACGGCTGGACAGAGTCCTTGCTAATGGGAGGGACGTTGCTCCCTTTCCGAGGCTCAATATTAAGCATCTCGCGAGAATTAAGTCAGACCGCACTCCTCTGCTCATCAACCTCGAGGACTCTGCTCGGAAAGCGAGAGGGTTCAAGTTCATTCAGTGCTGGACTGAACACTCAGATTTTATTCTAGTAGTTGACAACCGTTGGCCCCAGAAGTTGAGTCAGAATCCATTATGCAATTTTGCCCTCGAACTTCAGAAGATGCTTGTGGTTCTCTCTAATTGGAATTAGAGTGTGTTTGGGCTACTTGGACAGACGGGTCGAGGAATTGAATAACAAAATATCGTCGTTGGAACACCAATTGCAAATCAATTGGGTGGAAACCTTAGAGGCGGAGATGATCGACAATAAGCGAGAACTTGCCACCATCCTTCGCAGACAAAACAATTTGTCCTCGAAGGCGAGTCTTAGATGGGTGGCTGAGAGAGACCTGAACTCGACTCTTTTTCACGCAGCTTTGAAAGTTCGTCGGAACCATAACTACGTCCAACTGGAGCTCCCCATTGGTGATTTTACGGATGACCCAGACATCATTGGCAACAAGGTGGCTGAACATTTCGATGCCTTGCTTGGGTCTTTCCCCAATCATAGTGATGTCCCTAACCTAGGATTTCTCAATCAAGAAGTGTCGATAGATGACAACGAGGCCTTGTGTAGTGTTCTGAGTGGGGATGAGATTTCTTAATCAAGAAGTGTCGACGAATGACACAGAGCTGAATGATAGCAGCGCGCCAGGCCTTGATGGCTTCACCGGTGTCTTCTATAAAACCTGTTGGCGCATCATCAAACAAGATCTCATCGAAGCTGTCACTGCGTTTTTCGAAGGATATCAGCTCCCCAAAGTCGTATCCTCCATCTCTCCGATTCTGCTGCCTAAACGCAAAGATGTTTCGGTTATGGAACACCTTCACTCGATAAGTCTCTGCAACTTTACCAACATCTATTCTCTTAGGGCTGATTAGCAAGGAGCAAACATGATTTATTCTAGGTCGCAAAATTCATGAATCTATGGCCACTACACATGATTTGATGTCTGATATCGATAACAAAATATATGGAGGTAATATGGTCAGGGCCGGCCCGTTGTCTTTGGAGGCCTTGTGCAAAATATCAAATGTGCTCCCCTAGGTGCTCCTGAAAAAAGAAAAACAATACACCAAAACTACAAGTATAGTATCACAAATAAACATCTACATATGCAGACCAACAATTAAGATCACAACAACAACAAAAAAAGCAAATTTTCTGGAAAAGCATATTGGATTTACGTCAAAAGCAAATACTCTGTCAGCATGTTACATTGCCTTCAAAAGGAATGACCAAAAGTCTGAAAATTTCAGCTGCTCTATTACAAAGACACACCAAGCAATACAATACTACCAAAATTTTATCAAGATGAAACAGCCAATGCAATACTATTTTCTGAACATTGATCTTCTAGCACTCTTAGATGCAAAATCATCAATTAATCTATCATAGTCAAGCTTTTCCAAGAATTCATGTTCAATAGAAATCAAAGCCAAAGCATTTAGTCTTTCTTGCGACATGGTTGAACGCAAGTAAGACTTCAATATTTTTAGCTTTGAAAAGCTTCTTTCAGCTGATGCTACTGTCACTGGAACTGTTAAAATAATTCTGTATGCTCAAGAGATTCCTAGGTTAAAATGAGTTTTGGGATATCTCAAGGCTACAACATTGCAAAAACTATTGCTTCACTTTCATTGTGTTCTCTACGCGCTGCATAAGTTGTTTTCCCCAGAATCCATGTCAGTGCGCCAATAACACAATAACTGTATCTAAACCTAGAGGCTATAAAGTTAGTGTATCAGAAGATAGCATGCTATATTATGAAATTCCAACCATGACCGGATTTAGTCATTTTGATTTTCGATGACAAACCAAATATAAACCAACAATTCGCTCCAAAATTTCTTCCCATCCCTCCAACAAAACGGGACCTTAAGGTTTCTTGATCTAATGTACAAAGTGTACTATAGATTAGCTTCTATTGATTTGAAAAATACATTAGACTTCTCGAACATTATGATTTGTTAGATTCTCACTTTATTCCATAAATCACAATTTTTTTACTGAGTACTCAGATTTTAGAAACTATGAGATTAGAAAATGAGCCAGCCTCTCAACACCTAACCCTAATTTCTTTAATTAACTAACCACGATACCTAATTTCTAAATTCATTAACTGACTAAACAGAAAGATTTTGCTTCAAGTAGTTGATAGGATGAAATCAAATCAAAAGCCCTATCAACAATCCAAATTAGGAGGGTTATTCACCAAAGTACCCCGGTTTCAAACTCGAATAACCCAAATACACCAAACAAAACTCAAATAACCAATCTACCCCATTTTTTAACAATTCTTGTTCCTCAGGAACCGGTACTCACAATCTCGGTTCCTCTCCTACCGGGACTCTTTGAAAATGGAGGCGTGGCTCGGTTTGGGGCCTACGTGGACCAAAAGGTGTGAAGTGGCATCCAAGTGGAGTCCCGGTTTTCGGGAAACCGGGAGATAATCCCGATTTTGGGGCAACCGACATCATAGAAACACGGCTACTTTTTCGAGAAAAACAGACATCATGTCAAATATATTTAAGAAGGCCAACAAAAGCACTATTAATAAAGCAACCGGCATCCCATGTATCAAAAATAAAGCAACCGACATCATAAATAAAAGTACTGTGTTAATAAAGTATGGCTGCTTTTTTCGAGAAAAGCATGGTACATTTAATGCTTTTTTTTGTCAACTTTCATGGCTACTTTTCATGTCAGAGTTTTATTTTCATAGCTACTTGTTACTGTAATAAAGCATGACTACTTTTCATGTCAGAGTTTTATTTTCATGGCTACTTGTTAATAAAGCATTGCTATTTTTCATGTCAGAGATTTATTTTCAATGGTTCCGGTTCCTCAAAAATCGGGATCATTATGATACCGGTTTCCCAGAAACCGGGATCCTACGTGGATGACACTTTTCACCCTTTTGGTCCACGTAGGTCCTAAACCGAGCCACATCTTCAATTTATAGAGTTCCGGTTTCTGGGAAATCGGGATTGTTAAAATTGATAGTACCGGTTCCTGAGGAACCTGAATTGTTAAAAAATAGGGTAGATTAGTTATTTGAGTTTCGTTTGGTGTATTTGGGTTATTCGAGTTTGAAACCGGGGTACTTTGGTGAATAACCCAATTAGGACACATCAATCACCACCAAACAAAACACTACATGACCACACTCGCAACACCTAAAATCAATCAAAATCTCGCTACACTTTTTATTAATGCCCTAATAAACGAAATCCCAGAAGTCATAACTCACCAGAGGTACAAACCGATGTCGCGAAGTGGACGAAATCAACCCCCTGCTCTCAATCCGAATCCGTTGAAGCTGACCCGACAACTTCAGCGAGCTGAAAGACGACAACTTTTTACAAAAAAAATTTGCTTACGAATTGGTGGCCCTGTGCCGTTTCACTCTTGGCACAGCCGACGGGCCGGCCCTGAATATGGTTATCAAAATTGATATGTCCAAGGCGTATGATAAGGCTTCTTGGGCTTTCTAGATTAGAATTATGCGTGCCTATGGGTTAGATAATCGATGGTGCGATCTTATATACTATTCAATCAGTAATTGTTGGTATATTGTGTTATGGGGCAGAGGAAAATTCGGTTTCTTCAAGTCTAAGTGGGGTGTGAGGCAAGGAAATCCTCGCTCCCCCAGTCTTTTCGTTCTTTCCATGGAAATTTTCTCCCGTTTGCTCAATCAGACTGTTTCTAGTGGTGTTGTTACATGCTACTTTAAGAAAACTTATCATCATTAAAGTATAATTTATCAATTCATATAACAAAACATTAACCTTAAGAAAAAATTACGACTGGATACAAATTTATTCTTTAGGTCCTAGTTCCTAAAAAATAATTTAATATTCGTGGAAACATAAACATAAGAAAAACGTAATAACAAAATTGAACCCGACATATTTTCATCATATTAGCGTTATATGCTCAATCCTCATTCTGTTCATGCAAGCTTTCACCATTACTATCTTTCTCTCCATTCGCTTCAACATGAACCTTTAAAAAAATACATATATCATTATCAGTCAATGGTTTAAACTAAAAATAAATACTTTAAGGCATAACAATACCTCATCATTTCGTTGGTGATGCTTTCCCGTCAAGGCTAATAGAAGTTTTTTCATCTCACTTACTTCGAAGATTAAAAGGTTCACCTTCTCTTTTAACTCTTCATTATCTTTTTTTAGTGCTTCACTTGCGGCTTGACTTTTATAGGAAGGAAATATCATAGAATGTCTAACACCGCAACCATATCCAACAACCTTTCCAGATTTAGGAGGTCCACACACTTCTCCAAATCCTAAATTTCCATCCTCGTTAATATTTTTATTGCCAACTATTTCCATATTCCCAATCATTTGAAAGTTAGAAGATTCACCATGACAGTTCCAAATAGTATAACTCTTTACTATACCATTCATAATCAAATGTTGTCTTACTTTATCGCGTATTTTTCGCCTCACATTATTACATTTCATGCACGGACATTTTATCTTATTGTCAGACGAACATGGTTGAGAATAAGCGAAATTCAAAAACTGCTCAACGCCTTCACGATACTCTTGGCAAGCTCTATTCTTTAATAGCATCCAACTTTTATTTACCGACATGATGCTTCAGAGCAACTCTAAAGGAAAAAAAACTCTTTTTAAAACATAATAACATTAAACAATTAAATAACACTTAAAACAACTTGACCAAAGTATTTGTAATCTAACATATTGTGATGCATATAATTCTAAAGACATATTGTGCATTTTAAAACTAATGGCTAGTAACAAGTAGATTTGGCATGTTATCCTCGGCTCATAGTTTAAAAATTTTGTAGCAGGAAAGGACAGACAGACAGTGTACCTTGATATTTGCTTGGTTGCTCATGTTTTAAAGTTTTGGTTATGATTTTTGGAAATTACGATGCTCGGTTGTTTGGTTATTTTGCAGCCTATTCAAATTCTGAAATAAACAAGGCTATGCATTGGCTGTAGAATTAGAATAAGACTCAGCAGTGAACATACAGTAAAACAAAAAAACCAATATCAAGGAACTCTTTTGATTGCACATAGGTCCGTAGCAATTATTTATGCAACAGTTATTGACACATCTGAAACCATGATGTATATCCAATTCCCTTACAATAATTCCACACACAGTTATAAAACAAAATAACACACGCAACACATTTCAACTATCGAAGTTTAGAGAACAGTGCATACCTGAATTGATATGTCCACTAATTTCGACTTCGGACTTGGAGTATGGCCACACTGTCATATGCATAGAAATGCTTTGATTAACACCCTAGCCACCACATATATGTGACTCCAGATGGTACACAAATGATCAAAACACCATAGAAAATTTGAAACCCTGGAGTCCAAAAAATGAAAAACAAAAAGCATAGCAAAATCCCCCTTCAAAATTAGTCTTCACCATTTTGCTGCTGTTCAAATGGGCGAAGGCTAATTTGAAGCATTTATAAATTGATGACACTCAAAATCCAAATGTCTATATGCCCATAATATATAAATAAGAAATAATGGACTAAAATCGAAAACACCAACATGTGTTAAATCGACAAAACTCTAACACTTCATAGTCAGAGTAGAATTACTTGAAATTTTTGAGTTGACTTATGGATGAAGCTTGGTACTGAGAGGTGTCGGCGCAGTGGACGGGATGACGGATGATCTCTTTTCCAGCTGTGGAGGAGAAACCAAAGGAGAATGATGTGAACAAGGAGGCGGCCCGTTGGTTTCGAGTTACTGGGGCGTTATTTTTTTTTATTTTTTTCGAGCTACTGGGGCGTTATTGAAGAGCGGATATTGGCCTTTTAACTGCTTCATGGTAAGGGCTGTCCAGAATTGCTTACTTGATTTATATTTTTAATTAAAAATATATGGACCGGATGACAAATTCAGTCGTTAATTCAAAAAAAAAGACAAATCAGTCATTGTTTTCTTTTAATTACGATTTTAATTTGTTCTGCCGTGTTCATTGGATTATATTGGATCAATGACATATTTTTTTTTATTAAACATTTTATCAAAATTTTATGAATAATGATTTACAAAGTCATATTATAGTATAGAGATAGAATCATACCATATGAGAAGTTGCCAAAACCATGAGAAATTTCCTTAACTGTTCGATTGATGATCATAATGCGTAACAGTCACAATGACCAAAATGCAAAAAAGTTACGAACAAAATTCATAACAATCAATGAAGAGTGAAGACCAAATATGCTACGAATTAGTGACAAATATTCTCGAATTATGGCTTTAGTGACAACGAATTTTATCATGAATCCAGAATCAATGTTTTTCCAGCAAAAAATACGAATTTCGATTTAGTAACTACGAATTTTGGTCACAGTGACTGTTACGAATTTTAGTCGAAACACACCCCCAGTCCAAAACTCTAAATCTACGATTTGGAGATATCTTATGCAATTAGAATGAGCGACTTCCTTTTTCTTCAGTCGTGGAATGAGTCGAGTGAGTATGGATCGAAGACAATGCTGCGTCAACTAGTGGTGAAGGAGTCGTCGTTGCCAATTGGTCGACCATTGTCTTCGATAATCGTAGAGAGTGGACTAAAGTTGGAAGATTATCGTCGGTCGTCTTTGTCCTCGTAGAGACATTAGATAGCGGAATGGGAGTTCGGTTCCAGTGAGAAGTGGTAGTTACGGTGAGTAATGAGAACTAGTACATTATTCGTACCTTTTCAAAGGAGTCTTCGTAGCTTCATGTATATGCATGCTACGAAGAATCCTTTGAAAAGGTACGAATAATGTACTGCTACGAAGAATCCTTTGAAAATGTACGAATAATGTAATTTAATTAAATCTAATCAAATCTAATCCTAACCATTAATAACAAAGATGAACGGATAAGATTAGTTCTCATTTCTCACCATAACTACCACTTCTCATGTGATCTTTACTCAGCGGAATGGGTTTAACGAAATTGCGGTTAATAGATTTTAATTGGCCTAATTTACCCTTTTGGTCAAATTAGTAAGAATTTCAAATTAATATCTTTTAATCTTGGACGTAGATTATTCAAGACGGTGGGCTGAGATAAATTCTCATTTCTCATCCTAAATGGGCTTCTCATGGGATCCTCTCTCATACAGTATTATAATTGATGATCGTATTTGAATAGCCGTCGAAAATTTATATATAACGACAATTATTTTGGTCATCATATTAACCGATAATAAGTGACACGTTTAAAATTAGTTATTACATTTTTAATTTTATATGATGATATTTTTAGGTCATCGCTATTTTATATTTTCTGTCACATAATGTGATATTCTGCGATAACTATTTTTGATCATCACATTAACTAATAATAAGTGACAACTTTGAATTACGTATCACTTTTAAAAGTATTATTTGATAACCTTTTTAATTCATCGCTATTTTTGGTCGCAGATTAACATATTTTTTTGTAGTGTCTAATAATTGATGGAACTTAGATTCAGAATAATCCCTTGTGATTAAGGTTTATCACAGGCATTAAAAATCATAATTATATTTCGATGTGATCATTCCGGCAAAGGTAGTGGGCCTAATGTATCTAGCGGAGTAAATGAGCCGATATACTCGCGAGCTGCTTGTGAACAAGCTCGGTCAAAGTTCTGTCAAAGCTCGGCTCGTCTTAAACGAGCCGAGTACGAGCCAACTGGTGCTCGGCTCGTTTATGTTTGCGAACAACTCGTTTATGTGCTCGTTTATATACTCGTTTAAATACTCGATTAAAATTTAATTATATTCTTTGAAGCTTGTTAATGAGCTCGATTAAGGTAATTATATATATTTTAAAATATTTTTTAGTGAAAGTTTGATTGAAGCTCGTTAAATACTCGTAAAAAGCTCGTTAACTATAAATTATTGTATTAAATTAATTTAATTAAAATACTCGTATAAAGATCGAGCTCGGCTCGAACTCGTGAAAATTAAACGAGCCGAGTTGGAACACATATTTTTAATGCTCGAAAATACTCGACTCGAACTCGTCAAATTTTAAACGAGCCGAGCATGAACAACCTGATACTCGGCTCGGCTCGTTTACACCCATAAACGTATCCCGACAAAGGTGATACACCACAAACACACTCCGGAAAAAATAATGTGTTTTTCTCATTCTTCTAGGCATGCATATTCCGACAAAGGTAATACTCAACCTTAGATGTTACCATCTACCTTTACGATAAAGTCTCAAACCCGTATCCAGCGTGGCTTTAGATCAGGTGACACCCTTTCCACTATGTACTGTGTCATCAACGTTACTTTAGGTAATCACTGCCAACAGGGGCTGTTTCAAGGCTGCGCGGAGCCTGAAGCAAAACAGAAAAAGAGGGACCTTTTCAATTTTTGACGCACCGTAATAATGATACAAAACACTCTTATTTTACTAACTAGCACATACCTAATTTTGTCGCTTTGTATGTGTTAGACAATCTATACAAAATTATCAAAAATATTGTATGCAAGAATGGGAATAATGAGTATAGACAAATTATATGAACATCGCATCATATTCATACAAAATAGTAAAGAAGATGAGATTGATACGATCAAACCAGTATCGTGGTTGAGTCACGTTAGACGCTTTCCTTAGAGCATGATTGCTCTCCCACTGGGTTACGTAACATCGTATGAACCTGCCTATTTTTTGTTTTAAGTGAAATGCTAAAATATGTAGCATTATATATCATGTTACGTAACATATATCATGTTATATACTCGTAGCTAAAATATGCAGCTAAAATACGTAACATCATCTGTTTCGTTTAAGTGAAATGCTAAAATGCGTAGCATTCTGTTTAAATTTTTTTGATGTCGTACATTTATAATGCGTAGTTTTATGTATCATGTTACGTAACCTCATCTATGAAGTGGCCTAGTTTCGTTTTAAGTGAAATGATAAGATACATAGCTTTATATTTAAAATACGTAGTTTGTAGTCAAGATGGGTGTGAAATACGTAGATTACGAGTTAAAATACGTATATTTCGAGTTAAGACTGCATCGCTTTAAATATAATACGTAGTTTTGAACGTATAATTTGTATCGAACTAAGGCTGCATCGCTTTAATTATAATACGTAGTCTTTAACGTATAACTTGTACCGGAGTCATGTATTGTAATAAATTTAACAACATTTAAAATACGTAGTTTAAAATATATAAGTTAGTTCGTCAAAAAAGAAGAAGTTAGGAGATAGATCTTCGAGCTCCATGCTACTTCACCGATCCTTCTTTTGTATTGGAACACACCAATGAGGCTGATGAATTTGAAGAGAAGCAATCACTTTTTTTGATCGGTGACTCCTCCGTAGAGGTGGCAAATAGGGCGGGCGGGCGGGTTAGTGGACGGGTTCTTAATGGACAAGGGTTAAAAGGGTTGAACCCTTTAAGAGCCCTTTTAAGTTAAAGGGTTCAATGGACGTGTTCTTAATGGGTAGAGGGTTAAAGGGTCAAACCCTTCAACCCTTTAAGAGCGCTTTTAGTCATTTTAAACCCTTATAACCTCTTTAAGCATTTTTAAGCCATTAAATGGAAAAATAAATAAATTTTAAATCTGATATATGTTATATCTTTTATTTGTTTGTAAAAACTTTTATATACACATTTTAAAGTTAAAAATTAAATTTCATTTATTTTTGTTCTATTTTATTCTCATCGTATATAGCATAATAGAAAAAATCAAAATGAAATATATCACTAACTTAAAATATCTGAGAAAGATTCAACAATATGTAAACGCTTCATCATAACATGTTCGAGAACAGATAATAACTATGGGAAAATCTAAGACATCATGCATATTCGTTTCGCTAATCGTTGGTCAAATCTAATACATCTTCAATGAGTAAGTCCACCGCAAATGAGTCTTGATCTGAAAAGATATTAAAATAAAATCAGAACACTTTTATCACTAAAATAAATATAGAGAAATGTTGATGAACTTTTTTACCTTTCTTTCCAAATAACCAATCTCTAGAACACAATAATGCCTGCACGGTTTCCGGTAGCAAAGAACTACGATAGTGGTCAAGTACCCTACCAGCAATACTAAATGCAGATTCCGATGCAACTGTTAAAATAGGTATCGTTAACATGTCACCAGCCAAACGTGAAAGAATGGGGTACCTAAACTGCTGAGTCTTCCACCAACATAAAACATCTAATTCCATTTTTCTATCTAACCTATTTTCCTCCAGATAACTGTTCAATTCATTTTTCACACTCGAACTAGTGGCATCATTACACGAACAGTCAAAATCCTGCATAAACAAATATCAATATGTTTAACTCAGAAAATTCCTACCACAATTTAATAACAAACATTTATTTCATAGCTCTATTTTGTTAAAAAGATTGAACATAAATTGTACCTGAAATAATGTATCCTTATCTTGCGAGTATGAACAACCCACGTTCAATTCATCTCTTGAGCTAGTTTGACTCGACCATCTCTCCATATACGCCTCAAATAAGGAATGTAAAGTTTCCTTAAACACCCCCAGGTTAGAAGAATCCTCACCATAAATCTTCTTGTAGGCCCACTCTACAAAGATCATCTTAAAACGAGGATCCATCACTACATCAATCCCAAGAGTTAAACTATAATCTGACCAATACTTTTGAAACTTGGCACTCATTTCATTTCCCATATGTCTCATAAAAGCATCTTCGTGTATCATGGCCTGTTGAATCGAATACTGGATCTTAAAGACTTCAGGAAAAAATAAGTTTGAGGTGACATACTTGGTTCCAGAAAACAGAGTAGTCAACTCATAGAATTCTCCAAGAAACTTGGATATCATCTCAATCCGATCCCATTCTTCACTTGTAGGACAAGTCTTGAAGTCCAAGTCAAATAAGGAAAAGTTGCCAAGGGCTTGACGGTAGTAAAGTGCACTATCAAGCATAAGAAATGTTGAGTTCCACCTTGTAGGGACATCTTGTCGCAAAGCCCTTCGGTTCCCCGTTAATCCCACTTGCTCAACACAATCTAAGAACTTGTGCTTCCTTGACATTGAACCCTTAATATACTTGACGCAATCCCTGACTTTTACTACCGAACCATCAATAGCTTTTAGCCCATCTTGGACTATGAGGTTTAAGATGTGGGCACAACACCTCACATGGAAAAACTTTCCATTTAACAAGAGAAGTCCTCTGAAATTCAATTGGATCTTTAACTTCTCCACAAAGGAATCGTTTGCAGATGCGTTGTCCAAAGTGATGGAGAACAGATTCTTATCAATTCCCCAATCACATATAAGAGAATTGATCTTCTCCGCCAGAGCATTTCCAGTATGCGGCGGAGGCATGTGACAAAAACTCAATATCTTCTTATGTAGATTCCACTCACCATCAAGAAAGTGAGCAGTGAGTGCCAAGTATCCATCTGTTGTATGAGAGCTCCAAAGATCAGAAGTTAAGCATGAAATCTTCCCCTGGTAGATTAGATGTTGATCTGGTCGATGTCCAGAACAAATACTAAAACAACTTATGTGCTAAAATAAGTAGTGCGGAAATAAGACTGACACGCAAAGTTGTTACCCAGTTCGGCATTAACGAGCCTACTCTGGGGGGCGTTCTCTAGCCCGGTGGACAGCAATTCACTATTATTGAGTATTGCGAGTACATGAATTACCGTTTACAGAATCCCTCTTAAACTACCTGAGCCTCGGACACTCTAGTAATTGCAATCTAGGTCTCCCCTTAGATCTTTGCTCCCGCTCCGTATCCACCAAGATGATCCTCCGTGAGAATCAGCGCCTTCTCCCGAATGCGCAGTTCAGAACTTCAGTGCATGAACTTTCAGTGTTGTCCTTCGATCAATCTGCTGAGCACCAGCACAGATTGAATCCGAGCGCCTTTGAGTAACCAGTGCTGATTAACTCTCTGGCCGATTACGAGCTTAGTGAATAACCAGTTACGATTAGTTCACCACCGTTAGCCTCCTCCTCCCTTCAACGAGTATGAGCGTGATTTAATATCTCCGTAAGTGCTGGCTAATACCTAGGCATTAGTCCTCCTTATATAGAGCGGTAGAAACCCTAGAACGAATATGATTTCTAAGATGAACCGCCTATATCTATTAGGAAATCTTTCCTAATCTTTTGCGCGTATTTCTTAAAGATAATCCTTCAATCTCCGATTTAGCAATCTTCAATTATCTTCTTTGCTAAGATATCCTCAAGCGCAAGCAACCGACTCTCTTTGATATCTTCGATAATCATCATAGCACCGACTTGCTAAAAACCGGACTTGCCAAATCCGTTCTGCTGCTGCGACAGAGTTGTGCTAGGTCGGTTGAACAAGTTTCCAAATCTGAATTTGGAAACTTCCAATATCTGTCCACGCACCTGCAACCGCCTTGATCTCCAACGGTCGATTGTGTTTCCAAATCTGAATTTGGAAACATTGCATCTGCTTCAACTTGTTCCAGGACAGTTGTCTCTGCTAGACTCGAACAACAGTTTGAACAACTATTCAAAGTTTTGCCAAACTACATGCCATAAAACTAACAATCTCCCCCTTGGCATTTTTGGCAAAACTACTACCTGTAATCTACCTATTACAGTTGAATCTTTGAAGGAGGTTTCAAACTCCCAAGCTGTGCTACGAACAAGGCTACCAAACGAATCTTTGAGGAGATTTCAAACTCCGAACATAACAAGCACAAACGAATCTTTTAAGGAGATTTCAAACTCCAAACAAAACAACATACCAAGCACAACTGAATCTTTTAAGGAGCTTTCAAACTCCGAAACTACTCCCCCTTTTTGCCACAAAAAGACAAGGGTTTTAAAAGAACAACCAGTTCAAAAAAAATGATAAAACGAGTCTAACAAAATATAGAATTGTTTATGAAAGAGAGCAGAATATATCACCAGGAACTAGTAGTCAGACTCAGCACTTGCTACATCATCACCCGAGACAATTTCATCTTCAGGATAACGAAGACCCACCAAAAGCTTAGTGATCTTTTTCTTCCTTGCCATGTACTGCACAATCCTTTCATTTGCATCAGCGAGCTCCTCTTCAAGGTGAGAGATAATCATTCTTCGAGAGGCAGAAGGAATATGAGCACTCAACTCTTCCAGGGTTGTCTCAGACAACTTCTTCTTTGGCTTAATAGGAGCCTCCAGGTCCAGATCTACAATATGTTTCCCAGAGAAGTGTTTATGATCTGCAAGAAAAAACTTGGGAATCCCAGTCAACACGTCCTGACTTGTTAAGATATCTGGATGTTGTCCCACCACAAGTTGGTGAATCAGCGATGGGAATATAATCGGATGATTGACTTTGATAGAAGTTGCATGGCTAGCAATTTGATCGAATATAAGCCGTCCAAGATCAATCTTCTTCCCTGCTCCAATAGTCTTCAGAAAAGCACCCATCGTATGGCCCAGAGTAGTATGGTGATTATTTGGCAGCTAGTTATGAACTGCAATGCTGTGGAGCAAGGAGTGCTTTGTAGATAGGTCCATCACTGGAAAGGTCATTGAGTACCACTTCGAACGAAAACCACCTGTGAGAGTGCTAACAGTTTTATGCCAGTTGGGGTTCTCTCCAATATTCAAGGCACCTCCTTCTATTCCGAAATAGTCATTTATCCCATCTGGAGTGATGACAACTTCCTTACCTCTTACACTCGCCATTCCGAACGAAGCACTTTCAATATCAGCAAACCCTTCTGGTAGATTGACAATTACTTCTCTAACCAGATTTGCAGAAAAAGGCTTTGCCATAGACACAGATGGCCACAAGTCTAGTCCCTTTATCAGGCTCACAATCTCCTTGGCTGCATACTTGTCAGCCTCCAGCACCCTCTCAGCCACTATCTTTCTTTTCTGAACAAATTTCCACTTTTCAGTATGAACGTTTGAGACAAACCAAACACCGTTCACAACAACTCCAGACTCAAACTGGACTTTCTTTCCCTTTTCTTTAACCTTGCCTGTAGGAGAACACGTCTTAATTTTCTTTGCTGCTGGAGAGACAGCCTTCACTTGACCAGAAGCTATAGTCTCAACTGACTTCTCTGCCGGAGTAGGAGCAGAAGCCTTCCTTTTCTTTGATGCTTTCTTCTCTGTAACTGCGGGAACAATTACCTCAGCATCTTGACGAAGAACTCCCTTCTGAGTCTTAGTGGCTTGCTTTGACTTGGTTACATGTTCCTTACTTACATGAACATCTTCCTGAGAATCTTTGACCAAGTCAGACAGCTTGACAGATTCATCAACTGAATCTTCACTCAGGGCCTCCATCTCCTCATCAGCGGTTTTAGATGCAAATGCTTCTTCAACATAGTCTTCAACATCATCAAACAACTCTTGCAAAGACTCGTCCACTTCATCTGAAACATGCTGTGAGATTGCTTCATCTTCAGCGAGCGGTTCCTCAACAACATCTTTTGCAAAAACAGCATCCATCTGCTCTTCTTCACCATCTCCTTCAGAAATCTCAACCGAAGTTTCACTTAGCTTCTCTTCCTCTTCTTCAGCATTACTGGACTTTTCAACAGGCATATTAGAATTCACTTTCTCAACAGCATCACCTACCTCCTCTCTTTCTTCAGATTCTTCATCATCTGACTCAGAAACGACTACCCTACGTTTCACAACTTTAAACTTATCTTTTTCTGGAGATTTCTTAGTTGCAATAGCCTTTCTCCTAACACCCTTTACCAACAGGGTTTTCTCCCCCTGCACCGAGGCCACAACCTTTGGCTTTTCTACAATACTTTTCGACCCTTCCAACGACACACCAGTCATACTAGGACTCCTTGAATCAAGAGATTTGGAGATTTTAGAAATTACCTCTTGAGTCGACTTCTTTGCTGGTTCTTTGCCTGAAGAAGGCTTTAAAGCAGACGCCTTTTTGGATCCGGAATAGATTTAGGAATCTCCTTTTCTTTCATCTGGACAACGGTTTCCATCTCCTTCACCGATTTGTCCAACATCTTCTTCTCAGGAACTAAGGCTTTAGGATTCTTCAGAACAGTCGTCTTCTCTACGGCACCCGATGTTGATTTTCCTGTGGGTACTTTGTCGCTCGCCGTTTTAGGGTTTTCTTTGATAATCTGTGGTACGACAACGGACTTCAGTGTTGCGTCAACTGTTAATGCTTTGGGTACCTTGTTCTTTCTTGTGTTCACCATTTATGAAATTCGACAAACTTTGCCTTAGGGTTTCGTCGAGAGAGAAAAGCGATATACGAACAGTTGATTTGAGCGAAATTTTGATTTTAGAAACACTATCTTATTTTGGCAAGCCATAAATATCTTCTCGAAGACTCCCCATGCTGCCACGAGACACTTTCCACTGTCTTTAAAAAAATTGGATATTTTTGAATATCTTTGGTAGACCAACCGTTTCTTCTTGCACCACACCCTGCCTTCCACGTCAGCCCTTAAACATATCTCCTTGAGGCTCTGGCTGATGGACTTGTGCTGGAGCAACTTAGTTGTTGGTGACACACAGATCCAGTAGGGATCTAGGTGTCCGAACCCGATTGTTGTTCAAGCCTCTGACGAAGAAATCTGATTGCTGCTTTATCATTTCTTGTTCCACCCTGCATTCTTCCAGAATAGACTTGTTCCACAGCTTCTTGGTGTAACAATTCTCAATATCGAGTTCTTTCAGTATCGACTTCTTCCACAGCATCTTGGTGTAACAGCCCTCAAACTTGAATCTTGCAAATTTGATGCAGCCTCTCTTCGTGTTAACTCCCCTTCGAACATAGCCATGGTTGAGATAATCAACCCATGCTGTGGGCGTCTTCACACGATGATAACAGCTCCTTGGAAGACAAGTAGTCGTAGCAGTGGGTAAAACAAGATCTACCAGATAACAGTTGTTTGAGGCTCTCCTTCCAGTGAGGATAGTTTCATTTTGGTAGTTCTGCACAACACACTTGTCCTGTGTGAACTGAACATGATTCGTTCCATCGCACAACTGGCTTATGCTGATCAGATTTGCATGTAAGCCTTCGACGAGAAGCACCTCCTTTAATCTAGGTAGGCCTGGAACCTTTAATGTTCCTCTTCCAAGAACTCTGCCTTCTACTCCACCTCCAAAAGTCACAGATTTGCCTTTGAACCTTTCCACTTTAGTTAGGAACTCAGGATTTCCTGTCATGTGTCTAGAACATCCACTGTCAAAATACCATCTTTGCTTCTCCGGAAGGCTCGTGGAACTGAATGCAACGTGACATGTCTCGCCTCTTTGTTTGGATTTCCAGACTTGCTTCTTGTGAGATGTCCTTACTTGATTCATCTTTCTGAGGAACTTGTGGAACTCAGAACATCTTGTCTTGATGTGACCTGTATGGTTGCAGTAAAAGCATCTTCGTCTATCTTGCTTTCTTGGCGGGTACTGGGAAACGATTCTTGGTGAGGGCTGTTTAGCTGAAACAACAGGAGATCGTGACTCAGCTTTTACAAACACTGTCTTCCCCTTGCTTCCGCCAGATGTTCTTTGAACCTCCAGAAGATTATCGAGATCTTGAGTTCCCGAATTTTGCAGCATCACGGAATTCTTCAGGGTGTTTAGTTCTTCAAGAGTATCCGCCTGAACAAGCTTATCTGTTTCAAGTTCACATCTCAAGGCATCCACAGTATTGAGAAGGATTACCTCTCCTCGTCTTAGAGCCGCATTCTTTCTTTTTAGATCATCTACATCCCCTGGATGTATGCCTTGACTTTTCTCAATCTGAACCTTCAGAGATGACACAACTGCCAATAGCTCAGCCTTTTGAATAATAAGTTCAGCTCGTTCACCTTTTGTTTTAACCAGCTGGACTTGAAGATCAGTGATCGTCTGTTGAAGTTCTACGTTCTGAGTGACAAGTATAGCAACTTCTTCCCATAGCTCTTCTTTTTCTTTTCTCATATCTGCCAGAAAGCTGTGATGTAACTTGTTCTGCTCAACTTCTTTCACTCATTCCTGGAACAATTCTTTGTTTTTGCTGGCAACATCTTCATTAGTGATTTCTTCATTATTACTGCAGCTTGAGTATTTTGTGGGATTCTCTGGGGATGACTCTAACCCTACTTCGTTGCTTATTTCTCTTTTAACATAGGAAGCTAGGGCGACAAAGTTATTAGTCTCACCCTCCTGATCAGATTCACTGTCACTCCAGCTGACGGCATAGGCATTCTTCTTCTTCTGAGTGTTGATACATTCTGCTCGAATATGTCCATACCCTTCACACTCTCTGCATTGAATTCCTTTGCTTTTGTTGTCAAGATCGGAGTCTCCAGATTGATTCCTCTTATAAGCTCTATCATTCTTCTGGAATCTTGAGTTAGATGGCTGACCGGACTCAGTCCCTTTACCGTACTGCCTCCTCATAAACTTACCAAAGTTTTTGGCGAACATGGCATACTGTTGTTCTGACGCTTCCTCTGTCTTGTCTTTAACAACTCAGCCTTCAGACCGATGCTGGTGACTTTTGTAAGTCGGTCTTCTTCATTCATGTCCATCTCATGGGTCTGCAGGGAGCCCATCAGTTCATCCAGTCTCATGGTTTTCACATCATTGGCTTCCTTAACGGCAAGAGCTTTCATGTCGAACCGTTTTGTAAGAGATCTCAGCACCTTTCTTACCCGCGTTTCTTCGGTCATTGGTTCTCCTAAGGTGAATGCTTCGTTAGATATATCGAGAATCCGAGTATTGAAGTCAGCAATGGTCTCATCCTCCTGCATTCTTAAATTTTTGAATTTTGATGTGACCGTCTCCATTCTGGATATTTTAACTTTGGTTGTACCTTCATGAGCAGTTTGGAGAATGTCCCAAGCCTTCTTTGCTATTTCACAGGTAGAAATCATCTTGAAATTTTCTCCATCAACTCCCGAGAATATGGCATTCATTGCTTTAGAGTTTGCCGCTTCAGCATGCTTATGATCCTCAGTCCACTTGTCTTTAGTAATGAGGCAAACTTTACCTTCTTTGTCGATAGTCACTGGGTGTGTCCATCCTTTTTCAACTGCATCCCAAACTGATTCATCTTGAGACTTCAGAAACGCCTTCATTCGAACTCTCCAATAGCCATATTTATTTCCTTCAAGCAGAGGAGGTCGCGTGATGTTCTGCCCTTCTCTCAAATCCATCTCACCGACTTCTGGATCTTACTCTGTATGTCGAGTATTTGCTCTGATACCAATTGAAATCTTCCCCTGGTAGATGAGATGTTGATCTGGTCGATGTCCAGAACAAATACTAAAACAACTTATGCGCTAAAATAAGTAGTGCGGAAATAAAACTGACACGCAAAGTTGTTACCCAGTTCGGCGTTAACGAGCCTACTCTGGGGGGCGTTCTCTAGCCCGGTGGATAGCAATTCACTATTATTGAGTATTGCGAGTACATGAATTACCGTTTACAGAATCCCTCTTAAACTACCCGAGCCTCAAACACTCTAGTAATTGCAATCTAGGTCTCCCCTAGATCTTTGCTCCCGCTCCGTATCCACCAAGATGATCCTCCGTGAGAATCAGCGCCTTCTCCCGAATGCGCAGTTCAGAACTTCAGTGCGTGAACTTTCAGTGTTGTCCTTCGATCAATCTGCTGAGCACCAGCACAGATTGAATCCGAGCGCCTTTGAGTAACCAGTGACGATTAACTCTCCGGCCGATTACGAGCTTAGTGAATAACCAGTTACGATTAGTTCACCGCCGTTAGCCTCCTCCTCCCTTCAACGAGTATGAGCGTGATTTAATATCTCCGTAAGTGCTGACTAATACTTAGGCATTAGTCCTCCTTATATAGAGCGGTAGAAACCCTAGAACGAATAGGATTTTTAAGATGAACCGCCTATATCTATTAGGAAATCTTTCCTAATCTTTTGCGCGTATTTCTTAAAGATAATCCTTCAATCTCCGATTTAGCAATCTTCAATTATCTTCTTTGCTAAGATATCCTCAAGCGCAAGCAACCGACTCTCTTTGATATCTTCGATAATTATCATAGCACCGACTTGCTAAAAACCGGACTTGCCAAATCCGTTCTGCTGCTGCGACAGAGTTGTGCTAGGTCGGTTGAACAAGTTTCCAAATCTGATTTTGGAAACTTCCAATATCTGTCCACACACCTGCAACCGCCTTGATCTCCAACGGTCGACTGTGTTTCCAAATCTGAATTTGGAAACATTGCATCTGCTTCAACTTGTTCCAGGACAGTTGTCTCTGCTAGACTCGAACAACAGCTTGAACAACTATTCTAAGTTTTGCCAAACTACATGCCATAAAACTAACAAAGCAGATTCTTCCTTTTACACTGCTTAAAAGTGCTTGCAATTTCGACTTCTCACTTACGTATATCTTTGTAACATGACTCTTGACTGTATTTCTACACGGCAAATGAAGTTCTGGAGACACACAATCAAAAACAGCTTTTATTCCTTCATAATCCACAAAACTGAATGGTAAGTCGTGCTTTATTATAGCCTCAATAACCAACTCTAAAAATCTTTCGTACTTGAAAGTCGACGAACGTGTAGCTGAATGAGGAGAAACGCCTAAAGCTGAACAACTCTCATGGTGACGGAGAAGACTTGCCGTTCCCATAGCAGAACCATACAACAATTCTTTGCCACACTTCGTGCATTTTGCATACTTTCTCCCATCAGAACGCACTGGTAATTCTTTAAACGATTGCCAACAACGAGAAGTCTTCTTTCTTGATTTCTTACTTAAAGTTGATTGTTGACTTGTCTCTTGGCATTCCATATGATCATTGATGGACCATAATTATACGAATCAAAAACACAGTTAAACCCACTAAATTAGACTGTTTGTCTATTTAACTTTTGCTTGTTAGTTCCGATATTTATCTACAGGGTATTTTGGAGCTTAGAGAGAATACACGCTAAGGAGAGGATTTTACGCAGAAAAGATGTTACGAGTCATTCCAAGGTCACGATCAGACGCTGACTGAAGAAATCTAAAGATCCTGACATGGAATCATTCAAAACAAATCAAAGCGAAGAGCAATCAAAGTCAATCCCGGGCTGAAATACACCGATAGTTTTGTGAAAACGTCGCAAAAACGTCACAAAACTCCACATTTGCCCATGGTGACCGGCGGCTTTTGGAGGAGGTGGCCAAAGGAGGAAGCTCTCCTCCATGGATGACCTCCAACCGGCGGCTCTTACCTCCCATGGAGCTCCCCTTGGATGAAGCCACATGCTCTCATCTTGGCCCTCCATTCCTTCCCTCCATGGCTATAAATACATGCCTCCATCTCATTTGTAAAACATCCCAAAAATCATAAATCACTTATCTCTCTAAGTTTGGCAATTTGTAAGTTTGGTTTTGAAATAATACTCTTGTTGGTTCTTGAGTATTATAACAGTTTTAGAGAATACTCCTGTTGGTTCTTGAGTATTCAAGTAGGAATTGGGAATACTCCTGTTGGTTCTTGAGTATTCCCCTTACTTACTGTCTTTCAAAAACCCCCGAGTATTTAGCTATGGTATCCACCTCTATGGATATTCGTAGCTAAACTCTTCATTCGGTTGAAGGGGTGTACTTGTATCATAAAATGTTTTAGACTTTGCTTTAGTGTTTTTTCTCTGTATTCAAAACTTGTTCTATGTGCCATATATTAGGCCAGAACTTCCAAGGTTGAGTGGATGCTTGGAATGGCAAAGCTCTTCCGTGGAAGTTCGTAAACATACTCGGATAAGTGGATGCTTGGAATGGCAAAGCTTATCTGAGGAGTTTGACCTCTCTCAAACACCATTTGATTGCTCGGGAATGACTGATCAAATGGATGCACACAGGCTAATATACCTTGGAATGGGGTATTAGTCTAAGTAGAACAAGGGCTCTACGTTTTTTGCAAAAGTCTAGACAGTGTGTGCAAATCGAGTGCTTGGAATGGCCTTGATACTCTTTCGAACACTTTTGCAAAAGACTAGACAGTGTGGCAAATCGAGTGCTTGGAATGGCCTTGATGCACGTTTGAATACTTAGAAGGATCACTAAAGGTCAATGATAAACAGGCTATGATATAAGGCCCCCAAAATCGAATGTTTTCCTTGAAATCAAACAACTCCTGCACTTACTTTCTTAGTATAACTGCCGTAATCAACTGCTCACCTTCCGGAGGACTTGCCAATCACGCATCACCCGCTGTAAGTCTCCTACTTTTATTTTCAGTCATTTACTTTTCGCACAAAAAAACCAAAATCAACCAAAAAGTCACGTAGTTACTAGCTCTAAAACCTCAACCAACCTAAAACACGCTCCCTTGCTGTACAAATCACCTCAAAGAACAACTATCCCCCTAATTCCTTTGGGTTCGACCTCTACTTACCACTTGCTACCCAGTAGTGAAGTCGCGAGTAGCGGACTATAAATTTATTTGTACATTTGCTCTGACGACAAGCATCTGTCAATCATCATCCATCTGAAAGAACTTCAATCTGGCTAGCAAGAGCAACAACAAATTCCACAAACCAAGCCCACACTGGTGGCAAACTGCAAGAGAAAACCAGTCCAGTATTAGTGAGAAAACGCCCCGAAAGAAGAATCAAATTCAGATTTCAGACGAGGATACACCGGACCAACGAAGAACTTTTCGCAGGGTCCAAGACGAAGCTCGGCAGCTACGAGCACTGAATCAAAATCTCACAGCACTCAACATGAACCAGAATCGAGCGTTAAATGAGGTGGTCGACAATGACCAGCAGCGCCCCGTGCCGCAGCCAGTGCGCAGGACCCTTGGAGATTACACTACTCCACGTGTCTCGGGATTCCAATCCGCTATTGCACCACCTGGTATGGCCAACAACACCTGGGATTCAAAACGGGACTCATTCAAATGGTGCAGAACAACCAATTCTCTGGAAGAATGAATGAAGTGAAGGAATTGTGTCCTTTAATTTAATGTGCAATGACTAAACTTGGAATAGGACAATTAACGGAGATAATTCAATCCAATTATCTTAGGAGTCGTAGTGCTTTGCTAGAAGCCAACTACGATTAATGAGGTTAAACAAGTTAAACTCATAGCTATTATAATCGGGTCCTATGAGGTCACACACTTAGAGTTGACGGACTAGATCAACGGGAAAAATGCTTAATTATTAATAGATATTGGATATTATTAATAATAAGGCTTATTATTTATTTAGGAAATAAATAATAAATTAGTGAGTCAATTAGAGATTAATGGGGGAAACCTGTCATATCCCATTGATACAGCCAATCAATTACTCATAATGATAAAAGGAATAATTATGAACATTGAATTGGTGGAATTTGATTCGTTGGGATGAATTGATTTGGTTGACGCGAGAGAAAGCTTTTTTAGAAAGGGAAAAGGGTGTCTTCCAAGGCTGGTAAACTAGATAGAAAAGAAAGAAAAGTTTTTTTCCGCTCTTCGGGCAAAAATCATCACACGCCATTGACCACCATTCCCAAAAAGCAATCTGATTGCTTCACCTTCGTCCTTTCGTCCTAGCAGTCGAAGGCAAGGAGATCTAGACGGGCTCGTGTGGACCAACTAGAGGAGCAACGCGTGGAGCTCTCATTGCTTTCATTCCTACCCGATCAGATCCGGTTCACGTATCAAAGGTATTCTCATGATCTATCAATTGTGCGTAGATCCGACTATTAGATGTTTAGATACAATCTGAAATTCCGCTTAACGCATCTAATAATAACCTACAATGGTATCAAGAGCCAGATTGCATAGATTGATATGATCAATGTTTTTTATGCGGATCTTGATTGAAATTAGTGGTGAATTTTATATGGATAAAGATGTAAAATTGAAATGGAGATTTTGATGAATTGCGACATGGAATTGTATGAATTGATATGGAAATTGAACACCAACCGAGTCGGATTCGATTCGATTTGGTGATGGAAAGGTCACAAAATTAAGATGGATAATATTAGGATATTATTAATTTTAATTGTTTCCTAAAAGTTAGGAAATCCCACTTAAGATTAAATATTTGATATTATATCTTTTTCATACAATTTAATCCAATTATTACATTTTAATGGTTAATATTGATTAAAACCATATAAGGATTTAATTTTAAATTGAGATGAATTTTTTTTATGCTTGTTTTATATTATGATATATTGCTTGCATAAAGTGACTAGTATGGCCCATAAATACGATCTGTGTATCGTTATGTTTTCTTGTACACGATCTGCGCATCGTTTATTTTGTTGTAATTTAATTTCTGCGATTAGAGTAATTCAAAATTGTAATACAAGAAGAAGTACAAGACATAAGAAGGTCAAGGATGGAGATCCATGCAGGATACAAGATGAAGATATTATGAAGATTAGATCTTTATTTTATGCATCGTAGGGGCCATACTAGGATCACAATTATTGCGTTTTGAATGCTTTATTTTAAGTCTTTATATTGTTTTATTTATGACATTTTTTCACTTATAAATAAAATACAAATAAAAGACTTATGTTCCAACGGTAAATTGGGGCAATGCCTTTCCATATCATAACCCATTAAGTTCTGGATTGTGGTTGGATAGGCTTCACAAAAGTGAGGGTGTTCTTCCATAATCTTTGACTGAGTGAGGGTGAATCTATACGGGGGTTCATAAACCTTGATATGGTAGTACCCAACGAGAGACCAAAAGGCAAAGTTTTGGATCTTGAGGCATGGGATGATTTTACATTGGATGTGGATCATCAACCAAGAATTATAAGGAGTTATAATTAGTAATTGTTACTTACCCTGAACACATACGACTTAAGGCAGTGCAAAAGTACGTTGAGTCTCGTCTGGGATGGGATCTTGGAATATTTTATTCAAAGGGACGACAACAACTGAATAAAATGTGCTTTTTCTTATTTTAAATTGTTTAAATATAAGTATTTGCAATTTCAAACATATACTGATTTGTATGTCATTGATATTTTGTAGATAATGTCGAATGATAATTTGAAATTCTCTCTGCGCTCAATTGTTGAGAAAAACAAGCTCAATGGAACAAACTTCCTTGATTGGGAAAGGAATCTGAGAATCATTCTCAGGTCCGAGGGACGTGAGGACGTCCTAGCTACCCCTATCCCTTCTTTGACCGACACCTCATCAGATGAGGAGAAGGCAACAGAAACTAGGGTGAGGTATCATTCATTACCTGTAACTTGCCTCATGCTTGCTGCAATGGAGCCTGATTTGCAAAAGAGGTTTGATAATTCTGATGCTTATACTATCATTACTGAACTGAAAACATTGTTTCAGGATCAGGCAAGGATAGAGCGATATGAGACTCACAATGCTATACTTGATAGCAAGCTTGTGAAGGGAAAACCAGTGAGTCCTCATGTGATTAGCCTGACTGGGCTTTTTAAGAGGATGGAAAATCTGGGGACCCCATATGACCAAGAGTTGGCCACTGATATTGTTCTTAGATCATTGCATGATGGTTTTGCAGAATGCAATACCATATGAATGGTTTGAAGCATGATATGAATGATCTCCATGGCTTACTTAAAAATGTTGAGGCAAATATTATTGATGACAAGAAGAAGGAAGTTCTGAATGTGAACAATTGCAAGGGTTTTAAGAAGGTGGCTAAGAGTAAGAGCAATTACCAAGGGAAAGGCAAGCAAGTTGCCAAACCCAAGGGTGGTCAGAAGCCAAAGGTGGCTGCTGATCATGATTGTTTTTACTGCAAGGACAAGGGACACTGGAAGAGGAACTGTCCCAAGTACCTGGAAGACATGAAGAATGGAACTGTGAGTTCCGGCACTTAAGGTATTTATGTTATTGATATAATGACAACAAATGTTCCCACATTAGAATATGATCCCACTTGGGTATTAGATACCGCTTGTGGTGCTCACATTATTTCTGATGTGCGGGAACTAAGAAATAGAAGGCAAGTGAAGAAGGGGGAGATAGACCTGCGCGTTGGAAATGGAGCAAGTGTTGCTGCACTTACCGTGGGAGATTTTAATCTGTCTTTACCTTCTGGTTTAGTATTAGAACTGAATAATTGTTATTTTGTTCCATGCATTACCAAGAACCTTATTTCGGTTGCATCATTACATTATGAGGGATTTGATTTTAGCATTAAAGATGGATTTATGTCTGTTTTTAGAAACAATATTTTCTATGCTAGTGCACCAATGAGTAATGGACTTTTTGTGTTGGATCTCAAATCGGATGTATATAATATAAATAACAAAAGGCAAAAACCAAATAATTTGAGTGAGGCCTACCTATGGCATTGTCGATTGGGCCATATTAGTGTGAATCGCATGAAGAAGCTCCATAAAGATGGACTTTTAAAAGACATGGATTATGAATCCATTAATACATGTGAATCATGTCTAATGGGCAAAATGACAAGGTCACCTTTCAAAGGAACAAATGAAAGGGCTACTGAATTGTTGGGCATAATACATACTGATGTATGTGGGCCAATGACCACAGAAGCTAGAGGCGGCTACAGATGCTTCATTACGTTTACTGATGACATGAGCAGATATGGATATATTTACTTAATGTCACATAAATCGGAATCCTTTGAAAAGTTCAAGGAATTCCAGAATGAAGTAGAGACTCAAAGTGGCAAGAAAATAAAAGCACTTCGATCTGATCGTGGTGGTGAGTACTTGAGCCACGAATTTGATCATCATTTGAAAATTTGTGGGATAGTAACACAGTTGTCTACCCCAGGAACACCACAGCTGAACGGTGTGTCTGAAAGGAGAAACAGGACCTTGTTAGACATGGTTCGATCAATGACGAGTTTTGCTGATCTTCCGGTATCCTTCTGGGGATATGCCCACACTACCGCTGTACTTACATTAAACAGGACTCCGTCAAGAACTGTAGACAAAACTCCATATGAGATATGGACTGGAAAGGTTCCAAAGTTGTCTTT
Source organism: Rhodiola chrysanthemifolia (assembly GCA_033675395.1). Taxonomy (NCBI): domain Eukaryota; kingdom Viridiplantae; phylum Streptophyta; class Magnoliopsida; order Saxifragales; family Crassulaceae; genus Rhodiola; species Rhodiola chrysanthemifolia. The sequence goes on along the minus strand of CM066208.1, from coordinate 14,132,925 downwards.
TCTGAAAATATGGGGATGTGAAGCTTATGTAAAGCGTTTACAAACAGAGAAGCTTGCCCCGAAATCAGATAAATGCTTTTTTATAGGGTATCCAAAAGGAAGTTTTGGATATTACTTCTACAATCCAACTCAGCAAAAGGTGTTTGTTGCAAGCTATAGTGTCTTTTTGGAAAGAGAGTTCCTTTCCAACAAGTCAAGTGGGAGAAATATTCATCTTGAAACAGTTCAAGATGATGAAGAGGAACAAACTCAACAACAAGATGACATGGATGATGTCGATGATGAGATGATTAATTTTGAAGGCTTAGGGCCTCAGATCATCCAAGAGCCGGAACAAGAGGATCTACAAACAGTTGTGGATCATGTTCCGGATTCAGTTGTTGAACAAGTTGAACCCACTCGTAGATCGGAAAGGCCAAGGGTACAACCAAGACGTTATGATGATTTCATCTTGAATGTAAGCCTTGATGTTCTTATGTTAGAACATAGTGAGCCTTCTACATAAGCAAGCGATGACGGGTCCAGACTCCAAGAAATGGCTTGAGGCCATGAGGTCCGAAATGGATTCGATGTTTGAAAATCAAGTATGGGACTTGATAGATTTGCCAAATGGGGTAAACCCCATAGGAAGCAAATGGATTTTCAAACTCAAAACTGACAAGGATGGAAATGTATCTGTTTACAAGGCAAGACTAGTTGCCAAAGGTTTTAGACAGATTCATGGTATAGACTATGACGAGACATTTTCACCAGTTGTCATGATTAGATCCATTAGGATAATCCTAGCTATTGCCGCATATTATGACTATGAGATATGGCAAATGGATGTCAAAACCGCTTTTCTAAATGGTTTTTTAGAAGAGGATGTGTACATGACACAACCTGAAGGTTTTGAAGATCCAAATGATGCTGGGAAGGTATGCAAGCTTAAGAAGTCCATTTATGGACTTAAGCAAGCATCCAGGAGTTGGAACTTTCGATTTGATGAAAAGATCAAAGAGTTTGGTTTCATTAGATGTGAAGAGGATCCTTGTGTTTACAAGAAGTTTAGTGGGAGTAAGGTAGCTGATGGACCATAATTGTATAAATCATAAACACAGTTAAACCCACCAAATTAGACTGTTTGTCTATTTAACTTTTGCTTGTTAGTTCCGATATTTATCTACAGGGTATTTTGGAGTCTAGAGAGAATACAGGCTAAGGAGGAGTTTTAAAGCTGAAAATGAATTACGAGTCAGGACACGACCAGACTCTGACTGTACAACTTTCATGGAACCCACTTGGAATCATTCAAATATGCTAGAACAGTCGGCATTTGGACAAGAACGCAATGCAAAGGCACCAAGCCCGGTAAAAGCCAAACAAGGGCAATTTCAGCCGATTTGGGATTTCGACCATGTTCCAAGCAGAATTTGGCTTAGGTTCCTTCTTGAGATCATCTTAGAATGACATTTTCATTCAGAATACACTCTCCAAAATCCGAGAAGCTCCGGTCAAACCGATGGCTTTTGAGAAACAAATATCTTCCGATGGCTTTTGGAGTGGTGACTCACCCCGATGGCTTTTGCTCTCCTTATGCCATGTGTTGAGATCTCAAGCCACAAGCCTCTCCTCCCTTGACAAGTGTATGGCTCTCCTTGCCTCCCTTAGCCTATAAATAGACATCTTCTCTTCACTTGTAAAACATCCCACAATCCATCCTCATATCCTCATCCCACAATCCATCCTCATATCCTCATCCCACAATCCATACAACACTTATCTCTCTAGATTTTGGTACTTTTGTAAGCTTTGTTTGAAATCTATAATACTCCTGTTGGTTCTTGAGTATTCTAGTAGTCTTTGAGAATACTCCTGTTGGTTCTTGAATATTCTCCTTTACTTACTGTCTTTCAAAAACCCTCGAGTACTTAGCTATGGTATCCACCTCTATGGATATTCGTAGCTAAACTCTTCATTCGGTTGAAGGGGTGTACTTGTATCATAAAATGTTTTAGGCTATACTCTTAGTGCCTCTTCTTTGTGTTCAAAACTTGTTCTATGTGCCATATATTAGGTCAGAACTTCCAAGGTTGAGTGGATGCTTGAAATGGCAAAACTCTTCCGTGGGGGTTCGTTAACATACTCGGGTAAGTGGATGCTTGAAATGGCAAAGCTTATATGAGGAGTTAGACCTCTCTAAAACACCATTTGGGTTGATCGGAAATGATTGATCAACTGGATGCACATAGGCTAGTATACCTTGAAATGGGGTGCTAGTCTAAATAGAACAAGTGCTCTACGACCTTGAAATGGGCTAGACAGTGTGGCAAATCGAGCGCTTGAAATGGCCTTGATACACGTTTGAATACTTAGCAGGATCACTAAAGGTTAATGATAAACATGCTATGATACAAGGCCCCCGAAACCGAATGCTTTCCTTAGATTAAAACACTACCTGCACTTACTTCCTTAGTACAAACTGCCCTTTCAACTGCTGACATTCCGCAAGACTTGCCGATCACGCAAGAACCGCTGTAAGTCTTATTTTTACTTTCAGTATTTACTTTTATGTCATTTACTTTTCCGCACTAAAAACCAAAACCAACCAACCAATCACTTAGCTATTAGTAGTAAAACCTCAATCAACCAAAAAACACGCTCCCCCGCTGTACGATCCCTCAAAGAACAACTTATCCCCCTAATTCCCTTGGGTTCGACCCCTACTTACCACTTGCTACCCAGTAGTGAAGTCGCGAGTAGCGGACTTATAAATTTATTTGTACATTTGCTCTGACGACAAGCATCTATCAAATTGGCGCCGTTGCCGGGGAATTAGCCGTCGGATTAGTTGTTCTTTCCTTTCCCTTCTCGTTTCTTCATCACGCTACACACTATGTATGCATGGATGACAGATGCTGGTCGTCAGAGCAAATGTACAAATAAATTTATAAGTCCGCTACTCGCGACTTAACTACTGGGTAGCAAGTGGTAAGTAGGGGTCGAACCCAAGAGAGTCAGTGTGGATTAGTTGTTCTTTAATGAAGCTTATGCAGAAATTAAATACGATTGGGGTTGGGTTTGAGTGTGTTTTGAGAACTGAAAGTAAATTACAGCAGTTGATAATAGACTATAAGGAAATGATTCGGTTTTAGGGGCCTTGTATCATATTTGTTTATCATCGACCGCTAATGATCATACCAAGTGTTCGAAGATGAATCGAGGCTATTCCTAGCACAAGACTTGCAACATCGCGTAGAACACTTGTTCTATTTAGACTAATTCCTCCTTTCGAAGTATCTTAGCCTTATGTGCATCCATTTGAATTCTTTGGTCCAGTTTCCAAATGGTTTTTAAGATAAGCCGAACTCCTCGGATAAGCTTGCCCATTTGGTCCCCTTGGTCCGGTTACAAATGGTCCACTTACCCGAGTATGATCACGAACCCCCACGGAAGAGCTTTGCCCGTTAAAGCGTCCACTCAACCTTGGAGATTCTGACTTGATATATGGCACATAGAACAAGTTTTGAACATAAAGGTGTACTAAGAGTAAGATCTAAAACATTTATAATACAAGTACACCCCTGCGACCGAGTACAAGCTTTTAGCTGCTTGTATTCATGTCAAGGAATACAAGCAAACTATTGTCTTGAACAAGGGTACCGAATAATAAAATAACTTTAAAGTAAAAACGAATAATACTTGAAAGTAATTTTATACCTTACAATAAGCGGAGGAGAGGAGCTCCTAGGCAAGATCCAAGCACCAAAAGTAGCTCCAAAATGAAGAACAATATTTATTGAAAGTGAAGAGAAGAGGGTTAAGCCCTCTATCTCTCTAAAAGATTTGTGATTTGTGGTGGATGTGTATGGATGATACAAATGAGGAGGGGAGGAGCTCCTTTTATAGCCAAAGGGACGAGGAATGGAGGGTGGAGATGGTGGCATGTGGTGTTGCATCCAAGGGAGGAGGAGATGGGGAGGAGCTTGTGGAGGAGGAGCCACCACATGTCAACTTCTTGTGGTGGTTCATCTAGCCGCCGGCGGCTTTGGGAGGAGGGAGGAGGAGCCGCCAAGTGGAGGGAGGAGAGTGGAGGAGAGGGGTTGTGAGGGAGGAGCCGCCATGTGAGGAGGATGCTCCTCCCCTTCTAGCCGCCCATGTGAGGAGGAGCCTCCCTTGTGAGGAGGTTTTGTGAGTTTTGTGAAGTTTTCACAAAACTATCAGTCCAGTTTCGCTCCGGTCTAACTTTGGTTGTTCCTCGGTTGGATTTGAATTGAGTAATTCAATGTCAGGATCTTGAGATTTCTTCATTCAGCGTCTGATCTTGACCTTGGATTGACTCGTAATATCTTTTCAGCATAAAATCCTCTCCTTAGCGTGTTTTCACTTTAGTCTCTGAAATACCCTGTAGAAATATATCGGAACTAACAAGCAAAAGTTAAATAGACCAACAGTCTAATTTGGTGGGTTTTACTGTGTTTTTGATTCGTATAATTATGGTCCATCAGATCACCCCACACTTTTAGTTGTTCGTCCCGAACAATGCTATTAAAGGGCGGTACTCTAAGTTTGGTTTTAAAATATGAAAATTAGACTGTGGGACTCGATTTATCCTAATTCATGCATTACTTACTTATTACCAAATTGAACTGTGTAAATAAATAGAAGAAACTTAATACTTGTACCTCCGTGCCGAGATGCAAATTATATTGGATGTTTCGGGAGATAGCCCTTTTTAGGCTCCTGGACCGCATTCTCGGGATCGTCTCGCACTATATGGTTTGACTTGTAGCTTTCTCGTGCACGTGATTTGGTTTCGGGTTTCAGTGGTTTGGTCTTTGATTTTCTTTTTTGGCGAGGGACAGCTTTTGTAGTGAATCGGCCTTTGGCCTTTGATTTGACGCTTTGAGTACTTCACTTTTGATTTGGCCACTTGATTTGCTTCTTCGAGCTTTTGCTTCTTTGTGACTTGCTAGTCCATTTTCTCAAGCCTTTTTGGGAGGTCCAATCATCGCCCGCAAGCCTTTTTGCTAGTCCACTTCCCACCATCAAAGATAGCACATTTCAGGAACAAGATCATCACGTTCCGTTCTATGGATGGTGAGACCCTCTACGAGGCTTGGGAGAGGTACAAAGAGCCTATGAGACTGTGCCCCCATCACAACCTGGAATTATGGCAGATCATTGATACTTTCTATCAGGGAATCGACTAGGGAATGCACACCTTAATCAACCAAGCAGCTGGTGGGGGACTGAACGGAGTCCCGTTTGAAGAGACCTATGATATTATAGAGAAAGCTGCTCAGGACTACCACCTCTGGAAAAGCGATCGAGGTAATCTATGCCAAGCTGATGGCAGCAATGACATCGTTGAGTTGACCAATACAGTGAAGATGCTCGCATCCGAAATACAAAAAAATCTGAAGACGACCTCCTCTATGAAGTCATCTGATGTTGCCAATGTTGGTGTTTATTGTCAAATTTGTGGCTCTCCTTCTCATTTTGCAGATGGCTGTCCGGTGATGGGACAAGATGATAACAGTGGAAACTAGGAGGATGCAAATTATGTTGGGCAGAATAATCAAGGAGCTGGTTTCGGGTACGGATCATCCGCTAACAGATGGGATAATCCGAACCGGAATCACTCTTACCTCTCATATAAACCGCAGAATCAGGCACCCCTGGCTTCCCTTACAAACAGCAGCAAGGCAATGCACCGTACCAGCCACGAGGCCAATACAACGTTCAGGCTCAGCAAACGCAGAATAAAACTTCCTACCAGTCGAGGCCTCAGTACAATAACCAGTCACAGGGGCCGTAAAATCAGAATTCAGGGAGCTATGCATATCAGCCGCAGCAACCCAAGCAACAGGAGCCTAGCAGCTCATCTAGCATGGAGGCCATGATGGCTAATTTTATGGATGAGCAGGATAAGCGAGTGAAAGGGCTCGAGAAGACGATCGAGCAGCTGGTCATTCAGAACAGGATGCTAGAAAATCAGGTAGCTCAGCAAGCAGATTCGGTAACTAGAGAACGTGGGAAACTCCCATCGAAACCAGATCCGAATCCTAGAGAATCAGTGAATGCCATCACACTCCGAGGAGGAAAACAGCTTGAGATGCTACCAGCTCGGACCACTCGATTGACAGCAGAAAAATCAGCGCTTAATTCTGCCCCTGCTGAAGAGAAATCATCGAAAGAAGTTGAGGACCGAGTTGAAAATTCTGCACATACAGTGGAACCAGCTCCTTATAAACCTCCAGTCCCATTCCCTCAGTGGCTGGTGGCTACGAGGCGAGATAAAGAGTTCAAGCAGTTCGTGGATAAGATCCGCACTCTCTACATCACTATGCCCTTCACCGATGCAATCACGCAGATTCCAACTTATGCCAAATTCATGAAGGAGATCCTGACTGGGAAGAGGAAAATAGACGGAACCGAGACAGTGGCTCTGAGTGAGGAGTCCAGTGCTGCCATGCACCAGCCCATGCCACCTAAGCTGAAGGATTCAGGGAGTTTCTCTATCCCTTGTGATATTGGTGGTATTACTGTTCGTCGTGCCTTATGCGATCTCGGTGCTAGTGTGTCTATCATGCCGTATTTGTTGTATGCTAAACTGAATCTGGCTGATCTCTGTCCTACTAATATCTCTATTCGCCTTGCGGATTGTTCTTGTAGACTCCCGAAAGGGATTCTGAAAGACGTCCCTGTCAAGGTGAAGAATTTTTACATACCTGCTGATTTTATTGTGCTAGAGATTTCAGAGGACATAGACATTCCGATTATCCTTGGTAGACCATTCCTTTATACGACTAAAGTTGTTATAGATATGGATAGGGGGTCCATAGCTTTACGAGTGGGCAGTGAACGTGTTGTCTTCTATTTGCCTGACATGTGCAAGAGTCATAGTCTTTTAGCTGACTGCGATGTGTTAGACTCTGCTGATGTTGATGAACCAATTGCACTGACCTCTATTGAAACTTTCAGGGTAATACCAGGCTGCCCAATACCGATAAATATATGCGCAGTGAGCATTGAGGGAGCTGCTGAAACTGGACAGTTCACCGAGTCAGGTAAGGAACCTTGCAAGGTAGAGCTGAAGCCTCTACCTGCAAGTCTCAGGTATGAATTTCTTGGCCCTAACTCGACCTTCCCGGTGATTGTGAATGCATCTTTGACTGAGGTAGAGACCCAGAGATTGCTAGTCGTTTTGAGAGACGATAGGCCAGCCCTAGGTTATTCCATTGATGATATTAAGGGAATTAGCCCGGATATGTGCATGCATAAAATCCATCTAGAGGGCGATGCTAGGCCTACTAGGGATGCCTTGAGACGTTTGAATCCTAAATTGAATGATGTAGTGATGAAGGAGATTCTGAAATTGCTAGACGCCGGTATTATTTATTCTATCGCTGATAGTAAGTGGGTAAGTCCTGTGCATGTTGTCCCTAAGAAGGAAGGTTTGACTGTTGTTCGTAATGAGAATAATGATATGATTCCCACTCGTACTGTGACTGGTTGGCGTATGTGCATAGACTATAGGAAGTTGAATAAGGCTACTCGTAAGGATCACTTTCCTTTGCCTTTTATTGATCAGATGTTAGAACGTCTTGCGAAGCATAAGTTTTTCTGCTACCTCGACGGTTATAGTGGATTTTTCTAGATCCCTATACACCCCGAGGACCAGGAGAAGACTACTTTTACTTGCCCTTTTGGCACATTTGCTTATAGACGTATGCCTTTCGGTCTTTGCAATGCTCCATCCACCTTTCAGCGTTGTATGATGGCCATATTTTCTGATTTTATAGAAAACACCATGGAAGTATTTATGGATGATTTTTCGGTGTATGACTCTTCATTTGATTCATGCCTTTTGAACCTTACTGATATTCTTCGTCGTTGTGTTGATACTAACCTGGTTTTAAACTGGGAGAAGTGTCACTTTATGGTGCATGCAGGTATTGTGTTGGGACACCTGGTCTCCAACCGAGGCATCGAAGTCAATCGCGCGAAGGTGGGGGTGATTGAGATGTTGCCCCCACCAAAAGACGAGAAGGGAATCAGGAGTTTTCTAGGACATGCAGGCTTCTACAGGCGTTTCATCAAGGATTTCTCCAAGATAGCCAAGCCCCTCACGGACCTACTCTGCCAGGACGCTAAGTTTAACTTTGATGAATCATGTTTTAATGCTTTTCATAATCTGAAATCTGCTCTTACATCTGCTCCTGTAGTGCAGCCCCCTAATTGGGAGCTGCCATTTGAACTAATGTGTGATGCTAGTGACTTTGCAGTGGGAGCAGTTTTAGGGCAGCGTATCGACAAGAAGTTACATGTGATTTATTATGCGAGTAAGGTCCTAGCTGGCGCAGCGGCTAATTACACTACAACCGAGAAGGAGATGCTCGCCATCGTGTATGCTTTTGAGAAGTTCAGGCAGTACCTTATCGGCTCGAAGACCATAGTATACACCGATCATGCTGCAATCAAATACTTGCTATCCAAGAAGGATTCAAAGCCTCGGTTGATTCGATGGGTTCTCCTCCTTCAGGAGTTCGATATTGAAATTAGAGACAAAAAGGGAGCTGAAAATCTAGTTGCAGATCACCTGTCACGCCTCGAGCAAGGAGAGCTCGACCGCGTAAAAGACAAGCTCCCTATGACTGATTCTTTAGCAGGAGAGCAGCTAATGAGCGTCGATACCAGCCCTGCTCCATGGTACGCAGATTTCGTCAATTATTTGGCATGTGGTATTGTTCCTCCTGACCAGTCGCACAACCAGAAGAGGAAATTTTTGCACGATGTGAAGAGGTACTTCTGGGATGACCCATTCTTATATAAGTTATGTGCTGACGGTCTCTACAGGACCTATGTTGATGAGGACCATATTCGATGGATCCTGGAGCGCTTCCATTCGTCACAATATAGAGGCCACGGTGCTAGTTCGAAAACAGCTGCAAAGGTGCTACAGTCCGGGTTCTACTGGCCTACTCTATTCAAGGATGCACACGAGTTTGTCAAAGCTTGTGATCAATGCCAGAGGACAGGAAATATTTCTAAGCAGCAGGAGATGCCCCAGCAGAGCATTCTTGTAGTGGAGTTATTTGATGTATGGGGCATCGATTTCATGGGACCGTTCCCACCTTCTTATGGAAATCAGTACATCTTGGTAGCAGTCGACTACGTTTCCAAGTAGGTTGAAGCTATTGCTGCTCCTACTTGCGACGCCAAGGTGGTTATGAAAATTTTTCAGAAGGTTATATTCCCTCGGTTTGGGGTTCCCCGAACGGTCATTAGCGATGGAGGCTCCCACTTTAAAGAAAGAAATTTTGAGACCTTGCTGAAGAAATATGGTGTTTATCACAAGGTTGGCACTCCTTATCACCCCCAGACCAGCGGACAGGTAGAGATCTCTAACCGAGAGATCAAGAGTATATTGGGAAAGACAGTCTCGAGCCACAGGAAGGACTGGGCGTCCAAGCTAGACGACGCGCTGTGGGCATACATGACTGCATTCAAAACTCCCATCGGCATGAGTCCTTTCGGGCTTATCTATGGTAAAACCTGCCATCTCCCGGTCGAGCTCGAATACAAGGCCCTCTGGGCAGTCAGAGAGCTAAACATGAACATGAAAGAAGCTGGAGAGAAACGAATACTGCAGCTAAACGAGCTCGACGAAATCAGATTGGACTCATATGAGAATGCCCGTATTTACAAGGAGAGAACGAAGAAGTGGCATGACAAGTGAATAGTGCGCAGAGAGTTCAACGAAGGTGAGCGAGTCCTCCTATACAACTCCCGCCTTAGATTATTCCCTGGGAAGTTGCGCACTAAATGGAGTGGCCCGTATACAGTGGAACGAGCTAAAAGACTAGAAATTGAGAATCATCAGACCTAAAGACAGAATGATCAGACTTAAAAATTGTTAATAATCAGACTTAAAATTGACAATCATCAGACTCAAAGAGAGAATGATCACACTTAAAAATTGGTAGCTAAAAGACTACAAATTGAGAATCATCAGACTGAAAGACAGTATGATCAGACTTAAAAATTGTTAATAATCAGACTTCAAATTGAGAATCATCAGACTTAAAGACAGAATGATCAGACTTAAAAATTGTTAATAATCAGACTTAAAATTGAGAATCATCAGACTTAAAGACAGAATGATCAGACTTAAAAATTGTTAATAATCAGACTTAAAATTGACAATTATCAGACTTAAAGAGAGAATGATCAGACTTAAAAATTGGTAACTAAAAGACTACAAATTGAGAATCATCAGACTTAAAGACAGAATGATCAGACTTAAAAATTGTTAATAATCAGACTTAAAATTGACAATCATCAGACTTAAAGAGAGAATGATCAGACTTAAAAATTGGTAACTAAAACACTACAAATTGAGAATCATCAGACTTAAAGACAGAATGATCATGCTTAAAAATTGTTAATAATCAGACTTAAAATTGACAATCATCAGACTTAAAGAGAAAATGATCAGACTTAAAAATTGGTAGCTAAAAGACTAAAAATTGAGAATCATCAGACTTAAAGACAGAATGATCAGACTTAAAATTGTTGTTTTTCGTTTTCCGCTGTACGTATTTAACGCGTTACAAAATTCTGACATTTTTACCCTTTGTCTATGTTTTATAATCAATAACAGATCCAATTTAATTTTCCATATTTATAAAAAGAACCCCGAACAGAATCAATTCTGATTTGTCGATATTTACACGTGGCAATAATTTAGTGGGTTTGTAGTTTTTATTTATTAATTTGGTTTGTATTTGATCCAAACTCATCTTTATATAGGATTAATATTTTTGGCATGAGGATTAAGCTCTCGTTAAGTTTTATCCCTAAAAAATTGCAATCATATTATGTTCGATGTAGCCCTAATAACTTTTAGATCCTGGCTTCATCCATGTTGCTATTGGAGGGACCGTGAAATGACCTCCACCGTTGGGACTGCATCATTGTTGGTGTTGAGACTCAATTGGTCGCTAGAAGAGTGTCGTCGATCATCTCCGAACAGCACGGGAACCTGGATTAGGGCTTGGTACTTCTTTCCTTGTTACGGATGAAATCTCTTTTCATCATGTTTCCTTTTCTCGTCAACCCTAAACTTTCTATTTTTGGCACTGGTCTGCTCCACACAAAGGCCTTCGTCACGCCATTCTCCTTCTTCCCATCATACTCGTGAAATATTTGGGCTTAAAGCTCGCCTCCGGTCTCTCCCCATGTTAGGCCCATTAAAGTCCACTTCTGGTCCAGGGTGTTCGATAACAGGTTGCTTTACATCCTTCTTAGGGCATGATTGTATTGCTTTATCTTTAAGCCCCAATTTCGTAGGGTCTAAGTCGCCTCAAGAAGGGAAGTGCTCATCGCACCCCCCGAAGACAAAACTCCACATGCACATTTACTCATATGCCCTCTTCTTTTCAATTAATTACATTCATATGCAATTTTTTTTTGATTCATATGCAAATTTAAGTATTATATATTCTTTAAAATTCAATTAAATGATAATTAAAATTCAATTAAATGATAATTAAAATTCAATTAAATGATAATTAATATTATAAATTAATTGTACCATATTTATTTATTATTATTAATCAGAAAATATTCTATAATAATTAATAGTAAAAAATAAAAATAAAAATACAACATGTAGCAATTTTTAAAAAAATTATATTGTACTTGATTTTTTTTAAATTTTAATAAAACTTATAATTAGGAGTGAGTGAGTAACTAAAAAAACAAAATTTCCATTGTAGTAAATATTATTTAGACAAATTTTATTTATGATTTATATTTAGACAATAGTTTCATTTTATTTAGGGCGAATAATAATTTATTTCGTTTAATTAATAATTGATTGGGTAGCCCAACATTAATTTGGATTAAAAAAAACGTGCAACAATGCTAAAAATAAATACATAAAAAAGTAGACATATCTAATCAATATTTCCTCCAAATTGTGCTCCTGGAGGCCCCGTGCTTGTGATTTCGCGCCATAAATCAGCACGTATCTTATATGAAGATGCCCATCCTTTAGCTTCGTACGATGAATGATCCCACCACCACATTGGTACAGGTGGCACCGGATGATAAAGGTGTAGAAAAAGTTGCACGAAGTGATTGCCAACGTGTCCGATAGCTATTTCCATGCGCTCGTTGTCTTTAACCGGAGGGGATCTTAATGGCAAATGGGTAAAACAACTCCAATTAGTTCTACCAAATGTATGAAGTACAATGTTGTACCTTGATGCTATGACAATTCCCAAAGTCATAGACTCCATCCAATGCCTCTCAGGTGCCGGTTTCTCAAAATAATCTAGCAAAAATAGTAGATTGTCGACTGATGTACTGTTATCTGGAAAAATGACATCATATTGAGCCTTATTTTGCTGAATCTCATCAATAAGATCCGATCGTACTTGCATCCAACCCTCTTCACCGTATCCGATTAGTGCAGCTATCGCCCTAAATCCACAATGACTATCTGGTGCAACGTCAACAATGTCAGAAATATAGTGATGCATAACCACATGTAATTGATCAATGTAGATATCATATGTACTCGGAACTCTAGAGTGGTCATTGGTTGATGTAGTACTACGAACCCCAGATCCCCTCTTATGTCGGCCTCTCTTTGGAGATGTTACACTTTTCTGATTGACCCCAGATCCTGAAGTGGATATATCCACAAAAGAAGGCATGCGGCGTCTGTTTCGCTCGTCTTTGTCACTAGGTCGACCTTTACACTCTATATTGTACGAAGGGACTCGAACTGTGCTTTGAGATGGATCTGCCATATCAAGAAACCGATCTATCATATGGTCCCGCATTTCTGGATTCATCTTATCTATTATCTCAACAACGTGAGATGTCCTATTTCGCCGTGATTCCTCATTAGGTTGGTCATATACGTGCATTGATAACCTCCTCCAATGAGCATGGATACTTATTATATGAATTGGAATAGAAAAGTGACGATAATGTGCAAGATCGTGCTTGCACGGCAGTCCATATATTTTTCTAATTGCACAGCTGCAGTTGCCCACTGATTGGTATGACGTATCATCAACACATTTCAGCTCGGCAGAAATAATTTCCATTGCCTCTAGCGAAATCTTACACCTCACTTCATTGAAAATATTGTCATGTAAATGTGCATGGCGCGGAATGTGGAGAGATCTCTGAAATGACTTTTGAATATCTCCGAATTGATTTGTCAACATCTTGTGTATTTTATCAAATGATGTATCTAGGGACGACATAGTATCTCCCAAATACATTTTCAATCTCGCATGTGCCCCTTCTGCTCTGAAATACATATTATTCTTTATCAATCACATATACTATAATATTTACAATAAAATAAAAATAACATTCAAAATAATAATTTAGTTGTACCTTTGGCTTGAATTGCTTCCAAGGTGCATAGATGCGTCAATCCATGCTGACACAAACTGTTCTCGATGAGGGTGCAACCATGTCTCCCATAGGTATTTTAGGGCGCGCTGAAATAGTTGATACTCCTCGCACATTACTTTCCACTTTTGGTTATAAGACCACTCCGTCGATGAATTTATGAGGGAGTGCCATGGTGAAAAAAACTGGTTCCACTCTAGACCAAGCATGGTCTACATTTCTTCAGTACACACTGGTTTATGTGCCAAATGCAAAGGATGTGATGCGATAAAGGAAAACATGTTCCAATGGCATTTATAAGCGCCAAATCTCGATCCGAAACAAATACAGATGGCAATGTCGCCCCTTTTTCAACCATCAGTCTCATCAAAATGCTTAATGCCCATGTCAGATTTTCTACCCTCTCATGACTAAGATATGCGAACATAAGCGAGTAAGTTTGCATTGTGGACGTTATACCCACAACCTCCAGTAGTGGCGAGCGATACTCGTTAGTCTTATATGTGGCATCAATAATCAAAACAGATGAAAAATTGACAGCAAGGGCTAGACTTTTTGGATGGACCCAAAGGATGTCAGTAATTTCATTTGTATCTGGATTTGTGCAATAATCATGTAGGTATTCTTTTTTGATTAGTTGCTCCAATACATATTGAACTTGAGTTAGACCACCCCGTTTTGCAGATTTGTTTCTGCCAATTATATTGTAAAGGCTTTTTATCCCCGTACTGTTTGACGAATCTTTTTGTTTCAGAATACTAAGAATCTGACGAGGTGCAGTACTATTGGCCATGTCCAGCACAAGTTGTTTCTCCATTGGTTTTAACCTAGACGGGTACTCGTGGCCATCCATGAACTCTGCTGCCTTATGGTTGTGAATACCACATATTACCCTCAAACCCCACATGACACCTTCTGGAGGTATTGGTCGACCTCTTAGCTCAAATGGACATTCACATTTTTTTGTTCCGGTATTTTTTATTTGGGATGTCTCTTCAACTAGAAAGGGAGGTTTGTATTTCCCTCATCTTTCACACGCAAGAATACACTTCGGCATCTTACCACCTTTTTTTTTTGCAGAATTTTTAATCACCACTACAATGCCAATTTCTAAACCAACCCTCTTCGCCCAATTTAGCATATCTTCTCTATTTTCAAATATCTACACAAATGATGAACATTTATGATGAAATTTGCTACTTTTATAATTTTTTTCTTTCAAAATTAAATACTAAATAAGCATACAATAATGATAGTAACCTGGTTTGTGGTGAATTCGGATGTATAATCCCGATTCTTGTTGGATATACTTTCCTCACTGCGAACATCACGCCCGTATGACCGGCTATTTGAAAATCCCGCAAAATGATCATTATCCATGATAGAGAGATATGATAGTCTAAAAGAAGTGTGAGTGAGTAACTTGCTACTCATAAGTTTATCCATTATATAGACTAATTATTTACGTTTAAAAAATTTGTGATCCAAAAAGTTAGTGGACAAAAATAGATTTGACAATACATTACGAAACAAAAAATAGACAACTCACTGACTAGATTCTCTGGCAAAAGCAAATTACACTATTCATTTATGTACTAGCTACTTGCTGTCTATAAATTAGACATTTAATAAAATAAAAAATTATAATGGGAAATTGCTACTTTATAGACAACTTAAAATCATAATAAGTAATAGTAAAAAATAAAAATAAAAATACAACAAGTAGCAATTTCCCATTATAATTTTTTATTTTATTAAATGTCTAATTTATAGACAACCCAAAATAGACAACTCACCTTCAATTTCGTAATGTAATTTCTAGTAATTTAATGTAAACCTTCAATTTCGTTTAAGTTAATGTTGTAATATCTAGTAACTTAATGTAAACTTTCAATTTCGTTTAAGTTAATTTTGAAACTTCGAAAATCTCAATTAATAATTTAAAAGGATAATCGATTTTTTTTACAAATAATATTTATTATTATTTTATTTAATGAATAGTAATATTTATTATTGTTATGTTTGGTGGGAGGGGGTGTGGGGGTATAATGAGAAATAGTCGTGGGACCCACGGGAGGTGTAGGGGGGGGGGGTGTGTGTGAGGAGAAACACTCCCTCAAAAATTGCCACATCCATCAACAAATCATCACCTTTTCCTGTCAAGCGGGTCGCCCTGCCTCCTTCTCTGGATTCCCACTTGACTCGAGCTCCAAAAAACGTGGCCAATTTAAATGTCGTGACTCCTCAACTTCCTTTGAAGATCTCCCGTCGGCATCGATTCCTAGACATCTACTCCGATCTCGTCCACCTAAATCCGACAGCCTTCTCCGACCATCGCCATCTCCAATGCCTTTACTTGCACTCTCCTTCATTCTTTGAGTCTCGATACCCATCTTCTACATTGGTTGAGGTTCCATCATCTCCTGAGTTTCTCCTTTACTATTGCTCTGCCTTGGATTCTCCTTGTTCTGCCAAACTCTGTTTTGAATGCTCTACTCTTGTTCATTCTGTTGGGAGTTACTTGACACGTCAATCACAAATTGGATCACATTTAGTAGGCTTATCTTTTATGGTAGCACTTACAATATTTGTTACATATTCGGCCCATCAATCTGGGATGCTAAGAATTCGAAAATTATTACTTAAGTCAACACTGTTATTCAACAATCCACAACTGGCGAAATATGAGACGGCTAAGGAAGTTTGGCAACACTTGAAAAGATTGTATAGGCAGTCTAATCTTGTAAAATAATATTAGTTAGAGATTTATATTCAGATTCTTCAACAATTTAATTCTTCAACGAATATTCAGGAATTTTATTCGCCTATGTCTAAACTTTGAGATCAGCTTACTTTGACTGAATTAGAAGAGTTGCGAGTATTTGCCTCTTATGTTGCTCAGAGAGAAGAAATGTCTAGTTTTGTGTTTGATGACTCTTCAAGATTTGAATATATTTTCAAGTAGTTTTAGAAGCTCATTGCCTCACCGTCGCAAGCCATGTTAACTTCCTCACACACTGGTTTGCCTTACATGTAGTATATCTTCCCATACATGCATTCTTGATTCTTGAGCTTCACATAATAAATCGCATGATGCTTATTTCTTTTTGTCCCTCAAATATGCATCATCTATAGTAAAAAAATTTAAAATACTCAAAATTGAATATTGCTTTCTCTTTCTACTCAATCTCCAAAAATTGTTTCCCTTTTTACTCATCTTTTCTAAGCCGCCCTCGCGAACGGCGTTTTAAACATAAGACACTGTTGCTAACAGCGATTTACGCCGGCCCAAAAAAAATAAAACTGATTTAATATAAATGAATAAGGATCGTATGAGAAGTGAGTATTTTGGTGAGAAATGAGAAGTTAAATTAGCCATTAGATCTAAGATCTTATGGTTGTTAATAATCAGCATATTTAGCATTTAGTTAATGGATTGAGATCAGGTGAGAAGAGCTTCTTAAATGAGAATTAAGAAATTTTAATAGCCGTCCGATCAAACTAATAAACGGTTAAGATTAGGCTTGATTTAAATTAAAATTCGTATTTGTTTAATTAATTAATACGCTTAAAGGGCAAATTTGGAAGAGAAAAAATAACCTAAACCGTAATCCCACTGTCGCCGCCATTCTGCGATTCATATTGAGAAATACGAGCGACGGCGACTAAATTCGACAGGCAGAGGCGACTAAAAGTTGACCGACGGCGACGGATTAATGGCGGGCAAAGGGAAACAGACGAAGACTTCGTCCCAATTTTACGGTACGTCGTAAACTTATTCTAGGGTTAAACGTGAAGTAAATTCAAATTCAAATTGTCTACGAATGTTATGGTTGTTTCTGTCAATGTTAAGGTTTACGAGAAACTTGAACTAAATTTTGGCGTCTCTACGAATTAGGGTTTACGGGAGACTTTTAGTAACTTTTAGGGTTATGGGAACTTTACGGCTAAATTTGAAACCTTTGCAGTTGTGTCTACGAATGTTACAATATATGAAAATTGTTAAACATAACTGTAAAATGCGTAGCATCTCATACCAAAAATCGTAACAACTGGTTAAATGCGTAGCATCTCATACCAATATGCGTAACAAATGGGAATTTAAAAAATTCTTAATATTCATATAGTCAGTGACATGCTACGCATTATACACTTGATGCTGCTCTTACTTATGCATACAACATAAGATGTTTGGACTTCCTGATTCGTACAAAGTTAGATTATTCATTGCTTGTTTTCATCAATCACATATGTATAATTGGTATCGACTTTTGAAGCAAAATAAATTATTCAGCTCTTTATTTTCAGAGCAAAAAAGAAAGAAGCATGCAAACGACATTAACTCGTCAGAAGAAAACACACCACATAAAGGGCCACCTGCAAAAAAAAGTAAAAGAAGTTGCATATCATACTAGCACACAGACAGGGACTGAGTACCCATGTACAGGAGAGTACCCAGGTATACGATTACTATCGCTCAACAGATGAAAAGCCCCATTGGAAATCAACAATCGCCGCCGACGCCACACCGGAACTTCACTCATCTGTGAATACATCAGTGAATTCATCGTGAGCTCCATACATCGTCTCTAGCAACTTACAGATCTGTATGTACTTTTCTTGTTTAGAAATCTCATTTCAGTTTCGAGGCTATTGATTTTGATGTGTAGGCTGCTGTATTTTGGAAATGTTTTGTGTTTTATAGTATTCTGAAGTGTGTGTTAGTTGGTATCAAGTGAAGTTGTTGTTTTGGTGGTGTAGCTGTTTGATGTCGATTTCTGAACAATAAGTCAAAATCAATCAGTGTTGTCAGATGGATTTGCTAGATAACTATCTCCATTTTTTGTGTTAAATTTGACCTAATGATCAGTGATATTTGGACAGATTCCGACCTCTGTCTCCTTAACTGAATTCCTTCCTATTGCTTTACGCATTTTCTGCAGGGTTATTAGTCATGTTTCGCTTCTCAGATTGGAAGATTTCATTTGTTTTGGTGTAGTAAATTATTTAGCTAGTTGGTTCTATATCAAGCAAGTAGCATAATCATTTGATTGTGACTGTTGCTAACTGTTACTGTGTATTTTACTAATTGCAGTTCAGTGGCAATGCGAAACCAGTAATTGCTTCCAGTTCCGAGCTTCAGAGAGTTGGTTCTTTAGCCAGACCATTCAGGTAGCTATCATGTTTATGCGACTCATGTAACATGTTTTGTTCAGCGACTGACGTTCTGAAGTTTTTGTTCTCTCTAACAGCTCTAGGCATGCTTGAAATGATGGTATTGGGAATGATTTGGGCACAACTAATTCATGTGTTGCTGTTACGGAAGGAAAGGTGAGATATTATGGGATCAAAATCAACACAGAGTCTGGGGAAGAAGTATGAAGAAGAACTCGCACAAATGGTTCCGAATTTTGTTAGTACTAATGATTGCTACGAATTTTGTTTGTAAATGCTACGAATTTTGCTCATCAACAACTGTTACGGATTTTGTTTGGAAATGTTACGAATTTTAGTCATTAGTGACTGTTAAGAATTTTGTTTGTAATTGCTAAGTCATTAAGCACTTACAAAACATGACTGATACGAATTTTGTTTGTAAGTTCTACTCATTTTAGTCGTTAAGGACCAGAACATGACTGCTACAAATTTTGTTTGTAATTGCTACGCATTTAAGTCATTAAGCACCAAAACTTGACTGCTACGAATTTGTTTGTAATTGCTACGCGCATTTTAGTCGTTTAGCTCCAAAACATTACTCCAACAAATTTTGTTTTAATTGCTACGCATTTTAGTCATTAAGCACCAAAACATGACTGCTACGAATTTTGTTTATAGTTGCTACGCATTATAATTCGTAGCAACTATATCAAACTGCGTATCATACTATTTGTAGTAAAGATATCAAAATGCGTAGCTTTTCAAAAATGAATGTGTAGTTGTTCAACATTCGGAGAAATATCATAATTCTTCATCTCTTCAAACATATATCTGGCTTCTTCCAACTCTCCGGCGAGGCAGAAGCCATGAATCAATGTACTATAGGTTACTACATCAGGATAAACTCCCTGCTCTTTCATTTCAAAGAATGTATTCTTGGTCTTATCCATCTCAATAACATGACACCAAAAATAAATAAATGAATTATAAGTCACTACATCAGGCAAAATTCCCTTGCTTCTAATCTCAGCCATCATTTCTTCAGCTTTCTCGATGAACTCCTTCTGCGCTAATTTTTCTCGGTAGAAGTTTTGTCTGAAGTGTTGACGTTCCTGAGCAAGCATTCCCTTGATGACCAGATGTTTATTCTCATTAGTCCGTTGGAACTTTTATCATTCCCTTGAAGAGGAGTTTCCAGGCCTAATTCATGCTTATTCTCTACAATCTCCATAGCTGTGTATGTTCCCATATGTTCAGTGCTAAGACCACTTTCTTCAACGTGAATATTTGTGCTTTTCATCATCAATAACTTCTAAGGCAGAATGATCAGTAGGAAAATCATCATCCGGGGTATTCTTTACAACCTCTGCCTTAGGTGAATTCTCATTATTTCCACTGTCTGGATCTACACCAGTTTGTGACCATCCTCAGCATGCATATCAGTACCCTAAAAAAATCACTGGACAGTGTTTAGCAGGTAGCACCCTAAAAAAAATCAAAATTGAAATGACCTATAATGTCCGTTATTACTCTGTCATAGGTTTTGTATTTAAAGATAGTTTAGGGAGTCAATTGCTTTTTCTAGTTTTGTATATATACAGAATTATTGTGTAATTTCAGTTGCATCAATGAAATAGAAATTGCTCCCGCTCTCGTGCTCTTCCCATTTTCAAACCCTAGCAGCTCAATCTGATAATCGAACTGCTCCGATCATTGTCGATCGAGTTCATTCACGTCCGTCATAGCTTCTACATGGTATCAGAGCAAAAACGACATCCGATTGTGAGTTGATTCATCGTTTTTGGCTTTCATCTAATTTCTGAACTATGGCTGGTGTGAACTCTGCAATGGATGGTTCATTGATCTCTGGTATTAGCGATACCACTCAGGATGTCTCCGATGATGCGTTTTATGTCAACAAAAACGACATCCATGGGAATCCTTTGGTTAGTGAGGTGCTTACTGGACGCCAGAACTTTGTCTCATGGCGTAAGGCTATGGAGATTGCGCTGTCCGCTCGTGACAAACTGGAGTTTGTTGAAGGCGAAATTCCTATTCCTACTGATCCGAAGTTGAAGACTCGTTGGAAACGTTGCAATAACGTAATCATGACTTGGATTCTGAACTCAGTTTCTAAGAATGTTGTACGTCAAATCCTTTATTCTGAAACGGTTGCTATAGCTTGGAAAGGCTTGCATATGAAGTATGGAGGCTCTAATGTGTCTAGGAAGTTCTCACTTCAGCAAGAGATTGCAGGTCTTATGCAGGGAGATATGGATGTGTCTAGTTACCATGAGAAACTGGTAAATCTCTGGCATGTGCTGGATTCGATGAGTAAGTATAAGCAGTGCAGTATAGCTGGTGATTGCACTAAGTGCCAGGAGACAAAGTTCTTTTATGATCAAGAGAGGGATGAAGGGAGAGTAATTAAATTCCTCATGGGACTTAATGAGTCTTTTACTCACATTAGGACACATATCATAGCTTTGAGAGAACTACCTAGCTTGGATGTGGCTTATGATATGGTTGTCACCAATGAGAGTGAAAGGCATACAGGCAAGAGTGCTTGCATAGAGGCTTCTGCTATGTATGTACAACAAAAGTCTCCATATAAGCAACAACTGCAATCTCAAAGGTCTGGTAATCAGTCTGCAGAGAAGGTGAAACAAAGGCTTCATTGCACTCATTGCCAGCTCAATGGCCACACCAAAGAACATAGTACAAGTTGAACGGATATCCTCCAGGACACAGGCTGTACACGGGCAAAGGTCCAAGCCAAAAATCTGCTGCTAACAGTGTTACCTACAGTCCTTCTGACAATGGCTCCAAGACTTCTGGTAACACTTCTCAGGTTCCTTCATCTGCTAATAGTGCTACTAATCCTTTCACTACTGAGCAGGTTAACCAGATTTGGAATATGATCAAGCAACAACAGTAGGGGACAGCTGAGTCAGGTGAAGGCCAATGTCATATGGCATGTATTTGTAGCCTTGTCTTAAATTCTTTTGCCAAGCACAGCTGGATAGTGGAAAGTGGTGCTACCGATCACTTTATTTGTGATAAGGCCTTGTTGGATAATGTTTATGAATTGCCAAAGAAGTGCCACATTAGTTTGCCTGATGGAAACACTGTTGTGGTTAATTCTGCTGGCTCATATCAGTTAAGACCAGATCTTGTTCTATTTGATGTCCTCTTTGCTCCTGGTTTAAAGTACAATTTATTATCAGTCAACAAGTTGGTTAAAGACACCTCTTACTCAGTAACCTTCACTAAGAATAAGTGTCTCATTCAGGACTCAGCAAAGAGGATCATTTTGGAGATTGGTAACATGGTTGGAGGGTTGTTTCAAGTCAAGGATGCCAACAATAATGCAAGGGTGAATGCAGCTATTGGTAATAAGGTATCCAGTCAAACTTGGCACAATAGAATGGGGCATATGTCCTTTGATAGGATGAACACATTATTGTGTAAGTACATTCCCAACTTACATACCATCCCTAAGGGTACTCATTGTGTTGTATGTCCTTTAGCTAAGCAATGCAAACTGAAATTTCCTTTAAGTGAGCATGTATCCAATGACATTTTTGAAATGATTCATTGTGATGTTTGGGGGCCTTTCCCTGTTGAAACTATGAGTGGAGCTCATTATTTTCTCACAATTGTGGAAGATAAATCTAGAGGTGTATGGGTGTATCTGATGAGGCAGAAATCTGAGGTGACAGATTTATTGATACAGTTCTTTGCTTTAGTAGAAACTCAGTTTGATAGGAAGATCAAGGTGTTAAGATCATACAATTCCTGCCATTCCAGCTGCCACTAGTGCTTACTGTGACTTTGCTGTTGATGATGACAATATGGAATTCTTTGATGCTGAGATTTCTCCTGCTGAAGCCACCAGCAGTCTTGATAGTGCAACTATTGAACAGTAACAGTTCTAATAATGGGGACAGTAACAGTACAAGGGTTACCAATATCACTGATGCCCAAACTTCTTCATCTGTTGGTCTAAGAAAATCACAAAGAATTTCTAAACAACCAGCATGGATGAAGGAATATCAGTGTAACAGTATTTCGTCGCCTCATTCACTTGAAAAACAAATTACATATGGTAATTGTTCCCTTGCTCACAGGAAATTTCTTGGCTTAATTTCTACACATAAGGAACCTACCAGTTACAATCAAGCAACTAAAGACAAGTTATGGCTCGAGGCGATGCAGAAAGAAATCTCTGCTTGGGAACAAAATCAGACTTGGGTGCTGACATCTCTTCCTCTTGATAAGCACACTGTGGACTGCAAATGGGTCTTTAAAATCAAGCATCATTCGGATGGCACCATAGAAAGGTACAAGGCTCGCCTCGTCGCCAAAGGTTTCACCCAAGTAGAAGGCATTGACTACCACGACACATTCGCACCAGTTGTTAAAATGACCACGGTGCGTTGTGTCTTGGCAGTTGCTTCTTCTCGGCAATGGCCCTTGTACCAGCTTGACGTTAACAATGCGTTCCTCCATGGCATGCTTGATGAGGATGTTTACATGAGATTACCGCCTAGATTCTATCCTCAAGCGAAGCAAAATGGCTTGGTCTGTAAGCTTCAGCGCAGCATATATGGGCTCAAGCAGGCTTCTCGGCAATGGTTCTCCAGGTTTAGCGATGCCTTGATAGAATTTGGTTTTGTCCAAAGTCTCAACGATTATTCCCTCTTCACCTTAACCACTGGCAGTGCATTCTTGATCCTCCTTGTTTACGTTGATGATGTGGTGATCACTGGAACATCAGCAGAATTAATTGTGAGTGTCAAACAATTTATTTACGACAAGTTTCAAATAAAGGATCTAGGTCACCTGAAATATTTCCTTGGCTTGGAAGTAGCAAGGTCTGCGTCTGGGATCTTCCTCAATCAATGCAAGTATGTTCTCGACCTCCTTGGCGATTACAACTTCACTGATTGCAAACCAGCAAAGACTCCGATGGAAATTGAGCATGACCTTGGCCTTTCTTACGCCCCATTGTTACCGGATGCCTCAGTGTATCGTCGCTTAGTTGGTCGCCTCATTTACTTGACGATTACTCGTCCTGATTTGGCTTTCCCAGTCCACGTCTTGAGCCAGTTTATGCACAGCCCCACTGATGACCATCTACGTGCTGCTCACCGTGTCCTTCGATACATCAAACTGGCTCCGGCACATGGTCTTTTATTTCCTGTTGATTCTCCCATCCAGCTGCGTGCGTATTGTGATGCCGATTGGGCTAGTTGCCCAACCACTCGTCGACCCGTCAGTGGTTATTGTATGATGCTTGGTTCTTCAATCGTTTCGTGGAAAACCAAGAAACAAGTGGTTGTCGCCCGTTCCTCTGCAGAGTCCGAATATCGCGCCCTGGTTGCGGCGTGTGGAGAGTCATATGGCTCGTCCGTCTTCTTACCGATTTACAGGTCAATATCCGATCTCCCGTCCCTGTATTCTGTGACAGCCAGGCCGCCATACACATCGCTCGAAATCCTGTGTTCCATGAACGGACGAAGCACGTCGAGATCGACTGTCACTTCGTCCGACACCATGTCAACACCGAATTTCTTCTTCCAACATCCATCTGCACCGACGACCAGCCTGCGGATCTTCTCACAAAACCTCTTCCTGCAGATCGCTTAACCTATCTCTCGTCCAAGTTGGGTGTAAGTAACTTCTTACACTCTCCAACTTGAGGGGGGTAATGTCCGTTATTATTCTGTCAGGTAGGTTTTGTATTTAAAGATAGTTTAGGGAGTCAATTGCTTTTTCTAGTTTTGTATATATACAGAATTACTGTGTAATTTCAGTTGCATCAATTATGAAATAGAAATTGCTCCCGCTCTCGTGCTCTTCCCATTTTCAAACCCTAGCAGCTCAATCCGATAATCGAACTGCTCCAATCATTGTCGATCGAGTTCATTCACGTCCGTCATAGCTTCTACAACCTATCCCAATCACATAAACCAAATCCGAAACCCCAAATGAGCTCATTTCAATTCAAAGCAGCCACACACCAAAACAATTAACCAAACACGGAATCAACACAATGCGGTCAAGGAAAAACAAATAGAATCTCACCAGATCAGAGATGGAAATTATTCTTTCAAATTGAGTCTTCAGTTTTGAGGATCCTCCCAACAACTCTCTTGAGATTTTGAACTTCAATTTCTGCTTTCAAATTATGCTCGTCGAGTTCCGCCTCAAGCTTATTTTCAGATGAATCAGCATCGAAAGAACCGCGCCGGCCAGAGAAAGCACCAACGGGAGTGGAAACAGTGGTAGTTCCACCCAAAAATCCGATTTCGGACACCCAATGTGTTGCTTTTCAGAAAACGACGATGCCGAGCAACGCAAATTGCTGTTACTGAAGAGAGTGGGGCTAGCAATGGTGTGTGATTGAACGGAGAAGAGGATGGCGGCGATGGGAGGAGGTGATGAAGCGTCATTTAATTAGGGTTTTTTATTCTTCATCTTAAAATCATATTATGCACAAATGACGAATGTATCCTTAAATTCGAATTTAATTCATAAACATAGGCAGATAATTATAAAAATTAAGGACCGTTGGATGGAAGATCAAACAGTTGTTATTATATATTTTTCATTTCTCATGAGAATTAGTATTTCTCATATGATCCTAATTCTTTAATTAATTGCTACTTATGGTGTAAAGGGTATTATTGGAAGCACAACTTAGAGAGAAACAAAGATCCGTTCAATCGACCGATCCTCTTTGATTTTTGATTTCTCATCATCCGCAGCTCCAAATCCGATCCTTTTCTACCATCCGCTGACGATTCGATCGGCAACTGGGCGATTTTAATTCTGCAATGCTGTGACGCACTCCGACTTTCCACCTATGTTGAACTCAAACCAGCATGGATGCGATTGAGTTTGGCTTTGAACGGACAATTACGATACGGATATAGTGAGTATGACGCTTCCCATCAGACGCGAAGCTTCGAAGGTGCGTCTTTTGGTTTATTAGTTTTGATATGATTAGTTTTGTTGTGTTTGGATCTCTGATAGTTTTTTTTTGTTGCATTTGAAGACTTGGAAGAGGCTTTGGGTGGAGGTAACTACCGAGCTGAACCTGCTTGCTGAGAGTTGAAAGTATCTTCTGGTCGGGCTTTTTTTTCAGGGCGGGGTTTAATGCAAAAGGAAACTACGGATGAATTAAGCCCTAAATTGGGTTTAGGGTTCAAAGATGATAGATGGGATTGTGGAGCTACTCCATGATGCTTCCTTGTCCAAAAACGGGATTAAGCTCTCTGAGAATGTGAAATTTGAATTTGATGCCGACTTTGGTGGTGGCTGTGGCTGCTTAGGAGGCTCAGATGATCTAGTAAGCATTTGTACAACTTGTTTGAATGAAGTTGTGTCTGCTTGGACAAAAGTAGTTGGGTATGGGCTAGAGGGATCAGATCTATTGATGGCTTTGGGAGTCAGTGGAGGTGTCTGACTTGAACTTGGTGAATTGAAGCTGAGCTGCTTCCATAGCTACTTGGGGACTTCAAGGGAGATTGATATGATGATCTCATATGAGACTCCATTGAAACACAAAAAGGGAGACACGGAGAGAGATGAAATTAGGAGATGGAGACACAGCCCATATGTTCTCTACGAAAGAAAACTAGACGAGGGAGAGATTTATTTCGAATTGTATAAATTAATTATGTTGCAATGCGAAACGTTTCAATATGGGGTTCTTACAATTGTATACAAACTCGATCTGGTTATGATTTTTATCGAATTTATGTTGCATTTTTTTACAATCTGGGTTCATAAGACTAGATTTTGTCTTTCTAGTTAAAATGCGTAGCTTTCTAGTTAAAATGTGTAGCTTTCAAGTTAAGATACGTAGCTTTTCCTTTAATATACGTAGCTTTCTAGTTAAATTACAAGCTTTCACGTAAAATACGTAGCTTACTAGTTAAAATACATAGATTCATGTTTAAATTTCGTACCTTTCTAGTTAAGATACGCAGCTTTTCTATTTAAAAATAGCTTTCCATTTGAGATACGTAGCTTTTTAGTTAAATATAAGCTTACTCGTTAAAATACGTGCATTTGTAGTTAAAATACATAGCTTTCTTTTTAAAATTCGTACCTTTCCAATTAAAATACGTAGCTTTCTAGTTAAAACAGCTTTCTGTTAAAATTCGTAACTTTCTAGTTAAAATTTGTAGCTTTTCAAGTTAAAATACGTAGGTCTCTGTTTAAAATTTGTAGCATTCTATTTAAAATACAAGTTTTCTCATTAAAATACATAGGTTTCTATGTAAGATACGTAGCTTTCTAATTAAAATACGAATCTTAAAATAAGAAGATGTGTTACATTTACAAATATATGTTTTTTACAAAAATGTATACCTTATGCAATATATAGTTATAAAATGAGATGTTTGGACAAAATATAGGCTTCCAAAGTTACCAACGACCTGAGCATATTTATGGATCATTAGACAATATGCAGTGGTCAGATGCACATACATATATAGATATAAACGTTCGTGTATTACAACAAGGAATGATACATTTTGCATCCGCAGAGCCAAAATAAATAAAAAAGTTCATAAGCCACCTAGTCCTCCTCATCTGTACAAAACCCGCCTCCCATTTTCAGATAATCTCCAGGGACATTTATAGCCGAATGATTGCAAATTTGGTCAGTGTCAAGTTGAATAAGATCTTGAGGACAGCATGCCGATGTTAGGTTCAACTGACGTAAGACAAGGCTGACGCAGAAGCAAAATTTCTTAAATACATATTGAGCAAGTCGGCAATGCTCATTGGAGTCGGTTGAGAGCTTTTAGGAAAAACATGAGCTTGAAGATAATTTAGCAACAAATATTGAAGAAGATATGGATGCAAGATTATCTCCATGAGGCGGCTAAAGATAATAGGAAACATTCCTAAAAGATTGGGAAATATTTTCAAAAGATATTGGCGGTCGAAGATTGGAAATCTCGATATCTTAGGAATCTACCGCCCTATATAAAGAGAGCTAGGGTTCTCGAACCAGTAGCACTCTTGGAGAAATTAATCACTCGCATACATTGATCGGGAGGTGGAGGCAATCGGCTGTGAGCTTATCATTCCGGTAAGATCACGGCTCTCGGAGTCACTCTGTACTGGGTGCTGTTCGGACTGATTGTGGAACGAATTGGAGACACACGCACTGCTGTTTGGTTGCGACGCATTCGAGAGAAGGCGCTAATCTTTGTGAATGATCAATTGTGCAAACGGAGGAGAGATCTCTGATCAAGGGGGAGCCTAGATAGCAATCATCGGAGTGTTAGAGGAGGTGGCCGTTTAAGAGGGAGTCTGTAAATGTAACACCTTTGTACTCTAAACTCATCATAGTGAATTACTTTCCACCGGACTAGGGATTAGCCCCCCAGACGTAGGCTCGTTAACGTCGAACTGGGTAAAAATATTGCGTCTCTGTCTACTTTACTACACTTAGTTTGATAGCGTAGCATTCTGCAAAAGTTTTCTAGATTGTTGGTTTACACTCAACCAGAACAACATCTCAAACATACACGAGAGTATTTCAAAATACATAGCTGATATTCTGGATTAGGCTTATCTCTTCAATTCTCGCACTACTGATTTCTCTTTCGAGACTAATGCTAGGTATTCTTCCTCTAATGGTGTTTCTTTGTAAGATTCTACGTATTCTTCCTCTAATTGTGTATCTTTTTAAGACTCTACATTATATCGCACTCCGGTTGGTAGTTCAGTTTTATCACCAGACAATATATTTCTTATGTTGTCCACATTGTTAGCTGCTTTGTTTCATCTCCGACCAGGGCCGACATCACCATGAGGCAGGTGAAGCGGAATATTCAAGCCTCATTTTTTTATACACTTTTAATTGTAAATTTAAGGATAAATATGCCAATCTTAATATAAAAAAGGCCAAAAAGAGGCCCCATTTTACTCAAAAGGCCTCATTTCAATAAGAAACTGCCACATCCCAATTAAAAAAACCTATCATCTGGTGAATGGAAAAGGCTTCATAATTTTAAAAATAATTTAAAAGGCCCAATTTTTGAATTTTGCTTCAGGCCACGAATTGTGTTGAGACGGCCCTGTCTCCGACTAGTCTGTTGGGTATGCATGTGCTTTATGTTCTTCGATATCTTCTAGGGACTCAGTTTAAGAGTTTGCTCTTTCTTTCCACTTCTTTATTGGTGTTGCGCGCTTACTAGGATGCTGATCTGGCCAGTGATCCTCCTGATCGATAATCTATCACTAGATTTTATATATTTCTAGGTGACGCTCGTATTTCTTAAAAGAGTTAAAACAGACAATTGTCTCTCTTAATTAGCTACAAAAGTAAAAGGGATAAGTACAATTTCATTACTTGAACTACCGCCCTGTTTCAAGATAAGTACCGAACTATTGTTTTTTTCAAATTAAGTACTTTGGGGTCAAATTATAATTTAGAAACTTAATATTACAAACGTCGTTAAATCTTTTAATGATTTTATTTTAACCTAACGATGTGGAGAAGAAGCGACCAAGCCGAGGAAGGAGAAACGCCGAACGCTGAGATGGAAGACGCGATGACGAAATCCATTGAAGAACATCAAACCGACGAAAGCCATCTTTTATGTTTAGCTTGTAATTGATAGGCACATATGCTCATCAATTTCTGTTCATTGAGGTACTTACAGGCGAGTAAAGATGCGAAAATTGCCTTGGGTCAGCGAGGGGCAAGAAAAGGCACTGATGCAGGCTTGAAGGTTCCTACTCAAGATCATGTGAAAGAAAAGCTAACCAAAGAATAAAGACTAGCCCAGTTTCGAGGCAAAAAAGCATGGATTACTTTTGTTCATGTTTTGGATTGTCCCAAAACATATTCACCCCTTTGTGAACCCAGTTAACATCAAAACTTATGTCATACTTCTCATTCTTCACTGATGTCCGGTATTATCACCGGATGAGAGTGAACTCTTTTTTTATATATAAGATGAGAGTGAATTCTGTGTGCAAAGAAAGTTTGTTGTTCCTAAAAAATGTTGTATTTATTTATGATGTCCATGTTTTTCTTCCTCTCAGTTAATTATATAGACCTCTATCTCAGATAATTATATAGACAATATTTATCCTGTGCGACAAGATTTTACTTGATTCCATATGCTCTACTTTCATGAAACCTGTCCAACAAAAAGGGCAATTGTTTGCCTTACAAAAGGGAATTTGTTTGCCTTACAAGAGACTCATATCCGACTAAACAAAAATCAAATTCTGTGTTCAACTTCACTCTAAATATTCACTGCTGGTCATTATGAACACTTAAATTATTTGTTTTTGCACATGAGGTGGCAGAACTTGGAGTCGAAATTGGCCTCGTAAACATGCATTGTCCCATGAAAATAGGCCCTACGCGCTCAGCTCCCTTATTTGTGTTGTCATATGCATTGCTCCATTGTCTCACAGCAGGTCCTTGAGCAGCAGCCTACCAAATAAAATTATATTGTAAAGGTTATTTGCCTTGTCCCATGAAACATTATCAAGATTACAAGAATGTATTTCAGGTAACAGCAAACAATAACACTTATGTATTAACCTGGTATTTTTCTTGAATGCATCCAAGTAGTACTCAGTTTAAAACTTAGTGGCTTTAGAATTGTCTAATACATGTGGACGATATTCGAGACGAGGCACCAATGCATAATTAACCCCAGCATTTAGTACATCTCCAGCCAACTCATTCAAAGAGTCCTCTAAATACTCTCATTTGATTCATATCATTCTCATCTTGACGGAATAAATCGTTTTTGTCTAATGCCAAGTCTGTATCAGAAAAATCTGTCAAATGCTCACTAACATCACTAGCTGCTTCATTTTCATCATCTTTATCTGCACCAACAACCCCATCATAGACAAACACTTCAATCGACAATTCATCTGGCAGTTCTCCATTGATGGTGTTGACCATATCATGACCTTCATTCTGCTCTTTATCAACAACAATAACTATGTCTGTATCGACCTTTTCAATATGACATGTTTTCACTTCATAACCATCAATTCCAAAAAAATCACCTTCACCCACAGATGATACACATTGAAACATAGACTTACCTGAACCTTCAACTCCCTCCACAGGCTTATCCCTATCAATAGCATCGCTTCTTTCAAGCTGCAAATTTGGATGCTCATATGTTTGCGCAATCGCGCATGAGCTGGGCGTCTCCTCGACGTTCTTAGTCAGAAGTCTCGTCATCGCGGCTTCCATCTCGGTGTTCAGCGTCGATGGCTTGTTCGCTTATTCCTCAGCGTTAGGTTAAAGTAAAATCGTTAAAAGATTTAACGACGTTTCTAATTTTAAGTTTCTAAATTATAATTTGACCCCAAAATACTTAATTTGAAAAAAATAATAGTTCGGTACCTATTTTGAAACAGGACGGTAGTTCAAGTAATGAAATTGTAGTTTTCCCAAAGTAAAATATCTCGACATGGCCTCTAATACTACCGAGGTAATGTGGTTTTGTTGATTGCTATCGGATATTCATATTTCTGTTTCAGATCCCACTCTAATGTATATATTATGACATTGCTAGTACTATTCAGATTAGGGCTGGGCTCGGGTCGGTTCGGGCCGGATTTTTGTGAAAACCGAACCGAAACCCGAAAATTCGGTTCGGGTCGGGTTCAGTCTTTTTAAAATTGAAAACCGACCAAAGCCCGAAAATTCGGGTTTCGGGTCGGTTCGGTCTTTTTTCGGTCTTTTTGAGCTTTTTCGGTTCGGGTTTTTTCGGGCTTTTTCCTGTAAATCGACAGAAAATACCTATTTTGTATTCAGTGATTTTTGTCTACGTTTTTGTACCTGCTAGGCTGCTACAGTCCATAATACAATATCAAACACAAACACAAGTTACAACTCAAATACGTTACAAGTTACAACTCAAATACGTTATAGTTACAACACAAGTTTGCGCAACAATGAAAGTGGTCATTGAAGTTGGAGTTGGACTGCTCATTATGCGACAAGCTCCTGCAAAAAATAGATACACCCTGATCAAACTTGATCAAACCTAAGAAGAAACTCCAATATCAAATATCACACAATCACAGATTGTGCATATCATAGTGCATAATGCTTAATGCATATCAATATGATGAGCTAGGGCAACCGATCGTGCGCCCGACCTAAGCTGTGTGAAATGATGGGCGCCCGACCGTGCACCCGACCTACCTAGCGTGAAATCTCTA
This sequence comes from Rhodiola chrysanthemifolia, assembly GCA_033675395.1. Classification (NCBI taxonomy): domain Eukaryota; kingdom Viridiplantae; phylum Streptophyta; class Magnoliopsida; order Saxifragales; family Crassulaceae; genus Rhodiola; species Rhodiola chrysanthemifolia. The sequence goes on along the minus strand of CM066208.1, from coordinate 14,101,101 downwards.
GGGCAACCGATCGTGCGCCCGACCAAAGCTGCGTGAAATGCATGGGCGCCCGACCGTGCACCCGACCTAAATTGATTGAATGCCCGATCGGCCACCCGACCTAAAGAGCTAGAGTACCCGATCGCACGCCCGACCTAAAGAGCTAGAGTACCCGATCGTGCGCCCGACCTACCTAAGCTGCATAATGCATAACAATATCAATAATGCATATCAATATCACACAATCACAGATTTGCATATCACACAATCACAGATTCACAGTGCATAATGCATATCAATATCACAGATTCACTATCATCATTTCACAGTCAAATATCATCAAATATCCTCATTTCACATTTGAAAAAACAAGGATTCAAATTCCATGTGTAACAGTTCACACTTCACAAGTTCACAGTGCATAATTGCATATCACAGTGCATATATCAATTTTCAATTCTCAAGCATATCATCATTTGGAAAGAAACTCCCATTAAAGTGCATATCACAGTGCATAACTGCATATCTCAAGCATATCTCAAAAATGTATGGATTCAAATTCAACTTACCAAATATCAAATATCAACAAGGATTCAATTATCAAGTTAGCCAAATTTAGAAATAAGTACCTTAGGTCCTTAACCCCTTCTGATTAATTTTTTGCTCCCTTGATTCCCCTTCTTCAAGGTTGTGGTACTGGTAACTTTACCTTTTCCCTTATCAACTTGAGACACTTTAGTTGATTTTGAGGTAGAAGGCATCTCTTGATTCTCTTCATTCTCTTGTTGATCAACTGTAGCATTATCTTCTTCCCTTGCTTGTTCTATCATTAAACAAGATAACAAGTTAACAACCAAAATCAAACTCAAATATAAACAAAATTCAGATAACAAGTTAATTACCTTCCTCCAAAGCTTCATAAAACTCAATGTCCTCAACAGTTGGAATGTATTGAAGGTTATGGATACTTTCAGACCGTATCCAGTTTTGGTAGCAGATTAATGCTTCCACAGTTTTGGGAGATAGAGAGCTCCGAAATGGATCAATGACCCTTCTGCTGGTGCTAAATGAAGACTCGCTTGCTACTGTACTCACTTGAATTGCCATAATATCTTTGGTAAGAGCAGCAAGGCTAGGATACTTGTCACCATTTGTCTTCCACCATTCCAATATGTCATAATCTAAAGGGTTTACAGCCTTCACAATCGGGTCTAGAAGATACCTGTCCACTTCATGTCCTACAACTCCCTCATCAGAGTCTTCCAATTCTCTCTCCCAATCTTCTTCCATGTCCTTCATAATTCCAGTAGGCTCTATAGTCCTCTTCTTAGATGAGGATTTGTTCCCTTGGCTATCTCCACTCCGAGATTTTGTTACCTTGGAGGATGCCTCAACAATCATGGAGTTGTAAGCATCACAAAGCTGAATCAGAAGATCCTTAAGCTCAGCTGACTTCTTTTTAATATCATCAATCTCCATCTTCAGCCATTTCTTGCATGTAGATTCGAAGTTTCTGAGCTTGTACCTTGGGTTTAACACCAAGGCAATCAACAAAAGCTGATTGCAGTCCTCTAAGGTCGCAAAGTATTTCTCATACTTCCTCTTCATACTTACTGCCATATCCATTAAAATCATTTCAGTCTCCGACCCGGTGCTCATTCCCTCCTGAGGAAATAGTCCATCAATCTCAGCTCTGATTGCCACAATATCATGAAAAGCTTTCCACGATGTTGGTTTGGTTGAGGCGCTGATCCTCATTGTCACATCGTAGAATATCTTCAGAAACCTCACAAAAGTTTCAGCCTTCTCCCAATCATGTGTAACCGGTGGTCCTACTCTTTTCCCCTTCCCTTTCTTCCTTGCCTGAGTTCCCTCTGCTGCATTACTTGCATCACCAGTCAAATTCACTTCTCCCAATCCCAGCACCAAGTCTTCTTCAAATTCAAGGTCTTCATCCTCCTCAAAATAACCCCTGTACTTCGTGCCTTCTTCCCTTGCCAATCTATCAAAAGCCTTTCTGAGTTCTAATGCAGTTGATAGCATTAGATAGGTGGAGTTCCACCTTGTTGGCACATCGAGGATGCACACTTTCTTACACTCCACCTTCTGTTTCTCCATACACTTTTTGAACTGCTGAAGTCTAGCCCCACTGCTCCTCACATATCTCACGGCATTCCTAATTGAACCAACTGAATTTCCCATTATCAAAAGGCCAGCTCGGACAATGAGATTCAGAGTGTGTGCAAAGCACTTGATATGCAAATAAATCCCACCAACCAAAGGTGATATCTCCCACCCTAACATCCTCTCCCTGATGTAATCAATCGCCACTTTGTTGGCGCTAGCATTATCAACTGAAATGGTCAACACTCTATCCACTCCCCATTCTAGCAAACAATCCTCCAACAAACACCCTATGCTTTCTCCACGATGGTTAGGAATCACCTTAAAACTAAGAATCCTCTTCTGCATTTTCCAAGCTGAATCAACGAAATGGGTAGTCACCACCATGTAGTTGATGTTCTGCACCGATGTCCAAGTATCGGTGGTCAAGCACAAGCAATGACACTTAAGCTCTTTCGTCAGCTTCGCCTTTTCAGCAGCATACATCTTCAAAAACTGCTTGCAAATCACCCTCCTCGAAGGTACATGCCAATCAGGCACAGCATACCTGAAAAAACAACATATAAATTTTAAACATGTTCAGTCCAAGCATAAAAAGATAAAAACAATTCATACAAGCTCACACTTCATCAATGTGACAATATACCTGCAAAAATATCTAAACCCTTCTTTCTCGATGAAGCTAAACGGAAGTTCATCCATGACTATCATCTTCACAGCTGCTTCTCTACACCCTTGTTCACTCCACTTAATAGTCACCAACTCTTTAGCCCCACTACGGCCAGTAGAAGTGAGTTTTTGCTGCCCATCATTTATCTTCACTCTCCCTGGATACTTCTTGCAAACATTATCGATATGTCGCTGTAGAGAACTAGTCCCATTCCCATACATATTGCAAGCGAAATCCGTAGCACAGTAGTTACACTTAGCTCTAACCACTTCATGAGTTTGCACCCTCTTACCATTCTTCATCTCATATACTGCCTTTTTAATCTTCTTGAAGTGCCCCCAAACCCACGATCTTCCATCAGGCTTTTCAGCAGCTTCTGGTGCTTCAGCAGGTTCACCAAGTTGTTCAGCTTCTTCAAATTGTTCAGCTTCACCAATGTTCTGCAGTGCTACTGAAGAAGAACGCTTCCTTTTAATTCCAGAGCCTCCGGTTGCGGTACTATCGAATGTCAGAACATTTTTTGAAGCATCCGCACCCAAATTTGAATCCGAATCTGAATTGGAGCTCGAAAATTGTGATGCATCCATCTCTGCACAATATACAAATCACTGAATGAACAAATGGATTCAACAAATGGATTCAAAACAATCAAAATGGTTCGAATTCACTGAATTCAATTCATGACGTGAATTCAATTCATGACTGAGACCGGAGTTTAATAAATGGAATTCACCGAATTCAATTCGAAATTTCGAATTACCTTAAAGGCTTGAATTTGAAGGCTTGAAGCCTTGAACTCGGATCCGGAGACGACCGGTCCACCACGCCTTCGCTCGGGTCGGAGAAAGCAGGCGAGTAGGCGACGCCTGGGATCGGGATGCGACGCGAAAATACGATGAACGAAAATGCGAAGCTCGGATCGGGATGCGACGCTCGAATCGGGATGCGGGATGCGACGCTCGGACCTCTGGTGTGGTGTCTGGTTGCCGCTGAACGAAAATGCGAAATGAAGTGAGGCGAGAGTGAGAGTGCGAGACACTCGAATTAGGGTTTTTTTTTATTGACCAATCATATGCTGACAAGTGGCAATACATTTTCCATTCGGGTCGGTTCGGGCTTTCGGGCCGAGAGAAATGCAAACCCGGGACCGAACCGAATTTCACCATTCGGTTTGGGTTTTTTTCGGTTCGGTTTTCGGTCCGATGAGAACCGACTCGTTCGGGCTTTTTCGGTTCGGTTCGGTTTTCGGTTTTTCGGGTCTGGACGCCCAGGCCTAATTCAGATTACTCGAAACTCTGTATATCATGAGCGCGCAAAATACATTAAGATTAATTGTAATATAACTTGTCACCACTATTAGAATGAGACCACTATCGTTTATCACTTCCGTTATGCAGATTGTTGATCTATTTATGAAAGCCCGTTCTACTTAGCAGTATACACTTTATTTCTCAGGGAAATTTTCCAAAATGCTCAAAATGAGTAATTGGGTTCCAATTGTACTCAATCTTCATATTGGTTTCCCAATTTACTCACTTTTTTTAAGACATTGTTGGCAACGGCGTCTTAGTATTTAGCCGCCCTTAATAACAGCGGCTTAAGTCGCGTGGCTCTTTTGTGTACACGGATGCTGGGCTGTGCGGCCGACATGGCTATTTTATAATAAGTCGCTGTTAAGAACAGTGGGCAAATGAATATAAAAAAGATGCGACCTTTCTGCGGCTCCTCCCAATTCCGTTTACACCTTTCCCGGTTCCAACATTTAAAATATAAAAAAGGTCGTTGATTTGGCCCTAAGATCAATTTCACGAATAATCATTTGATCAATCTGGATGGTTTTTGTGTAAAAATCCAAGCTTTGATGGATCTTAATAGGGCGTAAAGTCAGGGCTGATTCATGTCAGAATAAAGTCGCCGAGCAATCGAGAGCATAAAATTGGTCATTGTTGGGTGCTCAAATCTCTATGATCAAATCCCACAAAGCCCTAGCCTATTCGCACTTATCTGGTATGTGAAATTGAGCTTTTTGAGATTCTCTAAGCTTCATCAATGGCAGATTAGGGTTTTCAGTGTATATCTTCATTTGGCCGCTGTTCCTAATATAAAATAGCCATGTCAGCATCACAACCCAGCATCCGTGTATATAAAAGAGCCACGCAACTTAAGCCGATATTCTTAAGGGCAGCTAAATACTAAGACGCCGTTGACAGCAGCGTCTTATAAAAAGTGAGTAAATTGGAAAATCAATTTGAGAGATTGAGTACAATTAGAACCAAATTGTTCATTTTAAGCATTTTGGAAAATTTCCCTATTTCTCACCAATGTACCGTCAGTTTGAGGGAGCTATTAGATGGTAGTATATATTTTTTTAAGAATAGTTTAGTCTACTAGCTTATTATTGTGTTGACTTACACGCTTTTACAATAAAATACTATTTACGTTACTGTTATGAAACTCCAACCTCCCTAGGTTCTCTTCTTTTACACCATCAACATGTCTTATGTTCTTGGGCTAAAATCCTAAATTGACTTTTTACTTTCCGACAATGTAATCTTTCTTATAGTGATGGCTCCAATTTTCTAAGGTTGTAAAAAACGCTATGCGCTAGTCGGGCGGAAAGAGTCCTTGAAGATTAATCGGAGCCTAGGCCGGGATTAATCAGTTTTGCAATTTTTTATTTTTCAATATAAATGTATTAATATATTTGACTAATTGGACTTTAATTTGAATTCAATATTTTAGACAAACTGTTTAGTATATTCTTCTAAATTATAGGGTCCAATTGTAATATTCAAAACTTGAAGGATTTAAATAAAATAAATAAAATATTACTGTTCATCATCTCTCCCCAAAAAACCCTAACACATTTGACCACCATTGAAGGCATTTGTCATGCTAGCGAGCTTTTTGTCTTTAAACATTCATTTCGATCGAGAATTTGGCTAAAATGCTTGTAAATCCGTCATAAATTCGTTCAATCGTCCAATCACCGATTAATTAGATCGTTTTGAAGAAATCGGGGCGGGAGCACGAAAATGGCCGCTTAGGTGGCTAGGCGGCTGATTTCTTTAACACTGCAATTTTCTGAGCTTTTATCTCAATTGCCCCATTTTGAGCTTGGAGTTTCTCAAATAGGGCAAACGAGTTTGATATATTTCATTTGCCCTTTTTTAAAAATACCGGTAAGCAGGGAACCGGTATTCCTCATTTTTGCCAAATATTTGTATCCCCATACCGGTAATTTACTAAAATGAATACGTGGCACATTTGGCCGGATGTAGATAATATTGATTATGGACGTGCATTCGTTTTTAGGGATACGCATCCGGTCCGACCCGGACCGTTGGACAGGAATATTTTTTAAAATTGGACCGTGGACCGACCCGAATATATTCGGTCCGGACCGACGGATTGGAATTTTTTGAAAAGTTGGACCGGACCGGATATATTCGGGTCGGGTCGGACCGTTGGACCGGATCATACTGTTTCAATTCGGATAAAAAACAAAACCTGCTGTAATTCATTCTAATTGGTCTGTAGTTTCATGACTTGTATCATAAACTGAATGCAATAGGAACAAGGACAAAAGTGATACAAGAACTTTGATTTTGAAATGAAGAATGAGAATTGTAAAGTGACATTATAAAACATGCTGCTTTTTTCAGCTCCAGGCTCCAGCTGAGTGCATTTTTTCATTGCTTCACCATCACTCCTTCGCTTCTCTACTGCCTCTTCCATTTGTTTAGTATTTGAAGTTCTTTCATCAACCTATAACACATCAACCAACTACCACTCCTCGATGGAATATCAAAAGCATAAAAGACAATTAATTTGACCATTAACCATATATGAGAAAGATCAGTAACCTAGGTCAAATATTAACGAAATTTTGTCGACCAATTAAACAAAACTAAGAATACCAAAAGACAGACTTGATTCAAGAAACTTGTACGCTGTGTGTGCTCAGTTTGTTACTCATAAATTATGCACTACTAACAAACATTGAGAATATAAAGAACAACCTTCATACATGGAAATAACTCCTAAACAGAGAGAAGAACACTTCAGACAATCAACTAACAATGGGAACAATTTACATTCAGTTAAAAAACAAGATAGTGTCTTATACCTTTGTGCTAAATTCTTACCCCCGTAAGATCCATAATCTGAGTGATTGACTGACTGTCCACTTATCAAGCACAAAATGTTCCTTCATCATCCTCATCTAACAATTTACAAGTCAAAAAAGACAGTCTCAGTAATCATATCATATCATCGGAAATAATATAAAACATTATGGAAGAAAATATTGTTACCTGCGTCACTGTTACTCGAATCAGAATCGGAGTTCTCTTTACTCTTCTTTCATAGTTGCAACCAATCTTGAGTACGAACGAGTGCTTGTACAATCTGTCGCTAAGAATAACATAAAACAAGTAAATAGTAATTGATTATAAGTTGTAGAATAACATATAAATGTGTTTACATCAGCAAGGTACATAAGTGATTTTAATGGCTTACCTTAGGCTTCAAATGACTTCTATAACTCGTAAGGTGACGTCCTCCAACCAAATAAAAGTCATCAAGGCAGTAACAGTCGGAGCAACATGGGCAAATGAATTTAAGAAAAGAAAGATGACTCTGATTAAAGACTTAAATAACTGATACAGGAGTGATGAGTTTGGGATTAGAAGCAGGCAAATTGACGAAGTCGATTCGACACAAATGGCGAACTGATGGAGCGACTGAGCGTGTTACGTACTGGAATAATAAGGAACATAAGGGGTGCATTTGTATTTTTTATAATCTTCTTTACTATAAAAGAAGTGTAATCCAGAGTTTAGAATCAAGCAATGAATTAAGTCAATTTATATCTCCTTTCGTTCTCGTTCTCGTCCCCTTCTTCTCAAAACCCTAATCCCTTCGTCTTCTCGTCTCGTTTCTGTTTATCTCAACTTGTTGCAGATTATCGAATCTGCATCATTGGTGCTTTCATCGATACGGACTCTCCTCAATAGACTCATCAATATTTAGAATGGCTTCATATAGATGGTTGGTTATATCATATAGAGAGATTTTTTTATCGTAATCAACTGGCTTCAGAACAGAGACTAGCGGTGATACACAATTATCTGTCGGGAGAAGCTACAGAATTGCACTACAAAATGTATATGAACTGGCGACTCACTACCTGGGAGAGTTTTGTCACAGACCAGAGAGATCGTTTCAAGCCACCCGAAAACCTAGTAAATCAACTGGAGGTTGAGGAGGAAACGGATGTTGGCGCAGTTGATTTATCTACTCAAGTTGCTGAGTTTTTTTTTAAAAATAACCCGTTTTGAGTTTCGAATTTCAAAACTAACCCACGCGAGTTTGACATTTCAAAACTGGCCCATTTTTAATAAAATCGGATCCCCAGGATCCGGTTTTCGCCGATTTGCCAAAAACCAGATCCCCATGATCCGGTTTTTTCCGATTTGCCAAAAATCGGATCCGGAGAATCCGCTTAGTTGCGTTTTGTAACTAGCCGGATCCCCAGGATCCGGTTTTTTGGAAATATGGCTGATGTGGACGACGGTCAAAGACGTGGCTTCCACGTAAAACTGGATCTCCGGGATCCGGTTTTTGGCGACTTTAAATTACGTATTTAATAAAAAGATACAGCAATTTGGAAATCATTGAAAGTTGGACATTACAAACAAAGTTGTAGTAAAATAATAGTGAACAACAACAGTACTATAGGTGCTCGGATATTGGATTTAGCTTGCATTGGCGAATGGACAAGACCTTCTGTTATGACCAGTTTGATGACATAATTTGCACCTTTGAATTTTGCCTGGGGGTTGTGATGATGAAGCCTCTCCTTGAGTACTGGACTGACCGACATCCCTCTGGTCCATTTCAGTACGCCTTCGCCTTGTCGGATTTTTACCGACGCTTGTACGTTTGAAGTGAGGATTAGGCACATGAGGAAGTCCATCATAGGGTTCCCAAAAGTCAGAATGAGGTAATGGACTGAAATGGTAACTCCAGGTCATGTTGTAAGCTTCAAGGGTATACTCATGAGGCACATAGTCGCTGTATTCCCTGTTCGTAAACTTACAAACTGCAATTGCATGACTACAGGGAATATGAAGTGTCATCCATTTTCCACATTCACATGTTCTCCTGGGTAGGCAAACTTTCAACAGATGATGCTTAACACCCGTGGTAACCTGATAAATTCCCTGGGACGCGTTAAAAAGTTCGACTCTGTGGAACTGTGCCCTTTGTCGGAGTACCTCCAACCTCTCGTGTACCTTTGGTGCAAAAGCCGAATCCGTATTTTGGTAACGATAACGACGGGTGTTGAAGTATTTATTCAACTGTTTAAAAGTGAACATGACCAATGCTAAAATTGGTAAATCACGTCCGTGCTTGAGAACGCCATTGAACGATTCCGAAGCGTTAGTGGTCATTGAGCCCCATCTCATACCACCAGTATCCATTGCCAAAGACCATAAATGAACGTGCACGTCGCGCAACCAATTTCGCACGTCAGCTCTGTCTTCCAATAGTTTCATCAGCTCCTCATATTGAGCTGCAAACTTGTACTCTTTTTTGGCATATGCAACCTTGCCAAGTTTTTTCTTCAAATAAGAGTCTTTGACCCTCGTGTTGAAGTTGCTCTGAAAGTGGTGAACGCAGATACGATGGTAAGCATTAGGAGGCGACCATTGTGGTTCACTCATAGTAGACATTATTCCTGGGTGTTTGTCAGATATGACGCACAAGCCCGTCCGATCAGTGACACCCTCTCGAATGCAACTCATGAACCAACTCCAGCTGGAGGTGTTTTCACTCTCGACCAAAGCAAACGCAACAGGTAAAACACCATTGTTTGCGTCCAATGAGCATGCTACGAGAAGCTTCGCATCGTACTTACCGTACATATGAGTTCCGTCAATGGATAATATAGGACGACAATGCCTAAACGCATGAATACATTCAGCAAATGCCCAAAAAACACGATTTACCTGAATGTACTCACCATCGATTTCTTCTGTATCCCAATAGACAACTGTTCCCGGACTATTATCAAATAAACCCTTCATCAAGTGCGGCAGGTTTGCGAAGGAGTCATCCCATGTTCCAAATAAGTTAATCATTGTTTGTTGCTTCGCTTGCCAAGCTTTCAAGGGGGAGATTTCTAGCCCATAGTCTTTATAAATTCTTGCTTGTATCTCTGCTACACTCAACCGTAAATTTTCTGTCATCACATCCCACAGTTCTCTAGCGATGTACTTAGGCGTCATATGAACGTTGTTGTCCATAATCTTGTCGTTGTGACATATGTGATGCTCACGATGCTTTCGCACTTCCCAACAGTTACTTCCTCTCGGTGAAGCTATCCGGAGGCTCCACGGACAAACTTGTCGACCTTTTCTACATTGAAACACCATAAAAGAAGGGTTAGATTTTTTCACCACGTATTCGACCCGTGTCATTATCGACCACTTCCGCACCGAATGTTTGGCAAGTTCTTTTGAGTCAAACTCAGTCCCAACTCCAAGGGATTCGTGGAGATCCGGTTGATCGAAATATCCTCCCATATACTCATCGGCTGGTCGATTGGTTTCCCATGCCGAAATATCTTCGAAATCTGGATGATCCCATACGTAATGGGGTATTGCATTCTCGTACTGCGGATCCTGAACAACGACCATATCCAAATTCTCCATTTCTTTTCGGTGGTACTCGTCCATGATTGGAACATCTAAATTATCAAGAGTGGGCGTTTCCATGTCGAAGGAAGTTGCTAGAACGAATGGAATAATGAGAGATATAGTAGAAAGTGTATTTGGATGTAGAAAATGAACGAGAGAACATGAATATATATAGGACGCCGAAAACCGGATCGCCGGAATCCGGTTTTAGGGGAATCCCGACCCGTGCCTGTCCGGTCACTTCTGGTTGAGGCGCCAGAAAATCGGGTCCCGTGGAAAACCGAATCACCGGGATCCGGTCTGTTAAAAAACCTAATTTTTTTTTTGTTTTTTCCCGTGGAAAACCGGAATCCGAGGATCCTGTTTTCGGTGACCTAATTTTTTTTTGTGGCTTTTAGTTCAACTTTGTTTCTAATGTCCAATTTGTTTTCATTTTTTGTATCAAAAGTTTTTTTCGTTGATTAAATTGACAGAATGAAAAAGTTTTTTTCAAATTTTTTTCGTATCATAAGTTATTTTCATCCATTAAATTTAGAGATTGAAAGTACAAAATGTTGCGTAAGTACAACAAAATAATAAAGTCAAGTAATATCTCAATCTTTTCTTCTTCTTCTCTGACTACTCTTCTGCAGCCATGATTGTTTAGGTGTCTTTTCAGGACGAAGGTTGTGCCCGTGACCTGGTGGTGAAGGTGGTGCCTGTGAGGTAGATGGCCGAGATGGTTGTGAAGGTGGTGCATGTGAGCTTGATGGTCGATCATAACCTGTTGTCTGTGAGTCAAGGTTGGTGACATGATCATCGTCTACACTCATATCATCATCGTCACCTGTAATTAAAATTTATTAGTATATTAATTGAATAAATTTCATATATAATTGAAATGAGGAAATTTACCTTTTCCAAACTGAATACTATCAGGGTCGATATTCAGTAGCCGCAACTCTCCCAACACCTGTAGTTCCTCCACTACGGTATGAAAAATGCGATGAAAAATTGGTCGCGAGTCTGCAGTACTGTTGAATCCTTCTGCAGCCTGCGAAGCGCAGATGAGCAACGTGCGAATCTGTATGAACAAATTGTTAGTTACACATGTAAAACAGTATAATGATAATATATTATAAAATATGTGAAAACTTACATTGCTAGGTAATTCATTGGCACTAGGGCGATACGCATGAGTGTCCTCTTCCAATCTGGGCAGGATAAGGCGACGTGTGATCCTTGAATACCAATACACGTATTCATCACTGGGAATATCAATGTCCTCGCCAGCCTCGCTCGGATCCCCAAATATTCGTCTCTCCCATCTAGTATTCCATAACTCACCGTACTGGTGCAAGTATACTCTCCAATCAACTCTTTTTTTCCTTTCTACTCCGTGGTGCTCATTCGTAAACGCTATAGGAACAGGTGGAATGATCTGCTTCCATCCGAACTGTCTCATAACACGAATAGGATGATGCCACTCAATGATGTTGAAGCAAATAAGTGGCACATCAGACGCCCATAATTCCCGTGACTCGAGACATAAGGGATGCAGCCGTTCCATCAAATCCTCTTCATATGGGCGATAAATAAAATCACCGTGGACCATTCGCTCGAGCTGATCCCGATAGAATACTAAACTACCACGTGGGACCTCTTCAAAATGTTTTGGTCCAGCCCAATGTCTGCGCATAAGAAAAAGCATTACAAATTTAATAGTTAACAATTTTTCAATATCAAAATAAATATAAAGTTTACTCACAAGTAAGACCAACAAGGTCTAAAATATGGATGAATATCATCTTCAAGTTCTGGGGGGTATCTGATATATTTCTGTGGACGTCCAATACGCATGCGCTCCCATCACCAAAACTGTAATAATAGTGCACAACCACCAAGTTGCGACTTCTTCAAATTACTTGCTCTGCACAACTGACTGTACTGAAAAGCTAAAACCGCGCTCCCCCAACTGTATCTCCTGACGTTATCCAAGTCTGCCCACAGTGGAAGGTAGTGGAGCGCTACCTGATCACCGGACAAGTCTGCCATGAGAGTCAATCCCAATCGACATAAAATGTACGCCCTAGCGTATTTCTTCAATGTCTCTTCATCCACATCGTCTGGCATATTAGTCAGGTACTCATCGAACCATGTCTTGCTACCCATCGATTTTACCTTAGGACGGTCGGGCACAACACCCAATAAAGTCAAACAATAAGGCTCCCATTCTACCTCCCCTAATCCAGACACTGGCTCCCCATCTATGGGTAATCCAGTAAGAAGAGCCACGTCCTGTAGCGTAATTGTAGCCTCCCCTCCATTCAGATGGAAGGTGTGTGTGTCTCGGGGAGCCATCTCTCCACTAGGGCGGTGCACAATTTAGGATCATTCTTCACGTTGCATACTTGGGTCCAAGATAGAAATCCAGCATTTGCAACATAATTCGTGAGTCGAGGGTTCATACTTACGACATTATGACCCATTACCTTCAATGCCTTATCAGACCTAAATTCTCTATTCATCTATAATATATAATTCATTAATGAAACATTGTTATATGATATGAATTGAAAAAAATTTAATTAATGAAAATCATACCCGATTTCTCCAAATCGCCTCAGTGCGATGCATACTTTGCATCGTCAACACGGATGGATCGATGGGTCCAGGATGAAGATAATCATCCATATCCATGTATGGATTAGCAGTCGCTCGTGAAGAAGATGGCACATCGCGTTGACTAGTGCTCCTTCGCCTGTTACCTGACGACATTTCTGTAAAAACAATAAATATTCATTATTACCAATTCATGAAGAAAAATACAATATATCAATACACTAATTCAACTACAATAAATAATTGTCCAAATTCAATTATACTAATTCAATAACTATGACATATGACATCACTCTTTTTACGAAAATAAAACCATATTCCATAGACAATATCAAACCAATTTCAAGCAACCGTCAATTCAACGTTATTAATTCAACGATAATAATTCAACAACAACTATGAACCAGACTAATATCAAACCAAAAAATGCACAAAATTCACAATATTCACATAATTAACCGGACTAATATCAAAAACACATAATTCAAAAACACTAATAACAAAATTCACAACAACAATCCTTCAAAAACAAACAATTCAACAACAATAATTACACAATTAAGTTGTTTTACCTATCAATTTCGGAGAACTTTGGAGGTGGTGAATTGTAGAGAAATCGGACGAAATCGGGTTGAATTGGGGTAGTATTTCGGATGGAATTGTGGTAGGATTTCAAAATTGGGGAGAAATCGGATGGAATTGGGGAGAAATCAGCCGGAATCGGAGGAGGGAGAGAGGCTGCGGCGGTAGGGTTTCGAGTGCGAATGGGGGAGAAGAAGCTGCTGCGGAAATTTAAGTTCGCCACAAACCGGATCCCGACGATCCGGTTTTACGTGGAAGCCACGTATTTGACCGGTTTTACGTGGAAGCCACATCAGCCATATCTCCTAAAAATCGGATCCTGGGGATCCGGCTAGTAACAAAACGCAACTAACCGGATTCTCCGGATCCGGTTTTATTAAAAATGGGTCAGTTTTGAAATGTCAAACTCGCGTGGGTTAGTTTTGAAATTCGAAACTCAAAACGGGTTATTTTTAAAAAAACTCCAATTTGCTGAAGAGTCGTCAGACGTGTTTAATTTGTCTCTTATGGTTACTGAAGAGTCAAACTATGATGGAAATATTTCAGATAAATCTGTCGTAGCAGGTGTCACTCATATAGAGGTAACATCTGACCATTTTCTATCGATTTCTCATCAGCTTTCGTGTTGAACAATGCTAAAATTGGTGACGTGAGCTTTGAAACGAAATTCTATGTGTCAAACACTATTTTAGATTTGTGCCTTTTACCTGTTTGTGAAAATGCCTCGGTGTATTTGCCTTCTTTTCGTCTTGCACATAAAACCTTCAATGGCAATTGGTGTTCTATTCAATTATTGTATATAGCTGCTTTGTGTCTGAACCCACCATGGGAACCTCCGGATGATAGAACTCATCATGAATTGAAGTTTATGTCATTACTTATGTCAGAAAATGATGAGATTGAAAATATCAACGAAGAAGATTTGCGCATTGTTTGGAAAGAGGCAGAGGCTAAGAAAGGGGTGACTATTGCTCTTGAAAGTATTTTGAAGATTGACACATTAGATGACTATGTGGCTGATTTGGAGAAAGGTGTGTATGGTTTGTTTGAAAGTTTTGCAAGATTATATTTACTTAATTCAAGTGTTGGTCAAACTACTGGCAAGGTTGGGGATCATTTGCTTAGCACAAATGCTGAGTGAGAAACTGCTAGTAAAATTACTAACTTCATGAAGTACTTGAACGACTACAAACTGGATAAAATGTGGCAGGGACTTTTTCTCACATCGTTGCGAGTGCACGTGATTTATTCGTCGCCTGAAGATGATTTGGTTTGGAGTACACTGCTGAAGATAAAGTTTTATGATAACAATTGGGTTGCTAGGAAGGCAGCTTCTCACAAACTCTCACTGAAGGTCAGGTCTATGAAACCACCAGCCAAACCTCCTGATAATATTTACAGCTTCATGTTGATGATCAGCGGGCATTGGTTATGAATATGAATGAGTACTATGAAGACGAGTCATCTTTACTTAGTTTCTCAGACTTTTGGAAATGTAAGAGGGGTGTTCGCAAGTTTTTACAAGTCAAGGTTGTTGATGGAAATTTTGTGTATGACAAAAGAAAACGGCACAAGTACAATAAGAAGAATGATCTTAAGATATATGCGCATTTGGTGGAAGATATCGGGGAGCTAAAGCCTACTGTCTTATGTGTATTTCCTCATGAGCTATATATTTTATTTGGATGTAAGGATGTTTTGCTCAAATTGGCTTGGTTAGTAAAACCTACTCCGTTACTGCCTCAAATATGCCACAACAGGTCATCTCATATTGGAAATGATGTCTCTGTTAGTGAGGAAAAGGCTTCTCGACATCTTTTTGAGGTCCTTAGGAATCCTAATTGTCTTGACAGTCTTCAGACAGATTCTCACTTTCTTGTGCTTTACTTTAATGGGGAGGTTGTTGAAGAGAAGCTTATATGTTCGTCATTTACCGGTGATTCTGAAACATATATGTTAGATAGGAGTTTCAGCATTCAAGAATGGGCTGAGGAGTTCAAAGCGCTGATGACTGAAATCATAGTTGAGCCGGATGATATGGTGATGGAAAATGGTTTGGAAGGAGTTGAGCCGGGGATAGACTACCTACTGTCACCACTTGAATGGCCACTAATGAAGGGGATTTGTGATCCAAGCAGTCCAGATATTATAATTGGAAAGGTTGATGATGATGTGTTGGACCCTTTGTGTTTTGATGATAACAAACACTTAGCTAATAATTGACTTGAGTATGCAGAAATCACACTGTCTGACAGAAACGATAACTGGACATCCCTGAGAGAGCTCAGCGCTACGTGAGAGATGAGATCTACGAGAGAGATGAGATCTGCATGAGAGACGAGATCAGCACCGACCTTTGATCAGATCAGGGAAGATATACTCGAGATACAAATTGAAGATACGAGTATATAAGCGCAATATTTGACGAGAGATGTTGATATCGGTATATACACAAGATATACGATTCAGTATTATGACGGGAAGATACGCGCCAGATTTGGAAAGGAAATAAGTGACAGGGTTAAGATATGGAAATATCTTAACCAAATCATATCTGCTGGATAGCAATTGGATCTGAGACAGAGATCAGATCTGCCGAGTGAAGACGACTATAAAAGGAGGAGGAGTCTTCAGTCCTAAGTTCGGCCTTTTGGAGAGAGCAATCGGAGATTGAAGAGATAATCAATTCCAGAGCTGACGAAGTGCTGCTGTGTGCGGACAAGACCAAGATCGTGTTAGTTGACTTTTGAATTGAGTAGAATTGTTAACTGTCACTGAGTGAGACAGGTTGTAACATTCTACAAGTACATTCTTTTATCAATAACATCGATCTTGAAGCCCTTCTGGAACTGTCCAGAAGGCAAGTGGTTTTCAGCCTGTTGCAAGGATTGCAATAGGGTTTCCACTCTAAATCGTGAGCATTAACTTTCTGTATTGTATTTCCTGTACTAGAGATAATTTCCGCTGCCATTTGTCTGAGGGACACCACTCTGGGATCTCCCTCACATAGATGGCTAACCTAACGATCCAATAATTGGTATCAGAGCGAGGCTCTAGATTGTGTGTTAGCCTTTGCAGGAAATTATGTCTGGCGGAAACGATTCGTTCTGGAAGCCGCCAATGCTCAGCCAGGGAGAGTGCGACTGGTGGAAGGATCAGTTCAAAGCCCATGTCTGTTCCCAGGATGGGAAGCTGTGGTGTGTGTTTGAAAATGGTAACTTCCCTATTCTGGATGTGACAGATCCCGCCAATCCGAAAGAGAATGAGAAAGACAAATACACCGAAGCTGACTACAAAGCTCTCCAACAGAATGCCAGGGCCAAGAAGGTTCTGTACATTGCCCTCTCACCGGGAGATCAAGTGAAGATGGCTGTGTACAAGACTGCCAAGGAACAGTGGGATGGTCTTGCTAGGCTATACGAGGGAAATGAGGACATAAAGAGGAACAGAATTCTAGCAGCCACAAAGGACTACGAAACATATTTCTGGAAGACGAATCCCTGGAGGACTTCTACACCAAATTTCAAGTAATCATCGCACAGCTGAACTCCCTGGATGAGAAACTCCCACAGTGGAAAATAACCCATCAGTTCATGCAAGCTCTCAGCTCCGGATGGGATACAGTGACTACAGCCCTCCAGGCTCAAAAGGGGATCAAAGATATCACCATGGAAGAGCTGGTGGCGAATCTGCAAAGCCAAGCTGGGATATCAGAGAGAAAGATGGCTAGGAGACAAGCTGGAAAATCTCAAGCTATAGCACTGAAAGTGGAGAAGGCCTTGGACATAGCCCAAGTAAGCCTGCCATCTAAAGGTGAGGACGAGGAGATAGCTCTTCTCTCTAGAGCCTTCAAGATGGCGACCACAGGCAGAACACAAAACAGAGGTGCCTCTGGCGGAGGACGAAATAACCAAAGGGGAACAAGGGAGCTACCTTAGAGGAAAGCAAGACAAAGGCATGAGCAAAGGAAGAAAGAACCTGCTATCACTGCCAGAAAAAGGGGCATCTTGCTAAAGATTGCTACAGCAAGAAGAAGGGTGAACCACCTACCCCGAAGGAAGCTCAAGCCATGTTCGCTGCCTGGGGTGACTCAGACGAGGAACACAGCGATAGGAAGCGAGCCAAGGAGCCATGTCTGATGGCAAGATCCACGAACGATGAGGTAAATGAATCTGATTCCTTTATCGATCAAATCTTCAGTGAATCTGACTTTGCAGAAACTATTGCCGAACTGCTAAAGAAGATCACAAGCCTTAAGGAACAGCTTGAGATCATGAAAGATGAACATGAAGACGACATGGAGAACAACCGCCTCTGGTCAACCAAAGCTATGCGACTTGAGAGAGAAATGGAGGAGCACATCTGCAAATGCCACACTTGTGACGAAAGAGACACACAAATCAATATTTTGAGTGATGAACTGAGGTGCGTGAGAATTGACGACACCAGGCCGATAGACGTCAGAACCAAGATGGTAGGATCAATTGAAGAATCAGTCAGGATCCAGTTGGATAATGAGGAACTCCGTCAAAAAGTCGCAGATCTCAGACAAAAGGAGACGGAATGAAAGAAAATCTGGCTACAAGAACTAGAAGCCAAGAAGGTTGAAGAGGTAAAACAAGATTACAAAAGAAAGTTTGCCAGACCGGGACTTGGGTACATGGAAGAGACTGACAAAGAGGAAGCAAACAGAAGGATTGCCAAAGGAAAGGGATTGATGACTGAAGTCGGCGAGAGCTCGCGCCAGGTGAGAAAGCCGGAAGCCACAAGACAGTTGGGAAGAGCAGTCACATCTCCAAAAGAGAGCCATCCCTATGACAGAGACTCTATACCTTTCGAGGCTGGGAAAGCCTTTGAAATTTGGAAGAAGATGAGCTCCAACCGTCAACCATTCACGATTGACCCTCAGGCCCAAAGAAATAGGAGACCCATTCCCTTAGAAAGAAACAAGAAAAATGGGGTGCTTTACAATCGTGTCTGCTGGCACTGTGGTCACTCCGGTCACTACAGATTAGACTGTAAGAAACTGGAAGAAGCCAACGAGAGGTATCACAGTCATCAGAGAAAAGCCAGTACCGCTTAAGTCCCTAGGTGAATGGGCTCGTCCTCACCACGACACAGCCACCTACGGACGACCCAAGAGAACTCCCAGGAGGAGAATCAATCTTACTGATGATAACGATTCCCGTCCTTTAAAGTCTCCTCCTGTTGTTAAAACTGCCCCAAAACCCAGTAAGCCCCAGCTTGTCCGGGTTCGTAAAAACTGATTTCTCTCTTGCAGGATGGAGTGAGGAGCAAGCCATGGTATCTGGACAGCGGATGCTCTAAACACATGACAGGAGATCTAGGATGGTTCATCTCACTCCAAGCCTACTCCGGAGGAAGCATTATCTTCGGAAACAAGAGTACAGGTAAGGTCGTTGCAACAGGAGAGGTAAGAATTTCAGAAACAATCAAAGTTCGACAAGTTTGTCTGGTTGAAAACCTGAATTATAACCTGCTGAGTATATCACAATTGTGTTAACATGGTAAAAAATCAAGTGATATTCAACTCTAATGACTGTTTTGTGAAGTGCATTGAGACAGGAAAGGTAATTCTCAGAGGCGTCCGTGAGAATCAAATATACACAGTGGACCTAGAGTTCGTCCCTGAAGAGGAGCTGTGCTTGGCAAGCATAACCACCGACACACTGCTGTAGCACAAAAGGTTTGGACATACAAGCACGAGACTGATTCATAAGCTGCATCAGAGTGAATTGGTGATTGGATTACCCAAGGTAGAAAGCTCAATTGATCAGGTGTGCAGTGCATATGCCATGGGCAAGCAAGTACGTACTTCGTTCAAGTCAAAACAATCAGTAAGTACTTCAGGTCCAATTGACATGATCCACATGGATCTCTGCGGTCCAGTGAACGTGAGCGCGTCGTCTGACGCGTCAAATTTAATAATTTATAATCTCCTGCTATTAGCTAGTAAAGCGGCAAGCGGGGTCGAACCCTAGAGAGCTGGTTTGTGAAACTGTTCCTGTATGCAAATAAAGAAGGGGGGTTTTTGTGTGAGCAAGTATTGTAAAAACACAGGAGAGAAGAATAACGAGGATTTCAATCAGCGAGAAAATTCAGTCTAGGGTTTCTTTTGTGACACGTTCATCATCGATATCTAATGATCAATTTTATATTTCAAAGTGTGGTTGTTCCAACAAAGGTAACAACCCAAGTATCCCGACAAAGTTGATACGCCACAACCTAACCCGACAAAGGTGTTAGGCTTCTAGTTCTTTCCTAAACTAAACAATCCGACAAAGTTATTATTTAGCTTAGATGTTACTATCTACCTTTACGACAAAGTATCCAGTAAATATTAACGGTAAGAATTAGTTGTTCAACTAAGCTTTGCGACAAAGCTTCCACTTAGTCTAGCAATTTAATTCGTAAGAATGAGCACAAGAACTAGTGAAATATAAAATAGCATTAAGAACGAAAATCTCAAAACGTGTTCACAATGTACGAAACCCTAAACCGAAAGAGAAATTTAGCAACTCATTGTCATGGCAATAAACACAAGTATTTTTGGATGAAAGTAAATAGAAATTCTCTGTATCGCCGAAAGCTTCGCGTTCTTCGTCTTCTCCAGAGCTGTCTCAGTCTTCGTAGAATAATGGATGATACTGGTAAAAGAACCCTAACTCAAACTTCTTTCTTTTTCTTATATGCTGGGCTTCCAAATATGTTTTTAGGCTAAAATTACCAAATCTCGGCTCGCTGACGTCATCAAACGCGTTGCTGACGTCAGCATCTCGTGGTTCACCGCGTCTGCTTCATACATTACCGCCGCGTTTCGCCTTGACATTAGCGTTAACGCTAATGTCTACATGAGACGCGGTAGCCACTGAGTCTGATTCCTTCTTCTGCGCGCCAGCTCCGACTTCAACTCTGGATTTAACCTTATCTCTGACCTCGGCTGCTCTGGGTGTGAACTAGAGAGTTGTAGGGAATCGAGTCAGCTACGCGATGACGCGTGGCTCGTATTTTCTGCTC
Source organism: Rhodiola chrysanthemifolia (assembly GCA_033675395.1). NCBI lineage: Eukaryota > Viridiplantae > Streptophyta > Magnoliopsida > Saxifragales > Crassulaceae > Rhodiola > Rhodiola chrysanthemifolia. The sequence goes on along the minus strand of CM066208.1, from coordinate 14,080,401 downwards.
AGCGGTCCATTCCCAGCACTCTGTCTAGCATCCAAAGGTCTGATTTTCCGTTGTGATGTCTTTGGCATGAAATGCCGTATTTTATGCACATTTCCTCCTAGAGCTTCCGAAACACCTGAAATGCAAAACAACACTAAAAAGTAACTGCTCGCATGATAAAGTGTCGAAATAAACGGGATTAGTTGATTCGACGAGTCGTATAAATACAACTCATCAGAACGATATCAGTCGTGGAGGCAACAGGTATATATTAGTCATCGTGGACGACTACTCCAGGTATACTTGGACCATGTTCTTGTGCTCCAAAGATGAAACATATTCTGAATTTGTCTCATGGTTGAAACTGATTGAAAACAAATTGAGTAAGAAGTTAGCGTCCATTCGTACTGACAACGGAATCGAGTTCCAGAATTCCTAGTTTCTCTCCTTGTGCAGGACTGCAGGAATAGATCACAACTTCTCAGCACCACGAACTCCTCAGCAGAATGGGGTGGTAGAGAGAAAGAATAGGTCTTTGGAAGACATGTCCAGGACAATGTTGATTGCCAGTGGCGTTCCCAAGGGGTTCTGGGCTGAGGCTGTGCATGCGGCCAGCTACATACTGAACCTAGCATCTCTGCGATTTCTGATAGGAAAACGCCGTACGAGCTGCTACGGGGAAGAAAACCTAACATTACTCATTTGAAAGTATTCGGCTGCAGGTGCTACGTGCATAACAATGGAAAGGACAATCTGGGAAAGTTCGATCCGAGGAGCGATGAAGGTGTGTTCGTAGGATATTCAAGCCACAACAGAGCCTACAAGGTGTACAACCTGAGGTTGGAACGGGTGGAGGAGAGCATCCACGTAACCTTTGATGAGTGCGCTATGATAGGTCACCTAGTGAAAGATCCTTTATCACAGGATGATGGAGAACTTCAGTTCACTGGTAGAGCTGACCCCGACTGGGAACCCACTCGAAGTGAGGTCATAGAACCAGCTCAAGAGACTGCTCAGACAGCTGGTCAGGAACCCGTAGATGCTCAGACAGAGATGCCCGCTCAAGAACATGTTCCTGATGTCCCTGTGTCAGACATCAACGCTGAGCCTCCCAACGAAGAGGAGATTGCTAACAATCCCCCGCCTACAGGCACTGCGGAGGAACCCAGAACTACAAGGAGCGGGAGAGTTATTTTGCCCCCATCTAGGATGAGGGACTACCAGTGCTACACATCGCAGGATCAGGTAAGTCTGGATGATTTATGTCATTTCTGTGGATCTGCATCTTTTGTCTCTATTGCAGAAACAACGACAATAGCATAAGCGCTGAAAGACCCAGAGTAGGTAAATGCCATGCAAGAAGAGCTACATCAGTTCGAAATGAACAAGGTATGGCGACTGGTTCCTAGGCCGAAGGACAAGAATGTAATCGGAACGAAGTGGGTCTTTCGAAACAAGATGGACGACAAGGGAGTTGTTGTGAGAAACAAAGCCCGCCTGGTAGTCAAAGGGTACAACCAACAAGAGGGGATAGACTACGATGAGACATTCGCCCCGGTTGCAAGGTTAGAAGCAATCAGACTATTAATTGCTTATTCGACTTACCATGGTTTCACTCTGCAGCAAATGGATGTGAAAACGGCGTTCTTGAACGGAGTCCTGAAGGAGGAGGTATACGTGAGCCAGACACCAGGGTTTGAGGATCACACCCACCCTGATCATGTGCACATCCTTGACAAGGCGCTATATGGGCTGAAGCAAGCACCCCGTGCTTGGTATGAGAGATTGTCACAGTTCCTGCTATCTCACGGATATGTCAGAGGAGAGGTGGACAAAACTCTCTTCCTTCTGAAGGAAGGGAAGGACACTCTAGTTGTTCAGGTATATGTGGACGATATCATCTTTGGTTCAACTAACCCTAGGCTTGTCAAGAAGTTTACAGACTTGATGTCAAGCGAGTTCGAGATGAGCATGGTAGGTGAGCTCAAGTACTTCCTTGGACTTCAAGTTGCTCAACAAGAGGATGGCACTGATGGGAACCCGACTCCAGCTGCCCAGGCCCCGCCCAGCCATCCGCGCACAACGCGAAGGCCCCGCCCGAGAAGTACGCTGAAGGCCCTGCGCGCATCTGGCGCGCCCGAGGACCCCGCACCCGAGTACCCTCCTGCTGAGGTTCTCCGCCCGCAGCCAGTCGAGGCGCCCGACACCCAGCTCGAAACTTCCGACCAGATGAACGACGGCGACAATTCTGACTCGACAGTTAAGCTTCTTATACATGATAAGTCGGAGGATCTGAAGTCTCAGAAGGAACGCACGAGCCCAACTCTCGGAATGCCCAGAACCCCACTCTCGCACCCAAAGGCCCCGACTGATCCGAAGGGCGCCCGCACAGGAGATGTCTTTCCTGGCCAGATTCATGCACCAACGGCTACATGGGAGTCAATTGGATTTCTTGGCCAGATGCATGAACCAACGGCCACCTTTGGTCAAGGGAGTTATGAGGTTGACCGGAGAAGCATTGACCCGCCATAATGAGGAAGTTTGACCGGAGCTTGGGCAAGGGAATAGAGCCGTTGGGCCCCCAACGGCTAGCTGGGCTCGCCTCTATATAACACATGTGTCTTTCATTCTTTTCTTTCATCCAGAAAACACAGAAGAGTTATCTCGGGTCTTTGCCTTAGCGTTGGAGGACATCCCTTCGACGTTTGGGCACTTATCTGAGATCCTCGACCATCCTACACATTGTAACGAGTTCACTTCGACAATTTGTCTTCATTTCCCATTTTAATACAATCTGTCGAGCCACATTTTCCATATTCCATCTTTCGTTCGAGCCTTTTGGGCTAAATCTCCATTTCCGCTGCGCAACTCGGGAATCTGCCAAGGCACCAGCCGGCAGGTTCCTAACAGGCACCCGAATCCATCAGCAGAAATACGTAAAGGAGATTCTAAAGAAGTTTGAAATGGAATCCGCCAAGACGTGTGCCACGCCGATGTCCCCAAATGACACCCTGACAAAGGATGAGTCCTCACCACGGGTGGATCCAACTCTCTACAGGAGGATGATTGGTTCTCTTTTATATCTCACTGCTAGTAGACCTGATATCTTATTCAGTGTTTGTCTGTGTGCAAGGTTTCAGGCTGATCCCAGGGAAACCCATGTGAAAGTAGTAAAGAGGATACTGAGATATCTGAAGGGAACAGATGACTTATGCCTGCTCTATCCAATGGGAGGAGACTTACGCCTGGCAGCATACACTGATGCAGATTATGCGGGTTGCAAGACAGACAGGAAGTCCACGTCAGGGATGGCTCAATATCTTGGGCCATGTCTCATCTCTTGGGCTTCAAAGAAGCAGTCCTCAATTGCACTTTCCACCGCTGAGGCGGAATACATTGACGTTGGTGCTTGCTGTGCGCAGCTGCTATCGATCAGACAACAGCTAAGTGACTATGGTGTTATTACAAATTGTGCTAAAATTCTGTGCGATAACACTAGTGCTATTAACATCTCTAAAAATCCAGTACAGTTCTCACGAACTAAGCATATAGAGATCCGATATCACTTTCTACGAGACTGTGTTGAAAAGGGAACAATAGAAATGGAGTATTGCAGAACCGAGGAACAGATAGCAGACATATTCACAAAAGCATTGCACAGAGAACCCTACGAGAAGCTGAGGCTTGAACTGGGTATGGTTTCTCTTCCTTAGAACTATGCTCATATGTTGCTCCCTCGGTGATTGGCTAGACTAGATGCATACAAGTCACGTCTGATGGAGATTATAACATGAACATTCTGTGCTAGTGAGTAAATAGGCTGTGTTCTCATCGTATCCATGCATGCTAGCTATGTGATTGATGCTTGCATTAGAGATTGAAAAACATGAGATTCTAAAATTTTTTTCTCTGCCCAAAAGAGACCTCCATAGTTGATCCCACGCTATAAGCCCAGGAGGTACTCTAGACCAACCTTAGCCATTTTCATGTGGAGTGCTCCTATGAGCCCGTTGATATGCTTTTTTTCCGGAGTTGTTCCAATGAGGTATGAAGAAAATAAAACAGTATTTGGGTGATCCTACTTGCTTGTGCTTGATTGTGTGTGGTGTTATTTGTACCATTTGGGTAAAGTTAGCACACCATACCAAAACCTTGTGTACCCATGAGACAAGTCAGACTGAGCTATCACTATGAAGGGTTCAACTTTGGCTGGGAAACAATCTATGTGACAGTTGTGGAAATGAGGGGATGTGTGTCTTCCAATAAAGATGGTTTGTCGTGGGAAGAGCTTAATCAACGCAGAAAAGCGAACGGTTTTTGTTCCAAGCAGTTGTCCCGTCTGTCGCATTTATGAGGAGAAACGCACGCCTTCAATGGACACGTGTAGCCACCCCCTCAGGCGTGGAGCGGCTCAATGTGTGAGTGGGTAAATTTGACAAGTTTGCTTTTGTAAACCGTTTTTAGAAGGGATGAAACGGTGGAAATTGCGAAAAATCAGTATGTAGGATATTTATTGCTAAAAAGTGACCACTAGGGTTTGCAGAGGATATAAGAAGAATGAAAGTCGAGTGTTTCGCCTCATCAATCTCAGACGACTATTTTCACTCTCTCACAAATCAACGTTCAGAAACTTTCCATGGCCGCCTCAAACCCTAGTTCCAGTCTCTCACATGCGGCCGCCGCAGAACTTGCTCCTCAGTTGATTGCAAGGGGAGTCAATCCTCTCAGTTTGGAGTCCATTCTCCAATCCGTCACGCCGCCTATCTCCACTCCGACGGATTATGCAGTGGCCAGAGACCTTGCTATGCTCGAAGAGCTTCGGGAGGATTCTCACTCCCAGCGCCGTGTTAAAAAAGAGTCCTCGGTTGTTGAGCGGTCCGTTGGCAAGCGCACGAGGAAATCTGCTCCTCCCTAGGCTCGGACAAGTCACAGATCTACTCGGCCATCTGCTCCGTTGGTTGTCGAGGATGGGGAGTCGGATGGGAGTGCGGAGGAATCAGAAGAGGCCGTGAGGGGTTTTGCTCAAGAGTTAGTGCTCAACCGTGAATGACTTGCGGAATACAAGCTGGGAGAAGTTGTGGAGTTGCTGGAAGCACAAGGTTGGGGTGACTTGTTCAGGAAGCCAGTCCTCGTGGATGAGAGGCTGGTGAAGGAGTTTTATTCAAAGTTCAGGCTGGAGGAGAAAAGCAAAGAAAATTTGAAGATTCGTGTAACTGTGAAGGGAGAAGTGTTCACATTGAACCTAAGGGAGCTGGCCACTATTCTGAGGGTGCCTAGGGTCGGGTACGCTGAGTACGCCAAGGGCACGTGGCCAAGCTCAGTGGCTAAGCTAGATGTGTTCGGCCGGCTGGGGATGGATCCTGCTGCAAAAGGGATAAGGGAGAATGTTAGCAAGAATGTGCTTCCAAGGATCCTCCACAGGATCCTAGTATCCAACATCACTCCAAGGAAGCAGAAACATAATGTGGTAGTGTTTCAGGACATGCTGCTCGTAGACCAGATCCTGCAGAGGAAGCCAGTCAGTCTGCTGTTTCAAGTGATGCGCCACATGGACAACAACAAGGACAATCCCTCGAATGGATTGCCCTATCCTCAGTTCGTAAAGCAAATCCTGCAATACTGGGAAATCTACAGCCCCACTTCTGAGAAAGTGTTGTCTTCTGACCTTGGTGACGAGCAGCTTCTGAAGCTAAGTCTGGAGTACTCTGCAGGAGAAGGATGGATTGTTCCGCGCTCCCCGACCCCGTCCCCTATTGATGAAGATGTTATTGAAGTGATCCCCGTTGCTGATCATGTGGGCGCAGCGGCTGTTCTCCCCACAGATAGCATGGGCGAGATGGTGAAACTGTTGAAGGAGCTGAGGTCGGAGATGCAGGAAGTACAGTCTGAGCTGAAGGATGTAAGGTCTGAGTTGAAGGATGTGAAGGAGAAGTTGGTTGCCCTGGAGGTGTGATGGACCATAATTATACGAATCAAAAACGCAGTAAAACCCACCAAATTAGAGTGTTGGTCTATTTAACTTCTACTTGTTAGTCCCGATATATTTCTACAGGGTATTTTGGCGCTTAGAGAGAAAACATGCTAAGGAGAGGATTTTACGCTGAAAAGATGTTACGAGTCATTCCAGGTCACGACCATGCTACACTCAAAATCAGCCTTAACATCCTTCATGGAACCGACTTGGAATCACTCAAATATGCTATAACAGTCGGCATTTGAACAAGAACGCAATGCAAAGGCACCGAGCCCGGTAAAGGCCAAACAAGGGCAATTTCAGCCGATTTGGGATTTCCACCATGTTCCAAGCAGAATTTGGCTTAGGTTCCTTCTTGAGATCATCTTAGAATGACATTTTCATTCAGAATACACTCTCCAAAATCCAAGAAGCTCCGGCCAAAGCTCCGGTCAGATTCCGGTCAAACCGATGGCTTTTTCACAAGGTTCTAGAAGGCTAAGGGGATGCTCCTCCTCACATGGGTGGCTAAGCTCTCCTCCACTCTCCTTCCTCCACCTCATAGCAGCCGGCGGCTAGATGAACCACCACAAGAAGTTGACATGTGGTGGCTCCTCCTCCACATGCTCCTCCCCTCCTCCTCCTCCCTTGGATGAAAACCAAGTGCCACCATCTCCACCCTCCATCCTCCTCCCCTTTGGCTATAAAAGGAGCTCCTCTCCTCCTCATTTGTATCATCCATACACACTTCACAAATGTTTTAGAGAGATAGAGGGCTTAACCCTCTTCTCTTCACTTTCAATAAATATTTTGTTCTTCATTGTGGAGCTACTCTCTTGCGTGGATCTTGCCTAGGAGCTCCTCTCCTCCGCTTATTGTAAGGTATAAAATTACTTTCAGTATTATTTGTTTTTACTGTAAAGTTATTTTATTATTCGGTACCCTTGTGCAAGGCATTAGTTTGCTTGTATTCCTTAACATGAATACTAGTAGCTAAAAGCTTGTACTCGGTCGCAGGGGTATACTTGTATTATAAATGTTTTAGACTCTACTCTTAAGAGTATCTCTTTATTCAAAACTTGTTCTATGTGCCATATATTAGATCAGAACTTCCAAGGTTGAGTGGATGCTTGAAATGGCAAAGCTCTTCCGTGGAAGTTCGCAATCATACTCGGGTAAGTGGATGCTTGAAATGGCAAAGCTTATCTGAGGAGTTTGATCTCTCTCAAACACCATTTTGGGTAAATCGGAAAAGACAACCCAAAATGGATGCACATAAGGCTAAGATACTTCGAAAGGAGGAATTAGTCTAAAGTAGAACAAGTGTTTTAAATGGTGTTGCAAGTCTTGCGCTAGAAATAGCCTCGATTCATCTTTGAATACTTAGCATGATCATTTCAAGTGTTCTACGCGATGTTGCAAGTCTTGTGTTAGGAATAGCCTCGATTCATCTTCAAACACTTGGTATGATCATTAGCGGTCAATGATAAACAAATATGATACAAGGCCCCTAAAACCGAATCCTTTCCTTACAGTCTATTATTGTAATTAACTTTCAGTTCTCAAATCACACTCAAGCTCAACCCCAATCGCATTTAATTTCTGCATAAGCTTCATTAAAGAACAACTAATCCACACTGACTCCCTTGGGTTCGACCCCTACTTACCACTTACTACCCAGTAGTGTAGTCGCGAGTAGCGGAAAATATAAATTTATTTGTACAGAGAACATTGTACCTTAACGACAGTGTAGTGTGCTCTGTCAAATTGGCGCCGTTGCCGGGGAGTTGTGCATCGGAATAGTTGTTTTTTCTTTTTTATTTTATCATGCAATTCACTAAGTCCTACTACTACGGAATGGAACCTTGGAACAATGAGGAGTTTTCCCCACCACCCTTCGAACTGGAAGTCCGCGAAAAGATCAACAATATAAAACAATCCCGGGATGAAACATTGGACGAGTACTTGGCGTATTTTGACTCCATGTTGATAAGCTGCCCGCACCATGGATTCACCAACCACGATCTTCTTCAAAGGTTTCTCAATGGGATGCTGCCACAAGAGTGGGATTGGCTAAACAATGCAGCGGGAGGCTCGGTAAACAACTTAGGCATAGATGATCTTTGGAACTTAATAGATGATTTGGCCGCGAGGTCAAAACAAAGACAAGATCAGGCCATGCGGAGCGAAGAACTGGATAACATAATGCACCAAATCAGGGCCAAAACTGAGTTATGGGCAGCAGAAAACGAGCTGGCAGCTAGCACCCAGCAATTGGCCGCTGACATGCAGCAAATGAATGCCTCGATGCACCAATTCACGGCCAAGACATACCCGGACCTCAATGATGAGTTACCCATATCAGACCCATACCTCAGTGTGATTACCCCCGGAGACTATACGAATGACAAGGATAAGGACCCTTGGTTACCTGAAGAAGAGCTACATTCAGATTATCCCTGGGAGTTAGAAGAAGAACTGCCCAAATCAGGCCCGGTCCTTATCACCGATCCATCCGAGGAAATCACAGTCCTAACTGCCGAGCCAACAGAAGTCCCGAACATCACTACCGAAGCGGCCGAAGAAATCAAGCCAGGCCCGGTTCTTGCGCTCGGAGCACCCGAGAAAGTCCCGGATCTCATTGCCGAACTGTCCGAGAAAGCCCCGGTCCCACTCACCACGACTCAAAGAAAACCGCCTGAAAACTCACTCGTTCCAAGACAACCATCCATCACTGCCACAATGAAGAGGATTGGCAGAGGCGCATGCTTAATGTCGCCTACATTTAATGGCACAAAACCAAACTTCCAAACTCGCAAAGGTGCCAACTATTCAAACATGAAGAAGCGGCAAAGGCATGGGCCGAAGGAATGGAAACCGGAAGGAGTAACAAGCAAGCACGACTCACTGGACCAGCAGCTATGGTCAAAGAGGCCTCACCCTCTCGGAGCAAAAGGGCAGCCGAGAAGAAATTCGACCTCAAGCACCCATGGGATCCCTACTTATGATCCAGGAATGAGGTATCGTCGAGCAAAAGACGTTAAACAAATGCACTGGTCGGGAGGTAACCCGACACTATCTTACTTTCTGTCATTTAAATTCTGTCATTTAATTTTCTGTCTTAGTCATTCTCACATATATATTAGCTTGCATGACTTTTGAACTAAGGCACGCCTTCGTTCAAAAGTGTGGGGTGAGAACCACCGTTGTATATAAATAACATGCTTGCTCTTTTCTTTTTTAGTAATAGTATCTTTTTAAAAATATGAACTTAAGAATGTGAAAAAGATAGATCTTAGTTCATGCATTAACCTTGTGAAAATTCAAACTGTTTAAAAGTTTAGAATGTAACTTTTCATTTGTCCTTTGTGCTGAGATAAACTAGGGATGTGGAGTTGACATAAACCGCCCTAGAGAGGCTTGGCAAGCAATCGAAGGATCGAATCAAACTATATGGTTTTCGAAGTCAGTGGAGGCCGCACTTCGGGTTTCAGTGAAGATTGAAGTCATCTCCGCCATGCAGTGTTTATGCAAAAAAGAAAAAAGGCGAGGACGGGAATCAGACCGTCCTCTCTCTAGTTAAAGTAGCCGAGAAAATAGATGAGCGACCCTCATCTTGACCCGCGCGAAACAACAACGATGAGAGGAGCGGGGAGGTATTTCCATATGCTTGCGGGCGATGATTGGACCTCCCAAAAAGGCTTCAGAAAATGGACTAGCAAAGCCACAAAAAGGCAAAAAGCTCGAAGAAGCAAATCAAGAGGCCAAAGGCCCAAAATTGTGAAGGTTTTAACCGAACGAAAAAAGTGAAGTACTCAAAGAGTCAAATCAAGGGCCAAAGGCCGATTCACTACAAAAGCAGTCCCTCGCCAAAAGAAAAAAATCAAAGTACTCAAACCAGTGAAACCCGAACCAAATCACGTGCTAGAGAAAGCTACAAGGAAACCATATAGTGAGAGACGATCCCGAGGTTGCAGTCCAGGAACCTAAAAAGGGCTATCTCCCGAAACATCCGGAATAATTTGCATCTCAGCACGGAGGTACAAGTATTAAGTTTCTTCTATTTATTTACACAGTTCAATTCGGCAATAAGTAAGTAATGCATGAATTAGGATAAATCGAGTCCCACAATCTAATTTTCATATTTTAAAGCCAAACTTAGAGTACCGCCCTTTAATAGCATTGTTCGGGACGAGCAACTAAAAGTGTGGGGTGATCTGATGGACCATAATTATACGAATCAAAAACGCAGTAAAACCCACCAAATTAGACTGTTGGTCTATTTAACTTCTACTTGTTAGTCCCGATATATTTCTACAGGGTATTTTGGCGCTTAGAGAGAAAACACGCTAAGGAGAGGATTTTACGCTGAAAAGATGTTACGAGTCATTCCAGGTCACGACCATGCTACACTCAAAATCAGCCTTAACATCCTTCATGGAACCGACTTGGAATCACTCAAATATGCTAGAACAGTCGGCATTTGGACAAGAACGCAATGCAAAGGCACCGAGCCCGGTAAAGGCCAAACAAGGGCAATTTCAGCCGATTTGGGATTTCGACCATGTTCCAAGCAGAATTTGGCTTAGGTTCCTTCTTGAGATTATCTTAGAATGACATTTTCATTTAGAATACACTCTTCAAAATCCAAGAAGCTCTGGCCAAAGCTCCGGTCAAACCGATGGCTTTTTCACAAGGTTCTAGAAGGCTAAGGGGATGCTCCTCCTCACATGGGTGGCTAAGCTCTCCTCCACTCTCCTTCCTCCACCTCATAGCAGCCGGCGGCTAGATGAACCACCACAAGAAGTTGACATGTGGTGGCTCCTCCTCCACATGCTCCTCCCTTCCTCCTCCTCCCTTGGATGAAAACCAAGTGCCACCATCTCCACCCTCCATCCTCCTCCCCTTTGGCTATAAAAGGAGCTCCTCTCCTCGTCATTTGTATCATCCATACACACTTCACAAATGTTTTAGAGAGATAGAGGGCTTAACCCTCTTCTCTTCACTTTCAATAAATATTTTGTTCTTCATTGTGGAGCTACTCTCTTGCGTGGATCTTGCCTAGGAGCTCCTCTCCTCCGCTTATTGTAAGGTATAAAATTACTTTCAGTATTATTTGTTTTTACTGTAAAGTTATTTTATTATTCGGTACCCTTGTGCAAGGCATTAGTTTGCTTGTATTCCTTAACATGAATACTAGTAGCTAAAAGCTTGTACTCGGTCGCAGGGGTATACTTGTATTATAAATGTTTTAGACTCTACTCTTAAGAGTATCTCTGTATTCAAAACTTGTTCTATGTGCCATATATTAGATCAGAACTTCCAAGGTTGAGTGGATGCTTGAAATGGCAAAGCTCTTCCGTGGAAGTTCGCAATCATACTCGGGTAAGTGGATGCTTGAAATGGCAAAGCTTATCTGAGGAGTTTGATCTCTCTCAAACACCATTTTGGGTAAATCGGAAAAGACAACCCAAAATGGATGCACATAAGGCTAAGATACTTCGAAAGGAGGAATTAGTCTAAAGTAGAACAAGTGTTTTAAATGGTGTTGCAAGTCTTGCGCTAGAAATAGCCTCGATTCATCTTTGAATACTTAGCATGATCATTTCAAGTGTTCTACGCGATGTTGCAAGTCTTGTGTTAGGAATAGCCTCGATTCATCTTCAAACACTTGGTATGATCATTAGCGGTCAATGATAAACAAATATGATACAAGGCCCCTAAAACCGAATCCTTTCCTTACAGTCTATTATTGTAATTAACTTTCAGTTCTCAAATCACACTCAAGCTCAACCCCAATCGCATTTAATTTCTGCATAAGCTTCATTAAAGAACAACTAATCCACACTGACTCCCTTGGGTTCGACCCCTACTTACCACTTACTACCCAGTAGTGTAGTCGCGAGTAGCGGAAAATATAAATTTATTTGTACAGAGAACATTGCACCTTAACGACAGTGTAGTGTGCTCTGTCAAGGTGGCAGTGGAGGTTGATTCGGGTGCCGTGTCGGCTGCAGTTGAAGGGTTTCCTGCGCAGATCAAGGGCCTTGCCACAGAGATTGTGGAACAGTTGAAGGTTCCGCTCCAGAGTGATGCCTAGTCTGGACAGTCTCATGGATCCCCCTCCTTGACAACCCTCCCATATCTCCCCCTGTTTTTTAAAACTGTTTTTTTTTTGAATTTCATGTTTAAGACATCTGTGCATTTTGATTTCTCTGCTGCTTGTTTGGTGTCCCCGTGACACACCTATTACTTGTGAGCATGAATGCAATGTTTTTCCTTCCATTACTCGGTGCTCTTACTTGCACATCTTTTTGATGATGCTAAAAGGGGGAAGAGATATATGTGCATACACTAAGGGGGAAAACAGTACCAAAGTTTAGGCGGGTGTCTATCTGAGGGGGAACTACACTGGCTAGACTTTAAACAAAAATTTAGTGAATAAATTCTGAAGTAGCTAGCTGATGTAGGGAAGTGTAGATGTGATTTCCTTACCATCGCTGCGTGTGTTTTCTCATCTGTGAAGAAGTGTTTGTCATCATCAAAAAGGGGGAATTTGTTGGACCCTTTGTGTTTGATGATAACAAACACTTAGCTAATAATTGACTTGAGTATGTATAAATCACACTGTCTGACAGAAACGATAACTGGACATCCCTGAGAGAGCTCAGCGCTACGAGAGAGATGAGATCTACGAGAGAGATGGGATCTGCGTGAGAGACGAGATCAGCACCGACCTTGGATCAGATCAGGGAAGATATACTCGAGATACAAATTGAAGATACGAGTATATAAGCGCAATATTTGACGAGAGATGTTGATATCGGTATATACACAAGATATACGATTCAGTATTATGACGGGAAGATACACGCCAGATTTGGAAAGGAAATAAGTGACAGGGTTAAGATATGGAAATATCTTAACCAAATCATATCTGCTGGATAGCAATCGGATCTGAGACAGAGATCAGATCTGCCGAGTGAAGACGACTATAAAAGGAGGAGGAGTCTTCAGTCCTAAGTTCGGCTTTTTGGAGAGAGCAATCGGAGATTGAAGAGATAATCAATTCCGAAGCTGACGAAGTGCTGCTGTGTGCGGACAAGACCAAGATCGTGTTAGTTGACTTTTGAATTGAGTAGAATTGTTAACTGTCACTGAGTGAGACAGGTTGTAAAATTCTACAAGTATATTATTTCATCAGTAACATCCATCTTGAAGCCCTTCTGGAACTGTCCAGAAGGCAAGTGGTTTTCAGCTTGTTGCAAGGATTGCAATAAGGTTTCCACTCTAAATCGTGAGCATTTACTTTCTGCATTGTATTTCCTGTACTAGAGATAATTTCCGCTGCCATCTGTCTGAGGGATACCACTCTGGGATCTCCCTCACATAGACGGCTAACCTAACGATCCAACATGATGAACCATTTGTTGGATTTGCTTTCAAGTTCAGGTGTGATTTACTTGTTGGGTCATTAATACTTGTCAGAGCTTTTGCAAGGAAGCTTACCACTTGGTCTTATGCGATACATTCAATTAAGGAGGATAAGGGGAGAGTTGGCCGCCCTCTAAAGATTCATCGGAACAGTCGAGAAGGATTGCAATTGCTTCAGGGGCCTAGATCATATGTGGGAGAAGTTGTGATCGATATGGACAAATCCAAATATGGGCATTATTATCACTTTGATCACTCCACCATCCAGGGTTACGTTTCGAAATGACAATTAAACACTTCACTTCATATTGCCAAGTAAAGTGAACCTTCTGGGTCACTTGATGACGGGTAAAAAAGGTCCTGATTCAACATATGAAATTAATGGTGAATTTGATCAAAAAATTAAAGGGATGGAGGAGGTCATAGAGCTATCAATAAAACATACTCGGTTGTCTGAGAACCTTGGAGTTGATCAACCGAATGGTGTATTGTTATATTAGTTGTCTTTCATTTTTTATTTCCCTCACAAGGCATCACAGAAGGCGATTGATATTCTTAAAGCCACGGATGTGCCAGTTGAGTTATCTGAGAGGGAGTCGCACACACCCGTTAGTACTATGTTGAATAGTGAATTTGTTAGTCAGTACTCCATAGTTTGGCCCATGTTTTGCTGTTGACGCTGTCTTGTTTGAGATTGAGTCGTCCAAGCCTCAACTTATTAGTTTTGGTGAAACAGGGCATGGTTTGGGTTTCAGCGATACATTTGGTAGCCCTGGTCAATATTACATGGAGAAAAGTGTTGTCTCTCCCAATAATGGGCGCATTGACATGGAAAGACACCCATTTGAGCACATTCACAGAGGTACTATAGTACTGATCCCTCAAAATCTCATGGTGCAAAACTTCTTATTGAGGAATATTCATTTGTAAATGATGGGCTTCTAATGTGGTCTGCCACTGAGAAGATGGTGAAAACATGCTTCAATTACTATCATGATCCTAGCATAGTACTAATTGATAAAGAGCTAAAAGCTTAGTATTCTCAGGCTGTCAATACTAGCCAGACAGTTTTCAAAGATGCACAATGGTGGCCCTTATTGGTGAGTCTCGGTAACAAATTCTTCATGTTTTCATTGCCAAGGCCGCCAGAAGCAGATGACCTTGAGGACAAAGTCAATTTTAAGGAGGGAGGAATGTTACGTACTGGAATAATAAGGAACATAAGAGGTGCATTTGTATTTTGTGTAAACTTCTTAACTATAAAAGAAGTGTAATCCAGAGTTTAGAATCAAACAACGAATTATATCAATTTCTATCTCCTTTCGTTCTCGTTCTTGTCTCCTTCTTCTCAAAACCCTAATCCCTCCGTCTTCTCGTCTCCTTTTTGTTTATCTCAACTTGTTGCAGATTATCGAATCTGCATCAGAGCGTGAGGACTGAAGTTGACGAAGAGTGCAGACGAAGATGAGGCGAAGCGATTGCCGATTAGCGATTGTCAAGGATAACAAAGTAGGGTTGGCAGGTTGGGATCGTAATCGCGTTTGTGGATTCTGACTTCTGAGTTTCCGATTTGTGAGTCGCGTTCGCGTCAGTTAGGGTTAGGAATTATAATAGAATTACGAAAATTAAGAAAAGAGAATGTAATACTTTACGGTCCCGACTGGATCGGACTGCAAAATTACGATCTGGACCGACCCGTAACCCGTATCTTACAAAATATGTGACCCATAGAACGATCCGTAAAATTCGATCCGGTCCGATTTTCCCGTCCGGGTGTAATTTGTGCATCCCTATTCATTTTAGCAAAATCCGGTTTGGGGATCCCCGCCTACCAATTTTATTAAAAACAGCGCAAATGTCAAACTTGTCTCCCCTGTTTTGAGTCAAAAAATGGATAAATGAGATAAAACTAGAATTTCCTCAACATACTCACAAAGCTGTATATCTATATAAGCTGCAAGCCTGTAACTATCTCCATTTAATAAAGAAAAGAGAACGTAGTACTTTCAAATCACCAACAAGTTTCAGTGGTCAGTCACAGAAGTTATGCTGGCTACAGCAGACTTCTATCTGGGCAGATTGGCTCCTAAATCGGACCTCCGGCACTCCGTGCTTGTTCGTGCTCCAGCTGGAGCTTCGGTGTTCTTGACAGCATTGAGAGGTGGCTCTTCTTCATTTTGATTGCTGTAGTTCTTTTCTCTTGATTCAGTGCTGAGATAACTGGACAAGACTCTTTTCACTCCTAAGCCACGACGGGGCGGCTTGTTGAGGTGGTTGATGTTGTTGGTGCTGTTAATGAATGGAGTTCTTTCACCTCTTGCAGGACTGACTAATGGTGCTGGTGAGAAGCTTGGTGTGGCGGAGGCTGTTTTGTAAGGAGTGCCCAAGCAAGGCATTGATAGCGAGATAGAGACTCTCTTGTGAGAAGTGACGCTGACTGTCGAACCTGATGGGAATTTGTCCGAGTGGCTAGTCAAGTCGTCTACATACAATACATCATCGATACGAGCTACAATGTTGTATGCGAGGCTTTCCAGAACTCTTGAGTAGCTCTCCAGTATGGATTTTCCAATGTCCTGTTGAAGGCATGGTTGAATTAGTTTACGAATTGTGAACACATTTTAAAAGCGGTCAGGATGATTTAAAGGGAAGATGATGTAGTACCTTGTTGTTCTGTATTCTGCTGGCATCTAATGTTGTCTGGGACAAGTTAGGATACCTCTGCTTCAATGAAACAAGAAGGCCTTCAGCTCTTTCAGCTAACACATCTCTCTTATCTCCATCAGCCATGAAATCCTTGACCATCTCCCATGATGACTTCGACACAGACCGATTTGAACAAGTGAAGGGTTTCGAATGATTCCTTCTCTTCCATACAAAGATTGCAGCTTCCACACGATTTGCCATCTCTAATGCAACATGTTCGGCAGACAAGTCAAGACAGTCAAGCAAGCACTCCGCTGAGAAATGGTCGGATGTGATGTATCGATGTATAACGTCTCCCAAGCAAGCCCTCCCATTCTGAAAAAGACGAAGAGACTCAGTGCAAGGAACTAGCTTTAGGTATATTGAATGTGCCATATATTTCAATGTCATATGCGTACCTTTGGAAGGGTTTCGAGATATGATTCTGGCACTTCCATTTCAGCTAAAACATTACTGTTGATGGCTAACGCTGCCTTGAGTATCTGATTTGCACACTCACGCTTGTGATTCAATTGCTTCCTTGAACCATCATTTAAGCCAGTTACAGGGACACGAGGAACAGGCAACCACCATTTCTCCTCTTGCCTTTGAGAGAGTTTTCGAAATGAAGCAGAACCACTACTATCAGGTGCTACAATTCCTTGATCAACATACCAGAACTCCGTTTCCTTGAAACCATCCAAAAGTTCCTACAACACAACAAACAGCGTCAATTAGCTTGACTCTAAAAAAAGTCTAATGAGCTAGAGGTGATGGGAGAATGATGACACCACCATTTCTTACAATTAGTAAATTGTCAAGCTTATGAAGAGCTGGGAGGTTAATAAATAGGTCCGATCTTGGCCTGCAAGTCATTACCTGAATCAAAGACATCACGAGTTCATCATCTAATCTGTTGAAACTGTTAGACATCCCCTGTACAAGACAGGGATAATCAAGGTTTGTCATTGTTACGTACTATTTAGAATATGTGGGTTCAATTACACATGACAAAAGACACAATATTTATGTACACGCGAGCGAACCTGCCATTTTTCATCATCAATCTAAACTGCATACCTCTAGCTTACTTCCATCCGGGACCGTCTGCCAAGATGGAATCAATTCAACAATGTGATCAGTTATACAAAGAAACCATTCCATTTCTCGCCTCCACATAGCTTTCTTTTCAGCTGGGAGAGGCTCCAATCTCCAGAGTTGGCCAAACACACTTGCTACATGTTTACAAGTGAAATACAACTAATTAAAATCAACCTCGACTAGCGTATTCATAAATGATAGCTATGGAGATAAAATTTAGTTTCCAGATTTATGTAGCTATAAATGGTATGGAGATATGAAGATGGATCATACCACATAAATTAGTAATGGCGTTGGAAATGGCGAGAGCTGGACATACACCTTTTCCAGATCCCGACATATCTTCACCAAGCAACAATTTCGAAAATTTCTCCTTCATCATCTCAATTTCTGCTCCATTCAAATCCCCAAAAAATCACAAACCATGATAAATCACACACATAGAATAGAAATAACCAATTCGTACCTGAAATCATCTCACTGGTTTCAGCTCGGATGAGCTTCGGCATTAATGTCTACAAGCAGATCGACGCTGTCTGGTTTATGCTTTCTCGTTCAGGCTAAAGATCGGAGTGGGCCAACGTCTCTCTTGAATCTTCTTTTTCTCTGGCTGTCTCCGAATTTGATTTCGGACAAAATAATAAAGGAAGCCGAATTCGTGAGCTCCAAATTCAAATAAAATTCATGTAATTCGCGTTTAGGTGCTTAGAGTTTTTAGTATTTACATATTGGGGGCACTTGTTGTAGTTTCCTAAAGTGACTACTACTCTAGTGCCTACTCCTAGGCCTCACAAATTGGAAATTACAGTATCATCACTTGGAGGAAGCGATTTTGAATTTGCGTTTCGTACACTAATGATTAATGAGTCTCACAAGCACATTATGAGTAGGACAGCTCACTTCCACCGACCACCGATTAGGATGGGCTCATTTTTGGGTTCGGCTAGTACCTATTATTAATTTATTATACATATAATTCGCATTTGGGTTTCTATATAATTAATTATACATAATTTTATTTAGCTAATTATATTAACTGATGAATTAACAATTTTTGATGTTCCACACAAGCAATTGGCCCAATGCACGTGAATTTAGCATTACGCCTATGAACATGGCACTGAGCACATAAATTTTGTCTCATGTACACGAATCGGACGTATGTACATGAATTTAGCCTTATGCACATGAACTTACATTTTATGAATGTAAAAATGTTTATTTTGTATGATTCATGTCATTTAATATAAATAAAAAAATTATAGGGGAGCGTCTTCTCCTTTATTTTATTGATGGGGACCAAAAAGCCTGATCCATGACTCTACAAAAGAGATTTCAAAGCACCCAAAGCCCTCGACAAAAGCACAAGCTGACCTCATTAGGCAAATAGAGTGAAAACACCAATCCAATAGCAAACAGATAAACAAGACACGGAAAGAAGAAAACACAAGAGAACTAATAAGAGACCTCCTAATGCTAGAGTCATCCTGTGTCCGCCAAAGGCGGGAAGAAGCAACATGTTGCCCACAAACCTGATGATCACAAAAGAAACACTCATTTTCCTACTCGCTAGAAATCGCATTCAGCACAAAACGAGGAGGAGCAACCTCGGTCGCCCCTTGTGCTGCCGCATTAGCCCATGCAATGCCTGCACCATTAATATTAGGACAAACTCTCCGAAAAGAAATCTCCTTATTTATGTTCCTGAACGCACTCTGTCGGTAAAGCTCAGTCTAGGTGTTGGACCCTTTGTGTTTTGATGATAACAAACACTTAACTAACAATCCACTTGAGTGTGCAGAAATCTCTGTCTGACAGGTAAGCATACTGGACATCCCTGGGAGAGAGCAAAGCTGCGAGAGAGATACGATCTGTCCGAGGGAGACGAACCGACATGTGACCAGATCGGATCTGGGAAAATATATTGCAGATGCATATCAAAGATGCACGGGGATATACGCACAATATATGACGAGAATCATTGATGGAAGGATATACACGGATACATGTCAAATATATACACGAGGAGATGTCTGAATATTCGATAGGAAGATTGAAGCCAGATTTGGTAAGCATATATGTGACAGGGTCAAGATATGGAAATATCTTGACTGTATCATATCTGCGAGATAACTATCGGATCTCTGATGGAGATAGACTGAGCCGACTTGAAGATACTATAAAGAGAAGGAAAGTCTTCATTATCAAGTTCGGCTTTTTGGAGATAGAAAACGGAGATTGAAGAGCAATCAACACCGGAGCTGACGAAGTGCTGCTGCGCAGACAAGACAGATCGTGTTAGTTGATACTTTGAGTTGAGTAGTATTGTTAACTGTCACAAAGTGTAACAATCTACAAGCATACTCTTTCATCAATAACATTGATCTTGAAGCCCTTCTGGAACTGTCCAGGAGGCAAGTGGTTTTCATCCTGCTGCAAAGGTTGCAGTAAGGTTTCCACTCTAAATCGTGAGTATTTACTTTCGATTGTTTATTTCCTGTACGAGAGTTAATTTCCGCTGCCATCTGTCTGAGGGATACCACTCTGGGATCTCCCTCACATAGTTGGCTAACCTAACGATCCAACAATTGGTATCAGAGCGAGGCTCTAGATTGTGTGTTAGCCTTTGCAGGAAATCATGTCTAACGGAAACGATTCCTTCTGGAAGCCTCCAATGCTCAGCCCGGGTGAGTACGATTGGTGGAAAGATCAGTTCGAAGCTCATGTCTGCTCCCTGGATGGAAAGCTGTGGCGTGTGTTTGAAAGGGGTAACTTCCCCATTTTGGATGTGACAGATCCCGCCAACCCGAAGGAGAAGGATAAGGACAAGTACACAGAAGCTGACTTCAAGTCCCTCCAACAGAACGCCAGAGCTAAGAAGGTTCTGTATATGGCACTCTCTCCAGGAGATCAAGTAAAGATGGCTGTCTACAAGACCGCCAAGGAACAGTGGGACGGACTTGCTAGACTGTACGAAGGAAATGAGGACATAAAGAGAAACAGAATCCTGGCTGCCACAAAGGACTATGAAACAGTTGAGCAACGGAAGGACGAATCGCTGGAGGACTTCTACACCAGATTCCAAGTTATCATCGCACAGCTGAACTCCCTGGATGAGAAACTCCCTCAGTGGAAGATAACCCATCAGTTCATGCAAGCGCTCAGCCCCAGGTGGGATACTGTGACTACAGCCCTCCAGGCTCAAAAGGGGATCAAAGACATCACTCTGGAAGAGCTGGTGGCGAATCTGCAGAGCCAAGCTGGGATATCAGAGAGAAAGATGGCCAGAAGACAAGCTGGAAAATCTCAAGCTATAGCACTGAAAGTGGAGAAAGCCTTGGACATAGCTCAAGTAAGTCTACCATCCAAAGGAGAGGAGGAGGAAATAGCTCTTCTCTCAAAAGCCTTCAAGATGGCAACCACAGGCAGATTCCAGAACAAAGGTGGCTCCGGGGGAGGAAGAAATAACCAAAGGGGGAACAAGGGAGCTACCTCTGAGGAAAACAAAACAAAGGCAGGATCAAAGGAAGAAAGAACCTGCTATCACTGCCAGAAAAAGGGACATCTTGCTAAAGACTGCTACAGCAAGAAGAAGGGCGAACCTCCTGCCCCAAAGGAAGCTCAAGCCATGTTCGCTGCCTGGGGTGATTCAGACGAGGAACACGGTGATGGAAAGCGAGCTAAGGAGCCATGTCTGATGGCAAGATCCACGAATGATGAGGTAAATGAATCTGATTCCTTTGTCAATGAAGTCTTTAGTGAATCCGATTTTGCAGAAACCATTGCCGAACTACTGAAGAAGATCACGAGTCTTAAGGAACAGCTTGAGATCATGAAGGATGAACATGAAGATGACATGGAAAACAACCGCCTCTGGTCAACTAAAGCCATGCGCCTCGAGAAAGAAGTAAAGGAACACGTCTGCAAATGCCACACTTGCGACGATAGAGACACACAAATGAACAGGTTGAGTAATGATCTGAGGTGCATGAACATTGACGACACCAGGCCGACAGAGATCAGAACTAAGACAGCAGGTTCAATTGAAGAATCTGTCAGGATCCAGCTAGACAACGAGGAACTCCGTCAGACAGTCGCAGATCTCAGACAAAAGGAGACTGAAAGAAAGAAAATCTGGCTAAGAGAGCTAGAAGCTAAGAAGGCGAAAGAAGTAAGACAGGACTACGAAAGGAAGTTTGTCAGACCTGGACTCGGGTATATTGATGTGACTAACAAAGAAGAAGAAAACAGAAGGATTGCCAAAGGAAAGGGAGTGATGACTGAAGTCGGCGAGAGCTCGCATCAGGAGAAAAAGCTGGAAGCCACCAAACAGTCGGAGAAAGCGGCGACATTCCCAGAAGAGAGCCATCTCCATGACAGAGACTCCGTAGCTTTCAAGGCTGGCAAAGCCTTTGAAATCTGGAAGAAGATGAGCTCCAACCCTCAACCATTCACTCTTGACCCTCACGCCAAAAGAGATAGGAGACCCACACCCTTAGAAAGGAACAAGAAAACTGGGGTCCTCTACTATCGGGTCTGCTGGCACTGTGGTCAAACTGGTCACTACAGGGTGAATTGTAAGGATCTGGAAAATCCCAACGAGAGGCATCACAGCCATCAGAAGAAAGCTCCCCCCCCCCCCCCACAGAAGGGACGACAGAGGTGAATGGGGACACTCCAACCACGACACAGCTACCTACGGACGACCAAGGAGAACCCCCAGAAAGAAAATCAATCTTACTGATGATAACGATTCACGACCTCAAAAGTCTCCTTATGTTGTAAAAACTGCTCCAAAACCCAGTAAGCCCAAGCTTGCCTGGGTTCGTAAAAACTGATTTCTCTCTTGCAGGACGGAGTGAGGAGCAAGCCATGGTATCTGGACAGCGGATGCTCCAAACACATGACAGGAGATCCAGGATGGTTCATCTCACTCCAAGCCTACTCCGGAGGAAGCATTATCTTCGGAAACAAGAGTACATGTAAGGTCGTTGCAACAGGAGAGGTAAGAATCTCAGAAACAATCAAAGTCCGACAAGTTAGTCTAGTTGAAAATCTGAATTACAACCTACTGAGTATATCACAATTGTGTCAACATGGTAAAAATCAAGTAATATTCAACTCTAATGATTGCTTTGTGAAATGCATTGAGACAGGAAAGGTAATTCTTAGAGGCGTCCGTGAAAATCAAATTTATACAGTGGACCCAGAGTTCGTTCCTGAGGAAGAGCTGTGCCTGGCTAGCATAGCTGCCGACACACTGCTGTGGCACAAGAGGTTCGGACATGCAAGCACGAAACTGATTCATAAGCTACATCAGAATGAGCTAGTGGATGGATTACCCAAGGTAGAGAGCTCGATTGATCAGGTGTGCAGTGCATGTACCATGGGCAAGCAAGTACGCACTTCGTTCAAGTCAAAACAATCAGTAAGTACGTCAGGTCCTCTGGACATGATCCATATGGATCTCTGTGGTCCAGTGAACGTCATCAGCCGCGGAGGTAACAAGTATATACTAGTCATTGTAGACGACTATTCCAGGTACACCTGGACAATTTTCCTATGCTCTAAAGATGAAACATACTCTGAATTTGTTTCGTGGTTGAAATTAACTGAGAACAAGCTGAGTAAGAAGCTAGTATCCATTCGTACTGACAATGGAACCGAGTTCCGGAATTCCCAGTTTCTCTCGCTGTGCAGAACTGCAGGTATTGATCACAACTTTTCAGCACCACGTACTCCTCAGCAAAATGGAGTGGTAGAGAGAAAGAATAGGACGCTGGAAGACATGTCCAGAACAATGCTGATAGCCAGTGGCGTTCCCAAAGGGTTCTGGGCAGAGGCTGTGCACGCGGCTAGCTACATCCTGAACCGGGCTTCTCTACGATTTCTGATAGGAAAGACACCGTATGAACTACTGCACGGCAGAAAACCTAACATTGCTCATTTGAAAGTTTTTGGCTGCAGGTGCTACGTTCACAACAATGGAAAGGACAACTTGGGCAAGTTCGATCCAAGGAGCGATGAAGGTGTGTTCGTAGGTTACTCAAGCCATAGCAGAGCCTATAAGGTGTATAACCTGAGAATGGAACGCGTGGAGGAGAGCATCCACATAACCTTTGATGAGAACTCTATGACAGGTCACAAAGTGAAAGATCCTTCATCACAGGACGATGGAGAACGTCAGTTCACCGACAGGGATGACCCCGACTGGGTACCTCCTCAAAATGAGGACTTGGAACCAGTTCAAGAGATTGCTCAGGATGCCGGCCAGGAACCCGCAGATAATCAAGCAGAGTTGCACGCTCAAGAACCTGTCCCTGATGTCCCTGTAACAGACATCACTACTGAGACTCACAACGAAGAGGTAACTGACAATATTCCCCTGCCTACAGTTACAACGGTGGAACCCAGAACTACAAGGAGCGGAAGAGTCGTCCAGCCCCCGTCCAGGATGAGGAACTACCAGTGCTATACATCACAGGATCAAGTAAGTCTGGATGACCTATGTCATTTCTGTGTATTTGCATCCTTTGTCTCTGTTACAGAACCAAGGACAATAGCTGAAGCATTAAAGGATCCGGAATGGGTAAATGCCATGCAAGAAGAACTTCATCAGTTTGAGAGGAATAAGGTATGGCGCTTGGTACCTAGGCCGAAGGACAAGAATGTTATTGGAACGAAGTGGGTCTTTCGCAACAAGATGGACGATAAAGGAGTCGTTGTGAGAAACAAAGCCCGCCTGGTAGTCAAGGGATACAACCAACAAGAAGGGATAGATTACGATGAAACTTTCGCCCCAGTTGCAAGGTTAGAAGCAATCAGATTACTAATCGCGTATTCGACTTACCATGGCTTTGTTTTACAGCAAATGGATGTGAAAACGGCCTTCTTGAACGGAGTTCTAAAGGAAGAAGTTTATGTAAGTCAGACACCAGGGTTCGAGGATCACACTCACCCGGATCATGTCCATATCCTCGAGAAGGCGCTGTACGGATTGAAGCAAGCCCCGCGCGCCTGGTATGAGAGACTGTCACAGTTCCTACTATCTCACGGATATACCAGAGGAGAGGTGGATAAAACTCTCTTCCTTCTGAAGGAAGGGAAGGACACCCTGGTGGTGCAGGTATATGTGGATGATATCATCTTTGGTTCAACTAACCCTAAACTTGTCCAGAAGTTTACAGATTTGATGTCAAGCGAGTTCGAGATGAGCATGGTGGGAGAGCTCAAGTACTTCCTTGGACTTCAGGTCACTCAAGAGGAGGATGGAACCCGAATCCATCAGCAAAAGTACGTGAAGGAAATCCTGAAGAAGTTTGGGATGGAGTCCGCCAAGACGTGTGCCACGCCGATGTCTCCAAACGATGCCCTGACAAAGGACGAATCCTCAACTAGAGTGGATCCAACTCTGTATAGGGGAATGATCGGTTCACTACTTTATCTCATCGCTAGCAGACCCGATATCTTATTTAGTGTTTGTCTGTGTGCTAGGTTTCAGGCTGACCCCAGGGAAACCCACGTGAAAGCTGTAAAGAGGATATTAAGATATCTGAAGGGAACAGATGATTTGTGCCTATTCTATCCAAGGGGAGGTGAATTGCGCCTGGAGGCATACACTGACGCCGACTATGCTGGGTGCAAGACAGACAGGAAGTCCACGTCAGGGATGGCTCAATATCTTGGACCATGTCTCATCTCCTGGGCTTCAAAGAAGCAGTCCTCAATTGCTCTCTCCACCGCAGAGGCAGAATATATTGCCGCCGCTGCTTGCTGTGCGCAGCTGCTGTGGATCAAGCAACAGCTAAGTGATTACGGTGTCATTACTAATTGTGCTAAGATTCTGTGTGATAACACTAGTGCTATTAACATCTCTAAAAATCCAGTGCAGTTCTCACGCACTAAGCACATTGAAATTCGATATCACTTCCTACGAGACTGTGTAGAAAAGGGAACAATTGAGATGGAGTATTGTAAAACTGAGGAACAGATTGCTGACATATTCACAAAAGCTTTGCACAGAGAACCCTACGAAAAGCTGAGGCTCGAACTCGGTATGGTCTCTCTCCCTTAAAGCTATGTTCAAATAGTACTCCCTCAGTGATTGGCTAGACTAGTTACATATGAGTCACGTCTGATGGTGAGCTTAACATGACTGTTCTGTGCTAGCAAGAAATTAAGTTGTGTTCATAATGTAGCCATGCATGCTTGCTATGCGATTGATAACTGCATTAGGGATCGAAGAACATGAAATTCTAAATTCTTTCTGCCCAAAAGAGACCTCCATATTTGATCCCACGCTATAAGCCCAGGAGGTACTCTAGACCAACCTTAGCCTATCCTCCTGTGGAATGCTCCTATGAGCCCGTCGTGATGTTACATTTCGGGAGCCCTTCCACATGAGGTATGAAGACATTTTAACATGTTTGGTTGATTTCTTTCTGATTGATTGTGTGTGGTGTTATTTGTACCATTCGGGTAAAATTCGCGCACCATACCAAAACCTTGTGTATCCATGAGACAGTAAGATTGAGGTATCCCTGTGAGCGGATCACCTTTGGCTGGGATACGGTCTTTGTGCCAGTTGTGAAGAGAGGTAGTATGCGTCTTCTGTTGAAGTTGGGCCTGGGAACACGTGTCACTCCCCTGACTGTTAGAGCATGCCCTCTCAGTTGATTCAATTTTGGCAAGTGTTTATTACGAAACCGCTTTTGGAAGGAAGAAAAAGATGGCAATTACCAAAAATTGAACGCAGCTTATTTATTGGAAAGAGGCGACGTTTGGGGTTTCTGGTGTCTCACAACTCCTAGGGTTTGAAAAGGTTACTTAAAGCACGCAGTAGAGTGCCTCGTCTCTCAAACTCTGACAATCAAATTGAAGGCAGACCCCAAATTTGAGTTTCCGAAAGGTTCAATGGCCTCCTCAAACCCTAAATCCAGCCTTTCTCCTACCGCCGCCGCAGCTATGGCCGCACAATTGATCGCAAAGGGAGTAGATCCTCTAAGTCTGGAAAACATTCTACAGTCAATTACGCCAACCGAATCTACTCCGACAAACTCTGCAGTGGCCAGGGACCGCGCTCTGCTCGAAGAACATAGGGGTGACTCCTGCTCTCAGCGCCCTGTCCGACCAGACTCCTCCGTTGCTGCTCGGTCCGCTGGCAAGCGTGCAAGGAAATCTACAACTCCCTCTGCCCGGAAAAGTCACAGATCTATTAAGTCTTCCGCTCCACTGGTTGACGAAGAAGGTGAGTCGGACGACAGTGCCAATGAGTCGGAAGAAGTCGGGAAGGGCTTTGTTCAAGAGTTGGTGTTAAATTATGAGTGGCTGGTGGAGTATAAGCTGGAGGATATTGTTGTGTTACTGGAGACCCAAGGGTGGGGCGCACTGTTCAGGAAGCCTGTCCTAGTGGACGAGAAGTTGGTGAGGGAATTCTACTCAAAGCTGAAAGTTGTGGAAAAGGAGAAGGGAAAGGGAAACTGGGAGCTGTCGGCTGTCGGCTGTCATAGGTGGTGATGTGTTCACAGTAAGTATGAGGGAGCTGGCCACCATCCTACAAGTCCCCAAAGGTGGGTATGCCACATACTCCAAGGGGACGTGGCCAGGCTCCGTGGCAAAATCGGAGGTGTTCGAACGACTTGGACTGGATCCTGCTGCCAAGGGTCAGAGGGAGATCTACGGCATGGCTGTGCTTCCGAGGATTCTCCACAGAATCCTTGTGTCAAACATCTCTCCGAGACGTCACAAGCATAATCTGGTGACCTTTCAGGACATGCTGCTCATAGATCAGATCTTGCAGAAGAAACAAGTCAATCTGGCCTTCCAAGTTATGCGCCATATGGAGAACAACAAGGAGAACCCATCCAACGGACTACCCTTTCCTGGATTTGTTAAGGAAATACTGAAGTACTGGGAGACATATGACCCCGTGTCTGAGAAGGTGCTATCGTCTGACCTTGGTGATGAGCAGATTGTCAAATTAGGTCCTGAGTACAAGGCAGAGGTTGGTTGGATTGTCCCGGTTGTTAAAGAAGAGGCTGATGATGAGGATGTTGTTGAGGTGGTCCCTATGAATGCTGTTGCTCCTGTTCGTGAAGGAATGGTTCCCCCCACTGGGAGTTCCGGTGTGCTGGTGGAAATGCTGAAAGAGGTCCTTAATGAGCTAAAGGTGTTGAAAGCTGAGTTGAAAGATGCCAAGGATGAATTGAGGGAGGCGAAAACCGAGTTGGTAGATACAAAGATGGAGGTGACCAACGTGAAGGACAAAATGATCGCCCTGGAGTTGGCCATCACTGTTGATTCGGGTGCCATGTCGGTGGCAGTAGCGAGTTTCCCTGATCAGATGAAGGACCTTGCATCAGAGATTGTTGAACAGATGAAGGCCTCGTTCACAATTGATCCCTCATCTTAACTGTCTCATGGAACTCCCATCCTTGCTATCTCCTCCCACATCTGCCCCCCAGTTTGTTTGACGTGTTTTGCTTTGAATTTCATGTTTTAGACTTCTATGCTCTTTGAATTCTCTGCCGCATGTGTGGTGTCCGAGTGACACGCTTTTGACTTGCCGGCATGAATGAAAGTTTTTTCTTTCCATTACTCTGTGTTCTTATTTGCCTATCTTTTTGATGATGCCAAAAGGGGGAAGAACTATATGTGCATACACTAAGGGGGAAAACCGGTATCAAAATTTGAGCGGATGTCTATCTGAGGGGGAACTATGCCTGCTAGACGTTAATAGGGGAAATTTGATATATGATATGAAAATTCCATGCCATAGCTATGTGTGTAACTTCTTATTTGTGAAAAAGTGTTTGTCATCATCAAAAAGGGGGAATTTGTTGGACCCTTTGTGTTTTGATGATAACAAACACTTAACTAACAATCCACTTGAGTGTGCAGAAATCTCTGTCTGACAGGTAAGCATACTGGACATCCCTGGGAGAGAGCAAAGCTGCGAGAGAGATACGATCTGTCCGAGGGAGACGAACCGACATGTGACCAGATCGGATCTGGGAAAATATATCGCAGATGCATATCAAAGATGCACGGGGATATACGCACAATATATGACGAGAATCATTGATGGAAGGATATACACGGATACATGTCAAATATATACACGAGGAGATGTCTGAATATTCGATAGGAAGATTGAAGCCAGATTTGGTAAGCATATATGTGACAGGGTCAAGATATGGAAATATCTTGACTGTATCATATCTGCGAGATAACTATCGGATCTCTGATGGAGATAGACTGAGCCGACTTGAAGATACTATAAAGAGAAGGAAAGTCTTCATTATCAAGTTCGGCTTTTTGGAGATAGAAAACGGAGATTGAAGAGCAATCAACACCGGAGCTGACGAAGTGCTGCTGCGCAGACAAGACAGATCGTGTTAGTTGATACTTTGAGTTGAGTAGTATTGTTAACTGTCACAAAGTGTAACAATCTACAAGCATACTCTTTCATCAATAACATTGATCTTGAAGCCCTTCTGGAACTGTCCAGGAGGCAAGTGGTTTTCATCCTGCTGCAAAGGTTGCAGTAAGGTTTCCACTCTAAATCGTGAGTATTTACTTTCGGTTGTTTATTTCCTGTACGAGAGTTAATTTCCGCTGCCATCTGTCTGAGGGATACCACTCTGGGATCTCCCTCACATAGTTGACTAACCTAACGATCCAACACTAGGGAATGTCCTCACGCTTGTCATCAACTATCCACTTCATAAAAGGGCTTGAGATACAATCAGCTTGACGCCCAAGCCTTTGACACTTCCCGCATCGATAGCCTTTCCTATGAAGTCGATAAGATCTCCAAAGTCATCCAACCCCTGAACCTCTGCACCTAAAGGAAATTTACAAGTACAATTAGGATCCCTACCAACAACACCACCAACAAGCAACGGATGCCTTCTCACAATGGCAATGACAATGGTGACACCAACCACATGTAGAGGGACTCTTCTCAATTTGTCAACATCATTTATACAATGTAATGTATTGAGGCCAAGAAAGTTGGCAAATCTGTGAGCATCTGTCTGCCAGGAATCAATCACGCTAATCAACTCCCCACTTAACAATGGTATTCCTAATGTCTGTTTATGTTGCTTCCCATTTTTGATATTTCTTCTTTTCCAAATCTCACATAGGGTACAGCAGGCTAGTCCAAGCTTTAGAGCTCCCATGAAATCTACATGCATTTTCTTAAGAATTAGGCATAAGGTTCCTTTACCCCTCACTCTCTAACTCTGAAAAATAAGATTGAAGAACTATCAAGCAAACTTTGCCATATCACTAGAGAATAAAATATAATAAATTGTTTTAGTAGTGAGAGAATCGCAAAAAACACAACAAAAGGCCAGTGAACACCAGAGGTTCCTCACTCTATCATCTGTTGGAACAGCTAGCTCTAAGGAATAACACTTTCCAAGCAAAACAGTTGATTTTTGTGGGTATCCAGCTCTGCTATAAATGCTCCGCCCAATGAAGAGTAGGCCACTTCGTTTGAAACGAAAGACAAAATATCTTAGGCGAGAAATACCCACAGGAGGAACCTTCCTAAACAAATCTGCCTTCTCCAGCAACAAGAGTAATATGCTCATACAATCTCCTTATGCCATCCAGAATTTCTTGAAAAAGCAAGTTCCACAGATTTGAATCAGACAACACACTAGCTACACTTCTATTTTCCAATCTATCAGGAATATGAATCCGTATGGATCTGCAGAATTTAACAATGGAAGTTATCTCATCACCAAAAGTCCATCTGGAATTTTCACAAAGGGAACTCACCATATGTGCAAAATTCCCTTAAATATAGGACCCTCTAACCCCATGTTTGAACCTCCTTCTGGCATAACTGGCCCACAGAGAGTAAGAAACAATAAACCCCCACACAAGCTTTCCATGCAGAGATAACATAATATTCCCTAGACTTTTGATCCCTAAACCTTCTGCCCTTTTCTCTCTGTAAACGAGCTTCCAAACTGACCCAATGTCTCCTTTTATCACACCCCTTATCCCAAAAGAAACTGCAGATCATACTATGTATTATATAAAGAACCGTCTTAGGCATGGTAAGTAACAACATATTGTGAATGCACATGGAATTAATCACAATATCTATTAAAGTGATTTTCCCTCCCATAGTCAAGCAAATTTCTCATCCATCCACCAATACGTCTCCTAATTTTACCCTCCAAACCCTTGAAGTAGTCGATTTTCACCCTTCTAACAAACAAAGGAACTCCGAGGTAGGTATAGGGAAACTGACCTCTATTAAAATGTTAAGGAGACTCTCTTGTCATTCAAATGGAATCTCTTTATGAAAAATTGATATAACTTTTGGCACCATTAAAATTTTGGCCTGACAAGTCGTAGAATTCTCGGAAAAGATTCTAATAGCCTTTCCATGGAGTCCTCAGAGCCATTGGTAAAAATAAAATGTCATCCGCAAATAACAAATGATTAATAGGAGTAGAATTACATCCAGTTTGATAGAAATTAATCTTCCACTCTACCATTCAACTCCTTAAAAAGTCATTCCATGGCGATGATAGAAGAGGTGCAGATAACAAGTCCCCCTGACGAAGGCCCTGAAAGGACTTGCAAAAGCCATATGGCTCTCCTGCCCATTTTATGGAAAACCAAGGACACGAGATACATCTATAAATCAAGTCAACAACATTTTTAGAGAAACCACACGCCCTCATAGCAGCCAATATAAAACTCCATGAAAGCATGTCATAGCTTTCGCCATATTTAATTTCACCAAGACATTCCTACCAAGAGTTTTGCGATTAAAATCAAATAGTAGATCATGCGCAAGGGCAATATTTTCGTGTATGCCTCGACGCTTCACAAAGCCTACTTGCTCACTACTGGTAATTCTATGAAGATAGCTAGAAATCCTTGAATTCAATATGTGACAAAAAAATCTTGTGAATAAAATTGCACAAGCTAATAGGGCGCAAATCGTCAATACCTGAGGGAGAAGGGACTTTGGGAATCAAAGTCAAGAATGTTGCCGAAATAATCCTGCGAATTTGCAGGCTATAAAAACCCTGGCAGCCTTTATCAAATCATGTTCAAATGATCGAAAAATGAGGGATAGAAGAATGAAATTTCTGATGGGTCTCAATGAGGTTTATACCACTTCCAGATCCAACATTCTGCAAATGAAGCCTTCTCCTAATCTCAAGGAATGTTACAAGCAGTTAGTTCAAGATGAAAGCCAACGAAAATCAAAGAGGTCTACTCTTTCTGACATGTCAGCTTTGTATGTTGGTCAGTCTCACACTTCTCAGTCCAATGGTGACTCTCAGCAATCCCAGTTCTCTGGTGGTAACAGGCAATCTGGTAGGCCTGTATCTGGTGGCAACAAGAAATCTCTGTTTTGTACCTTTTGTAAGCTGCAAGGTCACCTGAGGGAGACGTGTTACAAGCTTCATGGTTATCCACCTGGCTACAAGTTCACAAACAATAAGTCTACTAACTCTAATGCTAAAGGCAATAGAGCTGTTGCTAATGCAGTTGTTTCTGAAAGTTCCAATGCAGGCAATGACTCCAAGGATAATTCCAACACTACTGAAGCTGCCCCAGTTCAAATAAGCTCATTGAAGATGACTCCGGATCAACTCAATAAGCTGATGCAGTTCCTGGGAGATCATGGAACTCAGACTCCTGATCACATGGCAGGTATCACTTGTCTCTCTTCTATTAAGGTGGATAAGGATACTTGGGTCATTGATAGTGGTGCTACTGACCATATTACTCCTCATGCTCATCTATTGACTGATTTGGCTAGTCTTTGAACACCCTATAGTGAGCTTATGCCTAATGGGAAAAGAGTTATGGTCACTCATACTGGTACTTGTGTTTTAAGCAATACCATCACTTTGTCTAGTGTTTTGCTGGTTCCTCATATCAGATACAATTTAATATCTGTGGCCAAACTAGTGGAAGGGTCCAAATTATCAGTTCAGTTTACTGAGGCTGGTTGTTGTATTCAGGACCTTGTAAGTCAGACTTTGCAAGGGACTGGAGAATTGATTGAAGGGCTGTATCATTTCAAGCCTGTTCTACATGGAGGGTGTCTATCTGTTGAAAAGGAGGCTCAGACTGCTGCTCTCTGGCATTATAGATTGGGCCATGTCCCTTATAATAAGCTTTCCAGCACATTAAAACATTGTGTTCCTGATTTCAGTTGTAATCAGTCTAATATGCTCTGTCATATTTGTCCTCAAGCCAAACAGACAAGGTTACCTTTTCCTATTAGTACTACTAGTACTCAACATATGTTTGAACTCATTTATGTGGACATTTGGGGTCCTTATAAGGAACCAACTATTACTGGAGCAAAGTATTTCTTAACCATTGTTGAGGATAAGTCTAGAGTAACTTGGACCTACTTGATGAAACAAAAATCTGAAGCTGCAGATCATCTTATCAGTTACTACTTGATGATTCAAACTCAGTTTAACTGCTCAATTAAGACAGTCGGGACTGATAATGGAGCTGAATTTCTAAGTCACAAGGTTATCAATTTTCTTCAAACTCAAGGGTGTGTGCAACAGACTTCATGCACCTATAGTCCTCAACAGAATGGTGTAGTGGAGAGAAAGCACAGACATTTACTTGAAGTAGCTAGGTCTCTCAAGTTTCAGTCTCAAGTTCCTGATTTTTTATGGGGGGAATGTGTCCTAACTGCCACTTATATCATCAATAGGTTACCCTCTTCAGTGTTGAAGGGTATTACACCTTTCGAGGTTTTATTCCAGAGAAAACCTGAGTATGCCCATATGAGAGCTTTTGGCTGTTTATGCTATATGACTAACATTGCTCCAGGGAAATCAAAGTTTGATACCAGGGCTATTCCATGCATCTTTACTGGATATGCTTTTAATCAAAAAGGGTACAAACTGTTTGATCTTCAAAATCATGTATCATATGTTTCCAGGGATGTCAAGTTTGTTGAAACAACTTTTCCTTGTGCTACAAGTGAAAAACAAAGGTCTGAAGATATTTCTGAAACACAGATTACTGTTCCTTTACCTCAGTGCTCCACAAATGCTGATTATTCAGTTGATGGCCTTTCTCAAATAGTGGCAGTTTCAAATGATACTACTGTGCCAGAAACTCAATCTTCAGCAGTTCCTCCTCAAGATCAAACTCTCAGAAGAACTGCCAGGGTGTCTAGGCCTAACAGCAGGTACTTAAGGGATTTTGTCTGTAATACTATACTGACCTCAACTACTGAGTATCCCATTCACAAGTTTGTAGACTATTCTGGTTGCTCTGCACATCTACAGCATTATGCTTTGCAAGTGTTGTCTGATGAAGAACCTACATGCTATACAAAGGCTTGTAAGGATCCAAAGTGGACTGAAGCTATGGAGGCTAAGCTGCAAGCCCTTCACAGAAATAACACTTGGGAAATCACTGATTTACCTCCTGGTAAAAACCCAGTTGGCTCCAAATGGATTTATAGAGTTAAAAGAAATTCTGATGGCACCATCCAGAGATATAAAGCTAGACTGGTTGCTAGAGGCTTCACTCAATTGGAAGGCTTGGATTATCATGAGACTTTTGCCCCTGTGGTAAAGATGAATACAGTTAGAACTCTTCTTGCAGTAGCTGTGGCTAGAAATTGGCCTTTGTTCCAATTAGATGTTGATAATGCCTTTCTTCATGGGCAACTTGATGAGGAGGTCTATATGGCTCTTCCTCCTGGTTACTTCAAAGCAGAAAAAGCCCAAGGCAAAGTTTGCAAGCTTCTCAAAAGTCTCTATGGCCTAAAGCAGGCTCCAAGGCAATGGTACTCCAGATTCAGTGATTCCTTAATCACCTTTGGTTTTATTCAAAGTCCAAATGATCATTCTCTCTTCACATACACCAAGGAAGGAGTGTTTATGGCTCTTTTGGTTTATGTAGATGATGTCATTCTCACAGGCACTTCTACTGCTCATATTCAGGCTGTGAAGACTTTCATTCATGATCTTTTCCGAATCAAAGACCTTGGTCAGTTGAGATACTTCCTTGGCTTTGAGGTTGCAAGATCTGATGATGGCCTTTTCTTAAATCAGAGGAAATATGTTCTGGAACTTCTTTCTGAGGCAGGTCTTCTGGCTTGCAAGCCTTCATCCATTCCTATGAACTCTCAGCATAAATTGGGTCTCTCAACTGCTCCTCTTCTCAGTGATCCTGGACCATATCGAAGACTGGCGGGGCAACTGATTTATCTAACCAATACAAGACCTGATATTGGGTATTCAGTCCATATCTTGAGCCAATTTATGCATCAACCCACTGAAGAACATCTCACAGCTGCCCATAAAGTGCTTAGATATCTCAAACTTGCTCCAGCTCAAGGCTTGTTCTATCCCAGTAATCAGCCCCTTCATCTGTCAGCCTTTTGTGATGCTGATTGGGGAGCATGCCCCTTAACTAGGAAGCCAATTACTGGTTATGCAATGATTCTGGGAGGAGCTCTTATCTCGTGGAAATCAAAGAAGCAAGCTGTTGTTTCAAGGTCTTCTGCTAAGGCTGAATACAGGTCAATGGCACATGCTTGCTGCGAAATTGCTTGGCTTGTAAGGCTCTTGTCTGATCTTCAGGTGCAGGTTTCCACTCCTGTGCCGCTTCACTGTGATAATCACGCTGCAATGCATATAGCCCGCAATCCAGTTTATCATGAACGCACTAAACATGTGGAGCTGGACTGCCACATTGTTAGACAGCATCTCAACTCCGGCCTTATCAGTCCTCAGTTTATTCCAACCTCCGATCAACCGGCTGATCTTCTCACGAAGGCTCTCTCTGAAGATCGTCTTCAACTCCTTTCTGGCAAGCTCAACGTTCTCAATACCCTGCACACGTTGCGCTTGAGGGGGGGTATTGAGGAGAAGAAAGCAGGTTAAGCTGTTGCCAGCCGGTCGGCTGAGTTTTGTGTCTTTGTTCACCCGACCGGTTGGGTTTCTGTATTTATCTTTTCTTGTCGTTTGTATTTTGTTAATAGTTAGGGGTGCTTTGTGTACTTTTCTCAAACTTGCCAGAAGTATGTTATAACAGCTACTGGCGCCTTCTGTTCATTTTAACAAAAATCAAATAGAAAATTAGGGTTAGCTCAAATCCTCTCCGAGCTTTGCGTTCTCGATCTTCGATCGTCTTCGGTATGTCTCCAATCTTCCTTTAATGATGATTGTCGTATCGATTTCTACATTGACCAAACACTAGTGTCAACATCGACCAAAGCATGGGATACAGAAGGGAGCCCCATGCCCGCCGATGAGGCCTTGCTGTCGGCAAACGTTTACGCCAACCGTCGGGCTCCTCCGTACGTTTAAGGTTCATGTAATGCAAAAAAGTTTATTTTTATTGGAGCGTTCATTTTATATGTTTCAGACACATTTTTTATAAAAGAAGTTAATATGGTACTTTTAAACTTCATGTAATGCAAAAGGTTTATTTTTACCGGATCGTTCATTTTTTATGTTCACATTCATTTAATATAAATAAGGTTCTTACGGTATGTTTATGATTCATTAAATGCAATTTTTTTTACGGGGTTGTTCATTTGATATGTTTATGGTCCATTAATGTAAAAAAAGTTCACTATATATGATTCACAATCATTTAATTTAGAAAAAAATTCATATGGTACATTTAAGGTTTATGTAATGCAAAAACAAAAAGTTCAATTCACATTCATTTAATTTTTAAAAAGTTCATGTTGTACGTTTAAGGTTCATGTAATGCGAATAAAGTTCATCTTCACCGGATCGTTCATTTAAGGTTCATATGGTACAAATAATTGACCACGAAAAATATATTAACTGATATTAACTTAACTGAAACTTAACTTAACTTAACTTCACTTTAACATCAGCCAAAAAATATAATTTTTTTTGTTATGTACTTATTGTTGAATATATAAGTATATTATTTATTGATGGTGATAATGGTGATGATGATGGTGATATGATGATGATATGATGATGATGATGATGATATGATATGACGATGATGATGATATGACGATGATGATAGTGATGATGATATGATGATGATGTGATGTGATGATGATAATGATGTGAAGATGATGATATGATGATGATGATATGATGATGATATGACTATGATGATATGATGATGATGATAACATGATGATGATATGATGATGATGATAATGATGGTGATATCATAATGATGATGATATCATGATGATGATGATGATAATGATAATGATGGTGATGTTGATGGTGATATCATGTTGATGATGATGATATCATGATAACTTGATGATGATGATATGGCGATGATGATAATGATGATGCTGATGATATGATGATGATGGTATGTTGATGTTGATGATATGATGATGATGATATGATGATGATGATGATAATGATGGTGGTGATGATGGTGATATCATGATGATGATGATATCATGATAACATGATGATGATATGATGATTATGATATGATGATGATGATGATATCAAGATGATGATGATATGCTGATGATGATATCAAGATGATTATAATATGACGATGATGATGGTATGATGATGATGATAATGATGATGATATGACGATGATATGATGATGATGTGATGATATGATGATGATGATGATGTGAAGATGATGATGATATGATGATGATATGATGATGATGATATGATGATGATGATGATGATGATGATAACATGATGATGATATGATGATGATGTTGATGATGATGATGATGATGATGCTATGATGATGATGATATGACGATGACGATGATGATATGATGATGCTATGATGTTGATGAGGATAATCATGATAATGTTGATGATGATGATGATGATGATGATGGTAATTGATGAAAGAATCTATTTAAATCGAACTTGACTTAACTTAACTGAAATTATATTAACTTAAATTATATTAACTGAAAGTAATTTAACTTAACTTAACCGTCAAAAATATAAATTCAAGTGAACAGGGCCTCAGTCACAAAGTTTCAACCTTTTAGCCTTGACTGAGCACTTACCGAGATACTCAAAACAATTGCAAATCTCATAATCAACCATAATTAGTGAAGCCAAAAATTTAAAATTGAACCCTAATAGCCATTCTAACCCATCTCTCCAAAATCGTATCTACCCCTTCCACTGTCCTAATTTTGTAATCTTTTTTCACGAGCCTTAATCGGAGATAAATTACTAAACACTCAAGTCAGACTCTGAATCGTTTTGTATACTCGAGAATGGTGAATTTTTTTTGATAAGAGAAACTAGCATACATAGACCTGAAGACAAGGTAGAAAATAACAACAGCAATACAATCGACCAACTAAAACTGGAACATAACATAGACACATGAACAATAATCCAAGCAAAGTTCGTCGATCAGCCGCTGTATAGTCACTTCATACCGAACATGCTCCAAATCCAAGGCACGCCAAAAGAAGTGACTCCGCAGTCAACTTCAAAGCGGCAATGAAGTGCTGGCCAGATTTCCGCGAACACTAAAAAACTGCACAAGTGATCTTTATAAACCAGCTTCCTGCGAAAGGTAGCACATCACCGAAGCTCCAGAAAAGGCAACAACGAGGACTTAAGAGCTAGACCAAGTTAACTAGCCGGGAGCAATGAAATGCTCCACTTAGCCTCACGCCGAGGACGATGATCAAACCACCGACGACAGAAAACAGCTAATGCAATAAGTGCAGTCCACTAACTAAACCCGACACAATTATACAACGACTAAACGTTCTGATCCGAGAGAATCGAACGAGACAAAATCACTCCCTTAAGCGACTCGCTAAGAGAGACAGGACAACGTAAAAACAAACAAAGCAAGTAATAATATACACACAAAAAACATCACGGCCACCCTACTCCCACCGAACCGCCACTCACCGTCCACCGCACATCCCTCAACCCAAATCCACCTAAACTACCGCAAACCACGAATCCAGAACTGAACCACCTGCCTCCACAAGACAGGAATCGGTCCAGACCGGCCATTGGAGCGGACAGAAAAGTAAAAGGATGAAGGAGATGCAGATGGAGGGGTGAAGGCAGGAGAGGAGGCCGAAAATTGTTGTCGGGGAGAACCTTGGTGGAAGAAGTTGTGAGGCGGTGGTGGTCAGCGGAAACTTCAGGAACTTCTCACTGGTGAAGGCTTGATTAATAATTGATAAAGTCTCGAGAATGGTGAATTGATGAAGTGACTTTGAGGAGAAATGATTAATTTTTTTTTGATAAATGAGAAATGATTAAGTTGGAAGGGAGAGAAGGTGCAGAGCAGGTCACTAGTTGTATCATTTTTATTTGGTTCTCAAAAAGTTCTCAGTGCCCTAAAAATAATATAATAATATTATTATGATTCAAAATGATGTAACACGAGTGGAGGAGGGTTGCACTCAAGCGGCTCTCTGTATTATATGTGTAGAATTAATCTCAATGATCCAGTCAACTTTCCTAATGATCTCAAGTTATCTTAAGTTTAATTTAATGTTTGAGAACTTAAAGGAAATTGACAAATAAGATTTACGTGGTTCGGGGGCTACCCCTATTCCACGGGTGCCTCCAGGGGAGGAGGCGAGGATCAATCCACTATATGAAACAGTTTAGTATAAGGATTCACCAAGAACCCTAATTTGACTTATTTCGACCTAATTCAATCAAGCTATGCTATGCCAAAATTGACCGATAGTAACTACAACTGATAAGGGCGAAAGCTTCCCTGGAATGTGAATGCCGATTACGAACAACACTGGAACTCGGACGTGGCCGACGGTGAAGAACACATTCGGTGATGGCTTCGGCGAGGCTAGCAGTGAGGAAGCACTACGTAGGCCTTACACACTGCAATGGCTCCGACGAGAAGCTTGACCCACCGAAGATCGAATGCTCTCGCCAATCGCTCCAAGAATCACCTCAGCTCGCTCGATTGATTCTGATCGACTGAGTGACCTGAAACCCCAATCTCAAGCTCGTCTTCAATCCAGCTGGAAGATGAACCAAACGACATCGGTTAAGCCGACTTCGAAACTTACCGCGCTTTGACGAAACGACGTCGCGCGACTAACTCCGAAAAAACTCCCACTTGCTTGAAACGCTGTCGTCCAACTTAAACTCGAATCCGGACTTTAGCGCCAACTCAAAACGTCACCGTATGAGTTGCCTCAAATCCAGCATTACCTTTGGACACGCTGATCATCCTCCAACCTTAATGGCCTCCAAACTTGATCTTCTCAGCATCACACGAGCATACAAATAAAACAGAAATGTTCTACTACTTATGCTCTACAAGTCTACTACACAAACCAATCCAAACGAGCCCCTAGCGAACCTGACACTAAGCCTAAAGACGCAAGGACACTAAGGCAAGTGTGCAGCACCAATTGCTTTACAAATGCCCTCCTGATGCATACTTGTACCAAACCTAAACTGACCATGGGAAGTCAGTATCTATAGTGGATTATCGACCCATACCTTTGTCCCCTTTCTCAGGCACCAATGCCCTCTTAAGTAACAGCTCCAATGTGAAGAAAATCCCTGCAAAACTCAAAAACTTTTGGGAAGGCACAATCTTAGTGCCAAAGTCAGCAGTGTTAGTTTCACCAGTAATTTTTGTTACTACAACAGATCCTTTTTCAATCTTATCCCTTATAAAATGATACGTAACATCTATGTATTTGGTTCTTTCATGATAGACTGGGTCCTTACACAAGTATAAGGCACTTTGGCTATCAATGTTCATTGTACGGATATAGACAACATTCTGAATTTCCCCTAAGATCCCTTGAAGCCAAATGACTTCTTTTATAGCTTCCACAGCTGCAATGTACTCAGCTTCAGTGGAAGAAAGCGCAACAATGGATTGTTGTTGGGATTTCCAACTTATGCAATTTCCAGCCCAAGTAAAGTAAAGGGCTGTGGTGGATTTTCTTGTATCTTTATTACTAGCATAGTCTGAATCTACATACCCCTTTAGATCTATTTTATCTTCATATTTCTTGTATACTAAGCCTAGGTTCCGTGTCCCTGCTATGTACTTAAGAAGATACTTCATGGCAGTCCAATGAGCATTCCCAGGGTTTGACATAAACCTGCTGAGGACACTCACTGCAAAGGCCAAATCTGGTCTTGTACATAGCATGGAATACATGACTGAACCTACAGCTATGTCATAGGGGATGTCTTCCATTTTGTGTTTATCAGATTCAGTAGAAGGGCAGTCTGCCTTGGACAGAACTAAGTGCCCTCCTAAGGAGATAGGTGAAGGTTTAGAGTTAAGCATTGAGAATTTATTTAGAACCTTAGTTATATAATCAGCTTGTGATAAATACATGGTTCCAATTTTTCTGTTTCTCAGTATTTTAACTCCTCAGATCTTTTGTGCAGTTCCTAAGTCTTTCATATCAAAGTGTTGTTTTAACTCAGATTTCAGATTAGCTATTGTTGGCTTAGAGTTGGATATCAATAGGATATCATCAACATAGAGCAGGACATAGACCACCAAATCAGATTTCAAAGACTTAAAGTAAAGACATGTATCATATTTACTCCTAAGAAAGCCCAAAGACAACATACAAGCATCAAACTTGTTATTCCAAAGTCTAGGGGACAGTTTTAGTCCATAAATTGATCTCTGCACTAGACAGACATGTTCATGGTGATTTTTGTCTATGAAACCTATTGGTTGTCTCATATAAATTGTTTCTTTTTAGTCTCCATGAAGGAAGACTATTTTAACATCCATTTGCTCTAATTCATAATCGTAGATAGTTGTCATAGCTAGTAGCAATCTCAGTGTTTTATATTTAACAACAGGGGCAAAGATCTCATTATAATCAATTCCTTCCTTTTGGGTAAAACCCTTAGCTACAAGTCTAGCTTTGTATCTAGGAGGATCATTCACACCATTTTTCTCTTTTATTCTGAATATCCACTTACAGTCTATTGTTCTAGCATGCTCAGGTTTCTTGATCAGTTTCCAGGTTTTATTAGCATACATAGACTGAATTTCTTCAGGCATAGCAATTTTCCACTCATTTGATTGTTTACAAGTAATTGCTTGTTGGTAAGTTTCAGGGATTTCATGTTTAACAATTTCAGCAGCAGTCAAAGCAAACTCAATAACATTTAAGGAATTCTCAAGCAAGCTAGTATCAGATTCAACAACACTAGCATACTTTTTGTTGGTTATTTTTCTTCTAGGTTCTCTATCTCTACTTAATACATAGTTACTTAAAGAGTTATTAGGCTCATAAGGTACTACAGCAGCAGAGTGAGAATAAGAAGATGTAGGTAGAGAATGACTTACTTCCCCACCTGATTGGTGAGGGTGCTGATCAGTAGGGTCTGTGGGAGCAGGGGCCTGCACCTCATGTTCAGTTGCTGGTGCCTCAGTAATGGCAGGTGGTTCAATTGTTGCAGCAGGTGTTTGGTGTTCAATTTGGTCCAGTGACTGGTCCCCTAGTGCCTCCCCACCTTGATGAGTATCATCCTGTCTTAATAGAGAAGATGGGGAAAACAAGCTGGTCACACCATCAGGTGTGCCTGCTGGCTCATTAACAAGGCTTAGTTTTGACTTAAAATGGAAATCATGTTCATTACAAGTAACATGTCTAGCAACAACAACTTTATAACCACCAGGTTGTATCAGTAAGACTTTATAACCTTTTACCCCATCAGGATAACCAAGCAATACACCTTTATCAGCCCTAGGATTTAATTTACCTTGTGAGGTTCTAACATACATTGTACATCCAAAAGGCCTAAGGTGATCTAAATTTGGTGGTTTGCCAGTCCACATTGCTTGGGGTGTTTTAAAGTTTAGGGCAGAACATGGCGATCTATTGATCAAATAAGAAGCTGTAATGACAGCCTCTCCCCACATAGAAGGCTTAAGGCCTGCACTAATGAGCATACATCTAGCTTTCTCAAGAAGAGTTCTATTCATTCTTTCTGCAGTTCCATTCTGTTGAGGTGTATAAGGGACTGTTAAGTGTCTTTTAAGTCCATGTT
This sequence comes from Rhodiola chrysanthemifolia, assembly GCA_033675395.1. Taxonomy (NCBI): domain Eukaryota; kingdom Viridiplantae; phylum Streptophyta; class Magnoliopsida; order Saxifragales; family Crassulaceae; genus Rhodiola; species Rhodiola chrysanthemifolia. The sequence goes on along the minus strand of CM066208.1, from coordinate 14,038,224 downwards.
CATTACGAAACTCATTAAAATCCTTGTTACAGAATTCTAGTCCATTGTCAGTCCTTAGGTATTTTAGTTTGAGGTCTGTCTGGTTGTCTACCATGGTTTTCCAGCTTTTAAAACTGTCAAAGGCTTCATCCTTAGTCTTAAGTAGAAAAACCCAAACCTTCCTAGAAAATTGGTCAATTAGGGATAGAAAATAATTTCTACCTCCAACTGTGGACACTTGTGCAGGGCCCCAAAGGTCTGAATGAACATACTGAAGGGGCCTTGCTGCAGTGAATGTTGAAGGCTTAATCTTATTTCTGGTTTTCTTCCCCAAGATGCAGTTCTCACAGAATTGAAGGTCTGAAAGTTTGTCTTTAATTAGCCCAGTTTTTACTAAATAAAACAGAACTTTATTGCCTATATGTCCAAGACTAGAATGCCACAATTCAGTTGGTAACTCAGTCTTGTCTTGATTCTTAGTGAAGTTAATCTGTTCAGGACCACAGACTACATGATATAGCCCTCCCCTGTTAATGCATTTAATTAAGACTCTATCATCTCTTATTATTTCCTTCACACCATTATGAGTTACTATGTGACAGCCCTGTTTATCAAATTTAGACTCAGATAGGAGATTTCTTCTTAAGTGTGGCACACATGCTACCCCAGTTATGGTTCTAAAAACACCATCAAACATATGTAAAGTCACTTGACCAATGCCCTTAATTTTCAAAGAAGTGTTATCTCCTAACATAACATCACCACCATCAACATATTTCAAAGAACAAAATAGAGATTTATCAGATGTAGCATGTATAGTCCAACCAGAATCAAGTATCAAAGAGCTAGCAACAGTGTTATCAGCACACATCATAATCTTATGCTTATAGGAATTAAGACTTTCACAAATGTTGGAAAAATCATGATTAGCATGATGTTTTCCTTTACCCTTTTCTTTTTCATTCTCATTCTCTTTCTTTTTAAGTTTATAGCAGTCTTGAGTAAAATGTCCAGTCTTTTTACAATATGAGCATTTTACAGTGCTTTTATCAAAACCTTTTTCAGATGAGGAAGAGGAGAAGTTCTCATTTGATTTTCTAAATTTACCATGTCCCTTTCTTTTGTTTTTGAAAACCATAACCTCAGACTTAGGTTCAGTTTTAACATCTGCCTTAGGGGCAGTTTTAGTTTTGAAAACTCTTAAGGTCTCATTTTTCTGAGTAATGGCTTCTAGGATTTTATTTAAAGAAATTTCATCCCTACCATATTGTATAACATCCTTAAGATTATCAAACTGAGGGGGCAGGGCATTTAGAATGATAACAGCTTGAAAGGTTTCCTTTATGGTTTCTTTGCATCTATCTAGATCTTGAGTCAATTTTAAGAAAACATCTAGATTTTCTTGATTGGACCAAGACCGATTCATCTTAAAGTTGAACAACCTGCACAAGAGTGTGATTTTATTAGGCAAAGACTTAGACAGGAAAATTTCATCAAGCTTATCCCAAAGAGTTTTAGGGTCAGTGATACTTACTACTTGTCTGATGATATCATTAGACAGTCTCATCATGATCTCAGCATGAGCCTGCTCCTAGAGTTCTTTCTTTCTATCATCAGAAGTTACAGCAGCCCAGGACTCAGTGATAGCTCTCCAGCACTTTTCTCTGGTGAGCACATCTTGCATTTTGACTTTCTAGATGGTGAATTCACTTGTTCCATCAAAGCATTGGATCCTCATGTCTCCCATTCTTCAAGAGAAACAAGCAGTAGAAGAAAGGTAAGCCCAGTTCAGATGAGGAATCAGAAATGATGAAAAAAATAATTCAAGAACAATGTTCTAATGAATTTTCAACAACCAAAACAGTTCAAGATCAGTGCAAGAAACACAGATCAATCAACCTACGGGCTCTGATACCAATTTGTAGAATTAATCTCAATGATCCTGTCAACTTTCCTAATGATCTCAAGTTATCTTAAGTTCAATTTAAGCTATGAGAACTTAAAGGAAATTGACAACAAGATTTACGTGGTTCAGGGGGCTGCCCCTACTCCACGGGTGCCTCCAGGGGAGGAGGCGAGGATCAATCCACTATATGAAATAGTTTAGTACAAGCATTCACCAAGAATCCTAATTTGACTTATTTCGACCTAATTCAATCAAGCTATGCTATGACCAAAATTGATCGATAATAAGTACAACTGATAAGGGCAAAAGCTTCGTTGGGATGTGAATGCCGATTACGAACAACGCTGGAACTCGGACGTGGCCGGCGGTGAAGAACACCTTTGATGATGGCTCCGGCGAGGCTAGCAGTGATGAAGCACTGTGTAGGCCTTACGCACTCCAATTGTGCATGCGGACGAGAAGCTTGACCCTCCGAAGATCGAATGCTCTCGCCAATCGCTCCAAAAATCGCCTCAGCTCGCTCGATTGATTCTGATCGACTGACTGACCTAAACCCCAATCTCAAGCTCGTCTTCAACCCAGCTGGAGAATGAACCAAACGAAGTCGGTTTAGCCGACTTCAAAACTTACTGCGCTTTGACGAAACGACGCCGCGTGACTAACTCCGAAAAAACTCCCGCTTGCTTGAAACGCTGTCGTCCAACTTAAACTCGAATCCGGACTTTAGCGCCAACTCAACACGTCACAATATGAGCTGCCTCAAACCTAGAATTTACCTTTGGACACGCTGATCATCCTCCAACCTTAATGGCCTCCAAACTTGATCTTCTTAGCATCACTCGAGCATACAAATACAACAGAAATGTTCTACTACATATTCTCAACAAGTCTACAACTCAAACCAATATAAAGGAGCCCCTAGTGGACCTGACACTAAGCCTAAAGACGCTAGGACACTAAGGCAAGTGTGCAGCACCAATTGCTTTACTATATGGTTAAAGTTTGTATGATATGAAGTTCATTGAGTGACCCAAGAAGTAAGTTCAATGACAGTTGGGGATCGTGATAAACAAATCAGTATAGTGGAACCATTTTCAGGAACAACAAAGGAACATTCTTGAGGGGGTTTGGAACACACGTCGTGCCCCTTCCAGCTTACTAGTGTGGTCAATTTCATTGATCGAGCCATTAACCAGAGAGAAATCCACCCCACCTTGATTCAATACCCTTTTCTAGAAATGAATAAATGAAGCTGACACTCCATGGGATACCATACAAAGCAAGAAATATTTTTAGAATGCACGTGGGCAAGTTAGATTCTTGAGAATTCAGTAAAATTCTAATAATCAGGTGTTTGTGTTGGCTAGTGCTAGGAAGGAGAAAATTTTAAGATTTTTCAACGACCTTCCCTTTGGAGTTCCGGTCAGGGCGAGACATTGTGGCTCCGTTACTTCGGCCCCCTTATTCAGAGCGTATAGAAGAAGTTGAGTTGGCTTGGTGGAGAGGCGCTCACTACCTGGTCCTGTTGATTCCGGGTTCGAGTCACCTCAGGGTGTAGGATTGAAAATCCAATAATCCTCTTTTTAAAGATGAAAAAAAAATTCAGAGTGTATAAGCTAATACAGGTTCCCACATGCAAATTATTTCAAGATAATGTTCGTCTCTACACGAGGCCCCTATAAGTGCTCCTCAGTAATGGGGCTGTCCACTAAGGTGTACTTTTCTGCTTTGATTCCAATCCACTTATATTCCAAAGGAAACTACAGAAGCAACACAAATAAATCAACAAGACCAAAAAACAAACCAACACGACCAAGCACACGCAGCACCGAAACAACCACACACAACAGACCCTGACAAACCAAAAGACACTCAGCACAAGACAACTGACAACTAAACTGAACTGCAACAAAGAGGAAACTAGCCATAAGGAATCACAAGACAACTAATCTGCAGCAATGAGAAATCTATCCACAAGAAATTTATGCATACAACACCCTGTTTTAGTCTTCTTGATAAGCTCCACTTTCATCCGGAGAATTTTCAAAATAAAGCTCCATATGTGCTCCTTGCTAGTTGTTTCTTCTCGAAAAATCCTGTAATAGCGAGCTTTCCATGTCTCTTATGTAGCACCTGAGATAATGAAGAACACCACTAACTTTTCTCATTTGGATCTCCATTGTCTATTTAGCTGCCACTGAATAACATCCTCCCAATTATTCCAGTGAGCTTGAATCCCTACCATCTCCAGAAATTTATATAATGGTATGAGACCTCTGCAATGAAAAAATAAGTGATCAACACTTTCATTCTCCCAATGACAGCAGCTACAGATTCTTTGGTCCACCCCCCGAGCCTTGGATTCTATCTTTTGTAAGCAATCTATTTTGTATAGCCAACTAGGTGCAGAAGCTGTGCTTGGGGAGGGAAACACCGTTCCACACCAAATGCGCCCAAGGAATTTCCGGATAGTAATCAGCTAAGATTTCATACGCACCCTTTGCTGAAAACGGGTCATTGTTGTGAGTCCAAGTGTAGACCATATTACCATCTAACTGAATACACCTCTGTGCGTCTTGTCGAAGTCTCAAGAAACTTTTGAGAACCAATGAATGATGGGTCTTCTCTTCTACATCCCATAAGCTGAGATTGTTGAAGAAAAAAGTGTGCAGCCACCTTATCCACATAGAGTCCTTTTTAAGACAAATGTCCCAAACTTGTTTAAAGCATCAGAGCCTTGTTAAAAACAAAAATGTTTTTAATACCAAGACCACCTTCCTCTTTTGTTTTAGTAACTTTCTTCCAAGCAACAAGATTCCGCTTACCGGACTTCGATCCAGACCACAGGAAGTTGCTACACATGGCTGTGATTTTTCTCAAGACAGTCTTCGGGAAAAGAATAACTCTCATCCAATAAGAACTGATGGTGCTGAGAACATGCTTAATCAGAACTAATCTTCCAGCATAAGAAAGATAACGAGTTGCCCAGGATCTTATCTTGCTGGTCATTTTATCAACTAAACCTTCATAAGCTTGTCTCCTAAGGCTTCTTCCGTTAATAAGAACACCCAAATACGAGAAAGGGAGCTTACCAACCTGAAAACCCACTGCCTGAGCAAAAATCTGTTCCTCAGCTTCGTCACAACCACCAAAATAAATGGCAGACTTGTTCACATTAAATTCTAGGCCAGACCATGCATGGAAAAGAGTAAGGGCTTCTCTAATCTTCAGTAAGGACCCCAAATCAGCCTTAGAAAAGATAATGGTGTCGTCAGCAAACATCAGGTGGCTAAGGGAAACTTTGGCGCATTTAGGATGATAAACATACTCATTCGATTGTCTAAATTGACCAAGAATTCTACTAAGCACCTCCATAACAAGGGTGAAGAGATAAGGAGAGATAGGGTCTCCTTGACGAAGCCCTCTGTTGCTGCTGAAATAGCCTTCTAAACTCCCATTAATAAGCACTGAAAACTTCGACGTTGTTACACACGACATGATCCAATTCACAAATTTCACCGGGAAGCCAAGAAGCTCCATAATACTCCTAAGAAATTTCCAATCAACCATATCATATGCTTTAGAAATATCAATCTTCATCAAGCATCTTTTACTCAGATGCTTTTGATTATACCTGCATAAGAGCTCTTGAACTAGACTGATGTTGTACGCGATGTTACGACCTTTCACAAAAGCAGCTTGAGATTGATCAACAAGATAATCCAGAACTGGTTTAAGCCTATTCGCTAACAGCGTGGAAACAATTTTGTAAATAACATTACAGCAGCTAATAGGCCTGAAATATGATGGTAAACTGGCATTCTTCACTTTGGGAACTTCAGCTGGCATTCTTCATTTTGTAAATAACATTGCAGCAGCTAATAGGCCTGAAATATGATGGTAAATAACATTACAGCAGCTAATCCCTTGAAGAAATTGTTAATGCTCTCCACGATATTCGTTCCACAAATATTCCAAGCGGCTCTGAAAAATTCAGCATTAAAGCCGTCCGGCCCTGCAGCTTTAAAGGAAGGGAGATCCTTAACAACTTCAGCTACTTCATTAAAAGAAAAATCCTTGACTAGATTTATGCAATCTGCAGCGGCGACAGTAGGGCCAGAATGAATAATATGAGGGTCTGGCGGAGTAGAAACAAAGCTCCTATTGAAAAGATCCTTGAAGTAACTAACAAAGTGCGCTTTAATAACAACATCATCAAATAAGAAGGCCCCCTCCACTGTTTGCACACATCTGATGGAGTTGTTAGACCTCCTCCCCTTAATAATAGCATGAAAATACTTTGTATTGAGATCTCCTTCTTTCGCCCAGTTAACCCTCGCTTTTTGACAATTGAAAATATGCTGGTAGCGAAGCAGTTTCCTGAATTTCTGCAATGCCTGAAATTCCTTAATGCTCCACTCTTCATTATTTGGATTGAGCTGCAACATTCTTTATGTCTCAAGAAGAGATTGCCTACCATGATCCACTCTAATATTCATATCACCTCTGAAATCTTTCATAGCAATAATCAACTCTCTTTTGAGAACTTTCAGATTTCTCTGCAGCATGAAAAGGTTTCCAGCACCTCTTCTCCACTTCTGAGAAATGCAGTCATTAAACTGATTTGTGCCAGTCCAGAAACTCTGAAACCGAAACCATTTTTTTACCGGGGCTCTGCCAGCCAATCTGCAAATAGCCGAAGAGGGATCCGAAATGCCAGGTTCTGGAAAAATACCATGCGCGTTGGGAAAATTCGAGAGGAAAGCTTCATTATAGAGGATCCGGTCAAGCTTACACCAAATTCTTCTCCCTTGTTGATGTTTATCAGACCAGGTAAACAAACTGCCGCTGGAAGCAATATCAGAAAGACCAGTGTGCTCTAAGAATTCAGTTAGTTCTTTTGTGTCCGCCTCCCTAACTATCGCCCCATTCAACTTCTCACCCTGGCTTCTAATACAATTAAAGTCACCGAAGATAATCCAGGGACAAGGAACTCTGGGCATCGCATTACAGATATCTTCCCACAAGCACCTTTTGTCCCTTTGGCTATTGTGCGAATAAACAAAACCTACCATAGCTTGATTACTGTTCCATTTTACATCACAAATAATAACCTGCTCACTTGCATACCAGATATTAACATCAACTCTGTCAGGATTCCATAACAGGAGAATTCTGCTTCTTCTCCCTGCACCTGGCTCAAAACAGTAGGATTTCCAAGAGATGTTTTGAATACAATGATCTATTACAGCACTTCTACCTTCCACTCTAACTTTAGCCTCAAGAATAGCTAACAACCCAATATCAAACTTCTGAATCAAGGATCTGACCTCAGCTTGCTTTGCGGGGTTATTAATCCCTCGCACATTCCAGCTAGCGAAACACGTCATTTAAACCGGTGATGATTAGCGATTTTAGCGTTGGAGCGCATTGTCCATTTTGTCCGCCCTATCTGAATCTCTATCTCAGCTTTTCTACCTTGATTTTTCCTATTTTTCTTCTTTCTTATAACTTCAATAAACTTTCCCAGCCGATCATCTGAATTTTTTGATTCCTCGGTACTCTCGACTTCCACTTGTTCCGAGGTTGAAAGGATCTCCTTACGCGTAACATTCCATGTATTTCTCTCTATACCTCTATCCTCTCTTATCGACGGAGCAGTCTCAGGCACTACTGAAGTATGAGAAGAGCTTGCAACTGACCCAGCCATGACTGCATTGCGCATTAACACCTCAAGAGGCACATCCTCAATTTTCTCTTCTTCGCAGCTCTTCTCTGGCTCAATGACAACTCTCTCATCCTCCTCCCCCTCATCCTCAACTCTTATCCTTGGGATAGAACATTGAGCCACCGAATGCCCAAAGCGTTGACAATGAGCACATCTCGGCGGCAGCCATTCATATTGAACCTTTTGCACATAATTAACTCCTCTCGGCCCCTGTATTGTAACTGATTTCTTAAACTCCAGTGCCGCATACACCTCGATTAAGACCCTCGCATACATCAGTTTGTCTCCACAGCTCGTAAAACCATCTGTTCTAATCGGATTTCTAATCGCACTACCAATCTTACTAAGCAAAGGTTCCTTTCTCATGTGGGGGGCCAAACCTGGAAAACGCACCCAGATTGGGATAGACTCCACACTCTCCAACTCAAAAGTCTCATCTGGTGTCCAACGTTGAAGAACCATATGCTTGTTGTCCAGAGTCCACGGACCCTGATCTTGCACTCGAGACATCTCCTCCTGATTAGAAAAGTTAAACAAGAACACACCAGGTTTCATCTGCGCCACCGTCACCATACTCTCATCTCCCCATCTGGTTCTAACAAAGCTTTTCATCCTACCCAGGGAAGGCTTGAAATCGAACACGATCCCCACTAGCGCCCACGCCCAAACACCTGCACATTCCACCCATTCCTCCTCCGAGCATGGGATTTTATCGAACCCCAGCAGTTCAGAGTGGAAGTGAAGAGGCGTCCCAGCAGCAGCCGACCTATTCTTCTCATTTCGACCACTCCAAAAATCCTTTGCATCTTCCCCGAAGTTACGGGTTTCGTCTCTTGCTCCAGCCCCGACCTCGACCTCACACACAAACTCACCTTCTTCGACCTCCTTGTGGGGTTTTCCGTTCGTCATTTTGCTCCTCGAATCGATCCTCTCCTTCTGCATAACCTCCGGAACACCCTTCGGCGGCGGCGCCGTGCCCATTCTGGGCTGTGGAAAACCTAGATCTGCGCGCGTGTGTTTTATCGCGCACGTGTACTTCTCTCCTAAAAAATAATGGGACGTGACTTGGCTACTAAAAGTTGCAGGTTTACAAGTAATGAATCACTCATGGTTATAGCTTAGGCTTAATTTTTCCAGTCTTTTGTATGTTCAGAATAGTGTTTGCCAAGTCGTCTCTTGTCCTATAGAAAATCCCTTACTTTGCAGGTTTTTGTGTACCTTTCTCCTCGTGTGGTGGTCCACTATAATCATCAGGGTTTAGGCCTTTTGGACTCTATTAATAATACGGCTGGTATCAACCAATTTTTTTGATAGTGGGTTTACATCTCATATAGGACATATCAAAGAATACATCGCAAACAAGATATTTCTTGGGTACATGTATGTTTCTAGCCTATTTGAGCACAACCACGTAAAGGGCACCACCCGGATTTGAACTTGAGTCACTCGATGAAGTGCAGGCCATATCGGCTCCTCTAACTTTGAAACCCACGAATCGACAAACACCTCCATAGAAGGACCTTAGCGCTGCTTAAGCAGGCCTCCGTGAGAGGGAAGTACCTGCAAATGTCCACAAAGGACGAGGAAGAGGAAAGAAAAGAGGAAGAGGAAAACATCCACAAAGGATATGTAGGAAGAGTCCGCACGGACTAGGAAAATTCCACAAAATTGTGGAAAGGAAAAGTGTCCTGTCGGGGTTTGAACACAAGACCTTACATATTGCAAGGCAAGTGCTCAACTAATTTATCCACCACCTTGTTCGCTCTAAAAGAAAAAAATTAATCACACATTTATTAATAAATATGTCAGTGACCATGTAAACAACTCAGGAAGTGTGAGAACACAAATTACATTTTTCCCAAAAATTAATCAATAATAAATCTTGAAGGCTCTTGTGTTTTGCCTTTAAGATTTCAGTTGTTGTGCTAAAAATTTCATTGAAGTTAAATGCTAGTTTGTTTAGATTATAAGTCAAGTATTACAGTCAAATATTTGGATAATTTTTACTAATTTCCTTTTCAATTCAACTTATAATGTAATTTATAATTTGTTTTTGAAAAAGTTAGTTTGTAGCCCAAGTAAGCTGAGACATAATATCAGAACTTTTTTTAGCCCCAGATAGTATTCAATCTTAGTTCTGTCCTGATTGTTAGTTAGTTATGGTACACAATATAAAGAAAATTGTGTGCGACTGTGGATGTACCCATAGCTATTTAATGAAGGGCCGGTATGGAATTTAAGTTGTTAATTTGCGATTTCACCAATAAAAAAAAATTCGATTTCAAAAAGCAAATAGTGGAGAAAATGGCTCAAAACTTAAAAAAAATGCCGTCCTTCGGCAAAAACAAAACCTCAATCTAGCTTAGAAATAAAGATATAAAATATTGATGTTAAGTTTGTGCCGGCAAAGGTTTATGTATTGCAGACAGGGGTAGGGATCACATACAAACCTCTTTTATTTATATAAACTACAAACTACTAAAAGTTTTGACAAAATTCCTATATAAAAACAAGTTCAAGAGATAAACCGACCAGAACACTAAAAATCATTACTTTTCACATCAATTTATCAAAAATAAATTTTTATTCACTGAACATTTTGCCTTTTCACTAAATATTTTAGTTAAAACCACTGAATATTTACAAAATATGTGTGCGATTCACTGGACATTATGCATTATCACTGAACATTTAGCTTTATCACTAAACATTTAGCTATCACCAAACATTTAGTTAAAATCACTGAAAATTCACGAAGTACGTGGACAATTAGAAAATTTTTACATGACAATGTCTTGTAACATGGAACATTTAGCCAAAATACGTGGAAACCTTGAAAAAACAAAATGTTCAGTGATAAGGCAAAAATGTTCACGGAATAAATTTTTTTTTATGAATTGAAGTGAAAAATAACGATTTAGCCATAACACTGAACATTTAGCTATATCACTGAACAATAAATCCGGAAATTGAAAAAGATCATATTACCCCGTGGTTTGTAGTATATATAAAAAGATAGAGTTTGTATTTGATTCATTCTCTTACAAAGTATGATAGATAAATCACTTTCAGTTCCATTAAAGTTAGGTTATTCTGTCATTTACTTTCAACACAACTTTACAACAAAAAAAAACTTTAAGAAGCTCAACATAGTGTGATTTCATCCGCTAGAAGATCTAATCCAATAACTTAACGTAAAAAAATATATATAATAATTTAATAAATTTAATAATTCTAACAATGTAAGCCGGTCGGAACAAGAAATTGGAGAATCTTGTGGCTCATCGATTGAGGAATGCATAAAAAGACATTCTCGTCGTCTTGCACAATAATCATAATCTCAACAGTTCTCAAAGCATCATACATAGTAATAATATTATTAATAAGGACGTAAGATTCCTCGAACATGAAAAAACCAAAACCTTGGGGTGGAAAGATGGTTTTGATTTGTATTGTAGCTCAGCTGGGATAATTTGAGTGGGTCCCCACATCAACGGCGTGCGAAATTTGTACCAATCAACTCCCCTCTCTCTGGTTATTGCTGCTTTTATTTTTAAACTAAAGTTGACAAACGAAGGAACAAAAGCCATCCTTTTGATTTCCAATTTTAAACTCGGCAGGCGCTGCAAATTATTTTGTTGTTACTTTGTCTGTACTCACGTGAAAATATCCTCGCGTTTTTAAAGCCCACCGCCACCGCCAAAATTTGAATTCGCCGAGCAGTCCGTTATTCAATACATATCATTTGCAGTTATATCAACTGATGATTAGTAGCTTGATTTTATAGAATAAAAATGAGAACAAATCAACAAACATTTGTTGGGCGTTATGCGCATTGAGATTCGATTTTCTTTAGTCCTTTGGTCACAGGCCGTGTCTGTCAGATCTGAACAACAATTCATGTTCGGGGCCTACTGCAACTATTCCTTGTCAATTGTTATTACCCAATCTAGGCCTTAGCATTTGGTCGCCTGAGTTCGATCTTGACCATAACCCGGTCCTAGCTCTATGCATGTCCTATTATGGTCCGATCCGAAGCGTTTAGGACCGGGCTAAAGCTTTGATTATTAGGTCCGGCCAGAAATACGAGCCCGATTTAAAATTACATATTCATTGAATTTAGGATATTCTTGACATAAAAAGAATGCGTTTTTCATGTCCATCAAATCCCACACACCCAAACTAGTAGCATTTGTATTTAAAGAGTTATTTGTCGATTAATTAGTCATCCATTTAGGGCCGAAATTAGCCCGATCCCGGCCTAGCTCGAGAACCCCTATGAAATAAAGGGCTGACAACGACTTTAGGCTGATGAATATTCTCAGGGCCCAGCCCGACCCGACCCTAATGAGCAAAAGGCTAGGGCTACAGCTCACCAAAAACCATACTCGACTCGGCCCGATAGGGTGAAGGCCCAGCCCTTTGCCCACCCCTCCCAATCCACACAATTGTCACTACCCAATTTGAAAAGTTACCCGCTCAAGTGGGGTTTAATTAGTTAACAGCCTTCCACACACACACAAAAAAAAGAAAAACAAATTAATTAACAGCCCAAGCGAACTTGAGCGAAACCAATCAGCAGACAACATCGGCAATTTCTAGCAAATGGGGCACCAAAATTTAATCATTTTAAAAGAAGCTTATTTATTCATCCTTAAATGGGATTTCATTACATGACTTCGCTAATGTTGGATTGCGGAGCCCGATTAAATTATCGGTTCACCCTATTTTTATATATATTTTAAAAAAATTGGTAAGGATTGTACAACCCTAGACTCATACCTTAAATATGCCACGGTGGACTCGAACCCTTGACTTTGTTGGCATGTCGTAATAACACTTTCTGCGACAACGTTGCTATAGACGATACTATATTGTTACTGTACAGTTGTCGCACAAGTTGTGCTATAACAATACGACAACGTTGCAATAACAAAACAATTTGGAAATTATGTTGATTCATATTAATTTGTTTATAAACGAATTAAATCAAAACTAATAGCTAAAATATTGGTGCAGAAAAAATTTATTTCTTGATTTACAAAATAAACCATTCCGATTTCATATAACAAAAAAATATCCACAATTGTATCCGAAAACATAATAGAAATTGATCATATGTGAAGTCATAAAACTAATCACCGGAGGTCTTTGTCTGTGATGTTCCCATAAATGGCAGGGTTTTGGCAAAACGTCTTTAGAGAATTCAAGCAGGTGTTCAAGAGGTGTTCAACCGCAGTCTAGAACTGAAGTTCAGCTTGGAGCAGACGCAAGGATGATTCCTAAACCGGAAGGGTCTAAAGATCGAAGATCCGATCTGTTGAAGTCGGTTCACGATCTTAAGAAGATCAAATATTCGAATTATTATCTTCGGATCTGTTAGAAGTCGGTTTAGAAGTTTTCGGCTGACTTGGGAAGGAAATATCATTGAAGATTGAGGGAAATATATCTAGCAAATATTTAGGAATATCTCCTAAATATTTGACAGATTTCCAGGGCTGTTTCGGATTCGCCAATGCATATAAATAGAAAGCTAGGGCGTCGACATCAGCATCGCTTTTCCAAGAGAAAGACACAAGAGTTCATATGTGAGATTGGAGAAAAGAAGTGCGACGGCCGGCTGACTTTTCCCCATTGGAAAAACACCGGCGCTGAATCGGGCTGCTCAGTGTGCTGATCAGACTGTTCGTGTTGAACTGACCGCTGCACACACCGGAGACTATTGCATGCTTTCGGGAGAAAGTAACCGAGCTTCAGGAGGAGATCGAGCACGCTCGGAAGGGAGTTTAGGACGAGGGGGATCGAGGGGGAGCCGAGATCATAAATCTGAGTGAAGTAGTGATAGAGGTTGGGCGTCTTCATTCGGGAGATTATAAGAGTAAGTCCACGTGTAAGCTCTATACTATTCAATAAAGATTTATATCCCTTTAGGGCGTGGGAAGCCCCCCAGAGTAGGCTATGGTCGAACTGGGAAGTACATCGTGTGTCCTCTATACATACTGTCCCAGTTCCTATCTGTAAGGTGTTCAAGGTTCGTCTAAACACTACCTCGAAAAGTTGCTTGAACAGATAATAGTGTTTCAATTGGTATTAGAGTAGACACTCGACACACTGAGTGCGATCCTAGATCTGTTCAAGATGAGTCTGAAGGAAGGACAAAGCACAACCTGACCCCCGTTACTTGAAGGACCAAATTATGCCTACTGGAAGTCCAAGATGAAAGCCTTCCTGAAATCTATCGATGAAAAAGCTTGGAAGCCGTTCTGGTTGGATGGACACAACCCGTGATGGAAAACCTTACAGGTGAAATCGTCCCTAAACCAGAAGCTATGTGGACTGATGCAGATGAAAAGGCGGCTGTTGGAAATTCAAAGGCAATGAATGCTGTCTTCTCTGGAGTGGACGAGAACGTGTTCAAACTGATTGCTAATTGTGAAGTCGCTAAGGAAGCTTGGGATATCCTCCAAACTGCTTATGAGGGTTATGAGGGTACAGACAAGGTTCGGAATTCTCGAATGCAGATAGTAACAACAAAGTACGAAGATATGAAGATGAAAGACAGTGAATCCATTCTTGAGTTCAATGCAAGAGTTCTAGATCTGTCCAACGAGGCTGCAGCACTGGGAAAACCAATTGATGGAGAAAGAATGGCTAGCAAAGTGTTGAGATCGCTCCCTCCGAGGTTCGCCATGACTATTGAAGAGATGCACGACATCTGCAAGCTGAAGCTTGACGAGCTCATGGGGTCACTTAGAACTTACGAGATTAATCAATAGCAAGACGTCGAACCCAAAGACGGGAAAGGAATTACATTAAAAGCAGAAGTGTCTGAAGACATGCCTGAGTCTGATTGCTCCACTGAACAACTGGCTATGATGGCCCAGAACTTTGGCAGAATGATCCGAAAGATCAACAGATGTGGTCCTGAGCAAGGTCAGTCATCCCCGAGCAATTCCGCAACTGGAAAAAAGGGAAAACAAGGACAAGTGAAAATAGGCAGGACTTTTCTACTGAAAAAGGGAAAGATATAAAATGCCGGGAATGCAGAGGCTTCGGTCACATTCAGGCCGAATGCGCCAACACCCACAAGAAGAAAAAGGCGATGGTTGCAAACTTCAGCGACAGCGAGTCTGATGATGAGGAGGAAGACGATGAAACTACCAACTTTGTTGCATTTGTTGCCACCATAAAAGACTGCGGTGAATCCATTAAGAGTAAGTTCTCTACCCCTCTGTCTGAACAGCCATCTGACGACTCCTCAGACAGTGATGATGAAGAACTCACTCAGGAGACTTTGGCTGAAACTTACAAAGAGTTATACGAAAAGTAGTTGATGGTGATCAACCTCAACAAGAAGCTGACCAAAACCGTTGCCAGTGTGACTGTTGAAAAAGACAAGATGTGGTAGGAAGTCGAGATCCTGGTCACGCAGAAGGTGGAGGAGTATTGGGACATTTTAGTTGTGTCCCATGTTATCAAGCCGATAAGCTACAATCGAAGGGTTTGGCTCAATAATAATGACATCGATGTGATTCATTGGCGTGTCATTGAAAATTGTGTGGAGGCTGACGAACTATTCTTTTTCACCTCTAAATAGTATCAATGAAAAGAGGGTCGGTAGTAAGTCAAAACATTTATAATGACCGGTAGGGTACCGGGTCGAACCCAAAGGAGCAAGCCAAGCACACGCACTATTTAAGATTGTGTTTCCATTCGGCTATTCTAAACCAAAAATGTGTAAAAGGGTGTATATATCTAAATCCTATGTGGCGAGTAATTAGGGATAAAAGATAAGTAGGAGGTGTTTCGAGGGGTTACTCCCCTCCTTGGCAAATTCCAATGATCATGTATACAAGAGTTTAATCATTTAAGAGGTTGATAGGTTTAAAACCTAGCTTAGACTAGAATTGAACAAACCATGCATGTTTAATCCTAGTCAAGCCATCTTAGCTAGGATCTCACTAATTAAAGAGTATTGATCCACTATATAGCATTTACTCCCATAAATGCTACATGCATAAAGTTCTGGTTAGCCTCTCACCATGCATTTACTCTCATAAACAATGGTTAAGTTCAATTTTACTACATCCAAACCATCACTAAGCTCTTTCAATACTTAGATCAAAGTTCTAACACAAACATGTCACTTAGGCATTTTATCAAACACTTAGAGACATGTCTAACATGAAGAGCATAGTAAAATGAAATCAACTTCAATAAATCCATTCAAATGTGTATACAATGATCATTGAGTACCAAGGAGGATCATAAGACCCTCAAAACACAAGATCCACTACTCACACATCATGTAAGACAACATGGTGTGAGTAGGGTTTTACACAACAAGTAGAATAGAAGAGGGATAGAAATAGGATGATTAATCCTTGAACTCCCTTGATCTTCACTTCTCCTTGGTTGGATGATGATTGATGACCTTGGTTGACCTCTTTTCTTAATCTTCTTCTCCCCAAAAACCTCCACACTTAGCCCAAAACCCTTGCTTTCTATTTATAGATTCGGCTGAAATCTGGACCTCAAATCTGAGTTTTTCATCCAGTCGGTCGACTGGGCTAAGCTTGACTCCCAGTCGATCGACTGGAATGTGCAAGATTTGATGAGCTCCTGAAGTTTAATCGAGTCGGTCGACTGGACTTTCAGTCGATCGACTGGTGGTCCTCCCGTCCGAATTTGGTCTTGGCGTCAACTAGAGAGTTGTAGCCCTTTGAGTTAGCTTTCCAACAAGCTTTGAATCAACCAATTCGGACACAGTATGAGCCATGGGTGTCCAAAACAAGTCGCAAAGGTCACGAAGAAAAACAATCTGAGGAGCTGCTGAGTTGTTTACACAGTCGATCGACTGGACTCCCAGTCGATCGACTGGTGGTCCTCCCGTCCGAATTTGGTCTTGGCATCAACTGGAGAGTTGTAGCCCTTTGAGTTAGCTTTCCAACAAGCTTTGACTCAACCAATTCGGACACCGTATGCGCCCTGGGCGTCCAAAACAAGTTGCAAAGGTCAATATGCTCGGTATTGCCCCGAAACTCCTTGTTTTGCGCCGAAACTCAACCAATCTTCACATTTAGGCATTGACCATGGGGGAAACTTGTTTTCTACCTGAAATGTAGAGATAGAGGTCAAATGACATCAAAATATCATCGGAAACGATTCAAAACTATAGTGAAGAATGACGATAAATGAGCCGAAAACTCGACTCATCAACACTCCACACTTAAGTTTTGTTCGTCCCGAACAAAGTATGAGAATATGTCAAGGTCATGCAAATGTCGAAATGCTAGTGGTGCTATGTTTTTCGTCTATTTCCCTCACTAGATTTCACAAGGTCTCGATCATTATTCCTAATCATGTTATTGAAAGGTAAATGACAAGTATGTACAATCTAACTAGCTCCTTTTCGTAGGCGTTACGAATGCATTTAGCGTATGCATTAAGCCTTTAAACCCCTAGGCTACCCTAGCGGACGAGTTATAGTCTCGTGAGAGTTTTCAGAAAAGGGAATACTCACAAATCCCATATGCACCTATCCCATGAGAATGAATGCAAGAGTGCTCAACCAAGGCGAGGATTTCTCAAAACCAATCCCTCACCCCAAACTAGGACTACCATCACAATATCATCAAAAGAACTTTTGAACCATTTGAGTACCCATGAGGTTGTGCATTCAAGATCATCAATACTAGAGCTATCAAATGTCTCATCCAAAGGTCTACTCATTTTCAAGGCAATACAATAGAAGCAAAGTTAATAGTTTTGCACAAAAGAGTGTCAACCGCTCACCTATGCTAGCTAGGGCTAGTCCATTGGCTCACGACATGGAACTCATTCCCAAGTTTTAGGCGCTTAAGCCATAATCTATAAGGGAAGAGGAGTTCGACACTAGAGTTCTTAATAAACAAGCATAGACCAAATGATAACTCCCGTGCAAGCACATGGGTCGTCCAAAAGTCATTCTAACAAGCACACAATGCAAATGATGAATCCCGCACAAATGAAGAACGGAGGAAAACATAGAGTCAAGTTTTAAGTGCTTCTTATTTTCTTTTTGAAATGGCCTTTGGCCTACAAATGCTTTCGAGGGGGAACTTTTCTTCCTAACCCCCGGCATTTGTATCATTTTTAAAGCGAAACTTCTCTAGCACTTTGAGAGAGTTTTTAGTCGGGGCTTTGCCCTCTTTGACCACAAAAACTTTTTTGTTGGGGCCTATTTTTCGCCCTCTTTTGCCTCCACACTTAAAACTTGACAATATGTTCAAAAAGTATATGGAATGTGCGGGAAGCAATCATGAGCAAGGCATTAAATTTAGAAAACTCAAGTCACCAAGGAGCATTCAAAAGGTCTAAGTTTTTCGTGAAAGTTTAAAAGTGCTTGCTAAAACTTAATCCAAGGTATTTCAACGAAAATACTTAGAGAATTAGATAGACAAGGGATAGCAATGACATTGATTCACAAGAATGCACATTCAAGGGACTAGGTTGGTTCTAAGTTCAAGATCCAATAAATGTGAATAATAGGCTAGATGTGATTTTTAGGTATTTAGAATCGATAGTCACAAGCCTATGTGGTTAAAAACACTCTCATGTTAGGGATAAAGTACATGAATGCAAGTGCTCATTTTATAATGCTAGGCATGGCATAATATGAGTGAACTATGCGACTACCCACTCCACACTTAAAGCATAGCTTAGTCCCTAAGCGCAAACAATGAAGAAAATGAGATAAAGGCGCATAGGAACTCCCCTCGTTTGTAGATGTGCCCCACCGATAGAAAAGACGCCATTGTGCTAAACGTAATCATACATGGTGCAAATAACTTTCCTTGATGACAAGAAGAACATGATAGGTTAAAAATAACAAGTGACATACAAGGTCATGCAACGCAAGTATGAGCAAGAGAGCATCACAAGTCACATAATAACATCATGACATAAGTTTCATAGACCTCAAACAAGGAAAGTTGACCTACATTCTCTATAATGTGCACAAGGTATCTTAAGTGCCAAGAAAATGTCAAACTAGAGTCATAGCATGATATAACAATTTAGTTCCACTCTAGTAAACACCAATAAAGCATATGAGCACTAAGGGCAACATCATCATACATTGGGAAATCAAGGGAAATGTGGAGGGGCTTGGCGATGTGAAGTGGGATTGGAGTGAGTAGAACTCACTCCACACTTAAAATTTGACCCACTAATCACACATATCACACTCCACACTTTAGGGCCTTAGCTACTCAAAATCATGCCAAACACTTAGACATATATAAGAACAAGAATGAAACACTTACAAACCGGTTTCCCTCCCGCGAGGGCCTAGTTTTTCTCGTCTTGGCAAAGACGTAGCAAAGCGCCCCATAGAATCACTCGTTGAGAAGTCCTTTGCTAGGATCCCTTCTCACGGGGCCTTGGATTTGGTCGTGTCAATCCACCTTTAAGTCCCATTTGAATTTCTTCCCATCAAGCCTACAATGGACTTTCCTTTGGGAGCATGACCCCTTCAAATATGAAGATCCCTTAAGAACAAAGGGGTCATGGGAGCTTCCTTCCAAAAATCTTGCAAAATAAGGCACGAAGCTCCAAAACTTGTCTCGAGAAGAAGTAGTGAAGAAAGGGTCTTCATAACTCGTCTCAAGCTTGATGGGCACCTCCTCGAGGTTTTCATTTATTCCCTTGGGTGCCCATCCCTCATTCTCCCTTTCTAAACTTTTGTCTTCTTGAATGCGAGTTTGTCCTCTAGTTTCTTCCATGAAAACCTCAAATCCTTTTGTCTCTATATGCTCTTCCTCTATCTTATCCTCATCAAGAAGTTCGGGTTCACATTCAAGCTCACTCATAGCGGGAGGAGGGAGTTCTTCTTCATTAACAAAAGGTATTTCCTCTATGAAAGAGGCATCATCATTGAAGAACTCCTCATCGGAGAGCGTTAATGGGATGGTGAGCTCTTGTGTGTTCTCATCCAAATGATCACGAGATGTGCTAGTAGTGAAGGATGCTTCACTTTTGCATTCCATCTCGTCTTCATTACAAGGTTCACCATCCCTTGTCTTGTAATAAGCTTCGGTGGCGGCTCTCCAAAATTCATCCTCCGATTCTTGATCCCGTTTTTCCCTTGAGGCATTAGATTCAAGGATTTCTTCTTCGGAAATCTCTCCTTCCTCTTCCAAGTTCTCAAATTCAATGGCTCGTTGAGCCATTGTGCTTTCTAACTCATGGCTTTGAGCCTCCAATCTAGTCAATTGAGCTTGCATCTTCTCTTGGCTTGCTAGAAGTCTAGCGAACATGGATTCTATATTGGAGGGCTCACTTGAAGGTTGAGGAGGTTGAGGGTATGGAGGGTAAGAGTCTTCAATTTCATGGCATTGGCTATCATCCCAATTCGGAGTGTAATAACTTGTTTGATAGCCAAGCTCTTGAAAATAAGAATATGGTCGTTCCTCCTCTTCATAGCATCCCTCATTCGAATAGACTTGTTGGTCGTAGGGGTCCATCCTCGCAAAACAAGGTAAACAAAAGCTAGTAAGTGATATGAGTGAAAAGGAAGAATATACAAGTATAAGAAAAAGGAAAAATATTCACAAGAATAGTCGGAACTTCCACGCAATCTAATCTAGGGATGTGCTAACTAGTTGCTCCCCGGCAACGGCGCCATTTTGACGTTGTAATATTTTAGCAATGCAATTAGTCAAAAACAATTTGTAATTCAACCGGTAAGACCGGTGTCGAACCCAAAGGAGCAAGCCAAGCACACGCACTATTTAAGATTGTGTTTCCATTCGGCTATTCTAAACCAAAAATGTGTAAAAGGGTGTATATATCTAAATCCTATGTGGCGAGTAATTAGGGATAAAAGATAAGTAGGAGGTGTTTCGAGGGGTTACTCCCCTCCTTGGCAAATTCCAATGATCATGTATACAAGAGTTTAATCATTTAAGAGGTTGATAGGTTTAAAACCTAGCTTAGACTAGAATTGAACAAACCATGCATGTTTAATCCTAGTCAAGCCATCTTAGCTAGGATCTCACTAATTAAAGAGTATTGATCCACTATATAGCATTTACTCCCATAAATGCTACATGCATAAAGTTCTGGTTAGCCTCTCACCATGCATTTACTCTCATAAACGTTGGTGAAGTTCAATTTTACTACATCCAAACCATCACTAACTCTTTCAATACTTAGATCAAAGTTCTAACACAAACATGTCACTTAGGCATTTTATCAAACACTTAGAGACATGTCTAACATGAAGAGCATAGTAAAATCAAATCAACTTCAATAAATCCATTCAAATGTGTATACAATGATCATTGAGTACCAAGGAGGATCATAAGACCCTCAAAACACAAGATCCACTACTCACACATCATGTAAGACAACATGGTGTGAGTAGGGTTTTACACAACAAGTAGAATAGAAGAGGGATAGAAATAGGATGATTAATCCTTGAACTCCCTTGATCTTCACTTCTCCTTGGTTGGATGATGATTGATGACCTTGGTTGACCTCTTTTCTTAATCTTCTTCTCCCC
This sequence comes from Rhodiola chrysanthemifolia, assembly GCA_033675395.1. Taxonomy (NCBI): domain Eukaryota; kingdom Viridiplantae; phylum Streptophyta; class Magnoliopsida; order Saxifragales; family Crassulaceae; genus Rhodiola; species Rhodiola chrysanthemifolia. Next base: position 14,017,065 of record CM066208.1, on the reverse strand, counting down.
AAAAACCTCCACACTTAGCCCAAAACCCTTACTTTCTATTTATAGATTCGGCTGAAATCTGGACCTCAAATCTGAGTTTTTCATCCAGTCGGTCGACTGGGCTAAGCTTGACTCCCAGTCGATCGACTGGAATGTGCAAGATTTGATGAGCTCCTGAAGTTTAATCGAGTCGGTCGACTGGACTTTCAGTCGATCGACTGGTGGTCCTCCCGTCCGAATTTGGTCTTGGCGTCAACTAGAGAGTTGTAGCCCTTTGAGTTAGCTTTCCAACAAGCTTTGAATCAACCAATTCGGACACAGTATGAGCCATGGGCGTCCAAAACAAGTCGCAAAGGTCACGAAGAAAAACAATCTGAGGAGCTGCTGAGTTGTTTACACAGTCGATCGACTGGACTCCCAGTCGATCGACTGGTGGTCCTCCCGTCCGAATTTGGTCTTGGCATCAACTGGAGAGTTGTAGCCCTTTGAGTTAGCTTTCCAACAAGCTTTGACTCAACCAATTCGGACACCGTATGCGCCCTGGGCGTCCAAAACAAGTTGCAAAGGTCAATATGCTCGGTATTGCCCCGAAACTCCTTGTTTTGCGCCGAAACTCAACCAATCTTCACATTTAGGCATTGACCATGGGGGAAACTTGTTTTCTACCTGAAATGTAGAGATAGAGGTCAAATGACATCAAAATATCGTCGGAAACGATTCAAAACTATAGTGAAGAATGACGGTAAATGAGCCGAAAACTCGACTCATCAGAGGCAAAAGAGTATGTTAAACAACATATGGAGGACTTCTACCAGGAAAATCCTCACGACGATAATGACTCTCGGATTGATCATTTCCATTCTTATTTTCTTCACAAGGTAAATATTTAATTACATTGTTAGATGCATATGATGTCCTTATATATTATTGTGCATTTTGTCAAAAGTGTGACATATGTAGTGTGTTTAATTAATTATGTGTAGATGACTGCATTAAGAAATGAAGGATAGGATGCTTATTCCCAAGACTTCACATACTGGCATATAAGCCACAATTCTGGTCGTGTTTCACACATTGTGTGGTAAATGGCTTAAAGTTCGTTGTATGGGAGAAGGACCAACATTTGAAGACACAAACAGTGTTGTACTTGTTAAAGCAGGTGAGTATGTTCTATAATATTTATAAATAACCATTTGTTTGCAATACAAAATAATTTTACTTGTTGGGTCATTTGTTTTTTGCAGGGGATATTGACTATTATGGTGTTCTACTTAATGTTTTCGAACTCAAGTATGCAGAGGGAATGTCGGCTGTTGTCTTTGAATGCAAGTGGTTTAATACCAATCCAACGGAATGTGGAAACATAAAGCTGGATCATGGAATCGATTGATACATCGAACACATGGTACGATGCTCCATATTGCCTTGCAAAACACGCACAAACTTAGAAGATCCAAAATTTTGGGATAATTAGAAAGTTGTCAATGTGGTCACTCAAAGAGGCACTTATAGTGATTCATGGCTTTCTACTAATGAGAATTCACATGTTGTGGAGGTAGCATATCAAGAAGATGTCACAACAAATGTTCCCCCTTACATGTCCAATGTGGTTGATGAAGATAATGATTTTGACGAAGTGTTAGAAACTCCACGAGTTATTCACCATTTATATGATGACTTTGATACACCAACCGACCATGGTGATCATGGAATGGACAACGAAGAAGAAGAATCAGAATTTGAAGAGGAAGACGAAGACGAAGAAGATGATGGACTACAATATGTAAGTGAGGATGATGATGACAATGATATTCAAGTAGAAGAAGAAGAATTTGATGAAGATGAGGATTGAGGATACTGGGAGTTGATGATGCATAGCAAAATTCAGTAGTTATTAGTAATTTTTTTGGTTGTCAATGTGTTTTTTTCATTTGATTTGAGGACTGCTTTGTATTCTGGAAGTCATTTTCGCTAAGTCTGATCTCACTTATGTGACAATGTATATGTATGTAAGTCACATAAGAATCATGAAGTTTAGGCGGGATGTCCAAAAAGTTGGGCGGGAAAATGAAATACACTAAACGATTTCAATTTCAGATTTCCTTTTGTTTGTTCACTTATGTGACTTACAAAATTAAGTATGTCATATAAGTGAAATTTAATCTAGAGCATACGCGTGTCTAAATCAGGGACACATGTGTCCATCCTTAACCCAAAATCGAACTTATGTCATATAACTTAGGGTTTTCAAACACAACCACACGGCCGTGTATTCTATCTCCCTCCTCCCATCCTTCGAACTGTGACAACCCATACAAATCCACCATTCTCACCGCCATCCATCCATCCATCCATACGTTCACCGTCCTGTCGTCGACATACCAACATTCCACCAAAGAAGAGAACACTAAGCGAGGTGACGGAGGCTACGAAGGAAAAAGGGACTATGAAGCTAAGGAGTCCGAGCTCTAGGAAGGCAGCAAAGATTGACACACCGGAACCGGTGAATAAGAAGCCTCCTCTGGCCAATAAACCGGCGACGAAGCCTGCAACTCTGAAGAAGAGGCCGGCGAAGACTGCAACTCCCAAGAGTGCAGTCCGAGCGAGTAGTCCAAAGAAGAAGGCCCAGATTGTAGTTGCAACCGCTACTGATGTCGTCCTAGCTACTTTTGGAGGTATGACAAGCCCAAAGAAAGTAACTAGGTTAGTACAAACAACCCTCCACCGTTCTCCTAGATGTTCTAGCAAGCTTAGAATTGAAAAACCTAACAAAGATGCATCCCAAACCCTAGATTCACCAGTTTCTAAAAATACTGAAGAATGCCCCCAGTTAGTTCCCCCACTGCCCCCTCGAAATACTCTAGTCGTACTGTGTCTTCCTCCCACCTAGCATATAGCAAGTATTCCTCCCATACACATTCACCTGCTGTCTCTGATCAACCCCCTGACGAGCAAAAAGAGACACCTGAAAATGAACCAAGTGTTGAACCAAGAAATACCCCAGGACGAACTCCTCTTGATCATACAAATGGCCCTAATGAACCAAGTGTTTAACCCTCTAAAGAGGGTGTGGAACTCTCTGAAGAGGGCGTGGAACGGTCTGATGAAAACAGTCAGCCAGTTAGCAACAACGAGGAGGTTAACGAAGAACCACTTAGCATCCGTTGCAAGAAGAGGTCGCCTTCTGTGTCTAAAGGTAATAACATTGTCAATTTATTAATTATCTTGGTAGTATTGAATTACTTATGTACTCATTTAATCTTATTTCAATGTTATGCAAGACGGGCTTCAGGACACACCCCCTATTTCTGAAGCTGAATCGTCTAAGAAGAGAAAGCGACGGGGCGTGGTTTGTGGCACGAAGATTGCTAATTTGGTTCACACACTTGGGATGAGGATAACAGTGGAATGTTCTGTGGATGGAAATGGACTAGTGGTGAAGGAAGTCCGGAGTATGTTGTGCCACCAAATTGGGGCATGTGTGTGACAGAAGATTCTAATGCTAGCACCCTCATACAGCCAACTACATGAAGAAGACTGGGATAATGTCATTAACTATTTAAGCGTAAGTTCTAACCCAATATTTACAAGCATTTTGGTTGTTTGATTGTGTTGTTAAAAATTGGCTCACTTGAGCCATTCTAATTGTTTTGTAGCCTCATTTTATTTTGTCAAAGGATGACACTCTTCTATGGGAGTTTATAACAAGAATTGCAAATAACCGCTACAAGAACTGGACGTCAGACTGCTTCCATCACTATCTGAGGTATGGGTAGAAGGTGCATAAGGAGTTTGTCCACCGCAAGGAGATGTGGACTTGGCTTGGTTAATCACTTCAAGGAGCCTGCACAGCTAGTACTGTGTTTTCTAAATTACCTTTTTCGGGTAACAAAAATTATTATAAGATTTTTTTTTTTTAATTCTTAACTTTCCATCGATTATGAAGGCAAAATCGGAAAGAATGAAAGCTGCCCGAGATGCAAAGATGAACCATCATTGCGGAAAGACCCCTTTCTCCATGAAGGCAATCCAACACCAAGTGAAAGGCCACAAAGCCCAACATGTCGTAACATATCAAGATGCATATTCCCTGGAACCTGAAAATGCTGACATAGTGGTATTCCTTGTTAATCTTTGTTTTCATTTATTTATGTGTTGATAAATAAGTCATGTTTTGGAACATGTGAATGATATTGTGGAATATGTTCCAATGATATTGTGAATTTGTTCTGTGAGTACATTATGATCAATTGTTCTATTCAGTGTGTAGATGTTATCATATTTCACTTCGTCATTTGTTATGATCATTTGTCTTTAAATTTGTTATGTTAACATGTCACTTTTAAGTTTGTCGTGAAATTATAATTTTTCTGTTCATTGTTGTCTTCTTTGTGTAAATGTTATCAGATCAATGCTCATTGATGAATTTATTTTACTCCTCTTCTGCATAGAATAAAATGAATGCCGAGGTGAAGCAGCTGATTGATGAGCAGCATTCAGATGATCCAAGCATCATTGCCGACCCTCTCTCAACGAGTACCCAGCTGGATATCATTTCAAGAGCTGTCGAGCCAAAAAATAAACTCAAGTTTCTGGAGTGGGTGGAAATTTTAAGAGGCCTCCTCGCCCGAGAGGCGGGGCAGCTAACAAAGCATTAAAGGAAGAGCTTGTAAGGGCTAAAGAAGTGGCTGCAAAAAAAGATGCCGAGTTTGAGGATAGGCTGAAGGCTCTTGAAGAAATGCTGCGAGGGGCTCCTTCTGGACATGGGGGTAATGCTTCTGATGGTGCGAGTTTTGATCGCCCAACTCTCTGAATACTTATGATGAATTTTTTGAACTTGTGTGTTTATGATGTGGACAAGTTTTTCCATGTAAACTGATTACTGGATATGTCCAGCTATGTACTTTGTGAACTATTTTGTCGTAGCAGATTTGTGTTACTATTACTAGCTGTACCATTATAACAGGGATGTTTTGCAGTATCTTATGCGGCCGTCAATAATAAAAAAAGCATAATACCCATTATTACGTGACATGGAAAATAACACATTACATCACTTAAATGACTGACAAAGCACACAATCATACTTATGAAGGACGCCATTTAATCTGTTCTACGCGACTGACATTATATAATATCACTTATACGACACACTTTGTGCAGTAAAATAAGTATTGATACCTTGTAAAAAATACATTTATGTGACACATGTAACGACTTATGTGTCACATTTATGTTACTGTCACTTAAGCTCTTATATGACTATGTGCTTTAAGTACTGTCACTTCGAATCTTATGCGACGCAACTTATGTGACTGGATCTTATGTGACTGCCATAAGTCGCAATAGGATTTATGCGACTAAAAAAGCCTTATGCGACTATTTTTGGTCAGTCACCAAAACGCAAATCTAGCATAGTGACAGTGAAGTATGTGATATAGCTCACAAAAATTGTCAGTGTGATTTCTATCACTATATCATTGAATGAAGCCGAGCCACAATACGGAAACTAGTCCAAAAATGAGCCGTTACCTACACTGACCAAACAAAAAAGTGTTATGTAATGTGAAAAAATAGAGCAAGAGAAAAAAGTGGGGAAAAAAAGATGAAGATGGTAATAGGGGTAGTTCTTACTCTCCAATGGAAACGTTTGTGAAAAACTTCATTATGCCAGTCCAATTGAATTTTTCACCAAGGACCATTTGATAAAATAGCTGAAATACAACGATGCCTGTTCAACACTTTGTGGATGAACAATGAAGGTACATCAACTCAAAGGAAACACTATGAACATCAAGAATTAGCATTCAAATATTAAAACAGAAATGTGTAACCTTAATACCAATCATTCATCAGAGATTCTCCTTCGATTATACTTGTGTACCTAGGTCTTTCATGAGGTCCACAACAGCAGTAGGATCAGTGGCATTTAGAAACTCTCCTAGTTGCAATTAAGTATTACTGCTATATGAAAAAAGCACAGTTAGGATCGTTAGTTAGCGTTCCCTAGCAGGTACCGATACCTGCCAGGTATATGAAGCAGCGAAAACTTAATACAGAATTGTAAAGTAAAGTGACAAAGTAATTTATAGTGGAAACTCAGATACTTTAACTAATATCATAGAAAAACCACTACCTTTTAGTAGGACTAGAAGGATTTCAGAACAGGTACTTGTATTACTATGTTCTCGGTTACATTAGTAAGCCCAATAACCCAACCACACTCGGTGGTGTACCGCCCTACTCTCAGACGAACCTTAGTCGTGATCTCACTGATTAGTCACCGCATAACATGTAACTATTCCACTCTTCTGGCTTAGATCGCTGACCTTCTTCCATCGAGGTACACCTTCACGCTGTCGTAGCTCAGCTCGTCACAGTCACGTGAACTTCCACCGCCAAGGATAGCCGCATAGAGTCCAGTCCTAAAGGTAGCCGTGGCTGCCTTTTTATATCTCGACCCCCCTTGGTTACCCTAGATTTTCTTAACCAAAAACCCAAAGATCTCGTTGCCAAATCGCATCCAAGATCATGTCATCCCATAATAACCTGATTCTCTCACTAATTAGATCGTCCCATACCGATCTAATAGGATATGGTCCATGCATTCAGCTGTCTAAGATATAGCGCACACAGTCCACCAGAATACACGCTTTATATTCAGTTTCTTAAAATATAGCGCACACTGTCCACCAAATCTTCGATCGTCTTTCCCAATCTTGAACCAGGATATTTGACTTTATATTTGAAGATCATTCAGCATATATACCAGCTGAATCCCAAATATCTCCACCGATATTCTCCTCTAGCCACGAGCTGAGGTACCAATACCTCCAGAGTATCTGTGCATCAATCTGCACAATCACATATCTGTTACTTCTCGAGTACCTGTGCATCAACCTACACGTTCAAGTAACATATCAAAAGGATGTTTGTCACATCAAAACACATTGGAGTACGCGTTCTCCGAGGGTAAACATACTCTAACAAAGTCTCCCTTTTTTTATGATGACAAACATCTTCTTCACAAGAGATTATAATCACGTGAAAACACACACATGTATCAATCTACACTAGCTTCATGCCAGTAGTATCATGTTCAAAGTTTTAAGTACGATGTTAGGTAAGTTTCTCCCTCACAATATGTAAGATCTAGTTCACCCTTACGCAGGTTCTAGTACACCATTACATCATGAAAGTTCTAGTCAGTTCCCACTCACGTTCACTGATCTAGTTCACCCTTAAGAAGGATCTAGTACACAGCAACATATTCACAGCTCACCATACATCCTCTCAGTGCCCATGCAGTTCCCCCTCAGAGAGGCGCAATCATGTTCATAGATATTATTCCCCTCCGAGTATGCACGTCCTTATCTTCCTTTTGTTGGCATCACCTAAAAGCTCAACGAGTGAAGTAAGTGCACAGATATGCAGAGCATATATAGTCAGTCCATTAATTAGACCATAAAAACACGGGAAACAAAATAGTTCATCTACATCAGAGCATATAGTCTTCATTATACGCAGAGCATCAATTATAAGTTTGACTAAAGGATACGAAACATCAAGATATGAGAAGCAACCAACAAAACACAACAAGGAACTAGAGTTGATGATCTGGGAAGTCAAAGATGGACTGACCATGGGAACATACTCTGTCCGTTTGCATCAGAGGTAGGAGACTTGAGAACGATGTTATGGGCGACAGATTCAAGGTGCTGCAGCATACACTTACTTTCTGAGGATTTAGTGGTCATCCGGAGCATATATCTAAGTTGGATCATCGCCTTCTGAGTGTTAGCCAACTAGTCATCCCCTTGAGGTGCATCCGCCTGGTGAGCATCACCACATCCATCAGCAGTTGCCTTTTTGGGATGTAATTCATCCTTCCTCGTTGGAATGAATACACTTTAATTTCCTCAAGTTGCTCTCATATTTCCTTCTGAAGGACCCCACATCATCCGTATAGTTGATGTGTACCTGCCTCATCCTTCTCTCCGTACCGCAATTTTTTTTGAAGTACTTAGGTACGGGAGAGGTTATACCTCTATGGGATTAGCATAACTCCTATAATGCATTACCATGGTGGGCAGGCTAGGCTGCTCTCTTTTGTTTAGCAGGTTGCAGTCTCGAATGATAATGTACTTTTGTTCTCTCGAGGTAGCAATACTTCCAAGGTGGGTATACAGTGCTACCGTTACCTGTAGAGCTTCGTCACCTTTGTCTGTCATCAATGATCTCCTATGTACAGTTACCCAAGCATGAAGTCCCAAGTCCCTTTCCCACATTACAGATTTCCTTTGCATTTCCCCGTGATCTTTGAAGAGGGTGGTGTGATGTGGTAGCTTTACCCGAGTGGTAGAAGAGAATGCATCACACACAAAAGCATATAACTGTGCATGTGATAATCAAAGTGACAGTACCTCGTGGGGATCATCTCCAGTATATGTAAAATAACAAAGGGCTCATATGAGTGTTTCGCCCATGAGTAGGCTTTGGACGGATGTAGATACCTTCAATCATGTAGGCTTGTGATGAGGGATCAAAATATCAGGAAGGTTCTTTTGGACTAGAAAGAAAGCTTTCTCATCTTTTTGCGAGAAAATCGCACGAATAATAAACACACACAATGCAAGTTCACATGTAAATTTCTAGGTTTGACTGAAATGAACCAACTCAATGGCTCCACACATTCATGCAAATACACACAGGTTAATTATTTCTCACCAATCATTGAGGGCCTCGCGAGGGATGCATACTCAGTTAGGGGAAGTTATACCTAATTCCAAGCTTAGCCTCTCGAGGGGTTCCCGATGAGTGCCTTGGTGAATATACCAGCGATTAGATCCTCTGTTCTACATAACTCCACACCCACATTTCCTTCTCAACACAGTCACATAGGAAGTGATGTTTTATCTCTATATGTTGTACTCCTGCACAGGACTCTTAGAGACATAAATAGCACTAGTATTATCACAGAGATTGGGAACAATCAAATGTAGTACCATAGTCACTTAGCTTTAGTGTTAGCGATAGGGGTTGTCCAATTGTTCCCTGCGAGGTCAGCTTTCGTGTATCCTACCAGTCGGGGATCAGCACCCCTGGGATACCGTAGACATAGGTTGTGTGTTTCCTTCAAGCACCTCAGAGTGCACTCTACTACCTTGATGTATGTTTCTTCGCGAATCAGCTTATCATTCCTCTGTAGAGCGTCTGATCCAAATTTGGAGGGTTCTCATCCCTTCCGAGGGATTCGTACGAAGAGATTAGAGTAGCATTTGAGGTGATCTTTCCTACCAGGCTCAAGGAGACTGTTTCAAGTTGTACAGTGCCTTGTCGAGTATGTGTCCCTGATTGGGATGACTCGAATCTTCAAATCCAGGGGTCTGTGCTATTTATACTGCCTTCCTCAGTACTCCGATCAGGAACGTAGTCTCTACGTCCATCTCCTCGCTCCTTTCAAACAGGTACAGTTCTTCATGCACTGTGTTCACTCAGTCGGAATCCTTCAGCTTAGGCATTCTTGGACGCCTTTAATAAAAGTGTTGGCCCCGACCAGCTTTACCGGGTGTGACCTGATTTTTTGATGCTGTTCAAGCTCTAAAAGCTTGAGCAACTTTACCTAGTGTAAAGTTACCTGACTAGTGACTGCTTCTCAAGCATCTAAAAGCTCAAATAGGTAAATTTCTTCATGCATTGTCCTCACTCAAGCATTCTTTGACCCCTTTAATAAAAGCGCTGGCCCCGACAAGCTTTAATTAAAAAAAATCGAAATCCTTCTGGCCTTCTTCTATGTTCCTAGGTTCAAACAGACAAACAAAAGTAGTGGATGCATACCTATTAAATAACAAACATGGCGAAGAAGTGACATGACTCTGTTGTTCTAGTCCAGCCGACTTGTAGCACTGATAATTCTGAAGCCATACAGACTGGGTATGGTTCCTTGCACTGTGTTTGGTAGACATCGTCTAATCGTGCTCATCGTCAGAGTCTTGAGTGGTCAGATGTTGGACGTCCTCTTGTTGACGTTGTATGTCTTCTTGAGTCCGGGTGGGAACATTGTTCGACTTTGCATTATGTGTTCTCCTTGAGGTGGGTGAAGGTGTATCTTGTCTGTCTTGATCCGTCTATAAGAGATGGTCTACTGGATGAATGTCATTCTCAATGAGACTAAAGTCGTCCTCTTGTACGAGAGGAGGCACTCCATCATCGTGGACTAGCTCTCCCGCCATTACATCATCATCATCATCAAAGATCACGTGAATGCTTTACTCTATTTTTCTCTGTTGGTTGTTGTAGACCTTGTATGCCCTGCTATAGTTAGAGCACCTGATGAACACCCTGAGACTTGATACATTCGGCCTATGATCCCGCTTCCCTCTCGCATCCGCACACAATGTAGTGTTGTCTGTCCTTGATGATAGACATAGTTCCTCTCTAGGGGACAAGGGATGGATCCACTTTAAAATTTAGTTTTCTCAAATTCCTTCACGGTTGCCATCCCTGTATAGGAACAACTGCTCCCTCCGTGTTGCAACATAAGACATTAGTTCTTTCGTACCCAAATAAACTTAGGCTTACTTGGTTTGCGTGCAATATGCGCATCTTTAAATCCACTTATGTCTCTGGTATCCTTTTCGGGGGTCTTCTTGGGTGCGTGCCTTGATGGGAATGTCTGTATCTGTGCTCTTGCTCTACGTTCACCTCTGTGGGGACAGTTCCTTTTGTGGTGGCATTCGTGTCAGCAATGCCAGCACACTTGAGCTTATTTGCCATATCTACTCTGTGTCCTTTTCTCATGATACCAACGTAGTGGAAATTGCCTTCTGGAGTGGTCTTCCTTCTTGCAATGAGAGCATACATGATCTAGGGTGCCACACCTAGTTTGAATCTTCTTATCCTCATGCTTTCGACGTAAGCATCCTTGTGGAGATGTCATGTCTGGCCACAGTGCCAGCACACCTTGTGATGCTTGAGGTCCACGTATTTGCTACGTCTATGTAAGAGGGATGTCTTTGCTATTTTGAAGGCGAAGTCAATGTGAGAGGGCTTCATACGCCTTCTTTCTATCGAAGGGAACCGTACCTTCATCCTTTTGTAGATTTGTTAATGGCCCGACACTTACATTCAGATGGCTTACTGACGAGTTTCATGAGTTCTCCTTCATCTGAAGTCTGAGTAGTGTTCCCTTGTTCGTACTCTATCCCTGGTTTGGACACAAACCGTTTTAAGAAATCTTTTTTGATTTCTCTAAGTTTAGAGTGAGAAATCTCTTTCAACAAGGCCTCTTTGTCATTTTCCTTGGTGGTTTTAGCAACCTCTAATTCAGGCATCAGCTTGGCGTTCACGGATTCTAGTTCAAATACCTTGTCCTCTAGATTTCTGATTCTCTCGACTTGAGCCAGGGCTCCGTCATTATCTATCCTCACATGGGACAGTTGCCCTTCCAGCGAGTGGATCTTTTTCTTTTGCTTGGCTGACCACTGGTTGCCATTGTCTTCCAGTCCAGCAATCTGTTCATCCTGCTCATATAGGCTCGCAGTGAGTTATTCATTTTTTCAGTCAGTTTCCTCGCCAATGCCAATACCTGTTTATTAGACATATTAGATAGACTAGGTATGGTATCTAAATTGATTACCTCATCGTTAGCCATTATGCATGTGGTGTGCCTGAGATCCTCTCCCTCGCTTCCTTCATCACATTCACCCCAAGCTGCTAGTATGGCTTTTGTGACTTTCTGGGCTAGAGGCTCTCCTGCCTTATTGATGTAGTATTCCTTCGCCTTGTGTCCTTTCTTCTTGCAGTGATAGCATATCATATCTTTTGAAGTTGTGTTCCCTTTGAAGGGACCCATCTGTTCAGCGCCAGCCATTCTGAGAGCTCTTTTTATGTGGGCAGACGCCTCATCCTCACATTCATCAGTGTCATAAGTCTGGGCCAGCTCATGCCCTTTCCACTTTTAGTGCTATTGAGTGTTCCTTGTCAGGGGCCGTCGGGCAGGTTTCCTATATTGTATTCCATGATTGCTCTGGAGCCTTGCCACGAGTTCCTCAAGGCTTAATTCCTTGATATCCTTCTGAGCTTGAAGTGCTAAGGTCACAGTGTCCCATTGGTGGTTTAGGGCTTGACGAAAGTGGTGTGTGACCTTCCACTCAGAGATGCTTTCCCCGAGGAACTCCTCTGTCCAATGTATCCTTGGACATGAGAGTGGAACACTTCATGCGACTCATTCTTTCCTTGCATGTCATTGTCGTAGTCCTTCATGGCAACCAAGATTCGATTCTTCTTAACTTCCTCACTTCCTGAGTACAGCCTCTTAAGTGCATCCCAGATTTCCTTGGCGGTCTTGTAGTGGAGCAACTTCTTTAGATCTCCCGGGCCAAGTGCTGAGTGTCAATCTTTTTGGCTCTGCTATTCTTCTCAAGAATTTCATTGTCACTGTCATTGTAGTCATCCCTACTCTTTTCTTTGGTAGGGTCTTTGGCGTCCTTGATGAGTACGAGTTCTTTTTCTATTATCATCTAGAGATGTCCATCCAGGGAGCATGTGTGTGACTCGAACTGTTCTGCCCACCAGTTGTATTCTCTAGGCTTCAGCTGAGATGGCTTTCAAAATGAGTCGTTGATTGTGGACATCTTACTTGCAAAGCTAACTAAGAATCTAGAGACTAGGCTCTGATACCACTTGTTAGGATCGTTAGTTAGCGTTCCCTAGCAGGGATCGATACCTTCCAGGCACATGAAGCAGCGTAAACTTAATACAGAATGTAAAGTAAAGTGACAAAGCAATTTATAGTGGAAACTCAGATACTTTAACTAGTATCTAAAAAAACCACTACCTTCTAGTCCTACTAGAAGGATTTCGGAACTTGTACTTGTCTTACAAGACCACTAACCCATCCACATTAAGTGGTGTAGCGCCATACTCTCAGACAAACCTTAGTTGTGATCCCACTGATTAGTCACCACACAACAGGTAGGTGTTCCACTAGTTTTGCTCAGATCACTGACCTTCTTCCGTCGAGGTACACCTCTACGCTGTCGTAGCTCAGCTCTTCATAGTCACGTGAACTTCCACCGCCAAGGATAGCCGCACAGAGTCCAGTCCTAAAAGTAGCCGTGGCTAGCTTTTTATATCCCGACCCCCTTGGTTACCCTAGATTTTCTTAACCAAAAGTCCAAAGATCTTGTTGCCAAACCACGTCCAAGATCTTCTAGCAAATCATGCCATCCAATAATAGCCTGATTTGCTAACCAATTAGATCGTCCCATACCGATCTAACTGGATGTGGTCCATGCATTCAGTTGCCTAAGATATAGCGCACATAGCCCACCAAAATATACGCTATATATTCAGTTTCCTAAAATATAGCGCACACTGTCCACCAAATCTTCGATCATCTTACCCAATCTTGAACCAAGATATTTGACTTTATCTTTGAAGATCATTCATCATATGTATCAACTGAATCCCGAAAATATCTCCACCGACATTCTCCTCCTCTAGCCACGGGGTACCAATACGTCCAAAGTATCTGTGTATCAACCTGCACACTCAGGTATCCGTAACTTCTCGAGTACATGTGCATCAACCTGCACATTCATGTAACATATCAGCATGATCTTTGGCACATCAAAACACATTGGAGTACGCGTACTCCAAACTCTCTATGTGTATCACCTTCAATACAAAGCCCATAAAGATAGTTGAAATTAGTACACCATGGCCGGAAAACGGCAACATCTGTGCCCCACAACACAACACCAATACAACATAACCCTAAAATTAATTTTAAGGGTATTCTACTATGTGAAACATGACCAACCATTCAAATAATTCACTGTCTAAATTGATCAGAAGTTGACCAAAATCAAAATAATTCACTATCTAAATTTCCCTAAGTCAAATTTCATTTAAAGTTGACCAATGATTTACGAAATTTGATCAATATTGAACTAAAATTTCATATCATACTAGATCGGTTTCGTTAGACGGTATGACACCGAGTTAAACTAATCTCATTGAACCAAAATCTAATGTCATGCTAGCTTGATTTCTCGAGCCGTTATAAGCACGTATTAAACCAATCTCCTGGAACCAAAATTCCATATTACGGTAGATCGATTTCTCAAGATGATATTAAAATTATGTTAAACCAATTTATTGAACTGAAATTCAATGTCACACTAGATTGATTTCTAAAGATGATATAAATATATATTAAACTAATCTTATCGAACATAAATTTTATATCACACCAAATTGATTTTTAAAGACGAACTGAATTTGTATTAAATCAATCTCATTGAACCAAAATTCCATAACACTAGGTAAGTTTCTCAAGATGGTCTAAAGCTATATTAAATCAATCTCACTGAACCAAAATTCCACATTATAACCAGATTGATTTTTCAAATGATCTAAAACTGTATTAAATCAATCTTATTGAAACAAAATTTGATATCACACTAAATTGATTTCTCAAGACGGTCTAGAAGCGTATTAAACAAATCTAAATTATAAAAGTTCAATATCACAATTGATTGATTCACTCGAACGAAATAAACATCACTAAATCAATACAAACGTAACAGTTTAGTGTCAAAGTTGATTAAGGCGTGGCCGGAATCAATGGCTGAAGTAGGCATCTCGATCAGCCTGGAATGAAGTTAAAGACTAAAGACCAATAGCAAAACGGTAGGCATTTGGAGAAGCTGGATTCAAATGATAGTATATCCAATTGGTCAAACAACTAAGTGCTAGGTCAGTTAAGTCTGTAACTTTGGGGGTCAATCTGTAATTAGTGAGAACTTCAGGGACTCATGTTAGAGGCGGTCAAAACCTGGTTTTAAGTAATTCCCAATTTGGTAATTAGAATTTTTACGAGAACAATAGCGAGCTGAGCTAGCTTAGAGCGATTGAAGAGAGATCTTGTAATTGCCAAAGAGGTGGAGCTCGACATTTTTAGAGGAGGCTTTTGGTTGGTTGAATTCATCAATAAAGATCGGTCACAGTTGCTAGAGTAGGTTTGGTCACACCAGCTATTTCCAACCAGGGTAAAATAGAGTGTGTTGTTTGATTTTGTTAATTTGTTGCTACATTTCGATCTTACATCTTTACAATTGGTATCAGAGTCATCAGCGACGCAATGGCATCGATGAAGGTTAAGATTGACCGGTTTGATGGAAAACGGGACTTTTCCCTTTTGGAAGAAGAGGATGGAAGCTGTCCTTGTGTTAGATGAAAGTGTCTAAGGCTTTAGAAGGTGAAAGCAATTTCCCTGCAACAATGACAGAAGATGAGAAGATGATCGGTCAATATTCTGACTAATTATTCACTCCATTCGATGAAGGATAACACTCGTTCTCTCGGTAAATTGTCATTATTTGACATCTTCATCGAGTGTTTCAGGATGAAAGATATATCACTGTGATGGGGTGTATTTGTATGACTCATTATATCAGTTAAACCCACCAAATTAAACACTTAGTCCCTTGAACATGTACTTGTTGAGGTTGTTTTGTGTTTCAGTTAACGTTAAGAAGTAAAGTGGAAACGAGCTTAAAAAGGGAATTTTATGCTAAAAAGATCGCAAGTCTCAAAAGCGCCCGAGAAACCCAGCCCAGCGCCAGCGCCCAGCGTCTCAGCGCGCCTGCCGAGCTATCCAAGGCCTCAATTCAAGTTGCCCAGACAAACGAACAAATCTGGAAATTCCACCTCGACCAAAATGTTCTAAATGACAAATAAAGTGGAGAATATCGAGATACCAAGGGCAACGCTCGAGCCAATTGGAAGTTGGCTCAGTTCCAAGCAAAAGTCCCGCACGCCAATGGACCAAGACCGAGTTGCTCGAGCAAACAAGCTCATCTTCAAAATCTAGCTCGACCAACTTGTTCCAAATATCAAAAGACTCGGACAATATCAAATTCCAGGCAAAAGAGCTCCGGTCAATTTCAGCTCCATACTACTCAATTCCGGAGCCATTTGGAAGCTCCCTGCTCAAGGAGCAGCTGTCCTTTGGAAGTACCCTGCTCAAGGAGCAGCTAGCCTGTTGAAACACACTCCTCAAAGGCTGCAAGCTCCTTGAGAGCACCTTGCTTAATGGCGGCTAGCTTAGGGGAGAAGGAAAGCCCCAAAGCTTGGCACTTGGCACCAAAGAGCTTAATGGCGGCTTGCTTATGGATGAAGAGAGGTCTAAACAACTGCCATTTAGCACCATCTAGCTTAGGGAAGCAGCCTCCTAAATGGCTATAAAAGGATGAGCTCCCCTCCTTAGAAAATCATCCCTTAATCATCTCATCACACTTCTCTCTTGTACTCTTGTTGGTTCTTGAAGTACAACTCTCTACTCTTGTTTGTTCTTGAGTATTCTTGCTTGTTCTTGAGTTACTCTTGTTTGTTCTTGAGTAAACTCTAGTTTGATCTTAAGTACTCTTGTTTGTTCTTGAGTTACTTCTTTCCAAAACCTTATTTTCTTGTCTTTGATTCTCAAAATCATTTACTTTATGTTGTACTTAGCTATGATATCCACCTCTATGGATACTTGTTGCTAAACTCTTCATTCGGTTGAAGGGGAGTACTAGTATCACACAAATGTTTTAGACCCTTTTCTTAGTGCTTCTTTGTGTTCAAAACTTGTTCTATGTGCCATATACTAGGTTAGAACATTCATGGTTGAGTGGATGCTTGAAATGGCAAAGCTCTTTCATGGGGTTCGTGAACATACATGGTTAAGTGGATGCTTGAAATGGCAAAGCTTTTTCATGGAGTTCAACCTCTTTTAAAACACCTTTTGGTTGATCGGAAATGATTGACCAAATGGATGCACATAGGCTAATATACCTTGAAATGGGGTATTAGTCTAGATAGAACAAGTGCTCTATGTCTTGAAATGGACTAGACAATGTGGCAAATCGAGTGCTGGAAATGGCCTTGATACATCTTTGAACACTTAGTATGATCATTAGAGGTCAATGATAAACAAGTTGTGATACAAGGCCCCTACACCGAGTCTTCCCTTTAAAACATCAACTGCTTACTTTCAGTATAAATATCAACTGTTTCTTTCAGTACAAATATCAACTGCTACTTTCAGCAAGTCTTGTCCATCAAGCAATTACTTTCAGCAAGTCTTGTCTTTCAAGCACTTACTTTCAGTACTTTATTTTTCTGCAATTTACTTTACAGTATTATTTTCCAGCACTAAAAACTCAACCAAAAACCCCAATTGTCTTTACTTTCTTTCTTTTACAAAGAACAACTGTTCCAACCATACTCCCTTGGGTTCGACCCCTACTTACCGCTCTACTAGTCCTTTAGTGAGCCACGAGTAGTGGAAAACATAAATTGTAAATTTGCAGGTCACAACGACGGCCTGTCAAATTTTGGCGCCGTTGCCGGGGAGCTACGCACGGTGAATTTTGTTCTTTCAATTTTTCGTTTATTTCTTTTTTTTTTGTTTATTTCGTACTTCTTGCTATTCGGTGAATTCTCCTAGTTCGTTATTTTCAACTGCCTTGTTTTCCGATTTCCGGTTATTTCGATTTCAATTTCTAGCTTTTAGGGGGTTCTGTCACCAAGACTTACGAGTCTAAGGAGATTGGGTTTTAAGTGAGACCGCTGTGACTCCTCCAATCTCCTGGGGACCCTTTGTTGCTAGTCTGTTCTTGTTATTCGGCGCTTGATATTCGGTGCTTGCTATTCTCGTAACATGTCTCACGCAGGCAGTGTAGTTGGTGGCAATAGTCACAATGAAGAAGTAGAACAGGTTGTCCGAAACAGAGAAGGAGTGCTGCCACAACAACAGGGATCGATGGTCCAGAATGGAGAGATCCGGGGGGCTATCCCGGGACAATTTCAACAACAACCAATCCAACCACAACCGTACCAGCAATACCCACAATATCCACCCCCATATCAACAGTACCCACCACCTCCATATCCACAGTATCCACAACCGCCCTACCCACAATATCCACCACAATACCCACCACTACCATACCTTCCACAACAACCATACCCACCACCTCAGAGACCTCCACGCCAGCCAGTAGTTGGAGATGATGATGAGGAGAACGAAAATGAAGGACCTACAATGGGCGAGCTCTCGGTCCCAAACTTCAAGGACCAGTCATGGTGCATCTACGAAGGACCAGACCTCGCCGCTATAACAATCAACACCTCAGTCGTTCATCATCTGCCCAAGTTCTCTGGAACCAAGGGAGAGTCGGCCACATCTCACCTGACACGCTATCACGGGATATGCTTGAACCTAAAGCCATACGGAGTCGACGTCGATGACTTCAAACTGAAGGCATTCTACTTCTCACTTACAGACGCTGCTACAGATTGGTTCTTATCCTTGCCCTCTGGTAGTATATACACATGGGAGCAGATGCAGAGGCAGTTCGTCGGCAAGTACTATCCAGCAGGGCATGCAATGCAAGTCCGGAGACAGTTGCAAGAGCTCAAGCAAGGCCCAAACGAGAACATGTACGAGTACGTGGAAAAATTCAATGCCTTGGAGAAGAGTTGCTGCAACCTTGAGCTCCCAGAGAAATTAGTCGTCGAGTATATGCTAGATGGACTTCGCAGACTGGATAGGAAACTACTAGAGGCCTCAGCTGGAGGCAACCTCATGAACCTGACCCCAGCCAGAGTCCGACAGAAGATACAAGAAGTGGCAGAAAGTGAGCGATTCCAGGATGAATCTACGAGAGAGGACGAGTATGCCCGAACAAGAAACGTGTCAAAAGTTGAACCCTCAGTCAGTGCCATGGCCGAACAGATCAAGGAGCTTAAGGAAATGATGCAGCATGTGATCAGGAGGCAACCAGTCCAGACTAAGCCATGCGGCTTTTGTGAAGCTACAGATCACAAGACAGACGAGTGCCCTACCTTAGTGGAAGACGACCAGGCTGAGGTCAATGCCGTAGGAGATTATCAGGGTTATGGCAACCGGCCAGGGCCAGTCCGACAATATGGCGCAGCCACGACTAATCAAGGAGTCAACGGACGGCCCTGGAAGAGCAACAATCAGCAGCATCAGGCCCAGAGAGAGCCAGCACGACAGGGTGCGCCTCAGCAGACCCAGCAGCCCTACCAGCACCCACATCATCAGTTTCGGCAGAATGCGCCTGGACAGTATCAGCAGAGAGGGCCGAACAATAATCAGGCAGGTCCGAGTAATCACGGCTCCAACAAGTCTCTTGAAGAGATGATGAAAGAACTGACAACAACTGTGGCCCATCACATGGCCAAGACCGACGGAGCAATAACCGACTTGCAGAAACAGATGTCCCAGATGGCCACAACAGTCTCAAGGCTCGAAGACAACACAGGACGGCTTCCCTCGCAGACCATTCAGAATCCGAAGGGGAACGTCAGTGCAGTGACATTGAGGAGTGGACGAAGGGAATCAGAGGGCGAGAATCAGCAGGAGCCCGAGGAAGAAGCGACCGAACCTGATGCCTTCGGCCCGGAGGAGCCCGGACCAAACCTGGTTCCAGCAGTAGGGGCCTCTCGGCCAGGCCCGGTTCCTATCTCTGAGAATTCCAACGCCCAGGTACCCTTACCTTTTCCTGTGCAGGTTCGAGCTCCGAAGAAGTTTGGGAAGTGTGGGAACTATTCAGCAAGGTGGAAATCAACATCCCACTCCTTGAGGCCATCAAGCAGATCCCGAGGTACTCCAAGTTTCTGAAGGAGTTGTGCACGAACAGACGGAGAGGAACCCAACCCGACCAGGAGCTCATGAGCAGGAATGTTTCAGCAGTAATTCAGCGCAAGGTGCCACCAAAATGCGGTGATCCAGGCACATACACCATTCCCTGCACGATCGGTAACATCAGGCTAGAAAATTGCATGCTTGATCTTGGTGCCTCTATCAATGTTTTACCGTATTCGATATACTCCTGCTTGCGCATTGGTCCTCTAGAACCTGCAGGTCTTACCATACAGCTGGCGGACAGGTCATGCAAGCAGCCCGAGGGCAAGATTGGGGATGTGCTAGTACAGGTCGGAGAGCTAGTGTTCCCAGCAGACTTCTATGTGCTCAAGATGAAGAACTGCAGCCCGACAGACCATGCGCCAATCCTACTCGGCCGGCCATTCCTGAAAACCTCAAAGATGAAGATAGATTGCGACACTGGGACACTGACCATGGAGGTTGAGGACGAGATGATAAGTTTTGACATCTTCAGGGCCATGAAGCATCCTACAGAATACGAGGCGGTCCATGCCTTAGACACCTTGGACGACCTTGTCGAGGAGGTACATCCGGAGAGAAGGACCGACCCACTAGAGCAAGTCATCGAGGAGGCCGTGTATTCACCAGAGGACTCATATGAGCATACAGAGGCCATCTTAGACGTGCTAGACCAGCTCGAGATTGCCCAGCCACTCACACCGAGGTATGAGGTTAATGCAATTCGTTTGTTTAAATCACAAGTGTGTTTGCCTTCTGTTGTGCAGGCACCTACAGTTGAATTGAAGCCTCTACCCAGTCACTTGAAGTATGCATTCTTAGGGGAGAATAGCACGCTGCCAGTCATCATCAAGAGCGGCCTAGAAGCAGATCAGGAGCAGCAGTTGATTGGAGTGCTGACCGAGCACAAACTGGCCATTGGATGGACATTAGCCGACATCAAGGGAATCAGCCCGGCAGTTTGTATGCATCGGATATTGCTGGATGATGGAGCGAAGCCTTCGAGGGAGCCTCAACGCAGATTGAATCCTATTATGATGGAGGTGGTCCAGAAGGAAATTCAGAAGTTGTTGGATGCAGACGTGATCTACCCGATCTCGGACAGTCAGTGGGTGAGTCCGGTACATGTTGTGCCGAAGAAGACAGGGATCACAGTGGAGAAGAATGCCGAGGGCAAGATGGTCACGACATGAGTCAAGAATGGATGGCGCATGTGCATAGACTACAGGAAGCTGAACGCAGTTACGCGCAAGGATCACTTTCCTCTTCCATTCATTGATCAGATGCTCGACCGCTTGGCAGGTAAGCCTTATTTTTGCTTTCTAGATGGATTTTCAGGCTATAATCAGATTCCCATAGCACCCGAGGATCAGGAGAAGACGACCTTCACATGTCCATTCGGTACGTTTGCTTTTTGCCGGATGTCCTTTGGCTTGTGTAACGCACCCGGCACTTTTCAGCGGGTCGTTACTAGCATATTTTCTGACATGATAGGTTCATTCATAGAGGTATTCATGGATGATTTTACTGTGCACGGTGACACTTTTGATGCATGCTTAGATAATTTAAGTACAGTTTTAGCACGTTGTGTTTCTATGAATTTGGTACTCAATTATGAAAAGTGTCACTTTATGGTTACGCATGGAGTAGTACTCGGTCACATTGTCTCACATGAGGGTATAGAGGTAGACAAAGCTAAGATAGATTTGATTGTTACTCTGCCATATCCCTCTACAGTCCGTGATATTAAGTCGTTTCTAGGGCATGCTGGTTTCTATCGTAGGTTCATAAAGGATTTCTCTAAAAAGGCGCTGCCTTTATCTAATCTCTTGCAGAAAGATGTTCCTTTTGAGTTTACAGATCAATGCAGGGCAGCATTTGACGAGCTGAAGGAGGCCCTCACCAGCACGCCCATCATTAGAGCTCCGGACTGGACACAGCCCTTTGAGATTATGTGTGACGCGAGTAATTATGCTGTAGGAGCAGTTCTCGGTCAGAAGGTGGACAAGAAGCCCGTGGTGATCTACTACGCTTCGAGGACACTAGATGTGGCCCAGAAGAACTATCGACCACAGAGAAGGAGCTACTAGCCGTGGTCTTTGCCTTGGAGAAGTTCAGGTCTTATTTGCTATGTACTAAAGTTGTTGTCTATTCTGACCATGCAGCTATTAGGTACTTGATGACGAAGAAGGAGGCAAAGCCGAGGCTCATTAGGTGGATCCTGCTCCTACAGGAGTTTGACGTAGAGATCAGGGACAAGAAGGGCATAGAGAACACAGTAGCCGATCACTTGAGCCGCCTTGTCCGAGAGGAGGATGCCGGGCAGATTACCGAGACGTTTCCAGATGAGCACTTATATGCTATTTCGGGTAAGATGCCATGGTTCGCTCCCCTAGTGAACTACCTGGTAGGAGGTAAGTTCCCGCCCTCATATTCTAGGGCACAGTGTTTGAAATTGAAGCATGATGCTAAATATTATGTGTGGGATGATCCGTACTTGTGGAAAATAGGTGTAGATCAGATTCTTAGACGGTGCATCCCCGATGATGAGATTGCTTCAGTTATTAGCTTTTGCCATGAGTTAGCATGTGGTGGCCATTTCGGCCCTAGGAGGACGGCTAGGAAGATTTTAGATAGTGGTTTCTTTTGGCCGCATGTTTTTAGAGATGCCTACAACCATTGTAAGAGATGTGATAAATGCCAGCGTGTAGGTAATATTTCGGCCAGACAGGAGATGCCACAGGTCCCCATACTAGTGAATGATGTGTTTGACATTTGGGGAATAGATTTTATGGGTCCTTTTCCTGTTTCGTGTGGCTATTCTTATATCTTAGTTGCAGTTGACTATGTGTCCAAGTGGGTAGAGGCCAAGGCCACTAGGTGTGATGATGCTAAAACTGTCATAGACTTTTTGCGCACTAACATCTTTTGCAGATACGGAGTACCTAAGGCCATTATCAGCGATCAGGGAACACACTTCTGCAACCGAATGATGGCATCCACACTGAAGCACTACCATGTTCACCACCGGACTTCCACTGCATATCACCCCCAGACGAATGGGCAAGCGGAGATCTCCAACCGCGAAATTAAGGGAATTCTGGAAAAGATGGTAGGCCCGACCAGGAAGGATTGGAGCCAGCGGTTAGATGAGGCACTTTGGGCATACAGGACAGCCTACAAGACACCGATAGGCACCTCGCCTTTTCGGTTGGTCTATGGGAAGGCGTGTCACTTACCAGTCGAGCTAGAGCACAAGGCTTATTGGGCACTGAAGAAGTGCAACCCAGACTTACAGGCTGCTGGACTAGACAGGAAGCTCCAACTGTGCGAGCTCGAGGAGTTGCGACTCGAGGCCTATGAGAATCAAACCGACTACAAAGCACGGACGAAGCTCTACCATGATAAGTTCATTCTTCGGCGGCAATTTGAAGAAGGACAACAAGTGCTGGTTTTCTCCTCACGGCTAAAATTGATGCCCGGGAAGCTAAAATCTAGATGGACCGGCCCCTTCACAGTAACTAAGGTGTTCAATCATGGGGCGCTCGAGCTGGAAAGCCCAGCGAATGGAAGCCGATTCACGGTAAATGGGCAGCGGGTCAAACATTACCATAACGAGATTGACCTGACACCTCAACTTTATGACCTAGCCGTGC
This sequence comes from Rhodiola chrysanthemifolia, assembly GCA_033675395.1. Classification (NCBI taxonomy): domain Eukaryota; kingdom Viridiplantae; phylum Streptophyta; class Magnoliopsida; order Saxifragales; family Crassulaceae; genus Rhodiola; species Rhodiola chrysanthemifolia. The sequence continues at coordinate 13,993,728 of CM066208.1, read as the reverse complement.
CACCAGACCCCTCTTGAGCGAGGTATCGTCGAGCCAACGACGTTAAACAAAGGCACTTGCCGGGAGGTAACCCGACACCATTTTGTTTTACTCGGCATTTAGTTTAATTTAGGTTTTTTCGTACTCACCCCCTTGTACTTGGAAAGAAATTGACTTTTTGTACAGGAACACAGGACTGCGCCCGAGGAACACCGGGGCGCGACCGAAAACCATAGGGGAGTTCCGTTCTCCTTTCTTATGTCATTTCTTTTCCACTTCTACCTTTTTGTCTTTTGAGCTAGGTCATGCCGTGAGGCATGGCTTCATTCAAAAGTGTGGGGTGAGTCATTGCACATAGTAATCGGCATGTTTTCCTTTCCTTAGATTTTTATCTTTTTGAACCTTTTGAACATAACTTCCACGATGTGAAATAGATGGATCCAATTCATACATTACCTTGTGAGATCTAAATTGTGTTAGAACTTTAGAATTTAACTTTTTATTTGTCCTTGCGTGCCGAGATAAAAAGGGATGTGGAGTTGACAGAAAATGCCCTAGAAAGGTTTGACAAGCACTCCAAAGACCAGATCTCGCTATATGGTTATCCGAAGTTAGTGGAGGTTAGCGCTTCGGGTTACTTGGGTTTCGAGTGGACTCCGCCATGCAGCGTTTATGCAAGAGGCGGGACGGGAATCAAACCGTCCTATCTCTAGTCTTAGTAGCCGGGAAAAGAGCCGAGTGACCCTCGTCTTGACCCGCGCGAAAGGGCGAGGATGAGAAAGAGCGGGGAGGTATTTCCATATGCTCTCGGGCGATGATTGGACCTCCCAAGGATAAAGAAAATGGACAAGCATTCACCAAGAGCAAAGCTCGGAAAAGTCAAATCAAAGACCAAAGGCCAAATTGTGAAGGTTTTAACCAAAGGCAAAAAAAATGAAGTTCTTCAATTCAATATCAAAGGCCAAAAGTCACTCCAAAAGGCTGTCCAAGCAATCAACAAAAAGACTCGACTCATTTAGCCCGAATAAATCAAGTGCTAGAGAAAGCTACGGAAGATAACCATATAGTACGAGTTCGGTCCGAAGAGTGCATACAAGAACCTAAGAAGGGCTATCTCCCAATCATCCTAATTGGTTTGCATCACGGCTCGGAGGTACAACTATCAAGTTTTCTTCTAAAAATTTGAGCACAATTTAGTTCGGTAACAAGTAAGCAATGCATGAATAGGATGCATCTAGACTAAGCATTCGTTGTTTATTGCCTCCTGTTAGCTAGTCTTGTTCGGGACGAACAAGGATAAGTGTGGGGTGTTTGATGGGGTGTATTTGTATGACTCATTATATCAGTTAAACCCACCAAATTAAACACTTAGTCCCTTGAACATGTACTTGTTGAGGTTGTTTTGTGTTTCAGTTAACGTTAAGAAGTAAAGTGGAAACGAGCTTAAAAAGGGATTTTTATGCTAAAAAGATCGCAAGTCTCAAAAGCGCCCGAGAAACCCAGCCCAGCGCCAGCGCCCAGCGTCTCAGCGCGCCTGCCGAGCTATCCAAGGCCTCAATTCAAGTTGCCCGGACAAACGAACAAATCTGGAAATTCCACCTCGACCAAAATGTTCTAAATGACAAATAAAGTGGAGAATGTCGAGATACCAAGGGCAACGCTCGAGCCAATTGGAAGTTGGCTCAGTTCCAAGCAAAAGTCCCGCACGCCAATGGACCAAGACCGAGTTGCTCGAGCAAACAAGCTCATCTTCAAAATCTAGCTCGACCAACTTGTTCCAAATATCAAAAGACTCGGAAAATATCAAATTCCAGGCAAAAGAGCTCCGGTCAATTTCAGCTCCTTACTACTCAATACCGGAGCCATTTGGAAGCTCCCTGCTCAAGGAGCAGCTGTCCTTTGGAAGTACCCTGCTCAAGGAGCAGCTAGCCTGTTGAAACACACTCCTCAAAGGCTGCAAGCTCCTTGAGAGCACCTTGCTTAATGGCGGCTAGCTTAGGGGAGAAGGAAAGCCCCAAAGCTTGGCACTTGGCACCAAAGAGCTTAATGGCGGCTTGCTTATGGATGAAGAGAGGTCTAAACAACTGCCATTTAGCACCATCTAGCTTAGGGAAGCAGCCTCCTAAATGGCTATAAAAGGATGAGCTCTCCTCCTTAGAAAATCATCCCTTAATCATCTCATCACACTTCTCTCTTGTGCTCTTGTTGGTTCTTGAAGTACAACTCTCTACTCTTGTTTGTTCTTGAGTATTCTTGCTTGTTCTTGAGTTACTCTTGTTTGTTCTTGAGTAAACTCTAGTTTGATCTTAAGTACTCTTGTTTGTTCTTGAGTTACTTCTTTCCAAAACCTTATTTTCTTGTCTTTGATTCTCAAAATCATTTACTTTATGTTGTACTTAGCTATGATATCCACCTCTATGGATACTTGTAGCTAAACTCTTCATTCGGTTGAAGGGGAGTACTAGTATCACACAAATGTTTTAGACCCTTTTCTTAGTGCTTCTTTGTGTTCAAAACTTGTTCTATGTGCCATATACTAGGTTAGAACATTCATGGTTGAGTGGATGCTTGAAATGGCAAAGCTCTTTCATGGGGTTCGTGAACATACATGGTTAAGTGGATGCTTGAAATGGCAAAGCTTTTTCATGGAGTTCAACCTCTTTTAAAACACCTTTTGGTTGATCGGAAATGATTGACCAAATGGATGCACATAGGCTAATATACCTTGAAATGGGGTATTAGTCTAGATAGAACAAGTGCTCTATGTCTTGAAATGGACTAGACAATGTGGCAAATCGAGTGCTGGAAATGGCCTTGATACATCTTTGAACACTTAGTATGATCATTAGAGGTCAATGATAAACAAGTTGTGATACAAGGCCCCTACACCGAATCTTCCCTTTAAAACATCAACTGCTTACTTTCAGTATAAATATCAACTGTTTCTTTCAGTACAAATATCAACTGCTACTTTCAGCAAGTCTTGTCCATCAAGCAATTACGTTCAGCAAGTCTTGTCTTTCAAGCACTTACTTTCAGTACTTTATTTTTCTGCAATTTACTTTACAGTATTATTTTCCAGCACTAAAAACTCAACCAAAAACCCCAATTGTCTTTACTTTCTTTCTTTTACAAAGAACAACTGTTCCAACCATACTCCCTTGGGTTCGACCCCTACTTACCGCTCTACTAGTCCTTTAGTGAGCCACGAGTAGTGGAAAAAATAAATTGTAAATTTGCAGGTCACAACGACGGCCTGTCACACTGCTCCTTGGACTCGAAGCGCCGAAAGAACGAAAAGATCGATGGAAAAAGTCCGGAAAAGAGTTCTGCACCAGCAACATGCTGTGATGGTCGTGACATTCTATAGGTATCACGGGTGTCACGGCAGGTGATTTTCACAGAAGAAATCACCACTGCCGTGACATGCAAAGATGCAACGGGTGTATGCAACTCAAAAGCTCAGAAGTATTCCATGCATACCGTGACTGCCGTAACGTTTTGGAACGCAACGAGTGTTATGGCACACTCATAGCTCAGAGCAATTTTTCATACACCATGACAGCCGTGACATATTGGATTGTCGCGGGTGTCACATTGTCGTCGAATATTTCAAAAAATAAATAGGAAATTCAGGAGTTATTTAAGAGAGCTGGATCTTGGAGATAATCATACGAGAAGAAGACTATGCAGAACATCACGAGAAATCAAAGACTCGACGAGCTACATCGTCAACACGGTTTCCTCGTCCTTGATTTCTAATTCTATACTATTTTTGGTTGTCTTACCATGAGTAGTGAGTAGTCTACTTTATTCCGGGATCCTTCGGATCCCGTGGCTTGTACCCAACTCTTCATGTGATCAATTGAACGTTTTTCGTTAATGCAATTCGAGTATTCAATTTCATTACGCTCAATTTTATCGTTCTTGCAAGTTTAACATTGAATGGGATGTCTGCATACTAGAACGTATTTAGGTTAATATCAAAAGATGAATGGGTCCTAGGTATTAACCGAATTACATAAAATTGATATTAGGTCATGGTAGCTATGCTGGTAGTACATGCATTAATAGGAAAGTTAACTTTATCGTCTGAAAAACCCTAAGCTTAATAATCAAAATCGTTGATAATCCGTGGATGGGCGGCGTTTAATGATTCAGATTAATCTAGACAATGATCCGTGGATGGGTGACTTGTCTAGTGTTATTTTGGTTTATTTCCATACTCGATTGCATGATTAAATTGTGTGATATTGTTGCATGATTTGTGGGTTGACAGGGTGAAGTTTGAACCTGAGACTCTTTCTCTGATCAAGTCAAACATTTTTATTTTTTGCATTTAATTTTAGAAAATGGGTTTACACCAAATCTTCTCATAATAATTGGAGTAGCTAAATCTTGTTAGCTGGTATTCACACACACTATTCATTGGATCGACTCTTGGCTTACCGAGGTTTATAAATTGTTTTTTTCACTGCAACTTGACCCCTAAAACTTATAACTTGACAACTATAAAGGGTTAAAAATACGCTAGTAAAAATGGCGTCGTTGCCGGGGATCAGCGCTTAGTGTGATATTAGATTTAACGAGTGTCGTTTAGACTATTCCACCTTTTCGTTGCTCATCTCTCACTATTTCTACTCGCTATACTCACTATTTTCTTGATTTTTGCAGGCACCGCTTAGTATGTGCCGAGGAAAACACCCTAGAGCAAGAAGAAGGTGCGAGCAAACGATCAAAACGACTCAGGGGAACAACACACACCTCAAGTAGACAGAGACAACGTTCCATTAACCAGATTAGGAGCTTGTTAATTGGCAGCACTAAGAAAGAAGTGGAACCCAGCTTTTCAACCAGGTCCAGGATGACCAACAACACCCAACGCGCAGGACTCTCAGTAAATTACACTGCACCACGCATCTGATGATTTCAGTCCGCCATTGTGGCACCCAGAGTAGACAATAACAACTGGGAGATTAAGACCGGACTCATTCAGATGGTGCAGAATAACTAGTTAATGGGAAAGATGAATGAGGATCCTCACCAACACCTTAAGCAATTCGTGCAGATGTGCAAGACAGTGAAGACTAACGACATCCCTCAGGAATCCTATTACCTCAGACTATTCCCGTTCACACTCTCTTATAAGGCTCGTAGATGGCTAGACAGTCATGTAGAGGGCACCTTCATCACTTGGGATAAACTTGCTAAAGCCTTACGGCAACAATACTTCCCACCATCGAAGACAGCGCACTTCAGGAACAAGAACATATCATTTCGATCTACAGATGGTGAGACTCTCTACGAGGTTTGGGAGAGGTACAAGGACCTGATGAGATTGTGCCCCAACCACAACCTGGAGTTGTGGCAGATTATAGACACTTACTATCAGGGAATCGACCAGGGGATGCACTGATAAGATTACCACCTCTGGACGACCGATCTCTAGCTTGCTGATGGCACTAATAATATCGCTGAACTAATAACTACGGTGAAGATGCTTGTAGCAGAGATCAAAATTTTGAAAATCAGGAGGACGCTAAATATGTAGGGCGGAACGGCCAAGGCAACGGTTTCCCTATGGGTCCTGCCACGAACCGGTGGGATAACCCAAATAGGAATCACCCAAATCTCTCCTATAAGCCATAGAATCAGACACCCCCAGGTTTCCCTTACAGACAACAGCAAAATAATGCTCCCTACCAGCCGAGGAACTAATATAACAACCAGCCTCAACAACAGCTAAATCAGAACTCGGGGTAGTATAATAACAAGGCAAAACAATAACAGAACCACCCTTCTAGCATCTCATCAAACCTTGAATCATTGCTGATCAAATTTCTAGTACAACAGGAGAAGTGGAACCAAGACCAAGAGCGGAGATTAGTGGAGTAGGATAGACAGCTTCAAGGGATTGAGCAATCATTAGAGCAGCTGGCCATTTAGAAAAGAATGCTGGAAACTCAGGTGGCTCAGCAAGCAAACTCAGTAAATAGAGAACATTGGAAACTCCTATCGAAGCCAAATCCTAATTCTAGAGCATCAATGAATGCCATCACACTTTGTGGAGGAAAACAGATTGAGATGCTACTAGCTCAAAGCACGCGAACTCCAGCTGCGACACCAGTTGATTCTACACCAGCTGAAGAGGAGACAACGAAGGATAGGCCCAAGCTAAAAATTCTGCACAAACGGTGGAACCCACCCCTCATAAACCTCTAGTTCCATTTTCTTAGAAGCTAGCTCCAGCAAGAAAAGATAAAGCATTCAAGCAATTCGTAAAGAAGATTTGAACTCTTTACATCACGCTGCCTCTCACTAACACTATAACGCAGATTCCCACTTACGCCAAATTCATGAAAGACATTCTCTCAGGCAAGAGGAAAATTACAGAGACAGAGACAGTGGCTCTCAGCGAGGAGTGCAGCGCAGCCGTACAGTAGCCCATTGATAAGCCGTATTTATACGACTCATCGAGTCAACAAATCCCATCATTTCCAACACTTTATTATGCGAACAAGGTACTTTTGGTGTTGTTTTGCATTCCAGGTGCTTCGGAAGCTCTAGGAGGAAACGCGCTTAAAAGATGGCTTTCTGAGCTAAAAACATCACAAGGAGTCGAGCTGACCAACACTAAACTCAAGTTGCTCGGGCAAACGAGCTGACCTGACGAATCCACTTCGAGCAAAGTGATCAAAATAGCAAATAAGGTGGACAATGTCGGAGAACCAAGGAAAACGCCCGAGCAGATTGGCAGTTGGCTCAATTCCAAAGTTCTCGCGCGCGCTGATAGGCACCGAAATCAAGTTGCTCGACCAGACGGACTCCGATGACAAATCTGACTCGACCAAGTTGCTCAAAATGGACAACAAGTTGGACAATGTCACCAACTCAAGGAGAACGCACGGGTATAATGGCCCATGCGCAGCCGAGCAAGTTCCAGGCCGCGCCCGAAGGCCCTGTCGAGCAGACTAGCGCTGAATCCGAGTTGCTCGACCAGATGAACGAATCTCGCAAATCTGGCTCGACCAAAGTGATCGAAATGCCAAATGACTTGGACGATACCACTAGCCAAGCAAAACGCACGAGCAGGATTGGCCGAGATGAGCAAAACGACGTTGAAGGCTCCGCGCGCTGGGCCAGGTCAGTGGGCTCAAAAGCGAGGCGGTTTGCTTACTTGCTCACCAAGCAAAAATGATTATGGACCAGGCCCAAATAGAAGCTTCGAAACGCTAGACTCTTCCTATAAATAAGACCTCTTGGTCTAGGGTTTCATCATCCAAAAAAAACGTGAACTCGAGCTCTGCCCTCTCCTCCGGTCCTCCTTCATTCGGCAATAGAGAAGAGATCGTTTCTTTATTTTTATTGTTTTTTTGTTCTAATGGCTATGTGTAGCTAAACCCATTATTCGGGCTAGGGTTTCAATTATTGTAACGAATGTTTTGAGATTCCATGCTTAATACTATCTTTGCATTCTTTTAGTTCTTGTGCACATTAATTTCGGTTTGAGTTGCAAGGTTAAGTGGAGACCCGAAACGGTAAAGCTTAAGCTGGACAATTCATACCCCATGTTTACTGCCTATTTTATACTAAACCGTTAGAATAGGTAGTTGCACCAAACCTAATATAACCTGAAACGGAGTATTAGGTTACCACACTTAAGAACGCAGAATAGATACTTAAAAATCAAGGATAAACAAAGTCACAATTAGAAACCCTAGTCTGAATATTCTCTCAGATTATAACTCTTGCTTGTTTCATATTTTGCACTGTTTCCTAAATTGCTCACAACCAATTGTCTTTCCTTTTTCAGAACAACAAGTAACCATCTAGCTCCCTAGGGTTCGACCCTTGCTTATCGATGTGCTAACCCATAGCCAAGAGTAAGGAAAAATATAAATTCAAATTTGTAGGTACCGACGACGCCTGTCACCCATACCACCCAAACTCAAGGATTCATGGAGCTTTTCTATCCCTTGTGATATTGGTGGTATTAATGTTCGTCACGCTTTGGTGATTTGGGTGCTAGTGTGTCTATCATTCAATATTCTCTGTGCGCTAACCTGAACTTGGGCGATCTCTGTCCTACCAATGTCACTATTTGCCTTACAGATCATTCTACTAGACTCCCGAGAGGGATTCTCAAGGTTGTTCCTATTAAGGTGAAGAACATATATATCCCTGCTGATTTTATAGTGCTAGAGATTGCAGAAGACATAGAGTTCCCAATTATTCCTTGTAGACCTTTTCTGTACACTGCTAAGGTAGTCATTGACATGGATAGGGGTTCTATAGCTCTGCGAGTAGGCAAGGAAAGGGTTGTCTTTTATTTACCTGACATGTGTAAGAGTCCTAGTCTACTAGCTGACTAAGATGTACCGGATTCTGCTGATGTTGATGATCCTATTGTACTGACCTCTTTTGATTCCTACAGAATTGTACCTGGATGCCCAATACCGACATATATATATATATATGCAGTGAGCACAGAGGGAGCAGCTGAAAAGGCCACCGGTTCGGGTAATTAAGGAACCTTGTAAGGTAGAGCTGAAACATTTGCCTGAAAGTCTCAGGTATAAATTTCTTGGTCCCAACTCCACTTACCTAGTGATTGTGAATGTATCCTTGACTGATGTAGAGACCCAGAGATTGCTAGATGTCCTAAGACAATATAGGCCATCCCTAGGATACTTGATTGATAATCTTACCGGGATTAGCCCAGATATATGCATGCATAGAATCCATCTATAGGGTGATGTTAGTCCCACTAGAGAATCCTTGAGACACTTGAATTCGAAGCTGAATGATGCTGTGAAGAAAGAAATTCTGAAATCGTTTGATGTTGGCATTATTTACTCTATTACTGATAGTGAGTGGGTAAGTGACAGAGCAAGTCGTTGAGTGCTAAGCAAGATAAATTTATAAGTCCACTACTCGGAACTCTACTATTGGATAGTAAAGAGGTAAGTAGGGGTCGAACCCAAGGGAATTAGTGGATAGTAGTTCTTTGAGGATTTGTACAGAAAGGGAGTGTGATTTGGGGTTGATTGTGATTTTAGTGCTGAAAGTAAGTGGGTTGGTTGTGGGTTTAGTGCTGAAAGTAAGTGCTTGAAGGACAAGACTTACGAAAAGTAAATGCTTGAAGGACAAGACTTACGAAAAGTAAATGCTTGAAGGACAAGACTTGCGGAAAGTAAGCAGTTGATATGGGACTGAAAGTAAGTAGTTGATATGGGTACTGAAAGTAATCAGTTGATATGGGTACTGAAAGTAAGCAGTTGATATGGGTACTGAAAGTAAGCAGCAAGGTGGTGTTTTGATCAAAGGAAAGGATTCGGTTTTAGGGGCCTTGTATCATAAATCTGTTCATCATCGACCTCTAATGATCATACTACGTGTTTAAAATGTATCAAGGCTATTTCTAGCACTCGACTTGCCACACCGTCTAGTCCTTTTCAAGACATAGAACACTTGTTCTATTTAGGCTAATTCCTCCTTTCGAAGTATCTTAGCCTTATGTGCATCCACCTGATCAATCATTTCCGATCAACCAAATGGTGTTTTAAAGAGGTTAAACTCTACAGAAAAGCTTTGCTCTTTCGAGCCTCCACTTAACCACGTATGTTCACGAACCCCATGGAAGAGCTTTGCTCTTTCGAGCCTCCACTCAACCAATAGTGTTCTAACCTAATATATGGCACATAGAACAAGTTTAAACACAATAGAGGCACTAAGAGAAGGGTCTAAAACATGTTTTGATACAAGCACACCCCTTCAACCGAATGAAGGGTTTAGCTACGAATATCCATGGAAGAGGACATCATAGCTAAGTGCTTGAAAAGTAAAGGTTTTGAAAGACAGGAAAGTAAATGTTTTCGAAAGTAAAACTCAAGAACAAAGTTGGAGCTTTTGATTCAAAGTAAAGTGTTTTACAAGGATTGTAGTGAGATTTTCTACCAAAGTTACAAGTGATCAAAGGACTAGAACATGAAACTAAAACTTGTAACTTTGGCACCAAAATGGGACATTGATTCAAGGAGGAGGAGATGTAGTATTTATAGGCAAGGAGGAGGAGAAGATGTGGAGGAGAGGCCAACACATGTCAAGAGGGGGAGGAGGGCTTCAAAAGCCGCCGGCCATGAGGTGGCAAAGCCACAAGCCGCCGCCCATGTGTCATCTCCCCATGGAAGCCGCCGGTGGTGAGGTGGAGGAGGAGAAGAAGTGAGTGGAATGAGATCTTTTGCTCCAAAAGGCCATCGGAGCACATGCCTTGCACATGGGTGGCTTGACTTTGCATTCACTTGAGTTCTTGATCTTTGTTGAGGTTTGGAACAAGTTATTGTGACATGTTTGAGTGATTCCACGTTGGGTTCATGAAGGTTGTAAAGCCGGAATCTGGTCGTAGTCTGGAATGACTTGTAATCCATTTTTAGCTTTAAGAACTCCTTTTTAGCTCGTTTCATCTCTAATCCTTGAAATAGCCTGTAGAAAAAAAGTGAAACTAACAAGTAAAAGTTGTTAAGACAAAGCGTCTAATTTGGTGGGTTTAACTGTCTTAATGAATCATATAAATATGGTCCATCAGATCACCCCACACTTATACTTGTTCGTCCCGAACAATGCTATTTAAGGAGGCACACACAATCCAAGTAAAAACTTTAAATAAGAAAGTGAGAATGTGGGACTAGATTTATCCTATTCATGCAATACTTATTTGTTACCAATCTAAACCGTGTAAATACTTAGAAGAAACTTGATACTTGTACCTTCGAGCTGAGATGCAAATTAATTCGGATGATTGGGGAGATAGCCCTTTTCAGGCTTCTGGACTGCATTCTTGGGACCGACTCGCACTATATGGTTATCTTGTAGCTTTCTCTAGCACATGATTTGGTTCGGGTTTCACTGAGTTGAGCTCTTTGATTTTCTTTTGATGAGGGACAACTTTTGAAGTGATTTGGCCTTCGGCCTTTGATTTTGAATTGGAGCTTCTTCACTTTTGTTTCGGTTAAAACCTTCACAGAATTTGGCCTTCGGCCTTTGATTTGCTTCTTCGAGCTTTGCTTCTTTGTGACTTGCTTGTCCATTTTCTCAATCTTTTGGGAGGTCCAATCATCGCCCGAGAGCATATGGAAATACCTCCCCGCTCTTTCTCATCCTCGCCGTTTCGCGCGGGTCAAGATGAGGGTCGCTCATCTATTTTCTCGGCTACTAGGACTAGAGATAGGACGGTTTGATTCCCGTCCCGCCTTTTGCATAGACGCTGCATGGCGGAGATGATTCTGAATCCAATGAAACCCGAAGTGCAGCCTCCACTGACTTCGTAAACCATATAGCGAAATCCGGTCATTCGAGTGCTTGCCAAGCCTCTCTAAGGCGTTTTATGTCAACTCCACATCCCCTGTATATCTCAGCATAAAGGGACAAATGAGAAGTTACATCCTAAGTTTTTATGCAGTTGAGATTTCACAAGGTAAATGCATGAATTTTGATCTATCTTTTTCACATTCTCAAGTTCATATTTTCAAAAAGATAATATTAAGGGAAAAGGAAAAGAAAAAACATGTTAACTAACTATGTACAAAGGCAGTTCTCACCCCACACTTTTGAAAGAAGGTGTGCCTCTCGGCATGACTTAGTTCAAAAGTCAATTGCAAGTAAATATTTACAAGAAAGATGAGAACGACTCAAAAAGCTAAATGACATAAGTAAAATGACTGAAAAATTAAAAGATGCATGAAACTGAAAGTGTGCCGGGTTACCTCCCGGCCAGTGCCTTTGTTTAACGTCGTTAGCTCGACGATACCTCACTTAGGAGGGGTCGGGGTCCCATGGGTGTGTGAGGTCGAACTTCTTCTTGGCTGTTCTTTTACTTTGCCCAAAGAACTCATGGAGTGATCTGCTCGGTTGGGTTCTCCATTGCATTGGCAGGTTCTTCTTTACATAGCTCCGAGAAGGTGAGGATTTCTTGACTATAGTTGCTGGTCCAATGAGCCGTGCTCTCTTGTTTCTCCTTCCGGGTTTCCATTCCACCGGGCCATGTCTCGGTCGCTTCTTCGTGTATGGCCGGTTGGCATCTTTGCAATTGTGGAAGTTCTGAATTCTGCCTTTAAGCGACCTCGAGCATGCGTCCTTGCTAACCCTCTTCTTTGTGGCAGAGATGATTGGCCTTCCTAGGTCCTTACACTTTTCAAGAGGCTCTTCTTGGCTTGTGACGAGCGAGAGCTCCTTTGTCGGCTGTTTTGGCTCATGCTTCTCCTCCAACTTGCCTAGCACTACATCATCATTGATCACATCATCTCTTGTATCCGTGATCTGCATAAAATATGAAGGGTTAAGTTGGGGCTTCTCGGCCATAAGGACCGGGTCTTTCTCGAGCAGCTCTTCAGTGAGGACCGGGCCTGTCGTGATTTTCTCGGTCAGTTCGACAGTGAGGTCCGGGCATGTCTCGGCTGGTTTGGCAATGAGGAACGGGACTGCTTTGGGCAGCTCGTCAGTGAGGACAGGGACTTCCTCTTCTGCCAGCTCGGTAGTGAGTTCCCATGAAGGCTTTTCCTCGTCCCACACTGGATCGGTTTCTGGCTCTAGGTCTTCTGCCAGCTCGGGAGTGATCTCCCATGTAGGCTCTTCCTCGTCCCACACTGGATCGGTTTCTGGCTCTAGGTCTTCTGATGGCTCGGGAGTGATCTCCCATGTAGGCTCTTCCTCGCTGACCTTTGGCTTTGTCTCGAGCATTTCATTGACCCGGTATGCAGCTTCTTTTTGAGCCGCCTCTACTATTACCCATGATTCGACATCTCCTTCCGGCTTAGGCATTGTTGTGGGCAAGATTGTGACGGAGGTGTCATATGCGATGTCTTCCACGACCTGCACTGGATCGGCTTCTATCGTTGGCGCCTTATTATCAGTTTGGGGCATCGGCCCTCGTTTTGAGCTCTCTGTCATATCATTTATCAAGTTCCACAGTTTAGACATGGTTAAATTCATCACCGAACCTCCTGCCGCAGCATCAAGTATATTCCGGTCATGTGGCATCATCCCATCGAGAAATCTCTGAAGAAGATTAAAGTTCGTGAATCCATGGTGCGTGCAGCTCGTCACAATGGAATCGAAGTATGATAAGTACTCGTCCAATGTTTCGTCCCGGGATTGCTTAAGGGTGATGATCTTCTCACGGACTTCAAGTCGAAAGGATTGCGGGGCTCTTTGACAGGGATCGGTGCGATAATTTGACAGGGAAAACACTTTTAGAAATTTGGCTCGTAGATCCCCATAGCACTCTTCATAATCTGCATATGATGAGTAATACCAAGATATTCCAGAATCATTTAAGGAAAATTCAAAACATTTTAATTTAAACCCCTCTAAGGACTCGTCCTTGGGCTTCATGCGGCCGCAGATGGAGTGAAAATGTTGGCAATGTATTACAGGGTCCTCGCCGATTGCACCTCCAAACTGGGGGAGATACCGAATCATCCATGCATACATAGTGGACAGTGCAATGAAAAATAAACGAAAGGGAAAGAAAAGAACAACTAATCCGATTGCTATTTCCCCGGCAACGGCGCTAATTTTGACAGAGCACGTCGTTGAGTGCTCAGCAAGATAAATTTATAAGTCCGCTACTCGTAACTCTACTATTGGATAGTAAAGAGGTAAGTAGGGGTCGAACCCAAGGGAATTAGTGGAGAGTAGTTCTTTGTGGATTTGTACAGAAAGGGAGTGTGATTTGGGGTTGATTGTGATTTTAGTGCTGAAAGTAAGTGGGTTGGTTGTGGTTTTAGTGCTGAAAGTAAGTGCTTGAAGGACAAGACTTACGAAAAGTAAATGCTTGAAGGACAAGACTTACGAAAAGTAAATGCTTGAAGGACAAGACTTGCGGAAAGTAAGCAGTTGATATGGGACTGAAAGTAAGCAGTTGATATGGGTACTGAAAGTAAGCAGTTGATATGGGTACTGAAATTAAGCAGTTGATATGGGTACTGAAAGTAAGCAGCAAGGTGGTGTTTTGTTCAAAGGAAAGGATTCGGTTTTAGGGGCCTTGTATCATAAATCTGTTCATCATCGACCTCTAATGATCATACTACGTGTTTAAAATGTATCAAGGCTATTTCTAGCACTCGACTTGCCACACCGTCTAGTCCTTTTCAAGACATAGAACACTTGTTCTATTTAGGCTAATTCCTCCTTTCGAAGTATCTTAGCCTTATGTGCATCCACCTGATCAATCATTTCCGATCAACCAAGTGGTGTTTTAAAGAGGTTGAACTCTACAGAAAAGCTTTGCCCTTTCGAGCCTCCACTTAACCACGTATGTTCACGAACCCCATGGAAGAGCTTTGCTCTTTCGAGCCTCCACTCAACCAATAGTGTTCTAACCTAATATATGGCACATAGAACAAGTTTAAACACAATAGAGGCACTAAGAGAAGGGTCTAAAACATGTTTTGATACAAGCACACCCCTTCAACCGAATGAAGGGTTTAGCTACGAATATCCATGGAAGAGGACATCATAGCTAAGTGCTTGAAAAGTAAAGGTTTTGAAAGACAGGAAAGTAAAGGTTTTCGAAAGTAAAACTCAAGAACAAAGTTGGAGCTTTTGATTCAAAGTAAAGTGTTTTACAAGGATTGTAGTGAGATTTTCTACCAAAGTTACAAGTGATCAAAGGACTAGAACATGAAACTAAAACTTGTAACTTTGGCACCAAAATGGGACATTGATTCAAGGAGGAGGAGATGTAGTATTTATAGGCAAGGAGGAGGAGAAGATGTGGAGGAGAGGCCAACACATGTCAAGAGGGGGAGGAGGGCTTCAAAAGCCGCCGGCCATGAGGTGGCAAAGCCACAAGCCGCCGCCCATGTGTCATCTCCCCATGGAAGCCGCCGGTGGTGAGGTGGAGGAGGAGAAGAAGTGAGTGGAATGAGATCTTTTGCTCCAAAAAGCCATCGGAGCACATGCCTTGCACATGGGTGGCTTGACTTTGCATTCACTTGAGTTCTTGATCTTTGTTGAGGTTTGGAACAAGTCATTGGGACATGTTTGAGTGATTCCACGTTGGGTTCATGAAGGTTGTAAAGCCGGAATCTGGTCGTAGTCTGGAATGACTTGTAATCCATTTTTAGCTTTAAGAACTCCTTTTTAGCTCGTTTCATCTCTAATCCTTGAAATAGCCTGTAGAAAAAAAGTGAAACTAACAAGTAAAAGTTGTTAAGACAAAGCGTCTAATTTGGTGGGTTTAACTGTCTTAATGAATCATATAAATATGGTCCATCAGTAAGTCCTGTGCATGTTGTCCCTAAGATGGGAGGCTGACTGTTGTGAGCAATGAAAATAATGATTTGATTCCTACTCGTACTATGACTGGTTGGCGTATGTGCATAGACTATAGGAAACTGAATAATGCTACTCGTAAGGATCACTTTCCCTTGCCTTTTATTGATCAAATGTTAGAATGTCTTGCTAAGCATAGATTGTTCGGCTATCTTGACGGTTATAGTGGTTTTTTCTAGATCCATATACACCCTGAAGATCAGGAGAAGACTACATTTACTTGCCCTTTTGGCACATTTGCTTATAGACGTATATCTTTCTATCTTTGCAATGCACCAACTACTTTTCAACGATGTATAATGGCCATATTTTTTTATTTTATTGAAAACACTATAGAAGTAATTATGGATGAGTTTTCGGTGTATGGCTCTTCGTTCTCGTGCTTAACTAACCTTACTAACGTTTTGCGTCGTTGTTTAGACACTAACCTAGTTTTGAACTGAGAGAAATGCCACTTCATGGTGCAGGAAGGTATAGTGTTGGGACTTTTCACAAACAGAGGCATCGAGGTCGATCACGCAAAGGAGGAGGTGATTGAAAAACTGCCACAACCGAAGTACGAGAGAGGAATCAGGAGTTTTCTAGGACACGCAGGATTCTACAAGCGCTTTCTTAAGGACTTTTTGAAGATAGCGAAAACCCTCACCGATCTACTATGCCAAGACACTACGTTTAACTTCAAATACTCATGTTGTAACGCTTTTTATACACTGAAAACTGCTCTTACTTCTACTCCTATAGTGCAGCCTCTCAGCTGGGAGCTACCATTTGAATTAATTTGTGATGCTAGGGATTTTGCAGTGGGAGCAATCTTAGGGCAGCTCGTTGACAAGAAGTCACATGTGATTTATTATGCAAGTAAAGTCTTAGCTGGCGCCGCAGCAAATTACACTACGACAGAGAAAGAAATGCTAGACATCGTTTATTCTTTCGAGCATTACTTGACTGGCTCAAAGACCATAGTGTACACTCATCACGCTGCGATTAAGTATCTGCTGTCCAAGAAGGATTCGAAACCAAGATTGATTCGATGGGTGCTTCTCCTTCAAGAGTTCGACATTGAGATTACAGACAAGAAGGGAGCAGAAAATCTTGTTGCCGACCACCTTTCACGTCTCGAGTTAGGAGAGCTCGACCGCAAAGAGGATAGACTCCTGATGTCTCATTCTCTAGCAGGAGAGCAGCTGATGAGCATCAATGTAGAGGTCGCACCATGGTATTCAGATTTCGTCTACTACTTGGCCTGCGGTATTATTCCTCCGGACCTATCACTCAACCGGAAGAAGAAATTCCTGTCCGACTTAAAGAGGTACTTCTGAGATGATCCTAAGCTTTATAAATTATGTGTTGACGGTCTCTACAGGACTTGTGTCGACGAGGACCCAATCAGATGGATCCTAGAGCGATATCATTCTTCACAATACGGTGGACATGGGGCTGGTTCGAAGATAGCTATGAAATTCTACATTGTGGGTTCTATTGGCCTACTCTATTCAAGGATCCCCCTAATTTGTCAAAGATTGTGATCAGTGCTAGAGGACTGGAAATATTTCTAAGCAGCATAAGATGCGCCAGTAGAGCATTCTCGCAGTGCAATTATTTGATGTATGGGGAATCGATTTCATGGGATCATTCCCACCTTCTTTTGGAAATCACTGTATCTTTGTAGCAGTCGACTATGTTTCCAAGTCGGTCGAACAAGTGGCTACTCCTACTTGCGACGCCAAGGTAGTTATGAAGATGTTTCAGATGGTTATATTTCCTCGATTTGGAGTTCCCAGAATGGTTATTAGTGATTGAGGTTCCCACTTCAAGGAGAGGAATTTCGAGACCTTGCTGAAGAAATACGGTGTCTACCACAAGATTGGCAGTTCGTATCACCCTCAAACAAGTGGGCAGGTTAAGATCTTCAATAGGGAAATAAAGAGTATTCTGGACAAAATGGTTTCTAGTCATAGAAAAGATTGGGCGTCCAAGATAGATGACGCGTTGTGGGAATGTAGGACTCCGATCGGGATAAGTCCTTTCAGAATTATTTACGAAAAAACTTGTCACTTGAAGTTGAGCTCGAGTACAAGGCAATGTGGGCCATCAGGAAGCTGAACATGGACTTGAAAACAACCGATGAAAAGAGACTGTTGCAGCTAAATGAGCTCGATGAAATCAGATTAGACTCCTATGAGAACGCTCGTATCTACAACGAGAGAACGTAGAAATGGCATGACAAATCAAAAGTGGGCAGAGAGTTCAATGAACGCGGACGAGTTATTCTCTACACCTCTCGCCTTATATTATTACCAGGGAAGTTACGCATATAGTGAAGTGGTCCGTATACAGTGGAAATACCATACCCGGATGGTCACGTGGAGCTCAGCGTTGAAGGAGGAAAATCAATAGTGGTAAACGGGTAGCGCCTTAAGCACTACAACGTCCTGAAACAACTGACGTCACCTAAAGGCATTCATGATGACCTACTTCTCGGGAAGGAATCTCAGCATGGGACTTGCCGAGAATGCTTCTATTCTTATCTCCCCCAGCTATGTCTCGCAAAGACGTTAAACTAGGCCTCCTCGGGGAGTATCCCGAACTGTAAGTGCTAGTCAGTCGCATTTTGCATTGTGTAATTTGTGTGTGATCATTGCAGGGACTTAAATGTGGAGTGGGCTAAGCTCAGATAGAAAAAGGGGTCCAGAGTAAGATTATGCTGGGAGATGAAGGTGCCGTGACACAATGGACGTGTAACGGATGTCATGGCAGTTTGAAAAGGCAAGAAAAATGAGAGTGTCGTGATGGCCGTGACATAATGGACGTGTAACGGATGTCACGGTGCGTAAAAAGGAAAAAAGAAAAATAGGGTGTCGTGACGTGAGGACAGTGTAACGGCTATCATGGAGGGGCGATATCACAACAGGTTTAGGGTATGTCGTGACCCCCGTGACACCCTAGGATGTCACGGCTCTTTCGAAAAATCAAAGAAAAATGAAATAATCATCTCCTCCTCCCCCAAACGCCAGCCGAAACCCTAAATCGGCCCCTAACTTCTCCATCTCCAATCCGACCTCCCCACGACCGACCACCTTGCATCACGCCTGTCACGCGACCAACCACCATCATCCCGCCATCTCCAACATCCAACTAATTTCGAAACTCCCTCCCCCAATTTCTTCCGACCACCCCAAGCAGCTCCACTGATTTCAACCACCAAAATCGATCATCAACAACAACCTCTACCACTCCTCACCACCATACCGCAAAGCCAACAATCACCATGGCCCGTAAAAACCCTCCTCGAGCCGCTGCCTCATCCTCCAAAGTTGCTCGGACTGACTCACCCCCACCTCCTCCGGCGGCGGTAACCAACATCATCCCAGCCCCACCGGCCAACCAACCACGTCCCTACCCGGCCAATTAGAGCTTAATGTTTAGTAATCGCAAGCACAGGCGGCGGCTCGACCAGATCATACCTCTCAAAAAGGTAAACCCTAACATTGTCCCTTGTCATGAATTATTGAGTCAATTGGAGATGTTGCCACCGTGCCGTAGAATGTTTTTGGCCTCAAGCCTAGAAATTGTGTTTGCTCGTCTGGATGTGACCTCTCGTAAGCTGCTTAGGGAATTTTTAGCCTCTTTTGAGATTATTGGCAGTCCCTCGAGTGTCACTTACTGGAAATTTAGGGTAGGTGGGTAATATTGCACAATGTCTAAGGAGGAGGTTTGTGAGGTGTTGCGATTCCCTATAGAGGGGTTTTGTGGAGAATACAGTAAAGAGGAGAGGTATGAATTCTAGAAGCTCATATCCGGTATTGACTACAATTTCACATCTAGCTGGCTTTCCACCGACATCAAGGAGCCGTTGTGGAAGATTATTCACCGTTTAGTGGGGATGAGTATCAACTCTCGTGTAGAGGGGGCTACTGTGGTCACCAACTCTAATCTCGAAATCATGATTTCTGACAGTTGTAATTTTGCAACGCCTTTTTAGTCAAAAGAAATTTATAAAATCGGTGAGACCGGTGTCGAACCCAAGGGAGCAATTGGATTGTACGCTAAGACTTGTCAAGTTTTCTACTTGGCTATTCCAAAAAATCAATTATGAGATGGTTTTCAATTAAAAACTAGCAATGAAATGGTCTCAAGGGGTTTTAATTCAATTCATAGAGAGTTTCGAGGGGTTACTCCCCTCCTTGGCATTACCCATGATCACGTACACAAGAGTTAAGTCCTTTTAAGGTGTCAAATGGTTTAGAACCTAGCTTAGACTAAGATAGACCAATTCTCATATGAATCTAATCCAAGTCAAGTCATCTTAATTAGAACCTCACTTTATCAAGATATTGATTCACTCTATAGCACTATTATCCTTGGAACATCTCCCAAGGTAATTAATGTTATAGGCATTATGCTCTAGTTAACCTCACATCCATGCATTTACTCTCATAAACACTAGATATGATCATTTACACCACATCCCAACTATCACTAAGCTTTTTCAATACCTAAATCAAGTTTTAAGACTAGGCATTTTATCAAACACTTGACAACATGTCATAAATAGAGCACTTAGTGAAAATGAAATTAACACCATAGATTGTATATTCAATGTGTGTGAACATGATCAAGAGTACCAAGGAGGGTTACAACACCCTCAAAACACAAGGGGACTACTCACACATCATGTAAGACAACATGGTGTGAGTAGGGTTTATAGAAACAACAAATGAGAATAGAAAATGAATAGAAGAAGTAGGATGGTTAATCCTAATGTCTCCCTTTTGATCTTCACCTCTCCTTTGTTGGTGACCTTGATTTGATCTCCTTTTCTCAGTCTTTTTTCACAAGATGCCAGCCCACAGGGTTAAACAAGCCACTTTCTATTTATAGCCTCGGGTAGAAAAACCGCACTGTAGTAGTTCCAGCTGGTCGGCTGGACTGATGTTGAAATTCCAGTCGATCGGCTGGTATCCAAAAGTCTGGACAGCTTCTGAAATCTTTTGGGAGGTCCAATCATCGCCCGAGAGCATATGGAAATACCTCCCCGCTCTTTCTCATCCTCGCCGTTTCGCGCGGGTCAAGATGAGGGTCGCTCATCTATTTTCTCGGCTACTAGGACTAGAGATAGGACGGTTTGATTCCCGTCCCGCCTTTTGCATAGACGCTGCATGGCGGAGATGATTCTGAATCCAATGAAACCCGAAGTGCAGCCTCCACTGACTTCGTAACCATATAGCGAAATCCGGTCATTTGAGTGCTTGCCAAGCCTCTCTAGGGCGTTTTATATCAACTCCACATCCCCTGTATATCTCAGCACAAAGGGACAAATGAGAAGTTACATCCTAAGTTTTTATGCAGTTGAGATTTCACAAGGTAAATGCATGAATTTTGATCTATCTTTTTCACATTCTCAAGTTCATATTTTCAAAAAGATAATATTAAGGGAAAAGGAAAAGAAAAAACATGTTAACTAACTATGTACAAAGGCAGTTCTCACCCCACACTTTTGAAAGAAGGTGTGCCTCTCGGCATGACTTAGTTCAAAAGTCAATTGCAAGTAAATATTTACAAGAAAGATGAGAACGACTCAAAAAGCTAAATGACATAAGTAAAATGACTGAAAAATTAAAAGATGCATGAAACTGAAAGTGTGCCGGGTTACCTCCCGGCCAGTGCCTTTGTTTAACGTCGTTAGCTCGACGATACCTCACTTAGGAGGGGTCGGGGTCCCATGGGTGTGTGAGGTCGAACTTCTTCTTGGCTGTTCTTTTACTTTGCCCAAAGAACTCATGGAGTGATCTGCTCGGTTGGGTTCTCCATTGCATTGGCAGGTTCTTCTTTACATAGCTCCGAGAAGGTGAGGATTTCTTGACTATAGTTGCTGGTCCAATGAGCCGTGCTCTCTTGTTTCTCCTTCCGGGTTTCCATTCCACCGGGCCATGTCTCGGTCGCTTCTTCGTGTATGGCCGGTTGGCATCTTTGCAATTGTGGAAGTTCTGAATTCTGCCTTTAAGCGACCTCGAGCATGCGTCCTTGCTAACCCTCTTCTTTGTGGCAGAGATGATTGGCCTTCCTAGGTCCTTACACTTTTCAAGAGGCTCTTCTTGGCTTGTGACGAGCGAGAGCTCCTTTGTCGGCTGTTTTGGCTCATGCTTCTCCTCCAACTTGCCTAGCACTACATCATCATTGATCACATCATCTCTTGTATCCGTGATCTGCATAAAATATGAAGGGTTAAGTTGGGGCTTCTCGGCCATAAGGACCGGGTCTTTCTCGAGCAGCTCTTCAGTGAGGACCGGGCCTGTCGTGATTTTCTCGGTCAGTTCGACAGTGAGGTCCGGGCATGTCTCGGCTGGTTTGGCAATGAGGAACGGGACTGCTTTGGGCAGCTCGTCAGTGAGGACATGGACTTCCTCTTCTGCCAGCTCGGTAGTGAGTTCCCATGAAGGCTTTTCCTCGTCCCACACTGGATCGGTTTCTGGCTCTAGGTCTTCTGCCAGCTCGGGAGTGATCTCCCATGTAGGCTCTTCCTCGTCCCACACTGGATCGGTTTCTGGCTCTAGGTCTTCTGATGGCTCGGGAGTGATCTCCCATGTAGGCTCTTCCTCGCTGACCTTTGGCTTTGTCTCGAGCATTTCATTGACCCGGTATGCAGCTTCTTTTTGAGCCGCCTCTACTATTACCCATGATTCGACATCTCCTTCCGGCTTAGGCATTGTTGTGGGCAAGATTGTGACGGAGGTGTCATATGCGATGTCTTCCACGACCTGCACTGGATCGGCTTCTATCGTTGGCGCCTTATTATCAGTTTGGGGCATCGGCCCTCGTTTTGAGCTCTCCGTCATATCATTTATCAAGTTCCACAGTTTAGACATGGTTAAATTCATCACCGAACCTCCTGCCGCAGCATCAAGTATATTCCGGTCATGTGGCATCATCCCATCGAGAAATCTCTGAAGAAGATTAAAGTTCGTGAATCCATGGTGCGTGCAGCTCGTCACAATGGAATCGAAGTATGATAAGTACTCGTCCAATGTTTCGTCCCGGGATTGCTTAAGGGTGATGATCTTCTCACGGACTTCAAGTCGAAAGGATTACGGGGCTCTTTGACAGGGATCGGTGCGATAATTTGACAGGGAAAACTCTTTTAGAAATTTGGCTCGTAGATCCCCATAGCACTCTTCATAATCTACATATGATGAGTAATACCAAGATATTCCAGAATCAGTTAAGGAAAATTCAAAACAATTTATTTTAAACCCCTCTAAGGACTCGTCCTTGGGCTTCATGCGGCCGCAGATGGAGTGAAAATGTTGGCAATGTATTACAGGGTCCTCGCCGATTGCACCTCCAAACTGGGGGAGATACCGAATCATCCATGCATACATAGTGGACAGTGCAATGAAAAATAAACGAAAGGGAAAGAAAAGAACAACTAATCCGATTGCTATTTCCCCGGCAACGGCGCCAATTTTGACAGAGCACGTCGTTGAGTGCTCAGCAAGATAAATTTATAAGTCCGCTACTCGTAACTCTACTATTGGATAGTAAAGAGGTAAGTAGGGGTCGAACCCAAGGGAATTAGTGGAGAGTAGTTCTTTGTGGATTTGTACAGAAAGGGAGTGTGATTTGGGGTTGATTGTGATTTTAGTGCTGAAAGTAAGTGGGTTGGTTGTGGTTTTAGTGCTGAAAGTAAGTGCTTGAAGGACAAGACTTACGAAAAGTAAATGCTTGAAGGACAAGACTTACGAAAAGTAAATGCTTGAAGGACAAGACTTGCGGAAAGTAAGCAGTTGATATGGGACTGAAAGTAAGCAGTTGATATGGGTACTGAAAGTAAGCAGTTGATATGGGTACTGAAATTAAGCAGTTGATATGGGTACTGAAAGTAAGCAGCAAGGTGGTGTTTTGATCAAAGGAAAGGATTCGGTTTTAGGGGCCTTGTATCATAAATCTGTTCATCATCGACCTCTAATGATCATACTACGTGTTTAAAATGTATCAAGGCTATTTCTAGCACTCGACTTGCCACACCGTCTAGTCCTTTTCAAGACATAGAACACTTGTTCTATTTAGGCTAATTCCTCCTTTCGAAGTATCTTAGCCTTATGTGCATCCACCTGATCAATCATTTCCGATCAACCAAGTGGTGTTTTAAAGAGGTTGAACTCTACAGAAAAGCTTTGCCCTTTCGAGCCTCCACTTAACCACGTATGTTCACGAACCCCATGGAAGAGCTTTGCTCTTTCGAGCCTCCACTCAACCAATAGTGTTCTAACCTAATATATGGCACATAGAACAAGTTTAAACACAATAGAGGCACTAAGAGAAGGGTCTAAAACATGTTTTGATACAAGCACACCCCTTCAACCGAATGAAGGGTTTAGCTACGAATATCCATGGAAGAGGACATCATAGCTAAGTGCTTGAAAAGTAAAAAGGTTTTGAAAGACAGGAAAGTAAAGGTTTTCGAAAGTAAAACTCAAGAACAAAGTTGGAGCTTTTGATTCAAAGTAAAGTGTTTTACAAGGATTGTAGTGAGATTTTCTACCAAAGTTACAAGTGATCAAAGGACTAGAACATGAAACTAAAACTTGTAACTTTGGCACCAAAATGGGACATTGATTCAAGGAGGAGGAGATGTAGTATTTATAGGCAAGGAGGAGGAGAAGATGTGGAGGAGAGGCCAACACATGTCAAGAGGGGGAGGAGGGCTTCAAAAGCCGCCGGCCATGAGGTGGCAAAGCCACAAGCCGCCGCCCATGTGTCATCTCCCCATGGAAGCCGCCGGTGGTGAGGTGGAGGAGGAGAAGAAGTGAGTGGAATGAGATCTTTTGCTCCAAAAAGCCATCGGAGCACATGCCTTGCACATGGGTGGCTTGACTTTGCATTCACTTGAGTTCTTGATCTTTGTTGAGGTTTGGAACAAGTCATTGGGACATGTTTGAGTGATTCCACGTTGGGTTCATGAAGGTTGTAAAGCCGGAATCTGGTCGTAGTCTGGAATGACTTGTAATCCATTTTTAGCTTTAAGAACTCCTTTTTAGCTCGTTTCATCTCTAATCCTTGAAATAGCCTGTAGAAAAAAAGTGAAACTAACAAGTAAAAGTTGTTAAGACAAAGCGTCTAATTTGGTGGGTTTAACTGTCTTAATGAATCATATAAATATGGTCCATCAGTAAGTCCTGTGCATGTTGTCCCTAAGATGGGAGGCTGACTGTTGTGAGCAATGAAAATAATGATTTGATTCCTACTCGTACTATGACTGGTTGGCGTATGTGCATAGACTATAGGAAACTGAATAATGCTACTCGTAAGGATCACTTTCCCTTGCCTTTTATTGATCAAATGTTAGAACGTCTTGCTAAGCATAGATTGTTCGGCTATCTTGACGGTTATAGTGGTTTTTTCTAGATCCATATACACCCTGAAGATCAGGAGAAGACTACATTTACTTGCCCTTTTGGCACATTTGCTTATAGACGTATATCTTTCTATCTTTGCAATGCACCAACTACTTTTCAACGATGTATGATGGCCATATTTTTTGATTTTATTGAAAACACTATAGAAGTAATTATGGATGAGTTTTCGGTGTATGGCTCTTCGTTCGATTCGTGCTTAACTAACCTTACTAACATTTTGCGTCGTTGTTTAGACACTAACCTAGTTTTGAACTGAGAGAAATGCCACTTCATGGTGCAGGAAGGTATAGTGTTGGGACTTTTCACAAACAGAGGCATCGAGGTCGATCACGCAAAGGAGGAGGTGATTGAAAAACTGCCACAACCGAAGTACGAGAGAGGAATCAGGAGTTTTCTAGGACACGCAGGATTCTACAAGCGCTTTCTTAAGGACTCTTTGAAGATAGCGAAAACCCTCACCGATCTACTATGCCAAGACACTACGTTTAACTTCAAATACTCATGTTGTAACGCTTTTTATACACTGAAAACTGCTCTTACTTCTACTCCTATAGTGCAGCCTCTCAGCTGGGAGCTACCATTTGAATTAATTTGTGATGCTAGGGATTTTGCAGTGGGAGCAATCTTAGGGCAGCTCGTTGACAAGAAGTCACATGTGATTTATTATGCAAGTAAAGTCTTAGCTGGCGCCGCAGCAAATTACACTACGACAGAGAAAGAAATGCTAGACATCGTTTATTCTTTCGAGCATTACTTGACTGGCTCAAAGACCATAGTGTACACTCATCACGCTGCGATTAAGTATCTGCTGTCCAAGAAGGATTCGAAACCAAGATTGATTCGATGGGTGCTTCTCCTTCAAGAGTTCGACATTGAGATTACAGACAAGAAGGGAGCAGAAAATCTTGTTGCCGACCACCTTTCACGTCTCGAGTTAGGAGAGCTCGACCGCAAAGAGGATAGACTCCTGATGTCTCATTCTCTAGCAGGAGAGCAGCTGATGAGCATCAATGTAGAGGTCGCACCATGGTATTCAGATTTCGTCTACTACTTGGCCTGCGGTATTATTCCTCCGGACCTATCACTCAACCGGAAGAAGAAATTCCTGTCCGACTTAAAGAGGTACTTCTGAGATGATCCTAAGCTTTATAAATTATGTGTTGACGGTCTCTACAGGACTTGTGTCGACGAGGACCCAATCAGATGGATCCTAGAGCGATATCATTCTTCACAATACGGTGGACATGGGGCTGGTTCGAAGATAGCTATGAAATTCTACATTGTGGGTTCTATTGGCCTACTCTATTCAAGGATCCCCCTAATTTGTCAAAGATTGTGATCAGTGCTAGAGGACTGGAAATATTTCTAAGCAGCATAAGATGCGCCAGTAGAGCATTCTCGCAGTGCAATTATTTGATGTATGGGGAATCGATTTCATGGGATCATTCCCACCTTCTTTTGGAAATCACTGTATCTTTGTAGCAGTCGACTATGTTTCCAAGTCGGTCGAACAAGTGGCTACTCCTACTTGCGACGCCAAGGTAGTTATGAAGATGTTTCAGATGGTTATATTTCCTCGATTTGGAGTTCCCAGAATGGTTATTAGTGATTGAGGTTCCCACTTCAAGGAGAGGAATTTCGAGACCTTGCTGAAGAAATACGGTGTCTACCACAAGATTGGCAGTTCGTATCACCCTCAAACAAGTGGGCAGGTTAAGATCTTCAATAGGGAAATAAAGAGTATTCTGGACAAAATGGTTTCTAGTCATAGAAAAGATTGGGCGTCCAAGATAGATGACGCGTTGTGGGAATGTAGGACTCCGATCGGGATAAGTCCTTTCAGAATTATTTACGAAAAAACTTGTCACTTGAAGTTGAGCTCGAGTACAAGGCAATGTGGGCCATCAGGAAGCTGAACATGGACTTGAAAACAACCGATGAAAAGAGACTGTTGCAGCTAAATGAGCTCGATGAAATCAGATTAGACTCCTATGAGAACGCTCGTATCTACAACGAGAGAACGTAGAAATGGCATGACAAATCAAAAGTGGGCAGAGAGTTCAATGAACGCGGACGAGTTATTCTCTACACCTCTCGCCTTATATTATTACCAGGGAAGTTACGCATATAGTGAAGTGGTCCGTATACAGTGGAAATACCATACCCGGATGGTCACGTGGAGCTCAGCGTTGAAGGAGGAAAATCAATAGTGGTAAACGGGTAGCGCCTTAAGCACTACAACGTCCTGAAACAACTGACGTCACCTAAAGGCATTCATGATGACCTACTTCTCGGGAAGGAATCTCAGCATGGGACTTGCCGAGAATGCTTCTATTCTTATCTCCCCCAGCTATGTCTCGCAAAGACGTTAAACTAGGCCTCCTCGGGGAGTATCCCGAACTGTAAGTGCTAGTCAGTCGCATTTTGCATTGTGTAATTTGTGTGTGATCATTGCAGGGACTTAAATGTGGAGTGGGCTAAGCTCAGATAGAAAAAGGGGTCCAGAGTAAGATTATGCTGGGAGATGAAGGTGCCGTGACACAATGGACGTGTAACGGATGTCATGGCAGTTTGAAAAGGCAAGAAAAATGAGAGTGTCGTGATGGCCGTGACATAATGGACGTGTAACGGATGTCACGGTGCGTAAAAAGGAAAAAAGAAAAATAGGGTGTCGTGACGTGAGGACAGTGTAACGGCTATCATGGAGGGGCGATATCACAACAGGTTTAGGGTATGTCGTGACCCCCGTGACACCCTAGGATGTCACGGCTCTTTCGAAAAATCAAAGAAAAATGAAATAATCATCTCCTCCTCCCCCAAACGCCAGCCGAAACCCTAAATCGGCCCCTAACTTCTCCATCTCCAATCCGACCTCCCCACGACCGACCACCTTGCATCACGCCTGTCACGCGACCAACCACCATCATCCCGCCATCTCCAACATCCAACTAATTTCGAAACTCCCTCCCCCAATTTCTTCCGACCACCCCAAGCAGCTCCACTGATTTCAACCACCAAAATCGATCATCAACAACAACCTCTACCACTCCTCACCACCATACCGCAAAGCCAACAATCACCATGGCCCGTAAAAACCCTCCTCGAGCCGCTGCCTCATCCTCCAAAGTTGCTCGGACTGACTCACCCCCACCTCCTCCGGCGGCGGTAACCAACATCATCCCAGCCCCACCGGCCAACCAACCACGTCCCTACCCGGCCAATTAGAGCTTAATGTTTAGTAATCGCAAGCACAGGCGGCGGCTCGACCAGATCATACCTCTCAAAAAGGTAAACCCTAACATTGTCCCTTGTCATGAATTATTGAGTCAATTGGAGATGTTGCCACCGTGCCGTAGAATGTTTTTGGCCTCAAGCCTAGAAATTGTGTTTGCTCGTCTGGATGTGACCTCTCGTAAGCTGCTTAGGGAATTTTTAGCCTCTTTTGAGATTATTGGCAGTCCCTCGAGTGTCACTTACTGGAAATTTAGGGTAGGTGGGTAATATTGCACAATGTCTAAGGAGGAGGTTTGTGAGGTGTTGCGATTCCCTATAGAGGGGTTTTGTGGAGAATACAGTAAAGAGGACAGGTATGAATTCTAGAAGCTCATATCCGGTATTGACTACAATTTCACATCTAGCTGGCTTTCCACCGACATCAAGGAGCCGTTGTGGAAGATTATTCACCGTTTAGTGGGGATGAGTATCAACTCTCGTGTAGAGGGGGCTACTGTGGTCACCAACTCTAATCTCGAAATCATGATTTCTGACAGTTGTAATTTTGCAACGCCTTTTTAGTCAAAAGAAATTTATAAAATCGGTGAGACCGGTGTCGAACCCAAGGGAGCAATTGGATTGTACGCTAAGACTTGTCAAGTTTTCTACTTGGCTATTCCAAAAAATCAATTATGAGATGGTTTTCAATTAAAAACTAGCAATGAAATGGTCTCAAGGGGTTTTAATTCAATTCATAGAGAGTTTCGAGGGGTTACTCCCCTCCTTGGCATTACCCATGATCACGTACACAAGAGTTAAGTCCTTTTAAGGTGTCAAATGGTTTAGAACCTAGCTTAGACTAAGATAGACCAATTCTCATATGAATCTAATCCAAGTCAAGTCATCTTAATTAGAACCTCACTTTATCAAGATATTGATTCACTCTATAGCACTATTATCCTTGGAACATCTCCCAAGGTAATTAATGTTATAGGCATTATGCTCTAGTTAACCTCACATCCATGCATTTACTCTCATAAACACTAGATATGATCATTTACACCACATCCCAACTATCACTAAGCTTTTTCAATACCTAAATCAAGTTTTAAGACTAGGCATTTTATCAAACACTTGACAACATGTCATAAATAGAGCACTTAGTGAAAATGAAATTAACACCATAGATTGTATATTCAATGTGTGTGAACATGATCAAGAGTACCAAGGAGGGTTACAACACCCTCAAAACACAAGGGGACTACTCACACATCATGTAAGACAACATGGTGTGAGTAGGGTTTATAGAAACAACAAATGAGAATAGAAAATGAATAGAAGAAGTAGGATGGTTAATACTAATGTCTCCCTTTTGATCTTCACCTCTCCTTTGTTGGTGACCTTGATTTGATCTCCTTTTCTCAGTCTTTTTTCACAAGATGCCAGCCCACAGGGTTAAACAAGCCACTTTCTATTTATAGCCTCGGGTAGAAAAACCGCACTGTAGCAGTTCCAGCTGGTCGGCTGGACTGATGTTGAAATTCCAGTCGATCGGCTGGTATCCAAAAGTCTGGACAGCTTCTGAAATCTTATTCCAATCGCCGACTCAAAGTGAGCGAATGCATTGCTTGTAATCCCTTATCTTCAGCCGATCGATTGAGAAGTTTAGCCGACCGGCTCATTTTGTACGAGGGTGAGTATTTGGATAGCTCTTCTCCAGCCGACCGGTTGGATACTCAGCCGACCGACTCAAAGTGACCGGTTGTGAGTATCCTTAAGTCTTTCATCCAGCCGGTAGACGCAAAGTGGACGATTGCTTTCAAGTCCAGGTCCTTCAACGAGCCGATCGACTGGTTCAGGGGAGATTTCCAGCCGGTCGACTGGGATTCCATTTTTGCCCACATTTTGCTCCAAACTTCGATTTTTCTCTGAGTTTTCGTATGTAGGCTTTGACATCGATGAGGGCTTGTTTTCTACCTGAAACGTAGGGTTAGAGGTTAAATGACATCAAAATATCATCGGAAACGAACTAAAGCTATAGTCTTGATGAGTCGAAAACTCGACTCATCAACACTCGATACTTAAGCTTTGTTCGTCCCGAACAAAGTATGAAAATATGCCAAGGTCATGCAAATGGCAAAATGCTAGTGGTGCTATGTTTTTCATCTATTTGCCTCACTAGCTTTCACAAGGTCTCAATCATTATTCCTAAACATGTTATTCAAAGGAAAATGAAGGTATGTACATCCTAACTAGCTCCTTTTCATAGGCGTTACGAATGTATTTAGCTCATGCATTAAGCCTTTAAACCCCTAGGCTACCCTAGTGGATGAGTTATAGTCTCGTGAGAGTTTTCAAAAAAGGGAATACTCACAAATCTCATGTGCACCTATCCCAAGAGAATGAATGCAAGAATTCTTAACCGAGGCGAGAACTTCTTAAAACAAATCCCTCACCCCCAAGCTAGGACTATCGTCACATCATCATCAAAAGAACTTTTGAACCATTTAAGTGCCCTTTGAGGTTGTGCATTCAAGATCATCAATACTAGGGCTATCAAATGTCTAATTCAATATTCTACTCATTTTCAAGGCAATACAATAGAAGCAAAGTTTTTAGTTTGCATAAAAGAAGTCTCAGTCACTCACCTATGCTAGCTAGGGCTAGTCCATGGGTTTGCGACATGGAACTCATTCCCAAGTTTTAGGCGCTTAAGCCATAATCCATAAGGGAAGAGGAGTTTGGCACGAATAGTTCTTAGAAAACGGGCATAGACCAAATGAATAGCTCCCGTGCAAGCACAAGGATCGTTCAAGAGTTAGTCTAACTAGCACACAATACAAATGATGAATCCCGCCCAAATGAAGAATGATGGAAGAACATAGAGTCAAGTTTTAAGTGCTTCTTAATTTTCTTTTTCAAATGGCCTTTCGCCTACAAATGCTTTTGAAGGGGAACTTTTCTTCCTAACCCCCGACATTTGTATATTTTTGCACAAAACTTCTCTAGGGCTCGAGAAAGTTTTTAGTCGGGGCTTTGCCCTCTTTGACCATGAAAACGAAGCTTTTTTTTGGGACCTATTTTTCATCCTCTTTTTACTCTACACTTAAAACTTGACAATATGTTCAAGAAATGTATGGAATGCGCGGGAAACAATCATAAGCAATGCACTAATTTAGAAAGAACTCAAGTCACCAAGGAGCATACAAAAGGTCTAAGTTTTTCGTGAAAGTTTTATATGTGTTGCTAAACCTTAATCCAAGATATTTCAATGAAAATACTTAGAAAATTAGATAGACAAGAGATAGCAATGATATTGATTCACAAGAATGCATATTCAAGGGACTAGGTTGGTTCTAAGTTAAAGATCCAATAGACGTGACAAATAGGCTAGATGTGATTTATAGGGATTTAGAGTTGATAATCACAAGCCTATGTGGTTAAAAACACTCTCATGTTAGGGAAAAGGTGCAAAAGATGCAAGTGTCCATCTAAGAGTGATATGCATGACATGAAAGGCATGTGAACTATGCGCATTAACCCGCTCCACACTTAATTCAAGCTTAGTCCCTAAGCGCATAGAATGATAAAATAAAGGCAAAGGCGCATAGGAACTCCCCTCGTTTGAAGAACGATTCAAAAATCCAATGATATAACTCTTAGGAATGAGAAGTAGTCTTTTGGTTGCAAATGTAGATAAAAGAAGGGGAAATTGGCATGAGAAGAGCATGTATATATATCATGTAGAGTGCACACACATAAATGGTAAAACACCTTCAATATCATAAGAATGTAGCATACAACCAGAGATGAATCAAGAGCATAACATGGAAATAGCATGCATCATCCAAAATTGTGCCAAAAGGTGACTTAAAATCCAAGTACCTGATCTAAGCAAGAAAGCATCAAAACATTGATACGAGTATGATCAAAATGCAATACAAGCTTAAGATGTAGCATCATCGCCTCCCGAGGTGGTCTCTCCAGTGGTGGCTCCATCAACCACCTACATGGCATTGGTGAATGGCATGCCTGCCTCCTCAAGTCTATTAGATTGCGTGGTAGGCAAGGGAGAGGCGGCACGAGGGACAGAAGGCTCCGGATCAACTGGAGGAGCATCAACGGGAGCACTCGAGCCTCTGATCATGGATAACAGTGTAGACCGGAGCCACTCCGACTCCTGGCAAGCTCTCATAGCCTCCTCGCGAGCTCTCATAGCCTCCTCTCTAGAAAACTCCTCAAGTCTAGCTAAGCCATTCCTCAAGTCAGCAATGTCGGAGGAGACTCGCTCTCGCCACTCAGCGTGATCCCCACCTCAACACCAGGCTCCTCGGTTGGTAACTCATTAATGAGGGCCTCGTGCTCGGTAGCTGTGGGAGGAGAAATAATATGAGAGGAAGGAGGGGAAGGTGTGCGGTTGCCTTGGCAATAGCGGTTGTTCTTTATTTTGTAGGCCTTTCTCTTTCTCTTTGCCGCATCCCGAAGTTCTTTCTTGTGAGGCTTCTTGTCCTCCTCTCAGTTAACTCCATCCCCCTTGAGAAGGTGCATATGCTTCATGGTCGGTATATCAAGGATCCTCTTGGATGGCTCGGGGCATCCCTCATGGCCAAAGGTGAAGTTACACCCCATGGAAATCAAAGTAATCATAGACCCTCCTCCCAAAGCGATATTCCTCGAGGTCTCGCTAACACAAATCTCAAACCGCGAGGCGAGGATGTCAAGCCAATCAAGATTGAATCCATACTCAATGGCTATCATCAACTCGAGGTCGGGATTGGATACCGCACGAGCTATTTCCTTATGGGTATTAATCCCGATCGCGATGATGTGGTGGATAACCTTCCAAACCGGAGCAGTGATTGAGGAAGAGCTATAAGAAGGAACAAACCACTCTTGCCGCCCTAACATCGCCTTCCAAAATCTACTCTTTTGGTGTTCGGTGTAACGATAAGTCTCATTGAAATGGATAGGGAATTTGAGCCAATCCCGAACCGTATCCTCCTTAATTTGGAATTCCCTACCCCCCAATACAAACTTGCAAAAGTGGTATCCCTCCACATCTCTAAATTTCTCAAATGAGCATACAAATTCCTCCATTACCCTTTGGTAGGATCCCGGATAATCGAAAAATACAAAATTGAGTCCACTACGATGCAATTTCATACGTACCTCGTTGGCTACCCCAAGGTTCTCAAGGATTGTCATATCGGGGTAGATAGTTGATATGGCTTCCTTCCCCTTCCGCTTGATGCATTCATAATTCTTTTTGTGTTTGGCGTTTTCAAATGTGAGAGGCTCGGAATAGGGATAAGGGGTAGGAAACGGCAATGGACCTTCCAATGGACCACCACTCGCCAAGATGGGCACTAGTGCAGTAGTGGGAGGAGCACTAGGAGTGGGCGAAGGCACTCGAGGAATGGGAGGAGCCGGGATCTTCTTCTTTGTGGGTTTCTTTGGCATGGGGGAGGCACCCTTTGAAGACTTGCTCTTCGTCTTGGGAGGAGGGCTCGGCGAGGGTGGTGGGGACCCAATTTCCTCACTCGAGGATGAGCTAGGCTCTCTTAGTGAAGCTCTCTTTGGCTTCCTTTTGTGAGTGACGAGGGGCATGTCATGTTCATTGCTATCGTACGGTTCTTCAATGGGAATGTTCCTTGAGGGTTCCTGGGCGATTTCCTTGCCCTTAGCCTTGGTTTTGGATGAAGAATCACCTTCAGGCATGATTAGAATGGAGAGGAGAATTGAACTTTTAAAACAGCAGCAAAGTTCAGCCGGTCAGCTAGCTGAGGAGAAGATTTCATCTGGTCGGCTGACTGGTGACTTGGGCAGAAATAAGGTTTGCTTGAATCGGCTTCGTCGGAACAAATCGGCGCTTGGGGTTTGTAATAGGGTGGATTTGGAGTGGGTTGAGCGACTGAGCGGGCAGTTTTGATGGCGGGGTGAGGAGATCGGAGGGCGAGGTTGGTTCGTCTGTTCCGGAAGGTGAAGATGCAGTTTGAGGAAGATCCAGCTGGTGCGACTGGGTCGGTCAGACGAACGTCGGAGGCCGGTGGTCGAAGGAGCGGCAGAGGTTGGATAGCAGTCAGACGGGAAGAACGGTCGGCTGGAAATGAGTTTGAAAAGTGAGATAGGGTTTTTGGATAAGCAATTACCAGCTGGTCGGTTGATTCGTCAGCCGGCCGGTTGGAAGCAGGGGTTAAGTAACTTTCCAACTTTTGACATCAAAGATCCTTTGGTTCTAACTAGAACCCCACTCCACACTTGAGAATTTTCACTCCACGAAATGACCAAGCAACACTCAAGATTCGCAACAAAATCTCGATACAAACTCAAAGCATGCTCCACCAAGAAATCACTAGCGTACATATGATTTTCAACCAAAGAAAACACGCTAGGATTATACACTCCACACTTAAGACATCACCAACATCTAGGAATTTCATGCAAGCAGCATTCCACACCAAGCACATCTAATCATGCACTTTCACCGTCCTAGCATTCATGTTCACATTCAAAGTTCAATACACGCAAGCTAAACATATATGGAATTACTAGTATATGGATGGACAACTCAAAAACCGGGTTACCTCCCGTGAGGGCCTAGTTTAACGTCTTGGCAATGACCGAGCCGAATTTCTTTTTAAGAAGACACATTTGAGGAGTCCTTTCCTAGGATCCCTCCTCAAGCGGATTTGTAGTCTTTTCATGGGTCGGTCAAAGAATAACTTGCACCACGTTCATCCCGAGTATGTCCACAATAGTGTTTGAGCCTTTGTCCATTTGCCTTAAAGATATCTCCTTCATTATTGATCAACTCTACATGACCATCTTCATAAGGCTTGTGGACAATGAAAGGACCACTCCATCGGCTCCTTAATTTTCCCGAAAAGAGCTTGAGCTAGAATTGAAAAGTATGACCTTATCTCCCTTCTTGAATTCACGACGAACGATTCTTTTGTCATGCCATTCTTTTGTCTTTTCTTTGTAGATTCTAGCGCTCTCATACGCTTCATTTCTTACCTCTTCTAACTCGTGAAGTTGAAGGACTCTATTTTCTCTCGCCATTTGCAAGTTCATATTCAAGAATTTAACTGCCCACATTGCCTTGTACTCGAATCAACCGGCAAATGGCATGGTTTGCCATATATAAGGCGATATGGAGACATCCCAGTGGGGATTTTCTAAGTGGGTCGATAGGCCCACAATGCATCATCTAGCTTCGATGACCAATCTTTCCTTGAGCTACCCACCATCTTCTCCAAAATTGCCTTAATTTCCCGATTTGAGATCTCCACTTGCCCACTTGTTTGCGGATGATATGGCGTTGCTACTTTGTGACTTACCCCATACTTGCGTAGCAAGGCTTCAAAGTGTTTTTCCTTAAAGTGTGAACCACCATCACTAATGACGGTTCTTGGAACTCCAAACCTTGGGAAAATTATCTTCTTGAAAAGCTTTGTGACAACCTTGGCATCGCAAGTAGGGGAGGCGATGGCTTCTACCGACTTAGAAACATAATCGACCGTACCAATATATATTGATTTCCATACGAAGACGGGAAGGGACTCATGTAGTCTATACCCCAAACATCGAATATTTCAACCGGTAGGATACTTTGTTGGGGCATTTCGTGCCTCTTAGAAATATTCCCCGATCTTTGGCATTGGTCACAAGGCCTTGGGAGGCGGCTTGTTCATTACCCTGCTCGCCGAGTCCAAGGGTTGGGACCTCAGCCCCTACGATGCGACGAAGAAAACTTGGGTGCTGAATTTGAGTAAGATATCCGAGTGTAAGATGGACCCACAAGGATGAGCTTCCTCGTGGGGCTAACAGATGACGAATGGACAACAGGAACAGGAAGCGCGATCAAGGGAGTCCACACCGGAGCCACATGCACCAGTTGCCGATGTAGACCAAATGCCACCAGCACCTCCTACCCACCAGGCCCCGGAAGTGCGTCTGGACGACTCTTGGCCTCCGAATATCATGGAGTGCCCCACTTTATTAGAGTAGACATAGGGCAGATTCTGGCTAATCAGCGCCATATCCTGGCTAACCAAAGTTAGCTTGCCGCCGCCCAAGCCTAGCACACTACCGACTTATCAGACTTCTGATATCTGGCGAGCAGGGCACATCAGTGGTCACAGGATGCCTGGACATCATTCTTTCGGCATCAAGACTTCGCAGACTATCCTCTACCGCCCTCTTTTATGTCCTCCGCCCCAGACCCATTCGAGGCCGACTTCACTATGTCCATTGACCTCAACCCTCCTCGGAATGACTCTGAGGCCGGCCCCTTCCGCACTGCTGATGATCTAGATCTTGATGGTATGAGTGACAATAATATGGGTGTTGATGCCACCCCTGATGTGTTTGCGGATGCTGATGAAGATGACGATGAGGATGTTGTTTAGTCCCTGCTACCTTTATTTTCCACATGCCTTTTGATGTCTTTTTCCGATATTCTACTTTTTGTTCATGGTGGATCCTATCTGTATGCTGACTTTTTGCCATGATTCTTTATTCTACATATTATTTGGTGCTTGAGATATGTTCTATGCTCTACTTTATGCTCGCCTCGTTTATCCTACTTTCTCATTGGCACGTTCACTATTATATGCTCGTTTCACTATCCATTGTTTCTTTATATTTATCGATGCTAACTTATCACTTGTGAAGCTACGTGTTTTCATATTTATATACCAGCTCATGAGTCGCGCTACATTCCTTGGGCATCGCTTAATTTCTATGGATATCGAGCTATCACACACGATGGAAGTTCTTATGCACCCTTTTCTTCTTTTGTTCTTCGCTTAGGGACTAAGCTCGTTTCTAAGTGTGGAGTGGGTAGTGCATGGTCATATGTCACATATCACACATGCATTCTTACGTATGCTCAACTGTCTATGTATTGCAATTGAAATCCTCGTTTTCTACGAACCTCCTTGATTGATAGTCAATCTTTTTTATTCAAAGTCTAGCGCTTCTAATAGTTTTATTCGTGTGTGTATTCTCTCGTGTCAGTATCATTGCTAGCTTTTTCCTATCACATGCTCTATGTATTTCATAAAGCATATTTGAGACTTGAGATTAGTAGGCACTGGTACCGAATGCTAAAAACTTAAATTGCATCTCTTTTTCTAGGTGACCTTAGTACTGGTATATGCTTCTCTTTACTTATCATAATTTGCATGCACCCGCCTCTATTTGTACACTATGTCAAGTTTTAAGTGTGGAGTTAGAAAAATTGAAAGAGGACAAAGAAAAAAAAAGGCCCAATCAAGAACAAAGTTCTGAAATTTCAAAAAATGGTGAAAAAAATTAACCCCAAACATTATTGTTTTTGAGAGAAAAAAAGAGCAGAAAAAAACAGTACCAAGGGAAAAGTGAGAAATGTCACCCTTGTGTATGAAAATCGAAAAAAAAAACAATGAAGTTTCTACCTCCTTTTGCTTGATAAAGTTTATTTCCACCTTTTCATTGCATGCAGTCATGACTTGTCTTGAGAATTCGTATACTTGAAACTAAGGGATGATCCTCGTGCTTGCAATGAAATTTTGATGTGATTTTCGTATTATTTTTCAGAAACTTCTTAAGCCATGCTCCTTTTCTCTTACGGGTCATTGCCTAGTCCTTGGCACTTGAGAATGAGCTTTGTGCCAAGAGCCCGTGCACTATCCCTAGATAGCGTAGGTTAATGGCAAGCATGTTTTGTGTAATTATTCTCGTTCTTGATTCGTTGCCAAGGAACTATTTAGAACATGTGATTAGTCGCTTGCTAGTTGTGCGTATTGACTGTTTGAATACATATCTCGTTTAAACTACAATTGCCTGACCGCTTTGATGAAGATGTTTGCCTTGAAGTTGAGGTAACACGATGAATCCGAGGTATAACATAACTTTACTAGGACTCGTTGAGCATCATTTCATGCATACATGTTAGTTGTATAGGGGATTTGTAGGTAGTCCCATTCCTGAAAACCTTCATGAGACTATACTCGTCCTACAAGGGCAGCCTAGAGGTTTAAAGGCTTGATGCATATGCTGAACGCATTCGTGTCCTTTACGACAGTGAGCTATGATTTACATGTTGGTTTAGTTACGATTCATTACATGAAACTTGAGTGGGTAGGTTAGAAACAGATGGTTGTCGAGCTTTGTATTGACCTGTGTATTTATTTTGCTTTTTTTTAACATTTGTTCAGGACGAACAAATCCTAAGTGTGGAGTGGTTTGATCGGTCTATATTCTGACTAATTATTTCTCCATTCGATGAAGGATAACACTCATTCTCCGGACAAATTGTCATTATTTGACATCTTTCTCGAGTGTTTTAGGACAAAAACACATATCAGTGCTCCTTGGACTCAAAGCGTCGAAAGAACGGAAAGATCGATGAAAAAAAACCGGAAAAAGAGCTCAGCACCAGCAATAGGCCTCGACGGTCGTGACATACTATATGCATCACTGGTGTCACGACAGGTGATTTTCACAGAAGAAATCAGGTGGCTCCGTGACTGCCGTGACATGCAAAGATGCAACGGGTGTCACGGCAGTTGGAAAGCTCAGAAGGATTCAAGGCATACGGTGATTGTCGTGACGTGTTGGAACACAACGGTGTCACGGCACACTCATAGCTTAGAGCAATTTTGCATGTACCGTGACAACCGTGACATATTGGAATGTCACGGGTGTCACGGCGTCGTTGATTATTTCCAAAAAAAATAGGAAATTCGGGAGTTATTTAAGAGAGCTGGATCTTGGAGATAATTAGACCTAACTAGGAGAAGAATACTGAGCAAAACATCACGAGAGATCAAAGACTCCAAGTGCTACACCGTCAACACGGTTTCCTTTTCCTTGATTTCTAATTGTATACTATTTTTTGTTGTCTTACCATTAGTAGTGAGTAGTCTTCTTTATTCCGGGATACTACGGATCCCGTGCCTTATACCCAACTCTCCATTTGATCAGTTGAACATTTTTCATAAATGCAATTCGAGTATTCAATTTCATTGTGCTTAATTTTATTGTTCTTGCAAGTTTGGGATGTCTGCATGCTAGAACGTATTTAGGTTAATCACCAAAAGATGGATGGGTCCTAGGTATTAACCGGATTGCATGAAATTGATATTAGGTCATAGTAGCTACGCTGGTAGTACATGAATTAATAGAAAAGTTGCCTTCATCGTCTAAAAACCCCTAAGCTTAATAATCGAAATAGTTGATAATCAGTGGATAGGTGGCGTTCAACGATTGAGATTAATCTAGACGCTGATCCGTGGATAGGTCTAGTGTTATTTTGGTTTGTTCCCATACTCGATAGTATGATTAAATTGCGTGATATTTTTGCATGATTTGTGGGTTAGTGATGAGCCATATTTATACGACTCATCGAGTCAACTAAACCCACCTTAAACGACACTTGGTCCTAAGAACACTTACTTGTTAAGGTCGTTTTGCATTTCAGGCATTTTGGGAGTCTAAAGAGGAATGGAGCTTAAAGATGGCAGTTTGTGCCAAAAACATCACAAGGTATCTTTGGCCGAGCAGCACCCGAGCACCGTCCGAGGCCCCGGCCGAGCAGTTCAACGCTGAAATCAAGTCGCTCGACCAGACGGACTCCGATGACAAATCTGACTCGACCAAGTTGATCAAAATGGAAAACAAGTTGGACAATGTCACTAAACCAAGGAGAACGCCCGAGCAGATTGGCAGTTGGCCCAATTCCAAAGCAATAGCCCCGGGCACGCTGATAGGCACCGAAACCAAGTTGCTCGACCAGACGGGCGAATCTGGCAAATCCGGCTCCACCAAGTTGTTCTAAATGCCCAATAACTCGGATGATCTCACTTCCCAGACAAAACGCCCGAGTGGAACCAGCCCATGGTCGACAAGGCCAAACAGCCGAGATTTCAGGCCATTCTAGGGCACGACCTAGCTCCAATCAAGTTCCGGCCAAGCGACCTTCTTGAGACCAGTTTAAAATCTCCTCAGCATTCTAGAACCACCTCTCAAAGGCCAAGAACCGAAGTCCTAAATTTCGACCCGGTCAAATCCAAGTCGGTTGGATTGAGCTACTATCAAACCCTCTCGGTTGGGTTTGGCTAAATCCAATCCAAGTCGGTTGGATTTTGCTTCTTCAAAACCAAAACTTAGCCCCCAAGTTAAGAGCCTTTGCCTATAAATAAGACCTCTTGGTCTTAGAATCCATACACACACAACTTGACACAGCTTGAGATCACATTTTGAGAGAGGTGCTTTGGGAGGTCTAAGGTGCTTGGAGCTAGTTGCTTGGAGCTTATCTCTCTACTTTTTTCTCTTGTTTCTTTTTGTAATCTTTTACTTCCCTTGTCATGGCAATGGTATTCCCCTCAATGAATACTAGTAGCTAAACCCTTCATTCTATTGAAGGGATTCTTATATTATGAAACCGTTTTGAGACCCTTTACTCAATGCTACTTTTGTGTTTCTACCAGTTCTTGTGCCATCAATTCGGGTTGAACAACAAGGTTAAGTGGATGCTTGAAATGGCAAAGCTTTTCCGAGTAGTTCAATCCCTCTTTTAGCCGCTTGGTTGATCTGAAATGTGAGATCAAGTGGCTGCACTTAGTCTAATACATCTTGCAATGGAGTATTAGTCTAGCTAGAACTAGAAGTCTATGTCTTGAAATGGACTAGATGGTGGTGTAAGTGCTTGAAATGGCCTTACTTAGGGTTATGTCTTGAAATAGAATAACCCACACCTATGAACACAAAGTAAGATCATTAGAGGTCAATGATGAACGGAGCCATAATAGAAGGCCCCTGTACCGAATGATTTCTCTTGATCGAAAACCCACTTGTTATTTACTTCAGTTCTTTACTTTCGGCCACTTTCATTTCAATCACTTACCTTTGCATTTACTTACAGTTATTTACTTTCAGTATTTACTTTCAGTATTTACTTTCAGTTTTTTACTTTCAAGCACTTTACTTTCGAGCACTTTACTTTCAAGCACTTTACTTTCAGTATTTACTTTCAGTTCAGTATTTACTTTCAGTTCTTCCAGTCATTTACTTTCAGTCACGTTCATTTCAGTCTTAAAACCACTTACAAAACCCAAACTGTCTTTACTTTATTTTCTGTTTTCAAGAACAACTCTTCCACACAACTCTCTTGGGTTCGACCCCTACTTACCGCTCTACTAACCAATAGTGAGCCAACAAGTAGTGGACACTTATAAGTTGATATATTTGAGAGGCCACGACGACGGCCTGTCAGTTAGCACGGTTGAAGTTTGATCCTGAGATTCTTTTTTTTGATCAAGTCAAACCTTTTTATTTTCTGCATTTAATTTTAGGAAATCTGTTTACACCAAATCTTTTCATATTAATTGGAGTAGCAAAATAGGTCACTTGTTAGCTGGTATTCACACATACTATTCCTTGGATCGACTCTAGGCTTACCAAGGTTTATAAATTATTTTTTTACTGCAACTTGACCCCTAAAACTTATAACATGACAACTATAAAGGGTTAAAAATATGCCTGTCAGAAGAATGAGGCTATGGAGTTAGCATATAGTGATCTTATTTTGCATCTTGGAGATAAGGTGTTGAGGGAGGTATCAAAGGAGAAAATAACTGCTGGAACTTGGACTAAGTTAGAGTCATTGTGTATGACTAGCGCCCTGACTGACAAGATTTATCTAAAGGGAAAGTTGTTTGGGTTCAAGATGGACAATAGCAAACCAGTTAAGGATTTCTGGGATGACTTTGCTAAGATGGTCATGGATCTAGAAAATATCAAGGAAAAGATAGAAGATGAAGATCACGCAATAATGATTTTGAATGCCATGCCACCAGAATATTCTACATTGGTACAAACCATGAAGTATGCAAGGGAGTCTCTAACAGTGGAGGAGGTCCTGGCAGCGTTGAAGTCCCAAAAAATTGAATCCAAGTCAGGTCATTATAGTGCTGATGGACTGGTAGCATATGGGAAGACTTTCAGACCAAGCTTTCAGAAGAAAAACTCCAATAACAAGCTCCAGAAAAGGTCAATGACTCCTCATAGTCCAAGAACCTGATCAAAAGAAGTTGAAGTGTTATCTCTATCACAAAGAAAGGCACTTCAGGAGAGACTATCCAGAAAGTAGAAAAGCTTTTGGAGGAAACAAGGTG
Organism: Rhodiola chrysanthemifolia; assembly: GCA_033675395.1. Classification (NCBI taxonomy): domain Eukaryota; kingdom Viridiplantae; phylum Streptophyta; class Magnoliopsida; order Saxifragales; family Crassulaceae; genus Rhodiola; species Rhodiola chrysanthemifolia. The sequence continues at coordinate 13,951,625 of CM066208.1, read as the reverse complement.
ATACAACACTAGCAAAAGAAGGGTATGAAAGTTCTGATCTGCGAGTAGTGTCAGATGGTGATGCAAACTCTAAATGGACCCTTGATAGTGGCTGCTCCAACCACATGACCCCTCAGAAGTCTTGATTTCATGAACTGCAAGAAAAGAAGCAAGGAACTGTACACATCTGGGAAATAACAAGTCATGCACTATGGTTGGAATTGGGTCTTTGAGATTAAGGACGGAAAATGGCCAAGAGATCTTACTCTCTGGTGTAAGGTATGTGCCAGAACTCAAAAGAAATTTAATTTCACTAAGCATGCTAGATAAACAAGGTTATATGTTCAAAGCTGAAAATGGATATATGAAAGTCATTAAGGGATCTCTAGTTGTTATGAAAGGTGTTAGGATGAATGGCATATATGTTTTATTAGGAAACACATATGTTGGATCATTAGTTAACTACACTGAACAATAGAATAATGATCTATCCCTATGGCATTGGAGAGTAGCTCATGTAAGTGAGAAAGGCCCAGAAATATTGCATGAGCAGGGTTGTCTAGGAAATGGAAAAATCGGGAAGCTGGCTTTTGTGACAATTATGTTCTAGGTAAGGCTAGCAAAGTACAATTTAGTAAAGCCATTCATAGAACAAATGAGAAACTAGACTACATACATTCAGATTTATGGGGGCCGACCAGAAGTGAATCACACAGTGGGAAGAAATACGTTATGACTTTCATAGATGATTACTCAAGAAGAGTTTGGATATATTTTCTTGCTAAAAAGTCTGAAGTTTTTCAAACTTGGAAAATCCTTGTTAAAAACCAAACTGGAAAACATATTAAGAAGCTTAGAACTAATAATGGCCTAGAGTATCTAGATGGTGAATTTATGAATTTTCGTAAGAGCTGTGGTATTGCCAAGAACCACGCAGTTGCAGGTAACCCTCAACAGAATGGACTGACAAAAAGGTATAATAGGATAATACTGAAAAGGGTCAGATGTATGCTTCTACAAGCACGTATGCCTAAGGTATTTTGGGCCGGAGCTGCTAATACTTCATGTTTTCTTATCAATAGATGTCCTTTTGCTTCTATTGAGTTTAAAACTCCTCTGTAAATGTGGTCAGATCATCCTGAGGATTATAGCAGATTTAGAGTGTTTGGTTGTTCTCTTATGCACATGTGAAACAAGATAAATTTGAGCCTAGAGCTTTAAGGCGTGTATTTCTAGGATAACCTGATGGAGTGAAGGGATATAGACTCTGGTGTTTAGAAAAGGATCACAAGAGAGCTTTGGTGAGTAGGGATTTTGGTGTTTAACGAGTTAGAATTCCCTTTTAAGAAGAACAAGGTAGTATCAGCCCTTGAACATGGTAGTTCCCTAGAACGAGGTATGAAGAAGAGTGGGACTGACTTAATTGAAGAGGAGCAGGGTGATGTAGCTGAACTGGAAGTAGACCGAACTGAATCCCCTGTCCCATAACTACCTAACCAGTTAGGACAAGATGACCATAATAATCACACCCCCTGAAATGACTCCCAAAGTTCCACATAACTATATCCTAGCTAGAGAGAAGGAAAAGAGAGTCTCTAAGAAAACTGTTAGATATGGACTAGATGATGTAGTGGCCTTTGCTTTTAATGTTGCAGATGATGTACATGACACTAAACCTAGAACTGTGCAGGAAGCTTTAAGTTCACCAAATGCTGAACTGTGGTATAGTGCTATGGAAGAAAAAAGAAAAATCCCTAAAGAAAAATAACACATGGGATCATGTTACGAAACCTACTGGAATAAAACTGGTAGGCTGTAAATGGGTGTTTAAATGTAAGGAAGGGATCCCAGGGGTACAGAAGCCTAGATTTAAGGCAAGACTTGTGGCTAAAGGATTTACACAAAGAGAGGGTGTGGACTTAATGATATATATTCACCTGTAGTGAAACATAGGTATGTAAGGGTTGTGCTATCAATTGTTGGTCAATTTAATTTTGAAATGGAACAGTTAGATGTAAAAATAGCTGTTTTACATGGAAACTTAGAGGAAACCATTTACATGGTTCAACATGAATGCTTTACTGAAAGAGATACTGAAAATATTATTTGTTTGTTACATAAATCTATATATGGTCTGAAACAGCCACCAAGACAATGGTATAACAAATTTGATGAGTTTATGCCGAGTTGTGATTTTAAAAGATCAAGCTATGACTGGTGCATATACTACAAGTATTGAGAAAATTGTTCTGCTATTTACCTATTGTTATATGTTTTTGACATGTTAATAGCTAGTGATGATATGCATTTGATAAACGGTTTGAAGCAACAATTAAACTCACATTTTGAGATGAAGGAGTTAGGCCCTGTCCATTTGAACTTAAATATTTGACGGTTAAGATAAGATAAGTTCCTTTCAATCAATATAAGTTAATACAAGTTACTTTCAGTTAATATAAGTTACTTTCAGTCAATATAAGTTAATATAAATTTCAGTTAAGTTAAGTTAGACCACCATCACCACCACCACCACCCCTACCGCCGCCGGAGCCGCTCCCTGCCCCACCGCAGCCGGAGCCGCCGCCGCCGGCAACGGTGGGCGACGGCTGGGTCGGTGGGTGGCGGCGGCGGTCCGGCGGTTGGGGTGGCGGCTCAATCAATATAAGTTTCAGTTAAGTTAGTATCATGTCAGTTACAATTAAGATCAGTTACCCTTTAGTTCAAATGGACAGGCCCTTAGGTCTTGCTCAGAAGATACTTGGGATGCAGATTGTAAGGGACAGAGGTAAAGATAAATTGTTTCTAAATCAAAATGAGTATTTGTCAAAGCTGGTAAAGATGTTTGAAATGAGTGATACAAAGCCTGTTTTAATTCCTTTAGCACAACATTTTAAATCCTCAAATGAACAATGCCCAAAGGTTGAGTCTGGTTTTGAATACATGAGCAAGGTTCCATATGCTAATGTTGTAGGGCGTCTAATGTATTCTATGGTCTGTATAAGACCTGATCTTGCTCATGGTGTAAGTGAAGTGATCAGGTATATGGCTAATCCTGAAAACCTCACTGGTATGCTGTTAAATGGTTACTCAAATATATTAAAGGCAGTTTCAATAAAGGTTTATTGTTTGGACAAAGCAACCGTGAAAATGATACACTTATGGGTTTTGTAGACTCTGATTTTGCAGGAAGCCTGGACACTAGAAGATCGCATACATGGGACTGCTGTTAGTTAGAAGCCAGGCTTGCAAGGCATGGTAACTTTGTCAACCACAGAAACTGAATTTGTAGTTGTCACTGAAGCTGTGAAGGAGGTTCTAAGTCTAAAATGAGTGCTGTCTGAACTGGGGAAGAATCAAAAGTGTGTGAAGATCTGCTGTGATAGCCAAGGAGCAATCCACCTATCAAAGCCCCAAGTCTTCCATGACATGTCCAAGCATATAGACGTCAATCTGCACTTCATTAGAAAAATCATTGAAACTGGACTTGTTCGAATGGAGAAGATTGACACTGAAGAGAACCCGGTGGACATGTTGACAAAGCATGTTCCTGGCACAAAATTCCTCCTGTGCCTAGAACTCATGAAGGTGGTGAAGGCAGGCTAATCAGGGTGAACCGTGACCGTTCCAGATGATCCTCGACTCACGGTGGAGATTGTAAAAGTGAGTTTTGGATCATGGCAAGCAGCCGAAGCAGCGGCGCAAGCAGACGAGCCAGAGGCGTGGCCGGAATCAGTGGCTGAAGTAGGCATCTCGATCAGCTTGGAATGAAGTTGAAGATTGAAGACCAAGAGCAAAGTGATAGCGTTCGGAGAAGCATTTTCAAATGATAGTTAATTCAGTTGGTCCGACGGCTAAGTGCTGGGTTTGTTAACTCTGTAAGTTTAGGGGTCGTTCTGTAATAAGCGAGAACTTCAGGAACTGATGTTAGAGGCGGTCAAACCCTGGGTTTAAGTAATTCCCAATTTGGGAATCAGGGTTTTTACGAGAACGATAGCGAGATGAGCTAGAATAGAGCGATTGAAAGAGAGATCTTGTAATTGCGAAATAGGTGGAGCTCGACATTGTTGGAGGACGCTTCTGGTCGCTTGAACTCATTAATAAAGATCGGTCACGGTTGCTGAAGTAGGTTTGGTCACACCGGCCATTCCGAATCAGGTTAAAATCGAGTGTGTGTTATTTGATTTTGTTAATTTGCTGCTGCATTTCAATCTTGCATCTTTACACCTTCAATACAAGCCCGATAAAAAAAAGTTGAAATTAGTACACCATGCCGGCAAACGGCAGCATCTGTGTCGCAGAACACAACACCAGGACAACATAACCCTAAAATTAATTTTAAGGGCATTCTACTATGTGAATTATGACCAACCATTCAAATAATTCACGGTCTAAATTGATCATAAGTTGACCGAAATCAAATTTGAACTAATGTTAAGCACATTTTACAAAGTCAAATTGTAATTAAAGTTGACCAATGATTTACCGAATTTGAATAATTTTATCGAACTAAAATTTCATATCATACTAGATTGGTTTCTTTAGCCGGTATAACACCGAGTTAAACTAAACTCATTGAACCAAAATCTAATGTCATGTTTGCTTGATTTCTCGAGCCGGTATAAGCATGTATTAAACAAATCTCCTGGAACCAATATTCCAATATCACGCTTGATCGATTTCTCAAGACGATATAAAATTATGTTAAACCAATCTTAATGAACTGAAATTCAATGTTACACTAGATTGATTTCCAAAGACGATATAAAATTGTATTTAATCAATCCTATTAAACCTAAATTTAATATCACACTAGATTGATTTCTTAAAGCGAGATAAATTTGTATTAAATTAGTCTCACTGAACAAAAATTCCATGACACGCTAGATTAGTTTCTCAAGACGGTTTAAAGCTACATTAAACCAATTTTATTGAACCAAAATTTTACATTGTAACCAGATTGATTTTTCAATATGATATAAAACTGTTTTAAAATCAATCTTATTGAACCAAAATTCGATATCATGCTAGATTGATTTCTCAAGATGGTCTAGAAGCATATTAAACAAATCTAAATTATATTAGTTCAATATCAAAATAGATTGATTCACCCCAAACAAAATAAACAGCACTAAATCAATCCAAACATTACGTCTCAGTGTCAAAATTGATTGATCCACTCAATCGGAATCAACCGCATTAAATCAATCACTTAAACTGCAATTTCATCCAATTGTTCAATATAAGAAGTTAGGATCATATGAGAAAAAGTAGCCCTCCTAAGAAATGAGAAATAACAATAGTCGTTGGATCTTTCATCGAAAGGTCCTTCATTTTCGCAATTATAATCCTATTTTTTTGTATTAAACTCGCATTTAAGGGTAAATTCGTCATTTGTGCATTGCCAAATATTTTCTGAGGAAAAAAACCCTAACCAGACGCAGCAGCCGCCCCTCTTCTTCTCTGACTGCTTTTCTTTCCCTCATCGGATAATCTCATCGACTCCGGCTAACATCTACATCTCTGCCGCAGCCGCTTCATGTAATGACGGCTTTGCTGGCCACAGTGTCACCGACACCATTACCCAACATCAGCGAAATACAAGCTTCCAAAAGGCCTTGCATAGGATCTCGTGATTTTCTAAGAAGCTTTGTGCATGTTCAGACTCATTCGCCTTCACTGGGTTTGACATGACCGGATCGCGGATTCAGAACCTCAAACTGTTTCCTTCTTCGCTATTCCAACATTAGAACGAACTTCGATCAGTCCAGTCATAATCGACTACAGCAACGATTTGATCGATGCGCTCATCCGTGCTTCCGACTAAGAATAGAGCAATATGTTAGATTCGGGCTTGACGTCTCATCATCATCCAGCCACCGGGCAAAATTCTGCATATTTGCCTACTTCAGCCGTTTTCATTGCAGCAAGCAGAAAACATTTGGAGGAGTGTGTGTCCTCTTTTCACACGGCCCCAATTGCAGCTGCGTAAATTATACAGCTTATTTGTAATAATCAATAAAGTTAATGGGTTGAAATAAAATTCGTAGAATTAAAGAACAATATTCGTAACAAGTAACAAAATTTGTAACGTAACATTCGTAAGCTTACCAAAAACAGTTCGTAGAAGTCACCAATGATTAAAATTCGTAAAGTTACGAACAAAATTCGTAATAGTCACTCTGACCAAAATTCGTAACAGTCACAAATAAAATTCATAGCAGTCACCAATGACTAAAATTCGTAACACTTACGAACAAAATTCATAGCAGTCATAGTGACTGTTACGAATTTTGTTTGTAATTGCTACGCATTTTAGTCGGAAAGATTTTTTCTCATTTCTCATGTAACTTAGTCTTCTCATAGGATCTCAACTCTTCAATTAAGTTAATAATAATTTAAATAAATTCACAGAATAATATTAATCATAAATTTAATTAAAATCGATCTAGATGCAACCGACCAAACACGTTTCGTTCCCCTTTCAGCCAATCCATTAGATCAAATTAAAATCAAATTGCCATGCAAAACAGAATTAAATTGCAGCTGCAATTGATTGAAAAGAATCGGAGTTAGTTTTTTGACTGTGAGTTTACAACTTCCATTGGCGGATCAAGAAACATTTTTAATTGGGGCGATAAAAATAATTTTTAAAATATCTTTATTTAATTTATCTTTATTTTGAACAATTCAATAAATAATTTTTAAAATATATTTATTTAATTTATCTTTATTTTGAACAATTCAATATGAAATATACTATGTTATGAAATTTATGGTAATTTTAATAGATATATTTATGGTAATTTTAATAGATATATTCGGTTTCTATGTATTTGGTAACAAGATTAATCTAAAATATTTTCATATTGGGAGATGCTAGTGAAATTAATGGGGGCAAAGGTCAAAATGGAATGGGGCAATAAACAATTTAATGAGTATTAATAGATAATTAAGAAAATTTACTGGGTGCATTTGCCCCCATTGCTTTCTATGTGCGTCCGCCCCTGACAATTCATACAAATCATGTACAACTCGAATACATCATCGGGTACATATGAATTACTAGACTTTGAAGCACAGGCCATGCACGGCACCAACCCGAAATGATACTTGAATAGTCTGTTGAAGCACAGGCCATAAGGCACCTTCTAACTTGAACCCATGAGCAAACACGCGTCTCCACGAATACATGTAAGACTTGCAAAACAACACCTGCGAACCTACAAGACACAACAAGTCCACAAGTGACGAACAACACCTCCACAAAGGAGGGACAACACATCCACGCCGAGGCGGGACGAACAACACCTCCGCGAGAGAGGAAAACACTTCACCACAAAAGTGGAGAAAATTATGCTATTCAAGGGAGTCAAATCCTTGATCACTTGAAATGATGACAGAACCGGAGTTTGTGGATTTTAACTAATTCTCTTTAAAGTATTGGATTCAATCACAGTAAACCAGCGAGCCAATTCTAACAACCCAAATTATGACTTCATACTACTCGAAAGAAGCACATCATGTCAGTTCCGCCGCTTATGGCAGCTTAACCTAAACTCACGCCCAAAAGTTTTCTTTTGGACAAGCAACAACTAAATCCTCTTGTATTCGTCAATATCGATCTATTGATTTTTTTAGTTCCTCGATCGTAAGCTTACATCTGCACGATCAATAACAACGCCACTTCCAATCTCAATGGCTAGGTTGCGTAGTCGGGGTGTGAGTATGAGGATTCCATCTATACAGTTGAGTGGAATCGCTGGCATGATGGATGCCCATGTGAAGTGTAGTGAAGTAGACGGATTCAAAAGGTGCCAAAACACCAAGGCTACGTTGAAGCTTCAACATTCAATCATGTTAATATAGTTTAGCTCCAAAAACAACTAATTGTATCGAAATTATCTCGAACTCAAGTACAAGACACGTCCATTACCTCATATTCAAACATGGAGTATAGTATCGATTAGTGTACATGATGCGGGCAGGTCATGCACGACTGCGCTTTTGGGCTGCCCCTATGGCTTTACGCCCTCAGCAGACCCCTTAGCCTCCTCATCAGGCCTGCAGGCCATACACCCCAACCCTGCAGGCCCATTAATCGGAGGCCCACTCCCCTATGGAGCTACCTCTGCTAATTAACTCAAGGATGTTGGTAGTAAGACTTGAACACAAGATGCCCACTACCCTTTAACATGAATTTTAGTAAGCTCATGTCACCAAAATTGGGGTCTGCTGAGGGCGTAAAGCCATAGGGGCAGCCCAAAAGTGCAGTCGTGCTTGACCTGCCCGCATCAGTATATGCGGTGAGCGGATTCAAACATGGAGTATAGTGCCCGATTAGTGTACATGCGGTAAAAAAGTACGGCAATGGATTAGAGAAATAAAATTCTCTATAATTTGAAATTGGCGGCGCTCTGATACTGTTAGGTTTGGAAGATGAAATGAATCCAAACAGTTTGGTGAGTTCTATTGAAAGTTACAGGCATATAAAGCCTATACAAAGTAACGGTTACAAAACACTAATGCCACTAATTACTACCACTAATTGATTTATTCAAACCTAATAAACAATATCTTTAACACCCTCAATATTCAGTTTACAATGCGATTTCCATACTCTTTGGCTAGGCTGCTCGACTGTTTCCTGTTGACTGGTTCTCTTGACCATCAACTCTCTCATGGTTTCTTCTCCTAGGCCGCTCCTCTAGCGCCACTGCTCGATACCGCAGTATCAGTCATCTCCTCAACAAGCGAGAGCCACTACTCTTCTTCACTACTTGTTGTATGACTAGAAACCAAGTCTACTTCACTCATAGACTTTACTTACCGTACTAGGTTAGTAACCTATCTTCCTCATACGTTTTCACTCTAAACATTTTCCTTTGCACACTCTCAATTGTCCATCATCCAATTTTCGCATCGTCTCCATTTCAAACTACATGAAAACTACTGGCTTGTTTCGTGTAAGTGTCGATTCATCGACACTTACATGCTCCTTCCCTGCAGCACTTAGAAGTCCCTCAAAAACTCGCACCCACAACGAAAACAAAAATTGTTACCAGCAACTTTACGTCATGAGCTCTCTATCATTTCTTTCAGCGGCCACACTCATAATCAAGAGTAAGAAGATCACCAACTGCACTACAGGTCTCATGATCTTCTTCTCTTGACATGTGTCACTCAACTAAACAAGTCAGTCATTACCTGAGTTGCTGCTGCAGCATTTATGGAACCTCGTCCATACTTCACTTTTCTGCCAACGCAGCGACAAGACCTTCACCATAGCCTCTCTTAAGTTCATGATGAGTCGAGTTTTTGACTCATTAATGGCCATTTTTTACAATAGCTTTGGTTCGTTTCCGACCATATTTTGATGTCATTTGACCTCTATCTCTACGTTTCAGGTAGAAAATGAGTCTCCCTCAAGGTCGAAGCCTAACTATGAAAACTCGGGGAAAACCCGAAGATTTAGAACAAAAGTGGGCAAAAAAAGAACTCCCAGCCGACCGGCTGAAAACCTCCCCTGATCCAGCCGGTCGGCTAGATCTATCAGCCAACCGGCTGACTAAACATCCAGAGGTGCTCACTATTCTCGCCACAACCAGTCGGTCGGTTGGTCTCTTCACCCGACCGACTGACTAAACGTCCAGGAAGGCTAGCTCAAGCGCATAACCAGTAGACCGGCTGGGAAATTGAGCACAAGTCCAGCAAACCGACTGGAACTGCTGCAGTGACAGATTTTTCACCCAATGCTATAAATAAAAAAGGGGTTTTTGACCTAAGTGTGGAGGTTTTTGGGGAGAAGAAGAGCATAAAAGAGGCTCAACCAAGGTCATCAATCATCAAAAGATCCAACTAAGGGGAAGAAGAGAAGACTAAAGGGAGTTCAAGAATTAACCATCCTCCTTCCTCTACATCTTTTCCATTCTACTTGTTGTGTGCTATAAACCCTAGTTACACCATGTTGTCTTACATGATGTGTGAGTAGTGATCTTGTGCTTTGAGGGTGTTGTAACCCTCCTTGGTACTCTATGATCATGTATATACATTTAATTCAACAATCTATGGTGTTAAATTCATATTCACTATGCTCTTCATTTATGACATGATACTAAGTATTTGATGAAATGCCTAAGTGACATATTGATCCCCAAACTTGACCTAAGTATCGAATGACCTTAGGAATGGTTCAGATGTAGTGAATATGATCTTATCTAGTGTTTATGAAAGTAAATACATGCGTTTGATGATAACTAGTCCTTCATGCCTATTTCACTTATTACTTTAGGAAGACATTTCAAGGCTAGTAAGGGTTATAGAGTGAACCAACATCCTCGAATGAGTGCGGTTTTAATTAAGAGGGCTTGACTATGAATAGATTCACATGAAAATTTGTCTACCTTAGCCTAAGCTAGGTTAGAGACAATGCATGGGTAGGAAGTGAACTAGTGCGTATGTTCATTGCATTTATCTCCCACCCATAGGACGATAAGGCAATGGAATGAACCAACAATCTCAATGAAGTGAGGTTCAAGCTAAGAAGGTTTGACTAGGAATAGGTGCAAGTGAGAGTTGGCCTATCCTAGTCTAAACTAGGTTCAAAACTATTTGACACCTTGATTTGCATAACTCTAATATACATGATCAATGGTAAATTGCCAAGGAGGAGAGTAACCCCTCGAAACATCTTTTATCTATCTTTTATCCTTAATTACTCACCACATAGGATTTAGAATACACACCTTTATACATTTTTGGTTTAGAATAGACGAACGGAAACACGATCTCATATAGTGCATGTGCTTGGCTTGCACTTTACCAGTTAATCTATAAATTTTTTTGACTCTACGACGATCCTCTTCATCGACAAATCGAGAGGGTAAAAATTGAATTTGTCAAAATGACGCTGTTGCCAAGGAGCAACTAGTTAGCACATTCCTAGATTAGATTTTGTGGATGTTCCGACTATTCTTGTACATATTTTTCTTTTTCCTTATACTTGTATATTCTTTTTTTTCACTCGTATCCCTTGCTAACTTACGATAATGTTGTTTTGCGAGAATGGACCCCTACAGCCAACAAGTCTTTTCAAACGGAGGATACTATCAAGAGGAGAAGCAACCATATTCCTATTTCCAAGAACTTGGTTATCAAACTAGTTATTATAATTCGAATGGGGATGACCAAGAAGAGGAGCAACCAAAAGCCTATTGGGAAAACTTTTGGCATCCACCACATACCTAGACCCCGAATTGGGATGATAGCCAATGTTTTGAAGTTGACGACTCCTACCCTCCATAACCTCAACCTTCTCAACCCACAAGTGAGCCCTCAAATATAGAAGCCATACTTGCTCAAATCCTAGCTAACCAAGATGAGATGAGATGAGATGAGACAAGAATTCAAGGAAGTGAAGCAATTCAACCAAAACTTGCATGCTCAGCGCAAGATGCTTGAAACTCACTTGGTGCAACAAGCAATTGAAACTGGAATCTTGGGTGAGGAAAAGGAGGTCTCCGAAAAAGAAGTTCTTGAATCTAATACCTGCAAGCAAGAAGGGGATCAAGAATTGGAGGATGAGTTTTGGAGAGCTTTTTGCAAAGGGTGGGACGATGAATCTTGTAACAAGGACGAGATGGAATGCAAAAGTGAAGCATCCTTCACTACTAGCACATCTCAAGATCATTCGGATGAGAACACGCAAGAGCTCACCATTCCACAAAGCATCGGCTCTCCAACGAGGGATTCTTCAAGAATGATGCCTCGTACATAGAAGAAATATCTTTGGTCAATGAAGAAGAATTCCCCCCTCCCGCTACAAACAAGCTTGAATGTGAGCCCGAACTTCTTGTTCAGGAAAAGCTGGAGGAAGAACATAATGAGCAAAAAGAACTTCAAGGCAACAAGGACTTTTTTGAGGTATACATGGACCAAACCAAAGAACAACCTCGCATACAAGAAGACAAAGGTCTAGAGAGGGATATTGAGGATTGGGCACCCATGGACATAATTGAAAAACCCAAGGAAGGGATGCCCAACATTCTCGAGACAAGTTATGAAGACCCCTTCTTCACTACGAAGTCTCGAGACAAGTTTTGGAGCTTCTTGCCATATTTTCAAAGATTAATCGGAAAAAGCTCCCATGACCCCTTAGTTATTAAGGGATCTTTATACTTGAAGGGGTCATGCTCCCAAAGGAAAGTCCATTGTAGACTTGATGGGAGGAAATTCAAATGGAATTTAAAGGTGGATTGCCACAACCAAATCCAAGGCCCCGTGAGAAGGGATCCTAGCAAAGGACTTCTCAACGAGTGATTCTATGGGGCACTTTGCTACGTCCTTGCCAAGACGGGAAAAACTAGGCCCTAGCGGGAGGTAACCCAGTTTGTAAGTTGTTCATTCTTGTTCTTTATGTTTAACTATTTGGCATGATTTTGAGTGGCTTAGTCTCTAATTATGAAATGTGAAATGTATGATTAGTGGGTCAAATTTTAAGTGTGGAGTGAGTTCTACTCACTCCAATTCCACTTCACATCGCCAAGTCCCTCCACTTTTCCCTTGATTTCTCAATGTATGATGATGTCGCCCCTTAGTGTTCATGAGCCTTCTTTGAGTTTACTAGACGAGGACTATCTTGTTATACCATGCTATGAGTCTAGTTTCACATTTGGGGCACTTAGGAACCCTTGTGCATATTTTGGAGGGTGTGGGTCAACTTCCTTGTTTGAACTCTATCAAACTTATGCCATGATGTTATTATGTGATTTGTGATGCTCTCTTGCTCATACTTGCGTTTTGCATGACCTTGTATGTTACTTGCTGCTTTTAACCTCTCATGTGTTCTTGTTATCAAGGAATTTATTCGCATCATATTATCAAGCTTAGCACAATGGCAATCTTTTCTATTGATGGAGCACATCTACAAACGAGGGGAGTTCCTATGCGCCTTATTCTCATTCTCTTTATTGTTTGCGCTTAGGGACTAAGCTACATTTTAAGTGTGGGTGGGGTAGTCGCATAGTTCACTCATATTATGCCATGCCTATCATTTTAGAATGGACACTTGCATTCATGTATTCTATTCCTAACATGAGAGTATTTTTAACCACATAGGCTTGTGACTATTAACTCTAAATCCCTATAAATCACATATAGCCTACTTGTCATAATTATTGGATCTTGAACTTAAAACCGACCTAGTACTTTGAGTGTACATTCTTGTGAATCAATATCATTGCTATCTCTTGTCTATCTAATTTTCTAAGTATTTTCGTTGAAATACCTTGGATTAAGTTTTAGCAAGCACTTTTAAAAAAATTCACGAAAAACTTAGACCTCTTGTATGCTCCTTGGTGACTTGAGTTCTTCTAATTTAGTGCCTTGCTTATGATTGTTTCCTGCGCATTCCGTACATTCCTTGAACATATTGTCAAGTGTGGAGTCAAAAGAGGGCGAAAGACAAGCCCCAAAAAAAATGCTTCACCTTCATGGTCAAAAGATGGCAAAGCCCGACTAATAACTTTCTTAAAGGTACCCGAGAAGTTTTGCTCCAAAATATACAAATGCCGGGGGTTTGAAGAAAAGTTCCCCCTCGAAAGCATTTGTAGGCCAAAGGCCATTTAAAAACGAAATAAGGAGCACTTAAAACTTGACTTTATGTTCCTCCATCATTTTACTTTTGCGCGGGATTCATCATTTGCATTATGTGCTATCTGGATTGACTCTTGGAAGTTCCTTGTGCTTGCACGGGAGCTATCAATTGGTCTATACTTGTTTTCTAAGAACTCTAGTGTCGAACTCCTCTTTCCTTATGGATTACGGCATAAGAGCCTAAGACTTGGGAATGAGTTCCTTGTCGCGAACCAATGGACTAGCCCTAGCTAGCATTGGTGAGTGATTGACACTCTTTGTGCAGACTAAGAACTTTACTTCTATTGTATTGCCATGAAAATGAGTATACTTTTAGATGAGACGATTAATAGCCCTAGTATTGATGATCTTGAATGCACAACCTCATGGGTATTAAAATGGTTTAGTTCTTATGATAATAATTTGATGGTAGTCCTAGCTTGGGGTGAGTGATTTATTTTGAGAAATCCTCGTCTTGGTTTATCACTCTTGAATTCATTCTCATGGGATAGGTGCATATGGGATTTGTTAGTATTCCCTTTTCTGAAAACTCTCACGGGACTATAACTCGTCCACTAGGGTAGCCTAGGGATTTAAAGGCTTAATGCATGCGCTAAATGCATTCGTAACACCTACGAAAAGGGGCTAGTTAGATTGTACATACTTTCATTTTTCTTTCAATAACATGTTTAGAAATAATGATCGAGACCTTGTGAAAGCTAGTGAGGCAAATAGACGAAAAACATAGCACCACTAGCATTTTGCCATTTGCATGACCTTGACATATTTTTGTACTTTGTTCAGGACGAACAAAGCTTAAGTGTGGAGTGTTGATGAGTCGAGTTTTCGACTCGTTAATGGCCATTTTTCACTATAGCTTTGGTTCGTTTCCGACGATATTTTGATGTCATTTGACCTCTATCTATACGTTCAGGTAGAAAATGAGTCTCCCTCAAGGTCGAAGCCTAAATATGAAAACTCGGGGAAAAATCAAAGATTTAGAGCAAAAATGGGCAGAAAAAGGACTCCCAGCCGACCGGCTGACTAAACATCCAAGGGTGCTCACATCCTCGCCACAACCAGTCGGTCGGTTGGTCCCTTCGGCCGACAGACTGACTAAACATCCAGGGAGGCTTGCTTAAGCGCATAACCAGCCGACCGGCTAGGAAATTGAGCACCAGTCCAGCCGACCGACTGGAACTGCTATAGTGACGGATTTTTCACCGGAGGCTATAAATAGAAAGAGGGTTTTTTGACCTAAGTGTGGAGGTTTTTTGGGATAAGAAGAGCATAAAAGAGGCTCAACCAAGGTCATCAATCATCAAAAGATCCAACTAAGGGGAAGAAGAGAAGGCTAAAGGAAGTTCAAGGATTAACCATCCTCCTTCCTCTACATCTTTTCCATTCTACTTGTTGTGTGCTATAAACCCTACTCACACCATGTTGTCTTACATGATGTGTGAGTAGTGATCTTGTGTTTTGAGGGTATTATAACTCTTCTTGGTACTCTATGATCATGTATATACATTTAATTCAACAGTCTATGGTTTTAAATTCATATTCACTATGCTCTTCATTTATGACATGCTACTAAGTGTTTGATGAAATGCCTAAGTGACATGTTGATCTCAAAACTTGACCCAAGTATTGAATGACCTTAGGAATGGTTTAGATGTAGTGAATATGATCTTATCTAGTGTTAATGAAAGTAAATACATGCGTTTGATGATAATTAGTCATTCATGCATATTTAACTTATTACCTTAGGAAGACATTTCAAGGCTAGTAATGGTTATAGAGTGAACCAACATCCTCGAATGTGTGAGGTTCTAATTAAGAGAGCTTCACTTAGAATAGATTCACATGAAAATTGGTTTACCTTAGTCTATGCTAGCTTATAGACAATGCATGGGTAGGAAGTGAACTAGTGCGTATGTTCATTGCATTTTTCTCCCACCCATAGTGTTTATGGTTCTGCAATTCATGGCTTTGTTGGTGGTTGTACTTGAGGTTTGCAGGTGGCTGGATTTGGCCAGAAGATCGGGAGAAATTGAACCAATGGAGTTGATCATGTATGCTGGATACAGGGCAAACGATGTCGTTCAACTAAAGGTGAAGGAGTTGCGTATGGAGCAGAACGTCTTCGTTCGTGGTAAAGGGAGCACGCCTCAGCGAAACACGGATGTTTCCATTACAACGGCTATAAAAGCACTGTTCCAACTCGCGGGTCGACGCAATCTTCATCTTCTAGAAATAGAGTTAGGGTTTTTGAAGCTCAATCGAGAAATTCGCACTGTGTTGTTCGAATTGGTGTTAGAGAGAGCTACAGTAGTTTCTTGTGAGTGTTTGCAAGCTTGTACAGCCATCAATTGATATCAATAAAGTCTGTCCCGTTCTACGACTGGAATAGGAGTCACCAGGAATCCGAACCAGTATAAATTTTGTGTTCTTGTTCGTTCTTTCATTCAATCCTTGCAAGTTTTCAATTCCGCATACAACACATAGGACGATAAGGCAATGTGATGAACCAACAATCTCAATAGAGTGAGGTTCGAGCTAAGAAGGTTTGGCTAGGAATAGGTGCAAGTGTGAGTTGGCTTATCCTAGTCTAAACTAGGTTCAAACTATTTGACACCTTGATTTGCATAACTCTAATATATATGATCAATGGAAAATTGCCAAGGCGGGGAGTAACCCCGCGAAACACCTCTTATCTATCTTTTATCCTTAATTACTCACCACATAGGATTTAGAATACACACCTTTATACATTTTTGGTTTAAAATAGAAGAACGGAAACACGATCTCATATAGTGCTTGTGCTTAGCTTGCCCCTTTGGATTCGACCCGGTACTTTACCGGTTAATCAATAAATTCATTTGACTCTACGACGATCCTCTTCATCGACAAATCGAGAGGGTAAAAATAGAATTTGTCAGTTCAATCCCCAACCAAATCATACTATTCTTCTTGACATTTTGAAATGTCTTTCCAAATCAACATTGGAACCTATCTCATGCTCTCCTCCGAGCAAATGCAACAAGCTTTCATTCAACCGGCATTCATCAATCTCATGAGCTTGATGCTCATTCAAGCTCCTGGTCGTCTTCTCACCATGTTCTTAATCAGCTCATCATATCTCTTCTCGTTCAAAACTGCTTCACCACAACTGAGTTGTCTCTTCAATCCGACTCACCATTAATTTTGCTCAAATCAACTGGGCACCACATTACCATTTCACTGTATCTTCTCATATGCATACACCACACTTCATGTAATTACTTGTCACATGGGGTTAGGAGTTGGTCCTCGTTAAATGAGATGAGCTCAAATTGGTGGTCATGAAGATCATCTCATCATATGCAGTCACTCACGGTCCTCCTCTTTATTAGTCAGGCTCCTCTAACCCAGAAAGCCAACAGCTGCCCCAATTTGATCACAAACCCACTTGCAAGATAGATGTAGTAGGCGGTCATGCGTCAAAGGCTTCGTAAAGAGGTCAGCGGGTTGCTCGGAGGTGTGAATCGCATCGGATGGATTTTTCGAGAGTTAACAAACTGACGGACAAAGTGCCAGTCAATCTCGACGTGCTTCGTGCATTCGTGGAATACGATATTGTGAGCGAAGTGGAAGGCAGACTGACTGTCACAAAATAAGGGCACCGGCGGGACGACTGGGATATTCATATCAGCCATAAGTCAAGTGAGCCAAACAATTTCATTACAAGCGGAGGCTATTGAGCGATATTCGGATTCGGCTGATGACCTAGAGACAACAACATGTTTCCTGGTTTTCCAAGACACAACGGAGGGGCCAAGGAGCATACAATATCCTGTGACTGAACGACGAGTAATGGAGCAACTAGCCCAGTCAGCGTCACAATAAACAATGAGACGTAAATCCGAATTTGCTGCGAAGAGAATGCCCTGAACTGGAGCTAGTTTAATGTATCGAAGGAGGCGATGCGTAGCTTTCAGATGGTCTTCCGTGGGATTGGCTATGAATTGGCTTAAAGTATGGACTGAAAAGGCTAAGTCCGGACGAGTAATGGTGAGGTAAATGAGTATACACACTAATTTTCTGTACATTGTAGGATCAGTGATAGGTTGTGAAGAGTCCATGTTTAGTTTCCAGAGGAGTTTGAACTGGTTTGGAGTCTGTAAAGTTGTGATCTTCCAGGATGTCGAGAACATATTTTTTTACCATCGCATAAACTACTAAATATGTCGCTTATAGTGAGATATTGTATATGGGACACAACCTGCGTCGCCTAAAATTTGTCTCGAAAGCGAAGTAGCGTAAAGTCTGTGCGACACTGGAATGAAACACTAATCGCATAAAGTGTAATGCTTATGCGGCATTTAGTTCAGTTAGTCCCATAAAAATGAGATGATAAATGTTGGATTTAATTATATAATTGTCGCATAAAACATTTTTATTATTTTTTTCAATGATATAAATATAATGAATATTAAAAAATTATATTCATCAGGGTGCTATTTTGTGGTGCTGGGCGACTCATTGGAAGGAAGGGATGTGCTCCAGCGAAGTGGAAGGGCAAGAACTGCTATTGGGAATGAGACTGGCGAGCTCAATGGGAGTTAAAGTGGCCATTTTCGGGACTGATTCATTAGAGGTCTTTCGAGTGGTTTATTCGGGAGCAGGAGCAGCGGATTGGTGTGATTCTTGGCTGGAGGATGCAATCGACGTCATTCATTCGAGACCAAGCTGGAAGGTTAAGCTTATCAATAGGGAGGCGAATGGAGCGGCGGACTGGTTGGCTTCTAGAGCGAGAATGCAAGCTTGAAGTTGGAATAGAGTAGATGCTATTCCGTTAATCCCTGCTTCTAATATGTAGTTGGTTGTCTCTGTGTGCTTTAGCCTGGAGCCTCTTGGCGTTTGGTTGTTCTTGGCGCCGGGCGTTGTAGCAGCTAGCAGGTGTGTTGTGAGGAGAGCTTTCTGTCTTGTTGTAGTTCCCTTATCCTTGTTTGCTGTAGGCGGTAGTGTTGTTTAGGTGTTGGGTTGTGTCTGTTCAGAGTTTTTCGATAAGAGTCTTGTTCTGTTTTGTGTTGGTTTGTTGTGCGGTCGGTGTCTGTTGGTGGGTGTCGCTCTCTTTCTGTCCCCTGTTAGTTGGCTACAGGTCGTTTTTCTATATCAAAAAAATAAATTAAGTTTACATTAGTCATTAAATAAAATTCTTATTAGATTTACAAATTACATTATATACATGTACTAACGGTACAAAAAGTTCAATCCAAAAAATATATAAACATTACTAATACATTTCTTGAACATGCATAATCTTTCGCATCACCACAATGCTTCTTGCAGTTTTACAAGAGAAACATCAGCTTGAGGCAACACACCAACTGTTCAAGCACTCGTTATCTTAAAAAACAATTGTCGCATAACATATTTATCGCGACAAACCAACAATCGTCGGTCGTATATAAGGTCATATGCGACACAAATAAGGCGACAAATTGCAAAGCTTGTCCCGTCAGTTCATTTCTGGTGTAGTGTTAAGGTCATGGCATCATCCTTGCCAACTCTTTACAGCAACCAGCATCGACCCTCGACAAACACCATGACTGAACTCCATATTGCTTCCTCAAACTCAGAAACAACATTCACACCTTAGCCATTTTTCTCCAGAACCTCACCAATCCTCCTAAAATTGCAAGCCACGTCTCTTCCTACAGGAAACTCCACCAGATTGACTTTCAAAAATAAACTGATAGCTTTCTTGTCTAGATGTCCTTGTTGTAGTACCCAGCTCCGTTTCCAAGACATGGACCAGAAGACGGCATAGCTTCACTATAAATTACTCATAGTCACTGCAAGTTTGTTGATAAACCAGCGACGATTTGGAAGGATCAGATGAGCTTGATCGGAATATGGAATGCAGGTAAAGATACTAAAGTTTGTTGCTGATTTCATTCAGACGAAAGGGAGTACAGCAGGGCTAACTATATATAGTTAGAGTTTTACACAATAGTCCCTATAGAGACATGTATGGTTTAATTACACAAGGAACCCTGAAGTAAAATTAGTCCCAGTACCCCCCACAAGCTGGCCTGTGGAGGAAATTACTCACACCCAGCTTGCAAGATAGATGTAGTAAATGGTCGTGCGTCAAGGGCTTCGTAAAGAGGTCAGTGGGTTGCTCGGAGGTGTGAACACGTCGTATGGATTTTTCCAGAGGTAACAAACTGACGGACAAAGTGCTAGTCAATCTCGATTTTCTTCGTGCGTTCGTGGAAGACGAGATTGTGAGCGAGGTGGATGGCGGACTGACTGTCACAAAATAAGGGCACCGGCGGGACGACTGGGATATTCATATCAGCCATAAGTCAAGTGAGCCAAACAATTTCATTGCAAGCGGAGGCCATTAAGCGATATTTGGATTCGGCTGATGACCTAGAGACAACATGTTTCCTGTTTTCCAAGACACAACGGAGGGGCCAAGAAGCATACAATATCCTGTGACTGAACGACGAGTAATGGGGCAACTAGCCCAATCAGCGTCATAATAAACAGTGAGACATAAATCCGAATTTGCTGAGAAGAGAATGTCCCAAACTTGAGCTAGTTTTATGTATCGAAGGAGGCGATGTGTAGCTTTCAGATGGTCTTCAGTGGGATTGGCCATGAATTGGCTTAAAGTATGGACTGAAAAGGCTAAGTCCTGACGACTAATGGTTGAGTCCAATCAGCGTCATAATAAACGAGGTAAATGAGTCAGCCCACTAATTTTCTGTACATTGTAGGATCAGTGATAGGTTGTGAAGTAGATTCGTTGAGTCCATGTTTAGTTTCCAGAGGAGTTTGAACTGGGTTGGAGTTTGTAAAGTTGTGATCTTCCAGGATGTCGAGAACATATTTTTTTTATTAATGAAAATACCTTCTTTTGATCTCGCAACCTCGATGCCAAGAAAATATTTTTAAGTGTGCCAAGTCCTTGATTCTAAACTTGTCATGAATGAACTCCTTTATTTGATCAGAGTTGGTGATGTGCCTATGAGGACAACACCATGAACATATACTAGTAGCTAGAATGATGAAGTGATTATCTCTCTTGCGTGTGAATAAGTAATAGTCCTCTACACTTTGTTGGAAACCAAAATTAATAAGTGAATCACTAAAGCAAGAAAACCACTAACGAGAAGCTTGTTTTAAACCATATATGCTTCTTTGTAATTTGCAAACAAGGCCTTGGTGTTTTTCTTTTGAATAGAAGCATGAGGAGTTAGCATATAAACCTCTTCATGTAGATCACCTAGTCAAAAGGCATTGCCGACGTCAAGTTGAAATACAGGCCATTGCTTGGCTGCTGCAATAGCTAAGAAGCATCTAACAGTTGTTATTTTGGCAACTGGAGCGAATGTGTCGTGATAATGAATACCTTCTACTTGTGTGTAACCTTTAGCTACTAATCGAGCTTTGTACCATTCTATTGTGTCATCTGAATTGTACTTGACCCTGAATATCCATCTGCAATCAATAGCATGAGCCTGGGTGGAAGAGGGGTAAGTGACCAGGTATTGTTTTGTTCCAAAGCATTTATTTCTTTATTCATGGTTGCTTCCCATAGTAGATTTTTGACAGCTTGTGCATATGTCTTAGGTTCCTTGTGAAGAGTGACTTGCCCAAGAAAATGTTTATGAGAAGGGGAGCATTGATCGTAAGATAAGACTCTATTGATGGATTGAGGTGAGATTTTGTGAGAAGATCCAACCATATAGTCTTTCTGCCAAATAGGAGGTTTGTGGAATCTTGTGGATTTTCCTATGAGCAGGGGAGCATTGACAGGTTCATGGCTTGGAATAGAAGTAGCTGGTGTGATGGAAAATTGGTTGATGTAGGAAAGGGAATATCAGGTGGGCTAGTTGTTGGAATAAAGGAATTTTCAGAGGTGTTATGTGGGAATGATTTAGCAGGAGAATGGGTTATATCAAGTGGGACTTGAAACTCAGTCGGAGAAAAGGTGCAGGAATCATCAAATATATCATGGAAGTCTAAGACAGGTACTACTGTAGATTGAACTTTGTCTTTGTAAGGTCCTTTTTCGGTAACTTTGTGTTCTGCATAGGGAAATATTTCTTCATAGAAAATGACATTTCTGCTGACCAGAATTTTGTGAGATCGTACACAATAAACTTTATATCCTTTCTGACCATAAGGATATCCAAGGAATATGCAGGGACTTGCTCTTTGGTCAAATTTATCTCTGAGAATGCTTAATGTGTGACATAGCAAAGACAGCGGAACACTTTCAGGTTATCAAGAGAGGGAGGCCTCCCAAAGAGGACTTCAAAATGGCCCATGCCTTTTAAAAGAGGAGTTGGAGTTCTGTTAATCAAGTAAGTGGCTGTAAGTAAGCAGTCACCCCATAAAATCATGTGAATATTGGACTGAAATCTGAGAGCCCTTGCGAGGTCCAAGAGGTGTCAGTGTTTCCGTTCAACTATACCATTCTGTTGGGGAGTATAAGCACAAGAGCTTTGGTGGATGCAGCCCTTTGATTTCAAGTACCTAGTATATTTTTGAAAAATTCCCCTCCATTGTCTGATCTAAGAACCTTGATTTTGTACCCAAATTGAGTGATGGCTAGTTCAAAGAATTGTATAATAAGGGTAGGAACTTCACTCTTAGCCTTTAAAAGGAAAGTCCATGTGCATCGAATTTTTTTTTTAAACTGAAACGCATGATCACTAGGCCTCAGCATTTGGCCCGGGTTCAAAATAAGCCTTAGGGCGGCCCTAACCCGGCCCTAGCCCTACGCAAATCCTATTATGGCCCGACCCGAAGGGCTTAGGGACGGGCTACGATTTCGATTATGAGGCTCGGCCCGAAATACAGCTCTATTTAAACTTACATATGCATTGATTTAAGCATATTCTTGACATAAAAAGACTTTATTTTTTCACATTCATCATATCCCACATGTCCAACCTAGTAGCATTTACGTTTAAAAAGTTATAAATAAAACTAAAAAATTCACAAAACTTATAACTCAAGCATGCATATCTCTTCGGTTCAACGACACTAAGAATAGTGCAGTTGATGTGGAATAATAAATGGTTATGCCAAATGTTGTTAATTCTTTGCTAAGAAATCTTCATATTCGTAACAAAATTTGTTGATTATTTAGTCATCCATTTATGACCGAAATGAGCCCTAGCCCGAGAAGCTCTGAGAAAAGAAGGGCCGATACCGACTTTAGGGCCGATGGATTTCCTCAGGGCTTAGGCTAGTAAAAATCCTATCTTATCCGGCCCTTTGCCAACCCCTAATGATCACTGCTTAAGCAAAAGATCCATCTTGACTAGCAATATTTTTCATTTTTTGTCTGATTATTAAATTTCAAAAAAAAATTGTAGGGTGCGTACTTTGATGGATTTCCCCATGAGATTGGTAATGATTTGACGGAACTTTCCAGGATCTCCAATTCTGAGATATAAACTGCTAACTGCAACACCCACGAAATGTCAGTCACGAAAGTTGTCGGCCTCAGCGGTTTAATATTAAATCAAGAAGCAATGGAAAAGGTAAAATCCAAAATACCTCAACTCCTTTTTCTTGAGACTTTCCAGAGAAAAGAGAGAGAACATCATCAAGAATCACTCGTAGATCAAAGCTTACATCTTCAAGCTCAAGCTTGGCCGATTCAATTTTCTCCTGATCTAAAACCTCATTTATAAGAGAAACCAGAGCCTTCCCGCTGGCCTGAGCATAGTCTTGTTGGGTGACATCCAAATTTGTGTCCATATTGAGCATATGCAGCATCCCTGATAATCATAAGGAGTTTTTGTATTTATCTTGTTAGTTATCATTGTAAATGCTATTGTCCATTTGTTGTACAAAGATTGCGTTGGGAATCATGATCGGAGGAATTTACCTAAAACGCCATTCATTGGGGTCCTAATTTCATGCGAAACAATTGCAAGGAACTGCAGCAAATTGGAATTGTTTTCAGTATCCGGTCCAACAAATTGTGAATACATAAACTCAATTGGGAGAGTGAAGGATCGGGTACAGAACGTAACAAAAAGTCACTACAACTGTGATTTTGCAATATCCGCTGCCTCAGCTTGTTTTTTGAGATTCGCCATTGTTTCAAACTCGTGTTCAACTCTGGCAATTCTGTTCACAGTCGCATAAAAGATTTGACCCACCAATAGTGCGATCACAAGCATGCCGACTGACCACGTTATTTCCATCCATGGCCATGGCTGGTGTTGCTTAAATCTGCATAGTAAACAAAATTAGCTTCTACTCTTAACTATAACAAAACAGGCAAAAACTAATACAACATATTGAAAACCCTTGCGTTAAAAAAATGGAATAAATATGAATATGCAGTAAACATACAGACCTGATTGACATTTTGTGCTTTCTAGTTGGATCGCCAAAGTTAATAGGGCTGACGTGCCACGTGCAATTATAAGATACATTTGAACCATACATACTGATCGGGTGAGACTGGTTCGTTGTATCATAAACGTTTACTAGAATGGTTTGCTTGCTTGCAAGCTGATGAAGTAACTTCTCCACTAGCGATTCAATATCAAAAATACCACCCAGATACCTGATTGGACAATGTGACAAAATTTGAGCAAGTTAATGCCTTGTAAAAAAAGGAAATTCCATCTTATGTGTCGATCCATATTATTAGCCCTTCACACTTACCCCTCCGTAGCCTGAATCCGCTCTTTAGGTGTTGCATTAGGTGGCAGATCAGTCTTGTATACTGCAAATGTCAAAATCACCCCAAGTCTATTTGTTTTGATAAGCTCCAATGGAGCTATGAAGACCCATTTTCCTAATTCCCTCGCTCGTAGTATATTATCCCGATCTTCCTGTCAACAAAATTTCCAAAACAATTCATTTTTTCAGGAACTGTAAAATGATTCCTATACCTACGAAGTAAAATGAAACCTTTGCTGATTGATGAGACAAACGTCTCACACTGTTTCATAATTTGCCGGACTGTTGATTTATAATTTTCATCAGTCAAGTTCTAAATGTAACAGTTCAGGAAATGACATCGACGATGGAAATTGATACTTGCCTTTCCAGAGAGCATATCAAGGGAGACAACATGTGCGACGGTATCTTGTGCGAAAATGACAGGGGCATATTCTTCTTGAATTGGGGAAGTCTCATGGTTTTCAGATGCATAGTCATTCTTGTGATGAGTATCCATATGCTTAATTGTCCATCCTTGCTGTTTTTCGAATTGTTCCCGTTCCGAGTGGAGAACCCTAACAGCATATGCCACCCCACTTGTCAAGGGCCTCTCAAACGCAGTTCGTTCCGTGTACCTTGCAAAAGTTTTCTAAAGTTTCTCTATAGTTATACAGAAGAACTCGACCAGCATAAAAGTGACTATCATACAATAAAGTATGAAATAAAGAGAACTACCTGATCAATGGCTGAAGGGTTCTTGCCATGGTGAAATGTGGAGATCAGAATCGACATAGCTTGGATTTGGTTCATACGGACATTCAAATGATCTTGCAACATCCTAGCTCTCTCGTCACACATATTAGCAAGTGTTTCTTTTCGCTTCTCGGTAGCCGCAGATGTCATAGACCAGAACAGCCAAATTGCTGCGACAGTCCAACCAAGCACCCAAATGACCAGCAGCATCTTCGGCCATGTCTGTTTAACTCTTTCCAAAACAATAGGCCGATAATACTGGCGTTGGATCTTGGAGTTTTTGCCCCACAACTTCATAATCCACTTCTCCGCAAATTCACTAAGTAAATCAGCTTCTGATTCAACTTTGAACCAATTCAGCATCGCTTCTTGAGTAGATCCAGAAGGGGTTATTGACTCAATTGCCCCACTTTCAAACTCAAATCACCCAAATGCACCAAACGAAACTCAAATAATCAATCTACCCATTTTTTAACAATTTCGGTTTGCCAGAAATCGGAACTCATGATCCGGTTTTTCCCCGACCGGGACTCTTTGAAAATTGAGACGTGGCTCGGATCAGGGACCGAAAGGTGTGAAGTGGCAGCCAGGTGGAGTCCCGGTTCCTCAGAAACCGGAATTAGGATAGTCCCAGTATTAGGGCAACCGGTATTCTAGACACTCTGACATTATTTAAATAATATAGTATAGTACTGAAAAAGTAGCCAAACACAGTAGCATTGCGTTACCTTTGGATGAGACACAAGGTAGCGTGATTGCTTTAACTTTGCTTTTTCTCTATTTGCTTTAATTTCCTCTGCATTAAAGCGTGGGTGGGAGGGAGGGCTATGGAAGAGAGATAAAGAGAGAGAAACTTGACACAAGGCTCTGGCTATGGAAGAGAGAGAAAGAGAAAGCATAGAGATTTTGGAGGGAGAAGGTGGGTGGGCCCGAATTGGCTGGCTCATTAATGTTTCTGCTTTTTCACGTGTTTCTGTACGTCTCAAAGTAAGTCTTTTTCATTTGCACAGACCGTTTTTCAGTAATATACTATATTATTTAAATATTGTCAGATTGTCTTGAATATCGGTTGCCCTAATACCGGGACTATGATAATTCCGGTTCCTGAGAAACCGTGATTCCACCAGGCAGCCACTTCACACTTTTCGGTCCCCGATCCGAGCCACGTCTTCATTTTCGAACAGTTCCGGTCGGGGAAAAACCGGGATTATGGTTCCGATTTCTGGAAAGTCGGAATTGTTAAAAAATGTGGTAGATTGGTTATTTGAGTTTAAGTAGGTGCATTTGAGGGATTTGAGTTTGGATTTGGGGCAATTGGGTCAATAACCCATCCAGAAGTTAAATCTGCCAAATTTTTTTAAGACATTATACATCGGTTTTGCCTGAACCGATGCATGAGGTTAAAACAACACTTATACAAAAACCGTCAATAACAACAACACTAATACAAAAACCAAGATGTGCATTTGTTGTACCTATATCACATCATCTAAGCAAACTCATTAAGAAAGAAACAGAGGCAACAAAACACTCCCGGGTTCTTAAGATTGAAATGCAAGTGTTAAGTAGAAAAAATATCATATTGTTAGACAACTACATTGGCTTTGCTACTAAACATCCCAGCAACGGCAGCGAAGCTCTCCTCACTAGTTTCCTGAACCTAAAGACGTGATGATGGAACAAAAACATGGAAAGAAATAGATGAATCAGAAACCGAAATGAAAAAAATGAGCAGATGCTCATGAAAATTGAGTGTTTGTTGGAGTCTGTGAACTCCACCTGTTTTGATATGACAAACATCCTGCTGATGTGTTACTTCAGAGTGCAGGTTGATATACAGGTACTCTGGAAGTAACGTTCCCTCAGCGTGTAACTGCAGGGAGGGAATATCCGTTAGGATATTCTGGAAGATCTGTTTGTTCCCTAAGATCTTGATCCGGCTGGAATGAGCATGGATGAAGAAGGAAAAAGCATATCACCAAGTTAGGAAAGTACTTTTAACTGAAAGATCACGGCTTGAATGAGATGATTGATTGAAGATCCTTGGTGCGCTCTTTAGGAAGCTAAATCAGTGCACTCCCATATTTGGCAAGATTATTATGGGATAATCTTGTCAAATATTCTGGGTTTCCCGAGAGAGCAAACAAACTATAAACTGGATGCCATGGCCTCCTTTGAAGTTGTTCGTTCTGGAGACTGCTGGTGCTGAAGTTACTAATCGAACGACAGTGCAGATTGTCGGTTGAAGGTTGGCATGCTAACGACTTACCTGTGAGGGAACGGACGCAGCAATCTGAGCAAGACAGAGATAGCGACTTGTTGCGCGGTGATCTACAGAGGTGATTACAGCGAATGTACATCCGATTGTGAGGTTGTACACCCTTGACAGTGTAACCGGAAAACGCTAAATACAGGAGCTATTTCGAAATCCTTCTAGTTTCGCTAGAAGGTAGTGGTTTTTCTTCAGTACTTATTTAAGTGCTGGAGTTTCCACTATAACCTGCTGTGTCGCGTTATTTTTACTTGTCATATTTTTATTTCCGCTGCTTCACGTTACTTGCCAGGTCGCTAACTACGATCCAACAATTGGTATCAGAGCCCGGTCTCTAGGTTTTTAGTTAGCTTTTCAGGTACAATGACGACCATGAACGACTCCTTATGGAAACCGCCAATGCTGAAACCAGGTGAGTACGACTGGTGGGTGGAACAGTTCGAAGCACACAGATGTTCCTTAGACGGACAGCTATGGCAGATCATCGAACAAGGAGCTATTAAAATCCCAGACAGCACCGATCCCACTAAGGAAAAGGATCGAAAGGATTATGCGGATGCCGACTATAAGATATTAGAAAAGAACAGTAGAGCAAAGAAAATCATACATCAGACACTCAACCCTGGAGAAATGAAGAAGATGCTTCACTATAAAACGGCCAAAGATATATGGGACGCACTGAAACGACTCTACTCAGGGAATGATGACGTGAAGAAGAACCGCATTCTCGCGGCAATGAAAGATTATGACAATGTCGTCCAAGGTACAGATGAATCTCTTGAAGAATTTCACTCACGCTTTCAAGGCTACGTTGGACAGATGCAGTTTCTGGGGGAGCAGGTCCCCGAATGGAAGGTTACCCATCACTTCCTTCAAGCACTCAGCTCGAATTGGGATGCCGTATCTGTGGCACTTCAGGCACAAAGCGATATCAAAGAGATCACTCTAGAGGAACTCGTAACCAAACTACAAAGAAATGATGGGATCCAACAAAGAAAAGCTGTTGTACGTGAACCTGAGAAGAACCCTCAGTCTATTGCCCTCAAAGTCGAACGAGCCTTCGAGCTAGCTCAGAAGGATGACAACGAGGAGCCTGAGGATGAGATGACGGGTTATTCACCCAAATGTCCCTCTTTCAAACTCAAAACACCCATTTGCCCCTTTTGAAACTCAAATAACCAGAATGCCCCTTTTTTTACATTCCTGATTTTGGGGAAACCGGAAATGTCAATTTTTAATATTCCCGGTTCCCCCAAAACCGAAAATGTCAATTTTTAATATTCCCGGTTTCCCTAAAACCGGGAATGTATCAAAACATGCCCCTTTTTTCGTCCACGTTTCCTCCACGCATGCCCTAAACCCGGCCACGTAAACCTTATTTTTGTTCCCGGTATGAGGGAAACCGGGAATAAAAAAAAGGGGCATTCTGGTTATTTAAGTTTCAAAAGGGGCAAATGGGTGTTTTGAGTTTGAAAGAGGGGCACAATTGTGAATAACCCTGAGATGACAGCAGTACTGACTAGAGCACTCAAGATGGCAGGTGCCGCACCGAAACGTTCCTTCAAGGGGTCTGCATCAAACAAAGATGTGCTGTGCTACCACTGTCAAAAGAAAGGACATATGGCAAAAAATTGCTTCAGTAAAAGGGCGGGAGAGCTGCCAGCTCAGAATAGTGTTAAGGCTATGGTGGCAACATGGGGTGAATCTGATGAAGATAGTGAAGAGGACAACCCAACTGGAGCTGTATGCATAATGGCTACTGGTCAGGTAAGTGATTCTGACCTTTTGCGTACTTGACTGATAGAACTAATGAACAGCTGATATCTCTCATTAAGAATCTTGTCACAAAAAACATGGAGCTCACTCTGGAGTTGAGAGAACAGGAGGAATCAACCACAGCACTTGAAGATAATGGGAACCTATGGGCTAATAAGGCCTTGCAACTTGAGGAAGAATTATTGCAGTACGGAACCAAACAAACCAAACAGCTCCGAAGCCTCGAGAAAAAGCTTAACAGGTTAAATACACAGAAAGAAAGCATGCAGACAGAGTTAAATGATATCCATTCCTTAGAAGGTAAGGTTACCCAACTTGAAGAAGAGAACGCGAAGCTTATGAAGGAAGTTGAGCTGACCAAAACAAATGAAGAGGAACTAAAGAAGAAGTGGTTGAAAGAATACACTGACACAAAGGTTTCTGAAATCAGGGAAGGGTTCGCCAAGCACTTCACATCTCGACCAGGTCTAGGTTACAATGCTGAAATGGAGAACAAGATCTCAAGGAAAGGAAAAGAGGTGGACCAAGCAGCCGAAAAATACTTCAAATGCAAATGTGGCACAGCCCAAGGAAGGATAGAGCAGACGGCTGCGAGAAGTACTGCTCCCTTTGACTAAAAGAAGGCCTACACCCTTTGGCTAAAGCAAGTAGCAAGCAGTAAACCCTCTCACATTGACTTTGCTGCACGAATTGCCAACAAGTCTATCCCACCAGGGAGAAGTAAGTATGTTGACCTAAAACATCATAGAGTTTGCTGGCACTGTGGTCAGGCAGTACACCGACATGGTGAGTGCTCCCTATGAAAGGACTTGGAGCAGAGGGTAAACACCAAGTACGGGACACCGGGAAAACAAGGGAAAGCTTGCTAGAAGTGCAAACAATCTGGACACTATCGAAAGACCTGTCCCAACGCTGAGTCTCAGGAAAAACGAAGTTGAAAGCCTAAATCCCCGCCAAGGAACGTTCCCCGGGAAAATAATGGGGAAAGCAGTGACACTGCTATATCCGGAAGCACTGATCCTGCCAAGAAACCAAGTAAGACTAAGCTTATTTGGGTTCGTAAAAACTAATAATCCTTTTCTTACAGGTTGTAGAGGAGAGTTCTCCCTGGTACATAGATAGTGCATGCTCAGGACACATGACCGGAAATAGAGAATGGTTTGAGTCACTCCGCCACTACTCGGGAGGGCCAGTCACCTTCGGGAACAAGAGCAAAGGGAAAGGGAATGAACATAGTATATAAGGTGGATCCGTCATTCTTACCTGACGGGGAACTCTGTCTGACATCTCAAGTCAGTGAGTCCAAGCTATGACATAAGAGATTTGGACATGGAAGTCTAAGAATCCTATGCAAACTACACCGACTAGAGCTGGTAAATGGACTGCCAAACGTGGAGGACACTCTAAACAATCTATGTGATGCCTGCACCAAGGGAAAACAGGTAAGGTCTTCCTTCAAGTCAAAGAACGAGGTAAGCACCACTCGCCCTCTTGAACTTATCCACATGGACCTCTGTGGTCCCATGCGCACAAGGAGCCGTGGATGTAATAGATACATATTTGTCATTATTGATGATTACTCAAGATATACATGGACTGTGTTTCTAAGCTCTAAAGATGAGGTCTTTGCAGAATTCGAAATCTGGCTGAAACTAGTTGAAAAACAATTGAACCTCTCCCTGGCAGGTATACGTACTGATCACGGAACTGAATTTCAGAACTCACTATTTCTGAATTTGTGCAGGACCAGGGGTATTAGACAAAACTTCCCTGCACCTATGACTCCACAACAGGGCAAATTTGAGACCTATCCTGAACAAGGTATGAAGATTGGTCCCTCGCCGAGAAGATCGACCCGTCATATGGGCTAAATGGGTGTTCAATGACAAGCTGAATGACAATAGACAAGTGTTCAGAAACAAAGCACGGTTGCTAGTCAAGGGATACAACCAGCAGGAAGAAATCGACTATGACGAGACATTTGCTTCGGTAGCCAGGTTAGAAGCCATTAGATTATTAATTTCGTATTCTGCTTACCATGGCTTTAAACTGCAGCAGATGGACGTAAAGATCGCATTCCTCAATGGGGTACTTAAGGAGGAAGTCTACGTCGCACAGATCCCTGGCTTCGAGGATAGCAAGCATCCCAATCACGTGTACATCCTGGACAATGCTCTCTACGGACTGAAACAGGCACCTCGTGCCTGGTATGAAAGACTGTCTCAATTCCTCCTCACGCACGGATATGTAAGAGGAGAGGTCGACAAGACACCGCTCCTTCTGAAGTAAGTTTACTAAACTCATGGAGAGCGAGTTGGAGATGAGTATTGTCGGAGAGCTTAAATTCTTCCTAGGATTTCAAGTGGCACAAGAAGGTGACGACACCAGAATCCATCAGCAGAAATACCTTCGTGAGATGATTGTCAAATTTGGCATGAAGGAATCGAGCACTTGACCACTCCAATCTCTCCAAACGAGTCACTAGGGAAGGACGAAGGTTCCCCCACAGATAGACCAGACACTCTACCGAGGAATGATAGGTTCACTTCTCTATCTCACTGCAAGTAGACCTGATATTATATATAGTGTTTGTCTATGTGCACGTTTTCAGGCAGATTCCTGGGAGACACATTTGAAAGCAGTAAAGAGGATACTGTGTTACCTGAAGGGTACCGATACGCTCTGCCTAAGGTATCCTAGGAATGCTGACCTCCGATTAGTGGGATACACCGACGCTGATTTTGCAGGTAATAAGCAGAAGCCGAATACATTGTAGCTGCAGCGTGTCGTGTGCAACCCATATGGCTAAAGCAGCAGCTAAGTGATTACACACTCTAGGACAAAACACATTGAAAAAAAACATACTTCCTGCGTGACTGTGTGGAAAAGGGAATGGTGAGTGTTGAGTTTTGCAGAACAGAAGAACAGGTTGCTGACATATTCACCAAGGTACTCAACAGGGAACCCCTTGAGAGGCTTTGCATGGAGCTAGGTATGACTTCCCTCAACTGAGTACGTGTCCCCCGTGAGGCCCCCAATGATTGGTGAGAATTATTTGACCTGTGTTTAAGTGCATGACTATGTGAAGTTGTCTTGGTCTTATTCAGTCTCTCCTAGGAATATACTTGTGAACATGCACTGTATAAGTTGACTGATTGTGTGGCTTATGATACAATAACATACGAATGATAAAGCTTTTATTTCCTGCCCAAAAGAACCTTTCGGATGTTTTGATCCCACATTACAAGCCCATATGATGGAAGGTATCTCTAGCCGTCCCTAGCTTACCCGTGGGGGAACACTCCTATGAGCCCTTTGTCATTTTCCACATACTGGAGGATATCCCCACGAGGTACCATCACATTTCTTATCATCTATACCGTTATCTGCTTTTGTGTGTGATGCATTATCTCATGCCACTCGGGTAACCCTACTGCATCACGCCGCCCCTTGTAAGACCACGGGAATTTGCGAAGGAAATTTGTAGCGTGGGAAAGGGACGCGGGATTACGTGATTGGATAACTATAGAGAGGTGGTCATTTATGATAGAATGATTTGAGGAAGTAATACATGAAACTTTGGCACAATGTAATAAGACATGTGCATTACTTGAAGGATGAGGAAGATAGCATTAATAATACGGATCTCCATCTAGTACGGTGAATCAATGGGAGGGATCACAGTATCAGATTTCGTTGCTCTATATCTACTCGAGAAGCAACGTTACATGATGGACAGAAGTGCACTGCATCTTGCTAAACAAGCTCGACAAAAGTCAGCAGCTTAACAAGCACACAACAGTAACACAACATGAGGATCATGATGACTTTTTTTTCATGTGTATACTCTCCCGTACAAAAAAAGGGTACGATGAGAAGGATGACGTGTACACTCGAAGGGAACAAAGATGCAGTGGTATGAAGATTATTAAGGAGGGATAAATTAGATCCTCAGTGGAGGAACCTATAGGAGGATTTCAACACGGAGTATGATGTTGCTCACTAGAAGGGTGCACCTCAAAGGGGTGATAAGTTTGCGGATATTCCGAAGGAAATGATCCAACTCATATACATGCTCTGGATGACCACTCTAACCGACGTCCGTGGCCTCCATCGTCACTCCCAAGTCCCTTACCTCTGCTACAGACGCACTGAGTAACGTTTCCGGGGTCAGCCCCTTTTTTCGCTCCCCAGCTCATCAATCCCATTTCTTGGTACTATTTTTGTCGCTTTTTCATCCCTAATGTTTCGTGTTAGTTTGTCATGCTCTTCGTTTAGTGATTGCATTGTTTTGTTTCGGTATGCTCTGACGGTTTAATGAATTTGTCAATTCAATGCTATGCATACTAGTGCACTAACTACACTTGTCGAGATTTTTGATGATGCCAAAAGGGGGAAGACGATGACATGCTCGCTCTGAGGGGGAACATTACCTCAGCAATATGCATTGCTGATCTGAGGGGCAACTTTGTATGCCAAAGGTAATATAAAGTGAACTGTGACCCTGTTGGTGTTTGGGAGTTTGAAATCTCCCTCATCAAAGATTCTTTAACTTAAAATATTAAAATGTGTTTCAATATTGGATTAGTTTGGGAGTTTGAAATCTCCCTCATCAAAGATTTGTTAGCATAAAAACTGTGTAGAGGATAATATATACATGTGATCCATGCTGCTATTATCTCTCGTGAAGAGGATGTTTGTCATCATCAAAAAGGGGGAAATTGTTGGAGTCTGTGAACTCCACCTATTTTGATATGACAAACATCCTGCTGATGTGTTACTTCAGAGTGCAGGTTGATATACAGGTACTCTGGAAGTAACGTTCCATCAGCGTGTAACTGCAGGGAGGGAATATCCGTTAGGATATTCTGGAAGATCTGTTTGTTCCCTAAGATCTTGATCCGGCTGGAATGAGCGTGGATGAAGAAGGAAAGAACCAATCAAGCATATCGCCAAGTTAGGAAAGTACTTTTAAAGGAAAGATCACGGCTTGAATGAGATGATTTATTGAAGATCCTTGGTGCGCTCTTTAGGAAGCTAAATCAGTGCACACCCATATTTGGCAAGATTATTATGGGATAATCTTGTCAAATATTCTGGGTTTCCCGAGAGAGCAAACAAACTATAAACTGGATGCCATGGCCTCCTTTGAAGTTGTTCGTTCTGGAGACTGCTGGTGCTGAAGTTACTAATCGAACGACAGTGCAGATTGCCGGTTGAAGGTTGGCGTGCTAACGACTTACATGTGAGGGAACGGACGCAGAAATCTGAGCCAGACGGAGATAGTGACTTGTTGTGCGGTGATCTACAAAGGTGATTATAGCGAAGGTACATCCGATTGTGAGGTTGTACACCCTTGACAATTGTAAGGTTGTAATCAACTCTGTGTAACCGGAAAACGCTAAATACAAGAGCTATTTCGAAATCCTTCTAGTTTCGCTAAAAGGTAGTGGTTTTTCTTCAGTACTTATTTAAGTGCTGGAGTTTCCACTATAACCTGCTGTGTCGCGTTATTTTTACTTGCTATATTTTTATTTCCGCTGCTTCACGTTTACCTGGCAAGGAATGTTACTTTCCTGGTCGCTAACTACAATCCAACAATGTTCCTTTCCAATTTGATAAATTAAAGAGCATATAATATTGATGGCTAGAATGCAAAGATTCAGATATGGACTCCTTGATAATTTCATCACCTAAGGAAGAGCGAAGTGAACTTACAAGTCAAAGTTTTGAAATAGAGTACGCAGTGTCCATACTTCAGCACAATACCCCTATAGTATCATAAAATTTGAAAACAATCCTGCTCTTTGTGATAATTCGGGATTCACTAGATGTACCAGAATCGGTGTAATAAGGCCTCAGATGCTTTCACAGTTTCAGTTAGAAATATTCATGCGCGATATCACAATCTATTTTAAAACTGCATACTAGAAAAATTCCATTAAAAGTACTACACAAGGAAAACCACAACTACTTAGGAAGTTAGCAACAACTACAACAATCCAAACTTTAATGAACTCATATGATGCTTGAAAGCTGCAGAATAGTTCACTTACAAATGCAACAAACTAAGCGTCTTTCCTCCTGACTCAAGCGCGATATCA
Organism: Rhodiola chrysanthemifolia; assembly: GCA_033675395.1. Classification (NCBI taxonomy): domain Eukaryota; kingdom Viridiplantae; phylum Streptophyta; class Magnoliopsida; order Saxifragales; family Crassulaceae; genus Rhodiola; species Rhodiola chrysanthemifolia. The sequence goes on along the minus strand of CM066208.1, from coordinate 13,916,420 downwards.
TACATATGGTCACACAAATCTTCCAAAAACAACTCCAAGGCTTTTGATGCAAGAGTAAAATCAACTGAATAAAACAAACCGAAAAGAACTTAAAATAACTAATCATACTACCAGCAACCATAATCCAAAACGAACACCACCCAACCGCCACCCCAAATCCACTGATCCTACCTCCCAAATCCCTCAAATCCAATTTTAATATAAAAAAACCCTAAAATCACCTTCGAGAGATGGCGAGCGGATGAGGAAGGGTGCGTCGGAAGGGCTAGCAGAGGCGGCATGGGACTAAACGAACTCTAAATAAGAACGGCTGAACATCAAAGGAATTGTCGCCCGAGTCGAGCTTTGCCATTTTATCTCGATAAGGAATTGTCGCCCGAGTCTTAACACGCTCGACCGAGCCTAACTTGCGCTACGCTCGGGACAATCTCGCGCTCGCCCGAGCCCTACTCATCTCTGCCCGAGCCTCGACCTGTTTCAAAAGAAACACTTCATTCCCAATTTCAAAAACCAAGTAGCGCTCCGCCGCGCTGCTTCTCCATCCGCCGCACTCAACTTCTCGGCCAGCGTCCGTTAGTTCCTCCATCACCTCTCGTTCGCCTCTGATACAAGCAGAGTGACCTAGCCCATTCATGGGTCGCAGGGTTTCTCCCCTAGCCCCATGGAAATGGGACGCTGTCCTTTATCCCCTCGCATCAGGCTTACAGGTCGTACAACCCAACCTAATCAGGAACGTTTTATTCAATTCGGTTGGGTGTTAGTGGTGGGATTCGACCCCAGGCACCCTTTAACAAGTGTTTTAGTGTTCACCTGTCACCAATTGAGCTTCACTTTTATGATACGAGCAGAGTGACCTAGCCCATTCATGGGTCGCTGGGTGTCTCCCCTAGCCCATGGAAATGGGTCGCTGCCCTTTATCCCCCTCGCATCAGGCCTGCAGGCCGTACACCCCAACCATATCAGGAAGGTTTTAGTATTCAATCCTGTTGGGTGTCGATGGTGGGATTCGACCCCATGCACCCTTTAACAAGTGTTTTAGTGTTCACTGCAGCCCAATTATTGACAAGTGAACACTAAAACACTTGTTAAAGGGTGTCTGGGTCGAATCCCACCACCAACACCGAACATGATTGAATATTAAAACCTTCCTGACATTGTTGGGTGTACGGCCTGCAGGCCGGATGCGAGGGGGATAAAGGGCAGCAACCCATTTCCATGGGCTAGGGGAGAAACCCAGCGACCCATGAATGGGCTAGGTCACTATGCTCGTATCAGCCTTTCACCCGGCTCTCGCTCGCTCTCCCTCCCATTGCTCTCACTGCCCAATTCCCCCCCAATCCGAACCCTAGCCAAACCACGCCATCTTCGCCGCCGCACCACATCTACCTGATTTTTGATGATGGTCAGAACCAAAGGACTAGAGAAAGCAAAAGAGAAAGTGAAGGAAACCAGAAATTCTGATGTATGTTCAAAACCGGTTCCAGGTTGTGTTCTACCAGAGACTGGAACATCTTAGCAGACAATATCCGAAATAGAACAACGTAGGCACACACAAATAATACTCAGTTCGGCAACAGCCTACTCTGGGGGGCCTCCCACGCCTTAAAGGGTAGCAAATCTTATTAAAAAGCTTAGAGCTACAGATGGTCTTACTCTTACAATCTCCCGAATGTAATCGCCTAGCCTCTAACACTTCTTCTTTGTGATTTGCGATCCCGGCTCCCCCTCGATCCCATGTGGGTAGGTCCGAGACTCCCTCCCGACCTATGCTATGACCTTTCCCGAAGTCCAGAGCCTTCTCCTAAAGCTCAGTGCCTTCTCCCGAAGACAGACGCGTTCTCCTGAATGCGTAGCAACAGTTGTGGAGTGTGTAGCGTTAGTTCCACGGGCAGGTCTGAACAGCACACTGAACAGACTGCCTCGGCGCTGATTAGTTTTCTGATGTAGAAAACTATCCGGTCGTCGTCTCCTCCTCTTCCTCGGCTTGAGTGTGTGAACGTGTATTATTTCTCCAAATAGACGAGCTACTGATTTAGGAGCCCTAGCTACGTATTTATACTCCTCAGTAGCTTCCCAAATCAGTCAAGATACTCTATCAAATATTTAGGAAATATTCCTAAATATTCTCTAGATATCTTATCCAATCTTTAGGAAGATCTTGTGATTGCTTCCTAGCCAAGGCATGCCGAATATCCTTAACTGATCTCCGTTAATATCTTTACATATTCAGTCCGACTTCCTCGTCAACCGACTCCAGTTGGAGATATCTTCGATACTTGGAAATCTCTAATTTAGGAAACTTCCATTCTTCAGATCAGCGCTGTATGCGAGTTCCAATCTTTGGTTGAACAGTTCTTGACCACTGCTTGAACACTCTGAAGTCGTTTTGCCAAAACTCATGCCACATAGGAACAACTCCCCCCCTTTGGCATTTTTGGCAAAACCATCCCATCTAGCTCACTAGACTTCAGAAATCACTCTCCCCCTTTTTGCCACAAAATAGGCAAGGAGGGTTCAAATAGACCAGCTTGTTCTCCTCGGCATCTAGAATCTAGTCTACTCCCCCTCGATCATAGCTAGTGTCAGCGACACATACTGTGAGTCTTTCAAAACATGGTGTCTCAGCAACTGTTCGACCACGGGTCAGCAAATAACTGGTTCCTTCCATCAGAGATTCTCTATTCTTGTTGAGCACTTGACAAGAGTCATGTGTGATTTTTACGTGGGGACTTCCATCACCGAAGCTTATATCCTTCGCCTTCAGTCTAATTGCAAGAGTCGCCCTCTTGAGCTCAGGTAGTCCCGGAACCTTCAATGGCCCACAGCTGATCCCCTTACCCTCTTCTGTCATGCGAGCAGTGCATCCACTATTGACGTGTCGCCGACCTTCCTTCATGTCAGTGGTTGAGCTTGATACGACGAGGCACACTTTCCCTTTTTGCTTCACTCTCCATTATTTTGTCATCCTTGAAGTAGTTCTCTGCTGTAACTTTCTGCGCATGGGCAGGAACTCTTGACACCTCGGCTTGATGTGCCCCTTCTTGTGACAGTACCAGCAGGTTCTTGAGTTTTTCTCCATTCTCTGTTGGAACTGATCCTGTTGGTCAGAGGGTACCTGTTCATCTTTCTATTCAACGGTTGTTCAGCTTTAACAAACTTAATCTTTCCTGAACTGCTCCCATCAGTGTAGCCAATGCCTCTACATCCTCCACTCATTCTCTGGGACTTCAGAATTGTATCTAGGTCTTTTGATCCAGAATTTAACATCTTTACTGATTTCTTGAATTGATTCAGCTCGTCCAGCACTACCACGTGGTCGTCCTTCTCCATCTCAATTTGTAATTTCAGGGACTTAACTTCTTCTAGAAGACATATCTCTCTTCGGCTCATGGCAGCATGTCTTCTCTTCAGTTCTTCCATGTCTCTAGCCTGCATGTCTCTGTCTTTCTCCATCTGCATTCTTAACGACGAGATTACTCCAAGGAATTCGGCCTTTTCTTTAATCAGGACATCAACTCTCTCCCTTAGCATTTCCTTCTCATCCTTCAGGCTCGTCAAATTTAGGCTAAGTCTGCTGTTCAGATCTATCACTTTCTCGTACTTCTCATATAGAGCCGTATAATTTTTTATCATGCATTCATCTGTGATTTCTTCATCATCACTACTGCTGGAGTGGTCAGGAGACTGTTCTGGCACTGTCTATGAATAAGTACTGTCAGGTTCTACACCTCTACGAGCAGTAGCGCTGGTGAATGCAACGAAGTCGCTCGAGTCATCCTCCTCCGAGTCACTATTTCTCAGGTTAGTAGCAAGCGCCTTCTTCTTCTTGAGGGCGTTGGCGCATTCAGCTTGAATGTGACCATAGCCTTTGCACTCCCTACATTGGATTACTTTGCCTTTATTACCCTTGAACTCGTTGTTGTTCTCTCCAGGCCCGTTCATCCTTTGAGAGTTTTCCCCTTTTCGACTCTGCGAGTTAGACGTGGATTGCTGTACCTGAGCGGGTCCTTGTCTATTCAGCCATTTCACAATCCTTTCAAGGTTTTTGGCTATTGTGGCGAGCTGTTCAGACATGTCCTCGACGCTATTCCAGTCTTCAGTTACATCAGCCTTCAGTGCAACACACTTTACTATCCTTCTTTGAAAATCATCAGGAAAATTCATCTCATGTCCTTAGTGACCCCATGAGCTCGTCAAGCTTCAGTTTAGCTATATCATGCACTTCTTCAATTGCAGTTACCTTCATGACAAACCTTGGAGGGAGCGATCTCAGAACCTTGCTTGCCATCCTTTCCTCTTCAATGGGTTTCCCCAGTGCAGCAGCCTCGTTAGACAGGTCTAGAACTCTTGCATTGAACTCATCAATTATTTCTTCTTCCTTCATCTTCAGATCTTCAAATTTGGTAGTGAACATCTGCATTCGTGAGTTCCTTACCTTGTCCATTCCTTCATAAGCTGTCCTCAGAATGTCCCATGCTTCTTTAGCAACTTCACAGTTAGCAATCAGTTTGAACACAATCTCGTCCACTGCTAGAAATATAGCGTTCATAGCTATTGAGTTCCCGACAGCAGTCTTGTCGTCAGCCTTAGTCCAACGCTCTTCAGGTTTCGGAAACACTTTTCCCTCACCATTCGTCATTGTCGGAGGGGTCCATCCAATCGGTACAGCTTTCCATGCCCTTTCGTCAAGAGTTTTTAGGAAAGCCTTCATTCTAGTTTTCCAGTAGCTATAGTTCGGCCCTTCTAGCAGTGGTGGTCCGCTGGAGTACTAACCTTCTTTCATACTCATCTTGAACAAAAATCGGATCTCACTCTGTGTGTCGAGTGCCTGCTCTGATACCAATTGAAATTCTGATGTCTGTTCAAGACCGGTTCCAGGTTGTGTTCTACCAGAGACTGGAACACCTTAGCAGACAGTATCCGAAATAGAACAACGTAGGCACACACTAATAATACCCAGTTCGACAACAGCCAACTCTGGGGGTCTTCCCACGCCCTAAAGGGTAGCAAATCTTATTTAAAAACTTAGTGCTACAGATGATCTTACTCTTACAATCTCCCGAATGTAATCGCCTAGCCTCTAACACTTCTTATTTGTGATTTGCCATTTCGGCTCCCCCTCGATCCCCCGGGGGGAAAGGTCTGAGACTCCCTCCCGACCTATGCTATGACCTCTCCCGAAGTCCAGAGCCTTCTCCCGAAGCTTAGTGCCTTCTCCCAAAGACAGGCACGTTCTCCCGAATGCGTAGCAACAGCTGTGGTGTGTGCAGCGTTAGTTCCACGGGCATGTCTGAACAGCACACTGAATAGACTGCCTCAGCGCCGATTAGTTTTCTGATGTAGAAAACTATCCGGTCATCGTCTCGTCCTCCTCGGCTTGAGTGTGTGAACGTGTATTATTTCTCCAAATAGACGAGCTACTGATTTAGGAGCCCTAACTACGTATTTATACTCCTCAGTAGCTTCCCAAATTAGTCAAGATACTCTATCAAATATTCCTAAGTATTCTCTAGATATCATATCCAATCTTTAGGAAGATCTTGCGATTGCTTCCTAGCCAAGGCATGCCGAATATCCTTAACTGATCTCCGTTGATATCTTTACATATTCAGTCCGACTTCCTCGCCAACCGACTCCAGCTGGAGATATCTTCGATACTTGGAAATCTCTAATTTAGGAAACTTCCATTCTTCAGATCAGCGCTGTATGCGAGTTCCAATCTTTGGTTGAACAGTTCTTGACCACTGCTTGAACACTCTGAAGTCGTTTTGCCAAAACCCATGCCACATAGGAACAACAAAACCACATCATCCAAACACAGTCCCATGTTGGTGCGGCAAAAATGAAGGCTACAAGAAGGAGAAGAAATTCGAGTCGTCGGCTCCTCCCTCTCGCGTTGGCCGCAAGCAGCGTAAGCAGAAGGGATCAGAAGCTGCGGCTCGGCTCCCAACCGTGACGCCGCTGTCCAAGTGTAAGCTCAGGTTGCTGAAGCTGGAGCGGATCAAGGACTATTTGCTGATGGAGGAGGAGTTTGTGGCGAATCAGGAGCGGCTGAAGCCGCAGGAGGATAGAAATGAGGAGGATAGATCGAAGGTTGATGATTTGAGAGGAACACCTATGAGCGTTGGGAATTTGGAAGAGCTGATTGATGAGAGTCATGCGATTGTGTCCTCATCTGTTGACCCGGAGTACTATGTAGGGATCTTGTCCTTTATGGATAAGGATCAGCTTGAGCATGGCTGTTCGATCTTGATGCATAATAAGGTAATTTCGTAGCTTGGTTTTCTGATCACCTTATTTGTTTCTGATTTGGGCTAACATTGGTGGTGCTTTTGGAGTTTGAGAGGCACACAGAGAGGACGAATTTCCCAAAAAATATCAGTAAGTGTTTGTTTTCCTTCCATATTGGTATTTTATATTGTTATTTTATAAACAACAAATATAATAGCTCTAAGAATTATGCAGGTGTTTAATTTGTTTATAATTAATTTGCAATCTAGTCATAAATTTTATTCTAACAATAATTTATAAATATTTCGGTAAACTCGGTGACTTTACGGGTCGAGTTCGTTCCGATTCCATCTAGGCAAAACGAATCAAGATAAAAACTCAATTCTGACAACCTTGTACATACTTTATCCTATATCCACTGGATATAGCTTCTACAAATTCAATTGATGTTTTTCATTGTCTAGATGGACAAGTGGCTAAAAGGAAGCGATTTCTACGAACCCCATTTTTTGAACTTCCTTAACGAAATTGGTTTATCTGGGTAGACTAACTGTGACTTGTCAATTCAGTATAATGAGGTGATATTTTATTTATTTAATTTAGTTTTGCAATGAAATTTGGTAAATATACTTCAATATATTATATTTACCGAGTTAGTTTCATTGTAAAACTACAATTCAAAATCTGCAGTTGCTTTAAGGCTAAGTGTAATGGCCCAGTGGTTGGCGTTCCCACCAAGCACCAAAAGTGCCCGGTTCGAGTCCTTACTAACACCTAACATCTAACACCCAATCAAAAAAAAAATCTGCAGTCGCTTTGTCAACCTCTTTTGCTACTTCTGGTGTCAGTCAGTCAATCGTCTAGAAAACCCCACCCCATACCCACTCACCAAAAGTCAAAACCCTAAAATCAAGAAATCGATAAGACTCCTTATTTAACTATTTTTTTGATGTGACCATATTTAACTATTAAAGCTTCGCAATCGGAAAAAAAACTATTAAAGCTTCAGTCTTTGCTCTTGGAGATTTTAGGGTATATGTGTTTCTTAACATGTATATACCTTGTAATGGAAGTTTTGTGCATGAACAAAACGGTTTGGAATGAGTCTTCTGTGCAGTGATGATCCAACCGGCCGACAGAGGAATGTCACGAAATCCAGCCGGTCAGCTGAGATAAATCGAATGGACTCTGAGATGTTGAACCGGCCGGCTCAGAAAAGTCATTGAGCTGAACCGGTCGGTTGAGAAGGTTAGAGAGTTTCATTCGTTTTAATGCATGTTGAGCCGGCCGGTTCGGACAAGAGCAATATGCTCAGCCGGCCGGTTGAGGACAGTTTTCCTTTTCATGATATTGATCATTTTGGCAGTTTATTGGAAATAACTACTTCAAATTTGGTCTGGATCATCTGCACAAAGTTTGCAGAAGAAGAGTAGTGAAAAACTCAGAAATTTTCTTCATCAATTTTAATCGATTTGATTTCGATTTGTTCTACACTCACCGATTCCTTATTCCGGTGCAAATCGCTTGTTTTATCTCAATTCAACTATTTCGGAAAACCCCAACCTAGGTGAAATATTGAATTAGGAAAGCAACAAATAGTTCGTGACTCAAGCAGAATCCAAGTCATTATCTTTTGAAGCATCTACAGACGACCCAGAGACCTACATTTGCCAACCCCCCCTCTTCTCCTTTACACGTGATCTTCTTCCATAAAATAGCCAAAAGCTACTGCATGCGTGAATAAGGAAAGAAATCCCCAGCATCAACCCCATCCTCCACTTCATCATTTCAACCATATCCCTCCCTCTCGTTTCAGTTTCATTTTTTGAAGAGCAAGAAGAACAATTCCAAAGGACTGGAACTACTAGCTACTGTGGAGACATGTTGGTGGTGACTCACTGAGTCAGTTTCGAGTTTTTTTTGCCCTATTTTCCAAACTGGATATTGAAATTGCCTTGTTTGAAACTCAAATATCAACTTTGCCCTGTTTTTAAAGAAATCGGTTTGGGGGAAACCGGTTTCGCTCATTTTTGAGTGAAACCGGTTTGGTTGATTTTCAACTAAATCGATTTCTCCCAAACCGGTTTGTATTGTTGGATACTCAGATGCAGACTGGGCTGGCAATGTTGAGGACAGAAAGAGTACTTCTGGTGGATGCTTCTTCGTGGGCAATAACCTTGTATCTTGGTTCAATAAGAAGCAGAACAGTATTTCACTGTCATCTACTGAAGCGGAGTACGTGGCTGCGGGGAGCTGTTGTGCTCAAATGCTTTGGATGAAGCAGATTCTCAAGGAAGTGGGACTGAACCAGAACACTATGACGTTATACTGTGACAACATGAGTGCAATCAGCATCTCTATGGATCCAGTACAGCATTCGCGGACAAAGCACATTGACATCAGGCACCATTTCATTAGAGAGCTAGTTGAAGATAAAATCATCCGTCTGTTCCACATGCCAACAGAGAAACAACTAGCGGATATTCTGACAAAGACTTTGGATGCTGAGAGGTTTGAGACACTAAGGTCTGCACTTGGCCTTTGTGTCATGAAAAACTAGAAGGCTTTGACGCCAGGGGCAGTCAGCTGAGCAGAACTCTTATCAGTGTTGCTGACGTGCCATGTAGTAAGGGGGAGCTATGTGTTTAAATCAAACTGTGCAAGCTCCTTGAAAAGTTAGCCAGAGCAATATTTCTTATCTTCAGTTCCTTCCTCGAAAGCGAGATCAAACGTATGCAACTTCAGCGTGCTCAGCTCCAGGACCTGCTTGCGGGCTTGGGTAATCTATCTGGTGGAGCTCCAGAGGAGGCTGATACTAAATCTGACGAGGAGTAGTCTGTGCAACAGTCCCTTGCCACTTGAGACAAACAGGGGGAGTATCTGCATGAGTAGAGATGCGTGGCTGTGGATGGGACGATGGGCTGTGATGATGTGTGCTGCTAATGTTTTGTGTTGAAGTTCTGCCCCTATAAATGAATGAAGAAGTATTCGGGCGACTGTGCTAGCTGCGAGTCTCCATCTGTACTAGCTTAGAACTAACCTTGACTATCTGTGCAAGACCCAAGCCCTGGTTGAAAAGAGGTCATGCAGAAGAAGTGTTTTGCCTCAAATGTCAAGGGGGAGATTGTTGGAGTAAAAAGTGTCATCTAGGCAAAACACAAATCTGTGCAAGAAGCTCGCAAAATGATCTGTGCTAGATAAATCATTCAGTTCCGAAAAATCAGCACTGCTTCTAGTTTTTCGAACTGATGGATCTCAATCAAATCTATCCGACTGCCACATCATCAAAACCGGTTCTTATGAGATAAAGATATGCAGATCAAGATTAAATCTCAACCGATTTAATCCATATCTTATCTAAGACTTTAGAAGATCAAATCTAGGGTTTTTATCTTCTAGATTCACACGGCTATATATAAAGGAGGCCAGGGTTTATTTTTCAGCAAGCAACACTTGAGAAACGCCGTGTGGAGGAGCCATCAATCAAATAGCGGAATTCATCAACTTAATCTACGCGTCTTCGTGCGGTCGTAGAAGGATTGAGGCCGCAAGTTGGTAAGCAACTTGCTTTACGTTCTTGAACTCATACAATGTTGCTGCGCACAAATTATTTCAGAGTTCAAGAGGTCTCGTCGCTGCGTTGTACAAGTCTGTGCTCGCTGTTCGACTCACACAAGAGACGACGAACACTGCCAGGAGAATCTGTTGTGGTAGGTTCGACTGTATCATCCTCGGGAGGAGGTCTGGACATGCAAGACGGGAGTCTTCGGATCTAAGGGAAGCTTAGGTCACACAATTCACTTGGAGAGTAGTATAGGTGTATCAGTAGTTTGGAAGGCTGTTCAAACGTCAATCTGTACTATATACCGTGATAGTGGATTGTTCCTTGGACTTGGGAGAAGTCCCCCAGACGTAGGCTACATTGAGCCGAACTGGGTCACCGAGTGTTTTGTGTCCTTTACTGTTCGGCATTTCATTTCGATTATCTTAGTCTGTGCAACCAACTGTACCACAGGATGAACTACATCTAGCTGATACAGTTGAGCTCATCTCACGCGTAGCTATTTCAGACATGAATTTAGTCTGAATCAAATTCATGGACTGAACAAATAACAATTATGATGGACTGAAAACATAGTAGCCCAAATCTTGTTAGTCCAATCCCAACTCCATTGGATCAATTCATTTAACTAATTAACCCAATTAGGCTTTCTTAGCTTTGATGATGGCCACCAGTGGATCACAATTCAACCCAACGGTTGTTTACTTGCCAATTTAACACCCAACGCGAATTCTTTATTTCAGTAAATCTCTTGGTATTCCGACGGTCATTACGGTGACTGCATCAGGAGTTTCGTTGAAGAATTTCACCAGACCTGTTTTCACAGCAGTCAACAATCAAGTTATTGAAAATCAATTGGAAATCATGGTGTTAGAAACCGATTCATTGAAAGCAAACGTTAGACAATTTGCTAGCACTCCAAGAGTCAGAGTGACCCTAAAACTCAGATCTGCAGGGCCAGATCGTTAAGTTATCTTCAGTTGATTTCCGACCCAGGAAACATTGAGAAGCTGCATCAGCAACCAACGACTGGTTCTTCTCTTCTTCTTTGAATTTCCCACAACACTCTCATCTGATCTGTATTATTCGTCATCTACACCTCTGTCTATAAACACAGACTAATGTTTTCATCAGTAACTTCATAAGTATACTCAAAAGGGAGCGAAGCATATCTCTTCTGTGAGCAGGATCCTGACTTGCCATGGAAATATACTGCTTGTTGGACTATATTTTGAGAAGAAAAGCAACCGATCATCACCATCACTTCGGCGCTTCATCTCCGTCTTCGCATGTTGATTTATATAGCCGGGACACGGCTTGAACAAATGCCTGTAGGCATGCACTCCAACCAATGACAAGTCCTCGAGCTCATGGCTTTGAATGACAACTATGGCCATGGCAATTATACCTCAGCACATGGCACGAATTATTTAGGGAAACTTGTGGGTTGTTGGTGGTGGGGATTGAACCCTTCACACACCCTTTAACATGGACATAAGTTAACCATGTTAACCATGTTAACCACATGAGCTCGGGGACTATCATTGGTTGGAGTGTATGCCTGCAGGTTTTGTTCGGATATGTGTTGGTTAACTGAGGCCCAACCATATCCATATATGTCCGGGCACCGGGCTATATAAATCAACATCGCCTCTTCGGTCGCGACTTCATCTCCGTCACCGTCTTCGCCTTTTCGGTCGACCGTCGGCGAGATTGCAATCCGATAAAGGTTTGGATTCATTTATCCCTCCCAAACTTCCCCCCTTTCCAATCAAGCCCTAATCGTTCTCAGGGCCTCCCAAACTTGCACCCTTTTTCGCTTCTTGGTTTACTGTTGAAAAAACTAATCATGGCGTCTCTCTCTACGCTGATAAATTAGGTTTACTGATATCTATTGGAATGTGCCTTATAGTAGAATCTGTTTGTCTATGTTGATAGGCTGGGGTATTAAACTATTTATCATAAACATTCATGCATTGTTATCTGAGATCTTGGAATTGGATTTGTTTTGTAGTACAATACAAAGGATAGTTCAGTGAGGCTAGCTTATGAACACCAATTTCGCCCAAAAATCTAATGACGATCTGCTAGCTACAGATTTGCACTGTCAAAGAACCATCGAAAGTCTAATGTCACCATTTCAACATTGTCTGTATCTGATCCTTCCAGGCGATTCATGGATTAGTGGATAGGATTATGGAAAAAGTAGGCGCTTTGTTCGTTCCACCCGGTGATGAATCGGGCTACTATTTGAAGCCTTCAAATGTAAGTGTAGTTTTTTTGGCCTCAGGTAAATACACCTGTAATAATGCCTTTATTACTCACTTGGTGTTTTTTTCGTGAAGGATCCCGAGTTTCTCCCTGGTAGACAAGCAAGCATCATATATAAAGGGAATCCAATAGGAAAGTTTGGCATTGTGCACCCAAAGGTATATCATATTGATCAATTACTTGACTCTGTCTACGAAATTCACTTTCTCCGTATGTACACACTACACCATTTTGACACATATGCAACGGGGAATGACACGCTGTTGCATTTACTACATCGCATAAGCACTATCGCAACGACGGCCCATTTGTTACTTTTGTAACTTGTTGCATAAGAATCTAATTGCAACACAGACAAATCCAGCATATCATTTTGCGTTGCGTAATCTTATAAATGCAACACATACGTTAGCAGCAGATCGAGCTTTGTTACGAAAAATCTTTTATGCAACAGACGCAATAGCAACATGTAATTATTCGTCGCATAAGTGTAATCATACAACGTGTTCTAAAGCAACCAGCGACATACGTTGTGTACTGTTACTTATGTAACTAGGTAAAAGCAACGAATATATGAACAAGAGTAATAAGTTCCTTTATGCAACACACTTTATAGTAACAATTGTCCGGTGTTGCATAAGAGACCTTAATGGTACAATTTTAATGCCACATGATTGTATTAGTTACGTAAGAACATATATTGCAACATCCATTTTCGGAGAAGTCAATCTGTGTTGCGTAGGTACAAGAATTTATTACAACTTTTATACTTACGCAACGCACAGATGAATAACCCGTTGCGTAAAATATGGAAGCTTTTAATTCAAAAATCAAGTACAACTCCAGCTTAGCCGTACACAGAAGCAAAAAGCACCTTTTTGGAGATGCATATCGAGCACAGTGACCGAAACTTCTTCCCCAAAGCTTTGCAGCAGCTAGCCAAACCGTACCCCAAGCTTGCCGCTGCGACTAGAACAAAAAAAGATCCAAGCTTAATTGCAGCAGCTAGCCAAAAACCCCAAGCCTGCCGCTGCAAAATCCCCCAAGCAGCTTTGTTGCAGCATGTCTCAAATCCCTAAAGCTTGTTGCAGCAGGAAGCTCTCAAATCCTGCATAATCTCAGCTCAAATCCCAGCAGTGAACCTTTAAGGGTATGCTATATATAATGTGCTGCCATTTCATGGCATAATCTCAGCTCGAAATCTGTTTAGATCTTGTATTATGCTCTGCCATGTCTGATATGTGTGCTGCCATTTTCAATATTAACAAATTAAGCAGAAGAGGAATCAAGTCAGCCCGGGACGAAACACACTGATAGTTTTGTGAAAAGACTGCACAAAACTCACAAAACTCATCCATTTGCCTTGGTGACCGACCACTTGAAGAGAAGGTGGCCAAGGGAGGAGCTCCTCCCCTCCATGACCGGCGGCTCCTCCTCCCCACAACCGGCAACCGGCGGCTTTTGCTCCCCCCATGTGGCGCCTCCTCCTTCTTCCTCCTTCTCCTCCCTTGGATCAAAAACCACATGCCATCATCTCCTCCATCCATTCCCCCCTTCTCCTCCCTATAAATGGAGCTCATCTCCTCCTCATTTGTATCACCACAAAATCAAAATCAAATCCATAAGTTGTAAACACTTCTCTCTCTAAGTTTTGTAAGTTTGGTTTTGGAAATAAAGGATTGCTCCCTTGGCGCTTCAAAGGTTGTAAGTATTTTAATATTTATTTACTGTCTTTAATTTCCAATTCCTTAGTTATAATGTTTAGCGCGATGAATAGTAGCTAAACTAGTCGTTCGGTAGAAGGGGTGGACTTGTATTATAAAATGTTTTAGACTATTAACTTAGTGTCTCGTCTTTGTATTCAAAACTTATTCTATGTGCCATATATAAGATTAGAACTTCCAAGGTTGAGTGGACGCTTTGACGGGCAAAGCTCTTCCTTGGGATTCGTGAACATACTCGGGTAAGTGTATGCTTTGACGGGCAAAGCTTATCTGAGGAGTTCGATCTATCTAAAAAACCATTTGGAAACTGGACCAAAGGGACCAAATGGATGCACATAAGGCTAAGATACTTCGGAAGGAGGAATTAGTTGAAGTAGAATAAGTGCTCTACGACCTTAAAAAGGCTAGACGATTTTGCAAGTCTTGAGCTAGGAATAGCCTCGATTCATGTTTGAATACTTAGAAGATTCACTAAAGGTCAATGATAAACAGGATATAATACAAGGCCCCTGAAACCGAATGCTTTCTTTTAATTGTAATAATTATCAGTTACTTTCCAGTACTAAAACCAACCAACCAACCAATCAATCACTTAGCTGGTAGCTTTAAAACCAACCAACCTAAAACACGCTCTCTCGCTGAATAATCCCCTCAAAGAACAACTATCCCCCTAATTCCTTTGGGTTCGACCCCTACTTACCACTTACTACCCAGTAGTAAAGTCGCGAGTAGCGGACACTTATAAATTTATTCTTGATGATTGCGCATAACGACTGTGCAACCATCAAAAATTGGCGCCGTTGCCGGGGAATTAGCCGTCGGATAGTTGTTCTTTTTCATTTCCCTATGACACTACCCACTACGCATGCATGGACAACGCGATATCTGCCCCTGTAAGGAGGAACGGAGGGAGAAGACCCAGTACAGCACTGCCAAAACTTCCACCACGTCTGCCACCACATCAAACCTGAAAATGAAATGTTAGAGGAATTTAAGCTTAAATGCTTTAAATTCTCTCTAACTGACTTTGCCACGATATGGTACTACACATCCACCGCTTGCAGTGCAGAACGTTACGTAGATCTCCGCGTTCCATTCCTGAAGGAATTCTCCCCACCATCCTTACGCCAAGAAACCCGTGAGAAGATCATGTGCCTTCAACAATCCCGGGATGAGACCTTGGACGAATACTACACGAACTATGATGCCATCGTCTCAAGCTGCCCGCACCATGGATTCACGAAGAAAGTTCTTCTCCAAAAATTTCTTCGTGGGATGAGGTCTGAAGAGCTGGGAAGAGTTAACGAAGCAATGAGAAGATCGGCCGGAAACTTCACCATTGCAGACATGTGGAACCTTATAATTGGCATGGCCGCTGCCACAAGACAAGTACCCCAAACTGACGAGGAAATGCAGATAAATGAAGCTGACCCTGAGGCAGACAAAGAAGAAACTACCGAGCCGTCAGAAGAGACTCCTGAACCATCAGAAGAATCAGATAAGGAAAGCACCGGAAGCAACCAGGTTGGAGTCCAAAATACCACTGACGAACTGCCCAATTCATACCTGACTATCATTACCCGGGCAGCCGAGACTATCTACGACCAGTTCCTCACTGACAATCATAACGAGGCAGAACCAAGCGTTTTGAGGCTTTCCCGACTTTTCCCCTTGATCAATGAGCAAGTTGCAGAAAACTATAGGATCAATGAAGAAACTCAAAAGAGGATGGGAAAAGGGCCTCTGCAGAATGACTCCTCGATGGAGCAGTGTTACGCCGTAACTGGACTAGGCAGTCCCAAATACAAGAACTTCAAAAGGCTAGTAGTGAAAGGTCCCTCACCCCCTCCGGGGTATTGGAAAGAAAAGATCCCAAAACAAAGGAGTCCTGACCCGAGTACAACATCCGGCAAGAAGTCAGGAAGAGTCAAGGCAAGAAACAACACAGGAACAGTGGCGAAATTTGACCTGAGCCACCCATGGGACCCAAACCAGTAATCCACAACGAGGTACTGTCGAGCCAACGACGTTAAACAAGTGCACTGGTCGGGAGGTAACCCGACACTATCTTACTTTCTGTCATTTAAATTCAGTCATTTAGTTTTAAGCTTGCATGACTTTTGAACTAAAGCACGCCTTCGTTCAAAAGTGTGGGGTGAGAACCACCTTTGTATAGAAAATAACATGCTTGCTGTTTTCTTTTTTAGTAATAGTATCTTTTTGAAAATATGAACTTAGAATGTGAAAAAGATAGATCTTAGTTCATGCATTAACCTTGTGAAAATTCAAACTGTTTAAAAACTTAGAATGTAACTTTTCATTTGTCCTTTGTGCTGAGATAAACTAGGGATGTGGAGTTGACATAAACTGCCCTAGAGAGGCTTGGCAAGCAATCAAAGGATCAAATCAAACTATATGGTTTTCGAAGTCAGTGGAGGCTGCACTTCGGGTTTCAGTGAAGAATGAAGTCATCTCCGCCATGCAGTGTTTATGCAAAAAGAAAAGAAAAGGGGAGGACGGGAATCAGACCGTCCTCTCTCTAGTCAAAATAGCCGAGAAAATAGATGAGCGACCCTCATCTTGACCCGCGCGAAACGACAACGATGAGAGGAGCGGGGAGGTATTTCCATATGCTCGCGGGCGATGATTGGACCTCCCAAAGGAAAGGCTTGAGAAAATGGACTGGCAAGTCACAAAGAAGCAAAAAGCTCGAAGAAGCAAATCAAGAGGCCAAAGGCCCAACATTGTGAAGGTTTTAACCGAACAAAAAAAAGTGAAATACTCAAAAAAGTCAAATCAAAGGCCAAAGGCCAATTCACTACAAAAAAGCAGTCCCTCGCCAAAGAAGAAAGAAATTAAAAAGGCTCAACTCAGTGAAACCCGAACCGAATCACGTGCTAGAGAAAGCTACAAGAAAACCATATAGTGCGAGATGGTCCCAAGATTGCAGTCCAGGAGCCTAAAAAGGGCTATCTCCCGAAACATCCAATATAATTTGCATCTCAGCACGGAGGTACAAGTATTAAGTTTCTTCTATTTATTTACGCAGTTTAATTTGGTAATAAGTAGTAATGCATGAATTAGGATAGATCAAGTACCACAGTCTAAATTTCATATTCCAAAACCAACTTAGAGTGCCGCCCTTTAATAGCATTGTTCGGGACGAACAACTAAAAGTGTGGGGTGATATGATGGACCAAAATTATACGAATCATAAACACAGTAAAACCCCCTTAATTAGACACTTTGTCTATTTAACTTTTGCTTGTTAGTTCCGATATATTTCTACAGGGTATTTCAGAGCTTAGAGAGAATACATGCTAAAGAGGAGCTTTTAAAGCAGAAAAGATGTTACGAGTCATTCCGAGGTCAAGATCATATGCCGACTGAAGAAATATCAAGGATCCTGACGTTGAATCACTCATAACAAATTAAGCAGAAGAGGAATCAAGTCAGCCCGGGACGAAACACACTGATAGTTTTGTGAAAAGACTGCAAAAAACTCACAAAACTCATCCATTTGCCTTGGTGACCGACCACTTGAAGAGAAGGTGGCCAAGGGAGGAGCTCCTCCCCTCCATGACCGGCGGCTCCTCCTCCCCACAATCGGCAACCGGCGGCTTTTGCTCCCCCCATGTGGCGCCTCCTCCTTCTTCCTCCTTCTCCTCCGTTGGATCAAAAACCACATGCCATCATCTCCTCCATCCATTCCCCCCTTCTCCTCCCTATAAATGGAGCTCATCTCCTCCTCATTTGTATCACCACAAAATCAAAATCAAATCCATAAGTTGTAAACACTTCTCTCTCTAAGTTTTGTAAGTTTGGTTTTGGAAATAAAGGATTGCTCCCTTGGCGCTTCAACGGTTGTAAGTATTTTAATATTTATTTACTGTCTTTAATTTCCAATTCCTTAGTTATAATGTTTAGCGCGATGAATAGTAGCTAAACTAGTCGTTCGGTAGAAGTGGTGGACTTGTATTATAAAATGTTTTAGACTATTAACTTAGTGTCTCGTCTTTGTATTCAAAACTTATTCTATGTGCCATATATAAGATTAGAACTTCCAAGGTTGAGTGGACGCTTTGACGGGCAAAGCTCTTCCTTGGGATTCGTGAACATACTCGGGTAAGTGGATGCTTTGACGGGCAAAGCTTATCTGAGGAGTTCGATCTATCTAAAAAACCATTTGGAAACTGGACCAAAGGGACCAAATGGATGCACATAAGGCTAAGATACTTCGGAAGGAGGAATTAGTTGAAGTACAATAAGTGCTCTACGACCTTAAAAAGGCTAGACGATGTTGCAAGTCTTGAGCTAGGAATAGCCTCGATTCATGTTTGAATACTTAGAAGATTCACTAAAGGTCAATGATAAACAGGATATAATACAAGGCCCCTGAAACCGAATGCTTTCTTTTAATTGTAATAATTATCAGTTACTTTCCAGTACTAAAACCAACCAACAAACCAATCAATCACTTAGCTGGCAGCTTTAAAACCAACCAACCAACCTAAAACACGCTCTCTCGCTGAATAATCCCCTCAAAGAACAACTATCCCCCTAATTCCTTTGGGTTCGACCCCTACTTACCACTTACTACCCAGTAGTGAAGTCGCGAGTAGCGGACACTTATAAATTTATTCTTGACGATTGCGCATAACGACTGTGCAACCATCAGAGGGCGATGAGACATATTATGGAGTTCTTGAAGAAGTGATTGAATTGAAGTATCCGGAAGATGTCTCTGTAATCGTGTTCAAATGTCGATGGTTCAATACGGATCCAACCGAGAGAGGGAATATTAAGATTGATCATGGACTAATCTCAGTAGACACCGCTTCTACTTGGTATGAAGATTCACCCTTTTGTCTCGCATCAACCGCACGGCAAGTATTCTACATAGATGATCCGAAAGCTGGTGACAATTGGAAGATTGTTAACACTGTTTCTCACCGAGGAACGTACAATTATAGTTCACTTGCACACGATGAGAATGACCTACACTCGCATCACGTAGTGGATCCATACCAAGAACACACCCCAGCAAAACTTTAAGAAGTCCCTATTGATAGTATACATGTTGATTTGGGATTCCTTACACAAATTGATAGTATACATGATGTTGAAGTTGAATATGATTCTGATGATGATGAAGAACAAGAAGATGATGATGAAATGATGGTTGAAGACCAATCAGATGATGAACTGGTTGATGAAGAACAACAATATGAATGGTGAGAATTAAATATAGTGTAAATTATTGACTTATATAAAAGATGATTGTTTAAATTTGTAATGGAAGATTTCTAATTTTTGTCATTGCATATCATTTTCTAAAGGATGCAATTAATGGAGCTACCAAAGAAGGGATGTTTGCCTATTTCAATTAATGGTGTAGTGACAAAAGATGATTGATGTGTGGGATGTGTTTAATTTTAGTAATTGAACAAGGGATATTATATATTTGCCTATTTCAATATCAAATATATGTGTTCACTTTAGCAACAACTCACGATAATGATCGTCGCGTAAGACAAAAATCAAAGGCGGGAGGAAATTTAGTAAAGGAGGGATTGAACCAATTTTGAGAGGGAAATGAACTACATGGCCAAAAAATTTCATATTTCATTCCCGCCAGATCAAACGCAACACTCATACATGCAACAAAGAAATGTTGTTGCGTTAGTATGGATGAAACTTTAATTTTCATTTCCCGCCTAAAAAATTCAAATTCCCTCTTCGCTACTTATGTTACATATAACACAATGCAACTTGGTATTATAACCCTTTGTTGCATAGCATTCGAACCATTACCCTCTCATCATAACTCATAAACCCTCCGTTGCGTAAGTGGTTGACCCTTAATTAACCCTCCTCTTACACACCTAATAACCTTAATAAAACATCTCATGAACCATCACAAATCCTTATCAAATACAATATTCTACATCTTATACACATTCATACATAATGGTTATGTTGTTATGAGGTAATAGTCACCTTACAAATATATAATTAAGATTGTAAACTTCATTTAGAGTGATACAAGCATAGGAACTTTATAGCATTCACAAAATTACATCATGTGTTCATAGATTTACATGAAGATTATGTTATGCATTATATAAATGAATTCAATAAAGAAATTTGTAAGAGAGTTGGAAGAGAGCACTAATATATTGATCATCTAAACATTCATAAGGGTTATAATCTCATGAACCATCACAAATCCTTATCAAATACAATATTGTACATCTTATACACATTCATACATAAGGGTTATGTTGTTATGAGGTAATAGTCACCTTACAAATATATAATTAAGATTGTAAACTTCATTTAGAGTGATACAAGCATAGGAACTTTATAGCATTCACAAAATTACATCATGTGTTCATAGATTTACATGAAGATTATGTTATGCATTATATAAATGAATTCACTAAAGAAATTTGTAAGAGAGTTGGAAGAGAGCACTAATATATTGATCATCTAATACATTCATATAATCTCATGAACCATCACAAATCCTTATCAAATACAATATTGTACATATCTTATACATATTCACAAGATTTACATGAAGATTATGTTATGCATTCTATTAATGAATTGACTAAAGAAATTTATGTAGTATGTTTTAACTTATTGGTTAAGTTGGTTATGAATTCACTAATATGGTTATGACTAATAAGGTTAATTGTGGTCATAACTTGGTTAATTTCGGGATAGCAAAACCGTGGTTATGTAAAATTTGGTTACATAACATTGGTTATGTAAAATTTGGCCATGTGTAAAAAAATTGGGGATGGCCGCCTCTCGAAACCCTTTTCCCTCTTCCCCAGTACAACTCTCGAAACCCTTTTCCCTCTTCCCCAGTACACTCGAAACCCTAAATCGCTTTTGCTCCTCACATCTCCCTCTCCCCTTTTGCTGCGACACAAACCCTTTCGCTTCTCTCTAATGCGAGAACATGGTGCCGACGTCGAAGAAGGTGCGGACTCTGATGGACATCATAGCCGAGTCCAGCTCACAAAGGAAGAAGAAGCTAGCAGGCCGTGCCACAGCGACGAAGAGGTCCATGCTTCCGGCCAGAAGGATCAAATCCCAGCGAATCCGAAATCGTACCACCCAGAACCCAAGATCTCCATCGCCTCCCATAGTTATCTCTACGTCACCAAGCCCTCGATCGTCTGCTCAACCATCTCGTCCTCGGGATCTGCCTGCTGTGGAGTTTGAAGATGTCGAAAATCAGCCCCGTCGTGAGGACCGACTGCCGGAACGCGTGAGGACGTTCCATGGCCCTGCAGTTCCACCGAGCCTTGTCAAAAAGCCTAGAACTAAGCTACCCCGTCATCTACCTTCGCCGGAGCCTCCTGTGCTACCTCCAGTGGTCGAAGAAGATTTATCCGTGCCTTTGAGGGCTGTGCCTCCCAATTCAAACTCTCAGTCTGCAACATCGCCAAACCACTCTAACTCTCAGGCTGCAACAACAAACCACTCTAACCCTGCAGTTTCTCGCCCTCAAATGTCCTTGTCATACCCTCAATCCAAATCATTCCAGCCTCGCCCTGGTGCATCAACCAACTCCGTCCAATCCCGGCGAATGACACCTGCTGCGTCAACCAACTCCGAGCCTCCTGTGCTGCTTCCAGAGGCGCCACCATTGTCACATGTTGAAATTCCAGAGCTCAGTAATTCGCAGCCCCGGACTCGGTCCCAATCCCCTCCACCTGTGCCCCCTTTTGACGGAATGGTTGATAATGAGCTCCATGTGCCTAATAATGCACCAAAGAGCATAAGAAAACGAGGTAGCAGTACTGGATCGACTTCGACAGAAGGTCAAATCCTTGCTATCCATATAGTCGTATATTATTTGTAATGTGCGTCTGATTTAATTAACTTTTTACATTTGATATGTTGTAGAAGTTCCAGCAAAGAAAAAACGGGGCGTTGTTAATGTAACCAAGCTAGGGACCCGTTTGAGCAACATAGGACCCAACAGGAAGATACGATTAGAGGTTGAACTCGATGGAGTCAACCTCTCCAATTGTAAGTTAAGGAGCTTGCTGGTACATGCGACTGGCGCATATGTGAAGACTGTGGTTCCGATGAATGTGGAAAGCTTTTCTAATGTGTCCGAAACTTTCTGGGATGATATTTTGGTGCATCTACGTGTAAGTGATATTGTTGTGTGTTATTTGTTAATGTCATATGATATTAATTTGGTACTTCAGTAGTTTAATAATGTGTCCCTTTTATTAGTGGTGAAATCTGTCAATGGACAAAACTAACATCAGGTTTTTTTGGGTAGTGTTGTTTTGAGATTACGGATAAGAAAAAGTGGCTTAGGACATTGATCATGAAGATCTCAGCAAACATTTTCCGAGGCTGGAAATGCAAATGCAAGGCATTCTATCGTGCAAATCTAGACATCGTTCCAGAGGAGTTTCAGACTCGGCCAGACCAGTGGGAGTGGCTAAAAACCTACTTTGATGACCCAGCATTTAAGGTATTATCAGTCCATAGTTCGGTCATTTAATTATGAAACATCATACTAATCCCTTACAAATGTTTGTTCACAGGAAAAGAGTTCACAAATGGCAAGAATTAGAGAGAATCGAGCCAACCACCGTTCGGGCAAGCTCCCCTTCATCTACAGGGCACAAGAATATATGGATAAAGGACACAACGCCGCATATTTGGCTGCATTTGAAGAAGTGTACGGTGGTGACCCACTTGGAGCACCATTGGTGGTATTTTTCTCTCTCTGTTATTTGGATTTTTTGCTTTCATCGCATTAATTCACATATTATTGGTGTTGTGATAAGTTTATGGCTATTGTTGTTGTCATCGCGCTAAATGTTCCTTTGCATGTTGTTTCTTGTGTATGTATATGATTGTTTTGCATTTATTTGTTGATTGCTTCCCAGGTCTGCTAAGTTGTATGTATATGGTTGTTGTATGTATATGATTGTTGTATGTATAGTATATGCTGCCATCCATTTCTGCCATGTATATGCCGCCATCCATTTCTTCTTTGTTTTTGTTCTGTATATGATGCCATCCATTTCTTCTTTGTTGTCATTTATTCTTTGCTGCTGTTTGTAGGCAAAGATGAGGCTAAAGTTGGCTGAGTTCCAGGGTGGTGAATATGACTTAGATTCCCTTGTGGATCCTTGTCCTGTCGAGGCCCAGCTTGAAATCATTGATGAAGTGATGGGGCGTCGCAAAGGGAAGCCTGCTGCAGGGCCTAAAAGAGTTGAAGCTTATATGGATCTACGTGAGGAGCTCGAGAGGACCAAACAGGAGAGGCTGAGAGAACAAGAAGAGGCTGCCCAGAAAGAGGCAGAATCACAAGCTATGATGAGAAACCTCGAGGAGAGGATCCGAGCTCTCGAAGATCAAAGAGGTGGTAATGCGGCCACTCCAGCCAATGCTCCTAGCGAGGGAGCCAGTTATGTCAATCCCAACTTCGTCAGTTTAGGATAAACTCTTAACTTATGTTTCGGAATCCTTATTTTGGTGCATGGATCCAAACTATGAACTTGTTATTTTGATGTTCGGATCCAATCTGTGTAATTAAGCAAATCAGGTTGCTTGCTTTTTGATCTGCTTTGGATTGAAACTTTAATCCAAAGAAACAAGATTTCGTCTTGTTGCATAAAATTTTAATATTGGTTGTATAATTGTTTATAGGGGCTGTTGCAACAAGATTTCGTCTTGTTGCATAACATTTTCATATTTGTTGCATAATTATTTATAAGGGCTGTTGCATTTGGCTGTCCAATACGTAGCATGTGTTAACGTTGATCGTTGCATAAGAGAAATATATTTACAAACCCCGTTGCATAAGTACTAAGTACCTCGTTGCATATGTGTTAATAATACTTGGTCTTCTAAACATCCGTTGCATAAGACGTCTGTTGCATTTACCACATTGCAACTCAATGCTTGTTGCATTAGCCCGCGTTGCATATGCCTTGTTGCAAAAACAATTTGCAACGAAACTAGAAAAATGTGTTGCTTAAGATTGCTACTAACGCAACAAGACTGATTGTTGCAAAAGCATGTTGCATTAGAACTTTCTTACGCAACACAAACTTTTTTGTTTGTTGTAAATTGTTTTTGCAACAAGGCAAATGCAACATGGTCTAATGCAACAGTAGCGTCGTTGCTCGTGACCATTGCAACGTATTTTGGGTTAAAGCGACACATTTTCTGTTGTTGCGTATGTGTCAAAATGGTTTAGTGACATTTTCCATTTCATATTTGCCATTGCTTCTGTTATTGCTTTATCATTTATTTGGTTTTGTCGTGTCATTATAATTTATATCAGCGTAGACAAGAATATAATGCCAATACCTTTCCTTGCTCTTCAGGAAATCGGCAATAATGATTGCACTCTTCAAGTCCTTCAGATACTCTCCGCAAATTTTGATACAGAACCTCGGTAAAGAAAGGTGTAAAAGGAGCCATCACCTTACAAGAAGTCAGAAGCACCTAGGAATGTTTACCCGTAGGAGAGTATAAGCACCAATGCATCAAATATGATCCTATTAACTGTTTATCTATTTATTCCAGTTATAAGATGCATGATTTTTCCAAGATCGGAGTTCATGCAAGTGAAAGTAGATTACAGAATTAGTTTTTTAAAGCACTTCGAAAAATTAGGAGTGAAGTGACTGTACATTGTAAAGGGTGGTAGTCAAACCATTTCCTATATACCTTACTTGATTAGTTTTTTTTGTTACAATTTCTATAAAAGTGGAAAATTGAATGTTGGAGGTGTGACTGGACTGATGACAAGACGAAAGAAAATATGTTGTGTTATAAACCCATAAAATCTAATTTTCACTAACTGATAAGTGTCATATAGTAAATGTTTATCACAGACAAAATGGTCTGTAGTATCACTATCAATAATCCAAGAACTTTTCTTAAGGGAGCTGGAGGATAAGCCACAAATACCTATCATATGACTTTGGGTATCTGTTGATCCAGTAGACCCTTATTTTAACATGGTAAGAATTCGATGTACCTGTTCGTTGGTGAAAGGGTTAGTGCCATTTTGAACATTGTGATTGTGAGTAGATCATGAAGAGGCATTGTTGGATGTCATGCTGTCATCAGTATTGCTCAAGGCACTGTTTGCTGTTTTATGTCTACCAATCTGCTTTCCTTTGTATAATTTGTGGCCTGGTAGATATCCATGGAGTTTATAGTAACTTTCCTCTGTGTGTCCAGGTTGTTGGCTATAAATGCAAAAGGGCCTTTGCTTAGGCTTGTTGCTGGACTTATTGTTGACATCATAAGGCCTGGAAACAGCTTGGTAAGGTTGCGAAAATTGTTGTGAATTCATTGATTGCTGGCCAAACTGTTGATTGTTGGAGCTCTGTCTAGAAAACTGATGATGGTTGACATACATGGCCGAAGCCTTCGAGGTAGCTTGTTTGGTCAGATTTCTTTCAGCCTCATGGTTAGAGACTCTGAAAAAAACTACATTGAGTTGAGGTAACTTCTCGAGTGGCAAAATGTGAGTCCTGATTTGTGCCAATGACTCATTCAAACCCATTTGGAATTTCATTACCTTATTGTCATGGGTTTCTCTTGCACCGTCTTGGTAGCGAACACAGTCATCGAAGAGGGAGCATCCTCTGCGTTCTCTCATGGCATCAAGCTCTCTCCATAGTCCACACAGGGCTTCAAAGTATTTAGCAACTGTCATGGTTCCTTGCATGAGATTAGTTATTTCTTGCTGTAGGGCGAACTTCCTTGATAGATTTGAGCCAGCATACATCATATGCAGGCGGTTCCAAGCATCATCAACATCAGTCGAATCGAGAATCTGACTTGTGACATCTGGAGAAACCGAGCATAGCAACCACGACATTATCACGTCGTTGTAGCGTTGCCATCTCACTCGCTGATTCGGATCAGTGGATCTTGTGTGGGTGTGGTTGATAGTGCAAGAGCAGATGTGGTGCCAGATTTTGCAATATCAGCCATTGATCAATGGGACAGTAACTAGAGAAAAAAAATGAAAAACAGAGGGTTGTGTGATGAAAAGAAGCTTATAGTCAAGATGATCGGCTCGCTCTTGATACCATGTTGATAAACCAGAGAGGATTTGGAAGGATCAGATGAGCTTGATCGGAATAAGGAATGAAGGTAAAGATACTCAAGTTTATTACTGATTTCATTCAGATGAAAGGGAGTACAGCAAGACTAACCATATAAAGTTAGGGTTTGACACTATAGTCCCTATAAAGACATGTATCTACGAACTATCTATGGTCTAATTACACATGCAACCTTGAAGTAAAATTCGTCCCAATAGCTTCCTTGTTAATATGAATATTGTGCTTATTATCAATATTAGGTAAATATATAAAAGGAATCAAATGAGATCAGATCAACATATCCTAATATTCTAATATTAGGATATTTGGTTAAGATATATATATATATATAGAATGTATATATAGAGAATATATCTTAACCATATCCTAATATTCCTCTAACACCCTCCTCTCAAACTTATGATGGTTGTACAACATGAGTTTGACTAGACAAAATATGAGTTGAAATGAGTTTCTTTCTAAAAATTGAGACGACGTCGCAAGTTGCACTTTAGCGGAGAACGGGAAGAAAATCCGAGGCGACAAGACAAGTCACGGCGGCAGCGAAGAAACGAGATAAAAACCCGATAGGCGACACAATGGGTCGCATAAAGGCTGTGGCAAGAAGGTTCGCTTAGGCAATTGTCATCGAACCAATAATGGAAAACTCTTTCTAATCTTTTTTGTCACAAAGGGAAGGCTACGTGGAGAGACATTGATCGATCTGCAACGAAAAGAAAAAAGTGAAAAAATAGCAATTCCACAGCTTCTGACAGCCACAATAGGCATAGAAGCAGCAGAAGAAAATAAAAATCAAGACGGATTTAAGGTGGTGGTGCACGAGTGATTGTCAACACACCACCACCCAAAGAAAACAATCAAGATCGAAAGCTCAGAATGGGGAAAAAACCCCTGGCTGTGATACCATGTTAATATGAATATTGTGCTTATTATTAATATTAGGTAAATATATAAAGGGAATCAAATGAGATCAGATCAACATATCCTAATATTCTAATATTAGGATATATGGTTAAGATATATATATAGAGAGAGTCCGGATCCTGTGAGAAGTGCATTTACGGTGAGAAATGAGAATAGATCTGAACCACACATTAAATCAAATGTGTGGCTGATATTAAACCAGATATTCTTCGTAATTAGTACTTAAAATCAGATTTAATACTGCATTAAGGGTAATCTCGGTACCAAATTGAAATTAGTAAACCATAATCCCGACAATTTCGGGACACGACTGACGAACACTCGACGAACTACGAATTCGAAATCGAAAATTGAGATGTCGGCTTCTCTCGGCGACAAATCGACGAACGAAATCTGCGACAAATCGACGAACACTCCAGACCTAATCGGCGATAAATCGACGAACACTCCAGACCTAATCTGCGAACGAAATCTGTGAGATCAGTTCTCGACTGACCTAAACTACGAATTCAAAAATTGAGATGTCGGCTTCTCTTGGCGACAAAGCGACGACACCCCAGACCTAATCGGCGAACGAAATATGCAACGAATGAAATCTTCAAGAACTAATCGAAGAACGAAATCTTCAAGAGGACGGCCATGGAAGACCGGAAGACCACTCGGCCAATTGAGCACACGACGCCAAATATACGATATGCTTTCCAAACTACTGGTCAGGGTTTGATAAGCGGTAGCTACTGTATAGATTCGTAGCATAATACGTAGCGCATTTCAGCAAGTATCGTAGTATCATTATTCGTAGCATTCTGCACCATTATTCGTACCAAAATATACGATATGTTTTGTGTGTGGAGGGATTAGTTACATAGCCATGTGGGTATGAATCATTATTCGTAGCCTTCTGTGTCATTATTCATAGTGTTTGGATGACCATAATTTGTAGCAACATAATATCATTATTCGTAGCATTCTGTAACAAGATTCGTAGTATGTAATTGACGCAATTTGTTCGACTTATTGTTTGTATCTGTTTCTGTTCAACAAATCACACAGATAGTTATAATGGGGCGGGAGTTTGCACACTGCAGCGACCTTGAAACCTTATTGTTGTGTAATATTGGTAAGACGGATTCAATATTCATTGTTAGTAGTCATATTGGTTTAATATTGGTAGTTAATGATCATAATACATACAGTTCTTGTTTACAATTCGTAGCATGAATGATAGTAAAATTTGTATGATAGAAACTACAAATTCGTCGCAGTCGATGTATGCTTAAAGTTAAAACAAACTACGTTATTTGACTTTTGAACTATGGCTAATTGTACAGTTCATAATTGGTAGAATTTTTATTTCTGCATAACCGGGATGAGATACATGAGTTGCTTTTGAGTTTCGCTGAGGTTGGAGCTAACGTTGTGAGGCTAAAAGGAGGGGATCCGCTGGTATAAACTCCTTGCTTAGTGATGGACTACTCGTATTAATAAATGCTATGTTGCATGTTGCTGAATTGTGTATCATTCAGGTATTTGGGAGAGGTGGAGAGGAAATGGATTTCTTACAACAACAAGGGATTCAAGTGAAAGTGATACCTGGTATAGTCCTAGTTCTTTTTTTATCAAATTTGTTTCCGCACTTGTGGTTGCCAAATTTTAGTCTTGTGTCCTACTCGTTCTCTCCCTTCGGCATCGAAGCCAATGCCGTGTACTGCAACCACCGTCGCTCGAAATATCAATTAGGTTTCAGGTCGCCTTCCGAAATACCGTGAACGAAAAGCTTTTCAATGAATCAACAGCTTCCTCGAATGGGAAGTGCAACCTTTGATTGCTCTATAACTCAGATCTGCGTCGCCAGTCCGGTCTGCGAGGATGAATGCAGATCGGACGAGATCAATTCTGGCGAAAAAAAGGATCCAATTTACACAATTGTGTTTTTCTGTCCAAAATACCCTTCATCCATTCATTTTAATTTAATTAAATGTCAAAATTACTGTTTATTTACAACCGTTAGATGTGTAATTTGAAGGCTGATATTAATTCTCATTTCTCACCGTAACATACACTTCTCATGTGATCTTTTCTCTATATAGAGAATGTATATATAGAGAATATATCTTAACCATATCCTAATATTCCTGAAGACAACTCCCCGAAAATCCTTCAATTGACTCAACTGCATGCTCTGTTGCATTATCTCAATTCAACCTTCTTCAGAATCCATCACTATTTGTAAACTCTAATGAATTCGCCATGGGCTCTGGCTGTCTCCATCGTCGTGTCCTAGATCCTCGGATTAGAAATCTCATTTGTTGCGCTTCAGATTCACAGCCGCCTCAACCTTGCAGCTTGGCTACCGTGGCCAAAATCCTTGTACTTCTTTAAAGCCTCCGCTCAGTACTGTACGGCACACTTGCTGCGGGAACTAGAGCCTCTAGTGGATGCAAACCCACCAGTAGCATCCGAGCAACCACAGATCGCAAAAGCATATTCGCACCACGGCTGCCGAGGCCTCCTAGTCCGATCACCACCACGTATGATGATGTCACCTTCCACTGTCTGTTGGTTTTTTTTCGATGGACACTGTCTGTTGGTTTTCACCGCTTAAACTTAATGCTTGTTGGGACCAGGCCCAACGAACTTCTTCGGAAACACACTCTTCATCGAGGCTTGGATCAAATACAGCATAATTGATCACTTCAACCTACTTGATCCTGAGTCGCACTCAACCTCGTGCAAGAACTTATCTCTCGGCACATCAAGCTTCACATATGTATCAATCTTCCACAACCAACATCATAAAATATCATATTCAGGAGCGAGTGAAACCAAATTCAGCAGCTTCCCTAAATCCAAATCGCAGGGATCCGAGTCTCCGTCTTCAAACATATCTTCTCCTTTTCCCGCTTTTCCTCCTCTCCTCCCTAGAGGACAACCGTTACATCACCTCCATCGATGAAGTCAGCCGCATCGCCCTCTTGAATAGTCAGACAACCATCGCTAACTGTCTGGAACCATGCAAGCGTCGACTCACCGCCGCTTTACCTCTCACTATTCTACTTGAATTTGGCGAACAGCAGCATGGTGACTACTGCCGCCGGAACACAAGATCCTAACTCGCTCCGATACAACTGGTTAGGTTTCGAAGATGAAATTAATTGAAACTCCTTGGTGAATTCTATTGAAAGTTGTAAGCATATAAAGCCTTTACAAAGTAACGGTTACTGATGAGTCGTATTTATACGACTCGTCAAACCAACTAATCCCATTTTTTCGACACTTTTATATGCGAACAGTTACTTTTTAGTATGGTTTTGCATTTCAGGTGCTTCGGAAGCTCTAGGAGAAAATGCGCATAAAAGACGGCATTTAATGCTGAAAACACCACAATGGCAGATCAGACCTTCTGAGGTTCAACGGAGTGTTGGGAATTGACCACTGATCAGATAATTACGAGCTACATATCGTTGCGTAGCGGAGTCAATTATCTACCACTCTCTATTTCACACCGAGAGCATCCGAGGTAATTTGGATGGTCAAATCAAGAGTCGAAGTTGGGAAACAGAGTAGACCGCGCCCAAGGAAGATATTAGCGCATTGATAACGTCAACGATGGGTGCGACTTTAACGTCAATTATGGGCGCGCCCGATGATGTCAGCAACACGTTTTGATGATGTCAGCAAGCCCGAAATTTAGAAATCCAGCCCAAAATAGACTTAGAAACCCAGTCTTGCTATAAATAAAAGGTTTGGGTTAGGGTTTTCATCATCCATCATTCTACGAAGACAAAGACGGCTCTTGAGGAGAAGGCGAAGCTTTCGACGAAGAGAAGATTTTTCTACTTTCATTCCAAAAATATTTGTGTTTTTATTATGGCTATGAGTAGCTAAATTAGTATTTCAGTTTAGGGTTTCATACATTGTGACTACGTTTTGAGATTCCGTTCTTAATGCAATTTTATGTTTATCTAGTTCTTGTTCTTCATCACATGAATTAATTTATGAGGTTAAGTGGAAGCTTTGTCGCAAAGCTTAATCAAACAATTAATTCTTACCGTTAACACCTACTGGATACTTTGTCGTAAAGGTAGTTAGTAACACCTATCCTTAGTAATACGTTTGTCGGATTATTGAGTTTAGGAAAGAACTAGAAGTCTAACACCTTTGTCTGGTTAGATTGGGGCGTATCACCTTTGTTGGGATACTAGGGTAGTTACCTTTGTCGGAACAACCACACTTAGAAACATAAGATTTGATCATTAGAAATCTATGATAAACATGTCACAATAGAAACTCTAAGCTGAATGTTTTCTCTGATTGAAATCTTCTTTGTGTTTTTCTCTTTTGCACTCTCATTGCTAAAATCCCCCCTTTTTTTTAATTGTTCACAGTTACAGCTTCAACAACACCAGCTCCCTTGGGTTCGACCCTGCTTGTCGCTACACTAGCTTTTAGCAGGAGAAATATAAATATTAAATTTAACGCGTCAGACGACCCACGTCAGTTACAAAACACTAATGCCCCAAATTACTACCACTAATTGACATATTCAAACCTAATAAACACTATATTTAACAGATACCACTTGTTAAAAATAAATTGCTTAATTCAACTATGATTAAAGAGAACGTACCGTTAAAACTTGAATATGAAGAAGCATAACAATAGTCCATACATGAGGTACACCGAATTATGTATTCCAGTCCTACCACAAGATTCGTCTCAGTTTTTACACTAAGAGGTGCATAAAAGAGATCGTTATGTGTTGTGGTGGACCGGGGGACCACAATCTACATAAATAGTAGAGAGCTAGGGCAACCACTATTGCTATAATTATATTTTTGCCTCTAATAAAATGATAATTATTCGATGGTATCTACACAATAGCCCCATGACCAATATATACACATAAGCCAATACATATCACAATTAGATCACTTCAGTTCAGCTTATTCAAATAATAGTATACAAATTTATTTTATTTACATACGTGCCCCGCATAATTTTAATTTACAAGATTTACCCAACATTTATCGGTTGTCGACTCACGCTTTGCTTCAGTTGCTAATGAAGATGAGAAGCTCGGGGTGAATGAAAAGTTGCGTCATTCTCATCATGTTTAGATGTGTTTGCAAGTAGCGACTCTATTGAAGAAATATGAAAGACGTGTCCAGTAGCATGGTGGAGTCATCAAGGAACTTGTGCACCAAATCTTTAAAAACTAGCAATGAAATTATTAGGATAACCTGGATCTTCTTCATGTTCTGAAAGAAATTAGTGGTCAGTCGAATTCTTGACCTATTATTTACTTCATTCGATGATTGATTAGGTTTATTTTCCCGATATTTTGTTGTCATTTAACCTTTTTTCTAATGTTTCAGGTCAAATATCACATAGCTAAGACTTTTGAATATATCCGAAGCAAAACTAAGCATTTGGAACAGATTTCGACAAAAACAGGGTAGTTTGACCTATCTGACTTATTTTGCATGCCCACAGCACATATATTGTCCAAATGGGTTGACATATAGATTGTTGGAAAACTAATTTAAAAGGCTACAACTTTGTAGTTTACGCCAAGATCAAATTCGAAAGTTACAACCAAGAAAAAATCACTAGAAGTCTCTGCCATTTTGACCTACCATGACGGTCGTGACAAAACATTATGTCACGGGTGTCACGGCCCCTAAATTGCCCAGAAAGATTTAGGGGGTCGTGAAGGCCGTGACAAAATCATATGTCACAACGCCCGCAGATATTTTGAGTTATAAATAGCAGTTTCGGACCAGATTTTGAGTACACTGAGTTTAGAGATCAATTTTTACCTAAATTGGAGAAGAAGGCTGAGCAGAACATCACGAGGTACATAGTCAATACGCTTTCCTTGTCCATGATTTCTAATTCTATACTATTTTTTATTAACTTACCATGAGTAGTGAGTAGTCTTCCTTATTCCGGGATCCTACGGATCCCGTACCTTGTACCCAACTCTTCATGTGATCAATTGAATATTTTTAATTAATGCTGTTCAAGTATTCAATTTCACTGTGCTTAATTTTATCGTTGTTGCAAGTTTTACATTGAATGAGATATTTGCATGCTAGAATGTATTTAGGTTAATTATCGAAAGATGGATGGGTCCTAGGTGTTAACCAGATTGCATCAAATTCATATTAGGTCATTGTAGCTACGCTGGTAGTACATGAATTAATAGAAAATTTGACTTTATCGTCTGAAAAACCCTAAGCCTAATAATCTAAATCGTTGATAATCTGTGGATGGGCGGCGTTCAACGATTGAGATTAATCTAGACAATGATCTGTGGATGAGAGGGTTGTCTAGTATTATTATGGTTTATTTCCATACTCGATAGCATGATTAAATTACGCGATATTGTTGCATGATTTGTGGGTTGGCACTGGTGAAGTTTGATCTTGGGATTATTTCTCTGATCATGTCAAACTCTTTTATTTACTGCATTCAATTTTAACAAATTTCTTTACACCAAAACCTCTTGAATTATTCGGAATAGTTGAATATGTCGCTTGTTATCTAGTACTTGCACACATTGTTCCTTGGATCGACACTTGGCTTACCAAGGTTTATAAAAAAATTTTGACTGCAACTTGACCCCTAAAACTTATAACTTGACAACTATAAAGGGTTAAAATATGCTTGTCAAAATGGCGCCGTTGTCGGTAACATTGTTTAGTGCATTATTAGGTCTTGCGAGTATAGTTTAGGACTATTCCATTTTTTATGCTTCCTTGTGCATACTCTGTATACTTCTTCGCTTCACTAATCACTTTTATTTTGAATGTTGCGAGGATGTTCTCTTTTGGTGATCAAGACACCGAGGGAAGAGCCATATTATGAGACATATTCATATGATACGAATTGGGAAGGCAATCAACATCAGTTATATGATCAACTCTATTATCAAGATGGTCATTGTTATGAGAGCTACCAGAACCAGACGCAGCTGCAATAACATCAAAACTCTGGAACAACATCAAGAATGGAAGCCATGCTCACTAGCTTCATAGCAGAACAACAAAAGACATCTCAAGAGACGAGTGCACAGCTAAAAGACCTTCAGAAAATAGTAGAACAACTCGCAATCAGGTAGAATATAATGATGGACGACTTGAAGCAACAAGCCAGTGCAGCCACCAACAAAATCATAAATGAGGAAGTCGAGATGCAAATGGCCAGCCATCGAGAAATTCAAGTTTATGAAGCTCCTCGACCTTTAACTTTATTATTGGTGGACGCAGAACGTGATTATGATACGAAGCTGGGTTCTAAACCAGACTTAGAGATGGAGCACTCTATGCCATTAAGTGGCCAGAAGTATGAAGACTTTGTTGATGTGTACATGAACTCATTTAAAGAGGACCCTCGCATACGCATAAATACGATAGTGAAGGGGAATTCTGAAGTTTATGCACTTGAGATCTTATCTAAAGAGTATAAAGGAAGTATTCTTGCTGGAGCTGGCTTAGAAGATGTATATCTTGCTGCACCGCCTCCTGACAAGTTTCGACAGTTCTTGTCTTGCATCTTAAAACTGTCATTTGGGAGCCACTACTCTCCCTTGATTCTCATGGGATTCGAATTCTTGAAGGGAATGTATGCTCTACTTAACGTCCCTATCATTCTTGATGGACGTAAATTTCTATGGGATTTGAAGGTGAATTGACACGTCTCTCTTTTGAAGGCCCCATGAGAAGGGATCCTAGCAAAGGACTTCTCATGATTGATTTATATGGGGCGCTTTGCTGAGTCTAGCCAAGACATTAAACTAGGCCTCTTCGGGGAGTAAATCTCACTTTAAGTAGTTACTTTGCATTTGCATCACATGATGTCTTGACTATTGTGCTTTGAGTTTAAGTATGTAGTTCCTATGCGCCATTCTTATTTTATTCTTCTTCGCTTAAGGACTAAGCTCATTTTTAAGTGCGGAGTTGGTAGCACATAGTT
Organism: Rhodiola chrysanthemifolia; assembly: GCA_033675395.1. Classification (NCBI taxonomy): domain Eukaryota; kingdom Viridiplantae; phylum Streptophyta; class Magnoliopsida; order Saxifragales; family Crassulaceae; genus Rhodiola; species Rhodiola chrysanthemifolia. The sequence continues at coordinate 13,881,585 of CM066208.1, read as the reverse complement.
ACATATTCACGTCACATGCCACATATTCATTCTTGCATATGCTCAACTGTGTAAGTATCGAGACTGAAATCCTCGTTTACTACGGACCTCCTTGATTGATGATCATTCTTTTGGATTCAGAGTCTAAGACTTGAAATAGTTTTATTCGTTTGTGTATTCTCTCCTGTAAGTATCATTGCTAGCTTTTGCCTATCACATGTTCTACGTATTCTCTTGAAGTATGTTTGAGACTTGATATTAGTATGCATCGGTACCAAATGTTAAAAACTTAAATTGCATATCTTTTTCTAGGTGACATTAGTACTGATTTATAACATTAAATTGCATATCTTTTTCTAGGTGACATTAGTACTGATTTATGCTTCTCCTTACTTATCGTGATTTGCACGCACCCGCCTCTAATTGTACACTAAGTCTAATTTTAAGTGTGGAGTTAGAAAAAGTCAGAAGAGGGCAAAGAAAAAAACATGGCCCAATCAAGAACAAAGTTCTGAAATTTCAAAAGCGGGTGAAAAATTGACCCCAAACATTGTTATTTTTGAAGAAGAAAAAAGCAAAAAAAAGAAGTACTAAGGGCGCGCAAAGTGAGAAAAGTCACTCATTGTGTATGAAAATCGAAAAAAACAATGAATTTTCTACCCCTTTTGCTTGATGTGGTGTATTCCACCTTTTCATTGCATGCAATCATGACTTGTTTTGAGAATTCGTGTACTAGAAACTAAGGGACGATCCCCGTACTTGCACTGAAGTTTTGATGTGGTTTTCATACTATTTTTCAGAAAATTCCTTAGCCGAGCTCCTCATCTCTTACGGGTCATTGTTTAGTCCTTGCCACTTGAGAATGAGCCTTGCACCAAGAGCCCGTGGACTATCCATAGATACCATAGGTGAATGGCGAGCATGTTTTGTGTAACTAGTTTCTCGTTCTTGATACATTGCTATAGAACTATTTAGAACCCTAAGCCTAATAATGAAAATCATTGATAATCCGTGGATGGGCGGCGTTCAACGATTGAGATTAATCTAGACAATGATCCGTGTATGGGCAGCTTGTCTAGTGTTATTTTGGTTCATTTCCATACTTGATAGCATGATTAAATTACGCGATATTGTTGTATGATTTGTGGGTTGGCACGAGTGAAGTTTGATCTTGGGATTATTTCTCTGATTAAGTCAAACCCTTTTATTTGCTGCATTTAATTTTAGCAAATTTTTTTCACCAAAACCTCTTGAATTATTTGGAACAGCTGAATAGGTCGTTTGTTAGCTAGTACTCGCACACATTGTTCCTTGGATCGACTCTTGTCTTACCAAGGTTTATAAATCGTTTTGACTGTAACTTGACCCCTAAAACTTGTAACTTGACAACTATAAAGAGTTAAAAATGCGCTTGTCAGAGTAATTACAAGTTATTACTTCTTTAAAGAGGAATAAAGTTGCATCTGAAAGAGCCGAAGACTTGGTTTTTTTCCACAATAATTTTCGACTTCTATTAAGGAGAGATAATAAATATAAAAAGTAGAGATCTGGGATATTGGAGATAATGAGTTTGATTCCATGGATACTGTTAATGGTGGTATTTGGAGGGTGTGGAAGTGGAGGGTGTGCTATTTGAGGATGAGCATGCTTGAAGAGTACTTTTTATTAATCCTCATGATATTTTAGAGTTTTACCAATAATTTATTATTTTGTTAAACTTGTTTATTTGAAATTGTATACTTAATTATTTTATTTAAATAGTTAAGTAATGAGTATATAAATTTAGGAGAGCGTTCGGTTGGGAACTTCTAAAAGTTCGAGAACCTAAGAACCCAAATCTCACCATAACGAAGACAAAAATGCAAAACGAAGTAGTTCTCGAAGTTATGGAAATATAAAGGGTTCTCATTTGAACGCTCATCTATAAATTTATATTATTTCTTTGTAAAATTCAAAACGTATCCAAGCCGTATCGTATTCTGTCTTTTTTTATATAAAAAACATCCACTTGGCGCATCATCGAATTTTTATTCATTTTTTTGTACACCTAGGCTGGATGATAAGAGCCAATAAAGCAGCAACGATCTGTTTTTTTGTTGCTTCAATCGTTGTGGAGAAAGAAGCTAAAAGAAGAAGAAAAGGAAGAAAAGAATTAACATAACCGTTTATAAACTGTATACTGCTGCGAGGCTCTAAAATTGTTGTTTCGGCTTCTTTCTTCATAACGATTATGGCACACAAAGAAAGGTTTGACGTTAATGCTTCTTCAGCTCTCTTTTTTGGCTCTTATCATCCGGCCCGGGGGATTTACGCAAAAAAATCAGGTAAAGTAGAAAGCTGGTTCCTGGGGATCCGGTTTTCCACTTGGATTGATTTTTCTATACATGTGGTAATTTTTTTAAATTACCGGATCCTGGAAAACCGATTCTTTTAAAAAGTGCCTGAAACATAAATGTGAAACTCGTTTGGGTCATTTGAGATATCTCAAATTTAAATGGGATTATTTTGAATAAAAACTCTTGGGAACATTGTCCACCAATTTATTCGAGGGAGTCAGTATTTGGCCCAAGGTCAGAATACCTAGGGCGGTCCGAGTTCGGCCCTAGCCCTACTCTTGCTCTATTATAGTCTAATCCGAATGATATAGATTCGGGCTAAGGGTTCGATTATAATGCCCGATCCGAAATACGAGCCCGATTTAGAATTATATAAGTTTTTATTTAAGCAAATACTTGACATAAAAAATGTGTTTTTTTCACATCCATCATATTCCACGTTGTCCAACCTAGTTGCAATTGTGTTTTAAATTTTATAAATGAACTAAAAGAATCACAAAAGCTTACAATTCAAGCATGCATATCTCCACGGTTCAACGACACTTTGAATGACTGCAATTGATGTGGAATGATAAATGATTATGTCAAGTGTTGCTGATTCTCTGCTAAGAGATCACATGTTCATAACAAAATTTATTGATTATTTAGTCATCCAGCCGAAGTTAATCCAAGCTCGACCATAGCCCTAGAAGCCATAAGAAATGAAGACCGATAACATTCTTAGGGCTTATGAATTTTCTTAAGGCCCGACCCTAATGTGGAAATGGCTAGGGCTTGAACTTACCAAAACTCCTAATCAGCCCGGCCCGAAGGACATTTTTTCTTCTTTTTTAACCAAAGACTACGATATCAAAGAACTAGATATCAACGGCCTCTAACACCCCCTCTCAAACTCATGGTGGATAAACCACAATGAGTTTGGAATGACAAGGTCAATACTGTAAAAAGGCTGAGTCTGAGAAGAAGATGACAAAATGTGATGGCAGAACATGAACGAGCGAAACCTCACATGCAATTGTTGATGTTGGAAACCGACGGATCATTCGGGAAGAGATGGAAAACATCAGTCGAATGAGATCGAGAAGCATCGACCGTGAGCACACCGAAAGGCAACGATGGAGAATAGACCGGAAAACATCATCGAGACCAAAAATAAAATTGATCAAAAAGGAAGAAAATAATCAATCGTTTCCGATCAACCAACAGTGATGGAATTTGAAAGTTCTGTGCAGCTTATTCAGCTGTATCTTCTTCGTGTCCCCTTTCTTTCTTTTTTTCCTTTTTTTTCCGAATAAATTGAACCAATTAGCTGGCCCGAGGGACTTCAAATTATTTGACCCGCCCTTTTACCGACCCCTATTTTACTCATCGATAAGGTAGCGCTCGAAAAGTGTGATGTGGCGCATTCTGAATTTTCCATTGCGTGTGTACATCGTTTACTTCCCCACCATTGTATACAATAATTTTTAGATACTATTACGATAATGTATAGGGGAATTAGGTGTTTATAGATTAAACAAAAGAATACAAGCAATGGAGTAAATCCTCCAATGTCCAACAAGCACGAATCACCCAAATCGACTATACACAAATGCTTAACTAGCAATGAAAGAAACGTAGTAGGATTAAGACTGGAGGGTTTATAGCCCCCTCCGATAGCCCCTAGTCGGAGTTGAATGCCGCAGCACAGTTCCGCCGATCCACGTCCTTCTGAGATCAACCTCGACTCCTGAGCAGCCAACGAACCTTCATCAACAATCAGTGTTGCGCTCGCTAACCAGACAACTTAAATCGGACCTCGAATGCTCGCACTCGTCCCACAATCTTGGATAAGACTCGAATCGCAAATCGCAATTGGGAATTTCGGACTGAACCCTAATTCCCAATTCACGTTCCCTTTTATTCCAGCTGAAGACGAAGCAAAACGCTGCGTTTCACCAAAGGCCGAATCAGCCAATCCGTGCTTTGTCGTTACGACACCGTTCCGTTTACTCCTCCTTTAATTGGACGACATCGCTTGCTCGTAACGGCTTCTCGCGCTTCGTCAAGACGCTGCCGTTTCATTCCGCTCTTCAAATGCCCAGCTCTCGCTTGTCCGATCTGCATCGTTTTGAGCTCTTTGATACTCAAAGCTCAGAAATGCCTAAGTCCAAAAAACTAGGGATCCTACTAGCACCTTTGAGCTAACTTAAGACCTATCCTAAGCTTAGTGATTTGTGCTTGAATGTACTAATCAAGTAGAGTAGAAGTCTTACAAATTTCCCTCCTAATCTACTTTAGCTTGCGCGTCCTTCTTCAATCTCTTCATGACCTGCAACAACAGCACTCCATCAGCCACCATGCCATTCCCCTTGACCAGCCTCAGCTTCAGGTCACTTTGCCCATGTTAAGGGCATTCCTGCAATACTCAAACTTGACATAAGGCACAACTTTAGTACCAAAATCAACAGGATTTACATCACCAAGAATCTTTTCTATCCTTATAACACCTTTGTCAACAATGTCCCTAATGAAATGAAGCCTAACATCAATATGTTTACTTCTTTCACAATAAGCTGGATCTCTACAAAGATGCAAAGCACTCATGCTATCAAACTGGATTAAAGGCACATTCACACATTACTCAATTTCAGACAACAAGCCTTTAAGCCACACAGCCTCCTTAGCTGCTTCAGTGGCTGCCATGAATTCTACTTCAGTGGAGGACAATGCCACCACTGATTGCAGCTGGGATTTCCATGACACAAAATTACCATGAAAAAATAGTCTAGTTGTAGACTTTCTAGTATCCCTATTGCTAGCATACTTTGAGTCAACATAGCCAATTAAATCAGATTTGTTCCCATAAGCAGCATATACAAGTCCCAAGTTCTTAGTATGGTTCAAATATTTAGCAAACATTTTATGGCATTCCAATGACTTTCCCCTGGATTAGACATAAATCTACTCAAAACACTTATCCCAAAAGCAAGATCAGGCCTAGTACAAAGTGTGCAATACATCACACTTCCAACTACAACATCATAAGGAATTAAACTCACTTTCTTCCTAGCAGTTTCATCTTCAGGACATTCTTCTTTACTAAGGACTAAGTGCCCTCCTAAGGGTATCATTGCTGGTTTGCTATCATCTATACTAAACTTTTTAAGACTATCAATGTATTCAGCTTGAGATAAATACATCTTTCTATTTGTTCTGTCTCTAACAATGTTAATGCCTAAGATTCTCTTAGCAGTCCCTAAATACTTCATGTCAAAGTTTGAGCTCAGGTCCTTTTTTAATCTTAGATAGTTCAGATTCAGAATTGCTCATAATCAATATCTCATCAACATACAATAGCATATAAAGAATCAAACCAGACTTGGGTCTCTTTAAGTACAAACATGTATCATATTTGCTTCTAGGAAAACCAAGAGATATCATGCATTCATTGAACTTAATGTTCCACTGTCTAGGTGATTGTTTCAAGCCATAAATGGATTTTCTTAGCAAGCAAACATGATCAGGCATTTTGTGATCTACATAACCTATAGGTTGAGACATGTAAATTGTTTCATTAAAGGTTACCATGTAGAAAAGCAGTTTTAACATCCATCTGTTGTAAATGCCAATCATAAACAGTTGTCATAGCAAGAAGAAGTATCAATGTTTTGTATTTCACCACAGGAGCAAAAAACTCATTATAATATATGTCCTCCCTTTGTGTAAAACCTTTTGCACAAAGCCTAGCCTTAAATCTAGGGGGCTCAGTTGGGGAATTAGCATCTTTAATCCTAAAAACTCATTTACTACCTATGATTTTTACCCCAGCAGGCTTGGGAACTAGTTCCCAAGTCCCATTGTTAAACATGAACTCAATTTCCTCACTCATTGCTAATTTCCGTTTATCACTATCCTTACTTTTCATGGCTTCATCAAAGGTATCAGGAACAACATGTTTCACACTTTCAGCAACATTAATAGCATATTCAGCAACGTTAGCAAACTCAACTACATTAGCATATATCTTGTTACGAATTCTGGTCCTAGGCACCATATCTCTTGCTAGCACATAATCAGATAATTCATCATTGACATTATGACTAGCACTATCATCAGTCAAATCAGTATTTTTAGCATAATCGTACACAACATGATCAGTATTAACAATATTAATGCCTCCACCACTGTTGCTTAGGGAGGCACTGACAAATGCTTGTCGTCAGAGCAAATGTACAAATAAATTTATAAGTCCGCTACTCGCGACTTCACTACTGGGTAGCAAGTGGTAAGTAGGGCTCGAACCCAAGGGAATTAGGGGGATAAGTTGTTCTTTGAGGGATCGTACAGCGGGGGAGCGTGTTTTTTGGTTGATTGAGGTTTTACTACTAACAGCTAAGTGATTGGTTGGTTGGTTTTGGTTTTTAGTGCGGAAAAGTAAATGACATAAAAGTAAATACTGAAAGTAAAAAGAAGACTTACAGCGGTTGTTGCGTGATCGGCAAGTCTTGCGGAACGTCAGCATTTGAAAGGGCAGTTTATACTAAGGAAGTAAGTGCAGGTAGTGTTTTAATCTAAGGAAAGCATTCGGTTTCGGGGGCCTTGTATCATAGCATGTTTATCATTGACCTTTAGTGATCCTGCTAAGTATTCAAACGTGTATCAAGGCCATTTCAAGCGCTCGATTTGCCACACTGTCTAGCCCATTTCAAGGTCGTAGAGCACTTGTTCTATTTAGACTAGCACCCCATTTCAAGGTATACTAGCCTATGTGCATCCATTTGATCAATCATTTCCGATCAAACCAAATGGTGTTTTAGAGAGGTCGAACTCCTCAGATAAGCTTTGCCATTTCAAGCATCCACTTACCCGAGTATGTTCACGAACCCCCATGGAAGAGTTTTGCCATTTCAAGCATCCACTCAACCTTGGAAGTTCTGACCTAATATATGGCACATAGAACAAGTTTTTAACACAAAGAAGAGGCACTAAGAGTATAGCCTAAAAATTTTTATGATACAAGTACACCCCTTCAACCGAATGAAGAGTTTAGCTACGAATATCCATAGAGGTGGATACCATAGCTAAGTACTCGAGGGTTTTTGAAAGACAGTAAGTAAAGGAGAATACTCAAGAACCAACAGGAGTATTCTCAAAGACTACTAGAATACTCAAGAACCAATGGGAGTATTATAGATTTCAAACAAAGCTTACAAAAGTGCCAAAATCTAGAGAGATAAGTAACTTGTGGATTGTGGGATGTTGGAATTGTGGATGGATTTATGGATGATTTACAAGTGAAGAGAAGATGTCTATTTATAGGCTAAGGGAGGCAAGGAGAGCCATACACTTGTCAAGGGAGGAGAGGCTTGTGGCTTGAGATCTCAACACATGGCATAAGGAGAGCAAAAGCCATCGGGGTGAGTCACCACTCCAAAAGCCATCGGAAGATATTTGTTTCTCAAAAGCCATCGGTTTGACCGGAATTTGACTGGAGCTTCTCGGATTTTGGAGAGTGTATCCTGAATGAAAATGTCATTCTAAGATGATCTCAAGAAGGAACCTAAGCCAAATTCTGCTTGGAACATGGTCGAAATCCGAAATCGGCTGAAATTGCCCTTGTTTGGCTTTTACCGGGCTTGGTGCCTTTGCATTGCGTTCTTGTCCAAACGCCGACTGTTCTAGCATATTTGAATGATTCCAAGTCGGTTCCATGAAAGTTGTACAGTCGGAATCTGGTCGTGTCCTGACTCGTAATTCATTTTCAGCTTTAAAACTCCTCCTTAGCCTGTATTCTCTCTAGACTCCAAAATACCCTGTAGATAAATATCGGAACTAACAAGCAAAAGTTAAATAGACAAACAGTTTAATTTGGTGGGTTTAAATGTGTTTATGATTCATACAATTATGGTCCATCAGGCACCCTGCACATCATCAATATTATGACTAACAGGTGAATGACTAGCATTTCTATTAGTACTAGAACTGGAAGAACTTGGCTGGTCCCCATCTGTTTGATGGGGTGAGTTACTGACAGATGCTCGTCGTCAAAGCAAATGTACAAATAAATTTATAGTCCGCTACTCGCGACTATACTACTGGGTAGTAAGTGGTAAGTAGGGGTCGAACCCAAAGGAATTAGGGGGATAGTCGTTCTTTAAGGAATTTGTACAGCGAGGGAGCGTGTTTAGGTTGGTTGGTTGGTTTTAAAGCTACCAGCTAAGTGATTGATTGGTTGGTTGATTGGTTTTAGTACTGGAAAGTAACTGATAATTATTACAATTAAAAGAAAACGTTCGGTTTCAGGGGCCTTGTATTATATCCTGTTTATCATTGACCTTTAGTGAATCTTCTAAGTATTCAAACGTGTATCAAGGCCTTTTCCGGCGCTCGATTTGCCACACTGTCTAGTCTTTTGCAAAACTGTTCGAAAGTGAATCAAGGCCATTTCAAGCACTCGACTTGCAACACTGTCTAATCTTTTGCAAAAAACGTAAAGCCCTTGTTCTACTTAGACTAGCGCCAATACCCCATTCAGGATATGCTAGCCTGTGTGCATCCATTTTGGGTTGTCTTTTCCGATTTACCCAAAATGGTGTTTGAGAGAGATCAAACTCCTCAGATAAGCTTTGCCATTTCAAGCATCCACTTACCCGAGTATGTTTACGAACTTCCACAGATGAGCTTTGCCATTTCAAGCATCCACTCAACCTTGGAAGTTCTGATCTAATATATGGCACATAGAACAAGTTTTGAATACATAGACGAGACACTAAATTAACAGTCTAAAATATTTTATAATACAAGTCCACCCCTTCTACCGAACTACTAGTTTAGCTACTATTTATCGCGCTAAACATTATAACTAAGGAATTGGAAATTAAAGACGGAAATAAATATCAGAATACTTACTACCGTTGAAGCGCCAAGGGAGCAATCCTTTATTTCCAAAACCACACTTACAATTTCTAGAGAGATAAGTGAATTACAATTTTTGTGGATTTTGAAATGAGGAGGAGGAGGTTGGTATTTATAGCCATAAGGGGAGGAGATGGGTGGTGGAGATGGTGGCACATGTCTTTTGATCCAAGGGATGAGGAGGAGGAGCAAGGAGGAGCTGCCACATGGGGGAGGAGAAAGCCACCGGTCATATGGAGGAGGAGCCGCCGGTAGCAGGTGGTGGAATGGGGAGGAGCTCCTCCCTTGGCCACCTCCAAGCATGGTGGCCGGTCACCTTGTCCAATCGTGCATTTTGATAGTTGATTTGGAATGGCCAAGTGATTCTAAGACTAATGGTCGAGCCAGAATTTCCAAATTCCATGGTTTGGTTGAGCAATTTGGTCTTGGTGCCTATGCGCGAGGCTTTTGCTTTGGACTTGGGCCAACTGCCAATCTGCTCGGGCGTTTTGTCTAGGAAGCGAGATTGTCCGACTTGTTGGGCATTCCAAACATCTTGGTCGAGCCAGATTTTCCAAATGCATCCGTCGGGTCGAGCGACTTGGTTTGGGTGCCAATGTGCGCGGAGCCTTTGCCTTGGAATTGAGCTAACTGCCAATCTGCTCGAGCATTCTCCTTGGTTTTCCGACATCTTCCACCTTATTTTCCATTTTAAACACTTTGGTCGAGGCGGAATTGTCAGATGAGATGGTTTGCTCGGGCAACTTGAATTGAGTGTTTGGTCAGCTTGGCGGAGGGCCTGGAACTGCTTCAACCGGTCGGGTGGTTCTTAGGCATTTTTCCTACCCGTTCGGTTGAGTCTTCAATGCAAATTCCTCTTTGGTTTGAATTGTTTGGAGTGATTCCATGTCAGGATCCTTGAGATTTCTTCAGTCAGCGTCTGATCTTGACCTTGGAATAACTCTTAACATCTTTTCAGCGTAAAATCCTCTCCTTATCGTGTTTTCTCTCTAAGTGCCAAAATACCCTGTAGAAATATACCGGGACTAACAAGTAGAAGTTAAATAGACCAACAGTCTAATTTGGTGGGTTTTACGGTGTTTATGATTCGTATAATTTGGGTCCATCATATCATCCCACTGTCATCAGCTTGATCACTCCCTCCTTCCCCTTGGTTTCCCAAGCTTACCTGAGAAGGGGTGTGCAGATCCAAGTGCCCTCCTGATCCTTGTGAATCTGCTGGTCCAGCCTCCCCTGCAACATCACCATTTGGCCTTCCCTGGTTTTTCAGGAAATAACCAGATGGGATGAAGCTTGTAGTGTCTTAGGTAGTGCCTGAAACAGGTGGATCAGATGTTACTAGATTTTTAAAATGAAAGTCCTTTTCATTGATGGTAACAGACCTAGCTCTAATAACTTTATATCCACCAGGTTGTATCACAAGCAACTTATAACCGTTAATACCACTAGGATAGCCCAACATGACAGTCTTTATGGCCCTAGGTTCCAGCTTTCCATCTGATACTTTAGCATATGCAGTACTCCCAAATGGTCTCAAATGATCTAAGTGTAATTTCTTATTCAACCACATCTCTAGAGGCACTTTAAAATCAATAGTAGAATAGGGTGATCTATTTATCAAATAAGCAACAGTCATCACAGCTTCACCCCACGGAGAACTCTTAAGGCCTGAGCTAAATAGCATACATCTAGCCTTCTCTAAAAGTGTTCTATTCATTCTCTCAGCTATTCCATTCTGTTGTGGTGTTCCAGGTACAGTGAAATGTCTTTTAATGCCATTTTCAGCACAGATATCATCAAACATTTTATTACAAAACTCAAGGCCATAATCAGTTCTCAAGCATTTAACTCTCAAGTCAGTCTCACTTTCAACAGATAACTTTCAGGATTTAAAGTAATCAAGCACCTCAGTTTTTGATTTCAGCAAATAAATCCACACCTTTCTAGAGTAATGATCAACAAAAGAGACAAAATAACTCCTACCACCAACAGTTGGTACTTGGGCAGAGCCCCAAAGATCACTATACACATATTCAAGCTTCTCATTAATAAGCATCATTGATTTACTAAAATCATGTGCAGTTTTCTTCCCAATCAGATTTCACAAAATTCATTGTCACAAGGCTTTTTCTTAATCAGTCCATTTTTAAACAAGTGAAACAAGCCTTTGTTACCAATGTGTCCAAGCCTAGCATGCCACAATTTATTTTCATCAAGATTTGTATCACTAGCATGCACAATATTCAGTTCGGGGGACAAAGAAACATGATACAAGCCACCTAGTATCATGCTTCTAATCACAACATGGTCATCTCTTAGAACATCCCTAATTCAATTCTTCGAAATTATTTGACAGCCTTTATCTTCTAATGCAGATTCAGAAATCAAATTTCTTCTCAAGTTAGGCACCCAAGCAACATTCTGTAATATTCTAACTTTACCATCAAACATTTTCAATAGAACAATCCAAATTCCCATGATTTTCAGAGTAGTTGTATCTCCTAACTTAACCTCACCACCATCACAGAGTTTCATATCATCAAACACAGATTTGTGAGGAGTAGCATGCATAGTACAACCAGAATCAAGAATCCAAGCATTCATACTTTCAGAGTTAGCAACAACAAGAATTTCAGGTTGATATTGAGTCTCGCACACATTAGTGTAATCTGTCCTATTAGATTCATTCTTCTTTTGATCCTTTTTCTTTCTTTTAGGACATCCATTCATGTAATGACCCATCTCTCCAAAGGAAAAACACTTGACATTCTCAAGGTTCTTATTAGGCTTTTTGCTATGGGTTTTAGGCTTTTGGGACTTGTTGGATTTGGGTTAAACTTAGGCGTTGTTTCAGTATACATAACCTCACTCTTCGCCTCCTGTTTAGTACCATTTTTCTGCTTAAAGACCCTTAAAGATTCATTTTTCTGAGTGATAATCTCAGTGATCTTAGCTAGTGTTAAATCCTCTCTCCCAAACTGAATTACATCAATAAGGGTATCAAACTGATGGGGTAAGAGACTAAGGAGAATCACAGGTTGGTGTTCCTCTTTAATGGTATCCTCACACCTCTCTAAGTCTTGGGACATTCTAAGGAATCTATCTAGGTTTTCCTGGATGCTAAGTGATGAGTCGAATTCTCAACTCATTTACATATCCATTTACGAAGAGTTTTGGTCCATTCCCGATGCTAATTTGATGCCATTTAACCCTCTTCTTGGTCTACTAGGTCCCAAAATGCATTCGTCTCACTCGGAGCCTCAAATATCAAATGGAGCAAAAGTTGGGTGATTTTGAGCCAAAAATGAACTTTCGGGCAAAACAGGCAGAACGACCCTTGCAGCGTATTTTGCATGCCCAGATCTCGTACGATGTCCGAATTGCTTGATTCAAAGCTTGTTGGAAAGCTAACTCAAAGGGCTACAACTCTTGAGTTCAAGCCAAGACCTAATTCGGACGTTAAGACCTCGAAACAGCCGCCGGAAGCTCTCCCGAGTCTGCAGAAGCTCGCCCGAGCACCAGCATATCTCCTCTCGCCCAACGCTCGCCCGGGTCTGACCAAGCCCGCCCGGGTCTCCTCTGCTGCGTGCTCTGCTCCATTTCACACTCAAGACTCGCCCGAGTCCCACCAAGACCCGCCCGGGTCTTCCCTGAAAATCAGATTTTTGATTTTCGAACTTATAAATAGAAAATGATGGTTTTGACCAAAAGTGGGGGACTTTTGAGTAGCGAGCTAGGGTTTGGAGCACGAAATATTGAAGGTTTCTAGAGAGAACAAGCTACCAAGGCTTCAAGGGGGATCATCCATTGAAGATTGAAGATCCAAAGGGGGAAGAAGATCATCTACACTAGATTGGTTCATTCCTTCCATTGTATTTTCATCTATGTACTCAATACAATTTGTGTTTGTCTATGAACATGATTTGTGAGTAGAGTTTTGTGTTCTAGGGTCCTATGGATCTCATGTGTGTTTATACTCCTAATCTATAATGAATCAATGTTAGAATAACATGTTTGGATGATTGTGAATCTACTTGGATGTAATGTCAATTCTATGCCCACCAAGTGTTTGATAAAATGCCTAAGTGGTCTAGAAACATGAATTTGAGGTTGAGTGTTCTAGCGAACGAGACTAAGAGTTCTAGAACGAAGTAGATTCACCCTTGTTAGGCGGTGATCACTAGCGTGACCCATCTTGGCATTGAGATAGGCTTGATCTTAAACCGCTCATTGGCTATTGATCATTGAGCTAGCGCTAATGATTGAGAACCTTGAGTAGGACGTGAGCTAACAACATCTAGCGATTGAAGCTTACGTGCGAGGTGCTTCTTCCTTAAATCAAGTAACAACATCTAGCGATTGAATTTGATTTAATAGTCGCACGCCTTAATCTAATCATCTAAAACAATTATCTTGCATGAAATTGAATTCTTGGAGTCTAAAAACACACATGAGTGAAGTAGTTCCCTAGAATACACCTTTTGCCTTGGTAGTGACACTATCTCTAGTTTCCTTAGTTTGTTTGCATTGTTCATATTCATTTTCTTTAGTAACTTCACCAATCAAACCTTTTGCAATTAGAATAGACTTATCGGAACGAAATCGAATAGTGCTCATAAGTTTAAACTTGCTCCTTGGACGACCCGGTACTTACCGGTTATAAATTGTTTTTGATCAATTTATTGCTTTCGAATCTAACAAATTTGAAAAGCATAAATTACAACGATCAAAATGGCGCCGTTGCCGGGGAGCAATGAATTAACTAGAGTACTAGAGTAGATTTTGTGAGATTTGGACTATTCTTGTAAATATTTTTCCTTTTCTTTTGTACATTCTTTTCACTCATATCTCTTGCTAACTTTTGTTCTATTGTTTTGCGAGGATGGATTCATACAACCAACAAGTCTTTCACAATGAAGAATATTATCAAGAGGAGGAGCAACAAAACGCCTATTGGGAAGATCATGGCTATCCGACACATTCATACCCTCCTTATCGAGATGATAGCCAATACTCATTTCAAGATGACTCCTACCCTCCTTATCCTCTAAATCCTCAACCTAATGGCAATGAACTCTTCTATAGAGAATTGCTAAACTCCTTGAATGAAAGTGAGAGGGTTAGACAAGAAGGGATGGCCTCTTTACAAGCTTCTTACGCCAAGATCTCCCAAGATTGTCTAAATCCTCAACCTCCTCAACCTTCATGTGAGCCCTCCGATATAAAAACCATGTTTGCCACACTCCTTGCATCCCAAGAGAAGTCGCGTAGAGACATGCAAGCCCACCGGATGGAGATGGATGCCCATTTTGATACAATGAAGGCTCTACGCCAAGTCTGGGAAAGCGAGAGGGTGCAACAAGCAATGGAATATGAAAACCTTGATGAGGATGAGGAGATATCCAAAGAAGTTCATGAATCTAATGCCTCAAGGGAAGAAAGGGATCAAGAAAGGGAAGATACGCTTTGGAGAGTCGGTACCCAAGCTTTTTATGAGGAGATGGATGGTGAATCTTGTGACGAAGACGAGGTGGAATGCAAGAGTGAAGCATCCTTCACGACTAGCACACCTCAAGATCATTTAGACGAGAACACACAAGAGCTCACCATTCCATCAACGCCTTGGCTCTCCGATGAGGAATTCTTCAAGGATGATGCCTCTTGCATAGAGGAAATGACTTTTATTGATGAAGAAGAACTCCTCCCTCCCGCTATAGAAGAGCCTAAATGTGAATCCCAAATTCTTGATGATGATATGGTAGAGGAAGAGGATATTGAGCCACAAGAACTTCAAAAGTATGAAGACTTTGTTGAGGTGTACATGGACGTGACTAGAGAGCCACCTCGCACACAAGAAGACACAAGTTTAATGAGGGAGATTGAGATTTGGGCACCCATGAACATCGTTGAAAAACTAAAGGAAGGTGTGCCCGTCAATCTCGAGACAAGTTATGAAGATCCTTTCTTCACTACGACGTCTCGAGATAAGTTTTGGAGCTTCTTGACATACTTTGAAAAAAGCTCCTATGACCCCTTTGTTCTAAAGGGATCTTCATATTTGAAGGGGTCAAAGTCCCAAAGAAAAGTCCATTGTAGGCTTGATGGGAAGAAATTCAAATGGGATTTAAAGGTGGATTGACACGCCAAATGTCCAAGGCCCCGTGAGAAGGGATCCTAGCAAAGGACTTCTCACGAGTGATTCTATGGGGCGCTTTGCTACGTCTTTGCCAAGACGGAAAAAAAAAACTAGGCCCTTGCGGGAGGTAACCCGGTTTGTAAGTTTTTCATTCTCGTTCTTCATGATTAAGTATTTGACATGGTTTTGAGTGGCTTAGACTTTAAGTGTGGAGTGTGATATTTATGATTAGTGGCTCGAATTTTAAGTGTGGAGTGAGTTCCACTCACTCCAATCTCAATTCACATTTCCAAGCCCCTCCACCTCTCCCTTGATTTATCTATGAATGATGATGTCGCCCTTGGTGTTCATGTGCTTATTATGACTTTGTTGTATTGGAACTACTTGTTGCTATGACTTAGACACCTTGTGCATTAAAGAAGATGTAGTTTACTTTCCTTGTTTGAACTCTCTTAAACATTTATGACATGATGTTATTTTGTGACCTTGTGATACCATATTGCTCATGCTTGAGTTGGTTATTATTTCTATATATGTCATTTGTTACATTTAACCTCTCATGTTCTATTGTCATCAAGGAAAGTATTCGCATCATGTACGATAAAGTTTAGCACATTGGCGTCTCTATTATTCAAGGGGCACATCTACAAACGAGGGGAGTTCCTATGCGCCTTATATATCATTCTCTTTATTGTTTGCGCTTAGGGACTAAGCTAGATTTTAAGTGTGGAGTGGGTAGTCGCATAGTTCACTCATATCATGTCATGCCTACCATATTTGAATGAACACTTGCATTCATCATGCTTTATCCCAATTTTATGAGTGTCATACTACTAAAGGCTTGTGACTATCATTTCTCAACTTCTATAGGTCACATCTAGCTTACATTTCACTTTTACTTGATTTAGAGTCTAGAACCGAAATAGTTCTAATGAATGCACATTCTTGTGAATCAATATTCATTGCTATCTTGTGCCTATCTAGCAATCTAAGTATTTTCCGCGCATGCTTTGAAAAGTTTTTTTAGCAAGCACACTTTGAAACCTTCATGAAAAACTTAAACTTCTCGATTGCTTTTAGGTGACTTTAGTTCTCTTGCTTAGTGCCTTGTTTGTGGTTGCTTCTCACACATTCCATATTCACATTGGGCATATTGTCAAGTTTTAAGTGTGGAGTCAAAAGAGGGCGAAAAATAGGCCCCATCAAAAATATTTTACATGGTCAAAGAGGGCAAAGCCCCGACTAAAAAACTTTCTCAAAGCGCAAGAGAAGTTTTGCTTCAAAATATACAAATGCCGGGGGTTAGGAAGAAAAGTTCCCCCTCGAAAGCATTTGTAGGCCAAAGGCCAAGTAAAAACACACTTAAACTTGACTTTATGCCCTTCCATCATCTCTTACATGTGTGAGTTCGCCACGTGCATTGTGTGCTAGCAAGTTGAGCTTTAGGACGACCCTTGTGATTTCACGTAAGCTATTGATTGGTTTATGCTTGTTTTAAGAACTCTTATTGTCAAACTCCTATTTCCTTATGTATTATGACTTTAGCGTCTAAAACTTGGAAATGAGTTTTATATCGTTAGCCTATGGACTAGCCCTAGCTAGCATAGGTGATCGATTGACACTTTTTGTGCAAAAGCCTTAACCATGTTTCAAAAGCCTTGCAATGAAAATGAATAGATTTCTAGGTGAGGCGCTTGATAGCTCTAGTATTGACTTCCTTGAATGTGCACCCTCATGTGAACTTAAATGGTTTGAAAACTCTTTTGATGGTATAGTGATTGTGGTGCTAGTTTGGGATGTGAAGTTGATTTTGAGAAATCCTCGCCTCGGTTAAGCACTCTTGAATTCATTCTCATGGGATAAATGCATTTGGGATTTGTGAGTATTCCCGTTTCTGAAAACTCCCACGAGACTATAACTCGTCCACTAGGGTAGCCTAGGGGTTTAAAGGCTTGGTGCATATGCTAAATGCACTCGTAACACCTACGAAAAGGAGTTAGATTGTAAATATGTGTTAGAGTAGTTAGAAATAAAAGTTTGAGACATTAAATGGATGATAGGAGAAAATGGGCGTTAAACATAATGACTTAGCTATTCGCCATTTGGTTCTCTTTGGCTTGATTTTATTGTTTGCTCGGGACGATCAAACTCTAAGTGTGGAGTGTTTTGATGAGTCGAATTCTCAACTCATTTACATATCCATTTACGAAGAGTTTTGGTCCATTCCCGATGCTAATTTGATGCCATTTAACCCTCTTCTTGGTCTACTAGGTCCCAAAATGCATTCGTCTCACTCGGAGCCTCAAATATCAAATGGAGCAAAAGTTGGGTGATTTTGAGCCAAAAATGAACTTTCGGGCAAAACAGGCAGAACGACCCTTGCAGCGTATTTTGCATGCCCAGATCTCGTACGATGTCCGAATTGCTTGATTCAAAGCTTGTTGGAAAGCTAACCCAAAGGGCTACAACTCTTGAGTTCAAGCCAAGACCTAATTCGGACGTTAAGACCTCGAAACAGCCGCCGGAAGCTCTCCCGAGTCTGCAGAAGCTCGCCCGAGCACCAGCATATCTCCTCTCGCCCAACGCTCGCCCGGGTCTGACCAAGCCCGCCCGGGTCTCCTCTGCTGCGTGCTCTGCTCCATTTCACACTCAAGACTCGCCCGAGTCCCACCAAGACCCGCCCGGGTCTTCCCTGAAAATCAGATTTTTGATTTTCGAACTTATAAATAGAAAATGATGGTTTTGACCAAAAGTGGGGGACTTTTGAGTAGCGAGCTAGGGTTTGGAGCACGAAATATTGAAGGTTTCTAGAGAGAACAAGCTACCAAGGCTTCAAGGGGGATCATCCATTGAAGATTGAAGATCCAAAGGGGGAAGAAGATCATCTACACTAGATTGGTTCATTCCTTCCATTGTATTTTCATCTATGTACTCAATACAATTTGTGTTTGTCTATGAACATGATTTGTGAGTAGAGTTTTGTGTTCTAGGGTCCTATGGATCTCATGTGTGTTTATACTCCTAATCTATAATGAATCAATGTTAGAATAACATGTTTGGATGATTGTGAATCTACTTGGATGTAATGTCAATTCTATGCCCACCAAGTGTTTGATAAAATACCTAAGTGGTCTAGAAACATGAATTTGAGGTTGAGTGTTCTAGCGAACGAGACTAAGAGTTCTAGAACGAAGTAGATTCACCCTTGTTAGGCGGTGATCACTAGCGTGACCCATCTTGGCATTGAGATAGGCTTGATCTTAAACCGCTCATTGGCTATTGATCATTGAGCTAGCGCTAATGATTGAGAACCTTGAGTAGGACGTGAGCTAACAACATCTAGCGATTGAAGCTTACGTGCGAGGTGCTTCTTCCTTAAATCAAGTAACAACATCTAGCGATTGAATTTGATTTAATAGTCGCACGCCTTAATCTAATCATCTAAAACAATTATCTTGCATGAAATTGAATTCTTGGAGTCTAAAAACACACATGAGTGAAGTAGTTCCCTAGAATACACCTTTTGCCTTGGTAGTGACACTATCTCTAGTTTCCTTAGTTTGTTTGCATTGTTCATATTCATTTTCTTTAGTAACTTCACCAATCAAACCTTTTGCAATTAGAATAGACTTATCGGAACGAAATCGAATAGTGCTCATAAGTTTAAACTTGCTCCTTGGACGACCCGGTACTTACCGGTTATAAATTGTTTTTGATCAATTTATTGCTTTCGAATCTAACAAATTTGAAAAGCATAAATTACAACGATCACTAAGGGATAGGTCCATCTTAAAGGTGAATAACTTCTTAAGAAGAAATATCCTATTGGGTAGAGACTTAGTTTGATAGGTGGCCTTAAGGGTATCTGATGGACCCAAATTATACGAATCATAAACACCGTAAAACCCACCAAACTAGACTGTTGGTCTATTTAACTTCTACTTGTTAGTCCCGGTATATTTCTACAAGGTATTTTGGCGCTTAGAGAGAAAACACGCTAAGGAGAGGATTTTACGCTGAAAAGATGTTAAGAGTTATTCCAAGGTCAAGATCAGACGCTGACTGAAGAAATCTCAAGGATCCTGACATGGAATCACTCCAAACAATTCAAACCGAAGAGGAATTTGCATTGAAGACTCAACCGACCGGGTAGGAAAAATGCCTAAGAACCACCCGACCGGTTGAAGCAGTTCCAGGCCCTCCGCCGAGCTGACCAAACACTCAATTCAAGTTGCCCGAGCAAACCATCTCATCTGACAATTCCGCCTCGACCAAAGTGTTTAAAATGGAAAATAAGGTGGAAGATGTCGGAAAACCAAGGAGAATGCTCGAGCAGATTGGCAGTTAGCTCAATTCCAAGGCAAAGGCCCGGCGCACATTGGCACCCAAACCAAGTCGCTCGACCCGACGGATGCATCTGGCAAATCTGGCTCGACCAAGATGTTTGGAATGCCCAACAAGTCGGACAATCTCGCTTCCCAGAGAAAACGCCCGAGCAGATTGGCAGTTGGCCCAAGTCCAAAGCAAAAGCCTCGCGCATAGGCACCAAGACCAAATTGCTCGACCAAACCATAGAATTTGGAAATTCTGGCTCGACCATTAGTCTTAGAATCACTTGGCCATTCCAAATCAACTATCAAATGCACTCATGGACTTGGTGACCGGCCACCATGCTTGGAGGTGGCCAAGGGAGGAGCTCCTCCCCATTCCACCACCTGCAACCGGCGGCTCCTCCACTCTAGGTGACCGGCGGCTTTGCTCCTCCCCCATGTGGCAGCTCCTCCTTGCTCCTCCTCCTCCTCCCTTGGATGAAAGACATGTGCAACCATCTCCACCCTCCATTCTCCTCCCCTTTTGCTATAAATACACCCCTCCTCCTCCTCATTTGTATCATCCCATTCTCATCCAAAAATCACTTATCTCTCTAGATTTTGTAAGTTTGGCTTTGGAAATAAAAGGTTGCTCCCTTGGCGCTTCAACGGTTGTAAGTATTCTAATAATTATTTCCGTCTTTAATTTCCAATTCCTTAGTTATAATGTTTAGCGCGATAAATAGTAGCTAAACTAGTCGTTCGGTAGAAGGGGCGGACTTGTATTATAAAATGTTTTAGACTATTAACTTAGTGTCTCGTCTTTGTATTCAAAACTTATTCTATGTGCCATATATAAGATTAGAATTTCCAAGGTTGAGTGGACCATTTGTAACTGGACCAAAGGGACCAAATGGGCAAGCTCTTCCTTGGGAATTCGTGATCATACTCGGATAAGTGGACCATTTGTAACTGGGCCAAAGGGACCAAATGGGCAAGCTTATCCGAGGAGTTCGATCTATCTAAAAAACCATTTGGAAACTGGACCAAAGGGACCAAATGGATGCACATAAAGCTAAGATACTCCGGAAGGAGGAATTAGTTGAAGTAGAATAAGTGCTCTACGACCTTAAAAGGCTAGACGATGCTGCAAGTCTTGAGCTAGGAATAGCCTCGATTCATGTTTGAATACTTAGATGATTCACTAAAGGTCAATGATAAACAGGATATAATACAAGGCCCCTGAAACCGAACGCTTTCTTTTAATTATTATCAATTACTTTCCAGTACTAAAACCAACCAACCAACCAATCAATCACTTAGCTGGTAGCTTTAAAACCAACCAACCAACCAAAAACACGCTCCCCCGCTGTACGACCAACTTAAAGAACAACTTATCTCCCTAATTCCCTTGGGTTCGACCCCTACTTATCACTTACTACCCAGTAGTGTAGTCGCGAGTAGTGGAAATTATAAATTTATTTGTACAGAGAACACCGCACCTTAACGACAGTGCAGTGCGCTCTGTCAAATTGGCGCCGTTGCCGGGGAATTAGCCATCGGATAAGTTCTTTAAATCAATACGCGCTCGAAACAACCATGTCTCGCGAAGAAAGTCATCATGACTACCAGGATGACGACGAGATAAACTTGTACGATCGAAACAATGAGGTGCCACTTCCATTTATGGATGATCCAGAGCAACTCATCCGAAGCAGACGAGCTCGTGATAGGGAAGCCATCAGAAGAAACCAAGAACCACCCGAGGACCGAAATGCAGCTGGTCCAGTACGACAACCCCCTAGATATCCACCACCCCCACAACCTAGACGAGTGCCAAGACAAGAACCCGCTTTCGATGACTACTACGGAGATAACAACAACTACCGTGAACCTACATTGAGAGAGCTCTCGGCACCAGATTTTAGAGTTCAGCCGTGGTGTATCTATGAAGACCCGGAGCTAGAAAACATCGTCATCAACACTTCAGTGGCCCACAACTTGCCAAAATTCTCAGGAACTCGTGGAGAATCAGCAATGACTCATCTCCAGCGCTTACATGGGATTTGCCAAAACCTCAAGCCAAATGGCGTAAACATAGACGACTTTAAGTTAAAGGCGTTCTATTTTTCCCTCATTGACGCGGCAAACGACTGGTTCCTTTCATTGCCTTCCGGAAGCATCAGGACATGGGCTCAGATGCAGAAAAAGTTCTTAGACAAATATTACCCAGCAGGAAGAGCAATGCAAGTAAGGAGGCAACTGCAGGACATCAGGCAAGGACCCAATGAAACCATGTACGATTACCTGGAAAAATTCAACCGCCTGGAGAGAAGCTGCTGTACCCTTGGACTGCCCGAGAAACTCACCGTGGAGTATCTCATTAACGGACTAAGACCCTTAGACAAAATGCTCCTGGATGCCTCAGCTGGAGGGTCCATGATGAATCTATCATTAAGTGGCATAAGGGATCTTATCACCAGCTTTGCTGAGAATGCCCGATTCAGAGAAGAGACAACTCAGCAGGAAGAATTCTCCCGGACAACAAATGTGGCAAAAGCGGAAACGTCGATGAGCTCTATGCCTGAAGAGATGAAGCAGCTAAAGGAGATGATGATTCAAATCCTACGAAGGTAGCCAGCTCCGATAAAACCTTGCGAGTTCTGTGGTTCTGCAGACCACAAAACTGACGCATGTCCAACATTAATAGAAGAGGAACCGGCAGAAGTGAATGCAGTAGAAGGATACCAAAGATACAACAACAACAGTAATGACAGAGCCGGACAAAACAAACAGTATGGTCAAGCAACCAACCCGAGCTGGCGTAACAATAACTATTCTCAGAAGTACGCACAACCAGCTGTCCCTCAACTAGCTCAGTCATTCTACCAAACCCCCCACCGGCAGTATAACCAGAACGCTCCATCAGCAGGCCAATATCAGCAAAGAGGACCAAATCAGTACCAAACCGGTCCGCATAATCAGCAAGAACCGACCAAGTCGCTTGATGACACTATGAAGGAGCTAGCAGGAAGCATAAGTCAATTGGGTACTTCGCTACACCAATACCAGGCGAAAACTGACGGGGCAATTTCAGAATTAACCAAACAAATGTCCCAACTCGCCTCGGTAATTTCAACACTCACTAATGAACCTGGCAGACTCCCTTCACAAACCATCCAAAACCCAAAAGCGAATCTTAGCATGATAAAAAGGTCAAACGAAAAGGCGACGCTAGGAGAAGTTGCACGATCCCCAACTTACAAACTTACGAACAAGCACTTCGCCCGTAGGCATCGTCCTGATTGGAACCAAGAGGAAGACCGACCCAATGATGGCAAAACATGGGTCACGCATGTTGACAATGGACGATATTCGTTCACCGTTTGCATAACACCACCGCCAATTATACACTCCGACGTACCAGCATCTGGATGGGATGACACTGACAATTTAAGGAGTGGGCAGAGTGACGCGACAATTACAAAAGCCCTCACTTCATATCTTGAGTCACAACCGGAAAGAGATAAAGACCCAGGGGCTTTCACAGTCACCTGCGATATTGGTGAAACTCAGATTCATAAGTGCCTGGTCGATCTTGGAGCTGCTTTCAACGCCATGCCCTCCTCCTTATATTACTTGTTAGGACTTGGTCCATTGAAGCCACCCAGGACAAATATCGAGCTAGGAGATAAATCGTGCATACGTCCGGTTGGAGTGCTGGAAGACGTAATACTCCATGTGGGAGAGCTTGTCATTGCTGCAGACTTTTATGTGATACAAACGGGAGAGACCAGCAAAGACGACCCTCCAACAATAATCTTGGGGCGACCATTCCTCTACGCTACTAAGGCAAGGATCGATGTGGGCAAGGGCTCATTATCGCTTAAGTTCGGCGGCAAAATTGCATATTTCTACATTGACAATAGCCGCACGGATGCGAAGAAACCGCCAGATATAATACCTATCTCAGATCGCGGTATGCAGATTTCCGACCTGCCAAAAGAGACCAAAAAAGTAACAAGACCAGCAGCTATGGTCAAAGTTCCTTCACCTTCTCGGAAGCAATGGAGAGAAAAAATACCAAAACCATGGGGTCCTACCACCCACAAGAAATCGGGAAAAGGCAAGGCAAGAAGCAACACAGGAACGGTGGCAAAATACGACCTGAGCCACCCATGGGACCCAAACCAGTAATCCACAACGAGGTATCGTCGAGCCAACGACGTTAAACAAAGGCACTGGTCGGGAGGTAACCCGACACTATCTTACTTTCTGTCATTTAAATTCTGTCATTTAATTTTCTGTCTTAATAATTCTCACATATATATATTAGCTTGCATGACTTTTGAACTAAGGCACGCCTTCGTTCAAAAGTGTGGGGTGAGAACCACCATTGTATATAAATAACATGCTTGCTGTTTTCTTTTTTAGTAATAGTATCTTTTTGAGAATATGAACTTAAGAATGTGAAAAAGATAGACCGAAATTCATGCATTTACCTTGTGAAAATTCAACTGTCTAAAAACTTAGGACGTAACTTTTCATTTGTCCTTTGTGCTGAGATTAACTAGAGATGTGGAGTTGACATAAACTGCCCTAGAAAGGCTTGGCAGGCAATCGAAGGATCTTATCAAACTATATGGCTTTCGAAGTCAGTGGAGGCTACACTTCGGGTTTCAGTGAAGATTGAAGTCATCTCCGCCATGCAGTGTTTATGCAAAAAGAAAAGAAAAGGCGAGGACGGGAATCAAACCGTCCTCTCTCTAGTTAAAGTAGCCGAGAAAATAGATGAGCGACCCTCATCTTGACCCGCGCGAAACAACAACGATGAGAGGAGCGGGGAGGTATTTCCATAGGCTTGCGGGCGATGATTGGACCTCCCAAAAAAGGCTTGAGAAAATGGACTAGCAAAGCCACAAAAAGGCGAAAAGCTCGAAGAAGCAATTCAAGAGACCAAAGGCCCAACATTGTGAAGGTTTTAACCGAACAAAAAAGTGAAGTACTCAAAAGAGTCAAATCAAAGGCCAAAGGCCGATTCACTACAAAAGCAGTCCCTCGCCAAAAGAAAAATCAAAGTACTCAAACCAGTGAAACCCGAACCAAATCACGTGCTAGAGAAAGCTACAAGGAAACCATATAGTGCGAGACGGTCCCGAAGTTGCAGTCCAGAAACCTAAAAAGGGCTATCTCCCGAGACATCCGAAACAATTTGCATCTCAGCACGGAGGTACAAGTATTAAGTTTCTTCTATTTATTTACACAGTTCAATTTGGTAATAAGTAAGTAATGCATGAATTAGGATAAATCGAGTCCCACAGTCTAATTTTCATATAATCCAAAACCAAACTTAGAGTGCCGCCCTTTAATAGCATTGTTCGGGACGAACAACTAAAAGTGTGGGGTGATATGATGGACCCAAATTATACGAATCATAAACACCGTAAAACCCACCAAATTAGACTGTTGGTCTATTTAACTTCTACTTGTTAGTCCCGGTATATTTCTACAGGGTATTTTGGCGCTTAGAGAGAAAACACGCTAAGGAGAGGATTTTACGCTGAAAAGATGTTAAGAGTTATTCCAAGGTCAAGATCAGACGCTGACTGAAGAAATCTCAAGGATCCTGACATGGAATCACTCCAAACAAATCAAACCGAAGAGGAATTTGCATTGAAGACTCAACCGACCGGGTAGGAAAAATGCCTAAGAACCACCCGACCGGTTGAAGCAGTTCCAGGCCCTCCGCCGAGCTGACCAAACACTCAATTCAAGTTGCCCGAGCAAACCATCTCATCTGACAATTCCGCCTCGACCAAAGTGTTTAAAATGGAAAATAAGGTGGAAGATGTCGGAAAACCAAGGAGAATGCTCGAGCAGATTGGCAGTTAGCTCAATTCCAAGGCAAAGGCCCGGCGCACATTGGCACCCAAACCAAGTCGCTCGACCCGACGGATGCATCTGGAAAATCTGGCTCGACCAAGATGTTTGGAATGCCCAACAAGTCGGACAATCTCGCTTCCCAGAGAAAACGCCCGAGCAGCTTGGCAGTTGGCCCAAGTCCAAAGCAAAAGCCTCGCGCATAGGCACCAAGACCAAATTGCTCGCCCAAACCATGGAATTTGGAAATTCTGGCTCGACCATTAGTCTTAGAATCACTTGGCCATTCCAAATCAACTATCAAATGCACTCATGGACTTGGTGACCGGCCACCATGCTTGGAGGTGGCCAAGGGAGGAGCTCCTCCCCATTCCACCACCTGCAACCGGCGGCTCCTCCACTCTTGGTGACCGGCGGCTTTGCTCCTCCCCCATGTGGCAGCTCCTCCTTGCTCCTCCTCCTCCTCCCTTGGATGAAAGACATGTGCAACCATCTCCACCCTCCATTCTCCTCCCCTTTTGCTATAAATACACCCCTCCTCCTCCTCATTTGTATCATCCCATTCTCATCCAAAAATCACTTATCTCTCTAGATTTTGTAAGTTTGGCTTTGGAAATAAAAGGTTGCTCCCTTGGCGCTTCAACGGTTGTAAGTATTCTAATATTTATTTCCGTCTTTAATTTCCAATTCCTTAGTTATAATGTTTAGCGCGATAAATAGTAGCTAAACTAGTCGTTCGGTAGAAGGGGCGGACTTGTATTATAAAATGTTTTAGACTATTAACTTAGTGTCTCGTCTTTGTATTCAAAACTTATTCTATGTGCCATATATAAGATTAGAATTTCCAAGGTTGAGTGGACCATTTGTAACTGGACCAAAGGGACCAAATGGGCAAGCTCTTCCTTGGGAATTCGTGATCATACTCGGATAAGTGGACCATTTGTAACTGGGCCAAAGGGACCAAATGGGCAAGCTTATCCGAGGAGTTCGATCTATCTAAAAAACCATTTGGAAACTGGACCAAAGGGACCAAATGGATGCACATAAAGCTAAGATACTCCGGAAGGAGGAATTAGTTGAAGTAGAATAAGTGCTCTACGACCTTAAAAGGCTAGACGATGTTGCAAGTCTTGAGCTAGGAATAGCCTCGATTCATGTTTGAATACTTAGATGATTCACTAAAGGTCAATGATAAACAGGATATAATACAAGGCCCCTGAAACCGAACGCTTTCTTTTAATTATTATCAATTACTTTCCAGTACTAAAACCAACCAACCAATCAATCACTTAGCTGGTAGCTTTAAAACCAACCAACCAACCAACCAAAAACACGCTCCCCCGCTGTACGACCAACTTAAAGAACAACTTATCTCCCTAATTCCCTTGGGTTCGACCCCTACTTACCACTTACTACCCAGTAGTGTAGTCGCGAGTAGCGGAAATTATAAATTTATTTGTACAGAGAACACTGCACCTTAACGACAGTGCAGTGCGCTCTGTCAGTATCCCATAAGACCTTAGGATCATCTATCTTCATCAGGGTCTAGCTACATCATCTGTTAATCTCAACATAATCTCAGTCAATGCTATTTCTTTAAGGTCTTTCTTAGCCTGTTCTGAAGTAGGACACAACCACTCCTCACTAACAGCTCTCCAACATTTTTCCTTCATCAAAATACCGTTCATTCTCATAGTCCACGCATCAAAATCCATCTGCCCATCAAAGGGCTTAAGCCTAATATCAGTCATCATGGAAAAGGACAAACAGCAAGAATTAGCACTCAATATCAATATTCAAGAAGCAACAACTCAGCCACAACTCCACATGTCACGAGAAACACAATCCAAGGTCACAGTTATGCAAGACAACACACAAAATGAGGTCTAGTGCCAGTCCAGGCTATTACTGCTATATGCGGAGCCGATAATGACACTAAACTCAATCTTTGACCAAAAATCACACCTATAAGCACCACAATCAACAATGATGTATGCTAACGGGCTCTGATACCATAATATTACGATAATGTATAGGGAATTAGGTGTTTTATAGATTAAACAAAAGAATACAAGAAAGGGAGTAAACCCTCCAATGTTCAACTAGCACGAATCACCCAAGTCGACTATACACAAATGCTTAACTAGCAATCAAAGAAACGTAGTAGGATTAAGACTGGAGGGTTTATAGCCCCCTCCGATAGCCCCTAGTCGGAGTTGAATGCCGCAGCACAGCTCTGCCGCCTATCCACGTCCGTCTGAGATCAACCTCGACTCCTGAGCAGCCGACGAACCTTCAGCAACAATCGGTGTTGCGCTCGCCAACCAGACCACTCGAATCGGACCTCGACCGCTCGCACTCGTCTCACAATCTTGGAGAGATTCGAATCGCAAATCGCAATTGGGAATTTCGGACTAAACCCTAATTCCCCATTCGCATTCCCTTTTATTCCAGCTGAAGACGAAGCAAAACGTTTTGTTTCGCCAAAGGCCGAATCTGCCAATCCGCGCTTTGTCGCTACGCCACCGTTTCGCTTACTCCTCCTTTAATCGGAAGACGTCGATTGCTCGTAACAGCTTTAACGACTTCTCGCGCTTTGTCAAGATGCTGTCGTTTCATTCCGCTCTTCAAATGCCTAGCTCCCGGTTGTCCGAACTGCGTCGTTTTGAGCTCTTTGATACTCAAAGCTCAAAAACACCTAAGTCCAAAAAACCAGGGATCCTACTAGCACCTTTGAGCTAACTTAAGACCTATCCTAAGCCTAGTAATTTGTGCTTGAATGTACTAATCAAGTGGAGTACAAGTCTTACAGATATGATTCAATGAGTATAGGGAGTCGGAGATGTATTCCATGCGATTGAGTAGAATTTCAACGTACATTTCCAACTTGAAGAAACAGAGCAAACCAGACTCTCATAAAAACTTAATGATAGCCGTTAATCCCCCTCTTCTTACCTCATCCAAGCAATACCGCTTGACCTTTGTCCATCTTAGTTAAAACTGCCACGTGTCACGGCATCCTTGAACGCTTATCTGCCTCGTAACCAACTTTAACAAACTCCACACATCTAACTCATCATCACTTCTCTTCTTCTTCTTCTTCTTCCTCTTCTTCCCGACTTGTAAACAGTGCAACAAGCAACCAGGTGAGAGCATGGAGACTACCAGCGTCACATCCTATGCTCGCGGGACTTTCCTCCCCAGCGGCCTCATCTCTTCCCAGAATTCTACGGCCGGTTTGGTGTCTCCATCTTCAGTTTCTACCTCATTCAAGTCCACAGTAATCACTTTCTGTTGGCAATATTGCTGAGTTAGCAAAATATACAGGCGGATATATACGAAGTTACTGAATAACAGATACAAGAATACTCATATGCGATTAAACAGAACACTACACCATATAGATTGAATGACTGAAAAATAATCGCAAACTTGAAGTGGATCGAGTCACGTTGGACGCTATCCTTAAAGCAAGATTGCCGCCCTACTGTGCTTAGGACTCGCTAGCAGTATGCTTCCCAGGATAAAACGATCCTCGACAACAACTTAGCACGAAGCTTTATCGATCGAACCTTTCTGGCCTTCAACTATCACCGTACACACGCGAAGAAAAAAACTCAAACAAATATGCCGGCCGGCTTAGCCTTCATGCCAGGAATGCTAGAAACGCGATTAGGGTTTTTTCTCTTTCTTCTCTCTCAAATAACGTAGCCTGATTTTCTTATATAAGAAAACCCACGTTCTTGAGACCACCAATAATGGGTCCACTACTTAAAATCAGCCCATCGTGGGATGATAATAATATTAATTAAATAATTAAATCAATATTTAACTATTTAATTATCTCTGCCCATAAGGTGTCACATTAGTCACACTAATGTACAATTAAGCCAGTACTTGCTTAATTTTCTTCACCCTTAATACCACTTTTTCCAACAATCCCCCACATGAACAAAATCAAGTAATGAAAATAAAAATCAAAACTCAACTCAATGCGGTGATAGCTTCTATGGTTAATATCTGCATAGGATAGGTAGGTCATCGCCCTTGAACCTTCCCTTGGGAAAACATGTTCTCTTTACTGACTATTCAGTAGACGTGATTGTCTTTGAACTGTTCGTCTTATAATGTAAACGTAAGCCATGTCCCCCACAGATATTTCCCTGACCATTATTCAGTTCTTACTGGTGGGTTCATTTTGGCCATGACACCCCGTTCCTGGTTCTGCAAGAGTTTCTAAAGAATTAAGCCCTTTGAATTCTCCTTTGAAGCGGCCCCACTTCTCTCTCACATAGGTGATTCTTTCAAATAATCCCGCGTTACCCATTTGAATCTCACTATTCAAATTACTAGAATCATTAAAAGCTCCAAGCTTAGCCTCGTGCGGGAGTCACTGTTTTATCACGGAATAGGACTGGGGTGTTACCCCCACAGTGACCTCATAGTCTTAGCAGTTAGGTGGCCCCTTTGAACCAAGTTCTTGGGATCTCCAGTCATCATGGTAGGGTTTTCCATTGCCTCGACTTTATTTCCAAAAGGGCTTAAGCCTGTGTTTTGATATTACCAATCAAAAGGCTTCAATCCCATTCCTTTGGACAACTTCTCTGTTAGGTCCTTACTTAACCCTTTGGTTAGCGGATCCGCATTATTCTCTTTGGACCTCATATAGTCAATATGACTCAGGTGCAGAGAAGTTGTTTAATGGTATTATGTCGTCGATGTATATGTCGAGACTAACCATTATACATAACATTATGTGCCAAGAAATCAATGATTGATTCTCACAATGTAAACACATTGTTGGCACAAGATGTGTCCATTCATGAATATCCTCCTCTAAATTCCTTGACACTTAGCATCTTCTCACATTTATCTAATGCGAAGAAGTCGGCCTATAATCGACCTAGACTAACACAATCTGTTTAAAGGATTTCCAAGACACATTTGCCTCTCCCACAATGACCCATAGCCACTCGTGGCCTACGGTCATTGAAATCCTCAATGACCTCCAATTATCTAGTCTAGCGTAGACTATAATTGCGGGTAAATCGTAGGTACTTCAGTACTCTCACGACAGCCTTCCAGTGTGCACTTCCTGGATTACTCATGTATCTCGCTAGTCTACTCACAGTGTAAGCATTGTCTGATATAGTACAATTCATCAAGTACATTAGACTGCTTATCACTCTGACATATTCCGCTTGGGAGATGCATTCACGTTTATTCTTAGACATGTGTTGATTCACGTCAACAGGTATTCTAGACAGTCCTGGACTGTCTTCTTCAGATTTGTCTAAGAGTTTATCAACGTAGTGTGACTGACTTAATACGAGTCCCTTTAACCTTCGTGTAATTTTAATGCCTAGAATTACTTCGGCAAGTCTCAAAGTCTTCATATCAAACTTGGTGGACTTAGTGTATTCTCATTGCTTCCTGCAATGAAAATGCCATCAACGTTAAGACACAAAGTCACGTATCCGTGTTCAATGTTCTTAATGTATACACATTTGTCACACTCGTTAATCTTAAAGATGTTAGACATCATTATGTTGTCTAATTTCAAATGTCACTGCTTTGGCGCTTGCTTCAGGCTATTGAGAGATTCACAATCTTTGTTCTCTTGCCCAGCAATAACAGCTAACCCTTCAGGTTGTTCAGTGTAAATCTCTTCCTTAACATTCCATTGAGCAAGCATATCTTTACCTCCATCTGGTGAATTTCCAGATTGCGCAAAGTGATGTTCCCTTGAGTGGCATGTATTTGGCAAAACGTAGTTAGACAGTTCAAGCAAGAGTTCAGGGGGAGTTCGAACACATTCTAGGACTACAGTTCAGCGTGGAGCAGACGCAAAGATGATTTCCGGAATGTTCGAAAGATTGAATGTCGGTTCGATCTGTTGATGGTCAGCGAAGAATTCGAAAATCAGATATTCGAATGAATATCTACATGAGGCGGAAAGGCTGACTTGGCGAGGAAGTCTTAGTATATTCCTCTCGCCGATTAAGAAAGATATACATCAAATATCTAGGAATATTTCCTAAATATTTGATGGGATTATTTACACCAGATTTGGACGCTCGGACTCTGCATATAAATACTCACCTAGGGCGTCCATATCTCTATCGCTTTTAGAGAGAAAAAATACACGAGTGTATCCTACTGATCTGAGACTGGAGAAAGCGACGGCCGACTGATTTTCCCCACTGGAAATTCATCGGCACTGAATCTGTCTGTTCTAGTGTGCTGATCAGACAGTCCGAGATAGCAGCTTACCGCTGCACACGACGAGAACACACAATCGGCTTTTAAGGGAAAGCTTCCGATTTCAGGAGAAGGTCGAGCTCGTTCAGACGGAAGGTTTGGGCGAAGGGGATCAAGGTGAACCGAGGGGATCCTTGATTGCAAATCTGAGAGACGGTGGCTTAGAAGCAAGGCAGTTACGAACACGGCGTTTTGTAAGCATAAGTCCTCTTATTGTTCTAAGCACGTAATAAATATTTGTGTCCCTTTTAGGGTGTGGGAAACCCCCCAGAGTAGGCGTAGCCGAACTGGGTATCATTCTGTGTGTGCTGTTACTGCTTTCTACTTACTGCACAGTCTCAGAGGTGTTCAAGGTCTGTCTCAACCAGTCCCTTGAACAGTAGCTTGAACAGGTTGCTATATTTTAATTGGTATCAGAGCGGACACTCGACACACTGAGTGGGATCCATGAACTTATCAAAATGACTCTGAAGGAAGGACAAAGTATTTCCCGACCCCCACTTCTTGAAGGATCAAATTATGCCTCATGGAAGCCGAAAATGAAATCTTTTCTGAGATCCCTCGATGAGAAAGCTTGGAAGGCATTGTTGGTTGGATGGACTCAGCCCATGATGGAAAATCTCACAGGAGAATTCGTTCCCAAACCTGAAGCTCTATGGGACGAGGCAGACGAGAAAGCCTCCATCGGAAATTCAAAAGCTATGAACACTATTTTCTCCGGAGTGGATGAGAATGTACTGAAACTAATCATCAACTGTGAAGTTGCTAAGGAAGCTTGGGATATCCTTCAAACTGCTTATGAAGGTACTGACAAGGTTCGCAATTCGCGCATGCAGATTATGACAACAAAATTCGAGGAGATGAAGATGAAGGACAGTGAAACTATCCCTGAATTCAATGCGAGAGTACTAGATCTGTCCAACGAGGCTGCTGCACTCGGCAAACCTATTGATGAAGAAAGGATGGCTAGCAAAGTTCTGAGATCGCTCCCTCCAAGATTTACTATGAAGGTCACTGCCATTAAGGAGATGCATGATATCTCCAAGCTGAAACTGGACGAGCTCATGGGTTCTCTCAGAATATACGAAATGAATCCTGAAGCTGAATCTAAGGTAGTCAGAGGAATTGCCCTGAAAGCAGATGTATCTGACGGTGTGGCTGAGACAGACTACAACACTGAGCAACTGGCAATGCTGGCTCAGAATTTTGGCAGGATGGTTCGGAAACTCAACAGACGTGGCCCTGATCAAGGTCAGTCTTCGTCACTTTCGTAATTGGAAAAATGGCAAAACAAGGTTCAGTGAGAAAACTGAGGACCCTTCGGAGAAAGAGAAAGAAATTCAATGCCATGAGTGCAAGGGCTTCAGACACATCAAGGCTGAATGTGCTAACACCCTCAAGAAGAA
This sequence comes from Rhodiola chrysanthemifolia, assembly GCA_033675395.1. Classification (NCBI taxonomy): domain Eukaryota; kingdom Viridiplantae; phylum Streptophyta; class Magnoliopsida; order Saxifragales; family Crassulaceae; genus Rhodiola; species Rhodiola chrysanthemifolia. The sequence goes on along the minus strand of CM066208.1, from coordinate 13,848,380 downwards.
AAAGGCAATGGTTGCATACCTCAGCGACAGTGATGAGGAGGAGGAGAATGAAACTACCAACTTTGTAGCATTTGCGTCTATCACAGAAGTATGCAGTGAATCCAGCCACATCAAGTCTCCTCAACCAACTCTTCTGACTGATGACTCTTCAGACAGCGACAATGAAGAACTCACGCAAGAGTCACTGGCTGAATCATACAAAGACTTGCACGTAAAGTGGCTGTTGGTGTTCAATCTGAACAAAAAACTCAACGACACTGCTGCCACCATGACTGAAGAAAAGGACAAACTCTGGCAGGAAATTGATATTCTGGTTGCACAGAAGGTGGAACTCCAGGCTGCAGTCAATTCACTGAACACTCAGCTTACAGAAATTAAGCAAGATAGGTTGTCTGCTGGCTCAGAAAACGGATCTCCTGGGAACTATCTCCTCCCTAAAAGTTGACATGGAGAAAGATCGTGAAACTTATCCAACTGGGATGGCGGGTCTGAGGAAAACTATTACGGATCTGAAACACAAAGAGGTGTTCCTCTTGAGGAAAGTAGAGTCTCTGGAACTCCAGGTAGAATCTGAGAAAATGGACCATTCAGCCACTCGGAAGGAACTCAACCAGCTCAAACAGTCGGTAAAGATGTTGAACTCTGGGACTAAGGATCAAAATGAGATTCTCAGGTCACAAAGAATGGAGTCTGGACACCGGGGACTGGGTTTCACAGAAGAAGGATGCTCAAAAGATACAACGTTTGTTAAAACGAAACCCAGAACAGAGGGTGACACAGCAACTACATTAGCACCAGGGAAAGAAGCTGAAACAAAACATGGGAGAGAAGGTGAGACAGCACCCAAGACAGAAAGTGGATCTGTCCCAAGAAAAGAACAAGGCTGGTCAAGGAAGGACTCGCAATGATCCAACCAGCCTCTCCTCAGGACAGATGGAAGATCTCCGCACTTGCTGGTACTGTTTCAAAATCGGTCACATCAGACCAAGGTGTCGCTTGTTCCTTGCTGAACGAAGAGCTATGAGACACAAGAATAAACCTCAAATGCAACAGATCTGGGTACCAAAGACTAGTAAGACCGTATGTCTGGCTGCAATCAACTCATCATGTCACATAGAGGAAGATCATTGGATCTTCGATAGTGGATGCTCCGCTTTTATGACAGGTAACTCTAAGTTTCTTACTCATATTCAACCTGCTATGAAGAAACAGTTTGTCACCTTTGGAGATGGAAGAATGGGTCAGGTGATCGGCTGTGGGACATTGATGGTTCCGGATCTTCCTGCACTCCAGGACATTCTCCTGGTTGATGGTTTAAAGATGAACCTGTTTAGCATCAGTCAACTATGTGATGATGGTCATCGTGTCACCTTCACTCATGACTCATGTCACATGTTGAATAAGGAAGGAAGCACATTAATGAAAGGTAGCCGAACTCCCAACAACTGCTAACTCGTCAGTTCAGCTGGATCTGTTGGTGCTTCCGACTGCCCTCCAATTCAACGAAATAAGATGGGTTTTTCGCATAGGCGCATGGGTAATCCCTCTCGCAATACCTCGATGATGCTCGACTCAGCTGGTCTAATCCGAGGAAAGCCCAAGGTGACAGGTGATGTTGACACACCGGGTGATGCTTGCCGAAACAAGTCTCAGAAAAAGAACTTGTCCCTCAACAGCTGTCAGCTCTGTTCTAGCAGACCGGTAACACAGGTTCACATGAATGTAAGTAGACCGATAAAGGCTGGGAACTATGGGAGCTCCAAGTCCGCCTGTATGGTTGGGCAGTCGTCCGGAGTTCGGAATAAGCGCCCCATCAATCATGGATATGTTCGAGGGGGAGTGACACAAGCCAAAATCGCACACACCCATGTTGATAATACTGTGTTCAGTTCCATCAACCGCTCGCAGGTGACTCAGATCCGCAGGTGTCCCTATTCTCTACGCCAGACGACATTCGTGCCCTTACAGAGCAAGTATACCGTGAAGTTAGCAAGTCTCCAACCTCCCTACCCTCTACGCCAAACAACATTTGTGCCCTTACAAAGCAAGTATGCCGCGAAGCTAGCAAGTCTCCAAAGAACGCATGTTGCTACTCCTCTCAAACTTTCTAAAAACGGAGGGAAACAAGAGAAGGTGATCCGAATGCGATTAAATTCTACAGAGGCTGAGACCCTTAGATCCTTCCGGGGCCTAGGTGTTATCCGTATGCAATTGAATCCTACTGAGATTGAGACCCTTAGATCCTTTCAGGGTCTAGGCGCTGTCAATAACTAAGGCCGACAGGCAGTGGTCAGTCAGAGTCGCAACTCCAGCAAAACAGTTGGACTGGCCACTTAAGGAAGGGAGCTGGATCAGAAGATGAATATTTTTATATTTCTGGGAGATATTTTCGTGCCGTTATAAGGAAAGAAGTTTTTTTTTTAAACCGTGTTTGGAAAGTTGAAAAGGCCGTCCTTGAGTTGATCTTCAATTCAGTCTCGTTGCTTCTTCTTTCCTGCTTCGATAACCCTAACACAGCCGTTCCTCGCAAGTCTCCCAAATCTTCATCTATGTGACAACAATGGTTCACACCAGAAAATCCTCCAAATCAGTCATCAAGGGTTCTTCAGAATCAAAGAAGGCGGACAAGAAATCATCTGATTCTATGGCAGCAAAGTCTCAAATTCCAAAACCGACTAAGTCGAAACTTCCAATGAAGAAAAAGGCGTCGCCTTTTGTTGCAGAAACTTTGTCATTACCTGGTGTCAAAATCCCAGACGGCGTAGCGGTTTCCTCAAACCCGAAAATTGGGGTGGTGGAAAGGGAAGGACCGGAACCTGCTGTGAAGCAGAAGGAAGTCTCTTCGCAACCTGCGGAGGAACCTTCTAAACCAACCGGTGCTAGGTCGACACCATCAAGTATCGTTCCTCCTAAAATCCTGTCCCAATCTCAGGTATCTTCAATCCCTACTGCTCCAATTGATTTTTCTTTGCATGTTAAAGAGGCGGTTGTTGAAAAGAAGAAAGTTGTTGGTTGTGGTGAAGCCAGTAGGGCTAGTATTGGTAAAGTTGTTGATTGTGGTGAAGCCAGTTGGGCTGATATTGGTAAAATCTCTGTTGATACTATGGAGGTTGTTAGACCTGGAAAGTCTGCTTCTAAGGTGTCTGTGCGTTCGAAATCATGGAAGGAGAAAATCCATGCGTCTGGATATGTGCGTCCTTCTGGTCTATGAAGGAATGTGGTAAATCGTCAGAGTGTGACTGCACAAAAGCTTCTTGCCAAGATCAGTGCGGTAAGAAGTCGCCCAGATGCGACGACAGAACCAGTGGCTGATCAGGTTCCTGCTCCCACCACTAAAGGAATTGTGACTGTTGGTGAAATTATAGAAGGTGGCACAAGGGATGTGCATGAGTGTTCAGGTGGTGAACCGCAATCAAAGGAACATAGCAGTCTGACTGAGGCATCTGTGACATCTAAGCAGGATGAGGAGCTTGATGACCTTTTCAATGACATCGATGCGGTCGTAAAGAATCTACAGAAGCAGGTTGTTACTAATGTGCCAATGGGTGCTCAGTCCTTTCATGCCAAGGAAGCCGTGCTTGAAGATGCTACTCTTGCCAACAGTTCGGAAAGTGGAAAAGAGGCAAGTTCTGCGGAATGTGTTCCATCTGGGTGTCAGCTCGATGCTAAGACAGTCGTGTCTTTTGAAAAGGCAGTTCCAGTCGGTACACAAGACAAGGCTGTAAATGATGTGGTGGAGGATGCTGCCCAGACTGTCTCGTTGTCAGACACATCCTCTGAGGGTGCTCAAGATGCTGTTCCTCTTGCGATGCTCAGGAAAGAAAAGATTGTCAAAATGAAGAGGAAGAATGTTGTTGAAAGCCCCGGCAAGAAAGTCAGTACCGGTAAGGCAAATGTTAGTAAGGCTACATGAGAGGTCATCAGGGCTAAAAAGAGAAAGCGTGAATCCTCTGTACCTGCTGTTGAGGATGATCCAGTTGGGATTGTGAAGAAAGGGATCTGGTTTGCTTCCAAGGATGCAGCTCGAAAGTGGGAGGCTGTCCAGAAACGAAAGATTATACCAGAACGTCGTCTTGATGAGACTCGATACAAAGGTAAAGAGGTGGTGCACACTCTGAGGCAAAATTGCCAGATCTGGACTCTCACCAAGTGTAAGCCGTTTAATGATCAGCTGATTCGTGAAGCCATGGCGAACCTTCCTCCGCAGTTTGGCATTGTTGGGGATAAAGGCTATGGGGTGGTCTACGTGAGGGGGAGAAGAATTATCATCAATCCTGAGCTCATCAACACTTTCTTCCAGATGGATGACCCAGAAGTTGATGAGGAAGTGGCAGACTATGACAAAATTGCAGACACTATCACTGCTGGGTCTGTCAAATGGTCGTCTGACACCGTCGTGGCCACAGCTAATTTGTCAACCTTCTACTCCATGCTTTTCTTCATTGATGTGTTCAACTGGAAGCCCTCCTCCCACCATTCTACAGTCAGCAAAGATGTGGCTCTTTTGATTTACCAGATTGGGAACAAGAAGATGTTCAATCTGGGGCGTGTCATGTTTAAACAGATCGCTGAACACGCCATCTCCTGCCGCTCTCTTCACCAGATTTGCTTCCCATCTCTCATCTATGAGTTGATCATCAACCAAGCTCCAGAACTGTGCGATCCGAATGGTCGTCTCTCCAAAGCTCCACAATATTTCTCGGTCGATCATAAGCTCTTCAAAGGGTGGCACGTGAATGATCTCAAGGAGGCAGGACAGCGAGGAATGGACATTCCAGAGTCCTCAAAGCAAGGGGGTGTCAGGATGGGACGTGATGAGAGGTCCAGGCTGATGAAGGAGTTGGAAGCCATTATCGCAACTGCTAAGGAGCAATGCAAGCAGATCAACAAGCTAGCCCGTGCTCTGCGTTATCCATGTGACGATGAAGCTGTGGATGAGGAATCTGATGGTGAATCCGATGAAAGGTCGTCTGCATGAAGGTTCACTACTGTCATTTTTTGAACTCAGAACCTTGATACTTTTCATTATGTTTTAGTGCTTGTTCTGGCACTGGTTGATTGGCTGTTTGAACTTAGATTGGACCCCTTGCCAGTTTGTGGCAAAAAGGGGGAGTATTTTGGTTTTGGTAGATCTAGTTAGATAGATCTAGTTATCTAGTAGATTTGGTTTTGCCAAAATGCCAAGGGGGAGATTGATGTTCCCTTGAGTGGCATGTATTTGGCAAAACGTAGTTAGACAGTTCAAGCAAGAGTTCAGGGGGAGTTCGAACACATTCTAGGACTACAGTTCAGCGTGGAGCAGACGCCAAGATGATTTCCGGAATGTTCGAAAGATTGAATGTCGGTTCGATCTGTTGATGGTCAGCGAAGAATTCGAACATCAGATATTCGAATGAATATCTACATGAGGCGGCAAGGCTGACTTGGCGAGGAAGTCTTAGTATATTCCTCTCGCCGATTTAAGAAAGATATACATCAAATATCTAGGAATATTTCCTAAATATTTGATGGCATTATCTACACCAGATTTGGACGCTCGGACTCTGCATATAAATACTCACCTAGGGTGTCCATATCTCTATCGCTTTTAGAGAGAAAAAATACACGAGTGTATCCTACTGATCTGAAATTAGAGAAAGCGACGGCCGACTGATTTTCCCCACTGGAAATTCATCGGCACTGAATCTGTCTGTTCTAGTGTGCTGATCAGAGAGTCCGAAATAGGAGCTTACCGCTGCACACGACGAGAACACACAACCGGCTTTCAAGGGAAAGCTTCCGACTTCAGGAGAAGGTCGAGCTCGTTCAGACGGAAGGTTTGGGCGAAGGGGATCAAGGTGAACCGAGGGGATCCTTGATTGCAAATCTGAGAGACGGTGGCTTAGAAGCAAGGCAGTTACGAACACGGCGTTTTGTAAGCATAAGTCCTCTTATTGTTCTAAGCACGTAATAAAGATTTGTGTCCCTTTTAGGGTGTGGGAAACCCCCCAGAGTAGGCGTAGCCGAACTGGGTATCATTCTGTGTGTGCTGCTACTGCTTTCTACTTACTTCACAGTCTCAGAGGTGTTCAAGGTCTGTCTCAACCAGTCCCTTGAACAGTAGCTTGAACAGGTTGCTATATTTCACAAAGCAGCAATGATCACTATCGTCTTTGATGTTATTCTCGTCACTAGAGAATGCGTATCAAAGTAGTATAAACATTTCTATTATCTATACTTTTTTATTACAAGTCTCGTCTTGTATATCGATGCAGATCCATCTGCATTCATCTTCCTCTTGAGGATCCACTTTGAACCATGTGGTTAACATCTAGGAGGGAGGTTAACCAACTTTCAAGTATGGCTCTCGAGGATCGAGTCTCAGTCACATCTTATGGCTTCTTTCATAAGAGACCCTTTACTGATCCGACGATCTCTTTATACGTTTGAGGTTCAGCCTCAAGCATGTAGGTTAGAAAATCAAGTTCATATGATTTATCTAAACTTCCTTGCTTATTTTGTCTAGATTTCTCCGAATCGATCTCATATTCAGGTTCTTCCTCATTCTCTCGTTCTTAAGATACTTCTTCTATATCCTCCAGTAACTGAGAAGAACCCGGCATACCTTCCTTAACCTTATAAGGAAGTACACTTTTGAAGAACGACGAGTTCTTTGGTTTCATTATAGTATTCGTGTGTATATTTGAATTCTTAGATTCATAAACAACGAATCTATACGCATTACTCTTTTGCGCATAACCAATGAAATCTTAATCAATGGTTTTTGGTCCTATCCTCATACTCTTAGGACCACTGATCATTCCCATAGTTAGGCACCCCCACACTTGCAAGTATTTATAGGAAGGCGTGCTTCTCTTAAATGACTTATAAAGAGACTTATACTTCTTGCGAGGTATCTTACTCAAAAGATAATTTGTTGAAAAGATGGCCTCCCCCCACATTCCTTGGGGTAACCTGGAGCTTACCATCATTACATTCATCATCTCCTTCAAAGTACGCCTTTTTCGTTTCGAAACACTGTTCGACTGAAGAGAGTATGATGGAGTGATCATTTTCACTTCCAATATCACTTTTCTCAACTCATCAAGTTGCTACTCAACCTCTAAAGTTGATATTCAACTTCACATGACATGTTTTCCTCAACAGTCACAGCTTTGCTATTAAGCGAATATTCATAACAATATTTTGTACTATCATCAATGAAAGTTACAAAATACTTGTTACACCTCATATCTCAAATTACATAACTAACTATGGATTGACTCGAGGGTTGTCATGTCGCTTTCAATACTATGAAAGTATTTACTATCACATTTGCTTTAACACAAATTTACATGTATGCTTTTAAGTTGACATTTGGATACACAAACCAACTTCGTCAAGCACTACGGCGGACAGTCATGTCACTCAACCGTATGGAAGTATACTCGCAAGTATATTTCTGGAACTAGACTCATAAATCTATTCCTCGACGTATGCAACCTTAAGAGATATAACATCTCATTCATCACATGGCGCCCCCCACCCCCCCCCCCCCCCCCAATGAGGGCTGCTAATAACATCAAACCAGCGTCCAAGTTCTTTAACTGAACCAACTCCAAATTTGATCATTCAGGCTTCGCATCAATCTGATGGAACCAATTAGAATGAGACCAAACTCATTCACTTCATTCAACCAAATCTCAGAGCAGTAGATCATTTTCTCAATGATTATGAGATCAGTTGCTCTCATCAGACGAAACTGATTGAGCCGGTTTAGCTCAAAACTGATTCAATTCAATACATTAAAACCCAACTTAGGGTTTTGAACACCACACATATGATGGCATCAAACAACACGTCTGATGGCCGCCAACCATAGGAGATGCATTTCATTGACAACTTCATTGTGTGCAACACTTTCCCTACTAATGACCGAAATCATACTATTTGGCTCATCTACTAGAGTAGTCCAGCTGTAACAGCAAGCTTGACTCATTCATCGACTATTCATCTTTGATCCCAACCAGCATCTTCCGCTTGGTTCATCTCTTTTAATCCACCAATATCAGGATTTAAAGACAGTCTAATAGTCAAGCTCAATCCCAACATGCCTCTTAATGAACCTAAAGTCCATCAGGCCATTTGACTAGTTTCATTACTTCACAGCGTAGACTCATCTGCTACTGTGTTGTTCAAATCAAGTCCCAATTTGTGCTTTCAAAATGATATTTGGATATAGAATCAAAATTCATCAAGCACTATGATAGGCACTCGTGCCACTCAAACAGTTGGAACTATACTCTCAGGTATATTCCCGGAACTAGACTCACAGGTATATCCCTAGAACCAGACTCGCAAGTCTGTTCGTGGTCGTAGCCAGCATCAAGGTGGTACAACATCTTATTGCAGCAGGTGCTGCCCCCATATTGAGATCCACCGGAATGTTGACATCAGGTTCCTTGTCCAGATTCTCCGTGTCTTATTGAACCGTTATTCATCTCGATCCATTCCTCATGCAATCATGCAATTCAAACCAACTTACATAGGGTTAATTTGCACTAACTCAATGGAACAATTTTAGATAAGAAATTCAATAAAACTCATTTATCAAATCAGACCATGAATCAATCTCAAGAGATTGAATCAACAAATGAACTAACCCATAAGATTAAAGTAGGCCAAATATGATGAAAATTTAAACTGAACCTTAGTTGAACCAAACCAACATATACTTGGTCAATCCCTTCTTGATCAAACTGAATTATCATAACTCATTAGTCAATTATAAATGATTCAAAATAAAATGGAACCAAACCTGACTGATCCCAAATCTGGTCCATACAAACTGATTAAACCGAACAAAAGTTCAAAGTTCAATCCTCCCAAATCCATAAGTAGCATCACCAGCTGCTAGTAGGATTGTGTAGACGGCGGCTAGCCCAAACACTCCAATGTCCACTAGGGGTCTCCAAACAGCCTAATGGGCTCGAAAGCCTAATGGGGGCCTCGTGGTCCATAGGCCTTAAGCTCAACCCAGTCCATGTTCAGGCCTATTAAAGCTCAGCCTTAGGCTTGACGGACCGGGTAAAGGCACGTATATTAAAGCCCAGCCCTAAAGCCTAACCCAGCCCATGTTCAGGCCTATCATGGCCCATATCGAAAAAGCCCAATGAAGCCTATCAAAAGCTTAGTGAAACCTTCCAAAAATAAAAGAGATGTCACATTTTGTTTCTATGAACTGGTTTTTCTTGATGTTTGCATTGTTGACATTGATGCTAATGATATTAATGTCCAAATAAAGAAGATTTGTGGATTCTAAGATTGTGTTGAGTACCAAGCTTTTTGATAAACTTAGTTTCTTATCAAGTTTACTTGTGATCTTTTGACTATAAGTCAGTGTGTAGCCGCCGTATAAGTTATTCACAAGCATGAAACATTATATTTATAATTATCATAACAAGATTACCTAGCCCGGCCTATTGATATATAAGGTCAAGCCCGGCCTAGCCCACACAGGCCTATCAAAAATAAGGCCCTGGGCTGTTTAAGGCTCCGAAAATATGTATGGACTTGGCCTGGCCTAGCCCATTGAAAATTGAAGTATAGGCTAAGGCTTAACCAAGCCAAGCCCAAACCTATTTTTTTGGGCCTAGGCCGGCCCAGCGCAGCCTATTAGAGACCCCTACTGTCCACTGATACCCAAAAATTACAATGTAATTAGTGAATATCAATAATATTCAATGACTAAACAGAATATATTATAATGGGCTGAAGTTCAAAGAGCCCAATCCTTTGGGTCAAATCACAGTTTGACAGGTTCATCTTTGAATTCGTAAATCCAAGATAAGGTTTATGGCCGCCATCATCTCGATGCCCTAGAGAAATTGTCAGAAGCAAATAATCAAGTTCCAACAATAGCCCACTATTAGCCGCCCCATCAATTTTTCCAAAACACCAAATAAATTAGGGTTCCATCTCTACATGAGGTGGCCGCCGATTAGAGAAGCTTTCTTCATGAAAACCGATCGATCTTTGCGCTGTCAACTGCGATGTTGATCCCCACAGCAGCACACCGCTGCATCTCATCAGTAACTTTAACATAGTTGAACAATAACTAATCTTGCTTTAAGATTGTTGGCAATATTGCTGAGTTAGCAAAATATACAGGCGGATATATACGAAGTTACTGAATAACAAATACAAGAATACTCATATGCGATTAAACAGAACACTACACCATATAGATTGAATGACTGAAAAATAATCGCAAACCGAAGTGGATCGAGTCACGTTGGACGCTGCCCTTAAAGCAAGATTGCCGTCCTACTGTGCTTGGGACTCGCTGGCAGTATGCTTTCCAGGATAAAACGATCCTCGACAACAACTTAGTACCAAGCTTTGTCGATCGAATATTTCTGGCCTTCAACTATCACCGTACACACGCGAAGAAAAAAACTCAGACAAATATGTCGGCCGGCTTAGCCTTCATGCCAGGAATGCTAAAAACGCGATTAGGTTTTTTTTTTCTTCTCTCTCAAATAACGTAGCCTAATTTTCTTATATAAGAAAACCCACGTTCTTGAGACCACCAATAATGGACCCATTACATAAAATCAGCTCATCGTGGGATGATAATAATATTAATTAAATAATTAAATCAATATTTAACTATTTAATTATCTCTGCCCATAAGGTGTCACATTAATGTACAATTTCTTCACCCTTATACCACTTTTTCCAACACTTTCTTCACACATTCATTTATTTAACTAATATCTCTTTGCTAATTGATGAGATACAATGAGTTCAAATTTTTATGAAAGGGTCTGAAACCAAGCTCCTTGTTTGGGGAAGCGCTTCGAGCCGGACCGACATCATCCCTTAAAATTGCTAACTCCAAGAAATCATCTTCTCTTGTAACCAAAGCTGAGCTTGGTGACAGCTTGGTTAGTCAAGCTCAGCTTTGGTTAGTTAATTAGTACTCATTTTCACTTTAAACGCGCGCTTAGATATTTAATTGATTTTGAGTTGATCAATGTCGGTAATCTGTATAGGAATAGTTCCTCGCGAAGTCGACGAAAGACAAGGGTTTGATCACATTGATGATGTGCATGGGAGAGGCTCTGAGGACAATTGCATTCAAGGTCAGGACAGCTTCTCGTGGCGGAACTGCTTGTGTGAACTCTTTTGGAGATGAGCAGCTGGCCGTCGACATGCTTGCCAACAATTTGCTTTTCGTGGTAAATCCGTAAAAAAACATTATTATGCTGACGAGTATTTAAGCGAGACCGGTGTTCATTTAAACTAATATGGTAATCGCATAGGCATTGACTTACTCACACTTCTGCAAATATGCTTGCTCTGAGGAAGTACCGGAGCTGCAAGACATGGGCGGTCCAGTTGAAGGTTCGAGTTTTTGCTGTTTCACCCTACAATCATATCAGACAAGGTCGGTCGTCGTCCATTGATGTGTTGTGTTTGCAAATGCAGGTGGATTCAGTGTTGCATTTGATCCACTTGATGGTTCCAGCATCGTCAACACAAATTTCACAGTTGGAACAATCTTCGGAGTGTGGCCAGGAGATAAGTTAACAGGTGTGACAGGAAGGGATCAGGTGGCTGCAGCCATGGGAATTTTCGGCCCAAGGACCACATATGTCCTTGCACTTAAGGATATCCCTGGCACTCATGAATTCCTCCTCCTCGACGAAGGTTGAAAGATCTCATACATGTCTCTTTTGTTATTACTAATGTTTTTCAGTCCATGATCCTCGGCATGATTTTCTTAAATCCATTCTATAGGAAAATGGCAGCATGTCAAGGACACAACAAGCATCGGCGAAGGCAAAATGTTCTCACCTGGGAATTTGAGAGCCACCTATGATAATCCTGAGTATGCCAAGGTCCTTACAATCTCTTCGCTCAGTCCGCATTTTCTGTGCATTACGAAAAAAGTACTTATACATTTTCTGCTCTGTATAGCTCATCGACTTCTATGTAAAGGAAAAATACACTCTCAGATACACTGGTGGTGGAATGGTTCCAGATGTCAACCAGGTTTGTAACTCGTTGCTCATAAACTGCATCATAAAAGTGATATTACTACACCAGATATCATATTATACACAGTCGAAAATTTGTAGAATCAAATGCAAAAATGTCGCATAGTAACTATAAGACCGTAATATTGTCGAATTCGTAACAGTGAAGCATAAGTCATATGCGACAGTAACAAGGGTTATTCACTCGTTTGCCCCTCTTTGAAACTCATATCACCCGTTTACCCCTTTCGAAACTCAAATAACTGGATTGCCCCTATTTTTTATATTCCCGGCTTACTGAAAATCGGTAATATCAATTTTGAATATTCTCGGGTTTCTGAAAACCGGTAATATCAATTTTTAATGGTCTCGGGTTCCCATGTACCGGGAATATGTCGGAAAAAAAGACGTGGCTTGGTTTGGGGCCAACGTGGACCATTCCGCACCAGCGTGGCAACCAGGTGTGTTCTCGGTTTCTCAGGAGCCGAGAACCTTGCATTACCGGTTTAAGGGAAACCGAAACTAATCGAATAGGCTTTTCCAGATCTGGTCGGGGCAATTGGGATGTGACTAAACTAAATTAGTACCGGTTTGGGGAAAACCGGTACCTTTTCCAACATAAGATTTCCTCGAACAGGCTTTTCAGAGACGACGGACCCGGTTGGGAAATGACTAGACGATAACTTCCCGGTTTCTGTGGAACCGGTATTGCAGAAGTTCCGGTTTTCGGTGCACCGGTACTATATTAATACCGGTTCCATTGCAACCGGTAATATGCTACTATAAATTAGGCTTCGATTTGTTCATTTTCAACACACAATTCTCCTCTTCAATTCAATCTTCTTCAATTCAATTCAATCCACCTCTCTTGTTCATACCATTCTATGGATAACATGAATGATGATTCTGATGACATGCATATGTCGGCATTGGCAACATTGGATAATCCAATTATAGACGAGTATGACCTCGATGAGATGGAGGAATTGGATAATGTTGCCGATGAAAATCCCGACGCCGAAATAGTTCAAGATCGAATCGTCTGGAATCATCCGGGTTTCAGTGATATTTCGGCGTGGAAATATATCGACCATTCGATGAGAATGTGAGGGTCCACCATCCTCACTTTCCGGATCTACAAAAGGGTACTACTTTTGGGGAAAAAGAGGATGTCATACTTGCAGTGCAGAAATACTCAATTCTTAATCGGGTTGAGTATAGGGTAAGGAAGTCTGACAGTACGAGATTGGTTTTAGAATGTCGAAAGGGTGAAGAAGTATGTCCGTGGCGGCTTAGAGTTTTTGTGATGCAACGAACAAGTTACTGAACGGTCCGCACGTACGGAGGGGACCACATATTCCATAACAACAACATCCTACAAAGTAACATCCACTTGAACGCGCATTTCATAGCGAGGGAGATGAGGAATGCAATGAATGCAAACACGAGGTTCTCCGCCGGACAGATCCGGAATTTAATTCAGCGAGATTATGGGTATGAAATAAGTTACTGGAAGGCATGGAAAGCACAACAGAAAGCATTTGTCTACTTATTCGGCAAATGGGAGGTATCATTCAACAGACTGCCACATTTGATGCAGGCATTACAGGATTCCAGTAACAACAACAACAACTTTGATAAGTGGGATGTCACACCACTGGATAATGGTACCGTCCAGGTAAATTGCATTTTTTGGTCTTTTTCCGAATGCATCCTTGCATTCAATCACTGTTGTCCATTAATATCTATTTTTGGTCTATTTCCGAATGCAGGTAAATCGCATTTTTTAGTCTTTTGCCGAATGCATCCTTGCATTCAAACACTGTCGTCCATTAATCTCTGTTGACGGCACGCACATATACGGGAAGTATAATGCAAAATTGTTGGTTACAATCGGGTTGGATGCGAACAACCACATACTGCCCTTAGCATTTGCGCTTGTGGAGAGCGAGAAAAATTCCAGTTGGAAGTGGTTCATGTCCTGTATCCGAGAAGGAGTGACCCAACGGGAGGGCTTGTGCGTTGTTTCTGACAGGCACAATGGAATACTGGCTGCCATGCGCGAACCTGAATGGCAGGAGCCTAGGGCATTCCATCATGTATGCGTTAGTCACCTGCAAAGCAATTTCATGACGAAGGTTAAAGATGAGGTTTTGAAAGCTAAACTTGGCGATGTGGCATATGCGAAGAAGGAGTTGAAGTTCAAGAATAAGTTTGCAGAGCTCTTACAACTATTGATGATAAGCCACTTGCTTGCAAATGGTTGAAAGATATGGATGTAGAACTACGGACACAGGCGTTCGACCACGGTGGATTTCGATGGGGCTCAATGACTACAAATGCTTCAGAATGTTTGAACAAAATTCTGAAGAATGGTCGTGAGTTGCCAGTTTCTTCACTGGTTATGTACACTTTTAGGCAGGCAGCTGCTTATTTCGTGAAGCGTTACCAGAGCCCGTACAACATCGACGGAGCAATATGTCCTCCGAAAATTAGTGACAGATTGGCAGAACTACGGGCTAGGGCTCAGTTCCACATAGTGACGATGTACGATCCAGTAAGCCGTGTTTTTGACATACTGACTAGAAAGAACCATGTCACGTACAGGGTTTGCCTGGATACACGAACTTGTTCATGTGCAAAGTGGGCATTATTCAAGTATCCTTGTTCTCATGCCATGGCAGCTTGCAGATACGCCCGAGTCGAAGACACAGATTATGTCCCCACAGAATATACGCTCGAAGCGTACTACAGGACCTGGAGTTATTTTTTCAACCCCTTACTTCAAGAGGTTTTTTGGAGAGATTATAATGGACCTGTTCATGTTCCGAATCCAAGATTCGAACGTAACAAAGCTGGCAGGCCCCCGACCAGAAGAAGGCATAACGAGATGGAGTAGCGACATTGACATTTAGGGAAATCCAGCAGCCAATTACCGTCTTCATCAACTCCGACTCCGCGAAATCAGCGATGCACACACTGCCACTTAGTGGGTCACAACAAACGTGCTTGTCCGACTCGAGACCCGAATTAAGCCATCCATCAAGTTTTTAATTCCTTTTTTCCCTTATCGTCATGTGTTCAAGCTGCATTCCTTTTCTACCAAATAAATAATTCCAGTCCAAGCCATAAAGAAAATTCATACAAACAACCAATATTCAACTATTAAAGTTCACAAAAACATCCATCAAATGACAAAACAGGACAACAAAATCTCAATGATCACGTCGCCCTCTCCGTTGCATCATCCGAGGAAAGTTGCGCATGAACGACCATCTTGACGCTACACGCACCCTCTCGGAAACGCGCACTGGTTGTGAAGAGCTAGATGGTCGGTTATGATCATCCATCTGCTCTTCAGTATGTGTATCATCCACATCCATCTGCTCTTCATAAGCCTCCTCTCATACATAAGCATCCACTGCATCGCCAGAATTAACATATTAAATTAGTAATTGTTCATATTTCAACAAATTACTGTGTATAAAAAGTACATGCATCGAGAGTAACAGTCCGTGGATCAACACCCACAATAGTGGGATTCGTAAGCTTTCCGATTTCCGTGTAAGCGGTGTGGAAAATTTTATGAAATCCCCTTCGTGAATAATCATCAGTGCAGTTGAGGAAGAACTCACTGGCATCTCGTGCATTCATGACGAGTGCACGTATCTGCAATATACATATACTTTTTAGTCAGTGAATCGATAACTCCGACGTAAATACATTCATAAATAATTAAAGAAGTAAAGAACACTTACATTATCAGGTATGATATGAGAATCTGGACGATAACCATGACTATGTCGTGTCTGATGCACATCGTCCTCCCCAACCTCCTCCACCTCATCGTCAATCCTCGGCTGATATAATCGACGCGTGTGCCTGGCATACCACTCATAATACTGTGAAGTGGGTATGTCGATCTGGTGACCCGGGTGCGCCATGTCTCCATCGATCAATCTCTCGTGCCGAGTAACCCACAAGACAATGTACCTCGCGTGGACGACAGCCCAATCTCTATTCTTCTTCCTATCCATACCATGACATTGGTCTGAACATCCAATTGGATTCACCGGGATACCCTGAAGGAAACCGTACTGTCTCGCAACACGTCCTGGATGATGCCACTCGATAATATTGAAGCAAATAAGAGGCACATCAACTCTCCAAGTAGTTTCACGACCCTCGAGAAAAGTCGGGTTCAGTCACTGAAGCATGGTCTCATCATACGGTCTCCATATGAAATCTCCCGTGAGCATCTTCTGTATCGCTTCACGATACTGCAACAAACTCCCGTGAGGTACCCCTACCCAACTTTTTGGCCCAATCCATTTCCTGCACATATAAATGAATTATCAGTAAAATAGCAGTAAAAGTAAATTAATTTATCAAATATAATTTTCAAATATAAACACTTACACGTACGACCACGCTCCTCGCAAAGCTGGATCAAAAGCCGCTTCCGGTGGCGGTACCACAACTGGAACTCTGATCGTGGGCACACGGATCCGAGATAGTCTCTCCCAGGACCACAACTAAATAATCAAGGGCGCCCCGACCAACTGTTTGAGTCCGATCGTACATGCACTGTACATATTACTGTACAGACACGCCAACACAGCACTTCCCCAACTATAATCGCGAATCCTATCAAGATCCTCTAGCAAGGGAAGAAAGTATAGCGGAATCGTGTTACCGCTCTTGTCAGAGAACAATGTGGTTCCTATCAGATTGAGCAGATACGCCCTAGCGTATTTCTTCAACATCTCCTCATCAGCATCATCAGGAATCGCCGCTGACGAACTATTCTTTTTCACATCTAAATAGTATCAATGAAGAGAGGGTCGGTAGTAAGTCAAAAAATTTATAATACCGGTAAAGTACCGGGTCGAACCAAGAGGAGCAAGCTAAGCACATGCACTATGTACGATTGTGTTTCCGTTCGGCTATTCTAAACCAAAATGTATAAGGGAGTGTATATATCTAAATCCTATGTGGCGAGTAATTAGGGATAAAAGATAAGTAAGAGGTGTTTCGAGGGGTTACTCCCCTCCTTGGCAAATTCCCAATGATCACATACATGATATTCAAACATTTCATGATAGTCAAATAGCAATGAACCTAGCTTAGACTAGGATAGATGATGGACCATATTTATATGATTCATTAAGACAGTTAAACCCACCAAATTAGACTCTTTGTCTATTTAACTTTTGCTTGTTAGTTCCGATATTTATCTACAGGGTATTCTGAAGTCTAGAGAAAATACAGGCTAAGGAGGAGTTTTAAAGCTGAAAATGGATTACAAGACACTCGAGGCCACAATCAGATTCTGACTGTACAACTTTCATGGAACCGACTTGTAATCATTCAAATATGCTAGAACAGTCGGCAAGAACGCAATGCAAAGGCACCAAGCCCGGTAAAAGCCAAACTAGGGCAATTTCGACCGTTTTGGGATTTCGACCATGTTCCAAGCAGAATTTGGCTTAGGTTCCTTCTTGAGATCATCTTAGAATGACTTTGTCATTCAGAATACACTCTCCAAAATCCAAGAAGCTCCGGCCAAAGCTCCGGTCAGATTCCGGTCAAACCGATGGCTTTTGAGAAACAAATATCTTCCGATGGCTTTTGGGAAGTCCCACCTAGGGGGTGGGGGCGGCTGAGGAAGATGCATATGTGTGGAGGAGTGTGGAGGCTTGTGGTTGGAGGAGAAATGGATGGCTTGGATGAATGCAAGTGTGCTCCAATCCAATGGTTCCCACATAGATATTTCATCCCCAAAACTTAGCTCCCAAGTATCCATTTCCCTATAAATAGACACCTCCATTGCCTTTGTAAATCATCCCATCCACAATCCACAAGTCTTTAGAGAGATAGAGGGCTTAACCCTCTTCTCTTCACTTTCAATACACATTTTGTTCTTCATTTTGGAGCTACTTTTCCTTGCTTGGATCTTGCTTAGGAGCTCCTCTCCTCCACTTATTGTAGGTACAAAAGCCACAGCTTGTCCTTTACTTTCCGTATATATTGTTCTTACTTTAAAGTTATTCTCCTTTTCGGTATCCTTGTTCAAAGCCATGGTTTGCTTGTATTCCTTGACATGAATACAAGTAGCTAAAAGCTTGTATTCGGTAGAGGGAGTATTTATATCATAAACCGTTCTAGACTCTATGCTTAATGCTACTTAGTGTTTCAAAACTTGTTCTATGTGCCACATATTAGGTTAGAACTTCCAAGGTTGAGTGGATGCTTGAAATGGCAAAGCTCTTCCGTGGGGTTCGTGAACATACTCGGGTAAGTGGATGCTTTAACGGGCAAAGCTTATCTGAGGAGTTCGACCTCTTTCAAAAACCATTTGGTTGATCGTAACTGAAGATCAAATGGATGCACATAAGGCTAAGATACTTCGAAAGGAGGAATTAGTCTAAATAGAACAAGTGTTCTAAATGATGTTGCAAGTCATGTGCTAGAAATAGCCTTGATTCATCTTTGAACACTTAGTATGATCATTAGAGGTCAATGATGAACGATGATATGATATGAAATCGCTAAACCGAATCCTTTCCTTACAGTCCATTATCAACTGTTATAATTTACTTTCAGTTCTCAAGGCACACTCAAACCAAACCCCAATCGCATTAAATTTATGCATAAGCTTCATTAAAGAACAACTAATCCACCAATTCCCTTGGGTTCGACCCCTACTTACCCTTTACTACCCACTAGTAGAGTACGAGTAGCGGAGATATAAATTTATTTTGCACAGAGACATTGCACCTTAACGACAGTGCAGTGCGCTCCGTCAATAGACCAACTGTCACTTGAATCTAATCCTAGCCAAACTCTCTTATAGCTCGAACCTCTCGGTTCATTCCATAGCAATAAATACCATGAACTCGACTCCTAGTTCACTTCCTAACTATGCATTGTCGAAAACCTAGCTTAGACTAAGATAGACCAATGTTTATGTTAATCTAGTCTTAGCCAAACTCTCTTATAGCTCGAACCTCACTCTCTCGATTTGGTTCATTCCATATCACCATTATCCTTGGAATCTCTTCCTAAGGTAATAACTACTATGAACTCGAGTCCTAGTTAACAACAAATGCATACATTGGATAGGATCACATTCTCTATTATCCAAACTAGATTCAACATGTTACTTAGGCATTTTCACAAACACTTAGTAGCATGTCATATATGAAGTGCATAGAGAACATGAATTTGACACCATTAGATGGGATTAATTTATGATTCGCTTAATGACTAACTCCAATAAATCAAACATTCAATCCTTAGTCAAGCATCCATATCCTAAAGTTCACTTGCATGATTCAAGATATAGATCATTTTCTCCATCCTAGAACTATCCCCAAGGGTTTCCAAGTACTAGGTTCAAGTTTAAGTCCAAATTGTCACTTAGGCATTTTATCAAACACCTAGAGTGCATAACATTCATAACACAAGAGAAAATGAAATCAACAATCATCCACATGAATATCAATGTATATATGTGATCAAAGAGTACCAAGGAGAGTCATTAGACCCTCAAAACACAAGATCCACTACTCACACCTCATGTAAGACAACATGGTGTGAGTAGGGTTTAATGGCAACAACAAGTAGAATAGGAAAAGTACAAAGGAAGGAGGATTGTCAATCCTAGAACTCCCCTTAGTCTTCTCTTCTTCTCCTTGGTTGGATGATGATTGATGACCTTGGATGGACATCTTTTCCAATCTTCTTCTCCCCAAAAACCTCCACACTTAGTCCAAAACCCTTGATTTCTATTTATAGCCTCGGGTGAAAAAACAGCACTGTAGCAGTTCAGCCGGTCGGCTGGTTTTGGGGTCGAATCCCAGCCGATCGGCTCAAACCGAACGATTGCATTGTTTGTGCAGGGCAGGGCCCAGCCGGTCGGCTGAAGTTGGACGATTGTCATCAAGTTCTGCCCCTTTAGTCAGCCGGTCGGCTGACTGACTTCAGTCGGTCGGCTGAACCTTCCCAGGCCTTTTTGGTGGTCTTCCCGTCCGAATTTGGTCTTGGCGTCAACTAGAGAGTTGTAGCCCTTTGAGTTAGCTTTCCAACAAGCTTTGAATCAACCAATTCGGAAACCGTATGCGTCCTAGGCGTTCAGAACAAGTTGAAAAGGTCAATATGCTCGGTTTTGCCCCGAAACTCCTTGTTTTGCGCCGAAACTTCTGTTTTTCAACCAATCTTCATATATAGGCCTTGGCCATGGGGGAAACTTGTTTTCTACCTGAAATGTAGAGATAGAGGTCAAATGACATCAAAATAACGTCGGAAACGATTCAAAACTATAGTGAAGAATGGCTATAAATGAGTCGAAAACTCGACTCATCAACACTCCACACTTAAGTTTTGTTCGTCCCGAACAAAGTATGAGAATATGTCAAGGTCATGCAAATGTCGAAATACTAGTGGTGCTATGTTTTTTGTCCATTTGCCTCACTAGATTTCACAAGGTCTCGATCATTATTTCTAAACATGTTATTGAAAGAAAAATGACAAGTATGTACAGTCTAACTAGCTCCTTTTCGTAGGCGTTACGAATGCATTTAGCGTATGCATTAAGCCTTTAAACCCCTAGGCTACCCTAGTGGACGAGTTATAGTCTCGTGAGAGTTTTCAGAAAAGGGAATACTCACAAATCCCATATGCACCTATCCCATGAGAATGAATGCAAGAGTGCTCAACCAAGGCGAGGATTTCTCAAAACCAATTCCTCACCCCAAACTAGGACTACCATCACAATATCATCAAAAGAACTTTTGAACCATTTGAGTACCCATGAGGTTGTGCATTCAAGATCATCAATACTAGAGCTATCAAATGTCTCATCCAAAGGTCTTCTCATTTTCAAGGCAATACAATAGAAGCAAAGTTAATAGTTTTGCACAAAAGAGTATCAACCGCTCACCTATGCTAGCTAGGGCTAGTCCATTGGCTCACGAAATGGAACTCATTCCCAAGTTTTAGGCGCTTAAGCCATAATCCATAAGGGAAGAGGAGTTCGACACTAGAGTTCTTTAATAAACAAGCATAGACCAAATGATAACTCCCGTGCAAGCACATGGGTCGTCCAAAAGTGATTCTAACAAGCACATAATGCAAATGATGAATCCCGCACAAATGAAGAATGGAGGAAAACATAGAGTCATGTTTTAAGTGCTTCTTATTTTCTTTTTGAAATGGCCTTTGGCCTACAAATGCTTTCGAGGGGGAACTTTTCTTCCTAACCCCCGGCATTTGTATCATTTTTGAAGCAAAACTTCTCTAGCGCTTTGAGAGAGTTTTTAGTCGGGGCTTTGCCCTCTTTGACCACAAAAACTTTTTTGTTGGGGCCTATTTTTCGCCCTTTTTTGACTCCACACTTAAAACTTGACAATATGTTCAAAAAGTGTATAGAATGTGCGGGAAGCAATCATAAGCATGGCACTAAATTAGAAAACTCAAGTCACCAAGGAGCAAACAAAAGGTCTAAGTTTTTCGTGAAAATTTTAAAAGTGCTTGCTAAAACTTAATCCAAGGTATTTCAACAAAAATACTTAGAAAATTAGATAGACAAGGGATAGCAATGACATTGATTCACAAAAATGCACATTCAAGGGACTAGGTCAGTTCTAAGTTCAAGATCCAATAAATGTGACAAGTAGGCTAGATGTGATTTATAGGGATTTAAAGTTGATAGTCACAAGCCTATGTGGTTTTAACACTCTCGTGTTAGGGATAGAATACATGAATGCAAGTGTCCATTCTAAAATGGTACGCATGGCATAATATGAGTGAACTATGCGACTACCCACTCCACACTTAAAGCATAGCTTAGTCCCTAAGCGCAAACAATGAAGAAAATGAGATAAAGGCGCATAGGAACTCCCCTCGTTTGTAGATGTGCCCTACCGATAGAAAAGACGCCATTGTGCTAAACGTGATCGAACATGATGCAAATAACTTCCTTGATCACAAGAACACATGAGAGGTTAAAAGTAACAAGTGACATACAAGGTTATGCAACACAAGTATGAGCAAGAGAGCATCACAAGTCACATGATAACATCATGACATAACTTTCATAGAATACAAGCAAGGAAAGTGATCTACATCCTGCATAATGTGCACAAGGTATCTTAAGTGCCAAGAAAACGTCAAACTAGAGTCATAGCATGGTATGACAATTTAGTTCCACTCTAGTAAACAACAATAAAGCACATGAGCACTAGGGGCAACATCATTAAGGGCTTGGCAATGTGAAGTGGAATTGGAGTGAGTAGACCTCACTCCACACTTAAAAATTTTCCCACTAATCATACTTTTCACATTCCATTTTTAGAGCCTAAGCCACTCAAAACCATGCCAAACATTTAAATATAAAGAACGAGAATGAAACCACTTTACAAACCGGGTTACCTCCCGCGAGGGCCTAGTTTTTCCCGTCCTGGCAAAGACGTAGCAAAGCGCCCCATAGAATCACTCGTTGAGAAGTCCTTTGCTAGGATCCCTTCTCACGGGGCCTTCGATTTGGTCGTGTCAATCCACCTTCAAATCCCATTTGAATTTCTTCCCATCAAGTCTACAATGGACTTTCCTTTGGGAAGTTGACCCCTTCAATAATGAATATCCCTTTAGAACAAAGGGGTCATGGGAGCTTCCTTCCAAAAATCTTGCAAAATAAGGCACGAAGCTCCAAAACTTGTCTCGAGACGAAGTGGTGAAGAAAGGGTCTTCATAACTTGTCTCGAGCTTGATGGGCACACCTTCCTTTAATCTTTCAATGATGTCCATGGGTGCCCCATCCTCAATATCCCTCTTTGAACTTGTGTCTTCTTGCATGCGAGAATTCCCTTTAGCTTGGTCCATGTAAACCTCAACGAAGTCTTGATACCCTTGGAATCCTTTTTGCTCAATATGCCCTTCCTCTATCTTATGCTCATCAAGAAGTTCGGGCTCACATTCAAACTTGCTTGTGCCGGGAGGGAGGAGTTCTTCTTCACCAATAAAAGTTGTTTCCTCTACGCAAGAGGCATCATCATTGAAAAATTCCTCATCAGAGAGTGTTAATGGAATGGTGAACTCTTGTGCGTTCTCATCCAAATGATCATGAGATGTGTTAGTAGTGAAGGATGCTTCACTTTTGCATTCCATCTCGTCTTCATTACAAGGTTCACCATCCCTTGTCTTGTAATAAGCTTCGGTGGCGGCTCTCCAAAATTCATCCTCCAATTCTTGATCCCGTTCTTCCCTTGAGGCATTAGATTCAAGGACTTCTTCTTTGGATACCTCCTCTTCCTCTTCCAAGTTCTCAAATTCAACAGCTTGTTGTGCCAACTTGGCTTGAAGCATATCCATGTGAGCATGCATATCTTGTTGGGTTTGCTTCACTTCCTTCAATTCTTGTCCCATCTCATTTTGGCTAGCAAGGAGTTTAGCAAGCATGACTTCTATATTGGAGGGCTCACTTGTGGGTAGAGGAAGTTGAGGGTATGGAGGGTAGGAGTCTTCAACTTCATAGCATTGGCTATCATCCCAATTCAAAGTGTAGGTATGTGATGGATGCCAAGAGTTTTCCCAATATGCGTTTGGTTGCTCCTCTTCTTGGTCATCCCCATTCAAATTATAATAACTAGTTTGATAGCCATGCTCTTGGTAATTCCAATATGGTTTCTCCTCCTCTTGATAGTATTCTCCATTAGAAAAGACTTGTTGGTTGTAGTGATCCATCCTCGCAAAACAAGATTAACTTAAGTTAGTAAGGGATATGAGAGAATAAGAAGAATATACAAGTATAAGAAAAAGAAAAATATTCACAAGAATAGTCGGAACATCCACACAATCTAGTCTAGGGATGTGCTAACTAGTTGCTCCCCGGCAACGGCGCCATTTGACGAACTATTCTTTTTCACCTCTAAATAGTATCAATGAAGAGAGGGTCGGTAGTAAGTCAAAACATTTATAATACCGGTAAAGTACCGGGTCGAACCAAGAGGAGCAAGCTAAGCACATGCACTATGTAAGATTGTGTTTCCGTTCGGCTATTCTAAACCAAAATGTATAAGGGAGTGTATATATCTAAATCCTATGTGGCGAGTAATTAGGGATAAAAGATAAGTAAGAGGTGTTTCGAGGGGTTACTCCCCTCCTTGGCAAATTCCCAATGATCACATACATGATATTCAAACATTTCATGATAGTCAAATAGCAATGAACCTAGCTTAGACTAGGATAGACCAACTGTCACTTGAATCTAATCCTAGCCAAACTCTCTTATAGCTCGAACCTCTCGGTTCATTCCATAGCAATAAATACCATGAACTCTACTCCTAGTTCACTTCCTACCTATGCATTGTCGAAAACCTAGCTTAGACTAAGATAGACCAATGTTTATGTTAATCTAGGCTTAGCCAAACTCTCTTATAGCTCGAACCTCACTCTCTCGATTTGGTTCATTCCATATCACCATTATCCTTGGAATCTCTTCCTAAGGTAATAACTACAATGAACTCGAGTCCTAGTTAACAACAAATGCATACATTGGATAGGATCACATTCTCTATTATCCAAACTAGATTCAACATGTTACTTAGGCATTTTCACAAACACTTAGTAGCATGTCATATATGAAGTGCATAGAGAACATGAATTTGACACCATTATATGGGATTAATTTATGATTCGCTTAATGACTAACTCCAATAAATCAAACATTCAATCCTTAGTCAAGCATCTATATCCTAAAGTTCACTTGCATGATTCAAGATATAGATCATTTTCTCCATCCTAGAACTATCCCCAAGGGTTTCCAAGTCCTAGGTTCAAGTTTAAGTCCAAATTGTCACTTAGGCATTTTATCAAACACCTAGAGTGCATAACATTCATAACACAAGAGAAAATGAAATCAACAATCATCCACATGAATATCAATGTATATATGTGATCAAAGAGTACCAAGGAGAGTCATTAGACCCTCAAAACACAAGATTCACTACTCACACCTCATGTAAGACAACATGGTGTGAGTAGGGTTTAATGGCAACAACAAGTAGAATAAGAAAAGTGCAAAGGAAGGAGGATTGTCAATCCTAGAACTCCCCTTAGTATTCTCTTCTTCTCCTTGGTTGGATGATGATTGATCACCTTGGATGGACCTCTTTTCCAATCTTCTTCTCCCCAAAAACCTCCACACTTAGTCCAAAACCCTTGATTTCTATTTATAGCCTCGGGTGAAAAAACAGCACTGTAGCAGTTCAGCCGGTCGGCTGGTTTTGGGGTCGAATCCCAGCCGGTCGGCTCAAACCGAACGATTGCATTGTTTGTGCAGGGCAGGGCCCAGCCGGTCGGCTGAAGTTGGACGATTGTCATCAAGTTCTGCCCCTTTAGTCAGCCGGTCGGCTGACTGACTTCAGTCTGTCGGCGGAACCTTCCCAGGCCTTTTTGGTGGTCTTCCCATCCGAATTTGGTCTTGGCGTCAACTAAAGAGTTGTAGCCCTTTGAGTTAGCTTTCCAACAAGCTTTGAATCAACCAATTCGGAAACCGTATGCGTCCTGGGCGTCCAAAACAAGTTGAAAAGGTCAATATGCTCGGTTTTGCGCCGAAACTCCTTGTTTTGCGCCGAAACTTCTGTTTTTCAACCAATCTTCATATATAGGCCTTGGCCATGGGGGAAACTTGTTTTCTACCTGAAATGTAGAGATAGAGGTCAAATGACATCAAAATAACGTCGGAAACGATTCAAAACTATAGTGAAGAATTGCTATAAATGAGTCGAAAACTCGACTCATCAGCCGCCAAATAGTTCGTAAACCAACTTCTCTTCGCAATAGCAGGCGATTTACTGTCGCATTCGGGGTATATCCCCAGCAATCTCAGACAAACCTCTTTAAAATTGAACTCCGACTTGCCTGTCACTGGCATTCCTTCTACAGGCAGCCCGGTAAGAAGTGACATGTCCTGTAATGTGATTGTCGCTTCACCATCATTAAAATGAAAGGTGTGAGTTTCTGGCCTCCACCTCTCGACCACAGCTGTCAATAGCGACGGGTCAACCTTCACATCGCACACCTGAGTCCACGGATAAAAACCAGCAGCTACCACATAAGGGCGTATGCGAGCATCAAGGGTCAATATACCCCCTTTATGAACCTTAAGGGGTACATTGGCAATCCCTTTCGGATCCAACTGTGAAACAACAATGTAATCCAACATTAGTAACATATTAAATTATGAATGATAATTAAAAATTAACATAATTTAACATACTAACTTGTGGGTTCCAAATCGCCTCGGTACGATGTGTAAGCTGTCGACTTAGGACTGAGTTGTCAATTGGACCTGGATGAATTATGTGATCCGCATCCATATTCGGATGCAATATAGCTTGTGATGGTCTTTGTGAAGATGAGGGTCTGTGTGAGTCCATAGCTACATCACATAAATCAAAATTCCATAAGTATTTCAACAATTCAATATTATAACAAATTCAATATGAACACAACTTCAACAATTACACCATTTCATCACCAATTTCATCATTTACAACATTTCATCACTAATTACATCATTTCTTCATCAACAATCAAAATCGACAATTGAATTCAATCAATTCAATCAATTGAAAGCAACAATTCAATCACCAATTACACTATTAAAAGCAACAATTCAATCAATTTCAACAATTGAAATCAACAATTCACAATCAAAAACAACACTTAACAAACAAAATCAATAATGAACCAAACCCTATTATTCAACAAATTAACACTCAAATTAACATAAACCAATATAATTCAACTTAATACCGGTCAATTGAGAACCGGAATCAATGACGGGCGGCGGCGGCGGACGACTCGGCGGCTGTCGGCTGGGAGGAGATTATGGAGAGAGATCTGCAGAATGAAGAATAAGAACGAACCCTCATTTTTAATTTGATTGTTCTCGGTTCCTCGTGCACCGAGATCATAATAGTCTCGGTTTCCGATATACCGAGATCATACGTGGATGCCTCTTCATATCTTTACTTCCACGTAGGCCCTTAACCGGGCCACATGTTGATTTTTTAATTTACCGGTAGTAACGAAACCGAGAATATTCAAAATTGATATTACCGGTTTTCAGTAAGCCGAGAATATAAAAAATAGGGGCAATCCAGTTATTTGAGTTTGGAAAGGGGTATTTGAGTGATATGAATTTGAAAGAGGGGCAACAGTGAACATCTGTTGTATATGAGTATGAGACATCGCTGGAAACAGTTTAACTTTTTATAAAATGCAGATCATTGTCAAGGAGAAGGGTATCTTCACAAATGTGATATCCCCAACAGCCAAGGCCAAACTAAGACTTTTATTCGAAGTAGCTCCATTAGGGTTTTTGATTGAGAAAGCTGGAGGGTACAGCAGTGATGGCACAAAGTCTGTGCTTGACAAGGTGATCAATGTTCTTGACGAAAGAACTCAAGTGGCGTATGGATCCAAGAATGAGATTATTCGGTTTGAAGAGACTCTTTATGGTTCATCCAGATTGAAGGAGGCTGGGGTGCCTGTAGGCGCAGCTGTTTGATACCTGACAATTCCCCAACTCTCTCTCCATGTCAATGCAAGTTATTTTTATACAAGTTACTTATATATACAAGGATCATGGAGATGGTATGGACTCTTAAAGTGTATGAAATCTACAACCTTATTGTTACACCTTCGAAATATTTCACTGACTAAAAAGTTCATTTTTGAATAAAGGGTTCGATTGTGAACAATTTCTACATCGACAAGAAGAAGGATGTGGTGAAAGCTTACCCTGCTCTTTTAGCCTGTTGCGCAATGCAGGAAACGAGACCTTGCATATCTAACCCACAACGACTTTCCAGTTAGAAAATTCCAGGCTAATTTGGCACGAAGAACAAAATTGTGTCACGGATTTCTGAATCCCCAAGCCCCTGGCATCTTCTTGCTAACAAATCGTGTCCAAACGACTAACCCAATATCGTGTTCGGTTGGAACCTTGATCCCAAACGAAGCCCCTTATCACTTGTCTAAGAACAAAAACTGCTTGGCATTCCTTTTATTCTTAGTTTGATGTAACCATTTAAAGAAATACATAGTTTTGGAATCCATCAATGATGAACAAAACATTCATATCATGAGAATCTACTGAACAATCATGTAGGTTTTTGCCTTGTGCAAAATAAATAAATAAAATGTCACCAGGGGGCAAGAGCAGGGGTTAAGAAGTACCACCAACTCAAAATCAACCCTGATTCGAATTCTAATAGGGCCAAATCTGGGACTTCTGTCGGAGAACGTAGAATGGAATAAGACATGAGTCCGAATTTTGTCTTTTTCTTGTAATACAACCAAAGGAGAATGAACAACAGAGAACCTAGGCAACTATTTCATAGATTCAAGCACGATGTCCTTCGCTTTCAAATAAAAAAAAAGCACAATGTCCTTCATTCGTTTCTAATAGCATATGCACCCGTGAGGAAGGGTAGGACTTTCTCATCCATCTTCTAAACAAAACATAAAATTTAGTAGGAAGTCCTCGCATATGATGGGAGGCGCTTCCTACCTAATTTTGTGCTTTTGTTTGGAGGAAGTGCTGGGTAAGAAAATCCTACTCTTCTTTACGAGTGCAGATACCCTAGAGGAGAAGGCTTCGACATCACTTTGTCTCTTGTTATCAGAGACCATTTAGTGCAACTGGAATCATGTCCATCAAAACATAAGCAGGCACAAAGAAAGAGGCCATATCCGGCACCGTACTTGATAGCTATTAGTGAATAACAAACAAAAGACTAATTCGTCATTCCATTCTTGATAGTATGGGTGAAAGTAGATGCCTGCTCAAGCAAAATACATAATTATATCAGCAGCACAGCAGTGAACATGCAGACCTGATACCCTTTAAGGATAAACAAATCTCACAAGACCAGAGCTTAAACTTGATGGTGGCCAAAAGGAAAAAGTATTTCTAATACATGACTGTAAACAAATGTTCAACACTGAAACCAATTTCCCCTTCTCCTATTATTGTGGTGCATGTGGCAGTACCAGTAGGCATAGGCGACGGACATTTATTAACTAGAAAACTGATCTTGGAAGGATATGTTTATCTCTAAGAATGAAGGCGGATCAATGAGGCTGCTGAACTGGAACTGGCTGTTGAACTGGTAAAGGATGCTGAACTGGAAGTTGCTGAGACAGAGGGACAACTGTCTCTGGGTAATCTGTTCTTGGTCCGGCCAGGGAGTAGTATGCCATAATCTGTGCTGGATGCATGGCTCCTGGATTCCCATCTAAGAGCTCTTCACCATTTTGATCAACAATAATACGTCTTGCAGGGATCAGTTCGATATTCCAATATGGTCGCTGCATGTAGAAAAGGTCTTGATTGCCTATGGATGCCGTGTAGCCTTGCACCCATAAATTTCTTAAAGACCTCAACTGAATGACAGCAAAAGCAATTGCTCGCTCACTGAAGAAACATCCTCTCATTTCAAGTTTTTCAAGGCTAGGACAACCTCTGCTAAATTCTAGCAAGCCTGCGTCTGTTTCCCCAACATGCCCTAGCAACATCCACCTTACATTGTTGCTGTATTTCCCTATATAACTGAGGCCAACATCAGTTAAGCCCCCAGGACGCAGGTACAGTGCAAATCTTACCAGCCTCCTGCAACCCATAAGTAGGGCTCTTACTCCATTATCCAAAGGCAAATCTGTAACCATTTCTTCCCTATCAAGTAGGACCAGTCGGAAATCTCGTAGCTTCTTCAAGCAAGTACCTATGCGTGCCAATGATTCATTTGTAATATCAGATACATAGACAGCCAGGTACTCCAGCGAAACACATCCCTCTGCTAACGCCTCTAATCCCCTCTGAGACACTATACCTTCCTCGTCTTCCATGCCATGTTCATCAGCTCCACGTTCTATCCTCAGTCTCTTCAATTTTTTGCAGTGCGTAGCGAGTATTTCCAGACCTCTATCTCCAATCACATTTCGTGTCTGTTAATTATACAAGTCAATAAATCAATTTGCACAAAAAAATGCTATTAGTAATTTGATCCAGCAGAATGGCCTTATCAAACAGGAAACCTATCACTAGTCAAAACTACATAACCAGTGCCTTTAATGTGCATACTATTTGAAAACAGGTTTGATGTAGTGATAAATACATATATTCCTTATACAGAATTAGAAGATATCAAAATTTTCACTTCGTTGCCAACCATCAGCAAATGATATAACAGAATGATCAACAAAACAATTAAAGAGTGTGAGTGAGACGGGACAAAATTCTTCAACTATTAACAATTAAAGATTGTGAGTGAGACGTGATTTTTGTTCAACTAGTACGGAATAGCATGCTGGAAAAAAATGCAGAAAGCACTCAAATGCAGAAGCAAAAAAGTAAAAGAAAAAAGAAATAAATCGACAAATCAGATAAATGGAAAAAGAGAACTGGAAATTAGTTCTATTTGTTACCTCTAGGACTTCCAAATTAGGGCACTTCCTAATCAAATTGCAATGGTCTTCTGTCTCAAGTAACGCATAAACTAGATCTAACTTTGTCAGCACCGGTCCTAATGGGAACACTATTGGCAATTCATTCTTTCCCATATATGTAAGCCCAAGACTGCATATAGTGGCAGGTAAAGATACAACTGAGTAGTCTTCTGGCCTCCTATTATAAGAACCTCCCCCAAATTCTGTAAGGGAAACTGCTGACCGGAAGAAGCCAAGGAGATCAATTATCTCCCAATCACTTGTCTTCACTGATTTCAAAGAAGGACAGTTTCTAGAAATCACTTCAAGGTCTTGAAAAGCAACTTTGGTAAGTTCTGTCATGTAGAAGTTTAGGATTTCGAGCACCGTATTGCTCACGGCGATCTCATGCAGCCATTGACCACTGATATCATGAATAATGCTCTCTTCAAGGAAAATAACTTTTATATTCCTATTAAACACAGGTGAATAGGTCAATAATGGCAACCATTTTATGTCGTAGTTTCTTATTATCAAACTAAAAATAGTGATGAAAACATAAGTATAAGCTCTATGTAGCCCATATACGTTAACAAAATCCAAATGAACATGATGTTGCCAATACAGTTATACTTTTTTATAAATAATTAGTATAACAGTCAAGTCAACCCACCAGAGATGGGGTTGCAACACATCTAACCATCAGACCATCCTAAACAAGAGCTATGTCCAATTGTTACCCAACAGAAAGTAAAGTCAGATTCAGATGCATAAAAGACCGAAACCCTCTACAAACTCACTTCAAAGTATTTGATGGATGTGAATGATCCTGTAAAGTCACACACTAGATTCTCATTCTATTCTTTTTTTGATTGAATGTATATTTACATTTTAATGTGATGGAAAGGAAATATATGCTGCATTTCCAAACTTTAAAACTAAAGTAACATTTAAGTTCAATGCGGCAAGTTGTGCTATATTTCTTCAAAACTGTACAGTTTACTAAAATGACAGTTGAAAGTAAAAGGATGGAGAAGAAAACTGGATAAGAATCCAGTTAGTTAAACCACTTCACCAGTAATTCTTACTTTGGAATGGTAGTTTCAGTTGTTACAGTTAATATTGCACAGAAACAATGTCTGTTAAATGCTTAGTTCAATATAATACCAACCATTCTAAATTATCAGTAAGCAATAGACCACCAAAAACAGTTACCCTACCAGTCTTTACATAACATAAGGAAGACATAATTACAGTTCAGCTTATTATTATGTGCACTCCTTCGGCCACGATACATTGATTATGATAAGTAACAACACATAGTAGAATCGGCAGTAAGCTTAGTAGTTGCACGTCTTCTTCACGGCAAATTCACTGGAAGGTAGGTTTGCTTACAATATTAAAAACATATAACAATTACTGAAAACTATAACGAAATCAAATGTAGCTAATACTTTGGACCCAACTGAAAATCCTATGGAAGGGAGTCTATAAGGGCATCGGCGAGTGAAAACTATTCAGTTCCATCTTTAACTTTCTGCTCCCTCCCATTAAATAAAAGAGTGAATAGGAAAGTGATAAGCTGGAACCCAATTAGTGTAACCCATTCGGCTGCTCAATTTGTTTTACAAATAGTGAACAGGAAAGTGATAAGCTGGAACTAAAGTTTGTTTGTGTTTATGTGGTGGGGTGGGGGTCCCTCTGCGTCGGCATGTGAATATCTTATGGCTCAATAAATCAGTGAACATTCCAAAGAGACCTCTGACTGATAACATTTAACAGCCAAAGCAAGACTAACCACAAAATTGAGAAAGTGCTCAAACAATTCAATCAGAAATGACTTTCTTAAACAAGGAATAATCACAGACATTGTCAATGTCAGCAGAACCAAAAACTAGAAAAGAAGTCTACAGGCGACAAATATGATTCCTAAGCAACAGAGGAGGGCAGTGGAGTTGTGTTGAACAAAATGGATATCCAGACCAAAATAGAAATTAGCAAACTAGGCAGATAAAAAAAGACAGATGAATGCACAAGGTAAAGGAAAAAGGTTACCTGCAAGAGCGGGCAACGTGAAGGAGACCGTCAGTAGAAAAGCCAGAACACTTATCGAGCTTAAGCTCCTGCAGCATCGGACCACGTGCTGTAGCAAGAGCCTCCAAGTCAACATCTTTCACAATCATCCGCCTAAAATGAACAGACTTCAACCTGTTAAGATTCAAAACAATTTCAATCACCCAGGGCGTGACGAATCCACCCCACTCCTCAGGTATCAAATTGAACATAGCGGCCCTGGGCTTGCCCTTGAGCCTCAGCGTCTCTAGATGCGGAAAGCGCCGGCTAAGTCGTTGGGGAGTGGTGGAGTAGCAAGATGCAATCGTCACTTGCTTCCTTGTCAAAGCGTCAAGCTGATGCCACCGCCTGCAAACAAGCGACACGGCAGACCTGTCTTTCGGATCGTGGATGTACGAAATAACGTAATCGAAAACCTCATCCATCATCGTCGCCCGTCTCAGCCTTCTCCTCTCCTGCTCGTCCATCTCGGCCGATCAATTACAACAACGCCTTTCTTCCTCAACAATCAAAATCGCTCCATAACTTCATCCTTTGGAATTTGATTCAGTTAATCAACGATAACATGTGGACAGCTGGGAGAAATGCGAAGACCAGTAAGTCATTGTGAGAGCAGAAGAATAGGAAGCGGACAATTGAGTTTGTGGAGATCGAGAAAAGCAGAGTGAATTCCAGATCGGAGCAGAGCTGCAACTGCAATAGCAGTGGACCAGGAGAGAGAAGAGACCAAATGTACGGTTCGGATTGGTGGATAAGAAATTGTGTTTTTTTGGGTCACCAAATTATAGCTATCTATTTTACTGAAATTGGTAAATACGGAAAACAGATGTCACTTCTCAATTGGGCAACCATTCAACCAAAGTGAACCATTTCTTTTTCTTCTTTTTTTTAGATTATTATTATTATTGTAAACATCACTTCTCAATTGGGCAACCATTCAACCAAGTGAACCATTTCTTTTTCTCTTTTTTTTTATAAAAAAAAAACTGAAATTGATGAACTCTCAATCAAATAGGGAAATTGTCAATTTTTTTTATAGAAATAATTTCCAAAAATGATCTCTTTAATCCTCGAATTATGTCTTACTATCGTCATACTCATGAAATGGACAACTACGCCAAGCAAAGCAAGTGATGTTTGATTGACAAGGTACAAAATACTTGCAGTAAAAAGCTAAATGGATGCGGACCTTCGGCATCTTGCTGCTCATGTGCAAGTGTTCATACATTAGAAGTGCTTCTTTGTTGAGTTTCCAATGATAGTCTATTACGGTGGGTTGGATGTCAATGATTTCATGGTTCGTATTCGCGTCAGTCGTGTGTCAATATTATATTGTGACACTGAATGACAAAGACGGAGTCTTCTGGGAAAAGATCGTGTAGCTCGTGTCGATTTTTGGCACAAATGACACGACCGTGTCACCGTGTTGAGACGGCTACCACGGCCACGCATGAGCTTCCAAAATTATTTTTTTAATATAAAAATATGCAATCCTTGCTAAAAGGTCACTCTCTTTCATCCTAACATTTCACTTCCTTTATAAAGGAATTACTGGATTTTCAGATGAGATATGGAATCTATGAAAATTCAACTAGGGTTTGTAGTTTTCTCACTTTAGAAACATCAAAACTGAATCCTGTCCAAATTCTTACAATTCTTTAAAGTGAAATTCTGAGCAACATCCTTGATCAACAAAGTGTATTTGTCTTATCTCACTTCAAGTTTGGTGAATATCCTACGCTTGTAAGGGGTAAAATATTGATTTCGGAAAGCGTTAAACGTGATTCAAATCATATACAAGTTGCTACTTGATCAATCCCTGAGAAACACTCTTTGAAGACCATTCATTCAAGCCCTACGAAGAAGAAGCACAAGTCACTTCAATACCGCGAAATTACAGCAATCGAAATCATTATCATGGTGATCAATAGCATGGTTTGTGGGATGACAAATTTTTTTAGAAAGCTACACAAGTTTAGATGAATAGATCTTCATAGTTGGAAAAAGAAGAAGCATCTCTTGATGACAAATCTGAAGGTGTTATATGTCTTTGATGCGCGTCTTCTGACGCGTCAAATTTAATTAATTTACTTTTCCTACTAACATCTAGTGCAAAGGTATGTTCGATTCTCTATTCGATGTTTACCGAAATGTTGAGTCAAATAAAGAGGTCTGGGATTCCTTGGAACCCAAAGTATATGGCTAAAGTTGCTTCCAATGTGAACTTTCTTGTGAGTATCTTTAACGGTTATAAAATGGTTAAATCACGGCCGGTAATGGAGCAGTTTCATAAGATGCTACGTATCTTGGGACAATTTGCCCAACATAACTTGAAGACGGATGTTTCCATCTCGGTGTCAAGTGTCATGGACAAGTCACCACCTACTTAAAAAGATTTCAAGCACATGTTGAAACACGGGAAGGAAAATATTTTTCTTGTGGAGCTTGGAAAGTGCTTGCGTATTGAAGTGGGTCTTCGTGAGCAAGAGAATGTCACAAAGCAGGAGACATCAAGTTCTTTTGCTGTGAATATTATGGATGAAGGTTCTCAAAAGATGAACAAAAACAAGGATAAGAAGAGGCTTTTTAATGATACAAACAATGGTCCAAATAAGAAACATAGGGAATTCCTGTATTGTTGGACCTGTGGTAAGCCTGGACACTTCAAGAAGTATTTTCGTGTTGGAAAGGGGAAGAGTGATAAGACACAAAATCACGCTTCCTGTACTAAGGATCATGGGCAGAAACCTCATCAAGGTCAGATACACACGGTTTCTAATGAGCAAGCTCCGAGTATGGAATATGTTCCCAACATATATTTCTAAAGCTTTCTTTATATAGGATAATGATATTTCATGGTGGGTTTACTTGGATGGTACAACTCATTTGTGTAGATGCAAGGCTATGTTCGAGTCTTTTACCGCAGTGATGGATAGACGTGTGCTTTACACATGGCAAACGAGTTGACTGCCCCTATACTAGAACAAGCACAAGTAGTGATGGAGTTCTAGTCTAGAAAAACTTTGAATCTTATAAACGTATCATTTGTACCTAAAATTTGGAAAACGATTGTCTTCAGAACTATCCTAAACAAGTTAGGTTATCAGCAAATGTATAAAGCTAATTGACAAGTAGTATTTTGCGCGTCAAAACAATTTATAAATCGGTAAGTACCGAGTCGTCCAAAGGAGCAATTGTAAACTTATGCACTATGTATGGTTGAGCTTATATTTATCCTAGTCCGAAACGATTGTTTGTTTTTGTTTGTAAATCTAATCATTCTAAATATGAAAGAAGTAAGAAAAGGATTTAATGAATTTCGAGAAGTATTTCGGGGAACTACTTCACTTACCCAACATTATAATCGAGTTTATTAACTGGCATGAAAGGATTTGCCTATATTGACTAGAAAATAGTCGCACAATCCAAGTAAGAACCTCACCCTTTCGGCGCTATTGGTTTAGATTTGAATTGTACCTTAAACTAGGAACCTCACCCTTTCGGCGCTATTGGTTCGAATCAAGAAACTCGCTAATGTTTACCAACTCTCATCGTGTAAACATGGGGAGTCCTTGTCGTAAAACTAGCCTTTCCCGTTACAATCTCGGGCTACTCTCGTAGTCCCCGAATTCGTAACGTGTATTTTACTTAATAGTCGGACATTTAGCCTCACCCTTTCGGCGCTATTGGCTTAACGTCTCAAAGCAATACACTTAGGCATTTTCTCAAACACCTAATATGCATCGCTGGGTTTAGGCGCTAAGTAAAACACAAATCATGTAGAACAATCCAAATCATGCAACGATTAATATATTAAACGATTCATAGTCAAGTAAGATTCGTAGGACCCCAAAATATGGGTCACTACTCACTATCCATCGTCACGGAAATAAAAATCATGTTTTGTTCGAAACAAAGATTACAAGAGAACAATTACTACACCCTTCGAATTGATGTCGATAATCTCTTCAACCTCAATCTTCGATTCGATCAAAATCCTCGCGTTTTTGTGTCCCCTTCTCTCTTTTCCGTCTCCTCCAAGTGCATTGGTGTTACTATGTGCGTATGGATGTGTGGATTGGAAGTTCGGAATTCGTTGGTGGCTGCCCCTCTTTTGTTTTTCTTCAATTTTGCATTTTGGGCTTTTTACAAAAACATAGCGAAAATTACCTTTTTGGCCCATTTACCCAATGACACCTGATAAGTGACACAAGTGACACTATTTGGACCAGTGAGCAGGAAAAAGTGCTCAATGTCAAAAATAAGTGACACAAGTGACATTGGCGCATAGTGAGATGACCTCTTAAGCTCAAGTTCTAACACCTTAACGGTTGAATCTGCTTTAGGTGCAAACTACAAAGTTGTAGCCCTTTATCTAAGCTTTCCAACAAGACATAGATCGACGGATTTGGACATCGTATCAATTCTGGGCGTGTGATACAAGTATGGGTCAATCCACCTATTTTTGCACTGTTTTCGCCTAAATTCCACAAAATGCTTTATTTCGCTCTGGATTCGTTTTTCACCTATAAAGCACCAAAATATAAAGTGAGAGCTTATATAAACAAGGGAGATGATCGAAAATCGACTAAATGTGGAGCATAAATATAGTACAAATTTATGCTCATCAAAACACTCCACACTTAGAGTTTGTTCGTCCCGAACAAACAAGAACTAAATCCTAACCACTGTCGTAGGGAACACGAGTGCATTTAGCGTATGCACCAAGCCTTTAAACCTCTAGGCTACCCTACAGGACGAGTTGTAGTCTCGTGAGAGTTTTCAGAAAAGGGAATACCCACAAATCCCATATGCGACTAGTTATTATGCATGACACGTTTGTTCCTCATTTATCTAGGCAATACGCATTGAATACCCCATGCAAAGCAACTAAACTATTAATCAAAGACTAACTCCTTTTCAAAAGAATTTCGAACCACCAATGACTTTACAAAGATACACATTCAAAGACAATCAATATTAGAGTTATCAAATGACTAACCTAACAATTCATTCAACCTTTTCGCAAGATACTTAAGACATGATCCTTAAAAACATAAAAAGCGTGTCAATCGCTTGCCTATGCTATCAAGAAGGATAGTCGATGGGCTAACGGCACACAACTCATTTCCAAGTCTTAGGAGCTAAGTCCATAATCCATAAGGGAAGAGGAGTTTGACACTTCATTTTCAAAAGTATCTCTAACAAAGTCATTCTCACGTATAGGTACAAGGGTCATCCCTCTTACTCAAGTCACATGCATACACACTAAAAGAAATGATAGAAAGAACATTGCCAAACTTAAGTGTGTGCCTCATTTCTTTCTTTTTTTTCCAAGGCATTTTGCCCACGATATGCTTCACGAATTTTTCTTTTGATAGCTTGCCTTATTTTGGCTTGTGCTTGCAAAATTTTTTGCTTTTCTCTTTTTTTTGTAGCTTACCTTATTTTGGCTTGTGCTTGCATATACAATTTTTTTTGGGGTCTACTTTTCACCCATATTGACTCTACACTCAAAGAGTTGGCAATGTACACAGGATATAAATGGTGTGTGCATACAATGTGAAAGAATAAAGATCACCTAAGAGCAATGACAAAATTTTCGAAGAGGAGAAAAGGATTTTGATGCTTGCTAATTCAATGGTCAAGTGATGCAAAAAGGTTGCCTAAATCGTTAGATAGACACAAGATAACAAAAACAGTGACACCTAGGAATTATGCACTCACAAAAGTCATGGCGATCCTAGATTCAAAATCAAGTCATTAGCAATAAAACTAGATGGTCGAGTAATAGGGTTATGCGGAAGCCTTCAAAATTTGAGTACTCAATTGTAAGCTAGTGCATCAAAAGTGCAAGTGCCTAAACATGGATATTCATACGAGAATGCACTACACACCCACTCCACACTTAAGAAGAAGCTTAGTCCCTAAGCGAAAAATATACCGAAATAAAAAGTGTAGTGCAAAGGGCTTCCCTGAAATTGTAGCTCAAAGAGTGTGTTTCATCGTTTGCTCATTCCTTTCCCGCATATGATAACAAAATCTGTAAAACATACAAGTGACCACTTGATAGACATTAGCAGAATATGTCACAAGTACAATATGTATCATAGTAGGGACTCCACGGTTAAATCAAAAGTGTCTAGTGAGCGATGATAAGAGTGCAAAATAATTTTGATAAGGCATCTTACAAATGATTTTACTTCCCTCAAAGACCTAGTTTAACGTCTTGGCGAGACTAGCAAAGTGCCCCATGGATTCGCTTGGGAGAAGTCCTTTGCTCAAATAACTTCTCGCGGGGCTCATGATGCTTGAGCCGTCAATCCACCTTTAAATCCCATTTGAATTTCTGTCCATCAAGTCTACGGTGGACTTCAATTGCGAGTTCAACCCCTTCAAAAGTGTTATGCTAGTTAGGATGGAGGGATCGTGGGAGCTCCTTTCGCATAATGTGGAAAAATAAGGCAAGAAGCTCCAGAATTTGTCTCGAGACGTCATGATGAAGAAAGGATCTTCATAACTTGTCTCGAGCTTGGTGGGCACACCCTCCTTGAATTTCTTAATAACTTCTTTGGGTGCCCAATTCTCCAACTCCCTCTTAAAACTTGTGTTATTTTGTATGCGGGGATGCTCTCTCTTCGAGTCCATATATACCTCAACAAAGTCTTTGTATGCTTGGAATCGTCGTGGCTCAATATGCTTTTCCTCCCAAGAAAGGGATTCAGGCTCACCTACAATGTGAGGAGAAATAACAGTCCCAATAGTGTAGTCCTTCTCCATACTTGACTCGTCTTTTCTTAACTCTTCGGTAGCTTGGCCGGGCTTCCCACAAGAGAAATTTGACACTTCATCATCACTTGATTCGGAGACTTCTTCTTCAGAAACCTATTCTTTATCATCCAAGTTCCCATCTTTACTTACTCGTTGCGCCAATTTGCTTAACACTTCGTTGTGGGCAGCGAGTTCATCTAAACGTTGGTTAAGAGCTTGGAAATTTTGTATCATGTTCAGATTGTCTTGGGCAACCTTGGCTTGGTAATCTTGAAGCATGGCTAGCATTTTCATGTCGAAGAATCCATCATTAGATTGAGGAATTGAAGAATATTGGTGGGAGGAGTCTTCTTTGAATGAACTTTGGCTATCATACCAATTTCGAGAGTAGGAGTGTGTTGAATATTCGTTTTCACCCCAATAAAAGTTTGGTTGCTCCTCCTCTTGGTCATCCCAATTTGAAGTGTAATACTTTGTTGGGTAGCCATGTTCTTTCCAATAAGAGTTTAGTTGCTCCTCCTCTTGGTTGTATCCTTCATCGTACTCGACTTGTTGATTGTATGAATACATCCTCGCAAAACAAAAAGAACACAAGTTAGTAAGGTATATGAGTGAAGAATATACAAAAACCAAAAGAAAATATTTACAAGACTAGTCGAGATATCCAAACAACCTAGGCTAATGACAAGTTAATGCGTTGCTCCCCGGCAACGGCGCCATTTTGACGTGTGGTATTTGGTATATCAAAAATAATTTATAAGCCGGTAAGAACCGGATCGTCCAAGGGAGCAAGTTTAAAATTTTGCACTATTTAAGGTTGTATTTCTACTTATCCTAATCCAAAGCGTGTTTTTGGTTTGTTTCTAGAATTCAAGATAAATGAAAGTAAGAAAAGTTTTGTCAATTTCAAGAGATATTTTGGGGAACTACTTCACTTGCCTAACATTTGAATCTAGCATGCATGATATACTTATATTGATTGGAAAACAACCGTACACTCCAAGTTCAAACCTCACCCTTTCGGCGCTATTGGTTTATATTGGAGATGTACCTTAAACTACGAACCTCACCCTTTCGGCGCTATTGGTTCGAATCAAGAAACTCGCTGATGTTTACCAACTCTCGTCGCGTAAACATGGGGAGTCCTTGTCGTAAAACTAGCCTTTCCCGTTATAAACTTGGGCTACTCTCGTAGTCACCTAGTTTATAACGTGTATTTTACTTAATAGTCAGATATTAAGCCTCACTCTTGGGCGCTATTGGCTTAATATCTCAATGCAATACACCTAGGAATTTCGTCAAACACCTAGTGTGCATCGTT
Source organism: Rhodiola chrysanthemifolia (assembly GCA_033675395.1). Taxonomy (NCBI): domain Eukaryota; kingdom Viridiplantae; phylum Streptophyta; class Magnoliopsida; order Saxifragales; family Crassulaceae; genus Rhodiola; species Rhodiola chrysanthemifolia. The sequence goes on along the minus strand of CM066208.1, from coordinate 13,807,694 downwards.
TGTGTTTAAGCGCTAAGTAAAACACAAATCATGTAGAACAATCCAAATCATGCAACGATTAATATATTAAACGATTCATAGTCAAGTAAGATTCGTAGGACCCCAAAATATGAGTCACTACTCACTATCCATCGTCATGGAAATACAAATCATGTTTTGTTCGAAACAAAGATTACAAGAGAAAAAGGAATTACTACACCCTTCGAATTGATGTCGATAATCTCTTCAACCTCAATCTTCGATTCGATCAAAATCCTCACGTTTTTTCCCCTTCTCTCTTTTTCATCTCCTCCAAGTGCGTAGGTGTGAATATGTGCGTATGGATGTGTGGATTGGAAGTTCAGAATTCGTTGGTGGCTGCCCCTCTTTTGTTTTTCTTCAATTTTGCATTTTTGGGCCCTTTGCAAAAACCTAGCAAAAATTGCATTTTTGGCCCATTTAGCCAATCTCACCTGATAAGTCACACTATTTGGACCAGTGAGCAGGAAAAAGTGCTCAAGGTCAAAAATAAGTGACACAAGTGACATTGGCGCATAGTGAGATGACCTCTTAAGCTCAAGTTCTAACACCCTTAACGGCTGAATCTGCTTTAGGGGCATACTACAAAGTTGTAGCCCTTTATCTAAGCTTTCCAACAAGACATGGATCGATGGATTTGGACATCGTATCAGTTTTGGGCGTGTGCTACAAGTAGGGGTCAATCCACCTATTTTTGCACTGTTTTCGCCTAAATTCCACAAAATGCTTTATTTCGCTCTGGATTCGTTTTTCATCTATAAAGCACCAAAATATAAAGTGAGAGCTTATATAAACAAGGGAGATAATCGAAAATCGACTAAATGTGGAGCATAAATATAGTACAAATTTATGCTCATCACTAATTTGTTTGTTTTATCCATGCAAGTATGGTTTGTTTGTTCAAGAATATTATTTGTGTAATGGTAATTTTAAACTTAGTATCAATAAAGTTGTTTCTTCTATTTTCAAGGCATGTGGGCATGATTCAAATTTGTCTATGAGATCCACAACTCCAAATGATTATATTTCCACTTTGTGGTACACTACAAATTTTTGGCATTTTTTGTCCACAAATTCCGTCGCAATAACGTCGTCAGTAACGGCGACGGAAAAATAAAACGTCAAATTTTCGGCCCTATGCCGTCACCAAAAATAATTTCGGTGTAATTCCGGCATATTTCCGTCAACAAAATTCCGTCTCAAATTAGTACTCGGATTATCGACGGAAATTTAGTGACGAAATTTTGACGGAAAGTGTCCGCATATGTTATTCGCTCACATTTCGTCGACTTTTCGTCGGTGCATACCGTCGCCCAACTCCGTTAAAATTCCGTCATCTTTCCGTCCCCTCGAAATTTTGCTATATTTCCGTCAGTATTCCGTTACTTATTTTGTTACCGTTATTTAGTGACCGTTGTCTATTTCATAATTTTACATGGATATTACAATTTTTTTCCGTCTCCGTCGACGAAAATGTGAGGGAAAAATGACGAAAAAACAGATTTCAGTTTTGCCCGATATAAGAGAACTCTTTACATCATTCAACACACAACATTCATTTCCAACATTATTTCATTTCCAAGCAGACAAGTTTTGCAACATATACTAGACATGGGGTGCAAGATGATTCTGAAGAATTTTATGTGTCTTGGCTGAGATGGAATTGTTACAAGACAACTGAAATTTTATAACATGTGATATGAAGTCACCTAGTTGAATTGCAACCACACTCGAGTTGAGAACTCAAACCAAAGTGATGTTATGAGAATTCTCAACATCATTCTGGTTGCAATTCAACTAGGTGAGTTCATGTCACCTGTTATAAAATTTTACGTTGTCTTCTAAGAAACCAATCTCAGTCATGAGTAACAAAATTCTTTAGAATCTTCTTCATCCCATTTCCAGTATTGCGGCAATAATATTCCGTCAATTTTTCGGCATAATTACGTCATTCTTCCATTACAAATTTAGTTACCGCTTTTTGGTGAAATTATTTTCATATTTGCGTCATATTTCCGTCATTATTCCATTAAAAATGGTGGAATGTCGTGACCGTTAATTATAACATATGTTTTCTGTCAATATAACATTTGTTTTCCGTCAACGTCGACGGAAACATGGTGGAATGTGGACGGAAAACTTTATCATGACATATTTCATATTTGCCCTATATATATGAGAACTCTTTTAAATCATCCAAACCACAGCATTCATTTACAACATACTTCCTTCCAATTGAATATTGTCAACATGTCTCTTTCATTTGACCTTGTTGGTTTTGGTGACAATCCACGTGACGTCGATCGTAGAGTGCATATTACACCTGTTGGAAGACACTTGTAAGTACTGATTGTACCCTTCATATTGATGGTTTTCACAAATGGAGGCATTATGTGATCTGTAATTTTGTTACAGTTTCTTCCCATTCGATGTTCATCGAAGGATTTCACATGAATGCATTTCAAAATACTGGGATGCAACGTGGACAACATGGAACATGATCCCAGAAAGCGCTAAGGAAATTTGGTACGAGGAGTTTCGGGTACAAATCGGTAACTCAAAAAAATTAATTATCTCAATTTGTTGACAAACGTTAATGGGTATTAAAAATGATTTGCCTCTAGAGTATAGCTACTTGGGATGCACGGTATGACAGTCGCATTTGGAGTAATTTTATGAAGAGATGCAATCTGATCGTCATTGATGAACTGAGTATGGTAAGGAGGGGAAGGATTTCACGTTTCTGATGGTCAACCAACCCGTAAAATAGCAGAATGGTGAACGGCTCACGATGTTTTCAGCAAATGAGTGACAACTTTATATTCCATGAATTAAGCAAATTGGTGATTTACAATTAATGTATGTCATAAATTTTATATTACACTCATATATGTTTTCCAATTGAATTTGTAACGCAAATTGACAACGCACCGCCTGAAACATTTTTAGTAAAATGGATTTGAAATAGCACTGGTAACGCAAATTGAGTATATGTTAAATAAAATTTATATTACCCGAAATTGAAATTGTAAAATGACTGCATCTCTGAAAAATAAGTTTATCAAATAAAGTGGTGGAGGGACTTTACACAGCGCTTACTAATAAAGCGCTGTTTTAGATGTTCTTTAAACAGCGCTTGAATATGGAAGCGCTGTATCAGGATTATTTAAAACAGCGCTTCACTAAAAGGCGCTATCTAAAGTTTACTATAAACAGCGCCTGACACATGAAGCGATGTCTAAAGTGCGAATAAAAATTGACAAAACCGATAGATTCAAACAATCCCCCCTTGCACGATACCTTTCAATTAAAACACCTGTTGGAAAAATAAAAATATGCTGAACATCAAATTATATTCATTTGCTGAATATTATACAACACATTTTTATTCGTTTACGTCCAAATATATAGATACTGGACACGTCTATGTTACCAAAATATTCGATTAATAATACATTATATGACTTGTTCACACCGGATTATATGATTGCCGCATGTAATCTATCAAAGCATTTGCAAAGTCGTCCCTCATATCGTCTAGGACATTGTTACCATAGGATTCTTCTCCTGTAGGGAAACACTGGGAAAAAAATGCATGGTTACCAAATTTATGGAAACGTAGATTAATTGGTAATGATCTATTACTTATCGGTATATACTTACTTGTGTGATGTCGTCCTCAAGCGATCCATTCGTATGATGAACAAACTTGATTATGTCGCGAATATATTGCAACACATAGTAGCCACACACTTGAGTGTTGAAGGGCTATTTAGGGCAATGAAATAAGAAATGAGTTACAACCATATAAAACATATTAAGTAATGGAATAAAAATTTGTATTTGCTGTTGTTATTTGTTAAGTGCATACCGTTACAGTCCTCCACTCTATATCTGAATCTGACGGGATATTGAAGTACATACTCATGCTCCTGCAACATTAATGTAATTAATATAAGTAAGTTGTAGCACACGTAGTACTGGTAATTAATAGTGGAGTAGCATAGTCGTTACGTGTTAACAAAATTTGTTGCATCAGCCAACGGTGGTTTTCCAGTTGTATCAAGCCAAAGGACCAATCGCTTCGTAGGGAATAGGACAACTAACATCCAATGCCACCTAATAAAAAGTTAGTGAACTGTTATATTAGTATACAATGCATTTCATAGAAAATATGGAACAATAAGTAAAATATCAACTTACCTTTTGACATAGACGTAGGGAAGGAAGTAGCAGAAATTATGAACGTAGTCTGGCATTCACAATCTCCTCAGGAAGAATTCCACCCTCGTTTCGAATTTCTCGGACGGGGTCATAAAACTCGGTCTGAGGAATCCAAACCTAATGCCCGGAGGGATCTTATCGTGGATAAATCTGTTGGCATTTGAATAAGGTAGTCAAATATTTTCATTGTTAACAACAATTTACAATAATAAATAAATAATTACCTTATGTAAACTTCAGCTGCGGTTGCACTCAAAGCTTTCAAGCTGGTGAACTGCACAATGCATTCTTTGTCCAGCTGGATATAACAATCTTCACCAAAAACTTCGCTACTAATGTACACCGAATAGATAGTTGACGTGGCCATCATGTTCACGTGGTCGTACCAAAAGTAGCAATGCATTGACATTCCCGCAGTATCATCGTTGCTAAATTGCTGCATTGAAGTTTTAAAATTTTGAACTCGTCATATCCCTGTGCGAAAAAAAAATCAATGAAACGATTCACATTAATATACTTATAGGTGTTTCTTTTCATATAACTGAATGTACTCAGCTACCTTTTCATCAATGTTTACTAGACATTTCGGCCATCCCACAAAACCAGCCAGTGCATCTGATACTTTCTCCATTCCCCCGAACTTCATTGGAAGCTCCGCCGATGGTTCAATCACATCCTCTATAACCACCTTCACCATGTCATCATGCAGCTCTTGATACTGCACAAATCGTCCTCGCATAACTCTGCCAAGTGCTACAAGTTGCCTGCACTGATCCGAACCTCCTCCTTCCACGTGCAGGATGCATTTCTACCCAACCTGAAATGGAAAAATTACATTGGAAAAGAAGTAAATTTTACTTTCTTCGTATGTGAAATTACTGCATAATACCTTGGGTATATCTCCAAATGGGTGAAGATTGGAACAGCTTTGATGGCTAAGAAGCGTAGGGGCGTGCGAAGTGACGGTGGACTGTGTGCTTGACGAAGAAGATTGCTTCCCAAATACCTTCGTCCAACCTACCAAACTCCCCATCGCCCGTGTTCGTCTAGGGTACTTGTCCTTTCCTATGGCCTCTGTTAATATGTGTCGTCGAGCATGGCATATAAATGTTCCTTGACTAACTAACTTGCTGTTCCAATTCACCCGGTTTGAAAATAAATTCCAATTCAGCATCGTCACAGAGAGTTAGGATAATGTTTAATTATTTACTGTAAACATAAAACTTACAATTCTGTCGGCCACCTCCCTCATATAGTCACTCACGTACTCATTATTAGTCCTTCGGTGCCCCCTCTTCCATACCTCACGCCTCCCAACATCGATGACAGGGTCATCCCCCGGGGATATTAAACCCTGAGCCTCCATCTCCGCTTTCTTTTCCGCGACGACATCCGCTCTCGCCTTCTTGTACCCGCTCCAAGACATTGTATGCTGGTACGGGTTTGATTTTGCTCGCGTAATGTTCGTCTCCCTAAGTTGTAGTGCCTCGGGAGTCAAACGTTGTTCCATAAAGGTCTTCCATTGATCCGTATCAATGTACGAAGACATCTGTCTTGGGTCCTCTCCTTGTTTGGAGCCAAAAATATACTTATTTGCGAGCTCACTCTTAAAGTTTCTCCACATAATAGCCGCTGCTCGCATCTCCATTTTCTTTAACTGACTAGTTAAGTCATTCTGGGGCACTTCAAAAAATTTCTGCATAATAATTTTTTGTTAATAATTGAACGAAATAGAAAGTTAACAATCGTGTTACCGTTAATGAACACACCAACGTCTCTTCCCACACCAACTCCTTCTGCTCCTTAGGTACTGACTTCCAGTTGTCATATGTAATTGGCACTTGCTTTTTGGCAACAAGACCTACAAGTACAGAACACACAACTTATGTATAACTAACACATTTTTCATTCACTATGTAACCAAACTGTATGACATTACCAATGTAGGTCCTGAATGATATCCCTAATTGACCGTCGATAGTTCCATTTCTCTCTATCGTGACCGGCTCCTTGAATTTATGAAATTAGCGTTGCGCATCATCTGAAATCATCAGTAGCCTGTTATTGATGTTCAACATATCTAATGAAGTGAACTTGTTCACGTGTAAGTTGTTAAATTTGGATGTGTATTAATGCAATTCAATAACGTATCTAATACACATTATCATATGAGATAAAACTGTCCAATTTTGTACTTAAATATGTGCACATTGTGTAAAGTTTTATCCTATCATACATAAATAACGTCGAAATTACGGTACTTTTCCGTCGTTGCAGACGGCACTGTGACTGAATATGGACGTAAAACAATATCATGTGCCTAATTATCTTGCCGACACACATTCCGTCACCTGTGACAAAACAACTACGGAAATGCATGGAAATTGTAACATCCTATATTATAATTGGTCCTACCCCTTTGAAATGACTATAAGGGATGTGAATGTGAACATTGTCATAAGGCATACACAGAAAATGCAAATTACACTGAATATGAATCCACATCGTCGCATTCCTGGTCCTGCTGGTCGTGTTCTCGAGTTGCTCAGAGAGAGACCCGGTGTAAGAATGAGCGATGATAACGACCACATAGCTGAAGAAACTACGCAAGAGTATCTATCTGAACGACTGGCGAAGTCAAGTCGAGCGGGTGAAAATAATATTGTTTTACCAAAAAAAATTGGTTGGATGCCTTGCAATTCACACCTGGATGACTGAGTTTGATATCGATGTACCAAATACGCCTCTAATTGAACTTACACCAAATGGTCCAAAGAAGCCTGACAAGGTAATACTCGATTACAACATACGGTCTTTCGCATTTATCAAATGTGTTTGACTAATTGGAACAATAATTCTCCAGATTGTGGGAGTAATTGACACATATACATTGAACATGGACGGATCCGGATTCGACATTACTTTAAAGGTACTAAACTTAAACCCTTTATATTTTAGTATAAGTGCATTTTAATAAATTATACCTAACGCAATGCAGGATCCTACATCTGTAGTACGTGCGACTGTTCATAGCACAGCAGTATGAAATACGAAACTACGAGATCGTATTACAGTCGGCTCTGTCCTCGTACTCCAAAAGATTGTAGTTGGACACAGAATTGTGTAGAAATTTATATTATTTTTCACATTGTATATATTAACGTACAATAACTCTTTCGGGTTTCAGTCTGGTGGGGTCGTTCAGACAAGTGTATCTTAAATATTACTGGAAAGAATCTCATCCGGGTGTACGTTGATGAGAGTCCGACATGATATCAGTATGAACTTTATGTAATAATTTTGTATGAACCTATGTGTAACATTATTCGCATGACGTAGTGTATTAAAATAATTTCTATATGTTTTACATGTATTCCTATGTTACCATTGTAAAGCTATTCACAATATAAATATATATTTCGTGTTATACAATTATTTAGTACACAAATCTTTTTTGAAAATCAATTAAATAAAATCAACAACCGGATAAGACAACAAAACAAAAAGTAATTTATCCGTCCATATTCCGGCACTAGTCCGTTACTAGTGACGGAAAACAAACGCAATGTTAACGACATTATTTACATCAACATTCCGTTAGAACTCTGCCACTCTATTTTGAATATAGCCGTTGTCAAATAAGTTTCCAGTTATTATCTATCTGTTGCACAAAATACGTCAAATATGCGTTGTATTTCCGTCACCAGAACCGGAATGGTGACGTAATTATTTTCATCTTTATTCCGCCACCACTCCATCATTCGATTGTAATGTAACCGTTGAAAATATGGTTACCGTTAATTGAATACCGTTGGAAGAATTTAGTGTAATATAGACGGAATTGCATTGTAATGTTGGCGGAATTATGAAAGCTTCAACTACACAACCATAACACCTATAAATGTACGTTCCAATTTACAAATGTTTTCCCACCATCTTTCAATATTCTACCTCTCCCCATCATCAAAAAAAAAAAATTGGCGGTGCAATGTTGACGGAAATAATGCACGGGAATTTTTGACTAGTCACATTTGGCTGTTTTTTGCTTCAACTAGTTAATTGTGAGGTATTCTCTTTTATTGTAAGTTACAATTATACTGCATATTATAATACATGGCATATTTATATCACGAAAGGAGATGGATGTACGAATCTCGTGCTCACGGGGAGTCATACAGTAATGATGTTTTCATAGCCGGAGTAAATAATTTTATCGCAACAGCCGTGTTAAAAGGTTATCTTGCCAACGACAACACAATGCGTTGTCCATGTACGAAATGCAAAAACCGGCGATTCATCAATATAAGGATAATGGAGGAGCATTTATACAAATACGGTTTCACACCAAAGTACTTCAATTGGACCCTGCACAACGAAGATCTTGTGGAAATCCAGTACGTCAATAATTGCCCAACCATACCTGACCCGAGCACAGTTGACCCAGTTATTGATTCGCAAGATGAAAGTAGGATTCATGTTGGTTTCCCAGATATGGTTCCTGATTTTTCCTGTCCTAATGATATTCCTGGGTCATTGACCTTTTGTGACCAGCAAATACAGAATGTCGAAGCAAATAGATTCTTCAATCTCCTAAATTCGAGTTGCGAACCAGCGTACGAAGGTTGCACGATAGAGACAGAGCTATCGATTAACATGAAAATGCTTGCAACGAAAGGTAACTACGGTTTCTCAGAAGGCGCGTTTAACGCCAATTGAGGAACGATGAAAAATATAATTGGGGGGAAGAATAAATGCCATCTTCTTTCAAATAGTCAAAGAAACTCGTAGCTGATCTCGGAATGGGTTACCAACGAATTGACGTTTGCGTCGACGGATGTATGATTTACTATGGCTGTGACGAAAGTATGACAATATGTCATTTCTGCTCGGAACCAAGATATCATCCTCCAAGACGCCTAGAAAGTTCTTCATCGTACCAACGCCATGCGAGAAGTCAAATGTTTTACTTGTCGATTATACCGCGACTACAGAGACTTTTTTTATCAGAAATTCTGGCATCACAAATGTCATGGCACGCTTCGCCCAGAGACGACGTGTATCACATGGTTCACCCTTCAGACGGGGAATCTTGGAAGAATTTTGATCGGTGCTATCCCAACTTTGCATCCGAGTCACGTAATGTAAGATTAGGATTATGCACAGATGGATTTAATCCATAGGGTATGTCCAGTAAACAATATTCCGTTTGGCCTGTCATGGTAACACCTTACAACTTACCACCGTGGTTGTGTATGAAAACGAGATTCATTTGGTTAACTATACTAATTCCTGGGCCGTCTAATCCAAAGAAGCGTTTGGACATATATCTAAGGCCTCTTATTGATGACTTGGTACATCTATGGAATGTTCGGGTCGACACATACGACGCTAATCGCAAACAAAGTTTTACATTGCGGGCAGCTTTGATGTGGACTGTATCCGATTTCCCTGCGTATGCAATGTTATCAGATTGGTCAACTCAAGGAAAACTTGGCTACCCATATTGTATGGACGACACAAAGACATTCGTGTTGAAGAACGGAAGATAAGTGTCGTATTTTGGCTGTCACAGACGGTTTTTATCAGCAAATCATCTGTATCGGGGTAATGCTAGGAATTTCAACAGAGATCGAACAGACTTCGACGGTCCAGTCCAAATTCGATCAGGTCACGAAGTTTATGACAGGGTTAGAAAATTAAAATATATATGGGAACAACGTATCAATGAGGTTTTCGGCAGATTCGGGGTGGATCACAACTGGACAAAGAAATCCATTTTTTGGGAACTACCTTACTGGGTGGACGTGAAGCTTAGACATAACCAAGACGTCATGCACATTGATGTTTTTGAGAATTTATTCAACACCATCATGGATGTAAAGGGGAAAACAAAGGATGACGGTGTGAAGTGCCGAAAAGATATCGGGATGTACTGTCGAACACCAGAATTGGAACTCAAAACAATCCGCAGTCGTTTGGTAGCCAACAAGGGTAAGTATCAGCTTACAAGAGAACAGCAGAAGCTTGTACTTATTTGGGTGAAGTCTTTGAAGTTTCCTGATGGGTTTTCATCTAACTTGGGGAATAAAGTTAATTTGCGTACCCTAAAACTAGTAGGTTACAAGTCACACGACGCACACAGATTCATCGAGCGACTCATGCCGATTGCTTTTAAGGGGTTTTTACCAAAACAGATCTGGGAAGTTGTATCCGAGCTGTGTACATTTTTCAGAGATATTTGTGCATCTTCTCTTCTCATTGAGCGAATGGAACATTGGAAGAACAACATATCGGCCACACTGTGTAAGCTTGAGACAATATTTCCCCCTTCATTTTTCGACTCAATGGAACACCTACCAATTCATTTGGCTGATGAGTTGTGACGCGCGTCGTCTGACGCGTCAAACTTAAATTTATAATCTTCTGCAAACAACTAGCTAGTGGCAAGCTGGGTCGAACCCAAGAGAGCAGGTTGTTGAAGTTGTATCTGAAAAAACAATTAAAGAAGGGGGGTTTGTAGCAGTAAAGAGTGCAAGAGAGAGAAATAACAGAAGGTTTCCAATAAGAGAGAACATTCTGCTTAGGGTTTCTATTGTGACATGTTTATCATAGATATCTAATAATCAAATCTTTGTTTCTTAGTGTGGAATTTTGACAAAGGTAATTCCTAAAGTATCCCGACAAAGGTGATACAACACATCTAGCCCGACCAAGGGTGAGATTTCTAGTTCTTTCCTAAACACAATAATCCGACAAAGGTATTATTTTATCTAGGTGTTACGATCTACCTTTACGGCAAAGTTTCCAGTAGATATTAACGATAAGAGTTAATTGTTTAATTAAGCTTTGCGACAAAGCTTCCACTTAACCTCACAAATTAATTCATGGAATAAGCACAAGAACTAGAGAAACATAAAACTGCATTAAGAACGGAATCTCAAAACATAAGTCACAATATGCGAAACCCTAAACTAACTTAGGAATTTAGCTACACATGATGAAAATAAAACCCATAATGAAAGTAGAAAAATCTTCTCTCTCGTCTAAACCGTTCGTCTTCTCCAGAGCCGTCTTGGTCTTCGTAGAATATGAGATGATTGAAACCCTAACCCAAACATCTTATTTATAGCAAAAAGTAGGGTTTCCAAGTCAGATTTTTGGGCTTGATTTCCAAGTTTCGGCCTGCTGACGTCATCAAAACGCGTTGATGACGTCATCGCCGCGCCTCATGTAGACGTTAAGGCCGCTTCTCGCCTTGACGTTATCGGTAGTGGCCGCGTTTCCTTCAGACATTAGCGTCGAGCTAATGTATCTACGAGACGCGGTCCTCTCGGAGTCTGATTCCTCCTTTCTGCGCGCAGTTCTAACTTCGACTCTGGATTTAACCATCTAAATGACCTCGGTTGCTTTCTGTGTGAACTAGAGGGTTGTAGGGAATTGAGTTAGCTACGCAACGGCATGTATCTCGTATTTTTCTGATCAGCGGTCCATTCCCTGAACTCCATTGAACGTCCAAAGGTCTAATCTGCCATTGTGATGTTTTTGGCACAAAATGCCATCTTTTATGCGCGTTCCCTCCTAAAGCTTCCGAAACACCTGAAATGCAAAACCATACTAAAAAGTAAATGTTCGCATATAAAAGTGTCAAAATAAACGGGATTAGTTGATTCGACGAGTCGTATAGATACGACTCATCAAACCACCCCACACTTAAACTTGTTCGTCCCGAACAAGAACTAAGTCATAGAAGGAAAACAAATATAACACCACAATTTCTTCGACGTCCTGGATAGATGCTACATGAATATGAGTTGCTAGTCTAGACTCGCTTTTCTACGCATAACTCAATCGTTACTCAATTCATCATGCTCAACATAGAATTAATTTGATACATGTTACCTTTGAGCTGAAATTCAAACCAATTCGGATGAATGGGAGATAGTCCTCTTTAGACCCATGATCTGCATTTGCTGTTCTGAACTCTAGCTATATGGTTATACTTCATTGTTTTTTCTTGTACGTGATTCATTCGAACTTCAAGGTTTTTGAGTTTTTTTTTCTTTTGTTGGACAGCTTTTGTAGTGACTTTCTTTGGCATTTGGCTCTTGATGTATGACTGATGCACTTCACTTTTTTCTTGTATAAAACTTCACAACGTGGCTGATTTTTCTTGAGCTTTGCTCCTTTATGGTGAATAGCTTGTCCTTTTATTCTTTCTTTTGAAGGAGGTCCAATCATCGCCCGCAAGCATATGGAAATACCTCCTCGCTCTTTCTCATCCTCGACCTTTTTGACGCGAGTCAAGATGGGGGCCGTCCACCAGTTTTCCCGATTACTTCGGACTAGAGATAGGACGGTCTATTTTCCCGTCCCGCCTACCTACATAAACGCTGCAGTGGCGGAGCAAACTCAGAACCAATAAGTCTCCAAGTGCTAGCCTCCACGAAATCCACATAACCATATAACTCGAAATTCGATCCTTTGAATGCTTCGTCAAGTCTCTCTAGGACATTTCTATCAACTCCACATCCCTGTTTATTTCAACTTAGTAGGTTAAATTCACATGTAGAAGCACAATTCAGATTTCACGAGAGAAATACATCTAATCAGTATCTTCTGTTTCACATCATCTGAATTCAATACTGCATATCCAGGAAATAGACAGAAACTTTCAACTTTTCAAAAAAACATTTTATAAAGGAAACGTGCTGACACAGTGCAATATGCAAGAAAAATAAACGTGCTGACACAACTGACTGACTGACTCTCCCACCCCACACTTTTGAACCAAGCCGTGTCCTCACGGTACGACTTAAATTCAAAGACACAACAATGCAAGACACGCAAACGTAGGGAAAAACAAATAGAGAATAAAAGTGAACAGGCACTCCCCTCGTTTCTTCGCGTGATGGTGAGAATTCTGGTCAAACGAATCGGTCAACGCTGGTCAATGGTCCACCGCGATCGCGTGCGATATAGACGTTAACTTAATGTTAACACCGAACGCGGCCAGCTAATGTTGAGTGTTGACGCGATTCGCACTGAGTTGCACCTGTTTCCTGCATGAAAACATCTCTTTTCCCAAAAAACAATGTGAAAAACATGACTCAAGATTCAAACAAACATAAAACGAAATAAAAAATGAGAAAAACAAAATTTTTGCCGGGCTGCCTCCCTGCGAGCGCCTTTATTTTACGTCGTTGGCTCGACGATACCTCGATAGGGATCACAAGTTAGGATCACATGGTCATGTGAGGTCAAACTTCGCCTCAGCTACTCCTTCAATCTGCCCAAAATCCTCATATAATGGTGTGCTCGCGTCTACTCTCCATCGATCAGGCGGGTTAGCCTTCACGGCTTCACATCGTCCCTAGTTTTCGTGGACATTCTGCTCATAGCCGCTGGCCTAGCTGCACAACCAGTCTCGTCCGGTAGGTAAGGAGATATGGCAGCAAGATATGGTGTGTGCACAATGTCCGGTGGTTTCTTCATGCATGGACGGTCAGCATCCTCATAAATGTGCAAATTTGATGTCTTGCCACCAAACGCAAGTGACAGCCAGCCTGTGTCCATATCAATCTTGGTTTTAGAGGCAAAGAGGAATGGACGTCCCAAAATAAGTGATGGAGGATCGTCGTTTCGAGCATCTCCCATCTGCAAAACATAAAAGTCTGCAGGAACAATGAGGTCTCCTACATGGAGTGTTAGATCCTCTAGCAAACCAACTGGACGAATACCAGATTTATCTCCTAACTCTACGAACAGTTTAGGAGGTTTTAACGGTCCCAGTCTCAAAGAACAATACGATGAGTAAGGCATAGCATTGATGGCAGCACCCAAATAAATTAAACAATGATGTATTAAGGTCTCACCAACACCGCAGGTGACTGTGAAGGCGCCTAGGTCCTTACACTTTCGAGACGGTGCCTCATGACTCGTTGCATGTGGGCGCTCCATCGTTGGGACTTTTGGCACATGCTTCGCCTCCAACTCATTTTCCAGCTCATCCTTATCGATCACATGGCCTTCGGGAGCTCTTACCTGCACAGAAAACGGAAGGGAATGATTAGTTTTGGAACACGCATCAGTGAGGACCGTGTTCTGCCTTGACGTTAGGACCGCGTCTTGTTCAGACATTATCGGCGCGTCTTGTTCAGAAATTAACGTCGAGCTAATGTCCATTGTGGGCGCGGTAAGCACTGTCTCTGACTCGTTTTCTTGGTTTTCTACACCCGTTTCGTCTTCCACTGCCAATATATTGATATTCCCTCTCGGATTAAGGATGGTCTGCGATGGTAGCTTTCCTGGATCACTCTTCAGCTCAAAATGGTCGGGGCTATCTGGGACATCTGCTTTGACAGTTCTGCAATATCTCCATCGGTCTTCGAAATGACTCGGGCTAATTGCTGGGTGCTAGCTGCCAGCTCCTTCACTACGTCTTCCAGAGACTTGCTGGAACTCTGATTACTAGGGCCTGCCTGGTTGTAGTCCTGCCCTCGCTGCTGATACTGATTCTGGTTATTGTAGCTGCCCTAATGTTGACGATATGGTGGGCGATAGTACTGCTGCTGGGGTGCATGATTCTTGTAATGTTGGAATTCACCCACTGCATTGATATTTGGCCTGTGTATGCTCCTGTAAACTGGTGCAGGCATCCGTCTTATGATTAGTTGCGCCGCAAAATTCGCAAGGCTTCACCTGGACCATCTGATTCATCATGAGCTTCTGCACCATCTCTTTCATCTGTTTAATCTCCTCAGTCATCTGATTTGTTGGGGTCTCAGCCTTTGCAACGTTTTTAGTCCGGCTGGCATCTTCTCTGAACCTAGCATTCTCGGCCACTTCAGCTATCAAATTCCGTACTCCTGCTGGGGATAAAATTCATGATCGTGCCTCCAGCTGAGGCATCTAGAAGCATCCTGTCGAGAGGCCTCAACCCATCCAGCAAGTACTCGTTTATCAGCTTCTTAGGGACTCCCAAGTTACAGCAGCTTTGTTCTAGGGCATTGAATTTCTCCACATAGTCATACATCGACTCATTAGGCCCCTGCCTGACATCCTGTAGCTGTTTGCGAACCTGCATCGCCCTGGCAGCTGGGCAGTATTTGGCCAAGAACTTCTTTTGCATCTGGTCCCATGTCCTGATGCTGCCTGGAGGAAGAGACAAAAACCAAGCGTGAGCAGCATCAGTCAAGGAAAAATGAAAAGCCTTTTGTTTGAAATTCTCCACTGAGACTCCGTATGGTCGGAGAGTCTGGCAGATGCCATGAAGGGTCTGCAGATGCTTGGTGGCTGACTCTCCTTGTTATCCTGAGAACTTCGGCAGATAGTGCACTACCGCAGTCTTGATCTCTATCTCAGCTAATTCTGGCCCCTAATCGATGCACCAAGAGTGGTTCTGAAAGTCAGGAGCAGACAACTCCTTCATGATGGGCTCGGAATAGTATTCTTCATCTTCTTCCGCCCCTCTATGAATAGGTGGCTGCGGTGGTGGCGGTGGAGGCGACTGCCTCGCACCAGCACCATTCTGTACATGTGCCCTCTAATTCAGTTGTCGAGCCTGCCCGACTGCACGGTTGCGAGCACGGAAGATTATCTCAGGATCCTCGTAGAACGGAGGCACGTCCTCCTTAATCGGGGCGATCTCATTGCTGTTGTCATTATCACCAACCAGACTACCTGCGCGAGAGATAGTGAAACAAGTAGCAAGCACGAAAAATAGCTAAATAAGATAAATAAAATAAACAGAAAATAAAATAAAAAACGAAACAACTTCACCGAAGCGCAGTTCCCCGGCAACGGCGCCACTTAAATTTATAATCTCCTGCAAACAACTAGCTAGTGGCAAGCAGGGTCGAACCCCAGAGAGCTGGTTGTTGAAGTTGTATCTGAAAAACAATTAAAGAAGGGGGGTTTTTAGCAGTAAAGAGTGCAAGAGAGAGAAATAACAGAAGGCTTCCAATAAGAGAGAATATTCAACTTAGGGTTTCTATTATGACATGTTTATCATAGATATCTAATGATCAAATCTTTGTTTCTTAGTGTGGAATTCTGACAAAGGTAATTCCTAAAGTATCCCGACAAAGGTGATATAACACATCTAACCCGACCAATGGTTAGATTTCTAGTTCTTTCCTAAACACAATAATCCGACAAAGGTATTATTTTATCTAGGTGTTACGATCTACCTTTACGACATAGTTTCCAGTAGATATTAAGGATAAGAGTAAATTATTTGATTAAGCTTTACGACAAAGCTTCCACTTAACCTCACAAATTAATTCATGGAATAAGCACAAGAACTAGAGAAACATAAAACTGCATTAAGAACGGAATCTCAAAACATAAGTCACAATATGCGAAACCCTAAACTGACTAAGGAATTTAGCTACACATGATGGAAATAAAACACATAATGAAAGTAGAAAAATCTCTCGTCGAAACCTTGCGTCTTCTCCAGAGCCGTCTTGGTCTTCGTAGAATTTGAGATGATTGAAACCCTAACCCAAACATCTTATTTATAGCAAAAAGTAGGGTTTCGAAGTCTGATTATTGGGCTTGATTTCCAAGTTTCGGCCTGCTGACGTCATCAAAACGCGTTGATGACGTCATCGCAGCGCCTCGTGTAGACGTTAAGGCCGCTTCTCGCCTTGACGTTATCGGTACTAGCCGCGTTTACTTCAGACATTAGCGTCGAGCTAATGTCTCTACGAGACGCGGTCCTCTCGGAGTCTGATTCCTCCTTTCTGCGCGCAATTCTGACTTCGACTCTAGATTTAGTCATTTAAATGACCTCGGATGCTCTCGGTGTGAACTAGAGAGTTGTAGGGAATGGAGTTAGCTACGCAACGGCATGTGGGTCTTATTTTTCGGATCAGCGGTCCATTCCGAGCGCTCCGTTTAACGTCCAAAGGTCAAATCTCCCATTGTGATGTTTTTTGCACAAAATGCCATCTTTTACGCGCGTTCCCTCCTAATGCTTCTGAAACACCTGAAATGCAAAACCATACTAAAAAGTAAACGTTCGCATATAAAAGTGTCGAAATAAACTGGATTAGTTGATTCGACGAGTCGTATAGATACCAATTCATTTGGCTGATGAGTTGCTACTTGGCGGACCAGTACACTACCGTTGGATGTATTCGTTTGAGCGTTTCATCTACCGTCTTAAACAGTTGGGCCAAAAGGGAACAGAGCTGAGGTGGAATCCATTATTGTTAACGCGTACATACAGCTGGAGACTTCATATTTGGGATCCGACTACCTAGATCCGGAGTTAACAACGACCGGGAGACGCCTAAAACGAAATGAAGTTGCGACAGAAGATTTCGATGATCCTCATATTTCTATTTACAATTACCCATGAGTTGGTGGCAGCACAATTACTCGGAGGGTTTTGGACACCCAAGAATTTAAAAAAGCCACTCATTACATCTTTAGCAACACGCCTGAATTTGAACAATATTTGGCATTTTTTTGAGACCGCTTAAGACAAAGACGCCCGCGATTCAATGATCAGCAAATCTACAATACTATATTAAGGGAATTTCCTGAATGGGTGCATTCTCATGTAAGTGTAATCAACGTATATTACATTTAATTATGTACCAAATTAATATGTACTTACAATTTCATGTTCATCTAAACTATTATGTTCAGGTTTCGGAGCTTGGAGAAACATTACCACTACCACAGTGGGTTCACGCCTTGTCCGCTTGATTTCAATCTGACGTTGCATGTTCGGCAACATACAAAGTCAACAACTACAAATTTCACATTGAAAGCCATGGTGAAGGGAGGAACACGGTTAACAGGAATGTTTACGTGAAAGGAACAGAGGGTTTACACTACTACGGGGTGATTGAAGAAATAATTCATATGAGATGTAGAACCAACTATAGCCTAAAGGTTGTCTTGTTCAAATGTCGTTGGTATGACCCTCAGTTTGTTAAGTCATACCCGTCTAACTGGATTGTCATCGTGAACACTCATAGATCCTACCCCCATTACGACCCTTACATTCTTGCCGAGCAAGCGGTGCAAGTTTACTATGTGACATTTCCGGGATTAGCCGGAAAAAGTAATCAGGGTTGGGTTGCAGTTTGTCCTGTAAAACCAACAAACGCAATCGACATGGAAGTAGCAAATGTTTCGTTCCAAGATGAGGATCAAGTCGGATCTGAGATGCATGTAATCAACGAAATTGGATCATATGGGAACCTCGCTGATGATGAGGTTTACGAGTACACCCAAGAAGACCGCAACGACGATCACATAACTGATAATCCAGATACCGAAGAGGAGTCTGACGAATCCTCGTGAAGTCATACATTTCCAAATTTATTAAAATGATGTACAGTTATGGTATGTTTTTTATGTGGAAATTTTTTAAACTCAATTAAAGAAATCTTAAAATACGAAATACAAATTTTAAGGATGAAATAACTTAATTAATGTTATTTATCGCACTGAGATGGAAAACAATTTTTACTGATAATAAAGATGCTTTTAATGTATAACGATTTTCAAGAAAACTAGTAATTACATTTCCACAGAACTGGTAATTACAGAGCGCTTACTACATAGGCGCCGTATAAAGTTGCAAAAACTACAGCGCTTAGTAGATAAAGCACTGTTTTACTGTAATTAAGACATCGCCTACTTTCAAAAGCGCTGTCATATGGGTATCTAAAAATTCACCCGCCATATTCTCCCCCGAAACACAAATATTTATTTAGAAAAATATATACTATTTACACTAAAATAACGGTTGTTTGACGTATATACGACAGAATAAGTATCTGTATGTTTGATCAGATTGTTTAATAAGTCAAAATTCAGCGCGACACACAAACCCTTCTCCTTCCAAAACAATCCACCGTTTTACTCCGACGAATTCTTCAAGTGATTTCGACCGATTTTGGAACCCGGGTTCGTCCGACAGGTATGCCAAAGTCGCCGTCAGCTTTCCAATTCTTCATTTCCGTTGCCCTACGAATCTGTCGGTGACTTTGTTTGTGTTCGAATGTGATGCGTTTGTTTGTGGTCGAAAGTTCCACGTTTATTTTTGGTAAGAAAATGTGATGCGTCAGGTTGATTGTTGTGTAAGAAAATGTTGTCTCAAAAACGGGTTCCTTTGATTTGTGTTTGTTGATTCGTGTTTGTTTTAGTAATCTTTTGGAACCTTCTGCTTTTAAATGCGTCAGGTTGTTTGGTGTTTGTTGATTTTAAATGATATTGAAAGTGGCCGAATGTTACCCTTTTATTTCTTCATTGGTAAATGACTATGTCTGTTAGAAATACTTGTTCAAATCTGTGTTTGAAACATTTCCAACTATGTGTATGACGCATTTGTTTGATTGATCATTTGTTTGTTTTAGTAATCTTTTAGAACCTCCTGCTTGTATGCCACCTCCATGTATTTGCTGTACTAAATACATTATAATTTGTGGTAGGGTATATGGCACCACTCAAGCGTAATGTACCCGGTAAGGGGAATACCGGCACTGGTAGGGGTACTGGGAGTTCATCACAAACGAGGCTGACCGACATACGCCAACCGAGACAATTGAGCCAGGACATGCAACGTCCACAATCGTCAATTGGGGACACACGTCAAACTCGCGATGTGTACATACCTTCTGTGCCTGTACTGGAGCCTACCCCTGCGAGACAATTGGGCGAATACATGCAACGTCGACCATCGTCAATCGGGGACACACATCCAACTCCGGAAGTGTACATGCCTTCTATGCCTGTACAGGAGCCTACCCATGCTCCCATGGATGACGACAGAACCATACCACCAGTGCATGAATACGACTTCGACAAACTGCTGGCAGATTTGGTGGAGGAGTCGACGAGCAACAGGGAGGTTGGCGAGGGAGCCAAAGGGAGGGACTCACCTTCGGCAGATGAATATGATCAGGATGATACACTTCGGCCAGAGTTTGTTAGAGGAGGGACTTCGGCCGATGGGGGACTCGGTGAGGAGACACCGTTGGGTTCGATGCCAGAGGATGATCGGTCTTGGATCGTTCCAGCTGGGGATGACAAATGTCAAACTTGTATTTTTTTCAGCTTTGACCCGCCTTCAGCTGTTAACAAAATTGGGCTGTAATGTATTGGGCCTGGTTTTAAGGTTGGTTGGACCACACTCGGGACGTTGGATCCACAAGCTCCGGTGAAGTGCTTTCAACACTTTAAGGTAAAATGTTGCAAAATTTGTATTAACGTGAAATTTTTCGTTAAATTGTGCTACATGGAAATATGTTTTCGATTCCATAATTTCAGGTTTCTATTAAATTTTTCTGAACACAACTATGTTATGTACATGTGGAGCTTGTACCGGTGGGTTCCGATCCACCACGACCAAATTGAGGCCAACTTCAGGAAGAAGGCGGCTAAGATTCTCCAAGATACCTGGAAAGGCTTGCGATCCGAGAAGACTAAAGGCCCCAAATGGTTAACGGAACATCACAAAGTTGCGGGAAAAACTCGATTTAACACGGACCCATCATTCATAGCCCGTAGTGAAAAGAAAAAGAAAACTTATTTGGCCCAGCATGCCAGAAACGGTCCAGCCTTGCACACTTTCACATGCCAAATATGGTAATACATAATATTTAAATTTAATTCTAGTTTCAATGTCATGTATAAATAACACGTTTTGCATTAAATGTGCAGGAAAAGAAAAATCAAGGACAAGTGTTGCCAACTAATATGTTTGACAAAAAATACAAGCGGAAGGATGGGACGTATTTGATACCCGACGCGGAGAACAAAAGGGTATTACACTTATATATTTTCTGATTACACTAGTTTGGTAATAAATTTAAGTTATAGTTACATTTAATTTGTTAGTTTCCTGTATTCACAATTTTTTGTTTCCCAACTAAACATTTAATGTTATTTGAAAAATGTGCAGAAACAGCTCGCTGATGCTGAAGCTTTGGTTATAAAGAATCACGACGGAAGGGTACTGGAGGAGGAGCTGGTAGAGGCCTCTACGACTATCATGGGGGTGAACCCGAGGTCGGGGATACCGTATCTGTATGGCCCTACAGCGACATTGGTGTCGGACAAGTTCTCTCCAATGGGCAGCCAGTCGTGTGCGAGCTCGCAAAGATCGAGGGCCCGACCATCGGACGAGTACACTCAGGATCTGAGGCCGCGTTTAGAGTGCATGGAATCCCGGCAGGAGGCTGAGATGAGAAGCATGAAGGACAGCATAGATTGACTGACTCAAATGATGCAAATGCAGGCTGATATGCTGAAGATGCTCACTCCTGGATACTAGCCACCCTCTAGTCAAAGCCCGAATGGAAACAACCGCGGTCCGGCTAATAAGAGATCGGAAGAAGACAATCGCAGAGATTAGACAATTTTCATTGACTCGACTTTTTGTGTTTTTATCATCCAACATTTTATACTAAATATGGGAATTTAGTATTTGGAAAACATGAAATTGCATTAAGAAAAGAGTCTCAAAACATAAGTCACAATAAACGAAACCCTAAACTAAATTGAGAGTTTAGCTACACATCATTGAAATAAAAACACAAATATTCATGATGAAAGTAGTAGAAATCTCTTCTCTCGTCGAAAGCTTCGCCTTCTCCTCCAGAGCCTTATTTGTCTTAATAGAATGATGGGATGTTGAAATTCATAGAAACCCTTCTCCAAACCTTAATTTATAAGTTTTGGGTTTCAGTATCTGTTTTTAGGCCAAATTGCCAATTTTCGAACTTGCTGACGTCATCAAAATGGGTTGCTGATGTCATCACCGCGCTTAAAGAAGACGTTACAGGCACTCCCAGCATTGACGTTAACGGTACTAGCCGCGCCCAGCGTTGACGTTAGCACAGTGGCTAATGTCTTCTTTAGGCGCGACCCACACTGACTTGGTTTTACTTTCTGCGCGCCAGTTCTGACTTCGACTCAAGATTTGACCTTCCAAATGACCTCGGTGTGAACTAGAGAGTTGTAGGAAAATCTGTCAGCTACGTGTCGGCATGTAGCTCATAACTTTTAGCTCAGCGGTCAATTCCCAGCACGTCGTCGAACCTCCGAAGGTCTGATCTGCCATTGTGGTGTTTTGGGCATGAAACGCCGTCTTTTATGCATGTTTCCTCCTAGACCTTCCGAAACACCTGAAATGAAAAACCATACTAAAAATTAAATGTTTGCATATAAAAGTGTCGAAATAAATGGGATTAGTTAGTTCGACGAGTCGTATAAATACGACTCCTCAAACCATCCCACACTTAAACTTGTTCCTCCCACACAAGAACAAGTCATAGAAGGAAAATAAATATAACATCACAATTTCTTCGACGTCCTAGATAATGCTATATGAACATGAGTTGCTTGTCTAGATTCAGCTTTTCTATGCATAACTCAATCGTTACTCAAATCATCATGCTCAACACAGAATTAACTTGATACATGTTACCTTTGAGCTGAAATTCTTATTAATTCGGATTAATGGGAGATAGTCCTCTTTATACCCATGATCTGCACTCACTATCCCGAACTCTAGCTATACGGTTATACTTCATTGCTTTCTCAGGCACATGATTCATTCGAGCTTCAAGGTTTTTGAGTTTTTCTTTCTTATTTTGTTGGACAACTTTTGATGTAGTGACTTTCCTTAGCCTTTGGCTCTTGATGTATGAATGATGTACTTTACTTTTCTTTGTATAGAACTTCACCAATTGGCTGATTTTTTCTTGAGCTTTGCTCCTTTATTTTGAACAGCTTGTCCTTTTCTTCTTTTTCTTTCGAAGGAGGTCCAATCATCGCCCGCAAGCATATGGAAATACCTCCCCGCTCTTTCTCATCCTCGCCCTTTTTGGCGCGAGTCGAGATGAGGGTCACTCACCTTTTCCCGGTTACTTCGGACTAGAGATAGGACGGTTTGTTTTCCCGTCCCACCTACTTACATAAACGCTACAGTGGCGGAGCAAACTCTGAATTATAAAACTCGAAGTGCTTGCCTCCACAAAATCCAACAACCATATAATTGGAAATCCGGTCCTTTGAATGCTTCGTGAAGTCTCTCTAGGACGTTTCTATCAACGCCGCATCCCTGTTTATCTCAACTCAAAAGACACGTAGTGGGTTAAATAAACATGTAAAAGCACAATTCAGATTTCACGAGAGAAATACAATATAATCAGCATCATCTATTTCACATCATCAACATCCAATACTGCATACCCAGAAAATAGAGAGAAACTTCATACTTTAAAAAAAATTCAAAAGGAAATATGCTGACACAGTGCATAATGCAAGAAAAATAAACATGCTGATACAACTGACTAACTGACTCTCCCACTCCCCACTTTTGAACCAAGTCGTGTCCCTACGGTACGACTTAAGCTCAAAGACACAACAATGCAAGACAGACAAACATATAGGAAAAGGTAAAGATCAAAGTGAACAGGTAGTCCCCTCGTTTCGTCGTGCAATGATGAGAATTCCGGTCAAACGAGTCGGTTAACGCTGATCTGTTTCCATGTCAATCTTGGTCTTAGTGGCAAAGAGGAATGGAAGTCCCAATATAAGTGCTGGTAGATCATCATCTCTAGCATCTCCCATCTGCAAAACATAAAAGTCTGCAGGAACAACAAGGTCTTCTACATGTAGGGTCAGATCCTCAAGCAAGCCAACAGGACGAATACATGATTTATCTCCTAATTCTACCTACAGCTTAGGAGGTTTCAACGGACCCAATTTCAGAGAACAATATAAAGAATAGGGCATAGCATTAATAGTAGCACCCAAATCGATGAAACAGTGGTGTATAAGAGTCTTACCAACACAACAGGTGACTGTGAAGGCACCTAAGTCCTTGCACTTTCCAGGTGGTGCTTCTTGACTCGTTGCAAGTGGGTGCTCCATCGTTGGATCTTTTGGCTCATGCCTCACCTCCAATTTGCCTCCTAGCTCATCCTTGATGATCACTTGGTCTTCCGGAGCACTAACCTACACAGAAAATGAAAGCGGAGAGTCAGTTTTGGAATGTGCCTCAGTGCGGGTCGCACACGCTTCATACGTTATGGCCGCTCCCGACTTTGACATTAATGACGTCTCGGCTTCATATATTAGCGTCCAGCTAATGTCTTCGTTGGGCGCGATCGGCATTGTCTCAGGCTCCTTTTCGCTATTTTTTGCCCTCGATTCATCTACCACTGCCAATGTATTGACGTTTCCTCTCGGGTTAGGCACTATCTGCAACGGTAGCTTTCCTGGATCTCTCTTCAACTCAAAAATAGTCTGAGCGAAGTTGGACATCTGCTTAGCCAGCTTCGCTAATGATCCATCGGTCTTTGCCTGATGCGCGTCGTTCCTAGCCTGCTTTTTCTGCATCGTAGTGGCTAATTGTTGGGTGCTAGCTGCCAGCTCCTTCACTACGTCTTCCAGAGACTTGCTGGAACTCTGATTGCTAGGGCCTGCTTGATTGTAGCTCTGCCCTCTATGCTGGTACTGATTCTGGTTACTGTAGCTACCCTGTTGTTGACGATAAGGTGGGCGATAGTATTGTTGTTGGTGAGGTTGTTGGGGTGCATGGTTATTGTAATTTTAAAATTCACCCACTGCATTAACATATCCATGTTCCTCTTCCTGCAAACTGAGGCACGAATCCGTCTTATGGTCAGTAGCAGAACAGAATTCATATGCCTTTACCTGAGCTATCTATTTGGTTATTAAAACCTTCATCATCTCCTTTAGCTCCTTCAGCTGATCAGACACTGGTGTCCCAGCCTTTGCAACGCTTCTGGTCCTGCTGAATTCTTCTTAGCGGCTGACCTCCTCTCTGAATCTGGCATTCTCGGCCAGTTCAGGTATCAAATTCCTTACTCTTACTGGGGATAAATTCATGATCATGCCTCCAGCTGAGGCGTCAAGAAGCATCCTATCGAGTGGTCTCAACCCATCCAGCAAGTACTCGATTTTCAGCTTCTCAGGCACTCCCAGATTGTAGCAGCTCTGTTCTAGGGCATTGAACTTCTCCAAATAGTCATACATCGACTCATTAGGCCCCTGTCTGATATCCTGTAGCTACCAGCGAACTTGCATCGCCTTGGTAGCTGGGTAGTATTTAGCCAAAAACTTCTTCTACATCTGGTCCTACGTCCTGATGCTACCTGGAGGAAGAGACAAAACCAAGCATGAGCTGCTTCAGCTAACGAAAAGTGAAAAGCTTTCAATTTAAAATCTCCACTGAGACTTTGTATGGTCGAATTGTCTGGCAGATGCCGTGAAAGCTCTGCAAATGCCTGGTGGCTGACTCTCCATGTCGCCCTGAGAACTTCGGTAGGTGGTGTACTACTACAGTCTTGATCTCTATTTCTTGGGTGCCTGGCCCCCCGTAGACGCACCAAGGTATATTCTGAAAATTTAAGGCAGACAGCTCCTTCATCGTGTGGGCTGATACAGCTCCATCTGATCATCACCACCTCCGTCGTTCTCGTTGATGTTATCACCAACCACACTACCTGCACGAGACATTGCGAAACAAGTAGCAAACACACAAAAAACTAAAACAAAAAAATAGCTTCATCGAGGCACAGCGGTGCCAAAATTTGACGCGTCGTCTGATGCGTCAAACTTAAATTTATATTTCCTGCAACTACTAGCTAGCAGTAAGCAGGATCAAACCCAAGGGAACTAGTTGTTGAAGCTGTATCAGTAAACAATTAAAGAAAATGGGGGGGGGGGGGGGTTTGAGTGATTGTGAGTGCAAAAGAGAAAATAGCAAGGAACTTTCAATCAGAGAGAACATTTAGCTTATGGTTTCTATTGTGACACATTTACCATAGATTTATAATGATCAAATCTTATGTTTCTAAGTGTGGTTGTTCCGACAAAGGTAACTACCCTAGTATCCCGACAAAGGTGATACGTCACAATCTAACCCGACAAAGGTGTTAGACTTCTAGTTCTTTCCTAAACTCAATAATCCGACAAAGGTATTACTAAGGATAGGTGTTACTATCTACCTTTACGACAAAGTATCCGACAGATGTTAACGGTAAGAATTAATTGCTTGATTAAGCTTTTCGACAAAGCTTCCACTTAACCTCACAAATTAATTCATGTGACCGGCATAATCAGAATCTCCATAGCCTACCAAGCCAGCATTAGGATCATAATTTTGAAAAACTAGGACTATGTCTTTGGTTCCACTTAAAGCAGGTACTTCATGGCCAACCAGTGTTTTTCACTTGTATTGGACATGAATCTGCTCAAAACACTGATGGAGTAAGTCAGGCCTTGTATACAACATGGCATACATAACTGACCCAGGTGCAACATCATAGGGGACATTAGCCATTAATTGTTTTTCATCTTCATTAGAGGGGCAATCAGCTTTGGAGAGCTCAAGATGCCCTCCTACTGGGACAGGGAAGGTTTGACATTTAGCATAGAAAACTTAGTTAAGACCTTATTGATGTAAATAGTTTGTGATAAACAGATGGTCCTAGATTTTCTATATCTGATTATTTTTACTCCAAGGATCTTTTGGGCACTGCCAAAGTCCTTCATATCAAAGTTTTGTTTGAGCGTTTTCTTAACAGTCTCGATGGCAAGTTTAGACTTACATATCAGCAAAATATCATCAACATAAAGCATCACATAGATAGGGGAATCAGTATTCAGCATTTTCAAATAGAGACAGCTATCATATTTGCTTCTAGTGAAGGCAAGGGAAATCATACACCATTGCCAAGGGGACTTTTTCAGTCCATATATTGATTTGTTCAACAGGCAAACATACTCAGGATGATTTCTATCCTCAAAGCCTATAGGTTGTCTCATATAAATTGTTTCATGCAAGTCCCCATGTAAAAACACTGTCTTTACATCCATTTGTTCTAACTCTAAGTCATAAACAGCCACCATAGCAATCAAAAGTCTCATAGTTTTCTATTTAACAACTGGAGCAAAAATTTCAGTATAATCAATTCCTTCTTTTTGTGTAAAGCCCTTAGCAACTAACCTAGCCTTAAATCTAGGTGGATCACTAGGACTATTTCCCTCTTTCAGTTTAAAAATCAATTCACAGTCAATAGTTCTGGCTTTTTCAGGTTTTGGAATCAATTTCCAAATGTCATTAGCATACATGGATTAATTTCCTCAGTCATAGCAATCTTCCATTCATTAGCATTTCTACTAGTAATGGCTTGCTTATAAGTTTCAGGAACAACAGTCTCAATTGATCTAGCAGCAACAAGAGCTAATTCAGCAAGATCATTCATAGCATAATTCTCAGCCAAGTTAGCATACTTCCTATTAGGTTTGGGAATTCTGGGTACTCTATCCCTAGATAGCAAGTAATCCCTAACATGTAAATCACTAACAGTAGTGGGATTATTCCTAATTTGGGAATCATTCTTAATGTGAGAATCACCTGAGGTTATGGGAACCTCAGGATTATCCTCAATAGTAGGGGAAGCATGCCTAGCAATAGCATCAATATCAACAGGGGAAGTAGCAGCATCAACATCAACAGCAGCAGAAGCATCATTGGTAGGATTTAAAAGAATAGTTAGATGCACTTACTTCTCCCCCACCTGATTGGTGTGGATGCTTATTACCTGGTGAGTTTGAGCGACCTTGGGGCACAAATGTTACCTCATTCTCCATCTCTGGCATCTCCAAGTCCAGTAACTGGCCTCAGTCAGCTCCTGAAGGCTCACCCGGGTCATCAGTAGGATAATAAACAGGGTGAACTGGAGGGAGAAAACTGGTCACACTTTGAGGTGTGCCAATAGTGTTACCAACACAGTTTAGTTTAGACTTGAAGTAATAATCATCTTCATTAAAGGTAACACTTCTAGATACAATAACCTTGTATCCCCCTGGTTGAATTAATAGTATTTTATAGCCTCTGACACCCTCAGGGTAGCCAATCATGATCCCCTTTTGAGCCCTTGGCTGCAATTTCCCTTGGGAAATTTGGGTGTAGGCTGTGCAGCCAAAAGGTCTCAAATGACCAAGGCCTGGTGGTTTACCAGTCCATAGTTCCTGGGGAGTCTTGAAGTCTATCACAGATGATGGACTTCGCAGTGATGACTGCTTCACTCCACAATGAAGGCTTAAGACATGAGGTTATCATCATACATCTAGCCCTCTCTAAAAGGGTTCTATTCATCCTCTCAGCAGTCCCATTCTGCTGTGGGGTACCAGGGACAGTTAGATGCCTTCTAACTCCATTTTCAGAACAAAATTGATCAAACAGTTTGTTGCAAAACTCCAAACCATTATCATTTCTTAGGCATTTTAGTTTCAAGTTTGTTTGACTCTCAACCTTGGTTTTCCACATTTTAAAATGTTCAAAAGTCTCATCCTTAGTTTTTAACAGATAGTCCCACACTTTTCTAGTAAAATGATCAATTAAAGAGAGGAAATAATGCCTTCCTCCTACTGTGGCAACCTGAGAAGGCCCCCACAGATCAGAGTGAACATATTCCAGATGTTTATTAACCTTAAATGTTGATTTACGAAAGGGATGTGAAGTCTTTTTACCAAGGACACAGTTTTCACAAAATTTCTAGTCAATAGTTTGAGAATCAATAAGACCAGATTTATACAAGTGTAAAAGACCTTTATTACCAATGTGACCAAGTCTGGTATGCCATTTCTGAGTATCTTTTAAAGCCTTTTGTTCATCAACTGTGTTAATTTCAGGTGAGAAAACTACATGGTATAATCCACCTTTATTAATGTTTTTTATCACAGTTTTGTTATCTTTAATAACCTCTCTAATCCCATTATGAGTATTAATGTGACAGCCAAGAATATCAAACTTAGATTCAGACAAAAGACTCCTTCTTAAGTTAGGCACACAACCAACATTTTGCACAGTTCTAATAACACCTTAATGCATTCTTAAGGAAACTTTACCAACTCCCTTAATTTGCAATGTGGTCTGGTCACCAAGCATGACTCCACCAACTTTGCATAGCTCCAGGGGGCTGAACAAATGCATGTGGGGAGTGGCATGCATGGTACATCCTGAATTCAAGATCCAAGAGTTACCAGCATCATCGTTGGTGGCCATAAGTAGTTCCTCATTATACTGAGGCTTCTTTTCACACACATTACTTGTACTGGACTTATTATCAGTGTTTTTATCTTCTTTTCTCTTGAAACAATAGCCAATAGTGTGACCTAACCTTCCACAGTAGGTACACTTTAGGGGAGTAGAGGACTTATCATATTTTTTCTTTTCAGGATTCTTGTCATTTTGATTCTGATGAGTAGCCTTGTTAGGATGTTTCTTAGATTTCCCTTTATAGTTGTTTTTACCCTTAACAAACATAACCTCAGTTTAAGGATCAATTTTAGAGCCATTTTTAGATTTGAACACCCATAAGGTTTCATTCTTTTGACTAACAACTTCTATTATTTTAGAGACAGTCAAGTCATCTCTACCGTATTGTATGACATCTCTTAAGGTGTCAAACTGAGGGGAAGGGAATTAAGGAGGATCACAGCTTGGTGATCAGCCTTAATTTCATCATCACATCTTTTTAATTCTTGAGTCATCTTAAGAAAAACATCCAAGTTCTCTTGAAGACTGATGGAAACATCCATCTTAAATGTAAACAGTTTACATAATAGAGAAATTTTATTTGGGAGTGATTTTCCCGTAATAAATGTCTTCAAGAGCATCCCATAACTTTTTGGGATCAGAATGTTGCAGAACCTGCCTAGCAACATCATCAGTAAGCCTCATCGTTATTTCAGAATGAGCAATTTCCTTTAAGTCCTTTTGTTGTTGTTCAGAGGTGGGAGTTATCCACTCTTCACTGATAGCTCTATAACACCTTTCTTTGATGAAAATAGCCTTCATTCTGACTTTCCACATTGCAAAGTTAGAAGTGCCATCAAAGGGTTTAAGTTTAAGAGCATCAGCCATCCTAAGTGAAGGATCAAGGCCAAGATGCATAAGGGGAATAAAAGCAAAAGGCAAGGACCTTCAAGGACTGGCAAGAACTCTCAAGATCATTCCCTAACGGCTCTGATACCACGTTATAAAATGAGATTAAGCCAATGTATGTTAATTCCCCAAGTTCTCTTAGTCCAATTGTATAAACATTAGATGATTAACAATCAAGAAATGACATAACGTGATTGGGAAAACTGAAAGTAAATGACACAATCATTTTTTACGTGATTCGGGGGCTGCCCTACTCCATGGAGCCTTGGGGACGAGGAGACTCAAACCAATGATCCACTATATGTCAAAAAAGGTTAAAAGACTGGCACAAGTTCTAATGGTGATATTGCAAGCAATTCGGACTAAGGGATACCAATCCTATACACCACAACAAAGCAAGGAATGAATAATAGTAGAACTTCCCAGGTAATCGCTGAGAAGAACGCCGACCAAAAGTCCTCACTTCGGCTTCAATGCACAGCTTCTGGTGACCCTCACCGGCTAAATGAGACTCCACTCAAGTTGCTGGTCATACTCGGCTCGCCACAGTCTCTCGAACTCGTCAGGAATGACCTCGTCGATGAATATCAGGGAATGCTCGAAATCGCTCGAGAAATCTATCGCTCTCAGTTTTTGGCCTAATTCCCAATTTTGGGAATTTCTCGCGTTATAAGGCAGACGGGAGATGACGAGCCAAACGACTCCGTTTTATCCAAGCCCAAAAAAATAGATCTCGCGCTCAGCCCGAACGATGTCGTTCCACTTAAGCTCGAAATCTCGCGCTATCCAAAAATGTTGTCGTTCCCTTTAGTTCGGAATCACTCGCTTCTCCAAACGATGGCGTTTCACTTGAACTCCAAACGCTCACTTGGCGCCTTGGCAAAGCTGCGTCGTTTTGGCTAATGGAGGCTGGACTTAGGCTAAGGGAAATCCTAGTCCTGCCAACATCTAAACTAACATAATGCCTGCATTACATACATCACCAAAGGGCATTCTCCATTACACAAAATGGCTTACAACCTAACAAATGTATTAAAGTCTTACCTACACACAGTAAGTGACGTTGAATCCACAAGGATCCTTACACGTCACGGGTTGCTTTTTCTAGGTCATGCTAAAGGTGTTATCCCCCGACCACCACCTTGCGTGCTTTTGAATGCTTATGTGCATCAACTCTCTTCAACTTGAGTCCGTATTCAGTTTATTCCACATGGAAAGAGAGAAGGGAGAGTCAAAATAAATATTGACGTCAGGGTCTATTGGGCTTTGTAGAAATTATGTTTGTGTTGAAAAATAAATAAATTCTTCTCCATGGGGGCTAATTTCCTTATTGTCAGTGATAGTTGAGTGTCACTAATGGCCTGTCCGATTGAGCTGAAATTTGTATTGGTTAATTTAATTTATGTTATGTTAGCTTAATTTATGTTAATTTAATTTAATTTATGTTAATTTATGTTATGTTAGCTGAATTTAATTTAATTTATGTTAATTTAATTTAATTTATGTTATGTTAGCTTAATTTAATTTATTTTCATTTTTAAGTTCACCACCACGACCACGACCACCCACCACCACCCCCACCCACCACCCCCACCACCACCACTTTGGGAATGGACTTGTTTAACATAATTCCAGCTAACATAACATAAATTGTTTATTAAAAGCTAATACAAATTTCAGCTAATCGGACCGGCCGTTAATAAGCTCAGCTTTCGTCCATGACATCTTCATCTTCATTTTCATTGATCCCTTCCATAATGTCTGACGCTATCATATTTCGCACTAGATTCATTTGTGCTTTTCGATCTGGATCTAATATGTTTGAATCAGCTATACCCTGAGCCGCTTCAGCTTTTCGGTCTCTAGTTCTGCCGCAGTAGGCAACCCTTCATCCGTAAATTCAATTCCTGGCATATTATTCATTGCAACCCACGCTTTCCATTTTTCTCTACAAGTATGATAATGGTTCTTCAGTTGTCTCACTGTCATGGGATCCCTTGTTTGTGAGTTGAAGATCGTTTCAATCCTTTTCCAGTCAATGATTCTGTTGGGTCTGTACTCATTTAAAATTGTGAACAAACGTCGTCCTTCTTCGGTAGTCCAAAATCCCATTTTCCTACCAAAAAAACATGCTCTTATTTGAAATTTTTTTTAGAAAAACCCCAAACTCCAAATCTTCATCAAGTTAAACGAAAACTGGAATTATGCAGAAAGAAAAGTACGTATCATATTACCTGATGAAGACCACCGGTCATAAGCTCTCAAAAATTTTAATGTTTCATTCTCTTATGCATCACCTCTATTTATTAGAGATCACCATAACCACATACCGCCAATGTTGCCGACACAAAATTTGGACATATTTGGCCACTACCCTCTTTCACATTGCCCATTATTCGTCCACTACCATTTTTTCACTTTGCCCATTATTCGAGTAGCATGTGATAGAACAACACACTGATGGTGATGAGGATGATGTGATGCCAAAATCATTAATTTCCTCATCAATTGCTTCTCACGTAAATCCTAGCTAGTATCAGTGTGGTGGTTGTGGGTGAGGGTGGGGGTGGTGGTGGTAGTAGTTGTGGGTGGGGTGGTGAACTTAAAAATAAAATACAATTAATTTATAGTTTAATTTAATTTATGTTATGTTAGTTGAATTTAATTTAATTTATGTTAATTTAATTTAATTTATGTTATGTTAGCTGAATTTATGTTAATTTAATTTAATTTATGTTAATTTATGTTATGTTAGCTGAATTTAATTTATATAATACAAATTTAAAGTCAATCGGACAGGGCCTAAGTTGAGAGGAAAGCATGGATCAATATACAAGGGAAAATATCATGAGTATACGTAGTAGTCGAAGTGTCGAACGTAGTAAGCAAGAGAATGTTTCCATAAAGTGATACCGGCTGCATATTTCACTCTTGTCAGAAAGTCAAAGTTTTTGTTGTTGGTTGCCTGCGAACCTAGACATTCTAACCAATCAAGTTATATTTGATGTTTTTCTCTTCTCTTTTACATTTCTTTTTCTATGTCCGAGTATATATTCGACCATTGTACACATTTCCGTACACTATTCATATTTATTCTCAACCAAGCTTGTTTCTTTTTCTTTCAATTTGAACTATTGCACCAAATAGTTGGTGATTGGTGAAGCTACCAATAACTCATTTTGATTTGTTGATAATCTTTTATATTTTCGTTAAGTTCTAAGCTAAATAAAGGGTGTTTAAGTTCTAAAATGGTTTCGATCAACATAAAAAGAAGTCCTAAAATGGGTTTGAATGCATAAAAATCTCATAGAAAAATGAAAAAGACATAAGTTGATGATCTTGTAGGAGAAGAGTACCAACAAAAAATTTAACAAAAACGCGAAAGTATCAAAACCAGCTTGTTTTGTCTACGAAAAACTGACCAGCCAACATTAACCCTTCATTCATGATCCAAAACAAGCAAGAAACAAGATTAAGATCCAACAAGTTCAATGAATCCAATAAATTAATCTCATTACCTAGTAAATATGTCAGGAATCGGGATCGATGGTTAAATTTCATTTAGACGCTCACCGGCTAAATGAGACTCCACTCAAGTTGCTGGTCATACTCGGCTCGCCACAGTCTCTCGAACTCGTCAGGAATGACCTCGTCGATGAATAGCAGGGAATGCTCGAAATCGCTCGTCAATCGCTCGAGAAATCTATCGCTCTCAGTTTTTGACCTAATTCCCAATTTTGGGAATTTCTCGCGTTATAAGGCAGACGGAAGATGACGAGCCAAACGACTCCGTTTCATCCAAGCCCAAAAAAATAGATCTCGCGCTCAGCCCGAACGATGTCGTTCCACTTAAGCTCGAAATCTCGCGCTATCCAAAAATGTTGTCGTTCCCTTTAGTTCGGAATCACTCGCTTCTCCAAACGATGGTGTTTCACTTGAACTCCAACCGCTCACTTGGCGCCTTGGCAAAGCTGCGTCGTTTTGGCTAATGGAGGCTGGACTTAGGCTAAGGGAAATCCTAGTCCTGCCAACATCTAAACTAACATAATGCCTGCATTACATACATCACCAAAGGGCATTCTCCATTACACAAAATGGCTTACAACCTAACAAATGTATTAAAGTCTTACCTACACACAGTAAGTGACGTTGAATCCACAAGGATCCTTACACGTCACGGGTTGCTTTTTCTAGGTCATGCTAAAGGTGTTATCCCCCGACCACCACCTTGCGTGCTTTTGAATGCTTATGTGCATCAACTCTCTTCAACTTGAGTCCGTATTCAGTTTATTCCACATGGAAAGAGAGAAGGGAGAGTCAAAATAAATATTGACGTCAGGGTCTATTGGGCTTTGTAGAAATTATGTTTGTGTTGAAAAATAAATAAATTCTTCTCCATGGGGGCTAATTTCCTTATTGTCAGTGATAGTTGAGTGTCACTAATGGCCTGTCCGATTGAGCTGAAATTTGTATTGGTTAATTTAATTTATGTTATGTTAGCTTAATTTATGTTAATTTAATTTAATTTATGTTAATTTATGTTATGTTAGCTGAATTTAATTTAATTTATGTTAATTTAATTTAATTTATGTTATGTTAGCTTAATTTAATTTATTTTCATTTTTAAGTTCACCACCACGACCACCACCACCCACCACCACCCCCACCCACCAACACCACCACCACCACTTTGGGAATGGACTTGTTTAACATAATTCCAGCTAACATAACATAAATTGTTTATTAAAAGCTAATACAAATTTCAGCTAATCGGACCGGCCGTTAATAAGCTCAGCTTTCGTCCATGACATCTTCATTTTCATTGATCCCTTCCATAATGTCTGACGCTATCATATTTCGCACTAGATTCATTTGTGCTTTTCGATCTGGATCTAATATGTTTGAATCAGCTATACCCTGAGCCGCTTCAGCTTTTCGGTCTCTAGTTCTGCCGCAGTAGGCAACCCTTCATCCGTAAATTCAATTCCTGGCATATTATTCATTGCAACCCACGCTTTCCATTTTTCTCTACAAGTATGATAATGGTTCTTCAGTTGTCTCACTGTCATGGGATCCCTTGTTTGTGAGTTGAAGATCGTTTCAATCCTTTTCCAGTCAATGATTCTGTTGGGTCTGTACTCATTTAAAATTGTGAACAAACGACGTCCTTCTTCGGTAGTCCAAAATCCCATTTTCCTACCAAAAAAACATGCTCTTATTTGAATTTTTTTTTAGAAAAACCCCAAACTCCAAATCTTCATCAAGTTAAACGAAAACTGGAATTATGCAGAAAGAAAAGTATGTCAGGAATCCAATAAATTAATCTTCAAATTGCTGACGAGTTCCAAACTCCAAACCCCAAACCCCAAACTCCAAATCTTCATCAAGTTCCATGAATCCAATAAATTAATCTCATTACCTAGTAAATATGTCAGGAATCGGGATCGATGGTTAAATTTCGATGGTCACCTTAGGAGTCTGATCATTGTTCAAAAAATTGCATTTATATAGATGAGATGAAAAATTGCAATTTCACTGGATTACGAGATTAATTTAACTAAAAGTTGAAGAAGAAAATAGTTAAAAAGAACAAGGCTTGAGAACTTTTTGGTTCGACAAAATCGATTGTTTAATTGTGAAGTGAATGGCCGGCTAAAATGATGTTCCATCCTAATTGTATCCCATAACGGCTTTTGGGCTTGATGCTCAGGGTTTAATACGTTTAATAACAGCTTGTTAGTTACTATTCGTCCATTTGCCTAATTTGGTCCAACACTAACGGCTTTTGCATGTAATGCATTATGTTTTTCATTCGGGTAGATTCAGATGCAAAGCAGTTTTTTTTTATAAGAAAACTCAACTAATATAGACAAGAATAGAAAATCCTGAAATTCACGCCATAAAATGCAATTAAAGACAGTTTGAACTGTCTACCTCCTAATTATTTAACTATGAATGCTAAACCACAATTAGGGGCCGTCCACTTTGACTTATATTTAACTTAAGTTAACTGATCTTAACTTATCTTAAATGATCTTAACTGATCTTAACTTATAGTGACTGATCTTAACTTATATTAACTTAACTGAAACTTATGTTAACTTATAAAGGTAAGTTCAGTTCTATTTCTTCCGCCACCGGACCTTCTCCTACCGCCGCCCATACGTACGACGGAGCCGCCGTAACCGGCGGAGACCGGCCGCGACAGGCGGCTGATGGCGGCGGTGATTGGTGGAGGGCGGCGGTCGCTGGTTGCGCATGGTTGTGGTGGTGATGGAACAATCGACTTTAACTTAACTGAAACTTAACTTAACTTATAGTGACTGAAAGTAACTTATCTTAATTGATCTTAACTGATAGTAACTTATATTAACTTATCTTAACTTACAAGTCAAAAAATAGAGTCAAAGTGGACAGGGCCTTAGTATTATATGAAAGAGTTGGGATCGCACTACAAATTTTGGGACATTTGTTTAGACTGTATTTGTGCGACAACATAGACTATCGCACAAATTATGCTACACATATACGTCGGAATTGCGACAGCATTATTTTGATATTATTTTGTGCGACACAAGACGGACGTCAGTACAACTTACAGTCACAAATATGTCGCACAATTTAAATAATAATTGTACAAGATAAACACAAAACGCGACTTTGTCCTTCTAGCTTCTCTTCATTTCCTTTGACACCAGGAGCCGCATCACTCATCCGCGCACACCCAACCGCCACCAATCATCCCAAGCATCGTCACTCATCCGGGCACCGAAGGACTCCGACGATCCGCACTCGAATGGCCCGTGCGCCAATCGAAGGTAATGTTTTTAACTTTTAGGGTTTCTTCTTGTTTAAAACTCAAATTTACAATCAAATTACATGGATTGATCGGTTTACGTTTCTGGACTGAATTTGTTTTGAAATCCATCAAAATCGCTTGCAGCTGTGACGGATTTTGGGTTGGCAACATGAAATACTGTAACCTGTTCAAGCTACTCTTCGAGGTTGTGTTCAGACAGTTGTTGAACACGTAGGCAAACAGTACCGCAAACAGAATAGAACAGGAGCACACACAGTTTGATACCCAGTTCGGCTACGCCTGGAGTTACGCTTACACAACTCCTTGTTTGTAATTGCCTAGCCCACCGTCTCTCAGATTTAATCTCGGTTCACCGCAGTTCTCTCGAAAGCCAGCAGTTGCGTCTGGTGTGTGCAGCGGTACTATCACTCTCAGACAGCCTGAACATCACACTGAACAGGCTTAGTCTGCGCCGATATATTTCCAGTGGGGAAAGAACAGTCGGCAGTCGCTCTCTCCTTCTCCGATCGGTAGTGTGCACTTGTGCGTATTATTTCTCTGAAAAACGATGCAGATTGTGGCGCCCTAGGTTCTTATTTATATGCAAGGGCGATCTCTAAATCTGCTCCAGATAACCTTATCAAATATTTAGGAAATATTCCTAAATATTCGATGTGTATCTTTTACCAATCTTTTGGAAGAATATTTGATAACTTCCACGCCAAGTCAGCCAACCGACTTATCAATCAGATTAGGAAATATTCGAATGAATATCTGAATCTTCTTTAGCCGACTTCGACCGAAAAGATGTTTGATCTTTAGAACCCTCGTTTTGCTTCTTGCATCTGCTCTACGCTGTCCCTTAGTTCCAGAATGTGATCGAACTCTCCCTGAACTCCTGCTCGAACTGTCTAAAGGCGTTTTGCCAAATACATGCCAGTTACGGGACACATCAATCTCCCCCTTGACATTTTGGCAAAACTAAATCTACTAGATACTGAATCTATCTATCTGACCATCTAGGCTTTAGACACACTTGAGGGAACATAAACTGGTCACCTCCAAATACTCCCCCTTTTTGCCACAAACTGGCAAGGGGTTCAATCTAGTTCGAACAAACAAAACGACATGTGCCAGAACAAGCACAGAACAGGACGAATGTTCAACAAAAAGAGTTCATGGATATGAAAGTCAAGGACCTTTAAGCAGAAGACCCATTATCAGAATCACCATCAGACTCGGCATCATCAACTTCGCTCGGGTAGCGGAGTGCACGGGCCAGCTTGTTGATGCGCTTGCGTTGCTCGTTGTCAGCTGCAAGGATGGTCTCCAGGTCCTTTATCAGCATGTTCCTCTCATCACGAGCCAGTCCAGCTCCCCCTCTCTTTGATGACTCTGGGACATCCTTACCTCGCTGTCTTGGCTCTTTGAGATCGTTCACATGTCGGCCTTTGAACAGCTTATGATCTACAGAGAATCGCTGCGGGGGTTTGGACAGACAATCATTGGGAGTCTTCAGTTCGGGAGCTTGGTAGATGATCAATTCATATATCAGGGAAGGAAAACAAATCTGGCGGAGTGATCGGCTTGAAGTAGCATGTTCAGCTATCTGTTTGAACATAACCCTGCCCAGATTAAAGCGCATCTTGTTCCCAATCTGATAGATCAACTGAGCCACTTCTCTGCTGACGGTAGAGCGGTGAGAGGCGGGTTTCCAGTTGAAAACTGCTATAAAGAACAACATTGAGTAAAACGTTGACAGATCAGCCGTAGGAACGACAGTATTAGACCACCAGGTGACCGAACCAGCAGTAATAGTGTCCACAATTTTATCATAGTCGAGCTCCTCCTCATCTACTGCAGGATCAACCATGGAGAAATAAATGTTGATGATGTCAGGGTCAATTTCAATCCTTCTACCTCGAACATAGACCACTCCATAATCTTTATCCCCGACAACACCAAACTGCGGAGGGAGATTGGCCATCGCCTCTCGGACCAACTGTTCATCAAACGGTTTGCTCCTGGTAAGCGTCCAGATAAGGCATGACTGCTTCTGGACATGAACTACCTCTTTTCCTTTGTATCGCGACTCATCAAGCAGTCTTTCCGGGATTATCTTTCTTCTCTGAACTGACTTCCATTTCTTAGTTGCATCCTTGTTTATGAACCAGATGCCGTGCTTCACAATTCCAGCAGGAGCATCTTGTTTAACAGGTGATGGGACTTCCTGTTTCCTCTTTCTGGTTGTATTTGCTCCCCCTGGAACTTGACTTGCCTCTGCATCGCTGGCCAAATTCTTCTTAGCATGACTTCCAAAGATCACCTTCTTCTTTCCTTTGTCCTTCTTATACTTTTTGAGCTCCGCGAGAGGAACAACATCTTGAGCATCCTCTGAAGGGATATCTGACAAGTGAACGGCCTGATCAACATCCTCCATCTCGGCATCAGATAGAGCTGTGGGATCCACCTCCACATGGAATTTTTCAACATGATCATCACCTTGAACATTTAGTGGAACTTCATCTGAAACCTCCACATCCTGGGCTTTTGAAGAGTGTTCTGGTCTTGGCACAACAAGAACTGCAGCCTCCCCCTTTTGCAAGTCTTTGACCACATCATCAATATCCTTGAAAACATCATCTAGATCTTCATCCTTCTCGGATGGATCAGACTCATCTAGCACAACGTCACTCTGCTTTGCTTGCTGCTCAACACCTGCTTCATCATTCTTCTCTCTTGATCCATCTTCAGAACCACCATCTATAACCACCTTCCTTTTTCTTGAAGACTCAAGAAACTGTTCAGTCTCGGACTCTGACATTGCAATGAGACGACCTCTTACAGCACTAATCTTGGCTAGATACTTTCTTGGAGAAGCTGTTCGTCGACTAACAACTTTTCTGCGAAGACCAGATGGTCGCACGTATCCATAAGCATGAATCTTCTCCATCCATACACTTGAACTAGCGGAAACCTTAGACACAGTCTTTCTAGGTTCCCCTTCTTTCACACCTCCGACATCAACCTTACAGGCAGCATCCCTACGGGCTTCTCCGATCTTCTCTACCACTACATTCACTCCCTTTTTCACCTCCTTATTTCCAACACCAGTATTCTTCACATGCACAGAAGAAAGAACTGGAGCTTTAGGGTTTGGGATTACTGATGGACCATATTTATATGATTCATTAAGATAGTTAAACCCACCAAATTAGACGCTTTGTCTTAACAACTTTTACTTGTTAGTTTCACTTTTGTTCTACAGGCTATTTCGAGGATTAGAGATGAAACGAGCTAAAAAGGAGTTCTTAAAGCTAAAAATGGATTACAAGTCATTCCAGGCCACGACTAGATTCCGGCTTTACAACCTTCATGAACCCAATGTGGAATCACTCAAACATGTCCCAATGACTTGTTCCAAACCTCAACAAAGATCAAGAACTCAAGTGGATGCCAAGTCTTGCCACCCATGTGCAAGGCTTGTGCCTTGTCTTTTGATAGCAACCAAGAAGCAACCAAGCTCTAACTGGAGTTGTGAGGGAACCGATGGCTTTTGAAGGAAAATATCACAACCCACTCACACTCACTTCCTCCACCTCATGGCCGGCGGCTTGGCTTGGGGAGTGACACATGGGCGGCGGCTTTTGGAGAGCCACCTCATGGCCGGCGGCTTTTTGGCTCCTCCTCTCCTCCTTTGCCATGTGTTTTGCTCTCCTCCTCTCCCCTTGCCTATAAATACCACATTCCCTCTCCTTTGTTCAATGTCCCAAATTGTAGTCTCAAGTCCCATAGTCCTAGTTTGAGTTCCATGTTCCAATCTCTCTAGATTTTAGGCACAATCCTTGTAAACACTTTACTTTGATATTGAAAGCTCCAAGTTTGTTCTTAAGTACTCTTGTTGGTTCTTGAAGTGCTCAAGCTTTTCCTTGTCTTTTACTTTCAAAAAACTTTACTTTTTGTCTTTCGAAAACCTTTACTTTTCAAGCACTTAGCTATGATGTCCTCTTCCATGGATAATCGTAGCTAAACCCTTCATTCGGTTGAAGGGGTGTGCTTGTATCAAAACATGTTTTAGACCCTTCTCTTAGTGCCTCTATTGTGTTTAAACTTGTTCTATGTGCCATATATTAGGTTAGAACACTATTGGTTGAGTGGAGGCTCGAAAGAGCAAAGCTCTTCCATGGGGTTCGTGAACATACGTAGTTAAGTGGAGGCTCGAAAGAGCAAAGCTTTTCTGTAGAGTTCAACCGCTTTAAAACACCACTTGGTTGATCGGAAATGATTGATCAGGTGGATGCACATAAGGCTAAGATATTTCGAAAGGAGGAATTAGCCTAAATAGAACAAGTGTTCTATGTCTTGAAAAGGACTAGACGGTGTGGCAAGTCGAGTGCTAGAAATAGCCTTGATACATTTTAAACACGTAGTATGATCATTAGAGGTCGATGATAAACAGATTTATGATACAAGGCCCCTAAAACCGAATTATTTCCTTTAATTAAAACATCACGTGTCACTTTACTTTCAGTCTCACTATCAACTGCTTATTTTCAGTCATTTACTTTCAGTACTTTAATTTCCGCACATTTACTTTCAGTAATTTACTTTCAGTAATTTACTTTCTGTCGCTTATTACAGACCCTTTCAATATCAGTCCATACCAAAAGTATGTTGATTAGTCGATATTGAACCTGACTGTTCCAGCACTTTACTTTTCAGTATTTACTTTCAGTCCTGTATTTACTTTCTTTACTTTCAGTCATTTACTTTTCAGTACTAAAATCACAACCAACCCCCAACTGTCTTATTTAATTTTCCATTCTCGAAAGAACAACTATCCACTAATTCCCTTGGGTTCGACCCCTACTTACCGCTTTACTACCCAATAGTGAAGTCACGAGTAGCGGACTTATAAATTTATTTTGCACATTGCCTCACGACAAGGCTCTGTCAATTACCTCAGATTGGGACACAACTGGTGGAAGAACGAAACTTGTTGATGATGAACTAGCATCGATTGGTTTAGGAGTCCCCTCCGATGTTCGCGAGGGCACCACCTTCTGCTTTCCAGCAGGTTCTGGTCCTTTCTTCTCCACCGCCCAGACTTTAGGGTTTGTTGGAACCGCTCCTTCATTGGTTATCTTGGCAGCAGACATTGCTTCAGATCCGATATCTAAAGGCGAAGCCTTTTTCTCTGTCGTCGCCTTCTGTATCTCTGTCTTGGCAATTTTGGGTTTTGCTGTTGGAGTTTTGGCCGATTTCTTGGTCATCTTCTTTGGTTCCGGCGATGACTTGACAACGGACTTAGAAGCTTTCCTTGTATTCACCATATTTGCTGAGGAGAAGAGTCTTTGGAGGAAATCGTAAAAGACAGGCGATCTAGGGTTTCAGACGAGAGAGAGTGAAAATAAGCAGCAGACGGAACAATTTTGATTTTCAAGTCGAGTTGGGTCTTTTCAACTTCCCAAACGCGTCTTCGAGAATATCCCCTCTTTCCTCATAACGGCACGAAAATATCTAAAAAAATCCATCCTTTTTTTAAAAAAATGCCTTCTGTTCCGGCTTCCTTCCTCAAGTGATCAGTCCAATTTTTTTTGCTAGAGTTCTGCCTTTGACTGACCACCGGCTGGAACACTTAGTTTTTGACCACACAAAGAATCAAGGAGGATCTGAGTGTCTGAAACTGTGAAGCATCCAGAGGTTTGGTAAAGATATCGGCCAATTGCTTGTCTGTTGTCACATGCTTTAGAGTCACCACCTTTTGTTCAACCAGTTCTCTGATAAAATGATGTCTGATGTCAATGTGCTTCGTCCTGGAGTGCTGCACTGGATTTTTGGATATGCTGATTGCGCTCATATTGTCACAGTACAAGGTCATCTCCTTCTGTTCCACTCCGTATTCAGACAGCATTTGCTTCATCCATAGCAGTTGAGTGCAGCAACTTCCTGCAGCGATATACTCCGCTTCAGCCGTAGAGAGCGAGATGCTATTTTGCTTTTTACTGAACCAGGAGACCGTTGTTTCCCAAGAAGAAACACCCTCCAGAAGTGCTCTTCCGATCTTCACATTTCCTGCCCAGTCAGTGTCACAGTACCCTACCAGGTATGGGTTTGTGTCCTTGGTGTACCAGATTCCAAAGTCAACAGTTCCGCACACATACTTGATGATTCTCTTTACTTGCAGAAGATGACTTTCTTTCGGATCCGCCTGGTACCTTTGACAGAGATGCTCGTCGTCGAAGCAAAACGTACAAATAAATTTATAAGTCCGCTACTCGCGACTTAACTACTGGGTAGCAAGTGGTAAGTAGGGGTCGAACCCAAAGGAATTAGGGGGATAAGTTGCTCTTTAAGTTGGACAATTTTGGGATTGGTTGGTTAGTTTTAAAGCTACCAGCTAAGTGATTGATTGGTTGGTTGGTTGGTTTTAGTACTAGAAAGTAACTGATAACTATTATTAAAAGAAAGCGTTCGGTTTCAGGGGCCTTGTATTATATCCTGTTTATCATTGACTCTTAGTGAACCTTCTAAGTATTCAAACATGAATCGAGGCTATTCCTAGCTCAAGACTTGCAACATCGTCTAGCCTTTTTAAGGTCGTAGAGCACTTATTCTACTTCAACTAATTCCTCCTTCCGAAGTATCTTAGCTTTATGTGCATCCATTTGGTCCCTTTGGTCCAGTTTCCAAATGGTTTTTTAGATAGATCGAACTCCTCGGATAAGCTTGCCCATTTGGTCCCCTTGGTCCGGTTACAAATGGTTCACTTACCCGAGTATGATCACGAATCCCAAGGAAGAGCTTTGCCCGTCAAAGCGTCCACTCAACCTTGGAGATTCTAATCTTATATATGGCACATAGAATAAGTTTTGAATACAAAGACGAGACACTAAGTTAATAGTCTAAAACATTTTATAATACAAGTCCACCCCCTTTACCGAACGACTAGTTTAGCTACTATTTATCGCGCTAAACATTATAACTAAAGAACTAGAAATTAAAGACTGAAAATAAATATTAAAAACTTACTACCGTTGAAGCGCCAAGGGAGCAATCTTTATTTCCAAAGCCAAACTTTACAAAACTTAGAGAGATAAGTGAAATTTTGATTTGAGGATGTGGATGATACAAATGAGGAGGGGATGCATGGTATTTATAGGCTAAGGGAGGAGAAGTGGGTGGTGGAGATGAGGGGCAAGTGTCTTTGATCCAATGGAGGAGGAGGAGGAGCAAGGAGGAGCCGCCACATGGGGGAGGAGCAAAGCCGCCGGTCACCAAGAGTGGAGGAGCCGCCGGTTGCCGGTTGCCATGGAGGGAGGAGCTCCTCCCTTGGCCACCTCCAAGCATGGTGGCCGGTCACCTTGGTCCATGCTTGCATTTGATAGTTGATTTGGAATGGCCAAGTGATTCTAAGACTAATGGTCGAGCCAGTTTTTCCAAATTTTATGTTTTGGTCGAGCAACTTGGTTTTGGTACCTATGCGCGCGGGGCCTTTACTATGGAATTGGGCCAACCTGCCAATCTGCTCGAGCGTTTTGTCTGGGAAGCGAGATTGTCCGACTTGTTGGGCATTCCAAACATCTTGGTCGAGCCAGATTTTCCAGATGCATCGGTCGGGTCGAGCGACTTGGTTTGGGTGCCTAAGCGCGCCGGGCCTTTGCCTTGGAATTGAGCTAACTGCTAATATGCTCGAGCATTCTCCTTGGTTTTCCGAC
The DNA here is from genome assembly GCA_033675395.1 of Rhodiola chrysanthemifolia. NCBI lineage: Eukaryota > Viridiplantae > Streptophyta > Magnoliopsida > Saxifragales > Crassulaceae > Rhodiola > Rhodiola chrysanthemifolia. The sequence continues at coordinate 13,762,981 of CM066208.1, read as the reverse complement.
ATTGTCCACTTTATTTTCCATTTGGAATATTTTGGTCGAGGCGGAATTGTCAGATGAGATGATTTGCTCGGGCAACTTGATTTGAGTGTTTGGTCAGCTCGGCGGAGGGCCTGGAACTGCTTCAACCGGTCGGGTGGTTTCTGCGGCATTTTCCCACCCGGTCGGTTGAGTCTTCAATGCAAATTCCTCTTCGGTTTGATTTGTTTTGGAGTGATTCCATGTCAGGATCCTTGAGATTTCTTCAGTCAGCGTCTGATCTTGACCTTGGAATAACTCTTAACATCTTTTCAGCGTAAAAGCCTCTCCTTAGCGTGTTTTCTCTCTAAGCGCCAAAATACCCTGTAGAAATATATCGGGACTAACAAGCAAAAGTTAAATAGACCAACAGTCTAATTTGGTGGGTTTTACGGTGTTTATGATTCGTATAATTTGGGTCCATCATATCACCCCACACTTTTAGTTGTTCGTCCCGAACAATGCTATTAAAGGGCGGCACTCTAAGTTTGGTTTTGGATTATATGAAAATTAGACTGTGGGACTCGATTTATCCTAATTCATGCATTACTTACTTATTACCAAATTGAACTGTGTAAATAAATAGAAGAAACTTAATACTTGTACCTCCGTGCCGAGATGCAAATTGTTCCGGATGTCTCGGGAGATAGCCCTTTTTTGGTTCCTGGACTGCAATTTCGGGACCGTCTCGCACTATATGGTTTTCTTGTAGCTTTCTCTAGCACGTGATTTGGTTCGGGTTTCACTGGTTTGAGTACTTTGATTTTTCTTTTGGCGAGGGACTGCTTTTGTAGTGAATCGGCCTTTGGCCTTTGATTTGACTTTTTTGAGTACTTCACTTTTTTGTTCGGTTAAACCTTCACAATGTTGGGCCTTTGGCCTCTTGAATTGCTTCTTCGAGCTTTTCGCCTTTTTGTGGCTTTGCTAGTCCATTTTCTCAAGCCTTTTTGGGAGGTCCAATCATCGCCCGCAAGCCTATGGAAATACCTCCCCGCTCCTCTCATCGTTGTTGTTTCGCGGGGGGTCAAGATGAGGGTCGCTCATCTATTTTCTCGGCTACTTTAACTAGAGAGAGGACGGTCTGATTCCCGTCCTCGCCTTTTCTTTTCTTTTTGCATAAACACTGCATGGCGGAGATGACTTCAATCTTCATTGAAACCCGAAGTGCAGCCTCCACTGACTTCGAAAACCATATAGTTTGATCCGATCCTTTGATTGCTTCCCAAGCCTTTCTAGGGCGATTTATGTCAACTCCACATCCCTAGTTTATCTCAGCACAAAGGACAAATGAAAAGTTACGTCCTAAGTTTTTAGACAGTTGAATTTTCACAAGGTAAATGCATGAATTTCGGTCTATCTTTTTCACATTCTTAAGTTCATATTCTCAAAAAGATACTATTACTAAAAAAGAAAACAGCAAGCATGTTATTTATATACAACGGTGGTTCTCACCCCACACTTTTGAACGAAGGCGTGCCTTCGTTCAAAAGTCCTGCAAGCTAATATATATATGTGAGAATTACTAAGACAGAAAATTAAATGACAGAATTTAAATGACAGAAAGTAAGATAGTGTCGGGTTACCTCCCGACCAGTGCACTTGTTTAACGTCGTTGGCTCGACGATACCTCGTTGTGGATTACTGGTTTGGGTCCCATGGGTGGCTCAGGTCGTATTTTGCCACCGTTCCTGTGTTGCTTCTTGCCTTGCCTTTTCCCGATTTCTTGCGAGATGATGTGCTTGGGTCAGGACTCCTTTGTTTTGGGATCTTTTCTTTCCAATACCCCGGAGGGTGTGAGGGACCTTTCACTACTAGCCCTTTGAAGTTTTTGTATTTGGGACTGTCTAGTCCAGCTACGGTGTAACACTGCTCCATCGAGGAGTCATTCTGCAGAGGCCCTTTTCCCATCCTCTTTTCAGCCTCTTCATGGATCACATAGTTTTCGGCGATTTGTCTATTGATCGAAGGGAAAAGTCGGGAAGCTTGCATCTTAAGGCTTGGTTCTGCCTCGTTATGATTGTCAGTGAGGAACTGGTCGTAGATAGTCTCGGCTGCCCGGGTAATGATAGTCGGGTATGAATTGGGCAGTTCGTCAGTGGTGTTCTGGACTCCAACCTCGTTGCTTCCGGTGCTTTCCATATCTGATTCTTCTGACGGTTCAGGAGTCTCTTCTGACGGCTCGGTAGTTTCTTCTTTGTCTGCCTCAGGGTCAGCTTCATTTATCTGCATTTCCTCGTCAGTTTGGGGTACTCGTCTTGTGGCAGCGGCTAGGCCAATTATGAGGTACCACATGTCTGCAATGGTGAAGTTTCTGGCTGATCTTCTCATTGCTTCGTTAACTCTTCCCAGCTCTTCGGACCTCATCCCACGAAGAAAATTTTGGAGAAGAATCTTCTTCGTGAATCCATGGTGCGGGCAGCTTGAGACGATGGCATCATAGTTCGTGTAATATTCGTCCAAGGTCTCATCCCGGGATTGTTGAAGACTCAAGATTTTCTCACGGTTTTCTTGGCGTAAGGATGGTGGGGAGAATTCCTTCAGGAATGGAACGCAGAGATCTACGTAACGTTCTGCACTGCAAGCGGTGGATGTGTAATACCATATCGTGGCGAAGTCAGTTAGAGAGAATTTAAAGCATTTAAGCTTAAATTCCTCTGACCCCTCATTTTCAGGTTTGATGTGGTGACAAACGTGGTTGAAGTTTCGGCAGTGCTGTACTGGATCTTCTCCCTCCGTTCCTCCGAACAGGGGCAGATATTGCGTTGTCCATGCATGCGTAGTGGGTAGTGTCATAGGGAAATGAAAAAGAACAACTATCCGATGGCTAATTCCCCGGCAACGGCGCCAATTTGACAGAGATGCTCGTCGTCGAAGCAAAACGTACAAATAAATTTATAAGTTCGCTACTCGCGACTTAACTACTGGGTAGCAAGTGGTAAGTAGGGGTCGAACCCAAAGGAATTAGGGGGATAAGTTGCTCTTTAAGTTGGACAATTTTGGGATTGGTTGGTTGGTTTTAAAGCTACCAGCTAAGTGATTGATTGGTTGGTTGGTTGGTTTTAGTACTAGAAAGTAACTGATAACTATTACAATTAAAAGAAAGCGTTCGGTTTCAGGGGCCTTGTATTATATCCTGTTTATCATTGACTCTTAGTGAACCTTCTAAGTATTCAAACATGAATCGATGCTATTCCTAGCTCAAGACTTGCAACATCGTCTAGCCTTTTTAAGGTCGTAGAGCACTTATTCTACTTCAACTAATTCCTCCTTCCGAAGTATCTTAGCTTTATGTGCATCCATTTGGTCCCTTTGGTCCAGTTTCCAAATGGTTTTTTAGATAGATCGAACTCCTCGGATAAGCTTGCCCATTTGGTCCCCTTGGTCCGGTTACAAATGGTTCACTTACCCGAGTATGATCACGAATCCCAAGGAAGAGCTTTGCCCGTCAAAGCGTCCACTCAACCTTGGAGATTCTAATCTTATATATGGCACATAGAATAAGTTTTGAATACAAAGACGAGACACTAAGTTAATAGTCTAAAACATTTTATAATACAAGTCCACCCCTTTTACCGAACGACTAGTTTAGCTACTATTTATCTCGCTAAACATTATAACTAAAGAACTAGAAATTAAAGACTAAAAATAAATATTAAAAACTTACTACCGTTGAAGCGCCAAGGGAGCAATCTTTATTTCCAAAGCCAAACTTTACAAAACTTAGAGAGATAAGTGAAATTTTGATTTGAGGATGTGGATGATACTAATGAGGAGGGGATGCATGGTATTTATAGGCTAAGGGAGGAGAAATGGGTGGTGGAGATGAGGGGCAAGTGTCTTTGATCCAATGGAGGAGGAGGAGGAGCAAGGAGGAGCCGCCACATGGGGGAGGAGCAAAGCCGCCGGTCACCAAGAGTGGAGGAGCCGCCGGTTGCCGGTTGCCGTGGAGGGAGGAGCTCCTCCCTTGGCCACCTCCAAGCATGGTGGCCGGTCACCTTGGTCCATGCTTGCATTTGATAGTTGATTTGGAATGGCCAAGTGATTCTAAGACTAATGGTCGAGCCAGTTTTTCCAAATTCCATGTTTTGGTCGAGCAACTTGGTTTTGGTGCCTATGCGCGCGGGGCCTTTACTATGGAATTGGGCCAATCTGCCAATCTGCTCGAGCGTTTTGTCTGGGAAACGAGATTGTCCGACTTGTTGTTGGGCATTCCAAACATCTTGGTCGAGCCAGATTTTCCAGATGCATCGGTCGGGTCGAGCGACTTGGTTTGGGTGCCTAAGCGCGCCGGGCCTTTGCCTTGGAATTGAGCTAACTGCTAATATGCTCGAGCATTCTCCTTGGTTTTCCGACATTGTCCACTTTATTTTCCATTTGGAATATTTTGGTCGAGGCGGAATTGTCAGATGAGATGATTTGCTCGGGCAACTTGATTTGAGTGTTTGGTCAGCTCGGCGGAGGGCCTGGAACTGCTTCAACCGGTCGGGTGGTTTCTGCGGCATTTTCCCACCCGGTCGGTTGAGTCTTCAATGCAAATTCCTCTTCGGTTTGATTTGTTTTGGAGTGATTCCATGTCAGGATCCTTGAGATTTCTTCAGTCAGCGTCTGATCTTGACCTTGGAATAACTCTTAACATCTTTTCAGCGTAAAATCCTCTCCTTAGCGTGTTTTCTCTCTAAGCGCCAAAATACCCTGTAGAAATATATCGGGACTAACAAGCAAAAGTTAAATAGACCAACAGTGGTGGATTTTACGGTGTTTATGATTCGTATAATTTGGGTCCATCAACCTTGCACAAACTCCAACTGCGTATGCTATATCTGGTCTGCTGGCTGTCAGGTACAAGAGACTCCCAATCATACTCCTGTACATTGTCTGATCGACCTTTGTTCCAGCATCGTCTTTGGTGATCTTTAAGTGTGTAGCAGCTGGTGTTCTTTTGTGACTAGCCTTCTCAAGATCAAACTTCTTTATCAAATTCTTTGCATACTTGCTCTGAGCGATGAATATGCCGTCATCCTTCTGTATCACCTGGAGTCCCAGAAAGTAGTTCATCTCTCCAACCATACTCATCTTGAACTCTTTCTGCATCTATTCCACGAACTGATCCACCAGCTTCTGAGTGTTGGACCCGAACACAATATCGTCAACATAGATTTGTGCGCTAATGAAATCTGACCTTGTGTGTTTCACGAGTGTCTTGTCTACTCCCCCTCGCACATATCCATGGTCGACGAGAAACACGGTGAGGCACTCATACCAGGCTCTGGGCGCCTGCTTGACACCGTACAGGGCCTTCTTCAGGCGATATACATAAGTTGGGTGATGCGGGTCCTCAAAGCCCTTTGGATGAGCAACGTATACTTCCTCATTCAGAAAGCCGTTCAGGAACGCACTTTTGACATCCATCTGGAACAGTCGAAACTGTAAGTGACATGCCAGAGCAAGAAGTAGGCCGTGCAACGGGGGCAAACGCCTCATCAAAGTCGATTCCCTCTATCTGGGTATAGCCCTGTGCTACTAAGCAAGCCTTGTTCCTTGTGATATTTCCTGTGGCGTCGGACTTGTTCTTGTAAATCCATTTTGTACCGATGATATTCACACCATCAGGTTTTGGAACCAAGTCCCATACGTCGTTGCGAGCAAACTCTTCGAGTTCTTCATGCATGGCTAGAACCCAGTACTCAACAAGCAGGGCTTCCTTTATGTTCTTCGGCTCTATAGTGGATAAGAAGCACGAACAGCCAGCTAGTTCTCTGAAGTTAATTTCCTTGCCACGAGTCCTCATGCCAGCATTTGGGGCTCCAATAACCTCAGAGATGGGATGGTTCTAGGCAATACGTCGAGAGGGTTGAAGCACAGCAATGTCCTCTTGGTGACTGACGTCAGCAATCTCGTCTGATGAATTGATGGCGCTGGGATTGTCTGCGGATGGCACTTCGCCTGACGGGACTGTGCTAGTTGGCTGAGACAGAGGAAAAGTGTCAGGTGCTGTTCCAACTCTTTCGTCAGCGTCGTCTGAGACAGTTGTCTCTATCACTTCATCCTTTACTTTGACATTGACTGACTCTATGATAGATCCTGTGCGTTTGTTAAACACCCGATATGCTCGACTGTTTCAGGTTTAACCGAGAAAGAACCTCTCATCACTCTTCGGATCCAGCTTCTGTCGGTACTCACGGTCATTCAGAATGTAACACTCACTCCCGAAGATGTGAAAGTACTTGACAGTGGGCTTCTTCCTTTTCCAAAGTTCATAGGCAGTCTTCTCTGTTCCAGAGCATATCGTTGCACGATTTATGATGTGACATACCGTATTCATAGCTTCGGACCAGAACTTCAGTGGAATCTGCTTCGCATGAATCATCACGCGAACCATCTCCTGAATTGTACGATTGTTTCGTTCCACAACACCATTCTGCTGGGGTGTGATGGCGGATGGGAACTGATGGGCTATTCCATGTTCTGCACAGTAGGAGCCTATGGTGGTGTTCTTAAATTCTGTGCCGTTGTCGCTCCTGATACTTACGAGGTGTTCTCCTTTGTCCTCCCTCTCTCTTTGAAGAAGGGTGGCCAGTTGAATGAATTGTTGAGCAGCCTCAGTCTTGTCTCGAAGAAATATAGTTTAGGTAAATCTTGTATAGTCGTCGACGCATACTAGAACATATTTCTTGCCGCCATATCTCTCAACTTGCATTGGACCCATCAAATCCATATGGATCAGTTCCAGCGGTCTGCTAGTACTGATCTGCGAGGTGTTGGGGTGCGAAGCCTTTGTCTGTTTCCCAATTTGGCATTCTCCACATATTAAGTCTACATCTCCTGTCACATTTGGCATTCTTCGGACGAGTCCAGTTGAGGAGAGCTTCTTTAGGGTCTTGTGATTCAGATGACCCAAGCGCCTGTGTCACAGCGCCATCTCGTTCGCTTGACTGGTTAAACAGGCAGATGCAGCAACTGTTCCAGTAGAGCCGATGAGGTAGCAATTGTTGGCAGCCCTGCTGCCTTTCATTAATGTGCCTCCTTCTTTGTCCAAAACTTGACATGAGTCATGAGTGAATTGCACATGGTGTCCGTCATCGCACAGTTGACTGATGCTTATCAAGTTCACCTTCAATCCTTCAACTAGGAGAGTATCCTTGAGTACAGGGAGATCCGGAACCTTCAATGTCCCACAGCCGATCACCTGACCCTTTCCTCCATCTCGGAAAGTGACAAACTGTTTTTTCATAACGAGGTCGAATATGTGAAAGATAATTAGAGTTACCTGTCATGTGGGCGGAGCATCCACTGTCGAAGTACCAACGATCATTCTCCATGTGACTCGATGAGCTGAATGCAACCATGCACACGGTCTCGCTTGTCTTCGGTAGCCAGACTTGCTTTTGACGAGGCTTCGTCCTTTGTTAAAAGGCTCTTCGTTCAGCAAGAAACAGACGACACTTAGGCTTGATATGTCCCATCTGGTAGCAGTACCAGCATGTGCGAGACTCTGTCTTCTGGTTCGAGTAATGGCTAATGTGAGCCTTTCGAGTGTTCTTCTGACCAGCTAGGGATTTTCCTTTGTACTGATTCACCTTCTGTCCAGGGTGCTGTTCAGTCACTGGGTTAGCTTTAACAAAGGTTGTAGTTTTTGAACTGCCTTCATCTGTGAATCCAAAACCTCGATGACCGGACTCCCTCCTCTGCGACCTGAGAATCGCGTTTAAATTCTTAGAACAAGAGTTTAACATTTTTACCGATTGTTTGAGCTGATTAAGCTCCTTCACGGTGGTTGAGTGGTCCATTCTTTCAGATTCTAGCTGAAGTTCCAGCGATTCTACCTTTTTTAAGAGGAACACCTCCTTGCGTTTCAGATCCGTAATGGCTTTTCTCTGGCCTGCCATGCCTACTGGATGAGTCTCATGATCTTTCTCCATGTCAACTTTCAGCGAAGAGATCGTACCCAGGAGTTCCGTCTTCTGAGCAAGTAGACATGATTTTTCTTGTTTCATTTCAGTCAGTTGAGTATTCAGCAAGACTGCCTTACCTTCCAGTTCCACCTTCTGAGTAACCAGTAGTTCGACCTCCTCCCACACTTTGTCTTTGTCTGTGGTCATGCTGGAAACTGTATCGTTGAGCTTCTTGTTAAGGTTGATCACCAACAGCCACTTCTCGTACAGGTCTTTGTAGGTTGCTGCCAGAGACTCCTGTGTGAGTTCTTCATCATCACTGTCCGAGGAGTCGTCAGCTGTGTGTTCCAACAAGGGTGGCATGCGTTCACTGGTTTTACTACATTCTTCTATGGGTGCGACAAACGCGACAAAGTTGGTAGTTTCATCGCCTTCTTCTTCATCATCTGACTCACTATCGCTGAGATTTGCCACCATTGCCTTTTTCTTCTTGAGTGTGTTAGCGCATTCTGCTTGGATGTGGCCGAATCCCCTGCATTCGTGGCACTGAATCTCCTTCCCTTTTTCAAAAGAATCCTGCCTCTTTTCACTGGACTTTGTTTTCCCCGTTTTCCAGTTACGGGAGTTGCTCGAGGAAGACTGTCCTTGTATGGGGCCACGTCTGTTGATCTTTCGAATCATCCTGCCAAAATTCTGAGCCATCATCGCTAGTTGCTCAGTGGTGCAGTCAGAGTCAACCATGTCTCCGGACACTTCAGCTTTCAGGGCAATTCCTTTGACCTCTTTGGATTGGGCCTCGTGATTCATCTCATAAGTTCTGAGTGAACCCATGAGCTCGTCCAGTTTCAGTTTGGAGATATCATACATTTCTTCAATGGCAGTGACATTCATGGCAAACCTCGGAGGGAATGATCTTAATACTTTGATGGCCATTCTTTCTCCGTCAATGGGTTTTCCCAGTGCAGCAGCCTCGTTGGACAGATCTAGGACTCTAGCATTGTATTCAGATTTGGTTTCACTGTCCTGCTTCATCTTCATATCCTCAAACTTTGTTGTCACAATCTGCATTCGTGAATAGCGAACTTTGTCAGTACCTTCATACGCTGTTTGGAGAATATCCCAAGCTTCCTTAGCGACTTCACAGTTTATGATCAGTTTTAGCACGTTTTCATCCACCTCAGAAAAGATTGCATTCATCACCTTAGAGTTCCCGATAGAAGCTTTTTCATCTGCTTCATCCCATAGAGCTTCTGGTTTTGGAACAACTTCTCCCGTAAGGCTTTCCATCATGGGCTGAGTCCATCAAATTAAGATTGCCTTCCAAGCCTTTTCATCGAGGGATTTCAGGAAAGATTTCATCTTTGGTTTCCAGGAGGCTTAGTTAGATCCTTCAAGTAGCGGAGGTCTAGTTATGCTTTGTCCTTCCTTCAGAGTCATCTTGAACACTCCTAGGATCCCACTCAGTGTGTCGAGTGTTTGCTCTGATACCAGTTGAAATACTGTAACCTATTCAAGCTACTCTTCGAGGTTGTGTTCAGACAGTTGTTGAACACGTAGGCAAACAATACCGCAAATAGAATAGAACAGGAGCACACACAGTTTGATACTCAGTTCGGCTACGCCTACTCTGGGGGGTTTCCCACACCTAAAAGGACACAAATCTTTATTACGTGTATAGAGCTACAAGTGGACTACGCTTACACAACTCCTTGTTTGTAATTGCCTAGCCTCTATTACACCGTCTCTCAGATTTGTAATCTCGGTTCACCGCAGTTCACCTCGATCCCCTACGCCCGAACCTCTTGTCCGAACGTGCTCGATCTTCTCCGAAGCTCGGTTGCTTTCTCTCGAAAGCCAGCAGTTGCGTCTGGTGTGTGCAGCGGTACTATCACTCTCAGACAGCCTAAACAGCACACTGAAAGGCTTAGTCTGCGCCGATGTATTTTCAGTGGGGAAAGAACAGTCGGCCGTCGCTCTCTCTTTCTCCGATCGGTAGTGTGCACTTGTGTGTATTATTTCTCTGAAAAGCGATGCAGATTGTGGCGCCCTAGCTTCTTATTTATATGCAAGGGCGATCTCTAAATCTGCTCCAGATAACCTCATCAAATATTTAGGAAATATTCCTAAATATTCGATGTGTATCTTTTACCAATCTTTTGGAAGAATATTTGATAACTTTCACGCCAAGTCAGCCAACCGACTTATCAAACAGATTAGGAAATATTCGAATGAATATCTGAATCTTCTTTAGCCGACTTCGACCGAAAAGATCTTTGATCTTTAGAACCCTCGGTTTGCTTATTGCGTCTGCTCTACGCTGTCCCTTAGTTCCAGAATGTGATCGAATTCCCCCTGAACTCCTGCTCAAACTGTCTAAAGGCGTTTTGCCAAATACATCCTAGTCACGGAACATCACAACAGCGTGGTGGATACTCGGGAGAAGAAGCAGGTGCTTGTGAAGTTTGAGTTAGTGATTTGCTTGCTTTTCTTGTGTCTCATTCGCTTGCTCTGTTGGGTGTCATTTTGCTTTTTAGGTCAAGGTTCCTGCACCTGTGGCAAGCAATGCTCCTGATATTGCTAAGGATGCCTAAAAGATTGCTGTAAAGCAAATAAAGGTCGCGGTTGCTTCTGTTACAGGGACTGAAACACCTACTTTAAGTAAAGATGTTGTTGAAAATGGAATTCGGTTGCTTCTGTTACAGGGTCTGAAACACCTACTTTAAGCATGAAGAAGGTGAGTTTTGCATCTCAATATGCTCTAGTCAATTATGCTACCTCACAAATCAAAATCGGTTGCTCATGTTTTGGTTAAAAATTATCTTCTATTTTATATCCTGCTTGCTAATAAGTCAGATTGTAGGTGATGTCGGTCATTCCATTTACATCAAAGCTCTGCCTATGAATGCCACCCTGAGGGTGAGTTTAAGCAGTTACAGTTTGGACCTATCAAAAGAGGCAGTGTACAAGTTAGAAGCAGCAAGGCATGTATCAATTTTATTTCTCGAGATTCCATTTTTCTCTAAATTAATACTGACACATCTCTTCAACTGTGATCCAGGGATTTTGTTTTGGTTTTGTGGAGTTTGAGGAGGCAAGTGCCGCACAGAAGGCAATTCAGGCAGTTACACTAAGAAATCGATATAGTAATATTTCATTTGGAGTATAAATTATGTTCTCATTCAACACTAGCTTGATGTATGCTATCATTCGGTTTTATACTTATAGTTTGTTTGCATGCAATTCAAGTGGTTCATTTCATTCTTACTTGGGAATGTTCTTTATAGTAGTTTCCAACCAGAAGAGGGAATGGTTTCAAGAATGAGGAAGATCGGGGTCGTGGAAGTAAAGGAGGCATTAGGGGAGGCTCCATTTAACTTCGTGGGACATACTGCATCAGTTCAAGCTGCATCTCGTGTCTGCAGTATGTGCATCTTCTGAATTTATGTTCATGCGTGTTGTACTAGAGATGTTTTGTGAAGGATTCCATGTTTGAGCTGGTACGAAAATGCAGAGGTTGGTCATTTTGTCCAAGTCACTAAAAGTTATGCTTCTGCATAATTCTTCAGCTTTAAATGGGTAAGTCTTTTTGCCTTGGATTATTGACAACTGTTCTAACCTTGTTTCTAACCTTGACAAATGCATAACTCTTCGAAGCACTTACATTTTAGTTGGCTACTGTGATGTTTGTTGTCTGATACTTCTTATTACTACCATGATAATTCTGTTCAAGTCTGTGTGTTCGTATGGTTTTCTTTCTGCCGTGAGTGAGCATATGATTTTTTTTTGAAGCAATGCATGAAGTGTGCAGCTTATTGTGGTATTTTGTACAATTTAATGTCATTGTGACAAATATAAATTTTGATGTTCACATATGCAATTCATTATGGGTGAACCTTTTAAGATGGAAGGCAGTTCAATTTATTAGTGTGTATTGATCAGTGACTATTTATTATATCCGGTGGGTCATTGAGTGTGACCTGCAGTCCTGCAACTATTTTCACTGATATGTAATTTTATCAATTAATTCTTCCGATTTTACACCATGGACTGCTTGAATTACTTCTGTAAACACAATGCAGTATTGTCATTTGGATCTTGTATCTGAAAAATAGATATGGTTTATCCTGGAATTTTTTTTAACATTGAGCTCTGTCTTTTTAGAGTTTTGCTGCTATCATCATGTGAAAGGAAGCCAAAGCCAATTGCTTAAATTTTCCGCTGGAAAGATGGTAAGCCTTATGATAATTGTTTCAACTAGCACGAGTTGTTGCTCTCTCTCTGCTTGTGCCCATCGACGAAGGCGAGCTATATGCAAAGCAGGCGTGGCAGACCGTCACCGTAAGGCTAGCTGTAAAAGATCGACGGCTAAACACCAACAATGACCTCCGGCGCGACTAGTTTAGAATTTACATTTTTATATATTTGTATACGTATTACACTTCCTGTTTTTGAAAATTTTATATTTTATTAATACGATAATTGTACAATTTTTATATTTAAATTAATTTGATTTTATATTAATAATTAATGAATATAAGTAATTATAATTAAAAAAATCATAAATGCTATTAACACATTGAGTGAATGTGTCGCACACCCCTCAAATATATCGCACACACATTGCGACAAATGTGCGTGATTTGTACGACATACGTGTCGTAAATGTGTGAGAGGTGTGTCGCACAAATTGTGCGATATACATTTGACACCCATGCGATGCTATAACGTATTACCGACTCAACAGTGTCGCATAAATTGTAATGCATGACTGTCGGACACCTCTTGCGACATATGTTTGTGCGACGCCACTGATTTTTGTCGTAACATCGACAAACTTACGACACTTTTTTTGTGCTGTCGAACAACTCAGACCAAATTTGTAGTGATCAAATGAGAAATGTCATCTTTGGTGAGAAATAAGAAAAAATGTCAACCGTCTGATTGATTATTCCACGGTTATGATTGAGTCAATTAATTTGCTTTTTTGGCAATATAATGTTTATTTGGGGTGTATTCGTCTTTTGGCTTTACTAATTAATATGCTATTTTTTCGCCAAAAGACGAATACATCGAAAGAGGATTGCGAAGAAAAGAACCTCCCAATCATACTGCCACTGGAAGCCGCCAACACCGAATGATCGTACATCAACAAAGCACACATCAAAACGCCCACAACCGCCGGCTGACGCAGAACTTCAATCGCCCACACGCTCGTGCGGTTTTGTATTTTGATCCCCCGTATAATTTTCATCTCGAACGACGATGATTGACGAAGCAAACGATGATGGGTGGCGCAAATGGTGTGGTGTTATCGGTGCGTTGTAAGCCAACGACGATGATTGACGAAGAACTTGTGACTGTTAATGAATAAAAAGCATGATTTGAAACTTAAAATTTGTAGCGATGCATCGGCCATCGCTGATTGATTCGGGTTCAAATAGTGTCATATTGAGCGCTACGAATTTTCTTTGTAAGGTTACGCATTTTAGTCGCAAAGCACCAAAACATGATTGCTACGAATTTTGTTTGTGATTGCTATGCATTTTAGTCGTAAAGCACCTAAACATGACTGCTACGAATCTTGTTTGGGGTTTGTGTTTTGCTTTTCATGTTTTTCAGATTTGTGATTTGTGAACATCATGGTTCTGGTATAATGCTTACTTTGGGTTGATTGAGGTTTGTGTTTTGCTTTTCATGTTTTTCCGATTGGTGTTTATTTACAGAATTGTGTGTGTTTTGGTGATCTGTTGACTTGATTCTAGCTAGATTATTCCCTGTTGCTTGTTCTTGTCCCATGACTTGACCCTAAAATCTGAAGCTAGCTGATTGATCTTTGTGTTAAAAGATTGATTTTTTTTGTGTTGTTGGTGTGAACTGTGAAGGACTTCAAATGAGACGACTATGGTGTCTTTTCAAGTTGTACCTGTTTTATTATGTTAATGGTTGCCAGAGCTGGGGGCAAGTCTTGCTTCTGCCGTCAGTTTGGGACTTGTTTTATTTTGGACTATCTGTGGATTATAGTTTAAGTGCTTGTTACCTTGTTTGTTCAGTTTGGAATTAAGTACCTTGACAAGCACTTTGTGAGTCGGATTGACAGGAGTATCCTTAACTTTTATGATTCTTGGCGCTGCATTTTATGCTAAGATCAAATGAGACTTCAATGGTTTTTAAGCAGTAGCTTTTCTGTTATGTCAACTGTTGACAGATTTGGGGAGCAAGTTTGATTCTGCCATCATTTTGGGACTTGAATTGAGCGCTTATATACAAATTAGATTTTAAGCAATTTGCAACATTTTTTGTGCATTTTAGGTATTAAATACCTTGACAAGCACCCAGTGTATCAGACTGATGAGATGAGACTTGATAGTATCGTGAACAATTTGCTTGATACGAATTTTGTTTGTAATTGCTACGCATTTTAGTCGTAAAGCATCAAAACAGGACTGCTACGCATTTTAGCCGTTAAGCACCTAAACATGACTGCTAAGAATTTTGTTTGTATTTGCTACGCATTTTAGTTGTTAAGCACCAAAACATGATTGCTACGAATTTTGTTTGTATTTGCTACGCATTTTGGTCGGAGAACATCAAAACGCTAAATCTATGAAGCTTGAAAATATGAGACCATCTTTCACCCTTAAATGCGTCTTCTCTAAGCTGCCGAACAACACGACTTCAAGCAACGAATCACAATGGATGTGTCCAGTAATCGTATTCTGGATGCGATTTTGAAGGCGATTGAAGTTCTGCGTCAACCGGCGGTTGTGGGCGTTTTGATGTGTGCTTTGTTGATGTACGACCCTCGTTCGGTGTTGGCGGCTTCCGGTGGCAGAATGGGTGGGAGGTTCTTTTCTTCACAATCCTCCTAGTCGATTGTTTAGTGATTACGTGAAAAGCGGGATTACGGTTTAGATTGATTTCTAAATTCCTAATTTACCCTTTTAGCGTATTTAATAATTAAACAAATACGAGTTTTAATGTAAATCAGGGTTAATCTTAACCGTTTATTATTTTAATCGGATGGATTATAAAATTTCTTATTTCTCATATAAGAAGCCCTTCTCACCTGATCTCAACTCTTATATGAAAACCTTAAAATATAAAATTTATAATTTCAAATGTAACGATATTAATTACAAAGTCCATCAAAAATTTGTAGGAAGTTTAATTCTTCATAAAAAGAAGGAGAATGATACGTTAACCCTCATGGCAACCCTACTTAGATGGAAAATGACGTGTCACGTGTATACTAATTATTATCTAATGCTATTAATACATCATTTAATGAATTGGCTTTAATTTGGCAGGGAAACTTTAACCCAGCTGCTATTCATGCTAACATTTATGGTTTTAAAACTAAACAAATTCTAACTTTGTTTTCTATATTTATCGATAATTTTACTTTTTTTATGCAAGAAAAAAAATGAGGGCGTAAAATTAAAAAAGAAAAAAAACTCTATATATTGAGTTCATTATAAGTTTGATTTCTCATTCAAAAAGTCAAACTTGTAACTCATAATTTCATAGGGTTGAGATCCCGTGAGAAGTAACAAATTTGGTGAGAAATGAGAAGTAATCACAATCATTCAATTTTTAATCAAACAACCCTTATTTTTCGGATTTTTTAATCTTAATATCTATATTATATGTTTGTAAGAGCTTTATTGTAAATTTGTATCCACGTAATTACTGATGTTACGAATTTTATTCTTTAAGTCTACGAATTTTGATATTTAAGTATTATTTTTTTTACATTACGAATTTTGTTTTTTAGTGTACGAATTTTGATTATTTAAGTTTTATTTACATTACGAATTTTATTCTTTAAGCTGCGAATTTTGATTACTTTTCATTTCTCACCAAATTTGTTACTTCTCATATGATCTTTTCCCTAATTTCATAATCTAATATAATTGAGTTGTGTTGTTCAAAACTAGTTCTATAAAGTGACTCAACTCGACAAATATTGACGCAAGACCAAAAGTAAAGTTCTAATCATTTACATATGGATTATATTAGCGTTGCGTACATTGTTAAGAAAATATTATGTACTTGCAGTTGATACGAAAAGCAAGAGTACCGACAATGACTTCAAGTCGTCTTGGTCGATATAAACTTTTACGAAGTCCATAAAACAACTTCTTGCTCAAACTTGCATCATAGAACAACCATCTTCTGTTTAATTTTTCGTTCAGATTTGACCTATCTCAATCAATTTAATTTCTTTCCATTTGTTACATTGATTATCTTACTAATTTAAAGACATATGCACTGATTTTTGAATTGTTCGAGGGGAGAAAAATGGAAGTTGGACCGGAATCAGTTGAAGGTGTAAGGAAGAAGAGATCATGCCCGAACGATTTTCTAGAAAAAAATAGAAAAATGATTTTCTTCTTGAGAATTCAAGAGCTTCACAAGCATTCGAAGAGACGCCAAGAGTTTGCACAAATATTCAAGGAGGCGAGCACCTTATAGATTGAGAAATTACTTGATCACTTGAATCGACTGAGTTGACTAAAATGAAATAAGGAGCAAACATGAGATGAGGAATACCCTCACTTAATGGGACTTCATGTGGTTACGGATTGGTGCTGTCATTGGAGTTGATATCTCAGTACTCGCGATATTTTGGCTTTTTATATTGCGATTAATACGTAGATTTGAGTCACTTTATAAATTACTATTAAGCTAGTCAACTTGATTGTATTATATTATGAAATTATGACTTTTTTTTGCTGAAATTATGACTTATAAATTTAAATTTGTGAATAAAAAATTGAACTAGTAAAATTCAATTAAATATATTGAATATTTTTCCTATACCCTCATTTTCTCATCAAATAAAAAGTCAGATTATTGGTTAATAAATAAAATACAAATTAATCTTAAGTTGTCTAATTGTAAAACAATAAATGCTAGGAGAGGAGAGAATAGTATCCCATTTGTTGTTTCCATGTAAATTTATTGGTATTAAAACCAATCATTAAATACTGTATAATTAACATAAAATGGTAAATATATATGTGTCACGTCATCCTCTACCTAAACAGGATTGCTAACCCTCACGGTCAATAAATCATTCTCCTAAAAAGAAATGTTCTAGAACGCCACCCAAGGTGCAATCAATCAATTAATCAACTTTTCAATTGAACCACTCCACAACAATTAGGGGTGGGCGTGGTGTGATTTAAGAGTAAACCCGTAACCGCATCACATAACTGATTTGTAAAATTTTCAAACCGTATTAGAAAAGTTAAAACCAAATATGCACCGCACTACTTTATTTGGTGCGGTGCGGTGTGGTTTGGTTTAAAAACCGATTTTCAAAGTTTACAAAAAAAAGTCTAAATTGCACAGTAGAGACTTTGCCTTTTTATTTCAAATCAGTTGAAATCATACTTGAATTAGGAAAAACCATTAATATCTGCAAATAACCTAGAATAGAGAATTATCAAATCACTAAACAACAATATCTACATAAGAGCCAACCAAAATCCAATTAATTTTTGAACTAAAATACTTACGGATTCCATAATTCAAGAACAAAGATAAGACCAAGCCGATAACGATCGAGATTCTCGTGGCTTGGCCGATTGGGGAAGACAAAGATATGTTGTATGAACAACAGTACGAGCAACGACCGAAATCAAATTTACACTTGTGTTACTTTATTACGACTTAGTTTTAAATTGAGCATGGGCTTAAAGTATTTTTTGTAATAACTTTAAATTTCTAATTATTTAATTAATTATTTATATATGCAGAGCGGTGCGGTTTAAAGTGGGTGGTTTCAGATAAGGAACCGCTTCCACACCGGTATATTCGGTTGCGGTGCGGTTTTGAACAAATTGGGTTTGACCATAAGCGGTGCGGTTAACCAATCATTTTTTTCGGTGTGGTGCATGCGGTTTTAAATCCAGAACGGTTTTTGCCCACCTCTAGCTGTGACGAAGAACGAATGAGGAAGAGAAAGAGAAACGACGGAACTACTAATGAGCAACAATAGAAATTAATTATGAATTGATTTTAAATTGAGCTTGGACCTTAAGTTATTTTTTTTATAATAACTTTAAATTTCCTATTATTTATTTATATATGCGGTGTGATGCGGTTTAAAACGGGTGGTTTGAGATAGGGAACCGCTTTCGCACCGCTATATTCGGTTGATGTGCGGTTTTTAACAAATTTGTTTTTGTCCAAAGCGGTGCGGTTAACTAAACACACATTTACGGTGCGGTACGTACGGTTTTTAAATTCGGAGCGGTTTTTGCCCACCCCTAACAACAATAGCGTTCGTTTTTCGGAATCGGATTCCTTGCTGCAAAGTTACTTCTCTCTATTGTGCTACAGTAGAGAGCTCTCACTTCTCAGATACTTCTGAGCTAACTTAGTAAACTTTGATCTGTTTGTTCGTCTGAACGGTGTTTCTTTTCTTTCTCTAGTGATGGCTACGGATGTAGACCAGGAACTGGAGGGAATCACAAAGATGTTGGAAGACTACTCGTGGTTCTCAGTGTCTCAAGATCAATGGGATGATGCAGATAAAAAATAAGGAAAAGTACAAAATGGTGCCTCGAACTATCAGCATTTTCCAATTGAAGGTCCGAACTATCGATTTTTCAAATCAAGGGAAAATTCAAAAAAACTTAACGATTCTTGAAATTAAAAGTAACAGAGTTAAACAAACGTTTGACTCCGTTTAATCCTCGCTCATTTGCGACTAAATTTATTAACAATATTATTTTATGCCATAATTTGTTATTTTTGTTCTCAAATTAAGACGCAACCCTAATCGTTACCGGCGACCATTGCTGTTGTGACGGGAGATCCACATGGTCGTTTCTCCTACTTCGAAAGGCTAGTGAGTTCGATCGATTTTGGATTAGCATGGTTGCAATGTTAGCTTAATGGGAGAGTTGGCTCAGGTATTGTTCGATTTGCCTTTTAGTTTTATGTGCGAATGGGAGTGTGTCTTGGGTATTGAACTACTGAAGCAATTTTAGTTTATTTTTCTTCGTCGTATCCTGATTTCGATCAAACACAAATCCTGGCTAGGATGCATGGTGAAGTAAATAGACATGTTGCAGCATGTTCTAGAGTTGGTTATGGATGGTCAAGCACAATAATATTTTCCTTTGCTTTATTTCTGATGCACATATTTTGTGGGGTAGGACGTTGGTAGTGTTGTTAGCGTGGCTATTGTCATCAAGCCAAGCTTACCTGCAGTACAACTACCATCTTAGTATTGAACCACTGTATTGCAATAAAAGAAGCCACAATGCACGTTGTTGTTGCGATATAGCAGGCCCAAATTAAAGAGAAACACGACAAAGACAAATGAATGCCTGCCTCTAAAACGATAAAGAAAGCTAATGTAAAGATTCATTTACCTCTTTTGTCTCATATATCTATCCTAAAGGTATCTAATTTTCTTTCTATTTTAATTGCTAGTGAGGAGGAAGAAGAAATCAATACAACCAATTAGTTTAAAGCAAAAGTCAGGTAATGACAAATTATCATTAGCATGTTTGTAAGTTGTTGGTTCATTGGCCTTGGCCGAGTATTATACTATTATTGTGCTAAAGTTGTTATTTTCAATGCTTTGTTTTGAATCTGAAAAAGAAACGAACAGCAAGTAAGCTAGCCCTACTTTTTTATTTTTCGAAGGAGCTATTGTAACTTGTTTTAACTAGAAGTTGATGTAGAAGTGTTTAAGCTTCTTGGTAGCCTTTCAACGTTTTATGTAGGCATTCATTTTTTTTGATAAGTTATGTAGGCATTCATTGATGAACAACCTTAACGAGATTGGCACACGAAGTACGACAACGTTGGAAACGATGTCCTTATGCAAGGCCAGTATCGAGCGGACCTTCGCAAGTTCAAGTACGTGGAGGGCTGCCTATGATGCTCAACACCCAATGATGCTCAATCTTAGGGTGATATGCAGGATATTATGTAGGAAAATATATAACTAGCATTGAATTTTTTTGATAACTTTTGAAGTTTAGTTTCTCATTTTGTATGAGCCTAAAAGAAACCAAAACTTGCACTCTTGTGTGGTTCTTCAGATTTTGTTCTAGTCCGGAAATGTCATTGAGAATTGGGAGTTGAATGCTTTTGGTTTGTAAAATGTGCACAAAAAGATGTCAAAATTTGTACTCTTTTAGTTTGTATAATCTGAACGTCATTTTATTTTTTCAATTGAATCGACAAAGCTAGTATAAAACTAGAACACTGCACGGCCAAATCATAGAGAAAAGAAAAGCTACCTGAGACAAAATGAAAGATAGAAAATTTGGGGACAACAAATGATTCGTTACATAAGCCTGTTTTCATAGTCTAAACAATGTTAGGACATTTCAAGTTTACATATATTTTGTCATCACCATCTCGAAAGTAAAAAATGCTAATTCAGTTCACTACAACTCCATAACTGAACTAGAAATGCAACAGGATGGCTCGACAATGAAAAGGGAAAGATTCCAGTGTGGTGATGAAACTGCTTCTGAAACGAAAATGTACTGGTTCAAGAAGTCTTCTTCCTTGCCAGCAATTTCAACTATGCACTTATCATGTCTTCGTCTTGATCACTGTGTATCAAGGGGAGAGAGCCACTGCAGGACACTTAACAAAACAACAACAAGCTGCTGAAATAAAATAGCAAGAGGCATGTGTGATCACATTTTGCTCCCACTATCAGCAACAACAAGTCATGAAACCTCATTAATTTTGAAATCTTTCCCTAGTAGTTAAGATGTTCTTCTGGTCGAGTGCAGAACAAATACTAGAACAACTTATGCAAAAGTAAGTGCAGTGCGGAAAATAAGCGACACACAAAGTTGTTACCCAGTTCGACGTTAACGAGCCAACGTCTGGGGGGCTGTCTCCTTAGCCCGGTGGATAGCAATTCACTAATAACGAGTATTGCGAGTACAGGATATTACGTTAACAGAATCCTCTTAAACAACCTGAGCCTCGGACACTCTAGCAATCGCTAACTAGGTCTCCCCCTAGATCTGAGCCTCGCCTCCGATTCCACCAGAATGATCCTCCAAGAGAATCAGCGCCTTTTCCCGAATGCGCGAATGAACACCAGTGCATGTAGCTTCAAGGTTGTTCTACGATCAGACTGCCGAGCACTAGAACAGACTGAATCCGAGCGCCGTGAGTAATCAGTGACGATTAGTTCACCGGCCGTTTGCCTCCTCCTCCATTCAGTGAGTATGAGCGTGTATAATATCTCCGTGAGTGCTGAGTATTGTGAATGCCTCAACCCTCTATATATAGAACGGTAGAAAGCCTAAACCGAATAGATCTCCTAATCTAAACCGCCTATCTCATTAGGAAATCTTTCCTAAATCTTTTAGGAAACATTCCTAATATCTCGCGCATATCTCTTGTAGATAATCCTTCAATATATCTTCAATCTCGTTTTAAGAAATCTTCGATTATCTTCTTTGCTAAGATATCTTCAAGCGCAAGAATCTTCTAAACCGACTTGCATTATCTTCAACGTCCTAATTTGTTTTTAGGAAACTGCTGCTGTGTCTAACTTGTGCTACGTCGGTTGGAACAAGTTTCCTAATTTGATTTTAGGAAACTTTCCTTCTGTCCTTCCATGTGCAACCGCCTTGATCTCCAACGGTCGACTGAGTTTCCTAATCTGAATTAGGAAACATTCCATCTGCTTCAACTTGTTACAGGACAGTTGTCTCTTCCAGTCTTGAACAACAGTTTGAACAACTACACTGAGTTTTGCCAAACTACATGCCATAAATCTAACAATCCCCCCTTGGCATTTTTGGCAAAACCAACTACGTGTAAACTACCTGTTCTACTATTACAGTTGAATCTTTGAAGGAGGTTTCAAACTCCCAAGTGGTGCTACATACTAAGCTACCAACCAAATCTTTGAGGAGATTTCAAACTCCGAAAAATTGTAAGCACAAACGAATCTTTTAAGGAGATTTCAAACTCCAAAAGAATGTCTAACAATTAGCACATATGAATCTTTTAAGGAGCTTTCAAACTCCAAAACTACTCCCCTTTTTGCCACAAATTGACAAAGGAGTTCAACAAACCGTCAGCTTCTTCTTCCTCCATAGACTCCCTACAGCAATAGATTTAGAGAAATTTAATTACCTCTTAGTGCAGTCTCCTCTTTAGGATCCTTGTCCAACCGTTCCTCTTCATATCAGTATTTAAAGTTTTTCTACCTTCCTTCTATGACAGCCCTTAATACATAGGACGTTCAAGCATCGACTGACCAACTTGTACTGGAGCAACTTATTTGTCAATGACACACAGACCCAATGAGGAACTTAGTGTCTCGAAATGTAGATTGTCCAAGGCTATGGTGAAGATATCTGCTACCTGCTTCTCAGTGGATACGTGTGTCAAAGTAATTATCTTCTTCTCCACTAGCTCTCGAATTAAATGATGCATGATATCGATATGCTTTGTTCTGGAATGTTGTACTGGATTCTTGGATATGCTGATAGCACTCATGTTGTCACAATAGAGGGTCATCACATCTTGTTTTACTCCGTATTCTTCCAACATCTGGTTCATCCACAACATCTGCGTACAACAACTTCCAGCAACGATATATTCAGCTTCAGCTGTGGATAGAGATATACTGTTCTGCTTCTTGCTGAACCATGACACCAGATTGTTTCCTAGAAAGAAGCATCCTCCAGATGTGCTTTTGCGATCTTCTGCATTCCTAGCCCAATCTGCATCGCAATAGCCTACCAAACAGGAATTAGTATCATTAGTGTACCATAATCCATAGTCTGCCATTCCACAAACATATCTGACAATTCTCTTCACATTCATCAGGTGGCTCTCCTTGGGATTAGCTTGATATCTAGCACAAACTCCAACCGCATGGGCAATGTCTGGTCTACTAGCTGTCAGATATAGTAAGCTCCCAATCATACTTCTGTACAGGGTTTGATCCACCCTTGTACCTGCTTCATCCTTTGTGATCTTCACATGAGTTGCAGCGGGGTTCTCTTATGTGTTGCTTTCTCTAGATCAAACTTCTTGATCAAGGTCCTAGCATATTTGCCTTGGGAAATAAAGATACCGTCTGCCTTCTGTTTGACTTGCAATCCAAGGAAGTAACACATCTCTCCTACCATGCTCATCTGGAATTTGCTCTGCATTTGTTCTACGAACTTGTCCACCATCTTCTGATTGCTAGAGCCGAACACAATGTCATCCACATAAATTTGAGCAATGATAAAGTCTGAGTTTCTGTGTTTCACGAAGAGCGTCTTGTCTACTCCCCCACTCACATAGCCATGGTTGATTAAGAATTCAGTAAGTCACTCGTACCATGATTGGGGCGCCTGTTTGAGACCATAAACAGCTTTCTTCAGTCGATACACATGGTCAAGATGGTGAGGATCTTTGAATCCCTTCGGTTGTGCCACATACACTTCTTCATTCAGCAGCCCATTCAGAAAAGCACTCTTGACGTCCATCTGGAACAACTTGAACTTCAGATGACAAGCAAGTGCCAATAACAGTCGTATGGCTTCTAGACGAGCAACCGGGGCAAAAGTATCATCAAAATCTACTCCTTCAATCTGAGTATAGCCTTGAGCAACAAGTCTCGCCTTGTTTCTAGTGGTGTTCCCTAGTTCGTCAGACTTGTTCTTGAAGATCCATTTAGTTCCAATAACATTCACATCATCAGGTCGTGGAACAAGATCCCAGACATCGTTTCGCTGAAATTCACCAAGCTCTTCTTGCATAGCCATCATCTTGTATTCATCATTGATTGCCTCCTTGATGTTCTTGGGTTCTATAGTGGACATAAAGCACGTAAAGCCAGCCAATTCGCGAAAGTTAACTTGTTTGCCACGAGTCTTTATGCCTTCAGTCGGTTCACCGATCACCTCAGTAATGGGATGATTTTTCTCAATAGTTCTAGTAGATTGAAGAACCCGAGACGGAGCAGGAGGAGTCTCTTCGTCAGTTTCCTCGTCTGTCTCAACATTGTCTTTAGCAAGATGATCTGAGTCCTTATTCGGGATAACTTCTGTGTTTATAGCTGGAGTAGCAGGTTGTTTCGGGTGAGTTGTGACAACATCATCATCTGCTGTACTTGTCTCAGGAGCGTCTGACACAACATCTTTCACAATAACATTGATGGATTCCATAACGACCCCAGTGCGCTTATTGTAAACACGGTTGGCGCGGCTGTTAGTAGAGTAACCCAGAAAGATCCCTTCATCACTTTTAGGATCCAGCTTCTGCAGATACTCTCGATCTCAGAGAATGTAGCATTGACTTCCAAATATGTCAAAGTACTTCACTTTCGACTTCTTTCCTTTCCACAGCTCATAACAAGTCTTGTCGGTGCCAGTCCGAATTATCACTCTGTTTATGACATAGCACGCTGTATTCATCGCTTCAGCCCAAAACTTCAATGGTACTTGCTTTGCATGGATCAACACCCGAGCCATCTTCTGAATGGTTCTATTCTTCCGTTCGACAACTCCATTCTACTGTGGTGTAATTGGAGATGAGAATTGTTGAGTTTATCCCTTTTGTGTACAGAATTCAGTAAGGGCATTGTTTTCAAACTCCTCTCCATGGTCACTTCTCACAGCTACTAAACGTTCTCCTTTATCTTCCCTCTCTCGCTCCAGTCGGATACATAGCTGAACAAATGCTTGGACAGCCTCTGATTTGTCTCGCAGAAAGCTGGACCAAGTGAACCGAATGTAGTCATCAACACAAACTAGCACGTACCTTTTTCCAGAATAGCTTTCCACTTGCATGTGCCCCATTAGATATATATGTAATAATTCAAGAGGTCTCCTTGTGTTGATCTGAGAGGTGCTCTTGTGAGGGATTTTGATATGTTTTCCAATCTGGCAATCTCCGCACACAATGCTCAGGTCGCCTTGAACCTTAGGTATACCACGTACGAGCCCATCCGAAGCAATCTTCTGTAGAGTCCTTAGATTCACATGACCCATTCGCTGATGCCATAAATTCATCTCTTCAATTTTGCTCAACAAGCAAGTTGTTTTAGCATTGGGTCGACCAATGTTTAGTAAATAGCAGTTGTTTGACGACCTTCTTCCGGTGAGAACTGGTTCATCATCCTTGTTTAACACCACACATTCATCCTGCGTGAATTGAACCTGGTGCTCTTCATCGCACAAATGACTTATGCTGATCAGATTTGCCTGCAATCCGCTGACAAGCAGGACTTCTTTCAATCTGGGTAAGCCTTGAACATTTAGAGTTCCCTTTTTGAGCACTCTGCCTTCTACTCCATCACCAAATGTCACATTAGACTTCCCTTTGAATTCCTCTATATTGGTCAGAAACTCAGAATTGCCAGTCATGTGTCTAGGACACCCACTATCAAAGTACCATCTTTCCTTCTTTAGA
This sequence comes from Rhodiola chrysanthemifolia, assembly GCA_033675395.1. Classification (NCBI taxonomy): domain Eukaryota; kingdom Viridiplantae; phylum Streptophyta; class Magnoliopsida; order Saxifragales; family Crassulaceae; genus Rhodiola; species Rhodiola chrysanthemifolia. Next base: position 13,737,656 of record CM066208.1, on the reverse strand, counting down.
TGACTAGTGGAACTGAACGCAACATAGCATACCTCACTCCTTTGCTTGACTCTCCAAACTTGCTACACCCGTGGTTTCGGTACTTGCTTCATCTTTCTAAAATACATGTGGAATTCATGACACCTTGTTTTGATATGTCCCACTCGGTTGCAGTAGAAGCACCTCCGTTTGTCTTGCTGTCTCGGGGGGTACCAGGTTCCTTTTCTTCGTGGGTGAAGTTCATCTGGAACAAAGTGTTGTCGTGGTTTAGCTTTCACAAACGTTGTCTTTTCGGGGCCAGATACGCTAGTGAATCCAAGACCTTTGTGACCGCCCCCTGTCCTTTGAGCTCCCAGTATAGAATCTAGATCTTTTGTTCCAGAATTGAGCATTTTGACCGACTTCTTCAAGTTGTTCAGCTCATCTATTGTTTCCTCATGAACAAGTTTGTCTGTCTCAATCTCACATTTCAAAGCATCCACAATATTGAGAAGATTTACCTCTGTTCGTTTAGAGCATCATTCTTCCGCTTTAAGTCATCTATGAATTCTGGATGATCCCCCTGTCTCTTCTCACTCTGAATCTTCGGGGATGAGATAACTGCTAGTAACTCCGCCTTCTGTGAAATAAGTTCAGCTCGGTCACCTTTTGCTTCAATCAGCTGGGCTTTAAGGTCAGTGATTATCTGTTGATGTTCCTGCTTCAGAGCAACTAAGGCAGCAGCTTCTTCCCAAAGCTTCTCTTTTTCTGCTTTCAGCTCTGCCAGTGAGTTCTGATGTTTCTTGTTTCGCTCGACTTCGACCAACCACTGTTGGTATAGCTCCTTGTAATTGTTAGCAATTTCATCATCAGTAATCTCTTCATCGTCACTGCAGCTTGAGTATTGAGTGTGATCCCCAGGTGATGACTTTATCTCCACTCCTTTACTTCGTTCTCCTTCCAGGTTGATACAGCTAGTAAGGGCAACAAAGTTGTTGGTCTCACATTCCTTATCAGAGTCAGTGTCACTCCAGTTGATAACATAGGCATTCTTCTTCTACTGTGTGTTGATACATTCTGCCTGAATATGTCCAAAACCTTCACATTCTCTGCATTGTATCCCTTTTCCTTTGTTGTCGGAATTGTAATCTCCAGCTCTATTTTTCTTTTGATCTTTTTCATCCTTCTGGAATCTGGATCTAAATGACTGACTTGGATCAGTCCCTTTATTGTATTGTCTTCTCATAAACTTTTCGAAGTTCCTTGACAGCATTGCGAATTGTTGTTCAAACATCTCCCCTGCCTTGTCTGGAACAACATAGACTTCAGCTTTCAGACCGATGCTTTTAACCTTCATGAGTTGTTCTTCTTCATTCATCTCCATCTCATGAGTCTGTAGAGATCCCATCAGTTCATCTAGCCTCATGGTCTTCACATCGTGTGCTTCCTTGACTGCGAGTGCCTTCATTGCATACCGCTTTGGTAGAGACCTGAGCACTTTTCTTACCAGCATCTCTTCGGTCATGGGCTCTCCAAGTGCAAACGATTCATTAGAGATATCAAGCACCCTTGTGTTGAAGTCAACTATGGTCTCGTCCTCCAGCATTCTCAGATTTTTGAATTTTGACGTGTCCATCTCCATTCTAGATATTTTGACCTTGGTCGTACCTTCATGAGCGGTTTGCAGTATATCCCATGCCTTCTTCGCAATCTCACAGGTTGAAATCATCTTGAAATTCTTTCCATCAACTCCTGAGAATATGGCATTCATTGCGTTGGAGTTTGCGGCTGCAGCATTCTTATGTATCTCGGTCCACTTGTCTTTAGTAAGAAGGCTAACTTTGCCAGCTTCGGTGATCACTGGATGTGTCCACCCATGTTCAACAGCTTCCCAAACTGATTCATCCTGTGATTTTAGGAAGGCCTTCATTCGCACTCTCCAATATCCATACTTGTTTTCTTCCAGCAGCGGTGGTCGCATGATGTTCTGCTCTTCTCTTAAATCCATCTCAAACAACTTTCGGATCTCACTCTGTGCGTTGAGTGTTTGCTCTGATACCAATTGAAATCTTTCCCTAGTAGTTAAGATGTTGTTCTGGTCGAGTGCAGAACAAATACTAGAACAACTTATGCAAAAGTAAGTGCAGTGCGGAAAATAAGTGACACACAAAGTTGTTACCGAGTTCGGCGTTAACGAGCCTACGTCTGGGGGGCTGCCTCCTTAGCCCGGTGGATAGCAATTCACTAATAATGAGTATTGCGAGTACATGAAGGTCTGCACTGGGGAACCAATTAAAGTTAGTATTATGGCGGACACTCTGAAGAAAGCATGTGGAATGTTAAGGAGGATGAAGACAAAGTAGACTTAGATGATATTTCTCCGAATACAGTGGTTGTTAAGTTTTCAAATGAAGCCCTTAAAGCTAAGGTGGTGAATGGAGGACCATGAACTTATAGAAAGATGGCGATCGTAATGGAACCATGGAGGGTAGGAACACCATCTGAGGAGTATACTTCGCGAATTGCTAAAATTTGGGTTCAAGTTTTCAATCTCCCGCATGGTTTTCTTACTGGAAAGGCTGCGTCGCAAGCTGCTAGTACAAATGGGGAGGTTGTAAAAGTTTCAAAAGCGGAGCATTTTACAATTATTAATGGAGTTACGAGAAAATATATGAGGGTGAAGGTGAAATTAAACGTTGATCAGCCGCTGCTTAAAGGAGTGTACATGTGGAGGAAAGTGAATATGCCGATATGGGTAACTTTCCGTTATGAGAATGTAAGTGTGAGCTGGTGATCATGGTTAGCAACCAGAGTGGAGCTGGACCGAATACGGCGGAGCAAGGCGGCTAGAATCATTGCCTGAAGGTAGCTAGTCAACCAGCGTTGATAAAATTGAAGTTTGCAAACCTGAGCCAAAACGCAGCGTTGAAGACCAAAGGGGAAACTGAGCTTTAAGCAAAGTTAGTTATGTTAGTTAGCTAAGGTTTGTAAGAGCTGTAACTTTAGGGGCTGTGTTGTATTTTAGCAGAACTTATAGGACTGATGTGAAAGGCGCCCAAAAGTGTATTTAACTCAATTCCCAGAATTGGGAATTATGGATCATTCATAGCGAGAGAGAGCGATAGCGATAGAGTAGCGATTGAAGCGGAAAACTGTAATTTCTTGAAGCTAGAGGTTCGCATGGGATCGTTGAAGGCTCCGGTTGTTCGATTCATCAATAAAAGATCGTCTTGGTTGCTGGAGTAGGGACACCCGGTCCCGAACCAGGGTAAACTTTGTGTGTTGTTTTGCTTTCGGTTTTTGATTGAATTGCATTGCTGTGTCAATCCGTATCCCTACAAATGGTATCTAGAGCCAGTCGGCTTTACAATGACATCCACAAAGGTTAAGGTTGAAAGGTTCTATGAAAAGGGGGACTTTTCTTTGTGGAAAAAAAGGATGGAGGCTGTATTGTGTCAGATGAATGTGCACAAGGCTTTAGAAGGCGAACATAAGCTCCCGGCGACCATGATTCAAGAAGAGATGACTGAAGCCATGGAATTGGCCTACAACACTCTGATCTTGCATCTAGACGATAAAGTGCTAAGGAAGGTCTCAAGAGAAAAGACTGTTGCTGGGATTTGGACGAAGTTGGAGGCCTTGTATATGACAAGCACCCTCACTACTAAGATTTATCTGAAGTGCAAATAGATTGGTTTTTAGATGGACAACAGCAAACCAGTTGAAGACTTTCTTGATGATTTTGCGAAGATCATCATTGATCTGGAAAACATCAAAGAAAAGGTGGAGGATGAGGATCAAGCAATAATGTTCCTGAATGCTCTCCCCGCTGAGTATGCTACATTGGTGGAGACAATGAAGTATGGTAGAGAGTCTCTATCAATGGAGGAAGTGCTTGCTGCCCTGAAATCCAAGTCACTTGAATCTAAGGCCAATCATGATAAGGTTGATGGACTAGAGGCTCATGACAAACAGTTCAAGCCTAACAGTCAAAAGAGGAACTTCAAAGGCAAATTCTAGAAGAAGTCTGCTGCTCCTCAAAGCCCAGGAACTGATCAGAAGAAATTAAAGTGCTACTTCTGTCACAAGGAAGGCCTCTTTAGGAGGGATTGTCCAGAAAGAAAGAAGCAGTTTAGTGGAAAGAAGGAAGACCAAGGTGATGCGGCACTGGTTAAAGATGGATATGACAGTGCTGAGTTGCTAGCTGTCACAGATGGTGATTCATCAACAAGATGGATCTTGGACAGTGGTTGCTCGTACCACATGACACCAAACAAAGCTTGGTTCAGTAGGCTTGAGGAAAGGAAGCAAGGGACAGTCCACCTTGGCAATAACAAGTCCTGCACCATGGCTGGAATTGGAGATGTTAGATTGAGGATGGATGATGGCCAAGAGATCACACTCTCTTGCATCAGGTATGTACCTGAACTCAAAAGAAATCTGATATCTCTAGGCATGATAGATAGGCAAGGACATATTTTTAAAGCTGAAAATGGAATGATGAAAGTTACTAAAGGTTCACTAGTGATTATGAAGGGTATAGTTATGAATGGCATATATGTTTTACTGGGTAATACTATCGTTGGGGCACAGATTAATTATGCTGAAAAAAAGGTTAATGACATGTCCTTGTGGCACTTAAGACTAGCCCATGTAGGTGAAAAAGGCCTAGAAAAATTGTATGAGCAAGGTTGTTTAAGGACTGAAAAACCTGAGAAACTAATTTTTTATGAAAACTGTGTCTTGGGTAAAGCAACTAAGGTTAAGTTTAACAAAGCCATTCATAGAAGTAGTGAAGTTTTAGATTATGTACACTCACATTTATGGGGACCAACCAGAACTGAGTCTCATAGTGGGAAAAAATATTTTATGACTTTCATTGATGACTTTTCTAGAAGAGTATGGATATTTTATCTTGCAAGAAAATCTGATGCATTTGAAACCTGGAAAACACTGATAGAAAATCAGACTGGTAAACACATAAAGAGACTAAGGGACTGTTCTTTTGAGCTTCATTGCACTGGAATTTTATTGTACTGAACTTAATTAAACTGTATTGAGTTTAATTTAACTGTACTGAACTTAATTAAACTGTATCGAGTTTAATTTAACTGTACTGAACTTAATTAAACTGTATCGAGTTTAATTTAACTGTACTGAACTTAATTAAACTGTATCGAGTTTAATTTAACTGTACTGAACTTAATTCAACTGTATCGAATTTAATTTAACTTAATTTTACTGAAATTGACAAATATATATATATATTCAGTATATTTTAAGTATATTTTTATGATTATATTTTAGAAAGTACAAAATATAATATTATGTAATAAAGTATTGCACATGAGTCATGTCTCAAGTGTCAGATGGGCGCCAAAATGATATAATTACGGCTACCTTCACTTTGCACAACTTCATTCACATGCTTAATTTTTCAATACCCATTTTACCAAATGAGACCGTGATGTGAATAGCTGATTCAAATTTATTTGATAAACAGCGAAAAGAGCAGATGAATCAAGTACGCAACATAATAGCGTTTCAAATTATTGAGGATTGTCCAGATGATGTAGTGGAAATGAACATGGATGAAGATGATGATATGTAAATGTTTCCATTTGTACTGCACATGAACGTCATTGTACGTTTCTATGTAAAATATATATCGTATTCATATGTTTATTTCTATATGTTCTTTAAATTCATATCAAGTGCAAAAAAGTTTACTTCCATTTTAAAACGAATGCAATAGTTTCCGAAGAGGTGTGTACACAAACTTGAAAAACCGTTATATCATATATATCTTACGATTTTTCAAAAATTATTTAAAAAATTAAAAATAAATTAAAAGTTTTGAATAATAGGGTTGGAAACTATAAAAACTGAATTGACTAATTAAAAATAAATTAAAAGTTTTAACTGTACTGTACTTAATTTAACTGTACTGAACTTAATTAAACTGTATCGAGTTTAATTTAACTGTACTGAACTTAATTAAACTGTATCGAGTTTAACTTAACTGTACTGAACTTAATTAAACTGTATCGAGTTTAATTTAACTGTACTGAACTTAATTAAACTGTATCGAGTTTAACTTAACTGTACTGAACTTAATAAAACTGTATCGAAGTGCAAAAGAACGGCCCCTAAAGACTGATAATGGTTGGGAATATCTTGATGGTGAATTCATTAACCTTTGCAAGCTTGCTGGTATAGCAAAGCATCATCTGTTGCAGGGAACCCACAACAGAATGGCTTGGCAGAGAGGTGCAATAGGACCATATTGGAAAGGGTAAGGTGCCTACTGCTACAGTCAGGTATGTCTAAAATGTTCTAGGCAGAAGCTGCCAACACAGCATGTTACTTAATAAATAGGTGTCCTTCCGCTGCTATAAACTTTAAAACACCTATGCAAGTGTGGTCTGATCACCCAGTAGATTATAGCATGCTTAAAGTGTTTGGTTGTGCCGCCTATGCCCATGTTAGACAAGATAAGTTGGAACCTAGAGCTTTGAAATGTGTTTTTCTGGGTTACCCTGGGGGAGTGAACGGCTATAAGCTCTGGTGTCTAGAAAAGAATCATAAGAAAACTTTTATAAGCAGAGATGTGGTGTTTAATGAGTTAGAGTTTCCTTTTAAGAATGATAGAGGTGCATCAGCAGCTAAACAGTGGAATACAGTACAGATAGAGGTTGATAAGGGTAAGAATACCTTGAATGAGGTGGAGCAGGGTGATGTAGCTGAGCAAGAAGTTAGTAGAGCTGAGTCATCAGAGTATGAACACCAAGAGGAGGGTAGCAAGAGCCCAATAGAAACCACTAATGCTCCCCAAGATTATGTACTTACAAGGGATAGGGAGAAGAGAACCCTTAGAAAACCTGCTAGGTATGGATATGAATCAGGTGAAAATAACATAGTTGCCTATGCCTTTAATGTGGCTGCTGATGTACCAGAAACTGAACCCAGAAAAGTGAGAGAGGCATTAGAGTCTAAGGAAGCAGATGAATGGTATAGAGCCATGGAGGAAGAGATGAGATCTGTAAAGAAGAATGATACCTGGAAGTTAGTTGACAGGCCTGATAGTGTTAAGCTGGTAGGCTGTAAGTGGGTATTTAAATTTAAGGAGGGCATTCCAGGGGTAGAAAAGCCAAGGTATAACGCTAGGCTAGTGGCAAAGGGTTTTACACAAAGGGAAGATGTAGATTTCAATGAGATATACTCACCAGTAGTTAAGCATAGATCAATAAGGATTGTTCTGTCTATTGTTGCTCATTGTAACTTAGAATTAGAACAACTTAACGTTAAAACTGCTTTTCTATATGGTAGTCTTGATGAAACCATTTATATGTCACAACCTGAATGTTTTGTATCTGGAAATGCTGATAATACTGTTTGTCTGCTTAAGAAATCCTTGTATGGTCTCAAACAGTCTCCCAGACAATGGTATAAAAGATTCGATGAGTTTATGTTGAGCTGTGACTTTAAACGATCAAGTTATGATTGGTGCATCTATTATAAACTTTGGGATAATGGTTCTGCCATTATCTGTTGTTATATGTTGATGACATGCGTTGATTGCAAGTGATAGTATGCAACTAATATCTAATCTTAAGGAACAACTAAATGCTCGTTTGAAATGAAGCGTTTAGGTCCTGCAAAGAAGATACAACTTTGTTCTTGAATCAAACTGATTACCTAACTAAGCTGATGAGTAAGTTTGATATGTCTAATGCCAAGTCTGTTCAGATTCCTCTAGCACAACATTTTAAATTGTCTAGTGATCAATGCCCCCAGGATGAGTCTGAAATTAAATATATGAGTAGTGTGCCTTATGCTAATGCTGTGGGGTGTGTAATGTACGCTATGGCATGCACTAGGTCTGACTTAGCTCATAGTGTAAGTGTAATAAGCATATTCATGTCTAAACCTGGTAGGGCTCACTGGGCTGCTGTGAAATGGGTACTAAGGTACATTAGAGGAAGTCTGGGTAAAGGTTTAACGTTTGGGAAAGCTAACAGTGAAAGTGATGCTATTATGGGTTTTGTAGATTCTGATTTTGCAGGAAGTATAGACACTAGAAAATCCCAGACAGGTTATGTGTTCACTGTCTATGGAACTGCTGTGAGCTGGAAGGCTGGATTGCAAGCCATGGTGACCTTGTCAACAACTGAAGCGGAGTTCGTGGCTGTTACAAAAGCTATGAAGGAAGCACTTTGGTTGAAGGGAGTCCTGGCAGAATTAAAACATCACCAGCAGTGCATAAAGATTGGCTGTGATAGCCAAGGAGCAATCCATTTGTCGAAGCATCAAGTTTTCCACGAGCGCTGCAAACACATAGACGTGAAGCTGCATTTTGTGAGGGAGATCATCGAGACAGGAGCCATTGAGATAGTGAAGATTGACATGGAGGAAAACCCTACAGACATGCTGACCAAAACAGTTCCCAGAGCAAAATTCCAACTGTGCTTGGAACTGATCAACATGGATGAGACAGGCTGAAGAAGCTTGAACCAAGACGATCTGGATGGTCATCAGCTCAAGGTGGAGATTGTATATGTGAGCCGGTGATCATGGTTAAGAACCGTAGTGGAGCTGGACCGAATACGGCGGAGCAAGGCGGCCGGAATCATTGCCTGAAGGTAGCTAGTCAACCAGTGTTGATAAAATTGAAGTTTGCAAACCTGAGCCAAAACGCAGCGTTGAAGACCAAAGGGGAAACGGAGCGTTTAAGCAAAGTTAGTTATGTTAGTTAGCTAAGGTTTGTAAGAGATGTAACTTTAGGGGCTGTGTTGTATTTTAGCAGAACTTGTAGGACTGATGTGAAAGGCGCCCAAAAGTGTATTTAACTGAATTCCCATAATTGGGGAATTAGGGTTCATTCATAGCGAGAGAGAGCGATAGCGATAAAGTAGCGATTGAAGCGGAAAACTGTAATTGGTTGAAGCTAGAGGCTCGCGTGGGATCGTTGAAGGCTCCGGTTGTTTGATTCATCAATAAAAGATCGTCTTGGTTGTTGGAGTAGGGACACCCGGTCCTCGAACCAGGGTAAAATTTGTGTGTTGTTTTGCTTTCGGTTTTTGATTGAATTGCATTGCTATGTCGATCTGTATCCCTACAGAGAAATTACCAAAGTTATGTCCATTTTGTGGTGTTTTAGCCCATAAGCAGCGTTATTGCCCGAGGGAGCGATTACCGACGGATGTGCCCAGGTTTAAAGATAGCATAAAGGCTGAATCTGGTCTCATCGATGATGAACCGCAAAAGATTAAGCAAAAAGTGCAGCCGGAGATTATGGTTCATCCGGAATCTATGGAGATGATGATAGCAGACGGTGTAGTGGGTGACACCTCACAAGTGCATGATGGTCTCGATCAACGTGCCGATGATCATGTGGTGCAAGTAAGATTTCCCCAGTCCAATGTATGTAATGATGACTTGCAGATGCATGAGGATAGACAAACATAAGATTTGATGTCAGAGTGTGTTAGAGAAAAGGAGAGAAGGCGTAGAGAGAAAGGAAAGCAAGTCGTGGGGAGCTGCATACCGACCACGCGTGTAAGCCTGGGAAAATCTTCAGATGATAGATGCTCTAATGGAAGATGGAGAAAATAATGAATATATAGATTATTTGTTGGATGGGTCAGACCCCATTGACCCAGTGGACAAAACTGATGGCCTGGTGCACATTCCTGCTGTATTCCAAATCATACATTTTAAGGCCCAACCAATTACAAGTCCTATTCATGGTTCATCCACTAAATTTATCAAGACTTGTCATGCTCCTATGGTAACTCCATTATCTGAAGATACACATAAGCGAAAATTTGATTGGAAACTAAATGCGAGAGATCCTAAACGAGGAAGAGTGGAAATGGAGTATCACCAGCTTTATCAGTCCAAAATGCATCAATTTTTTCACATCAATAATGCTTGTGAAGACCACCCGAGGTTGATGAAGGAATGACAGAGGCTGCTAGTCAGTCTTGCCGAGAACCATGATAATGTCATTTTGGAATTGCCGAGGAGTGGGGATTTCTCGGTCAATTCGTGATCCTCGTAGCTTGATTAGAGCTGCCTATCCCCAAGTAATCAGACTTTTTGATACTAAGGATGTAAAGAGGAAGATGGACCGGATTCATGTTCTTACAGGTTATTTTGGTTGTTTTGTGGTTCCGGCTAAGGGAGCTTCAGGAGGGTTAGCTCTGCTCTGGTATAGGATGCGTGTGAAGTTTTGGAGCTGCGGGAATCTTTCAAGCTTGCAAGGGTTTGTCATCTACAGAATGATATATTTGAGAATTGCAATGACCTTTGCAATTGGTCGGTGTTTTTTGCAAGGCTCGAAGCTAGTTGTGCTGCGGGTTTTCCTGACACTAGTTGAATGTTATTGCCAGAATATCTTTTGTTGTCCAATTTCATTAGATGTGCTTGTCCTTGCATAGCCTGTGGGCATCATCAAAAAAAAAAGATTCCTTGCAGCAAAGCAATTTGCAGCTGATAGAATATGAAACGACTAAATGAATTTAAAATGGATAGTTTTAATGACCATTGATGAACAATATAATTATAGGTGATTAGTCTTGTATAAATTATACTCTGTATTCATTTGTGATGAATGAAACATTAATTCTATCATAGTCCGTGTTATTAAAACTGGACCGTGGATCGAACCGGTCAAGCCACTGGGTCAATGGGTCAGTGGTTCAACCGGTTTGACCCGCACATATTAAAAAATAAAAAACTTCTATATGATATTATAATTTAACATATTTATTACTTGAATAAATATTACATTTTTTGATCTGATTACAACAACATACCATAACGAATTGTCAATTTTAGAATTTGATAAAGTACAAATCAATAATACAACAATAACAATTTTAGTCTTAATTTGCAAGTCCCAACAATAAGAGATTTCTAAGACTAATTGAATTTCTAGTAAAATTGATAATAAATAATAAATTTTATAGATTTGATAAATGAATATACATTAATGAAACAAATAATAAAACAAGAATCATGTTTGGTTTGGCGGAAGGAGAGAGGATAATTATAGAGCAAGACTATGTTCGAGTCTTGCTCAAGTCAAAATAAATAAATATTTTTTCAGATCAAATCACCATTTTAATGAAAATTGGGTCAATCAGCCGGATCAACTGGTTCAACCGTCCGGATCAACTGGTTCAACCGTCCGGGCCAATCGGTTCAACCGACCGGGTAAACCGGTTCAACCAGATCTTACCGGGTTTTGACCGAATCGATTGTAAATTAGTTCGATAACCGAACCGGTCCGGTGACCGATTCCTGATCTAACCGGTCGAACCGACCGGTCCGGTCCGATTTTCACGACACTGATCAAGTGATCATAGTATAAGTCGCCTCTTAACTGATCGCAAAAAATTTCTTCTGCTTTTTGTTTATTTCTTTACCCGTTTTAAGGGCTGCCAACGCATATGCAGATCGTCCTCCTTTTACGACTCTAGTACACATGTTGACACTCAAACTTTTCGTCAACAAATTATCTCCTTTGGCGCAACCAAATTGAGACCCTTCTTCGTTCTCAAGATCTGTTTTCCTTTCTTGATGGCTCGTCATCTTCTCCAGATCCAAAGGCATCATCTATTTATGGAACTTCTTCTTCCGTCACGGCAGAAACTTGGTTGGCAGATCATCAAAAAATTTGCAGCCTTCTACTTTCATCTCTAAACAATGGCTGAAATTATATATCGGGTGTAGCACAACTCATGAAATTTAGATTACTCTTGAAGCTGCTATCCAAAATAAATCCAAAGCCAGGGAGATCCAATTGAAGGATGAACTTCAGAGTCTCGGCGCCGCTTAGACGATGTCCAAACTTTTCATCAGAAGTTTAAGAGACTTTCTGATCAATTAACCGCTAATGGTTCACCGCTTTCAGAGACAAATAAAGTACATTGGTTTCTTCGTACTCTCGGTCCATCTTTTTCTAGCTTTTCCGGGAATATTCTGTCGCCATACCCGCATATAATGTGATGGCGTGTGCTTCAGTTGCTACTTGCTTGTGATAAATATGCTCGATGATTTGTCATAGAATTATAAATTTCAATGATCTTATATGAATTGTAACCCATCAATCAAAAAAAATCTACCCTATAAGTATTAATTTCACATTAAATTAATATTAATACAATATTATACAATATATTAATTAATATAAATATTTAAAAATAAAAAAATTCAAACCGATGAATCTCCGATTGATCCTTAGGGGCTCTAGCCGCCCGATTCTCGCCTAGTGTTTTTTACAACCTTGCTTGCAAGCCCCCCGGATAGATCACTTTCAGGCGGTTAAGCGTATTATGCGCTATGTTAGAGGAACGATCCATTATGGCCTCACTTTCACTCGCTCACATGCTTCTTCTATTTTAACCTACTCTGATGCTGTCTGGAAACTCGTCGCTCTACTTATGAAACGGATATAGTTTTAATGACCATTGATGTTGAAATTCATGTAGGAATATCATAGGCGATTAGCCTTGTATAAATTATTTCATTTGCGATGAATGAATGATCGGACGTATTTATACGATTTATCAAGTACACAAAACCCACCAAATAAGACATTTGGTCATACGAACATGTGCTTGTTGATGTCGTTTTATGTATACAGGCAATTTTGGAGTCTAAAGAGGAATCGGGCTTAAAAGATGGCTTTTTGCTTGAAAGATCCAAGCGATGGCTTTTTGCTTAAAATATCCTAGTGATGGCTTTTGGCTAAACCAATCAAAATGAAGTGCTTTTGGGATATTTCCATGCCATAAACTTAGCCCCCAAGTCTTCCCTTGCCTATAAATAGAGGGCTTGCCTCATGTAATATGTGTGCCACAAACCTTAGAGAGTTGAGAGCTTATCTCTCTTCTCTTCATTTTCAATGCAAACACACTTTGTTCTTACTTTGTTCTTGATTTTCAAAGCTTTTGTTCACTTGTTCTTGAGCTTCAAGCTCTTACTTTCCAGCACGCACACTTACTTTTCCTTGTTTTTGTTCTTGATTTGGAGCTCCTCTCCCTTAACTTTCCTTGTTGTTCTCTTTACTTTCTTTGTCTTTGATTTCGAAACCTTTACTTTCTTTGTCTTTCATTTTCATAAACCTTTACTTTCTTTTGCACTTAGCTACGATATCCTCTTCCATGGATACTCGTAGCTAAACCCTTCATTCGGTTGAAGGGGTGTGCTTGTATCATGCAAAACATGTTTTAGACCCTTCTCTTAGTGCCTCTATTGTGTTTAAACTTGTTCCATGTGCCATATATTAGGTTAGAACACTATTGGTTGAGTGGAGGCTCGAAAGAGCAAAGCTCTTCCATGGGGTTCGTGAACATACGTGGTTAAGTGGAGGCTCGAAAGAGCAAAGCTTTTCTGTAGAGTTCAACCGCTTTAAAACACCACTTGGTTGATCGGAAATGATTGATCAGGTGGATGCACATAAGGCTAAGATACTTCGAAAGGAGGAATTAGCCTAAATAGAACAAGTGTTCTATGTCTTGAAAAGGACTAGACGGTGTGGCAAGTCGAGTGCTAGAAATAGCCTTGATACATTTTAAACACGTAGTATGATCATTAGAGGTCGATGATGAACGAACTATGATACAAGGCCCCTAAAACCGAATCCTTCTCTCAATCAAAACATCACTTGTCATTTTACTTTCCGTCTCAATATCAACTGTTTACTTTCAGTACCATTTACTTTCAGTCTTTACATTTCCGTACGCTTACTACAGACGTTTTCAACATCAATCCGACATAACATTTGGCACGTATTGCGCTTGAAATACAGCGTGCGACAAACCAAAAGTGTGTTGTGGTTGATATTGAACTCGACTGTTCCAGCACTTTACATTTCAGTCTTTACTTTTCTGTCATTTACATTTCAGCACTTTACTTTTCGCACTTTACTTTCAGTCTTTACTTTCAGGACTTTAAATTCAGTCATTTACTTTCTGTCATTTACTTTCTGTATATATAAAAAAAACCAACAAAAACCCAATCTGTCTTTACTTTCATTTTCTTTCTTTTCAAAGAACAACTACTCCACACTGACTCTCTTGGGTTCGACCCCTACTTACCGCTTGCTAGCCAATAGTGAGCCACTAAAGTAGTGGAACTATAAATGTAAATTTTGTAGCGCACAACGACGTGCTGTCAAATTTTGGCGCCGTTGCCGGGGAGTCGTGAAATCGGAATAGTTGTTCTATTTGTTTTTCTTTTATTTTGCAGTTTGCCATGTCGTCGTACTACGAAAGCGAGCCTTGGAACAATGAGGAGTTTTCCCCACCATCTTTCGAACTTGAAGTCCGCGAGAAGATCATCAACCTAGAGCAATCCTGGGACGAAACATTGGACGAGTACTTATGGAACTTCGATTCCATTGTGTTGAGCTGCCCGCACCATGGATTCACGAACTTCGATCTTCTTCAGAGGTTTCTCGGTGGAATAATGCCACAAGAGTGGAATAGGCTTAATGATGCGGCGGGAGGCTCGGTGGATAACTTAAGCATGAGTGATCTATGGAATTTGATAGAAGATATGGCAGAAAGCGCGAAACAAGATCAGGCCATGCGGATCAACGAACTGTTCAACATGATACACCAAAACCGGGTCGAAAACGAGGAATTCTGGGCGGCTCAAAAAGAAGCTACAAACCGGATCTATGAGTTGCTCAAGCCAAGAGTCATCAAGGAAGAGCCTACAATGGAGCCGGCAGAGGATGAGGACCCGCGGATGACCGAAGAAGAACCAGCCAAGGCAGGCTGGGTCCTCATTACCGAGCTGCCCAAATCATGCCCGGTCCTCACTGCCGAACTGTCCGAAGCTGGCCCGGTACACATTTCCAATCTGCCCGAGACATACTCGGACCTAACTGCCGAGTTGCCCAAATCAGACACGGACCTCAGTGTGATTGCCCCCGGAGACCATATGAATGACGAGGATGAGGACCCATGGTTGCCTGAAGAAGAGCTCCACTCAGACTACCCCAGGGAGTTAGAAGAAGAACTGCCCAGTTCAGTCCCGGTCCTCATCACCAATGTACCCAAGGAAATCATGCCAGTCCCAGACCTCAATGCCGAGCCAACTGAAGTCCCGGTCCTCATTGGCGAGCTAGCCGAGACAGCCCCGATCCTCACGGACGGGCTGGTCGAGAAAGGCCCGGTCCTCATGGCCGAGAAACCCCAACTTAACCCTTTATGTTTTATGCAGATCATAGCCACCGAAGAGCATGTAGTCAATAATGATGCGGTGCAAGGGGAGTTGGAGGCAGAACAAGGGCAAGAAAAGCCAATGATGGAGCGCTCACTCACCACAACTCAACAAGGCGGCCCTGAAAACTCACTTGTTCCAAGACAACCCATCTCCGCTGCCACAAAGAAGAAGCTTGGCAGGGGCGCATGCTTGATGTCGCCTACACTTGATGGCACAAGACTGAACTTCCAAAACTGCAAAAGTGCCGACCGTTCATACATGAAGAAGCGACAAAGACATGGCCCAAAAGAATGGAAGCCCGGAAGGAGAAACAAGAGACCACGGCTCAATGGACCAGCAGCTATGGCCAAGGAGCCCTCATCTTCTCGGATGTATGTAGAAAAGAACCTGCCGGATGAATGGAGAACAAAACCGAGCACATCACTCCATGCTTTCTTTGGGCGGAGCAAAAGAGCAACCGAGAAGAAGTTCCACCTCAAGCACCCATGGGATCCGAACTTATGATCCATGAGTGAGGTACCGTCGAGCCAACGACGTTAAACAAAGGCACTTGCCGGGAGGTAACCCGGCATATCTAGTTTTTTATGTCATTTCCTTTCCTTAGTTAACTAGCTTTTTGTGTTTTGAACTAAAGTCATGCCGAGAGGCATGGCTTTGTTCAAAAGTGTGGGGGTGAGTCTTTGCACATATTATTCTGCATGTTTTCTTTTTCTTAAAATTTTTATCTTTTTGAAACTTTTTGAAAATACAAACTTCCATGATGTGAAAATAGATAGACCCGATTCATGCATTTCCTTGTGAAAACTTGATTGTGTAAGCACATGTGTATTTAACTTCCTACTTGTCCTTGTGTGCTAAGATAAATGTAGGATGTGGAGTTGAAAGAAATGCCCTAGAGAGGCTTGACAAGCACTTAAGGGACCGGATCCTTACTTTATGGTTATGTGAAGATTGTGGAGGCTGCACTTCGGGCTTCTTGGTGAAGAGTGGACTCCGCCATCCAGCGTCTATGCAAGAGGCGGGACGGGAATCAAAGCGTCCATTCTCTAGTCCAAAGTAGCCGGGAAAAGAGATGAGCGACCCTCATCTTGACCCGCGCGAAAAAGGCAAGGATGAGAAAGAGCGGGGAGGTATTTCCATATGCTCTAGGGCGATGATTGGACCTCCCAAAAGTGAAGAAATGGACATGCAAATCTCATCAAAGGAGCAAAGAAAAGAAAGAAAAAAAAATCAGCTAAAATGGTGAAATCAAATCAAACCGAAGCAAAAGTGAAGTACTCAAAGAGTCAAATCAAAGGCCGAAGGGCAAACCTCACTGCAAAAGCTGTCCAACCACACAAACAAATCAAAAGAGCTCGACCCATTAGCCCGAATCAATCACGTGCTACAAGAAACAAGAAGCATAACCATATAGTAAGATCGGATCCGAGAGTGCAGTTCGAAGGCCTAAAAAGGACTATCTCCCAATCATCCAAATTGGTTTGCATCTCGGCTCAAAGGTACAAGTATCAAGTTACTTTCATATGTGAGCATGATTTCGTTTGGAAGTAAGTAAGCTATGCATGCTAAGGTGAAATCTAGTTTTGCATCTCACATTCACATCTAGGACTTAGGGTGTTTTTGTTCCTCTTATTGACTACACTTGTTCGGGACGAACAAGATTAGGTGTGGGGGTATTTGATCGGACGTATTTATACGATTTATCAAGTACACAAAACCCACCAAATAAGACATTTGGTCATATGAACATGTGCTTGTTGATGTCGTTTTATGTATACAGGCAATTTTGGAGTATAAAGAGGAATCGGGCTTAAAAGATGGCTTTTTGCTTGAAAGATCCAAGCGATGGCTTTTTGCTTCAAATATCCTAGTGATGGCTTTTGGCTAAACCAATCAAAACGAAGTGCTTTTGGGATATTTCCATGCCATAAACTTAGCCCCCAAGTCTTCCCTTGCCTATACATAGAGGGCTTGCCTCATGTAATATGTGTGCCACAAACCTTAGAGAGTTGAGAGCTTATCTCTCTTCTCTTCATTTTCAATGCAAACACACTTTGTTCTTACTTTGTTCTTGATTTTCAAAGCTTTTGTTCACTTGTTCTTGAGCTTCAAGCTCTTACTTTCCAGCAAGCACACTTACTTTTCCTTGTTTTTGTTCTTGATTTGGAGCTCCTCTCCCTTTACTTTCCTTGTTGTTCTCTTTACTTTCCTTGTCTTTGATTTCGAAACCTTTACTTTCTTTGTCTTTCATTTTCAAAAACCTTTACTTTCTTTTGCACTTAGCTATGATATCCTCTTCCATGGATACTCGTAGCTAAACCCTTCATTCGGTTGAAGGGGTGTGCTTGTATCATGCAAAACATGTTTTAGACCCTTCTCTTAGTGCCTCTATTGTGTTTAAACTTGTTCTATGTGCCATATATTAGGTTAGAACACTATTGGTTGAGTGGAGGCTCGAAAGAGCAAAGCTCTTCCATGGGGTTCGTGAACATACGTGGTTAAGTGGAGGCTCGAAAGAGCAAAGCTTTTCTGTAGAGTTCAACCGCTTTAAAACACCACTTGGTTGATCGGAAATGATTGATCAGGTGGATGCACATAAGGCTAAGATACTTCGAAAGGAGGAATTAGCCTAAATAGAACAAGTGTTCTATGTCTTGAAAAGGACTAGACGGTGTGGCAAGTCGAGTGCTAGAAATAGCCTTGATACATTTTAAACACGTAGTATGATCATTAGAGGTCGATGATGAACGAACTATGATACAAGGCCCCTAAAACCGAATCCTTCTCTCAATCAAAACATCACTTGTCATTTTACTTTCCGTCTCAATATCAACTGTTTACTTTCAGTACCATTTACTTTCAGTCTTTACATTTCCGTACGCTTACTACAGACGTTTTCAACATCAATCCGACATAACATTTGGCACGTATTGCGCTTGAAATACAGCGTGCGACAAACCAAAAGTGTGTTGTGGTTGATATTGAACTCGACTGTTCCAGCACTTTACATTTCAGTCTTTACTTTTCTGTCATTTACATTTCAGCACTTTACTTTTCGCACTTTACTTTCAGTCTTTACTTTCAGCACTTTAAATTCAGTCATTTACTTTCTGTCATTTACTTTCTGTATATATAAAAAAAACCAACAAAAACCCAATCTGTCTTTACTTTCATTTTCTTTCTTTTCAAAGAACAACTACTCCACACTGACTCTCTTGGGTTCGACCCCTACTTACCGCTTGCTAGCCAATAGTGAGCCACTAAAGTAGTGGAACTATAAATGTAAATTTTGCAGCGCACAACGACGTGCTGTCAATGAAACATTGAGAAAATAATTCTATCAGCACCCACCTTCAAAAGGACAATGTTCTACTAATTATGATAGCATTATTACTGTTAGATTTATGGCATGTAGTTTGGCAAAACTCTGTGTAGTTGTTTAAGCTGTTGTACAAGGAAGAGTTCA
The DNA here is from genome assembly GCA_033675395.1 of Rhodiola chrysanthemifolia. Lineage (NCBI taxonomy): Eukaryota > Viridiplantae > Streptophyta > Magnoliopsida > Saxifragales > Crassulaceae > Rhodiola > Rhodiola chrysanthemifolia. Next base: position 13,718,989 of record CM066208.1, on the reverse strand, counting down.
AGGAAGGCATACGCAACTGTCCTGGAACAAGTTGAAGCAGATGGAATGTTTCCTAATTCAGATTAGGCAACATAGTCAACCGACGAAGAACAAGACGGTTGCAGATGGAAGGACAGATGGAATGTTTCCTAATTCAGATTAGGCAACATGTTCAACCGACGTGGAACAAGTTAGACGCAGTCGAAGTATCCTAAAATTGGTTAGGCAAGTCGGTGGTGTGACACATTGAAGATATGATGCAGATCTTGAAGTCGGTAGACGCAAATATACTCATGCATATCTAAGAAGTCGGTTGAGAGATATCATGGAAGACTTGCGCTTGAAGATAACTTATCCAAGAAGATAATCAAAGGAGTTTCTTAAATGGAGTTGAAGATCTATGAAGGATTATCTACAAGAGATATGCGCAAGATATTAGGAATGTTTCCTAAAAGATTTAGGAAAGATTTCCTAATGACATAGGCGGTTGAAGATAGGAAACTTAGATACTTTAGGGTTTCTACCGCACTATATAATGAGGGCTGATGGACTCGTTCTACTTAGCACTCACGGAGATATTATTCACACTCATACTCACAGAAGGGAGGTGGAGGCAAACAGCCGGTGAACTAATCATTCTGATTATTCACGGTGCTCGGATTCAGTCTGTTCTAGTGCTCAGCAGACTGATCGTAGAACAACTTGACGATACACGCACTGAAGGTGTTACCACGCATTCAGGAGAAGGCGCTGATTCTCGTGGAGGATCTTTCTGGTGGAATCGGAGGTGAGGCTCAGATCTAAGGGGAGACCTAGTTAGCGGTTGCTAGAGTATTAGAGGCTCAGGCTGTTTAAGAGGGATTCTGTAAACGTAAGCTCCTGTACTCGAAATATTCATTATTAGTGAATTGCTATCCACCGAGCTATGAAGACAGTTCCCCAAACGTAGGCTCGTTAACGCCGAACTGGGTAACAACTTTGCGTTTCGTTTATTTTCCGCACTGCATCTATTTTTGCATAAGTTATTCTAGAAATTATTCTGCACTCGACTAGAACAACATTTCAACTACTAGGGGAAGATTTTAATTGGTATCAGAGCAAACAGTCAACACACAGAGTGAGATCTGAAGGTTGTTGAGATGGATTTGAGAGAAGGGCAAAACATCCAGCGACCTCCGTTGCTGGAAGGAAACAAGTAGGGATACTGGAGGGTACGAATGAAGGCTTTTTTAAAGTTGCTGGATGAATCTGTTTAGGAAGCTGTTGAAAACGGGTGGACACATCCAATGACTGTAGACGAAGCTGCCAAGCCTGTCCCACTCGCTAAAGCCAGATGAACTGATGAACAGAAGAATGCTGAAGCTGCAAGATCCAAAGCAATGAATGCCATATTCTCAGGAGTTGATGGGAAGAATTTCAAGATGATTTCAACCTATGAAATTGCGAAGGTACGACCAAGTTCAAAATATCTAGAATGGAGATGGTCACGTCAAAATTTGAAAATGTAAGAATGCAGGAGGACGAGACCATCATTGAATTCAGCACAAGGGTTCTTGATATCTCTAATGAATCGTTTGCACTTGGAGAACCCATGAGCGAAGAGACGTTGGTAAGAAAGGTGCTGAGGTCTCTACCAAAGCGGTATGCAATGAAGGCACTCGCAGTCAAGGAAGCCCACAATGTGAAGACCATGTGGCTGGATGAACTGATGGGATCCCTACAGACTCATGAGATTGAGATGAATGAAGAGGAACGACTCATGAAGGTTAAAAGTGTTGGCCTAAAAACTGAAGTTTCTGATGTTCAGGACAAAGCAAGGGAGATGTCTGAACAACAGTATGCCATGTTCGCTAAGAACTTCGGGAAGTTTATGAGAACTCAGTACACTAAAGGGTCTGATCGTGGCCAGCCATCATGCTCAAAATTCCAGAAGGATGGAAATTCTCTTAAAAGACACAAATCTGGAGACTTCAACCATGACAACAAAGGCAAGGGGATTCAATGCAGAGAATGTGAAGGCTATGGACATATTCAGGCAGAATGTGCCAACACACAGAAGAAGAATGCCTATGCTGTCAACTGGAGTGACAGTGAATCTGATCAGGAAGGTGTGTCAAATAACTTTGTGGCCCTTGCTAGTTGTGTCAATCAGGAAGGAGAGTCAAAGTCATCTTCCGAGGATCACACCCAGTACTTAAGCTGTAGTGATAATAAAGAAATCACTGATGAAGATTTTGCTAACAAGTACAAGAAGTTTTTCCAGGAATGGCTGAATGAAGTTGAGCGGAACAAAATACACCGCAACAACCAGGCAGATCTGAAGGAAGAAAAAGAAAAGTTATGGGAAGAAGCTGCCGTTCTTGTAGCTCAGAAGGTGGAACATCAACAGACAATCACTGACCTTAAAGTCCAGTTGATTGAAGCAAAAGTCGAACAAGCTAAACTTGTTGCACAGAAGGCCGAGTTACTGGCAGTTGTGTCATCTCTGAAGATTCAGATTGAAAAAAGTCAAGGCGAACATCCAGGAACTTTAATGATATAAAGAAGAAGAATGCTGCTCTAAAAAGGGGAGAGGTAATCCTTCTTAATATTGTTGATGCCTTGAAATGTGAGATTGAGACAGATAAACTTGTTAATACTGAGACACTAGAAGAGCTGAACAACCTGAAGAAGTCCGTTAAGATGCTTAATTCTGGAACTAAAGATTTAGACGCTATACTGGGAGCTCAAAGGACAAGTGGGGGTTGCAAAGGGCTAGGGTTCACTGGTACATCTGGCTCCGAAAAGATAACTTTTGTGAGAGCTGAGCCACGATCTTATAATGTACCAGCTGAACATCCCTCGCGAAGAAGAACGGCCCGGAATCCCTCAAGAAGGCAAGACAGACGAAGGTGCTTTTACTGCAACCGAATGGGACACATCAAGCCGAGATGCCCGGAATTCCACAAGTCTCTTAGAAAGATGAATCAAGTGCCAAAACCTTACATGAAGCAAGTCTGGAGAGTTAAGCAAAAAGGTGAGGTCTGTCATATTGCATTCAGTTCAACCAGTCATCTGGAGAAGGAAAGATGGTACTTTGACAGTGGTTGTTCTAGACACATAACTAGTAATCCTGTGTTTCTGATCAAGGTAGAGAAGTTCAAAGGCAAATCCGTGACATTTGGAGATGGAGTAGAAGGTAAAGTCCTCGGAAGAGGAACTTTGAATGTTCCAGGACTACCCAGATTGAAAGAAGTTCTTCTCTTGTCAAAGGACTGCAGGCAAATCTGATCAGCATAAGCTAGTTGTGCGACAGATTGCATCGTTTCCAGTTCACACAGGACAAGTGTGTTGTGCAGAACAATAAGAATGAACCAGTCGTCACTGGAAGGAGAGCCTCGAACAACTGTTACTTGCTGAATCTTGGTCGACCCACTGCTGAAACTACATGCATGTTGAGCAAAACTGAAGGCATGAAGACTCGAGTTAAACAAGTGAACCTTCGAGAATCAGCTGGCTTCACATATTTTCTGTCCAATGTCAAGTCTAAAAATATCAAGCTGGATAGAAGAAAGCTCGTGTTCCATCCTGATCGTGTGTATTGACTGAAGAAAGCTCTACATCGACTGAAGGCGCACAAAGCATGGTATGAACGTCTCCACCATGGCTATGTTCGAGGGGGAGTAGATACGAAGAAGCAGCTTTTCACCAGACATGCAAGATCAGATGCTGGAAGTTGTTGCACTCAGATGTTGTGGATGAAGTCAATGATGAAAGAATACAGAGTAAAACAAGATGTGATGAAGTAGTGACAGGCGTCGTCGGTACCTGCAAATTTGAATTTATAATTTCCTTACTCTTGGCTATGGGTTTGTACAGCGGCAAGCAAGGGTCGAACCCTAGGGAGCTAGATGGTTACTTGTTGTTCTGTAAAAAGGAAACAATTGGGTTTTGAGCAATTTAGGAAACAAGTGCAAATAGGAAACAAGCGAAATGAACGTGTAGGTTTTCAATCAGAGAGAATATTCGGTCTAGGGTTTCTATTGTGACTTGTTATCATCGACTACTAACAATCTAATTCAATGTTTCTAAGTGTGGTCGTCCCAACAAAGGTGACTTCCCAAATAACCCGACAAAGGTGTTATGCCACAACCTAACCTGACAAAGGTGAAAGGCTTCTAATTCTCTCCTAAATCAAACAACCCGACAAAGGTGTTATTCAACCTAGATGTGCTATTCACCCAAACGACAAAGTATTAGGCAAATAATAAAGATAGAAATATTGATCAACTAAGCTTTGCGACAAAGCATCCACCTAGTCTAGCAATAATTCATGGAATATATGCACGAGAATTAGTAAAACATGAAATAGCATTAAGGACAAAGTCTCAAACAATAGTCACAATGTATGAAACCCTAGCCCGAATAAGGGGCTTAGCTAGACATGGCCATGAAAACAGAATACAAAAGTATAGGAAGAAAGAATGTCTTCTCTATTGCCGAACGAAGGAGAAAGGCGCCGAGATGATGGAATGCTCTGATGGATGAAACTCTCGAATTTTTTGGGATGATGGGATGCTTTGAAAGGTTGAGGAGAGGCTGTATTTATAGCGTAGAATAGGGCTTCGAAGTTTCCAAATTGAGGTTGGCCCATAAACGGTTTTAGGAAACATGTCCTAAAACCGACTTTGCTTGATCTTCAAGTAAACTTCTTGTGCAAGTCTTCTAGAAGATTCCGGGACTTTCCACAGCCTTCTAAACCGCCACGGAGGGAATTTGGATTTTTTCCCGAAGTTACTGTTCACGACCAGAAATCACTGTTCACGCCGGAATTACTGTTCGTGCCGGAATTACTGTTCACGAGCCGAAAGTACTGTTCACGAACCGAAAAAAACTGTTCACGACGCTCCTCTGGCTTTGTTCTTCAACTGCGATGCTTCTGGCATGAAAATGCCGTCTTTTAAGCGCGTTTCCTCCTAGAGCTTCCGAAACACCTGAAATGCAAAACAACACTAAGTAGTAACTGTTTGCATGATAAAGTGCCGAAATTGGTGGGATTTGATGACTCGATGAGTCGTATAAATACGGCTCATCAAGTAGCTAGTAGACATCTTCACCAACGCCTTGGACAACCTACTATTCGAGACACGTAGATCCCCACTGGGTCTGTGTGTCATTGACAACTAAGTTGTTCTAGAACAACTTGGTCAGCCAGAGCCAGAACGAGATATGTTAAGGGATGATGTGGAAAGTAGGTAGAAGATTTCAAATACTGGTGCGAGAAGAAACGATTGGTCTACCAAAGATATTCAAATAGTTTTAAACAGTGTGAAATGACGTGGCAGCATGTGGAGATTCGAGAAGATATATGACGTGCCAAAATAATTTTAGTTTCCAAATTCAAATTACTTCAAAACATCTGTTCGTGTCTCGCTCTTTCTCTCCCGACGAAACCCTAGATGAAGCTTGACGAAGTTTAACAATGGTGGACACGAGGAAGAACAAGGTGCCTAAAGTAGCAACGGGTGAAGCAACATCGAAGTCCGTTGATGAACCAAAGATTGTGAAAGAAAACCCTAAACCGGCGAGCGACAAAGTAACAACAAAATCCAAATCGGCTGTCGTAGAGAAGGTGACTGTCCCGAAGAAATCTAAATTTACTGTGGTGAAGAAAGTGTCAGTTCCTGAGAAGACTTTGTCTTAAAGCCAGACACAGAGACTGCTGTGGCAAAAGAAAAGTAGATTCCTAAATCTGTTCCGGAGCAAAACCCCAAGAAGCGGACTGCGTCTAAACCCACTTCGGTCAAGGAACCATCCAAGAAGACGGCACAAGAGGCAATTGCTGAAATTTCCAAATCTATTAATGCAAATAGCCTTAGTGTGCCTGGTGAGTCTATGGAGGGGTCGAAAGTGGTTGTAGAAAAGCCAAAGGGTGTGGCCACAGTGCAGGGGGAGATTATTCCGAAGAAGAAGGGAACTAGGAGAAAGGTTGTTGCTACAAAGAAAACTCCAGAAAAAAGAGAAGTTTAAAATTGTCAAACGGAGAGTTATAGTTTCTGAATCAGATCAGGAAGGGTCTGATGAAAAAGATGATGAAGTTGATGTTGCTGAGAAGGTTGCTGTAGAACAGCATGATGGAGTGTTCAGCAAAGCTGGTCAAAAGAAGAAGGGTACAGTCTGTAAAGAAAAAGTTTCAGAAAAGAATCTAGAAGTGGCTGAGTAAGTTGTTTGTGATCCTGAAGAGGAGGAAGTCAGTGAAGAAAAATAGAGTGAGGCTTCTGCTGAGAATGCTGATGAGGAAGAAGAAGGTTCTGCTACAAAGGTGCCAAACAATGAGGAAGAAGAGCTTTCGCAGAATGAGTCCAACAAAGTAGATGAATCCCTACAAAGTTTGTTCGATGCTGTTGAGCAATATGTTGAAGAAGAATTCAGTTCTAAAGCTGCTAAAGAGAGTAAGATTGATGAACCAAACCAAGCCAATATTGATGAGGTGATAGAGGAACCGAGTGAAGGATCATCAGATGAATCAATCAAGTTATCCGATTTGCCCAAAGAAATTCAGAAGGATGTTCCAGTAAGTAAGGAACAAGTTACCAAGTCAAAGCCAGCTACTAAGACCAAGAAAGCAATATTGAATCAAGATGCTGATGTGGTAGTTCCCACAGTTGCTAAGAAGAATGCATCAAAGAAAAGGAAGGCTTCTGCCGCGAAAGAGAAAACTACTGACAATATGGCTACTTGCTCAAAGAAGGCTTCTACTCCAGTAACAAAGAAAGCTAAGACAAGTTCTCCTACTGGCAAGATTAAAGAAAAGGGGAAGAAGGTTCAGTTTGAATCTGGAGTTGTTGTAAAAGGAGTTTGGTTTGTCTCAGACGAACAAGCTAAAAAGTGAGAATTTGTTCAGAAGAGGAAGATTGTGGCCGAGAGGGTGCTGGAGGCAGACAAATATGCAGCTAACGAGATAGTGAGTCTGATCAAGGAGCTAGACTTGTGGCCGTCCGTATCAATGGCCAAACCATTTGCAGCTAACCTCGTGCGAGAAGTCATTGCAAATTTACCAGCAGTTTTTGCGGATATTGAGAATGCAGCTTACGGGATGGTTAGTGTGAGAGGTAAAAAGACCATCATCACTCCAGAAAGTATAAATGATTACTATGGCATAGAGGGAGGAGAGTTGAGTCTTGGAGAGAACCCCAATTGGCACAAAATAGTTGAGGCTATTACTGGTGCAGTTCGTTCGAAGTGGTATAGGTTGACCTTACCTGTGAAAGATCTGTCAACGAAGCACTCATTGCTCCACAGCATTGCGGTTCATAACTGGTTACCAAATCATCACCGCACGATGCTCGATCATACCATGGGAGCCATTCTGAAGACTCTAGGAGTTAGGAAAAAGATTGATCTGGGTCGACTCATATTCGATCAGATTGCTGCTCACGCTACCTCAGTCAAAAACAATCATCCCATTGGATTTCCTTCTCTGATTCATCAGCTTGTCATAGCACAACATCCAGACATCATTACAAGTCAGGACAAGTTGACTGGTGCTCCTAAGGTATTCCTTGCCGATCACAAGCACTTCTCTGGAAAGCATATTCTGGATCTGGACCTGGATGCACCCGTCAAGCAAAAAAATAAGTTGTCTGAACCAACACTAGAACAACTTAGTGCTCATGTTCCTTCTGCCACTAGACGAAAAATCATCACTCATCTTGATGAGGAGGTAGCAGATGCTAACTAGCTGATTGTGCTGCTCATGGCCAGAAAGAAAAAGATCACAAAGCTCTTGGTGAGCCTTCGCTATCCTGAGGAAGAGGAAGATGTCGACTCAGCTGATGATGAAGCAAGTTATGAGTCCGACTACTGATCATTGTGATGAATTCTGCTCTCTACAAACAATTTTATTTTTTTGTTGAACTCTAGTTTTATTGTTGAACTATTGCTACTATTTTTTGTACTCCCTTGTCAATTTGTGGCAAAAAGGGGGAGTAGTTTTGGAGTTTGAAAGCTCCTTAAAAGATTCATTTGTGCTAAATGTTAGACATGATTTGGAGTTTGAAATCTCCTTAAAAGATTCATGTGTGATTGAAATTCTCGGAGTTTTAAATCTCCTCAAAGATTCGTTTGGTAGCAATTAGTTGGTAGCACAGCTTGGGAGTTTGAACATCCTTTCAAAGATTCAACTGTAATAGTAGTACAGGTAGATTATAGGTAGTAGTTTTGCCAAAAATGCCAAGTGGTAGATTGTTAGATTTATGGCATGTAGTTTGGCAAAACTCTGTGTAGTTGTTCAAGCTGTTGTACAAGGAAGAGTTCAAGGCAGATGGAATGTTTCCTAATTCAGATTAGGCAACATAGTCAACCGACGAAGAACAAGACGGTTGCAGATGGAAGGACAGATGGAATGTGTCCTAATTTAGATTAGGCAACATGTTCAACCAACGTGGAACAAGTTAGACGCAGCCGAAGTTTTCTAAAACGGGTTAGGCAAGTTGGTGGTGTGACACATTGAAGATATGATGCAGATCTTGAAGTCGGTGGACGCAAATATACTCATGCATATCTAAGAAGTCGGTTGAGAGATATTAGGGAAGACATGCGCTTGAAGATAACGTATCCAAGAAGATAATCAAAGGAGTTTCATAAACGGAGTTGAAGATCTATGAAGGATTATGTACAAGAGATATGCGCAAGATGTTAGGAATGTTTCCTAAAAGATTTAGGAAAGATTTCCTAATGAGATAGGCGGTTGAAGATAGGAAACCAAGATACTTTAGGGTTTCTACCGCACTATATAATCAGGCCTGATGGACTCGTTCTACTTAGCACACACGGAGATATTATTCATGCTCATACTCACTGAAGGGAGGTGGAGGCAAACGGTCGGCGAACTAATCATTCTGATTATTCACGGCACTAGGATTCAGCCTGTTCTAGTGCTCAGCAGACTGATCGTAGAACAACTTGACGATAGACGCACTGAAGGTGTTACCGCGCATTCGGGAGAAGGCGCTGATTCTCGTGGAGGATCTTTCTGGTAGAATCGGAGGTGCGGCTCAGATCTAGGGGAAACCTAGTTAGTGGTTGCTAGAGTATTAGAGGATCGGGCTGTTTAAGAGGGATTCTGTAAACGTAAGATCATGTACTCGCAATATTCATTATTAGTGAATTTCTATCCACCGGGCTAAGAAGACAGCCCCAGACGTAGGCTCGTTAACGCCGAACTGGGTAACAACTTTGCGTGTCGTTTATTTTCCGCACTGCATCTATTTTTGCATAAGTTGTTCTAGAAATTATTCTGCACTCGACCAAAACAACATCTTAACACTACTAGGGGAAGATTTCAATTACTATTTTCGCCATGCCATTATTTCATTCTCTCACCTATCGAGAATATATCTTTCGATGATAAAGTGACAAGACTGAAGCCGCGACATCGAAAACCATTATTTTACACGCGACTACAAAGCAGCAAGGCTTGTTCTGCCGGCAGAAGTGACGAAGCACAGATATGGTGAAGGTCAAGCGATTGATGTAAATTGACATTTGTTGAAAACAAAGGCGATTTTTTTGCTCTCGGTGCTGTTAGGATCGTTAGTTAGATGTCCTTACAAAGTTCTGATACTCGTCAAGTATGTATGTAGCGGAAGTAAATAAATTGGACGTACGAGTAAGTACTAGACAACAATATATAGTGGAAACTCAGATACTCAAAGCAAGTATCCAAGAAAAACCACTACCTTCTAGTTTCCTAGAAGGATTTCGGAACTATCACTTGTATAGATGTATTTCTATTACAGGATTATACTCTCACCCAAACCACACTCAGTGGTGTTCCGTCTTTCTTTCAGATCGACTAAGTGAAGGTGTAATCCGGTAGTAATCGCACCGCAAGAGATCTTCCACTTCTGGCTCAGATTGCTCACTGGCTCCCTGGGAAGTACGCTGTTGATCTTCCGACTCAAAGCTTCTTCGAAACAGCAATCTCTGTTTGTAATTTCCTCTGTAATTACGTAGCCAGGGATTCACCGTGAAAATCACACTCTAAAAGGCAGTCGTAGCATCCTTTATATAGATGTTCTTTAAACCGAGTAGCCCTAGATTTTCCAGGAGAAAATCTCTCCAACTTGCCCGACACTCTCGCACAAGTTCACCAGCTGATTCGTCCATCTTCAATGTCTTCACCAGCCTTCCAATAGAATCGTCCCATTGCAATCCGATTCGATATGTGGCTGAGATATAGTTTTGATGGACCGTATTTATACGATTCATCGAGTCAACTAAACCCACCTTAAACGACACTTTATCCTTTGAACTTTCACTTGTTAGTGTCGTGTTACTTTACAGGCATTCTTGAAGGTCTAAGGTGGAAACAAGCTTAAAGGAGGAGTTTTGTGCTAAAAATGGATCACAAGTCAAAACTGCCCAGCCGGGACCGGACTTCACTACCAGGCTGCGCCGAGAGGTCCGAGGCCGAGTGCCTGAGTCCAGCGTCCGGATGTGCTGAGTCCCCAGCCGAGCTGTCTTGCACTAAATTCAAGTTGCTCAGGCAAACCATCTGATCTGACGAATCCACCTCGAGCAAAGTTATCAAAATGGAAAATAAGGTGGACAATGTCGGAAAACCAAGGAGAATGCCCGAGCAGATTGGCAGTTGGCTCAATTCCAAAGAAAAGGCCCCGCGCGCATAGGCACCGAAACGAAGTCGCTCGACCAGACCAGCTAATCTGGCAAATCTGGCTCGACCAAGTTGTTTAAAAAACGCCCAACTACTCGGACAATCTCACTTCCTAGACAAAACGCCCGAGTGGAACCAGCTCAAGCCCGATCAAGGCCAAACTAGGGCAATTCCGGCCGTTTTGGGATTCCGACAAGGTTCCGGCCAGATTTCGGAAAAACAACTTCGACCATTAGGCTTAGAATTGCCTCAGCATTCCAAATCCGGAATCCAAAAACAAAAGACCTCCGACCAAAATTCCGGCCAAGCTCCGACCAAGCTCCGGCCAAGCTCCGGCCGAGCTCCGATTAAGCTCCGATCAAGCACAACCAAAGCCAGCCATGCTCCGATCAAATTCCGGCCAAAACCGACCAAGCTCCGGGCATCAATTAATGTTGGTTGACCTTTAAACTTCTTCTATTCTATCCTTGTTGGGGAAGGCCATACCGGCGGCTTTGGGAAGCCACCTGGCCGGCGGCTTTAGGAAGACACCTGGCCGGCAGCTGGACTTTGGGGGAGTACCCATGCCTAGTTGTTTGACCTCTCTCCCTTTCCTATAAATAGAAGAGCTTTGCCCTTGAAATCATAACTCTTGATTCATGTGTGTTTTGGAAGTTTGGATACGTGGTCACCTATCTCACTAGCTTAGATCTTTGTCACTTGCACTCACAAGGCTTGTACACACTCTACACACATTTGGATATAAAAATCTCCAACTTCTCTCTACTTGTTCTTGAGTTACTTTTCCAAAACCTTACTTGTTCTTGTCTTTAATTTCGAAAACCATTTACTTCCCTTGTACTAGCTATGGTATTCCCTTCAATGGATACTTGTAGCTAAACTCTTCATTCGGTTGAAGGGGTTTTTTATATCATAAAACCGTTCTAGACCCTTTACTTAATGCTACCTAGTGTTCTAACTAGTTCTTCGTGCCATCAATTCGGATTGAACATAACAAGGTTGAGTGGATGCTTGAAAAAGCAAAGCTCTTCCAAGTAGTTCATCCCCTCTTTAACACCATTTGGTTGATCGGAAATGATTGATCAAGTGGATGCACTTAGGCTAATATACCTTGAAAAGGGGAATTAGTCTAGCTAGAATTAGTAAGCTATGTCTTGAAAAGGACTAGCCAGTGTGGCAAGTGCTTGAAAAAGCCTTGCTTTGGGTTAAGTCTTGAAAAGGAACAACCCACACCTTAGAACACTTAGTAAGATCATTAGAGGTCAATCATGAACGAAGTTATGATATAAAGCCCCTAGACCGAATCCTTCTCTTGATCAAAACACCAACTTGTCATTTACTTACAGTCTTACTTTCAACAACTTCAGTTCAGTACCTTTACATTCAGCACCTTTTACTTTCAAGTACTTAACTTTCAATTCAGTTCCTAACTTTACTTTCAGTACCTTTACATTCAGTACCTAACTTTACTTTCAGTACCTAACTTTACATTCAGCACCTTTACTTTTAGTACATTTACTTTCAGTATTTACTTTCTGTTCAAAACCAAAATCAAACCCAACTATCTTACTTTATTTTCAGTTTTCAAAAGAACTACTCTATCCACTAATTCATTTGGGTTCGACCCCTACTTATCGCTTTACTAGCCAATAGTAAGCCAAACAGTAGTGGACTTATAAATTGATAATTTGCAGTGCCACAACGACGGCCTGTCAAATTTTGGTGCCGTTGCCGAGGAATTAGCAATCGGATTAGTTGTTCTTTTCCTTCCCTTTTTGTTTTTCATTGCATTTTCCACCATGTCTTCATGGATGATTCGGTATCTCCCCCAGTTTTGAGGTGCCATCGGAGAGGACCCTGTGAAACATTGCCAACAATTTCACTCCATCTGCAGCCGCATGGAACCTGAAAATGAGACGTTAGAAGGATTTAAGCAGAAATGCTTTAAACTTTCTTTAACTGACTTCGCTATAATTTGGTATTACTCATCAATTGCTGGTTGTGCAGACTATTATGAGGATCTTCGAGCCCAATTCCTAAAAGAATTCTCCCCACCATCCTTACGACATGACACCCGCGAGAAGATCATCTGCCTTCGGCAATCCCGGGACGAAACCTTGGACGAATATTATACGTACTTCGATACCATTGTTTCGCGCTGCCTGCACCATGGATTCACGAACGTGGTTCTTCTTCAAAATTTTCTTGGAGGGATGAGGCCAGTTGATCGGTCAAGGCTTAATGACGCGGTGGGAGGATCAGCCTTGCACTTAACCATGACTGAAATGTGGGATCTCATAGATGACTTAGCCGAAGCCACAAAACGAAGGCCAATGCTCCAAGCTAATAGAAGAGCGCCAATGGTAGAGACTAATCTAGAAAGGAATGGGGAAGACATCACAGAGGCCATGATGGACGGATCGGAAACAGGAAGCACCGAAGAGGAGCCTACATGGGAGATCACTCCCGAGCCATCAGAAGACCTAGAGCCAAGAACCGATCTAGTATGGGACGAGGAAAAGCCTTCATGGGAACTCACTGCCGAAGCGGCCGAAGAAATCAACCGAGACCATGTCCTCACGGACAGGGTGGCCGAAACAGAACCGGCCCTTATAATGAAAGCTTCCCAACTTTTCCCCTTGATCAATATGCATATCGCAGCCCATGAAAACGATGTGATCAATGTAGAGCTTGAAGGAAGGATGGAAGAGGGGCCTAAGCAGAACGACTCCTTGATGGAGCATTCACTCGCCACAACTAGACAAGGCAGCCCTAAACACAAGAGAGCCCGACTCAAAAGACCAGCAGCTATGGTCAAGGGTCCCTCGCCTTCTCAGAGGTATACAAAGAAACCACCGGAACAATGGAAACCGGACCCGAGCACATCATCTCACAAAAACTCGGGGAGGGTCAAGGCAAGGATCAATTCAGGAGCCACGGCAAAATTTGACTTGAGCCGCCCATGGGACCCCGACCCCTCCTAAGTGAGGTACCGTCGAGCTAACGACGTTAAACAAACGCACTGGCCGGGAGGTAACCCGGCACACTTTTAGTTTTATGCGTCTTTTACATTTTTCAGTACATATTTACTTATGTCATTTAGCTTTTTGAGCCATTCTCATCTTTCTCGTAAATATTTGCTAGCAATTGACTTTTGAACTAAGTCATGCCGAGAGGCACGCCTTCGTTCAAAAGTGTGGGGTGAGAATAGTCGTTGTATATAAGTCAGTCTGTTTTCCTTTTCCCTTAATATTAACTTTTTGAAAATATGAACTCGAGAATGTGAAATAGATAGATCCAAATTCATGCATTTACCTTGTGAAATCTCAACAGTGTAAAAACATGGAATGTAACTTTCTATTTGTCCCTTTCTGCTGAGATATATAGGGGATGTGGAGTTGACATAAATGCCTTAGAGAGGCTTGACAAGCGCTCAAGGGACCGGAGCTCGCTATATGGTTTACAAAGTCAGTGGAGGCTAGCGCTTCGGGTTTCATTAGATTCAAGAGTCATCTCCGCTGTGCAGCGTTTATGCAAGAGGCGGGACGAGAATCAAACCGTCCATTCTCTAGTCCAAAGTAGCCGAGAAAATAGATGAGCGACTGATCGACCATATTTATATGATTCATCAAGACAGTTAAACCCACCAAATTAGACACTTTGTCTTAACAACTTTTACTTGTTAGTTCCACAGGCTATTTTGAGGTTTAGTGAAGAAACGAGCTAAAAAGGGGGTTCTTAAGCCAAAAATGGATTACAAGTCGAATCTGGCCAGCCAGGGCCCGAGGAAAGTCAGCCGCGCCCCAGCATTCCAACGCACCAGCCGAGCTGTCTAGTACTGAATTCAAGTTGCCTGGGCAAACAAGCTGATCTGACAAATCCACCTCGACCAAAGTAATCAAGATGGAAAATAAGGTGGATAATGTCGGAAAACCAAGAAGAATGCCCGAGCAGATTGGCAGTTGGCCCAATTCCAAAGCAAAGGCCCTGCGCGCATAGGCACCTAAACGAAGTCGCTCGACCAGACGGGCGAATCTGGCAAATCTGGCTCGACCAAAGTGTTGTAAATGCCCAATAACTCGAACAATCTCACTTCCCAGAGAAAACGCCCGAGTGGAACCAGCTCAAGCCCGAACAAGGCCAAACTAGGGCAATTCTGGCCGTTTTGGGATTCCGACCAGGTTCCGTGCAGATTCCGGCAAAACGACTTCGACCATTAGTCTTAGAATTGCATCAAAACTCAAAATATGCAATCCAAGTGCCAAAGGCCTCCGACCAAAATTCCAGCCAGATTTCGGCCAAGCTCCGGCGGTGCTCCGATCAAGCCCAGTCCAGCCACAGCCATGCTCCGGTCAGTTCTAGCCCTACTCCGGTCAAAATCCGGCGAATTCCAACCAAACTACTTATTTCCCGGTTAGGTTATACTATTCACTTCGGTTGACCTTTGGGCACAAACCAAGCCACAACCAAGTCCAAGTGACTTGCAAGCCTCAACCATGCTCAACTAGTCAAGTGGTTGCCCTTTGGCCAACCCACACCCTAGCCGCCAATGTGCCTTGCCATGTGCACCCCTTGGCTCATCCAAGCTCCAACCGAAGAGCAACAAAGACCAACCGGAGTTGAGGGAGAACTGGAGGCGGTGGGAGGACAAAATATCCTCCTCCACTCACTCCTCTCCACCGCCTCTCATGGCTATAAAAGGAGGATCAACCCGCCTTGAAACATGTCCAAAAAAAGAAATCCTTTGTTACTTAGATAGAGAAGCTCTCTAGAATCCTTTAGGCACAAATCCTTGTAAACACTTGCATTACAATACCAAAAGCTCCAAGTTTGTTCTTGATTTTGTTCTTGTTACTAGTTCAACAACTCTCTACTCTTTCTTGTCTTTCCATTCGAAAACCTTATTTTTTCTTTCAAGTATTTTCCAAAACCCTTTACTTTTTCTTGCACTAGCTATGATATCCACTTCCATGGATACTCGTATCTAAACCCTTCATTCGGTTGAAGGGGTGTGCTTGTATCATGAAAACGTTTTAGACCCTTTTCTTAGTGCTACTATTGTGTTCAAGCTTGTTCTATGTGCTTTAAGTCACTTGGTTTGATCGGAAATGAGAGATCAAGTGACTGCACTTAGGCTAATATATATACCTTGAAATGGGGTATTAGTCTAGCTAGAACAAGTGCTCTATGTCTTGAAATGGACTAGACGGTGTGGCAAGCGCTTGAAATGGCCTTGTTACGGGATGTATCTTGAAATGGAACAACCTACACCTTTGAAAACTTAGTATGATCATTAGCGGTCAATGATGAACGAAGTTGTGCTACAAGGCCCCTAAACCGAATCCTTTCCTTTGATTAAAACACTAACTCCTCATTCTACTTTCAGTCCTCTTATCAACTGCTTACTTTCAGTACCCTTTACATTCAGTACTTTACATTCCGCAACTAACTTTACTTTCTGCACCTAACTTTTTACTTTCAGCACATTTACTTTCAGTCTTTATTTTCTGCACTTACTTTCAGTACATTTACTTTCCGCACTTTACTTTCATTACAGAAGTTTTCAACATCAATCCAACATAATATTTGGCACGTATTGCGCTTGAAACACAGCGTGCGACAAACCAAAAGTATGTTGTATGGTTGATATTGAACTCAACTGTTCTCGTAATTTACTTTTCAGTATTACTTTCAGTACTAAAACCACAACAACCCCAATTGCACTAAATTTCTGTACAAAATCCTCAAAGAACTACTATCCACCAATTCCCTTGGGTTCGACCCCTACTTACCGCTTTACTACCCAATAGTGAAGTAACAAGTAGTGGACTTATAAATTTTCTTTTGCAGTGCCTCACGACAAGGCGCTGTCAGCGACCCTCATCTTGACCCGCGCGAAAAGGGCGAGGATGAGAAAGAGCGGGGAGGCATTTCCATATGCTCTCGGGCGATGATTGGACCTCCCAAAAGGTTGAGAAAATGGACAAGCAAATCACAAGGAGCAAAGCTCGAAGAAGCAAATCAAAGGGCGAAGGCCAAGTTGTGAAGGTTTTAACCATAACAAAAGTGAAGAAACTCCAATTCAATATCGAAGGCCGAAGGCCAAATCTATTCAAAAGTTGTCCCTCATCAAAAGGAAATGAAAGAGCTCAACTCATTGAAACCCGAACCAAATCATGTGCTAGAGAAAGCTGCAAGAATAACCATATATGCGAGTCGGACCCGAAAGCGCAGTTCAAGGGCCTAAAAGGGCTATCTCCCGAATCATCCGAATTAAGTTGCATCTCGGCTCGAAGGTACAAGTATCAAGTTTCTTCTATGTATTTACATGGTTTAGTTTGGTAGCAAGTAAGCAATGCATGTTTAGGAGAAATCTAGTTTAACATTCTATCATTCTTACCTTGAACTTTTTGATATTTTAGTGTTCCTCTTCTTGCCTAGCCTTGTTCGGGACGAACAAGTGTAAGTGTGGGGTGATTTGATGGACCGTATTTATACGATTCATCGAGTCAACTAAACCCACCTTAAACGACACTTTATCCTTTGAAATTTCACTTGTTAGTGTCGTTTTACTTTACAGGCATTCTTGAAGGTCTAAGGTGGAAACAAGCTTAAAAGAGGAGTTTTGTGCTAAAAATGGATCACAAGTCAAAACTGCCCAGCCGGGACCGGACTTCACTACCAGGCTGCGCCGAGAGGTCCCAGGCTGAGTGATCAGTCAATATTCTGACTGATTATTCACTACATTCGATGAAGGATAACGTTCATTCTCCCGGCAAAGTGTCTGTATTTGATGTCTTTCTCTAGTGTTTCAGGTAAAATAGACATATCATCACTCCTTGGAGCCAAAGTGTTGAAAGAACGGAAAGATCGATCGAAAAAGGCCAGAAACCAAAGTTACGCCTGAACAGCCCGTTACAAGCCTCAGAAGCCGTTACAACCGTTACAGCCGTTACAGGCTCGGCTGTAACGGGACCGTCGGCTGGGCTATTTTACAAGTTGTTTCTAAAATCCAATTTTGGGCTTTTCAACCTTTTTAGACGATCTATATAAGGAAACACGACCAGAATAGACAGGGTGTTGTTATTTTTGGAGAAGAAACCCTAACTTGGGAGAGAAGACAGAGCTTTCAGCGTGAGGATCATCGAGCTTCACCGCGTCTTTACGGTTTACTCGTTTCTTCCTTTCAATATACACTGTTTTTGGTTTAATCACCATGAATAGTGAGTAGTCCTCTTATTCCGGGATCCTACGGATCCCGTGCTATGTAACCCTAACTCTCATGTGATCAATTGAAGTTTTTATTCATGCGATTCGAATATTCAATTTCATTGTGTGCTTCATTTTATCGTTCTATGCATGTATTTACATCAAAGGGTATGTTAGCATTGGTAGAACGTACTTAGGGTAATCACCGAAAGATGGATGGGTTCTAGGTATTAACCGGATTACATGAAATTGATATTAGGTCATGTTTACATGAATTAATAGGAAAACCTTTAGTTTAATAAATCGAGATCGTTGATAATCCGTGGATGGGCGGCGTTCAACGATTGAGATTAATCTAGACAATGATCCGTGGAAGGGCGGCTTGTCTAGTGTTATTTCGATTATATTCCATATTCGATAGCATGAATAATTCACGTGACATGATTGCATGATTAGTGGGGGTTAGCACGGGTGAAGTATGGATTCTGGAATTCTTTCTCTGATTTAAACACAACCATTTAATTTTCTGTTATTTAATTTCCGCAATTCTTGTGACAACAAAACCTTTTTACAAAATTCATTCGGAATAGCTAAATAGGTCGCACCGTTTGCTAGTACTCACACGCACTGCTCCTAGGATCGACCCTTGGCTTACCAAGGTTATAAATATTGTTTGACTGCAACTTGACCCCTAAAACATATAATTTGACAACTATAAAGGGTTAAAAATATGCGTGTCAAAATGGCGCCGTTGCCGAGGAGCAGCGTTTAGTGTGATATTAGAGTAACGTGTGTAGTTTAGACTATTCCACCTCGTTTGATATCTATTTTTCTTCTGTGATTTCTTCACTCAGGGTGTTTCTTGGCTTTTGCAGGTACTAGGTAGTTCATGCCAAAGAAAACACCCCGACGGAAGAAGCAAATTCAAATTTCTGATGACGACACACCGGACCTACGAAGAACAACTCGTCAGGCCCAGAACGAAGCTCGGAAGCTACGAGCACTGAACCGAAACTACGCAGCAATGGCTATGAATCACAATTTGCTGAATGAAAGGGTCGAAGACGACCAGCCACTACGAGTGCAGCCACCACTGCGCAGAACCCTTGGAGATTACACTACTCCACGTGTTACTGGGTTTCAGTCAGCTATTGCACCACCCGGCATTGAAAACAACTCTTGGGAGCTGAAAACCGGACTCATCCAGATGGTGCAGAATAATCAATTCTCGGGAAGGATTAATGAAGACCCTCACCAGCACCTCAAGCGCTTTGTTCAAATGTGCAATACAGTTAAGACAAATGGTGTCCCTCCAGAGTCTTACTATCTCAGGCTGTTTCCTTTCTCACTGTCTGACAAAGCCAGCAGGTGGCTAGACAGCCACGCTGAGGGGACCTTCACCACCTGGAACAAGCTGGCCGAAGCTTTTCTCCAGCAGTACTTCCCGCCATCAAAGACAGCTCATTTCCGGAACAAAATCATATCGTTTCGCTCTATTGATGGTGAGACTCTGTATGACTCATGGGAGAGATACAAGTAGCTGACGCAGATGTGCCCACACCACAACCTAGAGCAGTGGCAGATTATCGATACCTTCTATCAGGGGATCGATCAGGGGATATGTACCTTGATCAATCAAGTAGCAGGTGGGGGACTGAACCAAGTCCCGCTAGAGGACACCTATGAGATTATAGAGAGGGCAGCCCAAGACTACCATCTCTGGACGAGTGACCGCGGTAATCCAAAGGATAGGAAAGGTGTGCAGGATCTCTGCCAAGCCGAGAGCACTAATGACATAGCTCGGTTGACTGATACAATGAAGATACTTGCCGCCGAGATTTAAAGTATGAAGCTAGCAAACACCATGAAGTCCTCAGACGTCGCTCACATTGGCGTGTACTGTCAGATTTGTGGCTCCCCTTCTCACTATGCAGATGGTTGTCCAGTGATCGGATCAGAGGATAACAGCGGAAACCAAGAGGATGCCAACTACGTCGGGCAGAATAATCAAGGGGCTGGTCCCGGCTATGGACCACCCACGAACAGATGGGACAATCCGAACAGATACAATCCTAACCTGTCTTACAAGCCCCAGAATCCGGCACCTCAAAGTTTTCCATACAAACAGCAGCAAGGGAATGCACCGTATCAGCCACGAGGACAGTATAACAACCAAGCTCTGCAATCACAAAACAGCAACTCCTACCAGCCGAGGACTCAGTACAATAATCAGTACAATAATCAGTCGCAAGGGCAGCAAAATCAGAATTCAGGGAACTATTCCTACCAGTCACAGCAGCCCAAGCAACAGGAACCCAGCAGCTCCTCTAGCATGGAGTCCATGATGGCCAGTTTCATGGCCGAGCAAGATAGGCGGGCTCAAGTGCAGGATAAACGAGTAAAAGCACTAGAGCAGCAACTTGAGCAGATGGCCATCCAGAACAGGATGCTAGAAAATCAGGTGGCACAGCAAGCAGATTCATCAACTCGAGAACGCGGAAAACTCCCTTCGAAACCAGATCCGAATCCTAGGGAATCGGTGAATGCTATCACACTCCGAGGAGGAAAACAGCTTGAAATGCTGCCAGCTCAAACCACTCGAGCAACAGCAGAAAAATCAGCCCTCAATTCTGCTCCTGCTGAAGAGGAATCATCAATAGAAGCTGAAAACCGAAATGAAAATTCTGCGCAGACAGTGGAGCCAGCTCCTTATAAGCCTCCAATTCCGTTCCCTCAGCGACTCAAGGGTGCTAGAAGAGATAAAGAGTTCATGAAATTCGTGGACAAGATTCGCACTCTTTACATTACGATGCCTTTCACTGATGCAATCACCCAGATCCCCACCTATGCAAAATTCATGAAGGAGATTCTGGCTGGGAAACGGAAGATGGACGGGACCAAGACAGTGGCCCTAAGTGAGGAGTGTAGCGCTGCCATGCACCAGCCCATGCCGCCTAAGCTTAAGGACTCAGGGAGTTTTTCTATCCCTTGTGATATTGGTGGCATTACTATTAGACGTGCTTTGTGTGATCTTGGTGCTAGTGTGTCTATCATGCCTTATTCGTTGTATGCTAAACTGATTTTGGGTGATCTTTGTCCTACTAATATCTCTATTCGACTTGCGGATCGTTCTTGTAGACTCCCGAAAGGGATCCTAAGAGACGTACCTGTCAAGGTGAAAAATATCTACATACCTACTGATTTTATTGTGCTAGAGATCTCAGAGGACATAGACATCCCGATTATACTTGGTAGACCATTCCTTTATACGGCTAAGGTTGTTATTGACATGGATAGAGGGTCTATAGCTTTGCGAGTGGGCAGCGAACGTGTTGTCTTTTATTTGCCCGACATGTGCAAGACACCTAGTCTTTTAGCTGACTGTGATGTGTTAGACTCTGCTGATGTTGATCTCCCCATTACACTGACCTCTATTGAGTCTTACAGAGTTACACCAGGCTGCCCCATACCGATGGATCTCTGCGCAGTGAGCATTGAGGGAGGCGCTGAAACTGGACAGCTCACCGAGTCAGGTAAGGAACCTTGTAAGGTAGAGCTGAAACCTCTACCTGCAAGTCTCAGGTATGAATATCTGGGCCCTAACTCAACATACCCGGTGATTGTAAATGCATCTCTGACTGATATAGAGACCCAGAAATTGCTAGACGTCCTGCGCAAGCATAGACCAGCCCTAGGATATTCTATAGACGACCTCAAAGGGATTAGCCCAGATTTGTGCATGCATAGAATCAATCTTAAGGGCGATGCTAGACCTAGTAGAGATGCTTTGAGACGTCTAAATCCTAAGCTGAATGACGTGGTTAAAAAGGAAATTCTGAAATTGTTGGATGCTGGTATTATTTATTCTGTTGCTGATAGCAAGTGGGTGAGTCATGTGCACGTAGTCCCTTAGAAGGGTGGTTTAACTGTTGTACGAAATGAGCATAATGAATTAATTCCTACTCGTAGTGTAACTGGCTGGCGTATGTGCATTGACTACAGGAAATTGAATAAGGCCACTCTTAAGGATCACTTCCCATTGCCTTTTATTGATCAGATGTTCGAACGTCTAGCTAAGCATAAGTTTTTCTGCTACCTCGACGGTTATAGTGGATTCTTTCAGATCCCTATACACCGCGAGGATCAGGAGAAGACCACTTTTACTTGCCCTTTTGGCACATTTGCTTACAGACGTATGCCCTTCGGTCTCTGTAATGCACCAGCCACATTTCAACGTTGCATGATGGCAATATTTTCTGATTTTTTAGAGCACACCATGGAAGTATTCATTGATGATTTTTCGGTGTATGGCTCTTCGTTTGATGCATGTCTCTCTAACCTCACTGATGTCCTTCAACGTTGTGTTGATACTAACCTGGTTTTAAACTGGGAGAAGTGTCACTTTATGGTGCCGGAAGGTATAGTGCTTGGACACATGGTCTCTCACAGAGGCATCGAGGTTGATCGCGCAAAGGTAGAGGTGATTGAAAAGCTGCCCCCACCAAAAGATGTGAAAGGGATCAGGAGCTTTCTCGGGCACGCTGGATTTTACAGGCGATTTATCAAGGATTTCTCGAAGACAGCCAAGCCGCTCACTGATCTACTTTGCCAGGAAGCTGAGTTTAATTTCAATGATTCATGTTTAAATGCTTTCAATAATCTGAAAACTGCTCTTACTTCCGCTCCGATAGTGCAGCCTCCCGATTGGGAGCTGCCATTTGAACTAATGTGTGATGCAAGTGATTTTGCAGTAGGAGCAGTCTTGGGGCAGCGCATCGACAAGAAACTACACGTAGTTTACTACGCCAGCAAGGTCCTCGCCGGAGCAGCGGTTAATTACACTACGATAGAGAAAGAAATGCTGGCCATCGTCTATGCTTTCGAGAAGTTCAGGCAGTATTTAATTGGTTCGAAGACCATAGTGTACACCGATCACGCTGCAATCAAATACTTGCTGTCAAAGAAGGACTCCAAGCCTCGCCTCATCCGTTGGGTCCTCCTTCTTCAAGAATTTGACATTGATATTAGGGACAAGAAGGGAGCAGAAAATCTGGTTGCAGATCACCTGTCACGCCTCGAACTTAGAGAGCTCGACCGCGATGAGGACACACTACCGATGACTGATTCTTTAGCAGGCAAACAGCTGATGCACATTGATGTGGAATACATCCCGTGGTACGCAGATTTCGTTAACTTCTTGGCCTGTGGAATCCTCCCTCCCGACCTCTCGCACAACCAGAAGAGGAAATTTCTTTCCGATGTTAAAAGGTACTTCTGGGATGACCCTTTTCTTTATAGATTATGTGCTGACGGTCTCTACAGGACTTGCGTCGATGAGGACCAGATCACATACATTCTGGAACGCTGCCAGTCTTCACAATACGGTGGACATGGGGCTGGTTCGAAAACAGCTACGAAGGTCCTACAGTCCGGTTTCTTTTGGCCCTCGCTATTCAAGGATGCACATGAATTCGTCAAAGCCTGTGATCAGTGCCAGAGGACTGGAAATATCTCGAAGCAACAGGAGATGCCACAGCAAAGCATTCTCGCAGTAGACCTGTTCGATGTTTGGGGGATTGACTTCATGGGACCATTCCCACCTTCCTACGGTAATCAGTATATCTTAATAGCAGTCGACTACGTTTCTAAGTGGGTTGAAGCAGTTGCTACTCCTACATGCGACACCAAGGTAGTTATAAAAATGTTTCAGAAGGTGATTTTCCCTCGGTTTGGAGTGCCCAGAACAGTTATTAGTGACAGTGGCTCTCACTTCAAGGAGAGAAATTTCGAAACACTGTTGAAGAAGTATGGGGTTTATCATAAAATTGGCACGCCTTATCATCCCAAGACCAGTGGACAGGTAGAGATCTCTAACAGGGAGATCAAGAGCATATTAGGAAAGACAGTCTCCAGCCACAGGAAGGATTGGGCGTCCAAGTTAGACGTTGCGCTGTGGGCATACAGGACTGCATTCAAAACTCCTATCGGGATGAGTCCGTTCAGACTTGTCTATGGAAAGACCTGCCACTTGCCAGTCGAACTCGAGTACAAGGCTTTATGGGCTATTAGGGAGCTGAACATGGACATGAAGGCAGCCGGAGAAAAGCGAATATTGCAGCTCCACGAGCTTGACGTGATCAGACTAGATTCATATGAGAACGCTCGGATTTATAAGGAAAGAACAAAGAAGTGGCATGACAAGAGGATAGTGCGCCGCGAGTTCAACGAAGGCGAGCGAGTTCTTCTATACAACTCCCGCCTTAGATTATTTCCTTGCAAGTTGCGCACTAAATGGAGTGGCCTTTATACAGTAGAACGAGCACATCCAGACGGGCATGTAGAAATCAGCGTAGAAGGAGGTAAATCTATTGTAGTGAACGGGCAACGCCTCAAGCACTACCACGTACTCAAGCATCTGGCACCTCCCGAAGGCGTTACCGATACCCTGCTTCTCGGGGAGGGATCCTAGCTAAAGGACTCTCCGAGGATGCTTCTTATGCACTATGAGTCTGTCTAGACCCAGCTACGTCTCGCCAAGACGTTAAACTAGGTCTCTTCGGGGAGTAACCCGCGCTGTAAGTTTTATTTATTTGGATTTTGCATTGTACGATTTGTGTGTGGACCGTGCAGGAATCAAAGTGTGGAGTGAACGACATTCAGTTTTTCCCGACCGACAAAACAAATTGGGTTGAAATTCTAGAGTAGCCGTTACAGCCGTTACACATTGGACTGTAACGGCTGTAACGGGCTTTTATCTGCATCAGAGACTTCGGGAGTAGCCGTTACAGCCATTACACATTGGGCTGTAACGGGCTGTTATCTGCATCAGAGACTTCGGGAGTAGCCGTTACAGGCTCGGTTGTAACGGGCTACTGTCTTCTTCTCCTTCAAATTGAAATCTCAAATTCAAAAACCCTAAAATTCCCAGAAAACCCGACTTTCCCAAATTCTCACTCTCCGTCGCCCCAAAGCCGTCTGCCTGCCACTCCGACCGTCCGCCACTCCGGCCGAACCCTTACCACCCTCCTCCTCCTCTCAATTTCCAGCCCTTCCCTCTATTCCACCATGGCTAGGACAAAGCCTCCAAGCAAACCCACCGGAAACCCCTCTTCCAGCCGCCCCTGCCGAGCCACCCGTCCATCCTCCCGTGCTCCTTCACCGAGCACCACCACTGCAATCATCCCAGCACCACCGCCCAACCAGTCCCGCTATTACCCGCTGACCAATGCTGGCCGATTCGCCACAACTGAGCATCAGGATCGATACGACAACATCCTGTCAACAAAAACGGTAAAACCTACTCTAATCCCCTGCATTCAAACTCTTAAGGACTTGAAAAGGGATATATTTTCACAATGCCGTAGCATGTTTATCGCCTCTGGGCTTGATATTTTGTTTGCTCGCCGCGTCAAGTCCACCTATCCTATATTAGTCAAGGAATTTTTAGTGACATTTGAGATTGTGGGCAGCCCATTGAAAGTTACACATTGGACATTCCAAGTAGGACGGCAACTTTACACTATGTCCAAGGACGAAGTCTGCGCGGCTTTGGGATTTCCTTTGGAAGGATTTTGCGGCGAGTACAGTGTGGACGAGCGGTATGAGTTCTGGAAGCTCATATCTGGCTTTGATTATTACTTCCGGTCCGGGTGGGGTGCTGCAGGCATCAAAGAGCCGGTGTGGAAGATTATTCACCGAATTGTGGCCTTGGACATTAATGCTCGCGCCGAGGGCGCCACCGTGATCTCTAACCCTGACTTGGACATCATGATCTCTATGAGCAAAGGGGTACCGGTTGATTTCTTTCAGATTCTTAGTGGGATGGTGACAGCTTGGGCCACGTCTCTTGGGAACAAAGCCATGGGAGGCGGCTATTTTATTTCTGTGCTCGCCGAGTCTCAAGGATGGGACCTCTGCTCCCTGTACGGGACTGAAACAGACTTGGATCTGGATATGGATCGAATCATTTCCTATAAGTTTATTGGGAAGGATGGAGAGTGGACTCACAACCCCGATTGGAGCGAAGAGACGCCGCATTGATAGAGCACAAGCCAGGGTAGCCTCCCCTCCGCGCGAGCCAGCATCAGTTGAGCCCGAGGATCAGCCTCCACCTGCGGACGTTGTCATGGACGAGGCACAGGAGCCTCCGGTCGCTACGCCTTATGAGATGGATCAGCCACCACCCGCCCCAGCAGCTCCAGCGCAGCCTCCTTCTGATGACCAGCTCCCGAACTCTTACTTGGAGCGCTTAGAGCGCCTGGAGACCTCCCACTTGCGGCTTTTCGACCAGAAGTACTAGATCATTCGGGCACAGGAGCAGATCCTAGCGTAGCAGAGCCAGATGATGACCTGGCAGATTCCGATTCACAGATCATATGGTCACCTCACCCAGCTCACTGCCGATTTTGCAGAGTTCAGAGTTCAGACCACTAGACATCAGCAGTGGTCAGAGGATGCCATCACGGCTGTACTAGACGAGACTGCGTTCGACGTACCTCCCCCCGCTAGGCACCCTGGGAATGAGGATGATGGTGCTGGCGACGCTATTTAGCCACATGTGTTTATTGTCATATTGTTTGCGTGGATTTTGTCAGTTGTTATGCTCTTCATGTTCTCTCATTGTACACTGACTTTTGGATGCTGTTTTACATGTCATTCGATGTTTGAGTTATTTTGTTTATGCTATTCTTCTCTACTCACATCGTTTGCTCCTTTATTCTTTGGCATCCATTTATCCAGGTCTCTTCGCAATTATCGATGCTAATCTATACCTCGTGCAGCCTTATGTCTTGCTTCGTCTATGCTTATCAGCTCACGAGTCGCATTACACTCCCCAGGCATCGCTTAATCTCCATGGACATCGCGCCATCGCGCACGAGTGAAGTTCCTATGCACCTTTTCTTATCTAATATTTCTTCGCTTAGGGACTGAGCTCATTTTTAAGTGTGGAGTGGGTAGCGCATAGTCACACGCATTGCATTTCATGTTCATTCTTGCATATGCTCAACAGTCTATGTATTGTGATTGAAATCATTGTTTTTCTACGATATTCCTTGACTGATTGACACTCTTTTGGATTCGAAGTCTAGGACTTAAAATAGTGAAAATCGTGTGCGTATTCTCTCGTGTCAGTATCATTGCTAGCCTTTGCCTATCACATGTTCTACGTATTTCTTAAAGCATGTTTAAGACTTGAAATTAGTAGGCACCGGTTCAAAAACTCCCAAAAACTTAAATATGCATCTCTTTTTCTAGGTGACCTTAGTACTAGTACGTGTTTCTATATACTTGTTGTGATTTGCATGCTCCCGCCTTTACTTATACACTATGTCAAGTTTTAAGTGTGGAGTTAGACAATTGGCCTTCAAGTTTTCCCTCAAGAACAAAGTTTTTAATTTTCAAAGGTGGGTGAAACATTGGCCCCAAGCATAGTTGTTTTTGAAAGAAAACCAGTTTCAAGAAAACTTTAAATTTCGTGAAAACAAAAGCTTTGAAAAATGTTCTGCGAGAGCAGAAAAATACCAAGGACCTGGTGAGAAAAGTCGCCCCTTGTGTATTGGAAAACACTTTTGAACAACCAATTCTGCCCTCTTTTGCTTGATGTAGTGTAATCCCACCTTTTCATTGCGTGCAAATCATGACTTGTCTTGCAAATTCATGTACTAGAAACTAAGGGACGACCCTCGTGCTTGCGCTGAAATTTTGATGCAAATTTTTGTACTATTTTTCAGAAAATCCTTAAGCCAGGCTCCTCTTCTCTTACGGGTCATTGTCTAATCCTTGGCACTTGAGAATGAGCCTTGCGCCAAGAGCCCGTGGACTATCCCAAGATAGCATAGGTGAATGGCGAGCATGTTTTGTGTAACTATTCATGTTCTTATCACATTGCTATAGAACTATTTGGAACTTGTGATGAGGCATTTGCTAGTCTTGTGTACTGATCGTTTGAATGCATAACTCGTTTGATCTATGATTGTCTGAAAACTTTGATGAAGATGTTTGACTTGAAGTTGAGGTAACACGATGAATCCGAGGTATGACATGACTTTACTGTGACTTGTTGAGCATCATTCATGCATGCACGTTAGTTAGTTGTACAGGGGATTTGTATGTAGTCCCATTCCTGAAAACCTTCACGAGACTATACTCGTCCTACTAGGGCAGCCTATAGGTTTAAAGGCTTGATGCATACGCTAAATGCATTCGTTTCCTCCACGACAGTGAGTTATCTTTTATTTTCATGTTTAGTTAGAATTGATCACGTGTCACTGGAGTGGGTAGCTTTTATGGCCGTTGAGCATTACATTCCCCCATGTATTTATTCTGCCATTTGTTCGACATTTGTTCGGGACGAACAAATCCTAAGTGTGGAGTGTTTTGATCAGTCAATATTCTGACTGATTATTCACTACATTCGACGAAGGATAACGTTCATTCTCCCGGCAAAGTGTCTGTATTTGATGTCTTTCTCTAGTGTTTCAGGTAAAATAGACATATCATCACTCCTTGGAGCCAAAGTGTTGAAAGAACGGAAAGATCGATCGAAAAAGGCCAGAAACCAAAGTTACGCCTGAACAGCCCGTTACAAGCCTCAGAAGCCGTTACAACCGTTACAGCCGTTACAGGCTCGGCAGTAACGGGACCGTCGGCTGGGCTGTTTTACAAGTTGTTTCTAAAATCCAATTTTGGGCTTTTCAACCTTTTTAGACGATCTATATAAGGAAACACGACCAGAATAGACAGGGTGTTGTTATTTTTGGAGAAGAAACCCTAACTTGGGAGAGAAGACAGAGCTTTCAGCGTGAGGATCATCGAGCTTCACCGCGTCTTTACGGTTTACTCGTTTCTTCCTTTCAATATACACTGTTTTTGGTTTAATCACCATGAATAGTGAGTAGTCCTCTTATTCTGGGATCCTACGGATCCCGTGCTATGTAACCCTAACTCTCATGTGATCAATTGAAGTTTTTATTCATGCGATTCGAATATTCAACTTCATTGTGTGCTTAATTTTATCGTTCTATGCATGTATTTACATCAAAGGGTATGTTTGCATTGGTAGAACGTACTTAGGGTAATCACCGAAAGATGGATGGGTCCTAGGTATTAACCGGATAACATGAAATTGATATTAGGTCATGTTTACATGAATTAATAGGAAAACCTTTAGTTTAATAAATCGAGATCGTTGATAATCCGTGGATGGGCGGCGTTCAACGATTGAGATTAATCTAGACAATGATCCGTGGATGGGCGGCTTGTCTACTGTTATTTCGGTTATATTCCATATTCGATAGCATGAATAATTAACGTGACATGATTGCATGATTAGTGGGGTTAGCACGGTTGAAGTATGGATTCTGGAATTCATTCTCTGATTTAAACACAACTATTTAATTTTCTGTTATTTAATTTCCGCAATTTTTGTGACAACAAAACCATTTTACAAAATTCATTCGGAATAGCTAAATAGGTCGCACCGTTTGCTAGTACTCACACGCACTGCTCCTAGGATCGACCCTTGGCTTACCAAGGTTATAAATATTGTTTGACTGCAACTTGACCCCTAAAACATATAATTTGACAACTATAAAGGGTTAAAAATACGCGTGTCACCGAGTGCCCGAGTCCAGCGTCCGGATGTGCTGAGTGCCCAGCCGAGCTGTCTTGCACTAAATTCAAGTTGCTCGGGCAAACCATCTGATCTGACGAATCCACCTCGAGCAAATTTATCAAAATGGAAAATAAGGTGGACAATGTCGGAAAACCAAGGAGAATGCCCGAGCAGATTGGTAGTTGGCTCAATTCCAAAGGAAAGGCCCCGCGCGCATAGGCACTGAAACGAAGTCGCTCGACCATACCTGCTAATCTGGCAAATCTGGCTCGACGAGGTTGTTTGAAACGCCCAACTACTCGGACAATCTCACTTCCTAGACAAAACGCCCGAGTGGAACCAGCTCAAGCCCGATCAAGGCCAAACTAGGGCAATTCCGGCCGTTTTGGGATTCCGACAAGGTTCCGGCCAGATTCCGGCAAAACGACTTCGACCATTAGGCTTAGAATTACCTCAGCATTCCAAATCCGGAATCCAAAAACAAAAGACCTCCGACCAAAATTCCGGCAAAGCTCCGACCAAGCTCCGGCCAAGCTCTGGCCGAGCTCCGATTAAGCTCCGATCAAGCACAACCAAAGCCAGCCATGCTCCGATCAAATTCCGTCCAAAACCGACCAAGCTCCGGGCATCAATTAATGTTGGTTGACCTTTAAACTTCTTCTATTCTATCCTTGTTGGGGAAGGCCATACCGGCGGCTTTGGGAAGCCACCTGGCCGGCGGCTTTAGGAAGACACCCGGCCGGCAGCTGGACTTTAGGGGAGTACCCATGCCTAGTTGTTTGACCTCTCTCCCTTGCCTATAAATAGAAGAGCTTGGCCCTTGAAATCATAACTCTTGATTCAAGTGTGTTTTGGTAGTTTGGATACTTGGTCACCTATCTCACTAGTTTAGATCTTTGTCACTTGCACTCACAAGGCTTGTACACACTCTACACACATTTGGATATCAAAAGCTCCAACTTCTCTCTACTTGTTCTTGAGTTACTTTTCCAAAACCTTACTTGTTCTTGTCTTTAATTTCGAAAACCATTTACTTCCCTTGTACTAGCTATGGTATTCCCTTCAATGGATACTTGTAGCTAAACTCTTCATTTGGTTGAAGGGGTTTTTTATATCATAAAACCGTTCTAGACCCTTTACTTAATGCTACCTAGTGTTCTAACTAGTTCTTCGTGCCATCAATTCGGGTTGAACATAACAAGGTTGAGTGGATGCTTGAAAAAGCAAAGCTCTTCCAAGTAGTTCATCCCCTCTTTAACACCATTTGGTTGATCGGAAATGATTGATCAAGTGGATGCACTTAGGCTAATATACCTTGAAAAGAGGAATTAGTCTTGCTAGAACTAGTAAGCTATGTCTTGAAAAGGACTAGCCGGTGTGGCAAGTGCTTGAAAAAGCCTTGCTTTGGGTTAAGTCTTGAAAAGGAACAACCCACACCTTAGAACACTTAGTAAGATCATTAGAGGTCAATGATGAATGAAGTTATGATATAAAGCCCCTAGACCGAATCCTTCTCTTGATCAAAACACCAACTTGTCATTTACTTACAGTCTTACTTTCAACAACTTCAGTTCAGTACCTTTACATTCAGCACCTTTTACTTTCAAGTACTAAACTTTCAATTCAGTTCCTAACTTTACTTTCAGTACCTTTACATTCAGTACCTAACTTTACATTCAGCACCTTTACTTTCAGTACATTTACTTTCAGTACATTTACTTTCAGTACATTTACTTTCAGTATTTACTTTCTGTTCAAAACCAAAATCAAACCCAACTGTCTTACTTTATTTTCAGTTTTCAAAAGAACTACTCTATCCACTAATTCCTTTGGGTTCGACCCCTACTTACCGCTTTACTAGCCAATAGTAAGCCAAACAGTAGAGGACTTATAAATTGATAATTTGCAGTGCCACAACGACGGCCTGTCAAGTTTCCTAATATCTCTCACGCGATATTCCCAAATCAATCTATTCCAAATCTCGTTACAAGGATCTCGAATATATCTTTGAAATATTCCAGCATATGAATATGCAATCACCGAGAATATTTATGGAAATATTCTCGTCCTCAATCTGAGGTACTGCTATTTCTCAGAGATCAGCGCAAAGCCTTGCACCCACCAGGTAGCCGTTACTTCTGGAGTATCTGTACTAAGACCTGTACACTCAAGTAACATATCAGTAGGATGTTTGTCCATCAAAACATACTGGAGTATACGTCCTTCGGACGTAAGCCTACTCCAGGGGTGTCGTACTCCAACAATTTCCCCCTTTTAGATGATGACAAACATCCTCCTCACAAGAGATAATAATAGCATGAAACACATGTATATATTAACCTCTACACAGATTTTAAGCTAACAAATCTTTGATGAGGGAGATTTCAAACTCCCAAATAGTCTAACCATGTAGCCTACTCTCATTTAACCTAAACCAATGTTTAAGCTATTGAATCTTTCATCAGATAGTTTTCAAACTCCCAGATTACCTTTAACGTAAGTAGTTCCCCCTCACATGTGCATCGTGATTCCCCCTCAACGTAGCCGGTTCCTATGTATGCAACAGAGAACACAGTTCACTGAAAAATCATTCGACACTTATCAGTTTACCCTTTTAGTCACCCACGTGATGGGCGTGGATCGCATTCCCCCTCAGAGTACGCTTCCTCTTATCTTCCCCCTTTTGGCATCATCAAAAGCTTAAGGCGTAATGTTAGAGCAATAATGAGTAAGTCTATAGTGCAGTTTAATCATCAAGTCATCAGAGTAAGCACGAAGACAAGAACCCCTTTTCATTAAACAAAAGCATAACAAAACAAGTAGAGAACTGGAGGAATGAAAAACAAGAAACGAGACACACACAAAACACATGGGGATTGATGTGCTAGGGAAGTCAAGGCTTGGGGGAGACGGTGGGAGTAGACTCGGAGGGATCAGGACTCGCGGGAACTTGAGCAACGGGAGTGATCAGAGTCTCCACCGCAATTTTCACCTGTAGTAGCTGTGACATCATTGTACTCACCATATCCTTGATGAGCGCAACATCGGCTTTCAGCTGGCCCACTTCTATTTCAAGGTCCTTGCGACCCACAAACTCGTTCAGGGCCACCAGCTCCCTCTGAAGGTCTGCTAATTTCAGGCCTTGATCAAGCACAACCTCCTATGAACCATCGGAGTCACTGACATGCCCAGCACCAACATTAGCATCGACACCAACACCAGCATTTGCACCGTGCTCCGCACCAACACGGGCACCAGCTCCAACATCAACCTCAGCCAACGGAATCTTAACCCAGCCACCACCCTCCTCGCGCTGAAACTGCGTCTGCTTTTAATTACTCACCCCAAGCTTGCGAAAGTACCCAACCTCATCATCAACCTTGCCATAGACTTTCTGAAAAGTCATTATTTTCTTCAGGAGGCATGGGTAGGGGAGGGAATGAACATTTCTTTTGACCACATGCTGCAGATGCTTCATGACCATTCGCGGGAGGCTAACCTTCTCCAACTTTAAGAGTCTGTCAACAAGCACACAGTCCTCGATGAATAGAATCGAGCGCTTCTGTGCGCGAGGAGTAACATTGCTGATAACGTACGCATATAGCACCTTGTTGACAGGCCCCATTGCTCCGTTAGACACGTCCTTCGAAGGAGGGTTAGGGTTTTCACTTACCCGTTTGACCAACTCCAGGAGCACCCCATCCTGTGGCCAACTCATTTTATAGTAACCATCAAATTCATCATGAGGAACTCCAAGGATGTAGCTGAGTTTGAGACTGGACAGCTGGTTATCCCGACCCCTTAGTCTGTAACGAGCAAATATGGTATATCCTTCATCGACCACTTTAGGGATTCAAAGAACTCCCGTAACAAGTGCTCACTGACCCCTTCGGTATTAGTAAACACGAGCCCCATCCCTGAGAATCGATTACTGCACGGACCTCCTGCAGCCCATTCTGGTCCAGAAAATCCAGATCCATGATGTATTCCTTCACCATATGCATGCGGCCTTTGCCAGTTTTCTTTGGAGTAGCACCCTTCTCCTTTGGGGCACTCTTCTTGGCACGAAAGGATGACGCCTTGGCTTTCTTGGACTTCGGAGGGGTGAAGTTACAGGAGGGCACAAGGGATTCCTTGGCAATTCTGGCACGGCTCCGGACTCGGGAGGCGATGCTTGTGACTTTCTTGGGGGGAGGGGTGACCTCCGTGGAAGTGACTTCCATCTGATCCGCTGCAGGAGCAGGAGTATGTACCTCGTCGAAGAGAACGACGGCAGTGGAGGAGTCCGCGGACTCATTGAAGATGGAGTCGTCGGAGTAGGCGACAGCAGGCGCATTTGTGGAGGAGGCCATTGAACAAATTGCAGAAATTTGAGAGAGAAGAGTTTGAAGTTTTTAGGGTTTGAGAGTTGTGAGTCTCCACCGCACTCTCCTCCTCTTTAAATAGCAGTATGCACATGGATACCAAAAGACACTTCGGATTTCGGAGCAGATTATTCGGACGGATATTGCCAAAACTTTGAATTTGAATATTTGATCATCATTGCACATATACTCCATCATTATCTTTGAATTTCTGGTTGAGACTTGAACCATCACACAAACAGTGTCTGCAGGAAGTATCAGTCGTCAGTCATTTCATTCTCTCTCTCTCTTCGTAAGTGTTGCGTTCCCCAATGCCACTACCTCAGTATTTTCCAGATTCCCGCCCAGCAGTCTTTCCCTCCAGGGTGTTCCCGCCGCTTAACAAGGAAATGGTGTGATGCAGTAGGGTTACCCGAGTGGTACGAAGTGCATCACAGAGAGCAAAACGAAAGCAGGCAGAAAA
The DNA here is from genome assembly GCA_033675395.1 of Rhodiola chrysanthemifolia. Lineage (NCBI taxonomy): Eukaryota > Viridiplantae > Streptophyta > Magnoliopsida > Saxifragales > Crassulaceae > Rhodiola > Rhodiola chrysanthemifolia. The sequence goes on along the minus strand of CM066208.1, from coordinate 13,684,703 downwards.
GACATGACATAACATGAAGAGTGAACATGGTACCTCATAGGGATCACTTCCCGTATAGTGAAATACAAAGAGGTCATTGGAGTGACATCCTTATGAGTATGCATAGGGACGGCTGTAGAACCCTTCCATCACTTGGGCTTGTAGTGTGGGATCAAAACATCAGGAGGGTTCTTTTTGGTCAGAAAGAAGCTTTTTCATTCCTCTTGTTCAAGCAACTCTTGAGTTATAAAATCAATTAACTAGAAGGGAGCGATGTCACGATTATACTCATAGGTGATGATGAAAAGGACTAACACAGATAGATCACACAATTATGCTCGGAATACGTATAAGTGTTTCTCACCAATCATCGGGGGCCTTACAAGGATGCGGTGTCAGTTGAGGGAAATCATCTCCAGCTCCAAACGAAACTTTTCGAAGGGTTCCCTGTTTAGTGCCTTTGTGAATATGTCAGCTATCTGATCTTCTGTCCTGAAAATTCCATGCATACCATACCCTTTTCTACAGAGTCTCTTAGGAAGTGATGTTTAATTTCTATATGCTTTGTCCTAGAGTGTTGTACTGGGTTTTTAGAGATGTTTATGGCACTAGTATTACCACAGAGTATATGTACGGAATCAAAAGTAATACCGTAGTCACTTAGTTGTTGTTTGAGCCACAGTAGCTGTGAACAGCAAGCTGCAGCTGCAATGTACTCTGCCTCTGCCATGGATAGCGCCACTGAGTTTTGTTTCTTTGAGGCCCATGACACAAGACACGATCCCATGAATTGTGCCATGCTTGATGTGGATTTCCTATCCGTTCTGTCACCTGCGAAGTCAGCATCGGTGTATCCGACTATACGAAGGTCAGCATTCTGAGGATACCATAAGCCTAGGGTATCAGTACCCTTGAGGTACCACAGCATCCGTTTTACTGCCTTGAGATGAGTTTCCCTAGGATCAGCCTGAAAACGGGCACACGAACACACACTATACATAATGTCAGGTCTACTGGCAGTAAGATAGAGTAGGGAACCTATCATTCCTCTGTATAGTGTTTGATCAACTTTTGGTGAGCTATCATCCTTTCTGATTGAGTCATTTGGGGAGATCGGTGTTGCCATGGTACTTGAATCCTTCATTCCGAATTTCGCTAGCATTTCTCGGAGATACTTCTGTTGGTGGATTGTGGTGCCATCTTTATCTTGTATCACTTGAATTCCTTGAAAGAACTTAAGTTATCCCACCATGCTCATCTCAAATTCACTTTCCATGAGTTTAGTGAATTTCCTGACAAGAGAATTGTTAGTAGAACCAAAAATGATATCATCAACGTATACCTGTACCACGAGCGTGCCGTGCTCTTCCTTGAGCAGGAATAGAGTTTTGTCAACTTGTCCTCGTACATATCAATGAGATATGAGGAGTTGTGACAATCTATCATACCAGGCACGGGGGGGCCTGCTTTAGGGCATAGAGAGCCTTGTCTAGGATATAAACGTGATCTGGATGAGTCGTATCCACAAAGCCAGGAGTCTGTGCAACGTACACTTCCTCCTTGAGTAATCCGTTCAGAAAAGCTATTTTTACGTCCATCTGCTGTAATTTGAATCCATGGTATGCTGAGTACGCAACCAGCAGTCTGATTACCTCCAATCGGGCTACAGGGGCGAATGTTTCATCGTAGTCTATCCCCTCTTGCTGAGTGTACCCCTTTACTACCAACCGAGCCTTATTCCTTACTACATCTCCTTTATCGTCCATCTTATTTTTAAAAACCCATCTGGTTCCAATGACCGTCCTTCCGGTGGGACGAGGAACTAGTCTCCATACTTTGTTCCTTTCGAATTGATGTAGTTCTTCATGCATGGCCTTTACCCAGTCTGGTTCTTTCAAGGCTTCTTCAACGTTCCTGGGTTCAATTAGACAAACAAAAGCAGTGTGAGCATGACTATTAATAGATGTAGAGGAAACCTGATTTTCTTGTTCAGTGTTCATTGTCTTGTAGCAGTGATAATCCTGCTGCCACACGGGTCTGGAGTGACTCCTAGAGCTATGTCTAGTTGGACCAATTTCGTTATGTCGAGTGTCCTCTTCTGGTGGGGTCAGCTCTTGAGCGATTTCCAGTGCATTCTGTTCATGGTCAATAGAGGCGGGGTTGGTATTAACCGGACAGGAGCCTTGTTCGCTTAAAGTACTCATTGGGGGATCATGTCCTTCGGGATTATTGTGGGAAGGTTGAGCATCTGTCCGCCCTTCACTAAGGTTGAAGTCGTCTTTTTTTCCGAAGGGAGGCTCTCCATCATCTCGGCTCATCTCGTCAGCGGTTGTACCTTCATCAAACACGACATGGATGATTTCCTCTATTTTCCTGTTGTGACGAATGTGCACCTTATACGCCCTGCTGTGGTTGGAGTAACCCACAAACACACCCTCCTCACTTCTTGCATCAAACTTTCCAATGTTCGCTTTCCCGTTGTTGTGGATGTAACACTTGCATCCAAAGACTCTGAAATGGGAGACATTAGGCTTTCTTCCTCTTAGCAACTCATACAGAGTTTTGTTCAAGAAGGGTCTGAGATAGGCTCTATTCAGAACATGACATGAGGTATTGAGAGCTTCTCCCCAGAAACTTCCTGGAAGACCACTAGCTAGTAACAGCATCCTTGTCATATCCTTCAGGGTTCTGTTCTTCCTTTCTACGACCCCGTTCTGTTGAAGAGTTCTGGGAGTTGAGAAGTTGTGATTAATCCCCTTGGATCTGCATAGACATAAAAATTGTGAGTTGTCGAATTATGTGCCATGATCAGTACGCATACTTGACAAGGATAAGTTTAATTTTCTCTCCACTGCCTTCATCCAAATTTCAAATTCAGCGAACACCTCATCCTTGGAGGTAATAAAGATAGTCCACGTATATCTTGAATAATCATCAACAATTACGAAAAACATAGCGATTACCTCCGAGGGATTTGGTCCTCATAGGTCCACACAAGTCCATATGAATTAATTCGAGAGGTCGAGTGGAGCTTACCTCAGTTTTGGATTTGAAAGATGACCTAACCTGCTTACCTTTTACACATGCATCACACATGCTTTCGAGTTCGCTTTGTACCTGTTGGAGTCCGTTTACCAACTCCATCCGATGAAGCTTTGAGAGAAGACGTACATTTGCATGTCCGAACCTTTTGTGCCACAATCCTGTTTCTTCCGTTTTTGAGGCGAGGCACAACTCCGTGTCAGGGATGAAGGATGGATCAACCGTCTAGATTTTTCCAGATCATTTCCCTCTCAGCAATGTTTTCCCTGTACTAATGCACTCAACAAGGCACTCGTCAGCAGTAAATAATACTCGATTCTTTCCCTTTTGACATAGTTGGGAAACACTAAGCAGATCAAAACTTATGCCTTGCACCAAACTCACATCATTAATACGAATTTTGTCATTGAGTTTTACTTTACCTATACCAATGACCTCACCTCTACTTTTGTTTCCAAATGTAACTGGTCCTTCTGAGTGAGGTTGAAGGGAGGTATACCATCCTGCGTTCCCTGTCATATGAATGGAGCATGCACTGTCTATGTACCAGGAGCTACTCTTCCTTCAACCCTGCAAGCGAAAATATACCAGTTTTTACGTACCCAACCTAATTTAGGTTTGATTCCTGTTTGTTGTTCCTTGTTCTTTGGTCTTTTATGTCATCATCCTTTTCCACTCTCTTCTTCTTGTGCTTATCGACTTTGTGCTTCTTTTAGTTTGGACAATACTTCATGGGGTGACCTTCCTGTTTGCAGCCCCAGCATGTGAAAGTTGTTGATCCATACTTTGCTTCATTTCTCTTGTTCTCATCTTTTCTACGTGGGCAATCCCTGTAAAAGTGTCCAGCTTGTCCACAATGCCAGCACACCTTGTGATGCTTAAGATCCACGTATTTGCTGCGTCCTGGTGGAGGAATAGTGTTATTCGCTTTCTTAGAATCAAAGTCGATGTGCGCCGGCTTTGTGCTCTTGGCATGTTTGAGCCATATTGCGTATGCCTTCTATCCGTTGAAGGGCACAGTTGTTGCGATGTTCATCTTTGCCACAACGACACTTGCCTAAGGATGGCTCAATTGCTTTCTCGGTAGTTTCTTTCTTTGCTGAGATAGTATCAGTTTTCTCAGATTCGTACCCTAGGCCTCGTTTATTTACAAACCGTTTAGAGAAGTCTTTCTTGATATCCCTGAGTTTCTCGTTCCTAATTCTCTTCATCAGGATTTCTTCGTCTCCTTCCTTGGTGGTTTTGATGGTATTCAGTTCATCCCGTAGTTTGGAGTTTTCAGTTTGTAGGGTTGCTAACTCTGCTTCTGTTAGCTTCTCCGTACTGGGGATAGTGTCCTCTTACTGTAGGTCAGCTAGCTGTCCCTCCAAGGAGCGAATTCGTTTCATTAATTTGTGCTCGGTTCTGCATAGTTCTTCTTCAAGCCTAATTGCCTTATCTGACCATTGGTTTCCATGTTCTTCAAGGTCGGCAATTTGCTCCTCTTGTTCTAGTATGTGTGCACTCAGTTCTTCATTTCTTTCAGTCAGCTTCTTCAGTAGATCCAGTACCTGTTTATTAGAAAGGTCAGATAAGCTAGTAACCGTACATAGACTCATTACCTCTTTATTAGCCATGATGCACACTATGTCACTTGCTTCCTCACTTTCGCTATCTTCTTCTGATTCTTCCCAGGTTGCAAGCATAGCCTTGGTGCTCTTTTCTGCTGGAGGTTGTCCTGCTCTTTTGCTGAAGCAGTCCTTAGCCATGTGTCCCTTCTTCTGGCAGTGATAGCAGATCAACTCCTTTGGTGACTTCTTCCCTTTGAAGGATCCCATTCCTCCAACTCCTGCCATTCTGAGGGCTCTAGTTACTAGTGCAGTGTCCTCATTCACTATCTAATCAGTTTCATTTGTCTGAGCGAGCTCAAAAGCTTTCTCAACCTTCAGTGCCAGGGACTGGTCACTCTCGGGAGCAAGTCTGGCAACTCTCCTTTGTTGGACACTGTCATTACTCTTAAGTCTAGCGACAAGCTCCTCAAGACTTATTTCCTTGATATCCTTTTGAGCATGAAAAGCTAAGGTCAGCGCATCCCACTTTTGATTCAGTGATTGAAGGAAGTGGTGAGTGACTTTCCATTTGTCAATCTCTTCTCCGAGAAACTCTAGCTGTCCGACATACGTCTGGAATCGTGAGTGGAAGTCTTCCAATGTCTCATTCTTTCCTTGCATTGCACTGTCATAGTCTTTCATTGCAGCCAGAATTCGGTTCTTCTTAACATCTTCACTTCCGGAGTATAGCCTCTTTAATGCATCTCATATGTCTTTAGCAGTTTTGTAGCGGAGCATCTTTTTCAAGTCACCTGGACCAAGTGCAGAGTGTAGGATTTTCTTTGCTCGGCTATTCTTTTCTAGCACTTTGTAATCATTGTCATCATAGTCGTCCTCTAATTTTTCCAACATCATGACATCCAGGATGGGTATCAGTCCCTGCTTGATTACTTTCCATAGTTGTCCATCTAGGGAGCATATGTGTGACTCGAACTGCTCTGCCCACCAATCGTACTCTCCATGCTTTAGCTGCGGGCGCTTCCAGAAGGAATCGTGAATGGTTGCCATCTATCCTGCAAATCTAACTAAGAATCTAGAGACCTTGCTCTGATACCAATTCTTATGATCGTTAGTTAGATGTACTTACAAAATACTGATACTCGTCAAGTATGTATGCAGCGGAAGTAAATAAATTGGACGTACGAGTAAGTACTAGATATCAATATATAGTGGAAACTCAGATACTCAAAGCAAGTATCCAAGAAAAACCTCTACCTTCTAGTTTCCTAGAAGGATTTCGGAACAATCACTTGTATAGATGTATTTCGATTACAAGGATTATACTCTCACCCAAACCACACTCTGTGGTGTTCCGTCTTTCTTTCAGACCAACTTAGTGAAGGTGTAATCCGGTAGTAATCGCACCGCAAGAGATCTTCCACTTCTGGCTCCGATTGCTCGCTGGCTCCCTACAAAGTACGCTGTTGATCTTCCGACTCAAAGCTTCTTCGAAACAGCTATCTCCGTTTGTAATTTCCTCTGTAATTACGCAGCCAAGGATTCACCGTGAAAAGCACACTCTAAAAGGTAGCCGTAGCATCCTTTATATAGATGTTCTTTAAACCGAGTAGCCCTAGATTTTCCAAGAGAAAATCTCTCCAACTTGGCCGACACTCTCGCACAAGTTCACCAGCTGATTCGTCCATCTTCAATGTCTTCATCAGCCTTCCAATTGAATCGTCCCATTCCAATCCGAATGGATATGTGGTTGAGATATAGTTTCCTAATATCTCTCACGCGATATTCCCATATCAATATATTCCAAATCTCGTTACAAGCATCTCGAATATATCTTGGAAATATTCCAGCATATGAATATGCAATCACCGATCTTGGGAGCAAAGATCCATCGAGAATATTTATGGAAATATTCTCGTCCTCAATCCGAGGTACTGCTACTTCTCAGAGATCAGCGCAAAGTCTTGCACCCTCAAGTAGCCGTTACTTCTGGAGTACCTGTACTAAGACCTGTACACTCAAGTAACATATCAGTTGGATGTTTGTCCATCAAAACATACTGGAGTATACGTCCTTCAGACGTAAGCCTACTGCAGGGGTGTCGTACTCCAACAAGATCGTAGACGGATGGCAAGCTTCCAGAACACTAATTCAACTCTAGACCAAATTTGATTCCATCCCAGAGCTTCACCACGGTCTTCCCCTTTGCAAAATCCTTACACAAAATCCGTCATCGCAGCTTCGATTTGACCTGTTCATCAGATTATCTAACACGTCCTCATCTTCTACATATTTTCTCGTGCTCAATCGACGAAACAGACACATCATCATCAACATCATCAATATATAATGTCGTCCAAATACCTGACGTCATCATCAAAATCTACTCAAATAAATGAAGCTAGCTATGGAACCCGATGACCGGTCCTCACAACTAACTGTTAGATACTCAAATTACAGCATGCTGATCGTAACTGTGAGAATTTGCTGTAGGATGATATTGCTTTGGATTCGCTATGAAGGCTTTGGGAAGTTGAAGGGATATAAGATGAGAGAATGAAATAATGACAAGGTTAAAATGGTAAAAATACTATCTTAATTCGTGGAACAGTGTCGATTTGAAGGTCACTGTAAATTTCTTTGCAGCACGGATCCAATTCCTCATTTTGAAATCAAAACTTATTTATATTTAGGGGTATGAGAGGAGCGCTCGATTGAGAACCCTTAAAAATTCGAGAATCTGATATCCCAAATTTTACTATTGGATCATGATGCAGCTTTGAATCTGCATGTGACACATGTCCAAAAAGCAAAGTCAAAAAAGGTGGCTTTGACTTTGCATTAAATGCATCTTGGAAAATACACATGGAACACTTGTCACCACCAAAATGCATGTCAGAGAATGCATCTTGCATTTTGTATGGTGAAGATTGGGTCTCAAGTTCTCGAAATTTAAAGGGATTCTCATTTGAGCGCTCCTATGGGGTATGAAAGTTGGATAGTAGAAAATTGTCATCAATAGCAAACAAATCCCTATATTTCAGAGAACCGAATAGAGCAAATCTGTTAGGTTAGATTTGTCAATTTTTATCTGAATTTGTATATTGGGAATATTCTCTTTAAATCTTATCAAACTTAGTGTATTGGGTCAGCAACCCACATAGAGAGGTCGGGAGCATGGACAGAGCCAGGATGAAAATATATCTAGGGTGGAATTTTTTTGTTGAGGTTTGTAACTTAATGGGAGGCTCATCCTCACACCTTTTATAAACATCTAAGTATTTATAGTGGGACATAAACCAAAACCCTATAAATTTCACAAAATACCTAACTAGCTAAATACACAAGCCAAGGCCAATGCACGGACCATTCTCTATGAAACTTTCGCCCTTTAGTTGTTGGATAACAATCCAAATGAGGTTGATTCGGTCTTAACAACACATATGCTCTCCGAACATAGTCACGCTCATTCAAAGGATACTTGCATATTGATTGACGTTTTCCAGGATCCCTTTCAAGTGAAGTAGTGTCTTGAAGTGCTTCCTCTTCAATTATTTTGTTTTGATCATTCTTTGATTGAATCGATAAAGAGGAGTCTAGGTTCTCATTCCTGCTTCCACTGCCGGCTTCATGATGCTCACTTTCACTGACAATTGACGGAGTAGCACCATTTAACCATTGTGATATACTAACTTTGCAGCGTTTGGAAGTTATGTTTTCGATCATTATATTCAGTAAACTTCAAAACAAATGGTTAAAGCATAATGTTAAAATTCACCTTAAAACCTACAATCCAACATTTTATATTATGATAAAACATGAACTTCATTGAGAAGTGTAAACAACAAACATAAATAATATATAATCATAAACTTCATTGAGGGCAGTAAACAATTGTAATATAAAGCATCAAACTATGATCAAATCAAACATAGTAATTAAATATACAAAGTACCGCAGTAAAATTAAATTAAATCTGAAGTGCCATTAGACTGTGTGCTTCTTCATCAGGTTGGGATTCCAATTCTTTTTTTGATTGTAAGTTTTTACATCTCATACATTTCAAGAAATATACAGATACATGTTTCACACATTGCATGCGAACAGTGGCGGATCCAGAGCTTCGTCTGAGGGGGGTCCCAAATTTTTTTTTTTTGAACAACAATTATATAAGTCTGATCCGGCACAAAAAATCTCTGCTAATGATCCGGCGATTTTTTTTCGAACAACAAGGTTCGCTAATGATCAACCAACCTTCTGAAGCTCATAAAGGTGTCATCCGATGTCCATTGAAGATGATCTATATATGGAGCGAAAGCTAGTTGAATGTTCTATAACTTTTATGTTTAACTCAAGATGAAATTCAAAGGTTAAGCCGATAAAAACCGAGACCAAAGATAGATGATTAATTGAAATTTGCAGAAATTGAGGGGTCCGAGCCAATCTTCTAAAGCTCATAGAAGCGTCATCCGGTATCCGTTGAAGATGATCCATATATGTATAGAAATCTAATTGAATGCTCTACAACTTTCATGTTTACTTAAAGATGAAATATGACAGTTAAGCTGATTAAAACAGTCACCAAAGATGGATGATTGATCGAAATTAGCTAAAATCGAGGGGGTCCGAGCCAACATTCGAAAGCTCATAGAGACGTCATCCGGTGTCCGTTTAAGATGTTCTTTATATGGATAGAAAACTAATTGAATGTTCTATAACTTTTATGTTTACTCCAAGATGCAATTTGGAGGTTAAACTCACAAAAATAGTGACCGAAGATACATGTTTGATCAAAAATTTCAAAAAATATATGTAATATTATATGTAAAAAAAAAATTTCGCCAAATTTGAGAGGAGTCCTGGGACCCCCCAGGTCCCCCTACCACCGCCACTGCATGCGAAGTTTATCAGGTACATATGAATATCTTGACTCTTAGAACAGAGGCCACTCTTGGCACCAAACCGGATTTGATACTTGATTTGTGTTCACTGAAGCACAGACCATAAGACACCTCTTAACTTGAGCCCAGACGAAGCAGCACCAGCAACACATCCGCAATATATCCACAAGAGACGAACAACACCTCCGCGAGGGAGGAACAACGCAAAGCATTCCATCACAAAAGTGGAAAAAATAAGGCTACTTAAGAGTCGAACCCTTGACCTCTTGACATAATGTCAAGGGTACAAGCCACTCGACTAAACTTTTTTTTTGCATTAAAGAAAAACGTAAAAATAACACATTAAACAAAAACAATCATATAAGTATGACTCTTATTCCCTTAATAATAGTTATGTACTTATACCTGGAGACCGTGAGAGATGAAGATCAGATATAATAAGATTGAACTTGAAAACAGAAGCAGCTGCAGCCTGTAGGTTCAAACTTCAACCTAAAAGCTGCAGGCTGGTCGTATTGAAGCAGTAGAGACGGATTGAAGCAGAAAGAGGGACATATTGAAGCAACAAGCGGTCTAATAGTCGAATTGAAGAAGAAATCTTCGTGTGACTGCGACCTGCTGCGCGTAGCTCCGTAAATTGGAAAAAATAAAAATAGTTTTATACTTTGGTTCAAATCGTAATATAAAAGTGTTATAAAAAAAATTATTTCAGCCAAGAAGCCCCGGGCGTAGCTCTGTCTTTGGTCGGGGGAGGTTATGCTTTTATTTTTTTGATACAAGGGAAAGGTTATGTTTTGGCATATTTTGTTGCTATCCAAATGTTCCAAGTGCTTGCCAACAGGGTGCTGGTTTGTCAATTAAAGTGTTACCAATATTGTTTCAGGTTTCGGGTTCGATTCGATGTGACCACACTAATTTCTTTTGTGTGCAAGTGTGCCACCTCAAGACTTTATTGACGATAGTGGAGTTCGGAAGTTACGCACTGCGGACGTTGATGCATCGTTAAAATCTGATCTTTGAGTGTGAATTGATATGATAGATATGCGCTTCAATTGATAAAAAGTGTACTAGATTGTATATGTATTGACTTGTAATAAACCGACCAGTCAAAAAATGTGTTCCAAGTGCTTACAACAAGGCACAGAGGCGGACCTACATTAAAAACAAGGGTGGCAGTTGCCCCCATTGATTTTGGTAATAAATGATTAATACATGTTAATCGCCTTGATGTATTTACTAATTGTAATATTTTACCCTCATTAAAATTCAACATTTCGCCCCAATCGTATAAAAGTAAAGTTACGTTTCTGTAATTTGATGACCCGTTAAATGGATTTGTATTTGATCTGAAAATTTAAGCCTAAATAATTGATTGGACATACAAAAATAATTAATATGATGTTAATTTTATCATCAAACATAAATAAAATAATATATCTGCATTAAATTAAAATTTATGGCGAATATATAATATATTATTACAACTAGCTAACTTTAAAGTTTTAGCGGCATTTTAAAGACACATCATCCTCACCCCATTCAAAAAAAATATGGGTCCGCCACTGACAAGGCCAATACATATAACTCCTTGACTAGATTTGAAAAGACATCTAAAAAATGAGTTTAAAACTACGATTTTATCATACAACGGTCTGATATGGAAAAATTGCTAGACAAAGAAAAAATCTTAGAAAAATGAAAATTTAAGGCCAAATGTTTAGGTAAATTTTTATGCAAGAATCATCCTTTATTAGCCTACAAGGCACGATGACAAATACCAACGAGGGACAAGAGAGAGCACGCTTCGAAGTGGAGAGATAAATTGTTGAGTGATCGGTTGAATTATTGGTTGAATAATCGCACCACTCGATGATGGATTAGTTCGATTAATCCGGCATTTTAGTGTCTTCTGACGGTTTTTCATAGTGTTTCAGGCTTGAATTACCCGCTGACTCAATGTAGGCCCGAATGCGCGAAAAGACGAAGAAATCAGTCAAATAGAGCGTATTTGAGTCAAGACCCTGTGACACCTCCCAGCTGTCACGGGACATAAGAAGTGTCAAGGGACAAGAGCGTGGCTGTGCAAAACTGAGGAGCCCGTGACAGCCGTGACAGCCCCTGCCACCCACTACTGTCATGGGGTGTCAAGGGACTTCCAAATTTCGACTTTCGTTAATTAGGCAATTCGGGCTGTATAACTGGCGTACGATTTTTGGAGAAGATCAGACCTAATTTCGAAGGAGAAGACAGAGCAGATTATTGCGAGAGATCAACGACTCAACGAGCTACATCGTCAACACGGTTTCTTCGTCCTTGATTTCTCATCTATACTATTTTTGGTTAACTTACCATGGGTAGTGAGTAGTCTTCCGTATTCTGGGATCCTACGGATCCCGTGCTTTGTAACCAAACTCTTCATGTGATCAATTGAACGTTTGTTATTTATGCAATTCGAATAGTCAATTTCATTGTGCTTAATTTTATCGTTCTTGCAAGTTTCACATTGAATGAAATGTTTGCATGCTAGAACGTATTTAGGTTAATTGCCAAAAGATGAATGGTTCCGAGGTATTAACCAAATTGTATGAAATTGATATTAGGTCATGTTAGATACACTGGTAGTGCATGAATTAATAGGAAAGTTGATTTTATTGTCTGAAAACCTCTAAGCTTAAATAATCGAAATCGTTGATAATCTGTGGATGGGCGGCGTTCAACGATTGAGATTAATCTAGACAATGATCCGTAGATGGGCGGCTTGTCTAGTGTTATTTTGGTTTATTTCCATATTCGATGGCATGATTAATTTACGTGACATAACCACATGATTTGTGGGTTGGCACGGGTGAAATTTGATCCAGGGATTCTTTCTCTGATCAAGTCAAATCCTTTTATTTCTCTGCATTTAATTTCTACAATTTTCGTTACAACAAAACATTTCATTATTTGGAATAGCTGAATAGGTCACTCGTTAGCTAGTAATTGCACACGTTGTTCTTTGGATCGACCATTGGCTTACCATGGTCTATAAATTGTTTTTGACTACAGTTTGACCCCTAAAACATATAACTTGACAACTATAAAGGGTTAAAAATACGTTTGTCATTGAGCGAGACATTGTTCGTGCTATTCGTTTTTACAGCAGTAGAACAACAGAACTCCAAAACAGCAAACTGGAACTGCAGCTTCACTTTCATGGAGGAATCTTCAGTGTCTTTTCTTCAATAAAACTTTTCTTGGAAATTAATGACAACAACTCAGATATTGAATTTGATCGCGTTAATTCGCTTTCTGAAATTGATATTTTGTCCCTAACAATAGCCCAGGGTTACACGAAATGCGAAGTGAGATAATCAAATCAAACAATTTCTAGTCTTGGCTTAAGACGTAAAAATCAACTTAGTACTGTTTGAATGTTTTTGAGAAGCAAGAGAGAATCTCACTATTTCAGAATGATTTTCTGTGTCTGCATATGAGAAATCATTCCCATATATATAGGGATTGATTGGATACGAGTAAGGAGTGCTCCAGGAGAAAAGCCGTGTCTGCTGAAATGCGCCGCGCGCCCGAAGACCGTTTTATCTCCACGCCCGAAGACCATTTTAAGTGCACTGTACTTAAAATTGCCTTAGAGCGCGGGCAGTTTAAAATGCTCCTTGGGCGCGATTCTCTCGGCTCAGCATACTCAAATTGAGTTCAAACTTTTCCGTAATGGCCTCATATCATTAGGATATGCTTTCTTAATAGGTTTGGACATTTTAGTATGTATATAAACCCTAAAATCCCCAACAATCCTCCCCATTTTAGGGTGACCTTTTATTCCCAAATTATCTAAGTTAAGCAAATCATGGATAGGCGAAAGTTTCTCAATGATTGAATATTTGCTTAGTGTAATTACATATTTCAAATACCCGGAAATCATGGTGTCTTTAAAAGATTGAACCAATCAATCCATCTGGGTACCTGAAGATAACACACGCATGAGTAACTTCCCGAACTCTAAAGTTCAACTTAACTGTTAATGGCCCTTGAGTTCGTATCCATTCATAGACGCATTGACATCAATTCGAAATTTGTGAAACGGCCAGAATACTTCATGTTTACATAGGTAAATTTTTAGAGGGTTACATTAGTCGATTGTGCTCCTACAACTAGCATTTTTCAAAGAATCAGTTAAGAAGAGTTCCTCTTCAACCTAGTACTTGTATATCTTGAACACTAGCTTGGGGATGATAATGATGTGTTCATAAATTTTCTAGGTGTGGGCTTTCCGCATTGAATTCGTTGCTAACGCTAGTTAGATATGAATTGGGTGTCCCACCACTAGAAAATTATATGGGTTTAAGTCACATCTGCTTAACAGACTTAGAAACCAAGTCTCTAGCTAATCCTTTCGTCTAGTGATCGGCTAAATTTTGTTGTTATATATCATAATCCACTGATATCACCCCATGCTTAATGAGCTCTCTTATTGCACTATGTATAACACCTAAGTGTTTAGACTTTCCATTGTATACATGACTATATGCCTTAGCCAATGTAGCAGCACTATCACAATGGATAGCCAATGGTGATATTGGTCTTTCCCACAATGGAATTTCATGTATCATGTTCCTTAACCATTCTCCTTCCTTTTAAGCAGCGGCTTAAGCAACAAATTCAGATTCGTCGTTGAACTTGTTATGCAAGTTTGTTTCTTAGATGCCCACGAAATGGCACCTCCCCCAAGTAGGAATACCCATCAACTTGTAGAAGAATGATCCTCTTCATTTGAGATCTAACATGCATCCGAAAATCCTTCAATAACCGAAGGAAAATCAAAATATACAAGACCAAGATCCATGGTCCATGTAAGGTAATGTAGTACCCTATGAATTGCTTGCCAATGTAGCATACTAGGGTTACTAGTATAACGACTTAGCTTACCCACCGCAAACGCAATGTCAGGCCTTGTACTTGTCATGGCATAACTTCCAATGACTCTTGAATATTCAAGTTGGGACAATGGCTTTCCCGTAATAGGAAATAAGCGAATAGAGGGATCAAAAGGGGTACTTCCCGGATGGCACTCAATATAACTGAACCTCTTTAACGCTTTCTCAATATAATGAGATTGTGTCAAAGCAAGACTTCCCTCTATTCTTTTTATTCTTATTCCGAGAATAATTTCCGCCTCCCCCGTGTCCTTCATGGAGAATTTAGATTATAGAAAATCTTTTGTTTGATTTATGCACTCTATGTTAATGCCAAAAATTAACATATCATCTACATATAATCAAATGATAACTCCATTTCCGGAGTTGTCAGACTTGCTATATACACACTTATATTAATTTAAAAGAAATCCATCGGATAGTACAACTTCATCAAACTTTTGGTGCCATTGTTTAGGAGCTTGCTTAAGCCCATACAATGATTTAACTAGCTGCATTCCTTATTCTCTTGTCCCCGCATAATGAAATAACATTCTGGTTGTTTCATGTAAACCTCTTCCTCTAATTCAACATTAAGCAATGCGGTTTTTTCATTCATTTGATGTACTAGCAACTTATGAATAGATGCTAAAGCAATCTACAATCTAATTGTTAAAGTTGTAGCAACCGGTGCATAAGTATCAAAGTAGCCTGTTCCATACATTTGTCTAAAGCCTTGGATACCAAATCTTGCTTTGAACTTATCAATGGTACCGTCTACTTTCATCGTCTTCTTGAAGATCCACTTATTTCCCAAGGGTTTACACCCCGGTGGTAAATCAACCAAAATCTGAGTGTTATTCCCCATGATGGAATCCATTTCATCATTTATAGCCTCTTTCCAAAAGGATACATCTTGCGATTTCATGGCTTCATCAAATGTCTTAGGATCATTTTCAATACAATGACAATACATGTATTGATAGCCAACCTCATCCCTAGTTCCTTCCTCTTGGTAGATATGAAAATCATTACCAAATGATTTTTCTTTTCTTGCTCTTTTACTCCTAATTTTAGAAATTTGCTCACTTAGGGTGACATTTGAATCTTGATTTGCATTAGGCACAAGACCCAAATCCTTGGGCATGCTAATTGATATATATCTCTTTTCATCAAATATAGCATCTCTCGATTCAAGTACAGTATGAATCAAAACATACTTATTGGGTTCTATAACATAAAACCTATAAGCCTTGGAGTGTTCGACATATCCTTTGAATATGCATTCTACTCTCTTTTCACCCAAAGTTTTATGTTTAGGGATCAGTAGTCTCACTACCGCCCTACAACCCCAAACTCGAATATAATTCAAATTTGGTTTCTTTTTATACCAAATTTCGTAAGGAGTAAGATTGTTCCTCTTATTACGAACCCTATTTAACAAATGGCTTCTCCCCTAAATCCATCATTTAAACCCGAGTAAGAAAGCATGGAGTTTACCAAATCTTTATATACTCTATTCTTTCTCTACGAAACACCATTTTGTTGTGGTGTATAAGGAGTCATTGTTTCACGAATGATACCAACGGATTGGTAATAACTTGGATCAAAGTATTCCCCACCTATATCGGTGCGCAACGTTTTAATTAGGGTTCCATTTTGAAGTTCAACTTCACTCATATAAATTTTAAATTTATCAAGAGCCTCATTTTTTTAATGCAGCAAGCATACATAGCAAAATCTAGAACAATCATCTATGTATGTCACTGCATATTTTTTGTTTCCTAGAGATAGTGATGCATGAAAACCACATAAATCACTATGTATTAATTCAAGCAAACTACTTTCTCTTTTAATATTATGAAATGGTTGCCTAGTAATCTTAGCAAGCATACATGTTCTATACTTATCAATATTCATATCAAAGGTAGGGGATAAGATCATGCTTAGACATTTCACGTAATCTTTTAAAATGAACATATGTCCTAAATGTGCATGCCAAAGTGCACAAAATATTATCATGATAATTGGAAGATTTAATAGATGACTCATGCTCTCAATTCATATATAAAGAAGAAACAATTGTATTTATACTAAGCTTGAACATTCCATTACACAAGTAACCTTGTCCTACAAACACACCACACTTGGACAATACATACTTATTGGCTTCATACACTTGCCGATAACCCAGTTATTTAAAGTTGTACCGGAAACAATATTTTTCCTAACTTTAGGAACTAACAATTTGTAAGAACTAATAGTTTTCGTGAAGAAAATTTTATTTCTACTTGGCCTTGTTCTAGAATAGGGGCAGTCAACTCATCTTCCATAAGAAGTACTCTTCCTTCATTTGTAGCCGGAAAGATTTTGAAAAATTGCGTTGTCTCTACAGACATGTGTTGTAGCACCCGAATCAACCCACCAATGAAATCTCATCACCCTGCATAGCAACAATTTCAAAAAAATTATAAACATAATCCATACTAGGAAATGTATCAAACTTAGTTTCTAAACTTGAAACAAAATTTTCTGACCTTGATGAGATTTTTGTCCTTGGTCTTTAGCACCAAAATCATGGCCTTGAAGCTTATCGCTCTTCCCCTTTCGCACGTGACAATCCCTCTTGAAATGTCCCGCTTTCCCGCAAATCCAACACACATTACCCTTAGAGGGATGTTTCTTGTGCAGACCATTGCTTGCTTGATTGTAAGGTCTCTTCTTACCCTTGTTCTTGTTCATCCTTGTTGAACCTTCTTCCATCATGTTCACCGCAGATGATTTTGACTCCTCCTTTTTCTTGTCATTTTTTTTTGTGCACGGAGACCCTCTTCTATGTGCAAATGACTACCAAGTTCCACAAGAGAGATGTTTTCTTTCTTGTGCTTCAACATATGCTTGAAGTCTTTCCAAGTCAGTGGTAGCTTGTCAATTATACTTGACACGAGATGGACTCATCCATTTTCAAGTTGTGTTGAGCAAATTGCCCCAAGATACGTAGTATCTCATGGAATTGCTCCATCACCGACCTTGAATCAACCATCTTATATTCATTGAAGTTGCTTACAAGAAATTTCACACTTGAAGCATCTTCGGCCATATGCTTGGATTCCAGTGAATCCCAAAGCTCGTTAGCGGATTCCACATTTTGATAAACATCAAATAGGACATCAGACATAACGTTTAAGATGTGGCATCTGGCAATATTGTCGTCGTTCTCCCACTTTCTTTGTCGCCTAAGTGCGTCCATAGGACTGTAATCGCCCACTACCGAAATAGGAGTAAAGAGCACGTCTGCAACCTTTAGATTTGTCAGTAGGAAATGCATCTTCTTTTACCAACGTAGGAAATCAGTGCTTTCAAATTTGTCCAACTTCGGGAAGTTGTTCGTCATCTCACATATGCTTGCCATCGATCAGTAATATCGATTTTGTTTGTTGGTGCTATTCGTCTTTACAGTAGTAGAACTCCAAAACAGCATACTGGAATTGCAGCTTCACGTTAGTGGAGGAATTCTTCAGTAGCTTTTCTTCAATAAAATTGTTCAGGGAAATCAATGATAACAACTCGGATATCAATTTTGATTACTTTAGTTTGCTTTTCAAAATTAATATTTCGTCCCTAACAAAAGCCCAGGGTTACACGAAGATCGAAGTGAGATAATCAAATCAATTAATTTCTACTCTAGGCTTAAGACGTAGAAATCAACTTAGGGTTTGAAGGTGTTTCCGAAGCAAGAGAGAATCTCGGTATTTCAGAATGATTTTCGGTGTCTGGTTATGAGAATTGTGTTCTCTTATATATAAGGAATGATTGGATACGAGCAAGGAGTGTGAATCCAGGAGTAAAGCCGAGTCTGATGTTACACGCCGCACGCCCGAAGACTGTTTTATGTCCGCACCCGAACCATTTTTAGTGCACTGTACTTAAAATTACCTTAGAGTGTGGGCAGCTTAAAATGTTCCTCGGTCGCAATTCTCTTGGCTCAGCATACTCAAATTGAGTCCAAACTTTTCCGCAATGGCCTCATATCATTAGGATATGCTATGCTAATAGATTTGAACATCTTAGTATGTCCATAAACCCTAAAATCCCCAATAAACATATCACAAAATCCTCAAGTAAGTGTGACTATAAGTAGTTCCCCATAAAAAGTGGATTTGTGAAGTTTTTCATTAGACACTTCATTGCGTTATCGAGATGTGTATCAAAATTTGTATGAATTGTAATCGTCAGTAAGTAAATGTAATAGTCGTGTCTACATATATCTACTTGTAAAAATCTATCTATAAAAGATCGTTCGATGGTAAAACTTTCTATATTTTCTTTCATTTTGTGATTTAATTTTACATGAAGCTAATTTACCACATAATTTTAAATTAGCACTCATTGAATTTTCTTTGGAGGGTCGGTTAAAGCGAGCCAACCCTATAAGGTTCCACAAATTATGTCTGCCATATGTCTTGATATCCATACAACACTCACCAGACTAGGGTGAGAGTGGCATATTTAGCCAACCAATCCTTTTTAATTAGCACTCATTGATGAGGGGCCTTTAATGCGCATCGGTTACACAATTAGATTTCGAATCAATGCAGCTATAAAAGAAGAACGAGTCAGGTCATATCATTATCAAGAAATCATATTGGAGAGTCTCCTCTTGATCCTTTAGAAGTAGTCGACACGCATAGCCTTGGGCTCGGTAATTCCTCATTGCAAGGGTGTTATTTGAGCATTATCGGTCATTGTAGCTTCTTTATTTCATTTTCCCACTTATGAATTCATCATTTTACCACCTTTTCATTCTGCTGCGTTCTATGCGATATTTAGAGGGACTTTAGTTTTCCGGTCTCTAACATTTTGGCTTCAGAGCGGTTCGATTCTGCTACAAGATCACTACCTTGGAATCTGATATGAGCGCAATCAATATGAAGTTGTTGCTATCAACACCAAAATTCAGGAGTCGAAGGCTTCCACGGATGTAAAGATAGATCACTTAACCTAACTAGTGATGGGATTGGTGACAAAAGTCCTGAAATGAAGTTCTAGTGAACCGGTAAACCACGGAGCAGTGGCAACTGAAGTTGAGGAGAAACCCACCAAATCGGCAATCAATAAAGTTCTCAACCGAGGTAAGGCAATCATGAAAGATGGATATGGATCCGTTGGGGTTGGGACAAGTTTCGCGCAACCTCTGCCAAATATGAACCAATCGGCGTACGAAGGAGTCTATCAAGTCACGCCGACATTTTGACAAGGATTTAGCCAAAAGAGCGACATGAATAGGGGCATCCGAGTCCTCATGACAGAGAGGCCTCCATACATTGACTCATACCTTAGCGAGTCAATGGAGTTGGGAGGAGTTCCAACGTGCAACCACGCGGCTTATTGATGAGCATAAATCTTGTCTATATTTATGCTTCACATTTAGTGAATTATCGATCTTTTTCCTTATTCTTATGAGCTCTCACTCTATGTTTTGATGCTTTTTAGGTGAAAAACGAATCCAAGGTGAAATAAATGTTTTGTGGGAATTTGGGTGAAAACAGTGCAAAAATCAGTGGATTGACCTCCCTAGTTGTCGGGCACGCCCAGATCTCATGCCATGTCCGAATTCATTGATTTTTGGCTTGTTGGAAAGCTTAGAACAAGGGCCACAACTTTGTAGTTGGCCGCTAGAGCAGATGCAGCCGTTAAGGATGTCCTAACTTGAGCTCAAGAAGCCATGTCAATCTGCGCATGTGTCACCAAAATAGTTGACACAATTGATATGGCAGATTCCAGAGAGCATGCAAAAAGTGCTCTGTGTCACAAAAGTTCCGAGTAAGCGACACAGGTGACACAAGCTGAATGGGCCAAAAATGAGTTTTGCTAGGTTTTTGCAAAAAGCCCAAAAATAACAAAAAGAGGAAAAAGAGGGGTAGTAGCCGCACATCAAATCTCAATTCTCCATTCACATCCATTCACACCTACGCACTTGGAGGAGACGGAAAAGAGAGAAGGGGACACAAAAACGCAAGGATTTTGATCGGATCGAAGATTTGAAGGGATTATCGACATCATTTCAAAGGGTGTAGTAATTCCTTTTTCTCTTGTAATTTTTGTTTGGAACAAAATATGACCTGTATTTCCATGACGATGGATAGTGAGTAGTGACCCATATATTGGGGTCCTACGAATCTTACTCGATTATGAATCGATTAATGTATTAACTGTTGCATCATTTGGATTGTTCTACATGGTTTGTATTTTACTTAGCGCTTTAAACCCAGCGATGCATACTAGATGTTTGAGAAAATGCCTAAGTGTATTACTTTGAGACATTAAGCCAATAGCACCGAAAGGGTGAGGCTAAATGTCTGACTATTAAGTAAAATGCACGTTACGAACTCAGTGACTACGAGAGTGGCCTGAAATTGTGACGGGAAAGGCTAGGATTATGACAAGGACTCCCCATGGTTACACAACGAGAGTTGGTAAATATCAGCGAGTTACTTGATTCGAACCAATAGTACCGAAAGGGTGAGGTTCGTAGTTTAAGGTACAATTCCAATTCGAACCAATAGCGTCGAAAGGGTGAGGTTCTTACTTGGATTGTGCGGCTATTTTCCAATCAATATAGGCAAATCCTTGCATGGTAGTTAATAAACTCAATTCTAATGTTAGATAAGTGAAGTAGTTCCCCGAAATATTTCTCGAAGTTCGTCGAAACCTTTTCTTACTTACTTGTTTATTTTAGATTTAAAACCAAACAAAACACTCGATTCCGACTAGGATAAATAGAATCATAACCTTACATAGTGCATAAGTTTACACTTGCTCCCTTGGCCGACTCGGTACTTACCGATTTTATAAATTGCTTAAGGCTCAATGAACCGAGAGTAGGTTTTCGAGATCAAAACCAGCAGACCCCTGCGAGGACCTATGACCAGAGGCATTGCAAGTTGGATATTTCAGTACAAAGGTGATATCATTCTAGGATGGGTGAACCGAGCTAAAAGGTACTTCCTCGTGAATGGACTTACTGAACCAGAAAAGCTAAGTGTCATAGCGATGTGCATGGATGGGAAGGCCTTGCAATGGTTTGAATGGTGGGAGTAGCGCTAACCCTTCTACTGCTGGGACGAACTCCGTGCGGGGTTGCTGGCCAGATTCCAAAGGTAGCAAGGGAGAGTGCACGAAGAGTTCTTCGCTCTCACGTAAGAGTCGACGGTGGCTGCTTACCAGGATAGATTTGAGGTGTTATGCGCGGGACTTGGAGGGATGACCAACGAGGCCTTAATGGGCAACTTCATAAAGGGGCGACAGTCGGACATTCGCGAACGAGTTAGAGTCCTTAGACCCAGAGGACTCGAGGACGCTATGTCCTTGCCACAGATAGTAGAGGATGAGAAAGCTACCAAAAAAAGTGAGCATGGGAGCAAGGCTACCACAACGCATACAAATTGGGGGTTCCTATTCTGATGGGGGCGCGAAAGGCCAAAGGAAGCAGCCAAGGAGGCAATGGGGTTTCGATGCATGACTGAGGAGGATATTGAGGCAAAGAGGGCCAAGGGCCTTTGCTATTGTTGCGATGAGAGGTTCATTCCGGGATATAGATGCAAGCCCAAGACTCTCCAAGTTCTTCTAGTTGACGAGTTCAAGGGTGAGTCGGATGAGGATCCTGATTTGAATTGAGAAGTGCCAGAATGATGCCACCTAAGGAGCCATACTAAGCTGCTTGGTAGTCAATTAAGGGACCGACAAGGAGCCCTGGACACAACACAAGGAGACCGAAGGGCAAAGCTCAAAGGCCCCCATTGACACAGTCCTTAGCACATTAGACGAGGAGTCGCAATGGTTAGCATTGCGAGAGATAACCAAAGCCCGGAGCTGCAACATATGAGGGACGCATTGGCACAAGGCATACTCTTGTTGGATCTCATTTATTGTACAAAGACCATTTTGTGTTGCCTTTTTCTTCAGACCAAATTCCAAAGTTGCTGCATGAGTTCCATGTGAGTAACGTGGGGGACATTCGGGGGTAGTCAAGACATATAAGCGGCTAGCTTCGGAATTCTACTGGGAGGGCATGAAAGCAGATGTCCTGAAGAAAGTAGTTGAGTGCGATGAGTGCCAACGAAGCAAGTACACGAGGCTATCAAACTAGTGGGGCTTTTACAACTGTTGAAGTTACTTGAACAAGTCTGGGCAAATGTCACCTTGGACTTCATCGAGGGGCTGCCCAAAGCTGATGGGTGCTCAGTCATTTTGGTGGTGGTGGACCAGCTGAGCAAGTATGCACATTTCATCCCTTTAAGTCATTCGTATACCGCAAAGACTATGACTGAGGTCATCATCAAAAAAAATTGTCCGCCTTCATGGGGTCCCTGAGGCACTCATATCTAATCGGGATCCCATTTTTCTTAGTCACTTTTGGCAAAAGTTATTCCAATCACTAGGGACGAACTTGACGAGGAGCTCATCATATTATCCGCAAACCGATGGCCAATCGAGGGTTGTAAATCGGAGCATAGGGACTTACTTGTGATGTTTTGCAAGCGATGAGCAAAGGAAGTGGGTAATGGATTCGTGATTGAATGGATTTAGTCGATACCGCTTGAGTTGAGAGTATATATATGCGGAAAAGAGAAGGATGAATATAAGTGTCTAATGAGAAATGCGCAACTGTTAAAAGATTTTTCGTACTGCTAGATGTTAGCGATTGGTTTAAATGATTAGACTGTATCAATTAAACATCTATCAATTAAATATATAAATAAATTATGTTTCCAGAAATTAGAAATTTTTTATTGCCGGAGACTAATGTGATAATTAGTTACACCACCAGCTTACGTTGCAAAAAGAGTAAAAATAGAATGTTTAGTTAATGAGAAATTTTTTGAAAAAAAGGAAATCCAAATGTATGCCTATAAATTTTGGCTTCACACCATTCTGCAATAGAATTATATTGTTTCCTATCTAACTTTATGGTTGTAACCAGACCCGACAATCATGGATGGATATACGGTTAGCTGATGAGACAATAGAATATGAAGGTTGGAACTAGAGCTGTGCTCATTTTTTAGATTCGTTATGTCAAAACCAAATATTCTTAATGCTTGTCAGATTGCATAACTCTATGTTTATTCAAGAACTTGATTCTTTGTAATCTTTTATAAGTTGGTAATCTGAGGGTTGCTTTATAATCTGAGAATGATACTTCAAATCTTAAACAGTCAATTCTGGTGAAGGATCGATGGCTTTCTTGGTAAGGACAAGCACTACAACCATGTAAGTCAAAGAATTATACAGACTCGCTTATACTTCTGTATTTGTACAATTGCTTCTAAGGTTGCTTTTATCGACGAAAGGAAAAACATAACTTGGAATTCTCGGATGCCCCGGGAATTGTTGTTTTAGTAGGAGACAGTATTGATACTTTCAGACTTTCAGTTCTATCGACTAAAACATGCGGCAGGAATTCTCAAGATGTATGACTATGCCTCTTCAAATGGTCCGATGGGCCTTAAAAGTCCGCTAGAGGTCCAAAGTTGGAAGGCCTAAAGCTTGATCCGGCTCGAGTTGAAGCCTTTATGAAGTCTGGTCCACGAACCAGGCTATAGTTCTTGTATTTGAAGCACGGTCCGGTCTGAAACCCTTACCCGAGTTTGGCTTAAAAGTTCAGTTCAAAAGAAGCCTGACCCGAGTTTCTTTTTCAGATGATATGCATTTTTAGTTCTTACGGTATATGTTCACAACATTACTCGATGCGTAGCGTGTTTCTACATTACTAGGATTTTGGTATTTTAGTCACCATAAATGTCAACTGTTTCATTTATGACATTCAATAGGATAGTTTATTTTTGACATTTGATATGATATTGTTGTACTGTCCTAATTCGAAACAACACTTGAAGAAATATTATTGTCAAAAGATATTTCATTTACGGGGCGCGCTCCGTTGTTACCTCTTCTTAGAGTGTTACCCTATTACTAGATTCTGATTGATTGAGGGGAGGTGCCACCTCACAAAGCACGGGGCCCATTGGACATGGTGAGTGGAGGTGTATGGTAGTGGGAGAGGTGGCGGATTCTGATTGGTTGAATGAAACTCATCCAACCAATCAGAATCGAGATAATAGTTAACACTCTAAGAGAGGGGTAACATTTGAGCGCTCCTCTTTCATTTACAACCTTCAATGTAACAATGAAATGGATTTTTTTTTATGTTTTACATAATATTCTTAAGTGCATTCCGACGTGCAAATCATTGTTTGATATAAATTAGTTTGGATAATACTTACATACCTTTTTAATCCTTTAATTTTTGTTTTTTGAACTTCTTTAATCTTGTATATTAATGAACGCTTTCTTACATGAGTCTCACTCTGGTCCGAGCCTGACCAAAGTTTGACTTAAGCCCGAGAAAAGCTCGACTTGATCTTGATCGAATCATGATAAAATAGGTGGGTTCAATTCCCATGAGAAATGGTTTTTAGATGAGAAATGGTTTTTAGATGAGAAATGAGAATTTATCTCATCCCTTCATCTTAATTCATCAAGGGTCAGGATTAAAAGCTGATTTTGGTTTAAATCCGTAATTATATCAAGATTAATTAGTGATAAAGGGAAAATTAAGCCCAAAAAAATCAAATACAACCCTAATCCCGTCAAATACATCATCAAATTCGACAATTCGCACTGAGCAAGCTCGTCGATTTCTGTGTCGTTTCCTCTTCCGGACACTTGTCCTACGCTCTATCGGTGTTTGAGTCGATCGAGGAGCCGAATGTGATCTTCTGGAACACTATGATCAGAGGCTATTTGATGGCATCGTTTCCGGATACAGCTCTGGTTTGGTATATGCGTATGCTATTGACTGGGGTTTCTCCCAATTCGTATACTTTTCCGTTTGTATTGAAGTCTTGTGCGAAGGCTAGAGACAAGAATTTGGGGAAAATGGTGCATTGTCAGGTTGTGAAGTTGGGTTTGGAAGATGACGCGTTTGTGCATACTTCTTTGATGTATGCACAGAGTGGAGGCGAGGAAAAGAGTTTAGTAAAGCTTCAGTTTAGTAAAAGGCTGCATACTTCTTTTACGAAAGTTTCAGTTTAGTAAAAGAGTTTTTTACTAGAGGATTAAATTTTTACTTCTTTAGAGTTGGATTTACAATTTTCAATTGGACTTTGGCTGTCCAATTGCGGTCGGCCGGCCATCTTGTTTTGTCGTGCCTTTCTTGGGCGTGGTGTCCCTCGCGGACAGCTCGTTTCCGTCTGTTGCCGTGTTGGCACTTGTATTAATAAAAAAAAAAATTGGACTTTGGCTGTTGTGAGAGGTAAGGCTTTGAATTGAATTAGCTGGGAACGGCATTTGTAGTTATATTTATTTGAATTCGTAGCTTTGAAGAAAATGAAATTATATTTATCATTCGTAACTTCTAATTCATAATTGGTACCTCTGAAACAGAATGCTACGCATTTTAATTAGAAAGTTACGTATTTTAACTAGAAAGCTTTGAATTATAAACAGAAAGCTATGTATTTTAACTAGAATGCTACGTATTTCAACCTATAAAGCTACATATTTTAACTAGAGCCGTCTGAAAGCCAAGCTACTAGAAAGCTACATATTTTTATTAGAAAGCTACAATTTTAAACAGAATGATAAGGTATTTTAACTAGAAAGTTACGTATTTTAACGAGAAATCTTGTATGTTAACTTGAAAGCTACGTATATTAAATGGAAAGCTACGTATCTCAACTTGAAAGCTACGTAGTTTAACTAGAAAGCTACGTATTTTAAGTAGAAAGCTACGTAGTTTAACTAGAAAGCTACGTAGTTTAAATGGAAAGCTACGTATCTTAACTTGAAAGCTACGTAGTTTAACTAGAAAGCTACGCATTTTAACTAGAAAGACAGAATCTAGCCTTAATGAATCTAGATTGTAGAAAAATGCAACATAAATTCGATACAAATCATAACCAAACCGAGCTTTTATATACAATTGTAAGAAATGGATTAACAAAAACTGGATTACAAGGATCCGTCGTTGGCTTGACTTATATGGGCAACGGGGCTACTTTTTACCCCTTGAATCAAAAGAAATAACTAAATAAACAAATGCCTAAGAAACAAGAATCCGATCAATTGCAACGGATCAACTGCACCAGAAGCATCCTCCTCTTTTGTTCTCTTTTGAGCATCTCGTGCTTTTGTAACATAGTAACGGATACGTTTATGATACTCCATAAATATTTTTGCTGCTTCATCACATTGTTGATCATAAGCCTCCAGCATCACTTGCTTGTGCCTGCTAATTATTCAAATGGCTGAATAGCATTGTAAAAATAGTCTATAACATACTTTCTTTTAAACAAATTCATACTCAGATATCTGAACAAGATTTAAACCTCAATTGACTACCTACAAGAAGTCTGTAATTTTAGGCAACAAGCAGTGAAAACAATTGGATATTAAGATTTATTTCATTCTGCTAAATCTGATACCATAGGTGAGTGATGTGTGATGGATGCCCGGTGTGGTTCACAACCGTTATCAGTCCTACACTGATAACCGCGTTTGGATTGTCTCACGATGTGTTCCAATCGTGATCCGCACCAAAAACAATATGTCAGTATAAAACTGAAAACAGGTGTAAAAATTAAATACAAGAAATTGAAGACTGATCAACTTATATAACCAAAGGTTGATTATTTTACAGACCTTCTCTCAAGGATTGACTTTCTGATGAATTCCGGGGTTGCCGTTCCAAGAGAACTGAGAGTTCCTTATATAGGAAAACTCCCAAGAAGGAAACAAAGCAATAATGCATGTCGGGTGCTCATTGGGCCCCATCGACACATGCAGAGATGCTTTTGCTATCACTTTGATTTAAACGACAAAGGATAATGCGCCACTAGGCGACTTTTGTGCAGACATAGGGGTCCATCAAAACAACTGATGGTATCCCGGTTTATTTAAAAACTAGGGGTGTCTTCTTGGGCTTTAACTTGGGCTTCATTATTCCTGGATCCTATTAGTGAGTCGGGCCAGGTCTCCACATACACGTTCAGTTGTTCGAAGTTGGGTATTGGCCCTTTGTTGTTGCTCGGCCCATCCTTCGCCCGGGTGGTTTTGATCTGGGGTTTCATAGTGCTCTTTCTTGTATCGTAGCATGGTACAGAGTTGCTCCACAGCCTGTTGGGCTTCATCCGCTGCTCCTTCGAGGCAATCCTGTGTAAGTCTTTCTCTATTGAGCTGGGCTTGTGCATAGTTTTGCAGGTTTTCATTCCTGTCATGCTGGCGCATATTGAAGAGGGCATCATGGTACTCGTCTGCTCTATCTGTTGGAGCAGGCCATGCATGTACATGAGAACTTGGTCCTCCGAGTGTTTGATAAATGCGCCATGGTGGAGTGCCTTCATAGCTTGTAGCTCTTCCATAGCCACGGCCGTGACTTCTGCTTCTTCGTCCATTAAACATCCTGCACAGAGATAGTGAACTAAACGTGAGAGTGCATCGGCAAGTATATTGTCCTTGCCACTTATGTGTTCGAAGCGTATTTCCACGCCTGTGCCTGTGATGAAATCGGTGAACCCGATCCATCGGACGCGTGATGGTTTATTGGCTGTTGTTTTGTTATAGAAGCTAATCATTGCTTGGCAGTCGGTTCTTAAGGTGATCTCCTCTTTATCCAGATAGTGGATCTTCATTGCTTGGAGGCTTTCCATTGCGGCGTGGATTTCTGCGTCAATTGTTGCCTTGACAACAGGGAATTTTCCACTTGCATAAGCGCATACGCGCTCCGTCGTTCTTGGGTCGCTCCTTGACTTCTTCCATTTGCATATTCCTCCCCATCCTTCCATGCATCCGTCGGTTTCTAGTATGATGTAGGCATCTTCCGGGGGTATCTCTAGGTCTGGGAGATTCTGTATCTCTTCCTTTAGTTGTCGGACTATCTTCAAGTCGGACTCCTTGATTCGCTTGTCACGACTTGTTTTTGAGTAAAGGGGGCCTACCTTGATGCCTAGTTTTGGGATGTAGGCTCTTGCATAGTTGAGTATCCCTAGCCACGTCCGGAGGCCCTTTTTGTCGCGAAGGGTTTCTTCTAGGAACTCCGATATTCTTTTGATGATATGTGGTTGGAGCCTTATCCTTTTGTTTTTGATGATTGCTCCGAGGAATTCCACCTCTTTGGTGGCGACCTTCATTTTAGTTGGCGAAAGCACCAACCCTTCTTTTTCGCATATGCTCAGTATCTTCTGTAAGTGAGCAATGTGTTCTTCTTCGGTTCGGGAGAAGACAAGGATATCGTCTATGTAGACGGCTGTGAATTCTTCTGTCCCTTTGAAACAGTGGTCCATTTTTCGTTGGAAGACTGCTGGTCCGTTCTTGAGGCCAAATGGCATGACTAGCCATTCATATAGTCCTCCTGGGACCACGAATGCTGTCCAAGGTATGCTTTCCTCGTCCATTGCCACTTGGTGAAATCCGCTTTTTAGGCCGAACTTGCTGAATATGTTTGCGTTTCCGACCTTCTTCAGGATGGTGTTGATACCAGGCAGTGTGTACTGGTCTTTGTGGGTGTTGTCATTCAGTGATTTGTAGTTGAACACCATTCGGTCTTTACCCTTTTGTTCCTTGCCAGTTTTTGGGTCCATTGTGGTTCCCGAGTTGACCAGTATTGCCATTGTCCTGTGGCGACTTTTACTTGCCCTAATGACCTTGAGGCTGAGTAGAGCGTCCACGTGTCTTTTGAAGCTTTGTTCTATTGCCGGTGTCACGTGGTTGAGGGGCCTATCTTGAATAGTTACATCTGGGTTTATTGCCTCGATTTTGCACGTGATTTTGTTCTTGGCCCAGTGTCGTAATGAGTTTTCTCCTATATAGCCCAATTGCTTGAGCCTGTTGAGAGTTGGGCTTAATCTTCTTTGCAGCTTGTTGTTTGTTTGGCCTATGTTGTGCTGGTCGCTTGTTTGGCCCATATTATAGTAGACTAGTTCTACTATTTCCATTTCTTCCATTGGGCTCAGCTCGATTATGTGTTGGCCTTTTCCCGATAATTGTGGGCTGGTGTTGATGGTGGTCAACTGTTTGTAGAATGTAATTGAGTTTCCTTCTATTCTTAGCCCACCGCTTCGCGCTCGGATGAAGTTACATCCTAGTAGCATTTGTAATCCGTCCTTCATTGTCATGTCAAATACGTATGTGAACGGTATACGGAATACTTGCTCGTTGATGGTCATTTGTCCATCCTTCAGCTTCAGTTTAGCTGGTTGTCTTGAGTTGATGCCGCTAAAGAAGACCGTGTAGTTTAAATCTTCTAACGCCTTTTCCTGTACTGCTGCCTTGTTGATGCAACATCACGTTGCTCCCGTGTCCAATATTGCTTCTATTGTAAAGGGCTGCATTCCAGGGATTGTGAATTTCACCGGTATGTGAAACAGCCTGCTTACAGCTTTTGTGGTTATGGGTGCAGCTGACGAAGCTCCTTCGTTGAGCCAGTTTGCGCTTTCATCAACTCCTTTTCCTTTATCAATGAGTGTGAGTTCCTCCAGGTCTTTTGCTAACTGTTCCTCGACCTCTTTTTCTAATTCTGTTTCGGTCCTTTGTACTTCGTTAATGATGGCACTTAGCCTGTTAATCTCTGCATGAAGGAACTGTACGTAACCGAACACTTCTCTGAGCAGTTCATCTGTAGTGACATACTCCTGCTTTGTTGGTGGTGCTGGACTGATTTCTTTATTCAAATAAAATGGGGCACACATGGGGCAGCTCGTTATGCAGCATAAGGGGCAGTGTAGTCGCATCTTTGGGTTTGTATTTTGTTTGCACAAGGAGCAATTATGGAAGTCGGGTTTGACTTCTTTATTTTCTTCCCAGTCGTGTTGGCAGGTCAACTGCTTGTCTTTGACTTTAATTTGGGGCCTCCATCCTCCTTCATTTCCTAGCATCATCCCCCATTCGTCAGGAAATAATGACATAGATGCAATGTAGCGGCAATTTTCTTCTCCTTCTGAGATACTGCATATTGCATCGCTGTCCGGTTCGTTTAGGTCCACCGAAACTACATCCAAGTCTTCCGGTAGTTCGAGTCCTTCTAGTATGGCTGCTCGAGCAATGTTTCCTCGCTGTTTGCTGCATTCTCGCGCAAAGTGTCCTTCATCTCCGCATATGAAGCACTTGCATTTTCGCACTTTGTCAGCATGCTTTGTTTTAAATATCCTGACGTGAGTGTCGTGCGGTTTTCCTTTGTAAGTTCTGGACTTCCTTATCCCGTATTTGCTTGGTTTGTTGTAGTACCCCGGGATTGGAACCTGGCTGCAGAAGGATAAGTCTTTCATTTCTTTTTGGACCGCCGCCTTTTTACATGCCTCAGCCAGAAACTAGTAGGCGAAATGTATGCGAGGGAGGACGCCTATGGTGGCGCCTGGATTCTTCTTTGTGAAAGCTTCTGCAATTTCCGTTCCGATTAATGGGGGCATTTTTCTGAACAGTTTCTCTGATAATTCTGTAGATATGAATGCTCTCCCACTTTTAATCGCAAGGATCTTGTATTGGTTCATATACGTGAAGATGTCACGCATTCGATCGCATGAGAGGCGGTCAAGGTCTCTGTATGCGCGCTCTTGTTCATCTGTTGATCCTTGATATGGTTCCTCGAGTGTAATGATCCTCCGTATTTGTGAGATTACATTTTGGGGATCATCCGCTATTGCTACCAGCTGTTCGTACTCCTGAACATAGGACGTCCTCCATTGGATCCAAATCTTTTTCTCTAATTCCCCGAGCAGGTTTTCTATTGCATTGACCTTCGCTTGAGGTGTCGCCCATGTTTGGCTGTTGATCCAATTTAGCGTAATTGACTCCCATCTGGATATTACGTCTCCATATAACCCGATATCTTCCGGTAGGACAAGCAGTGCTCCTGTCATTTGTTGCGCCGAAGGTAACTGGTACAGTTCATTGTTAAATGGACTAACTCGTCCCTTAAATGGTTTTGTCGCCCATTTTTCAGCCGCCTCATAAGGGTTAGGATTACCCCTAATGGCCGGTGGGTACAGTACTGGACCCATCATAGAGTCTGTTGGGGGCCTATACTGTGATGTTACGCCAGTGTTTGATTGGGTAGTGCTGAAGGCCCTTTCTTCTTGGGCCGCTTTGTTGGCCTTGAAAATTCTGGCTAGCATGGGGTATTCCATTTCGGGAATGTCTTCCTGTTCAGCGGGGTATGATTGTTCACTAGTGCCTTGTTTACTCGCAGCTTCCGAGTCTTCTTCGCAGCTATTAGGTTCCTCCGTCACCTGTTCTTCCGTATCCGACTCATCTGTGTAAGCTGTGAAGGTGGTTCCTTGTTTATTGTCATCGTCACCTGATGAGGAGTCCCAGCGGGGACCATCGGAGTCATTGTTTGGGTTTGATTCCTCTTCATCATCCCAGCCAGATGGTGTTATATGGGCAGTGCTGATTGGTGGTGGTGTCATTTTGACTGTAAATGCATAGCGTCCGTTATCAGCATGTGTCACCCATGGTTGTCCGTCATTTGGTCGGTCTTTCTCCTGGTTCCAGTCAGAGTGTTGTCGGCGGACAAAGTGTCAGACTGTTGGTTTATAAGCGACTGGCCCTCGCTTTTGTGATTCGAGTATGGCTGCCGTTTGCGCTTCTTTGAGTTTTTCCCGTGCTATGAGTTCTCTGCATGATTGGGCATATGAATCGTCTTCCCACATCATGCCTATGAAATCTTCCTCGTCCATTTCAGGTTCTTGCGTAGACAGAGAGGGTCTTCATAAGAATTCATAGGCATGATGTGGGAAGACGATTCATATGCCCAATCATGCAGAGAACTCATAGCACGGGAAAAACTCAAAGAAGCGCAAACGGCAGCCATACTCGAATCACAAAAGCGAGGGCCAGCCGCTTATAAACCAACAGTCTGACACTTTGTCCGCCGACAACACTCTGACTGGAACCAGGAGAAAGACTGACCAAATGACGGACAACCATGGGTGACACATGCTGATAACGGACGCTATGCATTTACAGTCAAAATGACACCACCACCAATCAGCACTGCCCATATAACACCATCTGGCTGGGATGATGAAGAGGAATTAAACCCAAACAATGACTCTGATGGTCCCCGCTGGGACTCCTCATCAGGTGACGATGACAATAAACAAGGAACCACCTTCACAGCTTACACAGATGAGTCGGATACGGAAGAACAGGTGACGGAGGAACCTAATAGCTGCGAAGAAGACTCGGAAGCTGCGAGTAAACAAGGCACTAGTGAACAAGCATACCCCGCTGAACAGGAAGACATTCCCGAAATGGAATACCCCATGCTAGCCAGAATTTTCAAGGCCAACAAAGCGGCCCAAGAAGAAAGGGCCTTCAGCACTACCCAATCAAACACTGGCGTAACATCACAGTATAGGCCCCCAACAGACTCTATGATGGGTCCAGTACTGTACCCACCGGCCATTAGGGGTAATCCTAACCCTTATGAGGCGGCTGAAAAATGGGCGACAAAACCATTTAAGGGACGAGTTAGTCCATTTAACAATGAACTGTACCAGTTACCTTCGGCGCAACAAATGACAGGAGCACTGCTTGTCCTACCGGAAGATATCGGGTTATATGGAGACGTAATATCCAGATGGGAGTCCATTACGCTAAATTGGATCAACAGCCAAACATGGGCGACACCTCAAGCGAAGGTCAATGCAATAGAAAACTTGCTCGGGGAATTAGAGAAAAAGATTTGGATCCAATGGAGGACGTCCTATGTTCAGGAGTACGAACAGCTGGTAGCAATAGCGGATGATCCCCAAAACGTAATCTCACAAATACGGAGGATCATTACACTGGAGGAACTATATCAAGGATCAACAGATGAACAAGAGCGCGCATACAGAGACCTTGACCGCCTCTCATGCGATCGAATGCGTGACATCTTCACGTATATGAACCAATACAAGATCCTTGCGATTAAAAGTGGGAGAGCATTCATATCTACAGAACTATCAGAGAAACTGTTCAGAAAAATTCCCCCATTAATCGGAACGGAAATTGCAGAAGCTTTCACAAAGAAGAATCCAGGCGCCACCATAGGCGTCCTCCCTCGCATACATTTCGCCTACAAGTTTCTGGCTGAGGCATGTAAAAAGGCGGCGGTCCAAAAAGAAATGAAAGACTTATCCTTCTGCAGCCAGGTTCCAATCCCGGGGTACTACAACAAACCAAGCAAATACGGGATAAGGAAGTCCAGAACTTACAAAGGAAAACCGCACGACACTCACGTCAGGATATTTAAAACAAAGCATGCTGACAAAGTGCGAAAATGCAAGTGCTTCATATGCGGAGATGAAGGACACTTTGCGCGAGAATGCAGCAAACAGCGAGGAAACATTGCTCGAGCAGCCATACTAGAAGGACTCGAACTACCGGAAGACTTGGATGTAGTTTCGGTGGACCTAAACGAACCGGACAGCGATGCAATATGCAGTATCTCAGAAGGAGAAGAAAATTGCCGCTACATTGCATCTATGTCATTATTTCCTGACGAATGGGGGATGATGCTAGGAAAGGAAGGAGGATGGAGGCCCCAAATTAAAGTCAAAGACAAGCAGTTGACCTGCCAACACGACTGGGAAGAAAATAAAGAAGTCAAACCCGACTTCCATAATTGCTCCTTCTGCAAACAAAATACAAACCCAAAGATGCGACTACACTGCCCCTTATGCTGCATAACGAGCTGCCCCATGTGTGCCCCATTTTATTTGAATAAAGAAATCAGTCCAGCACCACCAACAAAGCAGGAGTATGTCACTACAGATGAACTGCTCAGAGAAGTGTTCGGTTACGTACAGTTCCTTCATGCAGAGATTGACAGGCTAAGTGCCATCATTAACGAAGTACAAAGGACCGAAACAGAATTAGAAAAAGAGGTCGAGGAACAGTTAGCAAAAGACCTGGAGGACCTCACACTCATTGATAAAGGAAAACGAGTTGATGAAAGCGCAAACTGGCTCAATGAAGGAGCTTCGTCAGCTGCACCCATAACCACAAAAGCTGTAAGCAGGCTGTTTCACATACCGGTGAAATTCACAATCCCTGGAATGCAGCCCTTTACAATAGAAGCAATATTGGACACAGGAGCAACGTGCTGTTGCATCAACAAGGCAGCAGTACAGGAAAAGGCGTTAGAAGATTTAAACTACACGGTCTTCTTTAGCGGCATCAACTCAAGACAACCAGCTAAACTGAAGCTGAAGGATGGACAAATGACCATCAACGAGCAAGTATTCCGTATACCGTTCACATACGTATTTGACATGACAATGAAGGACGGAGTACAAATGCTACTAGGATGTAACTTCATCCGAGCGCGAAGCGGTGGGCTAAGAATAGAAGGAAACTCAATTACATTCTACAAACAGTTGACCACCATCAACACCAGCCCACAATTATCGGGAAAAGGCCAACACATAATCGAGCTGAGCCCAATGGAAGAAATGGAAATAGTAAAACTAGTCTACGATAATATGGGCCAAACAAGCGACCAGCACAACATGGGCCAAACAAACAACAAGCTGCAAAGAAGATTAAGCCCAACTCTCAGCAGGCTCAAGCAATTGGGCTATATAGGAGAAAACCCATTACGACACTGGGCTAAGAACAAAATCACGTGCAAAATCGAGGTAATAAACCCAGATGTAACTATTCAAGACAGGCCCCTCAAGCACGTGACACCGGCAACAGAACAAAGCTTCAAAAGACACGTGGACGCTCTACTCAGCCTCAAGGTCATTAGGGCAAGTAAAAGTCGCCACAGGACAATGGCAATACTGGTCAACTCGGGAACCACAGTGGACCCAAAAACTGGCAAGGAACAAAAGGGTAAAGAGAGAATGGTGTTCAACTACAAATCACTGAATGACAACACCCACAAAGACCAGTACACACTGCCTGGTATCAACACCATCCTGAAGAAGGTCGGAAACGCAAACATATTCAGCAAGTTCGGCCTAAAAAGCGGATTTCACCAAAAGGCAATGGACGAGGAAAGCATACCTTGGACAGCAGTCGTGGTCCCAGGAGGACTATATGAATGGCTAGTCATGCCATTTGGCCTTAAGAACGGACCAGCAGTCTTCCAACGAAAAATGGACCATTGTTTCAAAGGGACAGAAGAATTCACAGCCGTCTACATAGACGATATCCTTGTCTTCTCCCGAACCAAAGAAGAACACATTGCTCACTTACAGAAGATACTGAGCATATGCGAAAAAGAAGGGTTGGTGCTTTCGCCAACTAAAATGAAGGTCGCCACCAAAGAGGTGGAATTCCTCGGAGCAATCATCAAAAACAAAAGGATAAGGCTCCAACCACATATCATCAAAAGAATATCGGAGTTCAAAGAAGAAACCTTTCGCGACAAAAAGGGCCTCCGGACGTGGCTAGGGATACTCAACTATGCAAGAGCCTACATCCCAAAACTAGGCATCAAGGTAGGCCCCCTTTACTAAAAAGCAAGTCGTGACAAGCGAATCAAGGAGTCCGACTTGAAGATAGTCCGACGACTAAAGGAAGAGATACAGAATCTCCCAGACCTAGAGATACCCCCGGAAGATGCCTACATCATACTAGAAACCGACGGATGAATGGAAGGATGGGGAGGAATATGCAAATGGAAGAAGTCAAGGAGCGACCCAAGAACGACGGAGCGCGTATGCGCTTATGCAAGTGGAAAATTCCCTGTTGTCAAGGCAACAATTGACGCAGAAATCCACGCCGCAATGGAAAGCCTCCAAGCAATGAAGATCCACTATCTGGATAAAGAGGAGATCACCTTAAGAACCGACTGCCAAGCAATGATTAGCTTCTATAACAAAACAGCAGCCAATAAACCATCACGCGTCCGATGGATCGGGTTCACCGATTTCATCACAGGCACAGGCGTGGAAATACGCTTCGAACACATAAGTGGCAAGGACAATATACTTGACGATGCACTCTCACGTTTAGTTCACTATCTCTGTGCAGGATGTTTAACGGACGAAGAAGCAGAAGTCACGGCCGTGGCTATGGAAGAGCTACAAGCTATGAAGGCACTCCACCATGGCGCATTTATCAAACACTCGGAGGACCAAGTTCTCATGTACATGCATGGCCTGCTCCAACAGATAGAGCAGACGAGTACCATGACGCCCTCTTCAATATGCGCCAGCACGACAGGAATGAAAACCTGCAAAACTATGCACAAGCCTAGCTCAATAGAGAAAGACTTACACAGGATTGCCTCGAAGGAGCAGCGGATGAAGCCCAACAGGCTGTGGAGCAACTCTTACCATGCTACGATACAAGAAAGAGCACTATGAAACCCGAGATCAAAACCACCCGGGCGAAAGATGGGCCGAGCAACAACAAAGGGCCAATACCCAACTTCGAACAGCTGAACGTGTATGTGGAGACCTGGCCCGACTCACTAATAGGATCCAGGAATAATGAAGCCCAAGTTAAAGCCCAAGAAGACACCCCTAGTTTTTAAATAAACCGGGATACCATCAGTTGTTTTGATGGACCCCTATGTCTGCACAAAAGTCGCCTAGTGGCGCATTATCCTTTGTCGTTTAAATCGAAGTGATAGCAAAAGCATCTCTGCATGTGTCGATGGGGCCCAATGAGCACCCGACATGCATTATTGCTTTGTTTCCTTCTTGAGAGTTTTCCTATATAAGGAACTCTCAGTTCTCTTGGAACGGCAACCCCGGAATTCATCAGAAAGCCAATCCTTGAGAGAAGGTCTGTAAAATAATCAACCTTTGGTTATATAAGTTGATCAGTCTTCAATTTCTTGTATTTAATTTTTACACCTGTTTTCAGTTTTATACTGACATATTGTTTTTGGTGCGGATCACGATTGGAACACATCGTGTGACAATCCAAACGCGGTTATCAGTGTAGGACTGATAACGGTTGTGAACCACACGGGGCATCCATCACACATCACTCACCTATGGTATCAGAGTGTTAGATCTAACAAGGCTCGTATTTTTGGAAAAAATTACTATATCAATGACGGCAATTGAGTACGGAAATTGACAAAGCAGCAGCCATGAGTTTCATCATACAAACCTGTAATTGGAGCGCTCATCCGCCATCCTCTTTCTTTCAGCTTCTTCCCTAGACACCTCCAGCATCCTACTTCTCAAATCCTTCCTCTGCCTCCTCACCATATTCCTCAACCTCTCCACCTCTGCCTCGGAGATAATGATCCGGTGTTCGAATCGCTTCTCGAAGCTTCCTTGGTGTTCTTCGGAGGCGAGTAGAAGGCCGTCTTCTGAATTTCTCGAAGCATCCAACGCTGCTTGACCCATCGGAGAATCCTAACAATCAGCTTCTTGCTAAATTATCATCAATTGGCATTGTTAAATCAAAAACCAAAATAAAACTGATAATATCTTTGCAATTGGTGGTTCAGGTACACTTATGCCTCGTACACGTTCAACTGCTTCTATCATGAATGTGACCTGAACCTGCAAACTTCACAATCAGTATTAGAAGTCACGTCAGTATGTTAATACCTCCAACACTTGAATTGCCTTTTTATTTAAGAAAACCAAAAGAAAGAAATAACCTTAAATGGGAAAATTATTCACGACCTTAACATGTGTTTACAGTAATGATGAAGGCTTTAACTGGTCTAATGACATAACATTTTATACATCACAACATTTGCATCAAACATTACCATAATTCATTGCTTATAATTAAGCGTAATACTTATAGTTCCTTTTGACAATGATTGTTGATATATGATATAAATATTACACTGCAATAAGATTCTCCCAGATAGCTGATAAATCACAGAGACTTGGGTCTGGCTCCGCTCATGACCCTTTTCGAAAGCAATACTCGCAGACCTTTAACTATCTCTTCCTTCACCATAAACAAGACAGCAGCTGCAAGAACACTTTGTACGATCTTCGTACTCATCCCAGTGTAGAGTCCAGATAATCCTTCACATCTAATAATTTTCATAAAAGCGTCCACGGTACCTACAAGAAAAGATGAACAATTTATATCATGATCTTATAGTATTTACCAGCTTGCTAGTGGATCCAAGTAAAACAAAGCTGGTAAATCTGGTTTTGATGAAAAATAAAATATTATTTGTCATAGCTTCTTTGGCCATGTAGCTTTAGGGAATTCCATTAGGAAGGTAAATTTCAAAGCTATTAAACCTTTATAGTGATGCATTTCATCCTCACTGCTGCCTTGTTTTGCCTGCAATCTTGACTACAAAAAAGCAAGAGTTACCGACATAATGCAAATGCAAAGTGTCCCAAGACACTCCGCATGTTTCAAGAATTTTAAATAGAAACAAAATTTAGGGTGGCCGTATTAAGTTATTAACATAACTTAAAACTCAGTATTTTGTTATGAGCTTTCGACTGATGAAGTGAAAAAGATATAAAGAATATGTCATGTATTCCATTGCAGGCTTGAAGCCACTGATCCATGGTATACGGTTTACAATACACCGTGATTTCAAAAAGACAAGATCTTGGACAGCTATGTATTACGGCAGTTTTCACCGTGTATATCCATACAGATCAAATATCCATTGAATTTTGTCTTTTCAACCATAAATTTGACATTTTGGACACGCCACTAAAATACAAGTAGTGTCAAGAGATGTAGATAGAAACACATGCTAAAAAGAAATTAGGACAACTATAGCACACTGTTACATGTACTTATTTGAGGGATTACTAGACGACTATCAATATGGAGTGGAAGGCTGAAGCAACCAATCCATCACATAGCACTGAGATAAGTATCTCAAAGTTAATTCTTTCTTTTTTACCTTCACTACCACAAGTGGATATGTCACGGAAATAGCTCCAAGCTTCGCTAAAGCTCCAAGAAAAAAGGTCTGACAAAAACATCCGCAGTTAAGTTACATTTTCGAAGAGCACTAGCCACAGGTATGGATACTAGACCTCACATTTCTTACAAAATATATTAGCAATATACTGCTAAAAATGGGATAACCTAGTTGCCCTGGAAGTGTCTAAAATTTTAACATCAACAGAAGTGAAGCAAGCTAGAGACGCGCACAATCAACCTACTACGCAACATTACTTACATTATAAGTCACCCTAATATCATAAAAACCTTAATACCGAAAGAATATACTCCCAATTACTCAATAACGAGGTCAAAACTTTCGAGAAGTTGTGATGACCAATTTAGCTTAGGGGGTGGTGGGCATGTTAGAATATGAAACTGACCTCCACAGCAGTGGCCCCTGTCCCTTTTGCTTTATTAGATGCATTTCCCTTTTCAAGCTTGCTCAGCATTGTCTCGTACAGCATAAACTGGATGGAGGGATTACTGACCTACAAAAAGAAGCAGACATGAATGGTTACCACAGTTAATTTTATATTTAGTTGATATATCTGTTACCCACCATGATCAATGTTGGGATTACACCTTTCCAGAAACCTGAAATTCCAGCTTCACCATAGACTTCTTGAATCTGTTCAGCCACAAATAATATGGGGCTAAATCTTACAGCCCATTATGACAAATGCTTTCTTTTAGTTTGTTCTACTAAAACATAGCACCAATGGCAGTGATCAAGAAAAGTGCATTTCCACAACCACAAGTAAACAATGGGGAAAAGGTATATTGTTATATCCTGACATGGTCTATGTCTTCCTGACTGCCAAGAACATGATGTACTGGGCCATGATGAACAGCGTCATCATTCTGAACAATTGGTAGCTGCAAATCGGGCTCACATAATGAAAGGAAAACTGCTTAGATAAAAACTCCTAATTATATATCCACTACGTAGGTTTACTTTCCCATCACAAAATCTGTCAGTTATGTTCATATTATCTTGTTTTATCTACCCTTGAAATGCATATAACATGTACCGCCTCGTGAGTTCCAAATGGTGGCTCCACGGCCGCAATTAATGCTTCATGTTCAGCATGCGTCGAATTCTCAGAAGGGTGAGAGCTCTTAGGAAACTTTCCATGAGTCTGCATTAAGATACTAGTTATTGATACTTCTCAACAAGATGCATAAGAAAATTATGTGCAATAGTCCGATAAATGAGAGAAGAATCCAATGACAAAAATACTTCCATTATGTACTCAGAAAATCATTTTCTTCTTCTGAAATAGTCCGATAAATGAGAGAGAAATCCAATGACAAAAATAAATCAAGCGTAAACGCATCCAATGGTTACTTTTTTACTTGTTGGCTGAGCTAAACTTGCAGGACACATTCAACATAAAAATAGGCCATAAAAGTCTTATCGCGGAAATGCTTAACGTTCAAATAGAGTCATCGGCCTAACATGTAGATTTTGATGCTACTAATTCTGTTGGAATCTTAGGCAACCACAGAGCTGATCAGTAAGGAATTTTAAGTTGTACAATATAGTAATGAAGAATTTCATCGGGATCATTCGTATCTTTTGTTGGGATAGCTAATAGTTGGAAAGGTCGATAGATAACCAATACAGTAAACAGACACATATTGTTCTCAATACTTGTAGAATAAGAGCAACAAGTTATTGCATTGAATGTTGAGTGGAAAGCTAAAGTTAACAAGGTACTACCTGCATACGAGTAACGATCACCCATATGGGATTTGTTACCAGAACGTTCACACACCTATAAATTATTAAGAACAAGTCACAATACGATAATATATTGTCTACTCATACAAGCTTATACCATGGAAGATAGTCAGTAGATGCTTAAACAAAAAATGCTATAACACGAGAAGGGAACGAAGAATATCTTGAAGTTGAACTGATGCTCAATATTTAACTTCAAAGGGTTTGAAATTTTAGGAGATCCGGAAACTAAAGACGATAATGGTCAACTTTGAATTAAAAGTTATCAGATATGATCTTAAAGAGCAAGAAACATTTGCCCATGCAAGCAAGATTAAGTCAACTGAACTGATAAGAAAAGACACATCCAGTACGGCAATATCTCCCAAGTATCAACTAGTAAGATAAAATGAATCACCCAGATAGTGCAGCGACCAAAAGTGAAGAAAGCATTCCTACTGATCCATCTCCCATCCCTTTGTTTCTTCTGACAAGGGCTGAAGCGGCAGCTTTGGTCCTAAATATTTGATAGAAATAATAGTAAACACCCTGGACATGAAAGGAGAAAAAAAAAAGTAAACAATTATTACACAATGTCACATTTTTTCAGAAAACTGAAATATTAAACAGTTTGTCACGTGTGCAAAGCCTTGCAATTTAAAAGTACCACTAAAACAGCAAAAGCTAAAAGAGGGACTACCTGAGATGCAGCTATACCAACCAGAGATGGAGCAAGACCTCTATATAAATGAC
The DNA here is from genome assembly GCA_033675395.1 of Rhodiola chrysanthemifolia. Lineage (NCBI taxonomy): Eukaryota > Viridiplantae > Streptophyta > Magnoliopsida > Saxifragales > Crassulaceae > Rhodiola > Rhodiola chrysanthemifolia. The sequence continues at coordinate 13,642,942 of CM066208.1, read as the reverse complement.
ACCATCCTTGTTCTTTCACCACCTTTAATATCCATCCGAGCAATACAATCACATGCCTAACTTCAAACTAAAAAATAGGAAATTTTAACATACAAAAAAATGAAGCAGACCTGACATATTTGGTCAATGGTTCCAGGCTGACTCTTTCTCTTTTCCGGATCACGTTCCGTCTGCTTGCGTGTAGTCACCTAGCAAATAAACAAATTCCAAAATTCTCATCACAAGAAGCAAACACACATAAAACACTAGTAACTCAAATTATCAATAATCATGACGAATTCTCAAAAGAATAAAAAAAATTACGGTTTGCAGGGGATATGTGATGAGCTGAGACACAATCCCGCCTCCGGCTCCGGCCAATCCGTTGATGAGCGCCTCTGACATAACTATCTCGGGCAATGGCTGCGGATAAAATAAGCACAAGCAAAACGAGGTAAAATTTACAGCAACAGACAAACAGGCGCTAATTGGATGAAGAAGGAGAGGGAAATGAAACTCTACTCTGCGGAAATTTCGAAAGCAAAGCTGGATCGAACTTGATCGCAGCAATGGCGTCTAGCGATTGGTGGTCCCGTCGTCTACACGGGCTCAGTCCCGAACCCGAACAACGTTTCACGGGTCAGGCCCAAATTAGGAGAGAGATAAGTTAATTACCACAATTTGGATAAAACCTTCGTTACAAATATTGTCATTAAGTTGTTTGATTTCTTTCCAATCAAAAAAAAAAAGTTGGTTGATTTCTAATTTTTTTTATATTCTGATTTTACATTCAACATATCTAGAAATACATTGCATACATCTTATATATCCGTTACTATGTATTTCTAACCATTTAAAGTACATACCCGCAAAATCTTGAATCATTTATTGAAGCACATGTCATTGACATTTCTAACTTTAAAACCCATTAAGCTCCAACCCCTCCATTGTAGCACCTTAGCGTCCAAGCACGTCCAAGTGCATAAAACTTTCAAGTGCCTACACATTGATATTTTCGATGAAATGCACTACACACGCACTCAACACTTAAGAGGAAGCTCAGTCCTTAAGTGACAATTATATAGAAATAATAGCATAGTGCAAAGGACTTCCCTGAAATTATGGCTCATAACGCGCGAGCCATGGATTACACATTTCTTCAGGCTTATAACAATTTAAATCGGGTATATAAACAAGTGACCACTTGGTAGAGATTAGTAAGACATGTCACATGTATAAATGGTGAAAGGTAAATGATAACCTACAGTGATAGGCATGTATGACCCAAAACATTACAGTGATTGCAAAATGTTCATATCAAAAGTGCAAACATTAACGTCATTGGAATTCAAACATAACCATTCAGAGTAAAAGTTCAAACATCAATTTAAAAACTTCGACATGGAATCAACATAATGTACGGAAGTTCAAAACAGCCCCATGACCAAAACAGGTCACAAGTATAAAGAAGGGAAATGGCAAAGGCAGCAGTGGCTATTCAGATGCAGTGCTGGAATTAGAATCATAAAAGTTCGAGGGCGAGAGGGACCAGTGGCATCGCTGGAGGAGGAACAACTCTAGTAGGAGGCGACATCGAGTAGTCATCAAATCCACTCCCCTCATATATAGAAGCACGTCCAAGCCATTCATGCCCATTCACGGGATTCTGCAGTAGTGGCTTTCTCCAGCGTAATGGCCTCTTGTAGCTGCTAATGGGATGCGTCAAGCTGCTCTAGCTGGTCTTCAATATGCAGCCAAGGACCATAGTAATCATCCAGCTTCGGCTTGGTGCGAGGGGGTTCACTCTCCCCGGTATGATCCTCATTAACCTTGCGCTTTTCTTTGTCCTTTGGTGTCCTCATAATGGGTTAATTTGGGTGCTCATGAATGTGATACGCACATCATATCAGAGGGAGAGATAGAAGGTTGTTAGAGGAGAGAGAGAGACGAGAGGTAGAGGTAGAGAGAGAAGGGAATATTAATCAAGTAAGTTGTTATCTTCGTTATCACCAATCCACCAGCTTTATATTGCCAGCTGTTCATACACCAACGGCCAGCTGTCATTTTGCTGCCAGCTCACAAACTCACTTTATTATACACAGTTTATGCTACTACATATTTCTCATGCAGGTACGACTTCGAAGGCCTTCTCTGGCGCACACTCTTCCTTGCCACAGGCGCAACATTATCCCCCCATCAGGAGTGGCCGAGTCCTCGAGGGCAAACTGCGGAAAGTCATTCCTAAACAGGGCCACATCCTCCCATGTTGCATCCGCCGCTGACTCCCCATGCCACTGGACCAGAATATGAGGGACAGGTTGGCTCAGACGTTGGACAATTCGCGAACCAATCACATCTGCTGGTTGCAACACTGGCTGCGAGCCCAGGAAGCAGTCCGGCCAATACAAGTGCTCGAAAGGAGGGTTAGTTCTACACCTTTTCAACGTGGAAACATGGAAAACGTCATGCACCTTTCCATGTTCTGGCAGCGACAACCTATACGCAACATGCCTAATCCGCTCTACCACCTGGAAGGGTCCATAATAGCGCTTTGCCAGCTTGTGCGAGCGATATGCTTCAGCGAGGTTTGTCGTTAGGGCTGTAATCGGACAAACACCCAGTCACCCACGGCATACTCGACATCTGTTCTATCTTGTTGGCCTGCTGCACCATTCTGTTCCGCGCCCTTAACAAATTCGCACGCAGACGCTGGAACAACAGAGCCCTATCTGCCAATAACTCGTCTATTAATGCCATTGTAGTTGCCCCTGGGTCATAGTCTAACATTGTTGGAGGCGCATGCCCATAAACAGCTTTGAATGGTGAGATGCCCAGGCCAGAGTGTACATCCGTATTATAATGGTATTCTGCCCACGGCAACATCGATAGCCATCGCAACTTATTCTCCGCTACAAAGCACCTCAAATAATCTTCCATAATACGGTTGATCACCTCAATTTGGCCAACGGACATAGGGTGATATGTCGTACTGAGGGTGATATGCCGTACAAGCTCCTTCCAAAAGGCACTCATGAACACCGGGTCTCGGGCTGAAACAATGCTAGCGGGAACACCATGTAATCGTACAATCTCGCGAATGAAAACAGCTGCTACTGACTCAGATGTAAACCCAGCGACCATAGGATAGAAGTGTGCTTATTTTGACAATCGATCCACCACTACGAGTACCACTATTTTTTCGTTCTGTGCGGGGTAAATGAGTAAAGAAATCCATCGAGATATCATGCCATATCTGCGGTGGAATAGGCAGTGGCTGCAGTGTTCCTGGAAAAGCTGTGTTTAACACCTTCGCTTGCTGACAAACAGTGTAACCATTTACAAACTCCATCACTGTTGTCCGCAACCTCGGCCAATGGAAATTCGCTGCAATTCAAGCCACTGTTCTCCTGATCCCTGCATGCCCACCTACTGGAGTAGCATGGAACTCATGCAATATGAGTGCCTTAATGGTAGTGTCCTCAGGGACCCAGAGTTTGTTCTTATACAAAAGCAACCCATCACGTGCTTGAAAATGCTCGTGTTCATCGGGCTTATCCAGCACTGCTGTCATAAGCTCCTTCGCAGCTGAGTTCTCCTGATACAAAGATCAAAGTGCATGCAATACTCCTAACATCGGGCGTGATACCCCAACGAGAGCCATGAAAGACTGCTCTCCTTGCAACATGCTGTTCTCAGGAAGCCGTGACAATTCATCCGCAGGGCCATTCTCGCACCCCGGTCGGTACAAGACCTCAAACTGATACCCCATCAGCTTACTAATCCATCGCTACTGGTCGAGAGTGTGCATGGGCTTAGTAAAAATAACTCGTAACGGCTGATGATCTGTCTCAATATAGAATTTATCATCGAGAAGATATGGACGCCATTTGGCTACTGCCATAACAATAGCTGCGAGTTCACGATTATATGCCGAAGAATGCTGTAAAGTTGGCATGAACTATTTGCTATAAAACGCTATCGGATGGCCATGTTGTGTTAAAACAGCCCCCATTCCGGCGCCTGATGCATCTGTCTGCACAGTGAATGGGTGAGAAAAATCTGGTAATGCTAAGATTGGGGTTGTTGTCAACGCTTCTTTAAGTTGGCAGAATGCCCTAGAAGCTTCATTCGACCAAGCAAGTGCATCTTTGCGCAGCAAACAGGTTAGTGGCTCGGCCAATTTTGCATAGTTACGAACAAAGCGACGGTTGTATCCAGCAAGATCCAAGAAACCTCTAAGTTGTTTCACTGTGGTCGGCTGCGGCCACTGCTGAACCACTTCTATCTTGGTTGGATCCACAGCCATGCCGCCAGCTTGGATGATATGGCCCAAGTATTGAACTGAAACTTGGGCAATATCACATTTGGAAGCCTTGGCCACAAATGAATGATCCTCCAATGTCTTAGAAACTGTCTCTGACAGATCCCACTGCACTGTCGTTAAGGTGCAGTGTTCTCTGTACAAATAAATTTATAATGTCCGCTACTCGCGACTATACTACTGGGTAGTAAGTGGTAAGTAGGGGTCGAACCCAAAGGAATTAGGGAGATAAGTTGTTCTTTAAGTTGGACGATTTTGGGATTGATTGGTTGGTTTTAAAGCTACCAGCTAAGTGATTGATTGGTTGATTGGTTGGTTTTAGTACTGGAAAGTAACTGATAACTATTATAATTAAAAGAACGTATTCGGTTTCAGGGGCCTTGTATTATATCCTGTTTATCATTGACCCTTAGTGAATCTTCTAAGTATTCAAACGTGCATCAAGGCCATTCCAAGCACTCGATTTGCCACACTGTCTAGTCTTTTGCAAAAGTGTTCGATAGTGTATCAAGGCCATTCCAAGCACTCGATTTGCACACACCGTCTAGATTTTTGCAGAAAACGTAAAGCCCTTGTTCTATTTAGACTAATACCCCATTCCAAGGTATACTAGCCTGTGTGCATCCATTTGATCGGTCATTCCCGAGCAATCAAATGGTGTTTTAGAGAGGTCAAACTCCTCAGATAAGCTTTGCCATTCCAAGCATCCACTTATCTGAGTATGTTTACGAACTTCCACGGAAGAGCTTTGCCATTCCAAGCATCCACTCAACCTTGGAAGTTCTGGCCTAATATATGGCACATAGAACAAGTTTTGAATACAAAGACGAGACACTAATTTAATAGTCTAAAACATTTTATAATACAAGTCCACCCCTTCTACCGAACGACTAGTTTAGCTACTATTTATCGCGCTAAACATTATAACTAAGGAATTGGAAATTAAAGACGGAAATAAATATCAGAATACTTACTACCGTTGAAGCGCCAAGGGAGCAATCCTTTATTTCCAAAACCAAACTTACAATTTCTAGAGAGATAAGTGAATTACAATTTTTGTGGATGTTTGAAATGAGGAGGAGGAGGTTGGTATTTATAGCCATAAGGGGAGGAGATGGGTGGTGGAGATGGTGGCACATGTCTTTTGATCCAAGGGATGAGGAGGAGGAGCTGCCACATGGGGGAGGAGAAAGCCACCGGTCATATGGAGGAGGAGCCGCCGGTAGCAGGTGGTGGAATGGGGAGGAGCTCCTCCCTTGGCCACCTCCAAGCATGGTGGCCGGTCACCTTGTCCAAACGTGCATTTTGATAGTTGATTTGGAATGGCCAAGTGATTCTAAGACTAATGGTCGAGTCATAATTTCCAAATTCCATGTTTTGGTCGAGCAACTTGGTTTTGGTGCCTATGCGCGCGGCCTTTACTATGGAATTGGGCCAACTTCCAATCTGCTCGAGCGTTTTGTCTGGGAAGCGAGATTGTCCGACTTGTTGGGCATTCCAAACATCTTGGTCGAGCCAGATTTGCAAGATTCGTCGGTTGGCTCGAGCAATTCGGTCATGGTGCCTAGTGTACGCGGAGTCTTTGCTTGGCATTGGGCCAACTCTCAATTGGCTCGGGAATTCTCCTTGGTTTTCTAACATTGTCCACTTTATTTTCCATTTTAAACACTTTGGTCGAGGCGGAATTGTTAGATGAGGTGGTTTGCTCGAGCAACTTGAATCGAGTGTTTGGTCAGCTCGGCAAAGGGCCTGGATCTGCTTCATCCGGTCGGGTGGTTTCTGCGGCATTTTCTCACCCGGTCGGTTGAGTCTTCAATGCAAATTCCTCTTCGGTTTGATTTGTTTGGAGTGATTCCATGTCAGGATCCTTGAGATTTCTTCAGTCTGCGTCTGATCTTGACCTTGGAATAACTCTTAATATCTTTTCAGCGTAAACTCCTCTCCTTAGCGTGTTTTCTCTCTAAGCGCCATAATACCCTGTAGAAATATATCGGAACTAACAAGCAAAAGTTAAATAGACAAAGTGTCTAATTAAGGGGGTTTTACGGTGTTTATGATTCGTATAATTTGGGTCCATCATATCACCCCACACTTTTAGTTGTTCGTCCCGAACAATGCTATTAAAGGGCGGCATTCTAAGTTGGCTTTGGAATATGAAAATTAGACTGTGGGACTCGATTTATCCTAGTTCATGCATTACTTACTTATTACCAAATTGAACTGTGTAAATAAATAGAAGTAACTTAATACTTGTACCTCCGTGCTGAGATGCAATTCATATTGGATGTTTCGGGAGATAGCCCTTTTTTGGTTCCTGGACTGCAACTTCGGGATCGGCTCGCACTATATGGTTTCCTTGTAGCTTTCTCTAGCACGTGATTTGGTTCGGGTTTCACTGGTTTGAGTACTTTGATTTTTCTTTTGGCGAGGGACTGCTTTTGTAGTGAATCGGCCTTTGGCCTTTGATTTGACTCTTTGAGTACTTCACTTTTTTTGTTCGGTTAAAACCTTCACAATTTTGGGCCTTTGGCCTCTTGATTTGCTTCTTCGAGCTTTTCGCCTTTTTGTGGCTTTGCTAGTCCATTTTCTCAAGCCTTTTTTGGGAGGTCCAATCATCGCCCGCAAGCCTATGGAAATACCTCCCCGCTCCTCTCATCGTTGTCGTTTCGCGCGGGTCAAGATGAGGGTCGCTCATCTATTTTCTCGGCTACTTTAACTAGAGAGAGGACGGTCTGATTCCCGTCCTCGCCTTTTCTTTTCTTTTTGCATAAACACTGCATGGCGGAGATGACTTCAATCTTCACTGAAACCCGAAGTGCAGCCTCCACTGACTTCGAAAACCATATAGTTTGATAAGATCCTTCGATTGCCTGCCAAGCCTTTCTAGGGCAGTTTATGTCAACTCCACATCTCTAGTTAATCTCAGCACAAAGGACAAATGAAAAGTTACGTTCTAAGTTTTTAGACAGTTGAATTTTCACAAGGTAAATGCATGAATTTCGGTCTATCTTTTTCACATTCTTAAGTTCATATTTTCAAAAAGATACTATTACTAAAAAAAAGAAAACAGCAAGCATGTTATTTATATACAAAGGTGGTTCTCACCCCACACTTTTGAACGAAGGCGTGCCTTAGCTCAAAAGTCGTGCAAGCTAATATATATATGTGAGAATTATTAAGACAGAAAATTAAATGACAGAATTTAAATGACAGAAAGTAAGATAGTGTCGGGTTACCTCCCGACCAGTGCACTTGTTTAACGTCGTTGGCTCGACGATACCTCGTTGTGGATTACTGGTTTGGGTCCCATGGGTGTGTGAGGTCGAATTTCTTCTTGGCTGCCCTTTTTCTCTGAGAGGGTGAGGCTTTATTGACCATAGCTGCTGGTCCAATGAGTCTTGCTCGCTTGTTACTCCTTCCGGGTTTCCATTCTTTGGGGCCATGCCTTTGCCGCTTCTTTATGTATGAATGGTCGGCACCTTTGCAAGTTCGGAAGTTCAGCATTGTGCCATTGAATGTAGGCGACATCAAGCCTGTTCCCATGTGAAGCTTCTTCTTTGTTGCAACGACGAATGGTCGTCCTAGAACGAGCGAGTTTTCAGAGCCGCTTTGTTGAGTCGTGGTGAGTGAAAGCTCCATTGATGGCTTGTCTTGCCCTTGATTTGCCTTTAACTCCCCTTGCACCTCAGCATAGGTCACATCATCTTTGGTGGCTGTGATTTGCATACAAACCGAGGGGAAAAGTTGGGGAACTTCCATCATAAGGGCCAGGTCCTTCTTGGACAGTTTGATAATGAGGACCAAGCCTGCCTTAGGTGCTTCGATAGTGAGGATCGGACATGTTTCGGGTGCTTCGAGCGCAAGGACCGGGCCTGCCGTGATTTCCTTGGTTAGTTCGGCAGTGAGGTCCGGGACTGTCTCGGGCAGATTGGTGATGAGGACCGGTTCAAGTGGCTCGGCTGGTTTGGCAATGAGGACTGGGCCTGATTTGGCCGGTTCTTCTTCGGTTATTTGTGAGTCCTCATCCTCAGTTGGCTCTGTGGGCTCCAATATTGTCTCCTTTAGAGCTGCCTCCACGTCCATTACTGCCCTCGTACTGATGTCTTCTCTCGGCTTTGTTGCGGGCAAGCTTGTAATGGGTGTGGTGTCGGGCTTGTTTTGTACTGAGTCCACTTCCATCGTCGGTACCTTATCTTCAGTTTGGTGTATTGGCCCTTTTTTTGTGCTCTCTGCCAAATTGTCTATGAGCTGCCAGGTTTGAGACATGGTTAACTTCATGATCGAGCCTCCCGCTGCATCGTTAAGTCTTTTTCGCTCAAGTGGCATCATTCCACCGAGAAACCTTTGGATAAGATTGATTCTGGAGAATCCATGGTGCGGGCAGCTCGCCACAATGGAGTCAAAGTACGCCAAGTACTCGTCCAATGTTTCGTCCCGGAATTGCACAAGATTGAGAATCTTCTCGCGGGTTTCAAGTCGGAGAGATGGAGGGCAAAACTTCTCTAGGAATTTGGTTTGTAGACCCCCATAATCACTTTCATACTCAGCACATGAGTAATACCATTTTAATGCCGAGTCAGTTAAAGAAAATTTAAAACATGTAAGTTTAAATTCCTCTAGCGATTCATTTTTAGGCCTTATGTGGCTGCATATGGAGTGGAACGTTTGTGTATGCCTTACGGAATCTTCTCCAAGAGCACCTCCGAATTGGGGGAGACATTTGAGCATTTTAAACATAAGGTTGCTGCTCCCATCATTCCAAGGTTCGCTTCCGTAGTAGTATGACATGGTGAATTATGTATAACAAAAGAACAACTATCCATTCGCTAATTCCCCGGCAACGGCGCCAATTTGACAGATCCCACTGCACTGTCGTTAAGGTGCAGTGTTCTCTGTACAAATAAATTTATAATGTCCGCTACTCGCGACTATACTACTGGGTAGTAAGTGGTAAGTAGGGGTCGAACCCAAAGGAATTAGGGGGATAAGTTGTTCTTTAAGTTGGACGATTTTGGGATTGATTGGTTGGTTTTAAAGCTACCAGCTAAGTGATTGATTGGTTGATTGGTTGGTTTTAGTACTGGAAAGTAACTGATAACTATTATAATTAAAAGAACGTATTCGGTTTCAGGGGCCTTGTATTATATCCTGTTTATCATTGACCCTTAGTGAATCTTCTAAGTATTCAAACGTGCATCAAGGCCATTCCAAGCACTCGATTTTCCACACTGTCTAGTCTTTTGCAAAAGTGTTCGATAGTGTATCAAGGCCATTCCAAGCACTCGATTTGCACACACCGTCTAGATTTTTGCAGAAAACGTAAAGCCCTTGTTCTATTTAGACTAATACCCCATTCCAAGGTATACTAGCCTGTGTGCATCCATTTGATCGGTCATTCCCGAGCAATCAAATGGTGTTTTAGAGAGGTCAAACTCCTCAGATAAGCTTTGCCATTCCAAGCATCCACTTATCTGAGTATGTTTACGAACTTCCACGGAAGAGCTTTGTCATTCCAAGCATCCACTCAACCTTGGAAGTTCTGGCCTAATATATGGCACATAGAACAAGTTTTGAATACAAAGACGAGACACTAATTTAATAGTCTAAAACATTTTATAATACAAGTCCACCCCTTCTACCGAACGACTAGTTTAGCTACTATTTATCGCGCTAAACATTATAACTAAGGAATTGGAAATTAAAGACGGAAATAAATATCAGAATACTTACTACCGTTGAAGCGCCAAGGGAGCAATCCTTTATTTCCAAAACCAAACTTACAATTTCTAGAGAGATAAGTGAATTACAATTTTTGTGGATGTTTGAAATGAGGAGGAGGAGGTTGGTATTTATAGCCATAAGGGGAGGAGATGGGTGGTGGAGATGGTGGCACATGTCTTTTGATCCAAGGGATGAGGAGGAGGAGCTGCCACATGGGGGAGGAGAAAGCCACCGGTCATATGGAGGAGGAGCCGCCGGTAGCAGGTGGTGGAATGGGGAGGAGCTCCTCCCTTGGCCACCTCCAAGCATGGTGGCCGGTCACCTTGTCCAAACGTGCATGTTGATAGTTGATTTGGAATGGTCAAGTGATTCTAAGACTAATGGTCGAGTCAGAATTTCCAAATTCCATGTTTTGGTCGAGCAACTTGGTTTTGGTGCCTATGCGCGCGGCCTTTACTATGGAATTGGGCCAACTGCCAATCTGCTCGAGCGTTTTGTCTGGGAAGCGAGATTGTCCGACTTGTTAGGCATTACAAACATTTTGGTCGAGCCAGATTTGCAAGATTCGTCGGTTGGCTCGAGCAATTCGGTCATGGTGCCTAGTGTACGCGGAGTCTTTGCTTGGCATTGGGCCAACTCTCAATTGGCTCGGGCATTCTCCTTGGTTTTCCGACATTGTCCACTTTAGTTTCCATTATAAACACTTTGGTCGAGGCGGAATTGTTAGATGAGGTGGTTTGCTCGAGCAACTTGAATCGAGTGTTTGGTCAGCTCGGCAAAGGGCCTGGATCTGCTTCATCCGGTCGGGTGGTTTCTGCGGCATTTTCTCACCCGGTCGGTTGAGTCTTCAATGCAAATTCCTCTTCGGTTTGATTTGTTTGGAGTGATTCCATGTCAGGATCCTTGAGATTTCTTCAGTCTGCGTCTGATCTTGACCTTGGAATAACTCTTAATATCTTTTCAGCGTAAACTCCTCTCCTTAGCGTGTTTTCTCTCTAAGCGCCATAATACCCTGTAGAAATATATCGGAACTAACAAGCAAAAGTTAAATAGACAAAGTGTCTAATTAAGGGGGTTTTACGGTGTTTATGATTCGTATAATTTGGGTCCATCATATCACCCCACACTTTTAGTTGTTCGTCCCGAACAATGCTATTAAAGGGCGGCATTCTAAGTTGGCTTTGGAATATGAAAATTAGACTGTGGGACTCGATTTATCCTAGTTCATGCATTACTTACTTATTACCAAATTGAACTGTGTAAATAAATAGAAGTAACTTAATACTTGTACCTCCGTGCTGAGATGCAATTCATATTGGATGTTTCGGGAGATAGCCCTTTTTTGGTTCCTGGACTGCAACTTCGGGATCGGCTCGCACTATATGGTTTCCTTGTAGCTTTCTCTAGCACGTGATTTGGTTCGGGTTTCACTGGTTTGAGTACTTTGATTTTTCTTTTGGCGAGGGACTGCTTTTGTAGTGAATCGGCCTTTGGCCTTTGATTTGACTCTTTGAGTACTTCACTTTCTTTGTTCGGTTAAAACCTTCACAATTTTGGGCCTTTGGCCTCTTGATTTGCTTCTTCGAGCTTTTCGCCTTTTTGTGGCTTTGCTAGTCCATTTTCTCAAGCCTTTTTTGGGAGGTCCAATCATCGCCCGCAAGCCTATGGAAATACCTCCCCGCTCCTCTCATCGTTGTCGTTTCGCGCGGGTCAAGATGAGGGTCGCTCATCTATTTTCTCGGCTACTTTAACTAGAGAGAGGACGGTCTGATTCCCGTCCTCGCCTTTTCTTTTCTTTTTGCATAAACACTGCATGGCGGAGATGACTTCAATCTTCACTGAAACCCGAAGTGCAGCCTCCACTGACTTCGAAAACCATATAGTTTGATAAGATCCTTCGATTGCCTGCCAAGCCTTTCTAGGGCAGTTTATGTCAACTCCACATCTCTAGTTAATCTCAGCACAAAGGACAAATGAAAAGTTACGTTCTAAGTTTTTAGACAGTTGAATTTTCACAAGGTAAATGCATGAATTTCGGTCTATCTTTTTCACATTCTTAAGTTCATATTTTCAAAAAGATACTATTACTAAAAAAAGAAAACAGCAAGCATGTTATTTATAAACAAAGGTGGTTCTCACCCCACACTTTTGAACGAAGGCGTGCCTTAGCTCAAAAGTCATGCAAGCTAATATATATATGTGAGAATTATTAAGACAGAAAATTAAATGACAGAATTTAAATGACAGAAAGTAAGATAGTGTCGGGTTACCTCCCGACCAGTGCACTTGTTTAACGTCGTTGGCTCGACGATACCTCGTTGTGGATTACTGGTTTGGGTCCCATGGGTGTGTGAGGTCGAATTTCTTCTTGGCTGCCCTTTTTCTCTGAGAGGGTGAGGCTTTATTGACCATAGCTGCTGGTCCAATGAGTCTTGCTCGCTTGTTACTCCTTCCGGGTTTCCATTCTTTGGGGCCATGCCTTTGCCGCTTCTTTATGTATGAATGGTCGGCACCTTTGCAAGTTCGGAAGTTCAGCATTGTGCCATTGAATGTAGGCGACATCAAGCCTGTTCCCATGTGAAGCTTCTTCTTTGTGGCAACGACGAATGGTCGTCCTAGAACGAGCGAGTTTTCAGAGCCGCTTTGTTGAGTCGTGGTGAGTGAAAGCTCCATTGATGGCTTGTCTTGCCCTTGATTTGCCTTTAACTCCCCTTGCACCTCAGCATAGGTCACATCATCTTTGGTGGCTGTGATTTGCATACAAACCGAGGGGAAAAGTTGGGGAACTTCCATCATAAGGGCCAGGTCCTTCTTGGACAGTTTGATAATGAGGACCAAGCCTGCCTTAGGTGCTTCGATAGTGAGGATCGGACATGTTTCGGGTGCTTCGAGCGCAAGGACCGGGCCTGCCGTGATTTCCTTGGTTAGTTCGGCAGTAAGGTCCAGGACTGTCTCGGGCAGATTGGTGATGAGGACCGGTTCAAGTGGCTCGGCTGGTTTGGCAATGAGGACTGGGCCTGATTTGGCCGGTTCTTCTTCGGTTATTTGTGAGTCCTCATCCTCAGTTGGCTCTGTGGGCTCCAATATTGTCTCCTTTAGAGCTGCCTCCACGTCCATTACTGCCCTCGTACTGATGTCTTCTCTCGGCTTTGTTGCGGGCAAGCTTGTAATGGGTGTGGTGTCGGGCTTGTTTTGTACTGAGTCCACTTCCATCGTCGGTACCTTATCTTCAGTTTGGTGTATTGGCCCTTTTTTTGTGCTCTCTGCCAAATTGTCTATGAGCCGCCAGGTTTGAGACATGGTTAACTTCATGATCGAGCCTCCCGCTGCATCGTTAAGTCTTTTTCGCTCAAGTGGCATCATTCCACCGAGAAACCTTTGGATAAGATTGATTCTGGAGAATCCATGGTGCGGGCAGCTCGCCACAATGGAGTCAAAGTACGCCAAGTACTCGTCCAATGTTTCGTCCCGGAATTGCTCAAGATTGAGAATCTTCTCGCGGGTTTCAAGTCGGAGAGATGGAGGGCAAAACTTCTCTAGGAATTTGGTTTGTAGACCCCCATAATCACTTTCATACTCAGCACATGAGTAATACCATTTTAATGCCGAGTCAGTTAAAGAAAATTTAAAACATGTAAGTTTAAATTCCTCTAGCGATTCATTTTTAGGCCTTATGTGGCTGCATATGGAGTGGAACGTTTGTGTATGCCTTACGGAATCTTCTCCAAGAGCACCTCCGAATTGGGGGAGACATTTGAGCATTTTAAACATAAGGTTGCTGCTCCCATCATTCCAAGGTTCGCTTCCGTAGTAGTATGACATGGTGAATTATGTATAACAAAAGAACAACTATCCATTCGCTAATTCCCCGGCAACGGCGCCAATTTGACAGATCCCACTGCACTGTCGTTAAGGTGCAGTGTTCTCTGTACAAATAAATTTATAATGTCCGCTACTCGCGACTATACTACTGGGTAGTAAGTGGTAAGTAGGGGTCGAACCCAAAGGAATTAGGGGGATAAGTTATTCTTTAAGTTGGACGATTTTGGGATTGATTGGTTGGTTTTAAAGCTACCAGCTAAGTGATTGATTGGTTGATTGGTTGGTTTTAGTACTGGAAAGTAACTGATAACTATTATAATTAAAAGAACGTATTCGGTTTCAGGGGCCTTGTATTATATCCTGTTTATCATTGACCCTTAGTGAATCTTCTAAGTATTCAAACGTGCATCAAGGCCATTCCAAGCACTCGATTTGCCACACTGTCTAGTCTTTTGCAAAAGTGTTCGATAGTGTATCAAGGCCATTCCAAGCACTCGATTTGCACACACCGTCTAGATTTTTGCAGAAAACGTAAAGCCCTTGTTCTATTTAGACTAATACCCCATTCCAAGGTATACTAGCCTGTGTGCATCCATTTGATCGGTCATTCCCGAGCAATCAAATGGTGTTTTAGAGAGGTCAAACTCCTCAAATAAGCTTTGCCATTCCAAGCATCCACTTATCTGAGTATGTTTACGAACTTCCACGGAAGAGCTTTGTCATTCCAAGCATCCACTCAACCTTGGAAGTTCTGGCCTAATATATGGCACATAGAACAAGTTTTGAATACAAAGACGAGACACTAATTTAATAGTCTAAAACATTTTATAATACAAGTCCACCCCTTCTACCGAACGACTAGTTTAGCTACTATTTATCGCGCTAAACATTATAACTAAGGAATTGGAAATTAAAGACGGAAATAAATATCAGAATACTTACTACCGTTGAAGCGCCAAGGGAGCAATCCTTTATTTCCAAAACCAAACTTACAATTTCTAGAGAGATAAGTGAATTACAATTTTTGTGGATGTTTGAAATGAGGAGGAGGAGGTTGGTATTTATAGCCATAAGGGGAGGAGATGGGTGGTGGAGATGGTGGCACATGTCTTTTGATCCAAGGGATGAGGAGGAGGAGCTGCCACATGGGGGAGGAGAAAGCCACCGGTCATATGGAGGAGGAGCCGCCGGTAGCAGGTGGTGGAATGGGGAGGATCTCCTCCCTTGGCCACCTCCAAGCATGGTGGCCGGTCACCTTGTCCAAACGTGCATTTTGATAGTTGATTTGGAATGGCCAAGTTATTCTAAGACTAATGGTCGAGTCAGAATTTCCAAATTCCATGTTTTAGTCGAGCAACTTGGTTTTGGTGCCTATGCGCGCGGCCTTTACTATGGAATTGGGCCAACTTCCAATCTGCTCGAGCGTTTTGTCTGGGAAGCGAGATTGTCCGACTTGTTGGGCATTCCAAACATCTTGGTCGAGCCAGATTTGCAAGATTCGTCGGTTGGCTCGAGCAATTCGGTCATGGTGCCTAGTGTACGCGGAGTCTTTGCTTGGCATTGGGCCAACTCTCAATTGGCTCGGGAATTCTCCTTGGTTTTCTAACATTGTCCACTTTATTTTCCATTTTAAACACTTTGGTCGAGGCGGAATTGTTAGATGAGGTGGTTTGCTCGAGCAACTTGAATCGAGTGTTTGGTCAGCTCGGCAAAGGGCCTGGATCTGCTTCATCCGGTCGGGTGGTTTCTGCGGCATTTTCTCACCCGGTCGGTTGAGTCTTCAATGCAAATTCCTCTTCGGTTTGATTTGTTTGGAGTGATTCCATGTCAGGATCCTTGAGATTTCTTCAGTCTGCGTCTGATCTTGACCTTGGAATAACTCTTAATATCTTTTCAGCGTAAACTCCTCTCCTTAGCGTGTTTTCTCTCTAAGCGCCATAATACCCTGTAGAAATATATCGGAACTAACAAGCAAAAGTTAAATAGACAAAGTGTCTAATTAAGGGGGTTTTACGGTGTTTATGATTCGTATAATTTGGGTCCATCAGTCTCCAGATGGACTAAGTGTTCACGCCAAGATCGACTGTAAATGAGTATATCATCCATAAACACCAAAGCAAATTTCCGCAATAGAGGGTGCAACATCTCATTCATGGCTGCCTGAAATGTCGAGGGCGCATTTGTCAAGCCGAAAGGCATAACCAAAAACTCGTAGTGCCCGTCGTGAGTTCGAAATGCCGTTTTGTGTACATCCGCATTAGTCATCCTTATCTGATGATAACCCGAACGAAGGTCCAGTTTAGAAAAAATTATCGCGCCATGTAACTCATCAAACAACTTATCCACGGTCGGGATGGGAAATCAATCACGAACCGTGACTGCATTCAAAGCTCGATAATCCACACTATGTACCATCCTTCTATTCACCAACAATACAGGCGACGAAAACGGACTTGTACTCTTTTGAATTATCCCGTCGGCCAACATGTCCCGAATCATCTTATCAATCTCACTTGCCTGGAACCTTGAGTAATGATAAGGCCTTACTGATACTGGTGGTGCTCCAGGCAACAATGTGATTTTGAGGTCATAAGGTCGTGTAGGAGGGAGCCCACCCAATGATTCAAGCACTCGTGCATGCTTCTGCAACAGGTCATGCAACTCATCTTGTTGGGCTCTTTCTAGCTCACTCGGAATCACTGGTAGCTTGGTCACCAATAGGTTAGATTCTTCATTCGTCAACTGAACCGTGAGCTGAAACATAGAGGCAACAACATGTGAATTAGCAGCTCGACGCAACTGTCCCAAGGTGAGTTGTGCGAGCTGCGCACCGCGGTGTCCATGCAACTTCACTTGTACACCTTGATGTATGAAACTCATCCACATTTCCTTGTAATCAAATAGAGTCGGTCCGATCTCCGCCAACCACTGTTCTCCCAACACCATATCCGCACCATAAATGTGAAACACATGAACATCTACGCTGAAATCATGTTTGCCAAGCCTTACAGGAACTCTCTTACAAGTTCCCTCGCACAGTAATTGTTCACCGTTTCCTACTGTCACGCTAAGATAACGTGCATTTTCCACTGCTAAACCTGCATGTTTAGCTACACGAGACTGCAAGAAATTGTGAGTCGAGCCGGAATCAACAAGAATTAGTACCTTATGGCCATGCAGCGCACCTTGTAGCCGCAACGTACTCGGTGTCATGCTGCCTTGTAACGCATGAAAAGAGATGTTTGGTGCATCTCCCTCCATTGTCGCATTAGTCGGATCAGGTAATACTGCATAATCTAGCTCTGACTCGTGTTCCTCCTCATCATCTAACACATAACATTGGAACTTCAGCTTGCACTTATGTCCGGGTACAAACTTATCGTCTCAATTGAAACATAAGCCTTGCGATTTTCTTGCTGCCAGTCTCAGTGTTTCAGCAGGATCCCTTTGTGTATTGGGATGCTCTTGCTATCAGCTACAAGGTTTACTTTCAGCAGCATTGTTTTGTTATTTGTCGTTGTCTTAGCAGGAGTAGCTTGTTCGGCGTTTTTAAGGGTTAGAGGATATAACTCTCCCTGGCGCTTGAGGGCTTTTTTTTGTATTCGCCACGATCCAGGCTTTTTGGATCTTTATTTTAATAAACGCGCTGGCACCGCCCAGTTTTTAATGCAGTTCTGTATGCCCACAGCGCGTTATCTAGCTTGGACGCCCAGTCCTTCCTGTGGCTCGAGAAAGTCTTCCCTAGTATGCTCTTAATCTCTCGGTTAGAGATCTCTACCTGCCCGCTGGTCTGGGGGTGATTTGGAGTGCCAACCTTGTGATAAACACCGTATTTCTTCAGCAAGGTTTCAAAATTTCTTTCTTTAAAGTGGGAGCCTTTGATGGACCATATTTATATGATTCATTAAGACAGTTAAACCCACCAAATTAGACACTTTGTCTTAACAACGTTTACTTGTTAGTTCCATTTTTGCTCTACAGGCTATTTTGAGGTTTAGAAAAGAAACATGCCTAAAAGGGGAGAATTGCGCCCAAAATAATCGCATTGGAGATTCACCCGACCGGCTGGGAAAATGCCTCAGATCCACCCGACCGGCTGAAGCAGAACCAGGCCGCGCCCCAGCGTTCCAGCGCACCTACCGAGCTGTCCAAGTCCAAATTCAAGTTGCCCGAACAAATCATCTGATCTGACGAATCCGCCTCGAGCAAAATGATCAAAATGGAAAATGAGGTGGACAATGTCGGAAAACCAAGGAGAACGCCCGAGCAGATTGGCTGTTGGCCTAATTCCAAAGCAAAGGCCCCGCGTGCATAGGCACCGAAACCAAGTCGCTCGACCAAACCATGGAATCTCGCAAATCTGGCTCGACCAAAGTGTTGTAAATGCCCAATAACTCGAACAATCTCACTTCTTAGACAAAACGCCTGAGTGGAACCAGCTCAAGCCCGATCAAGGCCAAACTAGGGCAATTCCGGCCGTTTTGGGATTCCGACCAGGTTCCGGGAAGATTCCGGCAAAACGACTTCGACCATTAGTCTTAGAATTGCCTCAGCATTCCAAATCCAAAAGCAAAAGGCCAAAAACCGACCAAGCTCCGGCCAGCAATTAATGGATGTTGACTTTCTTCTACTCTATCCCTTGTAGGAGGAGCCCATACCGGCTGCTTTGGGAGGACAGCTGGCCGGCTGCTTTTGGAGCTACCTAACCGGCTGCTTTTGGGAGGAGACCTCAACCAAGGGGGAAGTGCCACCTATGGCCGGCGGCTTGACGTGGAGTGCCCATGCCTTGTTGATTTGCCTCTCTCCTTTGCCTATAAATAGAGAGCTCCCTCTCCTTTGTTCAATGTCCCAAATTGTAGTCTCAAGTCTCATAATCCTTGTAGAGAATCTCTCTAGATTTTAGGCGCAATCCTTGTAAACACTCAACTTTGATATTGAAAGCTCCAAGCTTGTTCTTGAGTACTCTTGTTGGTTCTTGAATAGCTCAAGCTTTTCCCTGTCTTTTACTTTCAAAAACTTTACTTTTTGTCTTTCGAAAACCTTTACTTTTCAAGCACTTAGCTATGATGTCCTCTTCCATGGATATTCGTAGCTAAACCCTTCATTCGGTTGAAGGGGTGTGTTTGTATCAAAACATGTTTTAGACCCTTTTCTTAGTGCTTCTATTGTGTTCAGACTTGTTCTATGTGCCACATATTAGGTTAGAACATTCATGGATGAGTGGAGGCTCGAAAGAGCAAAGCTTTTCCATGAGGTTCGTGAACATACTCGGGTAAGTGGAGGCTCGAAAGAGCAAAGCTTATTCGAGGAGTTCAACCTTCCTTAAACACCACTTGGTTGATCGGAAATGATTGATCAGGTGGATGCACATAAGCTAAGATACTTCAAAAGGAGGAATTAGCATAAGTAGAACAAGTGTTCTATGTCTTGAAAAGGACTAGACGATGTGGCAAGTCGAGTGCTAGAAATAGCCTTGATACATCTTTGAACACATAGTATGATCATTAGCGGTCAATGATGAACATATTTATGATACAAGGCCCCTAAAACCGAATCCTTTCCTTTGATAAAACACCAACTCTTCATTCTACTTTCAGTCTCAATATCAACTGTTTACTTTCAGTACTTTACTTTACGCACTTTACTTTTCAGTCTTTACATTTCCGCACTTTACTTTCAGTTATTTACTTTCCGCTCACTACAGACGTTTTCAACATCAATCCAACATAACTTTGGCACGTATTGCGCTTGAAACACAGCGTGCGACAAACCAAAAGTATGTTGTTTGGTTGATATTGAACTCGACTGTTCCAGCAATTTACTTTTCAGTCATTTACTTTTCAGTACTAAAATCACAACCAACCCCCAACTGTCTTATTCAATTTTCCATTCTCGAAAGAACAACTATCCACTAATTCCCTTGGGTTCGACCCCTACTTACCGCTTTACTACCCAATAGTGAAGTCACGAGTAGCGGACTTATAAATTAATTTTGTACACATTGCCTCGCGACAAGGCAGTGCTGTCAGCCTTCATCGCTAATAACCGTTCGGCGAACCCCAAACCGAGGAAAAATAACCTTCTGAAACATTTTCATGACCACCTTGGCGTCGCAAGTAGGAGTAGCTACTGCTTCAACCCACTTGGAAACAAAGTCGACTGCTACCAAGATGTACTGATTTCGATAAGAAGGTGGGAACGGTCCCATGAAATCGAGGCCCCATACATCAAATAACTCCACTGCAAGAATGCTCTGCCGGGGCATCTCCTGCTGCTTAGAAATATTTCCTGTTCTCTGGCACAGATCACAAGATTTGACAAACTCCTGTGCATCCTTAAATAGAGTAGGCCAGTAGAACCCGAACTGTAGGACCTTTGCAGCTGTTTTCGAACCAGCCCCGTGGCCACCATATTGTGACGAATGGCAGCGCTTCAGGATCCATCTGATCTGGTCCTCATCAACACAGGTCCGGTAGAGACCGTCAGCACATAACTTGTATAGAAATGGGTCATCCCAGAAGTACCTCTTTACATCGTGCAGAAATTTCCTCTTCTGATTGTGCGACTGGTCAGGAGGAATAATACCGCATGCCAAATTATTGACAAAATCTGCGTACCACGGAGCGATGCCGATATCGACACTCATTAGCTGCTCCCCTGCCAGAGAATCAGTCATTGGGAGTTTGTCCTCTTCGCGGTCGAGCTCTCCTAGCTCGAGGCGTGATAGGTGATCTGCAACTAGATTTTCAGCTCCCTTCTTGTCTCTAATGTCTATGTCAAACTCTTGAAGGAGGAGGACCCATCGAATCAATCTAGGTTTAGAATCCTTCTTGGACAGCAAGTACTTAATCGCAGCATGGTCGGAGTACACTATGGTCTTTGAACCAATAAGATATTGCCTGAACTTCTCAAAAGCATATACGATGGCCAGCATCTCCTTTCTGTCGTATTGTAATTTGTTGCTGCGCCAGCCAAGACCTTACTTGCATAGTAAATCACGTGTAGCTTCTTGTCAATGCGCTGCCCTAAGACTGCTCCCACTGCGAAATCACTAGCATCACACATTAGTTCAAATGGCCTAAGACTGCTCCCAGTTAGGGGGCTGCACTACAGGAGCAGAAGTAAGAGCAGATTTCAGATTGTGAAAAGCATCAAAACATGATTCATCAAAATTAAACTTAGCGTCATGGCAGAGTAGGTCAGTGGGCGGCTTGGCTATCTTCGAGAAATCCTTGATGAAACGCCTGTAGAAACCTGCATGCCCTAGAAAGCTCCTGATTCCTTTCTCGTCTCTTGGTGGGGGCAGCTTTTCAATCACCTCCACCTTCTCGCGATCGACTTCAATGCCTGACGGAGCCCACTGCACTGTAGTTAAGGTGCAATGTTCTCTGTGCAAAATAAATTTATATTTTCCGCTACTCGCGACTACACTACTGGGTAGTAAGTGGTAAGTAGGGGTCGAACCCAAGGGAATTAGGGGGATAATTGTTCTTTGAGGGGATTATTCAGCGGGAGGGCGTGTTTTAGGTTAGTTGGTTGGTTTTAAAGCTACCAGCTAAGTGATTGATTGGTTGGTTGGTTGGTTTTAGTACTGGAAAGTAACTGATAATTATTACAATTAAAAGAAAGCGTTCGGTTTCAGGGGCCTTGTATTATATCCTGTTTATCATTGACCCTTAGTGAATCTTCTAAGTATTCAAACGTGTATCAAGGCCTTTTCCGGCGCTCGATTTGCCACACTGTCTAGTCTTTTGCAAAAGTGTTCGAAAGTGAATCAAGGCCATTTCAAGCACTCGACTTGCAACACTGTCTAATCTTTTGCAAAAAACGTAAAGCCCTTGTTCTACTTAGACTAGCACCCCATTTCAAGGTATACTAGCCTATGTGCATCCATTTTGGGTTGTCTTTTCCGATTTACCCAAAATGGTGTTTGAGAGAGATCAAACTCCTCAGATAAGCTTTGCCATTTCAAGCATCCACTTACCCGAGTATGTTTGCGAACTTCCACAGAAGAGCTTTGCCATTTCAAGCATCCACTCAACCTTGGAAGTTCTGATCTAATATATGGCACATAGAACAAGTTTTGAATACAAAGACGAGACACTAAATTAATAGTTTAAAACATTTTATAATACAAGTCCACCCCTTCTACCGAACGACTAGTTTAGCTACTATTTATCGCGCTAAACATTATAACTAAGGAATTGGAAATTAAAGACGGTAAATAAATATTAAAATACTTACAACCGTTGAAGCGCCAAGGGAGCAATCTTTTATTTCCAAAGCCAAACTTACAAAACTTAGAGAGATAAGTGAAATGTTGATTTTTGGATGATACAAATGAGAGGAGAATGGCTTGTATTTATAGCCAAAGGGAGGAGAAATGGAGGGTGGAGATGGCTTCCATGTGTTTTTGATCCAAGGGAGGAGGAGGAGGAGATGAAGATGTGGTGGAGGAGCCACCACATGGCAAGCTTTCCATGGAGGAGCAAAAGCCGCCGGTCACCATGAGGGGAGGAGCTCCTCCCTTAGCCACCTCCAAGCAAGGTGGCCGGTCACCTTGGTCCATGAGTGTATTTTGACAGTTTTGTGCAGTCTTTTCACAAAACTATCAGTCCAATTTCGCTCCGTTTGACTTTGATTCCTCTTCTGCTTAATTTGTTATGAGTGATTCAACGTCAGGATCCTTGATATTTCTTCAGTCGGCATATGATCTTGACCTTGGAATGACTCGTAACATCTTTTATGCTTTAAAAGCTCCTCTTTAGCATGTATTCTCTCTAAGCTCTGAAATACCCTGTAGAAATATATCGGAACTAACAAGCAAAAGCTAAATAGACCAACAGTCTAATTTGGTGGGTTTTACTGTGTTTTTGATTCGTATAATTATGGTCCATCAATGCCTCTATTGGAGACTAGGTGTCCCAACGCTATACCTTCCTGCACCATAAAGTGACACTTTTCCCAGTTGAGAACCAGGTTAGTGTCAACGCAACGACGAAGAACATTAGTAAGGTTAGAGAGGCATGAATCGAATAAAGAGCCATACACCGAAAAATCATCCATAAATACTTCCATGGTGTTTTCCATAAAGTCAGAAAAAATGGCCATCATACAACGCTGAAAAGTAGCTGGTGCATTGCAAAGACCGAAAAGCATGCGTCGATAAGCAAATGTGCCAAAAGGGCAAGTGAAAGTAGTCTTCTACTGGTCCTCGGGGTGTATAGGGATCTGGAAAAACCCGCAATAACCGTCGAGGTAGCAGAAAAACTTATGCTTCGCAAGACGCTCTAACATTTGATCAATAAAAGGCAAAGGAAAGTGATCCTTACGAGTAGCCTTATTCAACTTCCTATAGTATATGCACATAAGCCAACCAGTCACAGTACGAGTAGGAATCAAATCATTATTCTCATTACGAACGACAGTCAAACCTCCCTTCTTAGGGACAACATGCACAGGACTCACCCACTCACTATCAGCAATAGAATAAATAATGCCAGCATCCAATAATTTCAGAATTTCCTTCTTCACTACATCATTCAACTTAGGATTTATACGTCTCAATGCGTCCCTAGTAGGCCTGGCATCTCCCTCTAGATGGATTCTAGGCATGCACATATCTAGGCTAATCCCCTTTATATCATCAATCGAATAACCTAGATCTGGCCTATGCTCTCTCAGGACAACTAGCAATCTCTAGGTCTCTACATCATTCAAGGATGCATTCACAATCACCGGGTAGGTCGAGTTAGGGCCAAGAAATTCATACCTGAGACTTGCAGGTAGAGG
Source organism: Rhodiola chrysanthemifolia (assembly GCA_033675395.1). Taxonomy (NCBI): domain Eukaryota; kingdom Viridiplantae; phylum Streptophyta; class Magnoliopsida; order Saxifragales; family Crassulaceae; genus Rhodiola; species Rhodiola chrysanthemifolia. The sequence continues at coordinate 13,619,307 of CM066208.1, read as the reverse complement.
TTTCAGCTCTACCTTGCAAGGTTCCTTACCTGAGTCGGTGGTATGTTCAGCTTCAGCTGCTCCCTCAGTGCTCACTGTGCATATATCCATCGGTATTGGGCAGCCTGGTACAACTCTGTAAGACTCAACAGAGGTCAGTGTAATAGGGTCATCAATGTCAGCAGAGTCCAATACATCACAGTCAGCTAACAGACTAGGACTCTTACACATATCCGGCAAATAGAAGACGACTCTTTCACTACCTACTCGCAAAGCTATAGACCCTCTATCCATGTCAATGACTACCTTAGCCGTGTATAGAAATGGTCTACCAAGTATAATTTGGATATCTATGTCCTCTGAAAATTCTAGCACTATAAAATCAGCAGGAATGTAAATGTTCTTCACCTTGACAGGTACATCCTTAAGGATCCCTCTCGGGAGTCTACAAGAACGATCCGCAAGGTGAATAGTGACATTAGTAGGACAAAGGTCACTCAAATTGAGTTTAGCATACAAAGAATATGGCATGATAGACACACTAGCACCAAGATCGCATAAAGCATGACGAATAGTAATGCCACCAATATCACAAGGGATAGAAAAACTCCTTGAGTCCTTAATTTTGGGCGGCATGGGCTGGTGCATGGCTGCACTACACTCCTCGCTCAGGGCTACTGTATCGGTCCCGTCAATGTTTCTTTTCCAAGTCAGAATCTCCTTCATGAACTTGGCATAAGTAGGAATCTGGGTGATGGCATCGGTGAGTGGCAAAGTGATGTACAGAGTACGAATTTTATCCACGAACTGCTTGAAGGCTTTGTCTGTCCTTGTTACTACTAGCCGCTGAGGGAATGGAACTGGAGGTTGACAGGCGTCGTTGGTACCTGCAAATTTGTATTTATAATTTTCCCTACAAACAGTAGAACAGTGGTAAGTAAGGGTCAAACCCAAGGGACCTAGTGTGGTTAAAGTTGTCTTGTGAACAAATTGTTTGGGGGTTTTTTTTTTGAGTTTTGTTTGTCACGAGTAAACAAAAGCAATAATACTGAGGAAATTCTATGAGAGAAAAGTATCCGGCTCAGGGGGTTTATATTGTGACTTGTTTATCCTCGGCTATGAATGATCTAACTTATGTTTTTGAGTGCGATTACTTCCGTTTCAGGTTATAACCTAAAGTAAGGCCGTTTCAAGCACTTACACCACAACCTAATTCCTTTTCAGGGCATAGGCTTCTAGTTCTAGCAAACTTGATACATTCGTTTCAGGCAATATCAAGTTAATGTGCAAGTACTTGTCTCAAAGTTTCAGTATTAACGAGTAGCAAATATGAGGATTAAATCATTCAACTAAGTTTCACCATTGCAAGTATCTACTTAGCTTCACAATATAATCCAAGATAAATAAGCACAAGAACTAGTAAAACATAAATAGCATTTAGCACAAGCCTCAAAACGTTCGTCACAATATATTAACCGTAAGCCGAATACAATGGGATTTAGCTAGACATGGTCATGAGAACAAAACACAATAATAAAGGAAGGGATTTCTTCTCTATGCCGAACGAAGGAGGAGGGGACTCTTCACGTTTTGGATGATGGCGGCTCTGATGGATGTTGTAGGATGCTTGAAACCCTTGACATGAGGCTGTATTTATAGAGAGGACTAGGGCTTCGACGTTTCCAAATTGAAATTAGCCCATAAACGGTTTTAGGAAACATGTCCTAAAACCGACTTTGCTTGGTTTGTAAGCAAACTTAACCAGCAAGTTTACTTGGCCAACAAGTCTTCTAGAAGCTTCCTAAATCGCCACACTCGAGCCCACCGACTTGGCCCAGGGCGCGGGGCCTTTTGCAGCTCCAACATCGTTTTGCTCATCTCCGCCAATCCCGCTCGTGCGTTTTGCTTGGCTAGTGATATTGTCCGAGTCATTTGGCATTTCGATCACTTTGGTCGAGCCAGATTTGCGAGATTCGTTCGTCTGGTCGAGCAACTTGGATTCAGCGCTGGTCTCCTTGACTGGGCCTTCGTGCGCGGCCTGGAACTCTGCTCGGCTGCTCTTGGGCCATTCCTCCCGTGTGTTCTCCTTGGCTTGGTGACATTGTCTGACTTGTTTTCCATTTTGAGCAACTTGGTCGAGTCAGATTTGTCATCGGAGTCCGTCTGGTCGAGCAACTTGATTTCGGTGTCGAACTGCTCGGGCGGAGGCTTGGGCACGGGCGGAACTTGTGGGTTGTTCGGACTCGCCTCGGGCGGTTCGGGCATCGGCCATCTCGGACATCATTCCTCGGGCCTCGGCCATGTGTCGTCGGTCGAACCTCCTTTGTGATATTTTGGCCTAAAATGCCAATCCTTAAGCACATTCCCTCCTATAGCTTCCGAAGCACCTGAAATGCAAAACAATACTAAAAAGTAACTGCTCGCAAGTAAAAGTGTCGAAGGACATGGGCGTTGTTGTCTCGACGAGCCATATAAATACGGCTCCTCAGAGGTCTATAAGGAGCTGGCTCCACTGTCTGTGCAGAATTTTCAGTTCGATTTTCAGCTTCGTTCAATGTTTCCTCTTCAGCAGGCGTAGAATCAGGTGCTGATTTTTCAGCAGGAGGTCGAGTGGCTTGAGCTGGTAGCATCTCAAGCTGTTTCCCTCCTCGGAGTGTGATGGCATTCACTGATTCCCTAGGGTTCGGATCTGGTTTCGACGGGAGTTTCCCATGTTCTCTAGTTACCGAGTCCGCTTGTTGAGCTACCTGATTTTCTAGCATCCTGTTCTGAATGACCAGTTGCTTGTTCTGGGCACTGATCTGCTCGATTGTCTGCTCGAGTCCTTTCACTCGCCTATCCTGCTCAGCCATAAAACTAGCCATCATGGACTCCATGCTAGATGAGCTGCTAGATTCCTGTTGCTTGGGCTGCTGCGGCTGGTAGGTGTAACTCCCTGAATTCTGATTTTGCTGCCCTTGCGACTGGTTATTGTACTGAGCCCTCGGCTGGTAGGAAGTATTATTCTGTGTTTGCTGAGCTTGATTGTTGTATTGGCCTCGTGGATGGTACGGTGCATTCCCTTCCACTGTTATCATCTTGTCCCATCACCGGACAGCCATCTGTAAAATGAGAAGAAGAGCCACAAATCTTACAATAGACACCTACATTTGCAACGTCGGACGACTTCATAGAGGAGCCTGTCTTCAAATTTTTGATCTCGGTTGCAAGCATCTTTACGGTGTTGGTCAATTCAGCATTGTCATTAGAGCTATCAGTGAGGTAGAGATCTTGCACGCCCTTTTTATCCTTCGGATTACCTCGATCACTGGTCCAGAGGTGGTAGTCTTGAGCTGCTTTTTCCACGATACCGTAGGTTTCTTCCAGAGGAACTCCAGTAAGTCCTCCACCAGCAATTTGGTTTATCAAAGTGTGCATTCCCTGATAGAAAGTGTCCATGATCTGCCACAGCTCTAGGTTATGGTGGGGGCACATCCTCATCAGCTCCTTATACCTCTCCCAAGCCTCGTACAGAGTCTCACCATCCATAGAACGAAACGAGATGATCTTGTTCCTAAAATGAGCTGTCTTTGATGGTGGGAAGTAATGTTTGAGAAAAGCTTCAGCCAACTTATCCCATGTAGTCAAAGTACCCTCAGCATGGCTGTCTAGCCATCTACTAGCCTTGTCAGATAATGAGAATGGAAATAGCCTGAGGTAGTAGGACTCTGGAGGGACACCATTAGTCTTCACCGTGTTGCACATCTGAATAAAATGCTTGAGGTGCTGGTGAGGGTCTTCATTCATTCTCCCAAAAAATTGGTTGTTATGCACCATTTAGATGAGTCCTGTTTTGAGTTCCCAGGTGTTGTTGGCTATGCCAGGTGGTGCAATGGCAGATTGGAATCCGGAGACACGTGGAGCAGTGTAATCTCCAAGGGTCATGCGCACTGGCTGCTACACGGGACGCTACTGGTCATCTTCGACCACCTCATTCAATGCTTGATTCTGATTCATAGCTAATGCTGTGAAATTGCGATTCAGTGCTCGGAGTTGTCGTGCTTCGTTTTGGACCCTGCGAAGAGTTCTTCATTGGTCCTGTGAGTCCTCGTCAGATATCTGAACCTGCTTCCTCTGTCTGGGTGTTTTCCTTGGCATGAACTAGCTAGTACCTGCAAGAGCCAAGAATCACCGTGAGTGAAGAAATTGAGGCAGAAAAATTCAAGTAACAAACAAGGTGGAATAGTCTAAACTACACACGTTAAATCTAATATCACACTAAATGCTGTTCCCCGGCAACAGCGCCATTTTAACAAGCATATTTTAACCCTTTATAGTCGTCAAGTTATGAGTTTTAGGGGTCGAATTGCATTCAAACAAAATTTATAACCTTGGTAAGCCAAGGGTCAATCCAAGGAACAACGTGTGTGAATACTAGCTAACAAGTGACCTATTTAGCTATTCCGATTAACAAGAGGTTTTGATGTGAAAAAAAACATAGAAATTAAATCCAGAAAAATAAAGGTTTGGACTTGATCAGAGAAAGAATCCCAGAATCAAACTTCACCCGTGCCAACCCCACTAATCATGCAATCATATAACGTAATTCAATCATGCTATCGAATATGGAAATAAACCAAAGTAACACTAGACAAGCCACCCATCCACGGATCATTGTCTAGATTAATCTCAATCGTTGAACGCCGCCCATCCACGGATTATCAACGATTTCGATTAGTTAAGCTTAGGGTTTTCAGACAAAAGTCAACTTTCCTATTAATTCATGTACTACCATTGTAGCTACCATGACCTAACATCAATTTCATACAATTCGGTTAATACCTAGGACCCATTCATCTTTTGGTAATTAACCTAAATACGTTCTAGCATGCAAACATCTCATTCAATGTAAAACTTGCAAGAACGATAAAACTAAGCACAATGAAATTGAATATTCAAATTGCATTAATGAAAAACGTTAATTGATCACACGGAGAGTTGGGTACATGGCACGGGATCCATAGGATCCCGGAATAAGGAAGACTACTCACTATTCATGGTAAGTTAACCACAAATAGTGTAAAATAGAAAACGAGGACGAGTTAACCGTAGCGACGATGTAGCTCGATGAATCCTCAATCTCTCGCGATGTTCTGTCGTTTCCCAAGTTAGGGTTCTTCAATCTCAATTCAAGCACACCATAATCAGTCTGCTGGTTTCCTATTTATAGCTTTCCAAAAGGCCAAAAGCCCAAAAAAGAAATTTGGAAACAATGTCCAAAAATCAGCTAATTGTGCACCCGACGGTGAGTCGGCCGGTTCAGAGTTTTGCCCTAGGTTTGAGCCGGCCGTTTGGGAGAGTTCCGAAGGACCCGAAGTCTCTGATAGCTGGAGCCGGCCGGTTCGGAATTCTGCTTTGGTGTGAGCCGGCCGGTTCGAATAACTCTGAAGGACTCAAACTTACTGATAGCTGGAGCCGGCCGGTTCAGATTTGTGCCTTGGTGTTGAGCCGGCCGGTTCGGCAAGCTTCAATGGACTCGAACTCACTGACCCCTAGAGCCGGGCGGTTCAGATTTGTGCACTGTTTGAGCCGGGCGGCTCAACATCTCAGACCCTTCTCTCTTGGATTTTTTGCGGTCTTAACTTCCGAATCTGATCTTGGTGTAAACTACAAAGTTGTAGGACTTCGAGTTATCTTCCCAACAAGCTAAGTTTCAACCCATTTGGACACCGTATGCGCTCAGGGAATGCAAAATACGTCGCAAAGGTCCGTATGCCTTGTTTTGTTCTATTTTTGCCCAATTCTTCACCAAATGCTCTGCTTTGCTTCGGATCAATCCAAAAGTACTAGGTATGTGATATTTAACCTGAAACACTCAAGAAATACATCAATAGTGACAATTCACCGGGAGAGTGAGTGATATCCCTCATCGTATGGAGCAATTAACTGGTCGAAATATCGACTGATCAATAGCCAATCCTCCACACCATCATCGGAGAATTATTGGATTTCAATTTTATTAAGTCGCACTGGTACTAAGGTTGGATCATTATGTTGCTCAAACTACGCTTGATTCATCACTGGTTGCTGCACACGCGGATGTTGATTCATTGGCAAAGGATACAGAGGTGGTGCGGCCGGAGTTGGAAGGAGAGGCGCCTGTGATGACGATGCCTTCGCCGTATGATCTATCCGCAAGCCTCCACTCTGCATTTCCTGTACAGATCCTTGAATCGCGTGCATCATGCTTTTCAACTCGTCAAACTGCGCCGTATTCTTCGATGTTTCCTCTGCGAGCTCCGCTTCCATTGCCTGCGTTCGTGCACTGAGATTGGCGAATCCGGCCGTCAACGCCGCCGTACTCTCAGCCGTAGAAATCTGAGTCTCAGGCATGATTTGATGAAAGCCCCAAAATGATACACACAGCGTATCAAAGGGAGAGATAGAAGGTTGTTAGAGGAGAGAGAGAGACGAGAGGTAGAGAGAGAAGGGAATATTGATCAAGTAAGTTGTTATCTTCGTTATCATCAGTCCACCAGCTTTATATTACCAGCTGTTCATACACCAACGGCCAATTGTCATTTTTAGCTGCCAGCTCACAAACTCAATTTGTTATACACAGTTTATGCTACTACATACGTCTCATGCGGGTACGACTTCGAAGGCCTTCTCTGGCGCACACTCTTCCTGCCACAGGCGCAACACAGTGTTTCCTCTCCGCATGTTTCATTTAGTCAGTGGAGATATCTATGCGATGCATCCATCTCAGCCTGTAATTTTCCAGCATGTTTTTCCCACCATTTACGGAATGGTGAGGCGCTACGCTATTTGTGGCTAGGGCAAATGCTTCATGGTATAGAAACAGTGTTGTGCCAAAATTAGTGTTACAAAGAAGTCGCCCCCTATCCCCTTGTTTGTGATTTTTTCACTCTTGTAGGACTCAAACCTCTTGGTCATAAGTTCTATTAAATCAATAGGTGTACCCAGCTTGATGTAGGTCATGATATCAAGGTCCTCAACCGAAACAAGTCTAGATTTCTCACCCCTTTGTTTAATCAGCTGAGCTACAAACTTGTGGATCACCTTTCACACTCCCTCCTTAATGTTAGTAGAGTACACGTTAGGTACGAAGAACATGTCCATACCGAAAATCTCCTTTCAAAATAAGTAGTGATCATACTCACTACATTTCGGCACTCCCCCTTCCATGGGGAATCCTAACATCACATACCGCCTCCTCTTCCATGTAGAATATTCTCTAGCCAAGTAGATGTTTTAGCTACGTCTGGTTCAAGGGCTTCAAATCAATGTATATTGGCTTAGATATCAAATGAATCGTGCGTAGCATTTTCGAAAGTCAGTATTTCTGTCCTAATATGATTTCAGAAATCGAGGATAAGACAATTGAGAAAATAAGTTGGAATGTAATTTTGGGATCAAAAGAGCCGAGAACTACAAGAGGGTTTTTCTCAGGATTTCCCTAATTGTTTCATCTATTTTTTTGTCAATTGATAAACATCGTATCAACTTCAAATTTGGTAAGCCGCTTAAGCAGATAAAAGCAACGTTTGGGAATCTGTTGTTTTGGCTGTTCAGACACCGTGCACCCTCTTAATACATTAGCGTCGCGTGCTGCTTACATAATAGAAACTAACGTGTATGCAGCACGCGACCTGCTAATGTGTAAGCAGAACGCAAATCTCTCTGACTTGAGAACTTGTTTTGTGCTAAAACTTTACTCGAAATGCCTCATTTTATTAGGATCAACTATCCTAATAGCGTTGGGTTAATTTTAGGCATGCCATTTCCGGAGTTTCTGATTTCACACATGCCATTGCCTTGAGTTTTATTTCGCAGATGCCATAGCTTCGGTCACCGCTACTGCTAACATCGATTTGACCATTTTTTGCTGATATGGATGTTGACGTGGACAACACCGGGCCACCCTGTTTTAAGCTAACATTTAGGAAACTATTTATACTAAAAATAAACCTGTCAAACCTGCTTTCCAACCCATACCACGATCAACACTCAAATATCCACGCATAAATGTCTAAAACACCATTTAAAAAAAATTCACATCATCATCTTGATCTACAAGAATAGCAAGCGACATGCACAAAATATTTTGTCCAAACAAGTACTCTAGTTCTTATTTCTTGATCGCTTTCCATGCTTGGATGCAGTGTCAATATTCTCATCTCACGAGTGAATATTCAAGGATCTAAACTCGGCAATATACCTGTAATAATCACCCTTCCAGAACATCAAATCCAAACCAAGACCCTCGAAACGAAAAACCATTTCCAGCAACACACAAAACAACCAAAGCTCACATCTTGTAGTAGAAAACAGTGGTCTCTCCAGCTAAGCACGACGGAATCAAAAATGCTCATCAATCACAACGATAATTCCACCACAAATTTCAGTAAACTCATTTACAACCTTATTTCTATACTTCCTAATCTTCTTAGCATTCGCCTCATTCCCTCTCGACCCCTCCTTCTGCTCAACTGACGATAAGATCCTCCACGCAGCTCTACGCGCTCCCACAACATTCTTATACCCCACAGACAACAAATTCCTCTATTCCACCATCAGCTCCACGTCCAGCTTCGCCACTTTCGTTATCACCTCCACCATCTCTGCAACACAAAAATCATTCTATTAAAACCTTAAACAACGCTCTACCCATCTCAATTCACAACCCCGTCTACTCAAATACGCAGATCTACGAAACTAAAAGCGATGCTTCACACCGAAAGGTGAACTTCTACCCATCTCATTCAATCCAACTAAATGCAATTGTCAGAAATAAACATAAAAAAAAACCATAAAAAATCGTCAATCCATTGTACAGTTCAATTGAAATCAGAGTAAACCCTAACCAAATTGTAAACCCTAGATTAAAACGGACATAGCCTAAAATCTAAATCACACCCATAAAAATATGAATAAACTCTAACAAAACTCACCTGCGGACGGAAATCGTCCTTGCAATCGACAATAGCGGCGTCGAATCGATTGGAGCAACATCACGCAGCAGGAAGCAAGAGCGAGCGAGGAGAGAAACAGAACCGGGATTTGATGTTTGAATGTTACCGCTATTGACAGTAGCGGTATACTTTATGTGGCTGCCTATCAGCAATTTTCTGGCCAAATATGGTCCAAGTTTATCCAACTCAGCAACCATATCAGCAGAAGTGGTCAAATCGCTTTTAGCAGTAGCGGTTTGACCGAAGTTATAACATCTGTAAAATAAAACTCAAGGTTATAACATCTGTGAAATACAAAATTCCGAAAATGGCATGCTAAAAATTGACGTAGTAGCGTTCAACATCTTATCATATTCATAACACTAACCCCTGTTTGGTTGTAGGAAAATCAAGAGAAAAGTAACCCCTGTTTGGTTGTAGGAAAATCAAGAAAAAAGTAAAGTTTGGAGGATGGAAAAGCGAATGAGGCTGTTTGGTTACAGAGAAAATGAATACGAAAGAAAACTAATGAAAAAATTGGTCGGAAAATTTATCTCATTTTGCTCAATTCTATTCCACCCAAAAATCAAAGGAAAGTGGAAATCCACGATCGACGAATATGGATCGTCGACTTCGATTCGATTTCTTTCCCATCGACGGAATGACGAAACCAGTCGACCACCTCCCATATGTTCAAGCCCTAATTAAAAGAGAGAGAGATACGGCTGCGAAGTCGAAGATGCGAGCGAATTGAAGCCAATTAGGAAGCCGCTCCGACCATGGCCGAGAGAGCTACGGCTGCGAAGTCGAAGATGCGAGCGAATTGAAGCCAATTAGGAAGCCGCTGAAGGATGTTTCGAACAAATAAAAATCAGCGATTAACAAAACTGCACAAAAGAATACTCATTTCGACGATGATTACTCGCTGGATCGCCTTCTACTCGTCAAGTCCGCAATTTCCTACCCTTCACCAGGTATAGCTATGATTTGGGTATGTATCTGATTCGTGGTTTCAAAAATCTCACATTTTTGTGTTTTTGAGTGGTATTTGGTAAATGGGGTTGAGATTGGTAAACTGAATCTGGTGTTTTGATTTTTGTAGAGGTTTTCAATATTTGAGGTTTTGTTTTGGTGGACTAAGGTTTCACCATATTTGTTGAGTTTCAATGTATCATATTATCCCTATTTTAATGAGAAAACAGGTTTTGGAAAAAGTATTGACCTGACTGTTGGATTGCAGTTTCGTGATGTAGTCATATTTGGAAAAGCGTTAAGGGAGTATGCAATTAGAAATGGATTTGATTAAGACTATATCAATAATAAGAAGTCAAGGGTTACAGCGCAATGCAGAAACGATGATTGCCCATGGAGAATAAGAGCATCTCAGCAGATTGATAATGTATGTAATTACTTTCGGGCATTATTTTGATTGAGATTGGGTCATGTCTGTGGTATTCAATTCAGACTTACGCTGGATGCAGGTTTTGATGAGTTTATATTGTGCTGATGTAATTGATTTGGTTGAATGTAGATGAGAACTTGCCGGCAATGGACTGATACACGATACAAGATTGCGGTTTGAACTGCTAAAGGGCTTCATCATGTGTATAAAGGATGCCAGAGAAGGATAATTCATCGAGACATTAAAGCATCCAATATTCTGCTTACTGATGATTTTGAGCTACAGTTATTGTTGTTTGAAGTCTCCATTATGTCGAGTGATTTTCAGAACTTTATTACTTGTGTAAGCCTGTAACTTTTGCTTATTTCAGCTCCAACAAATTGTATGTTCACTCCCAATTTTCAATCAGGATGGTGTAGACAGGTGTGTGGATTTAGACGACAAGAGGTTTATGTGGTTGCATATATTGCCATCCAGGCTGTTCTATAATCTCTTTACGCTAGTGGCCATACAACTGGTAAGACGCTCATTTTCTTTTTGACTTCCCCTTGTAAAGATTTTGAATGTTCTTACAAAATTTGCTCATGTTAATTAAATCAGTCTCTTGTGATTGATGTGTTAGTAGCGTCTACTGATTGTTGATGATATCTGATGTGATCACTATTAAACCTTACAATTACTTCATGTAGTATAAGGGGCACTCACTACTATCCAGTAATACGTGACATGATGCACAATTTATATGTATTCTGACACCATATAGAGTTCACTAGTTAAATGTCAAATTGTATGAAGTTGGCTAATTTGTTTAAGGTTCACAATGTCCTGGAGAGTGGTTTCTAAAATTTTTTTTGCGTTGCGACTATGGTTCACTATATTGTATGAGATTCTTGTGCAGGTATTGTTTTGGATTCTGGTGATGGTGTCAGCCACACAGTTCTCATAGATGAAGGTTACGCTCTTCCAAATGCGATCATGGGTCTTGACCTTGCTGGTCGTGCTTTGATAGTGGATAATAAAAATAAGGTTATATGTTGGCGAACTCTTTATGTCGCGAGGACATTAATCCGAACCACAAATATATCGAAATTATAACGTAAGCAAGTTTCGAGCATTGAGAAATTGTCTTCTGCAAATAAGATTTTATTCATTAAACATATACCTTTTAAATATTATTTACATTAAAAGCAAATTGAACTTTTAATTTATATTTTCTTTCCATGATATTTTCTTATAAACCAAACATACTCTCTTTTTTCACTAATTTTTCCATGTACAACCAAACACCAAAAAGAGAAAATTTCATTTTCCATAAATCTTTTTTTCTTACTATTTTTCCTTATGTTTTCTTTCCCCTTTGCTTTCTCGCAACCAAACAGAGCGTAAAATCTCCAACAATCCTCCCCATTTTAGGATTATATTCTTGAACACCATGTTAAAGTTAAGTACTTGATTGAGTCAAGTCTAGTAGTGTAGTAATGGTTTGAGTCGTAGATTATTCGATCCCAACAAGATCAAGAGCAAATCAATCCCCAAGCCGGCGGCAGTAGCTGTGAAGCTGCTGTCTGCCGATCCCTATGTTTAGTGCGCCCTGATCAGTAAGTATAAGAAGAAAGAGAGTTGAGTGGTCTGAATGAAGTTGTTATTGTCATTAATTCCGTTTACGTTGGAGCCACCAAAAGATTGGGTGAAGAGAAATGGACGTAGTTAATTACCGTGCTGAAAGCTCGCTAACTGCTGCTACGTCTCACGGTGACGTCCGATAGTGTGGAGATACAATAGAATGAGAAGGATTCTTTAGTCGACTTGAGATGATGAACCATTCTGTTGAGGCCAAGGAAACAGCTTGAGATGATGAAGCATTCTGTTGCCGAGGCACATCATAGGAAGAGCTTATGGAAGATGGTGTCTTCTGCAACCACCCTTTTTGCAGCTGCTGCAATATGCCACCACCATTCATGAGTGTATTTGCAGAAAATGCGTGTACAAGAAGACTATCATTGAGAGGGGATGGTTGGCCATTAATGGGTGAGGAGTTCCAAGTTCACGCTGAGAGTTGCTGGTCAAGTTGTCGTGTTGGAGAGGTGTATTTGGCATGTAGCGGGTTGGAGCTGGCATAGTCAAGCTACTATGTCAGAGAAGGTTGGTTTGTAGAATCGTGATCTAGAAACGATGATGACATGAATGTCATTCATGAGTGCTGCAGCATCGGCATATGTATTTAGTCACACATATTATTAGAAGAGAAGATAATGAGCCCATAGTCCAGTTGGTGATTTTCTTACTCTTAATTATAAGCGTAGTTGTTAAAGTTTGGTAATGAAAGAGATGTGGATAACTCATGACGTTTAAGTTTCTAGAAACAATTTTGTTTTCGTTGTGATTGCGAGTTTTTGAGGGACTTCTAGGTACTGCAGGGAAGAAGCGATGTCGCTTTATGTCCTTTTTGATGAAACTTAACTCATTGTAGATAAGCCTGTATTTGTCAAACAGCTTGAAATGGAAACGATGCAAAGATTGGCTGATGGATAGACTTGCGAAAAATTGGGCCAGCCCGACCGGACCGATCCGTTCGCCCGGTTATCGAAACAGGCTTGGACAAATATAATAGCCCAACTAGTCAGTCCGACCCGGTCCGTATATCTATTAGGGCCGGGCTTGGACACATTTTTAGCCTGACCGGGCTTATTGACCGGCCTATTAACCCGCTACAGATTAAACCAATATTTTCATTATCTTTAATTTTAAAAGAAAATAATAAATTAAGCAACCGTCATGAAGAAGTATTTTGATGTAGCTAAAAATTTCCTTAAGTAGTGTCTTAGAGCACATATATGTTTTCAGATAATGTTATTCAAGATGTTCAAGAAAAATAAAATGTATCAATTTAAAATTGTAGCGGGTGGGTCCGATGGGTAACCCGGCCTGGTAAATAGGGCGAGTTTTGACAAGATTTTTAGCCTGAATTGATCGGGCAGGTTTGGCCTAGTCCGGTTAAATGGGTTATGAAATGACAAATTGCCCGTCCCGAACTCGGCTCGAACCTGAATTTGTGTAGGTCTACTGATGGGCAATTTAGAGTGAAAACCTATTAGGAACATATATTGCTTACCGAGTGCGGTAAGTAAAGTCTACGAGTGAAGTAGACTTGGTTTCTTGTCATACAACAAGTAGTGAAGAAGAGCATTGGGTCTCACTTGTTGAGGAGATGACTGATACTGCGGTATCGAAGAGTGATGCTAGAGGGGCATAGGAGAAGAAATCATGAGAGACTTGATGGTCAAGAGAACCAGTCAACAGGAAAACAATTGAGCAGCCCAGCCAAGAAATATCGAGATCACGCATTGTGTTGTTCATATGTGGCATGGGTTTTGGAAAAACGACTTCAGAGTGTTCACGCTAGAAGTCAAGGAGCTGTTCAAGTGAAGTTGGAACTCATGCGCTGCACAGAACTGACGAGAGGAAGTTTCCTAATTCAAGAGTTTCCAATATTCAAGTATATCGGCCATAAAGATCTGAGGCGGTTCGAGTATATTGAAGCATATTGAAGAATATTGAAGATACTCGAAGATATTATGAAGAAGATACTCGCATGCTTATCAAGAAAGCAGATTTGGAAGTTAAAGAATATTTAGGAAATATTCCTAAATATTTGGAGATAGAGTATCTTGGTGGTTAAGATATTCTTAACCAAATAGGAAACCCAGCCAAGTATCCTATAAATACGAGGCTAGGGTTTTCCATTCTGCATCGTTATTGGATAAGTTATACACGCCCATATTCTGAAGAGGAGGAGGCGGAACGATCGGCTGAAGCTTTTCATATCGGAAAGTTAAGGCGAGTCAGTCTGTTCAGGTGTGTTGTTCCAGAGTGACTGAGGGATACATTTGCTGCACACACACACGTTGTCACCACTGCGCTGTCGGGAGATAGTGGTTGAGCTTCGGGGGAAGTCTCTGTCTTTGGGAGAAGACTCACTGACCTTTGGGAGGAAGATCATCGGCAGAGAATCTAGGGGGAGCCTAGATTGCAAATCAAGGAGAAGAGTGTTAGAGGCTAAGCTTTTACAAACGGAGTTGTGTAAGTGTAAGTCCACTTGTAGCTCTAAACTCTTAATAAATATTTGTTACCGTTTAGGGCGTGAGAAGCCCCCCAGAGTAGGATGGTTGCCGAACTGGGTATTACATCGTGTGTCCCTGCATTGTTCTGTTTTTGTGACTGTTTCGATAAGTGTTCGAGTATCAGTTCGAACACCACTTGGATCTCGTCTTGAATACGATATCAGAGCGGGCACTCGACACACAGAATGTGATTCGGATTCTGTTCAAGTTGAATATGAAGGAAGGGCAGAACACCAGCGGACAACCGCTGCTAGAAGGGCCGAACTATAGCTACTGGAAAATTAGGATGAAGGCACTCCTGAAAACTCTTGATTAAAGGGCATGGAAAGATGTACAGGATGGATGGACCCCTCAAACAATGACGAATGCTGAGGGACAAGTGGTGCCAAAACCTGAAGAGCTTTGGACTAAGATCGAGGACAAGACTGATGTAGGAAACTCAATAGCTATGAATGCTATATTTTCAGTCGTGGACGAGAAAGTATTCAGGCTGATTGCTAACTGTGAGGTTGCCAAGGATGCATGGGAGATTCTCAGAACAGCTCATGAAGGTACAGACAAAGTGAGGAACTGACAGAGCACGTCGTTGAGTGCTAAGCAAGATAAATTTATAAGTCCGCTACTCGTAACTCTACTATTGGATAGTAAAGAGGTAAGTAGGGGTCAAACCCAAGGGAATTAGTGGATAGTAGTTCTTTGAGGATTTGTACAGAAAGGGAGTGTGATTTGGGGTTGATTGTGATTTTAGTGCTGAAAGTAAGTGGGTTTGTTGTGGTTTTAGTGCTGAAAGTAAGTGCTTGAAGGACAAGACTTACGAAAAGTAAATGCTTGAAGGACAAGACTTACGAAAAGTAAATGCTTGAAGGACAAGACTTGCGGAAAGTAAGCAGTTGATATGGGACTGAAAGTAAGCAATTGATATGGGTACTGAAAGTAAGCAGTTGATATGGGTACTGAAAGTAAGCAGTTGATATGGGTACTGAAAGTAAGCAGCAAGGTGGTGTTTTGATCAAAGGAAATGATTCGGTTTTAGGGGCCTTGTATCATAAATTTGTTCATCATCGACCTCTAATGATCATACTACGTGTTTAAAATGTATCAAGGCTATTTCTAACACTCGACTTGCCACACCGTCTAGTCCTTTTCAAGACATAGAACACTTGTTCTATTTAGGCTAATTCCTCCTTTCGAAGTATCTTAGCCTTATGTGCATCCACCTGATCAATCACTTCCGATCAACCAAGTGGTGTTTTAAAGAGGTTGAACTCTACAGAAAAGCTTTGCTCTTTCGAGCCTCCACTTAACCACGTATGTTCACGAACCCCATGGAAGAGCTTTGCTCTTTCGAGCCTCCACTCAACCAATAGTGTTCTAACCTAATATATGGCACATAGAACAAGTTTAAACACAATAGAGGCACTAAGAGAAGGGTCTAAAACATGTTTTGATACAAGCACACCCCTTCAACCGAATGAAGGGTTTAGCTACGAATATCCATGGAAGAGGACATCATAGCTAAGTGCTTGAAAAGTAAAGGTTTTGAAAGACAGGAAAGTAAAGGTTTTCGAAAGTAAAACTCAAGAACAAAGTTGGAGCTTTTGATTCAAAGTAAAGTGTTTTACAAGGATTGTAGTGAGATTTTCTACCAAAGTTACAAGTGATCAAAGGACTAGAACATGAAACTAAAACTTGTAACTTTGGCACCAAAAATGGGACATTGATTCACGGAGGAGGAGATGTAGTATTTATAGGCAAGGAGGAGGAGAAGATGTGGAGGAGAGGCCAACACATGTCAAGAGGGGGAGGAGGGCTTCAAAAGCCGCCGCCCATGTGTCATCTCCCCATGGAAGCCGCCGGTGGTGAGGTGGAGGAGGAGAAGAAGTGAGTGGAATGAGATCTTTTGCTCCAAAAAGCCATCGGAGCACATGCCTTGCACATGGGTGGCTTGACTTTGCATTCACTTGATTTCTTGATCTTTGTTGAGGTTTGGAACAAGTCATTGGGACATGTTTGAGTGATTCCACGTTGGGTTCATGAAGGTTGTAAAGCCGGAATCTGGTCGTAGTCTGGAATGACTTGTAATCCATTTTTAGCTTTAAGAACTCATTTTTAGCTCGTTTCATCTCTAATCCTTGAAATAGCCTGTAGAACAAAAGTGAAACTAACAAGTAAAAGTTGTTAAGACAAAGCGTCTAAATTGGTGGGTTTAACTGTCTTAATGAATCATATAAATATGGTCCATCAGATCACCCCACACTTATACTTGTTCGTCCCGAACAATGCTATTTAAAAGATAGGCACACACAATCCAAGTAAAAACTCTTAAATAGGAAAGTGAGAATGTGGGACTAGATTTATCCTATTCATGCAATACTTATTTGTTACCAATCTAAACCGTGTAAATACTTAGAAGAAACTTGATACTTGTACCTTCGAGCTGAGATGCAAATTAATTCGGATGATTCGGGAGATAGCCCTTTTCAGGCTCCTGGACTGCATTCTTTGGACCGACTCGCACTATATGGTTATCTTGTAGCTTTCTCTAGCACATGATTTGGTTCGGGTTTCACTGAGTTGAGCTCTTTGATTTTCTTTTGATGAGGGACAGCTTTTGAAGTGATTTGGCCTTCGGCCTTTGATTTTGAATTGGAGCTTCTTCACTTTTGTTTCGGTTAAAACCTTCACAGAATTTGGCCTTCGGCCTTTGATTTGCTTCTTCGAGCTTTGCTTCTTTGTGACTTGCTTGTCCATTTTCTCAATCTTTTGGGAGGTCCAATCATCGCCCGAGAGCATATGGAAATACCTCCCCGCTCTTTCTCATCCTCGCCGTTTCGCGCGGGTCAAGATGAGGGTCGCTCATCTATTTTCTCGGCTACTAGGACTAGAGATAGGACGGTTTGATTCCCGTCCCGCCTCTTGCATAAACGCTGCACGGCGGAGATGACTTCAATCTTCAATGAAACCCGAAGTGCAGCCTCCACTGACTTCGTAAACCATATAGCGAAATTCAGTCCCTTGAGTGCTTGCCAAGCCTCTCTAGGGCGGTTTATATCAACTCCACATCCCCTGTATATCTCAGCACAAAGGAACAAATGAGAGTTACATCCTAAGTTTTTATGCAGTTGAGATTTCACAAGGTAAATGCATGAATTTAGATCTATCTTTTTCACATTCTCAAGTTCATATTTTCTAAAAGATAATATTAAGGGAAAAGGAAAAGAAAAAACATGTTAACTAACTATGTACAAAGTCAGTTCTCACCCCACACTTTTGAACGAAGGCGTGCCTCTCGGCATAACTTAGTTCAAAAGCCGATTGCAAGCAAATATTTACAAGAAAGGAAATGGGTGAGTACGACTTAAGGCAAAAAACTAAATGACATAAAATAAAATGACTGAAAATAAGATAGATGTCGGGATACCTCCCGACCAGTGCCTTTGTTTAACGTCGTTGGCTCGACGATACCTAACTTAAGAGGGATCTGGGTCCCATGGACGGCTTAGGTCAAATTTCTGTGCAGCGCCTACCTTTATTCTTGCCTTGACTTTCCCCGAGTTCTTGTGGGATGATGTGCTCGAAACAGGACTCCATTGATCGGGCGGATTTGCCTTCACATTCCTCCGAGAAGGTGAAGATCTTTTGACCATATTTGTTGGTCCTTTGAGCCGTGCTCTTGTGTTTCTCCATCCGGGTTTGCATTCCACCGGGCCATGTCTTGGTCGCTTTTTTATGTATGACCGGTTGGCATCCTCGCGAGTTTGGAAGTTCAGAATCTTGCCATCAAACATAGGCAACATCAAGCTTGTTCCCATGTTATGCTTCTTCCTTGGGGAAGGGATGAATGGTCGTCTTGGAACAAGTGAGTTTTCAGGGCCGCCTTGTTGCGTTGTGGTGAGTGAGCGCTCCATCATTAGCTTTTCTTGCCCTTGTTCTGCCTCCAACTCCCCTTGCACCGCATCATTATTGACTACATGCTCTTCGGTGGCTATGATCTGCATAAAACATAAAGGGTTAAGTTTGGGTTTCTCGGCCATGAGGACCGGGCTTTTCTCGACCAGCCCGTCCGTGAGGACCGGGGCTGTCTTGGCTAGCTCGCCAATGAGGACCGGGACTTCAGTTGGGTCGGCTGTGAGGACTGTGTAAGACTCGGCTGGTTCGGCAATGAGGTCCGGGTATATCTCGGGCAACTCGTCAGTTAGGACCGGGACTGCCGTGATTTTCTCGGTCAGTTCGACATTGAGGACTGGGACTTCCTCTTCTGCCATCTCGGTAGTGAGTTCCCATGAAAGCTTTTCCTCGTCCCACACTGGATCGGTTTCTGGCTCTAGGTCTTCTGATGGCTCGGGAGTGATCTCCCATGTAGGCTCTTCCTCGTCCCACACTGGATCGGTTTCTGGCTCTAGGTCTTCTGATGGCTCGGGAGTGATCTCCCATGTAGGCTCTTCCTCGTCCCACACTGGATCGGCTTCTACTGTTGGCGCCTTATCATCAGTTTGGGGCATCAGCCCTCTTTTTGAGCTCTCTGCCATATCATCTATCAATTTCCACAGTTTAGACATGGTTAAATTCATCACAGAACCTCCTGCCGCAACATCAAGTATATTCCGGTCATGTGGCATCATCCCACCGAGAAACCTCTGAAGAAGATTAAAGTTCGTGAATCCATGGTGCGGGCAGCTCGTCACAATGGAATCGAAGTACGATAAGTACTCGTCCAATGTTTCGTCCCGGGATTGCTTAAGGGTGATGATCTTCTCACGGACTTCAAGTCGAAAGGATGGCGGGGCTCTTTGACAGGGATCGGTGCGATAATTTGACAGGGAAAACTCTTTTAGATATTTGGCTCGTAGATCCCCATAATAGCCTTCATAATCTGCATATGATGAGTAATACCAAGATAGTGCAGAATCAGTTAAGGAAAACTCAAAACATTTTAACTTAAACCCCTCTAAGGACTCGTCCTCAGGCTTCATGCGGCCGCAGATGTAGTGAAATATTTGTACATGTTCCACAGGGTCCTCTCCGATGGCACCTCCAAACTGGGGGAGATACCGAATCATCCATGCATACATAGTGGATAGTGCAATGAAAAATAAACGAAAGGGAAAGAAAAAGAACAACTAATCCGTTTGCTAATTCCCCGGCAATGGCGCCAATTTTGACAGAGCACGTCGTTGAGTGCTAAGCAAGATAAATTTATAAGTTCGCTACTCGTAACTCTACTATTGGATAGTAAAGAGGTAAGTAGGGGTCGAACCCAAGGGAATTAGTGGATAGTAGTTCTTTGAGGATTTGTACAGAAAGGGAGTGTGATTTGGGGTTGATTGTGATTTTAGTGCTGAAAGTAAGTGGGTTGGTTGTGGTTTTAGTGCTGAAAGTAAGTGCTTGAAGGACAAGACTTACGAAAAGTAAATGCTTGAAGGACAAGACTTACGAAAAGTAAATGCTTGAAGGACAAGACTTGCGGAAAGTAAGCAGTTGATATGTGACTGAAAGTAAGCAGTTGATATGGGTACTGAAAGTAAGCAGTTCATATGGGTACTGAAAGTAAGCAGTTGATATGGGTACTGAAAGTAAGCAGCAAGGTGGTGTTTTGATCAAAGGAAAGGATTCGGTTTTAGGGGCCTTGTATCATAAATTTGTTCATCATCGACCTCTAATGATCATATTACGTGTTTAAAATGTATCAAGGCTATTTCTAACACTCGACTTGCCACACCGTCTAGTCCTTTTCAAGACATAGAACACTTGTTCTATTTAGGCTAATTCCTCCTTTCGAAGTATCTTAGCCTTATGTGCATCCACCTGATCAATCATTTCCGATCAACCAAGTGGTGTTTTAAAGAGGTTGAACTCTACAGAAAAGCTTTGCTCTTTCGAGCCTCCACTTAACGACGTATGTTCACGAACCCCATGGAAGAGCTTTGCTCTTTCGAGCCTCCACTCAACCAATAGTGTTCTAACCTAATATATGGCACATAGAACAAGTTTAAACACAATAGAGGCACTAAGAGAAGGGTCTAAAACATGTTTTGATACAAGCACACCCCTTCAACCGAATGAAGGGTTTAGCTACGAATATCCATGGAAGAGGACATCATAGCTAAGTGCTTGAAAAGTAAAGGTTTTGAAAGACAGGAAAGTAAAGGTTTTCGAAAGTAAAACTCAAGAACAAAGTTGGAGCTTTTGATTCAAAGTAAAGTGTTTTACAAGGATTGTAGTGAGATTTTCTACCAAAGTTACAAGTGATAAGAGGACTAGAACATGAAACTAAAACTTGTAACTTTGGCACCAAAAATGGGACATTGATTCACGGAGGAGGAGATGTAGTATTTATAGGCAAGGAGGAGGAGAAGATGTGGAGGAGAGGCCAACACATGTCAAGAGGGGGAGGAGGGCTTCAAAAGCCGCCGCCCATGTGTCATCTCCCCATGGAAGCCGCCGGTGGTGAGGTGGAGGAGGAGAAGAAGTGAGTGGAATGAGATCTTTTGCTCCAAAAAGCCATCGGAGCACATGCCTTGCACATGGGTGGCTTGACTTTGCATTCACTTGATTTCTTGATCTTTGTTGAGGTTTGGAACAAGTCATTGAGACATGTTTGAGTGATTCCACGTTGGGTTCATGAAGGTTGTAAAGCCGGAATCTGGTCGTAGTCTGGAATGACTTGTAATCCATTTTTAGCTTTAAGAACTCATTTTTAGCTCGTTTCATCTCTAATCCTTGAAATAGCCTGTAGAACAAAAGTGAAACTAACAAGTAAAAGTTGTTAAGACAAAGCGTCTAAATTGGTGGGTTTAACTGTCTTAATGAATCATATAAATATGGTCCATCAGATCACCCCACACTTATACTTGTTCGTCCCGAACAATGCTATTTAAAAGATAGGCACACACAATCCAAGTAAAAACTCTTAAATAGGAAAGTGAGAATGTGGGACTAGATTTATCCTATTCATGCAATACTTATTTGTTACCAATCTAAACCGTGTAAATACTTAGAAGAAACTTGATACTTGTACCTTCGAGCTGAGATGCAAATTAATTCGGATGATTCGGGAGATAGCCCTTTTCAGGCTCCTGGACTGCATTCTTTGGACCGACTCGCACTATATGGTTATCTTGTAGCTTTCTCTAGCACATGATTTGGTTCGGGTTTCACTGAGTTGAGCTCTTTGATTTTCTTTTGATGAGGGACAGCTTTTGAAGTGATTTGGCCTTCGGCCTTTGATTTTGAATTGGAGCTTCTTCACTTTTGTTTCGGTTAAAACCTTCACAGAATTTGGCCTTCGGCCTTTGATTTGCTTCTTCGAGCTTTGCTTCTTTGTGACTTGCTTGTCCATTTTCTCAATCTTTTGGGAGGTCCAATCATCGCCCGAGAGCATATGGAAATACCTCCCCGCTCTTTCTCATCCTCGCCGTTTCGCGCGGGTCAAGATGAGGGTCGCTCATCTATTTTCTCGGCTACTAGGACTAGAGATAGGACGGTTTGATTCCCGTCCCGCCTCTTGCATAAACGCTGCACGGCGGAGATGACTTCAATCTTCAATGAAACCCGAAGTGCAGCCTCCACTGACTTCGTAAACCATATAGCGAAATTCAGTCCCTTGAGTGCTTGCCAAGCCTCTCTAGGGCGGTTTATATCAACTCCACATCCCCTGTATATCTCAGCACAAAGGAACAAATGAGAGTTACATCCTAAGTTTTTATGCAGTTGAGATTTCACAAGGTAAATGCATGAATTTAGATCTATCTTTTTCACATTCTCAAGTTCATATTTTCTAAAAGATAATATTAAGGGAAAAGGAAAAGAAAAAACATGTTAACTAACTATGTACAAAGTCAGTTCTCACCCCACACTTTTGAACGAAGGCGTGCCTCTCGGCATAACTTAGTTCAAAAGCCGATTGCAAGCAAATATTTACAAGAAAGGAAATGGGTGAGTACGACTTAAGGCAAAAAACTAAATGACATAAAATAAAATGACTGAAAATAAGATAGATGTCGGGATACCTCCCGACCAGTGCCTTTGTTTAACGTCGTTGGCTCGACGATACCTAACTTAAGAGGGATCTGGGTCCCATGGACGGCTTAGGTCAAATTTCTGTGCAGCGCCTACCTTTATTCTTGCCTTGACTTTCCCCGAGTTCTTGTGGGATGATGTGCTCGAAACAGGACTCCATTGATCGGGCGGATTTGCCTTCACATTCCTCCGAGAAGGTGAAGATCTTTTGACCATATTTGTTGGTCCTTTGAGCCGTGCTCTTGTGTTTCTCCATCCGGGTTTGCATTCCACCGGGCCATGTCTTGGTCGCTTTTTTATGTATGACCGGTTGGCATCCTCGCGAGTTTGGAAGTTCAGAATCTTGCCATCAAACATAGGCAACATCAAGCTTGTTCCCATGTTATGCTTCTTCCTTGGGGAAGGGATGAATGGTCGTCTTGGAACAAGTGAGTTTTCAGGGCCGCCTTGTTGCGTTGTGGTGAGTGAGCGCTCCATCATTAGCTTTTCTTGCCCTTGTTCTGCCTCCAACTCCCCTTGCACCGCATCATTATTGACTACATGCTCTTCGGTGGCTATGATCTGCATAAAACATAAAGGGTTAAGTTTGGGTTTCTCGGCCATGAGGACCGGGCTTTTCTCGACCAGCCCGTCCGTGAGGACCGGGGCTGTCTTGGCTAGCTCGCCAATGAGGACCGGGACTTCAGTTGGGTCGGCTGTGAGGACTGTGTAAGACTCGGCTGGTTCGGCAATGAGGTCCGGGTATATCTCGGGCAACTCGTCAGTTAGGACCGGGACTGCCGTGATTTTCTCGGTCAGTTCGACATTGAGGACTGGGACTTCCTCTTCTGCCATCTCGGTAGTGAGTTCCCATGAAAGCTTTTCCTCGTCCCACACTGGATCGGTTTCTGGCTCTAGGTCTTCTGATGGCTCGGGAGTGATCTCCCATGTAGGCTCTTCCTCGTCCCACACTGGATCGGTTTCTGGCTCTAGGTCTTCTGATGGCTCGGGAGTGATCTCCCATGTAGGCTCTTCCTCGTCCCACACTGGATCGGCTTCTACTGTTGGCGCCTTATCATCAGTTTGGGGCATCAGCCCTCTTTTTGAGCTCTCTGCCATATCATCTATCAATTTCCACAGTTTAGACATGGTTAAATTCATCACAGAACCTCCTGCCGCAACATCAAGTATATTCCGGTCATGTGGCATCATCCCACCGAGAAACCTCTGAAGAAGATTAAAGTTCGTGAATCCATGGTGCGGGCAGCTCGTCACAATGGAATCGAAGTACGATAAGTACTCGTCCAATGTTTCGTCCCGGGATTGCTTAAGGGTGATGATCTTCTCACGGACTTCAAGTCGAAAGGATGGCGGGGCTCTTTGACAGGGATCGGTGCGATAATTTGACAGGGAAAACTCTTTTAGATATTTGGCTCGTAGATCCCCATAATAGCCTTCATAATCTGCATATGATGAGTAATACCAAGATAGTGCAGAATCAGTTAAGGAAAACTCAAAACATTTTAACTTAAACCCCTCTAAGGACTCGTCCTCAGGCTTCATGCGGCCGCAGATGTAGTGAAATATTTGTACATGTTCCACAGGGTCCTCTCCGATGGCACCTCCAAACTGGGGGAGATACCGAATCATCCATGCATACATAGTGGATAGTGCAATGAAAAATAAACGAAAGGGAAAGAAAAAGAACAACTAATCCGTTTGCTAATTCCCCGGCAATGGCGCCAATTTTGACAGAGCACGTCGTTGAGTGCTAAGCAAGATAAATTTATAAGTTCGCTACTCGTAACTCTACTATTGGATAGTAAAGAGGTAAGTAGGGGTCGAACCCAAGGGAATTAGTGGATAGTAGTTCTTTGAGGATTTGTACAGAAAGGGAGTGTGATTTGGGGTTGATTGTGATTTTAGTGCTGAAAGTAAGTGGGTTGGTTGTGGTTTTAGTGCTGAAAGTAAGTGCTTGAAGGACAAGACTTACGAAAAGTAAATGCTTGAAGGACAAGACTTACGAAAAGTAAATGCTTGAAGGACAAGACTTGCGGAAAGTAAGCAGTTGATATGTGACTGAAAGTAAGCAGTTGATATGGGTACTGAAAGTAAGCAGTTCATATGGGTACTGAAAGTAAGCAGTTGATATGGGTACTGAAAGTAAGCAGCAAGGTGGTGTTTTGATCAAAGGAAAGGATTCGGTTTTAGGGGCCTTGTATCATAAATTTGTTCATCATCGACCTCTAATGATCATATTACGTGTTTAAAATGTATCAAGGCTATTTCTAACACTCGACTTGCCACACCGTCTAGTCCTTTTCAAGACATAGAACACTTGTTCTATTTAGGCTAATTCCTCCTTTCGAAGTATCTTAGCCTTATGTGCATCCACCTGATCAATCATTTCCGATCAACCAAGTGGTGTTTTAAAGAGGTTGAACTCTACAGAAAAGCTTTGCTCTTTCGAGCCTCCACTTAACGACGTATGTTCACGAACCCCATGGAAGAGCTTTGCTCTTTCGAGCCTCCACTCAACCAATAGTGTTCTAACCTAATATATGGCACATAGAACAAGTTTAAACACAATAGAGGCACTAAGAGAAGGGTCTAAAACATGTTTTGATACAAGCACACCCCTTCAACCGAATGAAGGGTTTAGCTACGAATATCCATGGAAGAGGACATCATAGCTAAGTGCTTGAAAAGTAAAGGTTTTGAAAGACAGGAAAGTAAAGGTTTTCGAAAGTAAAACTCAAGAACAAAGTTGGAGCTTTTGATTCAAAGTAAAGTGTTTTACAAGGATTGTAGTGAGATTTTCTACCAAAGTTACAAGTGATAAGAGGACTAGAACATGAAACTAAAACTTGTAACTTTGGCACCAAAAATGGGACATTGATTCACGGAGGAGGAGATGTAGTATTTATAGGCAAGGAGGAGGAGAAGATGTGGAGGAGAGGCCAACACATGTCAAGAGGGGGAGGAGGGCTTCAAAAGCCGCCGCCCATGTGTCATCTCCCCATGGAAGCCGCCGGTGGTGAGGTGGAGGAGGAGAAGAAGTGAGTGGAATGAGATCTTTTGCTCCAAAAAGCCATCGGAGCACATGCCTTGCACATGGGTGGCTTGACTTTGCATTCACTTGATTTCTTGATCTTTGTTGAGGTTTGGAACAAGTCATTGGGACATGTTTGAGTGATTCCACGTTGGGTTCATGAAGGTTGTAAAGCCGGAATCTGGTCGTAGTCTGGAATGACTTGTAATCCATTTTTAGCTTTAAGAACTCATTTTTAGCTCGTTTCATCTCTAATCCTTGAAATAGCCTGTAGAACAAAAGTGAAACTAACAAGTAAAAGTTGTTAAGACAAAGCGTCTAAATTGGTGGGTTTAACTGTCTTAATGAATCATATAAATATGGTCCATCAGATCACCCCACACTTATACTTGTTCGTCCCGAACAATGCTATTTAAAAGATAGGCACACACAATCCAAGTAAAAACTCTTAAATAGGAAAGTGAGAATGTGGGACTAGATTTATCCTATTCATGCAATACTTATTTGTTACCAATCTAAACCGTGTAAATACTTAGAAGAAACTTGATACTTGTACCTTCGAGCTGAGATGCAAATTAATTCGGATGATTCGGGAGATAGCCCTTTTCAGGCTCCTGGACTGCATTCTTTGGACCGACTCGCACTATATGGTTATCTTGTAGCTTTCTCTAGCACATGATTTGGTTCGGGTTTCACTGAGTTGAGCTCTTTGATTTTCTTTTGATGAGGGACAGCTTTTGAAGTGATTTGGCCTTCGGCCTTTGATTTTGAATTGGAGCTTCTTCACTTTTGTTTCGGTTAAAACCTTCACAGAATTTGGCCTTCGGCCTTTGATTTGCTTCTTCGAGCTTTGCTTCTTTGTGACTTGCTTGTCCATTTTCTCAATCTTTTGGGAGGTCCAATCATCGCCCGAGAGCATATGGAAATACCTCCCCGCTCTTTCTCATCCTCGCCGTTTCGCGCGGGTCAAGATGAGGGTCGCTCATCTATTTTCTCGGCTACTAGGACTAGAGATAGGACGGTTTGATTCCCGTCCCGCCTCTTGCATAAACGCTGCACGGCGGAGATGACTTCAATCTTCAATGAAACCCGAAGTGCAGCCTCCACTGACTTCGTAAACCATATAGCGAAATTCAGTCCCTTGAGTGCTTGCCAAGCCTCTCTAGGGCGGTTTATATCAACTCCACATCCCCTGTATATCTCAGCACAAAGGAACAAATGAGAGTTACATCCTAAGTTTTTATGCAGTTGAGATTTCACAAGGTAAATGCATGAATTTAGATCTATCTTTTTCACATTCTCAAGTTCATATTTTCTAAAAGATAATATTAAGGGAAAAGGAAAAGAAAAAGAAAAAACATGTTAACTAACTATGTACAAAGTCAGTTCTCACCCCACACTTTTGAACGAAGGCGTGCCTCTCGGCATAACTTAGTTCAAAAGCCGATTGCAAGCAAATATTTACAAGAAAGGAAATGGGTGAGTACGACTTAAGGCAAAAAACTAAATGACATAAAATAAAATGACTGAAAATAAGATAGATGTCGGGATACCTCCCGACCAGTGCCTTTGTTTAACGTCGTTGGCTCGACGATACCTAACTTAAGAGGGATCTGGGTCCCATGGACGGCTTAGGTCAAATTTCTGTGCAGCGCCTACCTTTATTCTTGCCTTGACTTTCCCCGAGTTCTTGTGGGATGATGTGCTCGAAACAGGACTCCATTGATCGGGCGGATTTGCCTTCACATTCCTCCGAGAAGGTGAAGATCTTTTGACCATATTTGTTGGTCCTTTGAGCCGTGCTCTTGTGTTTCTCCATCCGGGTTTGCATTCCACCGGGCCATGTCTTGGTCGCTTTTTTATGTATGACCGGTTGGCATCCTCGCGAGTTTGGAAGTTCAGAATCTTGCCATCAAACATAGGCAACATCAAGCTTGTTCCCATGTTATGCTTCTTCCTTGGGGAAGGGATGAATGGTCGTCTTGGAACAAGTGAGTTTTCAGGGCCGCCTTGTTGCGTTGTGGTGAGTGAGCGCTCCATCATTAGCTTTTCTTGCCCTTGTTCTGCCTCCAACTCCCCTTGCACCGCATCATTATTGACTACATGCTCTTCGGTGGCTATGATCTGCATAAAACATAAAGGGTTAAGTTTGGGTTTCTCGGCCATGAGGACCGGGCTTTTCTCGACCAGCCCGTCCGTGAGGACCGGGGCTGTCTTGGCTAGCTCGCCAATGAGGACCGGGACTTCAGTTGGGTCGGCTGTGAGGACTGTGTAAGACTCGGCTGGTTCGGCAATGAGGTCCGGGTATATCTCGGGCAACTCGTCAGTTAGGACCGGGACTGCCGTGATTTTCTCGGTCAGTTCGACATTGAGGACTGGGACTTCCTCTTCTGCCATCTCGGTAGTGAGTTCCCATGAAAGCTTTTCCTCGTCCCACACTGGATCGGTTTCTGGCTCTAGGTCTTCTGATGGCTCGGGAGTGATCTCCCATGTAGGCTCTTCCTCGTCCCACACTGGATCGGTTTCTGGCTCTAGGTCTTCTGATGGCTCGGGAGTGATCTCCCATGTAGGCTCTTCCTCGTCCCACACTGGATCGGCTTCTACTGTTGGCGCCTTATCATCAGTTTGGGGCATCAGCCCTCTTTTTGAGCTCTCTGCCATATCATCTATCAATTTCCACAGTTTAGACATGGTTAAATTCATCACAGAACCTCCTGCCGCAACATCAAGTATATTCCGGTCATGTGGCATCATCCCACCGAGAAACCTCTGAAGAAGATTAAAGTTCGTGAATCCATGGTGCGGGCAGCTCGTCACAATGGAATCGAAGTACGATAAGTACTCGTCCAATGTTTCGTCCCGGGATTGCGTAAGGGTGATGATCTTCTCACGGACTTCAAGTCGAAAGGATGGCGGGGCTCTTTGACAGGGATCGGTGCGATAATTTGACAGGGAAAACTCTTTTAGATATTTGGCTCGTAGATCCCCATAATAGCCTTCATAATCTGCATATGATGAGTAATACCAAGATAGTGCAGAATCAGTTAAGGAAAACTCAAAACATTTTAACTTAAACCCCTCTAAGGACTCGTCCTCAGGCTTCATGCGGCCGCAGATGTAGTGAAATATTTGTACATGTTCCACAGGGTCCTCTCCGATGGCACCTCCAAACTGGGGGAGATACCGAATCATCCATGCATACATAGTGGATAGTGCAATGAAAAATAAACGAAAGGGAAAGAAAAAGAACAACTAATCCGTTTGCTAATTCCCCGGCAATGGCGCCAATTTTGACAGAGCACGTCGTTGAGTGCTAAGCAAGATAAATTTATAAGTTCGCTACTCGTAACTCTACTATTGGATAGTAAAGAGGTAAGTAGGGGTCGAACCCAAGGGAATTAGTGGATAGTAGTTCTTTGAGGATTTGTACAGAAAGGGAGTGTGATTTGGGGTTGATTGTGATTTTAGTGCTGAAAGTAAGTGGGTTGGTTGTGGTTTTAGTGCTGAAAGTAAGTGCTTGAAGGACAAGACTTACGAAAAGTAAATGCTTGAAGGACAAGACTTACGAAAAGTAAATGCTTGAAGGACAAGACTTACGAAAAGTAAATGCTTGAAGGACAAGACTTGCGGAAAGTAAGCAGTTGATATGTGACTGAAAGTAAGCAGTTGATATGGGTACTGAAAGTAAGCAGTTCATATGGGTACTGAAAGTAAGCAGTTGATATGGGTACTGAAAGTAAGCAGCAAGGTGGTGTTTTGATCAAAGGAAAGGATTCGGTTTTAGGGGCCTTGTATCATAAATTTGTTCATCATCGACCTCTAATGATCATATTACGTGTTTAAAATGTATCAAGGCTATTTCTAACACTCGACTTGCCACACCGTCTAGTCCTTTTCAAGACATAGAACACTTGTTCTATTTAGGCTAATTCCTCCTTTCGAAGTATCTTAGCCTTATGTGCATCCACCTGATCAATCATTTCCGATCAACCAAGTGGTGTTTTAAAGAGGTTGAACTCTACAGAAAAGCTTTGCTCTTTCGAGCCTCCACTTAACGACGTATGTTCACGAACCCCATGGAAGAGCTTTGCTCTTTCGAGCCTCCACTCAACCAATAGTGTTCTAACCTAATATATGGCACATAGAACAAGTTTAAACACAATAGAGGCACTAAGAGAAGGGTCTAAAACATGTTTTGATACAAGCACACCCCTTCAACCGAATGAAGGGTTTAGCTACGAATATCCATGGAAGAGGACATCATAGCTAAGTGCTTGAAAAGTAAAGGTTTTGAAAGACAGGAAAGTAAAGGTTTTCGAAAGTAAAACTCAAGAACAAAGTTGGAGCTTTTGATTCAAAGTAAAGTGTTTTACAAGGATTGTAGTGAGATTTTCTACCAAAGTTACAAGTGATCAAAGGACTAGAACATGAAACTAAAACTTGTAACTTTGGCACCAAAAATGGGACATTGATTCACGGAGGAGGAGATGTAGTATTTATAGGCAAGGAGGAGGAGAAGATGTGGAGGAGAGGCCAACACATGTCAAGAGGGGGAGGAGGGCTTCAAAAGCCGCCGCCCATGTGTCATCTCCCCATGGAAGCCGCCGGTGGTGAGGTGGAGGAGGAGAAGAAGTGAGTGGAATGAGATCTTTTGCTCCAAAAAGCCATCGGAGCACATGCCTTGCACATGGGTGGCTTGACTTTGCATTCACTTGATTTCTTGATCTTTGTTGAGGTTTGGAACAAGTCATTTGGACATGTTTGAGTGATTCCACGTTGGGTTCATGAAGGTTGTAAAGCCGGAATCTGGTCGTAGTCTGGAATGACTTGTAATCCATTTTTAGCCTTAAGAACTCATTTTTAGCTCGTTTCATCTCTAATCCTTGAAATAGCCTGTAGAACAAAAGTGAAACTAACAAGTAAAAGTTGTTAAGACAAAGCGTCTAATTTGGTGGGTTTAACTGTCTTAATGAATCATATAAATATGGTCCATCAGGAACTCACGGATGCAGATGCTCACCACAAAAATCGAGGATTTGAAAATGAAGGAGGAAGAGACAATTGCTGAGTTCAACACTAGAGTCCTAGATCTCTCAAATGAAGCTGCGGCACTGGGAAAACCTATCGAGGAAGAGAGACTGGCTGGCTAAGTCCTGAGATCCTTGCCCCAAAGATTTGCTATGAAGGTGACTGCCATTGAGGAAATGCAAGACATAACCGAGATGAAGCTTGACGAGCTCATGGGGTCACTAAGGACATATGAGATGAATTTTCCAGATCACTTTCAAAGAACAAGAGTAAAATGTGTTGCACTGAAGGCTGATGTAATTGAAGAGTAGAACAGTTTCGAGGGCGTGTCTGAACAGCTCGCCATAATAGCCAAAAACCTTGAAAGGATTGTGAAAAGGCTGAATAGACGAGGACCTACTCAGGAACAGCAATCCACGTCTAACTCGCAGAGTCGAAGAGGAGAAAACTCTCAGAGGAGAAATGAGCCTGGAGAGAACAACAATGAGTTCAAGGGTGATAAAGGCAAATTAACCCAGTGTAGGGAGTGTAAAGGCTTAGGCCACTTTCAAGCTGAGAGTGCCAATACTCCCAAGAAAAAGAAGGCTTGTACTGTTAGCTGGAGCAATAGTGATTCGGAGGAGGATGACTCGAACGACTTCGTTGCATTCACCAGCGCTACTGCTCGTAGAGTTGAAAAACGAGACATATCTTGTTCCGGGACGATGCTAGAACAGTTTGCTGACCACTCCAGCAGCAGTGATGATGAAGAAATCACAAATGAATGCAAGATCGAAAATTATACGACTCTTTATGAGAAGTGCGAGGAAGTGATAGATCTGAACATCAGACTTAGCTTCAACGTGACAAGCCTGAAGGAGGAGAAAGAAAAGCTAAGGGAAAGAGCTGATGTCCTGATAAAAGAAAAGGCAGAACTCATTGGAGTTGTCTTGTCGTTAAGGATGCAAATGGAGAAAGATAGAGACATGCAGGATAGAGACATGTAAGAACTGAAGAAAAGACATGCTGCCATGAGCCGAAGAGAGATATGTCTTCTAGAAGAAGTCATGTCCTTAAAATTACAAATTGAAATGGAGAAGGACGACCACACGGCAGTACTAGACAAGCTGAATCTGTTCAAGAAATCAGTGAAGATGCTAAACTCTGGATCAAAAGACATAGATACGATTCTGAAGTCCTAGAGAATGAGTGGAGGGCGTAGAGGCATTGGCTACACTGATGGGAGCGGTTCAGGAAAGATTAAGTTTGTCAAAGCTGAACAGCCGGTGATCAGAGAGATGAACAGGTTCCCTCTGACCAACATGATGAGTTCAAACGGAGAATGGAGAAGAGACTCAAGAACCTGTATGTACTATCACAACAAGGGGCATATCAAGCCAAAGTGTCTCGAGTTCATGGCTGTGTGCAGAAAGTTGTAGCAGGGAACTACTCCAAGGATGACACGAGAATGGAGAGTGAAGTAAAAAGAGGAAGTGTGCCTCGTCGTATCCTGCTCAACCAGTGACATGAAGAAAAGTCGCCGACACGTCGATAGTGGATGCACTGCTCATATGACAGAAGAGAGCAAGGTGATCGACGGTGGGACGTTGAAGGTTACGGGTCTACCCGAGCTCAAGAGGCTGACTTTTGCTGATGGATTGAAGGCGAAAGATATAAGCTTTAGAGATGGAAGTCCCCACTTAAAGATCACACATGACTCTCATCAAGTGCTCAACAAGAATGGAAAATCTCTGATAGAGGAAACCAGTTATTTACTGACCCGTGGTCGAACAATTGTTGAGACACCATGGTCCAAAAGACTCACAGTATGTGTCACTGACCATGGCTATGTTCGAGGGGGAGTAGACAAGATTCCAGATGCCGAGGAGAACAAGCTGGTCTATTTGAACCCTCCTTGCCTATTTTGTGGCAAAAAGGGGAAGCGTGATCTCTGAAGTCTAGACAGCTAGATTGGATGGTTTTGCCAAAATTGCCAAGGGGGAGATTGTTGTTCCTATGTGTTATGGGTTTTTCCAAAACGACTTCAGAGTGTTCAAGCTAGAAGTCAAGGAGTTGTTCAAGTGAAGTTTGAATTCATGCGCTGCACAGAACTGACGGGAGGAAGTTTCCTAATTCAAGAGTTTCCAATATTCAAGTATATCGACCATAAAGATCTGAGGCGGTTCGAGTATATGGAAGCATATTGAAGAATATTGAAGATACTTGAAGATATTATGAAGAAGATACTCACATGCTTATCAAGAAAGCAGATTTGGAAGTTAAAGAATATTTAGGAAATATTCCTAAATATTTGGAGATAGAGTATCTTGGTGGTTAAGATATTCTTAACCGAATAGGAAACCCAGCCAAGTATCCTATAAATACGAGGCTAGGGTTTTCCATTCTGCATCGCTGTTGGAGAAGTTATACACGCCCATATTCTACAGAGGAGGAGGAGGAACGATCAGCCGAAGCTTTTCATATCTGAAAGTTAAGGCGAGCCAGTCTGTTCAGGTGTGCTGTTCAGCTTTGACAAACTTAATATTTCCTGAACTGCTCCCATCAGTGTAGCCAATGCCTCTACGTCCTCCACTCATTCTCTAGGACTTCAGAATCGTATCTATGTCTTTTGATCCAAAGTTTAGCATCTTCACTGATTTCTTGAACTAATTCAGCTCGTCTAGTACTGCCGCGTGGTTGTCCTTCTCCATCTCAATTTGTAATTTCAAGGACTTGACTTCTTCTAGAAGACATATCTCTCTTCGGCTCATGGCAGCATGTCTTTTCTTCAGTTCTACCATGTCTCTATCCTGCATGTCTCTGTCTTTCTCCATCAGCATCCTTAACGACGAGACAACTCCGATGAGTTCTGCCTTTTCTTTGATCTGCCGAGGAGAACAAGCTGGTCTATTTGAACCCTCCTTACCTATTTTGTGGCAAAAAGGGGGGAGTGTGATCTCTGAAGTCTAGTGAGCTATATTGGATGGCTTTGCCAAAAATGGCAAGGGGGAGATTGTTGTTCTTATGTGAAATTATATCCCCTATTCAAGCAAGTGTTCTAGGTCGTGTGTCGACAGACCTTGAACTCCCTCCACAACAGTTCAACAAACAGATCAAACAGAACAGTAAAACAGGAGCACGCACAGGTTGATAACCCAGTTCGGCCAGGCCTACTCTGGGGGGTTTCCCACACCCGGAAAAGGGACAACAAATCTTTATTACGAGTATAGAGCTTTCACGTGGACTTACACTTACACCTTGTAATTGCCTAGCCTCTATTCCTCCGTCTCTCAGATTTGCAACCAAGGTTCGTCGCAACTCCCCTTGATCCCCTTCGTCCAGACTCTCTGTCCGAACGTACTCGATCTTCTCCTGAAGCTCGGTCGCTTTCTCTCGAAAGCAGGTTGTTCTGTTTGTGCACTGAACGTGATTACCTCTGGTCAGTCTGAATGGCACGTATCAGACTGAGCACACACCGATGTATTTCCAGTGGGGAAAGTACAAACGGCCGTCGCTTTCTTCTTCTCCAATCAGTAGGGTTTCTCGTGTATGTTTGATCTTGAAAGCGATGCAGAATGAGGGCGCCTCAGCAATGTATTTATATGCTTCGGACGAAACCCTAAACTGCACAAGATAATCCCATCAAATATTCAGGAGATACTCCTAGATATTTGATGTATATCTTATCCAATCGGATGGAAGAATATACGAAGACGTCTTCATTCCCAAGCAAGTAACGCCGTCTTCAATGCGCATATTCATTCGAATATCTTGTTCGAATAAGTCGCACGCCATCTTTAACTTGACGAAATCTTCGTTGCCAATATCTTCCGGAAAATATCCTTGCGTCTGCTCCACGCTGTACATGAGTGCTAGGATATGTTCGAACTCCCCCTGAACTCCTGCTCGAACTGTCTAACCACGTTTTGCCAAACACATGCCACTCAAGGGAACATCAATCTCCCCCTTGGCATTTTGGCAAAACCAAATCTACTAGATAACTAGATCTATTTAACTATCTAGGCAGTCGACAACCTTGAGGGAACAAAAAAATGTCACCACCTCAAAATACTCCCCCTTTTTGCCACAAACTGGCAAGGGGTCCGATCTAGTTCGAACAGCAAATCAAACTGTGCCAGAACAAGCACAAAATAGCTAAAGTTTTAAACGAAAACTGAGTTCAGAGAGTTTGAAGACAGTGGACCTTTAATCAGAAGCTTCAGCAGAGGCAGTAGCTTCTGATTCATCATCACTGGGGTAGCTGAGTGCACGAGCAAGCCTGTTGATCCGGCGGCGCTGTTCCTTGTCCGCAGCAATGATGGCATTAAGATCTCGGAGCAACTTGTTTCGCTCATCTCGGCCCATTCTGGCTCCCCCTCGACTGGACTTCGCCACATCGTTTCCTTTCTCCTTGAGATCGTTCACGTGACGCCCTTTAAACAACTTGTGGTCAACGATGAACTTGCTGGGAGCCTTTGAGAGTTGGTCAGGCGAAGCCTTCAAATCAGGAGCTTGATGGATGATCAGCTCGTATATCAGAGACGGGAAGCAAATCTGATGCAGAGATCTCGTCGAATTGGCATGTTCAGCAATCTGATTGAACATCACTCTGCCTAGGTTGAACCTCAGCTTAGTCCCTATCTGATAAAGCAGATGAGCCATGTCCTTGTTGACCGTTGAGCGATGAGTAGACGGCCTCCAGTTGAAAACAGCAATGAAAAACAGCATTGAATAGAATGTAGAAAGATCTGCTGTATGCACAACTGACTCAGGCCTCCACTGAACAGAGCCTGCAGTGATGGTGCTTACTATCTTCTCAAAGCTGGATTCTTC
Source organism: Rhodiola chrysanthemifolia (assembly GCA_033675395.1). Classification (NCBI taxonomy): domain Eukaryota; kingdom Viridiplantae; phylum Streptophyta; class Magnoliopsida; order Saxifragales; family Crassulaceae; genus Rhodiola; species Rhodiola chrysanthemifolia. Next base: position 13,583,961 of record CM066208.1, on the reverse strand, counting down.
TTCATCAACTGCTGGGTCGTCCATTGCGAAGAATACATTGATCAGCTCAGGATCAATCTTGATCCTTCTTCCCCTTACACAGAAAACCCCATAATCTGCCTCACCAATGGCCCCAAACTTTGGAGGCAAGTTTGCCATGGCCTCACGCACCAGCTGTTCGTTGAACGGCTTGCATCTGTCCAACGTCCAGAACAGATCCGACTCTTTAAGCACCTTAATCACTTCCTTCCCTTTGTAACTGGACTCCTCCAGCAACCTCTCAGGAATGATCTTTCTTTTCAGCACACAGTTCCACTTGTTGTATGCATCACGACTGACGAACCAGATGCCTTTCTTGACCAATCCCACTGGGACAGAATCAGCTTCAGGAGATGGAACTTCACATCTTCCAGCATCCACTGAAACAGGGACAGGAGCTTCACGTTTTCTCTTCTTAGATGAATCAGCTCCCCCTGCCAGGTTGCCCTCCTTTGCAAACTCTTGGACTGTTCCCTTGGCAGATTTTTCAAACGCCACCTTCTTCTTTCCCTTGTCCTTCTTTTGCCTTTTGAGAGAGATAAGAGGAGCAATATCTTGGTCATCATCTGGCAGTGTACCCTCCTTGGGAACTGGCTTCGTAAAATCCTCACGAACTGATGTACCAACATCCTCCATGTGATCACGAAGAAGATCATCTTGAGCAACAGCTGGGACAAGCACAGTCTCCTCAACAACACCTGGAACTGAAGAACCACCTGACACCACTCCTGACAGAGCACCAAAAACCTCTTTTTGCAGATTTTCAGCACAATCATCAATATCTTTGAACACACTGTCCAGATCTTCATCTCCTTCCGCAACCTCAGGTTCTTTATCAATCACACCACCACCGTTTACTGAAAAAAACCGGCTTCATACTCACAGTCTCAGCAACTTCTCCTTCTGAGACTCCAATCTCCTCAGCCGAGCCAACAACAGGAGCATCTTCCATTACCAACTTCCTCATACTCTTCTTTCCCTCATTGGAAATATCAGAGACCCTCCTTCTGATAGAGCTGATCTTTGCCAGGCATTGTCTGGGAGAGGCAGCTCGGCGAGTTACCTTCTTTCTTTGAAATCCTCCTGGGCGAACGTACCCGGAAGCTTGAATTTTCGCCTTCCACACATCTGAAATACCAGACCCTCTTGTCTCTGACAGCCTGGGTTCCATTTCTTTAACACACTTAGAGACATCATCACCCTTTTTACTAGTATCACAAGACACAACCTTGCCCTTGTCAACACAAATCTCAGCCCTCCTGGCTTCATCACTACCAGCAGATTTTACCGCCTCCCCAATACTCACATTCACAACTTCTTTCAACACAATATTTTCAACTGTCGGAATACTTGCAGAAGTTGAAGGTATAGATGAAAATACCTCCGATTGGGGACAAGCTTGAGTTGAACAAGGGACGAAAGAGACGCCCGCGGTCGTGTGAAGCTCCTCACTGGCAGTTCCTTCGCCAATCTTCTTGGTATCGCCCAAGACTTTAGAATCAGGGAGAAAAGGTGCCGTCTTTTTCTCCTTCGGAGCTTTCGTCTTTGGAATTTGGGGTTTTGCCGTCAGAGACTTTGAGGATTGCATGCTCTTCTTCTCAGCGGATTTGACGCCGGACCTTGCAGATTTCCTGGTGTTCACCATCGTCGTTTGGAGAGGGCAGTCGAGAGAGTGTTCGCCGTTCTAGGGTTTGAGACAGGAGAGAAAATACGCTGAGCAGTTGTGGTTTGAAAATAAAAGTCTTTTCTGCCTCTTCAACTTCCCAAAAAGAGCCAAGTCGCTTTCCAAAATAGAAACGGCGTAAATCAAATCTTTCAGAATAAATATTTGACTTTTGAGAATTGTGCCAGCTGTTCCAGCTCACGATCTTCGGTGGTCAGTCCAACTGATGTAGCTGGGGATTCGCCTTTGACTGACCACTGCCTGGAACACTTAGTTTATGAAACCACGCAGACCCAAGGAGGATCTGAGTGTTCCAAACTGTTGAATCTTATTCAATTTCTCATCCAGTAGAATGACATTCATTCGTGGAAACAGTTCGAACTCCATTTTCAGCTGTGTTATCTTCTGTTCGAATTCCTTCTGTAACTGTGACACCCTTTGATCCAGCAGTCTCCTGGTACTCTTGCCATCATGGATTTGTGCGGTTCTCCTATCTGACCTTGTGTGCAGGGTCTTATTCACTCCCCCTCGCATAACCCGATGTATGGCTTCTAGAGTAGTCCGTGGCTTGTCAAAACTTTCGACTCCCGTGCTGATGGTGTAACAGTTATTTGCCATCCTTTTGCCTTTCATCACAGAATCTCCATTCTCGTCTAGAACGAAGCATGAGTCACTAGAGAATGACACATAGTGTCCATTGTCACACAGTTGACTGATGCTAATAAGATTCATTGTCAGACCTTCAACCAGGAGGGTGTCCTCGAGTGCAGGGAGATCCGGAACCTTCAATGTCCCACAGCCGATCACCTGACTCTTCCTACCATCCGCGAAGGTGACAAACCGCATCTGCTCAACAGGTCTAATATGCGAGAGATATTCAGAGTTACATGTCATGTGAGCAGAGCATCCGCTGTCGAAGTACCAACTATGTTGCACTGTTTTTCTTGAGGAGCAACAGGCCACCATGCATACTGTCTGTTGTTCCTTTGGTACCCATACCTGTTTCTGTCGAGGTTTGATCTGTTGTTTATGCCCTCGACGTTCAGCAACAAACAGCCGACACTTGGATCTGATGTGACCATCCTGAAAGCAGTACCAGCATGTGCGCAAAACTTTCTTTTGATTGGAGGTGGAACTGGAGTGAGTTTTGCCAGTCCTGCCTTTGGCTTTGTCTTGGGACAGATCCACTTTCTGTCTAGGGTGCTTTCTCACCTTTTGTTCAGGCATCTGTTCCGACACTGGTTTTGTTTTAACAAACGTTGTACCTTTTGAACTGCCTTCTCCTGTGAACCCCAATCCTCTATGTCCAGACTCCATTCTCTGAGATCCGAGAATGTCATTTAAGTCTTTAGTGCCAGAGTTGAGCATTCTTACCGACTGTTTGAGGTGATTCAATTCCTCCTTGGTAGTTGAGTGCTCCATGCTTTTAGATTCTAGCTGAAGTTCCAGCTGTTCTACCCTTCTTAACTGGAACACTTCTTTGCGCTTCAGATCTGTGATGGTTTTTCTTAGACCCACCATGCCTACAGGATGAGTGTCACGGTCATTCTCCATTTCAACTTTCAGAGAGGAGACAGTACCTAAGAGCTCTGTTTTCTGAGCAAGGAGACACAGCCTTTCCTGTTTCATCTCAGCTAGACGAGTATTCAGAGAGTCTACCGTGCCTTCGAGCTCAACCTTCTGTGTAAGTAATATCTCAACCTCCTGCCAGACCTTGTCCTTATCCAGGGTGACGCTTGCAACTGTGTCATTCAGCTTTTTGTTAATCTTGATCAGAAGCAGCCACTTCTCATACAGATCCTTATATGTCTCACCCAGAGCCTCCTGCGTGAGTTCTTCACCATCACTGTCTGAGACATCTTCAGCCGGGAGTTCCAACAGAGGTAGAACAGGTTTACTGGTGCTGCTGTAACCATCCAGAGTGGAAGTAAAGGCCACAAAGTTGGTGGTTGTACCTCCTTTATCTTCGTCTGACTCACTATCGCTGAAGCTCGCGACCATTGCCTTCTTTTTTATGAGAGTATTCGCACATTGTGAAGCAATATGACCGAAACCTCTGCATTCATGACACTGAATTTCTTCCTTTCTTTTGTCAGAGGAGTCTTGCCTTGAGTCACTGGTCCTTGATCTGTCGGACTTCCAGTTTCGGAAACCAGTTGATGAAGACTGACCTTGTTCACGTCTATTTATCTTGCGCACCATTCTGCCGAAGTTTTGAGCCATCATGGCCAGTTGCTCAGTGGTGCAGCCAGCCTCCACTTTGTCTTCAGACAGTTCTGCTTTCAGGGCGATTCCCTTCATATCTCCGGTTTGGAATTTATGGTTAATCTCGTAAGTTCTGAGAGACCCCATCAGCTCGTCCAGTTTCAGTTTGGAGATGTCGTGCATTTCCTCAATAGCCGTGACTTTCATAGCAAATCGCGGAGGAAGTGATCTTAAGACTTTACTGGCCATCCTCTCTTCCTCAATCGGCTTTCCTAGAGCAGCAGCCTCGTTGGACAGTTCCAGAACTCTAGTGTTGTACTCAGAGATAGTTTCACTCTCGTTCATCTTCATCTCTTCAAACTTAGTAGTGACAATCTGCATTCTCGAGTTGCGAACTTTGTCCGTGCCTTCATATGCCGTTTGGAGAATATCCCACGCATCCTTTGCTACTTCACAGTTAATGATCAACTTCATGACGTTCTCATCTACAGCCGAGAAGATAGCATTCATCGCCTTTGAGTTTCCCATGGATGCTTTGTTCTCTTCTTCACTCCACAAGGTTTCTGGTTTCAGGATAGGTTCACCAGTTAGATTGTTCATCATAGGTTCAGTCCAGCCTCTCTGAACAGTCATCCATGCTTTCTCGTCAAGGGATTTCAGAAAGGATCGCATCATAGGTTTCCAGGTGGCATAGTTCGATCCTTCAAGCAACGGAGGTCTGGTGATGCTTTGTCCTTCTTTCAGAGGCATCTTGAACAGTTCAGGATCCCACTCAGTGTGTCGAGTGTTTGCTCTGATACCAATTGAAATTATATCCCCTGTTCAAGCAAGTGTTCTAGGTCGTGTGTCGACAGACCTTGAACTCCCTCCACAACAGTTCAACAAACAGATCAAACAGAACAGTAAAACAGGAGCACGCACAGGTTGATAACCCAGTTCGGCCAGGCCTACTCTGGGGGGTTTCCCACACCCGGAAAAGGGACAACAAATCTTTATTACGAGTATAGAGCTTTCACGTGGACTTACACTTACACCTTGTAATTGCCTAGCCTCTATTCCTCCGTCTCTCAGATTTGCAACCAAGGTTCGTCGCAACTCCCCTTGATCCCCTTCGTCCAGACTCTCTGTCCGAACGTACTCGATCTTCTCCTGAAGCTCGGTCGCTTTCTCTCGAAAGCAGGTTGTTCTGTTTGTGCACTGAACGTGATTACCTCTGGTCAGTCTGAATGGCACGTATCAGACTGAGCACACACCGATGTATTTCCAGTGGGGAAAGTACAAACGGCCGTCGCTTTCTTCTTCTCCAATCAGTAGGGTTTCTCGTGTATGTTTGATCTTGAAAGCGATGCAGAATGAGGGCACCTCAGCAATGTATTTATATGCTTCGGACGAAACCCTAAACTGCACAAGATAATCCCATCAAATATTCAGGAGATACTCCTAGATATTTGATGTATATCTTATCCAATCGGATGGAAGAATATACGAAGACGTCTTCATTCCCAAGCAAGTCACGCCGTCTTCAATGCGCATATTCATTCGAATATCTTGTTCGAATAAGTCGCACGCCATCTTTAACTTGACGAAATCTTCGTTGCCAATATCTTTCGGAAAATATCCTTGCGTCTGCTCCACGCTGTACATGAGTGCTAGGATATGTTCGAACTCCCCCTGAACTCCTGCTCGAACTGTCTAACCACGTTTTGCCAAACACATGCCACTTAAGGGAACATCATTATGTGGCATGGGTTTTGGCAAAACGACTTCAGAGTGTTCAAGATAGAAGTTAAGGAGCTGTTCAAGTGAAATTGGAACTCATGCGCTACACATAACTGACGGGAGGAAGTTTCCTAATTCAAGTGTTTCCAATATTCAAGTATATCGGCCATAAAGATCTGAGGTGGTTCGAGTATATTGAAGAATACTGAAGATATTCGAAGATATTATGAAGAAGATACTCGCATGCTTATCAAGAAAGCAGATTTGGAAGTTAAAGAATATTTAGGAAATATTCCTAAATATTTGGAGATAGAGTATCTTGGTGGTTAAGATATTCTTAACCGAATAGGAAACCCAGCCAAGTATCCTATAAATACGAGGCTAGGGTTTTCCATTCTGCATCGTTGTTGGAAAAGTTATACACGCCCATATTCTATAGAGGAGGAGGAGGAGGAATGATCGGCCGAAGCTTTTCATATCGGAAAGTTAAGGCGAATCAGTCTGTTCAGGTGTGCTGTTCCAGACTGACTGAGGGATACATTCTGCTGCACACACACACGTTGTCACCAATGCGCTGTCGGGATATAGTGGCCTAGCTTCGGGAGAAGACTCACTGACCGATGGGGGAAGATCATCGGCAGGGAATCTAGGGGGAGCCTAGATTTCCAATCAAGGAGAAGAGTGTTAGAGGCTAGGCTTTTACAAACGGGAGTTGTGTAAGTGTAAGTCCACTTGTAGCTCTAAACTCTTAATAAAGATTTGCTACCTTTTAGGGCGTGGGAAGCCCCCCGGAGTAGGTTGGTTGGCGAACTGGGTATTACATCGTGTGTCCCTGCATTGTTTTGTTTCGGTGACTATTTCGGTAAGTGTTCGAGTATCAGTTCAAACACCACCTGGATCTCGTCTTGAATACGATAATTAGATTTCACATTGAAAACTGAATACTTGCGTATTCAGTTTAAGGGGGGAGTTAAAGTTAAGTATTTAACTGAGTTAAGTCTAGTAGTGGAGTAGTGGTTTGAGTCGTGTGTTATGTCCTTATTTTTAGGAGTTCAATTATTGTATTAGATTATTTAAGTCGGATGAACAAATAAACCAACAACTTCCGAATAATTCTTTTTGATCCCAACACACCAGTGCATCTAATATAACAAACTTATGCATAAATGAAATATCGAACAAGTTGAATTTCATTATAGTGAACACATCTCAAATATTCAAGAATCATGGTATTTTGAGGATTGAACCCTTTCAACTTATTTGAATACATGAAAACGAAATACACACAAGTTTACTACTACTCCATGTACAACTTGACACTATTACAGCCATGTGTCCCTATCCATTCATAAGTGGATACTTGGCCAAACACGAGCTAATTGAAGCGGCTTCATTTCACACTTACAAAGGTAGATTATTTTTATCATGCGCCTATAATGCATTTTACCAAAAGATTTATAAAGAAGATAATCTTAATTTTAACCCTTTCTTTGCATGAACAAGCACATACCTTGGGATGCAAATGAACATGTGCTTCAAATCTTTAAGTGTAGTTTTTCCACATATTTCAGATCTTGATGTCATACCAAGAGGGAATTGGGTGTCCTAGCATTAGGGATTTCAAATGTATTTTAAGCCCATCCCTATATAAGACTTGTGTACCAAGTCCCAAGCTAATCCTTTCGTCAAATGATCAGCAAGATTTTGTTGTGACCAAACAAAGTCAATTGATATCACCCCGTGAGTTATCAGTACACGTACCGCACTGTGTCTATTGCCCAGGTGTTTCGATTTACCATTATACATTTGGCTATATGCCTTAGCCAAAGTTGCCTTTCTATCACACTAGATCGATATGGGTGCTATTGGTTTCGACCACAAAGGAATTTCATGAATTAAATTCCTTAGCCATTCTGCCTCTTTACCGGCAGCAACTAATGCTATGAACTCAGATTCCATAGTAGAGATGGTAATGAAAGTTTGCTTTTTCGAGGCCCAAGATATGACACCTCTCCCAAGCAAGAATATTCAACCACTTGTAGTAGAATGATCTTCAAAATTAGTGATCTAACTTGCATCTGAATATCCCTCCAAAACCGAGGGAAATCAGACTTAAGTCAAACCATAGTTCATGATTCCCTTAAGATACTTAAGCACTCGACTTATAGCTTCCCTCTGATGAGTACTGGGATTACTAGTATATCTACTCAGCTTGCCTATTGCATAATCTATGTCAGTCCTTGTACTTGAAGCAACATATTACTTGTAAGTACTCAAGTTTTGAAATTACATCATCTGTATTAAGCATAAGCTTCACACTTGGATCTATGGGAGTACTTACCGGAGAATAATTCAAACAATTAAATTTAATAAGCACTTTCTCAATATAATGAGATTGTGTTAGTGCTAATTATTATTTTTCACGCTTGATTCTAATACTAAGAATCACATCTGCTTCTCCCTTATCTTTCATGGCAAAGCTTGAGGATAAAAAGGTCTTAGTAAGGTCTACTTTTCTTTGGTCGGTCCCAAAGATCAACATATCATCAACGTATAAGCAAATGATTACTACATTACCGGAGTTATCCAACTTGCTGTAAATACACTTGTCAGATTAATTCAACTTGAATCCACTAGACAAGACAACGTCATCAAACTTTTGATGCAATTGCTCAAGTGCTTGTTTCAACCCATACACTGATTTGACCAACTTACAAACCTTATTTTCATTTGCGGGCATAATGTATCCTTCTGGTTGCTTTATATAGATTTCGTCCTCTAATCACCATTCAAGAATGTTGTATTAGCATCCATTTGGTGAACAACAAGATTGTTAATTGCAGCAAGTGCAATTAAAAACCTAATGGTAGAAATTCTAGCAATAGGAGCCTATGTATTGAAATAAATAATACCCTTCTTTTGTCTATAGAAGGAAGGCCAAAAAATTCAAAGTAAGACTATGGATAATGTTGTGTCCTACAATGCAAGTGATGCAGGGACATGGGACAATAAACCACCTGTGGTAGGAGGAACAACACAAATGAATTCACAACAATTCCACTACTACACACAGGGGATTATGCATCGGTTATTGAAGGGATTATGCATCGGTTTTGATCCGATGCGTAATCGAGCGATGCGTAATGTTCAGACATTATGCATCGGTTCAGCCAAAAACCGATGCATAATGTGTAAAAAAATTTAGGCATTTTTTGGCCCGTAAATTACTCAAATCAACCAAAAAATTCATAAATACACTTGCTCATTTCTAAATCTTAAAACACTTTTTATTCAATCAAAATACATTATTTCATACATGATGTCACTTTTAATGTACAACATTCAATTCAACAAAAATTTCATTTATATCCTTCTACTTCTTCTTCCTTGAAGCTTCTTCCTTTGACTTCACTACTTTTCTGTGAATCTTATGTGTAAAAAGGAAGATTACCATAAGTAAAAAATTAGCAGCTTCAAAAGTAGAAAATGCATCTGATAAGTTTTGTCAATGTTAAGAATCAACTTTGATATGTGAAGTTCATAGTATAAACCTGATCATCATGGTGCATTTCAACCAAGCAGTCATCTGATCGGGAAAGACCCAGACGAGCAGGGAAGAAAACACATTGATCACATTAACATGTAGTAGTGCAAATACTTATGTTTTTCTACAATAGAACTGATCAAGTCATGTACCTAAATTGAAGTACTGATAACCAAGCTTAGCGAGACCAGATGATACAAGAGCATCAGCTACAGGCCAAAAAATCTTCAGATTCACTTCCACAGAAAAATTAAAACTGTAAGTAAATTTACAGCAACAGCAATCAAGAAAGAAATCCTAGTTTTGAACACAAAGTTTACCAGTTTGTTTTATTATCTCTTCATCTATATTGCATCCGAAGCGATTCCAACTATTCCACCTAATGCAAAACCCAAGAGAGAATCAGATTAAAAATCCACAATTCCAGAAGACTCAAAAACAACAGCTAGTCCAATTACACATGCATTGATCAGTGACAATATCAAATCAAGAAATGAGCATACATACCCCATTGGGCAGTAAGTAAATAATCACCAATTAACCATAGTAATACATCTACCAGATTTGGACCAGTAAAACAAACAAATCATCTGAAGTTCTGAAAAATCTGTCCCGAATCCAGCTCTGTAGGCTGCATTTGTGAGCAAACGTACATGACGGTGGAAAATTGTAATACCACAATTTACGTACTAAATTAGCATATTGTTCTTCGTCAAAATTTACATCTCTCGACGATCATTCACTAGACAGCCCAACAATGTGGAGATATGAAGATGTTTCGTCATGTCTGCATACAAAAACTTCTTAACTGAGGCTCAGTAGTTCAATAATGATCATAACCTCTTGTGTATCACTACCAATCCATACAAAACTGATGCTCAAAACTCTCCTTTCCATTGTCTATGTACCAACAAGCACATAAAATAAACTTACTCTTTGCCAACTACACTCAATCAAATAAACTTCCTAACATAAGCAGAGGTCCGCAGAGCCAGACAACAAAAATTTGCTCTTAACAATCTCCTATTCCATGGCACAACTTCACGACTAAAAGAACCTAGCTTAACACATAGTTCAAAACTCTCAGGAGCCACCAAAATCCAACATTTCATCTACAACAAAGATATCAAAACCACAGACAAATCACACTCAACGGAAATATCAAAACGAAAGTTGCGTCCTAATATTCATTGTGTAAGAACACAAATGCAACATGTAGTTAAGCGGCGTCTCAAAGGACGTTGCGTAAGTTACTCAAGCAACAAACCCAAAATCATCATATTGGTGTGTGTTGCATAAGTTACATAATGAAACATAATATAAAGTGACATGCGGTCATCTGTTGCTTACTATGGCTTATGTAACGCCGTCAAAAGCGACAATTGCACGGGTTACGTTAGACTACTTATGTAACATGTGTTGTGTGCAGGGACGGAGGCAGGATTGAAAACATTATTGGGCAAAAAATTTTTTTGAGGTTTGGGACGCAAAGGGAGGCTCATCCTCACGCTTTTTTTCATAAACATCAAAACATGTTATAGGAGGGCATAAACCGAAACCCTGTAAATTTTGCAAAATGCGAAACTAACTAAATTTTACCCTATGAACTCCACTCATTTCAAATTCAGCAATTACAACATCATTACTAATACAATCTGCAAATGTACGTTCAACATAAAGAACCATGAGATCATCGAGAAACTCATCATTCATCTTATTTCTAAGTGTGTTCTTGATGATGTTCAACGATAAGAATGCCCTCTCTGTTGTTGCTGTGGATACCGGAAGAGTCAAAATAAGACATATCAACCGATATATCATAGGATACACATCAGATATAGAAGTCATATTTGCAAATCTTTGATCCCGTGTAATACTTGGTTCAAAGAACCCACACTCAATATCTAGAGCAACCAAATCATGTTCAGAAAAGTCAGAAGGATAAAACTTCGAAGCAAGTAGAAGCACATATTCAACTTTGAATGCTTCAAAATTATTGCGCGGATGAAATGATGCACTAAGAACAAGAAGCTCCCTAGAACTCTCTGTAAACTTATTGCGCGATATACTTTTTTGACGTTTAGGAATTCTATTATCCGTCATTGATTTCAAAAAAAACCTATTCCGAAAACAAACAGTTAACGCTTGAATAATTGGAGAACTCTACTTTCCTTAACATGAATTAAAATAATCACTGCCTCACGCTTCATTACTAATGAAATCATTAAAGTTGGAAACAATGAGATTAACCATTTGACTCTCATTGAAACCCAACAATAAACAACAAACTTGCAGTAATAAAAAACCGTCAATGTGTGCATCTTTTTCGGAATCGAGAACATAAACAATACAAAAGGTAGTAAACAAAGATATGTCAATGATGAAAACAGGAAAGAGAATCAATTTCAATACAAAACAATAAACTAATGTGCAGGGGTGCAACAAATTGAAGCATACTTATCGTGTCAAGAAGCCCTCCTAATACGATTGAAGCAGATGGCGTGTCGGGCGAACACATCTGGTCGGAGGAATCGACGAGTTGTAGTAGAGTCGGAACTCGGATTGTTATGCGGCTTATGCCCTAACTCTCGTTCAGTGAAGTCGCAAGAGAGAAATTGATTTGTTTATCATTTTTTATTTATTTATAATAAAACTTAATTGGGCCAAAACCCAAACTCACAATACACGCATATACAAAATGAAGCATACGAATTATATTTATATGAAAATTCAAAAAAAAAATTGGGTCAAAACTTATTGGGCATTGACCCAATATGCCTCAAGAGTGCTTCCGTCCCTGGTTGTGTGACAAGTATGTTTGTGTTGCGGAAGTAAACGCATTTATTTTGAAAAAACATACTTCATGAACCTTGTACAGATTAATGGAGGTAGTTGAATTACTTTTTAGCTTAAGCAGCGGAAAAAGTACGTTGTTGTTGCACAAGATCTAAATGTTTGTAATTGATGTTTAACACACTCCCCTCTCTCATGCCCAACACACACCTTCTTTTACTGTTGCTACTACACACATCAGAATGTTCCGAAAGTTGTAAAGGTTGAAGGAGCAATCTTGTGCCACCAACACCAAGCATTTGCAGCAACCCCAAGTTTTAAAGGTAGCATTTTTTACCGCCACCAATTCCAAGCATTTGCATCTTCTTTCTCCCTACAAAAACCACACACCAGCTAGTCCTTGCACTGAAAAAACATATAGGTAAAGTTGAAGAAAACAACTTTCTTTAGATCTTGTAGTGGATATTCATGAAAATAGTTTGATTTATATGTTGACTGATTAATGTGCAGCCACAAAGTTCGAATCCTGGCATCTTGCAGCCGCCATAGTTCCAAGCTTGTTGCAGCCCCTTTCTTCACCCTGCAGACCACAATCCATCCTCGTCGCAATAAAAAACATCTAGGTAATGATAAAGCCAACACTCCCCTGATTGTGTAGTAGACATAAACATCAAAATATTTCGATTGAAATGTTGTTTTTCGCACATTTTCAGCAACCATTGTTAATTGTTTGCATTGCTTGTTTGAAGCAACCATTGTTGCTGTTGTAATCTGCTTGTAAAGGTAACCATTGTTGCTATTGTAATCTGCTTGTAGTGCTTGTTTGCATCAACCATCAAAATAGTTGATGTTTTAATATGCTTATACATTATTTTTGCAGAAGACATCAAAGTGGATTATGGAAGATAAAAGTTTAAACATCATCCCATTGTTGCTTGTTTTTGTAATCTGCTTGTAAAGGTAAAGACTTAGTCATTTATCTCGTTTAATTAATTGTAATTGCTTACTCATTGGGCTGCTAAAATGTAAAGGTAAAGACTTGGTCATATTTAGATTTCATAAATACTACTCATCAAATTTTAGGCATGATTTAATTAATAGTAGATGTCTGCATAATAAAGTGGCTGAGGAGCTTAAGGAGATGATGAAGAAGATGATGGAAGAAGCACAGGTTGATGTCAATGCAGTCGGAGGATTTCAAAATTAAAATAATAATGCACCCCAGAGACAGATCGGGTTGGCAGCCAACGGGTTCAGCTGGAGGAATGACAACGGTTTTTCTAAAGAGCCAGCTCAGCAGGCTACACCTCAACAGTCACAGCAACATCAACATCAACATCAACAGCAACAGTACTACCGCCGCCATACCGTCAGCAGCAGGGTAACTATAATAACCAGAATTCCAGCACGTCTCTGAAAGTTGTGGTGAAGGATCTGGCAGCAAGGAAATGTGGAGATATTGTAGAGTTGTCAAAAGAGATGTCTTAGATAGATAGTGCATTTTACGAACAGAGGAATGATCCGGGGAAGCGACCATCAAAGATAGTGCTTAACTGATGGACCATAATTGTATGAATCCTAAACACAGTTAAACCCACCAAATTAGACTCTTTGTCTATTTAACTTTTGCTTGTTAGTTCCGATATTTATCTACAGGGTATTTTGAAGTCTAGAGAGAATACAGGCTAAGGAGGAGTTTTTAAGCTGAAAATGAATTACGAGTCATTCCAAGTCACGACCAGACTCCGACTATACAAATCTCATGAACCTGACATGGAATCACTCAAAACAAGTCCAACCGAAGAGCAACCAGAGTCAGTCCGGAGCTGAAAGGATCCGATGGCTTTTGGAAAAAGTCACAAAATCACACAAACTCTCTTCTCTCCTCCACCTAGCCGGCGACTTTTCCTCCTTGGTGACTCACCACCGGCGGCTTTTGGAGGATGAAGCCACATGGGGTGGCGGCTACAAGCTCCTCCTCCCATCTTGTGCCAAGTGTTGGCCTCTCCTCACTCTCCTTAGCCTATAAATAAGACACCTCCTTCCTTTTGTAAATCATCCCACAATCCTCATTTCAAAACATCCTCCATCACAAAGCTCTAGCTTCTCTCTAGATTTTGGGCACTACTCTTGTAAACACTTGTTTTAAATCTATAATACTCCTGTTGGTTCTTGAGTATTCTAGTTGTTCTTGAGTTTACTCCTGTTGGTTCTTCAGTATTCTCCTTTTACTTTACTGTCTTTTGAAAACCTTCAAGTATTTAGCTATGATGTCCTGTTCCATGGATATTCGTAGCTAAACCCTTGATTCGGTTGAAGGGGTGTACTTGTGTCTTAATATGTTTTAGGCCCTACTCTTAATGCCTCTATGTGTTCAAAACTTGTTCTATGTGCCACATATTAGGTTAGAACTTCCAAGGTTGAGTGGATGCTTGGAATGGCAAAACTCTTCCGTGGGGTTCGTAAACATACTCGGATAAGTGGATGCTTGGAATGGCAAAACTTATCTGAGGAGTTTGACCTCTTTAAAACACCATTTAGTTGATCGGGAATGATTGATTAAATGGATGCACATAAGGCTAATATACCTTGGAATGGGGTATTAGTCTGAATAGAACAAGTGCTCTATGTCTTGGAATGGACTAGACAGTGTGGCAAATCAAGTGCTTGGAATGGCCTTGATACACTTTTGAATACATAGTATGATTATTAGAGGTCAATGATAAACAGACTATGATACAAGGCCCCTAAAACCGAATACTTTCCTTAACTTAAAACATCATCTGCACTTTACTTTCAGTCTCAAGATAAGATAAAGATTGTTTGCTATGAACATTGCTGTGATGAATTGCTTTTGAGAATTGTTGTGAATTGCTGTGAAACATTTGTATCTGTGAATTCATCATTGCTGTGAACAAATGTTTCACAGAAAAACATTGCTATGAAACTGTCCTAGAATTGCTGTGAATTGAAGTGAAACATTTTTAGTTTTATTGTTCTTTATTGACAGGTTTGTATTGTCAGGGTGTGTAGGTAGTGTATCAGATTGGATGGTTATGTTGCTGCCCACCAGTTTAATAATTATGACAACAATTGTTCATTGCTTTTATTGGTACAATTTATTCATTGAATTAATTTGCAGGAAAAGATGCGGCAGAAGATGGCTGAAATACTGGGTGGGGAAACTGACTTGGATTCTCTAGTAGATCATATGCCCGTTGAGATGCAAAACGGGATCATTGATGAGGTGATGGGCGTTGTATAGGGCCTAAGGCTCCTAGGGGTGTACCTAAAAAGGTTCAAGCTTATTTGAATGTATATGAAGAGCTTGAGATGACCAGAGAGGAGCTGCGGAAAGAACAAGTAGAGGTTGCTTGAAAAGAAGTGGAAGCAAAAGCTATGATGAAACGACTAGAGGAGAGGATTGATGAGTCGTAGTTGTACGACTATTTTATGTGTTAAAACCCTGTCTTTTAGTGTTTGCTTGTATGTTATTTCACTACCTGTGTGTAGTTTCGTTCTCAGGTACATTCGGAGACCATGGAAGGAATATCGGCTAAAGAGAGCCTGTAGAAGATGTTTTGCATCGAAGGAATGAAGTCCAAGTGTTTGAAGGCTGACTCAGTTTTGGGGGCGCACGTCTGAAGAATTACAGGCACGGATGTCTACTGATTTACGGTAATTGTTGAGACCTCTGCGGAGGATAAACGGAGAAGACGTCCGCGGATGACAGCTGGCAGTCGAAATCATTATTTCACATTTGCAATCTCGAGAGGGAAGAATACAGAACACGAGGGGACAGAGAAGAGGGGCGGCTGGCTCTGGAATTGGGAAGAGAAATCAGATTCAATTAGGGTTAGTCGTTCGAAGTTCGGTTTGGAGAGAAGATTTCTTGGAGTAGGATTTCGATTGAGGATTCGTTGCTGGATTGGAGTGTTGGAGTAGAGCTACAGCGTAGTGGAAAAGTCGTCAACAGTATTTTCATTTCATTCCATTCAACTTGATGATGTATTCCATTACGATGAGTAGCTAAACTCATATGTGTAGGCTAGAACTCCAAATTGTGATGTATTGACTTGAGACTTCTATTGATTTCTATGTTTTGCGTCATATTACTATACTATGTTCATGGAATTGATGTGCTAGCATGAGTGGAACCCTAGAGGGGGAGCTTTTGTTTGTTTGTCGATTTCAATTGTCAAGTTTACTAGCAACCTAGCGGGGATAGCAAACTAGGACACGAGTAATATACCACTAGGATTAAACACCCTAGGACAACTTGTTCAAACCTTCATGCAACTCTAGCGAGTTAGAGTCTTGATTATCGCTAGCGCGAGATTAAGTACTAGAACTAGAACAGGGAGTATAACCTTAGCGGGGGAGCTCTAAGTTGTAGAACATTAGAAATCAAAACGGATTTGTCAATGATTTAGTCTTGCATCACAGTCGAAAGTTCTAGCTTGCACTTCTCTTTGATATTACATACCTGAATTCGTGTGACGATTGCTTTCTTAATAAGTGATAACGGTTGCTTGTGTTTTCGTTTATTCAATTACATGTTTGAATACTTAGTGAACAGATTCTCAGATCAATCTCTGTGGATACGACCCGACTTACCACTTGCTAGTCGGAAATAAAGGAAACATTTATTTTTGACGGGTACAACGACGCCCGTCAAGGATCCAAGCTCTTGAAGAGAAATCAAGAGGGAATGCGGCAAGAGAAGACCCTTGAACTTTGTCACGGCAAGAGAAGACCCTTGAACTTTGTCATTTCAGGATGAACTTTTAATTACCTAAATTGTTTAGATATGTTATGTTAATATCGTGAGTGAACCTATGTCATCCAAATTTGTAGGTGTTTTTTGATATTTGGATTGGAACTTTTAATCCAAAGAAACACGAATTTTCTGTCGCATGTGTTTCTAAGTTTTGTTGCTTTTCTTTACGTAGACCGTGGCATATGTTACCATAGAGCGTTTCATTAGTGGGATATGTTTTTGTTGCATAGATGTGTGTCAAACTGTGTCATCTGTATTGCAACACAACCAAAATCCTGTGGCTTAAGTTTTGAGAATTTTATGTCACAATCTAATCGGCACATATGAGAATGTTACATTATCACTATGGAATTAACAATTGGCCACGCAACTGCACAATGTGTTGTATGAGAATGTTTCTAATGCAACGCAAGATGTATGTTGCACATGTCCCGTTACATCAGAAGGCATCGCAGCATAAGCGCATGTTATATTATCATTGGGGCATAAGCAATTAGCCACGCACTCGCAAAATGCGATGCATGAGAGGACATCTAATGCAACAGACGTCCAGTGTTGTAGATGTACAGTTGCATAAGATGACATCTTATGCAACACATATTGCAAGTGCGTGGAGAATTGCTTATGCCACAGTGATAATGTAACATGCGCTTATGCGACACCTCGGTTGTTGCATAGAAACCAAAGCTTCGTATTTGTCGCTAAAGCAACGTGTTTTTCGATGTTGCATATAAAATGCGCGCGATCTTAAACCTATTTTCTTTTGAAGGATTTTTTTGTAATTGTGCAAGCCGCACTCCTTATTATTGTTAATTATGATGGCTGCTCCCCTCAACATAAACACTTTGCTATATAGCTTAGTGTTTTATCAAAGCCATCTTCTTACACTCAGGCATGCATGCTTGATGAATGGAAGCCAACCATGAAAGCTGAACCGAATCCCTTGCACGAGAACTAGACCTAGGGAATCACTAACATGCGCTATGGAAAATGTAAATGGCTCTAAAAAATCAAAAGGCTTTTTGATGGAACCACTTAGAATAGCAAAGTACTTTACTTGATAAGAAGGTTTGGATTACAAAAAACTTTTGCTCCCGTAATAACGATGACAGTTGTTAAAACTTAACAATTACAACTTCTAAGCATTGACCTCCTTACCAATTGGATGTAGATAATTCCTTTTTACATGGCATTATGAAGAATTTTATATGGTTCTATCCCTTGTTTCTTGTCTACTCTGAAAAATTAGAAGAAAGTATGTAGAGTAGACAAGAGCTTGTATGATTTAAAGCACGCTAGTAAACAATGACTTAGCAAGTTCACAGATGACCTTACCTCATTTGGATTTCAACAAAGCTTACATGACCACTCACTCTTTACATACAACAAAGCTGGTATTTTTGTAATCCCACTAGTATATGTTGATGGTGCAGTAATCACATGCACTTTGAATGTGCTTCAAAAGGTGAAAAATTTCATAAATATAACCTTCAAAATAAAAGACTTACACTACGCCCGTTTGCACCTTAGACGACAGAGTTTGTGTCAGTCACGTAAGTACCAGTCACATAAGGGCCCTTACATGACAGAGAAAAGACGGTCAGTCCTATAAGGACGCTTATGTGACTGGTACTTACGTGACTGACCAAAGTTAGTCACCCAGGTTTCCTTAACTGACAGGGACTTATGTAACTGACATAACTCGGTGATGTAAGTGTACTTATGTGACGGTAGCTTATATGACTATATCAAGTTAGTAACTTAAGTGGTCTTATATGACTGGTCCCTTTTGCGTAATCAAGGTGAGTCACATAAGTAAATAGTATAAATGCCACGTCAGATCTGACATTTGAAAATGTTGACTTTTTTTATTGTTCACCAACTTTTATTTAATTTGAATGCGGTAGGTGTACTTACGCGACTGAGATACGCAAAGTTAGTCGCGATAGAACGCAACATTAAATGAAAATAACTAAACACTCCACCAACCTAGTCACTCGTTCTTCTTCTTGTTCCTTCAACCTACGGCCGAAAATAGTTTCCGGCGAACACTCCCAGGTATATATTGTTCATGTATGCTGCTTTAGTGATGTTAATTTGTTGCTTGTTGATCATGTTTGTTGCTTATCTTTGTTAATTTGTGTCCATTGTTACATTATAAAGTCGAAGATTCACAATGGATAAAACTTGGATGGGGTTGGAAAGGAGTGACACACGGTACATTCAAGGCATAGTTGAGTTTGTTGAATTCGCAAAGCAAAATGGAGGAGATTCACATATATGTCCTTGTAGAAGGTGTTTGATGATTAGAGGAAGAATTCAAACAAAGGAAATGTTTATCCATTTGATCAACAATGGTATGATGAATGGGTACCACACATGGACATCCCACGGTGAAGATAGTGCTGAACATTCCCAATACATGTTGAGACAACAATGGCTTGCGGATAGGTATGGAGAAACAAGTGGTGGCGGTGTGAAGAATCATCAATCAAACCCGACTGAAGATATTATTCGAGATGCATTTCCCTTTCAATATATGCAGCATGAGGATCTTCAGATGAACATGGATACAGAGAGTGGTGATTTAGATAGTAGTTTGGTTTTTGAAAGGTATAAAAGTCTCGTGGGTGAAGCTCAGACACCTTTATACACTGGTTGTAACAGAATCGTTCTTGAAACTATTCTGAGGGCAATGCAAGTGAAAGTAGAGAGCGGACTATCGAATAAGGGCTTCAATAAAATTCTACAGATCGCAAAAGAAATTCTCCCTCTTGACAACAACTACCCTAGTTGTTATAAAGATGTGAAAAAGGTTTTAAAGAATATGGGGTTGGGTTATGAGACCATACACGCTTATGAGCATGGTTGTATATTGTACTACAAGGAGCACAAAGATCGTATTACTTGCCCCGTGTGCGGTGAGGGAAGGTACAGAGAAAATGAAAGGAAAAGCAAGGTTCCAAAAAAGACACTTAAGTACTTCACTTTGACTCCAAGATTGCAGCGTCTCTATATGTCACCGTATACTGCAGGCCAAATGACATGGCACGCTTTAAGAAATGTTGATGATCCGGAATACATTCGACATCCGGCTGATTGTGAATCATGGCAATTATTTGACAAGGAATATCCAGAGTTCTTAAGTGAGATAATGAATGTACGACTTGGCTTAGCAACTGACGGTTTTAATCCATTTGGAGCTTCGGGACTGTCACATAGCACATGGCATGTCATTGTTATACCTTACAATCTTCCACCCCATATGTGTATGAGAAAAGAGTTTAATTTACTATGTATGTTGATATCTGGACCCAAATCTCTTGGAAAGTGCCTTAAGTGTTTTTATGAGGCCTCTTATCGACGAGTTGAAAGTACTATGGAATGAGGGAGTTTGTACTTTTGATAGACGTGATCGGTCATCTTTCATTATGAAAGCAGCGGTGATATCGACAATTAGTGACTTTCCTGGTCTTGGCATGTTAGGAGGCCTTAAGACAAAAGGGTAAGAAGCTTGTCCCTTATGTCTAGATGACATCGACGCTACCCATTTGACCGGAAGGATGTCGTATCAAGGGCATCGGAGATGGCTCCCAAGAGACCATGACTGGAGGTTTGCATCCCATAGATTTAATGGGAAGATTGAGTCTAGAGACCCTCCACCACCACTTGTCGGTCATGATATATTCAATGTCATTATGTCACACGAGTATCCTACTCTTAGTCTACATCCTCAATTGAAGGCGAGAGGCAACAGTGAGAGGCTTTATTGGACACACGTGTCTATATTTTATGAGTTACCATATTGGAAGTCATTCTCCCATCCATATTCACTCGATGTTATGCATATTGAGAAGAATGTTTTTGATAACATCATTGGGACCATACTTGGGATTGAAGGTATGAAAACTATTTGTACACATTATACATTAACATATATTTGAAGTACTTATTCACGTTTGTTTTAAATTTGCAGGTAAGACTAAAGATGATATCAAGGCTAGAAAGGGTTTGGAAGAGCAGGGGTACGTAGAAAATTATGGTTCAAACCATCCGGGTCAAACTCAAGGAATAAGGAAAAAGTGACTAAAGCACCCTATACAGTGACTGCTAATGAGAAGCTAGAGATACTTGAGTACATAAAGGATGCTAAGTATCCATCTGGATACGCTGGAAGCCTGAAGAAAAAGATTAATCTTGAAGACAAAAAGTTTATTGGATTGAAGACACATGATTGTCATGTTATGTTACAGAGACTGCTGCCGCTTTACATTAGACCATACTTGCCTAGAAATGTGGTTCACCCTCTCATATTATTATCTCATTGGTTTCGCAAAATCTGTTGCAGAGAGTTCAAGAAGGATGAGGTGCATCACATGAAGCTAGAGATAGTTCAGATTCTGTGTCAGTTAGAGAGGATTTTTCCACCGGCATTCTTCACTATAATGGTGCATCTCATGGTTCACCTTCCAGATCAAATTTTGTTCAAGGGGCCGGTACACTATAGTTGGATGTATCCTATGGAAAGGTATGGAAAAACTCAATTAGTACATTGTAATCATATTTATTGTGCGCAAATTATAATGTTATATATATGTTATATATTTATGTAGGCAACTTGGAAAGTACAAGAAGTTTGTGAGAAACACAAGGTACCCTGAAGGTTGCATTGCCGAGGAATATATTGCCCACGGGTGTGTGATGTACTGTAAGTTGTACATGGGTGAGATTGAAGGTAAATCTCATATTGATGATGAAGATAAGGAAGATCACTTTGACATATCAGTGGTCTCGAATGTCATAAAGCCGACAGGCTGTTGCGATAAGAGGTTTAGGCTCAACAATAATGACATAGACGTGATACATTGGTGTGTCATGGAAGATTGCGAAGAGGCAAAGAAGTATATTCTGAAACATGCAGAGAACTTTTACAGTGACAATCCCAACGGTGACAATGATTCCCGTATTGAACATTTCCATTCTCATTTACTTAATAAGGTAAAACTTTATTTAACACATAGATTCATTTGTAGTATATATAAATTTTGTGACATTGATTTAGTATACATTAATGTGTAGATGATATGGTTACGCGATGAAGGATCTGATTCGTACTCTATCGAGCTTCACATTTTGGCATGTAAGCCACAGTTTCACTCATGTTACACTCACTGTGTTGTAAATGGGTTGAAATTTGTTGTATGGGATAAGGACCAATATTCGACGACACAAAATAGTGGAGTAAAATGTTAGTTTCATTTTCAGGCTGACCTTCACTTACTGCACATATGTTTATAAGTTACGTAAGTACTGTTTACCGAAGGTGGGAAATTCCAAAACCATTGGCGGGAAACCTAAATCTGATGAGGAAATCTAATTTTACTGAGCACGCTTCTGTATTCCACTTATGCGACTGACTGTATTATGTAGTCATTTAAGGCAAAACGCGATCGGTGACCAACACGTGTCCAAAAACGCGATCGGTGCCGACCACGTGTCCAAAAAATGAACAGATGTATGTTCTGAACCAAAACGAAAATCCACTTCACTTCACTTCCTCTCTCACTTAAAACGTTTAGGGTTTCCCGATTCGTTCCATACACTCCGATTTCGACCTTCCATCATGCCACCAAAGAAGATAACTTTGATCGACGTTGTAGCCTCAACGAGCGACGGTCGTAACATGAATCTGCGCTCTCCTAGTACTCGGCGTCCGGCCAAAATACATACGCCGGAGCCTGCGGTGAAGAAGAAGGATATTCAACCGGCCAAACCTCCAAAGAAGGATCAACCGGCCAAACCTCCAAAGAATAAAGCCGGCACCTTGAATGAGGTGAAGAAGAAAAAAGTCCGTGTTGAAGGTAATGTTACTGACCTCACTATCCCTAATATGGATGATGTTGTTCCAGATCCGGTTAGTACTCCTAAGAAAAGGACTGTTTCAGTGCGAACATTATTGCGTGGAAGCCCTAGATGTTCTACAAAACTGAGAGTAGAGAAACCCTCCAAAAATGATCCCAAACAAGCCCTAACATAACCTGCTACTGAGACTGAAACTGAAACTGAGTATCCCTAGTTAGTACCCATGCTAGTTGATCCCCCTGCTGCTTCTAAATACCCAACAAGAACTGTCTCATTCTCCCACCAAACCATCAATCGCTACCCCTCGCTTACACCATCACCTGCAGTTTCTGAAGAACCTCCTGTGAATCCCTCTAATGAAGTACTCAATGATTCACCAAATGAAGAACAGCCTGCTAATCCCTCAAATGAAGATCTTCCCGCTAATCCCTCTCAAGTGCCAAATGATGTTGACTATACTGATGACAACACCGAAGAGATGGAGGAACTGCCTCTGAGTATCCGCGTGACTAAGCAGGAGAATTCATCCGGTATAACATTAATATTCTTTATTTAATAATTTTCTGTTATCAATACATCTTCTCATACTAATATAAATTGTTTGTTACTTGATGCTAGAAGACGAGGATGGCAATGTAAGTGAAGGTGAAACCTCAAAGAAGAGAAAGCGTCGGGGAGTTGTGTGTGGCACCAAGATTGTGACTTTGGTGAACTCATTGGGGACTAAGATCAAGGTTGAATGTTCTGAAGAGGCAAATGGCCCAGTAATAAGGCAAATAAGGAGTATGATGTGCCACCAAATCGGGGCGTGTGTGAGACAGAAAGTGCCGATGTTAGCACCGACATACAGTGAGCTAGAACCTAAGCATTGGAATGTCGTGGTGAACTATCTCAGTGTAAGTTGTATATGTATTTAATTACAATTTTTTTGTTTATCTCACTACAAATTTTACACGCTGATTTTATATTTATTGCAGCCTCATTTCTTTTTGCCAAAGAAAGACACTCTATTTTGGGAGTACATTACACGACTAGCAAATAACCGCTACAAGAATTGGAAGTCGTCTTGCCACAAACATTATCTGAAGAACGGGAAGAAAGTACCTTTGGAGTTTGTCCAACGCAAGGAGGAATGGGCATGACTGGTTAAGCATTTTCAAGAACCTGCATATGAGGTGAAGTGTGGTGACCAAACTCAACTGTCAATTACATTTTTATTATAATTATTCATCTGTTTCATGGACATTTATTTTTGTGAAGACTAAATCAAAAAGGATGAAGGAGGCCCGAGAAAAGAAGAAGAATCACCTTGGAGGAAAGACTCCGATGGCCATCAAAGCAATAGACCACCTCCAAAAAGGGCACAAAGCAAACCATGTTGCAACATATGCTGAGGTCTATTCCCAAGAACCTGAATGTGCTGAGATAGTGGTATTTTTTTACTCTGTTTCTTTTTTATTATGTCTTGCTAAATATATGGTCCAATAGTGTCAATCTATTGTTGAATAT
The DNA here is from genome assembly GCA_033675395.1 of Rhodiola chrysanthemifolia. Taxonomy (NCBI): domain Eukaryota; kingdom Viridiplantae; phylum Streptophyta; class Magnoliopsida; order Saxifragales; family Crassulaceae; genus Rhodiola; species Rhodiola chrysanthemifolia. The sequence goes on along the minus strand of CM066208.1, from coordinate 13,559,868 downwards.
ATGTCACTCATGTGTTAGAATGTGTAGATTAATTATTGGAATGTGTATGGACAAGTATTGAAGTATGCGTGTCGATTAAATGTTGTATTGTGTAATCAATTTGATGTATGAATTTATTGTGGACTACTGCATGTTGGAATGTGTAAGAACAATTGTTGAAGTATGAATGTGGTTTAAATGTTGGATTGTGAACAAGTATGACTGTTTATGAATGTGGATTTAATTTTGGATTTTCTGAATATGTGTAAACAATGTGATGTTTTAATTTAGTTTGGACTTGGGCAAAGGAACACATGAATGCCGAGGTGCAGAGACTTCTTGATGAGCAGCAGTCTGATGACCCCAGTAGCATTGCTGACCCTATCCCGACGAGCACTCAGTTGGAGATAATTTCTAAAGCTGTTGGATAGAAGAAAGGAACTCAGATATCTGGAGTTGGGGGAAATATAAGGAGGCCTCCTCGCCCTAGAGGCGGGGCTTCAAACCATGCCCTGAAGGAAGAGATCATTAGGGCAAAGGAGGAGGCTGCTATAAAGGATGCTGAGTTCGAAGACAGGCTGAGGGCGCTCAAAGAAATGCTGAAAGGGGGTGGAGGTGGTGGCACGGGAATTGGTTGTAACGTCTCTGATGGTGCGAGTTTCGGTCTCGATACTCTTTGAATTCTCTATCACTTCAATCTTTAGTTGGTGAACATGTTTTGGTATGTTGTGCTGTTGGAAACTTTTGTTGGAATTGTTGTAATGGTTCTTACTGTTGCATTCCTTGTAATGCTGGATACTTTTGTATAAATCCTGAAATGTTTCAGGTACTTTTGTGTAGGTCATGAATTTCAAATTAAACAGGGTTGTTTGGTTATACTCTTATGTGACACAAAAAACAGTTCTTAAATTATATGTCCCAACTTACGTGATTGGATTTCCTTATCACCAGATCTTTTACTTACTCTTACGTGACTGATATTCGTACCACACGCCGTCTTATAATATAACTTATGCGACTGCGTTTCATGGCCGCTCATGACTTCTTACATGACAGATATTGTAAAATTTAGTTTACGTGACTAACCGAATTCCTGGCACCTCAATTTAAACTTATACGACTGACCTATGTTCTTATGTGACTATTTTTTTCACTGTCGCATAAGGTTTTATGTGACTGGTGTGATTTAGATCAGTCACCCCAGACCTAATGCGACACAACTTATGTCGCTGGTCCTAATGTGACTGAGTGTAGTCACATAAACCCTTATGTGACAGAAAACGAACTTATGTGACTAATTTGGGTCAGTTACCTAAGGTGCAAAATGGCGTAGTGTTAGGAATATTCAAATATTTCCTTGGCATCGAAGTTGCAAGATTTGACTCAAGAAGTTTAATTCATAAAAGGAAGTATGCTTTGGATCTTCTACAAGAGGCTAGCATGCTTAGTTTCAAACATTCAGTTATTCCCACGGACACACAAAACACAAGCTCAGTCTGTCAACGACTCCCCTAATAGATGATCCAACTCATTATAGAAGGCTTGTTGGTAAACTAATTTACTTGATTGCGCATGTCCTGATCTTGCTTATTCTGCACACATTCTGAGTTAATTCATTATCCACCCTACCAATGATCACCTTACTTCAGCTCACAAAGTAACTCGATGTTGGAACGAGGTCCAATAGGTGCAGCTATGACATGGAGACTCAAATAATGTATTGGTTCAGGGGTAGAGCTGACTATTCCCATTTACGGATAAGTCTACTCATAATTTTATTTTGAACAACATCTTTTGTTTTATTGAACTTCAAACAGTCCAAAGCATTGCTGGTTCTTATAGTATGAGGCTACGCCCAAAGGGACACTGTTTGGTAACTACGAGAGTGGCAATGCTCGACGCACCGCAGCCTTACTTATGTACAAGGCGCCGCTCAATTATTTCTATCGATATTAATTAGAGTTAATATTTGAACGTTTGTTTACAATTTGCTTTGGTATTAATACGGTTTAAGCACCGCGTCCAATGAGTGAAGCATAGCCTTCATATGGCCGAGGCGCCGCCCAGTATTGGCAGAGGCGCAACCTCGTTTCTCAGTTATAAAAAGAGACTTTGGGCTTATTCTTTTCATCAACTCAAAACACAAACACTCAAGTAGGGGTGCGCAAGACCCGTTCCGTCCCACGTACATGTCCTTAACCGAACTAAACTGGGACATACATAACCCGACCCGCACTAGGTTTGGACGGGTTCGGGTTAAGGCACGGGTTACCCGTCCCCCTATATATATAGAACCAAACCTAACCTGGTACTCCATATGAGGCAGTGAGGCACAATATGAGCCACTCATTGTGGTGATGTGGCAGAGAATAGTTTTTTACTGTTTGCTTTTTGTTTTTTGGTAGTGGGACACGTGGCGCGCCCACAAAGCACGGAGGGTTAGATGTGTGGCTCAGAGCCTCACTGCCTCATTCTAATTTGCTTGCCTCATTTGAGCGCTCCTCCGCTCCTATATATATATAGAGGAGGAGAAGTGCTCAAATGAGGAAGGCTTTGGTAGAATGAGGCACGTGGGGAACGATCTCAGCCGTCCATCAACCCCCCCGTGCATTGTGGGCGCGCCACGTGGCAAATAGTAAAACCCACTACTTCGTAGTGTGAACGCGTTGGCGGCTCGTGCCACGTGCGTCCGATCAAGGACTCAGATCGTGCCTCATTCTTACAACCCTGATGTCGCCGAGCGCTCCCCTATAGGAGCGTTCAAATGAGAACCCCTTTTTTCGAGAACCCCTTCCGTTTATGCAAAACACGCATAAACGGAAATATTGTAACGAATGAATTTCCACATAGTGAAATCACGCATACAAGATACCCGAAAATCATGGTGTCGTAACGATTGAACCAATCAATCCATTTGGATACTTGACGGTAACACACACATGAGTTACTTAACAACCCGTTAAGCTTATCTTGACTATTAATGGCCCTTGAGTCCCTATCCATTCATAAACGTATTGAGATAAAAAAAACCCGAGACCTCATGAAGCGGCGAACAACTTCACATTTATATAGGTAGATTCTTTTGTGGGTCACACTATCCGATTGTGCTCCTACAATAAGCACGTTTTCAAAGAATCTATTAAGAAGAGTCTCTCTTCAACCTCGTACTTGTAGGTATGAAAACACACTTGAGATATTTATTTGTGTTCATCAATTTTCTAGGAATGGGCTTTCAGCATTGAATTCAGCTCTAACGCTAGTTAGATGTGAATTGGGTGTCCCGCAACTAGAAAATTTATATGGGTTTTAGTCTCATCGCCTTAACATACTTAATTACCAAGTCTCTAGTCAATCCCTTCGTCAATTGATCGGCTATGTTTTGTTATGTCTTAACAAAATCCGCTGATATCACTCCGTGCATAATGAGCTCTCTTACTGCACTATGTCGAACACCTACGTGTCTAGACTTCCCATTGTACACATGGCTATATGCCTTAGCCAATATTGCAGCGCTATCACAATGTATCGATATTGGTGATATTAGTCTTTCCCACAATGAAATTTCATATATCATGTTCTTTAACCATTCTGATTCTTTCGAAGCGGCGGCCAAAGAAACAAACTCTGATTCCATTATTAAACTTGTGATGCAAGTCTGTTTCTTAGATGCCCATAAAATGGCTCATCCCCCAAGTTGAAATACACATCCACTTGTAGAGGAATGGTCCTCCTCATTAGAGATCCAACTTGCATCTGAATATCCTTCTATGACTGAAGGAAAATCAAAATATACAAGACCAAGGCTCATGGTCCCCTTAAAGTACCTTAGCACCCTATGAACCGCTTGCCAATGTTCCACACTAGGATTACTAGTGTAGCGACTTAACTTTCCCAACGCAAAAGTGATGTCGGGCCTTGTACTCGCCATTGCATACATCCGGCTTCCAATTACTCTTGAATATTCAAGTTGAGACAAGGGATTTCCCTTATTAGGAAATAGGCGATTAGAGAAGTCAAACGGTGATTAGGAAATCAAAACAATGAAACCTCTTCAACACTTTCTCAATAAAATGAGATTGTGTTAGAGCTACATCTCCTTCTACTCTCTTTATTCTTATAGCAAGAATAATCTCCGCCTCCCTGATGTGCAGTATTTTGTGCGTCAAAAACAATTTATAATGCCGGTAAGAACCGGATCGTCCAAGGGAGCAAGTGTAAACTTATGCACTATGTAAGGTTGTGTTTCTATTTATCCTAGTCTGAAATGAGTGTTTTGTTTTGGTTTTGAAAGCTAAAATAAACAAAAGTAAGAAAAGGATTTAACGAATTTCGAGAAGTATTTCGGAGAACTACTTCACTTACCCAACATTAGAATCGAGTTATTACCTAGCATGCAAGGATTTCCCTATATTGATTGGAAAATAGCCGCACACTCTAAGTAAGAACCTCACCCTTTCGGCGCTAGTGGTTCGAATTGGAATTGTACCTTAAACTACGAACCTCACCCTTTCGGCGCTATTGGTTCGAATCAAGTAACTCGCTTATGTTTACCAACTCTCCTTGCATAAACATGGGGAGTACTTTTCATAATCCTAGCCTTTCCCGTCACAATCTCAGGCCACTCTCGTAGTCACTGAGTTCGTAACCTGCATTTTACTTAATAGTCAGACATTTAGCCTCAACCTTTCGGCGCTATTGGCTTAAAGTCTCAAAGCAATTCACTTAGGCATTTTCTCAAACACCCAGTATGCATCGCTGGGTTTAAGCACTAAGTAAAATACAAATCATGTAAACAATCTAAATCATGCAACAGTTAATATATTAAACAACTCAGAGTCAAGTAAGATTCGTAGGACCCCAAAATATGGGTCACTACTCACAATCCATCGTCATGGACATACAAATCATGTTTTGTTCGAAACAAAAACTATAAAGAGAAAAAGGAATGACTACACCCTTCGAGTTGATGTTGATAACCCCTTTTAGCTCAATCTTCGATCCGATCAAATCCTCGTGTTTTCGTTCCCCCTTCTCTCTTTTCCGTTGTCTCCAAGTGTGTGGGCGTGAATGGAATGTGGAGAATGTCTTGTCTTGTGGCTGCTGCTCTTTCTTTTTGTTCAATTTCTCTTTTTTCATTTTTCCAAAAACCTAGCAAAAATTGGGATTTTGGCCCATTCAGCCTTGTTGTGTCGCTTGTGTCGCTTATTCGGAATTTTGATGACACAGAGCTGTTTTTGCATGCTTGCTGGAAACTGCCATATCACTTGTGTCAACTATTTTGGTGACACAAGCGCAGATTGAGATGGCCTCTTGAGCTCATGTTCTGACATTCGCAGCGGCTGAATCTGCTCTAGGCGCACCCTACAAAGTGGTAGCTCTTGTTCTCAGCTCTCTAACAAGTCAAAGATCAATGAATTCGGACACTGTGTGAGCACTACGCGTGCGCGACAAGTAGGGATGTCAATCCTCCTATTTTTGCACTGTTTTCTCCCAAATTTCCACAAAACTCTCTATAAGCAGTGGAGTGTTCGGCATATCCTATGAATATGCATTCAACTCCTTTTTCTCTTAAAGTTTTAGGTTTTGGAATAGGTAGTCTCACTACCGCCCTACAACCCCAAACTCGAACATGTCCCAAATTTGGCTTCTTATTAAACCAAATTTCGTACGGAATAATATTGCTCCTTTTGTTAGGAACCCTATTTAATAAATAGTAAGCCGTTAACATGGATTCTCCCCAAAATCCATCATTTAATCCCGAGTAAGAAAGCATGGAATTAACCATCTCTTTCAATGCACGATTCTTTCTCTCCGAAACACCATTTTGTTTTAGTGTGTAGGGAGCCGTGGTTTCATGAATGATGCCAACGCTTTGGAAATAACTTGGATTAAAGTATTCCCACCTCTATCGGTGCGCAACCTTTTAATCAAGGTTCCCTTTTGAAGTTCAACTTCGCTCTTACAAATTTTAAATTTATCAAGAGCCTCATCTTTTGAATGCAATAAATACAAATAGCAAAATCTAGAATAATCATCTATGTATGTCACTACATATTTCTTGTTTCCTAGAGATGGTGATGCATGAAATCACATAAATCGCTATGTATTAAATCAAGAAGATTAATTTCTCTTTTATCATCATGAAAAGGTAGCCTAGTAATTTTAGTAAGAATGCAAGTTCTACACTTATCAATATTCATATCAAATGAGGGAATTAAATCATGCTTAGACATTTCATGCAATCTTTTGTAATGAACATGTCCTAAACGTGCATACCAAAGTGTAGAAATATCATCATTCGAATTTGAAGACTTGGTAGAAATTTCATGGTCACAGTTCATAAATAAAGAACAAAATAACTTGATTAACACTAAGCTTGAACATTCCATTACACATGTATCCTTTTTCGACAAATATACCACCTTTTAACTATGAACACTTTAGGCTGGGTGCGACACGAAGTTAAAAAGAACGTAGGGCACGCGGAACCTGCACAATCCGCGCGCCTGGCGTAAACATTATCATCGCGTCCCATGCACATATTAGCGACCGCGCCCAACACACTTAATGTGTACACTGGGCGCGAATCTCACTGACTTCGAGTCCCAACTTCGTTCGATTTCATCCTAATTTGACTCATTTCATTAGTAAACATAGTCCTAATGGGTTTAAACATGATAACATGTTCCTAAACCCCTAATATCACCAACATTATATAGGGATGTACATCATAAATATGAAAACTGCTAAAGATAAAATATGGGAAGCTGCCAACAATATAATATAGCATCACCTTCTAAAGATACCATAAACTAATATATTAATATATCTCTAATACCCTCCCTCAAACTCAGAGCGGATAAAGCGATGAGTTTGGAATGATAGAAATTATATTGAAAAAAATAGCCAATCGGCGTGGTAGAGGCGCAACTGGCGCGGTAGAGATGCAACTGGTGTTGTAGAGAAGTAACAAGTGTTGTAGAGACGCGACTGATGATGTAGAGACACAACTTGTGCTGTAGAGACGCAACTAGCGCGGTAGAGGCGCAACATGTGTTGTAGAGACGCAACTAGCGCGGTAGAGGCGCAACATGTGCTGTAGAGACGCAACTGGTGGTGTTGAGACGCAACTTGTGCTGTAGAGACGCAAGTGGCGCGGTAGAGGCGCAACAGGCGGAGGAAGAAGTAGGGTTAGAGTCGCAACAGGCGCGATGAAGGCGCAACAGGCGTGTTAGAGGCGGAACAGGCGCAGCAAAGAAGTTGGGTTATGGTAAGAGTCGCAACATGCGCGATGAATGTGCAACAAGCGCAATAAAGAAGTAAGGTTAGGGGATCGGTTAGGTGTAGTTAGGTAAAAGAGAAAAAGAAAACAATTTGTGCAGCGGCGACACCAACAACTCAAAGCTGTGTCGCTAAAAGAGGGAAAGAAGAAAGAAAGAAAAAACGGTTATTTATGCGGAAGCGATTTCGGGGCTGGTGGTGTGCATTCTGTGACTCACTACCACCCAAGAAAAAAATTTGATCAAAGAGAAATCAGAATCGACTAGGCATTTGATACCATGTAAAATATAATAATTTGGGAAGAATGATTTTTTTGATGTAAAATATGATAATTTGGGAAGAATGATTTCTTGAAGAATATAGAATGAATTTTGAATAATAGAATGACTTTTGATGTTATTGATAGTATTTAGTATCCCATTATATAGGGATGTGCGTCATAAATATGGAAATTGCTAAGGACAAAATATGGAAAGCTACCAACAATAGAATATAGGAGCACATTTTAAAGATATTAGGAATTGTTAGTTATAAATACCTTGTAATGTCGAAGGAGAAAAACAAGTCTTGGACTACCAATCATTAAGCTCCTTCTTCTCTCTAATTTCTTTGTAACATATTTTGAATTTCAATATAAATTTGAAGCATTGCAGTATCACTTGTGCACAAACGATAATAAGTTCTTTTACTTTTTGTTTATAGTTTTTAATTTTCATTTATGTTTCTGATAAGTAGCCTAATAGGGTAACTCTTCGATATGTGATGAATCAATGTTAGACTGCGTAACCACCAATGTTCTTAATTAAAACGATCTATATTGTGAAAGTGAAAGTTCTAAACTAAGATTTGTTTAATAACTGGAACATCACCATTTATACAAGTTTTGTTCGGTTCCTTAATGGGCCCTCTGGCATAAGTAGTCTCAGTTTCTGATTCTCCGTGAAGTAAGTCCCGCTGAGCCGCAGATAGGCATTAGGGCAGTGATTAGCGGGTTGGTCAGGAATCGTATACTTTTATGTAGTAAGTGGTGACCATTGGAACTGTCTATAAAAATCTGAATATCCGAACCGTGGTGGGGTAGTTATGTGATGAGTCATTGACACCCATGTTATTATCCGTTCTATACAGAGTCCTGGAGATAGACTCATCACATAACTACCTGCGGAAGATTTTAGTGCTTCATACCATCATACGACTGTGTATGATGGTATGAAGACTATCTGTACCTGAATACACATCATAATACTGAAGCAAGTATTACTAGAAATCATAATATTTCATCTCTCCATTTGAGATGAACGATTATGATATGTGTTCACGGAGAATCATTAAGTTATAAGTAAGATTAACATTTTTTGAAAGGGCTCAACGATCGGCCTTTTTAAGGTCGGCCGAGCCAAACGAAATTAGGTCGGGCTTTTTTAGGGCGGGCCGGTCCTAATTAGGTCGGGCTCGAGGGCCGAACAGGTCTTGAAAATCATGATTTATGTTCAACCTTAAGCCTTTACGGCTCGTGGGCTTAAGGGCTTCGGTTAGGACTTTCGAGCGTTAGGGCTTAATGTTGACCCCTAGTTGCAGAAATCTAGAGAAACTGTTAGTAAAAATCGAATTTTGTGTTTTCTCGCCATACCTGTCTTTGTCAATTCTTTTCTTATGGGGTTCATTCATTCATCCAAAGTAGGGGTTGTCAATGGGTAGAGTAAGGGCAGGGTCTAGTAGTTTTTCTATGGTCGCAGTGTACATATGAGCCGAGTAAAATTAGGGTAAGGTAGGATAGGGTAGGGGCGGATAAGGTAAATTTAAGCGTAATTTGAGAGCAAAAAATTATAATATGAATGAAATTAGTAGGGTAAGACAGGGTATGATATGGTAGGAGGGTAGGGTATGAGGTTAGGGTAGGAGGATAGGGTATGGTAGGATCTATTTTTTTGCTACCCTTATCCTGCCTGAGGCTTTATGAACAGAATATGTTAGAGTACGAGGATAGACCAGGACATATACGAATCGGATAAAATAAGGATGACTCTATAGACATTTTGACCTTTCGATAAAACGTTGACCTTAATCCAAAGTGTCACTACCACCCCCACTAGCTCATTAAAGGATATCTGCTCTGCACACCTTTTCATTGTGGATGGACCATGTAATGATCAAAATGATATTAAACTTAAAAGGTTCACAGACACACGTTGCCCTCTTTTCTGGATTCATCGAGTGATCTGTCTATCAGACTCGGATATGATCGCTCTTTATTTGTGGTAGATATTTTGAATGTCGCTAGTGGAACCACTTGACAAACAGACAATAATGGAGAACAGATATGGGCTTTTACCTTTGAAGAACTTTTTATTAAGTAGCCAAGGTGGTCTAATAGTATGAATACATATCTGACTTATAATTATAAGGTGAAGTGTTCGAGTTTTATCGTATCGTTACGGTATGAATCCGGTGTTGTCCAATCATTCAATTTTTAAAAATAAAATAAAATAATAAATAAGTAGGTCTGATTATGAAATATTCTTCAAATTTGCTTTCCTTTTTATCTAAAATAATAAGTAATAGGTAGCTCTGATGATGAAAAACTCATCAAATTTGCTTTCCTTTTCATCTTTAATATACAAACAGATGCATGTATGTATGCCACTGCCTGATTGATGAGTTCCATGACTCCACCTCAATACTATATATTCAAGAAGACTCAAAAATTGTCCAAGTGAACCGACCTCTAAGCTGGGTGTCGTTGTTTCAGTTGAGTATTCAATTAAGCATGTCGGAAATCGAATACATAAGAAAACAAATTTCTGTATCATACTTCATACTTGAGGATAGCACTATTAATTTTGGAAAAATTTCCGACATCAATAAAATGTCGGAAAAGTGACGGAAAGTTGACGGAAAAAATTGAATTTCCGTCAACGTTCCTGCAACGAAGTCGATGACGGAAATTTTCCCGACGGTAAAACTTTTCCGTCATCATTTCGTTGTTTAATTCCGTCAATTTTACATCAAAATTCCGTCTAAATTCCGTCACCCAAAATTCCGTCACAAGTCCGGCATCTTTCCGTAGTTATTCTCCGTCTAAATTCCCACAAAATTCCGTCATTTATATTTTCCGTCCGTATTCCCACAAAATTCCGTCACCCCTATGTTCTATCTAAATTCCCACAAAATTCCGTCACCAATTTTTCCATCCGTATTCCCACAAAATTCCGTCACCAATATTTTCCATCTCAATTCCCACCAAATTCCGTCATCAAATTTTCCGTCATTATTCCAACACAATTCCGCCACCAATATTGTCTTTACAAATATAAATATTAATTGGGGGCATTTTTAATAGTAAATGCATTTATAATTTTATTTTTTTGCATGTGAATTGCATTTTTAATTTTAAAAGACAGATTTCAAAAGTAAATGTATTCTTTTCAAAAAAAATGTATTAATAACAAAATACACAACGATAGTTAAAATACACAACTTAAAAAGTCTAATGTTTGCGGTTTTCGTCATTTTCGCTCCTGCCCTTTGCAGATCAGGAAGAGTCAATCGTCCACGAGTTTCTCAAGCTTGATGACCTTGCCAACGCAGCCGACCTCGACCTTGCCAGGAGAAGCTTCTTCATCATCATTAACCTCAACTGTCTCCAACCCAGCATTGTCGTTCTCTAGATCATCAAGTCGAGCAAGTGCCGCCTGTAAGAAGCACATCAGATTATCTTCCAAAACAAAAACGAAACCTTAACCTTATCATTTAAATTGACAGCACTATAAAATTCTTTGTTACAAGAACAACGAATGCAATGAATTTATATGAATCACCTGAGCTCTATTATCACTGCTTTGAAGAGCAGCAGTCATCTTGGAAGCAACCTTTCGCGTCCTACTAGACATTCTTCTAGAACCATCTTCCTCCATTGCTGCACAAACACCAATCAACAATACCATTAGAGAAAAACATACATATAAAACCCTAAATTCCAGCCAACAATCAACTCCTCAAATCAACTCAATCTCAGGGGCGCTGAAAATACGAGACTTACTGATATGTTTGCAGAGTGAGTACCGACACTCGGATCGACTGGACAGCCGGCAGTCTGAGTAAAAAGGAAGGAGCAGCCGGTTCCGAGGAACGAATGACTTAAAAAAATATCTTTCAGAAAACACATGGAACGAATGATGAATGAAATTTGGCTAAGGACTTAAGTGGTGAAATCCTTTCAAAAAAAAGCGGTGAAATGAAAACAGTCGACTGAGTTGGGCGGGGAACTAAAATCAATTAAGTTTTTTTACTAATTTTACAATGACTATATACAGCGCTTTTCAATAAAAGCGTTTGGTTACAAGCGCTGTCTAAAATAGAATATAAGACAGCGTTTGTTTACAAGCGCTGTCTAAAATAGAACATAAGACAGCGTTTGGTCACAAGCGCTAAATGCATTCGTAACGCCTACGAAAAGGAGCTAGTTAGATTGTACATATTTTCGCTTTACTTTCAAATAACATGTTTAGGAAGAATGATCGAGACCTTGTGAGAGCTAGTTGGGCAAATAGACGAAAAAACATAGCACCACTAGCATTTCGCCATTTGCATGGCTTTGACATATTTTCATACTTTGTTCGGGACGAACAATGCTTAAGTGTGGAGTGTTGATAAGTCCAGAACTCGAGTTATTAGTAGCCATTTTCATTATAGCTTTAGTTCGTTTCCGACTATAGTTTGATGTCATTTGATCCCTTTTCGTATGTTTCAGGTACAAAAAGTGTCAAAGCCAAAACACAAAAAATCGGGAAAAATCAGAGATTTGGAGCAAAATTGGCTGGGAATCTTCCCTGAACCAGCCGGGCGGCTGGATGGATGGAGCAGATGAGCATCATCAAGTCTATCTCCAACCGGTCGGGTGGCCTCATCAGCCGACCGGGTGGATAAAGCTCCCAGACTGCCTACATGAAGAAGATCTCCAGCCGGTCGGCTCATAGACTCAACTGGTCGGGTGGATAAAGCTACCAGACTGCTTGCCCAAGGAAATTATCAGCAGGGCGGCTCAACTGACCAGCCGACCGGCTGAATGAACACTCAGACCATGCTGAATTTCACCTTGCGCCAGCCGACCGGCTGGGATCCAAGGCCATGGCCAACCGACCGGCTGGGCCTGCTACAGTGGAATTTTTACCTGAGTCTATAAATAGAAAGTGGTATGTTTGACCTAGGCATCTGGCATCTTGGGGAAAAATTTCTAGAAAAAGAGATCAAATCAAGGTCATCCATCATCATCCAACCAAGGAGAAGTGAAGATCAAAAGGGAGACATTAGGATTAACCATCCTACTTCTATCCATCTTCTATTCTCTTTGTTGTTGCCATAAACCCTACTGACACCATGATGTGTGAGTAGTTCCCTTGTGTTTTGAGGGATTTTACAACCCTCGGTACTCTATGATCATGTGCAAAGATTGAATATACAATCTATGGTGTTGATTTCATTTTCACTAAGTGTTCTATTTATGACATGTTGCTAAGTGTTTGATAAAATGCCTAACTGACATGTTAATCTTAGCATTTGATCTAGGTATTGAAAATGCTTAGTGATGATTTGGATATGGTGGAAATGATCACATCTAGTGTTTATGAGAGTAAATGCATGGATGTGAGGTTAACTAAAACTTAATGCCTATATCATTTATTACCTTGGGAGATGTTCCAAGGATAATAGTGCTATAGAGTGAATCAATATCTTGATAATGTGAGGTTCTAATTAGGATGGCTTGACTAGGATTAGACTCACATGATAGTTAGTCTATCTTAGCCTAAGCTAGGTTTTAAACCAATCAACCCCTAAAAATGGTTTAACTCTTGTGTACATGATCGTTGGGAAATGCCAAGGAGGGGAGTAACCCCTTGAAACTCTCTTTGAATTGAATTAAAACCCCTTTGAAGCCATTTCTTTACTAGTTTTTACTTGAAAACCACCTCATCATTGAATTTGTAGGAATAGCCAAGTTGAAAACTTGATTCCCCTAGCGCATAATCACACTTGCTCCCTTGGGTTCGACACCGGTCTTATAGGCCAAATATAAATTGTTTTTGACAATACGAAATTTACTAACGTCAAACCAGAAGTAGCAAACGCGATTATACGCTAGGACAATGTTGCATATATAACTTGTCTACTTCTACGAATCAATTATGAGATAAGTTTCAATTAAATGCGAGCAATTCAAGAGTTCAAGGGTTTAAACTTCGATTAAAAGAGAGTTTCGAGGGGTTACTCCCCTCCTGTCATTTCTCATTGATCACGTATACAAGAATTATGCATATCAAAATGTCAAATAGTTTTGAACCTAGTTTAGACTAAGGTAGACCAACTTTCGTGTGAATCTATTCTTAGCAAACCGTCTTAACTAGAACCTCACTCCATCGAGATTGTTGGTTCACTCTATTGCCTTTATCATCCTTGAAACATCTCCCAATGTAATAAATGCAATAGGCATAAAGTACTAGTTCACTTCAATCCCGTAGAAATTATCATATTCAGTACATCCAAACCTTTCCTAAGGTCCATCGATACTTCGGTCAAGTTTTAAGATCAACATGTGATTTAGGCATTTCATCAAACACTTGGTTACATGTCATATATGAAGAGCATAGTGAACACGAATTTAACACCACAGATTATTGAATCAAATGTGTATACAGAGGGTTGTAAGACCCTCAAAACACAAGGTGACTACTCACACATCTTGTAAGACAACATGGTGTATGTAGGGTTTATAGAAAACAACAAAGAGAACGGAAAAGGTGTAGAGAAAGTAGGATGGTTAGTCTTAGAATCTCCCTTTGATCTTCTCTTCTCCTCCTTGGTTGAATCCTTGTTGATGACCTTTATTGAGCCTCTTTTTCTAGAAACTTTCCCCCAAGAACTCAGCCTCCTAGGTCAAACCTTCCTTCTTCTATTTATAGGCTCGGGTAAAAATCCTGAAGCAGCACGTCCAGCCAGTCGGCTGGCTTGATGCCTGAAATCCAGCCGGTCGGCTGGTGGCTAAAATCCAGACTGTTTCTTTTGTAAATGTCCAGCCGACCGGTTGGATTGGCCAACCGACCGACTCAATGTGAGCGGTCGCATTACTTGGAATCCTCTTTCTTCAGCTGACCGGTTGAGAAGCTCAACCGACCGGTTCATTTTGTGCGAGGGCAAGCATTTGGATAGCTCTTCTCCAGTCGACCGGTTGGGTGCTCAGCCGACCGACTCAAACTGAGCGGTTGTGAGCATCCTTACGTCCTTCAGCCAGCCGATGGGCTGGTGAGTCCAACCGGCCGACTCAAAGTGGGCGATTGCTTCTCAAGTTCATCTATTTCATCCAGCCGACCGGCTGGTTCATGGTGATTTCTCAACTGGTCGACTGGGGGTCCTTTTTGCCCACTTTTTGCTCTAAACTTTTGGTTTTTCCCCGAGTCTTCGTATGTAGCCTTTAACTTTGAGGGAGACTCATTTTGTACCTGAAACTTAGAGATAGAGGTGAAATGATATCAAAATAACGTCGGAAATGACCCAAAGCTATAGTGAAAAATGGCTATAAACAATTCGAAATCTCGACTTATCAACACTCCACACTTAAGCTTTGTTCGACCCGCACAAAGTATGCAAATATGTCAAGGTCATGCAAATGGTGAAATGCTAGTGGTGCTATGATTTTCGTCTATTTGCCTCACTAGCTTTCACAAGGTCTCGATCATTATTAGTAAACATGTGAACGAAAGACAAATGAAAGTATGTACAACCTAACTAGCTCCTTTTCGTAGGCGTTACGAATGCATTTAGCATATGCATTAAGCCTTTAAAATCCTAGGCTACCCTAGTGGACGAGTTATAGTCTCGTGAGAGTTTTCAAAAATGGGAATAGTCACAAATCCCAAATGCAACTATCCCATGAGAATGAATGCAAGAGTGCTCAACCAAGGGGAGGATTTCTCAATGCAAATTCCTCACCCCCCACACTAGGACTAGCATCACATTATCATCAAAAGAACTTTTGAACCATTTAAGTACCCATGAGGTTGTGCATTCGAGATCATCAATGCTAGGGCTATCAATTGTCTCATACAAAAGTCTATGATATTGATTCACAAGAATGCTTAGAAAATTTGGTGAAATGAAAATACTTAGAAAATTAGATAGACAAGAGATAGCAATGATATTGAGTTACAAGAATGCACATTCAAAGGACTAGGTCGGTTCTAAGTTCAAGATCCAATAATTGTGACAAGTAGGCTAGATGTGATTTATAGGGATTTATAATTGATAATCACAAGCCTATGTGGTTAAAAACACTCTCATGTTAGGGATAAGGTGCAAAAGATGCAAGTGTCCATCTAAGAATGAGATGCATGGCATGAAAGCATGTGAACTATGCGCATTAACCCACTCCACACTTAGTCCCTAAAAGCAAAGAATGACAAATAAAGGTAAGGCGCATGGGAACTCCCCTCATTTGTAGAACGGGTTAAAATCCAATGATATAACTCTTGGGAATGAGAAATAGTCTTTTGGTTGCATATGTAGATAAGGAAGGTGAATTTGGCACGAGAAGAACATGTACAATAATGGTAAAACACCTTCAATATCATAAGAATATAGCATATAACCAAAGATAAGTCAAGAGTACGTCATCAAAATAGCATACATCATCCAAAATTTCGCCAAAGGGCGACTTAACATCCAAGTACATAGTCCAATGTAACAACCCACAAAATAGCAATACATGCGTAGTCAAAAAGTAGCAATGGACTCATGATGTAGCATCATCGCCTCCCGGAGTGGCCTCTCTAGTAGTGGCTACATCAACCTCCTCCTTGACATCAATGAAAGGCGTACCCACCTCCTCGGGTCTAGTAGATGGCATGGAAGGCAAGGGAGAGGCGCACGAGGGACAGAAGGTCCTGGATCAACTGGAGGAGCATCAACGGGGGCACTCGAACCTCCAATCATAGACACTAGTGTAGAACGGAGCCACTCCGACTCCTGGCGAGCTCTCAAGACCTCCTCTCTAGCAAACTCCTCAAGTCTAGCTAAGCCACTCCTCAAATCAGCAATGTCAGAGGACACTCTTTCTCGCCACTCGGTCCAATCCCCACTAGCTCGGGGGGCACTCTCAACGGCTGGCTCCTCGTCGGGTAACTCCTCAACAATGGATGCCTCGTGCCCGGAAGCCATGGGAGGTGAAGGAATAGGAGAGAAAGGGGGAGAAGGTGTGAGGTTGGCTAGGCAATAGAGGTGGTTCCTAGCCTTGAAGGTCTCCTTCTTGCTCTTCGTCGAATCTCTAAATTCCTTCTTATGAAGCTTGTTGTTTTCCTCCCAAGTAGTGCCATCCGCCTTGAGGAGGCGCATGTGCCTCATGGTAGGCACATCTAGAGCCTACTTGGTTGGCAGTGGGCATGCATCATGACCAAAAGTGAAGTTACGCCTCATGGCAATCAAAGTAATCATAGACCCTCCTCCCAAAGCGAAATTCCTCAAGGTCTCTCTCACGCAGCTCTCAAATCTAGGAGTGAGGATGTCAATCCAATCAATCCCATCACCCTATCAATAGCCATCATCAACTATAAATATGGGATCGTCACTGCTCTAGCTTTCTCCTTTCGATTATAAACCCCGATAGCGATGATGTGGTGAATAACCTTCCAAATCGGAAGGGTGATGGCAGAGGAGTTGTAGGAGCATACAAACCACTCGTGCCTCCCTAAAATGTCCCTCCAGAATCTACTCCTCACATGCTCTTTCCGAGTGATCACCTCTCCGCCCGATAATGCAAACCCAAGCCATTCCCTGATAATCCTCTCCTCTATTCTGAACTCTCTCCCTCCTAAAACAAATATCCAATGAGTTATCCTGTTCCCCTCCCGCTCAACTTCTAATGAGCATATAAACTCCTCTACCACCCTCTGGTAGGAACCAGGATCCTCCAATAATAGAAAACCAAGGCCACATCTAGATAAAAGCGAGCATACCTCACCACCGATGTTAAGACGGTCGAGTGCCTCTAAATCGGGTTAGAGAGTGGCCACGGTTTCCTTCCCAGCTCTAGTGATATACTTGAGCCGCTTCGTGTACTTTGCATTCCCGAATGTGAGAGGCTCGGAGAAAGGATAAGGTGTGGGTGAGGGGAGAAGAGACTCCAAAGGACCATCACTTGGCACTACGGAAACAAGTGCACTAGTAGGAGGAACGGTAGGTGTGGGTAAGGGTGGAGGCTCTCTTCGAACGGTGGTTGCGGGCTCCCTCGTGCTCTTTGATTTCTTTGACTTCGAGGGTGTAGCGCCATTGGAGGGCTTACTCTTCTTCTTGGGAGGAGGGCTGGGAGAAGGTGGAGGTGACTCTATTTCCTCACTCCAGGATGAGCTAGGCTCTCTAAGAGTGGCCCTCAAGGGCTTCCTTTTGCAAGTGAGAGCGAGACTAGCGTCCTCATCACTCTCATACCTTTCCTCGACGGGAATATCTTGGGAGGGACCTTGGGCGATTTCCTTGCCCTTTGATCTGGATTTGGAGGAAGAAGCAGCCTAAGGCATGGTTGAAACGGAGAGGATAACTGAGATTTAGAGGAGCAGCAGGGTTAAGCCAGTCGGCCGGCTGAGAAGCAAATTTCAGCCGGTCAGCTAAGGGGGTGATTTTGAGTGAAATCGGGGTTGCGGTTTGAGGGCACGGTGGATGGAATTGATGCTTGGGGTTTGCAATAGGGTAGATATTGAGTAAAATGGAAGGTCAAATGGGTGTTTTTGGTGGTGGTCGGAGTAGATCGGGCTTGGGGAAGTTTCCGATCAGCTTTGGGGTGTTGGATGGCGGTGGGTCGCGGCTTGGTCGGCTGGGATGACAGGGCTGTGGCGAGGTGCGGTGGGTGACGGCTGGTGTCAAACGGAGTGGAGCGGCTGGAGGGTGGTCGGAGTTGGGGTCGAGTGCAAGAGTCGGTCGGCTGGGAGTTGGGGTGAAATGAGTTTGAGATGTGAAACTGAGTGTTTTGGATAAATAGATTTCAGCCGGTCGGTGGAATATCTAGCCGACCGACTGAAAACGAGCGGTTGGGTGAAGTTCAATGGAATTGGCCAGCAGGTCGACTGAACATAGGCTACTTTCCAGCCGACCGGCTGAAGACAGGGTTTCAGTAATTTTCCAAATTTTGATCTCAAAGATCTTTCGATTCTAGCTTGAACCCAACTCCATACTTAAAATTTTTTACATTTATCAATATGAATGAGCACCACTCAAGATTCACATTAAGGACTCAACACACACTCAAAGCATGCTTCACCACTAAGAAATCACTAGCATACCTATAATTTTCAACAAAAAACAAGCTAGGATCGTACACTCCACACTTAAAACGTCACACACCATCTAGAAATTATATGCAAGCACCATTCCACACCAAGCACATCTAATCATGCATTTCCATCATCCTAACATTCAATTTCACTCTCAAAGTTCAATACAATGCATGCCAAACTATATGGATTTACTTGCGCATAGATGGACGACTTACAAACCGGGTTGCCTCATGTGAGGGCCTAGTTTAATGTCTTAGAAAAGACCGAGCCGAATCTCTTCATAAGAAAACACACTTGAGGAGTCCTTTGCTAGAATACCTCGTCAAGCGGACTTGTAGGATTTTGGACGCATCAATCCGGATTCTTCGAAGAGTTGCACACAACTTGCTTAATAGCCCTTTTCCAAAGCGGTGCATGCTTCTCATCCCTTGACCTTTTTGCTTTTCCATTCCTTTTCATCTCATCATTGCATGAGGATGATCCATGGTAATCAAGGGGAGGATCTTCGTCGGAATTTTGCTCTTTGGGCAACTCCTTCTTAGTTAACTCCTTAGCTTTAGTATCTTCGTTTGCCATGCTCTCTTGCTCCTTCAACTCACAAGTCTCCAATAGAGCCACTTGTTCTCCACTAGGCCTTTCTATTCTCACCTTTTCTCCACCGATTTTCAAGGTCAACTTCCCATTCACCATATCAATTTTGAAGCCGGCGGTGGCCAAGAAAGGGCGCCCAATGATCAAGGAAGAGGTGCAATTGTCCCCCATGTTGATCACCACAAAGTCGCATGGTATGTATAATTTGTTGACTTTGATTGGAACATTTTTAACTACCCCCAAAGGATGTCTCGTTGTCCCATCTGCGAGTTGTAGTGTCATTATAGTGGACTTAATTCCCTTCAATCCAAGCTTGTAGTAGGTGGCTAGGGGCATAACGCTCACACTAGCCCCAAGATCGTCTACTAAATTTGTGAAGTTCATGTCACCGATCGAGAAAGGAATAGTGAATTTTCCGGGATCTTTCGCCTTTTGAGGTATTTGTGTTGAAAAGAGGGCACTACACTCGTGGTTGAGGGGATGGGGATCATCTTCCTCAATAGTCCTCTTGTTGGACAATATCTCCTTTAGGAACTTGTTGTAGAGCGGGGCTTTCTTTATGTGCTCATAGAATGGCAAGTAGACATATAACTTCTTTAACATTACGGTAAAGGCCCCAAACTCTTTGTCCAAATTTGTGGGTTTCAAAGCCTTTGAGGGAAAGGAATGGGCGAAGAATAAGGCTTGAGTTTCCCTTCTTAATTTCTTTTACCTTTTCAGTTGAAGGGATGATGATCACATCTTCTATTTTTTCTTCTTCGGCTCTAGCTTGGCCGTTGGGCGATAGAGTAGCTTTCTTGGGTTGGGTGTCCTCTAATAGTTTCCCACTTCTAAGGGTCAACACCTCACAATATTCCTCGTATGGAATCCTTGGGGAAGAATTTTCATCAAGCTCTTCTATCCTGCTTTCATCACTCTCTAGCGATTCATCCTCAAACGACCCCTCGTTTTTATAGAGATGGCATTGCAATACTCTTTTTGGCTTTGCTCGGGTTGAGCCGGTAACTTCCCTTGTGCTCTTGTAGAGGACTCGGCTCGTTGGGCTATTTGGTTCTCAAGCATCTTGACATGAGTTTGCAACCTTGGTGTGATTTTTTCAATTCCATCAACTGAGCTTGAAGGTCCCCACTTGCTCTTTCTTGGCATGGAAGCATTTATTGCTTCATTTCAAGGAGCAAGGCCATCATAGGGTCTGCATATGAGGGTTCATTTCTTGGTTGAGGAGGATGAGAGGCTTGGTGGTAAGGTTTTTGGACTTGAGCTTAGTATTGTTGCCCTTGGGGTTGGTTCCTTTGAAGCAAAGTTGTCTTTTGGCTTTGGTATTGGTCCTTTGGTTGGAATTGGTTCTTCGGTTGGAAAGCTTGATTGTTTGAAGGTGGACTGGGACCAAAGCCGGGAGGTGTTGGATTTGTGGTCTTGTATGAGAAGTTTGGATGATTCTTCCAAGCCGATGAAAACCTTGGGGTGGTGTAATTAGATTGGGAGCTTTGCCCTTGAGGGGTCCTAGTGTCATACTCCCTCCCTTGGTTTCCTCCAACATAATTTGCTTCTTCATACCCATATACATTCTCATTCCTTTGAACAAAAGGACAAGAGTTGGTATCATACTCATTTACCTCGCAAATGTCACAACCTTGGCTCATCGAGTGGTCCTTCGCCGGAAGTTGCAATCTATCCACTTTCTCCGAGAGGTTTCCCAATACCTTAATCAATTAGTTATATTCATTTGAGCTTATGGCCTTCACTTCATATCCTCCTCCTTGTCTCCTTTGGTTTCCTCTTTCACTTGCCTAGATGAAGTAATTCTTTGTGATTTTCTCGATTACCTTATACCCTTCCGGAGTTTCAAGCTCCATTATGGCTCCTCCCGCGGCGGTGTCAAGGGCAAGCTTAGCAGTCGATATTCTGATTGATTATTCACTACATTCGATGAATGATAACACTTGTTCTCCGGGCAAATTATCCCTATTTGATGTCTTTTCCTAGTGTTTCAGGTAAAATTGGCATATCATCGCTCCGTGGACGCGAAGTGCCGAAACAACGGAAATAGCAACGAAAAAGGCCTAAAAAGAGCTCTACACCAGCAGTAGGCCGTGACATGCCGTGACATCTCAATAGTTTCACGGGTGTCACGGTAGGCTTTTTCCTCAGACAGATCCGAGTGACTTCCAGCTAGGTCGTGACATGCCGTGACATCCTCCGAATGTCACGGGTGTCACGGCACCCTTTCAGCTCAGTGAGTTTTGCCCTAGCCGTGACATGTCCGAATGTCACGGGTGTCACGGCCCCTTTTCGACTCAGTGACTTTTGAAGCATGCCGCGACATGCCGTGACATGTCCGAATGTCACGGGTGTGACGGCACCTCGGAAGATAGAATTTTCAGCTGATTTCCTAATCCGTTTTTGGCAAGTTCTGATCTTTTTGGCAATTACTCGATTCTTGGGCTATATATAAGGGCAACAACCAGAGTGCTCTAAGTGTGCTAATTTGGAGATTAAAGAACCCTAACTTGGGAGAAGAGAGAGATCATCGCAAGAGATTGAGGATTCAACGAGCACCCGCGTCATTACGGTTTCCTCGTCCTTAATTTCTTCATATACACTACTTTTGGTTAACTTACCATGAGTAGTGAGTAGTCTTCTTATTCTGGGATCCTACAGATCCCGTGCTATGTACCCAACTCTCATGTGATCAATTAAACGTTTTTATTTATGCGATTCGAATATTCAATTTCATTGTGTGCTTAATTTTATCATTCATGCAAGTATTTACATCGAATGGGATGTTTGCATGCTAGAACGTAATTAGGTTATTTACCGAAAGATGGATGGGTCCTAGGTATTAATCGGATTCGATGAAATTGATGTTAGGTCATGTTGCTACAATGGTAGTACATGAATTAATAGGAAAACCTTTAGTTTAACAATCGAGATCGTTGATAATCCGTGGATGGGCGGCGTTCAACGATTGAGATTAATCTAGACAATGATCCGTGGATGGGCGGCTTGTCTAGTGTTATTTCGGTTCAATTCCATATTCGATAGCATGAATAATTTACGCGACATGATTGCATGATTAACGGGGTTAGCACGGGTGAAGTATGGTCCTGGAATTCTTTCTCTGATTAAGTACAAACCATTTAATTTCTGCATATTATTTTCTGCGAGTTTCATCACAACAAAACGAAAACCTCTTGTTAATCGGAATAGCTAAATAGGTCACCTGTTTGCTAGTACTCACACTACAATGTTCCTTGGATCGACCCTTGGCTTACCAAGGTTATAAATTTTGTTTGACTGCAATTCGACCCCTAAAACATATAATTTGACAACTATAAAGGGTTAAAAATACGCTTGTGACAAGCCGCGAAGGACCATCAACTCCATTGTAGAAGGTATGAAATACGAGCCATGCATCTATATTATGATGTGGGCAAAGCCTTTGATACTCCTTGTATCTCTCCCAAGCTTCATTGAGCGTCTCTCCATTCATTTGCTTGAAATTCATGATTTGACTCCTATAGTGAGCCGTCTTGGATGGAGGGAAATACTTGTTGAGGAATGCGGTTGCAAGCTCTTCCCAAGTAGTGAAGCTAGCCGGTGTTTGGCTCCTAAACCAATCTTTGGCTTTCCCCGTGAGTGAGAAGGGGAACAACCTCAAGTGTATATCATCCCTTGAAGCTCCATTGATCTTAAAAGTATCACAAATCTTAAGACATGAAGTCAAATGAGAGTTTGGGTCCTCATGGTCTCTCCCTGAGAATTCGTTGGATTGAACCATTTGGATTGTGGAGGTCTTCAAGTTGAAATCACGGTTGTCCACCGCGGGAACAAGGATAGGAGATCGGTAGCCATAAGCATTGGGTGCTACGTAGTCCTTAAGAGCCCTACGAGCTTGAGGGAGAGGGGTTACATGATTTGGTTGAGGAATTATGGGATTAGGAGGTAGGAATTGAGGATTTGGATTGCGAGGTCTAGGTGGTCTATCCGCCATGTTGCAAATTGGTGTTTCTAGAGAGTTTAAAGATGATCCTTTTGACTTAGATGCTTTGCTCCTTGTGAAATAAGGTTTGAAGTCTTTATCCACAATCTCGTTGGATTTCTTGTCTTTAGGGGGCATAAAAGAATTGTACCTACAAGGAGAAAAGCAAGCAAGACAAGTGAGGATAATGCGATAGTTTCAAGAAACACAAGTAACAAGACAATAAAAACAAAAATGAAGTAGTCGAAGTGTCATGCAAACTATCCTAGGGATAATCTAACCATTGCTCCCCGACAACGGTGCCATTTTGACGTTGCTAGTTTTTCTACCCTTAAATCGATGAGATCCAAGGTGTAGTAAGCTAGTCAAAAACAATTTGTAATGACCGGTAAGACCGGGTCGAACCCAAAGGAGCAAACGCGTTTATACGCTAGGACAATGTTGCATATATAACTTGGCTACTTCTACAAATCAATTATGAGATGAGTTTCAATTAAATGCTAGCAATGCAAGAGTTCAAGGGTTTAAACTTCGATTAAAAGAGAGTTTCGAGGGGTTACTCCCCTCCTTGGCATTTCTCATTGATCACGTATACAAGAATTATGCATATCAAGGTGTCAAATAGTTTTTAACCTAGTTTAGACTAAGGTAGACCAACTTTCGTGGGAATCTACTCTTAGCCAAACCGTCTTAACTAGAACCTCACTCCATCGAGATTGTTGGTTCACTCTATTGCCTTTATCATCCTTGAAACATCTCCCAAGGTAATAAATGCAATAGGCATAAAGTACTAGTTCACTTCAATCCCGTAGAAATGATCATATTCACTACATCCAAACGTTTCCTAAGGTCCATCAGTACTTAGGTCAAGTTTTAAGATCAACATATCACTTAGGCATTTCATCAAACACTTGGTTACATGTCATATATGAAGAGCATAGTGAACATGAATTTAACACCATAGATTATTGAATCAAATTTGTATACATGATCATAGAGTACCAAGGAAGGTTGTAAGACCCTCAAAATACAAGGTGACTACTCACACATCATGTAAGACAACATGGTGTAAGTAGGGTTTATAGAAAACAACAAAGAGAATGGAAAAGGTGTAGAGGAAGTAGGATGGTTAGTCCTAGAATATCCCTTTGATCTTTTATTCTCCTCCTTTGTTGAATCCTTGTTGATGACCTTGATTGAGCCTCTTTTTTTGGAAATTTTCCCCCAAGAACTCAGCCTCCTAAGTCAAACCTTCCTTCTTCTATTTATAGGTTCGGGTAAAAATCCTAAAGTAGCAGGTCCAGCCGGCTGGCTTGATGCCCGAAAATCAGACGGCCGGCTGGTGGCTAAAATCCAGAGTGTTTCTTTTGTAAATGTCCAGTCGACCGCTTGGATTGGCCAACCAACCGACTCAAAGTGACCGGTTGCATTGCTTGGAATCCCCTGTCCTTTAGTCAACCGGTTGAGAAGCTCAGTCGATCGGTTCATTTTGTGCGAGGGTAAGCATTTGGATAGCTCTTCTCCAGTCGACCAGTTAGGTTCTTAGCCGACCGACTCAAAGTGAGCGGTTGTGAGCACCCTTAAGTCCTTCAGCCAGCCAGTCGGCTGGTGAGTCCAACCGACCGACTCAAAGTGGGTGATTACTTCTCAAGTTCAGCTCTTTCATCCAGCCCACCGGGTGGTTCAGGGTGATTCCTCAACCGGTCGGCTGGGGATCCTTTTTACCCACTTTTTGCTCGAAATCTTCGGTTATTCCCCGAGTCATCGTATTTAGGTTTGACTTTGAGGGAGACTCGTTTTCTACCTGAAACCTAGAGATAGAGGTCAAATGACATCAAAATAACATCAAAAACGACCCAAAGCTATAGTGAAAAATGGCTATTAATAAGTCAACATCTCGACTTAACAAAAATTCGAGTTCGGAAGTAGAATTGACCATGGTAATCCTCAGGATAATTATCAAGTGAAGACTGATAATCTATTTATCTTCGCAACCATGAGAGTGGAGGAGTTTCTAGATTGACGGATTGACGTTGATAGGTTTTTCAATGTCATAGGTGTCTCTGAGAGCAAACAAGTTGAGATAGTAGCGATCGTGTTGAAGAGTGTGACTGCCTTGTGTTAGGATAAACTTGTTGTTCAGCGGCTGAGGTCGGGGAAGGGACCAGCCAGAACTTGGAGGCGAATGAAACAGTTGATGATGGAGCAATTTCTGCCGGAAGATTACGAACAGATCCTGTATAATAAGATGTGCATCGAATGCGTTCGAGGAAAGAAGACCGTGACAAAGTACACGAATGCTTTTGTGAAGCAAGGGCTTCTGAAGCCGTATTCGAAGACAAAAGAAGTTTCTTGTGGTGGAGGAAGCCTTGGAGGGGATTGAGGAATTAAAGTATGATGAGGTTATTGATTTGGAGGAGATTGGTTATGTGACGGAGCCGAGGATTATATCTGCTGATTCTGATGATGAAGGTGAGGACGTTGAGATTACTGGAATTCAGCATGATTCGTGGTTGGTGAATTCAGGCGATTCAATGAGTGTTGTGAAGGAGGAAACAATTCTAGATGAGGTGCGCAAGATCCTGAAAGATTTTGATGAGTTGATTTTAGATGAGCTGCCAAATGATTTGCCCCCTCTGCTAGATATTCATCATCGGATTGACTTGATCCTAGGGTCGAGTTTACCAAACTTGCCCTTGTGCAGTGCCAATGAAAATGAGATTTTAAGGGAGCACGATGAAGAGTTGATGAAGAAAGAATGCATTCGTGAGAGCATGAGCCCTTGTGCAGTGCAGTCCTTCTTGTTCCTAAGAAGGGCAACTAGTGGAGAATGTGTGTTGGCAGTAGAGCCATCAACAAGATAATTATCAAGTATCGGTTCATAATTCCCCAATTGGAAGACATGCTTAATGGGTTAGCAGGTTCTAAAGTGTTTTCGAAAATAGATCTTCGTAGTGTGTACCATCATATTGAAATCAGGCACGAAGATGAGTGGAAGACAGTTTTCAAGAGCAATGATGGATTGTATGAGCTGTTAGTGATGCTATAAGGTTGTCCAATGCCCCTAGTACCTTCATGAGGTTGATGAACCAAGTGATTTCTATGTTGCCTCTTATGAAGGGGAAATTCTATTGGTTAGTGATGTATCTTTCAGATGAAGAGGTTGAGAAACTAGCTGAAAAGATGATCAAGTGGTTGAAGGTTGATGGATTCCTCTTTCTTATAGAATGTTACTTTCATCAATCTAGAGACACTAAGAGCAAAAACAATCCAACCCATTAACCAAGATTTTATAAAGAGTGTCATATGACTATGGTGATGGTAACTCGTTCAGGTTTTCTCTCATTGGCTGCAAGTGCATTGGAGCTTATGTTAGGACCAAGAATAATCAAAATCAGGTCTGTTGCATTTGGCAGAAGGTTCGGTCTCAGGATGATAAGGGTTTACATAGATTCTTAGATACTGTCCAGAATAAGCCAACGAGCATTTTGCAATATGAACATGTATTTGGATAAGGTCCTTGATGTTGGTTGCAGCATTGGTACTTTTACATAGCTGAGAATATGGCTGATGAAACTATAGTTGTCAAGGAAGCTATTAAGGCTAGACTCAGGGACGGAGGCAGGATTGAAAACATTATTGGGCAAAAAAAATTTTTGAGGTTTGGAACCCAAACGGAGGCTCATCCTCACGCTTTTTTCGTAAACATCAAAACATGTTATAGGAGGGCATAAACCGAAACCCTGTAAATTTTACAAAATGCGAAACTAACTAAATTTTACCCTACGAACTCCACTCATTTCAAATTCAGCAATTACAACATCATTACTAATACAATCTGCAAATGTACGTTCAACATAAAGAACCATGAGATCATCGAGAAACTCGTCATTCATCTTATTTCTAAGTGTGTTCTTGATGATGTTCAACGATGAGAATGCCCTCTCTGTTGTTGCTGTAGATACCGGAAGAGCCAAAATAAGACATATCAACCGAGGGGAGCACTCGGTTGAGGCAGGGTTGGTAGAATAAGGCACGTGAGGCACAATCTCGGCCTTCCGTTGTGACACGTGGCGAAGCCACGTGAGTTGAGCCGTCATTTGCGTTCACACTACTATTGGTAGTGGGTTTACTATTTGGACACGTGGCGCGCCCACAAAGCACAAGGGTTAGATGCAGTGGCGGATCCAGAGCTTCGTGTGAGGGGGGTCCCAATTTTTTTTTTTGATGAATAAGGGTATATATGTTGTATTCGGATTTTTTTTCTATATATATATTCCTTATATTTGATGATATAAGCTATTTTCTAATAAAATTCAAAGTTTGAATTCATATAAAGTTCATTGACGATCTAACTTTGAGAGGTCATAGAAGACACGTCAATTACCCTATAAGATCGAGATATATATCATTGGAGAGATAATTTGACGGCCTACGACTCTTCAATTGATATCAAGATATCAATCAGACGTTTAAGCAACCAAAAACATAAGTAAAGTAAGAACGCATAACAAGTGTACATAGTCAATCACATGTAACCTTAAAAACTTTAACATATAACAGGTAGACTGAGCACCACTTGAGAAATCAATCACCTTGCGCATGAAGCTGACGATAAGGGCTACAATTTCTATTCTTACATCTAGACACAAGTCTAATGTTAAGGTGACTTAAAACTAAGTCGAAACATGCCATATGTTTGAAGTCCGCTAATGATTAGCCAATCTTTTGAAGCTCATAGAGATATCATTCGGTGTCCGTTGAAGATGATCTATATATTGATAGAAAGCTAATTGAATTTTCTATAACTTTCATGTTTAATGCAAGATGAATTTCGGAGGTTAAGATGATAAAAACAACGATCAAAGATAGATGATTAGTTGAAATTTGCCGAAATTGAGGGGATTCGAGCCAATCTTCTGAAGCTCATAGAGGCGCGATCTGATGTCCGTTGAACATGATCCAAATATGTATAGAAACCTAATAGAATGTTCTATAACTTTCATGCTTACTTAAAGATGAATTTTGGAGTTTAAGCTGTTAAAAACAGCGACCAAAACTAGATGTTTGATTGAAGTTTGCCGAAATCAAGGGGGTCCGAGCCAACTTTCGGAAGCTCATAGAGGCGTTATGCATTGTCGATTGAAGATGATCTATATATGGATAGAAAGCTTATTGAATGTTCTATAACTTTCATGTTTACTCCGAGATGAAATTAGAAGGTTAAGCTTAGAAAAAGAGCAACCAAAGATAGGTGTTTAATCAAAAAAATTCAAAAAAAAAATTTGTTCAAAGTTGAGAGGGGTCCTGGGACCCCCCAGGACCCGGCTGCATCCGCCACTGGTTAGATGTGTGGCTCAGATCGTGCCTCACTTGCCTCATTCTAATTTTGGTGCCTCATTTGATCGCTTCTCTATCACCCGATATATCATAGGATAAAATGTTGACTTCCTATGTTCAACCAAAAGCCGACACACATCAGATATAGAAGTCATATTTGCAAATCTTGGATCCCGTGTAAAACTTGGTGCAAAGAACTCACACTCAATATCTAGAGCAACCAAATCATGTTCATAAAAGTCAAAAGGACAAAACTTCGAAGCAAGTAGAAGCACATCTTCAACTTTGAATGCTTCAAAATTATTGCGCGGATGAAATGATGCACTAAGAACAAGAAGCTCCCTAGAACTCTCTGTAAACTTATTGCGCGATATACTTTTTGACGTTTAGGAATTCTATTATCCGTCATTGATTTCAAAAAAACCTATTCCAAAAACAAACAGTTAAAGCTTGCATAATTGGAGAACTCTAGTTTCATTAACATGAATTAAAATAATCACTGGCTCACGCTTCATTACTAATTAAATCATTAAAATTGGAAACAATGAGATTAACCATTTGATTCTCATTGAAAACCAACAATAAACAACAAACTTACAGTAATAAAAAACTGTCAATGTGTGCATCTTTTTCGGAATCGAGAACATAAATAATACAAAAGGTAGTAAACAAAGATATGTCAATGATGAAAACAGGAAAGGGAATCAATTTCAATACAAAACAATAAACAAATGTGCTGGCGTGCAACAAATTGAAGCATACTTATCGTGTCAAGAAGCCCTCATAAAACGATTGAAGCAGCTGGCGTGTTGGACGAACACATCTGGTCGGAGGAATTGACGAGTTGTAGTAGAGTCGGAACTCGGATTGTTATGCGGCTTATGCCCTAACTCTCGTTCAGTGAAGTCGCAAGAGAGAAATTGATGTGTTTATCATTTTTTATTTATTTATAATAAAACTTAATTGAGCCAAAACCCAAACTCACAATACACGCATATACAAATTGAAGCATATGAATTATATTTATATGAAAATTCAAAAAAAAAAATTGGTCAAAACTTATTGGTCATTGGCCCAATATGCCTCAAGAGTGCCTCCGTCCCCGGCTAGACTAGAGGCTACGGCGAAGAAGAACAAGGTTACCGCTAACGAGAGCAGGATGGTCAAAGTTTTTTAGGAAGGTGATGATGTGATGGTGTTTCTGCGTAAGGACAGGTTCCCGATTGGTACTTACAATAAGTTGCGGCTACGCAAGTATGGTCCATTTAAGGTGTTGAAGATCAATGATAATGCTTATGTTGTGGCTCTCCCGGAGTCCATGAAAGTTTCTTACACCTTTAATGTGGCTGACATTTATGAGTACCAAGTGGATTAGGTTACAAATCTAGAAGAGAATTCGGGGTCGAGTTCTTCGGATGTGGAGAAGACTGATGTAGGGTGATTGCATGGGCCTTTTGGGCCGTTCGAGACCGATATGGCTCCGAATCAGTAATTTAACAGTTATTACTTTTTAGATTTTAACAATTTATTTCTTTTAGTAGTTTTTTTAGCAGTTTATTTTTTTTTCACTACCAAACCCAATAGGGTTGTACAACTTTTTCATCTTTCCATTCAATCAAAACCCCTAGTTTTTTTTGTTGTTGTGGATTCCAGAATTTATCAGTTTGAGTTCTCTTAAGAATTCGCACCCGACTAAGATTTATCACTTGCTATTCTTTGTGACTCGTACTGCGTTAATAACTCTTTAATTAAGAAGTTCTATCTATTTATATTGACATTTTATAATCTTATCATTTCTTTCCTACATAGGGTCTTGATTAGTCTATGGTTTTGTTGTTACGAGTAGGTGACAAAATGTTAGGCAGCTAAAGATCAAGAAAAATTTGGCTACGCCGCTTTGTATTATATTGAAAGGACAAAGGACTTTTGTCCCTTTTGGTCCACATAAACTAGTGATAAAACAGAACAATTATGTTTTATTTGGATCTGTTAAAGAAGAGGTTGTTGGAGTTGTTTTAATTGGCCGGCCAAAGGCCTATGAGCTTATCTAGTTCAAAGAACTTACACAAGATCATGCACAAGACAAAAGACATGCATCATCCGTTTCAGTCACACTTTACACTGAACCAATAATGAACGCTTAAATATAGAGTAGGAAACGAAATAATACACATGTGATACAAATGGTGGAAAAAAAAATACACGTGTGATTATGACTATAAATGGTCCGGCTTGATTCCATTTATGGTATAACCTGAAATTCAGACCAGTGTTATTAAAACCGAACCGTGGATCGAACCGGTCAAGTCACTGGGTCAGTAATTGAACCGGTTTGACCATCACATATTAAAAAATAAAAATCAAATATTTATATATGATATTATAATATAACATATTTATGACTTGAATAAATATTACATGAGTATAATCCGATTATAAC
This sequence comes from Rhodiola chrysanthemifolia, assembly GCA_033675395.1. Taxonomy (NCBI): domain Eukaryota; kingdom Viridiplantae; phylum Streptophyta; class Magnoliopsida; order Saxifragales; family Crassulaceae; genus Rhodiola; species Rhodiola chrysanthemifolia. The sequence continues at coordinate 13,528,943 of CM066208.1, read as the reverse complement.
AACATACCATAACAAATTTAGAATTTGATAAAGTAGAAATCAATAATACAACAATAACAATTTTAGTCTTAATTTGCAAGTCACAACAATAAGGGATTTATAAGACTAATTGAATTTCTAATTAAATTGATAATAAGTAATAACTAGTAATAACTTTTATAGATTTGATAAATGAATATACATTATTGAAACAAATAATAAAACAACAATCATCTTTAGTCTAATGGAAAGAAAGAGAATAAATATTAAGAGGGGCTTGGGTTCGAGTCTTGTCCAAGTCAAAATTAAATAAATAATTTTTCAGACCAAATCGAACCGATTCAACCGATCAAATCACGATTTTAATGAAAAACCGGGTCTTGACCGGGTCGAATGCATTTTCGATCCGATGATAGAACCGAACCGGTCCAACCGGCCGATCCGGTCCGATTTTCACAACACTGATTCAGACCATTCCTCATTGCTTTAAGAAATATTAGAATTTAATTAAAAGGAAAAGTACAAAAGGTGGTATGAACTACCACTCTTTTATAAATTCTTGTCTAAATTGTTCACATTTTCAAATGTGAATCAATTTTAAGTTTTTGGACTAAACTATAATTTACATTTTTTACAATAGACATCAAAACAAAAAAAACTGAAAATATATATAGAACCATATCAAATTAAACTAATGAAGTTATCAAGAAGGGTGGTGTTCAAGTGGTGGAGTCATTAACGTCTAATTGTAAGGTGAAGGGGTTAAGTATATTTTGGATTAGTAAGTACTTGTAAGGATCCGATGGGAGCCGTTATAAGCGTAGTCTGTCATAACTGTCTTATGTCACTGATCTTCACTAGGTCACCACAACCTAGAGTCTATCACAAAATATATCATGTTAGATTGGTCACATGATCGTTAATAAGCTAGCTTATCAAACTTACTTAAACGATACATCCAAGTAATGTGAGACAGAATTTGAGATATTACAATATCCTTATTTTAGGTATGATACAACTCACAGTTCTGCGGTACATTAGATATCCTCTTTTGGACGTATTTAGCTACGTTGCATATGACATATGTTACTTTATTGCATATGCGACCTAAACTTTGTGACAGTATGGTCTGTTGCTCGGGTGTTAACTTATGTCAGTGCTTTTTCATGTCACACATACGTTGTAAAATAGTGTGGAAACATTTACAACCATTATTTTGATGTCACTTTGTATCTAGTGTTTATACAACATATTAACACTTTAAAATGGTAAAATGCTCGAAACCAATCAACCACTTACAATCATTGAACATTTAGCTTTTTCCCTTAATATTTAGTTAAATCACTGAACATTGAAAGCCATAGGAGATGATATGTGCTTAAACGCGCATTCAAGAGGTTAATTCATCACATTGGCAAATTAGACCTTCGATGCTTCGATGGAGTGCTAGGAACAGTAGAAAGATCCGATGGCAGCGTATTATACATCGTTGCGTAGCTAACTGAAAGCTATACATCTTCAAGTTCACACTGACAGCAGACGAGGTCGTTTAGAAGGTCGAAACGCGAGTCGAATTCGGAGCAGCGGCAGAAATATGTTGGTACCCGCACCTCAAGTCGCTGAACATTTAGCTTTATCACTGAACATTATTATCGAAAATTAGAAAAGAGCATATTACCCCACGTATATAATTTTTGAAATAAATCGAAGAAGTGTCATGCGTCAAATTTGTAAGGGGTTTATAGTTAATATAAAAATAATGTGGTTTGTATTTGAATCATATTCTATCTTATGGTATTGTGGAATATAAAAAGGAAACAAAAACAATATTAGATATATTCTTAAAAGATATACATTTTATGTAAAAAATTTAAGAACCAAGGATATTTAGCTACGTGGCCTATGCAACTAAACTTTTGTGACATGTATGATCCGTTTACGCGACGCGTTTGCATGTCACATATGTTGTAAAATGTGTAGAAGCATTTACGACCATTATTTTGATGTCACTTTGTATCTAGTGTTTATACTGGTATGAATCAGGGACGGATCCAATTCAAGCCGGGGTGACATTTTTGTGAATTTTTTTTTAGATCGAATATCTGGAATTGGGAGGAGTGCGGAGCTGATTTTGGCAGTTGCAATGGAGGAGTATTAGCAATTAAGCCATAACCAGCCGCTCGGCCAGTCGCTCGGCCAGCCGCTCGGCCAGTCGCTCGGCCAGCCGATCGCTGCGTTATTGGTCCGCCCGGCCAGCCGCTCGGCTGCATTTCTTATGTAATTATAATTAGTCGTTTCTGTCTCATTGTAAACCTGCGGGTTCGTTTTGTAATTTGTTGAAACTCTGTTCGTTACAACGAACTGATAAATGGGAAGAATGGCGCTAGATGCCACAATTAATTCGAAAACCCTAAATTCGATTTCGTTCTTCGATCGTCTCCGATCACTTGGGCGTTCAGCTCGTGCTTTCGCCAATCGGCATTCCGGCGACTTCTCACATGGTATCAGAGCAAGCGATTGCGCCTCCGTTAGCGTCGCTCGGACTGTCGTTTCCGGTTGCCCTGTTTTCTTGATTTCGTTCCGCTTCGTTCCTTTTTCGTTTCTCTTCGTTTTCGCTTGATCATCGCCATGGCTGGAAGTACTGCAAGTGATAGTGCTGGTGGATCGAACGCTTCCAGTCATCCGTCCGATGATCCGCTGTTCGTCGGCACCAACGAGAACGTAGGCGTGTCTTTGGTGACCGAACAACTCACCGGGGCCATGGATTACATACCTTGGAAAAAGGCTATGGAGATGGCTCTCAGTGGTAAGATGAAGCTTGGCTTCGTGCAAGGTAAGTTTCCGCGTCCTACTGATGCACACCAAGAGGCTAGATGGGTCAAATGCAACAGTGTGATCCATTCTTGGTTAATCAATTCTGTATCAAAGGAAATAGCATCTTCTCTTGTTCATTCTGCGGATTGCATACAGGCATGGCAAGAACTGCAGATGCAATTTGGTAATTCGAATGCTTTGGCTTTGGCTAATGTTCATAAAGAGATAGCTGTGTTAACTCAAGGAGATATGAGTGTAGCATCTTACTTTGGAAAATTGAGGAAATTATGGGGTGATAAGGAGAGTCTTGATGATTGGACATTCTGTACTCTTGGCTCAGATTGCAATTCCACTAAAACAATGTTGCTAAGGAAGGAGAGGAACAAAATCATCAAGTTTGTGATGGGATTAAATGATGCTTACATACCTGTAAGGACTCAGATTTTGGCTATGAGGCCATTGCCAAAGCTTATTGAGGCCTATGGCTTGGTGATAACAGAAGAATCTCAAAGAGGACTCACTAAATCCCCTGCACCAGAGATATCAGCTCTCTTCAGTTCCAATGGGCAGCAAGGTTATGACAACCAGTCCAACAATAATGGGAGGTATTCTGGAGGAAATCAACAGAACAGATATTCTGGGAGCAATCAGCAAAATAAGAACAAAAGGCCTACTTGCACTCATTGCAACATGCAGGGGCATACTAAGGAAACTTGCTATAAGATTCATGGCTATCCTCCTGGTCATAGGATGTATAAAGGAGCTCAAACTCAACAAAGGACAGGTAAAGTCATGGCTAACAATACTAATGCTGTACCTGATGCAGGATCAAGTGGAGTTTCTAACAATCAGCTAGATAAGATCCAAGAACAGCTGAAGCAATTGTTCAGCATGATGAACAAATCTGATGGTGCCAGTCCTTCAGTCAACCATGCTCATATAGCAGGTATCACTTGTCTTTCATCACATATGGCTAGTAAAGATGTGTGGATTGTTGATAGTGGGGCCTCTGATCATATAACGTCTCAGTTTGACTTACTTCAAGATGTTAAGCTTCTTAAACCTGCTCTTGCGGTAGTCATGCCTAATGGGGGAACCTCCACAGTAACTCACATAGGAACTTGCAAGCTTAGTGAGAACATAACATTGAAGGGAGTCCTATATGTTCCAGAGTTCAGATTTAACTTGCTATCAGTTGGGAAGCTTACTAAGGACTCATGTCTTTATGTTAACTTCACTGATAATGAATGTTGTATTCAGGACCACACAAGGAGGAAAGTTCTAGTGACTGGAGCTTTGAGTGATGGTCTATATCAAGTCAAAATGGCTGGCATTAAGGCTTTCCATGTGAATAAAGATAGTGCAACTCTCTGGCACAACAGATTAGGCCATTACCCCTTCAAGGCCATGGCTGATCATTTGCAGTTTTTGATGAAAAACAATAGTATCACATGTACAAAGCATAAATGTGATGTATGCCCTTTGGTTAAACAAACTCGTTTGAAGTTTCCTAATAGTACCAGCATTACTTCAGATATTTTTGAGCTCATTCACAGTGATATTTTGGGTCCCTTCTCCATTCCAAGTGTCACAGGTGCTAGATACTTCCTTACTGTGGTTGACGACTTCTCTAGGAGTACTTGGACATTCATGATGCAGACAAAAGCAGAGGCAGCTGACCACTTGATCAATTTCTTCCATATGGTTCACACTCAATTCAATAAAAGGGTAAAGATCATAAGGACAGACAATGGGTCAGAATTTTTCAGCAAAAAGATGACAGAGTTCTTGGCTTCTCAAGGTTGTCTTCATCAGGCTTCGTGTCCCTATACACCTGAGCAAAATGGGGTAGTAGAGAGGAAGCATAGACACTTGTTGGAAGTTGCTAGAGCCATAAAGTTCAAGGCTGGCATACCTGACTGTTATTGGACTGATTGTGTCCTTACTGCTACATATCTCATCAATAGAATGCCTTCTCAAGTTTTAGGTGGAGCTACCCCTCATCAGAAATTATTTGGTAATCCCCCTACCTATACTCACTTGAAAACTTTTGGATGCTTATGTTTTGTCACTACAAATGCTGATTCTAGATCCAAGTTTGACCCAAGAGCAAAAATGTGTGTTTTCATGGGATATCCATATGGGCACAAAGGTTACAAACTTCTTGAGTTAGAGTCCAACAACTTTATTATTAGCAGAAATGTCAAGTTTGATGAAGAAGTTTTTCCTTTCCTTCAGAAAATCACATCTCAGTCTACAAAGGATAGAGGAACAGTGCCACTTCCCATTATTCCATCTTTTGACTCAGATTTTGATTTTGATCCTAGTCCTGATTTTGTTGATCCAAGTCCTACTGATGCTATTATTGAAGTTCATGCTCCACATCATGATTCTAATCCTGGTCCTAGAAACACTATTGATGCCCCTGTTAGGAAATCAACCAGAGATAAGGCCATTCCATTAAAGCTGAAAGATTATGTGTGCAACATCACTACCCCATATCCTATCCAAAAGTATATGAGTTTATCTGCCTGTGCTCCATCCTATAAGTCTTTTGCTGCACATATCTCAGAGTGTAAAGAGCCTACCAGCTATACACAAGCTGCAAAAGACACTAAGTGGATTGAAGCTATGAATAAAGAGATGGCTGCTTTAGCTGAGAATAATACTTGGGAAATCTGTGATCTTCCACAAAATAAACATGCCATTGGATGTAAATGGGTGTACAAGATCAAGCACAAATCAGATGGCACTATTGAAAGGTACAAAGCTAGATTGGTTGCAAAGGGCTTTACCCAAGAAGAAGGCTTAGACTATACAGAAACCTTTGCACCAGTTACTAAAATGACTTCAGTGAGAGTTCTTTTAGCCCTTGCTGCATCCAAGTCTTGGCCCATTTTTCAGATGGATGTGAACAATGCTTTCTTGCATGGAACACTGGATGAAGAAGTCTACATGCAACTACCTCCAGGATACAATAAGGGTGTGAACAACAAAGGCAAAGTCTGTAAACTATTGAAAAGTTTATATGGTTTAAAACAGGCCTCCCGGCAATGGTTCAGCAAATTTACAGATGCTCTCCTCACTTATGGCTTTACACAAAGCCTGAACGATTATTCTTTATTCACATTCACCAAAGATGGCTTCTTCCTGGCTCTTTTAGTGTATGTTGATGATATCATTCTGACTGGTACTTCAGTCTCACATATGGAAGCAGTAAAAGCATACATCCACTCCTGTTTCAGCATTAAAGATCTTGGTCCCCTCAAATACTTCCTAGGCATTGAAGTAGCTAGGTCCCCTGCTGGCATATTCATCAATCAGCGAAAGTATGCTATGGAACTCCTAGATGACACTGGCCTATTGGGATGCAAACCTTCCAAAATCCCAATGGACAGCAAGCACACTCTGGGACTTTCTACAAGTGAACTCATGAATGATCCAACTGAATATAGAAGGCTAGTAGGGAGACTTATCTACCTGAATGTTACCAGGCCAGACTTATCATATCCTGTACATGTCCTTAGTCAGTTCATGAGCAATCCACGCCAAGATCATTACCAAGCCGCTCTTAAAGTCTTGAGGTATATCAAAGGTGCACCAGGACAAGGCTTGTTTTTCTCAGCAAATGCCCCCTTGTCACTTGAAGCCTATTGTGATGCTGATTGGGCTTCATGTCCTGTCACAAGGCGATCAGTCTCTGGCTTTTGTGTTCGACTTGGGTCTGCCATTGTCAGCTGGAAGACCAAGAAGCAACACACTATATCCCGCTCTTCTGCTGAGAGTGAGTACAGATCAATGGCTCATGTCACTTGTGAGTTGATATGGATTTCAGGGCTTCTCAAGGACCTTTCTGTCAGCTATAATGATCCCATTCCGTTATTCTGTGACAGTAAAGCTGCCTTACACATCGCAAAGAACCCTGTCTTTCACGAACGAACTAAACACATAGAGCTAGACTGTCATTTGGTGCGGCAATATGTCAACAACAAGTTCATCACTCCCCAATTTCTTCCAGGCGCTGATCAACCGGCCGACATACTCACGAAGGCTGTCACTGCTGAGGTATTGCATCGTCTCATTGGCAAGCTGGGTGTCACGAATTTCTTGCACACATCCAGCTTGAGGGGGGGTATTAGCAATTAAGCCATAACCAGCCGCTCGGCCAGTCGCTCGGCCAGCCGATCGCTGCGTTATTGGTCCGCCCGGCCAGCCGCTCGGCTGCATTTCTTATGTAATTATAATTAGTCGTTTCTGTCTCATTGTAAACCTGCGGGTTCGTTTTGTAATTTGTTGAAACTCTGTTCGTTACAACGAACTGATAAATGGGAAGAATGGCGCTAGATGCCACAATTAATTCGAAAACCCTAAATTCGATTTCGTTCTTCGATCGTCTCCGATCACTTGGGCGTTCAGCTCGTGCTTTCGCCAATCGGCATTCCGGCGACTTCTCACAAGGAGTGCGGAGCTCGGACGACCAAGTTGAAGCTCGGGCTCCAATCCAAGATCCAATCTTTCCTCTTCTGTACTACACCCGAGCCTCTGAATTCGAGCAACCGCAACTGGGTTTGTGGCGAATGATTTAATTGAGCGGATCTGGATTTGGATGTTTGGGTTAATTATTGGATCTGGATTCCACAGCTCTCAAAACTCCTACCCAATTGCCGAATTCGCACTGAACATCGGCGCACAAACGACTAGAGGCGGAGGCTACGAAGCTGCGTCAGAGGTCGGAGACGACTGAAAGGTTTGAGCTTTTGTGCTTTGTGAATGAATTTTGTAAAGTTTTGTTTACATTCTGTTGATGGGTTGCAAAGCAAATGCAGCAACATCAAGAATTAATGACTAGTTTGCTAAAATTGATTATTGATATTGGTCAGATTTGTGGATTGATTTTTGTGGTTTTCTCATTTGATTAAATGGTATTGTTCAAGTGAAGAGTTATTAAATTCATCATGGTTTGCGGGTTATTGAAAACTTTGTGGATTACTTGAGGATGCCAGAGGAGAAGCTGATGAGTTAGTGCGAGAAACAGCTGTGAGAATCAACCATCGCCCTACTGGCATTATCACCCAGGTGCTTACCAATATTTCCTTATTTTCAACTTCAATTTGTCAGTTTTGTCTTTGTAAATGCTTATCTGTTCAAGTTGTTTCACAATTTGGGTTTTAGTTTAGCAGATTGTGAATTTGTTGCTTAGCAAATCAAACTTTATGAACCTTGTTGCTTAGCAAATCAAACTTTATCATGTGTACAAGTACACTGCAATGCTGCATTTTTTGTGAGCTGTAATTTAGTTCAGGTGACTGAACTTTTCAGTTTTGAGGTTTGATCCTTTGTGAATTGTGATGTGAAGGAATTTGGCTGTATGGATGTTCTGGTTTTTGTGTTGGTAATGAGTGGGAACTGCAATCTTTTGAGTGTTGATTGTGTGATATGAATGTAGTTTTATTGTTTGCAGCGCTCGCCGGTTAAATCTGATTTTTTTGGGCAACTATTGTTCATATTTGTCTCTGTTTAAACTTGAATTGTGGTCATTTAAGGAATGATGTCATACAGGGGAAAGTAATGGATCGAGTGCACTTAGACACAATCACAAAGAAAGCAACAAAGAAACATCTAGAGACAATGAAGAGCAGATATCATGTTCACCTACAAAATTGAGTTTCTTCCATCTAAAGATCGCGCCACTTATTTTTTCCATACTTTTGGAACTTGTATGTAATTCAAATTAACATTATGTTCGTCTTTGAAAAAAAAATTGTAATATTTTTCGATGAATAGTAATTGAAGAAAAAAATTTCTTCTGTCACCCCTATCAAAATTCCTGGATCCGTCCCTAGTATGAATATTGATATTCATATTGTATGACTCCTAACCTTTCATGTGATATTGATCTTTAGCTTCTCATGTACCCTAATTTTAATCACATATATTGATTGCTAGTCTTTTCATGTGTCCATATACTTCTATATAAAGAGATCCACTTGTAAATGAAAATACATCAATGAGAATACAAATCTTTTCCTCTTTACATTTCTCCTCTTTGCATGTGTTCTTGTTCTTATCACTTTGATTTTCTCATCTACATCCACAAATTCTAAATATTTTCGCAACATTTACAACTTTTTAACACTTCATTATGGTATTATAACAAAAACACATAATAATGGTAAAATACTTGAAAGAAATCAACCACTTACAGTATTTTTACCAGCGGTATATAAAATAATATAAATAATAATAGAGTAGCGGGTGGTTGAGAACTTTTTTATATTATAAATTTTTGAGAACCTCATTTGTATTTTTGAAAGTGAATGATCAAGTTGTTGTGATACTAACACGTGTATCATTAGTAAAGTGAAATTTGCTAACTTTAACTTTTGACTAAATACATGTTTGAATATACAATTTGAACACGTTTCATCATCAAAACGACTTCATTATACACTTTTGAATGGGCAAATAAGATTCTCAAAATTTCAAAATATAGAAACATTCTCATTTGACCGCTAACATATAATTTGGATACCAAATTCCAAAATATTTTAAAACACTAGTAGCTTTGGTGGCTAGCTATTTGTTGGGTTGTGGAGTCTGATTTGATTACTAGGCTGGTCCAGTTCAGGAAGTCCATAATTTCGGCAGTTAGACTTAGGGTTTCTATTTCCTAATTAGATAATTAGGGTTTAGATGTGTACCGTATTTATACCCACGTTGATTATTGTAATTGTATCCGACATCTCATAGTGAAAACCTTGGCTTGGTAGTGCCCTCGGGTAGTCACGGTGTAGTGACGAACTGGTATTAAAATTTTGTGTCCTCGCATCCTTTATTTGTTTTTCGCTCAGCGTTGCTGCTTGCGCGACCCTAACAACTGATATCAAGAGCTGACGTTCTAGCAGTCATGTTGAGAGATGGAAAACAACCAGTGGTAAAATTCGATGGGTCGGTCTTCGGGTTCTAATGCAGATTGAGGATACCCTGTATGGCAGTGAGTTGTATCTACCTGTAGACGGCAAGAAATCAGTGGGTATGAAAGACGGCGAATGGAAGTTGTCGGACATGAAGGAGATGTTGGATCAGCTGTCTGCGTTGTATGAGAAACCATCCGCGGCAAAAAAGGTTCACCTGATGCGACGGCTTTTCAATCTCGGGATGGTAGAGAGTGCGGGAGTGGCTAAACACTTGAGCGAGTTTAATATGATAATCGCGCAGCTGAGCTTGGTTAATATTAAATTCGATGAGGAGGTATCAAGCGCTAATTTTACTATCTTCCTTACTAGAGAGTTGGAGCGAGACGGTTACATCGGTAAGCGCGATAGCAAGAAAGAAAAAACTTAAGCTGGATGAAGTTGGAGACTTAGTTGTGAGTGAAGAAACTCACAGGAAGGAGTCGGAGTCTACTTCAGGATTAACTTTGAAGGTTGGGTGCAGAGGCAGGTCAAAGTTTAGAGGGAACAAGGAACCTGTGAAAGATAAGAGCAAAGTTAAGTGCTACAATTGTGACAGGTTTGGCAATTATAAGCGTGAGTGTAAGGAACCGTCACTAAATATGTTAGGGAGTGCAACCACAAAGTACATTGCAGATGCATTGAATCTGGAGCTTGGGTGTTGGATTCTGGAGCTTCGTTTCATTCGTGCAGTAGTGTCGGCGTAATGGAAAATTACATCTTTGGAGATTTTGGGAAGGTGTATCTTGGTGATGCTGAGCCTTTTGAGTTCGTGGGGAAAGGAGATAATCGACTCAAAGTACCAGGCAGATCTATGATGTAGTTGCGCGGAGTAAGGCAAAGTCCTGATTTGAAGAAGAATTAGCTATCAGTTGGGCAGCTGAATGGAGATGGTTATGATGTAACCTTGAGCTGCAGGAACTGGAAGATAGCAAAGGGAGCTAGGGTGATAGCTCAAGGAAAGAGGACGGAACATCGTACAAGATGAGGAACGTTCAGAGAGTCATCGTTGTTTCAGGTGGGTGTGGTGGTGCATATTTGTGGTACGGTGATTGTGTTCACATAAGTCAGAAAGTTTTAAAGGGTAGCAAAACTTTGAAGAAGAAAAAGTTTAAGCCCTACTACAGGCAGCACATTATGCATCGGTTCAGGGAGGCCTTATGCATCGGTTTTGTTCCGATGTGTAATCGAGCGATGCCTAATGTTCAGGCATTAGGCATCAGTTCAGAGAAACCGATGCATAATGTGCGATATTATGCATTGGTTCTAGTACAAAACCGATGCATAATGTATTAAAATAATTTGGCAGATTTGGCTTTCATTAGCTCAAATCCGCCAAAAATTTATCAAAACATCAATATATCCTGCTGTTCAATTACAAATACATCGATGCTCATTCAAAATGTCAAGATACATTCATTTCAAAAGACAATCATTTGATACATGTACATCTTTTTTCATACTATTAAACAATGGTAAGAATTTTAATGTCCTATTATATACAATACAACGACACTAAAGAGTATGTCCTATATCGATCGAGTAACAATAGCTCAAATAGTCATACAAGTAGGCGGCGCTTGCTACCTTTACTTTTTCGACCTTGCGGTCTTCATATGATTGTCTTCTATTAGGAAAACACTACAATGAAAGGCAAGACAAAAGTAAATCAATACAATAAAGTTCCAATGAGTTTAAAACCAACCCAAGTTACAACTACATATTTTGCCAATTAAACAACTTAATGAATAATACAACTTCAAAAGCTTACTTGATTAAAGTCTTCAATCTCCGCTCCGTTATTAGCTATTATAAACTCGATTATGTTTCGAATATAATTCAAAACATAATAACCGCGTAAATGACTCGGCGGTTGTTTCGGACACTGCATGATCAATAATCTCATATCACACACTTTATTAATGAAAATGTGCAAGCGTATTAAAAAAGTGTTTCATCTATGAGTACCTCAACTATCTTCCATTGTAGACTTCGTGTACTTCTCGGTATACATCCTTGGTAGTATCGGTACAGTCCCCTGAAATAAATAACATAACATAAGTGATTGTTAATACAAGTTACAAGATACAAGTGAGTCTAAGACTTATCTGTCCACAAAATCCTTTGCATCGCCGTTTATTACTTTAGTTGTTGGCGATGGATTAAGCAATGGACTACATGTTGTTTTGGGAAGATGACACATAACATCCAACTCCACCTAACAAAAACAAACTAAAATAAAAAAATGTGTTCAAAACAGCAATTAACACATTATAATTAACATATGAACTTACAATGTGTGATCCACGTAAGGTAGGAAGTAGCAAAAATTGCGATCTCGGTCCGGCATATTCAACCTTGGTACAAATGTCATCAACCTCTCATCTCTGTTGATGAATGGGGTTATAATGGAAGGATTGAAGAAACCAAACTTAATATCCCACCCGATCATCTCATTGTATAACGAACTACAAAGTGAAAAATTGTGTTAGTTAGACAATTGGGACCAATGATCATCAAAAAACAAACATGAATATTACCATATATATAATTCACATGCAAAGTTCCCCAACACTTGTAAGTTAGATAATTCCTTGAGGTCCTCTGTGCTCACAGCGATACCGTAGACGTCACCGAACACATTTTGGTCGACGTGTACTATAATCATATGCATGTTCAACTCCGTCTACACCTCATGTCGAAATCGACAATACATGGTCAAACGTGTACTATAATCATATGCGTGTACTATTTCATCATTGTCGGTAAATGGCAAATTATCGCATACCACGTTATTATATTCCTGCATGTTGAATTTGATTAATGATTTGAAATTAAATTTTATGTCTAGTATAATTAAAAATGCAAATGAAATTGTAATATTCGATTATCTCACCCTTTTATCGACAAAGACTAAGTCTTTCGGTCATGCCACATGGTGTCCCTCTGCCTCTATAACATTCGTGTGCTTTGTATTGGCAATGTTGCTCCTCGAACGATGGAATTTTCAACTTTCACCTTCACTGTATGTTCAGGTTTTTGTCAAAAATTAACAAAGCGACCATTCAGGATTCGACCAATGGCCACAAGCTGTTTGTCACCTTCGAGTACCCCCACGATGAATAATATACTCTTCAGGCCACCCTATTAGCACGAACAATTTATATTACATACATTAAACAAAAATAAACCAACTAGTCACAAATAATAAATTGAAAAATTCTAAACGTACCTCTGGCCTGTTCTTCCTTGGGTCTGCATCAACAAGATAGTGACAGCCGAGGCGGTCAAGCATCTCTACGCGAGAAGTGCTGGAACTAGGTGTCGTCCTAAAGGATGTGGATTTCGGGAACCCAATCTTCCACGGAACGTGTCTACCCACTCCTCTGGTACGTTCAGGATACTCAGGCGTCCCAATCACCTCAGTCAGTATGTCACGCCGACCTTGGGGTGAAAAAGATCTTTGACTAGATCTTTCCATTAATTGATCCTATTATCAATAATCCATTAACAAAGGTTAGTGTATGGAAAAATTAATTACTGAAATATACAGAAAAAAACATACAATCTTTTCAGCCACTTGCTGAATGCTGGGGTGACGAACTCGGCATTCTTCTTGAGGTGTCTCCTCTTCCACACCTCATATCTCTCTACATTGATAGAAGGTGTTGCTCCCTCTTGAATTACGCCCTGCGCAATTAAATCGGCTATCTTCTCATTTACTATCACCTCTTTCACTTTCTATACCCTCCTTGACCCATGTTGTGCGCATATTCATTCTTAGCAGCCAGATCCTTATTACGAGCAGATAGCTTCCTCGCTTCTTCACTGAGTCTATGCTCTACAAATATCTTCCACTGCACAAGATTAATAAATTTATACCCTTTCGTGGGATCTTCATCCTTCCGTTTACCGAATATAGTGTGTTGCGAGTCTCATTTTGAAGTTCCTTAACGCGCTGGATGCATACTTGACCTCCGGCTCTGTGTATGGCTTGCATCCAAGAAACACTTCCTGAAAAAACATATAACACGTTATAATTAGTACAATCAAAAATTAATGTTCCTAACAATATGATGTTGGAATTATAGAATATCTTACTGTTGCTTTGTTGCACATAACTTCCTTGTAATTTTCGCGCACCTTCCTCCAATAATTGTATTCATTAGGAACTTGAGTATGGGCCACTACGCCCAGGTAGCTCCTCAATGTATCACCATCCTTCCCTAAGGGGTAACCTGTGTCATCAAATTCGATTGTGATCTTCGTACCATTATCCATGTGTTCCTTAATCAACTTGAGCATTTACGAGGGGCCCCTCTTAGTTTTCTTGGCAACGCGCGGCGAGACATGGAAGTCATCCTCGCCATCGCTACTACTATGTGCCATGAACCCTGTAATATCACATCAATGTTAGTTCAGTAGATATGTAAATACATAGGTGTCAATAAAATTAAAAAAAATGACGTGTGACGAACAATAGTGATAAAGTAACATACAACATACACATAAGTTTTTTTTTTTTTTTGATGGTAACATACACATAAGTTAAGTTAGTTTATAAACTCATATTCCTTCGTCTTGATCTTCTGGTAATTGCATTTTATCATCAATTTCAATGTACGTGTTTCCACGGGAACGGTCTTACAAACAGGTATGCAATCTTTAGCGAGGTCTTCGGATGTGCCACTTGTAGCATCATTGGTTACTTGTTGTTTGCCGTGGATGACAACAAACAGATTTTTGTCTGAATGGTCCTTGACGTAAAATACTTGTCTTGCTTGTTTGGCCATAATGAATGGCTTATAATGTTTATGTGCTGCTCGATGAAAGAGGTCATCTCCAGTATATGTTTCAATAAATAGAAATGGACTTTTGTTAACTCATCCACGGGTTTAACTACATGTTTAAGTCCATTTGTTCCTTTTCCTTGAAACTGATCAAAATGACGTGGCCTTGGAATCCCAATTGCGGTGATATTTCCCAAAAAGTTAGTGTAAAATTCAAATGCCTCTTCAGCTATGTATCCTTCCACTATACATCCTTCAGGACGATGTTTATTTCTCATGTAGCTCTTTAGAATCTTCATGTACCTCTCAAAAGAATACATCCATCTCATATGCACCGGTCCAAGAATTCAAATCTCGCGCACCAAATGAACAGTAAGATGCACCATTATATCGAAAAAGGATGGTGGGAAGAACATCTCAAGTTGGCATAATGTAACCACTACCTGCTCTTGGAATCTATCAAGCTCTGATGGATCAACAACCTTAGCACGTAAAGAACTGAAAATCACGCAAAGTCTTTGTACAGTGGCTCTCACTTTAGGAGGTAATATACCTCTAATTGCAATAAGCAAGAGCTGTTGAATCAACGTGTGACAGTCGTGGGATTTTAATCCATTCAACCGTAGATCCTTCATCCAAACCAAACAGGTAATATTTGAAGAAAACTCATATGGAACTTTAACTCCTTTAAGACATCCGCAAACCTCGAGTTTCTGGTGCTAATTTGATACGAATGTTCATGTCTAGCATATCCAGTCTCAATTTTACTCCATCCTTTGTTTTACCAGGAATGTTTAATAATGTGCATGTCTAGCATCAAATCACTACAATGTCTGATGTCAAGTGTATGCCAATAAGGTAGATCAAAAAATATTGATAGCTTCTTCCATAGAGCACTCTCGGTGCGTGCACTGGGTTTTCTGAATCGATTAGTAATATCTGAATTTTCTCAATCATTTCATAACCTGAAGATGGTTAAGGTTCTATTCTGTGTTCGGTCTCACCGTTGAATGGAGCTTTCTTTTGCATGTAAGGATGATGCCTCGGTAAGAAACGCTGATGTCTCATGTAAACCATTTTTCGATAATTCTTTAGATAACGTGAATTTGTCGCTTTCCCGTATATTGGACAAGCTTTGTACCCTTTAAAATTGTACCCGGACAAGTTACCATAAGCAGGGAAGTCATTGATGGTACATATTAGCATGGCACACATATTGAAATATTCTTACCTAGATGCATCACATGTGCGTACTCCTTCATTCCATAAAAGCTTCAGATCATCTATCATGGGAACCAAGTATACATCTATGTCATTTCCAGGCTGTCGAGGACCCGATATCAACAAAGAAAACATCATATACCTGCGCTTCATGGTTAGTCTGGGAGGTAGGTTGTATATCACCAATATCAGGTGCCATGTACCATGTTGACTACTAAGATTTCCATGCGGATTCACCCCATTAGTATACAAGCCAAGGCGTAAATTCCTAGACTCTGATCCAAACTCTGGGAATGTATTGTCTACTTTGGCCCATTGTAATGAATCGGCCGGATGACGCATTTTGGTGTCAATGACACGTTTCTTGGCATGCCATCGCATATTATCAAGTTCTTCCGCGTCAGCAAATAATCTTTGAAACCTCGGAATCGGTGGAAGATATCACAATACTTTGGTCGGAGTGCCTTTTGAGGTATTTTTCGGTCCTTTGTTTAACTTGTAGCGAGAAGACTTACACACCGGACATTCAGCCAAATCGCTATAAGCATTACGATACAATATGCAATCATTGGGACAAACATGTATCTTCTTGTACTCGATTCCCATGGGACACATAACCTTTTTAGCTTCGTACGTACAATGAGGTAAAGTGTTTCCTTGGGAAGCATAACTTTCATCAATGTTAATACTTCAGTGAAACTCTTATCACTCCATCCATTTTTAGCTTTCAAATTAAATAACTTCAAAGTTGCAGATAACCTTGTATATTTGGAGCAACCTTCATACAATGGTAATTCAGAGTCATTCCTCTACGATTCCACAACTTGTGGTCTAGCAACAAACTCATCGGCAATGTTGTTAACCATCTCAATTGAATTGTCCTCCTCCCAATCATCATTATCTTCAGGCGAACTTTCTACGGGTTGAGGTTCAACGTCTTGCGGTTTAACCTCGCCATGCATATACCAAAACTTATATAGTGGATGAATTCCCTTTAAAAAGTTGTTTATGCAAATCCTCCACTTTGACCTTTATCTTATTGAAACAGGCCTTACACGGAGAGAAGACACGTTCACTTTGATTTTTAACGCATACGCCGATGCGAATGTGTAGAAATCCATTATCCCATTTTCGTACTCATCACTTAACCTATTACCAGACATCCACTCTCCATTCATTATAAATCCACTACATGAAGCATGTAAATATTATTATTAGAATGAGAACAAGTTAGCTAACCAATAAACATATATACCATCTTGTTAAACAAAGAACAAATATACATAGTAAAAACAAAAGAATACCATAAGGAAATATAGACAAGTATCAATAAATGCATTTCTACAACAACACTACAAGAAGCACTGAAAACAAAAACACTACAATTGTAAGAAAAAATAGGTTTGGCAGGGTGTGAACCTTGTATGAAATCGAGAGACGAGAAATGTAGCAGCAGGTTGAGGAAGGCAATGAGCAAAAGCATAAATACGCTGGAATTGAAAAACACAAGTTAAGAAAGATGGTTAATTGGGTGGTAATTAGTTGTGTTGTTTGTGTTGAATTGATGGTTAATTGTTGAATTGGGGGTTAATTGTTGAATTGGGTGGTAATTGTTTAATTGAGTGTTAATCAGTTGAAATGTTTGTGTTGAAATGTTGAATTGGGCGGTAATTAGTTGAAGTGTTTGAATTATTGTTGATTGTGGTTAATTGTTTGAATAATTGTGAAGTGTGTTGAATTGTTTGAATTATTGTTGATTGTGTTTAATTGTTCGAATAATTATTGAATTGTTGATTATGATTTTGTTGAATTGGTATATTTACAAACAATATCTATTTTAGAATTGTTTTTATTTATGGACGTTTATTTATTGATTGAAGGTATGACATCACAGAGGTGATCATCTTCTATGAATGTCCCATCGCAGTCGACTTTGAATCCCAATATGGATGCGGACGACATAATTAATCCTGGTCTTATCGATGATTCAGTTCTTACTCGGCAGAGTACCCACCGAACTCAAGAAATTTGGAATAATTCGGTAAGTTTATCTTTTAATTAAACTTGAGTTTCTAATGTGTCTCTATTTTGTATGTAATTTGTTACTAATACTGAAAAAAAATTATGTAACAGAAGGATCCAAAAGTGTACGCACCGCTTAGGGTTAAGCATGTTACCATGGAGGCGCCAGATGAGTGCATTATGCAGTATGTCGCCAACACTGGGTTCTACCCGTGGAGTATTGTGTGCAATAGGGTTGGTGACTGCACTAGTCGAGAGGTGGCGGCCCGAGACGCACACTTTCCATTTTAATGGAGGGGAGGCCACCGTAACGCTGCAGGATGTGGCACTTCTTACCGGTCTACCCATAGAAGGAAGGCATGTAACGGGTCACGCGCACTTGACATGGCCCCCAATTTGCATGAGACTGCTTGGTGACTACCCTGATTGTCACAAAGACTCACCATCCCTGGCGAAGAGGACATGGTTCAATGACAATATGTCGACGATCCCAGTCGATGCAGATGAGGAGACGTTGATGAGATACGCAAGGGCGTATATCCTTCAGCTGCTGGGATTGACCTTATTTTCAGAACTCAGCGGTAGCAGTGTCCCACTCCACTTTATTCCCTTATTGGAGGACCTTGATAATATCAGACAGTACAGCTGGGGGAGTGCAGCGCTGGCATATTTGTACAGTATGCTTTGCAGAGGCAGCAGAGCGGGTAAGAGTCAGATTGCTGGACCTGTGCTCATATTGCAATTCTGGAGCTGTGAGCGTATGCGCTTTGGGAGGCCGATGTGTATATTTAGGGACCTGCCCCCACTGGATGATAATATTGAGCCGTTACAGAGGGGAGCTTGGACGTATATGTAAGCATTTTATATGTTATTTATATATTACTATGCATTTTTCGTTATAAATATTGATATTTGCGTTTATGTGAAGGAAATGGCATGGGCCAAAAAATTACATCAGGGTACCTAAAGGTAGTTTGTTGTTCTACCGCGATGAGTTCCAGAAGATGCAGATCAATTATTTCATATGGAGACCATACGATGAGAGTATATTTCCTCTTTTAAACCCTATTTGTCTCGAGGGTCAAAATTCTCGGAGAGCTGACGTGCCACTAATCTCCTTCAACGTCATTGAGTGGCATCACCCAGGACGTGTTATGAGACAGTTTGGGTGTCGTCAGGTTATTCCACCGCAGGCGATAGCTTGTTCGGACGAGAATCATGCTAAGGATAGGAAGCCGAAAGTGGATTGGGGTGTGCATCATTATCGGTACCTTCAGATGTGGTATAAACGCTTTCAGAATATTGTTGATGGAGAGACATCTGATATGTGTGACATTGCGTCCCCCGAGTACTATGGTTGGTACTCCATGATCACTCGCAGGCTGATCCAGCCCAGGATAGAGGAGGTGGTTGAGGACGCAGTGGTGGTGGAGGACGCGGTGGAGGCCGAGGTCAATCCGCCTCAGCAGATTCGGCGTACCCAGCCATACCGTCCAGATGGACATTTTATACCAGAAAATGTAAGGTTCATTAAAACTTAACCATTTCTTTTAGTAGTATATTATATGTTTTAACATTTGGTTGTGTGTACAGATAAGCACTTTAGTGTACTGTGCACGAAAAGCTGCTGAGGGATTTCGTTTTTCCATGGAAGATCATTCACGCCAATATTTTCATGTGATCTTCCACCAGGCATATGAGACGTTGGAGAGCCTTGGTGAAGCGAGATTTTTAGGTGTAGACCCTGATACCATTGCATTTGACGCCGGTAAGTAAACAATTATATTTAGCCTTTTTATTCTGTATAATGCATTTAGCACTTTACGGATTTCATATAAATGCAGGTCAAGACGCCGTGGCTGATGAAAAGGATTATGGTAATCCGCATATCGACTCTTTCGTGGATGATCGTTATCGGCCATCCAGCTCTTCACAGCCTCAGACTGAAAATATGTATCGTCCATCCAGCTCTTCACGACCTCCACCGCGTAGAAGTGCACGCATTCGTCGTGAGTCCCAGTATTCAAGCATGAGGGATTTGGGCAGGGCGACACTAGTAGATTTTGAGTGTTTGATAATTATGGACTTATTATGTTTTTATTTTGATATGGACTTATTATGTATTTAATTTGCTATGTTCTGTCTGAATGATAATGCATTAAACTGAAAAGTCACAACCGGATAGTACATGAAACGGGAAAACAACAAGAGGAAATTAGCGAGACGGATGACTCGATGAAGACGCTCGATTTGGGCACGCACGCCTGTTATGTCCAGCTTGATGGAAGATGGTGCAACACTGGGATCATGACGGTTGACTCGATGAAGACGCTCCGCGGCTGCTTGATTCGCCGAAATGCCTCTGGTCCATCTCGTTGCGTATCCTCCTTGACGGATTTCTACCAACTTTGTTACGTTAGAACCTGGGGTTTGGAACATGTACCGGTCCAACGTAATCTCTCCAAAAATCCTCATGATACAAAGGATTGAAATTGTACTGGCAAGTGGCGTGGTATGCATCCAGCGTGTACTCGTGAGCCACATAATCTGAGTAGTCCACCCTTTCGTATTTACACGCCGCCATTGCATGACTACAAGGGAAGTGAAGCAATCCACATTTCCCACATGAACATGTTCTCTCCATCAACCTAACTGTCCATGTGTGAAGCTTTTCCTTTGTTGTAACCTCGTAAACTGCTCTTTCTTTATCATAGGCCATACGCGGTGGTAAGCTGCCCTAGCACGAAGTGTGGCCAACTTCTTACGAATTTTTGGAGGATAGAGAGATCCGTGGTCATCGTAGGGGCTTTGTTGATGCTTCACAAAATAAGCTGATGTTTGTCTAAACGTGAACATCACCAATGACGAAATTGGCAAATCACGCCCCCCTTTAAGAATGTCATTAAAGCACTCAGAAGCATTAGTCGTCATCGAGCCCCATCTAATCCCACCCGCGTCGAATGCTTGTGACCATAACTCTAAATCATGGTCCTCCAACCATTTGCGAGCCTCTGGTAGGTCGTGCAATAGGTCCAACAGCTCAGCATACTCAGCCTTGAACTTCAGTTCCTTCCTCTGATAAGCCACACTTCCAAGTTTTTTTTTCAGAAATAAATCCTTCACCTTTGACATAAAATTGCTCTGCAGGTGACGCACGCATACACGATGGTAGGCATAGGGAGGTGACCATTGGGGTTCACGCATGGCAGCTAGAATTCCCTTGTGTCGGTCTGATATGATGCACAACCCCTCGCGCTGAGTTACACCTTCCCGAATGCAAGACATGAACCATTTCCAACTCGAGTTACTCTCGCTCTCCACCACTGCAAAACAAACTGTAAGTAAATGATTATTGGCGTCCAAACCAATAGCCACCAACAACGTACCGACCCATTTCCCGTACATATGCATCCCGTTGATCGAGAACACGGGACGGCAATTCTTAAATGCATAAATGGGTTCTCCCGTACATCTCTCGTGCCTCGAATCGCAAACTTGCACTCATCGCCTCCGCGATCTCATTAGCTATGTATTTCGTGTTCAGGTGTTTGTTAGGCAGCATAATGGAGCCATGCTGGCAAATGTGGTCATCTTTGTTCTTCCGAACCACCCAGTAATTTCTTCTATCCGTCACCGCAATGCGAACTCGCCATGGACAAACATCTCTACCCTTCAGATATTCAAAAACCATAAATTTAGGTTCGGATTCCTTCACGAAGTACTCTACACAATTCAGAATGGAGTACTTCCGCACAGCATAGATGGCGTGCTCTTTTTTGCGCCAGCTTTCACCTTCAGCAATTGACGGAGATTGATGATGGATTGTTTGCAGATTCTCATCATTGGGTTAAAACGTTTCCCATGCTGAGATATCATCAAAATCGAGATGATCCCCAGTGAATCGAGGTTGCGTGAATTCAATAGTCGGATCATTAGCTGCAAGCATCTCCAGTTCTTCCATTTCATCAACATCGTATTCATCGAGTACTGGGTTATCTAGGGTCGCCAATGTGGACATAACCATCGGATCCTCATCTGAATCGGAATTGTAAACATATGTCATGTTGAAGGGAAGAGATATTTTTTGAAGGGAAGTGATATTGAAATTTTTGTTGTACAATTATCGAACCGCGCATTGAATTATATACACATATGATACCGGGTCCTCCTAAACCGGTTTCGCTTGAAACCGGTTCCTCCCAAACTGGTTTCCCTTGAAACCGGTTAGCCCCAAACCGGTTTCCCATCAAATCAGTCTGAATTCCCCTTGAAAAGCCTGCCTGCCTTGTCTGAAAAAACCTGACATGTTTGAAATTCAGGCAATTATATAAAATCGGTTCACCGCAAACCTGTTTCAATAATTTTTTAACTTGAAACCGGTTTCCGCCGAACCGGTTTCATACGTGTCAACAAAATTGCATTTCTTTTGGTCCACGTAGGACCAAGTAGTGCCACGCATGTGTACAGTCACAAAACCAGTTTGGGGAAAATCGGTTTCGTTGAAAATAAACCAAATCGGTTTCCCCCTAACCGGTTTCTTTAAAAACAGGGCAAAATTGATATTTGAGTTTCAAACAGGGCAAAGTTGAAATCGGGTTTGGAAAACAGGGCAAAAAAAACTCCTTAACAATGGTTTGACTTCATGAATCTCTAAATCGTCGATCAATGGATGCAAGAGAAATGTGGATAGTAAATATGATTCCTAAATTATTCATTTGAAAAATAGTGAGATTAAAATACTTGAACTTGAAACACAAAAAATAGTGACATATAACAAAAAAAATTATCGCCTAACAAAGTATCGAATCCTTGACGAGTTCCCAGTTCATAATTAATGTATCCTATCCTAACAAGGAAACATACTCTAACAATGACATCCGAACCCTACGAAATCCATCAAATTCATAATGAATGAAATATAAACCGTAACCGATGCATAAACCCTAATAAATCCGTCAAATACATCATCAATGCAAACCTTTGGCTGTTGCTGATAAGGAGATTTAGGGGCGCTGCTGGCGAGCGAGGAGTGGCGACACGAGCGAGGAGTGGCGACACGAGCGAGGAGTGGCGACACGAGCGAGGAGTGAAGAGACGAGCGACGACTGGCGACACGAGCAAGGAATGGAGACACGAGCGAATGCAGATGGAGAGTGAAGCGAACGAACAAGGTCGACGGGCAAAGGCGGACAACTGAAGCTTTGAATATCCAGTAAAATTAATTTCGCATCGGAGGATGAAGTTTGCAGAAGTAAAAAAGAATTTAGGGTAAAATTGTATTCAACCCTAATGCATCGGTTCTAAAGGAAATAATGCATAAGCTCGACCTTCTGCATCGGTTTTGGTCGAACCGATGCATAAGGTCGAGCTTATGCATCGTTTCTTCCTTCAACCGATGCTTAATCTTAAAACGATGCATAATGTCTTTCACAGAATCGATGCATAATAGTCAGACTGTAGTAGTGAAGTTGTGCATTGCTTCAGTTGGGCTCAAGGCGTGAGTTGGAGGTTTGGCATGGATTGTTCAGGACGAAGACAATTACAATTGGAATTAGTCTCCAGGTGGGAGATTGCTGGGTTGTGGAGGATTCATCTCCCGTGCAGCAAGTGTATTTACAGCCATTTGAAACCACGTAGTTTGGATAAAATAACATTAAAACTACGTCGTTTTATTTATAAAACCCCTAAATTAATTACTGAACCCTTTTTCAAAACTAAGCAGTTTCATTTAAAACTACCTAGTTTTATCTTTAAATACATTAAATTACGTCGTTTTATTTAAATGGTTGTTAATAGCTTTGCTGCACCTGATTTTATTCCGGTTGTAAATCCTGATTAGATTATTGGCCTGGTCAAGTTTAGGAAGTCCATTATTTTGGTAGTTAGACTTAGGGTTTCTATTTCCTAGTTATATAATTAGGGTTTAGATGTGTACCATATTTATATCCACGTTTATTATTGTAATTGTATCTAACATCTCATAGTGAAAACTCTGGCTTGGTATGGTATAGTGATGAATTGGATATCAAATTTTGATGCCCTCGCATCCTTTATTTGTTTTTCTCTCAACATCGGTACTTGCACACTATTTTCAATGAAATATTAGTTGAGGCTAGATTCATGGTTATGTGTGGTCGGGACTGACCTGTTGCTAACCGCCCCTGCTGATCATGATCCATCCCATCCAAATATGTTTTTAAATGTGCAAGTTGTCTTCAGTAGCTTATTCAGAGTAGCTTCTTTGTATCCGTGTATAAAATTAACATAATGAATATTCAAATCAAATTCAAGTTGCAGCAAGTAAGCGGCGACGAATAACGCCAAAAAAGAAACTGTCGATACTAGTGTTTTAAGATTTGTCATGTGTCCAACACGTGCCGTACATGAATGTACCAAGTAACTACATGGCAGCTATGCTTTCTATTAAAACTTCTGGCCACGAGCAATATCTAGAAATTGGATAGCTTCAAATCTCAGTTCAAGTTCCACTAACCAACCAACCTTTTTGTTTGAGTTAGCAGTGATCTAGAATGACAGCCAACATCCAGAAACACCACACCAAATACCAGCCCAGGTCCTTTGAATCACCACTGCTAATTTGTTAATCATTTTAATTAATAGTATTAGTTCAATTTTAACATTTTTCCTTTATTTCCTATTTTTTAGAACAACTTTGAGAATTCCCTTGAGCATTCTAATTTCTAATTTCTAAGTACCAATAACCACATCAATTTGAGAAATAAACAAAACAAAGAACTCAGTACAAATAACTAAATATATCGGTTGTTGGATTGACTAGAGGAGCACTTAAATAAAAAATTCTCGTTATTTGGTAGATCTAGGGTCGGCAAAGAGCCGGGTCGAGTAAGTTTTAGCCCTATCTGGCTGGGTTGAGTAGGATTTTTGGTAAGCCCTAGCCTAGCCATTGGCACATTAGGGTCCGGTCTGGCCTGAGAAAATTCATCCCTTAAAGTTGTTATCGGCCCTTCATTTCATAGGGCTTCTCGGGCTCGGTCGAGTTCGGCTAATTTTGGCACTAAATGGATGACTAATTAATCGATAAATAACTTTTTAAACACAAATGAAACTAGTTTAGGCGTGTGAGATTTGATGGATGTGAAAAAAACACATTCTTTTTATGTCAAGAATGACCTTAAATCAACGAATATACAATTTTAATTCAGGCTCGTATTTCGGATCGGGCCAAATAATGGACTCAGCCCGACCCTAAGCCCTCGGATCGGACCATAATAGGGCCTACGTAGGGCTAGGGCCAGCGTCGGGCTATTTTATATTTTATAACCCATTCGGATGGATGATTTTTAGTAGACCTACACAAATTCGGATTCGGGCCGGGCTATTTCATATTTTATAACCCATTCAACTGGACGGGCTAAACCCGCCCAATCATTTCGGGCTCAAACTTTTGTCCAAGCCGCCCTATTTATCGAGCCGGATAATCCATCGGGTCAATCCGTTACAATTATGTACCTATACATTTTAATTTTTCTACATATCTTGAATAAAAATATCATAATTTCAAAACATATATGTGATCAAAAACATTGTTTAAGAACATGTTTAGCTACATCGAAGTACTTCTTCCTGACATATTGATTAATTTACTATTTTCTTTTAAAATTAACCATAATAAAAATTAGGGATTAATTTGTAGCGGGTTAATAGACGGGCATAAAAGCTCGATCGGACTAAAATATATGTCTAAGCCCGGCCCTAATAGAAATACGAACCGGGCCGGGCTCGTCCGTTAGACTATTATACTTGTCAAAGCCGATTTCGATAACCGAACGAACGAATCGGTCTAGACGGACTGACGTGGACTGACCCAATTTGTACAGGTCTGATTTTTATTTTTATTTTTGAGCTTGTACAGGTCTGATTTTTAAAACACTAATCTTATAGGGTCATCATCCATGATGACAGCCTTTATTGAACCCGAGTCCCAATCATCAAATTAAGCATTACACAACTGCATGCATGACACCTCATGCCGGCACCACTTGTAGATTTACAACACCTTAGCAAGCAGGTACCGCAGCACTGCAGCATTATATTATTGTGACCCATGCACTGGTATACGTCTCGGTCGCCTAAGAATAATTAAATGGATACTGAAATCGTCCTCGTGAAGTAACGTATCTCCCAAATCATGTTCATCACTCCTTTCTACTAAAGCTGTGTGCTTTCTGAGAACAATATCTTCATGGTTGAGATAAAAATCTCAATGACTAATATAGTATATACACACCCTGCAATCACACATCTACCACAGTCCTTTTTTGTGAGGAATTGGTGCCTCATTCTTGCCTGGTCTTACTAGCATGTTTAGGCGTTGAGTCAGGCCTGATAGAGGCTCATTTGGATTGGTTTATGGCATGCAATTATAGTACATATGTTGTAGTGTATTTGTGTGGTTTCTGTCTGCTCAGTGTGTGCAGGTTTGATAGAGTTTAATGACCTGAAAGGTCGGAGGATGATCAGCCAACCAAAGAAGCATTCTGGGTTCAGATGAGTTCAAACGGTGTCGCTTTGACAAGGCGCCAGTCGGTTCAAATGGAACGACAATGTTTAGCAATTGCGGGAGTTTCAGTTATTATCGTTATTAATTGAGTGTCGTCGTTTTGACGAGGCGCGGCAGATTCCGAGTTTGCTCGAAGCGGCGTCGTCTCGTGCGTGTTCCCTCTTCGTTCAAAAGCCAGCTGCGAAGACAGTCGCAGCTCATTCGATTCATTCGAGATTCAATCCAGAGCTTAGGCGATTCTTGGAGCGGTCTCTAGCGCGCATTCGATCTTCGAAGGGTCGTGCTTCTCGTTCGAGTCAGAAATCGAAGCAGCCGTGGTCAGTGTCGTGTTCTCTCACAGCCAGCCTCAACGGAGCTTCGCCGGAGTCGCTATTCTTCTCCGGTCACGCCTCAGCCTCGGATCGATCAGAATCTTCGATTCAGATATCAGGGAGTATTTCGCCCTTATTGATTGTTCTTATTGTCGGTTAATTTGATCATAGCATTGCTTGATTAGATTAGGGCTCGATAAGTCTAAGTTAGGGTTCTTGACAATTGCTTGTACCGAACCGTTTGATTATAGTGGATTAATCCTCGCCACCTCCCCTGGAGGCACCCCCGTGGAGTAGGGCATCCCCCGAACCACGTTATATCTTGTTGTTATTTCCTTAAGTTCTCAAAGCACTTAATTGGATTTAAGATCATAAGATCATTGGAAATAAGACTAGATCATCCATATTACATTTACAAATTGGTATCGAGAGCCTACTGGTTTACTGATTTGTGTTTCTTGCACTCATCTTGAATTAGGATAGTGACTAAACTGTTTAGAACTTTGTTCTTGAACTGTTTTACACAATCTCTGATCCTAAACCTGTTCTGGTCTCACTCTCTTCTGCTGCTTGTTTCCAGGAACAATGGGACACTCGAGGATCCAAACCTTTGATGGTTCACAAGACTATTCCATCTGGAAAGTCAAATTGCAAGCTTTGCTGACTAGAGAAAAGTGCTGGAAAGCTGTCACTGAAGAATGGGCTTCCCCAACCTCTGATGAGAAGAAAAAGGAAATGAAAGAGCAGGCTCATGCAGAGATAATGATGAAGCTGTCTGATGACATTATCAGGCAGGTTGTAAGTATCACTAACCCTAAAACTCTTTGGGATAAACTAGATGAAATTTTCTTGTCTAAGTCTTTGCCTAGCAAAATTTCACTCTTGTGTAGACTGTTCAATTTTAAGATGAATCATTCTTGGTCTATTCAGGAAAATCTAGATGTTTTCTTAAAATTAACACAAGATCTTGCTAGATGTGAAGAACCTATAAAAGAAACTTTTAAAGTAGTTATTCTACTTAATGCCCTGCCCTCACAATTTGATAACCTTAAGGATGTTATACAATATGGTAGGGATGCAATCACTTTAACTAAGATCCTAGAAGCCATTACTCAGAAAAATGAGACCTTAAGAGTTTTCAAGACTAAAACTGCCTCTAAGGCAGATGGTAAAACTGAACCTAAAACTGAGGTTATGGTTTTCAAAAATAAGAAAAAATGGCAGGGGAAATCTAGAAAACCAAATGACAGTTCCTCTTCTCCCTCAACTGAAAAAGTTTTTGATAAAAGCAATGTGAAATGCACCTACTGTAAAAAGTCTGGACATTTTACTAAAGATTGTTATAAGCTTAAAAGAAAAGAGAAGGAAACTGAAAAAGAGAAGGGAAAAGGAAAACAGAATGCTAATCAGGAGTTTTCCAATATTTGTGAAAGTGGTACTTCTTATAAGCATGAAATTATGATGTGTGCTGATAACTCCATTGCTAGCTCTTGGATTCTTGATTCTGGTTGCACAATACATGCTACATCTGATAAATCTTTATTCTGTTCATTGAAATATGTTGATGGTGGTGATGTTATGCTAGGAGATAATACCTCTTTGCAGATTAAGGGTATTGGTCAAGTTACTTTGCACATGTTTGATGGGGTATTTAGAACCATAACTGGGGTAGCTTGGGTGCCACACTTAAGAAGAAGTCTGTTATCTGAGTCTATATTTGATAAACAAGGTTGTCACATAGTAACTCATAATGGTGTGAAGGAAATTATTAGAGATAATAGAGTCCTAATAAAATGCATAAACAGGGGATGATTATATCATGTAGTCTGTTCTCCTGAACAGATAAACTTCAATAAAAACCAGGACAAATCTGAGTCTCTAACTGAATTGTGGCACTCTAGGCTTGGACATATAGGTAATAAGGGTCTGTTTCACTTAGTAAAATCTGGGGTAATCAAAGACAAGCTTTCAGACCTTCAATTCTGTGAGAATTGTATCTTAGGGAAGAAAACCAGAAATAAGATTAAGCCATCAACCTTCACTGCTGCTAGGCCCCTTGAGTATGTTCACTCAGACATTTGGGGCCCTGCACAAGTGTCCACAGTTGGTGGCAGAAATTATTTTCTGTCCCTAATTGACCAATTCTCTAGGAAGGTTTGGGTTTGTCTACTTAAAACTAATGATGAAGCTTTTGAAACCTTTAAAACCTGGAAAACTATGGTAGAAAACCAGACAGACCTTAAACTAAAATGCCTTAGGACTGATAATGGTCTAGAATTTTGTAACAAGGCTTTTAATGAGTTTTGTAATGAACATGGCATTAAAAGACACCTAACAGTCTCATACACACCGCAACAAAATGGAACTGCAGAAAGAATGAACAGAACTCTTCTTGAGAAAGCTAGATGTATGCTAATCAGTGCTGGCCTTAAGCCTTCTATGTGGGGAGAGGCTGTTATCACAGCTTCTTATTTGATCAATAGATCACCATGTTCTGCCCTAAATTTTAAAACTCCTCAAGAAATGTGGACTGGCAAACCACCTAATCTAGATCACCTTAGGCCTTTTGGATGTACAATGTATGTTAGAACCTCACAAGGTAAACTAAATCCTAGGGCTGAAAAAGGTGCATTTCTTGGTTATCCTGATGGTGTGAAAGGTTACAAAATCTTATTGATACAACCAGGTGGTTATAAAGTTGTAGTTGCTAGAGATGTGACTTGTAATGAACATGATTTCCATTTTAAATCTAAACTAAGCCCTGTTAATGAGCCAGCAGGCACACCTAAAGGTGTGACCAGCTTCTTTTCCCCATCTCCTTTCTTTAGACAGGATGATACTCATCAAGGTGGGGAGGCACTAGGGGACCAGTCACTGGACCAAGTGGAAGCTCATGACCATGCAGCAACTATTGAACCACCTGCAACCACAGACCAAGAACCTAATCCTGTGGAGCATGATATAGCAGTCACACACCCTCACCAATCAGGTGGGGAAGTAAGTCATTCTCAACCTTCCTCTTCTAATGTTCCTTCTAATGCTATAGTGCCTTATGAGCCCAACAACTCTTTAAGAAACTATATGCTAACTAGAGATAGAGAACCTAGAAGAAAAAGGATTAATCCAAAGTATGCTAGTATTTGCTGAAAATGATGCTAGTATGCTTGAGAATTCCTTGAATGTTGTTGAGTATGCTTTGACTGTTGCTGAAATTGTTAAACATGAAATCCCTGAAACTTACCAACAAGCAATTACTTGTAAACAATCTAATGGGTGGAAAATTGCTATGCATGAAGAAATGCAGTCCATGTATGCTAATAGAACTTGGCAACTAATTGAAAAACCTGAGCATGCTAGAACAATAGACTGTAAATGGATATTCAGAATCAAAGAGGGAAATGGTGTGAATGATCCACCTAGGTACAAAGCTAGACTTGTAGCTAAGGGCTTCACCCAAAAAGAAGGAATTGATTACAATGAGATTTTTGCCCCTGTTGTTAAATATAAAACTCTGAGATTGCTATTAGCTATGACAACAGTTTATGACTATGAATTAGAGCAAATGGATGTTAAAACAGCCTTCCTTCATGGAGACTTAAAAGAAACAATCTACATGAAACAACCTATAGGTTTCATAGACAAAAATCACCCTGAACATGTATGCTTCCTACAAAGATCAATTTATGGCCTAAAACAGACCCTAGACTTTGGAATAAAAAGTTTGATGCTTGTATGTTGTCTTTGGGATTTCTTAGGAGTAAATATGATACATGTCTTTACTTTAAGTCTATGAAATCTGATGTAGTGTTATATGTTCTGCTCTATGTTGATGATATCCTATTGATATCCAACTCAAAACCAACTATAGCTAAACTGAAATCTGAGTTAAAACAACACTTTGATATGAAAGATTTAGGGGTTGCACAAAAGATCTTAGGAGTTAAAATACTGAGAAACAGAACTAAAGGAACCATGTATTTGTCACAAGCTGATTACATAACTAAGGTTCTAAATAAATTCTCAATGCTTAACTCTAAACCTTCACTTATCCCCTTAGGAGGGCACTTGGTTCTTACCAAGGCTGATTGTCCCTCTACTGAATCAGATAAACAACAAATGGAAGACATCCCCTATGACATAGCTGTAGGTTCAGTAATGTATGCCATGCTATGTACAAGACCAGATCTAGCATTTGCAGTGAGTGTTCTCAGCAGATTTATGTCAAATCCTGGGAATGCTCATTGGACTGCCATGAAGTATCTGCTTAAGTACATAGCTGGGACACAGAACCTAGGCTTAGTCTACAAGAAATATGAACCTAAAATTGAGTTAAAGGGGTATGTTGATTCAGACTATGCAAGCAATAAAGACACCAGAAAATCCACAACTGCTCTGTACTTTACATGGGCTGGTAATTGCATCAGTTGGAAATCCCAGCAACAATCTATTGTTGCTTTATCCTCAACCGAAGCTGAATACATTGCAGCTGTTGAGGCTATAAAAGAAGCAATTTGGCTTCAAGGGATTTTAGGAGAAATTCAGAACAAAGTCTATGTTCCTACCATGAATATTGATAACCAAAGTGCCTTGTACTTGTGTAAGGACCCAGTCTATCATGAAAGCACCAAACACATAGATGTTAGGTATCACTTTATAAGGGACAAGATTGAAAATGGATCAGTTATTGTAACCAAAATTGCTGGTGAAACTAACCCTGCTGACTTTGGCACTAAGATTGTGCCTTCCCAAAAGTTTGAGTTTTGCAGGGACTTCCTTCACATTGGAGCTGTCACTTGATAGGGCATGGGGTGCTCATGAGAGGGGACATAGGTAAGGAACCCCAATCCACTATAGACACTGGCCTCCCATAGCCAGTTTAGGTTTGGTACAAGTATGAGTCAAGAGGGCATTTGTGAGGAATTGGTGCCTCATTCTTGCCTGGTCTTACTAGCATGTTTAGGCGTTGAGTCAGGCCTGATAGAGGCTCATTTGGATTGGTTTATGGCATGCAATTATAGTACATATGTTGTAGTGTATTTGTGTGGTTTCTGTCTGCTCAGTGTGTGCAGGTTTGATATAGTTTAATGACCTGAAAGGTCGGAGGATGATCAGCCAACCAAAGAAGCATTCTGGGTTCAGATGAGTTCAAACGGTGTCGCTTTGACAAAGCGCCAGTCGGTTCAAATGGAACGACAACGTTTAGCAATTGCGGGAGTTTCAGTTATTATCGTTATTAGTTGAGTGTCGTCGTTTTGACAAGGCGCGGCAGATTCCGAGTTTGCTCGAAGCGGCGTCGTCTCGTGCGTCTTCCCTCTTCGTTCAAAAGCCAGCTGCGAAGACAGTCGCATCTCATTCGATTCATTCGAGATTCAATCCAGAGCTTAGGCGATTCTTGGAGCGGTCTCTAGCGCGCATTCGATCTTCAAAGGGTCGTGCTTCTCGTTCGAGTCAGAAATCGAAGCAGCCGTGGTCAGTGCCGTGTTCTCTCACAGCCAGCCTCAACGGAGCTTCGCCGGAGTCGCTATTCTTCTCCGGTCACGCCTCAGCCTCGGATCGATCAGAATCTTCGATTCAGATATCAGGGAGTATTTCGCCCTTATTGATTGTTCTTATTGTCGGTTAATTTGATCATAGCATTGCTTGATTAGATTAGGGCTCGATAAGTCTAAGTTAGGGTTCTTGACAATTGCTTGTACCGAACCGTTTGATTATAGTGGATTGATCCTCGCCTCCTCCCCTGGAGGCACCCCCGTGGAGTAGGGCATCCCCCGAACCACGTTATATCTTGTTGTTATTTCCTTAAGTTCTCAAAGCACTTAATTGGATTTAAGATCATAAGATCATTGGAAATAAGACTAGATCATCCATATTACATTTACAGATCTCAATAATATATATTTGCTTATTTTAATGAGAATTTTTTTATTATTTCGAGAACTTAAGAATTACTATTGAAAATATATCATCAAGAAAATCATTGAGAAAATGCATCATCAAGTTGATATGATGTTGCCATATGTATTATTTACATTTTTAAAGATAAAAAAAAGAAGTTAAAAATCAAGGTTATCAAGTTTGATTTTGTTAATGTGCCAACAAGGCGGTAGTTGAGTTGGTAGCTTGCCTTCCAATAGCAAGGTCAAGGGTTCAAACTCCACCATGGAATTTTCCTTCCACAATTTTTTGGATTTTCCTTGTCCTACCTATGGTGTGGACATTTCCTACATCCTTTGCAGATGTTTTCCTCTTTCTTTTCCTCGTCATTTGTGAACGTTTGCAGGTATTATCCTCTCGCGGAGGCGAGCTAAGTTCCTTCCATGGCGGTGTGAGGAGGCGTACTAAGGTCCTCCCATGGATGAGATAGATTCGTGGGTTTCAAAGTTAGAGGTACCAAGATGGCATGCGCTTCATCGAGTGATATCAAGTAATTCAACTCCGGGTTGGTGCCCTTGCGTGGCTGTGCTTCAAATGCTCTAAAAAATATATGTCCGATATGTATGAGATGCATTCCTAGATATGTCTATGTAAACCCACCATAAAAAAAAGTTCGACTTTGTTAATGTGACGTGTGGTGAATACAAAAAATTTGAAGATGCAACTTGATCTGATAATCAAATAGATTTTCAAGTTCTTAACTTAAAAAAGATCATCAAATTTACGCTCCCCTTCGATTAATTACGCGCTCAAATTAGGGGTAAACATCAACTACCACTAAGTTGCCAACAAAGGTATGATCTAGTAGTTGAATCCTACCTTGCATTCAAAAGGTGGTGCGTTCAAGCCCTATCCATGGCATTTTCCTCTCCACATTTTGTGTGGGTGTTTCCTAGCCCACCTATGGTGCGGACTTCTTCCTCCATCCCTCGCGGATGTTTTCCTATTTCCTTTCCTCTTCCTTGTCTCGTGTAGACGTTTGCAGGTGTTATGCTATATATTCTCGTGGATGCATGCTTAGGCGCTGCTATGACCTTACCATGAAGGTGTGTGTCTCGTGGGTTAGAGGTGCCAAGATGGTCAGTCCTTCAATGGTGAATCAAGATTAAGTTCAAGTCCGGAGTGGTGCCCTTTCTGTGGCCTGTGCTTCAAAATGACCTAAAATATATATATATTGTACCCGAAACATGCTATGTATGTGTTGTCTTTCGTGATCTGTTCGATGTAAACCCAATAAAAAAAACTACCACTGAATTCTAGCGAATATGAGTTGTAAGTTGGGGCATAATTTATAAAAAGTTGACATCACAATTCCCAAATCAACATCCAGCCGTCAATAAACTTTGGATTCCAAATGTAATCTTTGTCATGTTTGCGGCTGAATTGGTGAAAACTTCATCCACGAAAAAATTCAATAAATATATCTCGTAAAGCGAGTAAATATCAGGTGTAAAACATATTTTTAGTGTAAAATATAAAGTTCATCAAAATTGGATTATAATTCGTCGCTGAGAAACTAAAAGTACGACATAGTTCGTCATAAATAATTTATAATTTGTCACCGAGAAATTAACCATAAACGAGATTTAATACGAAATTTAATCTTACCCGTCCAAAAGAACAAATCAAAAGCTGTGATTGATTACAAAAATATGCCATTTACACATGATTCATTTTCCAAGTAAAGTATGTAAAAATTATTTTTCAATGCAAAAACAAAGAAATATTTAAAAGAGAAAAGTACAGTTTGGGGACCTTAAATATCACAATTTTTCAACTTGTGGACTGAACTATAAAAACTTCCAAAATAGGGGCGAACTATCGAATAATTTTCCAAATAAAGGGCACCGTCTAACGCTATTAGGGTTTTCACTAACGCCGTTGGACGGCGTTAACTCCGTTAGTTTAATAGATTAATAAAAAAAATAAAAAAAATTTAAAATTGCCCAACTTTTTAAAAATATGTTAAAAAATTGAAATTTTTAATAAAAAGGAATATAATTTTTTTTCCCTAATACCTCTTATATAGTTCAAACTAGATATGAATAATAATTAATAATTTCTTGAATTGTTTATAGGGGAACTTTGTAAAAAAAAATTAAAATATTTTTCATTTTGTGTTTATGTTTTCTACAGTTTGTAATTTTTATTTTTCAAAAATTTTATATTCTTATTTATTAACAATTAATTTTTTTTAATTTTGATGAATTCGTTTAACGTTTTACAAATTGTTAACATTTAAAAAAAAACTTGGCAATTTTAAAATTTTAAATTTTTTATATTAATTTATTAACTAATGAAGTTAACGCCGTCCAACGGCGTTAGATGGTATCTTTTGTTTGGAAAATTGTTTGATAGTTCGCCTCTTATATGGAAATTTTTATAGTTCAACCTACAAATTGAAAAATGGTGATAGTTTAGGTACCTAAACTACATTTTTCCCTATTTAAAAGTATATCAATTAGACAACCAAATGTTTTTCAATAATTCTTATGTCAAAAATTTGTCCCGAAGACAAAAACACATAATTGTGGACTAGACAAATATTCAAATATAAAACTGATTGCTTCTATCACATACTAATTGTTTATCGAAGTGCCAATAATTCCAGTAATTTAATACAAGTAGAGCATAGCATACCAACCTAGCTGCTTAAGTTCATGAACCCGAATCCCAACCAATTCCTATATAAACCCATATCCACTTCATCTCATCTTCACTCCCATCTCAATATTTACTACGGTGTATCATCATAGCATCAGACAGTGATCGAAGCAAAAATCAGATCAGAATTGTGTTCACAATTCGCAATTGTAATTGTAAATCAAGAGAGATCGAAACATGCCTGCCTTTTCGAAATCTGTAACCCTCGTCTCCAAGTCGTTAGTGATTCCTGACAAGGAGTCGACGATCGGAGATCTGAAGCTCTCCGTCTCCGATCTCCCCATGCTCTCCTGCCACTACATCCAAAAAGGATGCCTCTTCACCCGTCCTCCCATCTCAATCAACGCTCTGATTCCGCATCTGAAGCGCGGCCTCTCCCAAACACTCTCTCATTTTCCACCTCTAGCCGGACGCTTGATCACCGACTCAGACGGCTACGTCTACATCACCTGTAACGACGCCGGCGTCGGATTCATCTTCGCCAACGCGAGTCACATCTCCGTCCGCGATGTCCTTTCGCCTTTCGATGTTCCGGAATGCTTCAAGGAGTTTTTCGCCATGGATCGAACCGTCAGCTACGACGGCCATTTCAAGCCGATCCTTACCGTACAAGTGACGGAGCTTGTCGACGGACTGTTCATCGGCTGCGCGGTGAACCATGCCGTGGTAGACGGCACTTCGCTCTGGAACTTTTTCAACACTTTTGCAGAGGTTTGCAGAGGAGCAAAGCGGATCACAAATCTGCCGGAGTTCAGTCGAAGCTCTGCTCTTATCTCTCCAGCAGTACTTCGCGTTCCCCCAGGCGGTCCGAAGGTCACATTCTCAGGCGACGCTCCACTGCGGGAGAGAATTTTCAGTTTCGACAGGGAATCGATTTTGAAATTGAAGATCAAAACAAACCAGAGCGTCGAACGATCTAACGACACGTGGAAGAAATTCAACCACGACGACAAAGTGTCGTCGTTTATCAACGACTTGCTGCGAAACGTGAAGGTAACGGAAACGATCAAGAAGCCAGCGGCAGAAATCTCATCGTTCCAATCACTTTGCGCGCTTCTCTGGCGCGCGGTCACACGCGCGAGGAAATTCCCGGCTAATAAAACGACAACGTTTCGCATGGCGGTGAACGTGCGCCACCGTCTGGAGCCCAATTTAGACACTTATTACTTCGGGAACGCTATACAGAGCATACCGACGTACGCTACGGCCGGTGAAGTTATGGAGAATGGGATCGGGTGGTGCGCGGAGCAGCTGAGTGCGAGTGTGAAGGGTCATGATGATGGCATGGTGAGGAAATATGTGAGGGAATGGGAGGTGAATCCGAGGTGTTTTCCGCTTGGTAACTTTGATGGAGGGATGATCACGATGGGGAGCTCGCCGAGGTTTCCGATGTACGAAAATGACTTGGGTTGGGGGAAGCCAGTGGCGGTGAGGAGTGGACGAGCTAATAAATTTGATGGAAAGATTTCGGCTTTTCCGGGGCGGGAGGGTGGTGGGAGTGTTGATTTGGAGGTGGTTTTGTCGCCGGAAACGATGGCCGGGCTGGAGACAGATTCGGAGTTTATGCAGTATGTGAAAGTGAGTCATGGCTATATGTAGATTCTCTATTAAGGTTTCTCTTCTTAATAAGATAAAAAAAAAATCTTACAATCAAAAGAATGAAAGCCAAAGATTCATATTGACTTAAGTCAAAGATGAATCACACAACTACGTGATGCTGGGTCGTGAAGGGAATCGCTCTGATAACGATCTGATGGTACATTGCTGCAAGGCCAGCTCCAATAAACGGCCCTACCCAAAATATCCACTGCATAACCATAAATTTGTAAGCATCAACGTTTGCATTGAGGAACATATTGAGATGAAGGTGTGGTTAGTTAAGTTGACTTACTTGGTCATCCCAGGCATGAGCCTTGTTGTAAATTATGGCAGCTCCCAAACTTCTTGCTGGGTTGATTCCAGTTCCAGTTATCGGGATGGTGGCCAAGTGAACCAAGAACACGGCAAACCCGATTGGCATTGGTGCCAAAAGCTTGCATTATAAAAACAAACACGTAATAAGAAGATAATTAATACATACACGAGCACGACAAGTGTTTGTTTGAGTTTGGGGAAGCAAGCATACAGGGACGTGGGAGTCTCTGGCGTTACGTTTGGCATCAGTAGCAGATAAGACGGTGTACACAAGAACAAAAGTACCGATAATTTCAGCACCCAGACCGTCCCCTTTGGTGTAACCATGAGCCACCACATTAGCTCCGCCACCTGCCACCTCGTACTGACCCCCCTCAAATCCCTTCACCACTCCAGCACCGCAAATTGCTCCCAGACATTGCATTACCATGTACAGCAACGCCCTCGTCAAAGACAGCTTCCTCGCAAGCAACAGCCCCAATGTAACTGCTGGATTTATATGCCCACCTGAACACAGATCGAAGATTCTTCTGTTAAAATAAATGTACAACGATGATTTCCTTACTTCAGTTAGAAGATTCTATTTACACCTGAAATGCCTGCAGTGCAATAGACGAGGACTAGGATCATGCCGCCGAAGGACCAAGCAATGCCCAGAACGCCTACAGTACCACATTTTGTGGGAGACCTAGAGACACCTGCAACTGCCAACACGGTGATGTACAAGAATAGGAATGTGGCTATGAACTCTGCGATGCCTGCTCTGTAAAATGACCATGAAGACAGCTCCACTTTGTCGAACAGAGGCGCTGGCGGCGGCTCCCTGTAATCCTTTTCTTCACTCTGGGCAGTCGTGCCGAGCTCCTGATGCTCTCGGTACCTGTTCGCTCCTAAATTGACGTCTTCTTGTCTCCCCGCCATCACTCTCTAAACAATCCCAAATGGCTTCAACATGTACTAAGAGATCAAACAGTAACAATTTTAAAAAGGCAGCCAAGCTTACATTAGTTTAGTTGAGAGGCAGCAGGTTGTGACTTAAAATAGTACATTCAAGGAAAAGTGACACACGTTTGTATGCTGCGCGTTTGTAGTGCCTATTCTGGGTCAAGTGAAGAGACTTGATGAATGAATGTTCGGATTTCAATCTCTTCAAGATTGAATCATTCAAAATAGCTTAGCTACTAAGGATGATATCTCAACACACACAAAAATGTAACGAAACATTAATTGAACAAAACCAATGCATCAAATGTCAGACAGGAAATGCGTAGCGAGACAGTTATTTTCGCACTGATGAACAAAACCAATGCATCAAATGTCAGACAGTTATTTTCAGCAGCTACGCATTCCCTAGCAGTGTCCTGCAAATTAGAAAAATTGTACATCGAAAATTTCAGTTAATTCAAATAAAACAATACAAAACATTAGTTAAACAAGGAGGAAACAGTACCTTCAGATATTCCTTCACCTTATCAGCTTGTGGGAAGGAATAGTCGGTTGCCACAGCAACGGCGAGGGCATTCTTGTAAGCATTAATGAACATGCACTACGCCAATTTACAGATTAGGACACACTTTTTTCACGTCGCGTAAACAGCAAAATTTGTCGCATGTACTTTATGTGACTATCAGTGTGTCGCGTAAAGTTGGTTGTGTAATCGAAGTAGCGAAATGTTTACGCGACAACCGATTTAGGGATAGTCGCGATATGTTTAACGTTTATGCGGCAAATGTTATATTTTGTCCCGTATTCAGGGAGCTGATGTCCACTCCTAATGAGCATATATAGAGTCCCCAGTGGTGTAAAAGAGCGTTGACGACAACTAGTAAACATAATATTGTCGTATAAACTTGATTTCGCGACATACATTGAATAAATACACGTCGTATAAACAGTGTTTTGCGATTAATTATGACCGTATATACGTCGTATAAACTTTATTTTGCGACATACAATGAATAAATACACGCCGTATAAACGTTGTGCTGCGACTAATTGTGAACGTATATACGTCGTATAAACAGGTTTAAACGACATTTAGTAAACGTATATATGTCGTATACATCTTTTTACGCGACTATATGTGAACATTTAGATATCGTATTAAAGGGATTTCGCGATTCATTTTGAATATATAACGGTCGTATATAAGAGTTTTGGCGACTCATATTTAACATATAATTGTGGCAAAAACCTGTATACGCCGCATATATGGCAGAAAACATTATGGTTTAAAATGGCATACCTGATACCAAACACCTAATAGTTTTGATTACACACAAAATAGAATCCAACAAGCAAACAATCTGGATTGCACTGGCAATCCAGAATCCGAGCAAAGCACAGCAAGATGTTTACCAAAACACAACAGTTTGGGGAAAAAGTT
Organism: Rhodiola chrysanthemifolia; assembly: GCA_033675395.1. NCBI lineage: Eukaryota > Viridiplantae > Streptophyta > Magnoliopsida > Saxifragales > Crassulaceae > Rhodiola > Rhodiola chrysanthemifolia. The sequence continues at coordinate 13,489,413 of CM066208.1, read as the reverse complement.
AATCAACAACTTAGTTTCTAGCATCAGGTCCGTAACTAGTGGCACCTTCAGAAGCATTCTGGCTTGCCAAATTTGCTGAACCACCACGCACCACCAAGTCCTCGAGCACACGTATCCTTTCTTCAAATGCAGCCTTCATCTCCTGAAATTCATCATTTTGCTTTTCAAGTTGTTCTTTCAGATGGGAGTTTCTTGGACCTCCTCTAGGAAGAGGTGGTCTCTTGAAGGCTTTACCAGTCCCGGATACGTATGTTCCACGCGTCTGCCCAACCACTTGGCTTATGATGTCAATCTGAGTACGAACGGGAAGTGGTTCATGATCATCGAGTATACTGTGCTCAGATTCATCACCATTCTGATCTGCTAACGCTTGACGAACCATTGATTGCATTTTTTCCTACAAATGTAAACATTGTATAGTGTAAACAAAATAACCAAAAACACTTAAGAGTCTGCCACGACAGCAGAAAATAACAGAGAACATTTATCTTTAACAAATAAAGTTGACATGAATTACATGACACAAAACATGTACATGGCCCAAATAATTTTGACCAGGATAAACAGAACATGGCAGATAATAAGAGCACATGTTTCACCAGGATCAACAGAACATGGCATATAATAAAGACAAAAATATGGCAGGATCAACATCATACCCCAATCATTATACACGTAACATACATGATAAACGGAACATATATGGGATACAATGTGAGATAATAAGAATCGACAGATACAACCAAGTCAAACATCAACAAATATGAATTCGAAGTATGTAAAAATGATTCTAAAGAAACTTACTGCAAGGGCAGCACCCTTGGGATCACCCGAGTAAACTTGGGAAAACGTGGCTATAAAGTGTGCCTTATCTCCTTTGGCAGCGAGTGCGGCAGCCCTCGCGTGGAATGGACGTTTTCCAGCACGATGGTTCAATCTATTTGGATCATTACGCACGTCTGACATCTTATTACCCCGCTCCTGTAATAAACGAATATAGACAATTTAGAGACTACGTATAAAGTTATGCATTAATAAAAAAATGATAAACGACAAAAAGATTGAATTGAATTGAATGCTTAACCTTATTTGTTGGTTCTTCGAAGTGACTCTTAAGCCAATCCCACTGATCACGCCTATCCAAAAACTCCCTGGGAGTTACGTCGGGTCCATGCTCCTTGTAGAATGCTTTGCAATTTGATTTCCAGTCACGATACCTCTCACACGCTTTCTTGAAAATATAGTTCCACAGCTGGTCATCTTCTTTCTCAATAACAAAGTTTGGCTGCAATGATCAAGTGTATGGTTAAAATTTTGAATACAAGTAATGAATTAAATGCACAGATAAAATAGAAAATACTGACTCTCAAATGATCAAACACAATTCGTCGATCCTGTTCCACAAGTTTCCTGAATGACGATGCTTTCATTGGAACCTTGTCCTGCACAGCACTACCAATCTCATGTATAATTAGGCTTCCCACAGCTTCCACAGCAGGCCCAGTCCCGCTTGGTAAAAACTCGACCTTGATCGCCAACCCTTTATTATGCGTTTGCTTGTAGCTTGCCAACGTCGAACCATTCACGACTCCACGTACCTTCCTCTTCTCCCCAGTTTCATCCCCTGTCATTGAAAAATCCATTATGTATCTAAAAATATATAATCAACAACAACAGACATCATAATCAAAAAACAGACATTTCAAACAACAGACACATTTCATCATAAAAATACAATAACAAACACATAATAAGAAACAGGCTTGGTACCTGTTTCCACATAACCATCGCTCTTGCATCTAATCCTTGGAATATTTGCCAAATTGTCTTCAGCACCATCGTCATCATCTGATGAACTGTTGTAGAACGCGTGCATTGGCTCAAACTCTGGGGCTGTGGGTTCAGGAGCAACCACCGGAATAGGTTGGGATATTGTAGTAGGGGGTGGACGAGGAGGGTTAGAAGGTGGTATTGGAATTATCGTAGCAGGTGGTGGAGCAAACTCTGGAGCTGTGGGTTCTGGTGGTGGGGGATTAGGTAGACCAGCTGATTTTGCTAAACTTCTAGGGGACCTACGAGGTAGTAAGGGATTTGGTCATCGTGTAGGGCTTGAGTTGGCGGGTGCTGGAAGGTTGTTGAGTTGATCTTCTGGGGAATTTTGGGCATGATGAGGTTGACTGCTAGTACCGGTAGTTTTTCTTTGTTTCTCAGGCCTATTGTCATGATCAGTTGCAGTGGTCGTCTTTCTTTTCACAGGAGGAGGTTTCTCAATTGTAGTAGTGGCTGTCTTCCTTTTCAACTGGACGTCTGCCGGTGGTTCTGGCTCGGGCAGGGCTTCATCAGGTAATTTCTTTGTCTTGCGTTTGGGGGTTTGTCGAACTGGAACAGCAGGGCAATCATTTTTCTTCTTTCGAGTTGGAGTGGCTACGGGCACGGGGACTTGGTTGGTCTTCTTCGGCAGTGGTGGTGTCTTAATAGCATCCAGCTTCTTCATGCGCCTTGACTGTCCTTCCTCCGCCATTGCATGCAATATTGCCTTAGAGCGCTCCGTCGGCCTGACATCAGGAACAACAAACAGATGCTGTTGTTGTCGGACAACCGGAGAAGACGGTGGAGAAGAGAGCTCAGGTGACTCGGCGGGTACGCAGTCGGCAGTGGGCTTCGGTGGTGCAGTGTTGAACTTGGTGGATGGGCGACGGGCAGAAGGAGACCTAAGTTTCATCGGGGGCGGACGACTGGTTACGGTGACATCGTCGGGACGTCTAGAAGCATTGTTCTTCGATTTGGCCATGGAGAATCGATGGAGTTTGAGTGAGGTGAGAAGCGCTCATGCGGCGGTGAGAAGCGTATACGAGGGAGAGAAGGCTAGGGTTTGGATGGTAAGTGGATTGGGCCTTTTGTTTTTTGGGCCAGGCCGTCAGTTAATGCGACACAAAAATGTCTTCGACGTCGCATAAAGATTACGAAAATTGAATTTTCGCCAACTCCTTCGAAAATTTTAAATTCCCTCCAATCCCTCCCCCCTAAATGAAATTGTATTTCGCGACACTTGTAACCTACGTTTGTCGCATAAACAAAACAGAACTGACCAAAATCATAAATCCAACACTTCAACTCCCTGCTGTGTTCATAACATTGTGAGCAACACCACAACAAATTTGTCAACATTGTTTTGACATGTTCTAAATTAGACAACCAATAACACAACCACACCGGCAGATCAACAATCATCATCCGTTGCATAATTCGATTGCATTGAATCGTCACTTCGATTCATTTCACCTTCGCCCACTTCATCATCTTCATCACATATACTATCATCATCATCTTTGTCCCCTGATTGATCATCATCATATTCATCCCCTACTACATCATCATCTTCATCCCCAAGTTCATCATCATCTTCATCCCTTGCTTCATCTTCATCTTCATCCCCTGCTTCATCATCTTCGTCTAAGTACAATTGCCTCCTTGCTCTTGGAATATGTTCATTAATATGATCCTCATTGGAGTACTGAGTTGAAGGTTGTACATCACTTGTAATGTTAGTGGGCATTTGCTCTTGATAAGGATCCTCATCTTCAACCGGTAGGTAGGTGTCGCACAACACATTTTCATCTTCTCTTGCAAGGGAACTATCACTATATATTCCTCTATGCGATATAACGTTTTGCTTGTACGCAGTGTTCCACCACGCACCAGTGCATCATGTCAAGCTGTTTCTTACTCAACTTGATCCGGGGACGATGACCGCTAACCGTGATAAGAGGAGAGTACACATTGAGGACATATAATCGGGCTTCGTTTGAGGAATCCATCTCCGTTGCATCATTCATGTATAATTTACAATACAGTACACACTCATGTGTAATGTATTGCTCAGCGATACATCCTTCCGGATATCTGGTATTCCGAACCGATCTCTTATACTCACATAATTGTCTACAAGGGGAAACAAAGCATAGTTAGTTTACAAATATACATGTATGTGAGATAATGTAGTTTAAATTCACCAAGTGAAGGAAAAACCTCTCAATAGGATACATCCAGCTATAGTGTACGGGTCCCTTTAGCAAAACTTGATCCGGTAGATGGATCAATAGATGTATCATGATGGTGAAAAAAGCAGGAGGAAAAACCGTCTCCAATTTGCATAGAATGATAACTATATCATCTTTCATTTGAATTGCGTCATTGACCGTGAACTCCTTGCAACATAACTTCTGAAACCACCGTGATAAGGATATAAGTGGCTCAATTACATAATGTGGCAAGTATGGTCAAACGAACACCGGAAGTAAACGTTGCAACATGACATGGCAATCATGAGTTTTTAACCCATTGAATTTTTTTTCCTCCACAATGATTTTGTTCTTCAAACCACCGGCATACCCATAAGGATACTTAGCATCCTTAATGAACTGAAATATCTCCGCCCTCTCTTCAGGTAAAACGGTATAAGGGGCTTGTGAAACCTTATCTTTCCGGGAAGATGATCCTAGCTTCTTCCACCACAATTCCTTCCGAATTCCTTGTTGCTCCAAACCTTCTCGAGCCTTAACGTCATCTTTTGTCTTTCCTTGAAGACCGAGAATAGTACCAATGATGTTATCAAACACATTCTTCTCAATGTGCATCACATCTAAAGAATATGGTTGTCTCAATGTGCTCCAATAAGGCAAATCGTAGAAAATGCTCATATGAGTCCAACATAACTTCTCCTTATTCAAACCTCTATATTTGAAATCTGGATGCAAGCTAATTGCGGGGTACTCATGGCTAAGAACAGAAGAGAAAACCTCTTCACCTGTCAATGTAGACGGGGCATCTCGTAATTCCACTTCCCCGTTAAATTTATCAGACAGATATCTCCAAGGATGATCCCTATCAAGCCATCTGTGGTGGCCTTGGTAAGACATTCTCCCCGCTAAATGTTTAGCATCAATATTGTCTAAACACAACGGACATGCTTTGTAGCCCTTACACTTTAGACCTCCTAACATTCCCAAACCGGGAAAGTCACTGATTGTCCATATCACTGCTGCTTTCAAGCAGAATGTCGATCTTGCATGTCGATCATATGTAAGTACTCCTGTATCCCACAAAATATTCAATTCATCTATTAGGGGTTGCATGAACACATTCAAGCACTTACCGGGAGATTTTGGACTCGAGATCAACAAAGCAAGAATATTAAATTCCTTCTTCATGCACATTGAAGGTGGTAAATTGTAAGGCATCACCACGACTGGCCATGTGCTATGAGAAAGAGCTGATGCTCCAAAGGGATTGAAGCCATCTGTAGCCAATCCAAGACGCACATTTCTTGCGTCTCGCGCAAATTCAGGATATTTATTATCAAACTCTTTCCATGCTTCACCATCTGCGGGATGTCTAATATGACCATTTTTCACTTTTCTCTCCCGGTGCCACCGCATCTCCTTAGCTATATGCGGTGACATATAAAGACGTTGTAATCTTGGAGTTAATGGAAAGTAGCGAACCACTTTTCTTGGAATTCTTCTCTCAACATCGCCGTCTAAGTATCTCGACTCATTACACATCGGACAATGCTCAAGGTTCTTGAAGTCTTTATAGAATAGCGCACAACCATATTCACATGCGTGAATAATCTCATATCCCATCCCCAAATTCTTCAAAAGTCTCTTAACCTCACTATACGAACCGGGGTAATTATTTGGGCTCGGAAGGAGATCTTGTGTGATCCTCAAATGATCGTTGAAGCTCTTGTCGGACCATCCATTGTCGACTTTAACTTTCATTGCACTTAAAATCGTACCCAAAACAGTTTTGTCACTTCCCACATATATGGGAGTTTGTGCTTCCGCAAGAAGTCGTTGATACTTATTGTATGCCTCCTTGCCCAAATATTCATTTTCAATGTCATCTTGTGGTTCCGGAAAAGGGAAAGCATCATTAAGCATCTCTATTGTCGGATCCATGTAATAAGCACCACTTTCTTCAACCGTGCCACAACTTTTTTCCATAACATATTGTTGTCGTTGTGTGTATATTGATGATGAAGCATCATCTTCTTCCCATGATAAGTCCAAATCGCGTACTCTTGCATTATACCATTTCGAAACAAATGTGATTGGATTTCATCCAATGACAACTTGGCATGATGCAACCTACAACGCCTACATGGGCATTTATGTGAAGTTCTCCGGGGTTTTTTTTCTTTGACGAAGTTTATGAAATTCATAATACCCTCTGCAAACCGCGGATCACATTTGTCCGACAAATTCATCCAAGTCTTGTCCATGGTTTCCGATTGCCTATATAACCCATGCAAACATGAGACAAATAATTAGGGGAGTTAAGCCAAAGCATATTCCATATCAAAGGATGCTGAGAAATACATAAAATGCAGCAAAAATGCCTAGGTAATTCAAGCATATATGTGTGACTAAATGCACCAAACTTGCTGCTGTTATAATACACTGCGCAGTGTATGCACTATATATATGCTGCCTCAACCAAATTGTGTGTTGTATGAGCTGCCCTAAGCCCAAAGTGCTGCTGCTAAATGTCGTGCTGTGTAATGCTGCTATCTACACACAGATCACTGCTGGATTTATACCCAAAAATCCTACTAAAAGCTCAACTTTTGCCTTCCCCTGCTAGCTGCTAGATTTGAACCCCAAAACTACACTCTTTGTACACACTCTCATATCCGGCCTCCCCCATATACGTACTAGTCTATCATCTTCGCAGCACAAATACACAGCCTTAACTCCAACGAAAAAATGTGAAGAAACTGGAAACAAAAAACATGAAAACCTATACTTAATTGTATGCGAATGTGTGTGAATGTGAGAGTATACCTTCAACAATTGTGCCGTTTAAACGTGAAGATCTGAGCAAAAACGGATGGAAAACCCCACCATATGGATCTTGCAGAGTATATTTGCAGACAAATCGTGTTTTCAGACAAGATTTAAGGTTGTTGGGTTGAATTGAAGACAGAGTACGGACTGAGGGTGTTCTATTTTTCTGCATTTACTTTGTACACTTACGCGACTTACATTGGATACAAATGTCGCTTAATCCAAACACGGTAGGTCAACTCTGTTTAATGCACAGAAAATTTGAAACATTGAGGGTTGTCATGCCAGACCTGCTTCGGGATTTTTAATTCGTACTATTATGCGGCATATTTTTAGTTGTCGCAAATGTTAAGTCACATAATAGGTTTAACGTGACATATTTTCCGTGTCGCTTAAGATAATGCCGCAATAACCATATTACGTGACATAAATTGTGTGTCGCGTAACCAAATGTCGCTTAATCGGCTTTATGTGACAACATGTTTGTCGTCGCGTAAAATTATGTCGCATATTTGTGTTATTGCGACAAACACATCAAACTGTTATCGTATAAATAGTTTAATGCGACATAGCATTTGCGACGTCCTTCAAATTTTGTCGCGTAGGATGTAAAATGGTGTAGTGATGTGTGGCGCAGCAGCAAGTGTTGGGTAAGAAATGGCAAGCGATAGAGCAGTCACCATTGAGACATGCAAACTTGTCAACAAGGTCATCCTCTCGGTCAGGTCCAACACACTTCTGGGCTGAAGACAGATCCACTGTCATAGACAGATATCACAACTAACCCGTAAGAAAATGGCCTGATTCCAAGTTTTGCGAGCAAAGCTGCTTCAGATGACCCTCCTTAATGAGTTCAACGGGAGTGATGATTTCAACAGTGCCCTTGTTAATCTTGGTAGGAATGTTGAGGACCTAAAATTATATAACATTATGAGATTGATATTCAAAGAAGTTGCAAAAGGAGAAACAAAAACATTATTGTAAAGACCGTGAACTGGGCAATACCTGGAAAAAAGAGGTCTGCGATGGATAAGTCCAGTGTTCCCAGGAGGGACAATGACATCAATGGGAGCAACCAGTCCAACACGAGCAGTAGCCCTAACCTATGAAAGAAGAATTCAGTTATAGATCAAGTAGACAACCGGTTCATTACAGACATGGGATTGACTTGAGAATAAGAAGCTAGATAGCATAATCAACTGATGTTTTACAAACAATATTTAGGACGAAGTGGGGTTGGTCTAGTGGTTAGCCACTCACTATCTAGGATCAAAGGTCCCGGATTCGAGTCACGGGGTAAGAGTGAAAATCATTAGATCCCCATTCAAAAAAAAATACAAACAATATTTAGTATCAAGAAACAGCTAGCGCTTAGATAACTTGATTCATCATTCAACTAGTTTCCAAAGCAGATTGCTTTATCATTAAGCTTCATCAAAGGTTTACAGGTAATCTCATAGCTGAACCAAAATAAGTTATAAACATCCATAAAAACATGCTCCTAAGATTAATGTAGAAGATCCCACAAATAAATCACCAACACCAACTACATACATTTGTCAGTAACAACATCCAAAGAAGCACAGCTAAATCATCACACTGAGAAACTAAAGAGAGCTAAGATAGGAATACAACATATTCAAGTGAAGTATTTGATGATGTGTCTAAACTCAACATTAGTACTTGATCCGATATGGCAATGTTGTACCTTGTATTTGGCAACTTCCTCACCGACCTCCTTCTGTAAGACTGTTACTCTACTTGATCAGTACATTTCGAGCACAAACCATTAGGACTAGATAGGACTTAAGCATGCATGAAGGTAGCAGCAGAGGCCCTGGCACAGGACTTAGCCATTTCTGGAGAAAGGAGAAGCAAGCTCGAAACGGCAACGTTTTAAGAGAGCGGGAGCTGCGTTTAATGAAACGACAGCGTATTGGCGAGGCGCTTAAGTCAGGTAATGTCGTTGAGGCCAAACGCTGGCGTTTTGGGCGAGACGGAGACTTCGGCTTTAGTGGAACGACGTAGCTTCATCTGGGCACGAAGTTGACCAGTTTGACCTCAAGGCAAAACGTCTGGGTTTTGGAGCTGGACAAAGCCGAGCAATAAGAGACCTGGGATTTGGGAATTAGGGTTTCTAATTCGAAATCCCAATTGAGTTTTCAATACGAGTGATTCTTCAAGAGCGAACGCGAGATTGCTGTCTTGCAAGGCGATTCAAGTTGTGCGAGCGTCAATCGTGGTTTAATCGATCACTGAAGTTTGAATGAAGCTTGGCCGAAGCTTGAAGTTGCTGGTAGCCGTCGGACGAGATCAAGTCGGAGCGTCGCCGGTCTTCCGTTCCCAGGAGCTATCGGAGGGGGCTTGAAACCCTCCACTCTCGCCTCTATTTCTTTCATTGATTGCGTGTTTAAGTGTTGATGTATAGGACTGATTGAGTGGTTTGTGCTTGATAAACATTGGAGAGTTACTCTAATGCTTGTATCTTTTTTATTCAATCAATACAAAACCTAATTCCCTTATACATTATTGTAACATTGTGGTATCAGAGCCCATAAGCATCCATCAATGTTGATAGTGGTGCTTATAGGTGTGATTCTCGGTCAAAGATTGAGTTTAGTGTCATTGTCGGCTCCGCATATAGCAGTGGTAGCCTGGACTGGCACTGAACCTCATTTTGTGTGCTATATCTTGCATGAACTGTGACCTTGAATTGTGTTTCTTGTGACATGTGGTGTTGTGGCTGAGTTATTGCTTCTTGAATATTGATATTGAGTGCTTTCTTTTGCTGTTTGGCCTTCTTCATGATGACTGATAATATGCTTAAGCCCTTTGGGCAGATGGATTTTGGTACCCCATTCCGAGATCAGATACGTGTTTTTTCGACTCTTTGAATGAAGATGGGATCTTATTCTCCCCCCCAATTAGATTTTTTATCGTTCCACAAACAGCGTTAAATGCTCCTTCTGATAATCCGTAGTTAGCTTTTGTGGCCAGCATTTTCATGTTAATTGAAAGCTCCGTCTCCGTCGTGCAACCTTCGTAAGCAGGTTCCCCACATGAATTTAGCATATTGAAGAATCTGTTTGCTTCGAAATTATCTGTTTGATGTTCAATATTGTTCGACGACTCGGGAATATCATCAGTTGTGCCAATATCTGGAACCATCTCTGGGAAGGCCTCGTCAGTCCAAATTTGGTCTTCAGTATCAAAAACTGGGTAATTTGTAGTCGGTTCGGCTAGAGTTGGGACTGTATTTACGTACTGCATTTCTGCCAGATCATCCCCGTGTAAGGTCCAATTGAAGTAATTTGGTGTGAAACCGTATTTGTACAAATGCGCCTCCATCATTCTTATATTGATGAATCGCTTGTTCTTGCATTTTGTACATGGACATCGGATTGAGTTGTCGCTGGCAAGAAAACCTTTTGCGACGGCTGCTTCAATAAAATTATTGACCCCAGCGATGAAAACATCATTGGTACATGATTCCCCATGGGCACCCGCTTCGTACATCCATCTCCGTTCTTCATATAAATATGCCATGCTTATACTAATATGCGATTTGAACGAAAACTAAAATAGAGTACCTCGAGTCGTGTCTCACGCCGAAGCAAATATCAGCACACAAGTGGTCGGTCACACCTTGACTACTAATTACTTGGACATCGCAAAGAAGCCATTTGATAAATTGTACCAGCTGTTGAATATAAGCAAGAAAGATGGTGTTAATATATTTGGTCAGTGCAAATTGCTAGTATATATATAAGTCATTTTTTTTTGATAAAAATATATATATAAGTCATTTGCAACATTAAGTTTTCATAGGGTGGACGATATCTGATTCAGTCGTATTTCAGTTATTTTTCCGTGACATTTTAAACGGCGCTTCTGTATAAGCGACGTTGAATATATGTATTGAGACAGCGCTTTACTTTAGGCGCTGCCTTAGTATTCATATAACGGCGCCTTCATATATAGGCGACGTGAGAAATAATATATAACGGTGCTGGAATATATAGGCGCCGTTATATGTGTAGTGAACACGGCGACTGAAGAATAAACGCCCTCGAACCCTAAAAATTACATTTCAACACATTTTTTAACCACACTGGTAAATTCCGTTTACGCCGACTTCTTCGCCCGCGGTACGCATTTCACTCTCGCGGAGGTTTGATTTTGTCGCCCAGGTATGTCGTTTAGTTGTCATCCTATTTCGGCGCTTATTGTCTCTGTTTTGCAAAAGTTTTCGGCGGAGTGCGTCACAGTTACGGTTGCGTGTAAATTTGAAAAATTGGTTGACTCCGGTGTATGGATGTATTCATTTAGTCAGGGTACTCAGTTCAGGCAACTGATTATTATTCACTGTGAAACTATGAGAATGTAGGGACGATGGTTAACACACCAAGTAGTCTCGACGGAGCCTCATCAGCGACAGGTAAGAAAACATCGAAACGTAAACAAAGGGGTGCAACTCTTCTGACTAGTTTAATTGACAAGCATAAAGATGGCACAAAGGAACCGGTCACGATAGCAGCAGATGGAACTATCAACGGTGAAGTAGGGAAATCATTCAGAACATACATTGGTAATATGATACAGTATGTTAATATATTAAATGCACAATGTGATATTTATACGTTAATCTGTGCGTTCGGTACATGCAGGTCTGGTTGCGAAAAAGCATATGCCAATTACATATGAAAAATGGACGTTAGCACGCCCGGAGCAGAGGGAGTTGGTGTGGGAAGAGACTTTGGTCCGGATTATTAACTGTGTACATCGCTTTCATTGTTAACTTTATACTTTTGCATGTGTTAACCATTCATTTAATTCTGCAGAAAATATTTAATGTGCCTCAGAATGACTTAACTACGGTGTTAAAGAGAACGGAGATGCGGGCAGCGGCTAAAATATGGAGAGAATTTAAGAGTGAGCTGGCAAATAAGTACATTTTTGGTCCGAAAGAAGGAGAGGACCCACGACAGATGTATCCGTTCATTGATACGGATCAATGGAAGACCTTTGTGGAACAACGACTGACTCCCAAGGCACAACAACTTAGGGAGTTGAACATTGCGCGAGCTAAATCGAACCGGTACCCGCATACTATGTACAGGGGCGGGTACAAGAAGGCAAAAGCGGATCTCGTCACGGGAAAATTAGCGGAGATGGAGGCTCAGGGTTTAATATCCCCGGGGGATGACCCTGTCATCGATGTTGGAAGGCATGAGGTTTGGAAGAGGGGGCACCAAAGGACTAATAAAGAGTACGTGAATGACCATACGAGGGAGGTTGTCGACAAAATTGTAAGTTCTATGATTACATTAAATAATTACGTAACTCTCTGTGACTGTCATGAACGTCAATTCACTTCGGTATCAGGATGAATTGGAGAAGCAACTGAGGGAAGGAAAATTTATATGCCATGGTCAACGTGACATATTAACAGAGGCCATAGGAAAGGACGAGTACCCTGGACGAACACGTGGGGTGGGGTGTTTGGTAGGTTGGAAAAAAGTATTTGGGAAGCAATCTTCTTCGTCGACAACCTGAAATTGGTTCGAACGCTCTTACGAGTCATAGCCCTGAAATTGGTTCCGATGATGACTCATTTGGAGATATACCCAAGGTAATATTCCGTAATTTTTTAAATTATATTGGAAATTTCAATTTACTTCGTAAATGTGGCTGAATTTTTCCAATTCAGGTTGGGAAGAAATGCTTGCTGCACGTGGAAAGAAGAGGTTCGGATCAGGGCAGGATACTTGTAGCACTTGGCAGAGTGATGCGAGGACGCTTCGTCCAGTGTCAAGAGCTGACTGATGAGATGGTGAAGGTGGTTGTAGAGATTGAACTTGAACCGTCAGCAGAGCTTCCAATGAAGTTGGGGCGCATGGAGAAAGTATTAGATGCACTGGGTGATTTTGTGGGATGGCCGAAATGTCAGGTAGACATTGATGAAAAGGTAGCTGATTCCTAAATTCTGTGATATGATAAGAAACACCTATAAGCATATCAATGTGAATAGGTTCATTGTTTTTTTTTTGTTTTCCGCACAGGGATATGACGAGTACAGATTTTTTAAACTCCAATGTAGCAGTTTTGACGCTAAACTTGAAGGAATGACAATGAATTGTCGTTTTTTGTACGAACACGCGAAAATGATGGCAACGTCGACTATCTATTCGGTGTACAGTTCTAGCGAAGTTTTCGGTGAAGATTGTTATATTCAGCTGGAAAAATCTGACATTTTGCAGTTCACCTCATTGGAAGCTTTGAGTGCAACCGCGGTTGAAGTGTACATGGGGTAATTTTTTTTTATTTTTTTTATTTGTTGTTAACAATGAAATTTTGTTGACTGAATCACTTAACTATTCAAATGGGAACAGATTTATACACGATAAGATCCCGCCGGGCATTAGGTTTGGATTCTTCAGACCGAGTCATATGACTCCGTCCGTCAATCTAGAAACGAGGGTCGTTTGCTTCGAGAGGAGATTGCAAATGCCAGACTACGTTCATAATTTTTGCTACTTCCTCCCCTACGTCCATGTCAAAAAGTAAGTTATTATTTTCCGTGGTGTTCTGTGTTTTCGATGAAATACATTGTATACGAATATAACATTTAAAATATATATTTATTAGGTGGCATTGGATGTTAATTGTCATATTCCCCGAGAAGCGCTTGGTCCTTTGGCTTGATCCAATCGCAAGTCCACCGGTGGATGATGCAATCAAATTCGTCAACACGTAACGACGAATATGCTAATCCGCTATTTGTTACCAATACTACATGTGCTACAACTTATATTAATTACACTAATGTTACAGGGAATTGCGTAGATACTTCAATCTCCCGTCAGATGCACCTATACAGTGGAGGACTTTAACGGTATGGTCTTAACAAATAACAACAGAAAAGACCGAATTCTTTTATTCCTTTACTTAATACGTTTGATTTATTTTTATAAATCATTTCTTATTTCAGTGCCCCAGACAGCCCTTCAACACTGAAGTGCGTGGCTACTATGTGTTGCAATATATGCGCGACATAACGAAGTTTGTTCATCAAACCAATGGATCTCTTCATGACGACATCAGACAGGTAAATATATGCCCCGATAAGTAATAGATCATCAACCATTAGTCTACGTATATGCCAATTTTCCCGACTGTGCGCTTTTTTCCCAGGCTTTCCCAACAGGAGAGGACTCGTATGGTAACAATGTCCTGAATGATATGAGGTGCGACTTTGCTAATGAATTGGTAGATTACTTGCGGCAAGCAGATAATCCAGTGTAAAACACATCATATATATGCTGTATATTGGTCCAAATGTTTTGTACATACTATGCTGGGCAATGTAACGTGTTTGTTTTTGTTGATAATATTGAGCAATGTAATCGGGAATAAATGTTTATTAAGGAAATGGTATCGTGCACGGGATTGTTTGTAACAATCAAAAATATCAATGCATATTCGCACTTTCGACAGCGCTTAAAGTGGAAGGCGCCGTTTATAATGTCCAATGAGACAGCGTGTCATTTGTAAGCGATGTTTTAAGTATACCTGATACGGCGCGTCTAAATTAAGCGCCGTTTTTAATTATACCCGGGTAATAATAAATTTGTTTAAGATATAAGCAATATATCCAATGAGACAGCGTGTCATTTGTAAGGCGCCGTTTATTATGAACTTAAGTCAGCGCCTTATGGGTAAGCCATGTTTTAAGTATACCTGATACGGCGCGTCTCAATTAAGCGTCGTTTTAAGTATACCCGGGTAATATTAAATTTGTTTAAGATATAAGCAATATTCAAATAAATTTTATTCTACGAGTCCGATTTCGAACATAAATTTTCAGCCGTTTAATCTGTTGGCAATTTCCAAGTACAAATTCAATTCACTGACAATATATGAATGTAATATACAATTTATGACATAATTGTAAGGCGTTGGAAATCACTAATATATTTAATTCGTTGGCAATTTCCAATAAATGTTTCATTTTTCCGTCATTTTGCTGTCATTATACCTTTACAAAGTTCCCGTTAATTATAGACCGTTGTTGCGTTTCCGTCACTATAACATGTTATTTCCGTCATCAGATGACGGAAAATGGACGGAATTTGGACGAAACATTTTATGCAACCATATTTCATTGTTGCGCTATATAACTATGAGAACTCTTGAAATCATTCATCCCACCACATTCAGTAGCAACATATACTTCCTTCCAATCGTCAACATGTCTCCTTCATTTGACCGTGTGAGTTTCACTGACAATCCACGCGGATTTGCTCGTAGAGATCACGTTGTGCCTATTGGCCGACACCAGTAACAACTCACTATTGTTCTCTTCATATTGTCTGTTTTGATAAATGCGGCACGTTATGTAATCCCTACTTTTGTAACAGTTTCTTCCCATTCGATGTTCAACGACGGATTGCTCAAGAATGCATATTAAAATGTTGGGACGCAACGTGGGTATCATGGACCCTGATCCCAGACAGCAGTAAGGAAATATGGTTCGAGGAGTTTCAGGTACAAAACGGTAACTCAAGAAATGTTTTACTTTCCTTTGGATGACTAAAGTTAACGGATCTTACAAATGATTTTCTTGTAGAGTATAGCTACCTGGGATGCACAATATGACAGTCGCATTCGGGGTACTTTTATGAATGCATGCAAGATGATCGTCAATGATCATCGTACGATGCGAAGGACAGGAAGGAATTCACTTTTGTCGTTGTCAACCAACCCGTAGATTGCATAATGTTGGACTGCTCACGATGTCGTTAATTATAAATCAATTAGTGACAACTTTGTATTCAATGAGTTAAATAAAATATAGTGCTTTCCAAATGAATTTGTAACGCAAATTAACCCCTAAGTAATGGTTTTTATATAATAAATTATATTTGAAATCATTTGTGTAACGCTGATTGATTATACGTTAAAATAAATTGATAATAAAGTAATATAAAAAAAATTCAGAAAATATGGTTCGCAAATGAGACAGCGCTTCCGTGTTGAAGCGATGTCTTAATTGACATTATAAACGGCGCCTTATAAATGAAGCGCTAGCATATATGACGGAAATGTCGGAATGTATGTGAATAAAATATGCGGGTAATTTCAGTCATTTGTTCGTTACTTATATTCCGTCGCTAATCCGAGAACTCATGAGCGACGGAATTAATGTTGACGGAATTATAATGGAAATACCTCGAAAATTTTTTGGTGACGGAATGGAGTCGAATATGTACCGTTTTATTTACCGTCGCCATTGCTTGTGACGTTATTGAGACGGAATTATTGGACGGAAAATTTGGAAAAATTTGTAGTGTCTACACCAGCCGATTGTTAATCTCTGCAACAACTTACGTAAAGCTTTTAGCTTTCGACATCAACTCGCTCACTCAGAAGCGCTCCTTCTCACACTCAGACGCAACCCATTTCCTCAGTAAAAGGAGTCTAGGTTTCTCGAGCCGAAACCCTTGGCACGGTCGCTGCAGCAGTTTGGATTGGCGGCTGGCTCAATTAGCTCACACATATGGTTACTTCTCAAGACGAAGCCCATCGGATGTTCAATTGCTTGCCAATATGGCTGTTGGCGTCGCGGCAGCAGTTCGGATTGGTGTGGTGGTCACTGGTCAGTGTTCGAGGGAGGATTACAGCTTATAGAAGGTCGTTTATGTTACTATTGCGGGTCTGGTGATTGAGAGAGATCCGAAATCCGAATTCGGAGCTGCTGAATTGGTTGGATTGTGTTAGGCTTGCGATGAACTGTTATTATGTTGTGCAAGTGCGTTCATAAGGAGATTGAAAAGCTAAAATGTGTTGCTCGTGGTCGATGCTGAGTCGATTGTGCTATGCTGTGTGGAGTTCTTGTGAAATGAGAACCGTCAACAGGAAGGTTTTCCCACTTGATTCTGTTGATAATGATAACTTCAAAATAATTTCATTCAAAAAAAAGCATCTGTGTTAAAATTTTGTTAATAATTTATTTGCAAGCTGCCTAAACTTGTGATAAAAAATTAAATAAAGTTAATTTAGTTATGAATATTTTCAAATGTTAATTGATAAATAAATGTAAATTAACAGAAATAGAAATAATTTAACGGAGTTATAAACACTGTTAACGGTGTTTATAATTCCGTTAGATTCCTTAGCTTATACCCCATTTTGGAAAACAATTATATAGTTCGCACATCTTTTGGAAATTTGATAGTTCGGACATGAATTTGGAAACAGGTGGTAATTCGATACCCCTTTTTGTACTTTTCTGTTTTTTTAATCATCTCCCATAACCTTTTCCCATGACTCAAAAAATCATTGTGGGAGATGATCTTAGAAAATTTATTTATGTTTTAAACTTAGTTTAGTTTCGTTTAATGCCTTCGTATGAGAACTTGTAAATATGATGAGAAATGAGTATTTTTCCTAACCTTTCGATCTTATATCTAATAGTCTTTATTTTTCGTATTTTTTATTTCAAAAAATATATTTACAAGTTTCGTGAATGAATATTTTTCACCGCGATTTCAATCTACCCGCACACAAACAAACATAACCTAACCCCAATAAAAAAAATAAGTCCAAAGACGCTACAAGTCAACGAGTATGAAAACCTGCCCAAGATCCAACCATCACCTCCAAGACTATTGCAAAAACAACAAATCCGAATTCACCCACAATTCCATCTTTCGACACAAAAACTACACTTTTAACAACTGAGATGTCCACAAAGAAATCAGACAACTCAAATCATTCAATAGAAACGACAACCATTCACCCAAATTCAAACCCTAATTTAGCCTAGTTTGTCCGCTTTTTGAATAACGAAACATGCAATAAACAAATGCAAATGCATCCTAACACAAACTATATGTTCAACGCCTTCAAGCATCAAATTTAATCACGAACTATATATTTAATTTTACGAATTATATGTTCACTTGAGGCATCAAATTTAATCTCTCACGAACTATATATATTTGATTTCACGTAAAGGTCGGCCGATTCATATTTTTGACGAGATGTTTAAACGAGCCGATTTACTAGGGATGTTTTTACGATGAATTTGATTTCTTCTACTTTTCAAAACAATATTGATCCATGGAGTTTAATATATTTTTTAATTATTCTGTTGTTCCTATGTCGCATAAAGTTTGGCAAAACGACTTCAGAGTGTTCAAGAGAAGTCAATGAGCTGTTCAAACGAAGATTGGAACGCGGATGCTGCGCAGAACTGAAGACCGGAAGTTGCCTAAAATTGGAATTTTTGAATATCGAAGATTGGATTGGATGTCGGTGGGCCAAAAGATCGAAGGAAATATTTGACGTGTAGTATTTTGAGCGTCAAAAACATTTTATAAAATCAGTAAGTACCGAGTCGTCCAAGGGAGCAATTGTAAACTTGCGCACTATGTAAGGTTATACTTCTATTTATCATAGTCTGAAACGAGCGATTGTTTTGTTTTAAGAATCTAATCAATCTAAATATGCAAGAAAGTAAGAAAATGTTTTGACGAATTTCGGGAAGTATTTTGGAGAACTACTTTGCTTACCCAACATTAGAATCGAGTTTATTAACTAGCATGCAAGAATTGCCTATATTGATTGGAAAATAGCCGCACAATCCAACTAAGAACCTCACCCTTTCGGCGCTATTGGTTCAAATTGGAATTGTACCTTAAACTACGAACCTCACCCTTTCGGCGTTTTGGTTCGAATCAAGTAACTCGCTGATATTTACCAACTCTCGTTGCATAAACATGGGGAGTCCTTGTCGTAGAACGAGCCTTTCCCGTTACAATCTTGGGCTACTCTCTTAATCACCGAGTTTGTAACGTGTAGTTTACTTTAGTCGGACGTTTAGCCTCACCCTTTCGGCGCGATTGGCTTAACGTCTCAAAGCAATATACTCAGACATTTTCTCAAACACCTAGTATGCATCGCTGGGTTTAGGTGCTAAGTAAAATACAAATCATGTAAAAAAATCCAAATCATGCAACGATCAATATATGTGGAGAATATTGAATTAGAATAACAATCTACATGATTGCTGAAATCATTTAGATAATTATTCTATCAGATATTCTATTAGAATATTTTAGTTATGTAGAGAATATTCAATTGTTTCTTATTAGGTGAATACTTATAGTGTATAAATAGATATGAATAGAGATATAATAAAACAATTCAGAATTATCAAAACTTACATGGTATCATGAGCCATGGAAATATCAACCAGCCCAAAAACACCAAAATCCTCTTCCTCTTTTACTCAGTTCAACAACATGGAGACTTCCCAATCATCTGTTCATTCGTCTATGCTTATTACTCGGCATAGATTAATTGGACAAAATTATCTGGAATGGTCTCAATTTGTGAAGCTCGCAGTCGACGGAAGAGGAAAACTTGGCTACTTGACTGGTGAAGTAAAAGAACTAAAAGAAGGAGATGATGGCTACAAAGCATGGAGGTCTGAGAATTTGTTTGTCACTGCGTGGCTACTCAACTCCATGGATGCATCAATCGCCAAACCCCATATGTTTATGAAAACGGCAAAAGAAGTTCGGGATTCTATTAGAGAGACATACTCTGATCGTGAAAGTTCTTCACAAGTCTTCGAACTGAAGACAAAGTTATGTCAATCCAAACAAGGAAGCCATGACGTGACGACCTATTATAATGAGATGGTGTCGCTATGGCAGGAGTTAGATCAGTACCACGATGATGTCTTGGAAAGTATGACTGATTACACCTGACAAAAAAACGTGAAGAAAATGACTGTGTTTATGTGTTTTTAGCAGGTGTGAATCGTGACCTGGATGAAGTAAAAGGAAGAATCCTTGGTCGACGACCGCTGCCATCAATTCGAGAAGTCTTCTCAGAAGTAAGACTTGAAGTAAATCGAAGAAAAATTATGCAGAAAGTGGAGGAACCTGTTGAAACATCAGCCTTGTTTGTAAGAGGAAGCGAGGAGAAAAAGAAACCTTGGTGTGATCACTGCAACAAGTTGTGGCATACAAAGGGGACTTGTTGGAAGATTGATGGCAAACCAGCTGGGTTTAAGAAAAAAATCAAAAAGAGTTTTTCAAGCAACAGTGTCTGAACTCCTCAAGAGAATCAAATCAATTCCGGACAACTACCCTTCACCAAGGAACAGATAGAGCAACTTCTGAAAATCATCCAACCAACCCAAAAGCCTAACTCTGAGCCTCACCATGCTATTCCGTCGTGTTCATTTGCACATGATGGTAAAACAAACTCTATTTCTTTTTATTCATGTTCCAAAACTAATAGTACTTGGATTATAGATTCAGGTGCTTTAGACCATATGACAGGAAGTTCAAGTTTATTCCTGTCCTATAAACCATATGTCGGAAATAGAAAAGTCAGGATTGCTGACGGGTCCTTCTCACCAATTGTTGGAATGGGAGATAAAATTCTCCGATTCGTTTACCCTTTCTCATGTTCTACATGTGCCAAATTTGTCTTGTAATCTTCTGTCGATTAGTAGTCTCACACGAGATCTCAATTGTCGTACTCATTTCCATCCTTCCTACTACGTTTTTCAGGAACTAGCAACGGGGAAGACGATTGGCAATGCTAAGGAACATGATGGCCTCTACATCATAGAGGAATCCGCCTCGAATAAAAAGAGGTCAAAAAAACTCTTGCTTGCAAATTATTTCTGTTCCCAGTAATAACGAGGTCTATCTGTTACATTTTAGAGTAGGGCACCCTAGCTTTCATTATTTAGAAAGATTGTACCCTGCATTATTTAAAAATAAAGATCCTTCTTCATTTCAACGTGAGATTTGTGCATTAGCTAAACATCATAAGAGTACATATCCTCCACATCCATATATCCCTAGTACACCTTTTGCACTTATTCATAGTGATATATGGGGTCCATCTAGAATATCAAGTTTTATTGGAAAAAGATGGTTTATGTCTATTATAGATGACCACACAAGACTAAGCTGAGTGTTTTTGTTAAAAGAAAAATCTGAGGTAGAAAATATTTTTTAAAATGGTGCAAACACAGTATAACACAAAAATAAAAATGGTTAGAAGTGATAATGGCCGTGAATATTTTTCTTAAACTTTAAATGATTTTTTTGCTAAAAAAAGGAGTGGTTCACCAAAGCTCATGTGTAGATATACCATCTCAAAATGGCATAGCAGAACGAAAAAATCGACATATTCTTGAAGTTACTCGTGCAATTATGTTTTCGACAAATATTCCTAGCTACCTTTGGGAGATGCAATTCTCCATGCTACTTATTTGATAAATCGTATGCCATCCAAAATTTTGAGCTATAGAACACCTATTAGCGTTTTTCAAGAAAATTTTGCAGATTCACGAATTATTCAATCAATGCCATTAAAATTTTTTGGTTGCACAGTGTTTATAAAAAATCCTAATAGGACAGCAAGCAAGTTGGATCCAAGAGGTAAAAAATGTGTTTTTCTGGGAATTTCACCAACTCAACGAGGATACACTATTTATTGAAAGCCATTCTTTTTTCTCTACTTATCTTCTGGGGGAGAGCGATCCTAATGAAGATTCGAGTCATTGGCTAGACTTCCTAGGATTTCATGAAGAATTAAATTCTATCAATCTCATAACCGAGCCTAACACATTTGAGAATGAAAACTCTGGAGATGTAGAAACAATCCAAGTAGAACCACAAGTAGTACAACCTCTTGTGACAGATAGTCCTCGTGAATTACCAAGGGAAACGAATAAATTGAAGGAAGTGTCTCTATATGACCAATTTTACACGAGAAGGTTTCCGAATCGACGAGTGGAGGAAATCAGTGAATCCTTGGCGGACCAACAATCTGACTCGGTACTAGCTTCTGAAAAAGGTAACACTCTTGCTGACCTTGAACTTCCTATAGCCCTTAGAAAAGAAAAAAGATCATGTGCAAAATATCCTACATCTTCTTATGTCTCAGATTCTCGCCTTTTATTGTCTTTTTCAAATTTCATCTCCAATGTTTCTTCCATATCTATCCCAAGCATACAGGATGCTCTATCTAAACCTGAGTGGAGGTAGGCTGTCATGGAAGAGATGAATGTTCTTGAGAAGAATCAGACATGGAAGATTGAAGAAAAGCCTCTGAATAAACCAATGGTTGGATACAAGTGGATTTTTACGCCCAAATTTAAATCTGATGGGACACTTGAACGTTACAAAGCAAGGCTTGTTGCGAAAGGATATACTCAGACATATGGGATCGACTTCACTGAAACATTTGCCCCCGTCGCAAAACTTAACACAGTCAGAATTTTACTGTCTATTGCAGCAAATCTGGATATGCCTCTACGACAGTTTGACGTGAAAAATACTTTTTTAAATGGAAAGTTGGAAGAAGAAGTATACAAAAGTCCACCTCCAGGTTTTGAAGATGCGTTCGTGTAATTATATCCCCTGTTCAAGCAAGTGTTCTAGGTCGTGTTTCGACAGACCTTGAACTCTCTCCACAACAGTTCAACAAACAGATCAAACAGAACAGTAAAACTGGAGCACGCACAGGTTGATAACCCAGTTCGGCCAGGCCTACTCTGGGGGGTTTCCCACACCCGGAAAAGGGACAACAAATCTTTATTACGAGTATAGGGTTTCCACAGGGACTTACACTTACACCTTGTAATAGCCTCACCTCAATACTCCGTCTCTCAGATTTGCAACCGAGGTTCACCGCAATTCCCCTCGATCCCCTTCGTTCAGAACCTGCAGTCCGAACGATCTCGACCTTCTCCAGAAGCTCGGATGCTTTCTCTCGAAAGCTTTGATCACCTTTGTTGTGTGCGGCAGTTGATACGCTTCAGACAGTCTGAGTTGCACTTGAGCAGACTGCACTTGCACCGATGTATTCTCAATGAGAAAACACAACCGGCCGTCGCTTTCTTCTTCTCCAATCAGCAGGGTATGCTCGTGTGTATTTGATCTTTGAAAGCGATGGAAATTAGGGTTGCCTTTGCATTGTATTTATATGCTCAGACGAAACCCTAATTTGCACAAGATAATCCCATCAAATATTTCGGAAAATATTCCAGAATATTTGATGCATATCTTTCACAAATCCTTGGAAGAATATACGAAGTCGTCTTCTTTCCCAAGCAAGTCACGCCGTCTTCAATGTGCATATTCATTCGAATATCTTGCTCGAATAAGTCGCACGCCATCTTTAACTTGACGAAATCTTCGTGCCAATATCTTCCGGAAAATATCCTTGCGTCTGTTCCACGCTGTACATGAGTGCTAGGATATGTTCGAACTCCCCCTGAACTCCTGCTCGAACTGTCTAACCACGTTTTGCCAAACACATGCCACTCAAGGGAACATCAATCTCCCCCTTGGCATTTTGGCAAAACCAAATCTACTAGATAACTAGATCTATCTAACTATCTAGACAGTCGACAACCTTGAGGGAATAAAAAAAGTCACCACCTCAAAATACTCCCCCTTTTTGCCACAAATTGGCAAGGGGTCCGATCTAGTTCGAACAACAAATCAAGTTGTGCCAGAACAAGCACGAAATAACTAAAGTTTTAAACGAAAACTGAGTTCAGAGAGATTGAAGTCAGTGGACCTTTATGCAGACACATCATCTGTGGCAGCTTCAGAATCTGCATCATCAGATTCATCTTCACTTGGGTAGCTAAGGGCACGAGCAAGCTTATTGATGCGCCTGCGTTGCTCCTTGTCCGCAGCAATGATGGCATTAAGATCTCTGAGCAACTTGTTTCGCTCATCTCGGCCCATTCTGGCTCCCCCTCGACTGGACTCCGTCACAGCATTTCCTTTCTCCTTGAGATCGTTCACGTGACGCCCTTTAAACAACTTGTGGTCAACGATGAACTTGCTGGGAGCCTTTGAGAGTTGGTCAGGCGAGGCCTTCAAATCAGGAGCTTGATGGATGATCAGCTCGTATATCAGAGACGGGAAGCAAATCTGATGCAGAGATCTCATCGAAGTGGCATGTTCAGCAATCTGTTGGAACATTACTCTGCCCAGGTTGAACTTCAGTTTATTCCCTATCTGATAAAGCAATTGAGCCATGTCCTTGTTGACCGTTGAGCGATGAGTAGACTGCCTCCAGTTGAAAACAGCAATGAAAAACAGCATCGAATAGAACGTAGAAAGATCCGCTGTATGCACAACTGACTCAGGCCTCCACTGAACAGAGCCTGCAGTGATGGTGCTCACTACCTTTTCAAAATCTGACTCCACTTCATCAACAGCTGGGTCGTCCATGGCGAAGAATACATTGATCAGCTCAGGATCAATCTTGATCCTTCTCCCTCTGACGTAGAAGACCCCATACTCAGATTCTCCAACAACCCCGAAGAGAGGGGGTAAGTTTGCCATGGTCTCACGTACCAACTGCTCATTGAAGGGTTTGCCCCTGGTCAATGTCCAAAGCAGATCAGATTCTTTCAGAACCGTAATCACCTCCTTCCCTTTGTAACTGGACTCTACTAGCACCCTCTCAGGAATGATCTTCCTTCTCGACACACAGCTCCATTTCCTACTTGCATCACGGTTGACGAACCAAAGTCCTCCCTTGACAATTCCCACTGGAGCTGAATCAGACTCAGGAGATGGAACTTTGCATCTTCCAGCATCCACTGAAACAGGGACAGGAGCTTCATGTTTTCTTTTCTTAGATGAAACAGCTCCCCCTGCCAGGTTGTCCTCCTTCGCAATCTCTTGGACTGTTCCCTTAGCAGATTTTTCAAACACCACCTTCTTCTTTCCCTTGTCCTTCTTTGGCCTTTTGAGAGAGATAAGAGGAGCAATATCTTAGTCAGCTTCAGACAACTTACCCTCCTTTGAGACTGGCTTCGCAGTATCCTCACGAACTGATCCACCAACATCCTCCATATGATCACAAAGAAGATCATCTTGAGTAACAGCTGGGACAAGCACAGACTCCTTAGCAACAACTGGAACTGAAGTACCACCTGATTCCACTCCTGGCTGAACACCAAAATCCTCTTTTTGCAGATTTTCAACAAAATCATCAATATCTTTGAACACACTGTCCAGATCTTCATCTCCTTCCGCAACCTCAGGTTCTTCATCAATCACACCAACACCGTTTACTGATAAAACAGGCTTCATACTCACAGTCTCAGCAACTTCTCCTTCAGAGACTCCAATCTCCTCAGCCAACCCATCAACAGGAGCATCCTCCATTACCAACTTCCTCATGCTCTTCTCACCCTCATTAGAAATATCAGAGACCCTCCCTCTGATAGAGATGATCTTTGCCAAGCATTGTCTGGGAGAGGCAGCTCGGCGAGTTACCTTCTTTCTTTGAAATCCTCCTGGACGAACGAACCCGGAAGCTTGAATTTTCGCCTTCCACACATCTGAAATACCTGAGCCTCTTGTCACTGACAGCCTGAGTTCCGTTTCTTTAACAAACTTAGAAATTCCGTCACCCTTTTTACCAGCATCACAAGTCACAACCTTGCCCTTGTCAACACAAATCTCAGCCCTCCTGGCTTCATCACTACCAGCCCTACTGGCTTCAGCACCCAAACACCCAATTTTCTCAACTCCCACAATTACTTCATCATTAATCACAGAATTTTCAACCACTGAGATATTCGCAGAAACATATGGGAGAACGGGATTTACCTTCGATTGCGGACACGCTTGTGGAGAAGAAACCGCTGAGACTGTCTGAGGAATTTCAGCGGTGACCTCTTCGGTAGACTTTTCATGAAAAGGTGACGCCTTTTTCACCTTCGCAGCTTTGGATTTTGGAATCTTCGATTTCACCGTCACCGCCTTTGAGGTCTGCATGCTTTCCTTTCTTTTCTCCGCGGATTTAACACTGGATTTTGCTGACTTCCTTGTGTTCACCATCGCCGTTTGCGGAGCAATCGAGTGAGAGATTTCCGATCTAGGGTTTCGGGGACGAGTGAGAGAGGACACGCTCAACAGTCGAGTTTTTGAAAATAAAATATCCTCCTGCCTTTTCGACTTCCTAATATACGCAAGCCGCTTAAAAAAACGGCGTAAAACAAATCTTCTGGAATAAAGAAGATGACATTAAGTATTGTCCCATCTGTTCCAGCTCCCTTTCTTAGGTGGTCAGTCCAACTGTTGTAG
Organism: Rhodiola chrysanthemifolia; assembly: GCA_033675395.1. Lineage (NCBI taxonomy): Eukaryota > Viridiplantae > Streptophyta > Magnoliopsida > Saxifragales > Crassulaceae > Rhodiola > Rhodiola chrysanthemifolia. The sequence continues at coordinate 13,463,405 of CM066208.1, read as the reverse complement.
CTGGGGATTCGCCTTTGACTGACCACTGCCTGGAACACTTAGTTCATGAAACCACGCACACCCAAGGAGGATCTGGGTGTTCCAAACCGTGGAATCTCATTCAATTTCTCATCCAGTGGAATGGCATTCATTCGTGGAAACAGTTCGAACTCCGTCTTCAACTGTGTTATCTTTTGTTCGAGCTCTTTCTGTAACTGCGACACCCTTTGATCCAGCAGTCTCCTGGTGCACTTGCCAACTTGGATTTGTGCGATTCTCCTATCTGACCTTGTGTGCAGGGTCTTATTCACTCCCCCTCGCATAACTCGATGTTTGGCTTGAACATAGTCTAGAGTAGACCGTGGCTTGTCAAGACTTTCGACTCCTATTCTGATGGTGTAACAGTTATTTGCCATCCTTGTGCCTTTCATCACAGAATCACCATTCTCGTCTAGAACCAAGCATGAGTCACGAGAGAATGACACATAGTGTCCATTGTCGCACAGTTGACTGATGCTAATAAGATTCATTGTCAGACCTTCAACCAGGAGGGTGTCCTCGAGTGCAGGGAGATCCGGAACCTTCAATGTCCCACATCCGATCACCTGACTCTTCCTACCATCCGCGAAGGTGACAAACCGCATCTGCTCAACAGGTCTAATATGCGAGAGAAATTCAGAGTTACCTGTCATGTGGGCAGAGCATCCGCTGTCGAAGTACCAACTATTTTGCACTGTATCTCTTGAGGAGCAACAGGCCACCATGCATATTGTCTGTTGTTCCTTTGGTACCCATAACTGTTTCTGTCGAGGTTTGATCTGTTGTTTATGCCCTCGACGTTCAGCAAGAAACAGCCGACACTTGGATCTGATGTGTCCATCCTGAAAGCAGTACCAACATGTGCGCAAATCTTTCTTTTGATTGGAGATTGAACTGGAGTGAGCTTTGCCAGTCCTGCCTTTGGCTTTGTCTTGGGACAGATCCACTTTCTGTCTAGGGTGCTTTCTCACCTTCTGTTCAGGCATCTGTTCCGACACTGGTTTTGTTTTAACAAACGTTGTACCTTTTGAACTGCCTTCTCTTGTGAACCCCAAACCTCTATGTCCAGACTCCATTCTCTGAGATCCGAGAATATCATTTAAGTCTTTAGTGCCAGAGTTGAGCATTCTTACCGATTGTTTGAGGTGATTTAGTTCCTCCTTGATAGTTGAGTGCTCCATTCTTTCAGATTCTAGCTGAAGTTCCAGCTGTTCTATCCTTCTTAACTGGAACACCTCTTTGCGCTTCAGATCTGTGATGGTTTTTCTTAGACCCACCATGCCTACAGGATGAGTGTCACGGTCATTCTCCATTTCAACTTTCAGTGAGGAGACAGTACCTAAGAGCTCTGTTTTCTGAGCAAGGAGACACAGCCTTTCCTGTTTCATCTCAGCTAGACGAGTATTCAGAGAGTCTACCGTGCCTTCGAGCTCAACCTTCTGTGTAAGTAATATCTCAACCTCCTGCCAGACCTTGTCCTTATCCAAGGTGACGCTTGCAACTGTGTCATTCAGCTTTTTGTTAATCCTGATCAGAAGCAGCCACTTCTCATACAGATCCTTATATGTCTCACCCAGAGCCTCCTGCGTGAGTTCTTCACCATCACTGTCTGAGACATCTTCAGCCGGGAGTTCCAACAGAGGTAGAGCAGGTTTACTGGTGCTGCCGTAACCATCCAGAGTTGAAGTAAAGGCCACAAAGTTGGTGGTTGCACCTCCTTTATCTTCGTATGACACACTATCGCTGAAGCTCGCGACCATTGCCTTCCTTTTCATGAGAGTATTCGCACATTGTGAAGCAATATGACCGAAACCTCTGCATTCATGAAACTGAATTTCTTCCTTTCTTTTGTCAGAGGAGTCTTGCCTTGAGTCACTGGACCTTGATCTGTCGGACTTCCAGTTTCGGAAACCAGTTGATGAAGGCTGACCTTGTTCTGGACCACGTCTATTTATCTTGCGCACCATTCTGCCGAAATTTTGAGCCATCATGGCCAGTTGCTCAGTGGTGCAGCCAACCTCCACTTTGTCTTCAGACAGTTCTGCTTTCAGGGCCATTCCCTACATATCGCCGGTTTGGAAATCACGGTTAATCTCGTAAGTTCTGAGAGACCCCATCAGCTCGTCCAGTTTCAGTTTGGAGATGTCGTGCATTTCCTCAATAGTCGTGACTTTCATAGCAAATCTCGGAGGAAGTGATCTCAAGACTTTACTGGCCATCCTCTCTTCCTCAATCGGCTTTCCTACAGTTCCAGAACTCTAGTGTTGTACTCAGAGATAGTTTCACTCTCGTTCATCTTCATCTCTTCAAACTTAGTAGTGACAATCTGCATTCTTGAGTTGCGAACTTTGTCCGTGCCTTCATATGCCGTTTGGAGAATATCCCAAGCATCCTTTGCTACTTCACAGTTAATGATCCACTTCATGACGTTCTCATCTATAGCCGAGAAGATTGCGTTCATCGCCTTTGAGTTTCCCATGGATGCCTTGTTCTCTTCTTCACTCCACAAGGTTTCTGGTTTCAGAATTGGTTCACCAGTGAGATTGTTCATCATAGGTTCAGTCCAACCTCTCTGAACAGTCATCCATGCTTTCTCGTCAAGGGATTTCAGAAAGGATCGCATCATGGGTTTCCAGGTGGCATAGTTCGATCCTTCAAGCAACGGAGGTCTGGTGATGCTTTGTCCTTCTTTCAGAGGCATCTTGAACAGTTCAGGATCCCACTCAGTGTGTCGAGTGTTTGCTCTGATACCAATTGTAATTATATCCCCTGTTCAAGCAAGTGTTCTAGGTCGTGTTTCGACAGACCTTGAACTCTCTCCACAACAGTTCAACAAACAGATCAAACAGAACAGTAAAACTGGAGCACGCACAGGTTGATAACCCAGTTCGGCCAGGCCTACTCTGGGGGGTTTCCCACACCCGGAAAAGGGACAACAAATCTTTATTACGAGTATAGGGTTTCCACAGGGACTTACACTTACACCTTGTAATAGCCTCACCTCAATACTCCGTCTCTCAGATTTGCAACCGAGGTTCACCGCAATTCCCCTCGATCCCCTTCGTTCAGAACCTGCAGTCCGAACGATCTCGACCTTCTCCAGAAGCTCGGATGCTTTCTCTCGAAAGCTTTGATCACCTTTGTTGTGTGCGGCAGTTGATACGCTTCAGACAGTCTGAGTTGCACTTGAGCAGACTGCACTTGCACCGATGTATTCTCAATGAGAAAACACAACCGGCCGTCGCTTTCTTCTTCTCCAATCAGCAGGGTATGCTCGTGTGTATTTGATCTTTGAAAGCGATGGAAATTAGGGTTGCCTTTGCATTGTATTTATATGCTCGGACGAAACCCTAATTCGCACAAGATAATCCCATCAAATATTTCGGAAAATATTCCAGAATATTTGATGCATATCTTTCACAAATCCTTGGAAGAATATACGAAGTCGTCTTCTTTCCCAAGCAAGTCACGCCGTCTTCAATGTGCATATTCATTCGAATATCTTGCTCGAATAAGTCGCACGCCATCTTTAACTTGACGAAATCTTCGTGCCAATATCTTCTGGAAAATATCCTTGCGTCTGTTCCACGCTGTACATGAGTGCTAGGATATGTTCGAACTCCCCCTGAACTCCTGCTCGAACTGTCTAACCACGTTTTGCCAAACACATGCCACTCAAGGGAACATCAGTTCGGATCCAAAGTTTGCAAACTAGAGAAAGCTTTGTACGGTTTGAAACAATCTCCAAGGGCGTGGTTTGACAGATTCACTCACTTTGTAAAGAACCAAGGCTATGGTCACGCACAATCTGACCACACACTCTTCATAAAGCTTTTGAGAGGGAAGGTATCAATACTGATAGTATATGTAGATGATATTATGCTTACAAGAGATGACCGAGAAGAAATTAAAGTACTAGAGAGGAAACTAGCACGAGAATTTGAAGTGAAGGACTTGGGAGAAATGAGATATTTTATGGGCATGGAAATTGCTAGGTCAAAAGAGGGAATTTCCGTCTCACAACGGAAGTACATCCTCGACCTCTTAAAAGAAACATGAATGAGTGCATGCAAGCCTGCTGACACTCCAGTAGACCCAAATCAAAAACTCGGAAATATTAAGGAGGGTGTTCCAATCAACAAATCTCAATATCAATGTCTCGTAGGCAAATTAATTTACTTGTCACACACGAGACCTGACATTGCGTTTGCAGTTAGCATGGTTAGCCAGTTCATGCACTGCCCATATGAAGAACATCTTGAAGCCACCTACCGAATTCTGAGCTATCTAAAAAGTTGTCCAGGTAAAGGCCTTCTATTTAAAAAGGGTAATAATCGAACTATAGAAGCATTCACTGATGCTGATTGGGCAGGGTCAGATGTGGACAGGGGATCTACGTCAGGTTATAGTACTTATGTATGGGGTAACCTAGTTACTTGGAGAAGTAAGAAATAAAATGTAGTCGTGAGGATCAGTGCCGAAGCAGAAATCAGATCTATGGCTAATTGAGTATGTGAGTTACTATGGATAAAGAGAGTATTGGAAGAGTTGAAGTTATAAGTTGTATGGCCGATGAAGTTCTTCTGCGATAACAAAGCAGCCAAAAGCATAGCTCACAATCCAGTACAACATGACAGAACAAAACACATTGTGGTCGACAGACATTTTATAAAGGAGAACTTAGAAGCTGGAATTATCTGCATTCCGTTTGTGTCAGCAAAGGATCAAACTGCAGATATTTTGACAAACTGACTATTTCGACCCATCTTTGAAAGTCTAGTTGACAAGTTGGGCATGTTCGATATACACTTGCCAACTTGAGGGGGAATGTGGAGAATATTGAATTAGAATAACAATCTACATGATTGCTGAAATCATGTAGATAATTATTCTATCAGATCTATTAGAATATTTTAGTTATGTAGAGAATATTCAATTGTTTCTTATTAGGTGAATACTTATAGTGTATAAATAGATGTGAATAGAGATATAATAAAACAATTCAGAATTATCAAAACATACAATATATTAAACTATTCATAGTCGAATAAGATTCGTAGGAATCCAAAATATGGGTCACTACTCACTATCCATCGTCATGGAAATACAAGTCATGTTTTGTTTGAAACAAAAATTACAAGAGAAAAAGAAATTACTACACCCTTTGAATTGATGTCGATAATCCCTTCAAATCTTCGATCCGATCAAAATCCTTGCGTTTTCGAGTCCCCCTCTCTCTTTTTCGTCGTCTCCAAGTGCGTGTGTGTGTGAATATGTGTGTGTGGATGTCGTGACTTGGGTTGGCAGCTGCTATCTCCATTGTTTAGTTAAATTTTAACTTTTTTTGCCCATTTCCAAAAACCTAGCAAAAATTGGACTTTTGGCCCATTTAACCAATGTCACCTGATAAGTGACACTGTTTGGACAAGAGGCTTGCATTTTTCTCCGTGTGTCGATAAATCTTGACACAGGTGACACGGGCGCATAGTGAGATGACCTATCGCTCAAGTCCTCAAGGTGCAAACTACAAAGTTGTAGTCCTTTATCTAAGCTTTCCAAAAAGTCATAGATGGATTCGAACTCCGTACGAGCTCTGGGCATGTGTGACAAGTAGGGAGGTCAATCAGCCTATTTTTTCAATGTTTTTGCACAAATTCGCACAAAACACTTTATTCCGCCTTGTATTCATTTTTCACCTAAAAATCATCAAAAAAAAAGTAAGAGCTCATATACATAAGGCGGATGATAAAAAAATCGACTAAACGTGGAGCATAAATATAGTACAAATTTATGCTCATCAAAACACTCCACACTTAGAGTTTGTTCGTCCCGAACAAACATGAACTAAAGCCTAATCCACTTTCGTAGGGAACACAAGTGCATTTAACATTATATGCACCAAGCCTTTAAACCTCTAGGCTACCCTACAGGAAGAGTTGTAGTCTCGTGAGAGTTTTCAGAAAAGGGAATACTCACAAATCCCATAAGCAACTAGCTATATGCATGAACAAGATTGTTCGTCATTTATCTAGGCAATACGCAACGAATAACACATGAACATCAACTAAAATAGTAATCAAAGACTAACTCCTTTTCAAAAGCATTTCGAACCACCAATGACCTTACAAAAATGCACATTCAAAGGTAGTCAATAATAGAGTTATCAAATGTCTAACCTAACAATTTATTCAACCTTTTCACAAGATCCTCAAAATATGAACCTTAGAAACACAAAAAGCGTGCCAATCGTGCGCCTATGCTATCAAGAAGGATAGTTGATGGACCCAAATTATACGAATCATAAACACCGTAAAACCCCCTTAATTAGACTGTTGGTCTATTTAACTTTTGCTTGTTAGCACCGATATATTTCTACAGGGTATTTTGGCACTTAGAGAGAAAACACGCTAAGGAGAGGATTTTACGCTGAAAAGATGTTTAGAGTTATTCCAAGGTCAAGATCAGACGCTGACTGAAGAAATCTCAAGGATCCTGACATGGAATCACTCCAAACAAATCAAACCGGAGAGGAATTTGCATTGAAGACTCAACCGACCGGGTGGGAAAAATGCCGCAGAACCAACCGACCGGTTGAAGCAGTTCCAGGTCCTCTGCCGAGCTAACCAAGCACTCAATTCAAGTCGCTCGAGCAAACCACCTCATCTGACAATTCCGCCTCGACCAAAATGTTCCAAATGGAAAATAAGGTGGAAGTTGTCGAGATTCCAAGGGGAATGCTCGAGCAGATTGGCAGTTAGCTCAATTCATAGGCAAAGGCCCGGCGCGCATTGGCACCCAAACCAAGTCGCTCGACCCAACGGATGCATCTGGAAATTCTGGCTCGACCAAGATGTTTGGAATGCCCAACAAGTCGGACAATCTCGCTTCCCAGACGAAACGCCCGAGCAGATTAGCAGATTGGCCCAATTCCAAGTAAAAGCCTCGCGCATAGGCACCAAGACCAAATTGCTCGACCAAACCATGAAATTTGGAAAATCTGGCTCCACCATTAGTCTTATAATCACTTTTACATTCCAAATAAACTATCAAAATGCACGCTTGGACAAGATGACCGGCCACCATGCTTGGAGGTGGCCAAGGGAGGAGCTCCTCCCCATTCCACCACCTGCTACCGGCGGCTCCTCCTCCATGTGACCGGTGGCTTTCTCCTCCCCCATGTGGCAGCTCCTCCTTGATCCTCCTCCTCCTCCCTTGGATCAAAGACACTTGCCACCATCTCCACCACCCATCTCCTCCCCTTATGGCTATAAATACCATGCATCCCCTCCTCATTTGTATCATCCCATTCTCATCCAAAAATCACTTATCTCTCTAAAATTGTAAGTTTGGCTTTGGAAATAAAGATTGCTCCCTTGGCTCTTCAACGGTAGTAAGTATTTTAATATTTATTTACTGTCTTTAATTTCCAATTCCTTAGTTATAATGTTTAGCGCGATAAATAGTAGCTAAACTAGTCGTTCGGTAAAAGGGGCGAACTTGTATTATAAAATGTTTTAGACTATTTTAGTATTTATTCGCTGTATTCAAAACTTGTTCTATGTGCCATATATTAGGCCAGAACTTCCATGGTTGAGTGGATGCTTGGAATGGCAAAGCTCTTCCGTGGAAGTTCGTAAACATACTCGGATAAGTGGATGCTTGGAATGGCAAAGCTTATCTGAGGAGTTTGACCTCTCTAAAACACCATTTGATTGATCGGGAATGACTGATCAAATGGATGCACACAGGCTAGTATACCTTGGAATGGGGTATTAGTCTAAATAGAACAAGGGCTTTACGTTTTCTGCAAAAGTCTAGACGGTGTGTGCAAATCGAGTGCTTGGAATGGCCTTGATACACTATCGAACACTTTTGCAAAAGACTAGACAGTGTGGCAAATCGAGTGCTTGGAATGGCCTTGATGCACGTTTGAATACTTAGAAGATTCACTAAGAGTCAATGATAAACAGGATATAACAAGGCCCCTGAAACCGAACGTTTTCTTTTAATTGTAATAATTACCAGTTACTTACCAGTACTAAAACCAACCAACCACCCAATCAATCACTTAGCTGGTAGCTTTAAAACCAAACAACCAATCCCAAAATTGTCCAACTTAAAGAACAACGTATCCCCCTAATTCCCTTGGGTTCGACCCCTACTTACTACTTACTACCCAGTACTGTAGTCGCGAGTAGCGGACTATTATAAATTTATTTGTGCAAATCGCTCCGACGACAAGCGATCTGTCAATAGTCCATGGGCTAACGATACAATACTCATTTCCAAGTCTTAGGAGCTAAGTTCAAAAATCCGTAAGAAAAGAGGAGCTTGGCACTACATTTTCAAAATTATCTCAAACAAAATCATGGTCACGTATAAGTACAAGGGTCATTCCTCTACTCAAATCACAATGCATACACACTAAAAGATATGATGGAAAGTACATTGACAAACTTAAGTGCGTGCCTCATTTTTTTCCGTTCTTTTTCTTGGCTTTTTGCCCATGATATGCTTCACGAGTTTTTTCTTTTGATAGCTTGCCTTATTTTGGCTTGTGCTTGCCAAAACTTTTTTCTTTTTTCTTTTTTTTGTAGCTTACCTTATTTTGGCTTGTGCTTGCATATACAAAAAAAATTTTGTTGGGGTCAATTTTTCACCCATATTGACTCCACACTAAAGAGTTGGTAATGTACTAAGGATATAAATGGTGTGCGCATACAATATGAAAGAATAGAGATCACCTAAGAGCAATGACTAAGTTTTCGGAGAGAAGAAAAGTATTTTCATGCTTGCTAATTTTATGCTCTAGTGATGCAAAAAGGTTGCCTAAATCATAAGATAGACAAAAGAAAACAACAACATTGACGCCTAGGAATTATGCACTCATAAAAGTCATGGTGATCCTATATTCAAAATCAAGTCATTAGCATTGAAATTAGATAGTTGAGTAATGGGGTAATGCGGATGCCTTCGAAATTTGAATACTCAAATGTAAGCTAGCGCATAAAATGTGCAAGTGCCTAGATATGGATAATTTTAATAGAATGCACTACACATCCACTCCATACTTAACGGAAGCTTAGCCCCTAAGCGACAAATATATAGAAATAAAAAGTGTAGCGCATAGGGCTTCCCTGAAATTGTAGCTCATAGAGTGTGGCTCGTGGTTTTCTCATTCCTTTCCCGCGTATGACATTCAAATCTATAAAACAAACAAGTGACCACTACATAAAAATTATCAGTATATGTCACAAGTATAATGTAGAATCATAGTAGGGAACTCCACACTTAAATCAAAAGCGTCTAGCAAGTAATGATGTGAGTGCAAAATATATTTGATAAGGCATCTTACAAATGGCTTTACTTCCGTCGAAGACCAAGTTTAACATCTTGGCGAGACTAGCAAAGAGCCCCATGGATTCACTTCGGAGAAGTCCTTTGCCCAAATAACTTCTCGCAGGGCTCATGATGCTTGAGCCGTCAATCCACCTTTGAATACCATTTGAATTTCCGCCCATCAAGTCTACGGTGGACTTTCAATTACGAGTTCGACCCCTTGAAAAGTATGATTCCCTTTATAATAGAGGGGTTGTGGGAGCTCCTTTCTAATGATTTTGAAAAATATGGTAGGAAGCTCCAAAACTTGCCACAAGACGGCATGATGAAGAAAGGGTCTTCAAAACACGTCTCGAGCTTTATGGGCACACCCTCCTTGAGTTTCTCAATAACTTCCATGGGTGCTCAATACTCTAACTCCTTCTCAAAACTTGCATTCTCTTGTATGCAAGGTTGCTCTCTTGTAGCGTCCATGTAAACCTCAACAAAGTCTTCGTACACTTGAAATCCTCGTAGCTGGTTATCCTCTATCTCCTCTTCAACAACAGATTCAAGCTCACTTGTAGCGGGAAGGGGGAGGTCTTCTTAAAGCAAAAACATATTTCTTCTATGCAAGAGACATCATCGTTGAAGAAATCCTCGTTGGAGATATAAGGCGTTGATGGAATAGTGAGTTCTTGTGTGTTCCCGGCCGAATTGTCTTGAAACGTGCTAGTAGTGAATGGAGATGCACCATCGTGTTCCAACTCATCCTTGTTGCAAGATTCACCACCCCACACCTCGTTGTAAGCTTGGGTAGCAACTCTCAAGAACTCATTCTCCATTGCTTGATCCCATACTTGCTTTGAGGCATTAGATTCAAAGACACTTTCTTCGGGGACTTCTCCTTCATCATCCAAGTTCCTATTTTCAATTTCTCGTTGCACCAATTGGGTCTCCAATATCTTGTTGTGGGTGGCCAATTCGTCCAATATTTGAAAGATCTTTTCTTGATTAGACGCAATAATGGCTAGCATTTCCATGTTGAAGAGTCCACCGTTAGGTTGAGGAATATGAGGATATTGGTGGTAGGAGCCTTCTTCGAATGAGCATTGTTGGCCATCATCACAATATGGAGGGTATGAACGTGTTGGATAACCATTATCTCCCCAATAAGAATTTGATTGCACCTCCTCTTGGTCATATTCTTCATCGTACGAGACTTATTGGTTGTATGAATACATCCTCGCAAAACAAAAAGAACAAAAGTTAGCAAGGAATATAAGTAGAGAATATACAAAAGAAAGAAGAAAATATTTACAAGACTAGTCGTAATATCCACACAACCTAGGCTAATGACAAGTTAATGTGTTGTTCCCCGGCAACTGCGCCATTTTGACGTGTAGTATTTTGAGCGTCAAAAACAATGTATAAAATCGGAGGAATTGTAAACTTGCACACTATGTAAGGTTATACTTCTACTTATCCTAGTATGAAACGAGTGACTATTTTGTTTTAAGACTCTAATCAATCTAAATATGCAAGAAAGTAAGAAAATGTTTTGACGAATTTCGAGAAGTATTTTGGAGAACTACTTCACTTACCCAACATTAGAATCGAGTTTATTAACTAGCATGCAAGCATTTGCCTATATTGATTGGAAAATAGCCGCACAATCCAAGTAAGAACCTCACCCTTTCAGCGCTATTGGTTCAAATTGGAATTGTACCTTAAACTACGAACATCGCCCTTTCGGTGCTATGGGTTCGAATCAAGTAACTCGTTGATGTTTACCAACTCTCGTTGCATAAACTCGGGGAGTCCTCGTCGTAGAACGAGCCTTTCCCATTACAATCTTGGGCTACTCTCGTAGTCATTAAATTTGTAACGTGTAGTTTACTTAATAGTCGGACGTTTAGCCATCAAGCGAATGATCGAAAATTAACTAAATGTGGAGCATAAATATTGTACAAATTTATGCTCATCAATATTCCGGGAACATTATCAAATATCCAGCAAGATTATCTAGAAGCCAAGATTATCAAGGAAGATACTCAAGATAAATGATTTGGAAGCTTGGAAAATATTTAGGAAATATTCCTAAATACTTTAGATAGAGTATCTCAACTGAATAGGAAATCAGTTGTGCACTATAAATACAAGGCTAAGGTTTCCCTATTCGGTTAGTTCGTTTTTTTGGAGAACTAGACACACGCCATACATTCAAGCCAAGGAGGAGGAGGACGACGGCCAGCTAGATTTTCACACCGGAAATTAAAACTAACGGCGCTGAGACAGACTGGTCAGTTTGCTAAATAGTCTTATCCGTGGAACTACCGCTGCACACAAACCATTGACGACATTACGCTTTCGGTAGAAGATGTCAATATTTCGGGAGAGGTTCTAGCAAAGGTCGGAAGGGAGTCTCGGACCTAACCGCAGGGGATCGAGAGGGAGACGAGATCGCAAATCAAGAAGAAGAGTGTCAGAGGCTAGGCTATTACAAATAGGAGATTGTAAGAGTAAGTCCACTTGTAACTCTAAACTCTTAATACAGATTTGCTACCCTTTAGGGAGTGGGAAGCCCCCATAGTAGGGGGTTGCCGAACTGGAGAGTATATTGTGTGTGCTCGTGTTATTCACTTTCGGATACTACCTACTAAGGTGTTCTAGACTCTATTAGAATACATACTGGATCTGGTCTTGAACAGACAACATGATTTCAATTGGTATCAAAGCAGGCACTCGACATACAGAGTGTGATTCAGGTCCTGTTCAAGATGAGTATAAAGGAAGGACAAAACACTAATAGACCACCGCTACTTAAAGGGTCAAACTACGGCTACTGGAAGTCTAAGATGAAGGCTTTTCTAAAGTCCCTAGATGAAAAAGCTTGAAAAGTAGTGCTTGTTGGATGGACACAACCGATGATGGCACATCCTGAAGGAAAGATGGTCCATAAGCCTGAAGCACTGTGGACCGATGCTGACGAGAAAGCCGCTATGAGAAATTCAAAAGCCATGCATGCAATCTTTTATGGAGTCGATGAGAATGTGCTTAAACTGATTGCCAATTGTGAGGTTGCTAAGGAAGCATGGGAGATTCTTCGAAACGCTCATGAGGGGACAAACAAAGTGAGGATCTCACGGATGCAGATGCTCACTATGAAATTTGAGGATCTGAAAATGAAGGAGGAAGAGACAATTGCTGAGTTCAGAACTAGAGTCCTAGACCTCTCTAATGAGTCTGCAGCACTAGGAAATCCCATAGAAGAACAGAGCATGGCTAGCAAGGTTTTGAGGTCTCTGCCCAAAAGATTCGCGATGAAAGTACCTGCTATTGAGGAAATGCAAGACATCACCAAAATGAAGCTTGATGAACTCATGGGGGGTCGCTAAGGACATATGAGATGTATCTTCCAGAATATGCTTAACCAAAAAGAAGTACTGAAAGCTGACTGATGAGTCATATTTATACGACTCGTCGAATCAATTAATCCCATTTATTTCAACACTTTATTATGCGAACAGTTACTTTTTAGTGTTGTTTTGCATTTCAGGTGTTTCGGAAGCACTATGAGGAAACACGCATAAAAGACGACATTTCGTGCCCAAAACACCACAATGGAAGATCAGACCTTCGGAGGATCGACGGAGTGCTGGAAATAGACCACTGAGCAGACAAATACGAGTCAAGTGTCGTTGCGTAGCTGACTCAATTATCTACAACTCTCTAGTTCACACCAAGAGCATCCGAGGTCATTTAGATGGTCAAATAAAGAGTCGAAGTCGGCAACAGTGATGACCGCGCCCACAGTAGACATTAGCAATACCGATAACGTCAACGTTGGAAGCAACCATAACGTCTACCTTGGGTGCGGCAATGACATCAGCAACACGTTTCGATGATGTCAGCATGTCCGAAAATTGGCAGTTTGGCCCAAAAATAGATATAGAAACCCAAAAACTTATAAATTAAGGTTGGGAGAAGGGTTTCTATGATCCCATCATTCTAAAAAGATCAGAATACGGCTCTGGAGGAGAAGGCGAAGCTTTCGACGAAGATAAGATATTTTTCTACTGCTTTCCATAATGGATATTTGTGTTTTTATTTCGATGATGTGTAACTAAACTCTCAATTAAGTTTAGGGTTTCGTTTATTGTGATTTATGTTTTGAGACTCTTTTCTTAATGCAATTTCATGTTTCTCTAGTTCTTGTGCTTCATCCCATGAATTGAATTGTTAGGTTAAGTGGAAACTTTGTCGTAAAGCTTAGTGTGACAATCAATTCTTATCGTAAATATCTATAATGGAAACTTTGTCGTAAAGGTAGATCGTAACACCTAGACTTAATAATACCTTTATCGGATTATTGTGTTTAGAAAAGAACTAGAAGTCCAACACCTTTGTCCTGTTAGATTGTGGTGTATCACCTTTGTCGGGATACTTAGGGTTGTTACCTTTGTCGAAATAACCAAACTTAGAAACTTGAGATTTGATATTTAGCAGTGTATGATAAACATGTCACAATAGAAACCCTAAGCTGAATATTTTCATAGATTGAAATCTTGCTTGCTATTTTCTCCTTTGCACTCATAATCACTCACAACCCCCTCTTTCTTTAATTGTTTACAATTACAGCTTCAACAACCAGCTCCCTTGGGTTCGACCCTGCTTACCGCTTTCTAGTGTTCGCAGGAGATATAAATATTAAGTTAGACGCGTCAGACGATGTGCGTCACTGACCTATCTGAAGAAAAGAGCGAGCCCGATGACACTACTGAACAACTGGCGATGATGGCCCATAACTTTGGCAGACTAGTGAGAAAACTTATCAGATGAAGGACAAATCAATGTCAGTCATCCTCATCAAACTTCCAAAGCTGGAAGAAAGGAAACTTGCAAAGAAAGGGAAAGACTGGAGAAAACAAGTAGGAGTTCTCGACTGAGAAAGGCAAAGGAATACAATGCCGAGAATGCCAAGGATTCGGACACATCCAAGCTGTGCCAACACTCTCAAAAAGAAGAAAGCGCTTGCTGCCAACCTAAGCGATAGTGAGTCCAAAGACGATGGAGAGGAGGATGAGTCAAACAACTTCGTTGCTCTTGTTTGCATTATTGAAGACGACAATGAGAAGAGTGACAGTCAGTATTCCAGTGCAAAGTCTGACCACCCAGCAGACGACCGACTAGCAATGATGATGAAGAGGTCACGGATGAATGCTTAGTTGAAACCTACAAGAGACTCTATGAGAAGTGGCTGATGGTGATTGATCCAAACAAAAAGCTAAGTGAAACAGTGGCAAGCCTGAAGGAAGAGAAAGAAAAACTTTAGCAGGAATTTGACAGGTGTCGTTATACCCGTCAAAAATAATATTTCTTATTCCGACTAGCAAGTGGTAAGTCGGGTCGTATCCATAGAGATTGATATGAGAATCTGTTCACTAAGTATGAAAGTGACAATGGGAAATTCAATAAAATAAATAAAACAAAAGCACAAGCAACAATGATCACTTATCAAGAGAGCAATCGTCACACAAATTCAAGTATATAATATCAAAGACAAGTGCAAGCTAGAACTTTCGACTGTGATGCAAGACCAAATCATTGACAAATCCGTTTTGATTTCTAATGTTCTACAACTTAGAGCTCCCCCGCTAAGGTTATACTCCCCGTTCTAGTTCTAGTACTTAATCTCGCGCTAGCGATAATCAAGACCCTAACTCGCTAGAGTTGCATGAAGATTTAAACAAGTTGTCCTAGGGTGTTTAATCCTAGTGGTATATTACTCGTGTCCTAGTTCGCTATCTCCGCTAGGTTGCTAGTAAACTTGACAATCGGAATAAACTAACAAACCAAAGCTCCCCCGCTAGGGTTCCACTCGTGTTAACAGAATCAATTCCATAAACAATGCATAGTAATATGACACAAAACACAGAAATCAATATAGGTCTCAAGTCAAAACATCACAATGTCGAGTTCTAGCCTACACATATGAGTTTAGCTACTCATCGTAAGGGAATACATCATCAAGTTTATCAATGGGATGAAACGAAAATACTGATGACGAATTCTCCACCAAGCTGCAGCTCCACTCCAGTACTTCAATCCAGCAACGAATCCACGTTCAAGCTTCTTCAATTGGAATCCTACTCCGAGAGCTCTCTTCTCCAATCCTCCACTCTCAATTCCCAACTTCGAACGAACCCTAACCTTTCTGATTTTTTCTCCTTAAGTCCAGAGCCAGCCGCCTCTCTTCTGTCCCCTCGAGTTCTGTCTGTTTTATCCCGAGATTACAAATTAGAAATAATGAAATTCGACTGCCAGCTGGCCCCGCGGACGTCTCTTGATTTAACGTCCGCGGAGGTCTTAATAATTATGGAAATTCTTCAGGCCTAAGCGACTGTAATCCTTCATGCCTAAGCGAACTGCACTGACTCAAACTTCCAGCTCTTCGGACTTCATTTCTTCGGCGCAAAACATCTTCTAATAGGCTCCCTTTAGCCGATATTCCTTCCATGGTCTCCGAATGCACCTGAGAATGAAAACTACACACAGGTAGTGAAATAATACACAGGCAACCACTAAGAGACGGGGTTTTAACACAGAAAATAGTCGTACAACTACGACTTATCAGAAGTTGAAGTACTGGTTGCTCATAACGTCGAACACCAGGAAGAAGTCATTGTCTTCAAGCTCCAGATGACAGAAATAAAGGAGGAACATTCATCACTACTTGCACAGAACGTAGAACTCCTAGGTACTATATCATTATTGAAAGTACAGATGGAGAAAGACTGGGACATCTATCCCAAAGACACAGAAGAGCTAAGATGCAAACATACAGACCTGTGTCGGAGAGAAATACAGCTGATGAAAAAGGTTAAAGCTATGGAGTTACAAGTGGAGATGGAAAAAGGCAACCACACAACTACCATAGATGAGTTGAACCAATTCAAAAGATCGATGAAGATGCTGAACTCTGGCTTGAAGAATCTGGATGCCATACTGAAGCCACAAAGAGTCGGAGATGGACACAGAGGCCTCAGCTTCACAGGATGAAGCAGTTCAGACAGAACAAAATTCGTAAAGTCTGAATAGAAGCCAACAGAGGATGACCCATGCCATTGAGAAGCGTCCCAGAAATCAAAGGATGAAGCTGCCAGTAATTAACCGAAGGAAATCCAATACTGAATGGAGGAGAGACAAACGAACCTGTTGGTACTACTTCCAGATGGGGCATATCAAACCAAGGTGTCGTCTATTTCTAGCTGAGCGCAAGGCGATGGAACCCAGGGCCACTCCTTGGATGAGACAGGTTTGGAAGCCAAAAACAAGGGAGGAAGTATGTTTTGTTGCATTCAGTTCATCCAACCACATGAAAAAAGATCGCTAGTACTTTGATAGTGGATGCTCCGCTCACATGACATGTAACCCTAATCACCTCATTCATATTAAACCTATAAATAAATGTCAGTTTGTTACATTTGGAGATGGAGGCAAGGGCCAGGTTATCGGAAGTGGGACATTGAAGGTTTCGGATCTACCTGAGCTCGACGATGCACTTCTAGTGGAAGGGCTAAATCTGAATTTGATAAGCATTAGTCAGTTGTGTGATGGAGGGCATTGACGCGCGTCGTCTGACGCGTCAAACTTATATTTATAAACTCCTGCTATTAGCTAGTAAAGTGGCAAGCGGGGTCGAACCCTAAAGAGCTGGTTTGTGAAACTGTTCTTGTACGCAAATAAAGAAGGGGGTTTTTTTGTGTGTGAGCAAGTATTGTAAAAACACAGGAGAAAAGAATAACGAGGATTTCAATCAGCGAGAAAATTCAGTCTAGGGTTTCTATTATGACACGTTTATCATAGATATCTAATGATCAATTTTATATTTCAAAGTGTGGTTGTTCCGACAAAGGTAACAACCCAAGTATCCCGACAAAGGTGATACGCCACAACCTAACCCGACAAAGGTGTTAGGCTTCTAGTTCTCTCCTAAACTAAGCAGTCCGACAAAGGTATTATTTAGCTTATGTGTTACTATCTACCTTTACGACAAAGTATCCGGTAAATATTAACGGTAAGAATTAGTTGTTCAACTAAGCTTTGCGACAAAGCTTCCACTTAGTCTAGCAATTTTATTCGTAAGAATGAGCACAAAAACTAGTAAAATACAGAATTGCATTAAGAACAAGAATCTCAAAACGTGTTCACAAAATACGAAACCCTAAACTGAACGAAGAGTTTAGCTACTCATATCCATGGGAATAATAAACAAATATTTTTGAATGAAAGTAGAAATTCTCTTCTCTCTTGTTGAAAGCTTGATCTTCTCTCGAGCCGCCTTCTGAATGATGGAATTATGAGATCAGAAACCCTAATTTATAAGGAAGTTGAGTTTCTAATTTCGTTTGGGCTAGGCTTCTAAATCTCGACTTGCTGACGTCAGCCGCGGACGTTGCACATATTAGCTCCGCGGATCATGAGAAGATTACCATCCGCGGACCAAGCCCATAAAATGGCCTACGTCCGCGATCCTCTCTGAGAAGCTTTCCCTGGGCAGCTCGTCAGTCTTGGCTTGGGCTCTCGAGTTGATCTCCACGAACTCCATGTAATGTATTTGGCACCGAAATGCCGTCTTTAAGCGCGTATTTCTTCCAGAGCTCCCGAAGCACCTGAAATGCGAAACAACACTAAAAAGTAACTGTTCGCCTGATAAAGTGTCGAAATAAATGGGAATAATTGACTCAACGAGTCGTATAAATATGACTCATCAGGCATCATGTGAAATTCACCCATGATTCCTGTCAGGTGCTGGACAAGGATGAAGAATCTCTGGTGGAAGGAATCAGATCATCCAACAACTGCTACCTACTTGGGACTGTTGTAACAGTAGCAGAAACAGCATGCCTAGTGATGGTTGCACAGTCGTTATGCGCAATCGTCAAGAATAAATTTATAATAGTCCGCTACTCGCGACTTCACTACTGGGTAGTAAGTGGTAAGTAGGGGTCGAACCCAAAGGAATTAGGGGGATAATTGTTCTTTGAGGGGATTATTCAGCGAGAGAGCGTGTTTTAGGTTGGTTGGTTGGTTTTAAAGCTACCAGCTAAGTGATTGATTGGTTGGTTGGTTGGTTTTAGTACTGGAAAGTAACTGATAATTATTACAATTAAAAGAAAGCATTCGGTTTCAGGGGCCTTGTACTATATCTTGTTTATCATTGACCTTTAATGAGTCTTCTAAGTATTCAAACATGAATCGAGGCTATTCCTAGCTCACGACTTGCAACATCGTCTAGCCTTTTTAAGGTCGTAGAGCACTTATTCTACTTCAACTAATTCCTCCTTCCGAAGTATCTTAGCCTTATGTGCATCCATTTGGTCCCTTTGGTCCAGTTTCCAAATGGTTTTTTAGATAGATCGAACTCCTCAGATAAGCTTTGCCCGTCAAAGCATCCACTTACCCGAGTATGTTCACGAATCCCAAGGAAGAGCTTTGCCCGTCAAAGCGTCCACTCAACCTTGGAAGTTCTAATCTTATATATGGCACATAGAATAAGTTTTGAATACAAAGACGAGACACTAAGTTAATAGTCTAAAACATTTTATAATACAAGTCCACCCCTTCTACCGAACGACTAGTTTAGCTACTATTCATCGCGCTAAACATTATAACTAAGGAATTGGAAATTAAAGACAGTAAATAAATATTAAAATACTTACAACCGTTGAAGCGCCAAGGGAGCGATCCTTTATTTCCAAAACCAAACTTACAAAACTTAGAGAGAGAAGTGTTTACAAACTTATGGATTTGATTTTGATTTTTGTATGATGATACAAATGAGAGGTGAAGGCTTGTATTTATAGCCAAAGGAGAGGAGAATGGAGGGTGGAGATGGAAGCACATGGCAAAGGATGAGAGGAAGAGTTTTGAGATGATGCCACATGGGGGGAGGAGGAGGAGCCGCCGATGGCCGGTCACCATGAAGGAGAGCCGCCGGTTGTGGTGAGGAGAAGGAGGAGAAGGCCACCCATGAGTCATCCTTCTCTTCAAGTGGCCGGTCATCAAGGGGGAGAAGATGGAGTTTTGTGATGTTTTCACAAAACTATCGGTGTATTTTGGCCCCGGACTGACTTTGATTGTTCTTCGGTTTGATTTTTTTTGAGTGATTCCACGTCAGGATCTTGAGATTTCTTCAGTCGGCGTCTGATCTTGACCTTGGAATGACTCGTAACATCTTTTCTGCGTAAAATCCTCTCCTTAGCGTGTATTCTCTCTAAGCTCCAAAATACCCTGTAGATAAATATCGGAACTAACAAGCAAAAGTTAAATAGACAAACAGTCTAATTTAGTGGGTTTAACTGTGTTTTTGATTCGTATAATTATGGTCCATCACCTAGTAAGCCAGACTGATGAGATGGACCTATGGCATCGACGCTTGGGGCACTTAAATCTAAAGACTCTGAAGAAAGTCTCTAGAGAGGGTCTTATCCGGGGTTTACCCAAGGTGAAGGGAGATCTAACTGTAGTATGTGGAGAATGCCAAATGGGAAAGCAAACAAAGGTCTCACATCCGAAGACGAGTCAGATCAATACTAGCCGACCACCAGAGCTGGTACACGTGGACTTGATGGGACCAATACAAGTTGAGAGTTATGGAGGCAATAAGCATGTCCCGATATGTATGGATGACTTCACAAGATTCACCTGGACCAGATACCTACATGATAAGTCCGAAGCAGCTCAATCCTTCATCGAGCTGGCAACTCTGCTTCAAAGGAAAACTAAAAACAAAGAAGAACGACTGGTGGCCATAAGAAGTGACCGCGGCAGAGAATTTGAGAATAGTACTTTCGTTGATTACTGTGCTGAACAGGGAGTAGCACATCAAATTGCATCACCAATCACACCACAGCAAAATAGAGTGGTGGAGTGCAAGAATCACACAATCCAGGAGATGGCCTGAGTAATGCTACATGCAAAAAAGGTCCCTCTCAAGTTCTGGTCTGAGGCAATGAATACTGCTTATCACATCATCAAAAGAGTCACTGTTCGAATTGGTACAGATAAGACATGTTATGAGTTATGGAAAGGGAAGAAACCGATCGTGAAGTATTTTCATATCTATGGGAGCGAGTGTTATATTCTGACTGATCGTGAATACAGACAGAAACTTGACCCAAAGAACGATGAAGGGATGTTCCTTGGCTATTCCAATGATAGTCGTGCATATCGGGTGTTCAACATGCACACTCGAACAGTGATGGAATCATCCAATGTGAAGGTAAAGGACGCAGTTACTGATAAACCAGCATCAAGAGATGATACAGGAAGTAGTGGAACACCGTCTGAACCCACCAAGGAAGATGAAGGTACAGGGGGAGATCAAACTGAAGATGGGAATCCATCAGACCCCTCTTCAGGCGAAGATGCTACTACTCTAGCTGTGACACATGAGTCTGCACCAGTTCTGCAACTGTCACGGAGAATTGCAAAGAATCATCCAATAACTGAAGTCATTGGAGAACCAACTGAAGGGATAAAAACTCGAGGGAATGCGATTAATTATCAAGAATTGGCATCCTGAACCTGCTTCCTATCCACCATAGAGCCCAAGAACATCAAAGAAGTTATTACGGATGAGTAATGGGTGATGGCCATGCAGGAAGAATTGGCAGAGTTCACAAGGAATGATGTTTGGGATCTTGTTCCGCGACACGAAGGAGTTTACATTATTGGGACGAAGTGGATCTTCAAAAACAAGTCTGATGATAAGGGCAACATCACTAGAAACAAGGCAAGATTGGTTGCACATGATACACTCAGATAGAAGGCATCGACTTTGAAGAGACCTTTACACCTGTGGTGCGTCCGGAGGCCATCAGATTGTTACTTGCTCTTGCGTGTCATCTGGAGTTCAAACTGTTCCAGATGGATGTCAAGAGTGCGTTCCTGAACGAGAAGGTGTACGTGGCTCAATCAAAAGGGTTTCAAGATCCACATTATCCTACTCATATGTACCGGTTAAAGAATTCCTTGTACGTACTAAAGCAAGCGCCCAGAGCATGGTACGAGCAACTCACTGTGTTTCTCGTGGACCATTGCTATGTGCGAGGGGGAGTAGGCAAGACCCTATTCGTCAAACATACCAGGTCAGATTTCATCATTGCCCAAATTTATGTTGACGATATAGTGTTCGGGTCCAGTACTCAGCAGATGGTGGACTAGTTTGTGGAACATATGCAAAAAGAGTTCAAGATGAGCATGGTGGGAGAGATGAATTACTTTCTCAGACTCCAGGTTGAACAGAATGATGATGGCATCTTTATTTCTCAGAGCAAGTATGTTAGGAACCTGATCAAGAAATTTGATCTGGAAAAGGCGAGCCACAAACGTACTCCAGCTGCAACGCACATAAAAATCACCAAAGAGCTGGAGCAAGTATAGACCAGACACTGAACAGAAGCATGATAGGCAGTCTTCTCTACCTGACAACCAGCAGACCGAATATTACCTATGTTGTAGGAGTGTGTGTAAGATACCAGTCACTCCAAAGGAGAGTCACTTGCTGCAAGTAAAGAGGATCATCAAGTATGTCTGCGGAACTACAGATTATGGTATCTGGTACACCAAAGACAGCAGCTTATACTTGGTTGGTTACTGTGACGCTGACTGGGCAGGAAACACTGATGATCGGAAGAGCACATCTGGTGGTTGCTTTTTCTTAGGTAACAACTTTGTTTCCTGGTTCAGTAAGAACTAGAACAGCATGTAGCACTGTCTACAGCTGAAGTGGAGTATATAGCTGCCGAGAGTTGCTGCACTCAGATGATAAAGATGAAGCAGATGCTGACTGAATACGGAGTGGAACAGGAAAAGATGATTCTGTATTGTGATAACATAAGTGCCATCAACATATCCAACTATCCAGTACAGCATTCCAGGCGAAGCACATCGATATCAGACACCATTTCATCAGAGAGCTAGTGGAGAAGAAGGTCATCACACTGAAGCATGTGACGGCACATGATGAGCCGTATTTATACGACTCATCGAGTCAACAAATCCCACCAATTCCGACACTTTATCATGCGAACAAGTTACTTTTAGTATTGTTTTGCATTTCAGGTGCTTCGGAAGCTCTAGGAGGAAACACGCTTAAAAGATGGCTTTCTGAGCTAAAAACAGCACAAGGAGTCGAGCCGACCAACACTAAACTCAAGTTGTTCGGGCAAACGAGCTGATCTGACAAATCCACCTCGAGCAAAGTGATCAAAATAGCAAATAAAGTGGACAATGTCGGAAAACCAAGGGAAACGCCAGAGCAGATTGGCAGTTGGCTCAATTCCAAAGGTCTTGCGCGCGCTGATAAGCACCGAAATCAATTCGCTCGACCAGACGGACTCTAATGACAAATCTGACTCGACCAAGTTGCTCAAAATGGAAAACTAGTCGGACAATGTTACCAAGCCAAGGAGAACACACGAGTGGAATGGCCCAGGAGCAGCCGAGCAGAATTCCAGGCCAGCGCCCGAAGGCCCTGTCGAGCAGACCAGCACTGAATCCAAGTTGCTCGACCAAACGAATGAATCTAACAAATCTGGCTCGACCAAAGTGATCGAAATGACAAATGACTTGGACGACATCACTTACCAGACAAAACGCACGAGCGGGATTGGCCGAGATGAGCAAAACGACGGTTGAAGGCCCCGCGCGCTGGGCCAAATTAGTGGGCTCAAATGAGGCGGTTTAAGCTTGCTTGCTCACCAAGCAAAAACGGCTGCGGACCAGGCCCAAATAGTAGCTTCGAAACTCTAGGACTTGTCCTATAAATAAGACCTCTTGGTCTAGGGTTTCAATCATCCAAAAATTCGAGTTTCACGTTCAAGGTTGATTCCGGTTTGAGTTGCAAGTTTAAGTGGAGACCCGAAACGGTAAAGCTTAAGCTGGGCAATCCATCCCCTCATTCCCAAAAACGTGAACTCCGATCGGATCCCACAAACGAGCATTCCTTCTCACAAGCGAGCTCACCTCTCCTCCTCTCGGCTGAAACCATCCGGCGTTCCTAGCATCCTCGGCACTCAGCCCTCACGGCCCGGCTCTTCCTTCTTAGTTCGGCAGTAGAGAAGCAATTTCTGTCTTTTTATTGTTTTGTATTACATGGATATGAGTAGCTAAGCCCTTTATTCGGGCTAGGGTTTTATACATTGTGACTAATGTTTGAGACTTCGTTCTTAATGCCATTTATGTTTTACTAATTCTCGTGCATTTATTTCTATCATTATTATCTGCCTGATACTTTGTCGTTTGGGTAGGTAGCACATCTAGGTCAAATAACACCTTTGTCGGGTTGTTTGATTTAGGAGGGAATTAGAAGCCTTTCACCTTTGTCGGGTTAGGTTGTGGCATAACACCTTTATCGGGTTATTTGGGAAGTCACTTTTGTCGGGACGACCACACTTAGAAACATTGAATTAGATTGTTAGCAGTCGATGATGACAAGTCACAATTAGAACCCCTAGCCTGAGTAATCCTCTCTGATTGACATATCTCGCTCGTTCCCTATTCTCACACTTGTTTCCAAATCTCTTACAAACCCAATTGTTTCCTTCGTCAGAACAACAAGTAACCATCTAGCTCCCTAGGGTTCGACCCTTGCTTGTCGCTGTACTAACCCATAGCCAAGAGTAAGGAAATATAAATACAAATTTGCAGGTACCAACGACGCCTGTCAGCACACAAGCAGCAAGCTGACATCTTTACCAAGCCACTGGACGCCACTCAGTTCGAGACAGTTAGATCCTCTCTGGGTAGATGTGTAGTTAAAAACTAACTATTCTGGGCGGAGGTCAGCCAGAAGCAGAATCCCAGTAAATTAGTTGGTCTGACCTATTAAAGGAGAGAGCTGGAACAGATGGTACGTGTTTAAGATTAAATGTAAATTCAAAATGTTTGCAGTATTATGAGCCGTTGGAAAGAAGGCGATGATTGGATCAAATATTCTATGTGACGTGTCCCTTGGAGGAAGCAAGCCAGTTTTGGGAAGTTCAGAAGTCTGAATATTTAAAAATCAAATATTCGACAGTTGCTCGTTCTTCTCAAAAATTTCCGAAACCCTAGCTCCAAAAGTCTTCCAAGAGGCTATCAATCGGGAACAATGGTGAACACTCACAAGAACGCCTAGATCGCATTCAAAGCCTCGCCTGAACCAAATGGAGAAAAGAATAAATCATCAGACGGCGTTGCTTCAGGAGTTCCTACGACAAATCCACCACTTGGAGAGTCGGTAAAACCCAAGATGACGAAGGAGAAGAACTCTGAGTAAGAAACCGAAGGAAGTGGCCAAAATGGTGATTCATGGCATGACAGACTCAGCAGTCCCAAAGACGGCAAAGAGAAACAAAAGGGAGATGATGCTGATGTGCCAAAATCGAAGAAAGGGGCCACGAAGAGTTCGCAGCCGAAACCTAAACCAACAACTTCATGAGTTAGCGTGGAGATTCCAATGAAGGATCAGCCATCGGCAGAACAATTAACTGATAAGGTAAACCCTAATCCTCGGACTACAAGTTCAATTCCTACTATTAGTAGTTATGAACCTCCTGAGGAGAAGGAGACTGGTGTTGAGATACATAAGAAAGTAGAATCTGTGACTGTCTCGAAGGGGTGGATAAGGGTAAGCCTGTAGTAGATGAAGTTGTGGAAGAGGTTGATGCTAGTAAGGCTGAGATTGGTACTGTAGATGGACCAAAATTATTGAAGGAGAAGCTTCGAGCTACTGGATTTGTTTTGGAGAAAAGAGGTCTACGCAGGAAAGCTATAGTCCGCAAGAAAAGTTCTTCTCAACAGTATGTTGATCGATTTCGCTCGATCAGGGGGGAATGATACATGTGTCAGATTCTGAGAGTGATAGATTTGATATGAGTTCTAGCAAAAGGAGTTTAAGATAAATGAAGACTCTGATGAGGTTGGTGGCACATCAGAACTAGCGATTCAAGGGGTGTTTAGACAACAAGCAGTTGAAACTGAACAGATTCCTATCAATGAGGAGAATGAGGTTAAAGAAGGTGGTGATGCGGGTAAATCAGACCACTCGAAAGAAGATAAAAAAAACTCAACAACATGTATAAGGAAATTGATGAAGTTGTCCAAGATTTGCAAAAAGGAACTTCTGATGATCAAGATGAGGGAGTTTCTCATAAGCAGGAGATGAATTCTGAAAAGGTGGTAAGCTCGAAGAAAGTCTCAGATGAAGCAGTTGTACTGGAGGAGATGTAACAACCTGTTGATGAAGATGTGGTGATGCAGGAAGGCCATCAGGAGAAGCCATATGACTGTGATGACGGAGTTCAGGAGATTGATCAGGACTCTATTCCTTTCACTGGCCGAAAGCAGTCTGGGAAGAAGAAAGAGACGAAGAAGGTCACCGTAGAAGCTACTGGAGCAAAGGTGCAAACAAGTGTGAGCACAAAGTCATCGGGAGCAAGTGCCTCTAGGAAGAGGAAAAGAGCCACATCAGGTACTGTGCCAGAAGAAGTTTCAACAGGCATATGGTTAGCAAGTAAGGAAGCTGCGAGCAGGTGGAAGGCAGTTCAGAAAAGAAAAATCATTCCATAGAGGATCCTAGATGAGAAGAGGTACAAAGTAAAGGAGGTAGTTAAGCTTTTGAAAGAGACTGATCTCTTCCGAACAGTCCGAAGATGGAAGCCGTTTAATGAGCAGCTGGTAAGAGAAGCAATCGTCAATTTGCCAAGTCAGTTTAGGGTAGTTGGAGATAAACAGTATGTGGAGTTATATGTGAGACACAGAAAGGTTAGGATTGATCTTGAAATCATCATTGTGTAGTTTGCAATAGATGATCCACACGAAGCAATGGAGGAGAAGAATTTTAACAAGATCGCAAACGGTTTGACTGCTGGAGCATACCCCAGTTGGGAAGACACGTCAATCTTAGTAGCTGACCTTACTACGTCATATTCCATGCTATTCTTCATCGCCATAGTGAACTGGAAGCTGACCTCGCATAGGACTTTTGTGAGTAAGGACATGGGACAGCTGATATACCACATTGGAAATAGAATGACGATCAACATGGGTCGGATAATTTTCAATCAGATAGCTGACCACGCTACGTCCACCAAGTCCCTTAATCAAATAGTCTTCCTATCGCTCATTTATGAGCTGATAATCAATCAGCATCCGGATCTGAAGATTGACTAAGACAGCCTCACAGGTGCTCCACTGCGATTGGGGGTAGACCACAAGCTCTTTAAAGGACGTCATATGAATGATCTGAAGGCTCCAGGGTTGAAGAGGAAGGATGATCCGTAGTCATCTGTGTGGAGAACTGGTGCTGGGTCAAGAATGACAGTTGTTGAGAGAGGGAGGATCCTGAGCGAGTTGGAGAAGATGCTGGAGGCAGTGCAAGAGCAAAAGAAAAAGATCCACAGAATGGTGCGTGCTCTGCGATATCCCAGCGACGGTGAGGCGGCTGAGGATGAAGACGAGACTGATGAGGACGCATCCGAATAAAGGTCTATAGCTCCATTTTATGACATTTAGACATTGCTACCTGTTTTAGTTCTATTTCGTACTCTTGTTATGTCGAACAGGTATTTTGAACCCTCCTTGCCGATTTTGTGGCAAAAAGGGGGATTAATTTTGAGGGTCCACTTGTTCCTCCTCAATCTTACTGAGTACGGTCTCTGAAGTCTACATAGCTAGATGATCAGGTTTTGCCAAATATGCCCACGGGGAGATTGTTGTTCCTATGTGGCATGGAGTTTAACGAAATGACTTTAGGAAGATTGGAACGTGGATACTGCGCAGAACTGAAAACCAGAAGTTTCCTAATATCGGAATTTCCGAATATCAAAGATATCGAAGACTGGATTGGATGTCGGTTGGCTAAAAGATTGATGAGTCGTATTTATACGATTCGTCGAGTCAGTTTTTCCCATTTATTTCGATACTTTCTTATGCGAACAGTTACTTTTTAGTGTTTTTTTGCGTTTCAGGTGCTTTGGAAGCCCTGGAAGGAATTCGTGCTTAAAGACGATGTTTCGGTGTCAAATACATCACATGGAATTCATGGAAGTAGACGCGAGAGCCGAAGTCAGGCCTGACAAGCTGAACAAAATGAGCTCCCCAGCGAGGACCGCGGACGACAACCATTTTATCTGTGGCGTCCGCGGATGGTAATATGTACATAGTCCGCGGAGCTAATATGCAAAGAGTCCGCGGCTGACGTCAGCAAGTCGGGATTTGGAAATCTGGCCCAAAAATGAAATAAGAAACCTAACTTTCTTATAAATTAGGGTTTCATAGCAACCATCAGAATTCATTCCCAGCTTTGAAGAGAGACGCCTTTGGAGAAGACGCAAGCTTTCAACAAGAGAGAAGAGATTTCTCTACTTTCATCATTCACCATATTTTGTGTTTTTATTTCCATGGATATGAGTAGCTAAACTCCTAGTTCAGTTTCGGGTTTCGTTCATTGTGACAAACTTTATGAGACTTTATTCTTAATACAATTTCTTGTTTCTCTAGTTCTTGTGCTTAATTTTAAGGATTGAATTGTGAAGCTAAGTGGATACTTTGCCGTAAAGCTTAGCCGAACAATTCAATCTCTATTGTTAATATTTGTTGGATACTTTTTTGTAAAGTGATGGTTGCACAGTCGTTATGCGCAATCGTCAAGAATAAATTTATAATAGTCCGCTACTCGCGACTTCACTACTGGGTAGTAAGTGGTAAGTAGGGGTCGAACCCAAAGGAATTAGGGGGATAATTGTTCTTTGAGGGGATTATTCAGCGAGAGAGCGTGTTTTAGGTTGGTTGGTTGGTTTTAAAGCTACCAGCTAAGTGATTGATTGGTTGGTTGGTTGGTTTTAGTACTGGAAAGTAACTGATAATTATTACAATTAAAAGAAAGCATTCGGTTTCAGGGGCCTTGTATTATATCCTGTTTATCATTGACCTTTAATGAATCTTCTAAGTATTCAAACATGAATCGAGGCTATTCCTAGCTCAAGACTTGCAACATCGTCTAGCCTTTTTAAGGTCGTAGAGCACTTATTCTACTTCAACTAATTCCTCCTTCCGAAGTATCTTAGCCTTATGTGCATCCATTTGGTCCCTTTGGTCCAGTTTCCAAATGGTTTTTTAGATAGATCGAACTCCTCAGATAAACTTTGCCCGTCAAAGCATCCACTTACCCGAGTATGTTCACGAATCCCAAGGAAGAGCTTTGCCCGTCAAAGCGTCCACTCAACCTTGGAAGTTCTAATCTTATATATGGCACATAGAATAAGTTTTGAATACAAAGACGAGACACTAAGTTAATAGTCTAAAACATTTTATAATACAAGTCCACCCCTTCTACCGAACGACTAGTTTAGCTACTATTCATCGCGCTAAACATTATAACTAAGGAATTGGAAATTAAAGACAGTAAATAAATATTAAAATACTTACAACCGTTGAAGCGCCAAGGGAGCGATCCTTTATTTCCAAAACCAAACATACAAAACTTAGAGAGAGAAGTGTTTACAAACTTATGGATTTGATTTTGATTTTTTGTGATGATACAAATGAGAGGTGAAGGCTTGTATTTATAGCCAAAGGAGAGGAGAATGGAGGGTGGAGATGGAAGCACATGGCAAAGGATGAGAGGAAGAGTTTTGAGATGATGCCACATGGGGGGAGGAGGAGGAGCCGCCGGTGGCCGGTCACCATGGAGGAGAGCCGCCGGTTGTGGTGGGGAGAAGGAGGAGAAGGCCACCCATGAGTCATCCTTCTCTTCAAGTGGCCGGTCATCAAGGGGGAGAAGAGGGAGTTTTGTGATGTTTTCACAAAACTATCGGTGTATTTTGGCCCCGGACTGACTTTGATTGTTCTTCGGTTTGATTTGTTTTGAGTGATTCCACGTCAGGATCTTGAGATTTCTTCAGTCGGCGTCTGATCTTGACCTTGGAATGACTCGTAACATCTTTTCTGCGTAAAATCCTCTCCTTAGCGTGTATTCTCTCTAAGCTCCAAAATACCCTGTAGATAAATATCGGAACTAACAAGCAAAAGTTAAATAGACAAACAGTCTAATTTAGTGGGTTTAACTGTGTTTTTGATTCGTATAATTATGGTCCATCAGATCACCCTACACTTTTAGTTGTTCGTCCCGAACAATGCTATTAAAGGGCGGCACTAAGTAAGTTTGTTAAAATATGAAAATTAGACTGTGGGACTCGATTTATCATAATTCATGCATTACTACTTATTACCAAATTAAACTGCGTAAATAAATAGAAGAAACTTGATACTTGTACCTCCGTGCTGAGATGCAAAGTATTTTGGATGTTTCGGGAGATAGCCCTTTTTAGGCTCCTGGACTGCAATCTCGGGATCGTCTCGCACTATATGGTTTTCTTGTAGCTTTCTGTAGCACGTGATTTGGTTCGGGTTTCAATGGTTTGGTCTTTTTGATTTCTTTTTTCTTTGGCGAGGGACTGCTTTTTTGTAGTGAATTGGCCTTTGGCCTTTGATTTGACTTTTTTGAGTACTTCACTTCTTTTTTTTGGTTAAAACCTTCACAATGTTGGGCCTTTGGCCTCTTGATTTGCTTCTTCGAGCTTTTTGCTTCTTTGTGACTTGCCAGTCCATTTTCTCAAGCCTTTCCTTTGGGAGGTCCAATCATCGCCCGCGAGCATATGGAAATACCTCCCCGCTCCTCTCATCGTTGTCGTTTCGCGCGGGTCAAGATGAGGGTCGCTCATCTATTTTCTCGGCTACTTTGACTAGAGAGAGGACGGTCTGATTCCCGTCCACGCCTTTTTTTTTCTTTTTTGCATAAACACTGCATGGCGGAGATGACTTCAATCTTCACTGAAACCCGAAGTGCAGCCTCCACTGACTTCGAAAACCATCACTACAAATTTGGGCATGTTATGCGGTGACATTATGCAGTGCTTTTTTTACTGCCGCATAAGTAAGCGGTGATTTTACCACAATTATGCGATGGTTTATATGTTTTGCGACGGTTTTGCAGTAAAAAATTGCGGCGGAAAAAAACCACCGCATTTGCATTGCATAAAGCGACGGTTTTACAGTAGTTTTGCAGTACAAATTTTGCGACGGAAAAAAACCATCCCATTTGCATTGCATAGAAGATGGGCCGGTCTGCAGTCCGGCCCAATAAACTTTTTTTTTTTTTTTTTTTGTGTTGGAGGAATGCAATTCGATTTATTGAGAACAGGAAGAACCCGCCTAACACTCTCTCTCCCCTCAACCATCCTCACCTCCGCATCACTCCCCTACAAGCTTCCCAAGCCCGCTAGGGTTTTTCTACGCTTCAAACCCCTATGCACCGCCGCCGCCGCAACAACCACATCCTCTCCTTTAACCGAAACCAACCTAGTCGACTCCTTCCGCCACTCAATTTTACTGGACAAGTTGAGAGTGAGGCATCTTAAGGATTCGTCGAAAGTCGTTCAGCAGCCGAGGACGAGTGCTGCCGTGCCGCAGCCTGTGAATGATGATGGGTTGGGCGACAGTCGGGGGAAGAGGAAATGTGTGACCTTTTCGAGTTTTGAGGAGTTGGGGTTGAGTGAGGAGGTTATGAATGCTGTTAGGGAGTTGGGTATTTCGGTTCCTACTGAAATTCAGGGGTTGGGGATTCCAAGTGTGTTGGAGGGGAAGAGTGTGATTCTGGGGTCACATACTGGATCTGGGAAGACTCTGGCTTACATGCTACCTATTGTTCAGGTGCATTTCACCATTTTGTTGTTCTTATTTTTGACTCCATACTTCTACATTTTGAGATGCTAAACGCAGTTGAGTTGGTTGTTATTTAGTGGATGGTGTCATTGTGTTAAGCTAAAACAGCTGACTGTGCTCTCTATGTCCGAGACCCGAAATGTATTATTTTGATTGTAAGAATTTCTTGCATTGCTCGCTTTGAGCACATTGATGAATCTATTTGTGATTATAGATATATTTACTTCCATTTGTTTTTCCCTGACACGGTGTAGAGTGAGGGTCAACAGCTAATCCACTAGCTGCGTCGTTTGATTATGTATTATTAAGCTCTCTATTATGAAGCTGTTCCAAACATATTGAAGGTGGTTCCCAGGGCCTGAACTGAATTGGTTTCTTTTGTTGGGTGAAACTTGATACCATCGGGAATCCTGTTGTAGTCATTGTGTATCATATTTTCACTGCTTACTTAGCTATTAAAATTGACAGCCTTAGATTTGGTATCCATAAATGTATGGTATTGAGTTTATTTGACCTCAACCAAATGTTTATACATTTGTAAGTTATTTGTATCGTCTATTCAAATGTAAGTTACATATTATTTCTGCATGTTACTGTTTCCAGTCACTTGATTCTGTTACATTTGTCTGTTGACGTCTGTCCTGCTTCATGACTGTTTACTCTGCAGGTGCTTCCTTATGACCAACTGATGCAAGAGTTAGATGTTGCCAATGTCCGACAGCTTGAAGATTTTCTCATTGAGTGCATGTACGCGGTAAGAAAACTTTCATTTGGAGTTTTAAATCTCACTCTCAATTGTGTAATTAGAATATTTACTAGATCACAAATTACCTTTTTTAGCATGTACGAAATAGGGGCCATTTTATAACATTTCCTTATCTATTTTACAGGGAATTGTTAGAGGTAAGCTGGATCAGTTTCGGAGGTGATTTGAGGTAGAGACAGATGACCATCTCAGTCTTGATATTGGCTTTTTATTACCACTCTTCATTTATGTGTTGATGCAATAATTAATATGTTGTAGGTACAATTTGCAGCTGAATTTTAAGTGTGTTATTGTAAATACTAAAACATTCTGAGTTTAAATATGAATGATTTTTCATTTCATTTTTGTATATTTTTTAAAATTTAATTTTCAGTGTATTTATTTTAATAAATTAAATATTTGTTTTAAAATTGATTAATGTATTAGAATATTGAATAAATATATGTAATTAATTACATAAAAAAATACCTTGCCAAAACCATCGCAAAAGCACTGCAAAACCAAAGTATTAAACCACTGCAAAATCGCTGCAAAACCATCGTAAATTGTGGTGATTTTGCGGTGATTTTCCTTCGATTTTGCGGTGATTTTGTACATCACTGCAAAACCATCGTAAATTTTAACGCAAAACCGCTGCAAAACCACCGCAAATATTTATGCAGCGATCGAAAATGCGATGTTCAAAATTACCACCGCAAAACCACTGCAAATTGCTTTTACTGGTGATTTTGCAGCGGATTTGCAGTGGTTTTTGACTGCTGCATATTTTGCCCAAATTTGTAGTGCATATAGTTAGATTCGATCCTTCGATTGCTTGCCAAGCCCCTCTAGGGCATTTTCTATCAACTCCACATCCCTAGTTTATCTTAGCACAAAGGAACAAATGAGAAGTTACATTCTAAGTTTTTAAAACAGTTGAATTTTCACAAGGTTGATGCATGAATTATGATCTATCTTTTTCACATTCTTAAGTTCATATTTTCAAAAAGATACTATTAAAAAAAACAGCAAGCATGTTATTTATATACAACGGTGGTTCTCACCCCACACTTTTGAACGAAGGCGTGCCTTAGTTCAAAAGTCATGCAAACTAATATATATATGTGAGAATGACTAAGACAGAAAATTAAATGACAGAATTTAAATGACAGAAAGTAAGATAGTGTCGGGTTACCTCCCGACCAGTGCACTTGTTTAACGTCGTTGGCTCGACAGTACCTCGTTGTGGATTACTGGTTTGGGTCCCATGGGTGGCTCAGGTCAAATTTCGCCACTGTTCCTGTGTTGTTTCTTGCCTTGACTCTTCCTGACTTCTTGCCGGATGTTGTACTCGGGTCAGGACTCCTTTGTTTTGGGATCTTTTCTTTCCAATACCCCGGAGGGGGTGAGGGACCTTTGATGGACCATAATTATACGAATCAAAAACACAGTTAAACCCACTAAATTAGACTGTTTGTCTATTTAACTTTTGCTTGTTAGTTCCGATATTTATCTACAGGGTATTTTGGAGCTTAGAGAGAATACACGCTAAGGAGAGGATTTTACGCAGAAAAGATGTTACGAGTCATTCCAAGGTCAAGATCAGACGCCGACTGAAGAAATCTCAAGATCCTGACGTGGAATCACTCAAAACAAATCAAACCGAAGAACAATCAAAGTCAGTCCGGGGCCAAAATACACCGATAGTTTTGTGAAAACATCACAAAACTCACAAAACTCCCTCTTCTCCCCCTTGATGACCGGCCACTTGAAGAGAAGGATGACTCATGGGTGGCCTTCTCCTCCTTCTCCCCACCACAACCGGCGGCTCTCCTCCATGGTGACCGGCCACCGGCGGCTCCTCCTCCTCCCCCCATGTGGCATCATCTCAAAACTCTTCCTCTCATCCTTTGCCATGTGCTTCCATCTCCACCCTCCATTCTCCTCTCGTTTGGCTATAAATACAAGCCTTCACCTCTCATTTTTATCATGACAAAAATCAAAATCAAATCCATAAGTTTGTAAACACTTCTCTCTCTAAGTTTTGTAAGTTTGGTTTTGGAAATAAAGGATCGCTCCCTTGGCGCTTCAACGGTTGTAAGTATTTTAATATTTATTTACTGTCCTTAATTTCCAATTCCTTAGTTATAATGTTTAGCGCGATGAATAGTAGCTAAACTAGTCGTTCGGTAGAAGGGGTGGACTTGTATTATAAAATGTTTTAGACTATTAACTTAGTGTCTCGTCTTTGTATTCAAAACTTATTCTATGTGCCATATATAAGATTAGAACTTCCAAGGTTGAGTGGACGCTTTGACGGGCAAAGCTCTTCCTTGGGATTCGTGAACATACTCGGGTAAGTGGATGCTTTGACGGGCAAAGCTTATCTGAGGAGTTCGATCTATCTAAAAAACCATTTGGAAACTGGACCAAAGGGACCAAATGGATGCACATAAGGCTAAGATACTTCGGAAGGAGGAATTAGTTGAAGTAGAATAAGTGCTCTACGACCTTAAAAAGGCTAGACGATGTTGCAAGTCTTGAGCTAGGAATAGCCTCGATTCATGTTTGAATTCTTAGAAGATTCATTAAAGGTCAATGATAAACAGGATATAATACAAGGCCCCTGAAACCGAATGCTTTCTTTTAATTGTAATAATCATCAGTTACTTTCCAGTACTAAAACCAACCAACCAACCAATCAATCACTTAGCTGGTAGCTTTAAAACCAACCAACCAACCTAAAACACGCTCTCTCGCTGAATAATCCCCTCAAAGAACAATTATCCCCCTAATTCCTTTGGGTTCGACCCCTACTTACCACTTACTACCCAGTAGTGAAGTCGCGAGTAGCGGACTATTATAAATTTATTCTTGACGATTGCGCATAACGACTGTGCAACCATCAAAAATTGGCACCGTTGCCGGGGAGTTAGCAAATGGATAGTTGTTCTTTTGTCTGTTGAACATAATTCGCCATGTCTACATACTACGACATAGAACCTTGGAAAAATGGGGGCAGCAACCTTATGTTTAAAATGATTAACTGTCTCCCCCAATTCGGAGGTACCATTGAAGAGGACCCTGTGATACATTGCCAACATTTTCACCACATCTGCCGCCACATGAAGCCTGAGAATGAGACGTTAAAGGAATTTAAGCTGACATGCTTCAAATTTTCTTTAACTGACTCGGCATTAAAGTGGTATTACTCATGTGCTGATGGTGAAAATGATTATCTTGTGCTGCGAGCCCGTTTCCAAGAAGAGTTTTGCCCACCATCTCTCCGACTTGAAACCCGCGAGAAGATTCTCAATCTTGAGCAATTCCGGGACGAAACTTTGGACGAGTACTTGGCGTACTTTGACTCCATTGTGGCGAGCTGCCCACACCATGGATTCACCAGATTCAATCTTATTCAAAGGTTTCTCGGTGGAATGATGCCACTTGAGCGGAAAAGACTTAATGATGTAGCGGGATGTTCACTCATGAAGTTAACCGTGACTGAAGCCTGGCGCCTCATAAATGATTTGGCAAAGAACACAAAACAGGGTCAGTGGCACCAAACTGACGATAAGGCACCAACGATGGAAGTGGACTCAGTACAGAACGAGCCCGACACCATACCCATTATGAGCTTGCCCGCAACAAAACCGAGAGAAGACATCAGTACAAGGGCAGTAATGGATGTGGAGGCGACTCTAAAGGAGCCAATATTGGAGCCCACGGAGCCGACAAAGGATGAGGACTCTTGGATGACCAAAGAAGAACTGCTCAAATCTGGCCCGGTCCTCATCACCAACCTGCCCGAGGAAGTCCCGGCCCTACTTGACGAGCCAAATGAAGTCCCGAACTTCACTACCAAACCAGCCGAGACATACCTGGACCTCACTGCCGAACTGACCGAGAAAATCACGGCAAGCCGGGTCCTCACTGAAGAGCTACTCGAGAAAGGCCCTGTCCTTATGGCCGAGAAGCTCCTACATAACCCTTCATGTTCTATAAAGATCACAGCCACCAGAGATGAGATGATCAATGATGATGCAGTGCTAGGCGAGTTGAAGGAGAATCATGAGCCAAAGCAGCCAACGAAGGAGCTCCCACTCGTCACAAGCCAAGAAGAGCCTCCTGAAAGGTGTAAGGATCAAGGACAGCCAATCATCTCTGCCACGAAGAAGAGGGTTAGCAAGGGCGCATGCTTGAGGTCGCTTGGCAAAAGACTGAACTTCCAAAACTGCAAAGATGCCAACCGGCTATACATGAAGAAGCGGCAAAGACATGGGCCCAAAGAATGGAAACCCGGAAGGAGAAGCAAGAGAGCTCGACTTGATGGACCAGCAGCTATGGTCAAGGAGTCCTCGCTTTCTCGGGGATATGTGAAAAAGAAGCCTCCGGATCAAGGGAGAGCAGAACTGAGCCCGCTACCATATGTGTTCTTTGGGCAAATCAAAAGAGCTACCGAGAAGAAGTTCGACCTCAAGCACCCATGGGATCCCACCTTATGATCCAGGAATGAGGTACTGTCGAGCCAACGACGTTAAACAAAGGCACTGGTCGGGAGGTAACCCGACACTATCTTACTTTCTGTCTTTTAAATTCAGTCATTTAGTTTTAAGCTTGCATGACTTTTGAACTAAGGCACGCCTTCGTTCAAAAGTGTGGGGTGAGAACCACCGTTGTATATAAATAACATGCTTGCTGTTTTTTTTAATAGTATCTTTTTGAAAATATGAACTTAAGAATGTGAAAAAGATAGATCATAATTCATGCATCAACCTTGTGAAAATTCAACTGTTTAAAAACTTAGAATGTAACCTCTCATTTGTTCCTTTGTGCTGAGATAAACTCGGGATGTGGAGTTGATAGAAAATGCCCTAGAGGGGCTTGGCAAGTGATGAGCCGTATTTATACGACTCATCGAGTCAACAAATCCCATCAATTCCAGCACTTTATTATGCAAACAGTTACTTCTTAGTGTTGTTTTGCATTTCAGGTGATTTGGAAACTCTAGGAGGAAACGCGCATAAAAGATGGCTTTTCATGCCAAAAACAACACAGTGGCAGATTTGACCTTTGGAGCTTCTCCGGAGTGCTGGGAATGAACCGATGATCAGAAAAATACAAGACACATGCCGTTGCATAGATGACTCAATTCCCTACAACTCCCTAGTTCACAGCGAGAGCATCCGACGTCGTTTAGATGGACAAATCAATAGCCGAAGTCGGAACTCAGTGGGTACCGCGTTTCGTAGAGACATTAGTAATTCCGGCGTGAACAGTAATTCCGGCGTGAACAGTGTTTTCGGGAAAAAAAATCCAAATTCCATGCATGACGGTTTAGAGGCTTCTAGAAGGTTCTGGAAGGCTCTACACAGATCTGGAAGACTTGCAGAAGAAGAAAACTTAGAGACCAAGCAAAATCGGTTTTAGGACATGTTTCCTAAAACCGTTTTTGGACCGACTTCAATTTGGAAGCTTTGAGGCCTGAGTTTTCTCTATAAATACAGCCTCATATCAAGGGTTTCAAGCATCCCAAAAAAACACAGAATTCGAGCTCTCCTCTCCTCTCGGTCCGAAGTCCTCCTTCGTTCGGCAATAGAGAAGAACATCTTTCCTTTATTTTTATTGTCTTTAGTTTCCATGGCCATGTGTAGCTAAGCCCTTTATTCGGGCTAGGGTTTCATATATTGTGACTATTGTTTGAAACTTCATTCTTAATGCTATTCCATGTTTCACTAGTTCTCGTGCCTATATTATGAATTATTGCTAGACTAGGTGGATGCTTTGTCGCAAAGCTTAGTTGATCAATATTTCTATCATTATTATCTGCTTAATACTTTGTCGTTTGGGTAGATAGCACATCTAGGTTAAATAACACCTTTGTCGGGTTGTTTAACTTAGGAGGGAATTAGAAGCCTTTCACCTTTGTCGGGTTAGGTTGTGGCATAACACTTTTGTCGGGTTATTTGGGAAGTCACCTTTGTCGGGACGACCACACTTAGAAAGATTGAATTAGATTGTTACCAGTCGATGATAACAAGTCACAATAGAAACCCTAGTCTGAATATTCTCTCTGATTGATACCACTCACTTATTTCCTATTTTTGCACTGTTTCCTAATCTCTCTCAACCCCAATTGTCTTTTCTTTTCACAGAACAATAAGTAACCGCTCTAGCTCTCTTGGGTTCGACCCCTTGCTTGCCGCTATACTAGCCAAGAGTAAGTGGAATTATAAATATTAAATTTGCAGGTACCGACGACGCCTGTCAAATTTTGGCGCCGTTGCCGGGGAGCTACGCACGGTGAATTTTGTTCTTTCAATTTTTCGTTTATTTCTTTTTTTTGTTTATTTCGTATTTCTTGCTATTCGGTGAATTCTCCTAGTTCGTTATTCTCAACTACCTTGTTTTCCGATTTTCGATTATTTCGATTTCAATTTCTAGCTTTTAGAGGGTTCTGTCACCAAGACTTACGAGTCTAAGGAGATTGGGTTTTAAGTGAGACCGCTGTCACTCCTCCAATCTCCTGGGGACCCTTTGTTGCTAGTCTGTTCTTGTTATTCGGCGCTTGATATTCGGTGCTTGCTATTCTCGTAACATGTCTCACGCAGGCAGTGTAGTTGGTGGCAATAGTCACAATGAAGAAGTAGAACAGGTTATCCGAAACGGAGAAGGAGTGCTGCCACAACAACAGGGACCGATGGTCCAGAATGGAGAGATCCGGGGGGCTATCCTGGGACAATTTCAACAACAACCAATCCAACCACAACCGTACCAGCAATACCCACAATATCCACCCCCATATCAACAGTACCCACCACCTCCATATCCACAGTATCCACAACCGCCATACCCACAATATCCACCACAATACCCACCACTACCATACCTTCCACAACAACCATACCCACCACCTCAGAGACCTCCACGCCAGCCAGTAGTTAGAGATGATGATGAGG
Organism: Rhodiola chrysanthemifolia; assembly: GCA_033675395.1. Classification (NCBI taxonomy): domain Eukaryota; kingdom Viridiplantae; phylum Streptophyta; class Magnoliopsida; order Saxifragales; family Crassulaceae; genus Rhodiola; species Rhodiola chrysanthemifolia. The sequence goes on along the minus strand of CM066208.1, from coordinate 13,424,591 downwards.
AGAACAAAACTGAAGGACCTACAATGGGCGAACTCTCGGTCCCAAACTTCAAGGACCAGTCATAGTGCATCTACGAAGGACCAGACCTCGCCGCTATAACAGTCAGCACCTCAGTCGTTCATCATCTGCCCAAGTTCTCTGGAACCAAGGGAGAGTCGGCCACATCTCACCTGACACACGGGATATGCTTGAACCTAAAGCCATACGGAGTCGACGTCGATGACTTCAAACTGAAGGCATTCTACTTCTCACTTACAGACGCTGCTACAGATTGGTTCTTATCCTTGCCCTCTGGTAGTATATACACATGGGAGCAGATGCAGAGGCAGTTCGTCAGCAAGTACTATCCAGCAGGGCGTGCAATGCAAGTCCGGAGACAGTTGCAAGAGCTCAAGCAAGGCCCAAACGAGAACATGTACGAGTACGTGGAAAAATTCAATGCCTTGGAGAAGAGCTGCTGCAACCTTGAGCTCCCAGAGAAATTAGTCGTCGAGTATATGCTAGATGGACTTCGCAGACTGGATAGGAAACTACTAGAGGCCTCAGCTGGAGGCAACCTCATGAACCTGACCCCAGCCAGAGTCCGACAGAAGATACAAGAAGTGGCAGAAAGTGAGCGGTTCCAGGATGAATCTACGAGAGAGGACGAGTATGCCCGAACAAGAAACGTGTCAAAAGTTGAACCCTCAGTCAGTGCCATGGCCGAACAGATCAAGGAGCTTAAGGACATGATGCAGCATGTGATCAGGAGGCAACCAGTCCAGACTAAGCCATGCGGCTTTTGTGAAGCTACAGATCACAAGACAGACGAGTGCCCTACCTTAGTGGAAGATGACCAGGCTGAGGTCAATGCCGTAGGAGATTATCAGGGTTATGGCAACCGGCCAGGGCCAGTCCGACAATATGGCGTAGCCACGACTAATCAAGGAGTCAACGGACAGCCCTGGAAGAGCAACAATCAGCAACATCAAGCCCAGAGAGAGCCAGCACGACAGGGTGCGCCTCAGCAGACCCAGCAGCCCTACCTGCACCCACATCATCAGTTTCGACAGAATGTGCCTGGACAGTATCAGCAGAGAGGGCCGAACAATAATCAGGCAGGTCCGAGTAATCACGGCTCCAACAAGTCTCTTGAAGAGATGATGAAAGAACTGACAACAACTGTGACCCAGCACATGGCCAAGACCGACGGAGCAATAACTGACTTACAGAAACAGATGTCCCAGATGGCCACAACAGTCTCAAGGCTCGAAGACAACACAGGAAGACTCCCATCACAGACAGTGCAAAATCCGAGAGGGAATGTATGCATGGTGGAAGTAGTGGACGTGGACCCAGCCTTAAAGGAGTCTGCTTATTGGGTGAACAAGATGCTCAACACGAAGGCAAGGGATAGCGAGGACGAGCCTAACTCAGATTACACCAGGCCTACAGAAGACTTCGGCCTGCTAGCATCCGAAGAAGAACCAACTGAAACACTCAGCCCAGACACGCTCAAGGCATCCGAGCCAGGCCCGGTCCTCGTGGCTGAGAAGTCCAAAACTCATGGTTCTTCATGTGCCATGCAGGTAGCTGCCCCCGAAGGCTGTATGACCGACAAGGACGAGCTGGAAGGTAGGTTGGAGACGAGGCCTAAGCAGAACGACCCCATAATGGAGCACCCACTCACTACGAGCCATGAGGCACCCCCAGGAAAGAGTAAGGACCCAGGTGCCTTCACGGTCACCTGTGGTATTGGTGAGGCTCAGATACATCACTGCTTAATTGATTTGGGTGCTGCTGTTAATGTCATGCCTTATTCCTTATATTGCTCGTTAAAACTTGGCCCATTGAAACCGCCTAAACTGTTAATAGAACTGGGGGATAAGTCATGTACTCGGCCTAATGGTCTGCTTGAAAACTTAACCCTCCGAGTTGGAGACCTTTTTGTTCCTGCAGATTTCTATGTCTTGCAGATGGGCGATGCTAGAGACGACAAACCGCCAGCACTGATTTTGGGGCGACCATTCCTTCACACCACCAAGACCAAGATTGACATGGGCAAAGGCTTACTGTCACTAGCATTCGGTGGAAAGACATCAGATTTCTATGTCTATGAGGATACTGACCGTCCATGCACGAGGAAACCGCCAGACATTGTGCACACATCAGATTTCGGTGCCCTAGTTCCGGACCTACCAGAGCAGACCGTACATACGATTGGGCCAGCAGCTATGGCCAAGATGTCCTCACCATCTCGGGAATATGTGAAGGCTAAGCCGCCCGATCAATGGAGAGCAAACCCGAGCACGTCGTTTCGTGAGGATTTCGGGCAAATTGAAGGAGTCGCTGGAGCAAAGTATGACCTCACACGTCCATGGGATCCTAACTTGTGATCCCTAAAGAGGTAACGTCGAGCCAACGACGTTAAACAAAGGCGCTCGCAGGGAGGCAGCCCTGCACTATCTGCATTTCAGTTTTCATCATTTATTTTACTATGTTTTGAGTCTTTATTGTCACATTGTACCTTGGGAAGGAAGATGATTTTCATGCAGGGGCAGAGGCGGACGTATCCAAGATATTGCATAAGACTGCATCCAACGTGAGTAGTTCACACCTTGAATAAATTGTGTCAAGAAACATGAGCGTTTAAAGATTCTGTCACAAAGACTTACGAGTCTAAGGAGGTTGGGTTTTAAGTGAGACCATTGTGACTCCTCCAACCTCCTGGGAATCCTTTATTCGTCTTAATGTCATTGACACAGACCTTTCATTTGGTGACGAACTCATGTTGCGATGCAAGCTTCGATGGTGCTCTCTTCGAGGACTCATAGGAGAATACTCAGTTATTTCTGATCGTCACACACACACGAGGGAAGTGCCTGTCCAACCTTACTCTCTTCTTATTTCCCAATTGTTTGTTTGCATGCATAGTCGTGTCTCTGAACTTAAGATGTGCCGTGAGGACACGTCAGTTCAAAAGTGTGGGGTGGGAGAGTCAGTCATCGAGTCAGCACGTTTACTTTCCTGCACCTGCATAGAGTCAGCACGTTTCCCAAATTTTTAAAATTTTTGTACAGGTTTCTTCTCTATTTCCTAGATTTGCGATAGTGAATATTGATGATGTGAAATAGATAGAGCCGATTACATGCATGTCTTTGGTGAAATTAGAATTGTGCGATTACATGTGATCTTAATCCATTGCGTGCCTTTGTTAGTTGAGATAAACAGGGATGTGGAGTTGACAGAAACGTCCTAGAGAGACTTGACAGAACATTCAAGGGACCGAATTCGAGTTATATGGTTATGTGGATTTCGTGGAGGCTAGCACTTCGAGGCAACATGGTTACGAGTCTGCTCCGCCACTGCGGTATTTTTGCGGTTGGTTGCGACGGGAATACATCACACCGTCCAAACTCTAGTCCAAGTAGCCGGGAAAATAGACAAGCAACCCTTGGCTTGACTCGCGTCAAAAGGACGAGGATGAGTGAGAGCAAGTAGGAACGAGCAGTCACAATCCGTAGCAAAGAAACAAATTGATTCCATTGTGAAGTTTTACACCGCAACAAAAAGTGAAGTGCCCCATTGATACACCAAACCGAGTCACTACAAGCTGTCCGAAAAGAACTCAAGCACCTTGAAGCTCGAATCAATCACGTGCAAGAAGAAGCAATGAAGCTTAACCATATAGCAAGAATTCGGCACCAAGAATCGGTTCATGGGTCTAAAAAGGACTACCTCCCGAGACATCCGAATTGATTTGCATCTTGACCCAAAGGTAACACGTATCATTACTCAATGTTTTCGCACAAGGCTTTTAGTAACGAGTATGCATAGAAAGGCAAAATCTACATTAGCCGAATCATATACATGTAGCAATATCTGGGATGCCGAAGCGTTGTGATGTTTACAATTATTTTTCCTCTTATGACCTAGTCCTTGTTCGGGACGAACAAGTTTAAGTGTGGGGTGGTTTGATGAGCCGTATTTATACGACTCATCGAGTCAACAAATCCCATCAATTCCAGCACTTTATTATGCAAACAGTTAATTCTTAGTGTTGTTTTGCATTTCAGGTGATTTGGAAGCTCTAGGAGGAAACGCGCATAAAAGATGGCTTTTCATGCCGAAAACAACACAGTGGCAGATTTGACCTTTGGAGCTTCGCCGGAGTGCTGGGAATGAACCACTGATCAGAAAAATACAAGACACATGCCGTTGCGTAGATGACTCAATTCCCTACAACTCTCTAGTTCACAACGAGAGCATCCGAGGTAGGTTTGATGGACAAATCAATAGCCGAAGTCGGAACTCAGTGGGTACCGCGTTTCGTAGAGACATTAGTAATTCCGGCGTGAACAGTAATTCCGGCGTGAACAGTGTTTTCGGGAAAAATCCAAATTCCATGCATGACGGTTTAGAGGCTTCTAGAAGGTTCTGGAAGGCTCTACACAGATCTGGAAGACTTGCAGAAGAAGAAAACTTAGAGACCAAGCAAAATCGGTTTTAGGACATGTTTCCTAAAACCGTTTTTGGACCGACTTCAATTTGGAAGCTTTGAGGCCTGAGTTTTCTCTATAAATACAGCCTCATGTCAAGGGTTTCAAGCATCCCAAAAGACACAGAATTCGAGCTCTCCTCTCCTCTCGGTCCGAAGTCCTCCTTCGTTCGGCAATAGAGAAGAACATCTTTCCTTTATTTTTATTGTCTTTTGTTTCCATGGCCATGTGTAGCTAAGCCCTTTATTCGGGCTAGGGTTTCATATATTGTGACTATTGTTTGAAACTTCATTCTTAATGCTATTCCATGTTTCACTAGTTCTCGAGCCTATATTAAGAATTATTACTAGACTAGGTGGATGCTTTGTCGCAAAGCTTAGTTGATCAATATTTCTATCATTATTATCTGCTTAATACTTTGTCGTTTGGGTAGATAGCACATCTAGGTTAAATAACACCTTTGTCGGGTTGTTTAACTTAGGAGGGAATTAGAAGCCTTTCACCTTTGTCGGGTTAGGTTGTGGCATAACACCTTTGTCGGGTTATTTGGGAAGTCACCTTTGTCGGGACGACCACACTTAGAAACATTGAATTAGATTGTTAGCAGTCGATGATAACAAGTCACAATAGAAACCCTAGTCTGAATATTCTCTCTGATTGATACCACTCACTTATTTCCTATTTTTGCACTGTTTCCTAATCTCTCTCAACCCCAATTGTCTTTTCTTTTCACAGAACAATAAGTAACCGCTCTAGCTCTCTTGGGTTCAACCCCTTGCTTGCCGCTATACTAGCCAAGAGTAAGTGGAATTATAAATATTAAATTTGCAGGTACCGACGACGCCTGTCAAATTTTGGCGCCGTTGCCGGGGAGCTACGCACGGTGAATTTTGTTCTTTCAATTTTTCGTTTATTTCTTTTTTTTGTTTATTTCGTATTTCTTTCTATTCGGTGAATTCTCCTAGTTCGTTATTCTCAACTGCCTTGTTTTCCGATTTCCGATTATTTCGATTTCAATTTCTAGCTTTTAGAGGGTTCTGTCACCAAGACTTACGAGTCTAAGGAGATTGGGTTTTAAGTGAGACCGCTGTGACTCCTCCAATCTCCTGGGGACCCTTTGTTGCTAGTCTGTTCTTGTTATTCGGCGCTTGATATTCGGTGCTTGCTATTCTCGTAACATGTCTCACGCAGGCAGTGTAGTTGGTGGCAATAGTCACAATGAAGAAGTAGAACAGGTTGTCCGAAACGGAGAAGGCGTGCTGCCACAACAACAGGGACCGATGGTCCAGAATGGAGAGATCCGAGGGCTATCCCGGGACAATTTCAACAACAACCAATCCAACCACAACCGTACCAGCAATACCCACAATATCCACCCCCATATCAACAGTACCCACCACCTCCATATCCACAGTATCCACAACCGCCATACCCACAATATCCACCACAATACCCACCACTACCATACCTTCCACAACAGTCGTTGTGCGCAATCGTCAAGAATAAATTTATATCCATATCCACAGTAGTTGATGGTTGCACAGTCGTTATGCGCAATCGTCAAGAATAAATTTATAATAGTCCGCTACTCGCGACTTCACTACTGGGTAGTAAGTGGTAAGTAGGGGTCGAACCCAAAGGAATTAGGGGGATAATTGTTCTTTGAGGGGATTATTCAGCGAGAGAGCGTGTTTTAGGTTGGTTGGTTGGTTTTAAAGCTACCAGCTAAGTGATTGATTGGTTGGTTGGTTGGTTTTAGTACTGGAAAGTAACTGATAATTATTACAATTAAAAGAAAGCATTCGGTTTCAGGGGCCTTGTATTATATCCTGTTTATCATTGACCTTTAATGAATCTTCTAAGTATTCAAACATGAATCGAGGCTATTCCTAGCTCAAGACTTGCAACATCGTCTAGCCTTTTTAAGGTCGTAGAGCACTTATTCTACTTCAACTAATTCCTCCTTCCGAAGTATCTTAGCCTTATGTGCATCCATTTGGTCCCTTTGGTCCAGTTTCCAAATGGTTTTTTAGATAGATCGAACTCCTCAGATAAGCTTTGCCCGTCAAAGCATCCACTTACCCGAGTATGTTCACGAATCCCAAGGAAGAGCTTTGCCCGTCAAAGCCTCCACTCAACCTTGGAAGTTCTAATCTTATATATGGCACATAGAATAAGTTTTGAATACAAAGGCGAGACACTAAGTTAATAGTCTAAAACATTTTATAATACAAGTCCACCCCTTCTACCGAACGACTAGTTTAGCTACTATTCATCGCGCTAAACATTATAACTAAGGAATTGGAAATTAAAGACAGTAAATAAATATTAAAATACTTACAACCGTTGAAGCGCCAAGGGAGCGATCCTTTATTTCCAAAACCAAACTTACAAAACTTAGAGAGAGAAGTGTTTACAAACTTATGGATTTGATTTTTATTTTTTGTGATGATACAAATGAGGGGTGAAGGCTTGTATTTATAGCCAAAGGAGAGGAGACTGGAGAGGGTGGAGATGGAAGCACATGGCAAAGGATGAGAGGAAGAGTTTTGAGATGATGCCACATGGGGGGAGGAGGAGGAGCCGCCGGTGGCCGGTCACCATGGAGGAGAGCCGCCGGTTGTTGTGGGGAGAAGGAGGAGAAGGCCACCCATGAGTCATCCTTCTCTTCAAGTGGCCGGTCATCAAGGGGGAGAAGAGGGAGTTTTGTGAGTTTTGTGATGTTTTCACAAAACTATCGGTGTATTTTGGCCCCGGACTGACTTTGATTGTTCTTCGGTTTGATTTGTTTTGAGTGATTCCACGTCAGGATCTTGAGATTTCTTCAGTCGGCGTCTGATCTTGACCTTGGAATGACTCGTAACATCTTTTCTGCGTAAAATCCTCTCCTTAGCGTGTATTCTCTCTAAGCTCCAAAATACCCTGTAGATAAATATCGGAACTAACAAGCAAAAGTTAAATAGACAAACAGTCTAATTTAGTGGGTTTAACTGTGTTTTTGATTCGTATAATTATGGTCCATCATAAAGACAGGTAGTAACACTTAGATTCGATAATACCTTTGCCGGATTATTGGGTTTAGGAGAACTAGAAGTCTAACACCTTTGCCGGGTTAGATTGTGGTGTTATCACCTTTGCCGGGATACTTTGGGTTGTTACCTTTACCGAAATAACCACACTTAGAAACTTGAGGTTTGATTATTAGCAATCAATGATAAACATGTCACAATAGAAACCTTAAGCTGAATGCTTTCTCTGATTGAAATCTTTGTTAGTCTTTTCTCTCGTGCCTTTACAATATTTGCTCACAAAACCCCCCCTTTTTAATTGTTTTCAGTAACAGCTACAACAACCAGTTCCCTTGGGTTCGACCCTGCTTGCCGCTACACTAGTTGTTTGCAAGAAAATATAAATATTTAATTTGACGCGTCAGACGACGCGGGTCAAAGATCAAAGAAAATATTCTGGGAACATTATCAAATATCCAGCAAGATTATCTAGAGGCCCAGATTATCAAGGAAGATACTCAAGATAAAAGATTTGGAAGCTTTGAAAATATTTAGGAAATATTCCTAAATATTAGAGATATTCCTAAATATTTGAGATAGAGAATCTCAACCGAATAGGAAATCAGTCGTACAAATACAAGGCTAAAGCCCATTGTCGTATTTACCTTATACGATGTTGTGTCAGCAGGCGAAATGTCAAACTTGACCTTAAGCGCTTTTCGTCACAACGCCTTAATTTCATATACATATTCGGGCCCTAGTTTCCCTCCTATTATACCGTTTGTCTCAATCTCTCCCCTCACCCGTGCGATTTCGACTTTGAATTGAGAATTTCTGTCGTCCGCCGCTTGCCTCGACTGCCGGCCAGTCGAACATTCGAACCCTCGTCCGCTGCTTGAAGTTGATTCGCCCTCGTCCGCTGCCCAGTCGGACAATCCCTGTTCTCCTTCTAATCGAGATTTTCCGCCAAACAACATCAAGCTATAAGGTACGGCTCGAGTTGTATGACTTTCTCGCTGCTGAAATGTGATGGGCGTGAATGATTGGTGTGTTGGTGTGATGGCCGTGAATGATTGGCTTGTCTGAGGTTGTGTGTGCTTAATTTTTCATGTATGTATGAGTGTGAATGAACTATTTGGTCTCCTTGTATTTTTGTCGACTACTATTTGGCTCTGTGTGCATGACAAGGTACTGCATCTCAAAAGGTAGTATAGGTTAATAATATCAATAGTCAAATGAAGTGTAGTGGTTCTTATTCATGGGTAGGGCCTAGGTGGATGCATATAACTTTTACCCTTTTGCTTGCAAATAGGCATATGGGTAATGCTTTATCATTTAAACAAGGTTGGTGTTAGTGTAGTTCTACTAAAATTAGTTATGGTTCTAATATAAGATTTTTTTTATATCCAATCTTTTAGCAATGGTTAGTGATGCCACTAAAAGAAAATGTGTTATAAGCGACGATTTAAATCCAACGGAATATATTTTGTTGATAATATGTATAAAACTTTCAGAAAATTTGTTGGATATAAATCCGTTAGAAATTTATGAATTATAAACGACAAATTAAATTCAACGAAAATATGTTGTTGATAATATATATAAAACCTGCGAACTTTGGTTGAAAATAAATCCGTCGAGATTTATAAGTTATAAGCTACAAATTAAATTCAAAGGAAAATATGTTGTGAATAATACATACATAAAACCGTCGAAATTTGGTTGGAAATAAATCCGTTGAGATATACGTGCTATAAGCTACAGATTAAATTCGACGAAAACTATTTTGTTGATATTATATATAAAACCTTCAAACTTTGGTTGGAAATAAATCCGTTGCGATTTATGTGTAATAAGCTACAAATCAAATGCAACGGAAAATAATATGTTGATAATATTTATATAAAATCGTCAAAATTGAGTTAGAAATAAATTCATTGAGATTGATTAATTATTAATATGCTATTAACGAAGAAGATAATGCTCCTAACAAAACTACTTCACCAAAGATCGTCTACTACAAAAAAAAGTTTATTTACAACAAATTATCACACAAAATAAAAAATGTAATAACAAGTTTACAATTGTTACTTGTTATCAGTTAGTATGATGACCAAAATCAAATAGATTTGTCATATAATTAAATACACTGGAACTGTAGATTGATTAAAGTTGTGACAAAAATGAAAAAAGAATTGGACGCATATGGTAGTATTTGAGCTCGTATAATTTAGTAAAATTAAAATTTAACAAAATTTTGTGCATTGGGTTATGATTTTATTATTTTGATTAAACTTCAACAAGTAAGTTATTATCCAGTTATTATATTAGTTTGGTGATTTATAAATGAAATATATTTATATATATATATAGGGGAGCACTCGGTTGAGGCAGAGTTGGTAGAATGAGGCACGATCTGGGCCACTCATTTAGATGATGTGGCAGGGAATAGTACCGGAATAGTGTTTTGCTTTTTGAATAGTGCAGGATTTTGGTAGTGGGATACGTGACGCACCCACAAAGAGAAAGGGTTCAATTCCAAGCAAATGCAATATTAATTTAAAATTTTTAAGGGTGCATCAAGAGGGGAGGGCATCCGGCGAGGAGGTGGTGGTCTGGCAGGGAGGTCAGGTGAGGAGGTGGCGGTCCGGCGAGGAGGAAGTTGTGCGGCGGAGAGCTCCGGCGAGGTGGCAGCGTCCGGCGATGAGGTGGTTGTCCGGCGAGGCTGCGGCGTCCGGCGAGTGTATAGTGAATACATTTATTACTTACCACCATCAAAAGCAACGGGATAATTCCTTCGTAAATAATGAAAAGGGTATATAGGAAATACATTCAATTGCTACAACCTTAAAATAAACGGATTATGAGTCGATTTTCTTGATTTTTTCACTCTTGTAATCAACAGAAATATAATCAACAGAAATATTAGTTGTAAATGACGTTAAAATCAACGGATATGATAAAATTGACAGCCATATAACCAACAACTTTCCAACGGAATATTCCGTCAATTTTAATAGCATTTCTTACGGAAAAAGTGTAAAAGCAACGAAATCGGTCGTTGATAATAAGCATTTCCATATGGAGACGAAGATACATCAGAAGCAATTATAGACAGATTTGAAGTTCTCACATTCGACGAGTATGATAGAGATAAATTGGAAAATTTGGACAATGAAGATGACGAAGGGTACGTTGAAGTATCCATATGTGGGTAAGGTGTTAATAATTCCCTATGGGATTTTCCTCCTTTCAATGACGTTTCCGGTATATTGAACCATCCGGCCATTGATGACCACGAATTTAGCGATAGTCGGTTTAATACGAAAGTGCTTCGTAAAGGCGGTTTATTTATGAGCAAGGAGGCGCTCATATATGCATGTCAAAAGTACTCTATCAAACACCATCGAGAATATGGCACTGCAAGGTCGTGCAATACACGAATGATTCTTGAATGTCACTGAGGCAGAGATAAATGCAAATGGGAACTACGAGCTTTGGTGAAGAAAAACGAAGGCATGTGGAGAATAACCAAATATGAAGAAGATCACACGTGCGAGGTTGATATTATCCCTCGTGACAATGTCCATTTCAACAAACACTTTATTGGAATGGACAAGAAATTTAATTAAATAGAAGCTGAGATATTCCCCTTACGCGGTGCAAGCTTTAAAGCGAGAAAAGTAAGGGTATAAAATATCTTACATGAATGCTTGGAAATCCCAATAAAAAGTATTATGACATATATTTGGAGATAGGGAAGAATCCTTTGAAAAAATACCGGCATACATGGACATGATCAAAGAGTCCAGTCCTGATAGCATTGTTCATTGAGACATTTCAATGCTAGAGAGTGGGAAAGTAATCGTGAATCAGGTATTCTGGTCATTTGCACCGGTGACGTGCAGTATTTTGTTTTGGTAAGTACCGAGTCGTCCAAGGGAGCAAGTGTAAACTTATGCACTATGTAAGGTTGTGTTTCTATTTATCCTAGTCCGAAAAGAGTTTTTGTTTTGGTTTTAAAAGCTAATAAATCGAAAAAGCCAGGAAGTAAATAAATGTTTTAACGACTTTCGAGAAGTATTTCAGGGAACTACTTCACTTACCCAACATTAGAATCGAGTTTATTAACTAGCATGCAAGGATTTGCCTATATTGATTGGAAATTAGCCGCACAATCCAAGTAAGAACCTCACCCTTTCGGCGCTATCGGTTCAAATTGAAGTTGTACCTTAAACTACGGAGCTCACCCTTTCGGCGCTATTGGTTCAAATCAAGTAACTCGCTGATGTTTACCAACTCTCGTTGCGTAAATATGGGGAGTCCTTATCATAAACTTGGGCTACTCTCGTAGCCACCAAGTTCGTAACGTGTATTTTACATAATATTCGAACATTTAGCCTCACCCTTTTGGCGCTATTGGCTTAACGTCTCAAAGCAATACACTTAGGCATTTTGTCAAACACCTAGTATGCATCGCTGGGTTTAGGCGCTAAGTAAAATATAAATCATGTAAACCAATCCAAATCATGTAACGATTAATAAATGAAACGATTCATAGTCAAATAAGATTCGTAGGACCCCAAAATATGGGTCACTACTCACTATCCATCGTCATGGAAATACATGTCATGTTTTGTTTGAAATAAAAATTACAAGAGAAAAAGGAATTACTACACCCTTTGAATTGATGTTGATAATCCCTTCAAATCTTCGATCCGATCAAAATCCTTGCGTTTTTGAGTCCCCTTCTCTCTTTTCCGTCTCCTCCAAGTGCGTAGGTCTGAATGGATGTGTAGAATTGAGAATATGATGATGTGCGGCTGCTACTTTTTCTTTTTGTTAAATTTCCCTTTTTTTCATTTTTCCAAAACCTAGCCCAAATTGTATTTTTGGCCCATTCAACTTGTGTCACCTAATAGGTGACACAAGTGATATGGAAGATTCCAGAGGGCTGCATATTCTGATATCTGTCCTGCTTGTGTCACTTGGGTCACTTGCGTCAACTATTTTGGTAACACAGGCGCAGTGCGAGATGGTACATCCGTAACGACGGAAGCTGCTCTAGGTGCCAACTACAAAGTTGTAGTTCTTGTTCTCAGCTTTCCAACAAGCCAAAGATCAATGAATTCGGACACCGTATGAGCCCTAGGCGTGCGTGACATGTAGGGATGTCAATCCGCCTATTTTGCACTGTTTTCGCCCAAATTCCCACAAAACTCTTTATTTCGCCTTGGATTCATTTTTCACCTACAAATCACTAAACCATAAAGTGAGAGGTCATAAAAACATAGCAAACTATTGAAAATCAACTAAATGTGGAGCATAAATATAGTACAAATTTATGCTAATCAACCAGCTATTAGTGGCTTCAAACATGGTCGTCCCGTCATTTCTATCGACGCCGCACATTTGATCGGGAAGTGGAAGGGTGCCTTAATGATTGCGGCCGGTATGGATGCAGAAAAATCAAATTTTACCTCTTGCTTATGTATTGGTAGAGAGTGAAAATATCGAGGGCTGGAAGTGGTTCATGACATGCATTCAGATAGGCATATAGGCATAATGCGAGTGATGGAAGAAGAGGATTGGTCTCCACCAAGAGCTTATCACCGTATCTGTATAAGACAATTTGCCTTGAATTTCAATCAAAAGGCGAAGTGTTTAGCCCACAAAGACTTACCAACATTGTCGAGGAGAATCAGCAAATAAAGTTCTGTAATCGTTTTAAGGCTTTCAAAGAGTTGTTAAAGGATAAGCCAGATGCGGTAAAGTGGTTGGACAAAGTTAATACTAAAAAAATGGGCTTTGGCTTATGATACGGCCGGTAGAAGATGGGGGTATATGACGACTAACCAGTCCGAATCGTTTAACTATGTCCTGGCTTGTTGTGATTTGCCTATATCCGATATCGTTCACTTCACATTCAAGCAAGCCAATAGTTAATTCATCAAGCGACGTGATTCAATGTTGGATCATACCAATCACCATGTTTCGAAAATCGAGAACATAATTATGGGGGTCTATTTGTTCTAAACTATAAAGTTCATGTATTTTCATTTGTATCGGTGATGACTTATCTTACATTTTATCATCATTTAACTTTTGAAACTTTTTACAAGTCATCACTTTATTCTCTTGTGTTTTGAACTTTTGGTGGATTGGATTTGGTGTATTGGACAAGGTTGTGTATTTACATGGTGTTTGGGGTTAGAATCGAAATATATTGTAAACACACACAATTAAAGTTAAGGCGTCGTTGAGGTCATCGCTTAAACCTGAAACAGGTTGGGGGCTATCCTCCACAGCGCCTAACCACTTGAGATGATTGTGTTGAGTGCTGTCCTCAAGGGCGCTTTTATCGTGTGAAACTGAGCAGGCTATGACTTGTTGATCAATAAGAAGGCGCTCTAAGTAGCAGCGCTTTTGTCCTGTGAAAATTTCACCACTGAACCCCCTTTGACTTATTGAACACTATTAAAGCGCTCTCGCTAGGAGTGCCTTTCATCTAAGCGTCGTTGCTAAGGGCGCCTAAATTAAAGTTGTCACATAGGCACATGACTCGGCATGAAATCGAGGTAAACACGACATTGGGCTTTAGGCGCTGTTGTTTACGACACTTTAAGTATTAGACGATGTTGCTCACCTAAATGAAAATGACTATTTTGGAAAACGAAATTGGAAATTGGCTACATGAGAAACTCAAATTCAGCTTTTTCCTAAGGAAATTTTTTCACTGAATTTTGATTGGACTCTGCTTATTAGTTGATGATCTTCACATCAATAAGGAGTGGATCGGAAGAGGTTCCTGAGCCCTGTTTCCCTCAATTCTACATCTCCATCTCCATCTTCATTTCTCTTCTGCATCCCATCTCCATGTTTAAAAGATCTGTCATCACTATTTTTCGCATCAGACGCTATCTAAGGCTCTATAAGAACTCTATCTTCCTCCTCGACTTCGTCATCAGTTGTTAACTTCAGGAGAGGGCACTTCGCCTCTAGATGACCGAACCCGTGGGAGTGTTTGCACCTTGGCGGTACCCATTCTTACTCTATTTTCTAATAGAACCTAGGCCCCCGCGGTCCCTTAATACATACTTCTGTCTTAATCTCATTCGATGCATACATCTCAATTAACACTCTAGCATATGCCAACTTCTCAATATTATCGGTAAGTGTCAGCCCTAAGGGTTTGCCGACCATGCTAGATAACATACTCAAGATTTCCTCTTTTCTCATATGAAGGTTCAAGCTGGGAAACCTCACTGTTGGATCGTTAGGTTAGCCTTCTGTGTGAGGGAGATCACTACGTGGTATCTCTCAAACAGAAAGCAGCGGAAAGTATCTTAAGTGCAGGAAATAAAGTGAAGAAAGTAAGTACTCGCAATTTTATAGTGGAAACCTTATTGCATCCATGCAACAGGCTGAAACCCACTTACCTTCTGGAAAGTTCCAGAAGGGTTTCAAGATCGATGTTATTACTTGACGAATATGCTTGTAGAATGTTACAATCTGTCTCACTCAGTGAAAGTGAACCAATTCTACTCAATTCGAATACCAAATAACTTGATCTTACTCTCGATCGCACACAGCGAGTACTCTGTCGACTATCGGAATTGATCGCAGCTTCAATCTCCGTTTGCTCTCTCTAAACAGCCGAACTTCAACCAGTTGAGCTGCCCTTGCTTTTAAAGTCGTCCAGCAGATCTGATCTACATCAGAGATGCGATCTCTATCTTGCAGATTTGATTTGGTTAAGATTTTGCCATATCTTAACCAAATCAGTTATTCCCATTCCATATCCAGCTCGTATATGTCTAGCTCGTATCTTGAGTATATCTTGATCATTAACTCGTATCCAGATCCTTGAATATCTCCAGTTCGGATCTTAATATATTTATCTCATATACTCGTATCCGGCTCGTATATCTTCATATCGTATCTTGAGTATATCTTCCGTATCCATTCGTTACTGGGCTTTGCTTTCCGGCCCACTCCGCAGAGCTGATCTCGGTACAGATCTCGTCCCTCACGCAGATCTCATCTCCCTCGTAGCGCCAAGCTCTCTCAGGGATGTCCAGTCATCATTTCTGTCAGACAGTGTGATTTCTGCATACTCAAGTCAACAATTAGCTAACTGTTTGTTATCATCAAAACACAAAGGGTCCAACAAATTCCCCCTTTTTGATGATGACAAACACTTCTTCATAAATGAGAAATCACATTTACAATAGCTACTTCAGAATTTATTCACTAAGTTTTTATTTAAGTCTAGCAAGTCATAGTTCCCCCTCAGATAGACATCCGCTTATATTTCGGTAATGATTTCCCCCTTAGTAAATGCACACATATATCTTCCCCCTTTTGGCATCATCAAAAAGATTTACAGACAAGGACACAGAGTAATGGAAAGAGACAATATTTCATTCATGCCGGCAAGCCATAAGTGTGTCACGCAGACACCACACATCCAAGCAGGGAAATCAAAATGCACAGAAACGTCAAACATGAAATTTCAAAAACAAAATTTCAAAAAGCAGGGATTGATATGGTAGGGTTGGCAAAGATGGGGGCCATGAGACAGTCCAGCCTAAGCATCATTCTGGTACAGAACCTTCAACTGCTCCACAATCTCGGCAGCAAGATTCTTAATCTGCTCTGGGAACCCCTCAATCATAGCAGCCGCAGCACCCAAGTCTTTCACCCATTTCTCCTCTGGGACTTTCAAAGCCTTCTCTGCTGCCACTTCCAGGGCTGCTAACCTTCCCTTCACATCCTGAACCTCAGACCGAAGCTCCCTCAACAACATCATCATCTCACCCAGACCTTCAGTGGGGAGAACATTGTCTTGACGCGCAGGGTCAGCAACGGGAACCACTTCAACAACAGCTGGTTCTGCAGGTGGTGGCGACAGAGCGCGCGGTTTTATCCATCCTTTATAAGCAGAATACTCCAGACCTAGCTTGATGATGTGCTCATCACCAAGGACTGTTGAAAAAGCTGTCTCAGAGGCAGGGTTGTAGATCTCCCAGTACTTCAGAATTTCCTTCACAAACTGAGGGTAGGGCAGACCATTCGAGGGGTTCTCCTTGTTATACTCCATGTGACGCATCACCTGAAAGGGAAAATTGACTGGCTTCCTCTGCATAATCTGGTCCACGAGCAACATGTCCTGAAAGACGACCAGATTGTGCTTCTGCTTCCTTGGGGTGATGTTTGACACCAGGATCTTGTGAAGAATCATGGGAAGCACATCCATGCCGGAGATCTCTCGTTGCCCTTTCACGGTGGGGTCCATCCCAAGCCGTTCGAACACATCGGACTTTGCCACTGAGCTCGGCCATGTGCCCTTGGTGTACTCAGCATACCCACCTTTTGGCACCTGCAGAATGGTCGCCAACTCCCTCAGATTCAGTGTGAACGCTTCTCCTCCCATATTCACCGACAACTCCAGATTTCCTTTCATCTTCTCCACCAGCTTAAGCTTAGAGTAAAACTCCTTGAGAAACCTTTCATCCACAAAGACCGATTTCTTGAACAACTCGCCCCAACGCTGGGCCACCAGCAACTCCTGGACCTCCTCAAGCTTGTACTCCACAAGCCATTCACGATCAAGAACCAGTTCTTGAGCAATAGCCCTCCCGGCCTCCTCAGATTCTCCCGCACTCCCATCCGAATCGCCATTCTCTTCAACCATCGGTGCTGTCTGACGAGTGGATCTGAGACTTTTCCGGGCCGAGGATGGAGCAGATTGCTTTGAGCGCTTACCAGCAGACCGCTCAGCAATTGAAGACCCCTTGCGACCACGGCGCTGGGAGTGGGAGTCTTCCTGATGATCTTCGAGCATAACCACTTCTCTAGCCACAGCAGAGTCGGTCGGAGTGGAGACGAACGGAGCAGCGGACTGGAGAATGGTTTTGAGGCTCTGAACATTGACTCCCTGAGCAATTAATTGAGCAGCAAACTCAGCGGCGGCCTCCGGTGTGAAGGTTAAGTTAGGGTTTGGTGAGGCCATTGTAATTTGTAGCAACTTGATTTGGGTGAGAGCGAGAGTGAAGGTCTGAGATCGATGAGCCATCACACTCCCTTCCTCTCCTTTTATACCCACTGCAAACCTTAGAATTTATTTGACAATCGAATGCCCAAACGTCGCCTTTCCTACTTTTTAGCAGTGATTTTGCTTCCCACCGGATTTTTCGCTATTGCCAAACGGTGCATCCCTTCCAAAAACGGTTCCTCATAAATAATTGCCTAAATTCACCCAACCACACAATAACTTGCCCCAGACGTGAGAAAGGCAGCACGTGGCCCCATCTGGAGGCGTGCGTTTCTTACCATAAATGCCACAGATGGTACAACTGCCTGCCACATTGACTGTTCACCTCTCTGTGCTGAGAGCCAACAGGGTGAAACTCTTCCCAATGCCAAACCATCTTTATCTGAAGTCACAGATCTCCTTATCTCCACAACTGTCACAAAGATTGTTTCCCAGCTAAAGTTGAACCTTCCAAAGTCATAACTCATTCTGACTTGTCTCATGGGTACGCAAGGTTTTTGGTATGGTGTGCTAACTTTACCCAAATGGTACAAATAACACCACACACAATCAAGCAAAAACAAATAAGATCATCCAAGCACATTTTTATCAATTTCATACTTCATGTGGAATAACTCCAGGAAAATAGAACAGCAAATCAACGGGCTCATAGGAACACTCCACATGAAGATAGGCTAGGGTTGGTCTAGAGTACCTACTGGGCTTATAACGTGGGATCAACTATGGAGGTCTCTTTTGGGCAGAAGGAATTCAGAATTTCATGTTTTTCAATCCCTAATGCAGTCATCAATCACAAGCTAGCATGTATGGATACAATGTGAACACAACCTAATTTTCAATAGCAGAGAACATCCATATCAAATTTCCCATCAGACGTGACTTGCATGCATCTAGTCTAGCCAATCACCGAGGGAGCAACTTATGAGCACAGCTCTAAGAAAGAGAAACCATACCTAGTTCAAGCCTCAGCTTCTCGTAGGGTTCCCTGTGCAATGCCTTTGTGAATATGTCCGCTATCTGTTCCTCAGTTCTGCAGTATTCCATCTCTATTGTTCCCTTTTCTACACAGTCTCGCAGAAACTGATATCGAATCTCAATATGCTTAGTGCGTGAGAACTACACAGGATTCTTAGAGATATTAATAGCACTAGTGTTATCACACTGAATTTTAGCACAGTTAGTAATAACACCGTAGTCACTTAGCTGTTGCCTGAGCCATAGTAGCTGCGCACAGCAAGCAGCAGCGGCAATGTATTCCACCTCAGCGGTGCAAAGTGGAATAGAGGACTTTCTTTGAAGCCCAAGAGATGAGACACGGTCCAAGATACTGAGCCATCCCTGACGTGGACTTCCTGTTTGTTTTGCAACCCGCATAATCTGCATCAGTGTAAGCTACCAGGCGTAAGTCTCCTCCCCTCGGATAGAACAACCACAAATCATCTGTTCCTTTCAGATATCTCAGTATCCTCTTCACAGCTTTTACGTGGGTTTCTCTGGGATCAGCCTGAAACCTTGCACACAAACAAACACTGAATAAAATATCAGGTCTACTAGCAGTAAGATATAAAAGTGAACCAATCATCCCCCTGTATAAAGTTGGATCCACTTGTGGTGAGGACTCATCCTTTGTCAAGGTATCATTTGGAGACATCGGTGTGGCACACGTCTTGGCGAATTCCATTCCGAACTTCTTTAGAATCTCCTTTACGTATTTCTGCTGATGGATTCGGGTGCCATCCTTTCCTTGAGCTACTTGAAGTCCAAGAAAGTATTTCAGCTCTCCCACCATGCTCATCTCGAACTCGCTCGACATCAAATCTTTGAAGTCTAGGGTTAGTTGAACCAAAAATGATATCATCTACATATACCTGAACCACTAGAGTGTCCTCCCCTTCCTTCAAAAGGAAGAGTGTCTTGTCCACCTCTCCTCTGACATATCCGTGGGACAGTAGAAACTGTGACAGTCTTTCATACCAAGCACGGGGTGCTTGCTTCAACCCATACAGCGCCTTGTCCAGGATATGTACATGGTCAGAGTGAGTGTGATCCTCAAACCCTGGTGTCTGGCTCACATATACCTCCTCTTTCAGAACTCCGTTCAAGAAAGCCGTTTTCACATCCATCTGCTGTAAAGTGAAGCCATGATAAGTAGAATAAGCAATTAATAGTCTGATTGCTTCTAACCTTTCAACTGGGGCGAATGTTTCATCGTAGTCTATCCCCTCTTGTTGGTTGTACCCCTTGACCACCAGGCGGGCTTTGTTTCTCACAACGACTCCCTTGTCGTCCATCTTGTTTCTAAAGACCCACTTCGTCCCTATTACATTCTTGTCCTTCGGCCTAGGAACCAACCGCCATACCTTGTTCCTCTCGAACTGATGTAGCTCTTCTTGCATGGCATTGACCCATTCTGGATCCTTGAGCGCTTCTGCTACAGTCTTTGGTTCTGCAAGAGAGACAAAAGACGCAAATCCACAAAAATGACACAAATTATCTAGATTTACCTGATCCTGTGATGTGTAACACTGGTAGTCCCTCAGCCTTGCTGGGGGCTGTATAACTCTCCCGCGGCTTGTAGTCCTGGATTCCCCCTCAGTGACTGCAGAAGGAGAATTGTCAACTACCTCTTCCTCGTTGGGGGGCTCAACGTTGATTCTGGCCACAGGGACAGCAAGGACATGCTCTTGAGCCAGCATCTCCGTCTGAGCATTCTCCGCTGTGGTCTCCACCGGTTCCTGACTTGTTGTCTGGGCAACTCCTTGGGATAGTTCTGTAGCCTCACCTTGATTTGGTTCCCAATCAGGGTCAGACCTGTCCGCAAGCTGAAGTTCTCCATCATCCTGTGAGGAGGGATCTTTCACCAAGTGTCCAGCCAGGACGCGCTCGTCAAAGGTTACATGAATGCTCTCCTCCACCTGTTCCATTCACAGGTTGTATACCTTATATGCTCTGCTATGACTCGAATAGCCTATGAATACGCCTTCATCGCTCCTCGGATCGAACTTGCCCAGATTGTCTTTCCCATTGTTGTGCACATAGCACCTGCATCCAAATACTTTTAAATGGGCGATGTTAGGTTTCCTTCCCCGCAGCAGCTCATATGGCGTCTTCCCTATCAGAGATCGTAGAGATGCTCGGTTTAGTATGTAGTTGGCGGCATGAACAGCCTCTGCCCAGAACCCCTTGGGTACACCACTGGCAATCAACATCCTCCTAGACATGTCCTCTAGTGTCCTATTCTTTCTTTCCACCACGCCATTTTGCTGAGGTGTCTGTGGTGGAGAAAAGTTGTGATCTATTCCACCAGTCCTGCACAGTGAGAGAAACTGGGAATTCCGAAAATCGGTTCCATTGTCAGTACGAATAGACTCCAATTTTTTACTTAATTTATTTTCAGTCAGTTTCTACCATGTGACAAACTCAGAGTACGTTTCATCCTTAGAGTTTAAGTAAATGGTCCACGTATACCTGGAGTAGTCATCCACGATAACCAATATATACCTGTTTCCTCCACGGCTGATAACATTCACTGGACCGCACAGATCCATGTGGATCATTACCAGGGGACCTGACGTACTTACTGATTGTTTTGACTTGAACGAGGTACGTACTTGCTTACCCGTGGCACAGGCACTGCACACCTGATCAAATGAGCTCTCCACCTTTGGTAATCCAACCACCAGTTCATTCTGATGCAGTTTATGAATCAGCCTCATGCTTACATGCTCAAACCTTTTGTGCCATAATAGGGTGTCCTCAGCTATACTTGTTAAGCACAGCTCCTCCTCAGGGACGAACTCTGGATCCACAGTGTAGATTTCGTTCTCACAAACGCTTCTGAGAATTATTTTTCCTGTCTCAATGCACTTCACAGCGCAATCATTAGAGTTAAATATCACTTGGTTTCTACCACGTTGACACAGTTGTGATATACTCAGTAAATTGTATTTCAAATTTTCAACCAGACTAACTTGTCGAACTTTGATAGTTTCTGAAATTTTTACCTCTCCTGTTGCAACGACCTTAACTGAACTCTTGTTTCCGAAGATGATACTTTCTCCGGAACAGACTTGGAGTGAGATGAATCACCCTGGATCTCCTGTCATGTGTTTAGAGCATCCGATGTCCAGATACCAGGGTCTGGGCCTCGCTCCAACCTGCAAGAGAGAGATCAGTTTTTACGAACCCAGACAAGCTTGGGCTTACTGGGTTTTGAAACAGTTTTAACAACAGGAAAAGATTTTAAAGAGCAGGAATCGTTGTTGTCAGCAAGGTTAATTCTTCTTCTGGGGGTTCTTCTAGGTCGTCCGTAGATGGCTGTGTCATGGTGTGGACGAACCCATTCAACTCTGTCTTCCCTCCTGTGGGAAGAGATTTCTCTCATAGGGATGTGAGCAGTACTAACTTTTCTCTGGCAGTTTTCCTCTGGAGATATGTATGTGGTATTTACCCAATTGTAATTCCTCTCGTAGGCTTTTCTCAATCTCTCACAATCTTGTCTGTAATGGCCAGAGTGACCACAGTGCCAGCAGACATGGTAGTAAAGACCACCAGTTTTCTTTTTTCTCTCTAAGGGCATGGATTTCCTGTTTCTCCGTGTATGAAAGTCAATCATGAATGGCTGACGACTGGAGCTCTGCTTCTTCCAAATTTCAAAGGCTTTCCTAGCCTTGAAAGGTACAGAGTCGCTGTCGTAGAGGTGGCTTTCCTCCTGAGAGATGATTTATCTTCCCAACTGTCTCGTGGCTCTTGGCTTTCTCCCCTGACGGGAGCTCTCACCAACTTCAGTTATTGCTTCCTTTCCTTTGATAGTTCTTTTATTTTCTGCCTCTTCGTCAGTACCTTTCTTTCCTTCACCATATCCAAGTCCTGGTCTGACAAACCTTCTTTTGTAATTTTCTCTTTCTTCTTCAACCCTCTTGACTCCTAGTTTTCGCAGCCAGATTTCTTTTCTTTCAATCTCCCCTCGTCTGAGATCTGCCATTGTCTGACGTAGTTCATCATTATCCAACTGGAGCCTGGCCAATTCTGCATTTAATTCTTTCATTTTAGTTCTAAAATCTATCAACTCGGTGTCGTCAATTCTCATGTGCCTCAGCTCATCACTTAGATTATTGATTTGCGTGTCCTTTCCGTCACATGTGGGACACTTGCAGACGTGCTTCTCCATCTCCCTCTCAAGTCGTATAGCTTTGGTTGACCAGAGGCGATTGTGCTACATATCGTCTTCGTGTTCATCTTACATAATCTCAAGCTATTTTTTAAGATTTTGAATCTTCTTCAATAGTTCGGCAATAGTCTCTACAAAATCAGATTCAGTGAAAACCTTATTGACAGATGCTTGTCGTCAGAGCAAATGTACAAATAAATTTATAAGTCCGCTACTCGCGACTTCACTACTGGGTAGCAAGTGGTAAGTAGGGGTCGAACCCAAGGGAATTAGGGGGATAAGTTGTTCTTTGAGGGATCGTACAGCGGGGGAGCGTGTTTTTTGGTTGATTGAGGTTTTACTACTAACAGCTAAGTGATTGGTTGGTTGGTTTTGGTTTTTAGTGCGAAAAGTAAATGACATAAAAGTAAATACTGAAAGTAAAAAGAAGACTTACAGCGGTTGTTGCGTGATCGGCAAGTCTTGCGGAACGTCAGCAGTTGAAAGGGCAGTTTATACTAAGGAAGTAAGTGCAGGTAGTGTTTTAATCTAAGGAAAGCATTCGGTTTCGGGGGCCTTGTATCATAGCATGTTTATCATTGACCTTTAGTGATCCTGCTCAAACGTGTATCAAGGCCATTTCAAGCACTCGATTTGCCACACTGTCTAGCCCATTTCAAGGTCGTAGAGCACTTGTTCTATTTAGACTAGCACCCCATTTCAAGGTATACTAGCATATGTGCATCCATTTGATCAATCATTTCCGATCAAACCAAATGGTGTTTTAGAGAGGTCGAACTCCTCAGATAAGCTTTGCCATTTCAAGCATCCACTTACCCGAGTATGTTCACGAACCCCCACGGAAGAGTTTTGCCATTTCAAGCATCCACTCAACCTTGGAAGTTCTGACCTAATATATGGCACATAGAACAAGTTTTGAACACAAAGAAGAGGCACTAAGAGTATAGCCTAAAACATTTTATGATACAAGTACACCCCTTCAACCGAATGAAGAGTTTAGCTTCGAATATCCATAGAGGTGGATATCATAGCTAAGTACTCGAGGGTTTTTGAAAGACAGTAAGTAAAGGAGAATACTCAAGAACCAACAGGAGTATTCTCAAAGACTACTAGAATACTCAAGAACCAACAGGAGTATTATAGATTTCAAACAAAGCTTACAAAAGTGCCAAAATCTAGAGAGATAAGTAACTTGTGGATTGTGGGATGTTGGAATTGTGGATGAGAATGGATTTGTGGATGGATTTGTGGATGATTTACAAGTGAAGAGAAGATGTCTATTTATAGGCTAAGGAAGGCAAGGAGAGCCATACACTTGTCAAGAGAGGAGAGGCTTGTGGCTTGAGATCTCAACACATGGCATAAGGAGAGCAAAAGCCATCGGGGTGAGTCACCACTCCAAAAGCCATCGGAAGATATTTGTTTCTCAAAAGCCATCGGTTTGACCGGAATTTGACCGGAGCTTCTCGGATTTTGGAGAGTTTATTCTGAATGAAAATGTCATTCTAAGATGATCTCAAGAAGGAACCTAAGCCAAATTCTGCTTGGAACATGGTCGAAATCCCAAATCGGCTGAAATTGCCCTTGTTTGGTTTTTACCGGGCTTGGTGCCTTTGCATTGCGTTCTTGTCCAAACGCCGACTGTTCTAGCATATTTGAATGATTCCAAGTCGGTTCCATGAAAGTTGTACAGTCGGAATCTGGTCGTGTCCTGACTCGTAATTCATTTTCAGCTTTAAAACTCCTCCTTAGCCTGTATTCTCTCTAGATTCCAAAATACCCTGTAGATAAATATCGGAACTAACAAGCAAAAGTTAAATAGACAAACAGTCTAATTTGGTGGGTTTAACTGTGTTTATGATTCATACAATTATGGTCCATCAGATCACCCCACACTTTTAGTTGTTCGTCCCGAACAATGCTATTAAAGGGCGGCACACACTATCTAAGTAAGCTTTTAAAATATGAAAGTTAGACTGTGGGACTAGATTTATCCTAATTCATGCATTACTTACTTATTACCAAACTGTGTAAATAAATAGAAGAAACTTGATACTTGTACCTTCGTGCCGAGATGCAAATTAATTCGGATGTTTCGGGAGATAGCCCTTTTCAGGATCCTGGACTGCATTCTCGGGACCGTCTTGCACTATATGGTTTCCTTGTAGTTTTCTCTAGCACGTGATTCGGTTCGGGTTTCACTGAGTTGAGCCTTTTGATTTCTTTTTGGCGAGGGACAGCCTTTTTTTGTAGTGAATCGGCCTTTGGCCTTTGATTTGACTCTTTGAGTTCTTCACTTTTGTTCGGTTAAAACCTTCACAATTTTGGCCTTTGATTAGCTCTTTGAGCTTTTGCTTCTTTGAGCTTTTGCCTTTTTGTGGGCTGCCTTTTTGTGGCTTGCTAGTCCATTTTCTCAAGCCTTTTTGGGAGGTCCAATCATCGCCCGCAAGCATATGGAAATACCTCCCCGCTCTCTCTCATCCTTGCCGTTTTGCGCGAGTCAAAATGAGGGTCGCTCATTTATTTTCCCGGCTATTAGGACTAGAGATAGGACGGTTTGATTCCCGTCCCGCCTTTTTTTTGCATAAACGCTGCATGGCGGAGATGACTTCAATCTTCTCTGAAACCCGAAGTGCAGCCTCCACTGACTTCGAAAACCATATAGCGAAATTCAGTCCTTTGAGTGCTTGCCAAACCCCTCTAGGGCAGTTTCTATCAACTCCACATCCCTAGTTTATCTCAGCACAAAGGGACAAATGAGAAGTTACATTCTAAGTTTTTAAACAGTTGAATTTTCACAAGGTAAATGCATGAATTATGATCTATCTTTTTCACATTCTCAAGTTCATATTTTCAAAAAGATAATATTAAAAAAAAACATGTTATTTAACTAATGTACACAGGTGGTTCTCACCCCACACTTTTGAATGAAGGCGTGCCTTTCAGTACGACTTAGTTCAAAAGTCATGCCAGCAAATATATACAGGTAAGGTGAGAATGAAAAAATTAAATGACTGAAATTAAATGACTGAAAGTAAGATAGGTGTCGGGTTACCTCCCGACCAGTGCATTTGTTTAACGTCGTTAGCTCGACAGTACCTCAATCATGGTTCATAAGGTGGGATCCCATGGGTGTGTGAGGTCGAACTTCCCCACGGCTGCCCTTTTGATTCGCCTAAAGAACTCATATGGCAACGGGCTAAGTTCTGCTCTCCCTTGATCCGGTGGTTTCTTCTTCACATATCCCTGAGAAGGCGAGGATTCCTTGACCATAGCTGCTGGTCCATGGAGCCGTGCTCTCTTACTTCTCCTTCCGGGTTTCCATTCCTTTGGCCCATGTCTTGGTCGTTTCTTCATGTTTGAATGGGTGGCTCCTTTGCAATTCTGGAAGTTTAGTATTGTGCCATTGAACACGAGTGACCTTGAGCTTGTTCCCATGCCAAGCGTCTTCTTTGTGGCAGAGATGATTGGCCATCCTAGAACGAGTGAGTTTTCAGCCGGCTTTTCTTGGCTCATGACGAGTGAGTGCTCCATCTTCGGCTCTTTTGGCTCATGTTTTGCCTCCAACCCCCCTTGCACCTCATCATTGATCACTTCATCTTCAGGAGCTGTGATCCGCATACAAACCGAGGGGACAAGTTGGGGGACTTCTACCACAAGGGCCGGGTCGTTCTCGAGCAGCACTTCAGTGAGGACCGGGCCTGCCGTGATTTTCTCGGTTAGTTCGGCAGTGAGGTCCGGGCATGTCTTGGGTGGTTTGGCAATGAGGTGCTGGACTGGCGTGATTTCCTCGGGCAGATTGGTGATGAGGACCGGGCCTGAATTGAGCAGTTTTTCTTCTAACTCCCAGGGGTAATCTGAGTGGAGTTCTTCTTCAGGCAACCATGGGTCCTCATCCTCGTCATTTATATGGTCTCCGGGGGCAATCACACTGAGGTCTGGGTCTAATTTGGGCAATTCGGCAGCGAGGACCGGTTCTAGTGGTTCGGTCGGCTCCGTGGGCTCCCATGTAGGCTCTTCTTCGTCCCACACTGGATCGGTTTCTGGCTCTAGGTCTTCTGATGGCTCGGGAGTAATCTCATTGATCAGATATTCCGTTTCTTTTTGAGCTGCCTCAACTATTGCCCATGATTCTTCGGCTTCGGCCTGATTTTGGTGCATCATGTTGGCCAGTTCTTCGAGCCGCATGGCCTGATCTTGTTTCGCGCTTCTTGTCATATCTTCTATTAAGTTCCACAGATCATCCACGCTTAAGTTATCCATCGAGCCTCTTGCCGCAGCATCATTAAGCCTATTCCACTCTTGTGGCATCATTCCACCGAGAAACCTTTGAAGAAGATCAAATTTTGTGAATCCATGGTGCGGGCAGCTCGTCACAAGGGAGTCAAAGTACGACAAGTACTCGTCCAATGTTTCATCCCGGGATTGCTCAATGTTGATGATCTCCTTGCGGGCTCCAAGTCGGAGAGATGGCGGGCAAAACTCCTCTAGGAATTTGGTTTGTAGATCCCCATAATTACTTTCATAAGCTGCACATGAGTAATACCATTCTATTACGGAGTTAGTTAGAGAAAATTTAAAGCATTTAAGTTTAAACCCCTCTGGCGATTCATTTTTAGGCCTCATGTGGCTGCATATGGAGTGGAACGTATGTGTATGCCTCGCGGGATCTTCTCCAATGGCACCTCCGAATTTGGGGAGACAGTTAAGCATCTCAAACATAAGGTTGCTACCCCCATCATCCCAAGGTTCTCTGTCGTAGTACGAGGACATGGTGAATTATGTATAACAGAAAAAGAACAACTATCCATTTGCTAACTGCCCGGCAACGGCGCTGATGGACCATAATTATACGAATCAAAAACACAGTAAAACCCACCAAATTAGACTGTTGGTCTATTTAACTTTTGCTTGTTAGTTCCGATATATTTCTACAGGGTATTTCAGAGCTTAGAGAGAATACATGCTAAAGAGGAGCTTTTAAAGCATAAAAGATGTTACGAGTCATTCCAAGGTCAAGATCATATGCCGACTGAAGAAATATCAAGGATCCTGACGTTGAATCACTCATAACAAATTAAGCAAAAGAGGAATCAAAGTCAGACGGAGCGAAATTGGACTGATAGTTTTGTGAAAAGACTGCACAAAACTGTCAAAATACACTCATGGACCAAGGAGACCGGCCACCTTGCTTGGAGGTGGCCAAGGGAGGAGCTCCTCCCCTCATGGTGACCGGCCACCGGCAGCTCCTCCCCTCATGGTGACCGGCGGCTTTTGCTCCTCCATGGAAAGCCTGCCATGTGGTGGCTCCTCCACCACATCTTCATCTCCTCCTCCTCCTCCCTTGGATCAAAAACACATGGAAGCCATCTCCACCCTCCATTTCTCCTCCCTTTGGCTATAAATACAGGCCATTCTCCTCTCATTTGTATCATCCAAAAATCAACATTTCACTTATCTCTCTAAGTTTTGTAAGTTTGGCTTTGGAATTAAAAGATTGCTCCCTTGGCGCTTCAACGGTTGTAAGTATTTTAATATTTATTTACCGTCTTTAATTTCCAATTCCTTAGTTATAATGTTTAGCGCGATAAATAGTAGCTAAACTAGTCGTTTGGTAGAAGGGGTGGACTTGTATTATAAAAAGTTTTAGACTATTAATTTAGTGTCTCGTCTTTGTATTCAAAACTTGTTCTATGTGCCATATATTAGATCAGAACTTCCAAGGGTGAGTGGATGCTTGAAATGGCAAAGCTCTTCTGTGGAAGTTCGCAAACATACTCGGGTAAGTGGATGCTTGAAATGGCAAAGCTTATCTGAGGAGTTTGATCTCTCTCAACCACCATTTTGGGTAAATCGGAAAAGACAACCCAAAATGGATGCACATAGGCTAGTATACCTTGAAATGGGGTGCTAGTCTAAGTAGAACAAGGGCTTTACGTTTTATGCAAAAGACTAGACAGTGTGGCAAATCGAGCGCCGGAAAAGGCTTTGATACACGTTTGAATACTTTGAAGATTCACTAAGGGTCAATGATAAACAGGATATAATACAAGGCCCCTGAAACCGAACACTTTCTTTTAATTGTAATAATTATCAGTTACTTTCCAGTACTAAAACCAACCAACCAACCAATCAATCACTTAGCTGGTAGCTTTAAAACCAACCAACCAACCTAAAACACGCCCTCCCGCTGAATAATCACCTCAAAGAACAATTATCCCCCTAATTCCCTTGGGTTTGACCCCTACTTACCACTTACTACCCAGTAGTATAGTCGCGAGTTGCGGAAACTATAAATTTATTTTGCACAGAGAACATTGCACCTTAACGACAGTGCAGTGGGCTCCGTCAAAATTGGCGCCGTTGCCGGGGAATTAGCCGTCGGATAGTTGTTCTTTTTTCATTTCCCTATGACACTACCCACTACGCATGCATGGACAACGCGATATCTGCCCCTGTTCGGAGGAGCGGAGGGAGAAGACCCAGTACAGCACTGCCGAAACTTCCACCACGTTTGCCACCACATCAAACCTGAAAATGAGGTGTTAGAGGAATTTAAGCTTAAATGCTTTAAATTCTCTCTAACTGACTTTGCCACGATATGGTACTACACATCCACCGCTTGCAGTGCAGAACGTTACGTAGATCTCTGCGTTCCATTCCTGAAGGAATTCTCCCCACCATCCTTACGCCAAGAAACCCGTGAGAGAATCATGTGCCTTCAACAATCCCGGGATGAGACCTTGGACGAATATTACACGAACTATGATGCCATCGTCTCAAGCTGCCCGCACCATGGATTCACGAAGAAGGTTCTTCTCCAAAAATTTCTTCGTGGAATGAGGTCCGAAGAGCTGGGAAGAGTTAACGAAGCAATGAGGAGATCAGCCGGAAACTTCACCATTGCAGACATGTGGAACCTTATAATTGGTCTGGCCGCTGCCACAAGACGAGTACCCCAAACTGACGAGGAAATGCAGATAAATGAAGCTGACCCTGAGGCAGACAAAGAAGAAACTATCGAGCCGTCAGAAGAGACTCCTGAACCATCAGAAGAATCAGATATGGAAAGCACCGGAAGCAACAAGGTTGGAGTCCAGAACACCACTGACGAACTGCCCAATTCATACCCGACTATCATTACCCGGGCAGCCGAGACTATCTACGACCAGTTCCTCACTGACAATCATAACGAGGCAGAACCAAGCCTTAAGATGCAAGCTTCCCGACTTTTCCCTTCGATCAATAGACAAATCGCATAAAACTATGTGATCCATGAAGAGGCTGAAAAGAGGATGGGAAAAGGGCCTCTGCAGAATGACTCCTCGATGGAGCAGTGTTACACCGTAGCTGGACTAGGCAGTCCCAAACACAAGAACTTCAAAAGGCTAGTAGTGAAAGGTCCCTCACCCCCTCCGGGGTATTGGAAAGAAAAGATCCCAAAACAAAGGAGTCCTGACCCAAGCACATCATCTCGCAAGAAATCGGGAAAGGGCAAGGCAAGAAGCAACACAGGAACGGTGGCAAAATACGACCTGAGCCACCTATGGGACCCAAACCAGTAATCCACAACGAGGTACTGTCGAGCCAACGACGTTAAACAAGTGCACTGGTCGGGAGGTAACCCGACACTATCTTACTTTCTGTCATTTAATTTTCTGTCTTAGTCATTCTCACATATATATATTAGCTTGCATGACTTTTGAACTAAGGCACGCCTTCGTTCAAAAGTGTGGGGTGAGAACCACCGTTGTATATAAATAACATGCTTGCTGTTTTCTTTTTTAGTAATAGTATCTTTTTGAAAATATGAACTTAAGAATGTGAAAAAGATAGATCTTAGTTCATGCATTAACCTTGTGAAAATTCAAACTGTTTAAAAGTTTAGAATGTAACTTTTCATTTGTCCTTTGTGCTGAGATAAACTAGGGATGTGGAGTTGACATAAACCGCCCTAGAGAGGCTTGGCAAGCAATCGAAGGATCGAATCAAACTATATGGTTTTCGAAGTCAGTGGAGGCTGCACTTCGGGTTTCAGTGAAGATTGAAGTCATCTCCGCCATGCAGTGTTTATGCAAAAAAGAAAAAAGGCGAGGACGGGAATCAGACCGTCCTCTCTCTAGTTAAAGTAGCCGAGAAAATAGATGAGCGACCCTCATCTTGACCCGCGCGAAACAACAACGATGAGAAGAGCGGGGAGGTATTTCCATAGGCTTGCGGGCGATGATTGGACCTCCCATAAAGGCTTGAGAAAATGGACTAGCAAAGCCACAAAAAGGCGAAAAGCTCGAAGAAGCAAATCAAGAGGCCAAAGGCCCAAAATTGTGAAGGTTTTAACCAAACAAAAAGTGAAGTACTCAAAGAGTCAAATCAAAGGCCAAAGGCCGATTCACTACAAAAAGCAATCCCTCGCCAAAAGAAAAATCAAAGTACTCAAACCAGTGAAACCCGAACCAAATCACGTGCTAGAGAAAGCTACAAGGAAACCATATAGTGAGAGACAATCCCGAGGTTGCAGTCCAGGAGCCTAAAAAGGGCTATCTCCCGAAACATCCAATATAATTTGCATCTCAGCACGGAGGTACAAGTATTAAGTTTCTTCTATTTATTTACGCAGTTTAATTTGGTAATAAGTAGTAATGCATGAATTAGGATAGATCAAGTACCACAGTCTTATTTTCATATTCCAAAACCAACTTAGAGTGCCGCCCTTTAATAGCATTGTTCGGGATGAACAACTAAAAGTGTGGGGTGATCTGATGGACCATAATTATACGAATCAAAAACACAGTAAAACCCACCAAATTAGACTGTTGGTCTATTTAACTTTTGCTTGTTAGTTCCGATATATTTCTACAGGGTATTTCAGAGCTTAGAGAGAATACATGCTAAAGAGGAGCTTTTAAAGCATAAAAGATGTTACGAGTCATTCCAAGGTCAAGATCATATGCCGACTGAAGAAATATCAAGGATCCTGACGTTGAATCACTCATAACAAATTAAGCAGAAGAGGAATCAAAGTCAGACGGAGCGAAATTGGACTGATAGTTTTGTGAAAAGACTGCACAAAACTGTCAAAATACACTCATGGACCAAGGAGACCGGCCACCTTGCTTGGAGGTGGCCAAGGGAGGAGCTCCTCCCCTCATGGTGACCGGCCACCGGCGGCTCCTCCCCTCATGGTGACCGGCGGCTTTTGCTCCTCCATGGAAAGCTTGCCATGTGGTGGCTCCTCCACCACATCTTCATCTCCTCCTCCTCCTCCCTTGGATCAAAAACACATGGAAGCCATCTCCACCCTCCATTTCTCCTCCCTTTGGCTATAAATACAAGTCATTCTCCTCTCATTTGTATCATCCAAAAATCAACATTTCACTTATCTCTCTAAGTTTTGTAAGTTTGGCTTTGGAAATAAAAGATTGCTCCCTTGGCGCTTCAACGGTTGTAAGTATTTTAATATTTATTTACCGTCTTTAATTTCCAATTCCTTAGTTATAATGTTTAGCGCGATAAATAGTAGCTAAACTAGTCGTTCGGTAGAAGGGGTGGACTTGTATTATAAAATGTTTTAGACTATTAATTTAGTGTCTCGTCTTTGTATTCAAAACTTGTTCTATGTGCCATATATTAGATCAGAACTTCCAAGGTTGAGTGGATGCTTGAAATGGCAAAGCTCTTCTGTGGAAGTTCGCAAACATACTCGGGTAAGTGGATGCTTGAAATGGCAAAGCTTATCTGAGGAGTTTGATCTCTCTCAAACACCATTTTGGGTAAATCGGAAAAGACAACCCAAAATGGATGCACATAGGCTAGTATACCTTGAAATGGGGTGCTAGTCTAAGTAGAACAAGGGCTTTACGTTTTTTGCAAAAGACTAGACAGTGTGGCAAATCGAGCGCCGGAAAAGGCCTTGATACACGTTTGAATACTTAGAAGATTCACTAAGGGTCAATGATAAACAGGATATAATACAAGGCCCCTGAAACCGAACGCTTTCTTTTAATTGTAATAATTATCAGTTACTTTCCAGTACTAAAACCAACCAACCAACCAATCAATCACTTAGCTGGTAGCTTTAAAACCAACCAACCTAAAACACGCCCTCCCGCTGAATAATCACCTCAAAGAACAATTATCCCCCTAATTCCCTTGGGTTCGACCCCTACTTACCACTTACTACCCAGTAGTGTAGTCGCGAGTAGCGGAAACTATAAATTTATTTTGCACAGAGAACATTGCACCTTAACGACAGTGCAGTGGGCTCCGTCGGGCGCCAATTTGACAGATGCTTGTCGTCAGAGCAAATGTACAAATAAATTTATAAGTCCGCTACTCGCGACTTCACTACTGGGTAGCAAGTGGTAAGTAGGGGTCGAACCCAAGGGAATTAGGGGGATAAGTTGTTCTTTGAGGGATCGTACAGCGGGGGAGCGTGTTTTTTGGTTGATTGAGGTTTTACTACTAACAGCTAAGTGATTGGTTGGTTGGTTTTGGTTTTTAGTGCGGAAAAGTAAATGACATAAAAGTAAATACTGAAAGTAAAAAGAAGACTTACAGCGGTTGTTGCGTGATCGACAAGTCTTGCGGAACGTCAGCAGTTGAAAGGGCAGTTTATACTAAGGAAGTAAGTGCAGGAAGTGTTTTAATCTAAGGAAAGCATTCGGTTTCGGGGGCCTTGTATCATAGCATGTTTATCATTGACCTTTAGTGATCCTGCTAAGTATTCAAACGTGTATCAAGGCCATTTCAAGCACTCGATTTGCCACACTGTCTAGCCCATTTCAAGGTCGTAGAGCACTTGTTCTATTTAGACTAGCACCCCATTTCAAGGTATAGTAGCATATGTGCATCCATTTGATCAATCATTTCCGATCAAACCAAATGGTGTTTTGGAGAGGTCGAACTCCTCAGATAAGCTTTGCCATTTCAAGCATCCACTTACCCGAGTATGTTCACGAACCCCCACAGAAGAGTTTTGCCATTTCAAGCATCCACTCAACCTTGGAAGTTCTGACCTAATATATGGCACATAGAACAAGTTTTGAACACAAAGAAGAGGCACTAAGAGTATAGCCTAAAACATTTTATGATACAAGTACACCCCTTCAATCGAATGAAGAGTTTAGCTACGAATATCCATAGAGGTGGATACCATAGCTAAGTACTCGAGGGTTTTTGAAAGACAGTAAGTAAAGGAGAATACTCAAGAACCAACAGGAGTATTCTCAAAGACTACTAGAATACTCAAGAACCAACAGGAGTATTATAGATTTCAAACAAAGCTTACAAAAGTGCCAAATCTAGAGAGATAAGTAACTTGTGGATTGTGGGATGTTGGAATTGTGGATGAGGATGGATTTGTGGATGGATTTGTGGATGATTTACAAGTGAAGAGAAGATGTCTATTTATAGGCTAAGGGAGGCAAGGAGAGCCATACACTTGTCAAGGGAGGAGAGGCTTGTGGCTTGAGATCTCAACACATGGCATAAGGAGAGCAAAAGCCATCGGGGTGAGTCACCACTCCAAAAGCCATCGGAAGATACTTGTTTCTCAAAAGCCATCGGTTTGACCGGAATTTGACCGGAGCTTCTCGGATTTTGGAGAGTGTATTCTGAATGAAAATGTCATTCTAATATGATCTCAAGAAGGAACCTAAGCCAAATTCTGCTTGGAACATGGTCGAAATCCCAAATCGGCTGAAATTGCCCTTGTTTGGTTTTTACCGGGCTTGGTGCCTTTGCATTGCGTTCTTGTCCAAACGCCGACTGTTCTAGCATATTTGAATGATTCCAAGTCGGTTCCATGAAAGTTGTACAGTCGGAATCTGGTCGTGTCCTGACTCGTAATTCATTTTCAGCTTTAAAACTCCTCAGCCTGTATTCTCTCTAGACTCCAAAATACCTTGTAGATAAATATCGGAACTAACAAGCAAAAGTTAAATAGACAAACAGTCTAATTTGGTGGGTTTAACTGTGTTTATGATTCATACAATTATGGTCCATCACTTATCCACAAAGGAATCAGATTCATTTACCTCACTGGTCGTGCCTCGCGCCATCAGACATGGCTCCTTAGCTCGCTTCCCATCGCTGCATTCCTCATCTGAGTCACCCCAGGCAGCGAACATGGCTTGAGCTTCCTTTGGAGTAGGTGGTTCACCCTTCTTTTTGCTGTAGCAATCTCTAGCAAGATGCCCCTTTTTCTGGCAATGATAGCAGGTTCTTTCTTCCTTTGCTCCTGCCTTTTGAGGTAGCTCCCTTGTTCCCCTTATGAGTTCTTCCTCCTCCACCGGAGTTTCCTCTGTTGAACTTTTGCGCTCTCCCTGTGTTTGCCATCTTGAAGGCTCTCGAGAGGAGAGCAATCTCCTCATCCTCACTTTTAGACGGCAAACGCACCTGAGCTATATCCAAAGCCTTCTCAACTTTTAATGCTATAGCAATCTCCTCCATTTTTCTGTCTGCTATCCCAGCTTGGCTTTGCAGGTTCGCCACAAGTTCTTCCAGAGTGGTATCTTTGATGCCCTTCTGAGCCTGGAGGCCTGTAGTCACTGTATCCCATCTGGAGCTAAGAGCTTGCATGAACTGATGGGTTATTTTCCACTGTGGAAGTTTCTCATCTAGGGAGTTCAGTTGTCCGACGATTACTTGAAATCTGGTGTAGAAGTCTTCTAGAGATTCGTCCTTTCACTGCTCGACTGTTTCGTAGTCCTTCGTGGCTGCCAGAATTCTGTTCCTTTTTATATCTTTGTTTCCCTCGTACAGTCTAGCTAGACCATCCCATTGCTCCTTTGCAGTTTTGTATACAGCCATCTTCACCTGATCTCCTGGTGAGAAGGCCATGTACAGAACCTTCTTAGCCCTGGCATTCTGTTGGAGAGATTTGTAGTAAGCATCTGTGTACTTGTCTTTCTTCTTCTCTTTCGGGTTGGCGGGATCTGTCACATCCAGAATAGGGAAGTTACCCTTTTCAATTACTCGCCACAACTTTCCATCCAGGGAATAAACATGAGCCTCGAACTGATCCTTCCACCAATCATACTCTCCTGGGTTGAGCA
Source organism: Rhodiola chrysanthemifolia (assembly GCA_033675395.1). NCBI lineage: Eukaryota > Viridiplantae > Streptophyta > Magnoliopsida > Saxifragales > Crassulaceae > Rhodiola > Rhodiola chrysanthemifolia. The sequence continues at coordinate 13,388,823 of CM066208.1, read as the reverse complement.
CCGGTGGCTTCCAGAAGGAGTCGTTTGCGGTAGACATGATTTCCTGCAAAGGCTAACACACAAATCTAGAGCCTCACTCTGATACCAATTATTGGATCGTTAGGTTAGCCTTCTGTGTGAGGGAGATCACTACGTGGTATCTCTCAGACAGAAAGCAGCGGAAAGTATCTTAAGTGCAGGAAATAAATTGCAGAAAGTAAGTACTCCCAGTTTTATAGTGGAAACCTTATTGCATCCATGCAACAGGCTGAAAACCACTTACCTTCTGGAAAGTTCCAGAAGGGTTTCAAGATCGATGTTATTACTTGACGAATATGCTTGTAGAATGTTACAATCTGTCTCACTCAGTGAAAGTGAACCAATTCTACTCAATTCGAATACCAAATAACTTGATCTTACTCTCGACCGCACACAGCGAGTACTCTGTCGACTATCGGAATTGATCGCAGCTTCAATCTCCGTTTGCTCTCTCTAAACAGCCGAACTTCAACCAGTTGAGCTGCCCTTGCTTTTATAGTCATCCAGCAGATCTGATGTACATCAGAGATGCAATTTTTATCTTGCAGATTTGATTTGGTTAAGATATTACCATATCTTAACCAAATCAGTTATTCCCATTCCCTATCCAGCTCGTATATCTCTAGCTCGTATCTTGAGTATATCTTGCTCATTAACTCGTATCCAGATCCTTGAATATCTTCAGTTCGGATCTTGATATATTTCTCTCATATACTCGTATCCGGCTCGTATATCTTCATATCGAATCTTGAGTATATCTTGCTCATATACTCCCAGATTCCGTATCCATTCCTTACTGGGCTTTACTTTTCGGCCCACTCCGCAGAGGTGATCTCGGTACAGATCTCGTCCCCCACGCAGATCTCATCTCCCTCGTAGCGCCAAGCTCTCTCAGGGATGTCCAGTCATCGTTTCTGTCAGACAGTGTGATTTCTGCATACTCAAGTCAACAATTAGCTAAGTGTTTGTTATCATCAAAACACAAAGGGTCCAACACTCACCCAAACCGGCAAGGCTTTAACACTTCCAAGCCCAAAGTTCTCGTCCGGCGACCAAGGTTTTAGGACCAAGGGCCTATTATCAAAAGACCAAAGGCCCTGCTCCAAAATCCTGTTGTAGTCCTCCTCCTTCATCTCCCCATTTCGCCCTAACAAACCCCTTTAACCAAATCCCTTAAGCACTGCCATTGAAACCATTCCTTCATCTCCCCATTTCGCCCTAACAAACCCCTTTAACTTCCCCAACGGAGGAGCCGCCCCGAAAATCGACCCTAACAAAGTGAACATCCAGTCAACCGCAGCTCTAGACCAAATCTCCTCGGACACACAAATCTCATCAGCAGCAACCAACCCTTTGTGGAACTTTAACTGCATTCCAGCTCTAGCAGCACGATTCTCCGCTGTCTTAACTTGCCAAAATGCCCTTGCCTGATCTCTGAATCCCATCACCTGACTCCCCTTTCCAGCCGCTACAACCTTACCCATCCCTGCTTCTCTAACAGTCTCTCCATCTTTGATAGGTTCTATTGTTGCTGGGACAAATTTACCCAGCAATCCCGACTGCTCCCGTTCTCCTTTTCCACCACCAAGTCTCGGCGGTGGAGCCGCCGTCAGCCCGATACGAAACCGCTAGCCGAAACCCTAAATTATTGAATATGCAGTTAGAGGCTTTTAGACATTTGCCTTGGAAGAGTAACCTCTCAGTCCCATCTCATTTCATTGAATAATTTGTTCAAGATAAACTGTACGTCTAAGTTGCATAAACTTTTGATTTGTGCTGCCACTTGGTTAATCTGAAACTACTCCATTTGTGATTTAGGCGGTTGACCGAAGATTTAGGATTTAAATATTTTTAGCAACTTTCTTATTTTAATTTTTTAATAATTTCCTTTCTTATTTTAGGCTTTAGTAATTTCCTTATTTTATTTTCTCTATTTATAGCCCGCTTGGGTTGTAGAATTTTTGACATCTTTTATTTGAATAAAAACCTTAGCTTTTGCTATTTTCCTAATGGATTCCATAGTTATCAATCGAATTTATCGCTTGTGAATTCGATCATCTATCCTAGGTTTAGCGCTTGCTATTCCTGTGAGATTCCGACTGCGTCAGGTGGTATCAGGGCAGCCTTTTCCTGTCTCTTTTTGAAGCTTGAACATCCATGGGAGATCAACCGTTGACCAGAGTAGAAATTAAAGGGATTTTGGCGGTTTTTACCACGACCCTTACTGCTTTGACCAATCCGATTGCATCTTTGACGACGAGAGTGGACAACTACAAGAGTCATCGTAGAGACGTGAGAGAGGAACTGAATAGGGTTCTGCGAGGTGAGAAAATTATTCAATTATCTTTGCTAATTTGAGTTTGGAAGAGGAAGTTGACCATGGTGATCGACAGATTAAGTATGATTATCGAGTGTCTGATATTCCATTGTTCTATGGAAACATGGGAGTGGAAGAATTTCTGAATTGGCAGGTCGACGTTGATAGGTTTTTCGACATCATGGGTGTCCCAAAAAACATACAAGTTAAGATGGTAACGATGAGGTTGAAGAGTGTAGCTTCCGTGTGGTGGGACAAGCTCGTTACTCAGAGGCAACAGGAAAGAAAATGCCCAATTAAAACATGGAGGCGAATGAAACAACTGATGATGGAACGGTTTCTGCCAGAACATTACGAACAGATCTCGTACAAGAAGTACGTTGAATGCGTTCCAAGAAAGAAGATTGTGCTAAAGTACACTAATGAGTGTGTGCAGCAAGGGCTTCCGAAAGCGAATCCGAAGACGGAAGAGGTTATTGTGGTGGAGGAGGCGTTGGAGGAGATTGATGAGCTTGCGATGCTGAAGATTCTGCCTGTTGATTTTGATGAGGGAGGTGAGGAGGTTGAGTCAAAGAACAAATATGTTATTGTGGCAGATGAGGCGTTGGAGGAGATTGATGAGCTGACTATGCTGAGGATTCTGTCTGATGATTTTGAGGAGGAAAGTGAGGGAGTTAAGAATGTGGTTGGTGAGATTAATGACTGGTCTGCATATTCATCTTTTGACATGGATTTAAGGGAAATCCATGACTGGCCAATTGGTGGAATGGATAAAAACCTACAAACGATTGCAAATATTGTGGCAGTTTGCAATTTTGCTGGGACTGAAGAATCTGGCCGATAATATACGGCCACTGGAATGCCTACAGAAGCAGCATTAAAGGTTTTTGTTGAGACAATGGGATCTTCTGGAGAAGCTGACCATTCTTTTGAGTCAGATGGAGCGTCGAATTGAAACTCTTGAGTTTGACCGTATCTGTGGGAGCTGTTGTGAAGTCTAGCTCAGGAAAAAACTCGTTGCTGGTGAAGGTAGCTGTAGAAAATCCATTGGAAAGAAGCTCAAGTATCCAATTACTTGATGATCACACTCTAGTCGAATTGGAAGAGCACTCAACGAATCATAATTTACATACTCTAAATAAACGGTCATCAAATGCATTAAGATGTTTGGGTTTTGCTTACAAGTTAGACCTAGCAGCATTGGCAGTATATGATGGCAGGGAGGATCACCCGGAGCATGAACTTTTGCTTAATCCATCTTACTACCCCTACATAGAGAACAACCTCACATTTATTGGGTTGGCTGGCCTGAGGGATCCTCCTAGAAAAGAGGTGAGGGTTGAAGAGCAGCTGGAATTCGTGTGTCGTTACTAGAGACAACAAAATTACTGCAGAAGCAATATGCTGTGAAATAGGTGTATTTTGCCAATACGAAGATGTCTCTCTTCAAGAAGTTTGACATGAAGGGACTTATGTATCGCCATGATAGAAGGAATCATTTGCGGGAAATCGGGGGGCTCCTGTCCTCAAGAGATGAACCCCGAATGTGGTGAAGTTGCTGTCATGACTGGGGATGCTCCTGCATTGACGTTTCCCGATATTTTTATAACCATGGGCGTTGCTGGAACAGAGGTTGCAAAGAAAGCTTCTGACATAACGCTTGCTGATGACAATTTTAGCACCATAGTTGCTGCCCTCGGGGAAGGAAGGTATATATACAACAACATGAAGGCCTTCATTGGGTACATGATTTCTTCAAACATTGGAGTGGTTGCTCGCATATTTCTCAAAGCGGTATTGGGCCTTCCCGAAGGGATGATCTCTGTCTAGCTCTTGCGGGTGAATCTGGTCACAAATGGACCCCCAGTTACAGTATTGGGTTTCAATCCACTGTTAGATTATTTTATATAATCTAATATTATGATCATAATGTAAATATAAAGTTATGTGTATGCTATCATAATTTATAAATCATATATTAAAGTGATCTATTATATAGTTGACTTTAGAGTATAATTAAAGTTATAATAATGGAAAATAATATATATGTGTAGATATCGGCTAGATAATAACGTTTCTTTTGAGGGGAAGGACTCGTAATTATCAGAAACTATGGCGGTTATGTACAATACTATATATGGTAGTGGTTCCCGGTCTTACGCACTTAACTTCAGTAATACTATCTCTCAAATATCTTACTGGCGAAGAGTTGTGCGGAAAGGCTGGAAGATCCACTACGGTGATCAGTGAAGAGTTCAGAGTCATCAACGGAGATTTGTCATCTTCTGTGATTTCTGTGTGCTACATTAACATGCTTTGGGGTATTACAATCTTCGAGTATGAAATTATCTTACGATTGGTATCAGAGCCCATCCAATTTTTGTGTTAATTAGGGCTCGACACTGTTCAGAATTTGGATTAAAACTAAAATTGAAAATTCTGGCGTTTTCCTGGTTGTTTTGTGATCTTTTTTCACCGCTGCGTTTTTCCGCACCCGTTGAACGGAGTCATCGGTAAGCATTAAGATCATGGCCAAAACCACTACGTAACTGCTGGTAAACCACCTGGAACCACCCGTCACGGCCGGAATCCATCCAGTGCTCCTCGCCTAAAACTGCAGTCGCTCTGTTGAGAGTTATCATTCGGTCTTGGTTGGCTTCCACTTTGATTTATCGCACACCTAATGGCTCGGATTACTCTTTTTTTTCTCCACTGCTTCGTATCTAGGTGTGGTGCTTCGCCGTCATTTATTTCGCTTCCGGAATCCATGGCGATTTTGAATCGCTATCCCTCGGCAAATGGCGGCTTGCGGTTGTTATCTGATTGGCGATGAAGTTGCGCTTTACGAGTTAACTGAATGTTTTGTTACGATGAACTCACGGATGTGAAATAAGATTCTCATTTGTTGAGATAAGTTTGGATTTGGTTGCGTTGCTTTTTTAGCTTCCGATGAACTCTCGAAGAATTGGTCAAGCTCTGCGTTTGATGAGTCGGCACTTTTTTTAATGTGATGATGGGCTGCTGCGTTAAATATAAAAAATAAAAAATAAAAAAAATGAAGTGCAGCCTCTACTTCAATTAAACAAAACCTAGCTGGTTTCAATTTGGATTTTTATTTTAGTTTGGGCCGGATGCGTGGGCCGTGGATAATGTTGGTGCATCAGGCGTGAAGGGGTGAGTATTCGGTAAATTACCGAATTTACCGACTTAAATTTTTTATTCCGATTACCGAATCGAATTTACCGTTTTACCGACATTTCGATAAATTCGGTAAAATGTCGGAATTTACCAAATTTACCTAATTATTTTTTAAATAATTTTTCTCCTAATTTTCAAATTATTCAAAAATAATAGTTAATCATCTAACAACAACAAAACACAAGAATAATTCAAAATTATAATCTACACAATTATATCTCAAAAGTGTCCAAAATTTGAAGCTTAAAATTAAAGTTTAAACAATATGTCATTTAATTTTTTTAATAAATATTATTTTTTAAATTAAAAAAAAATTCTTATTCGGTAAATCGGTAAATTACCGAATCAAAAAATTCATTCCGATTACCGACCAAATTTTACCATTTTACATATCGGTAATTTACCGATTTTACCATTTACCGATTTTACCGAACCGAATTGACTCGGTTCGGTAAATTCGGAATTTACCGAACAATGCTCAGCCCTAGGCGTGATTGGTAGCCATCATTTTAGTAAATAAATTAATTTTATTTATTATTAATTGTGACTGCAGAGAAAAATTGAAACCCTAGTTGGCTTCATTTTGAGGAATTGAACTGATTGGTACATTTTTTAATGCGTTTGGTTCATTTAATTTGGAATCGTTTGCGATTCAATTAGAATCTGATTTGCTTCCGATTCACTATGAGAATCAGCTCAATGTTGTCCAGTTTAGTTATTCGATCCCATTGAATTTGATTCCATTAAAGTGATTTGAGCAAATATGATAATACGGCTCAATTCAATTTTTAGGTTTAATTCAGGATGATCCAACTAGAATCAGTTTGATTCGATTCATGTGGACTCCAATTTTTTTAAGAGTTCAGAGTCATTAACGGAGGTTTGTCATCTTCTGTGATTTCTGTGTGCTACATTAACATGATTTGGGGTATTACGATCTTCGGAGATGACATTATCTTACATCCACCAGACAAGAACATTATGAAGAAACCTCCCAGGGGAAGCGATGAGTCATTGATAACGCCCCGAACCTTATTTCATTATTTGTTGATTGGGCTCTATGTAGGAATAGAGACGGTTGGAATTTTTGTCATTTGGTATACACAACATACTTTCATCGGCTTAGATCCTAGTGGAGATGGACACAGTCTGGTCACATACTCCCAGCTTGCCGACTGGACTCAGTGCCCGTCATGGAGCAACTTTTCCGCCTTGCTTTTCACTGGTGGCTCACAAGTCTTCAACTTTGACTCCAACCCAGCATGTGACTCACTACAAATTTTGCAAAAATTTCCGGCCATAATTTCCGGCGGTATTCCGGCGACGTTAATATCCCCGGAATTTTTTCCGACGAAATTCCGACAACGGTCCGGAAATAAATTGATTAAAGCCAAAATTCGGTGTTATTCCGACGATATTCCGGCCACTCAAATTCCGGCGACAAAGTATCCCCGGAATGTTCCCTGATTAATTTCTGCGCAATTCCGGGGGAAATCCGGCGATACCACCTGAATGTCCCCGGAATGTCCCCGAAATAATTCCTGCGCAATTCCGGTGACATTCCGATGCCCGAATCCATGTTGTTGGATTTCCCCGGAATTTTGCCGGAAATAAGAAATTGCATTAATAAAATTTTCAATTTAAATTTTGCATGTCCTAGGAATTGTCTCTAACTATCGCCGGATTTTTTATAATTTAAATTATATATGTCGCCGGATTTGTCCCTAATTTCTATCGAAATATTTACAGCAAAAGCAAATTTGCGTATTTTTCGTTCGATCGCTCAAAAAAAAATTACTTTCTTTTTTTGTGATTTGTTGGATGCAGCGGCGCGGATGAAACGGAGGTCTGATTGTAACTAGCAGCGGAGGTGGTGTGGTGAGGAAGTTAGGGTTTGTAGACGGAGCAGGTCTGATTGAGATTCTCCGCCAGTCTTAGTTCCACCTTTGGTTCATTTTCAAATTAATTCCTCATCTACGGTCGCACAGGCGGGATCGGTGGCCTTCTCGGCTCCCTCTGCACCGCCCAAAACATCAACTTCCACTACGGCAAAGGACGTCTGCACCTGCAGGAACGAGCATCGATCCAGGCCGACACCACTGCGTTTTGATGTTGCTTGATTTGTTAGATTGTAACTTGTGTGTGGATTCCGGTTGGTGGATTTGATTACCTTTGAGTCATTTTCTCGGAGATGGGTTAGGAAAGCTTATGATTGTGTTGTCGGTGTGAGCATTTGGAATACAACATTTTGGCTTCTTGAATACAAAATTTGAATAATGTTATCTCATTTTTTGCAGTTTGCTTGCTTGAACTTCCTGATCCATCCAACACAACTTGGGAATGTAAGAAGGTGACAAAACATAATCCAGTTTGCTGCTACTTATGGTTTTTCGCTGCGAAATATATGAACTTGACTGAATGGAAGGGTGATTTATTTGCAGCGACTGTTCTCAGCTTTGGTGAATTTTGTAATGCTTAATATGTTAAAACGTACAACATATTCATGGTTCAGTTGCAGGTGAGTGTGAGTTACAGTTGATGTACCCCTAGTTGTATAAAGGAATACAAATGAGTGATCACAAATTCAATTTTATTGCTGTTAATTTCAAATTTGCTGTTAATATGATTGCTGATTTTCACATATATAACTTGATTTGGTAGTGTAAAATGTAGATTGATCGAAGTCGTAAAGCTACATTCTGAATTTTTAAAACATGTCTCGGTGAAAGAAAATTTCTGATTTCAGGTTCATTAAGCAAATCATAACAAGCAAGTGTTGAGGCTGCGTAGCCAATGGCATCTGATGGAGATGCTGGTAGCGAGGTCAGCGGTCTTTCTAAATGGAGCCACTGGAAGAAAATTTTGAATTGACAAACTACTGGCTATCTTCATTGTTATATTTGAGCAAGTGAAGTGGCCATAATACTCCTTTTCTCACCCATTCATAACTCGCAACCGCAGCTTTTGGAGCTTACAGAAGATGTTCTGGTATGTCCCAATTTTTACTTGGGCATTATTGTTTATAGAAGATAAACCTCCCATTGTACCAAACCTCAAAAAAAAAATTGATAATTTAGCCCGGGTTGTTTTCAAATCCTAGATTCGTCCCTGACTGCAACGCTTTTGTCAACAAGTTCTAAGTCTTTATTTAGGATTCATTTGCTAATTAGCCCTTTCCTTTTCTAATTGGATTGCATTGTGTTTACATTTCTAGTGATTATTTTGGATTCTTCAATGCATGTGAAGTGTTGGCAATTAAAATGGATGGAATTGATTTAAAATGCAGGTGAAGTGTTGTGAATTAAGTAGCTTTTACATGGAATCTTCTCAAGGTTTCTTTTGCTTAGGGTAATCTTCTAGCAGTCATATCATATAAACTAGGTATCATGCTACATATTTTGCCGTTGTTAATTGATATCTAAACTAATGGCAGGCGATCAAAGAGGGTAGGAATTCTCATAGAAGTTGCCGGGATGACAAAGAGAAAGACGAGAGAACCTATGCCGCGATTACTTTTCTTATTTGATCTTCGGTCAATATGTATTACAGTTTTTGTCAACATTTCACAATCGTATGGTTATATGAAATTGTATGGTTACATGAAATTGTAGAGGTTTTTTTTTTGTGAAATGAAAAACATTTTTATTTACTGTGCAAATATTTAAATATTTAATTTTCATTTTTTAATAAATTAAATTTATTTATTAAATAATTATTAGCAGTAAAATAAGTTATTTATATAATATCAAAAAAAAAACAAGATACATAAAAAATTAAAATTTTCAAAAATCATTAAATTAAATTAAATATTATATTATCAACATATTTTGTCCCCGAATTGTCGCCGGATTTTCCCTCAAATATTTTTGTCCCCGAATTGTCGCCGGATTTTCCCCCAAAATATTTTTGTCCCCGAATTGTCGCCGGATTTTCCCCATATATTTTTGTCCCCGAATTGTCGCCGGATTTTCCCCACATATTTTGTCCCCGAATTGTCGCCGGATTTTCCCCACATATTTTGTCCCCGAATTGTCCCCAGATGTTCCCCGGAATTTATTTTGGCCGAAAATGCGCAGGATTTTAGCAAGAGTGTCGCCGGAATTTGTCCCCGGAATTTCTCCGAAACAATAATTCGGGGGACGTTTTGCCGGCGACAAAATTTTGGCCGGAATTTTGCCGAATTTTGTCCTTATTCCGGCGAAAATCCGGCGCATGTCAGGCCAAATTTGGTTGCCGGATTTTTTTCCAAAATTTGTAGTGACTATTTCCATGGAGGGAAAATCAAAGCCACCACTCTCTCCTTATCCGTCTTGGTTTCCATCTAGATGTTCAACTCCCTCAATATCTTGGTTGATCACATGATTGATCTGGTTAAGTTATCTAAGGTTTTTGGAGTCAGTACAACGGCTGGAAATACGGCCGATCACTACACCAGAATACATGCTACGGGACAAATTTTGAAATTTGTCGTTTTACTTTTGTCGCATATGACATTATATACGACTTCCGAATATAGGTTTGTAGCAATACATATGTTATGCGACAATTGTTTACGCCGCACCAAATTTTATGTCCCTTAATATGTTTCATGCGACGTTTATGTAAGCGACACATATTTAAAGTCCCATTAACATGCTCATGTGACTCTTTTTTAAGCGACTTTATTGTTATGTCCCATTAAAAGTTTCATGCGACGTAAATTTACGCGACCACCCTATGTATGTGTCGTAATATAGAAAAACTCATGTTGACATCAGCATCGGGCCTTTACCCACCCGTTTATGTGTGTAATTGAATACGCATTGAAGAGGGCGACCTACCATTTTATGCTTGGGTGACAATTTGCGCAAAATATGTTGCGTAAAAGGGAAACATTTAATACAGAACATAACAACTTAGTACTCCTCTCCAAATCGAATTTCACCAACTTTACACAGCAAAATAACTAGTTGAAGGCTACATCTGTCGGAGAAAAAGCTCCAGGTCCGAAATCTTTGTGTTTTCTGGTTATACCTTCATCATCCACACGTTTTGGAGGTAAATGTAGCCAATTTTAAGCAAGTTTGTGTGGGAAATCACCATTTTTATTCACTTTTTTCAGTCTTGTATATACTTAGATTGTTGAATGCTTGGGAAGTTGTTCATGTATGGAGAGTTATATATCAACTGGTGTTGTGTGTGTATGTTTGTAGTATTGCACATTTCTTTCATATTGTGTTCACTTGAGTTCTAATGAAATCGGGAAGACTATTAAATATTTTAGTAACACTTAAATGACAAACTTTGCTTTAGAATATCAAGTAAGATATTTTCATTTTAGGGGGAAAATATTTTTGAGCGGCCGAAATTTTGAAATTTCTGAAATACAAGATATATTTGTCCCTTTAACTAAGATATTGGGCCAAGAAATAAGGCCCATATACACAATCTACCGGGTAACCCTAAATCCCAAATTTATGTAAGTATTGAAATCTAACGCCGCCGACCATGAATCCTTCCTCACCTTCACCTTCACCCTCACTCTAAACTGTCTAAATCTCCTTCCTTACCTTCACCATCCTGGGGTTTAAGGTGGTTGGCGGAGATCCTCTCAACAATCATGAACCGTCTGATAGGCGGAGTGCTAGCTGCTTGGAACATCGGTACATGATTTAATTCTTCGCATTTTCACTGATTTTTTGACTCGTCGGACGATGGACGACTTCGATGTATTGACCCAGAGCATGGGAATCAAGCCACAGGGCAAGGCTGCTCCTATGTCTGCCTTGAAGCAATCTTCCAGACCCGCCTCTCATCAACCCCATTCCAAGATTCCATCTTTTTCCAATTCTGATGTTTTCGATGATGTGTTTGGTCCTGCTGGATTCGGAAAATCTTCCAACCGATCTGTAGCTAATAGCTTTAGCGGGAGTTTTTATGATACAGGCGACGTGTGTTCGGTGAAATGCCTGGGTTCAGGATATCCGGATCGCCTGATTCTGATGATGTTTTTGGGTCGTTTGGGGTGAATCAGACTGCCCCAGTTGATGATTTGTTTGGTGGTTTAGGTGCGACGACCGTTAAGGGATCCGCTGTTTTTAGAAATGGATCTGGGGGATCTGGTAAAGCTTCTCCAACTGGTTTTGATAATTTGATTCCTGGCTTTGGTGGTTCCACTGCCAAAAGCAATTGGTATGTCTTGCTTATACTAGCAGTTTGTTGTATTGTATATTTTGCAATTTCAATCTATTCTAGTGTTAGGCTTTGAATCAAAATTTCAACAACAAGTATGTCTTGCTTATACTAGCAGTTTGCTGAATTTGGAGATCTCTTCTTTTTCAAGGATTCTAAGATTTTGTCAAAGAAGGCATCTAGCATCCAGAGCTGAAGAATTATACCAACAGGTACAGCCAACTAAACCTTCCATAGTTACATGGGTGGTTTGATGTCTAGAAGTAATGATGGATGTGGGGAACCATGGGTGGTTTCTTCTTGGCTCCGTGATCATCTTTTGAGAAAGGAAGGACTCAAAACTATGGAAAAATGCTGCTAAGTCCTCACAGGAAGTTTTCAAACTGCGTCGGAGTTTTGGCAGCAACGGCGGTACTGAGCCCAAATATATCTCAAGCCGGTGTTTCTTTTGTTAAGCTACAAGGAGCAATGGTGCGAGGGATGATGCATGTTCAACAAATGCATTTGTAATGTTTCAATAAATTTTTGGGATTGAACCTGTTTGTATCCTCTTGATTTATCAAAAACTGATGGCATAACATTATTTCAAAATCTTGAGCCCGCTTGGGTTGTAGAACTTTTGACTTTATTTGAATAACAACCTTAGCTTTTGTTATTTTCCTGGAGGATTCTAGAGTTATCAATCGAATGTATCGCTTGTTAATTCGATCACATATCCTAGGTTTAGAGTTTTCTATTCCTATGAGATTTCGACTGCATCAATTTGTAATGTTTCATTCGCCGATTTCATGTTTTCTCTTATGGACATGGCGCGAAATTGCTGCCACCTTGGTAATCGATTCTCGCTATCAGGTTGTTTCCAGCCATACGAGCTTGAACTCTCATATTACAGCTCAGGGCTCGAATAAGTAGGATAGTGTTTAAGATCTTGTGTCCGTTCGTAGGACTTGTTTGACCAATTTTTTGACATGTTTTTTTTTCTGTTGTTCGAACTTGTTTGAACTATCTTTTTGTATGTTTTTATCAGGATCTACTTTTTTTACTGTTATGTGTTAAGGAAAAACATAAAAATTTAAATAATTTTAGTTCTGTGATTTTTTTACATATTAATATTATTTAAAAATAATATTATTATTTTTGTTGGTAAAAATAATATTAATTAAAAATTAATTTTTTTATATTAATTATTAGTGAATAAAAATAATTGTAATTAATTATGCTACCAGAAACAAAAGTAATTGTAAAATAAAGGGCGTCATAGATTCAAAACAGAAATGTCGCACAACATGTGAGACACAGTGGCGTCGGCAATGCGATAAAAGCGTTGTATGTGTGCTTAAGGGGTGGTGAACGAATTATAAGACGCATGTAGGATGCCTCTGCGATGCGTTTATTTTTTTTGGCGTACACGCGACGTGCGTGTGTCGCAAGCTACGTTGGTCCGACGATGGTTTGTGCGCCGATGATGCTTCCTGTCGTAGGGCCGACGATATACGCTAGTTTTTCGACGACTATGCGTCGATTTTATGTTGTGAAACAGATCGTCCCAAAATTCGTACTGAAATGAGCCGATTTACTAGGATGTTTTTACGATGAATTTGATTTTTCCTACTTTCGAAAAGAATATTGATAAGGAGCTTACACCCTCATTTAATATATTTAATTATTCAACATAATAAATTGGTAAAATTCGAACCATAGATTGATTTCACTAAACGGTTAAGATTGGATTAAAGTTCTTATAAAAACTAACAATTCTCATTTGATCATTTCCTATTGTCTATTTAATATCCAAATTAATTTTTAGTGTAATACAAAATTTTAAAATATTTAGCCAGGAGGACGATCAAAATAATTATATCGAAAATTTTAGACGTGCCAGCAGTTATAATATTCGTAGTGCACTGAAGATCAAGTATTGGAATCAAAGTTGCACAGAAAGAATTGTACAGAGAAGTGCATAGAAAGGTAGATAAGAATGCATATAAATATCCATGTGGATTAATCTAGAGTATTGAATTGCAACCGTAGTATCTCAATGACCATATGCCTTCATTTAAGATGAGTTCTTAGTATATATAGACTTAGAACGTAGATATCAAACTACTCTGGAAACAATAGGAGTCAGAGTCAAGTAAGGTTATTTTGCTATAAGTTTTGATACATACAATTCTCACTCAATTATGAAAGTTATAATATATTAACTCGAATTTTTTAGAGGTTTCTGTAAGTGTTAGTTTGAGTAGAGTCATTTATAAACGCATTCTTCGGGACAGAGGAGGCCTCTGCTCTAAGGCAATCACAAATGCCAACGCGCACTAATAACAAATTCAGTTTGGACTCATGGAATTGGTGCCGTATTATCACAGGCCGAACATCCAATTGCATTCTTCACCAAAACTTTATCATCAAAATTGCAACCATCTTTTACCTACAATCGGTAGCTCTATGCGGTAGTCTCAACGGTACAAAAAATGCAGGCTATATTTGCTCGGAACAAAATTTATTGTGCAAATTGATCACCAACCTCTGCGGTCTTTATGGCACAAAAAGTCTGGGAGATTAAATGAGTCTGCGAACGCCCTTTCTCGTTGTAAATAATAATAGAATTATTTGTGAACAATGACTTTTGAAAAATAGAATGACTTCTTATTGATAGTAGTTAGCGCTTAGCATCCCATTATATAGTGCACATGACAAATATGGAAACTGCTAAAGACAGAATATGGCAAGCTGCCTACAATTGAATATAACAAAGCTTACTAAAGATACCATAAACTAATATATCTCGAACATTCGTCTACACATGCCCAACTATACATTATATACACGCTGCATCACGTCCTGTTTTTGGGTATTCTTAATGCCCGTCATACAAATTACCAATTCCAAGTTGATGATGTTGGGGAGTAGTCTTCAAAACAGCAAGCAGTAGTGCAGGAAATTAGCAGAGAACTGAACGGCTTCTTTTCTTCTTCTTTCTTCTGATGTAGTGATTCTTTCAAGAATCTGTAATTGTCTGGATATCAAATTGATCGCGTAGTCGCTTTCCGAATTCGATATTTCCACCATGTATATTAGCCGTGGGTTGCATGAAATTCGAATGGGGATAATCAATTTTGACAAATTCTACTCTCGACTAAAGATGTAGAAATCAAAACTCAGGTTTGAGGTTTTGGAAACAGAGAGAGGTGTAGAATCAAAGGGATGATTCTCTGGGTGTATGAGCACTTTTTCTAATGAATTTCCTGGCAACCACGGCCTTCAATTTATAAGAGATCAATCGGGATGAAGAATGGATGCGACCTGAGCTGAAAGACTTGTCTGTGTCTATCCGCCGCGCGCCCACAACACACATTAGCGTGTCGCGCCCAGCGTAGACATTAACATAATGTCTACGCTGGACGCGCCCGGACTTAATGTTCATGGTGGGCGCGATCCGCACTGTTCCAGATATCGATATTCGATCAATCGATGTCTGAAAGCTCTCATTTCATTAGGGTATCCTACCCTAACATGTTGGAACATAATGACAGGTCCAAAAAACCCTAAAATTACCCACAATCCTCCCCCATTTTAGGTTTTCCTTTGTTTTTCCAAACACCTTTGTTTTTAAGTAAAATACGCATAAACAGAAATGTCGCAACGATTGAGACTTTGGCTTTTGAATGTATGACATGACTAGTACAAGGCCTGATATCGTAACTTGAGTATTCAAAAGTCATAGGTAGTTTGATCGTTGCGACATTTCTGTTTATGCGTATTTTACTTGTCTGTGACTACCTATGACTTTTGAATACTCAAGTTGGGACTTTGGCTTTCCCGTATTAGGATATAGGTGACTAGAGGAGTTAGTCATAAGGAGTACTTACCGGATGGCAATCAAGATAATTGAACTTCTTTAACACATTCTCAATGCAATGAGATTGTGTTAAAGCTATATCTCCTTCAACTCTCTTTATTCTTATTCCAAGAATAATTTTCCGCCTCCCCCATGTCCTTCATGGAAAACTTAGATGATAAGAATTCTTTTGTTTGATTTATGCACTCTAGGTTAGTGCCAAAAATCAACATATCATCTACATATAGTCAAATGATGACTCCATTTCCAGAGTTGTCAAACTTGCTAAATACGCATTTATCCGATTGATTTAAGATAAATCCATCGGATAGCACTACTTCATCAAATTTTTGATGCCACTGCATAGGTGCTTGTTTTAGTCCATATACTTACTTAACAAGCTTGCATGCCTTATGCTCTTGTCCCGGCATAATGAAACCTTCCGGTTGTTTCATGTAAATCTCTTCCTCCAAATTACCGTTGAGGAAAGTAGTCTTTACATCCATTTGATGTACTAGAAACTTATGAATAGATGCTAAAGCTATCAACAATCTAATTGTTGAAATCCTTGCAACTGGCGCATAAGTGTCAAAGTAGTCCATACCATATTTCTGTCTAAAGCCTTGGATTACCGACCTAGCTTTAAATTTATCAATGTTACCATCTACCTTCATCTTCTTTCGAAAGATCCACTTATTTCCCAAAGGTTTGTGCCCCGGTGGTAAATCTACCAAAACCCAAGTGTTATTTCCAATTATAGAGTCCATTTCATCATTTATGGCCTCTTTCCAAAATGATACAACTTGAGATTTCATAGCTTCATCAAATGTTTTGGGGTCATTTTCAATAACATGACAATACATGTATTGTGAGCTAACCTTATCCCTAGTTCCTTCCACTAGGTAGATATGAAAATCATTTGGAAATGATTTTTCTTTTCTTGCTCTTTTACTCCTAATTTCAGAAATTTGGGTGTCATTTGACTCTTGATTTGTACTAGGTACAAGATTCAAATCTTTAGGCATGCTAATTGATGAAAATCTCTTTTCATCAAATATGGCATCTCTCGATTCAATGACTGTATGAATCGATACATTCTTATTAGGTTCTATAACACAAAACATATAAGCCATGGAGTGATGAGCATATCCTATGAATATGCATTCAACTCCCTTTTCTCCTAAAGTCTTATGTTTAGGGATAGGTAGTCTCACTACCGCCCTACAACCCCAAACTCGAATATGATTCAAACTTGGTATCTTATTGTACCAAATTTCATACGGAGTAATGTTGCCCCTTTTGTTAGGAACCCTATTTAATAAATAGCAAGCCGTTAACATGGCTTCTCCCCAAAATCCATCATTTAGTCCCGAGTAGGAAAGCATGGCATTCACCATCTCTTTCAATGCTCTATTCTTACTCTCGGATACACCATTTTGTTGTGGTGTGTAAGGAGTCGTGGTTTCATGAATGATACCAACACTTTGGAAATAACTTGGATTAAAGTATTCCTCACCTCTATCGGTGCGCAACCTTTTATTTAAGGTTCCCTTTTGAAGTTCAACTTCGCTCTTATAAATTTTAAATTTGTCAAGAGCTTCATCTTTTGAATGCAACAAGTATACATAGCAAAATCTAGAACAATCATCTATGTATGTCACTACATATTTTTTGTTTCCTAGAGAAGGTGATGCATGAAAATCACATAAATCGCTATGTATTAAGTCAAGCAAATTACTTTCTCTTTTAACCTTATGAAAAGGTTGCCTAGTAATCTTAGTAAGCATGCAAGTTCTACATTTATCAATATTCGCATCAAATGAGGGAATTAAATCATGTTTGGACATTACATGCAATCTTTTGTAATGAACATGTCCTAAACGTGCATGCCAAAGTGTAGAGATATCATCATTCAAGTTTGCAGACTTAATAGAAACATAATGCTCACAATTCATATAAAGAGAAGAGACCACTTTATTAATACGAAGCTTGAACACTCCATTACACAAGTATCCTTTTCCGATAAATATACCACCTTTTGATAAAATATAGTTATCGGCTTCATACACTTGCCGATAACCTAATTTATTCAAAGTAGTACCCGATACAATATTTTTTTCTAATGTTTGGTACATATAGAACATTAGCAAGAACTATATTCTTTCCCGAAGAAAATTCTAATTCTACTTGGCCTATTCCTAGGATAGGGGCGGTCGACTCGTCTCCCATGTGAAGAACTCTTCCCTCACTTGTAGTGGCAAAAGACTTGAACATCTCTTTGTCTCTACAAACATATGTCGTAGCACCGGAGTCAACCCACCATGAAATCTCATCATCCTGCATAGCAAATATTTCAGAAAAATTAGAAACATAATCTACATTAGAATATGTATCTAACTTACTTTCTAAACTTGAAACTAAAATTTTCTGACCTTGAGATTTCTGCTCTTGGTTTTTAGCACCAAAAGCATTGCCTTGAGCCTTCTCGCTCTTCCCCTTTCCTAAGCGACAGTCTCACTTGAAATGCCCCGCTTTTTCGCAAGTCCAACACACATTTCCTTTCGAAGGATGCTTCTTGTTTGGCCCGTTGCTAGCATGACCATAAGGTCGTTTCTTGCTCCTATTCTTTCACCTTTAGAGAACTTGCCTCCATCACATTTACCTTAGGTAAATTAGGAACATCTTCTTTTGTGTCACTTTCTCGTGCACGAAGTTCCTCTTCGATCCACAGTTCTTTTGCAAGTTCCTCAAGAGACATCTCCTCTTTCTTATGCTTCAAAGTGCGTCAAAAGTCTTTCTACGCCGGTAGTAATTTGTCAATTATGCTTGACACCGAGATGGACTCATCCATCTTCAACTTGTGTTGGGTAAATTGCCCCAAGATACGTTGTATCTCATGGAATTGCTCCATAACCGGCCGAGAGTCCACCATCTTGTAATTATTGAAGTTGCTTACAAGAAATTGTACGCTTGAAGCGTCCTCGGCCATATACTTTGATTCAAGTATATCCCATAATTCCTTAGCAGATTCTACGTTTTGATAAACATCAGAGAGGGAATCGGACATACCATTGAGGATGTGACCGCTAGCGATGTAGTCATCGTTTTCCCACTTGCTTCGTTGCCGGAAAGCTGCCATGGGTCCATCATCTCCAACTTCAAGGCATGGTGTAGATAGTACATACACCACCTTGAGATTCGTCAGTAGGAAGTTCATCTTCTTTTGCCAACGCCAGAAATTGGTGCCTTCAAATTTATCTAGTTTTTGGAAGTTGTGAGCCATCTCTCGTATGCTCGCCATTGATCAGTAAATATCGAATTCGTTTGTTGGGGAGTAGTCTTCAAAACAGCAAGCAGTAGTGCAGGAAATTGGCAGAGAACTGAACATCTTCTTATCTTCTTCTTTCTTCTAATGTAGTGATTCTTTGAAGAATCTGTAATTGTCTGGATATAAAATTGATCGCATAGTCGCTTTCTGAATTCGATATTTTGACCTTGTATATTAGCCGAGGGTTGCACGAAATTCGAACGGGGATAATCAAATTTAACAATTTCTACTCTCGACTAAAGATGTAGAAATCAAAACTCAGGTTTGAGGTTTTGGAAACAGAGAGAGGTGTAGAATCAAAGGGATGATTCTCTGGGTGTATGAGAACTTTTTCTAATGAATTTCCCGACAACCACGACCTCCAATTTATAGGACATCAATCGGGATGAAGAATGGATGCGACCTGAGCTGAAAGACGCATCTATGTCTGTCCGTCGCGCCCCCACAACACACATTAGCGTGCCGCGCCCAACATAGACATTAACATAATGTCTACGCTGGATGCGCCCGGACTTAATGTCCATTGTGGGCGCGATCCGCACTGTTCCAGATATTGATATTCGCTCAATCGATGTCCGAAAGCTCTCATTTTATTAGGATATCCTACCCTAACATGTTGGAACATAATGACATATCCAAAAAAACCCTAAAATTACCAACAAATGATTAGATCCTTGTCAAACTAAAGCCATATCCGGCGACCGACACTCCAATAAGTTAGCCAAGAGATATTCGGCCCATTTCGCATCACTGAACGCATCGCTTACAAATGAGAGCTTTGCCAAAATTCATAATGTCATTTTACTTGGGAGATTTGGCTTCCATACCTGGTTGCTCAAATTATAATAATGTATTCAAGACTTCATAATAGGGGTCTCCATTTGGCCTAGTGGGCTCAAAGGCCTATTGGGGGCCTAGTGGCCTGCATGCCCAAAGCCCAGTCTAGCCTATATGTAGGCTAGCCTTAATATCAATGGGTCGGGTAAGGATTTTGTGTTTTAGGCCCATTATGGCCTTAAAGCCCGGCCTATCTATTGTGCAAGTCCGAAAGCCCAAAGCCCAAAGCCTAGCCCACAGAGCCTTAACCCTAATAATGCATATATGATATATGAAAACAAAACATATTGTCTACACTCTACATATTGTCTACACTCTACTGCGCCGCTTGTTTTCTCTACTCATCTACTGTCTCCTCCTTCTCTCTAAAAATTTCATCTACTAGACCGTTCAATTTGTTGCTTCATCTGATAGTTCCAATAAATCTTCAAGGTAATTATGCTTCATCTGATAGTTCCAATTTGTTGCTTGTCATCTGATAGTTGACAAGCATGGAACGTATATTATCTGAGCATGATGAAACACCAGTGATTAATAATGCTACTCCTAGTGCAGTTGTTGATGTATCACCAACTGTGAAATCCAAGCTAACTTTTGTTGTGTGGAACCATTTTAAAAAACTTGATGAAGAAATTATTGATGGTAAAAAGGTTCAGAGAGCTAAATGTAACATTTGTAATGTAACACTTATTTGTTCTGGAACTTCAGGAACTTCTCATTTGTCAAGACATGCTAAGACACATGCTAGTGCACACCCTAATGCTTCTGATATAAGATCTCAAATGTTGTTAGCTAAAGATAAAGCTGGCATGTTATTTACCTATGCATTTGATAATAAGAAAGCAAGACTTGAAATTGTTGAATATTTAATTAGAGCAGAGTTGCCATTCACCTTTGTTGATTCACATGATTTTGCAGGAATGATTCAAAGAGGATTTACGCCGCAGTTCAAAAAGTTTTCAGCTCAGACATGTAAGCGTGATGTAATGAAAATGTTCAGTTGTTCCAAAGCCGATCTTGTTTCTTACAAATGTATTTGGATTTGGACACTTTAGAAGTAGTTGAAAATGCCACTTTTAATATTCTTGGATGGTGGAAGGCAAATAGCAGCATTTATCTTATATTATCTGTTATGGCCAAGGATATTCTTAGTGTTCCAGCTTCTACAGTGGCATCGGAAGCTGCATTTTCTGCTGGTGGCAGGCCAAGGATATTCTTAGTGTTCCGGCTTCTACTATTGAGGCACTTGTTTGCTTGAAAGATTGGTCATTAGCAAAAGACAGGATGCAAGAAGCTGTTGCGGAAGAAGCTGTTGCTGAAGAAATGATGAATGCATTGGCAAGTAGGTCTGACTGGCTACAAGAACCAGATGAAGAATGTGATGCAGATGTTCCAGAAAGTGAAGAAGAGCATCCAAGCTGCTCTGCCTTGAACTAATTGTGTTCGATGCTTGGCTTTTTGAGTCTGATGCTGATGATGATAATTTCTCAGACAATGAAGAGCAGTAGCTGCTTCCAAGTTCTGATTAACTTTTGACATACGTGGTTTCTTATCAGGTCTTCCTTTTAATCTTTTTGGAATATAACCACTGTAAAGGTTACTATTTTGATAGACCTTCTGTTATATGGAAAATCGTTATGTTTGTTTTTATTATAACATAACTTACAAGTCCGGCCTGATTTTTATCGGGCGGCCTAGCCTAGCCCGCCGGCCTATTCAAAATATAGTCTATGGGCAATGATAAAGCTTTTGAACATTATTTGGGTTTAGCCCGGCCCAGCCCACTTCTGATTGACGTATGAGCTCAGGCTTATAAATATCCGGCCCAAGCCTAATTTTTTTGGGCTAGGCCAGCCCGGCCTGGCCTATTGGAGAGGCCTACTTCAGAATAGTTATTATATCACAACGGCGGTTAAGTTCCTTTGAACTAGCACTAGACCGTGGGAATGCAGTTACCGTATAATGTAATGATATAATTTCGTTCTCTGACCTCTAACTAATGTTGTTGTCCACAATGATATGATCTGCTGCCAGGAAGGATGTGTGCTAAGAAATTAAACCTGCTCTAAGATTATTTTTTGATGGCAATCCTGCTCCAAGATTAGTCAGTCTTTAATTGAATAAAATTGTAATAGATAATTAATAAATATTCTGGATGGTTAGAGCGTACGGGTAGTGACCACAACATCTGAGGAGTTTTTTTTAAAGCTTTGTTGTAATCAAATTTCATAATAAGCACTCCCAAGTTACAGATACTGAATCAGATCGTAAAGTGCCTCTTAAGGTAATCTGAACAGCCAACTGCTTGGTTATTTGAATTGCCACTGCTGAATTTTGATTGGACTCTGTTTTATTAGTTGATGATCTTCGCATCAATAACAAGTGGATCGGAAGAGGTTCCTGAGCCGTACAGTGACTTAAATTCACAGACATCTCCAACTTTGAGCTTGTTGGATGTGAAAAAATGCTGCCAGCCTTTTGCAATGTACACAGCATCTGGATGGCAGTGTTTGCCGGATGCAATATTCACTGGATACAACTCCCCTGAAGGATCCCTCAGTCTTACATGGCTTCCCTTTCTGAGCTTCGCAGGACCTGAAAAGGTCCTGGGGATGTTCTGAAAATCGAAACATGAGAGGGTGAAGATTCTGTTGTAATGGGTAATATAGATAAGTGTACGTGCAAACTCAGAATTGTAAGGTACCATATAAGGGTGTTTCCTATGTACATTGGATGGAAATATTTTCCTAGAGAAGCTCAGGCCTGATATGCTCTTAGACTCTTCATTTTCTATTTGTTTCTCATCCTGTTCACCAAACCTCTGACTGCATTTGGCCCTAAACGCAGCTTCCTTCTCACACGACGTGTGATCATAAATGCTCACTTTGAACACCATTTCCTCATCGTATCTAAAAAACAAGAAATCTCCAGTATCCACCACATTATCTTTCACAAAATCCTTCCACCCATCAGCAAACCACAAACCCTCCTCATTATGCTCAAATCTCACTTGCCAAGCCTCCCCGCTTGGACCAATAAGTTTTGCAGAACCTGCGTTAACCACGCCCAAATAATCCTTAAACAATCTCGGTATTTCCTGCAGTAAAATTGAAACTATGTAACCAATCAATCAGTCTACACATTTGAAACCACCTACCAAACTCAAAGAAAATAAAACTATCCATGATTCGGACTTATCTAGTCAGCAGCATCATCTTATCAAAAATCCCAATTTTCAGTATGATTTTCAAATAAAACCAATCTCAATTTTTTAAGCACACTAACCAGAACAACAACCAGCAAAACCTAACAACCTACAGTCTACTTATTTTTCTGCCAATAAATCTTGAAATAGCAGAAACGATTACCATTTGTTCCTCGCTAAACACAGGAATATACACTTTGAAAAACTCCGGCCGATCATCTGACATATTCGACACTTCCGATCACTGTAATCCCTGCAGTTAACTCCCCGATCTGAACTCTCCGATCATCCTATGAAGTAGGCATTCGATCGACTCAAAAAAAGACATCGAGAATTGAACTCCTCGGCGCGACTGTTCTCGGAACTGTAACGAGGGCGGATCAAATGCTAATGGTTCAACAGCGAAGCGACGTGACATTCATATCGGTAATAATTGGAGCTGAAGGTTGAGAATCTGCTTGAGGTGGAATCTCATTTTGGGCTGTTGGGCCGAATAAGAAGAAGTAGTCTAGTCGTGAGGCCCAATTAAAAGTGTACTGGCTCAATTAACTAATGTGCTTTCTCGTTCATGGGTGATCAATGGCTCAGTGGAGCAAACACGCTAGTGCACCTGCGTCGTGGCTGGTTCAATTCCTCATGACCTCAAAATGAAAAACGGGTACTAACTAACACTAATCAAAAAAAAAATATGTTTTGAAGGACAAAATGTTTTTCCTCAAATCGAGAATGTTAGGCACCTAAGCCTAATGGAAGAGTTTATCACAAAAGATTAGTCTGATGGGTAAGACAATCTCTTATGCTTAAGTACCACTTGGTGGTTATCCACCTAGCCAATGTAGAATTATAACATTCTCTCACCCAGGGATGGACCCAGGAATTGAAATTGGGGGTGACCAACAAAAATAGAAACGGTAACATTAAAAAAGAATTAAATTGTTTCGAATAATTATATTACATTAAAATGAAGGACGTCTTGTTTCCGTGTCTCGAAATTCAACTTTTAGTGAATCAAAAATTCAAATATTGCTTTGTCAATATTGAAAACCAAATAATTCGATAAGAAATCATCTTCCATCTTGTTGTGAAGTGCTCTTCACTAAAATAGTGTTCGATAGTAGATGAAAAATTGAAAGATTTTGAATAAGAGATATCATTTTGTACAACAAAACAATACATGTTTGATCATCTTGTAATTGACCCATACATAAACTTATCAGCACAAAACTTGAGTACAAATTTCCAGTTTGGGTGAATCGTTTGTACACTTACAAGATTAACCTGGTTTAACTGAAAATAACATATCTTAAAAATTATATGTCGGGTTATTTACTAAAAAATATTAAATTTAAACATTAAATTGATTTATAATATATATATATATATATATATAGAGGAGTGTTCAAATGAGGACACCCTCTTAGGGTGAGGACGTAGGGACAAATTTGGACCATTTGATCAAATAATCCAAAGGTGCATAATTGATCCAAAAAGTTAAAGTTGTTTGTCATTATGCACTTTTGTCTTTTACCTAAAAGACAAAAGTGCATAACTCCAAAAAAGTACTTTTTGACTCATTATGCACCTTTGGATCATTTGATCTAATGGTTTTAGATTTGTCCCCACGTCCTCACCATAAGAGGTGTCCTCAATTGAACGCCCCTATATATATATATATATATAGGGGGGCGTTCAATTGAGGACATGTCTTATGGTGAGGGTGTAGGGACTAATCTTGGCCATTGGATGAGGTTCATCCAATGATCCACAAGCTGCCACGTGTCACATGTGGTAGTGGGTTTTACTATTTGCTTTTTGGTAGTGGGATTTTACTATTTGCTTTATTGGATTTTGGGTACTTGGACACGTGGCGCACCCACAAAGCACGGGGGGGTTAGATGGATGATGATCTAATGGATGAGATTTGTCCCTACGTCCTTACCAAATTTGGGTGTCCTCATTTGAACACTCCTCTATATATATATATATATATATATATATAGGGGGGCGTTCAATTGAGGACATGTCTTATGGTGAGGGTGTAGGGACTAATCTTGGCCATTGGATGAGGTTCATCCAATGATCCACAAGCTGCCACGTGTCACATGTGGTAGTGGGTTTTACTATTTGCTTTTTGGTAGTGGGATTTTACTATTTGCTTTATTGGATTTTGGGTACTTGGACACGTGGCGCACCCACAAAGCACGGGGGGGTTAGATGGATGATGATCTAATGGATGAGATTTGTCCCTACGTCCTTACCCTAAGAGGGTGTCCTCATTTGAACACTCCTCTATATATATATATATATATATATAGGGGGGCGTTCAATTGAGGACATGTCTTATGGTGAGGGTGTAGGGACTAATCTTGGCCATTGGATGAGGTTCATCCAATGATCCACAAGCTGCCACGTGTCACATGTGGTAGTGGGTTTTACTATTTGCTTTTTGGTAGTGGGATTTTACTATTTGCTTTATTGGATTTTGGGTACTTGGACACGTGGCGCACCCACAAAGCACGGGGGGTTAGATGGATGATGATCTAATGGATGAGATTTGTCCCTACGTCCTTACCAAATTTGGGTGTCCTCATTTGAACACTCCTCTATATATATATATATATATATAGGGGGGCGTTCAATTGAGGACATGTCTTATGGTGAGGGTGTAGGGACTAATCTTGGCCATTGGATGAGGTTCATCCAATGATCCACAAGCTGCCACGTGTCACATGTGGTAGTGGATTTTACTGTTTGCTTTTTGGTAGTGGGTTTTACTATTTGCTTTATTGGATTTTGGGAACTTGGACACGTGGCGCGCCCACAAAGCACGGGGGGGTTAGATGGATGATGATCTAATGGATGAGATTTGTCCCTACGTCCTTACCAAATTTGGGTGTCCTCATTTGAACACTCCTCTATATAGATATATATTAAATTATTTTAACATATAAAAGAATTTTGAAAAAGCTTGGGGGTGACAAGTGTCACCCCAAGCCCTTAATAGTTCCGTCCCTGCCCCACCATTTGGAAACCGACGTCCTCGTTGGCCTACTCTAGACGGCCCACTATGAACGGCTTTAACTATTGGGCATTCAGGTTGCCCTTTCTCAGGTTGCACCCTTCTAGGTCGCCCCTTCCAAGTGACGCCCACGATGGCCCACTCTGGACGAGTTTCACTCTGGCCTCGTTGGGCAATCAGGTAGCCCTTCTCTAGGTCGCCCCTTCGTGTTGGCTCTCAATGAAAGAACCAAATGTTAGGCATCTAAGCCCAAGAGAAGAGCTCACCACAAAAGACTAGTCTGATGGGTGAGAGAACCCCTTGTGCTTAAGTACCACTAGGTGGTTATCCACCTAGCCAATGTGAAATTGTAACATTAAATGATGCAAATCAAAAGTTAAGTTGAATAGAAATGAGATTGGGATGAGATTAAGAAGGGAATTGAGACAAGTTTTAGGTGAGAATTGAGATGGATGAGATTGAGATAGAGTTTTGGGATAGGTAGAAACGAGACTAGGAAGAAGATACTTTTAATTGATTCTTGCTTAAATGTTCTAGTGAACAACACATTTCTACTTATAGACTTGAAAACCCTATGACTCAACATAGCCCCACTACTCTAAATAACTAATATAAACTACTACCACTACTACATATAACCACTACATGACATCATGCTTGTTTGACTTGGTCCGTATCATTCCTCCCTCCTTTAATTCGACCTTGTCCTCAATGTCAATTACTTTTGGTGGTTGTGGCAATGAAAACCTGTAAATTTTTTTAATAAGACGCACAAAAATAACAAGACCACTCACATCTTTATTTAACATCCTAAAGTCTTCGTGTCTTCATTAATGATCTCATACATGCTGCTCGGGCTATCTGTATTTGCTAGCCTCATATTCAAACTAGAAATTTTATTCACCTCCTCTACTAGGAGATCATACTGAACCATGTCTTCCCAATTTCCATCCACGGAAACACATTGATGCCTTGACTCAATCTGATTGAGTTGCTTCTCTTCACCTTTGAGTTGTTTTTGCAAGTCCTGAATTGATTCCTTTATCTTCTGCAGTTGACTTATGAAGTCATTAGAAAAAGATTTCATGGCATCAAATAGAGGCTTCACGGCAGCCTAAATTTGGATATTGATAGAATTTAATTTCTCTACAGTTTCGGTTTGCATTGGTTGAGAAATTGTATTATATAGGCTGAACATCATTGATTCACTCTGAATGAAAGCACCAAATGATGCATACCAAAAGTTGAATTGAATAGAAATGAGATTGGAATGAGATTAAGAAGAGAATTGAGATGAGGTTTAGTTGAGAATTGAGATAGAGTTTGCGATAGGCAGAAACGAGACTGGGAAGAAGATACTTTTAATTGTTTCTTGTTTAAATGTTCTAGTGAACCACACATTTCTACTTATAGACTTGAAAACCGTACGACTCAACATAGCCCAACTTCTCTTAAATAACTAGTATAAACTACTACTACCACCACTCCATATAACCACTACATGACATCATGCTTGTTTGACTTGATCCGTATCAGAGATAAACTTGCGTCGGCTACTGAGGTTACCAGACACATAAAACAAAATAATAACAAATTATATTGATGAACTAGAAAGCTTTAAATCCAAAATTCATAATTTGGAAAGTTTCAATAATACAGATCTAAAACATGGAAATTAAACTGAGTTTCAGGTTACAACTGCCTTGGAAACCGCACTTGCACCTAGCCGAAATTCAGGTCCCCTAGCTTGCATCTTGCGTGTCACACCGTCTAATATATACCGCTAAATCTGCAAACAACCATGGACTTCCTTCCAGCCACTAAATCTGCAAACAACCATGGACTTCCTTCCAGTTCCAGCACCTTATCTAGCTTATCCTTGTCATCGAACCTAGCTATGGCCTTGTCACTCGCAATCTATTCGAATGTGACGCCACACCATCTTTAATGTCGACCCCAGTCCTATCATGTTAATGTTCCGTTCGGTAGATAGTTTTATGGCCACAGCCCAATCATATTTTTGTTTAGCCTTCTCCCAAATTTCCTTTGGGCCGACACAATTACCTATCCTGTGACTCTCTCAGTCAGCATATCAATATTTGCTAATCTTCGTCTGCGTATCGTGCGTCATGTTTGAATCGCTCCCGATATCTCGAATCCACTCAGTAGATCACTAACCAAGAAAGCTTGTGAACACGCCTTAAGAAGGGAATAAAATTATAAAAGTCCAGAGAAATCAAACAGGAAACACTCACCAGATAGCCTTGCGAGAGAGAGGAAATAGTCAGGAAATGACTTAGTAAGAAAGTAGGAAAAGAAAAAATGAGAGAGAAGCACTGAGGCAGTTCTAGGCCTCAACCTGCATAGATCTATACTTTTATGTTTAGATCGGTTAAAAATTGCCAGTTTATAGCACTACTACAGAATGGACCTTATGCAACGGTTCTGAGGTAGCTTATGCAACGGTTCCTCATCCGTTGCATAAGCTACCGTTGCATAAGGTCCATACCTTATGCCACGGTTCCATAAAACCGTCGCATAAGAGCAACACTTATGCAACGGTTTGTTGTTAGCACCGTTGCATAAGGTATGGACCTTATGCAACGGTTTCAACACAAAATCGTCGCATAAGATTAACCATTATACAACCGTTTTAGTGCTCAAACCGTTGCATAAGTGTTGCTCTTATGCGACGGTATTATGGAACCGTTGCATAAAATATGGAAAAAATTTGGCAGGTTTCAGCTGTTTTAGCTCAAAATCCCCCTGAAAATTGAATACAAATTCTAAACCAAATTTAGTACCCTGCTTTTACACATTTCCAAACATGGAAACACTTTCATTTCACTCAAAATACAATCATTCATACAAGTCCATCCATATATACATTGATTTATACAAACGTCACATATATAAATAATATTCACATGTAAACACTATGTTCGAATAAGTAGTTGTACAAGTAGGCGGCGATCTCATCTCGCACGTCTTGTACCTTCCCCAACTCATATGCTCGTGTCCCATTAGGAAAAACCTATAACAAATAAGAATACGATAAACATGAATATATAAAAAAAATAGAGTTAGAACAAACCTAACTAGAACAATATAAATTTAGAATAAACGTAGGTAGAACATGCTTTAAGAACAAACCTAATTAGAACATTTGTCACCATTCTAATAGAGTAAGACGAGACTAGTATGCTTACTTGGTCAAAGTTCTCCACATATGCACCGTTATTAGCACGAACAAATTCCATTATGTCCCGAATAAATCTCACAACATAATAACCGCATAAATTAGTATCATCGGGTTGTTTCGGACACTGCATTATAAGTAATCTCAGTTAACACTTTATTAATGAAAATTACAAGAATATATTAAAGGAATGCTTTGTCTATGAATACCGTCACTATCTTCCATTCGACTCGACGATCAATCCTCGGATTACATCCTTGATAGTATCGTTGCAACCCCCTAAAATAAATAACAATACGTAATTAGTGACTATCAATTCAAGTTACAAAATAATAGTAAGATGGAAACTTACGAGTCCACTAAAGCTTTCGCATCGCTGTGTATAACGGTCTGATATGGCGAGGAGTTAAACCAATGGACTACACCTTGGTTGGGGAAGATAACGCACAACATCCAATGAAACCTACATCAACAAACTAAATTCATATAACCCATATTTCAAAAAACAGGTAATATAGGACAAGTAATTTATGTACTTACTCTGCAGCATTTATATAAGGCATAAAGTAGCAATAATTGCGATCTTTGTCTGGCATATGAAGTCTTGATACAAACGCCTCCATCCTATCATTTATGTTATTGGAAGGGCTCACGTCCGTGTGATTGAAGAACCCGAATCGAACCTCTGAATCAATCATTTGATTGTATAAAGAACTACAAAATGAAAAACTTGTAAAGTTAGACCTTCAGCAACAAATGATGAACAACTAATGACAAGAATATTTACCATATGTATAAATCACAATGTGAGTTCGATAACGGTGCCAATGCATAAATATCACGGACGTCATCTGGGCCCACTATGGAGGTGTAGTCGTCACCGAACACTTCGTCAGCGATGCGTACTCTAACAACGTCTCTGCCCAAGTTAGAGTACATGTCGTGTAGAAATCGACAGTCGATGGAATAATTCTCTATTGCATCATTTGAAGCCGGTGGCAAGTGGTAGTATAGTTGCATGGTATATGCCTGAATTTCGAATGTTAGTAAATAATTCAAATAAAATCTCATAAATTAAATTATGGAAAGATGATTCAAATATTTGATTTTATTACCCTTATGTTGTATTCAATCAAGTGCTTCGGCCATGCAACCAAGTCTGATTTCGCCTCTGCATCTCGTGTTGTCTTTAATGTCTCTCCAAAGGGAATGGGCAGTCCAACATTCTGACCAAGAGAACTATCGACCTTCACCTTCACCATTTCTTCGGGCAGTGGAATAGAACGTAGCAAACGA
Source organism: Rhodiola chrysanthemifolia (assembly GCA_033675395.1). NCBI lineage: Eukaryota > Viridiplantae > Streptophyta > Magnoliopsida > Saxifragales > Crassulaceae > Rhodiola > Rhodiola chrysanthemifolia. Next base: position 13,358,394 of record CM066208.1, on the reverse strand, counting down.
CCTTTCATGACTCGACCGACTGCCACTAGTCGTCTCTCATTATCAAGTCCCTCTTCGATATATAATAGGCTTCGTAGCCCAATCTGTCAACGTAAATAAATCCATGGTTTACATTTGTAAGAAAAATATAAACCAAATAGTAAGAAAATAACGACTTTAAAAATCTCCAAGTACCTCAGGTATATTCTTCCAAGGGTCCTTCTCTGTGGGAGCACCGGTGAAGACGTATTCACTCTGTCGATCAGACGGCTGAACCATCCTAGCACTAGAACTGGGTGTCGCCCTCGAGGAGGTAGAGCTAGGTAATCCAATCCTCCATGGAATGTGTGATCCAAGTCCTCGGGTACGTCCAGGGTGCTCATCCGTACCAATAGCCTCCGTCAGTATGTCACGTCGGCCTTGAGAAGAAAATTCTCCTCGAGCGGCTTGTTCCACTAAATCATCCTATTATTTCAGAAAATTACCAATAGTTAGTGTATAATGTAAAAATACTTGGCTATTAAACACACATAAGGAACTTACAATCTTTGTAGCCACTCCTTGAGATGCCTCAGAGACGAACTCAGCATTTTTTTTCATTCGTCCCCTCTTCCACAAATCATGCCTCTCTATAGAGACATTAGAAGCTTGTTCCTCTTGAATTGCCCCCTGAGAAATTAACTCAGCTATTTTCTCTTTTGCCATTTCCTCTTCCAGTTTTCTATATCTTCCTCGACCCAAGACCTGCTTACACACATTCTTCTTGACCAGATCCTTGTTTGTGTCCCTTAATTTCTTTGCAGCTTCGGAGAGCCTCTGCTCCTTAAAAGCCTTCCAATGATTGGAGTCAATATACGGATACATCTTCAAAGCATCTTCATCTGTTCCGTCACCGTAGATGTAATCATGTGCGAGGCGTGACTTAAATTGTTTCCACATCTTGCACGCAGGGCTAAGCTCCTGATTTTTATGCTCCTCGACTCCATCAAAAATTGCCTGAAATAATAAAAAATAAGTTCTAATTAATACAAAAGTTAGTTACCATGTTTAAAACAAATACAATGTTAGAATTAAAGAAGCTCTTACAGTTGCCTCTCTCCACACGATGTCTTTAAAATGTTTAGGGACCTTCCTCCAATCAGTGTATATGATAGGAACACGACATCGAACCAATGTACCCAAGTAGCTCCTCCATTTGTCTGCAACCTTCCCTATTGGATTCCCTCTTCTATTCCATTCAATTGTGGCCTTGGTACCAGTCTCCTTGTGTCTCTTAATGAATTTGCTCATATATACAAGGCCTCTCTTCTTTGGAACTATCGGACCAGAAGTGTCATTAAGGTCATCCTCACTGCTGCTGCTGCTGTGTGAAATGGCCGTGATCCTGTAAACATGAAATTACACGTCAGATTAATTAATCAATAAACCTTATTTCTCAGAAATAAATAAATAAATAACTACACAAATTATAAATAAATAACATACACAAGTCATAAATAAATAACATACACAAGTCATAAATAAATAACATACACAAATTAAATTTCTTTATCAATCCATATTCCTTCTCCATGATCTTCTCGTAGTTGTATTTCATTATCAGCTTCGCTATCATCGTTCTCCACGGGAACTATCGTACAAACGGGCATGCAATCCTCAGCTAGATCTTCAGATGTATCACTGGTTAGTTGTTGTTTTCCGTGGAGGACAACATAATGGTTGTTATCAGAAGGGTCCTTGACGTAAAATACTTGTCTCGCTTGTTCGGCCATAATGAATGGCTCATCCTTGGACCCTTCTCTTCGAAAATCCACAAACGTCATTCCATATTCATCAGTACGAACCGCCGAATTGTTAACCCATTTACATTTAAAAACAGGCACTTGAAACTTTACGTAATCCAACTCCCATATTTCTTCGATGACTCCAAAATAATTAATAGGAGCATATATTGGATTCTGATCTCTGGCACTAGAAACAAGAGTGGTTTCAGCAACAAGTGCGACACCACTATTTTGCACAACGGTTTGGTCATCTTGAACTTTTGTGTGGAAACAAAATCCGTTAATGTCATAAGCATTCCACGTGTATACTGTTGGTGTAGGACCAGGCATGAGCCACCTTACCAAGTCATCAGACTCTTCTTCAGAGTTGGCCTGATTATTTAAATTCTCATTACATCTCAGCCAGTTACAAAATGACCGACTATGTTCTTTTTGCAACCACTGCTCGGATTTTCTTGAGAATGCACTCCTTAATATGTTTAGGTGCTGCTCTATGAAAGGCTTGATATCAGGCATATGTTGCAATACATAGAAATGAGCATTCGTCAACTCATCAAATGATGGGTTATAAAATTTCTGACCACTTATGCCCTTTCCATTAAATCGATCAAAATGACGTGGCCTGGGAATCCCAACTGCGGCTGTATTTCCCAAAAAATTAGTGCAAAACTCGACAGCCTCTTCAGTTATGTATCCTTCCACTATATACCCTTCGGGACGATGTCTATTTCTCACGTAGCTCTTTAGAATCTTCATGTACCTCTCAAAAGGGTACATCCATCTCATATGAACTGGTCCAAGAATGCGAAGCTCACGCACCAAATGAACAGTAAGATGCACCATTACATCAAAAAAGCTAGGTGGAAAAAACATCTCTAATTGGCATAGTGTAACAACAATCTGGTCTTGTAGTTTATCAAGCTCTGATGAATCAACAACCTTAGCAGACAAAGAGCTAAAAATGGCACAGAGTCTTTGTATAGCGGACCTCACTTTAGGAGACAATACACCTCTAATTGCAATAGGCAACAACTGCTGAATCAATACATGATAGTCATGAGATTTTAATCCATTCAACCGCAGATCCTTCATTGAAACCTAGCTGGCAATATTCGAAGAGTACCCATATGGAACTTTAACTCCTTTCAGACATCCACACAAAATTGTTTTCTCATTCTTAGAAAGAGTTGTGCATGACGGAGGCAAATATGTACGCTTTCCTTCAGTTTGAGGTGCTAATTTGGTACGAATGTTCATATCCAACATATCCAGTCTAGCTTTCAATCCATCCTTTGTTTTTCCGGGAATGTTTAATAAAGTACCAATAAGACTGTCACATATATTCTTTTCAACATGCATCACATCAATGCAGTGTCTGACGTCAAGTGTATGCCAATAAGGGAGATCAAAAAATATTGATCGCTTCTTCCATGGAGTACCTTCAATGCGTGTCCCAAATCGATTTGTAATATTCTGAATTTTTTGAAGTATTTCATCTCCAGAAGCCGGTCGAGGTTCTATTCCATGTTCGGTCTCACCATTAAATGCAGCTTTTTTCCGCCTGTAAGGATGATGCCTCGATAAAAATCGTCGATGTCCCATGTAAACCATTTTTCGACAATTCTTTAGATGGCGTGCATGTGTCTCTTCCCCGCAAATTGGACAAGCTTTGTACCCTTTAATACTGTACCCGGATAAGTTACCATAAGCTGGGATGTCATTGATGGTACACATTAGCATGGCACGCATATTAAAATATTCCTGCCTTGATGCGTCAAACGTCCGTACTCCTTCGTTCCATAAAAGCTTCAAATCTTCTATCAAAGGAGCTAAGTATACATCAATATCATTTCCGGGCTGTCGAGGACCCGATATCAACAGAGAAAGCATCATATACTTACGCTTCATGGTTAACCTGGGAGGAAGATTGTAGATAACCAATATCACAGGCCATGTACTATGCTGAGTACTGAGGTTTCCATGTGGATTCACCCCATCAGTAGAAAGGCCAAGGCGTAAATTTCTACACTCCGCTCCAAATGTCGGGAATGTGTTATCTACTTTTGCCCATTGTAGTGAATCAGCAGGATGACGCATTTTCGTATCAATAACGCGTTTCTCAGCATGCCAACGCATATTATCAGAATCTTCCGAGCTAGCAAACAATCTCTGAAACCTGGGAATCGGTGGAAGATACCATAGTACTTTAGAAGGAGTGCCTTTGGAACCATTTTTGGGTTCTTTGTTTAACTTATAACGAGGAGACTTGCACACCGGACATTCAACCATATCTTTATAGGAATTCCGATACAATATACAATCATTAGGATAAGCATGTATCTTCTCGTAATCAATACCCATTGGACACATAACTTTTATAGCCTCGTAACAACGGTTAGGTAGGGTGTTATCCTCTGGAAGCATCTCTTTCACCAGAGTTAACAATTCAGTGAAACTTACATCACTCCATCCATTTTTTGCTTTCAAGTTGAATATCTTCAAAGTTGCAGATAGCCTTGTGTATTTGGAGCACCCTTCGTACAATGGTAATTCTGAATCATTCCTCAATGACTCCAAAACTTGAGGTCTATCAACAAAATCGTCGGCAACATTGTTGACCATGTCAATTATATTGTCATCCTCCCAATCATCATTATCCACCGGTAAACTTTCTACGGGCTGAGGTTGAACATTTTGTGGTTCAACCTCGCCATGCATATACCAAAACTTGTACTGTGGGTCAATTCCCTTTAAGAAAAGGTGTTTCCGCAATTTCTTGGGTTTGACCTTTTTGTTATTCCAGCAACCCATACATGGACAATAAACACGTTCAATGTTGTTTGTGGACGCATACGAAGATGCAAACACACAAAAATCCATAATACCTTGCTCGTACTGAACACTTAACCTATTACCGGACACCCAGTCTCGATTCATTATAACTACATAAAGCATCATATACGCATAGTTAGAAAGAGATCATGTTATTGTTGATATACTTATTAGTAGAAATAGACCATATAAATCCACTCCATGAAGCACACTCCAACAATTAAAAAAGTTATAAATGAGTTTCATAGTGTATTTTACAATTAAAATAGAAGCTTTCCTAAGAAAATAAAATACTGGGTGTGCAACACGTACAGACTAGATCTATAAACAACGAAAACAACTTAGAAAACAAGGAAATAAAGTCTAATCTCCATGTTAATAGGAAAATATGTAAGAATGATAACCATCGAATACCTTAAAATTGGAAGAAGCGGCAAAGAAAAAGATTTGGTAGTTGTATTTCCTAATGTTGGAGAAGTGAAGCTTCCTCTTGCTAATCGGCTAACAAGTACTACAAGTAGTGAACGAATATCGGTAAGATGCCAAATAAACCAACTAGTGCTTATTTTCGCCTCTAAAATCCATAAAACAAACAATCACGAGAATGAAAACCGGAGAGCTTTTTACCTGCAAAAAGGCAGTGCAATACCTACTGTCCAGAAAATCGGAGAGCTTTTTACCGGTATCATGCAGTGCAATACCTACTGTCCAGAAAAATAGAAAAAAATTCAATCGTTCCATAACCTAATCCAATCAATCCATCATTGAATCTATAAATGACAGAATTGACAGGAGCTACATCGGTTCAGTGGGAACTAACCGATTTAGTAATGGGCGAGGAGCGGAGGCGGTGTGAGACGAGGACTGGATGCGGAGCAGGGCGACTGGATGCGGAGCAGGGTCGAACGGGCTGAGAGCGACGGACTGGATGCAGACGACTGGCGCGGAAGGTCGCACGGACTGGGTGAGGAGCGGAGGCGGACAGAATTCAACTGCAGACGACTGGCGCGGAGGGTCGCACGGAATGGGTGAGGAGCGGAGGCGGACAGAATTTGACTGGCGAGCGGAGGAGGGTGACAAATTCGTTCGAGCGGGATTGGAAAGAACACCGAAGACTTGTGCATTTTTCAATTTTAGGTTTGAGTTTATGCAACGGTTCTTAAACAACCGTTGCATATAGTTTACAATTATGCAACGGTTCTTCAAAAACGGTTGCATAAACTATATCGTATGCAACAGTTCTTCAAAACCGTTGCATATATTGTACCATTATGCAACGGTTCTTCAAAACCCGTTGCATAAACTATATCTTATGCAACGGTTTGTTATAAAACCGTTGCTTAAGCAACAACCGTTGCGTAATCCAAAATTTGAACCGTTGCATAAGGTCCCTTCTGTAGTAGTGTAGTCTGATGAAACACAAAGCAGTCTATCACATTTTCATTTTACAAGTTTTTATTTTCTAGTTGAGTACCATGAACAACTGAACTTCAGAGTTATTTGAGTAATCCATTATTTTTATTTACAGCTTGAAGCTTCGACTTAATTAATTCTCAGTGAAGGAAGCCAAACTTGTCACTCATTGCACAACTTCTTCATGGTCTTTGTGATCAGGTTTAGTAATCAAAATTCTTCTCCGGTAATAGATATGCCTGTTAGTTTTGGGTTCATTTATTGTAATGTTCATTGGAACAGTTAGATTTCTTGATAACCATGTGTATGTTAAAAAATACTGCCAAGTTTATACTTGAGTCAGTGAGTTATAATTTGTTCAAACTGTAGCTTGTTTATTTGTTTGTTCAAACTGTAGCTTGTTTATTTGTTTGTAAAATGTTGTTTACTAATTGGGATGAATTATTCAATTTATTCTGATACTTTATGTGTCTGTCAGTCTTCATAAAAAATGTATTAAAGCCAAATATCAAAATACTTCAAATTTTTTGCAGATACATAAGTGACATGAAAGCTAGAAGTCGATGCTCAATTTTTGAAGTATATTAAACTACCTACACTAGGATTGTCAATATTGTCGAAGTAAGTTTTCCTTTTTTATTATAATACAAATTATGTTCTGTTATTAGTTATTTAAATGTCACTGCCATCGAAAATACTATGTCACTGCCATTGAATATAACATTGTTTTCTTATTTGAATAATAATCATTAAAATGATTATGTTCCTTCAATTCACTCATTATATTTTGAAAATAATGTACAACACATTACTACTGATTGCTGTTTGAAAATTGACAATTAAGGGCAATTTCAAAATATTTTGATCGTCATATAAGTATATAACGCTTAATTGATGGAATATCACTTTGTCAATTAACAAAGTTAACTAAACGAATGTGTTGAAAAAACCTTATTGCATTTAATTGTGAAATTTAGGATTAAAATATTTTAAAATTGCCCTTAATTGTCAATTTTCATAGTTCGGACCGTAATTTGTCAATGGGTGGTAGTTCATACCCCCTCTTTGTCATTTTCCCTATTTTGTATTGTGGTAGTATTTTAATGGCATTTAATTTTTTCATCATCTGTTAATATTGTAGGGACTTAGTTGCTGAGTTAAAGGAGATTTGGTGTTCGATTTTCAAACAACAATTAGTAGTAATGTGTTGTGCATTCTAAACTGCTAACTTGCTGGGAAGTAAGCCTGTTCCTACTCATTACTCGTGCATTGTTGCCAAGTTTGCTAAACCTGCGAATACAATTGTGTGATGATATGTTGTTTGTTGCTTGCTGTTATGTGAAAAAATCTATGTCACTTTGGTTTTTTGATTGCCAGTCTATATGCTTTAGACTCTTATTATCACTGGTAGTACGTTGCATCTGCTTGGTAATAACTGCAGTCTTTACATACTAGATTTAGGTAGTCATGGAGCCAGTGTCATCTGGCAATGATGGAAAACCTGAGCCTATAGTTAATACAACCTCATCTATGCCTAGCAGCAGTAATGCGCAGAAATCTAAAGGTAAGAAATCTGATGTTTGGAAGAATTTTGTTCAGTTGGAGGAGGTTGTAAATGGCTATAAGGTACAGAAACCAATGCAACTTATGTAAGACAAAGCTTGTTTACTGTGGTAATGCTGGTACCTCGCATCTGACTAGGCATTTTAAGTCGCATAAGAATGCTTTAGCAAAAGGATCTGATATTAGAAATCAAATGTTGCTTGCTAAAGAAGTGTGGAATGGTTGGCAATTTTCAATTTGATAATGAAAGAGCCAGAGCTGAGATAGTAGATTTCATTATACGGGCTGAACTGCCATTCACTTTTGTAGACACACATGATTTCACAGGTTTGAGTCAAAGGGTTTGGCACCTCAATTTAAGAAATTTTCTAGCTTTACTTGCAAAAGAGATGTGATGAAAAGATTTAATACTTGCAAGCTAGAATTAATTTCTTATTTTGATTCATATAAGGGCAAAGTTTGTTTTACTTCTGACATGTGGTCTTCTAGGCAGAAAATGGGGTACATGAGTTTGACTGCACACTGGATTGACAATGATTAGAATATGCAGAAAAGAATATTGTCATTTAAGATGGTTGAATATCCTCATACTGGTGAAAGTTTGGCTGCTCATGCGTATGAAGAGTTAATTGCTTGGCATTTGCATGATAAAGTGTTTACATTAACTCTTGACAATGCTTCTAGCAATGATGTTCTTGTTTCGCGACTTGCATGCCATCTTATGCTTTCAAATGCTACTAATCAGCTTTTCCATGTTAGATGCACATGCCATATATTGAATCTGATCGTTCAAGATGGATTGTCTGTTCTGTCACCTAGTATAGAGAAGATAACAACTATAGTCAGGTCAATGAACTCTTCAATTAAAAGACATGAGTTATGGGTAAGTTCATGTGCTGAGTTAGGCTTGAATAAGCGGAACATAGATAATGATGTGCCCCATAGGTGGAATAGCACGTATGAACTGCTTCATGTTGCTGTCAAATACAAAACTGTCGTGTATTGTCAAAAAGTTAATGAATCTAGGAATTGTTCCATAGATGTCCCTAGTGAGCATGATTGGGTTATTGCTTCACTGTGCATGAATTTTTTGAAAATCTTTTGCACCACAACTAAAGTTTGCAGTGGGGTTTATTCTCCAACTTCAAACAAAGTGATTAACAGTTTGGTTGATATTTATGCCACATATAAAACATACCATCCTCTTGATGCATTTAGACCCACATTGGTTGCCATGAAACTAAAGTTCAATAAATATTGGGCAGATTTTCCTATGATTTTTTGCTTGGCCACAGTTATGGATCCGCGATTTAAACTTTTGGCGATTGAGAGTTGGCTGAGTTTATATGATCTTAGCCATATTGATATTGAGATTAAGGTTGCATCTGTTAGGGCAGTTCTGCATCAATTGTATGACACGTACAAAAGGAATATGATTGCTGCTTGTATGCCTGCTGCTTGTACTAACATGCCTGCTGCTTCTGATGCTCTTGAACCTGAACTTGATGTCAATATTCCTGTGGTCCCTTCAGCCTCAATGGCTAAGTTGAAAAGGGCTAGAGTAAGCAATAGCGGTGCATCCACAGACTTGCAAATGTATCTTGATCTTGACACGTTGGATATCGATGAAAAGGGTAACTTTAATGTTTTGGAATGGTAAAAAGCTAACTCGAGCATGTACCCTGTGTTGTCTCTTTTGGCTAGAGATCTATTGAGTATACCCGCTTCTACAGTGGCCTCCAAGGCAGCATTCTCTGCAGGAGGTAGAGTTGTATCAGAAAAAAGGGCTTCACTTAGTCCAAACTATAGAGGCTCTAATTTGTTTAAAAGATTAGTCTTTAGCGAGAAGCCGGAAGCAAGATGCAGCATCTGAAGAGTATGCAGCTGAGGAACTAATGAATGCTAGGGCAAGCCAACCAGATTGGCTTTTTTATGGGGTTGAACTTCTTGAAACTGTTAGTGACAATTCTGCTGAAACTGGTGAAGAGAATCCAGTGACTGCGCTGTCCGAGACTTAGAGCTTGGTTGACGGTAAATTTGAAACTTACATTTGTTTTGATATGTTTGTTTGTTTGTTATTGCATTAAACAATGGTGTGAACTGAATCTTGAATGGCACAGTTTAAGAATGTTTCCTTGTATTGTATTTTAACATCTTTTTACCACTTTTAAATTCTTGAACTGTATGTTTGTAACTGTCTATAAATAATGGTGCTGAACTATTTGTCCGTTACTGCAGTTAAAGAAATTTGCTGGGGACTTCATATTGTCAGCGCTTGACTTTTTGGATTTTGTTTTAGAACCGGGCGACAGAAACTTGTTAACTTGTAATATGGTAGCTTTTTGAGGTTCTATATTTAGAACCTGAAAACTTGTAGCTTAGCTTTTTGTGGTTCTACTTTTAGAACCAGGTAAATTTTATGTAATAGCTACTGAGATGTAATAAGTCAAACCAGATGTACCGATTGTAGAAGTAGTGAGCTCCTGATTCTGTTAATGATGGTAAGGGCTACTATAGTCCTGCGAACCTTGCAGCTGCTGATTGATTGCCTCGCCTCAACCCTCGCATTGCACTGCCTGACGACCTTCTTGCTGCCTACATTGTTTTGATGTCTTCTTGGTTGCTTTTGACATTGCTGATAAATAGCTGTTGTAAACTTTGTAGTTTGTGGTTGTTGGTAGTGTAGGCTTGCAGGTGTGAGTTAGGATGAGGTTTGATGGTGTTCTAAATGAGTTTTTGATGTAAGGTCCTTCCTGAAACGCATCAGAAGAAAAAAATATGTTTTTATAATTAGTTTTTTTTAGTGTGTTGGCTTTCGAAGCCCGAGTTGGCCCCAAAAATACCCGAACTGCATTTGGCCTTGAGGCTTCTATTTTTTTTTGTAAACCCGACCCGATGAATAGTAAAGGGTCACTGTATTTTAACTTATATCCGGCCCGAACCCGAGTATAGTAGGGTCACTATGTCTAGTTCTTTCCTTTATCAAAAACAAAATCAACTTATTGAATTACTATATATGAGTGTTACATATAAAAGAGCGCTAAAATGAGAATTCTTCTTTTTTCGAAAATTTGAGAATCCAAATTTCACCTTTAAAAATGTATCATCAAGTCATTTTTGTGGTGACACGTGTCCCATGTACATATTCCAAGATGCATTTATCGCAACGTCAAAACCACCAATTTTGACTTTACTTTTTGTCCATGTATCACGTGCATATTTAAAGATGCATCATAATATAATGATGAGATTTGGGTTCTCAAATTCTCGAATTTGTAGGGATTATCAACCGAGCGCTCCTCGTTATATATATATATAGGGGAGCACTCAGTTGAGGCAAGGTTGTTAAAGTGAGGCACATTGTGTGCCACTCATTTTGATGATGTGGAAGGAAATAGTGCAGGTATAGTACCGAAATAGTGTTTGCTTTTTGCTTTTGATGGATTTTTTGTAGTGGGACACGTGGCGCGCCAACAAAGCACGGGGGGTTAGATATGTCGCTCAGATCGTGCATCACTGCCTCATTTTTAAGAGGGCTGCCTCATTTGAACGCTCCTCTATATACACGTGGCGCGCCCACAAAGCACGGGGGGGTTTAGATGAGGCACGATCTGGGCCACTTATTTAGATGATGTGGCAGGGAATAGTATCGAAATAGTGTTTTACTTTTTACTTTTTGAATAGTGCAGGATTTTGGTAGTGGGACACGTGGCACACCCTCAAAGCACGGGGGGTTTAGATGTGTGGCTCAGATCGTGCCTCACTGCCTCATTCTTAGAAGGGGTGCCTCATTTGAACGCTCCTCTATATATATATATATATAGAGAGAGGAGCGTTCAAATGAGGCACCCCTTCTTAAAGTGAGGCAGTGAAGCATGATTTGAGCCAACCACGTGTCCCACTCAAACCCCCTCGTGCTTTGTGGGCGCGCCACGTGTCCCACTACCAAAAATCTATCAAAAAGCAAACAGTAAACAACTATTCCCTGCCACATCATCTAAATGAGTGGCTCACAACGTGCCTCATTTTTACAACCCTGCCTCAACCGAACGCCCCCTATATATATATAGCTTAGTATGATAGGGGACTGTTTTAATACAAAATCTATCTTCGTTTAGAGAACCTGTGAATCTCATCTATATCGTTGAATGTGCATCATCATGACGTTGCACTTTGTAGTGCCGACACATGTCTAACTAGTGAAGTTAAACTTGTTCACTTTAATATTTGATTAAATGAAAGTTCAGATATGTAAGTGTGACACATATCAACATAATAACAGTTTGACCATACACTTTTTAAAGTGCATATGAGCAAGGTTGTCAGAATCGAGTTTTTACTTTGATTTGTTTTGCATAGGTGGAATCGAAACGTAAAATCGCCGAGTTTACCTTATATTAAATGAACATTAATATTATATAATATATATTAAATATATTTTTTGAACACTATAAAAATATAAATGAATCAAATTTCAACTTTATAATTTAATTAAACACGATTAAACATGTCAAAGATTCTTAAGAATCAAATTTTAAAAAAAAGGTTTTGACTTTTATATAATTTTACCAATTTTTACCCGATTTTACCGAGTTTATACGATTTTTCCCGATTTTATAGGAGGTAAAATCGTGCTGATGTCCGATTTTACATGCGATTTAACTCGAATTATGTAGGTAAAAACGTAAAATCGTACGAGTTTACGAGTTAACTCGTGATTTTAACAACCTTGCATATGAGATTCTCGGATTCTCGATATGAAAATTAGTAGTCATTTGCGCGCTCACTTTATATAACAGAGTTGAGATCCTACGAGAAGACTAAGTTACATGAGAAATGAGAAACAATCTCAACCTTCCATCACATAACATCCATGGCTGAGATTTAAGAAGATTAAATTCAAAATTCGTAATTATCTTATTATTAATACGTAATTAAGGGTAAATTAGGCATAGAAAAGATCAAAATAAACTCACATCCCGTAAAAATCTCTACTCTTCACGGGAATTAAACAGAATCGAAAACCATTGACGATTTCAATGGATCGAAACTGCGATGAGTGATATCACTCTTTGTTCATCAGATTTGCTTTTGTATCTTCCTTCAATCTTCGTCTCGGTGGTGACAATTCTGATGATGGTAATGATGAGAAGAAGCGCCAGCATCACAAGCTTGTTTGTTTTCTAATAATTAGGGTGCCTTCAATAGTTATATTACATATTAGCACTCACTATAAATTTTTGGATTTTTTCCGTCCAAAAATTCCGCCTCAAAAACGTCACCAGTCACGGCGTCGGAAAATAATCCGTTCTCTTTCCAGCAAAATTCCGTCATCAAAATTTGTAATATATAAATTCAATTTAAAATTGACGGAATTAAGACCGACCAATGACGGAAAATAACTTGTTGACAGAATTACGACGGAATATAGATGGAAATTATTGTCGACGGAACATAGCTGGACTTTTGACGGAAAATAACGTTTGACGGAAAATTGTTGGAATACCGACGGAAAATAACGTTTCATATTTATATTTGTAAAATGCAATTACTATGAAAAATACCCCCAATTAATATTTAAATTTGTAAAAAAAAATATTCAATTTAAAATTGACGGAGAAACAACGAAATTTTGGCGAAATATAGATGTAAATTATTGTCGACGGAACATAGCTGAAATTTTGACGGAAAATAACTTGTTGACGGAAATTCGACGAAAAAATCTTTATTTATTTATTTTAATAATTTTAAAGTTAACTAACGGTATATTGACGGATTAATGACAGTATTTGAAAGCTGATTATGGTGTAATAATGACGGAATTTTGATGGAATAATGTTATTTATTTTGAGCGGGATTACGGATGTTTGGAAATTTTTTTTAATATTTTTAAAATCAACTAACGGTATATTGACGGATTAATGACGGTATTTTGAAAGCTAATTATGGTGGAATAATGACGGAATTTTTACGAAAAACTTTAAATAATTCTGTCGGAGTTAAAATATAGATAAGATAAAATTTAGAAGTGAACTTTAGACGGCGCTTGTTGTTAAACGCTGTATTAAGTTCACTTTAAACGGCGCTCTCTTATTTCCAAACGCTGTGAAAGTCTATTTTTATACTGCGCTTGTTTCTAAAGCGCTGTTTATTTTTAATGAAATTCATTATTTTAGGTTTTACACTTATGTTCAAGCGGTCGATCTCCTCCTCTCTCTCTTCGTTCGTTTTCTCCTCACAGCTTTTGCGCCGGGATTTGGGGATGTTCCCGGCGAAGGAATTGTGCAGCTGTCGAATCTAGAGTCTTCCGAAGGATCCGCGTGCGGCTGTCGAGTCCGGTAAGCTCCTCAAGGAAATAGTGTTGAAGTATTTCGAACTCAAAAAGTCTTCCATATTCAGGTGGCTGCTATCAATTTACGCGGGCAAGGGTCGTTGTTGAGCAAGGGTTGGAGCGTTTACGCCGGTGCTCTCAATTCGGTGATTTGCGCCTCTCAATCTCTTTGAATCCTCATTGGATTCCCGTCGTCTCGTTCCTCAGGTGAACCTAGACTAACTATTTAGAGTTTAAATTTGTCGAAGTACAATTTGACTGGAGTCCTGCGGGTGTTGATTTTGGATTTGAGTTGTGGGGGTGTTGATTTGGGGGTTATCGGCATAGGATTTAGGGTTTTTTTAATTCGAGATATCGACATGGTCTTCTTATTAGAAAATTAGGGAGGAGATAATGAGATGGTGATTGTTGGTTGATTGGGGTTATTTTTCCAATATAAGTGTCACCATTTAGGAAGAACACAATTACCTCCCCCGTGCAGAAGTTGCAGGTGTACTGAGAAAACTCAGACCTCCACAACTCATTCTGTTTGTGTAGTCTGATCTTGGGATTTCTTAGTTGTTTTGGTTTTTGAAATCAATCTGCTGGAGCTTGAATGTTTTTTATTAAGTTAAAGATGTCTTATACTCTATTTACCATTAACCAAGAACTAGAAGCATTGTTGTTTCATTCACATGTTGTAAATTTGGAACTAAATTTGTCTGCTGCATAAAATTTGTGCACAACTCATGTTGTTTGTCTGCTCGAACTAAATTTGTGCACAAACTCTTCACAATGAACTAAATTTGTCTGCTGCACAACTCATGTTGTTTCATTTCGAAAGTGATATACTCAATAAGGGGAATGGAGACCAAGATTCTCTCCTGAAGCCATTTGGTTGATTGTTTATGCTCAAGTCTATCTAAATAACCATTAGGAGGCGATGTCAAGAGATTGGCTGAGGTACACTAGAGAAGACTTCTAGCCAAAGATCATCATGGGAAACTAAAAGAAGCTCTTGATCTTATTGAGCTTCTGTGCTTGTTTTTTTGTGCTTTTTCAGATCTGCTTTTCTTGTGTACAATCTGTTGACAAACTCTGGCTGAGTATAATCAGCGGAAGGAAAATTTCTTCAAGTTGTGAAATTTCTGTGCTAATTTTATTTGTGTTGCTACAAATTATACTTAATCAAGTTTTTTAATGTATTTGATCTTGTGCTTATGCAGATGTCACTGAGCCATTGTTGATTGAAGTTGATCAGATTTATCACCTGCCCTAGCATGTCCTGCTTCCCCTATTTTCTACATATACAACCCTGTTAAGGTACTTGTTTGCGTCTCATCTGCTGGCTGATGTACTAAGATTCTTGCTATTGGCTTTCATCCGTATTGTTCAAAATGATTTTGTTCCATATCACCTGTTTCGAAATAACCGCTTGTGTATCCTGGCAGACGATCAAAACAAATGTGATAGGTACATTGATTATGTTGGGGCTTGCTAAGTGTGTCGGAGCAAGGTTGGTTAATAATGTCTATGCTTGGGACCTGTTGAACATTTTTATTTGCTTGTTATTCACTTAGTAGTGTAAGCTCCACGTTTTTTTCTGAAAGCCTATAAGCTCCACGTTGTATTCGACTTATATGTGTGTCATTGGATTCGTTACTCCATTGTTACAGCTTTCATTGGCTTTATTGGCTTTGCTTTCATTGGCTTTATTCACTTAGTTGCATTTTTCTTTATTCACTGTGTCCCATTAATCTACATTCTTAATGGCTTGCAATTTTATTTCATTGGCTTTATTCACTGTGGCCCTTTATCTACATTATTAATGTTGTATTTTGTTTTCTTTTTAGGATGTTTACGATTGGAAACCCTCCACCTCCCATTCAAAGTCCGAATGGAAACAATCGCGGTCCGCCTAGTCAGAGATCGAATGAAGAAAATCGGGGACGTCACCAAGGCCAGAGCGAAAACGAAGAAAACCGCAGACATTAGACATTTTAAGTTCATTTGACAATGATTTTGTATTTTATTATTATACTACTTCTGTAATTTATTATTAGTACATTTATTATTAAAAATAATATGTTTTAAAAATTTTATAAGTATTATTAAAATTAAAATTAATATTTTACAAACATTAATATCAAAAATGAAAATTTTAAAAAAAGAGAACATAATATTGGCGGAAACATTAATACGGAATTAAGACGGACCAATGACGGAATATATTATTGACGGAACATGGACGGAATGTAGACGGAAACTAAGATGACGGAATGTAGACGGAAGATAGACGGAAAATATTGAAAACGGAAATCTGTTTGAATATAGACGGAAAATATTATTGACGAAATTCAGAAGGTATTTTGACGGAGAATCTCGTCGGATACATGTGATGGACCATAATTGTATGAATCATAAACACAGTTAAACCCACCAAATTAGAGTGTTTGTCTATTTAACTTTTGCTTGTTAGTTCCGATATTTATCTACAGGGTATTTTGGAGTCTAGAGAGAATACAGGCTAAGGAGGAGTTTTAAAGCTGAAAATGAATTACGAGTCAGGACACGACCAGATTCCGACTGTACAACTTTCATGGAACCGACTTGGAATCATTCAAATGTGCTAGAACAGTCGGCGTTTGGACAAGAACGCAATGCAAAGGCACCAAGCCCGGTAAAAGCCAAACAAGGGCAATTTTAGCCGATTTGGGATTTCGACCATGTTCCAAGCAGAATTTGGCTTAGGTTCCTTCTTGAGATCATCTTAGAATGACATTTTCATTCAGAATACACTCTCCAAAATCCGAGAAGCTCCGGTCAAATTCCGGTCAAACCGATGGCTTTTGAGAAACAAATATCTTCCGATGGCTTTTGGAGTGGTGACTCACCCCGATGGCTTTTGCTCTCCTTATGCCATGTGTTGAGATCTCAAGCCACAAGCCTCTCCTCCCTTGACAAGTGTATGGCTCTCCTTGCCTCCCTTAGCCTATAAATAGACATCTTCTCTTCACTTGTAAATCATCCACAATCCACAAATCCATCCTCATTCCAAACACAAATTACTTATCTCTCTAAGTTGAGAGCACAATCCTTGTAATACTTTTGTTTGAAATCTATAATACCCCTGTTTGTTCTTGAGTATTCTAGTAGTCTTTGAGAATACTCCTGTTGGTTCTTGAGTATTCTCCTTTACTTACTGTCTTTCAAAAACCCTCGAGTACTTAGCTATGGTATCCACCTCTATGGATATTCGTAGCTAAACTCTTCATTCGGTTGAAGGGGTGTACTTGTATCATAAAATGTTTTAGGCTATACTCTTAGTGCCTCTTCTTTGTGTTCAAAACTTGTTCTATGTGCCATATATTAGGTCAGAACTTCCAAGGTTGAGTGGATGCTTGAAATGGCAAAACTCTTCCGTGGGGGTTCGTGAACATACTCGGGTAAGTGGATGCTTGAAATGGCAAAGCCTATCTGAGGAGTTCGACCTCTCTAAAACACCATTTGGTTTGATCGGAAATGATTGATCAAATGGATGCACATAGGCTAGTATACCTTGAAATGGGGTGCTAGTCTAAATAGAACAAGTGCTCTACGACCTTGAAATGGGCTAGACAGTGTGGCAAATCGAGCGCTTGAAATGGCCTTGATACACGTTTGAATACTTAGCAGGATCACTAAAGGTCAATGATAAACATGCTATGATACAAGGCCCCCGAAACCGAATGCTTTCCTTAGATTAAAACACTACCTGCACTTACTTCCTTAGTATAAACTGCCCTTTCAACTGCTGACGTTCCGCAAGACTTGCCGATCACGCAACAACCGCTGTAAGTCTTCTTTTTACTTTCAGTATTTACTTTTATATCATTTACTTTTCCGCACTAAAAACCAAAACCAACCAACCAATCACTTAGCTGTTAGTAGTAAAACCTCAATCAACCAAAAAACACGCTCCCCCGCTGTACGACCCCTCAAAAAACAACTTATCCCCCTAATTCCCTTGGGTTCGACCCCTACTTACCACTTGCTACCCAGTAGTGAAGTCGCGAGTAGCGGACTTATAAATTTATTTGTACATTTGCTCTGACGACAAGCATCTGTCAAATTGGCGTCGTTGCCGGGGAATTAGTTACCTAATCGGATAAGTTCTTTGAATCGATACTCGCTCCAAAACAACCATGTCTCGCGAAGGAAGCCACCATGACTATCAGGATGATGACGAGATAAACCTGTATGGTCGAAATAATGAGGCTCCACCTCCATTTATTGACGATCCGGAACAACTCATCAGAAACCAAAGAGCTCGTAATAGGGAGGCCGTTCGAAGAAACCAAGTACCACCCGAGGATCGAAATGCAGCTGGTCCAGTGCAACCCCCTATACGTCCCCCACACCCTCAACCTCGACAAATGCCTAGGCAAGAACCTGTCTTTGACAACTATTATGGGAATAACAACGACCGCGCACCTACGATGGGAGAGCTGAATGCCCCAGATTTCGAAACGCAACCATGGTGCATATACGAGGGCCCTGAACTGGAATACATTACCATCAACGCATCAGTGGCCCATAGCTTGCCCAAGTTCTCAGGAGCACATGGAGAATCTGCGACAACTCACCTCCAACGCTTACACGGCATTTGCCAGAATCTAAAACCCAATCGAGTGAGTATAGACGACTTCAAGTTGAAGGCGTTCTATTTTTCCCTCATTGACTCGGCAAACGACTGGTTCCTTTCATTGCCTTCAGGAAGCATCAGAACATGGGTTCAGATGCAAAGGAAATTCCTGGACAAATATTACCCGGCAGGAAGGGCAATGCAAGTAAGGAGGCAATTACAAGACATCAAGCAAGGGCCCAATGAAACCATGTACGACTACCTGGAAAAGTTCAACCACCTAGAAAGAAGCTGCTGTACTCTTGGACTGCCCGAGAAACTCATCATCGAATACCTCATTGATGGATTAAGACCCTTAGACAAAATGCTCCTGGATGCCTCAGCTGGAGGATCCATGATGAATCTATCATTGAGCGGCATAAGGAACCTCATCGCCAACGTTGCTGAAAATGCCCGATTTAGAGAAGAGACAACTCGGCAGGAAGAATTTTCCCGAACAAGGAATGTGGCACAAGATGAAACACCAATGAGCTCTATGCCAGAAGAGATAAAACAATTAAAGGAGATGATGATTCAGATCCTACGAAAACAACCAGTGCCGGTAAAACCTTGCGAGTTTTGTGGCTCTACAGACCACAAAACTGACGCATGCCCAACATTAATAGAAGAGAACCCGGCAGAAATAAATATGTTAGGAGGATACCAAGAAACACAACCAGCTGTCTCTCAACTAGCCCAGTCATTCTATCAACCTCTCCACCAACAGTACAACCAGGACGCCCCGTCAGCTGGACAGTACCAAGCAAGCTCGAGCAACCAACAAGAGGGACCAAACAAATCTCTTGAGGACATGTTAATGCAATTGTCAGGTACTGTGCAACAGTTGAATACTACTATGCATCAAAACCAAGCCGAAACAAAGGACTTAAAGAATCACATCTCTCAACTCGTTGCCTCAGTGTCCGCACTCACTAATGAGTCCAGCAGACTCCTTTCACAAACCATTCAAATCATGCAGAAAGATGTGAGTGCCTTGACTCTTAGGAGTGGAAACACGCTTGTCGGCAAACCTTTGGAGCAAGAGGAGGACAAAGACCCAAGGTTGCCCGGAGAAGAGCAAATGAGGCCCGAATTTCTCGAAACTCTAGAGGATAATGCGGCCGATAAAGACGACGACTTATTTGAGGAAGAGCGGGACGTAACCGAAGAAGAACCGGCCAAGACAGGCCCGGTCCTCACAGTCGGAGCACCCGAGCCACTTGAACCGGTCCTCATCACCAATCTGCCCGAGGAAATCATGCCGGTCCCGGACTTCACTGCCAAACCAGCCGAGACATGCCCGGACCTCACTGTCGAACTGACCGAGAAAATTACGGTAGGCCCGGTCCTCACTGAAGAGCTGCTCGAGAAAGACCTAGCCCTTGTGGTGGAAGTCCCCCAACTTGTCCCCTTGGTTTGTATGCGGATCACAGCCCCTGAAGATGAAGTGATCAATGATGAGGTGCAAGGGGAGTTGGAGGCAAAACATGAGCCAGAAGAGCCGAAGATGGAGCACTCACTCGTCATGAGCCAAGAAAAACCGGCTGAAAACTCACTCGTTCTAGGATGGCCAATCATCTCTGCCACAAAGAAGAGGCTTGGCATGGGAACAAGCTCAAGGTCGCTCGTGTTCAATGGCACAATACTAAACTTCCAGAATTGCAAAGGTGCCACCCATTCAAACATGAAGAAACGGCCAAGACATGGGCCAAGGGAATGGAAACCCGGAAGGAGAAGCAAGAGAGCTCGACTTGATGGACCAGCAGCTATGGTCAAGGAGTCCTCGCCTTCTCGGGGATATGTGAAAAAGAAGCCTCCGGATCAAGGGAGAGCAGAACTAAGCCCGCTGCCATATGTGTTCTTTGGGCAAATCAAAAGAGCTGCCGAGAAGAAGTTCGACCTCAAGCACCCATGGGATCCCTACTTATGATCCAGGAGTGAGGTACTGTCGAGCCAACGACGTTAAACAAAGGCACTGGTCGGGAGGTAACCCGACACCTATCTTACTTTCAGTACTTTTATTTTCTGTCATTTAGTTTTTTCTCCAATAAGTCGCTCTCACCCACTTGGTGCATAGAATGAAATGACTATTCAGGAATCGGTTATGGGTGCAACATCAAGCCAGTCAGGCCTATGCTAAGATTTCAAAGCCCCTGCCGAACTCCCTCGATTATCCAGCCTCGAGCCATGTCGTTCACTCGACACCCTAAAGGGAGTTCTGTTCTTCCCTTTTCCTTAATGTCATTTCCTTCTCGTATAATACCTGCTTGCATGGCTTTTGAACTAAGTCATTTCGTAAAGAATGCCTTCGTTCAAAAGTGTGGGGTGAGAATTACCTGTGTACATTAGTTAAATAACATGTTTTTCTTTTTTTTAATATTATCTTTTTGAAAATATGAACTTGAGAATGTGAAAAAGATAGATCATAATTCATGCATTTACCTTGTGAAAATTCAACTGTTTAAAAACTTAGAATGTAACTTCTCATTTGTCCCTTTGTGCTGAGATAAACTAGGGATGTGGAGTTGATAGAAACTGCCCTAGAGGGGCTTGGCAAGCACTCAAAGGACTGAATTTCGCTATATGGTTTTCGAAGTCAGTGGAGGCTGCACTTCGGGTTTCAGAGAAGATTGAAGTCATCTCCGCCATGCAGCGTTTATGCAAAAAAAAGGCGGGACGGGAATCAAACCGTCCTATCTCTAGTCCTAATAGCCGGGAAAATAAATGAGCGACCCTCATTTTGACTCGCGCAAAACGGCAAGGATGAGAGAGAGCGGGGAGGTATTTCCATATGCTTGCGGGCGATGATTGGACCTCCCAAAAAGGCTTGAGAAAATGGACTAGCAAGCCACAAAAAGGCAGGCCACAAAAAGGCAAAAGCTCAAAGAAGCAAAAGCTCAAAGAGCTAATCAAAGGCCAAAGGCCAAAATTGTGAAGGTTTTAACCGAACAAAAGTGAAGAACTCAAAGAGTCAAATCAAAGGCCAAAGGCCGATTCACTACAAAAAAAAAGCTGTCCCTCGCCAAAATGAAATCAAAAGGCTCAACTCAGTGAAACCCGAACCGAATCACGTGCTAGAGAAAGCTACAAGGAAACCATATAGTGCAAGACGGTCCCGAGAATGCAGTCCATGATCCTGAAAAGGGCTATCTCCCGAAACATCCGAATTAATTTGCATCTCGGCACGAAGGTACAAGTATCAAGTTTCTTCTATTTATTTACACGGTTTAATTTGTTAATAAGTAAGTAATGCATGAATTAGGATAAATCTAGTCCCACAGTCTAACTTTCATAATTTAAAAGCTTACTTAGATAGTGTGTGCCGCCCTTTAATAGCATTGTTCGGGACGAACAACTAAAAGTGTGGGGTGATCTGATGGACCATAATTGTATGAATCATAAACACAGTTAAACCCACCAAATTAGACTGTTTGTCTATTTAACTTTTGCTTGTTAGTTCCGATATTTATCTACATGGTATTTTGGAGTCTAGAGAGCATACAGGCTAAGGAGGAGTTTTAAAGCTGAAAATGAATTACGAGTCAGGACACGACCAGATTCCGACTGTACAACTTTCATGGAACCGACTTGGAATCATTCAAATATGCTAGAACAGTCGGCGTTTGGACAAGAACGCAATGCAAAGGCAACAAGCCCGGTAAAAGCCAAACAAGGGCAATTTCAGCCGATTTGGGATTTCGACCATGTTCCAAGCAGAATTTGGCTTAGGTTCCTTCTTGAGATCATCTTAGAATGACATTTTCATTCAGAATACACTCTCCAAAATCCGAGAAGCTCCGGTCAAATTCCGGTCAAACCGATGGCTTTTGAGAAACAAATATCTTCCGATGGCTTTTGGAGTGGTGACTCACCCCGATGCCTTTTGCTCTCCTTATGCCATGTGTTGAGATCTCAAGCCACAAGCCTCTCCTCCCTTGACAAGTGTATGGCTCTCCTTGCCTCCCTTAGCCTATAAATAGACATCTTCTCTTCCCTTGTAAATCATCCACAATCCACAAATCCATCCTCATTCCAAACACAAATCACTTATCTCTCTAAGTTGAGAGCACAATCCTTGTAATACTTTTGTTTGAAATCTATAATACACCTGTTGGTTCTTGAGTATTCTAGTAGTCTTTGAGAATACTCCTGTTGGTTCTTGAGTATTCTCCTTTACTTACTGTCTTTCAAAAACCCTCGAGTACTTAGCTATGGTATCCACCTCTATGGATATTCGTAGCTAAACTCTTCATTCGGTTGAAGGGGTGTACTTGTATCATAAAATGTTTTAGGCTATACTCTTAGTGCCTCTTCTTTGTGTTCAAAACTTGTTCTATGTGCCATATATTAGGTCAGAACTTCCAAGGTTGAGTGGATGCTTGAAATGGCAAAACTCTTCCGTGGGGGTTCGTGAACATACTCGGGTAAGTGGATGCTTGAAATGGCAAAGCTTATCTGAGGAGTTCGACCTCTCTAAAACACCATTTGGTTTGATCGGAAATGATTGATCAAATGGATGCACATAGGCTAGTATACCTTGACATGGGGTGCTAGTCTAAATAGAACAAGTGCTCTACGACCTTGAAATGGGCTAGACAGTGTGGCAAATCGAGCGCTTGAAATGGCCTTGATACACGTTTGAATACTTAGCAGGATCACTAAAGGTCAATGATAAACATGCTATGATACAAGGCCCCCGAAACCGAATGCTTTCCTTAGATTAAAACACTACCTGCACTTACTTCCTTAGTATAAACTGCCCTTTCAACTGCTGACGTTCCGCAAGACTTGCCGATCACGCAACAACCGCTGTAAGTCTTCTCTTTACTTTCAGTATTTACTTTTATGTCATTTACTTTTCCGCACTAAAAACCAAAACCAACCAACCAATCACTTAGCTGTTAGTAGTAAAACCTCAATCAACCAAAAAACACGCTCCCCCGCTGTATGACCCCTCAAAGAACAACTTATCCCCCTAATTCCCTTGGGTTCGACCCCTACTTACCACTTGCTACCCAGTAGTGAAGTCGCGAGTAGCGGACTTATAAATTTATTTGTACATTTGCTCTGACGACAAGCATCTGTCAACATGCCGGAATGATGACGAAATTTTATTTACCGGAAATGCGACGGAATGTCGACGAAATAATGACGGAAATAAACGACAGAATGTTGACGGAAACTTTTTACCGTCGGAAAAATTTCCGTCAACGTCATCGGTGATGGAAAAGTGACGGAAATTCGGATTTATTCGTCACTTTTCCGTCATTATTCCGTCATTTTCCTGACGTCGAATTTTTTTCATAAATTAGTAGTGACTGATGTTTTCCGTATTGAATAACAATGCTTGCTTGTTTTTCTAATAATTGGGGTGCTTTCCCAATAAAGTGCGTAACAATTACAAACAAAATTCGTAGGAGTCATTAGGATTAAAATGCGTAGTTCCTAAATCAGAATTCGTAGTTGTAATTGAGAGTGCTTTCCAACAAAAATGCGTAGCATTTACAAACAAAATTCGTAACAGTCGCTATGACTGCTATGCATTTTAAATAGAAAGCTACGCATTATAAATGTATACCTATCAGAAATTGCATATCTACGCATTTTAGTTAGAAAGCTATGCATTATATAAAAAGGCTATGTTACTGTATAATTTCGTATTTCGATTAACCGATTGAATGTGCGCAGGAGGAGAAAAAAACACAAAAACCGATCAAACTTGCGCATGAGGAGAAAAAAACGCAAAACTGATCGAATGTGCACAAAAAAATCGTGATCTTAACAAGAATATTTCTGCATAAATAACTGATTAACCCTTAAATATGAATTTAATGCATAAAAATAATTAGAAAATCAGGAAAAATCCGGGAAACTTGCGGATGAGGAGAAAAAAAATGCAAAACTGATCGAATGTGCTAAAAAAACAGGATCGTGATCTTAACAAGAATATCTCGTACTGCATAAATGACTGATTAACCCTCAAATACGAATTTAATGCATATAAATAATTGGAAAATCAGGAAAAATCCGGACCGTTCAATCTAAAATCCAATGATTATTGTTATTTCTCATTTCTCACCATAATTGTTATTTCTCATATGATCCTTACTCTTATATAACAAACCCAAATCAAATACCAAAATTAACAATAAGTGTCAACATTTAAATCGATTAATTTCATTTCCAAAATAACTAATAATAATATGGAAATCATTTCTTCTTCAAAAAAACCAAATGTATTAATATCCATGTTAGTAATGTCAGAGGAGCGTTCAAATGAGAACCCTTTATTTTTTCAAGAACTTGAGACCCCAATCTTCACCTTCCAAAATGCAAGTTGCATTTTCTAAGATGCATTTTGGTGGTACACGTGTCCCATGTGCATTTTCCAAGATGCATTTAATGCAAAGTCAAAACCACCTTTTTTGTCTTTGCCTTTGATTTTACTTTTTGGACATGTATCACATGCAGATTCAAAGATGCATCATCATCTAATGGTGAGATTTAAATTTTCAAGTTCTCGAATTTTAAAGGATTCTCAACCAAGCACTTCTCAATAATACTATTATCAAAAGTGTACAAGGCAGGACGATACAAGATACACACGACCTTATAGTGTGAATGATGAATGTAGGATCCACGGCATTCAAAAAATTCATTTATACAGATTTCTCCCAAAATCCCACTCCAAAAAGCCAAACAAATTTTATATAATAACCCCTAAGGTTACCCCTATTTATACAAAATGTCACACTTCTTCCCAGCAGTAGTGCAGCACCAACTATTTTCCTTTTTCACTTTCAAGCAGATCAGCTCGCTCGTTAATATACACAACAACAAATCGCATTTCATTTTCTGAATATTCTGAGTATCACTTTTTTTTTTCAATCCTCTATCTCTCTCGTATTCAACCATGGAGAATCTTAATCTCTCCCTAATCACCGCCATCGCAGTCATCGTCATCTGCACTTTCCGGCGATTCTCCCAGCGCAGGCGCGGCCTTCCTCCTGGCAACCTCGGCCTCCCATTCATCGGCGAGACGCTGCAGCTCATATCTGCCTACAGAAAAGAAAACCCAGAGCCATTCGTCGACGAACGGATTAAGAAATTTGGTAACATATTCACGACTCACGTGTTCGGCGAAGCGACGGTGTTCTCGGTTGACCCGGAGACGAACCGGTTCATTTTAATGAATGAAGGGAAGATGTTCGATTCCAGCTATCCTGGTTCAATTTCGAATCTGTTGGGAAAGGGTGCGTTGCTGTTGATGAAAGGGAATCTGCATAAGAAAATGCACTCGCTTGTAATGAGCTTTGGAAACTCTTCCATCATTCGTGACCATCTTTTGTTCGACATCGATCGGTTGGTTCGGCTCAATATGAAATCATGGTCCGACCGGATCTTGTTGATGGAGGAAGCCAAAAAGGTAACAAATCCGACAACACGCAAGACTGACACCACTTTTTACTTTGCTCTGTTTTTTGGGTGCACGTTAGCATCAGAAAAAAAAGAAGGCAGTAGCTCTTGCTCCTCCTCTCATCCAAAACATATCCCGCCCGCCATATGCTTTTACTTTCTTTTTTTTTTGTTGACTGTTTTTAGTCGCATCTTTTCATAGTGAAAATGCATAATGGAAGATTATTCTGAGACCCTTTTTGGTGTTGTGAAATGGGCTTTGTTCCTAATGGACGTGCAGATAACATTTGAGGTGACAATGTATCAGCTGCTGAGCTTAGATCCGTGTGAGTGGACTGAGAGTTTGAGGAAGGAATATGTTTTGGTCATAGATGGCTTTTTCACTATTCCTTCCTCCCTCTTCTCCCCCACCTATAGAAGGGCAATTAAGGTAATCTAATTGATCCTCCTCGGTATTTTATTATCTAGTCATGTGGGGAGCGCTCCTTTGAGGCAGGGTTGGTAGAATGAGGCAGTGAGGCACATTGTGAGCCACTCATTGTGCTGATGTGGCAGGAAATAGTGTGTTGCTGTTTGCTTTTTACTTTTTGATAGTGAGACACGTGACGCGCCCACAAAGCACGGGGGTTAGATATGTGGCTCAAATCGTGCCTCAGTGCCTCATTCTAATTTTGCTGTCTCATTTGAGCGCTCCTCCTTGTCATATACTATTAAATTATTCGTAAACATTTTAAAATTTATAATAAGGTAAATTATAGAAATAATATCTGGATTATCATCTGATTTCAAGTTAGATACTAGATTTTTCCAAATTTTGATATAGTAACTTTTGCATCAACTTGCATATATTTTGATTCTAACTTCGAGTTTTTAAGGATTTCTAAGATCGAAAACTTATGAATTCTATTAAATGATTAACTTAATTTGATCGAATTCATTTTTGTTATAGTTTGTGATATAATTAATAGGATGAAATATGAGCAAAAAGATGTAAAACTCACTAAATTGAAAATTAAAATAAAGTGATACCCGATTGAAATCAAGCAATAGTTGAGGCAGTATTTTTGTAATTTACCTTTTATAATACTCATTGAAAATGTAATTAATTAATGATTGTAATATGAAAATTCGGGTCTCTTTTGGGTTTAGATTGGAATTTATAGTTGGTAACTGAAATTTGAAATGCAGGCAAGAACCAAGGTGGCTGAGGCATTAGGTTGGATAGTGAGCCAGAGGCGAAAAGAGAACGTGGAAGGGGAGAAGAAGAATGATATGTTGGGAGCCCTACTATCAAGTGAAGTTGAATTATCAGACAATCAGATCGTGGATTTCTTGCTGTCTTTGCTAGTTGCAGGATATGAAACAACTTCAACCACCATGACTCTCGCTGTCAAGTTCTTGACCGAGACGCCTTCTGCCCTCGCCCAGCTCAAGGTATTTCATTTTTAATTTTAAACTATTGATAATAGTGCATATTCCGCAATATAGAACACATCATATATAGACTATGTTTTGTGCACATGCTTAATTAGCGTGGTCAACATATTCGATTATTATCCATCAATCATCAATGAACCTAGGAGGGCCACTGCATGACTCCTCATATGGCTCGAACTCCGTCTCTTTGGGAACGGTGATACTGATTTTTAGTGTGCTCTCCTTTTGAGAGATTCAGACCTTAATTTGCTTGGGCTGGCCATTTTTTTTCATTATACGGAGTAGTATTTTGGATCACATTAATCTGCGTTTCATTAAATTTGAGGGCTTCCATGTTCGGATCACATTGGCAAGTTATGCATGTTTTTCTTTTACATTTGTGTCTAATGTTTTCATGCTTTGATTTGATTGAGTTCAGGAGGAGCATGAGACGATTAGATCTAAGAAGAGTTGCTCTGATGACACTCTGGAATGGAGTGATTATAAGTCGATGCCATTCACACAATGTGTAAGTATATAGTTATTACTAATTATAGTACTAAAATTGGCCAACCAAGCTATAGCATCGATTAATTTTCGTAAATAAATTGTAACAGGTTATCAACGAGACTTTGCGAGTTGCAAATATAGTAGGCGGGATATTTAGGCATACTACAGAGGATATTAAAACAAAAGGTAGAATTTGCTAACTTGAAGAAGTTCCATCCTCTTTTGTGCACGGTAAATATGGGCGCTTATGAGACTTGATGAAACTCTCACGGCTCAGGGTATACTATCCCTAAGGGATCCAGAGTGTTTGCAGCATTTCGAGCAATTCATCTAGATGAAGACAATTTCAAAGATGCTCGGACTTTTAATCCTTGGAGATGGCAGGTATGACTTAGCAAACCCCATTTCAAGGAAGATCCTGCGTACACTGATCCATAGTTACGTTTAAGGCTAATAATTTCTTCTCTTTGAATTGGTAACAGAATAACTCTGAAGCAGCTATACCCGGGAACGTGTTCACCCCATTTGGAGGAGGACCTAGACTATGCCCAGGGTATGAGCTTGCTAGAGTATCAATCTCAGTTTTTCTTCACAGGATGGTCACAAATTTCAGGTACTTTCTAATACTCTCCATTCTCGTTTCAAAAATGGTTTCAGTTGGAGTCAGTATTTAACCGTCCGAAGCTTTTTCGTGTTTCCTGTCTATTGACAGTTGGACTCCTGCTGAGGATGACAAGTTAGTTTTCTTCCCAACAACTCGGACACAAAAACGGTATCCTATCACTCTGAAACGCAGAGAATGTTCAGAAGCCAGCTAGAGAGAGGGAGCAGAGAGTCGGACCATATTAGAGGCTGTAATTCATAGCTTGATTTCACAAATTCAAACAACCGATGTATTGAAAAGTCTCAGCACATAAAATAAAATGGTCTGCCGCTCTGATATACGGAGTATCGGCCATCGCAGAGCAACTGGTGGAGGTCTTCTGGTAGTTTCTATGGAGATGGAAACCACACAACAAAAGCTACACATGTTATTAAAAAAAAAAAACAGAACCTGTCTTTTGATAAACTAAATGTTTACATGTTTGAGTGTGTTTTTCTTAGTACACAACTCCTACAGTAAACAGCAGAGCCAAGTTTCCCATGCCCTATTTGTCAAGAAACTAACCTTCAAAGTGTTCTCCCAATCGTCCAGCATTTCAATTATAACGAATTTCTTTTGCGCGGCATCAAGTGAGATATTGAATCAAGGAAAGGATTGTGGTTCAATTGGTCGACATAAGGGCATATGCAGCAGCTGCATTTTTCCTCCAGCATGTAAACATTTACCTACATTTGTCTAGTGAATAATTGTGTGCACTTGTTTGTTAGTTTCAGTACTGTTAAGCAAAATACTCGATCAAACCAAAAATGCAGTTATAATACATTAGTAGAAGCTAATACTACTTTAGCGATGCATACTATTAACTCCTTGTACGACCCTAAACTTACTTAGGCTATAAATCCTTGACAAGGTGTTACTTTTAAGTATGTCGTTCTAAATGTATTAGTGAAAACTGAGCTTTTTTTAAGAATGTAAATTTGTATATAAATAAGTTTATATGTAGCATATAATTTCTTTTACAATTATAATCAAATTGTTATATTATGTGAAGTTCAGATATAAACCACGTTTTTATATAAACATTAAACCTCTTAGAAAGCTGGCACATGACACTTAATAAAACGCGTAGTTTTGGTCATAATGTAAGCTGCGACGAAATATATATATATATAAGAACGACTTTAAGGGATAGACCACTCAAAATACTTAAAATTATTACTTTTTGCTTCAATTAATCAAAAATTTTTATTCACTGAACATTTAGCCTTTATCACTGAACATTTCACGTTATCACTAAACATTTAACTCAAATCACTGAAAATTCAAAAATACGTGGACAATTTGAAAATTTTTATTGGACAATGTCTAGCGTAACATGGAACATTTAGCCAAAATACGTGGAAAATTTGAAAAATCTAAATGAGCAGTGATAAAGCGAAATGTTCAGTGATACCTAAATGTTCAGCGATAAGGCGAAATGTTTACTGTAAATTTTGATGAATTGAAGCGAAAAGTAACGATTCGGCCATATCACTAAACATTGAACAATCAAACTAGAAATTGGAAAAACCCATATTACCCTTGACACATGTCATGATTTTAAGTGATTTATAGTTTATATAAAAAGATAAGGTTTATATTTTACCCATTCTCATGTAGGGAAAATATCATATGAGAAGTAACAAATTTGGTGAGAAATGAGAAGTAATTAAAATTCGTACCTTAAAGAACAAAATTCGTAATGTAAATAAAACTTAAAGAATCAAAATTCATTGACTTAAAGAACAAAATTTCTAATGTAAATAAAACTTAAAGAATCAAAATTCATAGACATAAAAAACAAAATTCGTAATGTAAAAATAGTAAAACTTAAAGAACAAAATTCATAGACTTAAAGAACAAAATTCGTAACATCAGTAATTACATGGATACAAATTTACACTAATGCCCTTATGAATACAATATAAATATTAAGATTAAAAAAATCCGAAAATAAGGGTTGTTGGATCAAAAATTGAATGGTTGTGATTACTTCTCATTTCTCACCAAATTTGTTACTTCTCATGGGATCTCAACCCTCTCATGTATAGTTATATGTTGTTGTCCACTTTTATATTTAACTTATTTCTTACGTTACTTGCACATTTTAAATATTTCATATCTTTGTTCCACTAATCTTTGAGATTATCAAAATAGCAATAGCAGGAATGGTTAATATACTAGGTGAGGACTCGCAATGAATTACCGTATGGAAAGAATTAATTGATTTCATGCTCGATAGAATTGAGACCATGGACGGCCAAATACACTCAGAGCAAGATAAGCTAAACTTAAGAATGGATTGGTTCATCAGGTTGTTGGGAGAAGTTATAGATTTGAAATATTATGCGGAGAAGCGCTGAAGAAGTCAAGGGCAAGGCAAGGCGGTTGAAGAGAAACTTTAAAGAGAAAGATTAGCCAACAACGAAGGAAAAGCACTTTGGTGCTGGGATTCTCAATCGTGGGAATAATTCAATATCTCGATGCTAAAATCCTTCCACGAGCATTTAGAGACAACTGACTTATGAAAATAATTGTACCCCAAATAAGGAGACTTTATTGCTTTTTTGTTAAAAATAATTAAATTCCGGTATGATACGTAAGGAATGGACAATCCCCAAACTCATGCCATAAGATGCGTTCAGGGGTTTGAAGTGTCGACCTCTTAGTCATCGACAAAGACTATGACCTCTAGACCACAATTCTTTCAGCGACTTTATTGCATTCTAATCCCTTTTCGTCATGCCTTTATCATATTCCTAATCCCGAGATAGATACGAGAGGTAGCCGTTTGAACGAAGATACGCCAAAGCTCAGTAATGTTCTCCCTATCCCATAGTCAAATTTGAGTTTGGGATAGCTGCATGATTGCTAGTTAGGAAATTCCATATTAGTTATAATCATTCTCACGAATAGAGGAGTGTTCAAATGAGGACACCCAAATTTGGTAAGGACGTAGGGACAAATCTCATCCATTAGATCATCATCCATCTAACCCCCCCGTGCTTTGTGGGTGCGCCACGTGTCCAAGTACCCAAAATCCAATAAAGCAAATAGTAAAATCCCACTACCAAAAAGCAAATAGTAAAACCCACTACCACATGTGACACGTGGCAGCTTGTGGATCATTGGATGAACCTCATCCAATGGCCAAGATTAGTCCCTACACCCTCACCATAAGACATGTCCTCAATTGAACGCCCCCCCTCACGAATATATGCTCAAATGTTATAAGCATACAAGTTTTTCTTTACTCCATAAGTAAAACACAAATTTGCGCATGAGAACCTTGACATAGATTTGAAAACTCGAAAAATGCATAGCATGCACACTACAAATTTTGCAAAAATTTGCGTCAAAAATTTCCGTCGTATCACCGTGGACAGTGAAAATGACGAAAACGAAAACGTCATATTTCCCACTTAATTCCGTCACCAGAAACTTATCGTTATTATTCCGGCATAATACCGTCAATATCCATTCGTCAACATTCCGTCATATGTCCGTTGGCAAAAAATATTCAATGTTTCAGTCATTTGTCCGTCAGTGTTCCGTTACGGATTTAATTACCAATTATTATGACCGTTGCTAATTTCAGTCGAAAGTTGTAAACGGACAATTATAGACAGCGCTTAATTATAAAGCGCTGCTGTATTTATTAAATTACTTTTCTGTCTGTGTGAGGGAAATGCAATGGAAAAATAACGGAAATCCAGTTTCACATTTCCGGCAAATTTCCCTCAGTACTCCGTTACAAAGTTCCCGTTAATTATAGACCGTTGCTGAATGTCCGTCGCCATAACATGTTATTTCCGTCAACATGAGACGGAAAATGGACGGAATGTGAACGGAACATTTTATGCAACTTCAATGTTGCGCTATATATATATATATGAGAACTCTTGAAATCAATATACTTCATTCCAATCGTCAACATGTCTCCTTCATTTGACCTTGAGTTTCCCTGACAATCCACGTGGATTTGCTCGTAGAGATCACGTTACGCCTATTGGTAGACATGCGTAACAACTTACTATTGTTCTCTTCATATTGACTGTTTTGATAAACGCTGCCGTCATGTAATCCCTACTTTTGTAACAGTTTCTTCCCATTCGATGTCCATCGAAGGATTGCTCAAGAATGCATATCAAAATGTTGGGACGCAACGTGGGCATCATGGACCATGATCCCAGAAAGCGGCAAGGAAATTTGGTTCGAGGAGTTTCAGGTACAAAGCGATAACTCAGAAAATGTTTAATTTCACTTTCATTTGGATGACAAAAGTAAAATGATTTGCTTGTAGCGTATTGCTACCTGGGATGCACAATATGACAGTCGCATTCGGGGTAACTTTATGAGGAGATGCAAAATGATCTTCGATGATCATCGTACGATGCGAAGGATGAGAAGGAATTCACTTTTGTCGTTGTCAACCAACCGGTAGATTGCAGATTGTTTGACTGCTCACGATGTTATCAATCAATCAGTGACAACTTTGCATTCCATGAATTAAATAAATTATAGTGCTTTCAAAATGAATTTGTAACGCAAATTGACAATTAATAATGTTTTTTATTATTAAAGTATATGTGAAATCATTCGAGACGCAAATTGATAATACGTTACACTAAAATTCGTCGAAAAATATATGTTTCGCGATTACAGTTTTTCAGTGCGTTAGGACAGCGCTTATTACATTAAAGCGCTTTCCTACGTTGTAAATACGACAGCGCTTCACTAATTAACCGCTGTCGTATAGATTACTTCAGCAGCGCTTCACCCATTAAGCGCTGTAGTATGTGAAGTCACAACAACGCTTAATTATAAAGCGCTGTAGTATGTGAAGTCACAACAGCGCTTACTACAAAGGCGCTGCTGTGTTTATTAAATTACTTTTCTGTCTGTGTGAGGAAAATGCAATGGAAAAATAACGGAAATCCAGTTTCACATTTCCGGCAAATTTCCGTCAGTACTCCGTTAAAAAGTTCCCGTTAATTATAGACCGTTGCTGAATGTCCGTCACCATAACATGTTATTTCCGTCAACATGAGACGGAAAATGGACGGAATGTGAACGGAACATTTTATGCAACTTCAATGTTGCGCTATATATATATATATATATATGAGAACTCTTGAAATCATTCATCCGACCACATTCATTAATAACATACTTCATTCCAATCGTCAACATGTCTCCTTCATTTGACGGCCTTGTGCGTTCCCCTGACAATCGACGGGGAGTTGCTCGTACAGATCACGTTATACCTATTAGCAGACACTCGTAACAACTTGCTATTGTTGTCTTCATATTGTATGTTTTGAGAAACGCGGCCGTTATGTAATCCCTACTTTTGTAACAGTTTCTACCCATTCGATGTGCATCGAAGGATTGCTCAAGAATGCATCTCAAAATGTTGGGACGCAACGTGGGCATCATGGACCATGATCCCAGAAAGCAGCAAGGAAATTTGGTTTGAGGAGTTTCAGGTACAAAGGGGTAACTCATAAAATGTTTTACTTTCAGTTGGATGACAAAAGTTAACGGGTCTTAAAAAATAATTGCTTGTAGCGTATAGTTACCTGGGATGCACAAGATGACAGTCGCATTCGGGGTAACTTTATGAGGAGATGCAAACTGATAGTCGATGATCATATGACGAGGCGAAGGACATGAAGGGATTCACTTTTGTCGTTGTCAACCAACCCGTAGATTGTGACTGCTCACGATGTTGTTATAAGTCAATCAGTGACAACTTTGTATTCCATGAATTAAATAACATATAGTGCTTTATGAATGAATTCCTAACACAAATTGACAATTAACCCCCTTGATTAATAATGTTTTTAATATAATAAATTATATTTGTACAAATAATTTGTGTAACGCAAATTTATTATACGTAAAAATAAATTTATAATACACGACATTTTAATATAATACAATTTTGCGAAAAATATATTTCGCACCTAACACAGCGCTTAAATTGTTAAGCGCTGTCGTATAGTATATTTCAACGACGCTTGTTTTATTAAGCGCTGTGTAAATGCTAAATCTAAATTGATTCCATATACGTGTTACTATTTATACAATTTATTTGCTTACCAATTAAATGAATTTGGTTGGCACGTATATGTTACAAAATTATTAGAACAATAATGCGTGACATTACTAAGTGTTGTAAGATTTCGATAAACAACATGGTTTATCCTTGTCGACAAATAATGTACATTTTATAATCCTTCAAGTTTATATATTATGATACACTTGTCGTATGTAAGTAAGCAAACCATCGGCAAAGTGCTCCTTCATATCATCAAACAATGCGTCATCATATGGTCGCAGCCCTGTAGGGAAACACTATAAAAAACATAATTACAAAGATTAGTAATAACCTTAATTAATTGTTAATGCCTAATTAAATGGAAATTATACACCTACATGTCTGATGTCATCCTCAAACGTTCCATTTGTGTGTTGGACGAACTTGATTATGTCAAGAATATATTGCAAGACATAGTAGGCACACACTTCAGTGTCCGGGGGCTGATGCGGGCACTGAAATAAGAATGTAGTTGTAATGAACGAAACTTATTAATTAATGAAATATTCAGTTGTATAACAATTGTTATATGTTAAGCAAATAACGTCACAGTCTTCCATTCAACTGAGTCACCTGACGGGAGGTTGAAGAACTGACTAATGCTCCTGCAACAATAAGCTAAAGTTTACATATAAATTTTTTTAGGTCATGTTATATTGGAAACTAAAGTGCACTACCATAGTACTTACGTGTTAACAAAATTCCGTGCATTAGGCCTCGGTGGTTTGTCCATCGGATGGAGCCAAAGGGCCACTCGCTTCTTTGGGAATAGGACAACTAACATCCAATGATATCTAACATAGAATTAACGTAACCATTGTAGATTAGTGAAATTGCCACCTCATTGAAAATAGTCAAAAAACGGGCTTCTATAATATTAACTCACTCTTTCGGATCTATGTAGGGAAGGAAGTAGCAAAAATTATTCTCATAGTCGGGCATTCTCAATCTCTTCTGGAAGTACTCCACCCTGACATCGAAATTCTCGGACGGAGTCATATAACTCGGCCTGAAGAATCCAAATCGTATGCCCGGTGGTATCGTATCGTGGATGAATCTGCTGGCATTTGGTTTAATTAGTACAATTCTTATAAACTTAAGAAATCATTTTCATATAATGAGTTCAATACTTACCTTATGTAAACTTCTGCTGCTGATGCACCCAAAGCCTGTAAGAGTGTGAACTCAGTAATGCAACTATCATTCAAATTGACGAAGTCATCATCACCAAACACGGTGCTACTAATGTACACCGAATATGTGGTTGACTTGCCCATGAAGAGAGAGTGTTCGTGCAGAAAGCGGCATTGCATTTTCATTCGGCTAATCACTTCGTCGTCGAAACTGGAGCTTAGCATTTTGAAATATCTGAACTCGTCATATCCCTGTTGCAATAATAATTATGTTGTTAGAATGAGTACATATGACAAAGTTATAGGTGTTTAGTGTGGAACACATGAATATACGTAGTTACCTTTTCATCAAGGCGTAATAGAGATTTCGGCCATCCCAAAAACCCACCCACTGCATCAGAAACTTTGTCCATATTCCCAAACTTCTTTGGCAGCTCCCTCCATCCTTCAAGCGCCACGTCTACTATCACCTTCACCATATCATCATCCAACTCTTGATATTGCACGATTCGTCCTTCCATCACTTTGCCAAGTGCCACGATTACCAATCCCTTATCGAAACCTTCGTCCACGTGTATTAAGCATTTCTTCCCAACCTAGATATTTGGCAAAAACAGCAAACGGATTGACATTATGAATGAACACCATACACCTTAATTTGTTTCTAGTTAAACTACTACAAAATACCTCAGGTATATCTCCGAATGGGTCTGGATTGGTACCATGATGAGTCGTAGTTGTACGACTACTTTATGTGTTAAAACCCCGTCTTTTAGTGTTGCCTGTATGTTATTTCACTACCTGTGTGTAGTTTTCGTTCTCAGGTGCATTCGGAGACCATTGAAGGAATATCGGCTAAAGAGAGCCTGTTTGAAGATGTTTTGTGACGAGATGCTCGTCGTCAGAGCAAATGTACAAATAAATTTATAGTCCGCTACTCGCGACTACACTACTGGGTAGCAAGTGGTAAGTAGGGGTCGAACCCAAAGTAATTAGGGGGATAGTCGTTCTTTAAGGAATTTGTACAGCGAGGGAGCGTGTTTAGGTTGGTTGGTTGGTTTTAAAGCTACCAGCTAAGTGATTGATTGGTTGGTTGATTGGTTTTAGTACTGGAAAGTAACTGATAATTATTACAATTAAAAGAAAGCGTTCGGTTTCAGGGGCCTTGTATTATATCCTATTTATCATTGACCTTTAGTGAATCTTCTAAGTATTCAAACGTGTATCAAGGCCTTTTCCGGCGCTCGATTTGCCACACTGTCTAGTCTTTTGCAAAAGTGTTCGAAAGTGAATCAAGGCCATTTCAAGCACTCGACTTGCAACACTGTCTAATCTTTTGCAAAAAATGTAAAGCCCTTGTTCTACTTAGACTAGCACCCCATTTCAAGGTATACTAGCCTGTGTGCATCCATTTTGGGTTGTCTTTTCCGATTTACCCAAAATGGTGTTTGAGAGAGATCAAACTCCTCAGATAAGCTTTGCCATTTCAAGCATCCACTTACCCGAGTATGTTTACGAACTTCCACAGAAGAGCTTGCCATTTCAAGCATCCACTCAACCATGGACGTTCTGATCTAATATATGGCACATAAAACAAGTTTTGAATACAAAGACGAGACACTAAATTAATAGTCTAAAACATTTTATAATACAAGTCCACCCCTTCTACCGGACGACTAGTTTAGCTACTATTTATCGCGCTAAACATTATAACTAAGGAACTAGAAATTAAAGACGGAAAATAAATATTAAAAACTTACTACCGTTGAAGCGCCAAGGGAGCAATCTTTATTTCCAAAGCCAAACTTTACAAAACTTAGAGAGATAAGTGAAATTTTGATTTGAGGGATGATTTACAAATGAGATGGATGGGTTGTATTTATAGGCTAAAGGAGGAGAAATGGGTGGTGGAGATGAGGGGCAAGTGTCTTTGATCCAATGGAGGAGGAGGAGGAGCAAGGAGGAGCCGCCACATGGGGGAGGAGGAAAGCCACCGGTCACCATGAGTGGAGGAGCCGCCGGTCGCCGGTCACCATGGAGGGAGGAGCTCCTCCCTTGGCCACCTCCAAGCAAGGTGGCCGGTCACCAAGTCCATGAGTGCATTTGATAGTTGATTTGGAATGGCCAAGTGATTTTAAGACTAATGGTCGAGCCAGAATTTCCAAATTCCATGGTTTGGTCGAGCAATTCGGTCTTGGTGCCTATGCGCGAGGCTTTTGCTTTGGACTTGGGCCAACTGCTAATCAGCTCGGGCGTTTTGTCTGGGAAGCGAGATTGTCCGAGTTGTTGGGCATTCCAAACATCTTGGTCGAGCAAGATTTTCCAGATGCATCTGTCGGGTCGAGCGACTTGGTTTGGGTGCCTATGCGCGCCGGGCCTTTGCCTTGGAATTGAGCTAACTGCCAATCTGCTCGAGCATTCTCCTTGGTTTTCCGACATCTTCCACCTTATTTTCCATTTTAAACACTTTGGTCGAGGCGGAATTGTCAGATCAGATGGTTTGCTCGGGCAACTTGAATTTGGACTCGAATAGCTCGGCAGGCGCGCTGGACGCTGGGCGCTGGACGGCGGGCGCGATCTGGGTTTCTCGGTCTTTGGCTGGCCAGAAATTGCGAGCGATCCTTTTTAGCGTAAAACTCCTCTCCTTAGCGTGTTTTCTCTCTAAGCTCTGAAATACCCTGTAGAAATATATCGGAACTAACAAGCAAAAGTTAAATAGACCAACAGTCTAATTAAGGGGGTTTTACTGTGTTTTTGATTCGTATAATTATGGTCCATCAGATCACCCCACACTTTTAGTTGTTCGTCTCGAACAATGCTATTAAAGGGCGGTACACTAAGTTTGGTTTTAGAATATGAAAATTAGACTGTGGGACTCGATTTATCCTAATTCATGCATTACTGCTTATTACCAAATTGAACTGTGTAAATAAATAGAAGAAACTTAATACTTGTACCTCCGTGCTGAGATGCAATTTATATTGGATGTTTCGGGAGATAGCCCTTTTTAGGTTCCTGGACTGCAACTTCGGGACCGTCTCGCACTATATGGTTTCCTTGTAGCTTTCTCTAGCACGTGATTTGGTTCGGGTTTCACTGGTTTGAGTACTTTGATTTTTCTTTTGGCGAGGGACTGCTTTTGTAGTGAATCGGCCTTTGGCCCTTGATTTGACTCTTTGAGTACTTCACTTTTTTTGTTCTGTTAAAACCTTCACAATTTTGGGCCTTTGGCCTCTTGATTTGCTTCTTTGAGCTTTTCGCCTTTTTGTGGCTTTTGCAAGTCCATTTTCTCAAGCCCTTTTTGGGAGGTCCAATCATCGCCCGCAAGCCTATGGAAATACCTCCCCGCTCCTCTCATCGTTGTTGTTTCGCGCGGGTCAAGATGAGGGTCGCTCATCTATTTTCTCGGCTACTTTAACTAGAGAGAGGACGGTCTGATTCCCGTCCTCGCCTTTTCTTTTCTTTTTGCATAAACACTGCATGGCGGAGATGACTTCAATCTTCACTGAAACCCGAAGTGTAGCCTCCACTGACTTCGAAAACCATATAGTTTGATAAGATCCTTTGATTGCCTGCCAAGCCTTTCTAGGGCAGTTTATGTCAACTCCACATCTCTAGTTAATCTCAGCACAAAGGACAAATGAAAAGTTACGTCCTAAGTCTTTAAACAGTTGAATTTTCACAAGGTTGATGCATGAATTATGATCTATCTTTTTCACATTCTTAAGTTCATATTTTCAAAAAGATACTATTACTAAAAAAAAAAAAACAGCAAGCATGTTATTTATATACAAAGGTGGTTCTCACCCCACACTTTTGAACGAAGGCGTGCCTTAATTCAAAAGTCATGCAAGCTAATATATATATGTGAGAATGACTAAGACAGAAAATTAAATGACAGAATTTAAATGACAGAAAGTAAGATAGTGTCGGGTTACCTCCCGACCAGTGCACTTGTTTAACGTCGTTGGCTCGACTGTACCTCATTGTAGATTACTGGTTTGGGTCCCATGGGTGGCTTAGGTCGTATTTTGCCACCGTTCCTGTATTGCTTCTTGCCTTGCCTTTTCCCGATTTCTTGTGCGTGTTAGAACCCCATGGTTTTGGTACTTTTTCTCTCCATTGCTTCTGAGAAGGTGAAGGAGCTTTGACCATAGCTGCTGGTCTTGTTACTTTTTCGGTCTCTTTTGGCAGGTCGGAAATCTGCGTACCGTGATCTGAGATAGGTATTATATCTGGCGGTTTCTTCGTATCCGTGCGGCTATTGTCAATGTAGAAATATGCAATTTTGCCACCGAACTTAAGCGATAATGAGCCCTTGCCCACATCGATCCTTGCCTTAGTAGCGTAGAGAAATGGTCGTCGCAAGATTATTGTTGGAA
Source organism: Rhodiola chrysanthemifolia (assembly GCA_033675395.1). Taxonomy (NCBI): domain Eukaryota; kingdom Viridiplantae; phylum Streptophyta; class Magnoliopsida; order Saxifragales; family Crassulaceae; genus Rhodiola; species Rhodiola chrysanthemifolia. The sequence goes on along the minus strand of CM066208.1, from coordinate 13,318,247 downwards.
GGTCGTCTTCGCTGGTCTCTCCCATTTGTATTACATAGAAGTCTGCAGCAACGACGAGCTCTCCCACATGGAGTATTGCCTCTTCCAGCACTCCAACCGGACGGATGCACGATTTATCTCCTAGCTCGATATTTGTCCAGGGTGGCTTCAATGGACCAAGTCCTAACAAGTAATATAAGGAGGAGGGCATGGCGTTGACAACAGCTCCAAGATCGACCAGGCACTTATGAATCTGAGTTTCACCAATACCGCAGGTGACTGTGAAAGCCCCTAGGTCTTTATCTCTTTCCGGTTGTGACTCAAGATCAGAAGTGAGGGTTTTTGCAATTGTCGGGTTACTCTGTCCACTCCTTGACTTAGGATTAGTATAACTGGATCCCCTAACATTTTGCTCAGACGCAAAAATATTAGTTGGAGAGTTCCATCTTAAATTGTCAGTGTCATCATCCCATCCAGATGCTGGTACGTCAGAGTGTATAATTGGCGGTGATGTTATGCAAACGGTGAATGCATATCGTCCATTGTCAGCATGCGTGACCCATGTTTTGCCATCATTGGGTCGGTCTTCCTCTTGGTTCCAATCAGGACGATGCCTACGGGCGAAGTGCTTGTTCGTAAGTTTGTAAGTTGGGGATCGTGCAACTTCTCCTAGCGTCGCCTTTTCGTTAGACCTTTTTATCATGCTAAGATTCGCCTTTGGGTTTTGGATGGTTTGTGAAGGGAGTCTGCCAGGTTCATTAGTGAGTGTTGACATTGCCGTGGCGAGCTGGGACATTTGTTTGGTTAATTCTGAAATTGCCCCATAAGTTTTCGCCTGATATTGGTGTAGCGAAGTACCCAATTGACTAATGCTTCCTGCGAGCTCCTTCATAGTGTCATCCAGCGACTTGGTTGGTTCTTGCTTATTATGCGGGCCGATTTGGTACTGATTTGATCCTCTTTGCTGATATTGGCCTGCTGATTGAGCGTTCTGGTTATACTGCCGGTGGGGGGGTTGGTAGAATGAGTGAGCTAGTTGAGGGACAGCTGGTTGTGCGTCTTTCTGAGCATAGTTATTGTTACGCCAGCTCGGGTTGGCTGCTTGACCATACTGTCTGTTTTGTCCGGCTCTGTCATTACTGTTGTTGTTGTATCCTTGGTATCCTCCCACTGCATTCACTTCTGCCGGTTCCTCTTCTATTAATGTTGGGCATGCGTCAGTTTTGTGGTTTGTAGAACCACAGAACTCGCAAGGTTTTATCGGAACTGGCTGCCTTCGTAGGATTTGAATCATCATCTCCTTTAGCTGCTTCATCTCTTCAGGCATAGAGCTCATCGATGTTTCCGCTTTTGCCACATTTTTTGTCCGGGAGAATTCTTCCTGCTGAGTTGTCTCTTCTCTGAATCGGGCATTCTCAGCAAAGTTTGTGATAAGATCCCTTATGCCACTTAATGATAGATTCATCATGGATCCTCCAGCTGAGGCATCCAGGAGCATTTTGTCTAAGGGTCTTAATCCGTTAATGAGATACTCGACGGTGAGTTTCTCGGGCAGTCCAAGGGTACAGCAGCTTCTCTCCAGGCGGTTGAATTTTTCCAGGTAATCGTACATGGTTTCGTTGGGTCCCTGCCTGATGTCCTGCAGTTGCCTCCTTACTTGCATCGCTCTTCCTGCTGGGTAATATTTGTCTAAGAATTTTTTCTGCATCTGAGCCCATGTTCTGATGCTTCCGGAAGGCAATGAAAGGAACCAGTCGTTTGCCGCGTCAATGAGGGAAAAATAGAACGCCTTTAACTTAAAGTCGTCTACGTTTACGCCATTTGGTTTGAGGTTTTGGAAAATCCCATGTAAGCGCTGGAGATGAGTCATTGCTGATTCTCCACGAGTTCCTGAGAATTTTGGCAAGTTGTGGGCCACTGAAGTGTTGATGACGATGTTTTCTAGCTCTGGGTCTTCATAGATACACCACGGCTGAACTCTAAAATCTGGTGCCGAGAGCTCTCTCAATGTAGGTTCGCGGTAGTTGTTGTTATCTCCGTAGTAGTCATCGAAAGCGGGTTCTTGTCTTGGCACTTGTCTAGGTTGTGGGGGTGGTGGATATCTAGGGGGTTGTCGTACTGGACCAGCTGCATTTCGGTCCTCGGGTGGTTCTTGGTTTCTTCTGATGGCTTCCCTATCACGAGCTCGTCTGCTTCGGATGAGTTGCTCCGGATCATCCATAAATGGAAGTGGCACCTCATTGTTTCGATCGTACAGGTTTATCTCGTCGTCATCCTGGTAGTCATGGTGACTTTCTTCGCGAGACATGGTTGTTTCGAGCGCGTATTGATTTAAAGAACTTATCCGATGGCTAATTCCCCGGCAACGGCGCCAATTTGACGAGATGCTCGTCGTCAGAGCAAATGTACAAATAAATTTATAGTCCGCTACTCGCGACTACACTACTGGGTAGCAAGTGGTAAGTAGGGGTCGAACCCAAAGGAATTAGGGGGATAGTCGTTCTTTAAGGAATTTGTACAGCGAGGGAGCGTGTTTAGGTTGGTTGGTTGGTTTTAAAGCTACCAGCTAAGTGATTGATTGGTTGGTTGATTGGTTTTAGTACTGGAAAGTAACTGATAATTATTACAATTAAAAGAAAGCGTTCGGTTTCAGGGGCCTTGTATTATATCCTGTTTATCATTGACCTTTAGTGAATCTTCTAAGTATTCAAACGTGTATCAAGGCCTTTTCCGGCGCTCGATTTGCCACACTGTCTAGTCTTTTACAAAAGTGTTCGAAAGTGAATCAAGGCCATTTCAAGCACTCGACTTGCAACACTGTCTAATCTTTTGCAAAAAACGTAAAGCCCTTGTTCTACTTAGACTAGCACCCCATTTCAAGGTATACTAGCCTGTGTGCATCCATTTTGGGTTGTCTTTTCCGATTTACCCAAAATGGTGTTTGAGAGAGATCAAACTCCTCAGATAAGCTTTGCCATTTCAAGCATCCACTTACCCGAGTATGTTTACGAACTTCCACAGAAGAGCTTTGCCATTTCAAGCATCCACTCAACCATGGACGTTCTGATCTAATATATGGCACATAAAACAAGTTTTGAATACAAAGACGAGACACTAAATTAATAGTCTAAAACATTTTATAATACAAGTCCACCCCTTCTACCGGACGACTAGTTTAGCTACTATTTATCGCGCTAAACATTATAACTAAGGAACTAGAAATTAAAGACGGAAAATAAATATTAAAAACTTACTACCGTTGAAGCGCCAAGGGAGCAATCTTTATTTCCAAAGCCAAACTTTACAAAACTTAGAGAGATAAGTGAAATTTTGATTTGAGGGATGATTTACAAATGAGATGGATGGGTTGTATTTATAGGCTAAGGGAGGAGAAATGGGTGGTGGAGATGAGGGGCAAGTGTCTTTGATCCAATGGAGGAGGAGGAGGAGCAAGGAGGAGCCGCCACATGGGGGAGGAGGAAAGCCACCGGTCACCATGAGTGGAGGAGCCGCCGGTCGCCGGTCACCATGGAGGGAGGAGCTCCTCCCTTGGCCACCTCCAAGCAAGGTGGCCGGTCACCAAGTCCATGAGTGCATTTGATAGTTGATTTGGAATGGCCAAGTGATATTAAGACTAATGGTCGACCTAGAATTTCCAAATTCCATGGTTTGGTCGAGCAATTTGGTCTTGGTGCCTATGCGCGAGGCTTTTGCTTTGGACTTGGGCCAAATGCTAATCGGCTCGGGCGTTTTGTCTGGGAAGCGAGATTGTCCGAGTTGTTGGGCATTCCAAACATCTTGGTCGAGCCAGATTTTCCAGATGCATCCGTCGGGTCGAGCGACTTGGTTTGGGTGCCTATGCGCGCCGGGCCTTTGCCTTGGAATTGAGCTAACTGCCAATCTGCTCGAGCATTCTCCTTGGTTTTCCGACATCTTCCACCTTATTTTCCATTTTAAACACTTTGGTCGAGGCGGAATTGTCAGATCAGATGGTTTGCTCGGGCAACTTGAATTTGGACTCGAATAGCTCGGCAGGCGCGCTGGACGCTGGGCGCTGGACGGCGGGCGCGATCTGGGTTTCTCGGTCTTTGGCTGGCCAGAAATTGCGAGCGATCCTTTTTAGCGTAAAACTCCTCTCCTTAGCGTGTTTTCTCTCTAAGCTCTGAAATACCCTGTAGAAATATATCGGAACTAACAAGCAAAAGTTAAATAGACCAACAGTCTAATTAAGGGGGTTTTACTGTGTTTTTGATTCGTATAATTATGGTCCATCATTTTGCATCGAAGGAATGGAGTCCAAAGTGCTTGAAGTGCAACTCAGTGGAGTAGGCGGACGTCTCAGCAATTAAGGCGCGGACGTCTACTGATTTACGATAATTGTTGAGACGTCCGCGGAATGGTAATTCAGGAGACGTCCGCGGATGCCACCTGGCAGTCGAATTCATTGTTTTTCATTTGCAATCTCGAAGGGACATAACGCAGAACTCGAGGGGACAGAGAAGAGGCGCGGCTGGCTCTGGAATTAGAGAAGAAAATCAGATTCATCTAGGGTTAGTCGAAGTTCGGTTTGGAGAGAAGAGTTCTTGGAGTAGGATTCCGATTGAGGATTCGTTGCTGGATTCGAGTGTTGGAGTAGAGCTGCAGATTGGTGGAGGATTCGTCATCAGTATTTCATTTCATTCCATTCAAAATACTTGATGATGTATTCCATTACGATGAGTAGCTAAACTCATATGTGTAGGCTAGAACTCCAAATTGTGATGTATTGACTTGAGACTTCTATTGATTTCTATGTTTTGCGTCATATTACTATACTATGTTCATGGAATTGATGTGCTAGCATGAGTGGAAACCTAGCGGGGGAGCTTTTGTTTGGTTGTTGATTTCGATTGTCAAGTTTACTAGCAACCTAGCGGGGATAGCAAACTAGGACACGAGTAATATACCACTAGGATTAAACACCCTAGGACAACTTGTTTATATGTTCATGCAACTCTAGCGAGTTAGGGTCTTGATTATCGCTAGCGCGAGATTAAGTACTAGAACAAGAACGGGGAGTGTAACCCTAGCGGGGAAGCTCTAAGTTGTAGAACATTAGGAATCAAAACGGATTTGTCAATGATTTAGTCTTGCATCACAGTCGAAAGTTCTAGCTTGCACTTCTCTTTGATATTACATCCCTGAATTCGTGTGACGATTGCTCTCGTGATAATTAATCATTGTTGCTTACTTGCGTTTTTATTTACTTGTTGGAATTTACACCCCCATTGTCACGCTTTTACTTAGTGAAACAGATTCTTATACCGATCTCTGTGGATACGACCCGACTTACCACTTGCTAGTCGGATTACAAATTCTTATTTTTGACGGGTACAACGACACCTGTCAAAATGGCGCCGTTGCCGGGGATTGGTAACGAAGAATCTCACTACGTATTACTTTCTTTTTAGTTTTATTTTACTTTCTTTTACCGTGTCACTTGATTGTTTTCTGTTGAAGTAACAATGTCACAGAGAAGTATTGAACGTGATCAAGAAGAGCGAAGTAGTGTAATAGGAGATAACATGCAAGAACAGAGGCAAGGACTGCCTCCTGTTAATCAAAGGTTACCACCGCCCAGAAATCAGCGAGGCAATGAGTTTGCTAGACATCGTGCAGCTAGACACGAGGACTACGAGGATGAGTTGGATCGACAATACCTCGGTGGAGGAAACCATTATGGACAGCTAGCTAGGCGTCGGGATTTGGGACGCACTATGAGAGGAGTTTCTGCGCCTTATATTAATGAGGCACCTTGGTGTTGATGAGCCGTATTTATACGACTCATCGAGTCATCAAATCCCACCAATTCCGACACTTTATTATGCGAACAAGGTACTTTTGGTGTTGTTTTGCATTTCAGGTCCTTCGGAAGCTCTAGGAGGAAACGCGCTTAAAAGATGGCTTTCTGAGCTAAAAACATCACAAGGAGTCGAGCTGACCAACACTAAACTCAAGTTGCTCGGGCAAACGAGCTGATCTGACGAATCCACTTCGAGCAAAGTGATCAAAATGGCAAATAAGGTGGGCAATGTCGAAGAACCAAGAAGAACGCCCGAGCAGATTGGCAGTTGGCTCAATTCCAAAGGTCTTGCGCACGCTGATAGGCACCGAAATCAATTCGCTCGGTCAGACGGACTTTGATGACATATATGACTCGACCAAGTTGCTTAAAATGGAAAACAAGTCGGACAATGTCACCAAGCCAAGGAGAACGCACGGATGGAACGGTCCAGGAGCAGCCGAGCAGAGTTCCAGGCCGCGCCCGAAGGCCTGTCGAGCAGACTAGCCCTGAATCCGAGTTGCTCGACCAGCTGAACGAATCTCGCAAATCTGGCTCGACCAAAGTGATCGAAATGCCAAATGACTCGGACGATACCACTAGCCAAGCAAAACGCACGAGCAGGATTGGCCGAGATGAGCAAAACGACGTTGAAGGCTCCGCGCGCTGGGCCAGGTCAGTGGGCTCAAAAGTGAGGCGGTTTGCTTACTTGCTCACCAAGCAAAAATGATTATGGACCAGGCCCAAATAGAAGTTTCGAAACCCTAGACTCTTCCTATAAATAAGACCTCTTGGTCTAGGGTTTCATCATCCAAAAATTCGAGATCCACATTCAAGGTTGATTTCGGTTTGATTTGCAAGTTTAAGTGGAGACCCGAAACGGTAAAGCTTAAGCTGGGCAATTCATACCATCAGATCCAAAAACGTGAGCAGCATCCCACAATCGAGCATTCCTTCTCACAAGCGAGCTCACCTCTCCTCCTCTCGGCTGAAACCGTCCGGCGTTCCTAGCATCCTCGGCACTCAGCCCTCACGGCCCGGTCCTTAATCCCACTCGGCATAGAGAAGTCACCTTGTTCCCTTTTTATTTATTGTTTTGCTTTAATGGCCATGTGTAACTAAACCCTTTATTCGGGCTAGGGTTTCAATTATTGTGACGAATGTTTTGAGATTCCATGCTTAATATTATTCTTGCATTCTACTAGTTCTTGTGCACATTAATTTCGGTTTGGGTTGCAAGGTTAAGTGGAGACCCGAAACGGTAAAGCTTAAGCTGGGCAATCCATACCCTCTGTTTACTGCTTATTTGATACTGACCCGTTAGAATAAGTAGTCGCACTAAACCTAATATAACCTGACCAGGAGTATTAGGTTTGCTAGAACTAGAATTCTATAACCTGACCAGGAGTAGATTGTGGCGTAGTGACTTGAAACGGTCCTACCTTAGGTTATAACCTGACCCGGAGTAACCACACTTAAGAACGCAGAATTAGATACTTAGAAATCAAGGACAAACTAAGTCACAATTAGAACCCCTAGCCTGAATATTCTTCTCCGATTGACATCTTTCGTTTATTTCCTATTTGCACTTATTTCCTCAAAACCCAATTGTTTCCTTTTTACAGAATAATAAGTAACCATCTAGCTTCCTAGGGTTCGACCCTTGCTTGCCGCTGTACTAACCCATAGCCAAGAGTAAGGAATTATAAATACAAATTTGCAGGTACCGACGACGCCTGTCAAATTTTGGCGCCGTTGCCGGGGAGCTACGCACGGTGAAGCTTGTTCTTTTTTTTTTAGTTTCTAAATTAGTTATTTCCTTTTCTTTTAGTGCATTGCTACTCGTGTGCCATGTCTCATGTAGGTAGCCGAGTTGGCGACAATATCCACAACGAAGAAGTCGAGCAGGTCATCCGAGACATGGACGGGGCACTTCCACCACATGACGAGCAGGGCCCGATGGGGCAGAACGGAGAGATCAGGGGGGCTGTCCCAAGACAACTTCAACACCAACCGGTCCAACAGTTCCAGCAACCACCACCACCTCTCCAACAATACCTGATGCTTCCACCACAGCAGTACCTTCAGCAGCAACAGCAGGTTCCACCGGTCCAACCGAGGCGACAAGCACCGGCCGCTCTACGACAGCCGATCAGACGACCACGGCAGCCGGTCCTCAACGACGAGTATGACGAGGAGTACGACGATCAGGAGCCCACCATGGGAGAGCTCTCGGCCTCCAACTTCAGAGACCAATCTTGGTGCATCTACGAAGGGCCAGACCTCGCAGCCATAACCATCAACACTTCAGTCGTCCATCATCTGCCCAAGTTCTCAGGAGCCAAGGGAGAATCAGCCACAACTCATCTGCAGCGCTATCACGGGATATGCCAGAACCTCAAGCCATACGGAGTCGAAGTCGAGGACTTCAAGTTAAAAGCTTTCTATTTCTCACTTGTAGACTCGGCTAACGATTGGTTCCTGTCCTTACCTTCAGGTAGTATTTACACATGGGACCAGATGCAGAGAAACTTCCTCAACAAGTACTACCCAGCAGGCAGAGCAATGCAGGTCCGAAGGCAGTTACAAGAGCTCAGGCAAGGACCCAACGAGACCATGTACGAATATGTGGAGAAGTTCAACGCCCTAGAGAAGAGCTGCTGTAACCTTGGGCTCTGATGGACCATAATTATACGAATCAAAAACACAGTTAAGCCCACTAAATTAGACTGTTTGTCTATTTAACTTTTGCTTGTTAGTTCCGATATATTTCTACAGGGTATTTTGAAGCTTAGAGAGAATACACGCTAAGGAGAGGATTTTACGCAGAAAAGATGTTACGAGTCATTCCAAGGTCACGATCAGACGCTGACTGAAGAAATCTAAAGATCCTGACATGGAATCATTCAAAACAAATCAAACCGAAGAGCAACCAAAGTCAGTCCGGGGTAGGAATGGACCGATAGTTTTGTGAAAACTTCACAAAACTCACAAAACCTCCTCACAAGGGAGGCTCCTCCTCACATGGGCGGCTAGAAGGGGAGGAGCATCCTCCTCACATGGGCGGCTCCTCCCTCACAACTCCTCTCCTCCACTCCCCTTCCTCCACTTGGCGGCTCCTCCCTCTCCCCTCCCAAAGCCGCCGGCGGCTCCTCCTCCCCCCCATGTGTCATCTCCTCCTTGCTCCTCCCTTGGATCAAAAACACATGCCCCCCATCTCCACCCTCCATTTCTCTCAAGTTTGGCTATAAATACCAAGCCAAACCTCATTTGTAAACATCCCAAAAATCACAAATCACTCATCTCTCTAAGTTTGGCAATTTGTAAGTTTGGTTTTGAAATAATACTCCTGTTGGTTCTTGAGTATTATAACAGTTTTAGAGAATACTCCTGTTGGTTCTTGAGTATTCAAGTAGGAATTGGGAATACTCCTGTTGGTTCTTGAGTATTCCCCTTTGCTTACTGTCTTTCAAAAACCCCCGAGTATTTAGCTATGGTATCCACCTCTATGGATATTCGTAGCTAAACTCTTCATTCGGTTGAAGGGGTGTACTTGTATCATAAAATGTTTTAGACTTGCTTTAGTATTTTTTCTCTGTATTCAAAACTTGTTCTATGTGCCATATATTAGGCCAGAACTTCCAAGGTTGAGTGGATGCTTGGAATGGCAAAGCTCTTCCGTGGAAGTTCGTAAACATACTCGGATAAGTGGATGCTTGGAATGGCAAAGCTTATCTGAGGAGTTTGACCTCTCTCAAACACCATTTGATTGCTCGGGAATGACTGATCAAATGGATGCACACAGGCTAATATACCTTGGAATGGGGTATTAGTCTAAGTAGAACAAGGGCTCTACGTTTTTTTGCAAAAGTCTAGACAGTGTGTGCAAATCGAGTGCTTGGAATGACCTTGATACACTTTCGAACATTTTTGCAAAAGACTAGACTGTGTGGCAAATCGAGTGCTTGGAATGGCCTTGATGCACGTTTGAATACTTAGAAGGATCACTAAAGGTCAATGATAAACAGGCTATGATACAAAGCCCCCGAAACTGAATGTTTTCCTTGAAATCAAACAACACCTGCACTTACTTTCTTAGTATAACTGCCTTAATCAACTGCACTCATCATCCGGAGGACTTGCCAATCACTCATCACCCGCTGTAAGTCTTCTTTGTATTTTCAGTATTTAATTTTCTGTCATTTACTTTTCGCACAAAAAAACCAAAACCAACCAAAAAGTCACGTAGTTACTAGCTCTAAAACCTCAACCAACCTAAAACACGCTCCCTCGCTGTACAAATCACCTCAAAGAACAACCATCCCCCTAATTCCTTTGGGTTCGACCCCTACTTACCACTTGCTACCCAGTAGTGTAGTCGCGAGTAGCGGACTATTATAAATTTATTCTTGACGTTTCCACACAACGACTGTGCATCCATCAAAATTGGCGCCGTTGCCGGGGAGTTAGCAAATGGATAGTTGTTCTTTTGTCTGTTGTACATAATTCGCCATGTCTTCATACTACGACAAAGAACCTTGGAAAAATGGGGGCAGCAACCTTATGTTTAAAATGATTAACTGTCTCCCCCAATTCGGAGGTACCATTGAAGAGGACCCTGTGATACATTGCCAACATTTTCACCACATCTGCCGCCACATGAAGCCTGAGAATGAGACGTTAGAGGAATTTAAGCTGACATGCTTCAAATTTTCTTTAACTGACTCGGCATTAAAGTGGTATTACTCATGTGCTGATGATGAAAATGATTATCTTGTGCTGCGAGCCCGTTTCCTAGAAGAGTTTTGCCCACCATCTCTCCGACTTGAAACCCGCGAGAAGATTCTCAATCTTGAGCAATTCCGGGACAAAACTTTGGACGAGTACTTGGCGTACTTTGACTCCATTGTGGCGAGCTGCCCACACCATGGATTCACCAGATTCAATCTTATTCAAAGGTTTCTCGGTGGAATGATGCCACTTGAGCGGAAAAGACTTAATGATGTAGCGGGATGTTCACTCATGAAGTTAACCGTGACTGAAACCTGGCGCCTCATAAATGATTTGGCAAAGAACACAAAATAGGGTCAGTGGCACCAAACTGACGATAAGGCACCAACGATGGAAGTGGACTCAGTACAGAACGAGCCCGACACCATACCCATTATGAGCTTGCCCGCAACAAAACCGAGAGAAGACATCAGTACAAGGGCAGTAATGGATGTGGAGGCGACTCTAAAGGAGCCAATATTGGAGCCCACGGAGCCGACAAAGGATGAGGACTCTTGGATGACCAAAGAAGAACTTCCCAAATCTGGCCCGGTCCTCATCACCAACCTGCCCGAGGAAGTCCCGGCCCTACTTGACGAGCCAAATGAAATCCCGGACTTCACTACCAAACCAGCCGAGACATACCTGGACCTTACTGCCGAACTGACCGAGAAAATCACGGCAAGCCCGGTCCTCACTGAAGAGCTACTCGAGAAAGGCCCTGTCCTTATGGCCGAGAAGCCCCTACATAACCCTTCATATTCTATAAAGATCACAGTCACCAGAGATGACATGATCAATGATGATGCAGTGCTAGGCGAGTTGAAGGAGAATCATGAGCCAAAGCAGCCAACGAAGGAGCTCCCACTCGTCACAAGCCAAGAAGAGCCTCCTGAAAGGTGTAAGGATCAAGGACAGCCAATCATCTCTGCCACGAAGAAGAGGGTTAGCAAGGGCGCATGCTTGAGGTCGCTTGGCAAAAGACTGAACTTCCAAAACTGCAAAGATACCAACCGGCTATACATGAAGAAGCGGCAAAGACATGGGCCCAAAGAATGGAAACCCGGAAGGAGAAGCAAGAGAGCTCGACTTGATGGACCAGCAGCTATGGTCAAGGAGTCCTCGCTTTCGCGGGGATATGTGAAAAAGAAGCCTCCGGATCAAGGGAGAGCAGAACTGAGCCCGCTACCATATGTGTTCTTTGGGCAAATCAAAAGAGCTACCGAGAAGAAATTTGACCTGAGCCACCCATGGGACCCAAACCAGTAATCCACAACGAGGTACTGTCGAGCCAACGACGTTAAACAAGTGCACTGGTCGGGAGGTAACCCGACACTATCTTACTTTCTGTCATTTAAATTCTGTCATTTAATTTTCTGTCTTAGTCATTCTCACATATATATATATATTAGCTTGCATGACTTTTGAACTAAGGCACGCCTTCTTTCAAAAGTGTGGGGTGACAACCACCGTTGTATATAAATAACATGCTTGCTGTTTTCTTTTTTAATAGTATCTTTTTGAAAATATGAACTTAAGAATGTGAAAAAGATAGATCTTAGTTCATGCATTAACCTTGTGAAATTTCAACTGTTTAAAAACTTAAAATGTAACTTCTCATTTGTTCCTTTGTGCTGAGATAAACTAGGGATGTGGAGTTGATAGAAAATGCCCTAGAGGGGCTTGGCAAGCAATCAAAGGATCGAATCAAACTATATGGTTTTCGAAGTCAGTGGAGGCTGCACTTCGGGTTTCAGTGAAGATTGAAGTCATCTCCGCCATGCAGTGTTTATGCAAAAAGAAAAGAAAAGGCGAGGACGGGAATCAGACCGTCCTCTCTCTAGTCAAAGTAGCCGAGAAAATAGATGAGCGACCCTCATCTTGACCCGCGCGAAACGACAACGATGAGAGGAGCGGGGAGGTATTTCCATATGCTCGCGGGCGATGATTGGACCTCCCAAAAAGGCTTGAGAAAATGGACGAGTAAGTCACAAAGAAGCAAAAGCTCGAAGAAGCAAATCAAGAGGCCAAAGGCCCAAAATTGTGAAGGTTTTAACCGAACAAAAAGTGAAGTACTCAAAAAGTCAAATCCAAGGCCAATGGCCGATTCACTACAAAAAAAAGCTGTCCCTCGCCAAAAAGAAAGAAAATCAAAGATCAAACCATTGAAACCCGAACCGAATCACGTGCTAGAGAAAGCTACAAGGAAACCATATAGTACGAGACGGTCCCAAGATTGCAGTCCAGGAGCCTAAAACGGGCTATCTCCCGAAACATCCAATATAATCTGCATCTCAGCACGGAGGTACAAGTATTAAGTTTCTTCTATTTATTTACGCAGTTTAATTTGGTAATAAGTAGTAATGCATGAATTAGGATAGATCAAGTACCACAGTCTAAATTTCATATTCCAAAACCAACTTAGAGTGCCACCCTTTAATAGCATTGTTCGGGACGAACAACTAAAAGTGTGGGGTGATCTGATGGACCATAATTATACGAATCAAAAACACAGTTAAGCCCACTAAATTAGACTGTTTGTCTATTTAACTTTTGCTTGTTAGTTCCGATATATTTCTACAGGGTATTTTGAAGCTTAGAGAGAATACACGCTAAGGAGAGGATTTTACGCAGAAAAGATGTTACGAGTCATTCCAAGGTCACGGTCAGACGCTGACTGAAGAAATCTAAAGATCCTGACATGGAATCATTCAAAACAAATCAAACCGAAGAGCAACCAAAGTCAGTCCGGGGTAGGAATGGACCGATAGTTTTGTGAAAACTTCACAAAACTCACAAAACCTCCTCACAAGGGAGGCTCCTCCTCACATGGGTGGCTAGAAGGGGAGGAGCATCCTCCTCACATGGGCGGCTCCTCCCTCACAACTCCTCTCCTCCACTCCCCTTCCTCCACTTGGCGGCTCCTCCCTCTCCCCTCCCAAAGCCGCCGGCGGCTCCTCCTCCCCCCCTATGTGTCATCTCCTCCTTGCTCCTCCCTTCTCCTCCCTTGGATCAAAAACACATGCCCCCCATCTCCACCCTCCATTTCTCTCAAGTTTGGCTATAAATACCAAGCCAAACCTCATTTGTAAACATCCCAAAAATCACAAATCACTCATCTCTCTAAGTTTGGCAATTTGTAAGTTTGGTTTTGAAATAATACTCTGTTGGTTCTTGAGTATTATAACAGTTTTAGAGAATACTCCTATTGGTTCTTGAGTATTCAAGTAGGAATTGGGAATACTCCTGTTGGTTCTTGAGTATTCCCCTTTACTTACTGTCTTTCAAAAACCCCCGAGTATTTAGCTATGGTATCCACCTCTATGGATATTCGTAGCTAAACTCTTCATTCGGTTGAAGGGGTGTACTTGTATCATAAAATGTTTTAGACTTGCTTTAGTATTTTTTCTCTGTATTCAAAACTTGTTCTATGTGCCATATATTAGGCCAGAACTTCCAAGGTTGAGTGGATGCTTGGAATGTCAAAGCTCTTCCGTGGAAGTTCGTAAACATACTCGGATAAGTGGATGCTTGGAATGGCAAAGCTTATCTGAGGAGTTTGACCTCTCTCAAACACCATTTGATTGCTCGGGAATGACTGATCAAATGGATGCACACAGGCTAATATACCTTGGAATGGGGTATTAGTCTAAGTAGAACAAGCGCTCTACGTTTTTTGCAAAAGTCTAGACAGTGTGTGCAAATCGAGTGCTTGGAATGGCCTTGATACACTTTCGAACATTTTTGCAAAAGACTAGACAGTGTGGCAAATCGAGTGCTTGGAATGGCCTTGATGCACGTTTGAATACTTAGAAGGATCACTAAAGGTCAATGATAAACAGGCTATGATACAAAGCCCCCGAAACTGAATGTTTTCCTTGAAATCAAACAACACCTGCACTTACTTTCTTAGTATAACTGCCTTAATCAACTGCACTCATCATCCGGAGGACTTGCGAATCACGCATCACCCGCTGTAAGTCTTCTTTGTATTTTCAGTATTTAATTTTCTGTCATTTACTTTTCGCACAAAAAAACCAAAACCAACCAAAAAGTCACGTAGTTACTAGCTCTAAAACCTCAACCAACCTAAAACACGCTCCCTCGCTGTACAAATCACCTCAAAGAACAACCATCCCCCTAATTCCTTTGGGTTCGACCCCTACTTACCACTTGCTACCCAGTAGTGTAGTCGCGAGTAGCGGACTATTATAAATTTATTCTTGACGTTTGCACACAACGACTGTGCATCCATCAGGCTCCCAGAGAAACTACTCGTGGAGTATATGCTAGACGGCCTAAGGCGACTGGACCGAAAGCTACTAGATGCCTCGGCTGGAGGAAACCTAATGAACTTGTCCCAGCCGGAGTACGACGCAAGATCATGGCAGTGGCCGAGAGTGAACGGTTCCAGGACGAGTCCAACAAAGAAGAAGAGTTCAGTCGAACCAGGAACGTGTCGAAGATTGAGCCCCCATCCAATGCAATGGCCGAAGAGATCAGGCAGCTCAAGGAGATGATGCAGCAAGTGATCAGAAGGCAACCAGTCCAGGTCAAGCAGTGCGGTTTCTGTGCCGCCACGGACCACAAAACAGACGAGTGCCCGACCATAGTGGAGGATGACCAGGCCGAAGTCAACGCAGTAGGCGACTACCAGGGCCATAGCAACCAGACCGGGCCAGTCCGACAATATGGACCGGCCAGGAACGAGCAAGGAGCGAACGGGCCGCACTGGAGGAACAACAATCAGAATAACCACTTCCAGAGGGAGCCAGCACAGCAGCCTGTACCTCACCAGGCCCAACCGTACTACAAGCCTCCATTTAGCCAGTAGCAGGGACAGAATGGGCCGAGTCAGTATCAGCAGAACCTCAATCAGTCAGGCCCGCGCCAGCACAGCTCGAGCAAGTCCTTAGAAGATGTTGTTAAGGACTTGGCCGCATCAGTTCACCAGTTCCAGGCCAAAACCGATGAGACTTTAGCAGAGCTGGGTAAACAGATGTCCAACCTAGCCCAGACAGTTTCTGAGCTGAAGGGAGATTCAGGAAGACTCCCATCACAGACAGTGCAGAATCCAAGAGGGAATGTCAGCATGGTGGAAGTAGTGGACGTCGACGCAGCCTTAAAGGAGTCTGCTTATTGGGTGAACAAGATGCTCAACACGAAGGCAAGGGATAGCGAGGAAGAGCCTAGCTCAGATTACACCAGGCCTACAGAAGACTTCGGCTTGCTAGCATCCGAAGAAGAACCAGCTGAAACACTCAGCCCAGACACGCTCAAGGCATCCGAGCCAGGCCCGGTCCTCGTGGCCGAGAAGTCCGAAACTCACGGTTCTTCATGTGCCATGCAGGTAGCTGCTCCCGAAGGCTGTATAACCGACAAGGATGAGCTGGAAGGTAGGTTGGAGACGAGGCCTAAGCAGAACGGCCCCATAATGGAGCACCCACTCACTACGAGCCATGAGGCACCGCCAGGAAAGAGTAAGGACCCAGGTGCCTTCACGGTCACCTGTGGTATTGGTGAGGCTCGGATACATCACTGCTTAATTGATTTGGGTGCTGCTGTTAATGTCATGCCTTATTCCTTATATTGCTCGTTAAAACTTGGCCCATTGAAACCGCCTAAACTGTTAATAGAACTGGGGGATAAGTCATGTACTCGGCCTAATGGTTTGCTTGAAAACTTAACCCTCCGAGTAGGAGACCTTTTTGTTCCTGCAGATTTCTATGTCTTGCAGATGGGCGATGCTAGAGACGACAAACCGCCAGCACTGATTTTGGGGCGACCATTCCTTCACACCACCAAGACCAAGATTGACATGGGCAAAGGCTTACTGTCACTAGTATTCGGTGGAAAGACATCAGATTTCTATGTCTATGAGGATGCTGACCGTCCATGCACGAGGAAACCGTCAGACATTGTGCACACATAAGATTTCGGTGCCTTAGTTCCGGACCTACCAGAGCAGACCGTACATACGATTGGGCCAGCAGCTATGGCCAAGATGTCCTCACCATCTCGGAAATTTGTGAAGGCTAAGCCGCCCGATCAATGGAGAGCAAATCCGAGCACGTCGTTTCATGAGGATTTCGGGCAAATTGAAGGAGTCGCTGGAGCAAAATATGACCTCACACGTCCATGGGATCCTAACTTGTGATCCCTAAAGAGGTAACGTCGAGCCAACGACGTAAAACAAAGGCACTCGCAGGGAGGCAGCCCGGCACTTTTATCGTTTTTTTCGGCTTATTCTCTTATTTTGTTTTCTATTTATTTGAGTCTTGAGTCATATTCATCACATTGTACTTGGGAAAGAAGATGATTTTCATGCAGGGGACAGATGCGAACGCATGAGGAAATTGGACGAGCATTCACGGCTGGGAATCCAACCGCATGCGAACACGCAAGGCCATCTGAGATATTTGCGTAAGACTGCTATCCATCGGGGGTAGTTTCACACCTTGAATAAATTATGTCAAGAAACATAAGCTTTTGAGGATTCTGTCACCAAGACTTACGAGTCTAAGGAGATTGGTTTTTAAGTGAGACCGTTTGTGACTCCACCAATTTCCTGGGAATCCTTTATTTGTCTTAATTTCTTTGACATAGTCCTTTCATTTTGTGACGAACTCACGTTGCGATACAAGTTTCTACCAAAAGAAGGCAGGCGCAATGGTGCTCTTCGAGGACTCAAAGGAGAATGGTCAGCTGTTTCTAAACATCACGCATCGCACGAGGGAAGTGTCTGTCCAACCTTACTCTCTTCTTATTTTCCTTTTGTTTGTTTGCATGCATAGTCGTGTCTTTAAACTTAGGTGTGCCGTGAGGACACGTCAGTTCAAAAGTGTGGGGTGGGAGAGTCAGTATGTCGTGTCAGCATTTTTATTTTCTTGCACCTACATAGAGTCAGCATGTTTCCCTTAAAATTTAAAATTTTTGTACAGATTTCTCTCTATTTTCCTAGACTTGCGGTATTGAATCTTGATGATGTGAAATAGATAGAACCGATTAGATGCTCTTTTCTCGTGAACTTTGAGTTGTGCAAATACATGTGAACTTACCCAATTGCGTGCTTTTGAGTTGAGATAAACAGGGATGTGGAGTTGATAGAAACATCCTAGAGAGACTTGACAAAGCACTCAAAGGACCGAGCTTCAAACTATATGGTTATATGGATTTCGTGGAGGCTAGCACTTCGAGGCAACATGGTTAAGAGTCTGCTCCACCACTGCAGTGCTTATGCGGTCAGGTAGGACGGGAAAACAACACACCGTCCAATCTCTAGTCCAAGTAGCCGGGAAAACAGACGAGCGACCCTCGGCTTGACTCGCGTCAAAAGGACGAGGATGAGGGAGAGCAGGGAGGTATTTCCATATGCTTGCGGGCGATGATTGGACCTCCATCAAAAGAGGAATCACGGACGAGCAGTTCACAATCAGTAGCAAAAGAAAAGAAAATCAGTTATTTGTGAAGTTTTACACGCAACAAAGTGAAGTACACCACTGAACCATCAAAAGACAACTCACTACAAAAGCTGTCCAAGCAAAAGAACTCAACACCTTGAAGCTCGAACAAATCACGTGCAAGAAAAAGCAATGAAGTGTAACCATATAGTGAGAACCCGGAACCGCGAGTGTAGATCATGGGTCTAAAAAGGACTATCTCCCATTCATCCGAATTGGTTTGCATCTCGGCTCAAAGGTAACACATATCAATTACTTCCATGTTTGAGCACAATACTTTTAGTAACGATTGAGATATGCATAGAAAGGCGAAGTCTAGACTAGCAAGTCATATTCATGTACCAATATATAGGATGCCGAAGGAATTGTGATGTTTCAGTTTACTTTCCTCTTATGACCTAGTTCTTGTTAGGGACGAACAAGTTTAAGTGTGGGGTGGTTTGATGAGCCGTATTTATACGACTCATCGAGTCATCAAATCCCATCAATTTCGACACTTTATTATGCGAACAAGGTACTTTTGGTGTTGTTTTGCATTTCAGGTGCTTCGGAAGCTCTAGGAGGAAACACGCTTAAAAGATGGCTTTCTGAGCTAAAAACATCACAAGGAGTCGAGCTGACCAACACTAAACTCAAGTTGCTCGGGCAAACGAGTTGATCTGACGAATCCACTTCGAGCAAAGTGATCAAAATGGCAAATAAGGTGGGCAATGTCGAAGAACCAAGAAGAATGCCCGAGCAGATTGGCAGTTGGCTCAATTCCAAAGGTCTTGCGCGCGCTGATAGGCACCGAAATCAATTCGCTCGGCCAGACTCTGATGACATATCTGACTCGACCAAGTTGCTTAAAATGGAAAACAAGTCGGACAATGTCACCAAGCCAAGGGGAACGCACGGATGGAACGGTCCAGGAGCAGCCGAGCAGAGTTCCAGGCCGCGCCCGAAGGCCCTGTCGAGCAGACTAGCGCTGAATCCGAGTTGCTCGACCAGATGAACGAATCTCGCAAATCTGGCTCGACCAAAGTGATCGAAATGCCAAATGACTCGGACGATACCACTAGCCAAGCAAAACGCACGAGCAGGATTGGCCGAGATGAGCAAAACGACGTTGAAGGCTCCGCGCGCTGGGCCAGGTCAGTGGGCTCAAAAGTGAGGCGGTTTGCTTACTTGCTCACCAAGCAAAAATGATTATGGACCAGGCCCAAATAGAAGTTTCGAAACCCTAGACTCTTCCTATAAATAAGACCTCTTGGTCTAGGGTTTCATCATCCAAAAATTCGAGATCCACATTCAAGGTTGATTTCGGTTTGAGTTGCAAGTTTAAGTGGAGACCCGAAACGGTAAAGCTTAAGCTGGGCAATTCATACCATCAGATCCAAAAACGTGAGCAGCATCCCACAATCGAGCATTCCTTCTCACAAGCGAGCTCACCTCTCCTCCTCTCGGCTGAAACCGTCCGGCGTTCCTAGCATCCTCGGCACTCAGCCCTCACGGCCCGGTCCTTAATCCCACTCGGCATAGAGAAGTCACCTTGTTCCCTTTTTATTTATTGTTTTGCTTTAATGGCCATGTGTAACTAAACCCTTTATTCGGGCTAGGGTTTCAATTATTGTGACGAATGTTTTGAGATTCCATGCTTAATATTATTCTTGCATTCTACTAGTTCTTGTGCACATTAATTTCGGTTTGGGTTGCAAGGTTAAGTGGAGACCCGAAACGGTAAAGCTTAAGCTGGGCAATCCATACCCTCTGTTTACTGCTTATTTGATACTGACCCGTTAGAATAAGTAGTCGCACTAAACCTAATATAACCTGACCAGGAGTATTAGGTTTGCTAGAACTAGAATTCTATAACCTGACCAGGAGTAGATTGTGGCGTAGTGACTTGAAACGGTCGTACCTTAGGTTATAACCTGACCCGGAGTAACCACACTTAAGAACGCAGAATTAGATACTTAGAAATCAAGGACAAACTAAGTCACAATTAGCACCCCTAGCCTGAATATTCTTCTCCGATTGACATCTTTCGTTTATTTCCTATTTGCACTTATTTCCTCAAAACCCAATTGTTTCCTTTTTACAGAACAATAAGTAACCATCTAGCTTCCTAGGGTTCGACCCTTACTTGCCGCTGTACTAACCCATAGCCAAGAGTAAGGAATTATAAATACAAATTTGCAGGTACCGACGACGCCTGTCAATAAGGTTGGATGAAGACGCAGAAGACATCGAGATAAAGAGTGGGGTGATACACCACTTACCCAAGTTTGGAGGAATGCCCGATGAGAACCCTCTAAGGCACTTGAAGGAATTTCATGGAGTTTGCATGTCCATGAAATCAGCATCGGTTCCGGAAGATATCTTTAAATTAAAGACATTTCCTTTTTCTTTAGTAAGTCAAGCTAAATCTTGGTTGATGTCTTTGCCTTCAGGTTCTATTATTTCTTGGGAACAATTGCAAAGGAAATTCATGGACAAGTATTACTCCCATTCGAAGGCGGCTCAAACAAGAAAGGAGCTCTCTATGCTCAGACAAGGACGTGGAGAAACGTTGTTCGATTACTTGGAAAGGTTTAGGCTATTGGAAGAGAGTTGTCCGAATCATGGAGTCCCACAAAGGATGTTGCTTGAATACTTCATGGACGGGATGATTCTGATGGAAAGAAGAATGCTAGATGCCTCCGCTCAAGGGTTTATCCTTGACATGTACCCCGAGGAGATATGGGAGTTGATTGAGAGAGTTGCCGAGAGCACAAGGTATTTAGAAGAGACATATAAACCTGCACCAGTTGCTAATGTGAGTGTACATTCTGAATTGCAGGAACTGAAGGATATGATGGCTCAATTAGTGACGCAACAACCACAAGGCAATCAAAAAGTGGAGCGTAAGGTAAACAAGTCCACTTATAATTCAACGAATAATGATAATGCTGTCTTTCAGGAAAGAGCAGAAGACGTGAATGTAGTGGGCTACATCAACAAGGGAGATTTGCCACCAAGGAGGTATGATGGATACCAAGGCAACAACAAATGGCAACCAAGGCAGAGTGATGGTGGTTGGCAAAGGAACAACAATTACGATGCGGGGCAATCCTCGTACCCACAAAAGCCGCCGTACAGACCAACACACAACAAACAAGGAGAAGAGGACCCGATCAAGGAGTTGAGAGAGGAAATGAGAGGTTTGTTCAAGGAACTAACTCAAAAGGTGGGTCAACAAGCTGGAGACGTTAACGAGCTAAAGAAGCAAGTGTCTCAAATCGCCAGCGACGTTTTCAAAAAGCGAGAAGACAAAGGGAAGCTTCCGTCGCAAACGATCCCCAATCCAAGGCAAAATGTGAGTGTGATTGTGGTAAGGGATGAAGAGGAGATGGAGGCTGAAGGAGATAAAAAAGAGCTGAATGAAGATTCCAACTCAGTGGCGCAGGCGGACGTCTCAACAATTAATCCGCGGACGTCTCAACAATTAATGAAAAATCAAGAGACGTGGGCGGAGGAAAATCAAGAGACGTGGGCGGAATTCCCAGTAAGCAATTTTCAGATTTTGAATTCTAACCCTCTTGCACCATCGTCATTTCCCATGCAGGTTATTGAGCATCACGAAGCTATAAACAATGAGATTCAACGGGAGGGGTATGAGGACACGAGAACCAACGCACAAATGCAAGAATTGGAGCGAGAGCAACAAGGAGCGTTGACCAATCGAACTAGAGACCCAGGTGCCTTCACGGTGACCTGTGGAATTGGTAACACGCTTATTCCCCACTGTTTGATTGATTTGGGAGCATCAATTAATGTTATGCCTTATGACCTATACTGTTCATTGAACCTTGGACCGGTGAAACCGGCCAAGTTAACTATTGAGTTAGGCAACAAGTCATGTGTTCATCCCTATGGTTTGCTTGAGAATTTAACCTTGAATGTTGGAGAAGTTGTTGTGCCTGCAGATTTTTATATCTTGCAGATGGAGGATACCCAGACTAAGGAGTCGCCAACGCTCATTCTAGAACGACCTACCTTGTTTGCGACGAAGGCGAAGATTGATGTCGCTGAGGGTATTATAATTCTCGAATATGGTGGCAACATGGCTGAGTTTCGTGTCTTTGAGGATGACCACCAGCCTTGTGCGGGGAAACCACCTGAGATAGCTGGTGAAACTTGTTTTAATAATATAACTGCTGAATCGTTGTGTTTGATTCAGGGTGCCAGTAAGCAGCTGAAGGTAACACGGAAAACACGCCCACCAGATAAGAAGCGAGTAAAGAAACAAAAGTGCGGAGTGGGTGCGCAAAAGCGGTGGACACATACAGAAAAGAACTGGAGATCGAAGCCACCTGATGGCGGAAAGAGCATTGAGAAAGGACTATCTAGTGGAAGTGCTGATGAGAGGAGCACGCTGAGTGGTAAGTTTAACTTGGAGCAGCCTTGGGATCCTAACTTGTGATCCCGTAGAGGTAATGTCCAGCCAAGGACGTAAAACAAAGGCGCATACCGGGAGGCAACCCGGTATATTTTTATTTACACATGTTTTTAGTAGATTAGTTAATGGAATTGGTACCTTGATAATGCGCCCCCAGTGCATCTTTGTTTCTGGTGGTTTCAGGTGAAGGAATGAAGAATGGAACTCAACTCAGTGGTGTGGGCGCACGTCTAAACACTTAATGGCACGGACGCCTTAACAATTACGATAAATACTCAGACGTCCGCGGGAAGTAAATGGTGGAGACGTCCGCGACATCGCAAAATTTAAGGCACGCTCGTATTTCAGATCTGGAGTTTGGGCGAAGAAAAGTTAATCGAAAGGCTGGAGCGATTTTCGCGATTTCCGTGGCGATTCTGATCTAGAGGAGTGCTCGATTGACGATTTGATGCGGATTGAAGTGTGGGATTGTGGCGTTTGAAGAAGGTTGAGTCGGGTAAGAAATCTGAATCGATTTGTGCTCAGATCTGGGAATTTGTGGATTCCGCGGACGCCTAAGGAATAACGGGCGCGGACGTCTCAAGCGTTAGTGAAATTCAAGAGACCTCCGCGGACATAAATTAGAAGGGGTGCGCGGAATTGTCAGGCAATTTCAGATTTTTGCATTTCAACTCAAGATGTCGCGTTCATCGAATCGTGCTAGTTCCTTCCGTTCTCGAAGAGCCCAGTCTCCGCCCGTTGATGATGAGGCACTAGTTCCGGATGTTGTCGATGACAGGCAGCAAACATTTGAGAAATTCATGGCGCTTGCACATAGGCCGCCCATGTGGGTTGAGCAGTTCTTTCTGCAGCATTGCGGACTCTTAGAGAGGTTCAGGGAGCTGATGGACAGATGTGGTTGGCCTGGGTTGCTTACGCTCCGCAGCGATGCTGATATGGACGACACTTGTGAGTTCCTCACCGGTTACCATTACGTTGGACCTAGGGAACATGAGGGATTCAGGTACATCTTCAGGGGCGCAGAGCACTATTGCATGATGACGCGGTTGCGTCAAGTCTTTGGGTGGCCAGAGGTGGCAGATGGGACTTTTTGTGATTACGGAAATACGATGGGTATTAGCGACACTTACATGAGCCTTACGGGGACGAGACGCTACAGGCCGAGCGACGCTACAGCCTCAGCATTCACAGATCCTTTCTGGTATATGGTACATTTTATTTTGACGAGGACTTTGACTGCGAGGGCGAACGGCAATGATAAGCCGTTTCTCCGAGATCTGACGCTTCTGGGCTCTTTGGTGAGAGGGGTAGTCCCACACTGGGGACATTTTTTCTGTGAGCACTTGAAGCAGATTCGGCCTCGAGGGCCGCTTTGTGTGGGTGGCATGGTGACTTATCTGCTACGTAGTCTTCATCCGGACGTGGATGCACTTCCAGGCCACAGTATTCTTGCTTATGGACTGGCTGACAGTGAAAGAGTTGGTTCTGGGAGGACATTCAGGCTCAGCAGTGAGGGTGCAGTGCGTTGGACATATTTTGCTGATCCAGCTCTTAGGCCACCACCTAGCCCACCGCGACGGAGAGGGCGACCGCCAGGGCGTGGAGGACCCACAGGGGGAAGGAGACGTCAGAGGGACGGGGTAGAGGTCCCGCTGAACGTACTACCACCAGAGGAGCAGGCGCAGAGACAGCCCGGACAGTATTCACAGGCACAAATTGACCATTTATTTAATGTAAACAGGGCTATGATGATGGCGATGGGTAGCGGCTTCTATCCAGTTTTAGCTCCTCCAGGATGGCGTCCAGGAGATGCCATTCCACCCGAGTACACACAGCCACCACCAGACTATTAGGGGAGTACCAGTTCCCTCTTTTATTTTTATTTTTATTGTGAGTCTGTTGAGTCCGTTTTGTTATACATCTCATCTCTTGAATTGTACCGTGAGGACACGGGTCCGTCTAAGTGTGGGGTGGGATGTTGTTGAGTCAGTTGTGTGTCGTGTCTGTTTTTTTAATTTTTATGTCGCATGTCATGTGTCGTGATGAACTGATGATGTACTGCTATGCTTTCCTTCTATGTCGAAATCTTATTTCCAGCTTTGTATGACTAGTGTGCTCATTTGACTAAAAATGCGAAATTTCAAAATTTTCGATGCTTTGTTCTTGTGAGTTGTGATATGCAGGGATGTGGAGTTGATAGAAATGTCCTAGAAAGGTACGGCAAGTTGCAGGAAATTCTGAGTTTTGGGTTCTGATGATTGAGAAAAGCGGTGGAGGTTGACGCTTCACTAGCCTAATCCTGAGAGTAGCTCCGTCACCAACTATACAAGTTTATTCATGCGTTCGCAGTGGTGGCGGGACAGAGAAAACAAACTGTCCATTTCTAGTCGAAGTAGCTGGGAATGGGTGGGTAACCCCTACCTTGCCTCATGCAGAAAAGACGAAGATGAGAAAAGAGCGGGACGCACTCCTATGCTGTTATTCGGAGGCTATGATTGGAGTGGTTCAAGGGCGCAAACAATTATGGGGACAAGAAACAAATTCAAAAGCCGAAGGCAAACCATCAAGTAAGAAGAAAATCAAAATCTGATTGATTCAAGCAAAGATGTGTCGTTTATCAAAGTCCATACAAGTTAAGGAATTCAAAACTCAACGGTATGAAAGAAGTGAATTAATCATGTGTCAGAGAAAGCCGCTGACTCAATCAAAAGACCAAAACTCAGAAAAGAATGCAATGTCCGTGGTACCTATAGGGGACTATCTCCCAATCATCCAAGGTCATTTGAATTTCAACTCGCGAGGTAACAAGTATCGAAACATCTATGTTTACTCGCATTGTTAGAATCTTAAGCATGATAGGATTATAGACTGGATTTAGGATTGAGATGTAAGGATTGACATGACTAGTACGTTGTAGTTCTTTCTATGGCTTTGTTCTTGTTCGAGACGAACAAGTTCAAGTGTGGGGTAGTTTGATGAGTCGTAGTTGTACGACTACTTTATGTGTTAAAACCCCGTCTTTTAGTGTTGCCTGTATGTTATTTCACTACCTGTGTGTAGTTTTCGTTCTCAGGTGCATTCGGAGACCATGGAAGGAATATCGGCTAAAGAGAGCCTGTTTGAAGATGTTTTGCATCGAAGGAATGGAGTCCAAAGTGCTTGAAGTGCAACTCAGTGGAGTAGGCGGACGTCTCAGCAATTAAGGTGCGGACGTCTACTGATTTACGATAATTGTTGAGACGTCCGCGGAATGGTAATTCAGGAGACGTCCGCGGATGCCACCTGGCAGTCGAATTCATTGTTTTTCATTTGCAATCTCGAAGGGACATAACACAGAACTCGAGGGGACAGAGAAGAGGCGCGGCTGGCTCTGGAATTAGAGAAGAAAATAAGATTCATCTAGGGTTAGTCGAAGTTCGGTTTGGAGAGAAGAGTTCTTGGAGTAGGATTCCGATTGAGGATTCGTTGCTGGATTCGAGTGTTGGAGTAGAGCTGCAGATTGGTGGAGGATTCGTCATCAGTATTTCATTTCATTCCATTCAAAATACTTGATGATGTATTCCATTACGATGAGTAGCTAAACTCATATGTGTAGGCTAGAACTCCAAATTGTGATGTATTGACTTGAGACTTCTATTGATTTCTATGTTTTGCGTCATATTACTATACTATGTTCATGGAATTGATGTGCTAGCATGAGTGGAACCCTAGCGGGGGAGCTTTTGTTTGGTTGTTGATTTCGATTGTCAAGTTTACTAGCAACCTAGCGGGGATAGCAAACTAAGACACGAGTAATATACCACTAGGATTAAACACCCTAGGACAACTTGTTTATATGTTCATGCAACTCTAGCGAGTTAGGGTCTTGATTATCGCTAGCGCGAGATTAAGTACTAGAACAAGAACGGGGAGTGTAACCCTAGCGGGGAAGCTCTAAGTTATAGAACATTAGGAATCAAAACGGATTTGTCAATGATTTAGTCTTGCATCACAGTCGAAAGTTCTAGCTTGCACTTCTCTTTGATATTACATCCCTGAATTCGTGTGACGATTGCTCTCGTGATAATTAATCATTGTTGCTTACTTGCGTTTTTATTTATTTGTTGGAATTTACACCCCCATTGTCACGCTTTTACTTAGTGAAACAGATTCTTATACCGATCTCTGTGGATACGACCCGACTTACCACTTGCTAGTCGGATTACAAATTCTTATTTTTGACGGGTACAACGACACCTGTCATACCACCATCGTTGGTCTGAATCGTCGGCGCGTGCGATGTAACTGTGGAGCGTGTTGATGAATATGAGGTAGACTGCTTACCGAATACATCCTTCCAACCTACAAAACTACCTACTCCACGTGTGCGTCCAGGATACTCATCCTTCCCTGTGGCCTCCGTCAAAATTTCTCTTCGACCTTGGGACGTAAATAATCCCTGTGCCACCTGCTCTTCTAATTGTTCCTGTTATCAATCAATTTACGTCCATCATAATTACAAATGAGTCATGAGGTTTTGAGCGCTTCTGCTTTGTACAGGTAACTTACAATTTTTTCCGCAACCTCCCTCATTGACTCGTTCACGTACTGTTTATTCTTTCGGATATGACCCTTCAGCCATACCTCACGCCTCTCAACCTGGATTACAGGCTCATCCCCAGACGTTGTTACAGCCTCCATTGCCGCTTTCTTCGTTGCGACGATATCCTCCTTCGCCTTACGGTACCCGCCTCGAGACAATGTATGCTGGAACTTGTTTGATTTTGCTCGAGTAATGTGCTTCTCCCTAATTTGCATTGCCTCGGGAGTCGACCGCTGTTTCACGAACCTCCTCCACTGATCCGGACTAATGAAAGAATACTTCTCTCTTGGGTCATGTCCTTGTCTGGACCCAAATATGTACTGATTTGCGAGTTTGCTCTTGAAGTTTCTCCACATAGTCGCGGCCGCTCGCATCTCCTTCTTCTTCAACTTACTAGTCCTGTCATTTTGGGGGACATCAAAATATATCTACAAAATGAAAACAAGAATCTGTTAATTATAACATTATACATGCAGAAATTTTCATCTGTTTTCCACTTGATAATATACCAGTGTCTCGTCCCACACAGAATCCCTAAGCTCTTTAGGTACCAACTTCCAATCAGCGTATGTAATTGGAACTCGAGATTTAGCAACTGTTCCTGCATATACATAATATATTATTCACTTTTCCAACGCTTGTTATTCATTACGTAAACAAATACAAAACATAGTATTTAATTACCAATGTATGTCCTGAATGATGTCCTTATTTTGTGCGTAGCAATTGTTCCATCTACCTCAATCTCAACCTGCTCTTTAGTCCCATCATTATGCTGATTTATAAAATTCTTCATAGATGTTGGCCCCCTTCTCTTACTGTTTGACGATGACCCTCCCTCCGTGCCACTATCGCTGACCATATTCCTTCTACAAGTGCCAAATAACACACATCACATTACAAGAGCACTAGTAATTAGCTGCGAAAATGCATAAGGCTGTACAATGTAAATAACAAATTCCTTTGAAACCGACACATACACAAGATACAGTAGTACTACGGTTAAATTAGCATTTGATTCGAAAAACATGGGACAACAGGTTCAAATATCAAATCAGGAATCGGTGTTTCGAACTTGAATTCAATCGAAGCTCAACAACTGGCTATCATAACAAAATGAAACCAAAACTAAGGTTAAATCTGGACGGCTGTCGGAAACCTATGAATTTACGTGAACGCCTTACATGGAAAAAAACCTTATATGGGAAATAAAATCGACATACCCTAGCGACTGCTAAATCGTTTTCTATGCTTTCGGCGGGCTTAGTCGGCAGTAACAATTCGAAGGCGATGTGAATCTGAGTATGCGACCGAGTGAAACAAAATGGTGACTTACTTTTTTTTTTAAGTTAAGAAACCTGGTAACTTTCGGACAGCGTTTTAATTTATGCGCTGTCGTTACAAATATTATAACAGCGTCTTTTATCAAATGCGCCGTTGTAATTTATATATAACAGCGCCTATAAAGTCATGCGCTGTTGTATTGAAAATATAACAGCGCTTCAATATAAGCGCTGTTACACTTCTGGTACAACAACGCTTTCATTCAAAACGCTGTCTCGGTTCATAATTGAATTTGTATTTTTTTCATATTTTAAATGAAATACACGCATAACGGACTACTAGCTGAAATATGGCGGAATCAGACATGGTGCACCCTATAAGTACAAGACCTTGCTTGTCTTTAACATTTCATCCCTACATTTTCATATAATGAGTTCGGATTCTGCAGTTGAACGTTTTTTCGCTGAGATGTCCGAACATGAATCAAGTGGTTCTGAAGGATATGTTTGTTCTGCTCAAGACCCATTTTATCCTTGTGATAATGGCTCGAAATATTTAGGCGAGCATAGCTTCAGTTGGGAAAAATACATACATGACGAAGAGAATAGTAGACAAAGTACTTGTTCAAAGCCAAACCAATTTGAAGGTGACCAAGAAGTTGACCAGCCACCCCCCCCCCCCCCCGTGGGTCACCCGGAAATGAATGATCTCAACCGCGTTGAGTTTATGAAATTTGCGTTTCGAATCATATGAAATATTAACTTGTCTTTTTGTTGATGTTGAACGTATCTAATGAAGTTAACTTTCTTTAAGTTGTTCACTTATTTCTGTAGTAATGCACCTATAATAACGTAATGTATATAATACGAAATAATACAAATTCTGCTATAATTTTATGTCAGAATTTTAAGATGATTGTAAATACTTGCGGATGTGTAGTTTGTTAGGTTGTTTAATAGTAACATTATATTGTCGTGTTCTAATACATATTGACAACATTTATAAATTAATTACTACATGATGTGACGATTCGATGTCGGGGACATTATCAATCAATGTCGTTGACGAATCTGCAAAAGCAATCAAAAAAGATCATTAAAAGGCAAAATTTCACTAACGTCTGCATTCCGGCATTTTACCGTCAATAATAACGTATATGCATCGCAATTATGACGAATTTTTTTTCAAAAGACCAAATGACTACCACAACGCTTATCTTTATACGCGCTGTGGTTTTCAGGATTACAACGACGCTTAAATAATTAAGCGTTGTATGCTGTTAAAGTACAAAGGCGCCTTTTAATTATACGCTGTGTTTTGGTGACATACAACAGGGCGTAATCACATGCGCGTTCTATATCTATGTCCAAGTACTTAAGGCACGCTTACATAAACAAAATTCAGGGGAGGGTCAAGATCGCTTCTTATCAATGTCCAACATATTAAGGCATCGGAAAAACCTAACTACGGCGCGTGCTGACTGTCGGTCACCTCAGTCACCAATGGAGGTACTGTAATTAAGTATCAGTTGAAATAATAATACGTAGAAGTATAAATGGCATATTTATATCATGAAAGGAGATGGATGTACGAAGAGTTTGTACATGGAGAGTCATACACCAACGATGTTTTCATCGCCGGAGTCAATAATTTTATTGAAACAGCTGTGGCAAAAGGTTTCCTAGACAGCAACAACAAAATACGCTGTCCATGTACGAAATGCAAAAACCGGCGATTCATCAACATAAGAATGATGGAGGAGTATTTGTACAAATACGGTTTCACACCAAACTACTTCAATTGGACCCTATACGGCGAAGATCTGGTGGAAATGGAGTACGTAAATACTTACCCAACCATACCTCAACCGATCACAGATCACCCAGTTCCTGTTTACGAGGAAGAAAATCCCAGTCATGTTCAAGCATCGTTCCCAGATATAGCGCATGATTTTGACATTCCTTCTGACTTTCCTGAGTCATCTAACGTTGGTGAACATCACACAGAGAATTTTGAAGCAAATAGATTCTACAATCTCCTTAATTCATGTTCAGACCCAGCGTACGAAGGATGCACGACAGAGACCGAGCTTTCGATTAACATGAAAATGCTGGCAACAAAAGCTAAATATGGATTATCTGAAGGCGCATTTATCGCCGTATGTGGCACGATGAAAACTCTAATTGGTGGGGAGAACAATGTCCCTTCTTCTTTCAAACAAGCAAAGAAACTCGTTGCTGATCTGGGAATGGGGTACCAACGGATTGACGTTTGTGTAGGAGGGTGTATGATTTACTATGGATGTGATGAAAGTATTACCGTATGTCGCTTCTGCAGAGAACCAAGATACCATCTTCCAAGACGCGCAAAAAGTTCGTTATCGTACCAACGGAATGCGAGATGCCAAATGTTTTACTTGCCGATTATACCACGACTACAGAGACAGTTTTTATCACAATGTCTAGCTTCAGAAATGTGCTGGCACGCTACACCGAGAGCAGACATGCATCGCATGGTTCACCCTTCCGACGGGGAATCTTGGAAGCATTTTGATCGATCGCATCCAGACTTTGCAGCGGATGCACGTAATGTAAGATTGGGATTATGCACAGATGGATTTAATCCATGGGGTATGTCAACAAAACAGTACTCCGTTTGGCCTGTCATGGTAACACCGTACAACTTACCACCGTGGATGTGCATGAACACGGTTAACTATACTAATCCCTGGGCCATCTAATCCGAAGAAGCGTTTGGACATATATCTAAGGCCTCCTATTGATGACTTGGTACATCTTTGGAATGTTGGGGTCGACACGTACGATGCTAATCGGAAACAGAGTTTCACATTACGGGCAGCTCTCATGTGGACTATTTCCGATTTCCCTGCATATGCAATGTTATCGGGGTGGTCAACTCAAGGTAAACTCGGGTGCCCCTATTGTATGGAAGATACGAAAACATTCATGTTGAAGAACGGAAGAAAAGTTTCATATTTTGGGTGTCACAGACATTTTTTATCAGCAAATCACCCATATCGGGGTAATGCCAGGAATTTCTACAGAGACCGTGTGGAATATGACGGTAAAGTCCAATTTCGATCAGCTCAAGAAGTTTATGGCCGAGTACAACACTTGAAGTATATATGGGAACAACGTACCAATGAGGTTTTGCACGGATTCGGGGTAGAACACAACTGGACAAAGAAATCAATATTTTGGCAACTACCTTACTGGGTGGACGTGAAGCTTAGACATAACCTGGACGTCATGCACATTGAGAAGAATGTATTCGAGAATTTATTCAACACCATCATGGATGTGAAGGGAAAAACAAAGGATGATGGTGTGAAGTGCAGAAAAGATATCGGTTTGTATTGTCGAAGACCAGAATTGGAACTACAAACGTACCGTGGCTGATTGGTAGTGAACAAGGGTAAATATCAACTTACAAGAGAACAACAGAAGCGTGTGCTTATTTGGGTGAAGTCTCTTAAGTTTCCGGATGGATTTTCATCTAATTTGGGAAATAAAGTAGATTTGAGTGCACTAAAACTAGTAGGTTACAAGTCACACGACGCACATGAATTCATCGAGCGACTCATGCCTATAGCCTTCAAGGGTTTTTTTTACCAAACAAGATCTGGGAAGCTGTATCCGAGTTGTGTACATTTTTCTGAGTATATGTGCATCTGCACTTCACATTGACCGAATCGAACATTGGCAGACCAACATAGCGGTCACACTGTGTAAGCTGGAGACAATATTCCCCCCTTCATTTTTCGACTCTATGGAACACTTACCAATTCATTTGGCTGATGAGGTCCTACTGGGCGGACCAGTACACTACCGTTGGATGTATCCGTTTGAGCGTTTCATATACCGTCTTAAACAATTGGGACAAAAGGGAAACAAAGCTGAGGTGGAAGCCAGTATTGTTAATGCATACATATAGCTGGAGACTTCGTATTTGGGATCCGACTACCTAGATCCGGAGTTAACAACGAACGTGATACGATTACAACGAAATGAAGTAGTGACATCAGATTTCGAAGAGCCTCAGATTTCTATATACAATTACCCGGGAGTCGGTGGTAGAACAATTAAACGGAGGGTGTTAGACAGCCGTGAATTTCAAAAATCAACTCATTACATCTTTAGCAACACGCCTGAACTTGAATAATATTTTGCGTTATTTGAGACCGAGTTAAGACAAAGACGCCCGCGATTCACTGATCAACAAATATACAAAGGTATACTAACGGAATTTCAGAATGGCTGTGTTCGCATGTAAGTGTACTTAATCAACTTAAATTCGTTTCATTATTTTGCAAATTAAAATGTACTTGTACTTAAAATGTTCACTAAAAAAATTATGTTCAGGTTTGGGAGCTTGGCGAAACATTAGCACTACCACAGTGGATTCACTACTTGTCCGCTGGCTTTCAATCCGACGTTGCATGCTCGGCTACATACAAAGTCAACAATTACAAATTTCACATTGAAAGTCATGGTGAAGGGAGGAACACGGTGAACAGCCATGTTTACGTGAAAGGAACAGAGGGTACACACTACTACGGGGTGATTGAAGAAATAATACATATGAGATGTAGAACCAACCATCGGTTGAAGGTTGTCTTGTTCAAGTGCCGTTGGTACGACCCTCAGTTTGTTAGGTCATACCCGTCTAACGGGGTTGTCATCGTGAACACTCATAGACCATACCCCCATTACGACCCTTACATTCTTGCCCAGCAAGCGGTGCAAGTTTACTATGTGACGTTTCCGGGATTATCTGGACAAAATAATCAGGGTTGGGTTGCAATTTGTCCTGTGAAACCGACAAACGCAATCGACATGGAGGTAGCAAATGTTCCGTTCCAAGATGAGGGTGAAATTGGAACTGAAATGCATGTATTGGTCAACGTAAGTGGATCATTAGGGGACCTCGCTGATGATGAGGTATACGAGTACGACACCGAAGAAGACGGCAACGACGAGCACGTATCTGATAATCCATATGCCGAAGAAGAGTCTGAAGAATCGTCGTGAGTGAATCAAAATATTGCAAAAACCGGACGTATATGTTTTACATATGTTCAATATATTCCAAATGAAAATCAACTACTAAATGACAAATATGGCATTTGTTTTTTATTTGTGCTCATATAGATGGGTTAATAAAGTCAAATTTCTAATCAAAAAACATATATACTAGAACTCGCTGGAACGTGTCGTGTAAAATTCATTAATATATATGCGCTTTGTTAATGTTAACAAATAACAGCGCGTCAGTGATAAGGGCTGTTATATTTCACACCTAGGACAGCGCTTAATGTTTATGCGTCGTTATAAACAAATCAATACAGCGCCTAAATTATATGCGCCGTAATAATTAGCATGTACAACAGCGCTTAATATATAACGCGCTGTCATATGTTGAAAAACACAGCGCGTATTTATAAAAGCGCTGTAATATTCGTCGCCAAAAAATCAACTACTAAATGACAAATATGGCATTTGTTTTTTATTTGTGCGCATTACTTTTCTTTTTAAGTAATACAGATGGGTTAATAAAGTCAAATTTCCAATAAAATTAGAATACTAGAACTCGCTGGAACGTGTCGTGTAAAATTCATTTAAAATAAATTGGTAAGTGAACATCGCTTAATATATATGCGCTTTGTTAATGTTAACAAATAACAGCGCGTCAGTGATAAGTGCTGTTATATTTCACACCTAGGACAGCGCTTAAAGTTTATGCGCCGTTATAAACAAATCAATACAGCGCCTAAATTATATGCGCCGTAATAATTAACATGTACAACAGCGCTTAATATATAACGCGCTGTCATATGTTAAAAAACAACGCGTATTTATAAAAGCGCTGTAATATTCGTCGCCAAAAAAACCCCCGCCGTATTCGCCCGCCTACACAACTAAGGAAATTTTGGCTAAAGTAGACTAATAGCATTTTATTTGGACGAATTGAAATTACATGCGCAGTGGAAAACCCTCATTATCCGTCTTCGAACACAATCAGCCGTTGTACGCCTCCGAGTTGTGTGTTTGATTTTAGCCGATTGCATAAGCAAGGTTCGTCGCTTCCTCGTCTTTCTCCTGTCACCTTCATTTCAGTATTCCGGATACTCAGGGTTTGTTGGTCGCTGTCGTATAAAGTGTGTGTATTTCTCCTCTCCGGTTTCATTTGTTTGTCTGTTCGAACCCAGATTATCAAAAGATTGGCACAATATATGCGCGTGTCTCTGAGTTCGGCAATAACAATTTGTTTGTTCGGCGTTCGTTGTGTGTTTGTGTGTTTGTTTGTTACAATTTGTGTTTATTCACGCACATGTTAGCTGTTTGTTTTTCGGAGTTCGGCAGTAACGATTTGCAACTCTTAATAGATTGTGTATCCGTGAAACCCTTTTGGTACAATTTGTGATTTATATTCTGATAATGAAATGCCTTTAGGTCATCGTATTTTGATACAACTTGGTTTAAAGTCAAATGTTGATACAATTTAAATGTATTGGCAGGGTAAATGGGACCATTAAAGCGCAATGCACACGGTAAAAGGAAAACTGTGGCTGGTACAGGTACTGAGACTGCATCAAAAACGCGGCTAACTGACGTACGCCAGCCAAGAAATTCAAGTGAGGACATGCAACGGCAGCATTCGACTGGGAACACTAGTCAACATCGCAATGCGTACAGACAGTCTGATACGGTACACGATCATAACCCTGCGAGTCAAGGGACTGAGGACAGGCAACGTACAACGGGATCAACCGAGGACAGACATCCAATTACAGACGATTACAGGCCTTCTATGCATGTACCAGACCCTACATTGGAGCCTATGGATGAAGATAGGAACATACCAGACGTCGATGATTACAACTTCGAGGACCTCATGAATTTTGTGGGGAGGAACAGGGAGGTTCACGAGGATGCCGAACAAATGGTCTCACCTTCTGCATATGATGACGATCTGGATGATGCAGGAGGGACTTCGCCCGGTGGAGGACCCAGTGAGGAGACACCGTTGGGTTCGATGCCACATGATACTCGACCTTGGATCATTCCAGCTGGGGATGACAAGTGAGTAATTGTTATTGTACATATAAATTTCTGCAGTTTGTTTATACTAACCATATTATGAATATTATACCGTGTATTTTTTTCAGCTTTGACCCCCCTAGCGCTGTCAACAAAATCGGGCTTCAATGTTTTGGACCTGTATTTAAGA
The DNA here is from genome assembly GCA_033675395.1 of Rhodiola chrysanthemifolia. NCBI lineage: Eukaryota > Viridiplantae > Streptophyta > Magnoliopsida > Saxifragales > Crassulaceae > Rhodiola > Rhodiola chrysanthemifolia. The sequence goes on along the minus strand of CM066208.1, from coordinate 13,282,680 downwards.
TTGGTTGGACGACAATGCATAGATTTCCGAAAACTCAACAAGGCAACTAAGAAAGATCACTTTCCACTTCCTTTTATTGATCAAATGTTAGAGAGATTAGCCAAGCATGACTACTTTTGCTATCTTGATGGATATAGTGGGTTTTTCCAAATCCCTATTCATCCACAAGATCATGAAAAGACTACTTTTACTTGTCCCTATGGAACATTTGCCTATCGACGAATGCCCTTTGGGCTTTGTAATGCATCGGACACATTTCAAAGATGCATGATGGCTATATTCTCAGAATATATTGAGGAAATAATGGAAGTGTTTATGGATGATTTTTCTGTCTATGGTTCTTCATTTGATGATTGCTTGGCTAATTTGGCAAAAGTCTTGAAAAGATGTATTGAGACAAACCTTGTTCTAAATTTGGAAAAGTGTCATTTTATGGTGCAGGAAGGCATAGTGCTTGGACATTTGGTTTCTAAGAGAGGAATTGAGGTGGACAAAGCAAAAGTAGAAGTTATTGAGAAACTATCACCTCCAAGGGACGTTAGAGGGATTAGAAGCTTTCTAGGCCATTCCGGCTTCTATCGAAGAGTGCAAGACCTTTGACGAACCTGTTGTGCAATGACACCAAATTCCTGTTCGATGAAGAGTGCTTATTGGCCTTTGAGAAGTTAAAGAAGGCATTGGTCTCGGCTCGCATTATTCAACCTCCGAATTGGGATTTGCCATTTGAGCTCATGTGTGACGCTAGTGATTATGCTATTGGAGCGGTCCTTGGACAAAGGGTGGACAAGAAACTTCATGCCATTCACTACACTAGCAAGGTCCTTAATGGAGCTCAAATGAATTATTCTACCACGGAAAAGGAGCTCCTTGCCATTGTGTATGCCTTTGACAAGTTTCGTCAATACCTTGTGGGATCAAAGACCATAGTCTTCACCGACCATGCGGCAATCAAGTATCTATTGTCAAAGAAGGACTCCAAGTCGAGGCTCATAAGGTGGATTCTCTTACTCCAAGAATTTGATATCGAGATCAAAGATAAGAAGGGAGTGGAAAATCTTGACTGGTTAAATAACTCAGGAGGCTCCCATTCTACCATTTGCAGAGTCGGTCGACTGGACGATCACCATAGATGAGACTGCATTTTAGCCTTCAGTCGACCGACTGGGATGCAAGCCGACACCAGTCGACCGACTGGACTTGCTACAGTACCGAATTTTACCCGAGGCTATAAATAGAAATTGACATGTTTGACCTAGAGAGCTGGCATCTTGGGGGAAAATTTCCAGAAAAAGAGGGTGAATCAAAGGTCATCAATCAGCATCCAACAAAGGAGAAGTGAAGATCAAAGGGAGACATTAGGATTAACCGTCCTCCTTCTATTCATCTTCTATTCTCTTGTGCTTTAAACCCTACTCACACCATGTTGTCTTACATGATGTGTGAGTAGTCCCCTTGTGTTTTGAGGGTTTTTACAACCCTCCTTGGTACTCTATGATCATGTATACACATTGAATATACAATCTATGGTGTTGATTTCATTTTCACTAAGTGCTCTATTTATGACATGTTACCAAGTGTTTGATAAAATACCTATGTGACATGTTAGTCTTAGAATTTGATCTAAGTATTGAAAATGCTTAGTAATGATTTGGATATGGTGGAAATGATCACGTCTAGTGTTTATGAGAGTAAATGCATGGATGTGAGGTTAACTAAAGCTTAATGCCTATAGCATGTATTACCTTGGGAGATGTTCCAAGGATAATAGTGCTATAGAGTGAATCAATATCTTGATAAAGTGAGGTTCTAGTTAGGATGGCTTGACTAGGATTAGACTCACATGGTAATTGGTCTATCCTAGCCAAGCTAGGTTCTAAATAAATTAACACCCAAAAGTGACTTAACTCTTGTGTACGTGATCATTGGGAAATGCCGAGGAGGGGAGTAACCCCTCGAAACTCTCTTTGTATTGAATTAAAACCCATTTGAAGCCATTTCATCGCTAGTTCTTGATTGAAAACCATCTCATCATTGAATTGTAGGAATAGCCAAGTAGAAAACTTGATAAGTCTTAGCGCGCAATCAAATTTGCTCCCTTGGGTTCGACACCGGTCTTACCGGTCAAATAAAAATTGTTTTTGACTATACAAAACTAACAACTGTCAGGGCACTTAAGGATTACGTGACCCCAACTCTCACCGGATATCGATCGCCCATATCCACATCCGTTGTAGCCGTCCACAACTTTGAAGTCAAGCTGACCCTGATCACTATGGTTCGGGTGACCAGTTATCTGGAATTGGGAATCCCAACACCTATTTAGGAACAACTCACTAAGGCCTTCCTTCTGAAATACTTCCCACCTAGCAAGACAACCAGGTTGAAGAATTTGATCAGTGCCTTTCGCCAAGGGCCTGGAGAGACCTTTCATGAAGCCTGGGAATGCTTTAAGGAGCTCCAAAGATCATGCCCACATCACAACATTGATAAGCACACCCTGTTTTAGATCTTTTACGTGTGAATGGAAGCCGAGGGAAGGACCCAAATAGATTAGTACGCTGGAGGAGCATTTATTGAAGTGGCACCTACAGACAGATGTGTTACCGCTAAGAGAGTAGCTAACAATTCACACTTATGGGGGGATTGAAAAAGATTCTCGAAGGGAAGCGGCGGCACGGAAGACACTAATGCACTCGAATCAAGAGAAGAAGTTCGTGGCCGGACCAAGAAAATGGATTAGATAGCCTCAACTCTAAATGCACTCGGCAAGGAGTAAGCTAAGCGCCAAGCTCGTGTGTGCTTTATCTGCTCGAGTTCCGCTCATGAAGAGGGAACCTGGCCGCACAACTTGCCACTTGAAGAACTTCATAATGTAGAAAAGGTGAATTTCGCAGGAAGGAACCAAGGAGGAATGTAGAACACCTACCCCGGTATCAACAATCACCGAAACCTTTCCTATAAGACCCAAGAGCCCATTAAAATTCATTGACAACAATGGACCTCCTGGATTTGTGACAATCGTATTTTCAACCCTTTATAGTTGTTAAGTTATAAGTTTTAGGGGTGAGGGCTGAATCTAGGGTCCTTGAAGCGTAGTAGATGACTACCGATTTTTTGTTAATTCTTTGGCCGAGCACTGCCCCTACGGCATAATCGCTCGCGTCGCACATGATTTCGAATGGTCGTTCCCAATCCGGAGTTTGAATGATGGGTGTGCTAGTGAGGGCTTTCTTCAGTTTATCAAAGGCCTCCTTGCATGCATTAGTAAATTCAAAAGGGACTTCTTTTTGGAGAAGAGTGGTTAGAGGCAATGCCGTTTTGGAGAAGTCTTTGATGAATCGTCGGTAGAATCCTGCATGGCCAAGGAATGATTGGATGTCTCGGACCGTGGATGGATATGGTAGAGTCATGATCAGGTCGATCTTTGCTTTGTCTACTTCCATGCCTTCTTGTGAGACGATATGTCCCAAGACTATTCCGTGTGTTACCATGAAGTGGCACTTCTCATAATTGAGCACTAAGTTCATGGACACACATCATGCCAAAACCGTGCTCAAATTGCTTAAGCATGCGTCAAATGTGTCTCCATAGATGGTGAAGTCGTCCATGAAGACTTCAATGAATTCTCCGATCATATCTGAAAAAATGCTGGTCACTACCCTTTGAAAAGTTCTCGGGGCATTGCATAGGCCGAACGACATCCTTCTGAAGGCAAATGTGCCGAATGGGCAGGTGAATGTAGTCTTCTCTTGGTCCTCAGGCGCTATGGGGATCTGATTGTAGCCTGAGAACCCGTCCAGGAAGCAAAAGTATGGCTTGCCTGCCAGTCGGTCTAACATTTGATCGATGAATGGTAGAGGGAAATGGTCTTTTCTCGTGACGGCGTTCAATTTTCTGTAGTCGATGCACATTCTCCAGCCGTTCTTGACCCTTGTTGTTACCATTTTTCCTTTGGCATCTTCCTCGACCGTGATCCCACTTTTCTTTGGGACCACGTGGACAGGACTTACCCATTGGCTATCCGATATGGGATAGATAACGTCTGCATCTAGTAGCTTCTGTATTTCCTTTTGGACGATCTCCATCATGATTGGGTTGAGTCGTCGTTGAGGCTCTCTTGATGGCTTTGCTCCATCCTCAAGTAGAATACGGTGCATGCATACTGCCGGGCTAACTCCTCTCAAGTCGGCTAGAGTCCATCCAATAGCCAACTTGTGTTGTCTCAGCACTTTTATCAAACTACATTCCTGGCCTGCTTCCAAGCCACTCTTGATGATTACCGGGAGAGTGTTATTATCCCCAAGGAAAGCGTACTTCAGATGTCCGGGCAAGGGCTTCAATTCTATTTTGGGAGCTTGAATTACTGAGGGCAGAAAAGTATTTGATTTGAATAACTTTACCTCGTTATCTTCATATTCTGGTGTGAGAGGCTCCGAGATTGTTAAGTGGGACAACGTTTCTTGTAAGCCTTCGGCCAATTCATATGAGCTTTCGGCTCCATTGAGTATGGTTTTTAAGGGATCTGCTCTTGGTTCTGATTGAACTTCTTGGACCAGGTCGTCCAAAGTATCGAGAGTGTGCACTTCCTCAAACTCCATGGGATGCTTCATTGCTCTGAATATGTCGAAGCTAAAGGTCTCTCCTTCCACTTCCATTGAGAGCATCCCACTTCCACAGTCTATCTTCATTTTTGATGTTTTGAGAAATGGACGGCCGAGAAGGATAGGTGCGTGGTCTGTTGGTCCGCCATTTTCCATTTTTAAGACGTAAAAGTCTGCTGGAAATACCAATTCTCCTACTTGTACCAGGACGTCTTCTATTTTGCCCTCAGGTTGTTTGCAAGATCGGTCTGCTAGCTGGATAGTGAGACCGGTGGGTTCGAGTGGTCCAATCCTAAGGCATGAGTAGATAGAGAAGGGAAGCACATTGATTGATGCTCCAAGGTCCAGCATGCAGTTCTCGATCCGGATGTTGCCAATTGTGCATGGAATGGTATAGGTTCCCGGATCTCCGCATTTGGGGGGCACCTTTCGTTGTATGACAGCCGACACGTTCCTACTCATCAGCTCTTGATCATATCTAGTACTCCTCCTCCGGTTTGTGCAAAGTTCTTTTAAAAACTTAGCGTATCGAGGGATTTGCTTGATGGCTTTCAAGAGGGGGATGTTGATTTCGACCTTGCTGAACAATTCAAACACGTCTTCATCCATGACATGTTGTTTTTGCACGCGAGCAGGTACTGGAAATGGAAGTGCTGTGCTAATTTTGGGGGTCTCGGTTCTGGGCACTGGGCGCTCCTCGTGCTCCTCTAACGCAGGAACAGGGCCGGGTCTGTGTTCTTCGGGCGAGTCCCCTTCTTTTGCGGCTGCGTCCTGCTCTTCCTCGACTGCGTCTTGCTCAAGAGTTTCGAGAGTCTCGGGCCTTTTGTCCTCCTCTTGCTCCATAGGTTTGGTGACAAGCTTTCTCCCACTCCTAAGGGTCACAGCATTAACATTTCCCTTCGGATTTTGAATGGTTTGTGAAGGTAGTCGGCCAGGCTCATTAGTAAGTGCGGATATTGAAGTGGCGAGCTTGGACATTTGTTTGGTCAAATCTGAAATTGCCCCGTCTGTTTTTGCCTGGAACTGGTTAAACGAATTACCCAATTGATTTACGCTTCCTGCGAGTTCCTTCATTGTGTCTTCAAGCGACTTGTTTGGTCCTTGGTGATTGCTCGAGTTGGCTTGGTACTGATTTTGTCCCTTCTGTTGATATTGGCCTGCTGATGGAGCGTTCTGGTTGTACTGCCGGTGGGGAGGTTGGTAGAATGACTGAGCTAATTGCGGTGCGGCTTGTTGTGTCTCCCTCGGAGGATGGTTGTCGTTTCGCCAGCTTGAATTGGTCGCTTGATTATACTGTCGGCTTGGTCCGGCTCTGTCGTTGCTGTTGTTGTTGTTGTATCCTCGGTATCCTACCACTGCGTTCACTTCTCCCGGTTCTTCTACTATTAATGTTGGGCATGCGTCAGTTTTGTGGTCTGTAGAACTGCAGAATTCGCAAGGTTTTACTGGAGCTGGCTGCCTTCGTAGGATCTGAACCATCATTTCCTTCATTTGTTTCATCTCCTCTGGCATAGAGTTCCTCGGTGTTTCTTCAGCCTTTGCCACATTCTTTGTTCGGGAGAATTCTTCCTGCCGAGTTGTCTCTTCTCTGAATCGGGCATTTTCAGCAACGTTGGTGATGAGATTCCTTATGCCATTCAGTGATAGATTCATCATGGATCCTCCAGCTGAGGCATCCAGGAGCATTTTGTCTAAGGGTCTCAATCCATCAATGAGGTATTCGATGATGAGTTTCTCGGGCAGTCCAAGGGTGCAGCAGCTTTTCTCCAGGTGATTGAATTTCTCCAGGTAATCGTACATGGTTTCATTGGGCCCCTGCTTGATGTCCTGCAGTTGCCTCCTCACTTGCATTGCTCTTCCCGCTGGGTAGTATTTGTCCAGGAATTTCTTTTGCATCTGAGCCCATGTTCTGATGCTACCGGAAGGCAATGAAAGGAACCAGTCGTTCGCCGAGTCAACGAGGGAAAAGTAGAACGCCTTTAACTTGAAGTCGTCTACGTTCACGCCATTGGGTTTTAGGTTTTGGCAAATGCCATGTAAGTGTTGGAGATGAGTTGTTGCTGATTCTCCACGAGTTCCTGAGAACTTGGGCAAGTTGTGGACCACTGATGTGTTGATGGCAATGTTTTCCAGCTCTGGGCCCTCGTAGATGCACCACGGTTGATTTCTGAAATCTGGTGCCGACAGTTCTCCCATAGTAGGTTCGTGGAAGTTGTTATCCCCATAGTAGTCATCAAAGATGGGTTCTCGCCTTGGTACTTGTCGAGGTGGGGGATGTCTAGGGGGTTGCACTGGACCAGCTTCATTTCGGTCCTCGGGTGGTCCTTGGTTTCTTCGAATGGCCTCCCTATTACGAGCTCTTTGGTTTCTGATGAGTTGTTCCGGATCGTCAATGAATGGAGGTGGAGCCTCATTATTTCGATCGTACAGGTTCATCTCGTCGTCATCCTGATAGTCATGGTGGTTTCCTTCACGAGACATGGTTATGCAGAAACGGGTACAAAAGAAAAGAACAACTAATCTGAAGCTAACTCACCGACAACGGTGCCAATTTTGACGGAGAGCACTGCACTGTCGTTAAGGTGCAATGTCTCTGTGCAAAAATAAATTTATAAGTCCGCTACTGGTACTCTACTATTGGGTAGTAAAGTGGTAAGTAGGGGTCGAACCCAAGGGAATTAGTTGATAGTTGTTCTTTCGAAGATAGAAATTAAGACAGTTGGGGGTTGGTTGTGATTTTAGTAGTGAAAGTAGCGTGGGTTGGTTGTGATTTTAGTACTGGAAGTAATTAACTGAAAAATAAAGTGCTTGAAGGACAAGACTTGCGGAAATTAAAGTGCTTGAAGGACAAGACTTGCAGAAAGAAATTGCTTGAAGGACAAGACTTGCGGAAATTAAAGTGCTTGAAGGACAAGACTTGCAGAAAGTAAGCAGTTGATATGGACTGAAAGTAAAGTAACAGGTGATATTGCAATTAAAGGAAAGATTCGGTATCAGGGGCCTTGTATCATAGTCCGTTTATCATTGACCTCTAATGATCATACTAAGTGTTTAAAAGTGTATCAAGGCCATTTCAAGCACTCGACTTGCCACACCGTCTAGCCCATTTCAAGGCATAGAGCACTTGTTCTATTTAGACTAATACCCCATTTCAAGGTATATTAGCCTATGTGCATCCATTTGATCAATCATTTCCGATCAACCAAATGGTGTTTTAAAGAGGTCGAACTCCTCAGATAAGCTTTGCCATTTCAAGCATCCACTTACCCGAGTATGTTCACAAACCCCACGGAAGAGTTTTGCCATTTCAAGCATCCACTCAAACTTGGAAGTTCTGACCTAATATGTGGCACATAGAACAAGGTTTGAACACAAAGAGGCATTTAAGAGAAGGGTCTAAAACATTGTATGATACTAGTACACCCCTTTAACCGAATGAAGGGTTTAGCTACGAATATCCATGGAACAGGACATCATAGCTAAGTACTTGAAAAGTAAAGGTTTTTGAAAGACAGTAAAGTAAAGTTTTCGAAAGTAAAGACAGGAAAGTAAAAGGAGAGTACTTCAAGAACCGACAAGAGTACTCAAGAACAACTGTAAAGCTTTTGATATCAAAGAGAAGTGTTTACATGGATTGTGCTCTCAATCTAGAGAGATAAGTGATTGTGGATTTGAGGATTGTGGGATGATTTACAAAGGAGGGGAAGATGTCTATTTATAGGCTAAGGGGAGGAATGAGAAGACACCACATGGCATGAGGGGAATGGAGAGCTCAAAAGCCATCGGAGGTGAGTCATCTCTCCCCATAGCCGCCGGCCACATGGCTTGAGAGGAGAGGTGGAGGGCTTAGCCGCCCATGTGGTGGAGGAGAGGAGTGGTTGTGAGGTGTTTTGTGATCTTTTCACAAAAGCCATCAGGTCTTTTCAGCTTCGGACAGACTCTGGTTGCTCTTCGGTTGGACTTGTTTTGAGTGAATCCATGTCAGGTTTATGAAAGTTGTACAGTCGGAATCTGGTCGTGTCCTGGAGTGACTTGTAATTCATTTTCAGCTTTAAAACTCCTCCTTAGCTTGTATTCTCTCTAGACTTCAAAATACCCTGTAGATAAATATCGGAACTAACAAGCAAAAGTTAAATAGACAAAGAGTCTAATTTGGTGGGTTTAACTGTCTTAATGAATCATATAAATATGGTCCATCATCAGACGACGCTTGTCAAATTTTGGCGCCGTTGCCGGGGAGCTGCGCTTCGGTGAAGTTGTTTCTTTTTGTTTTTATTTTTGGTTTTATTTTTATTTTTATTTAGTTATTTTTTCGTGCTTGCTACTTGTTTCACCATGTCTCGCGCAAGTAGTCAGGTTGCTGATGACCAGAACAACAACAATAACAACGAGCTCGCTCCGGTCAATGAAAACGCAATTATACCTCCATTCTATAATGACCCGGAGCAACTCTTTCGAGACCGGAACCGTGCGGACAGGGAGGCTGCCAGAATGAATCAAAGGCCACCAGTGGCACAAAACGATGCTGGCCCGAGACAACCACTTCCCCCAGCGCCACTACAGCCGCCGGCCCCAGCAAGACCTCAGCAGCCGCCTCTTCAGCGCATCGTCCCACCGCCTCCTCTACAGTAGCCTCTCATTAGGGAAGAGTATGACGAAGAATACTACTATTGAGAGCCCACCATGGGGGAGATTGCTGCCCCGAACTTCCGGAACCAACCGTGGTGCATCTACGAGGGCCCAGAACTTGAGGGAATAGTCATCAACTCGGCAGTCGTGCACCATCTGCCCAAGTTCTCAGGACACCAGGGAGAGTCAGCCACCACGCATCTTCAGCGTTTCCATGGCATCTACCAAAACCTCCGACCATACGGAGTCGAAGTGGAGGACTTTAAATTAAAGGCCTTTTACTTGTCTTTAATTGATGCAGCTAACGATTGGTTTTGTCTCTTCCTTCAGGTAGCATCCAGACATGGGACCAGATGCAGAAGAAGTTTCTGGCCAAATACTACCCAGCCGCCAGAGCAATGCAGGTTCGCAGGCAGTTACAGGATCTTAGACAAGGGCCTAACGAGTCGATGTACGACTATCTAGAAAAGTTCAACCAGTTGGAACGGAGCTGCTGTAACCTCGGACTTCCGGAGAAGCTTTTCATTGAATACCTACTCGATGGCCTGAGACCGCTCGACAGGATGCTCCTAGACGCCTCGGCTGGAGGCACGATCATGAACCTGCCCCTAGGTCAAATCAGGAAGCTGATCGCAGACGTGGCTGAGAACACAAGGTTCAGAGAGGAGACCAGTCGGCAAGAGGAATTCACCCGGACCAAGAATGTTGCAAAGGACGACACCCCGGTGAACTCAATGGCCGAAGAGATGAAGCAGATGAAGGAGATGATGATGCAACTAATGAGGAGGCAGCCGGTCCAGGCAAGGCCGTGTGAGTTTTGTGGTGCAACAGACCACAAAACAGATGCTTGTCCGACCATAGTGGAAGAAGACCAACGCGAAATCAATGCAGTGGACGGGTACCAGAACTACAACAGCCGGGCCGGGCCGAGCCGACAGTGTGGGCAAGCAGCCAACGGGCAGAACTGAAGGAATGACAACCATGCCCCGAGGGAACCGGCACAGCAGGCCGCGCCTCAACAGTCCAAGCAGTATTACCGTCCACCATACCGCCAACAACAGGGAGGATACAACGGGCCGAGCGAGTATCAGCCGCGAGGACAACACCAAAACCAGGCAGGCCCGAGTCAGCAAGAATCGAGCAAGTCCCTAGAGGACATCGTGAAGGACCTCGCCACCACCATGCATCAATATCATGCCAAGACCGATGGAGCAATTTCTGAGCTGTCTAAGCAGATGTCCCAGATAGCCACTACAGTTTCTGAGCTGAAGAATGATCCGAGAAGGCTTCCGTCGCAGACCATTCCAAACCCGAAAAGCAGCGTCAATGCAGTCACACTCAGAAGCGGCAAAGAATTGAACGACAGTAAAAAGGAGGCTGAAATAGTGCGTATCGCGCCCGCAAGAGACATTAGCGCGACGCTAATGTCCGAAGCGGCCGCGCCGTTAATGTCTACCACAGACGCGCCTGTAACGTTGGGTCCGAACGCGATCCCCACTGTTGAAAATTCCAAAACTGACTTTTCTCTTCCGTTTCCCATGCAGGTCAGGGCCCCAAAGAAACTCATGATGGATAAGGATGTGTGGGAGCTATTTAGCAAGGTGGAAATCAATATCCCACTTCTCGAGGCGATCAAGCAAATTCCGCGCTATGCAAAGTTCTTAAAGGAGTTATGCACTAACCGAAGGCGATCCACTCGTGACGACCAGGAAGTGCTGAGTAAGAACGTCTCCGCTGTCATTCAGCGCAAGGTACCCCCAAAATGTGGTGATCCTGGCACCTATACTATTCCTTGCACTATCGGTAACATACGTATTGAAAACTGCATGCTCGATCTTGGTGCTTCTGTTAATGTGCTGCCATATTCTATATATTCTTGTCTTCGTATTGGTCCTTTAGAACCTGCAGGTCTAACCATACAGCTAGCAGACCGATCATGTAAGCAGCCGGAAGGCAAAATTGAGGATGTCCTAGTGCAGGTGGGGGAACTGGTGTTCCCCGCTGATTTTTACGTGCTTAAGATGGACAGCAGCGACCCGACGGATCACGCTCCTATTTTACTAGGTCGTCCATTCTTAAAAACTTCAAAGATGAAGATCGACTGTGACAGCGGCACACTTTCCATGGAGGTGGAGGGCGAAGTGATTCGCTTCGATTTTTTCCAGGCTATGAAACACCCACCAGATTTTGCTTCGGTACACGCTCTAGATGCGCTGGACGATCTTGTCCAGGAAGTGACACCGGAGAGAGGAGCGGACCCACTCGAGCTCGCACTCGGGAGAGCGGTCTACTCGCACGAGGACTCATACGCGTTCGCTGAGACGATTCTTGATGTGCTGTCTCAGCTGGCAATTGCACGACCACTCACACACCCAAGTATGAAGTTAATGAGGTTCGTTTATTTAAATCTAACGTGTTTTTGCCTTCTACTGTGCAGGCACCTGAATTGGATTTGAAACCTCTACCTGAGCACCTGAAATATGCGTTCCTGGGGGAGAACAACACGCTGCCCGTCATCATCAAAAATGGGCTAGAAACAGCCCAGGAGAGGCGATTGATCGAGGTGCTGAGTAGCCACAAGCTCGCTATTGGATGGACACTTGCAGACATCAGAGGAATCAGCCCAGCCGTGTGCATGCACCGTATCTTGCTGGAGGATGGAGCTAAGCCTTCTAGAGAGCCTCAGAGGAGATTGAACCCGATCATGATGGAGGTAGTTCAGAAGGAAATTCTGAAATTGCTGGATGCTGACGTGATTTACCCTATTTCAGACAGCCAGTGGGTGAGCCCAGTTCATGTAGTCCCAAAGAAGACGGGTATCATAGTCGAGAAGAATGATGCAGGTGAGATGGTGACTACTAGAGTCAAGAAAGGATGGCGCATGTGCATCGATTACAGGAAGCTGAATGCCGTGACGCATAAGGATCACTTTCCTCTTCCGTTTATTGACCAGATGCTCGACAGGCTGGCAGGTAAGCCTTATTTTTGTTTTCTTGATGGATTTTCTGGGTATAATCAAATTCCCATTGCACCTGAGGACCAGGTGATAAGTCGTAGTTGTACGACTATTTTATGTGTTAAAGCCCCGTCTCTTAGTGGTTGCCTGTATATTATTTAACTACCTGTGTGTAGTTTTCGTTCTCAGGTGCATTCGGAGGCCATGGAAGGAATATCGGCTAAAGGGAGTCTGTTAGAAGATGTTTTGCGTGGAAGGAATGAAGTCCGAAGTGCTTGAAGTTTGAGTCAGTGCAGAGCGCGTAGGCCTGACGTATTAAAGGCGCGGAGGTCTACTGAATTTCGTTAATTGTTCAGACCTCCGCGGAAGTTAAATGAAGAAGACGTCCGCGCGTCCAGCTGGCAGTCGAATTTCCTAATTTCGGATTTGCAATCTCGGGAAGGACAAGGGAGATTTCGAAGAGACAGAAGAGAGGCGGCTGGCTCTCGACTTAAGCAAGGAAAAGCAGAAAAGTTTAGGGTTCAAGTTCGGAATAGAGGATTGGAGAAGAGAACTCTCGGAGTAGGGTTCCAATTGAAGAAGCTTGAGCGTCGATTCGTTGCTGGATTCAAGTATTGGAGTTGAGCTGCAGCTTGGTGGACAATTCATCATTAGTAATTTCGTTTCATTCTATTCAAAAACTTGATGATGTATTCCCTTACGATGAGTAGCTAAACTCATATGTGTAGGCTAGAACTCGACATTGTGATGTTTTGACTTGAGACCTATATTGATTTCTGTGTTTTGTGTCATATTAATATGCATTGTTTTCGGAATTGATTTTGTTAACACGAGTGGAACCCTAGCGGGGGAGCTTTAGTTTGTTAGTTGATTCCGATTGTCAAGTTTACTAGCAACCTAGCGGGGATAGCGAACTAGGACACGAGTAATATACCACTAGGATTAAACACCCTAGGACAACTTTTTTAAATCTTCATGCAACTCTAGCGAGTTAGGGTCTTGATTATCGCTAGCGCGAGATTAAGTACTAGAACTAGAACGGGGAGTATAACCTTAGCGGGGGAGCTCTAAGTTGTAGAACATTAGAAATCAAAACGGATTTGTCAATGATTTGGTCTTGCATCAAAGTCGAAGGTTCTAGCTTGCACTACTCTTTGATATTATATACTTGAATTTGTGTGACGATTGCTCTCTTGATAAGTGATCATTGTTGCTTGCTTTTATTTTCTATTTACTTATTTAAATTTTCCATTGTCACTTTCATACTTAGTGAACAAATTCTCATATCGATCTCTGTGGATACGACCCGACTTACCACTTGCTAGTCGGAACTAAAAATATTATTTTTGACGGGTACAACGACACCTGTCAAATTTTGGCGCCGTTGCCGGGGATTTGTAACGAAGAATCTCACTACGTATTTCTTTCTTCTAGTTTTATTTTACTGTCTTTTACTTTGTCACTTGATTGTTTTCTGTCTAAGTAACAATGTCACAGAGAAGTGTTGAACGTGATCATGAAGAGCGAAGTAGTGTACTAGGAGATAACATGCAAGATCAGAGGCAAGGACTGCCCCCTGTTAATCAAAGAGTACCACCCCCCAGAAATCAGCGATTTGTGAATGAGTTTGCTAGACATCGTGCAGCTAGACACGAGGATTACGAGGATGAGTTGGATCGAGAATACCTCGGTGGAGGAAACCAATATGGACAGTTAGCTAGGCGTCGGGATTCGGGACGCACTATGAGAGGAGTTTGTGCGCCGTATATTGATGATGCACCGTGGTGCATTAGGTTGGATGAGGACGCAGAAGATATCGAGATAAAGGGTGGGGTGATACACCACTTGCCAAAGTTTGGAGGAATGCCCGATGAGAACCCCCTAAGGCACTTGAAGGAATTTCATGGAGTTTGCATGTCCATGAAATCGACATCGGTTCCGGAAAATATTTTTAAATTAAACGCATTCCCTTTTTCTTTGGTAAGTCAAGCTAAATCTTGGCTAATGTCTTTGCCTTCAGGTTCGATATTTCATGGGATCAAATGCAAAGGAAGTTCATGGACAAGTACTACTCCCATTCGAAGGCGGCTCAAACAAGAAAGGAGCTCTCTATGCTTAGACAAGGACGTGGAGAAACGTTGTTTGATTATTTGGAGAGGTTTAGGCAATTGGAAGAGAGTTGTCCGAATCATGGAATCCCACAAAGGATGTTGCTTGAATACTTCATGGATGGGATGATTCTGATGGAAAGAAGAATGCTAGATGCCTCCGCTCAAGGGTCTATACTTGACATGTACCCCGAGGAGATATGGGAGTTGATTGAGAGAGTTGCCGAGAGCACAAGGTATTTAGAAGAAACATATAAACCTGCACCAGTTGCTAACGTCAATGTACATTCTGAATTGCAGGAACTGAAGAATATGATGGCTCAAATAGTGACGCAACAACCACAAAGCAATCAGCAAGTGGAGTGTAAGGTAAACAAGTCCACTTTTAATTCAATGAATAATGATAACGCTATTTTTCAGGAAAGAACAGAGGACGTAAATATAGTGGGCTACATGAACAAGGGAGATTTGCCACCAAGGAGGTATGATGGATACCAAGGCAACAACAAATGGCAACCTAGGCAAAATGATGGTGGTTGGCAAAGGAACAACAATTACGATGTGGGGCAATCCTCGTACCCACAAAAGCAGCCGTACAAACCACCACACATCAAACAAGGAGACGAGGACCCGATCAAGGAATTGAGAGAGGAAATGAGAGGCATGTTCAAGGAACTAACTCAAAAGATGGGTCAACAAGCTGGAGACGTTAACGAGCTAAAGAAGCAAGTGTCTCAAATCGCCAGCGCCGTTTACGAAAAGCGAGAAGACAAAGGGAAGCTTCCGTCGCAAACAATCCCCAATCCAAGGCAAAATGTGAGTGTGATTGTGATAAAGGATGAAGAGGAGATGAAGGCTGAAGGAAAGAAAAAGGAGCTGAATGAAGATTTGAACTCAGTGGAGCAGGCGGACGTCTCACCAATTAAATCGCGGACGCCTCAGCAATTACAAAATGAAGAGACCTCCGTGGAGGATAATCAAGAGACGTGCGCGGAATTCCCAGTAAGCAATTTCCAGATTTTGAATTCTAACCCTCTTGCGCCATCGCCATTTCCCATGCAGGTTATTAAGCGTCACGAAACTATAAACAATGAGATTCAACGGAAGGGGTATGAGGACACGAGAACCAACGCGCAAATGCAAGAATTGGAGCGAGAGCAGCAAGGAGCGTTGACCAATCGAACTAGAGACCCAGGTGCCTTCACGGTGACCTGTGGCATTGGTAACATGCTTATTCCCCACTGTTTGATTGATTTGGGAGCGTCTATTAATGTGATGCCTTATGACCTATACTGTTCATTGAAACTTGGACCGGTGAAACCGGCCAAGTTAACTATTGAGTTAGGCAACAAGTCATGTGTTCATCCCTATGGTTTGCTTGAGAATTTAACCTTGTATGTTGGAGAAGTTGTTGTGCCTGCAGATTTTTATGTCTTGCAGATGGAGGACACCCAGACTAAGGAGTCGCCAACACTCATTCTAGGACGACCTACCTTGTTTGCGACGAAGGCGAAGATTGATGTCGCTGAGGGTATTATAATGCTCAAATATGGTGGCAAGATGGCTGAGTTTCGTGACTTTGAGGATGACCACCAGCCTTGTGCGGGGAAACCACCTGAGATAGCTGGTAAAACTCATTTTAATAATATAACTGCTGAATCGTTGCGTTTGATTCAGGGTGTTAGTGAGCAGCTGAAGGTAACAGGGAAAACACGCCCACCAGATGAAAAGCGAGTAACGAAACAAAAGTGTGGGGTGGGTGCGCAAAAGTGGTGGACACCTACAGAAAAGAACTGGAGATCGAAGCCACCTGATGGCGGGCGGAGCATTGAGAAACGATTAACTTGGGGAAGTGCTGAGGAGAGGAGCACGCTGAGCGGTAAGTTTGACTTGGAGCAGCCTTGGGATCCTAACTTGTGATCCCGTAGAGGTAACGTCCAGCCGAGGACATAAAACAAAGGCGCTTACTGACAGGCGTCGTTGGTACCTGCAAATTTAAATTTATAATTTTCCCTACAAACACTAGAACAGTGGTAAGTAAGGGTCGAACCCAAGGGACCTAGTGTGGTTAAAGTTGTCTTGTGAACAAATTGTTTGGGGGTTTTTTTGAGTTTGGTTTGTCACGAGTAAACAAAAGCAATAATACTGAGGAAATTCTATGAGAGAAAAGTATCCGGCTCAGGGGGTTTATATTGTGACTTGTTTATCCTCGGCTATGAATGATCTAACTTATGTTTTTAAGTGTGATTACTTCCGTTCAGGTTATAACCTAAAGTAAGGCCGTTTCAAGCACTTACACCACAACCTACTTCCGTTTCAGGGCATAGGCTTCTAGTTCTAGCAAACTTGATACGTTCGTTTCAGGCAATATCAAGTTAATGTGCAACTACTTGTCTCAACGTTTCAGTATTAACGAGTAGCAAATATGAGGGTTAAATCATTCAACTAAGTTTCACCATTGCAAGTATCTACTTAGCTTCACAATATAATCCAAGATAAATAAGCACAAGAACTAGTAAAACATAAATAGCATTAAGCACAAGCCTCAAAACGTTCGTCACAATATATTAACCCTAAGCCGAACACAATGGGATTTAGCTAGACATGGTCATGAGAATAAAACACAATAATAAAGGAAGGGATTCTTCTCTATGCCGAGCGAAGGAGGAGGGGACTCTTCACGTTTGTGAATGATGGCAGCTCTGATGGATGTTGTAGGATGTAGGACGACTGAAACCCTTGACATGAGGCTGTATTTATAGAGAGGACTAGGGCTTCGACGTTTCCAAATTGAAGTTGGCCTATAAACGGTTTTAGGAAACATGTCCTAAAACCGACTTTGCTTGGTTTGTAAGCAAACTTAACCAGCAAGTTTACTTGGCCAACAAGTCTCCTAGAAGCTTCCAAAACCGCCACACCCGAGCCCACCGACTTGGCCCAGCGCGCGGGGCCTTTTGTAACTCCAACGTCGTTTTGTTCATCTCGGCCAATCCCGCTCGTGCGTTTTGCTTGGCTAGTGATATCGTCCGAGTCATTTATGATTTCGATCACTTTGGTCGAGCCAGATATGCGAGATTCGTTCGTCTGGTGGAGCAACTCGGATTCAGCGCTGGTCTGCTCGACAAGGCCTTCGTGCGCGGCCTGGAACTCTGCTCGGTTGCTCCTGGGCCATTCCACCCGTGCGTTCTCCTTGGCTTGGTGACATTGTCTGACTTTTTTTCCATTTTGAGCAACTTGATCGAGTCAGATTTGTCATAGGAGTCCGTCTGGTCGAGCGACTTGATTTCAGAGCCTATCAGCGCTCCCGGGGCCTTACTGGGGTTGGGCCAAATGCCAATCTGCTCGGGCGTTCTCCTTGGTTCTCCGACATTGTCCACCTTATTTGCTATTTTGATCACTTTGCTCGAGGTGGATTCGTCAGATCAGCTCGTTTGCCCGAGCAACTTGAGTTTAGTGTTGGTCAGCTCGACTGGGGCCTGGATCTGCTCGAGACTCCTTAGGTCAAGTGTAGATAGGTCGGTCCTCAACTCCTTGTGATATTTTTAGCTCAGAAAGCCATCTTTTAAGCGCGTTTCCTCCTAGAGCTTCCGAAGCACCTGAAATGCAAAACAACACCAAAAGTAACTTGTTCGCATAATAAAGTGTCGGAAATGGTGGGATTTGTTGACTCGAAGAGTCGTATAAATACGGCTCATAACTTACCGGGAGGCAACCCGGTGTGTTTTTACTTTACACATGTTAGGAGTAGATTAATTAGTGGAATTGGTACCTTGATAAAGCGCCCCGAGTGCATTTTTGTTTCTGGTGGTTTCAGGTGATTGAATGAAGAAAGGAATTCAGCATCAGTCAATTGGGTGCACGTCTGAACAATTAAATCACGGACGACTATATAATTATGTTAAATCATCAGACCTCCGCGGAATTAAATGATGAAGACGTCCGCGGTACATCGCAGAGTTTAAATCGGGCTCGTTTTGCAGATCTGGGTGTTTCGGCAGACTATTAGGGGAGTACCAGTTCCTCCATTGTTCTTTTATTTTTATTTGAGTCTGTTTTGTTTGTCCATCTTATCTCTTGAGTTATACCATGAGGCCACGGGTCAATTTAAGTGTGGGGTGGGATGTTATGTGCCATGATGAACTCGTGACGAACTGATGATGTACTGCTATGCTTTTCTCCTATGTCGAAATCTTATTTCCAGCTTTGTATGACTATTGTGCTCATTTGACTAAGAATGCAAAATTTGAAAAAATTTCGATGCTTTGTTCTTGTGAGTTGTGATATGCAGGGATGTGAAGTTGACAGAAATGTCCTAGAAAGGTACGGCAAGTTGCAGGAAGTTCTGCGTTTTGGTTCTGATGATTGAGAAACGCGGTGGAGGTTGACGCTTCACTAGCCTAGTCCTGAGAGTAGCTCCGTCACCGAGTTATACAAGTTTATTCATGCGTTCGCAGTGGTGGCGGGACAGAGAAAACAAACTGTCCATCTCAAGTCGGAGTAGCTGGGAATGGGTGGGTAACCCCTACCTTGCCTCATGCAGAAAGGACGAGGATGAGAAAAGAGCGCGACGCACTCTTATGGACCCAAATTATACAAATCATAAACACCGTAAAACCCACCAAATTAGACTGTTGGTCTATTTAACTTTTGCTTGTTAGTCCCGATATATTTCTACAGGGTATTTTGGCGCTTAGAGAGAAAACACGCTAAGGAGAGGATTTTACGCTGAAAAGATGTTAAGAGTTATTCCAAGGTCAAGATCAGACGCTGACTGAAGAAATCTCAAGGATCCTGACATGGAATCACTCCAAACAAATCAAACCGAAGAGGAATTTGCATTGAAGACTCAACCGACCGGGTGGGAAAATGCCGCAGAAACCACCCGACCGGTTGAAGCAGTTCCAGGCCCTCCGCCGAGCTGACCAAACACTCAATTCAAGTTGCCCGAGCAAACCATCTCATCTGACAATTCCGCCTCGACCAAAATATTCCAAATGGAAAATAAAGTGGACAATGTCGGAAAACCAAGGAGAATGCTCGAGCAGATTGGCACTTAGCTCAATTCCAAGGCAAAGGCCCGGCGCGCTTAGGCACCCAAACCAAGTCGCTCGACCCGACCGATGAATCTTGAAAATCTGGCTCGACCAAGATGTTTGGAATGCCCAACAACGCGGACAATCTCGCTTCCCAGACAAAACGCCCGAGCCGATTAGCAGTTGGCCCAAGACCAAAGCAAAAACCTCGCGCATAGGCACCAAGACCAAATTGCTCGACCAAAACATGGAATTGATAAAAACTGGCTCGACCATTAGTCTTAGAATCACTTGGCCATTCCAAATCAACTATCAAATGCAAGCATGGACCAAGGTGACCGGCCACCATGCTTGGAGGTGGCCAAGGGAGGAGCTCCTCCCTCCATGGTGACCTGCAACCGGCGGCTACTCCACTCTAGGTGACCGGCGGCTTTGCTCCTCCCCCATGTGGCGGCTCCTTCTTGCTCCTCCTCCTCCTCCATTGGATCAAAGACACTTGCCCCTCATCTCCACCACCCATTTCTCCTCCCTCAGCCTATAAATACCACCCATCCATCTCATTTGTAAATCATCCTCAAATCAAAATTTCACTTATCTCTCTAAGTTTTGTAAGTTTGGCTTTGGAAATAAAAGATTTCTCCCTTGGCGCTTCAACGGTTGTAAGTATTTCAATATTTATTTTCCGTCTTTAATTTCCAATTCCTTAGTTATAATGCTTAGCGCGATAAATAGTAGCTAAACTAGTCGTTCGGTAGAAGGGGTGGACTTGTATTATAAAATGTTTTAGACTATTTTAGTATTTATTCTCTGTATTCAAAACTTGTTCTATGTGCCATATATTAGGCCAGAACTTCCAAGGTTGAGTGGATGCTTGGAATGGCAAAGCTCTTCCGTGGAAGTTCGTAAACATACTCGGATAAGTGGATGCTTGGAATGGCAAAGCTTATCTGAGGAGTTTGACCTCTCTAAAACACCATTTGATTGCTCGGGAATGACTGATCAAATGGATGCACACAGGCTAGTATACCTTGGAATGGGGTATTAGTCTAAATAGAACAAGGGCTTTACGTTTTCTGCAAAAGGCTAGACGGTGTGTGCAAATCGAGTGCTTGGAATGGCCTTGATACACTATCGAACACTTTTGCAAAAGACTAGACAGTGTGGCAAATCGAGTGCTTGGAATGGCCTTGATGCACGTTTGAATACTTAGAAGATTCACTAAGGGTCAATGATAAACAGGATATAATACAAGGCCCCTGAAACCGAATGCTTTCTTTTAATTGTAATAATTATCAGTTACTTTCCAGTACTAAAACCAACCAATCAACCAATCAATCACTTAGCTGGTAGCTTTAAAACCAACCAACCAATCCCAAAATCGTCCAATTTAAAGAACAACTTATCCCCCTAATTCCTTTGGGTTCGACCCCTACTTACCACTTGCTACCCAGTAGTTAAGTCGCGAGTAGCGGACTTATAAATTTATTTGCACAAATCGCTCCGACGACAAGCGATATGTCAAATTGGCGCCGTTGCCGGGGAATTAGCCATCGGATAGTTGTTCTTACCTTTTGTACCCGTCTCTGCATAACTTAAGGAATTCAAAACTCAACGGTGAATTAATCATGTGTCAGAGAAAGCCGCCGACTCAATCAAAAGACCAGAACTCAGAAAAGAATGCAGTGTCCGTTGTACTTATAGGGGACTATCTCCCAATCATCCAAGGTCATTTGGATTTCAACTCGCGAGGTAACAAGTATCGAAAAATCTATCTATACTCGCATTGTTAGAATCTTAAGCATGAAAAGATTATTGGCTGGATTAGGGATTGAGATGTAAGGATGGGCATGACTAGTACGTTGTAAATTCTTTCTATGGCTTTGCTCTTGTTCGGAACGAACAAGTTCAAGTGTGGGGTAGTTTGATAAGTCGTAGTTGTACGACTATTTTATGTGTTAAAGCCCCGTCTCTTAGTGGTTACCTGTATATTATTTCACTACATGTGTGTAGTTTTCGTTCTCAGGTGCATTCGGAGGCCATGGAAGGAATATCGGCTAAAGGGAGTCTATTAGAAGATGTTTTGCGTCTAAGGAATGAAGTCCGAAGTGCTTGAAGTTTGAGTCAGTGCAGAGCGCGTAGGCCTGAAGTATTAAAGGCGCGGAGGTCTACTGAATTTCGTTAATTGTTCAGACCTCCGCGGAAGTTAAATGAAGAAGACGTCCGCGCGTCCAGCTGGCAGTCGAATTTCCTAATTTCGGATTTGCAATCTCGGGAAGGACAAGGGAGATTTTGAAGAGACAGAAGAGAGGCGGCTGGCTCTCGACTTAAGCAAGGAAAAGCAGAAAAGTTTAGGGTTCGAGTTCGGAATAGAGGATTGGAGAAGAGAACTCTCGGAGTAGGGTTCCAATTGAAGAAGCTTGAGCGTGGATTCGTTGCTGGATTCAAGTATTGGAGTTGAGCTGCAGCTTGGTGGAGAATTCATCATTAGTAATTTCGTTTCATTCTATTCAAAAACTTGATGATGTATTCCCTTACGATGAGTAGCTAAACTCATATGTGTAGGCTAGAACTCGACATTGTGATGTTTTGACTTGAGACCTATATTGATTTCTGTGTTTTGTGTCATATTACTATGCATTGTTTTCGGAATTGATTTTGTTAACACGAGTGGAACCCTAGCGGGGGAGCTTTAGTTTGTTAGTTGATTCCGATTGTCAAGTTTAATAGCAACCTAGCAGGGATAGCGAACTAGGACACGAGTAATATACCACTAGGATTAAACACCCTAGGACAACTTGTTTAAATCTTCATGCAACTCTAGCGAGTTAGGGTCTTGATTATCGCTAGCGCGAGATTAAGTACTAGAACTAGAACGGGGAGTATAACCTTAGCGGGGGACCTCTAAGCTGTAGAACATTAGAAATCAAAACGGATTTGTCAATGATTTGGTTTTGCATCACAGTCGAAGGTCTAGCTTGCACTACTCTTTGATATTATATACTTGAATTTGTGTGACGATTGCTCTCTTGATAAGTGATCATTGTTGCTTGCTTTTATTTTCTATTTACTTATTTGAATTTTCCATTGTCACTTTCATACTTAGTGAACAAATTCTCATATCGATCTCTGTGGATACGACCCGACTTACCACTTGCTAGTCGGAACTAAAAATATTATTTTTGACGGGTACAATGACACCTGTCACCAGGAAAAGACTACCTTTACATGTCCCTTCGGTACGTTTGCTTTTAGACGTATGTCTTTTGGATTGTGTAACGCACCCGGCACTTTTCAGCGGGTGGTTACGAGCATATTTTCTGACATGATAGGTACTTTTATTGAGGTGTTTATGGATGATTTCACTGTGTATGGTGACACCTTCGATGCATGTTTGGATCACTTGAGTAGAGTACTTGAACGTTGCGTTTCTATGAATTTGGTACTCAATTATGAAAAGTGTCATTTTATGGTTACTCATGGTGTGGTCCTTGGTCATATTGTTTCACATGAAGGTATTAAGGTTGACAAAGCAAAAATTGATTTTATTCTTACTCTTCCTTATCCTTCTACGGTGCGTGATATAAAATCTTTTCTTGGGCATGCTGGTTTTTATCGTAGATTCATTAAGGATTTCTCGAAGAAGGCTCTGCCTTTATCTAACCTTTTGCAGAAAGATATTCCTTTTGAGTTTACAGATTCATGCAGGGAGGCCTTCGACGAGCTGAAACAGGCACTTACCAGCACGCCTATCATTCGAGCACCAGATTGGGACCAGCCATTTGAGATCATGTGTGATGCCAGCGACTATGTTGTGGGAGCTGTACTAGGCCAGAGGGTGGACAAAAAGCCAGTAGTGATTTACTACGCTTCGAGGACTCTGGATGCAGCTCAGCGAAACTACTCGACCACCGAGAAAGAATTACTAGCAGTGGTTTTCGCTTTGGAGAAATTTCGGCCATATTTGCTTAGTACTAAAGTAGTTGTTTTTTCTGACCATGCAGCTATTAGGTACCTGATGACGAAGAAGGAGGCCAAGCCGCAGCTGATTCGGTGGATCTTGCTGCCACGGGAGTTTGATCTGGAGATCAAGGACAAAAAGGGGATAGAGAACACCGTAGCAGACCACTTGAGCCGGCTAGTACGAGGAGAGGATGCAGGACAGATCACAGAGACCTTCCCAGACGAGCACTTGTATGCTCTTACAGGTAAAATACCATGGTATGCTCCCATTGTGAACTACCTGGTTGGAGGTAAATTTCCGCCCTCTTACTCAAAAGCTCAATGCCTGAAACTTAAGCATGATTCGAAACACTATGTGTGGGATGACCCGTATTCGTGGAAAATTGGCGTAGACCAAATACTTAGGCGGTGTATCCCTGATGATGAGATTGCTTCTGTGCTTAGTTTCTGTCATGAGCATGCATGTGGTGGTCATTTTGGCCCCAAGAGGACTAGCAGGAAAATTTTAGATAGTGGTTTTTCCTGAAAACTCTCACGAGACTACAACTCGTCCAATAGGGCAGCTTAGGGGTTTAAAGGCTTTCTGTATACGCTAAATGCACTCGTAACACCTACGAAAAAGAATTAGGATTAGTTTTTGTAAATTTATCCTATGATAGTAATAATAAAAGGCTTCTTCCCTTTTTGGCTAGCTCAAATTGTTTGCTCGGGATGATAAAACGTTAAGTGCGGAGTGTTTTGATAAGTTGAGATTTTGACTTATATCTCTTCGCATCTTCCTTAGGTTTTGACTCGTTCCCGTGTATTCTTGATGCCATTTGACACTCTTTTTCCCAATCAGCTACAATATTGACGCAACGCTATCTAAACCCTTTGGAGTAGTAGAACTAGTCGAAACGAAGCAAAAAGAAGCCAAAAGATGGCCCCTCGTAACAAGGTTGTCCTGACTGCCCTGTGCCAATGAACCACAAGCTCGAGGGCAGTACACCCCTAAGTACTGGCTAGTTTTGACTTGACGACCTTGAGTGCATCTCCTTGATGCCCCGACATAAACGATGTCGTTTCAACTAAAGCTCAGATTTTTGCAGTCTCTACAAAAACCCAACCAGTCGAGGCAATTCAGTTTCGCCCAAGATAATGGCCGGTGGGACCTTTAAGCCTACACCTACAAAATACAGATGCCAGGTTCCTGCAAGAGGGTTTCCGTACGGAAGAGGGTTTTACCAAAAACCAATTATCCATCTCAGGGAGCTACCGAAGGGGACGATCGTCTAGTAAATCTTACCCTCTTTTATTTCTTTCTAGTTTGATTAATTTCCCTTTACTGAATCTATGGATATGAGCTATGAGTAGTCGTTTTGTTTTTTGGTCCTATGGAACCCTTCGATGTGCTTAACTCGATGTGAATCTTAATACAATTTTGTTAGTGTTGAATTTCTATTCTGGGTTGTATTTCACTTGTTGTTATTGTTGTACTGTGATCATAGGCGTTCGAGGGGATCTATATGAGTATAGGGTAAGGACCATCGGCTATGAACTCGAGGGGGTGACGTCGATGATCCCTGAAAACCAAGTGCTTTACCTTAGCTCGACGGTGTTCACGAGGGTGACCCTTCGTGCTTCGCGATAGGCTAGTTTTTACCAGTCCGAAAGGAGTGGCTGCGCGACGAGGGTTGGTAGTCACGAGCTCCAAACTGGATGTGGACCAACTATACTGAGGGGTTGAGGTCTATGTTGCAGATACGTCTTCCTTTACTCGTAAGAAGTAGCCAAGGGATGTAATCCGTTTAGATAAATGTATTAGCCATCAGTGGCGGATCTAGGGTTTAAAAACTAGGTGAGCGGAAAAAAAAATCATTAATAATAGTTAAAATTCTTGATAAGTCAAAACACAATTCTTACATAGTATTCATCAAGAATTTGATCAAAAGAGATATAAGAACTGTGAACCTGTCATGTAGCTCCATCAGCTGAACATCTATAATCACATTAAACACATCAAAATGATAGTTACCCGGTACGGAATACGATACGATACGGGGAACGGGAACGAAAACGGGGAACGCTACTTATAGCGATTTGGGTACGATGAGTATAGGTTCATTTTTTATTTAATTAAAAAATATAATAATGAAATTGAATTGATGAAATAAAAAATGTAGAATATATTTCATAAGCATTAATAAAAATTATTTTAAAAATATGTCATTTATTTATAAACGAAATATATGATAAATATGGATGATTTTGGAGAAATAAAAACAATATTATGTTTGGTATTATGATACATAATATGGCTGCTGGTTTATTCATCTGATAAGGATTGGGCTTATTTGGGCCAATTAAACTTTAAAACAGTCAAATAAAAAAGATATATTAAAATAAACACACATACTATTCATCATCATCCTAAAAAAAAAAAACCTAACTACTCGGGATTACACAGCTCATAGCCCAGTGACGGCTATGACACAGCCGTCGACAAACCATTGATGTCGGCGACCTATTCATGCTCAACCGTTCGGTATGTTCAACCGTTGAATCTTTGGACCAAAATCGACATTCGAGGCAACTTCGGAGCTACCCGAACCTGAGCTCCCCGGAATTCTTACCGGGCTGTAGCTGGGCTAGCTACAAGGTAGATCCGCCACTGTTAGCCATAGTCGACATGAATGGACTCTCACGCTATACTGGACTGCGAGTGACTAAAGTTGTATGCATCGGAGGGGGAAGTAGATGCCAAGGGAAACGCTTTCTTAGATTGATTAAAACCCCCTTTTATTACTGTTTGTCAAGTTCATTTAATGATCTCAAACCAATTGTAATCTAAAAAATAGAACGTTTAGAGCAAGATTGAAAAGTGGAATGAGGTTTTGGTTTACTCCTTGTGGACGGCCTGATAGTTACCGATTTATAAATGTTTTTAATTGAGTAGCAGTCAACACCCCGAACTGTCACTGTCAACTTTCAAAAGACTTTTATATGTCTAATGTTCTTTTTTGGCTTTTTTAGACCAGAAGATAGTAACAGAACCATAAAACAGGCAAAAGTTGACTTGAGAGGCCATGCCTTGCTTAGGAGGCAGTTCCTTGAAGAGGCGCCGCCTCCCTCGAAAATGAAACAAAGAGTCAACGTAGGCCAAAGGACATGGAAGCATCGCTTGGGAAACGCCGCCTCCTTAATGAGGATGCCTTTGTGCCAATACACGTGTTAGGTTCACGGATAATCAAATAGCACATATTGCTTACTGCCAATGTCTAAAACCTTCTAGGTAATCTAGCATTAGAGAGCATGCACCTTGCTCTCTCCAGCAAAGTCTGATCCAAGCCTTTTGTTACCCCATTTTACTGAGGTATGTCTCTCATAGTGTGATGCACTAATCCCTTCATTCTTGCAGAAACATTGGACACAAACAAATAAAATTCAAAACAATTATCAGTTCGGAGTCTCTTGATGTTCTTCTTGGTCTCGTTCTCAACCAAGGTTGTCCACTACTAAAATTTATTGAAGGCTTCACCTTTGTGCTTCATTGTGAACACCCAAATCATGCGAGAATAATCATTAATAATTGACAAAAAAATAATGATACCTCCATTAAATTAACATGAGTAGGACCCCGACAATTAGAATGGTTATATTAAGTGTGCCTTTTGTTATATGAACACACTTGTGAACTTGCTGCGGTGTAGCTTCCCAAAGACACAATGATCACAGAAATTAAGATTCTTGTGGCAACCAAGAAGAGGTCTCTTAATAAAATTCGCATCCCTCTTTCCCTCGTGTGATCAAGCTTCATATGACATAGCTTAGTCATATCCTCCTTGTGAACTTCAAATGATGCAACGTTATTACAACCTGTCACTGTAGTCCCTTGCAGCAAATAAAGGGTACCATACTTCACACCATTGAGAAAAACCTCAAAACCGTTGTCAACATACATAACTCCACCTTCGCTTATGAAATAAATCCCATGTTGTCTAGTACACTCAGCGATATCAAATTCTTCGTTATTTGTAGAACATGAGTGCCTTTGTTATATGTGGAGAAAGATCCATTTTGCGTCCTTATTCTGAATGAGTCAATTCAAACAGCATTGCAGACAAAATTGTTGACCATTGAAGCCTTGCCTCCATCTAACTGCTCGTAGGTTGAGAACCACTCTCTACAAAGACAAATATGATATAATGCCCCAAAATCAAGAATTCATACATCTTGATACTGTGGTTGCTCATTGACAACCAAAGCTAAATCTTCTTCAGAATCTGTAACATATTCTTTCACGGTAACTGAACCACCTCCGTTTTGCAGCATAGGACATTCACTCTTCCAGTGTCATTTGTCCCTACAAGATCTACATACATCGTTTGCTAGCTTTAGGACCACTAGACTTGAACTTTTGTAACTCAAATTGTTCCCATGTCCCTTACACACGAAGGCAGCTAACCCGGATGCTTGATTTTCTGTAACGGGACCACGCGCTTTATGGCAAACTTCCCTAGTACGAAAGGCTGGTCTAACTTCGTCTAACGACGGTCTATCTTCCCCAACAATGAACGAGTCCACAAAATTCTCATACGACATGGGCAAAGAAACCAACAGAGTAAAGGCAACATCCTCATCATAAACATTAACATCAAAACTACGTTGATCCGATAATATTATGTTTAATTGGTCAATATGAGCTCTTAGAGGCCTCCTTTCCCACATACGCAGACGGAACAGACGTTGCTATAAAATCAACATGGTTGCTAAAAACTTCGTCATATACCAACTTTTCAGCTTCAACCTCAAACCGTAGACACTACACTACCTTCATCACTGATCTCAGTGATGATGTTGTTAGGACCGCTTAAGTAGCAATGCTGAGAGAAAAATTAAGGAACAATGCGAGGACACCAAGATTTGACACCCAATTCATCACTATACCGTGACTACGACTGGGGGCACTACCAAGCCAGAGTTTTCTACTATGAGATGCTAGATACAATTACAATAATCAACGTGGGCATCTAACCCCAATTATCTAATTAGGAAATAGAAACCCTAAGCCTCACAGCCAAAATTATGGGCTTCCTAAAGTGGACAAACCCAATAACTAATCATCCTCCACTAACGAACAATCTCTCACCTAGAGATTGATTCCAATCGTAATTGTCTTCGTCCTGAACATCCCATACAGGCGGTAGTGCCAAGCCTTCAACTTACGTGTTGAACCCAGTTAAAGCAATACACATCTTCAACTACTTCTTTAAAGTTTTGCTACCCTGCAAAACTTTCTCCCTCATGTGACCACAACCACCGTGCCACAAATCTGCATTAATACTCCCACTTGAAACAGCGATGCCTTTCCGAACGTTCCTCATCTTGGACAACGTTCATTTCTTCTTTCCTTGAGCTATCACCCTAGCTCCCTTTGCTATCTTCCAGTTCGTCCAGCTGAAGGTTACATCATACCCGTCTTCATCCAGCTGCCCAACTAATATCAAATTCTTCTTTCCTTGAGTTATTACCGTAGCTTTCTTTACTATCCAGTTTCTGCATCTGAAGGTTACATCATAACCATCTTCATCCAACTACCCAACTGATAGAAGATTCTTCTTTCCAACTGTCGCACTTACTACTGTAACCGTACCGCTCCAACTCTCTGGCAAAGATGATAATAATCTAGGCTTGCACCTCATCCTCGAATTTAATATCAACCTAGATTAACTGCAAGATTGTCATATTAAACTTGCTTAAGTGTTTAGTCACTATTGTACCCTCTACCATTCTAAGGTTGAAAAACCCGCATCTGGTGAACCTTTTTCGCTGAGGATGGTTTCTCATACAACGCAGACAAAGGATCCAACATCTCTTTCATAGTCTTTGCATGGATCTTGTGGTATGCTACGTCTCTGGGCAACGATAAACGAATGGCGCTCATCACCTTCCTGTCCAACAGCTTCCACTCGACGTGCTTCATACCCTCTGGTTTCTTGCCGTCTACAAGTAGGTACTCACTATCATACATGTAATCCTCAATCCGCATCTTCCAGAACCCAAAATCCGACCCATCAAATTTCTCCACCGGATGTTTTATATCTTTCAACATGATTGCTAGAACCTCCGCTCTTGATATCAGTTGTTAGGATCATGGGAGCAGCGATGCTGGAAGAAAAACAATGGAACGATAAAATAGAGTGACGTCTAACCCTAATTATCTAATTAGGAATTAGAAACCCTAAGCCTGACTGCCAAAGTTATGGGCTTTCTAAACTGGACTAATCTAATTAGGCTCCAGAACCCAACAGATGTCACCAACCAGACACAACATTATTATTGAGTGCACCTTCTTCATCAGCGCATGGTTTCTTCTTTCTAGATAGTGGCATCCAAAGACCATGCTGCTTCGGCAGGACTCGTACATGTATATGCCATCACCCTAAACTATTCCTCGTGAAAAACTTGTCGATCTGCATGTCCATAGCAGCCATCTCCGTAATCGAAATCACAAACCCTTACAAACCAAGCTCGTGATACCAGTTTGTTGTGGCGGAAGCGCGACATGATGTCACTTAAACGAAGAACAATTTAAAACGTAAGATAAATTCTTCTGCACTTGTTAGAATTTACTAGCCTAATTGAATCATAGCCCCTTATGACTAAAAAGTCCAGGCTTGTGAGTCTTGACTTTGTGCTCCAATATAAGCTAGCAATGTTTCTCTTTTTTATGCAATTTGGGACAATTTTTCTTGGTGTCCCTCAACAAATTCCCCCTCACTTGGGATAAATTGTGCATGCTTCCCTGCAATTAATATTCTGCTACTTACTCGTAGCCTATTCATAGGTGTGCATACGACCTCCCCTCTCTATTAGGAGTGCTCTACGACTCTTCCTTAAGATCTCTTACCCCACAAACCTCTATCACCTTGCTACTCCCACTCACAAGTATGTGATCTCAGTAGCTCGTGATTTGCATATTTACTTGAGTATCTCCACTTGCGTCCCACATCTTCACGTAAATGGCTCAGTCATACCATGAACTCTAAAACCACTTGCTAGAATTCGCTAGTCCAATTGAATCACAGTCTCTTATGACCCAAATATAGTAGATTAGTAGTATTTCGCTAGCCTTGGCTCTCAACCTCTCTTGTAAATGTCTTGTAAGTCTTCTAATGCAACCAGTGGAGGATTATTTCTTCAAAAGTACTTCAAGAGATGACTGTTGACAACACTGGATATCGATTTGAATCGCGTATTTGCTTTCCGAAATTGATAACTCGCCCTTTTAATTCAGCCTTGGGTTTTCGCAAAATTCGAAATGAGATAAGACAAATTTACGCTTCTAATCTAGACTATAGATTTAGAAGCAAACTTCAGGGTTTGAAGAATTCAAAAAATGAAAAAGGAGTTCTCTCTATCTCTACATGGAGATTTCTTCCTCATATATATAGAGGCTGATAAGTTACGAACAAAGAATGTGACTCTGCATGAAGAGATGCACTAATTTTACATACACTACAAAAAAACTGTAAATCTGCAACCAAAAATAATGATGACGTATAAAAGTCATCACAAAATATTAGAAAATGTGATGACTTTCAAGTTGTTACTGGTTATCATCTAATGTGATGATCAAAAATAATTATCGCTGATTATCACATTTTGCGACCAAAATTAGTGATGACTTGAAATAGTCATCACATAGTATTAAAATATGCGACCACTTATTTTAAGTTGTTACCGGTTATCATTTATTGTGATGACCAAAAATAGTTATCCCTTAATATCACATTTTGCGACTGATGATTTACAAATTATTTGTCACAAATAAAAATTTATAAGTATTCAAATCATTTGGTGGCCAAAATATTTGAAGTTCTGCCAGATATATGTTGCAAATAATAAGTGGGATAATATTAGTTTTTAAATACACGATATAATTTTAATGAGACATCCGTTCTGGGTAGAGGATTAAGAGAAACACGTCGTAGGGTTTCTTTAACCGACAACGGCAAGGATCGATCCGTTCGTGCACCACTCGTCTATCAAATCGGATAAATTTAAGAGTCTAGGAGAGGGCGAGAAGGTTGACTTTGGGGTTGAAGGTGGGAGTAACAGAAGGGCGAATTAGGCTTACGATGTCTCTGGGCCGGATGGTGTGCCGGTGCAGGGTGGAAGAGGCGGTTATGGTGGTTTAACGCTTCGATTTGAGCCAGTTGGTCAAAGTCGATATCTATGAAGCAATTGATTATTTCTATTGGAAGCACGGCAGCCCTCAAACCATTCTACAGAAACATCTATCGCTAATAAGGTAAAAGTGTGTTTTGTTATGTGATGATACTTTTAGTGAAAATTTCTGTGAGGATGTTTTGCTTTTGTATTTGGATTATTGGGTTTGCTTAAAAAAGAGAATTGTTGTCGAATTAACATTTTGGTATGCTGCTATTGTCTGCTCTCATCCTTTCTGTTTAATGGGAAAACTTATGGCACTCAAACCATCAATTGGAAGATGTTAGCTCCATTCCTTGACAAGGCTACTTTGGGGAAGATAATTTTTTTTCCAACATTTGACGACAAGCAGTTTTGTTTATTCTGTATAATTTCCAGATGAAATTGGCATACTGAAAAATGAAAATTTAAGTAATTAAGTCCATCGAATGCATTGACGATAAAAGTTTCGTCTGCTGAGAGCCTAAGATACCACTAAGTTTTAGTTAGTGAAATTTCTGATGGTCATAATTAATTCATTCATCCATTTGTTGTAGGATGTTGTCCATGTAATTGGTTTCGGTAATTAAAATGCAATTTATTTTGTTGCGCTGATTTGCAGGTCTTAATGTATGTTAATAGTTTATGGATTTCAGTAATTTAATAAAAGATGAAGACCTTATTGTACTAATGTACATAGATCAACTCTGACAGTAATGGTACAAGCCATAAATAATTTATCCACAACAGGGACATAATATCCTGAACAGATTTGCTCATTTGAGATATTGGTTTCATATCAGACAGGCCGTGTGCAAGAGAATTCAATAAACCGACACAAAAAGCTAAAGTCAGAGATCAAAAGAAAAATTGGTTGGAGGATTGAGATGGGAACATCATCAAAGGGTTCGTCTCCAGGTTCGTCTGTTTCCTCTAAAGTATCCATTTTGGGTCTTGCCCAATCTAGTTGTGTTGGTAAGAATGTGGGTATACTTTCATTCATCCTATGCAGTATTTGATATGGCTATCTACTTATCAAGGGAGTTATGTTCAGGGAGCTTTGGCCGGTATGAGTTACCTATGCAGCCAATGACACTACTGATTTCTTGAGTCACTGCCTCAATCTGACTCAGTAAGTTGGATTGTGTGACTTATTGATTCACAGCTTTATTTTTTCCATCCTTTTCATTTTCAATCATAAAAGCGGCTAAACATGTTGAAGTATTATGGTGCTTGATCTGATCTGAAATTTGGTATTTATGCTGCTTATTGTCAAGATAGTTTATCTCAATATAATTTGTGAAGTTCTATTGTCATGCAGGTTCTATAGAATCCGACATTGATGAGGACAACCTCGATACTGAAAAATATGGCCCGTGGCAGTTTCAAAATTTTGCTAGGCAGCTCGTCTTTGTTGTTTCATCTCATACTCCTGGATCATCTTAACATAAGTTGGGTCATCAGTCACTGCAAGCTCCAGATGAACTATCTTGCTATCAAGAAATGACAATATATTTAGATGATTCAAGAAATGGAGATGTTAGTTTTGTACATACATGAACAGAATATTTTCCTGTTTCATAAGTAGAAATTTATTTTATTTATTATGTTATTTTCTATTTAGTTATATTTAATATTTATAAATGAATTAAATTATTTTTATTTTTAAATGAATTTATTATATTGGTTTAATTATATTTGTCTTATTTATGACAGATAATGTTGTGACGTCCTTGGTGGTTGCAAAAAGAACTTTTTGCAACGATTTAAGTGATTGTTAAATAATTTTGTGACACTTGAAGTGGTTACAAAAATATCTTTTTGTAATGATTTAAGTGGTCACCAAATTCTTTTGTAATAACTTCATGGTCATGGCAATAGATACTAAATGTGATAACATTATAAAGTCATCACTAAAACTTTCTGCGAGGGAACCTACTGCAACGACATGCGACAACTTCAAAAGTCATCACTTAAATACATAAGCGATAACTTTTGGACATTCGGCGATGACTTAAAATCATCACCGATTTAGTATTTTTTTGTAGTGAAATTTTGTGCGCCCACAACATATAAAATGTGGGATTTCGTCCTCTCGATTTGATGCTCCAATGTAAGCTGTGCGCAGAGAGCGTTTTAGGGCCGGCCCTATGTACATTTTAATGGTTGTGCCCGATGTACATTTTATTGGCAACGCGCAGCACATAAAATGTGCACACTAGGCGCGATCCTGTCGGAATGGTGCCTAACTTCGTGCACACTTCCTTCCCGACTCCCCCCGTGTCTATATGTTTTGACATCCTAAAATCTCGAACAGCAGAAGTCCAGACTTGTGTTCCATGATGTTGTGTTCCAAAATAAACTACTAATTTTTCTCTTTACTAGGGCAATGTGTGGCAATTTTTTTAGAGAAAAGTAATTATTCGTGCCTCGAACTAACGACATTTTCCAATTAAAGGTATGAACTATTAATTTTTCCAATCAATGGGTAAATTCTAAAAAAAAAATTACTATTTGAAATTGACAGAGTTAAACCAGCTTTAACTCATTTTATTGGGCATCAAGCACCGTTAAATGTTAAGGATTTTACTCCTCGTTCAATTGCGACTAAATCTGTTAACTCTATTATTCTATCATCAGTTTTTCGTTTCTCAAATCGATGGTAGAACGACTAGGGTTTGATTTGATTTGACAAACAAAAAACCGAGGATATAATAATAGAGTTAACAGATTTAGTCGCGATTGATCGAGGAATAAAATCGTTCATTTTTATTGTTGGTCAATGCCCCATAAACGGAGTTAACGCTGGTTTAATTCTGTCAGTTTCATTTCAAATATTAGTGTTTTTATGAAGGGGTCAGTTGCAAATAATACAAGTGTAATTTTTTTTGAATTTTCCTTCCGATGTTCGTACCTTCAATTGGAAAACGCTGATAGTTTAAGGCACCTATTCGTACTTTTTTTAATGTGACTGTCTCAACAACATAGTTAGCGAACATGAAATTCTTTCTCTTTTTCTTTCTGTTCACGTGTGATTATATAATAATATTTATAGTTTATCTCAGGTAATTACAATTATTATAGCAGAAACTTCAATTAATACACACGTCTGCCCTTCAGTTTATGAAGATGCATCATGTACCCTTCTGCAGACCTGTTTTTCTTCTTACACATGTGATTTGTTTACCCCCTGTTTGGTTGCAGGAAAATTTTAAGGGAAAGTAAAGTTTTAGGGATGGAAAACAAATTCAGACCGTTTGGTTACAAGGAAAACAAGTGAGAAAGAAAACTAATTGAAAAATTGACTGAATTTTCATTGAAAGTTTTCCACCTAAAAATGAATGGAAAGTCAAAATCCAACATCCACGATGTTAGGATCGTTAGCGTTCCCTTAAAGGTATCGATACCGTCAAGGTATATATAACACAGCGGAAACTTAATGTAGCATAAAGTAGAACGACACGATGATTTATGAAGGAAACTCAGATACCTAATACATTATCTGAGAAAAACCACTACCTTGAGGGAAACTAGAAGGATTTCGAAATAATCCCCTGCATTATAGTGTTCTTGGTTACAATTGTATAGATCACTCACCCAACAACACTCAGTTGTGTACCACCATACTTTCAAACACACCTTAATTCGTGATCTATCTTCGTTGTCCCCGCACAACAAGAGAATACTTCCCTTCTGGGTCAGATCGTAGTACAACTCCCTCCGAGGTACCCTGTTGAATGCCAGATTCAAAACTTCCTCGAACACGATCTCAGATCCATGCTACTTCTGTGTGCACGCAGTAAAGGATTCCCAGTCGCAAAACCACACGTTGAAAGTCAGCGTTAGCATCATTTATATAGTGGGGTCCTTGCCGGGTAGCCCTAGATTTTCTTGCTCGAAAATCTATCATCTTGATCACCAAGTAAGTGCAAGATATTCTAGCTGATTCGTTCATCCCATACTGGCTTCATCAGCTTGCCAATTATATCGGCACATATCGATCTAATTGGATATGCACAAGATACTTAGTTTCCTAAAATATATCACGCAATCTTCCCAAATCTTTGATCACTTCTTAATCTCATAACAAGAATATTTGAACTGATCTTGGCCATCATCCAACATATATTCTCGCTGGATTACGGATCTTTGGAGCTGGAAGATCCTCCGAGAATATCTGGGATATATTTTCGCCCTCAAGCAGTCTGTCGAGTTAGCTTACCGTTGGAGTATCAGTGCAGCTACCTACACACTCAAGTAACATATCAGCAGGATGGTTGTCAGATCAAAACACATTGAAGTATACGTACTCCAGGAGTATGCTTACTCTAAGGGATATGTACTCCAACACACGACTTCATCCTGCAGTTGCGAGCCTCTTCATCTCCAATGAATCTCACGGTGGGAGGTAAGTCAGCTCGAAAGAGGAGGAGATGAAACCATCATCGGTGACAATGCATCCGTACATGGTCTCCATCCCTCAGATGTTGTTTTGAAGATGATTTTACGGCAGGTACCAGTTGGGGCTGCGAGGGAGGGCGATGGAGAAGTCGATTGAGATGAAAAAAATCTGAGCTTGTATGTGGGATGAGAGGATGTGAAGAGGCTGCAATCGAACAAAATAAGCCCAAGTGCGAGAGTGGGTTCAAAATCTGCAAAGCTTGTTACTTAGATCGTGTCAAAAACCACACTGAACTATTCAAGCAACAGTAATTTGGGGTGGATGAGAATGGAAACAATGATAACTTATATAAATTGTGTTGGCTCTGACTGGTTCCACGCCAAGTGAGTGAGAATTAATGTATTTTGGTTGCCCAATTCAGATGTTGCATTTTTCAAAGTCTACATAGGTCTTGCAATAGTGGTTGTTGCAGTCATGCTCTCACTCATTTTTTGGGTCATTTATGCTAGAGAGCACAGGCACCGCGTGTACACCAAACAGTTTGATCACCCGTTCTTCGGCTCGATGGCATGCAACAAACAATGGCCAGTAGGAAATAGTTCAGTGTTCACAGATACATTTTGGTTTTGATTGTATGGAAATTGGCTCTGGCTGTGTGGGCTTTGAGCTGTGAAGCCTCCATTTTGAATTTGATATGAATTTTCTAACAAGGGTGGTAGCATGTTGGTTAAAGAGTCCATCCTAAAAAGGTTGGATCCTTACGCCCTGGGTTCGAATCATGGGCCCACCAATTTTCTTATAATTTTCCTCTTCCTTTTCCTCTTTCTCTTCCTCGTCCCGTCTTACGCGTGGATGATTTCTACATCCCTCGTGGATGCTTTCTTCTTCACACCTCGCGCGTGATGCCACTACTACAAACATGGGATTATGCATCAGCTTTTGAAGGGATTATGCATCGGTTTTCATCCGATGCGTAATCCAGCGATGTGTAAGGTTCAGACCTTATGCATCGGTTAAAAAAAACGGATGCATAATCCCAGACCTTAGGCATCGATTTTTTGACCGAAACGATGCATAATGTCTGAGATTATGCATCGGTTTTCATATAACCGATGCATAATCTCAGACATTATACATCGGTTTTCATATAACCGATGCATAATGTCTTAAAAAATTTGGCAGATTTGGCTTGTAATAGCTCAAATCCACCTAAATTTTTACAAAACATCAATAACCTGCTGTTCAATTACAAATACACTGCTGCTCAACATCGAGATACATTCATTTCAAGATCTATGAGACAATCATTTTATACAAGTCCTTCTTTCATACAACAATGCCAACAAAGTTAATATTCACAATACAATACAACAACACGTTGATGTCCTATACCGATTGGGTAATGATCGCTTATAAAGCTGAAATATTGTAATCTGTTCAAGCTACTCTTCGAGGTTGTGTTCAGACAGTTGTTGAACACTTTGGCAAACAGTACCGCAAACAGAACAGAACAGGAGCACACACAATATGATACCCAGTTCGGCTTCGCCTACTCTGGGGGGCTTCCCACACCCTAAAGGGTCACAAATCTTTATTACGATTATAGAGCTTACAAGTGGACTTACGCTTACACAACCCCTCGTTTGTAATTGCCTAGCCTCTATCACTCCGTCTCTCAGATTTGCAATCTTGGCTCACCGCGGTTCACCTTGATCCCCTTTGCCCGAACCTTCCGTCCGAACGAGCTCAATCTTCTCCTGAAGTTCGGTTGCTTTCTCTCGAAAGCCAGTTGTGGTCACTGGTGTGTGCAGCGGTAGGATTACCCACAGACAGTCTGAACAGCACACTCCACAGACTGTATCAGCGCCGATGTTTTTCCAGTGGGGAAAGACAGTCGGTCGTCGCTCTCTTCTTCTCCGATCGGTAATACGCACTCGTGTGTATATCTCTCTAAAAGCGATGCAGATTGTGGACGCCCTAGCTTCTTATTTATATGCATGGGCGATCTCCAAATCTGCTCCAGATATCCTCATCAAATATTTAGGAAATATTCCTAAATATTCGATGTGTATCTTTAACCAATCTTTAGGAAGATTATTCGATAACTTCCACGCCAAGTCAGCCAATCAACTTCTGAATCTTCGAATGAATATCTGAATCTTCTTCGACCGAAAAGATCACCTTCGATCTTTAGAACCTTTCGGATTGCATTCTTGCGTCTGCTCCACGCTGTCCCTTAGTTCCAGAATGTGTTCGGACTCCCCCTGAACTCCTGCTCGAACTGTCTAAAGGCGTTTTGCCAAATACATGTCATTTAAGGGAACATCAATCTCCCCCTTGGCACTTTGGCAAAACCTAATCTACTAGATCTATCTAGACTTTAGACAAACTTGAGGGAACAAATATTGGTCACCTCAAAATACTCCCCCTTTTTGCCACAAACTGGCAAGGTGTCCAATCTAGTTCGAACAGTCAAAAGAAATGTGCCAGAACAAGCACCAAGTAGTACGAAAGTTCAACCAAAACATAGTTCAGAGAGTTGAATTCAAGGACCTTTAGGTAGACGACTCATCATCAGAATCACCATCAGTCTCAGCATCATCCTCCAAATCATCGCTCGGGTAGCGGAGCGCACGAGCCAGCTTGATGATGCTCTTGCGAAGCACCGTCGCAGCAGCGATGATTGCATCCAGCTCCTTGATCAGCCTGATACTCTCAACACGATCCAACCGAGCTCCCCCTCGCCTTGATGACTCTGGGACATCCTTAACTCTCTGTCTCGGCTCCTTGAGATCGTTGACATGACGGCCTTTGAACAACTTATGATCGACAGTGAATTTCTGCGAGGCCTTGGAAAGATGACCAGCATAAGTCTTCAGTTCTGGAGCTTGGTAGAGGATCAGTTCATAAATCAAAGAAGGGAAACAAATCTGGTGGAGAGAACGTTTTGAGGTGGAGTGGTCCGCAATCTGTTTGAACATCACTCTTCCCAGATTGAACATCATCTTGTTCCCAATCTGATATATAAGTTGAGCCACATCTTTGCTGACCGTGGAACGGTTAGAGGAGGGCTTCCAGTTGAACACTGTGATGAAGAACAGCATTGAGTAGAACGTTGAAAGATCAGCTGTAGGCACGACAGTCTCAGGCCACCATAGTCTGCCTCTTCCTCATCCACTTCGGGATCGC
The DNA here is from genome assembly GCA_033675395.1 of Rhodiola chrysanthemifolia. NCBI lineage: Eukaryota > Viridiplantae > Streptophyta > Magnoliopsida > Saxifragales > Crassulaceae > Rhodiola > Rhodiola chrysanthemifolia. The sequence goes on along the minus strand of CM066208.1, from coordinate 13,243,612 downwards.
CCATCTGGAAAAACTTATTGATCAGATCTGCGTTGATTTCAATTCTTCTTCCTCTCACGAAGAGTACGCCATAGTCTTTGTCACCGATCACCCCAAACTGTGGAGGGAGATTTGCCATTGTTTCACGAACCAGCTGTTCATCAAACGGTTTGCACTTGGTTAGAGTCCAGATCTTGCATGATTGCTTCAGTACATGCACAACCTCCTTTCCTTTGTATCGTGTCTCATCCATAAGTCTTTCTGGGATAATCTTTCGTTTCAGAACATATCTCCACTTCTGAGCAGCATCCTTAGATACGAACCAAATCCCTTTCTTCACGACACCTACTGGGGGATCCTCTACAGCAGAAGCAAGGGCCTCACGTTTTCTCTTCTTAGCACCATCGGCTACCCCTGCAGCCTTGCTCCCCTCTGCATCCTTGGCAGCGGCCTTCTTGGTTGGGCTTTCAACCAAAACCTTCTTCTTCCCTTTGTCCTTCTTTGCTTTCCTGAATTCAGCAAGAGGGACGGCATCTTGAGCATCCTCTGAGGAGGTTTCTGACAAGAGACCAACCTGATCAACATCCTCCATCTCGTCATCAGACCCTTCATCAATCACCAGCTTTCTCGGGTTTGATGTTTCAATGAACTGTTCAGTCTCTGAGTCTGACATAGCAATGAGACGTCCTCTTACTGCCGTGATCTTAGCAAGATACCTTTTTGGTGAATCTATTTGACGACTGACCACTTTTCTGCGAAGACCGGATGGCCTTACATACCCGGAAGCATGAATCTTGTCTCTCCACACACTTGAACCAGCGGTAACCTTGGCCACGGGCTTGCTTGTTACCCCTTCTTTCACACCTCCTGCAACATCCTTACTGACAACAGCCCTACTGGCTTCTCCACTTTTATCAACCACTCCTTTCTCACCCAACTTATTTGTAGCAACATCATCATTCACATGCACGGAAGAAACATACGGAGCCTTAGAGTTTTGGATTACCTCAGACGGGGGCATAGCCGGTGGAGGAATTAGACTTGTTGATGTCGAACTAGCATCGGTTTGTTTAGAAGTATCCTCCGCGGTTAGCGAGGGCACCATCTTCTGCTTTGCAGCAGGTTCTGGTCCTTTCTTCTCCACCGCTCCGACTTTAGGGTTTGCTGGAACGCCTCCTCTGTCTGTAACTCTGACAGTAGACACCGTTGCAGTGTCGGTGTCTAAAGGCGATGCCTTTTCTCCTTCAGGATCTTCGGCTTCTTTGATTTCGAGATTTGGGTCGTTGCCGCCAGAGCTTTGGAAGATTTCATATCCGCCTTCTTGGTTTCTGGTGAAGACTCAACAATGGTCTTGGAGGTTTTCCTGGTGTTCACCATTGACGCCGCAAAGAAAGATGATCGAGAGATTTCGCAGCAGTTTGTCGTTCTAGGGTTTGGGAGGAGAGTGAGATGAGCAGCAGGCGAAACATATTTGATTTTCAAATCAAGGTCGTCCTTTTCAACTTCCCAAAAGTGCCTTCGAGAATATTTCCTCTTTCCTCATATCAGTGCAAAAAATCTTCAAAAAAATATTTAAAAAATATTCACCCTTTTAAAAAGTACCTTCTATTCCAGCTCCCTTCTATAAGTGATCAGTCCAACTGTTTCGCTGGAGTTCCGCCTATGACTGACCACTACCTGGAACACTTAGTCCTTGACAACACACAGACCCAAGGAGGATCTGAGTGTTTCAAATTGTGCAGCATCTAACGGTTTGGTGAAGATATCGGCCAATTGCTTGTCCGTTGTTACATGCTTTAGAGTCACCACCTTCTGTTCAACCAGCTCTCTGATGAAATGATGTCTGATGTCTATGTTCTTCGTCCTGGAGTGCTGTACTGGGTTCTTTGATATGCTAATTGCGCTCATGTTGTCACAGTACAGGGTCATCTCCTTCTGTTCCACTACGTATTCAGACAGCATTTGCTTCATCCATAGCAGTTGAGTGCAGCAACTTCCTGCAGCGATATATTCCGCTTCGGCCATAGAGAGCGAGATGATGTTTTGCTTTTTGCTGAACCAGGAAACCAAGTTATTTCCCAAGAAGAAGCAACCTCCTGGCGTGCTCTTTCGATCTTCGACGTTTCCTGCCCAGTTAGCGTCGCAGTAACCAACCAGATGTGGGTTGGTGTCCTTGGTGTACCAGATTCCAAAGTCCACAGTTCCACATACATACTTTATGATCCTCTTCACTTGCAGAAGGTGACTTTCTTTCGGATCTGCCTGGTATCTTGCACATACTCCTACTGCATACGCTATATTCGGTCTGCTAGCTGTCAAGTATAGGAGACTCCCAATCATACTCCTGTACATTGTCTGATCGACCTTTGTTCCAGCATCGTCTTTGGTGATTTTTAAGTGAGTAGCAGCTGGCGTTCTTTTGTGACTTGCCTTCTCAAGATCAAATTTCTTTATCAGATTCTTGGCATACTTGCTCTGTGATATGAAGATACCATCATCCTTCTGTATCACCTGGAGTCCAAGAAAGTAGTTCATCTCTCCAACCATGCTCATCTTGAACTCTTTCTGCATCTGTTCTACGAACTGATCCACCAGCTTCTGAGTGTTGGACCCAAACACTATATCGTCAACATAGATTTGTGCGATAATAAAATCTGACCTTATGTGCTTCACGAACAGAGTCTTGTCCACTCCCCCTCGCACATATCCATGGTCGACGAGAAACACAGTGAGACGCTCATACCATGCTCGGGGCGACTGCTTGAGACCGTACAGTGCCTTCTTTAGGCGATACACATGGGCAAGGTCATGTGGATCCTCAAATCCCTTCGGCTGAGCAACGTAGACTTCCTCATTTAGAAAGTCGTTCAGGAACGCACTCTTAACATCCATCTGGAATAGTCGAAACTTTAAGTGACATGCCAGAGCAAGGAGCAAGCGGATGGCTTCAAGACGAGCAACGGGGGCAAACGTCTCATCAAAGTCGATCCCCTCTATCTGGGAATAGCCCTGTGCCACTAAGCGAGCCTTGTTCCTTGTGATATTTCCTGTGGCGTCGGACTTGTTCTTGAAAATCCATTTTGTACCGATGACATTCACACCATCAGGTTTTGGAACCAAGTCCCATACGTCATTGCGAGCAAACTCTTCTAGTTCTTCATGCATGGCTAGAACCCAGTACTCATCAAGCAGCGCTTCCTTTATGTTCTTCGGCTCTATAGTGGACAGGAAGCACGAGCAGGCAGCTAGTTCTCTGAAGTTAATTTCCTTGCCACGAGTCCTTATGCCTGCATTTGGGGCTCCAATAACCTCAGTGATGGGATGGTTCCTGGCAATACGTCGAGAGGGTTGTAGCACAGTAATGTCCTCTTGGTGACTGACGTCATCAGCCTCGTCTGATGAAGTGATGGCGTTGGGATTGTCTGATGATGGCACTTCGCCTGACGGGACTGTGCCAGTTGGCTGAGACATTTGAAGAGTGTCAGGTGCTGTTCCAACTCTTTCGTCAGCATCGTCTGAGACAGTTGTCTCTATCACTTCATCCTTTACTTTGACATTGACTGACTCCATGACAGATCCTGTGCGTTTGTTAAACACCCGATATGCTCGACTGTTCAAGGAATAACCTAGGAAGAACCCCTCATCACTCTTCGGATCCAGCTTCTGTCGGTACTCACGGTCATTCAGGATGTAACACTCACTCCCGAAGATGTGAAAGTACTTGACAATGGGCTTCTTTCCTTTCCAAAGTTCATAGGAAGTCTTCTCCGTTCCAGTGCGTATCGTCACACGATTTATGATGTGACACGCCGTATTCATAGCTTCTGACCAGAACTTCAGAGGAATCTTCTTTGCATGAATCATCACGCGAGCCATCTCCTGAATTGTACGATTTTTTCGTTCCTCAACACCATTCTGCTGGGGTGTGATGGCGGATGCTAACTGATGGGCTATTCTGTGTTCTGCACAGTAGGAGCCTATAGTGGTGTTCTTAAATTCTGTGTCGTTGTCGCTCCTGATACTCACGAGGTGTTCTCCTTTGTCCTCCCTCTCTCTTTGAAGATGGGTGGCAAGTTGAATGAATTGTGGAGCAGCCTCAGTCTTGTCTTGAAGAAATCTAATCCAGGTAAATCTTGTATAGTCGTCCACGCACACTAGAACATATTTCTTACTGCCATAGCTCTCAACTTGCATTGGACCCATCAAATCCATATGGATTAGTTCCAACGGTCTGTTAGTACTGATCTGTGAGGTGTTGTGGTGCGAAGCCTTTGTCTATTTCCCGATTTGGCATTCTCCACATATTAAATCTACATCTCCTGTCACATTTGGCATTCCTCGGACGAGTCCAGATGAGGAGAGCTTCTTTAAGGTCTTGAGATTCAGATGACCCAAGCGCCTGTGCCACAGTGCCATCTCGTTCGCTTGACTTGTTGAACAGGCAGATGCAGCAACTGTTCAGCAGAGCCTATGAGGTAGCAATTGTTGGCTGCCCTGCTGCCTTTCATTAATGTGCCTCCTTCCTTGTCCAAAACTTGACATGAGTCATGAGTGAATTGCACATGGTGTCCGTCATCGCACAGTTGACTGATACTGATTAAGTTCACCTTCAATCCTTTAACTAGGAGAGTATCCTTGAGTACAGGGAGATCCGGAACCTTCAATGTCCCACAGCCGATCACCTGACCCTTTCCTCCATCTTCGAAAGTGACAAACTGCTTTTTCTTAACAGGTCGAATATGTGAAAGATAATTAGAGTTACCTGTCATATGGGCGGAGCATGCACGGTCGAAGTACCAACGATCGTTCTCCATGTGACTCAATGAGCTGAAGGCAACCATGCACACGGTCTCGCTTGTCTTTGGTACCCAAACCTGTTTTAGTCGAGGTTTCGTCCTTTGTTGAAAGGCTCTTCGTTCAGCAAGAAACAGACGACACTTAGGTTTGATGTGTCCCATTTGGTAGCAGTACCAGCATGTGCGAGAGTCTGTCTTCTGTTTCGAGTAAGGGCTAAAGTGAGCCTTTCGAGTGTTCTTCTGACCAGCTAGGGTTTTTCCTTGGTACTGATTCACCTTCTGTCCAGGGTGTTGTTCAGTCACTGGTTTCGCTTTAACAAAGGTTGTAGTTTTTGAGCTGCCTTCTTCTGTGAACCCCAAACCTCGATGACCGGACTCCATCCTCTGAGACCTGAGAATCTCGTTTAAATTCTTAGAACTAGAGTTTAACAGTTTTACCGACTGTTTGAGCTGATTTAGCTCCTTCACGGTGGTTGAGTGGTCCATTCTTTCAGATTCTAGCTGAAGCTCCAGCGATTCTACTTTCTTTAAGAGGAACACCTCCTTGCGTTTCAGATCAGTAATGGTTTTCCTCTGGCCTGCCATGCCTACTGGATGAGTCTCACGATCTTTCTCCATGTCAACTTTCAGCGAAGAGATCGTACCCAGGAGTTTCGTCTTCTGAGCAAGCTGACATGACTTTTCCTGTTTCATTTCAGTCAGTTGAGCATTCAGCAAGTCTACCTTACCTTCGAGTTCCATCTTCTGAGTAACCAGTAATTCGACCTCCTCCCACACTTTGTCTTTGTCCGTAGTCATGCTGGCAACTGTGTCGTTGAGCTTCTTGTTGAGGTTGATCACCAACAGCCACTTCTCGTACAGGTCTTTGTAGGTTGCTGCCAGAGTCTCCTGTGTGAGTTCTTCATCATCACTGTCTGAGGAGTCGTCAGCTGTGTGTTCCAACTGAGGTGGCATACGTTCACTGGATTTACTGCATTCTCCTATGGGTGCGACAAACGCGACAAAGTTGGTAGTTTCATCGCCATCTGACTCACTATCGCTGAGATTTGTCACCATTGCCTTTTTCTTTTTGAGGGTGTTAGCGCATTCTGCCTGGATGTGGCCGAATCCCCTGCATTCGTGGCACTGAATCTCCTTCCCTTTTTCAAAATAATCCTGCCTCTTTTCACTGGTCCTTGTTTTGCCTATTTTCCAGTTACAGGAGTTGCTCGAGGATGACTGTCCTTGCATGGGGCCACGTCTGTTGATTTTTCGGATCATCCTGCCAAAATTCTGAGCCATCATTGCCAGTTGCTCAGTGGTGCAGTCAGAGTCAACCATGTCTCCGGACACTTCAGCTTTTAGGGCAATTCCTTTCACCTCTTTGGATTGGGCCTCGTGATTCATCTCATAAGTGCTGAGTGAACCCATGAGCTCGTCCAGTTTCAGCTTGGAGATATCATGCATTTCCTCAATGGCAGTGACTTTCATGGAAAATCTCGGAGGGAGTGATCTTAATACTTTGCTGGCCATTCTTTCTCCGTCAATGGGTTTTCCCATTGCAGCAGCCTCGTTGGACAGATCTAGGACTCTTACATTGTACTCAGATATGGTTTCACTGTCCTTCATCTTCATATCCTCAAACTTTGTTGTCACAATCTGCATTCGTGAATTGCAAACTTTGTCAGTGCCTTCATACGCTGTTTGGAGAATATCCCAAGCTTCCTTTGCGACTTCACAGTTTATGATCAGTTTTAGCACGTTTTCATCCACTCCAGAGAAGATTGCATTCATCGCCATTGAGTTTCCGATAGACGCTTTTTCATCTGCTTCATCCCATAGAGCTTCTAGTTTCGGAACAACTTCTCCCGTAATGCTTTCCATCATGGGTTGAGTCCATCCAATCAAGACTGCCTTCCAAGCCTTTTCATCGAGGGATTTCATGAAAGATTTCATCTTGGGTTTCCAGGAGGCATAGTTAGATCCTTCAAGTAGCGGAGGTCTGGTTGTGCTTTGTCATTCCTTCAGAGTCATCTTGAACAGTCCTAGGATCCCACTCAGTGTGTCGAGTGTTTGCTCTGATACCAATTGAAATATTGTAATCTGTTCAAGCTACTCTTCGAGGTTGTGTTCAGGCAGTTGTTGAACACTTTGGCAAATAGTACCGCAAACAGTACAGAACAGGAGCACACACAATATGATACCCAGTTCGGCTTCGCCTACTCTGGGGGGCTTCCCACACCCTAAAGGGTCACAAATCTTTATTACGAGTATAGAGCTTACAATTGGACTTACGCTTACACAACCCCTCATTTGTAATTGCCTAGCCTCTATCACTCCGTCTGTCAGATTTGCAATCTGGGTTCACCTCGATCCCCTTTGCCCGAACCTTCCGTCCGAACGAGCTCGATCTTCTCCTGAAGTTCGGTTGCTTTCTCTCGAAAGCCAGTTGTGGTCACTGGTGTGTGCAGCGGTAGGATTAACCACAGACAGTCTGAACAGCACACTCCACAGACTGTATCAGCGCCGATGTTTTTCCAGTGGGGAAAGACAGTCGGCCGTCGCTCTCTTCTTCTCCGATCGGTAATACGCACTCGTGTGTATTTCTCTCTAAAAGCGATGCAGATTGTGGACGCCCTAGCTTCTTATTTATATGCATGGGCGATCTCCAAATCTGCTCCAGATATCCTCATCAAATATTTAGGAAATATTCCTAAATATTCGATGTGTATCTTTAACCAATCTTTAGGAAGATTATTCGATAACTTCCACGCCAAGTCAGCCAACTGACTTATCAATCTGATGAGGAGATATTCGAATGAATATCTGAATCTTCTTCGAATCTTCGTTAGCTCGTATAAACTGGATTATGTCCCGAATATAATTCAAAACATAATAACCGCATAAGTGACCCGGCGGTTGTTTTGGACACTACACGATCAATAATCACGCACTTTATTTTGCTAAAGCTATTAAAAAAGATAGTAATATGAGACTTAGTACCTCAACTATCTTCCATTGTACACTTTGTGTATTTCTCGGTATACATCCTTGATAGTATCGAAACATTCCCCTAAAATAACTAGTGATTGTTAATTCAAGTTACAAGATAAAAGTGAGTCTAAATAAACTTACGTGTCCACCAAATCCTTTGCATCGACGTTTATTGCATTACCACCTTCCGATGGATCAAGCCAATGCACTATATGTTGTTTAGGGAAGATGACACATAACATCTAATGCCACCTAACAAAAACAAACTAAATTAAAAAAAATGAATTCAAAAAAGCATATAAAACATTATCATTAAGTTATAAACTTACTTTACGTGATCCAAGTAAGGTAAGAAGTAGCAAACATTGCGATCTCGGTCCAGCATACTCAACCTTGCTACAAACGTCATCAACCTCTCATCTCTGTTGATTGTCGGTGTCATGATGGAAGGATTGAAGAAACCAAACTTAATATCCCAACCCATCATCTCATTGTATAAATGATCGGCAATCAAAACATTTGTATTAACTCGGGTGAACCGAGGTCGTACCCAAAGGATAGGTGATTCAACCAATAATGCTAACGACCTAATTAGAATGTCTATGGTTTGGGGGGGTTTGTTCTTCTAAGAGAATGATAGTAGAGGGTACTATCCAAAAGTGGTTAACTATCAATTAAAAGATGACTAGGAATCAATTTCTCCACCTAGACAATTGTTGCGACAATGAAATGAGACACCAATGATGAAATCACATGCACATGCTTAGAAAATGGCTTATGCAACATTAATACTAAGTTCAACTCGCGGTACAACTTAGTACAAAGAGGTTACATCTCGCACAGTACCTCACACTTGCGCTCTATTGGCACTATAAAATATGAATGTCTAGCCTCACACTTGCGCTTTATTGACTAGATAATCATGTTCTTGTTAAGTTCAAGCAATTCTCATTAGGTTAAAAGTGTTATCTAACTAACACAAAACCCTAATGCTTCTTCATTTAGTTCATTGAAGTCATGATGATCGACGTGAGCTACATCAAGCATGAGATCAAGCAGAATTCCTATTGAGAACGTTTCACAAACATCTTATAGGCAATTCGAGAAATTAAGTTCAAAGGAAGAAGATTCGTGTGCAAACTCATTCATCATTAGCATCCAAGGTATTTACATCGTCACAAACATGTCTAGGGGATCATTGATCCCCAATCAAGGTCACTACTCACTCATGGTGAGTTTACAAACGAAATCGACAATAAAAATGCAAACAACCATATGGAAAGTAGAGTTTAGAAATCTAGAACCAATATGGAGATTCAAGAACACTAGAGAATCCGATCTTCGATCTTTGTTGTTGAAGTTCTTCCTAACTTAATCCGAGAGTTCTCCTTCTCTGCGTACGTCGTCTCTCTCACAGGCGTCTCTGTCTTTCTTTTGACCAAATTCCCCTTAAAAGAAACCCTCCAAATTCCCCTTAAAAGAAACTGATTTTTATTTTCCGCAAACGCATGCGTTCGCATGGTCTCCTGCAGGCTGAGAAATTTGATCGCAGAGCCATGCGTGCGAACGCACGCAATTCTCATGCGTCTGGTCTGGGTTGTGCGAACGCATGAGGTGAACTGTGCGAACGCACAAGACTGCGAAGGCTAGCAGGGCAACGAAGCACACGCATGCGAGCGCATGCTTTGAACCATGCGAACGCATGGTCTTGAGAAATTTGCGCTCCGACTTCCAACTTGTGTTTTCTTGCTCCAAAATGCTCGGTTTTGCCCCAAAATCACTGCCTACTTGTATTCTCAGCTTAAACTCTGTAATTTGCCTGAAAAGAACCACAAAGCATCAAATAGCAAGTGAAATCGTAATAGAACAATCGAAACACTAAGCATAGAGGTCGCCTAAAATGCATATATTTCAGCGCTATCAAATCACCCCACACTTAATGTTTGATCGTCCCGAGCAAACTAATCATAGAGATCAACAACAATAATGCATTTCACTCACTCAGGATCGGTTCAAAGAAAACTCCATACGGTCACGAAAACTAACTAAAAACACTAAGAAACAAATCCTACTTCTAACTAACCACTTTCGTAGGTAACACGAGTGCATTTAGCGAATGCACCAAGCCTTTAAACCCCTAGGCTACCCTAGTGGAGGAGTTGTAGTCTCCTGAGAGTTTTCAGACATGGGAATACTCACAAATCCCACAAAAAGAACAACCATCCAATAAGGCGTTTTAAGTTCACAAATGTCAAAGTACTAGGCAAGGTGTTTTCCATGAAGTTCATAATGTATTCAAACTAGATATGTGCATTTCAATCACTACATGATACCTCTTCAAATCCTTATGGAAATCCATGAATAATGACGTTCAAGCAAATCAAAGCAAAGACTAACAAACCTTTAATCAAGGATTCTAGTCATTTTCTATATCAAAGATTTCAAGAAAACAATCTAATAATCGCCAACAAATCTCGTTCGATCACTCACCAATGCTAGCAAGGAGGCTAGTACATTGGCTTGCGACATTGAACTCATTCTCAAGCCTAGGACGCAAAGGTCACTTAGTCGTAAGGGAAGAGGAGTTCCAACATTAAAGCTTTTATATACACTTGCAAATCATATCATGCCTAAGTATAAAAGAATACGAGGTTCGTCCCTTAGTGAATTCTTGCTAGAAAGTTTCAATTGTCTCATTAGTTTTCATGCTAGAGAATGGTGGAATAGCCGATTATCAAGTCTAAGTGCAACTTTAAGGGGTAGCATGGCCTTTGGCCGTACTAAGCACTTTCGAGGGTGAACTTACCCTCCTAACCCTCGGCGCTTAGCACATAATGCTTTAAACTCACTTCCTAATGGTGATCAACCATAAGGAAGAAACTCAGGGCTTGTTACACATTTTTTTTTCTTCAAAGCCCTCTTTTGACCCCACACTTAGAACTTTGACAAAGGGCTAAGTGTTAAAAAATGGAGCATGACAAATCCACAAGACAAGCAAGGTCACTAAGGTCACCTAAACGCAATCATGGCATGCAAGGTTTTTTTTTAAGATATTTTTTTTCATTTCATGCTTTCAAAGATCAACTCCCTAGTCTCAACAAGAAAAAGCTTAGAATAAAAGATTAAGAAATGCTAGTAGATGCTTTGATCCTCAAGAATGAAAGTCAACAATCCAATCCATTAGTCATCTAAAGGATCAATCAAGTGAAATCATGCACGACTAGTTGAATTTGGAATGAAATTTTTTGAAAGTGTAGCCTTGCCCAGACTTTTTGTTTTCATTAAAAATTCGAGTTTTTGGATGAATGTCATAGTAGTGTAAGTGTTTTCCTCTAAACATGCAAATTGATTGGATTCTAAACATGAAAGCATGTCAAGCAAGCACAAACATCTCGTGTAGTCAAAACATAGGCACCCCACACTTAGCAATTGCTTAGTCCCTAAGCAATGAATAGCATGAAAAGCAAAGAGAAAGTTAAGAAAAACTTCTCTCGTTTGGAGGTAGCCATTTCAAAGTAAGAGATGTTGCTTCGCGCGTCTAGTTCTTGGGCGACTGATCTTGCACAAAAGATTCGAGTAATGATTCCCCTTTTTCCTCTATGAGACAAGAAACTAAAAAATGAGAGTGTTAAGCACACAAGGTAGAGAAATCATCATCGTAAACATGTCAGCATCATGCAAGTCAACTCGTAATTCATCAAAAGAACGCATGCTTGGGTTTGTGCGAACGCACAAGTGCAGGCAGTAGCATAGATTTCTCGTGCGAACGCATGGACTCATGCGACCAAAGCACAAAGTGGAAATAAACTAGGCATGCGAAAGCATGGATTGACTTGTGCGAACGCACAGTACTGGGCAGTGTCATTGATTTAATGTGCAAGCGCATGAAATCTATGCAAGCACAACGAAATGAAGAAAAAGCCAATTATGTGAACGCATGGATGAAACTACGCGAACGCATGGAGTTACGGACAAGAATTTCTAAGCCAATATCAAATCGTACATTAACACTCATGCACAAAATTTCAACACCCCACACTTGAAGCAAATAGAAATCCAATCAAAATAGATATACTTAAAGATCAGGGGAGAAACACTCACAAGCCTAGTTTAACGTCTTGGCTAAGACGGAGCCGATTCTCCTTTTAGGAAATAAGAAACACACTTGAGGAGTCTTTTGCTACGATCCCTCCTCAAGCGGATATGCTGAGAAGTGGAGGAGTCAGTCCGGGTTCTTTGAAGATTTGCAAGCAACTTGCTTAATAGCTCTTGTCCAAAGTGATGTTTGCTTCTCATTCTTTGCCGTTTTAGCATTGACTTTTCTTTTTACCCCATCATGGCATGAGGGCAACTTAAAGTGATCTAGAGAAGGGTCCTTATCGGGATCGACCAACTTGTGCAAAACCTTCTTAGTTACCTTCTTGACCTCAACATTCTCGGCTCCCACACTCTCTTGCTCTTTCAAATCACAAGGTTCAGGTATAGCCACTTGTTCGTTCATAGGTCTCTCTATCTTCACCTTTTCTCCCCCAATCTTCAAGGTCAACTTCCCCTTCCCCATATCAACTTTAAAACCGGCGGTGGCCAAGAAGGGGCGCCCAAGAATAAGAGAAGTGTTTCCACTGTTCCCCATATCCATCACTACGAAGTCACAAGGTATGTAGAACTTGTCTACCTTGACAGGAACATTTTCGACTACTCCTTTGGGTTGCCTTTTGGTTCTATCGGCGAGTTGCAACGTCATCTTGGTAGCTTTCATTCCCTCTAACCCAAGCTTATAATAGGTCGCTAGAGGCATGACACTTACACTAGCACCAAGGTCGGCTAATGGGTGTTCAAAGCTCATGGCGCCAATAGAGCATGGAATGGTGAATCGGCCGGGGTCTTTCATCTTGAGGGGTATTTGCCTTGAGAAGAGGGCGCTACACTCATGGTTCAAGGCTACCATGCTAGATTCTTCAATAAATCTACGACTAGACACAATATCTTTTAAGAACTTTGCATAAGTAGGATTTTGAGTGATCACCTCATGGAATGGAAGAGTGACATACAACTTCTTCAACATCTCCACAAATCGTTGGAAGTGAGCATCTAGCTTGCTTTTGTTGAGTCTTTGAGGAAAAGGTATCTTTGGCACATAATGCCTTGTCAAAACCGGTTCTTCCCCCTTTTTCTCTTCTTCCGTAGGAGCTTGAAGTTCAACTTCAGAATTGTCGTTGGCAACTTCCGCTTCTATCTCCTTGTCTTTAGGACTCGGTTTGCCTTGAGGAGTAGGCAAGACTCTTCCAATCTTTAATGCGACGGCATTGACATGCATGAGAGATGGCTTTTCGCCTTCAAGACAGATGGCATTGCAATGCTCGGTGGAATTTACATCCGGTTGAGAAGGGAGCTTCCCAAAATGCTTCAAAGCTACGACATTTTGAGCCACTTGATTCTCAAGCATTTTGTTATGAGCTTCTAATTGCTCCATCCTCTTGTTAGTTTCCTTTTGATTCTCTAGCATTTGCGCCATCAAAGACATCATCGAATTACTTTGAGTGTTAGAAGAAGCTTGTCCTTGTTGATGAGAAGTCCTTTGATGGTTCCCTTGGTTGGAATATTGAGAGTTTTGCCCCTGATTTTGGTTGGAACTTTGGCCTTGAGTAGAGTAAGAATTCTGCCCTTGATTTTGGTTGAAGCTATACCCCTGTCTTTGGTAATTCCCTTGGTAGTTGTTTTGCCCTTGAGGCTTAGAAGGGAAACCGGGATTGTCGAACATTCTCCTTTGAGGAGGCTCATAGTTTCTCGTATGAGGAATAAGATTGGGAGCATAATTCATTTGTTGGTTGACATAATGCTCTTCTCCATATCCATCCTCATCATCTTCGTATTTCCCATCGGGACAAGCCTTCGTAGAGTGCTTCGTACTAGAGCATAGAAAACAAGGTTGTTGGATCGGATTCTTCTCTTTGTCATTCTCTGGTTTAGATACATCCAAAGCATTAACCATACTTATCATACTATCCATTTTCTTGACCAAACCACCAAACTGATCTTTAGTCACATAACTGGAAGAATCTTCTCTAGACTTAGCCATCTTCTTGTGATCAACTCCTTGGTGTCTATCAGAATTTGTAGCGATCTTATCTATAACTTTGAATCCTTGGCTTGCCGGTAAATCCATGATCGCACCGCCACTAGCTGTGTCCATTTGGCTTTTGGCATCTTTGTTCATGCCGAGATAAAAGTACCTCATAAGGTCCGCCCTTCGAAAATTATGGTGAGGGCACTCCCTCAAATAGTGCTTGAATCTGTCGTAAGCCTGATGAAACAACTCATTATCCCTCTGAGAAAAGGTCAATATATAATCTGTGAACTTCTTTGTTCTCGACGGTGGAAAGAATTTGGCAAGAAAAGTATTCGCTAGCTCATTCCAAGTCCTAAAAGATCCCGCTTCTTGGTTTTGCAACCATTCTTTTGCATCTCCGTTCAGCGAAGAGGGAAAGAGCTTCAAGTATACATACTCCGCGGGCACATCTCTTGGCTTGTAATTACGGCAATACTCTTGGAAATTAGCCGAGTGAGTAGAAGGATTTCCAATTCCGTGGTACTGATCATTAGTCACCATGTGGACTAAAGAAGACTTCACATCAAAATCAAATGCATCCTCTTCCGGAGGTACTATAGCAGAACCACTCCCTTCAAGTGTAGGGGTCATGTAATCCCCGACAGGCCTCTCATCATCCTCATCATCATATCTATAGTTTCAGTCATCCCGATTCTTTGGAGGAGCGGGAGGATTCTGTCGGACGGGAGGATTCTCTAAAGGATTCTGACCACCAAGGTTATTCTGTATGACGGAAGGATCCTCTACCACATCTTCCATTCTAAATCTGGGTGGTGTATAATGTATAGGATTTAGGAGTGGAGGTGGACGAGGTCTCGGACTTTGGAAAGCAGGAGGAAAAGGAGCAAGAGGCGGAGGATTCCTTCGAGGTCTACCTCTCCCTCTCTTAGCGGTTGGGTGAGAAGGGTGAGAAGTACTTGACGTTGAACCTTTCTCTATATGTCTTTGTCCCTTGGATCTTGTGATCATTCGAATGCCTGCAAGAACAAAGGAAATTCTTAGCAATGAAAGGCAAGAGAAGTAAACACAATTTAAGCACAAAACAAGCAATAACTATCAAGCAAGGGAAGAGTAGACAAACTAAACTATATATTAGTACCTAGTTAACTAACCCATCCCCGGCAACGGCGCCATTTGATCGTTTGATAATATAGCTAAGTATTCAAATAGAATCCAAACACTTGTGCTAAGTCACGGCAATCAAAACATTTGTATTAACTCGGGTGAACCGAGGTCGTACCCAAAGGATAGGTGATTAAACCAATAATGCTAACGATCTAATTAAAATGTCTATGGTTTGGGGGGGGGGGGGGGGGGGTTGTTCTTCTAAGAGAATGATAGTAGAGGGTACTATCCAAAAGTGGTTAACTATCAATTAAAAGATGACTAGGAATCAATTTCTCCACCTAGACAATTGTTGCGACAATGAAATGAGACACCAATGATGAAATCACATGCACATGCTTAGAAAATGGCTTATGCAACATTAATACTAAGTTCAACTCGCGCTACAACTTAGTACAAAGAGGTTACATCTCGCATAGTACCTCACACTTGCGCTCTATTGGCACTATAGAATATGAATGTCTAGCCTCACACTTGCGCTTTATTGACTAGATAATCATGTTCTTGTTAAGTTCAAGCAATTCTCATTAGGTTAAAAGTGTTATCTAACTAACACAAAACCCTAATGCTTCTTCATTTAGTTCATTGAAGTCATGATGATCAACGTGAGCTACATCAAGCATGAGATCAAGCAGAATTCCTATTGAGAACGCTTCCCAAACATCTTATAGGCAATTCGAGAAATTAAGTTCAAAGGAAGAAGATTCGTGTGCAAACTCATTCATCATTAGCATCCAAGGTATTTACATCGTCACAAACATGTCTAGGGGATCATTGATCCCCAATCAAGGTCACTACTCACTCATGGTGAGTTTACAAATGAAATCGACAATAAAAATGCAAACAACCATATGGAAAGTAGAGTTTAGAAATCTAGAACCAATATGGAGATTCAAGAACACTAGAGGATCCGATCTTCGATCTTTGTTGTTGAAGTTCTTCCTAACTTAATCCGAGAGTTCTCCTTCTCTGCATACATCGTCTCACTCACAGGCGTCTCTGTCTTTCTTTTTCCCAAAAAAACTCTATCTTTCTCAAAAACCCTCCAAATTCCCCTTAAAAGAAACTGATTATTATTTTCCGCAAACGCATGCGTTCGCATGGTCTCCTGCAGGCTGGGAAATTTGATCGCAGAGCCATGCGTGCGAACGCACGAGATTTTCATGCGTCTGGTCTGGGTTGTGCGAACGCATGAGGTGAACTGTGCGAACGCACAAGACTGCGAAGGCTAGCAGGGCAACGAAGCACACGCATGCGAGCGCATGCTTTGAACCATGCGAACGCATGGTCTTGAGAAATTTGCGCTCCGACTTCCAACTTGTGTTTTCTTGCTCCAAAATGCTCGGTTTTGCCCCAAAATCACTGCATACTTGTATTCTCAGCTTAAACTCTGTAATTTGCCCGAAAAGAACCACAAAGCATCAAATAGCAAGTGAAATCGTAATAGAACAATCGAAACACTAAGCATAGAGGTCGCCTAAAATGCATATATTTCAGTGCTATCAATAAAGAACTACATAGTAAAAAATTTGTGTTAATTAGACCATGCATAAGGATAAATGATCATCAGAAAACAATCGTGAGCATTACCATATAAATAATTCACAAGAAAAATTCCCCAACGCTGCTAGCTTGAATAGTTCCTTCAGGTCATTTGTGGTCACAGCGATGTCGTAGTCGTCACCAGACACATTCTGGTCGACGTCTACTATAAGCATTTGTCTGATCAACTGTGTCCATACTTCATTTAAAAGTCGATAATACATGGGCAAGCAATCTATTTCATCATCGTTGCTAAATGGCAAAGTATCACATACCACGTTATCATATTCCTGCATGTTGAATTTGATTAATGATATGAAATTAATTTTTATGTATAGTATAATAGAAAATGCAAATGAAATTGTATTATTCGATTATCTCACTCTATTACCGACAACGACCAAGTCTTTTGGCCATGCTACAAGGTGTCCCGCTGCCTCTATAACATTCGTGAGCTTCAGATGGGGTACTGGCAATGGTGCTCCTCGAATGATTGCTTTTTCAACCTTCACCTATATATAAAGAACAAATGTTTAGGGTTAGAATGACATATGAATAAATGAGACATCTATAGAGAGGCTATAAGTCTAGTAGATTATGAAATAAAGTTTAGGCAATGTAAGGACTAAGAGAGGACATCACCTTCATTGTATGTTCTGGTATCTGTCGATAATGAACAAAATGACTTTTCATAGTTCGACCAATGGCCACAAGCTCTCGTTCACCTTCGCTTACCCCCTCGATGAATAATACGCTCTTGTTAGCATGACCAACTGATGTTACATACGTTCCGAAAAAATAAACTATATAGTCACAAAAAATTCTAAACGTACCTCGGGTACGCTCGTCCTCGGGTCTACATCGACATGACAGTGTCGGCCGAGACGATCAGGAAACTCTACGCGAGAAGTGCTGGAACTCAGTGTCGTCCTAGAAGATGTGGATTTCAGGAACCCAATCTTTCACGGAACGTGTGTACGTACTCCTCTGGTACGTCCAGGATACTCAGGTGTCCCAATCGCCTCTGTCTGTATATCATGTGGATCATGTGGTGAAAAAGATCCTTGACTAGATCTTTCCACTAATTGATCCTATTATCAAGAAATTAGTACCAAAAGTTAGTTTATGGAAAAAGTTAACTACTGAAAAAAAAGGTTAACTAACAATATTTTCAGCCACATGCCGAGCTGCCGGGGTGACGAACTCTTTATTCTTATTGAGGCGTGCCCTCTTCCACACATCATACCTCTCTACAGTGATAGAAGGTGTCTCTCCCTCTTCAATTACGCCATGCGCAATTAAATCGGCTATCTTCTCATTTATTATCGCCTCCTTCAGTTTTATATACCCTCCTCGGCCCATGGTGTGCGCATATTCATTCTTAGCAGCTAGAGCCTTATTCTGAGCAGATAGCTTCTTCGAATCTTTACTGAGTCTATGCTCTACAAATTTCTTCCACTGCACAAAATCAATGAATTTATACTTTTTCGTGGGATCTTCATCCTTCCGTTTACCGAATATATCGTCGGTTTCGAGTCTCGTTTTGAATCCTCCTAGCACTTGATGCATACTTGTCCTCCGGCTCTTTGTGTGTATCTGGTCCAAGAAACACTTCCTGAAAAAATATATAACAAGTTATGAAATATAGTGACCTGTTCAAGCTACTGTTCCAGGGACTGTTTGAGACTGGCCTGGAATGCCTTTGTGACAGTGCAGCAAGCAGAACAAAGTAAAGGCACACAGAATGATACCCAGTTCGGCTACGCCTACTCTGGGGGGTTTCCCACACCCTAAAAAAGGGACACAACTCTTTATTACGTGATTTAGAACAATAGAAGGTCTTATACTTACACAACGCCTTGTTTGTAATTGCCTAGCTTCTAAACCACCGTCTCTCAGATTTGCAATCGAGAATCACCGAAGGTGAGCTCGATCCCCTTCGTCCGAAACCTTAGTCCGAACAAACTCGAACTTCTCCTGAAGTCGGTAGCTTTCCCTTGAAAGCCGGTTGTGAGTTCGTGGTGTGCACCAGTTGGATCGCTTCCAGGCAGTCTGAGTAGCACGTTGATGAGACTGCACATACACCGATGAGTTTCCAGTGGGGAAAAACAAACGGTCGTCGCTTTCTTCTTCTCCAATCGATAGGATATACTCGTGTGTATTTGATATGGAAAGCGATTGAGATATGGACGCCCTAGGTGAGTATTTATATGCAGAGTCCGAGCGTCCAAATCTGGTGTAGATAATCCCATCAAATATTTAGGAAATATTCCTAGATATTTGATGTATATCTTTCTTAAATCGGCGAGAGGAATATACTAAGACTTCCTCGCCAAGTCAGCCTTGCCGCCTCATGTAGATATTCATTCGAATATCTGATGTTCGAATTCTTCGTTGACCATCAACAGATCGAACCGACATTCGATCTTTCGAACATTCCGGAAATCATCTTGGCGTCTGCTCCACGCTGAACTGTAGTCCTAGAATGTGTTCGAACTCCCCCTGAACGCTTGCTTGAACTGTCTAACTACGTTTTGCCAAATACATGCCACTCAAGGGAACATCAATCTCCCCCTTGGCATTTTGGCAAAACCAAATCTACTAGATAACTAGATCTATCTAACTATCTAGACATTAGACAACCTTGAGAGAACAAAAATTGTCTCCTCTCAAAATACTCCCCCTTTTTGCCACAAACTGGCAAGGGGTCCAATCTAAGTTCAAACAGCCAGTCAACCAGTGCCAGAACAAGCACACAAAAAATGACAGTTTATGAAAACTGAATTCAAAGAGATAGTTTTTCAGGGGACCTTTATGCCGATGGCTCATCATCAGTGTCATCCTCAGAATCTGCATCATCAGATTCATCTTCACTTGGGTAGCTGAGGGCACGAGCAAGCTTGTTGATCCGTCTGCGCTGTTCCTTGTCCACAGCCATGATGGCATGCAAGTCCTTGAGCAGCTTGCTCCTCTCATCACGCCCCATCCTGGCTCCCGCTCGACCCGAAGACTCCGCAACATCTTTTCCTTTCTGGTTCCCCTCCTTGAGATCGTTCACGTGACGTCCTTTATACAGCTTGTGGTCAACGATGAACTTGCTGGGTGCCTTTGAGAGAGGGTCTGTCGAGGACTTCAAATCTGGAGCTTGATGGATGATCAACTAATAAATCAGGGACGGAAAGCAAATCTGGTGAAGAGTTCTCTTCGAAGTAGCATGATCAGCGACCTGTTTGAACATCACTCTGCCCAGGTTGAACTTTAGCTTATTCCCTATCTGATAAATCAGTTGGGCCATGTCCCGGTTGACCGTTGAACGGTGAGTTGAGGGTCTCCAGTTGGATATCGCAATGAAGAATAGCATGGAATAGAACGTGGAGAGATCAGCTGTATGCACAACAGTGTCAGGCCTCCACCGAACCGATCCTGCAGTAATGGTGTCAACAACCTTTTCGAAGTCTGATTCTTCTTCATCAGCTGCTGGATCATCCATGCAAAAGTAGACATTTATAAGTTCTGGATCGATCTTGATTTTCCTTCCTCTAACGAAGAAGATTCCATAATCCGCATCTCCGATAACCCCAAACCGTGGAGGAAGGTTTGCCATAGCCTCACGAACCAGCTGTTCGTTGAACGGTTTGCATCAGACCAGCGTCCAGAACAGATCAGATTGCTTTAGTACTTCGACGACTTCCTTTCCCTTGTACCGGGACTCCTCTAAGACTCTTTCTGGTATGATTTTTCTTTTCTGAACACATGACCACTTCCTCGCAGCATCTCTATTAACAAACCACACTCCTTTCTTGACGATACCCACTGGAACAGTATCAGCCTCAGGGGATGGGACTTCGCATCTCCCAGCATCCTCCGAAACAGGAATCGGATCTTCACGCTTCCTCTTCTTGGATGACACAGCTCCCCCTGCCGCGATGTCCTCCTCTGCACCATCCTGAGCTGACCCCTTGATAGATTTATCAAGAGCCACCTTCTTCTTTCCCTTGTCCTTCTTTGTCTTTTTGAGACTGATAATTGGAACAGGGTCTTGGTCATCATCTGAGAGAGTATTCTTCTTTGCACCTGGCTCAGCAACATCCTTACGAACGGATGCACATCCTTCTTGCACACCTTGAGCAATACCTGGGTCGACCACTGTTCCCTCAACAGCAATTGCCACTGGAACACTAACTGACTCAACTTCAGTCTGAACACTTGGTTCCACAGTTGGAACACTTGTAACTTTCTCGGCAACAGACCCTCCTACCTCACCACCCTGGGCACGAAGAGGTTCCTCTGAACTTTCCACTCGCAGATCCTTCTCCTTTTCCAAATCTTTCATGACATCATCAATGTCGATGAACAATCTTTCCAACTCTTCATCCTTTTCTGTAGGATCAGATTCTTCTACTATGGCTTCCTTAACTATATCTTCCTTCTCTGATGAATGAACCTTCTTGATCACCGGATCATCTTGCTTAATGATTTGTTCACCTTCTGAAACTCCAATCTTCTCATCAGAGCCATCTTCAGATGCCTCATTAAACACTAGCTTCCTCTTTCTTGAGGAATCAAGACACTTCTCTGTCTCCTCATCAGACATAGCAATGAGCTTCCCTCTGATTGAACTGATCTTGGCCAGACATTGTCTTGGAGAAACGACTCGGCGAGTCCTCTTCTTTCTTCGCAAACCACCCGGACGAACATACCCAGACGCATGGATTTTCTTCCTCCATACTCCTGATCCACCAATACCTTTAGACACAGACGTACTGGGCTCTCCTTCATTCATGGACTCAGTACCATCTTCACCACCATCAGCCCTACTGACTTTAATATCAACAACAGCCCTACTGGCTACACCATCCCTTTTTGACCCCACTTTCGCAACTTCCTCCAGCACAATATTTTCAACAGCAGAAATATTTGTGGTAGGAGCAGTCTGAGATTTAGGGTATACCTCAGATTGGGGAGGAACTTGTGTCGAAACAGCATCGATTGATTTAGACGTATCCACCGCGTCAGACTGAGGGATTTCAACGGTAGTTCCTTCGCCAGTCTTCTTTCCTTCAGCCAATGGTTCATTATCGGAGAGTAAAGGCGACACCTTTTTCACCTTTGGTACTTTCGATTTCGGAATACGGGGTTTCGCCGCCAGAGCCTTCGAAGATTGCATGCTCTCTTTCTTCTTCTCAGCGGATTTAACGCCAGCTTTCGATGATTTTCTTGTGTTCACCATCGTCGTTTGAGTGGATGGGCGGTTGAGGGAGTTTGTACTGTGTCGATCTAGGGTTTGGAAAGAAGAGAGTGGAGACGCAGACCAATATACAATACTTGTAGCGAGAACACTTGCACACTAGACATTCAGTCAAATCTCTATGAGCATTACGATACAATATACAATCATTGGGACAAGCATGTATCTTCTTGTACTCGATTCCCATGGGACACATAACCTTTTTAGCTTTGTAAGTACGGTTAGGTAAACTGTTTCCCTCGAAAAGCATATCTTTCACCAACGTTAACACTTCAGTGAAACTCTTATCACTCCATCCATTTTTAGCTTTCAAATTGAATAACTTCAAAGTTGTAGATAACCTTGTATATTTGGAGCAACCTTCATACAATGGTAATTCAGAGTCATTCCTCAATGATTCCACAACTTGTGGTCTAGAAACAAACTCATCGGCAACGTTGTTAACCATCTCAATTAAATTTTCCTTCTCCCAATCATCATTATCTTCAGGCAAACTTTGTACGGGTTGAGGTTCAACGTCTTGCGGTTCAGTCTCACCATGCATGTACCAAACCTTATATAGTGGATCAATTCCCTTTAAAAAAGGTGTTTATGCAAATCCTCCACTTTGACCTTTATCTTATTGAAACACGCCTTACACGGACAGAAGACACGTTCAAGTGCATTTTTAATGCATACGACGATGCAAATTCACAGAAATCCATTATCCCCTTTTCATACTCAGCACTTAACCTTTTACCGGACATCCACTCTCTACTCATCATAAATCCACTACATGAATCATATAAATATTATTATTAGACTGAGAACAAGTTAAACAAAGAACAAATGGACATGAAAGAGAAACCTAACCAAAATGTTCATGTTCAAAAAATAAACATAGTAAAAAAAGAGTATCATAAGGAATATGGACAAGTATCAATTGAAAGAAAACTTAAGTTTGAAAGGGTGTGAACCTTGTGTGAAATCGAGAGCGGAGAAATGTAGCAGGAGGTTGATGAAGGCAATGAGCAAAGGGTGAAGTACACTGGATTTGAAAAAACACAAGTTAAGTAAGAATAGGACAAGCAAAAGTCATGAAACATGAACTAAAGAACTAAACATATACATACCTTATGTGATGGTGCTCGAAGAATCAAAAGAACTATCACCGAGATGCAAGGGGATGAGAATGCAATACAATACCTAAACCAAGAAAATAATTAAATTAATAAAGGGGAACTATAGCAAGTAAAAGGTTTAATATACGATAGTTGATAATGGTGAAAGTAGATATGCTTACTTAAAAAAACAAGTGGGCGATGAGAAGCACTTAATCGACTGTACTCCTACAAAGACGGCAGTAAAACTGAACAATGCCAATGAAACCAAACATCAATAACCAACAGGCAAAATTATGTGACAGCACTTTAAATTATGTGAAATATAAACCATAATTGATTATATTCATCCTCAAAGAATAGATGAATAAACCCTAATAAGCATACCTTTGACTGTTGCTGGTCAAGAATTTTAGGGGCGATGCTGGAGGAGTCGGAGGATGACGGGCGAGACAGAACCGGCAGGCGAGACAGAACCGGAAGCGAGATCGTTGCTGGTTAATGGGAGAGACGAAAGCGAGACGGCAGAGTCGGACCGGAAGCATGACGGAATGGTCGACAGGCGAAGCCGCGCAGGGAAGCTTTTGAATATCAAGTAAAATCGATTTTGCATCGGAGGATGAAAATTGCAAAAGTAAAAATGAAACTAGGGTAAATTTGTATTCGACTTTATGCATCGGTTAACCCTAAACCGATGCATAAGCCTCACCATTAAGCATCAGTTTTGTACCAACCGATGCATAATGGTGAGGCTTATGCATCGGTTATTTTGAACCGATACATAGTCTCGACCTTATGCATCGGTTTTGGACCA
Organism: Rhodiola chrysanthemifolia; assembly: GCA_033675395.1. Taxonomy (NCBI): domain Eukaryota; kingdom Viridiplantae; phylum Streptophyta; class Magnoliopsida; order Saxifragales; family Crassulaceae; genus Rhodiola; species Rhodiola chrysanthemifolia. The sequence goes on along the minus strand of CM066208.1, from coordinate 13,219,926 downwards.
ACCAATGCATAAGCTCGACATTACCCATCGGTTGGTCCAAAACCGATGCATAAGGTCGAGATTATGCATCGGTTTTGGACCAACCGATGCGTAAGGTTGAACACGGAACTGATGCATATTCCCCTGTTTGTAGTAGTGTGCTTCCTACATCCCTCGTGGATGCTTCCACTTCACGCCTTGCGCGTGATGATTTCTCCCTCATGGAGGTGCGGATCCATGCATGGTAAAGGTGCTGAATCTAGCGTGCGCTTCAGAATTGGAGAAAATGTACCACATGATTCTGATCCGATCAAGATGCCTTCCTAGAGTTGCAGAGATTAATAAATATATATATATAGGGAGCTGATCAAATGAGAACCGCCATTTACTTGAAAACCTACGAACCATCGAACTTTAGGCTTATTGCCATGAACTTTGGTAGTTCGCCGCGAACTTTAGGGTAAATATAGTTCGCCGTGAACTTTAGCCTAAAAATCACGGCTCATGGAAAAGTGCCTAAAGTTCATGAAAAAGAGCCTAAAGTTCGTCGATTCATAGTGCCCAATCCACACTCAATTGAGGACAGCCAAAATGGGGAGAACCTAGGGCACTTCTCAGCCTTTGCTCTCATTTCATCCAAGCACCCACACTCACCCCACGTCCCTAGTGAGGTGGCAGGTGATTCATCAAACTATAAGTTCGCTGGGGCATTTTAGGCGTAATAGTTTTTGCCCCTAAAACTCGTCCCTCCTTTTCTAGTGTCAGACTCTCTCTCTCCCTCTTATGTAGGGTTCGGTAAAAGGCCGGGTCGGGTAAGTCCTATCCCTATTGGGCCAGGCCGAGTAGGGCTTTTAGTGAGCCCTAGCCCTAGCCCTTTGCACATTAAGGCCGGGTCGGGCCGGGCCTTGAGAAAATTCATCGGCCCTATAGTCATTGTCGGCCCTTTAGTTCATAGGGCTTTTCGGGCTAGGGCCGAGCTGATTTCGGCCATAAATGGATGGCTAATTAATCGACAAATAACTCTTTAAACGCAAATGCTACTAGTTTGGACGTGTGAGATTTTATGGATGTGATAAACACCTTATTTTTATGTCAAGAACGTCCTTAAATCAATGAATAGGCAATTTTAAATCGGGTTTGTATTTCAGGCCGACCTAATAATCGAAGCCTTAGCCCGACCCTAAGCCCTTCGGATCGGGCCATAATAGAGCCTACATAGGACTAGGGTCGGGCTAAGGCCAAGGTCAAACTCGGATCACACTAAGGCTCATTTTGGCCTTGCGCCAAATGCTAAGGGCTGAGGCCTACTATTATGCTCCAAATCAAATATGTGAATTTCTCTCTACCCCCAATGAAATACAAATCTGTGAAATCCAACCGACGCATTGACGCCGTGTCCAGATCCAACAACGATCGACGCATGATCCGCGTGTCAGGCGGCTACGGTGGATGGGCGACATCGGCACTAGTATTCTTTAGCAATGGCGTTTCTGGGATTTGTTTACGACGTCGGCACTGGGATTCATTGTCCATTGTGGTTTGGCTATCGGCTAAGTTTTGGGTTTTCATCCATGGTGTGGTTTTTGGGGAACTTCATCAATCATTACATTTATTCCTACATAGTCTCATGTGCATTAAGCTCTGAACACACTCTGCATAGTCACGGTCTCATTACATCAAGAGGTGCCTTTATTTGTTGTTGAATCAGTGTGTCGTGGGTTGAGCGTGTCTCATATTACAAGCCCTAAATCGCTATATATATATAGGGGAGCGCTCGGATGAGAATCCTTAAAAATTCGAGAACTTGAGAATCCAAATCTCACCATTAGATCATGATGCATATTTGAATCTGCATGTGACACATGTCCAAAAAGTAAAGTAAAAAAAGGTGGCTTTGACTTTGCATTAAATGCATCTTGGAAAATGCATATGGTACACGTGTCACCACCAAAATGCATCTTGTAAAATGCATCTTGCATTTTACAAGGTGAAGATTGGGGTCTCAAGTTCTCGAAATTTAAAGGTGTCTTTGACTTTGCATTAAATGCATCTCGAAATAGGATGGCGACGCATCGGTGGCAGCAGCCATGCATCTTATTCTAGGGTTGGCCACCTTCAAAACTGAGTATCAGCGACATGGCGTGGATTTAGGGGATTATAACTCTGGTTGTTGTTTCTTCTTTTGTTCGTTTGTCGTGGCGAAAGAAGTTGTGAACATGTCAACTGAGCCAGTGAATCCAAATGAACTGGAACATCTCACTGTGGCGAAAGCTTTACTTACTTACCGCAAGAGAGAAACGATTGCACTTCAAGAGCGCCTTGTCTCTTTCCGGAGCACTTATTGGTTAAGCCTACACAACCATCATATGTTCTTGTTCCGAGAACCTCTTCAAAAATCCTACCTTTGATATGCTCCAAAGTTGAAACCCTGAAGTACGTTCCCAATCTTCCGACGGTCAATCACCTGCTTCCAACTACACCTCGTGCAATGTCTCCACACACTGAGAGACGCCGTCCGTACACGAATAGAAAAGTCAACAGCTAAGTGTATGACCTCATCAAATGTTGCTGCGCAATTCTCTCAACTTTCATCCCAGCCTCTCATTCCAACAATGGACCCGAGCTCAATCTCTGGAAAGTTTGCGAATGGGTGCAGCCAAAAATTCACTTGCTATCCCTGCTTTGTTGATCTCCTCTTATCAAATTAAATAAGCCGCTGTTGTCGACAACGGCTAAATAAAAAATTAATTTAAGCCGCTCAATCCAACGGCGACTTATCCATATCGGCGTGCTGAATCATTTAATAACCACCAAAAACGCCACGGAGCTTAAGTCGTTGTTACCACGGGCGTTTTATAGCTAACACGCCGTGAGCAACGACGGCTTAAGAAACATGAGTAAATTGGGAAACAAATCTGCAAGTTTGAGTACAATTGGAACTCAATGTTCAATTTTAAGCATTTTGGATGGTGAAGATTGGGGTCTCAAGTTCTCGAAATTTAAAGGGGTTCTCAATTGAGCGCGCATCTATATATATATATACTAGATGATAAGACGTTATTATATTGTAATTGTAATGTTTTGAATTGTTGTACCTATCCATTATCCAAAAAAAATTGATTGGAATTTGGTGTTGACCATATAAATTATAATGAAGGCCTTTGTTGAGCTAAAAAGAAAAAGAAAAAGAAAAATATTTCTCAAAGTTGACATTGTATAATTTTGTAATTCTCTTTCCATGTGAACCAAACATGTCTCATTTTTTCATTAAATTGTCTATAAGATTTTCCATGTATAACCAAACACAAAAACTAAAACAAATTTCATTTTCCATGAACTTTTTTTCTTGCTATTTTCTACAATGTTTTCTTTCCTCTATTTTCTTGCAACCAAACATAGCTTTAGTGACTAGTTTAGGGACAAAATGTACATATACAATTTCAATGTACTAAATACAATATTTGTTCAGAATGGTTGAACTTGAAGATTACGGAGTATCAGAGGAGAAGAAAGCTGAATGGTGTGAAAATTTGTAGAGGTGCCCCTAAAATTACCCATATGTTTTTTTGCGGATGATAGCATTTTTTTCCTACGCGCAAACCTGAAAAATTCAGAAAATCTAAAGAAGGTTCTCGAGGAATATGAGATACTGTCAGGCCAGAAGGTGAACTTATCCAAGTCCGAGATCTACTTTGGGAGGAATATAACAGAAAGTGAAAGGCAAAGAATTAGTGCAACTCTGGGAGTGAGGCATGTAGAGTCAATGTCGAAGTATTTGGGGTTACCGGTGGCATTTGGGCATAACAGAATTGAGTTGTTTAGAGATATTATAGGAAGAATTTGGAAGAAAATGCAAGGTTGGAAGGAGAAGACATTATCAATAGCCGGTAAAGAAGTGTTAATCAAAGCAGTAGTTCAAGCAATGCCCACATATTGATAAAGAGAATAGTGAGCCTGATGACTAACTACTGGTGGAGTAACAACAAAGAAGGAAGAGGAATATATTGGTGCAAATATGGGAAATTATGTAAAGACAAAATGGATGGAGGAGTGGGATTTAAGGAGTTATCCATTTTCAACGACGCTCTGTTGGCGAAACGGATTTGGAGATTAATGGAGAAGCCTGAAAACCTGGTGAGCATACTACTAAGAATGAAATACTACAGAGACTCATCTCCAATTAGCTGTCAGCTAAGGAACATACCATCGTTAGTATGGAGAAGCATTTGGACAGCGGGACAGAAAATTAAGCAATGGATTTAGATCTCAGATAGCGGTGAAGAAGTAAGGTGGACAATGGAATCAGATGGAAGGTTTTCAACGAGATCAGCATGTAAGGCTTTAATGGAAATCAGTGACCAGATGGAATCTAACCAAGTTTGGGAACATGCAAATAAGAGGAAAGTTAAACATTTTTGGAAGGTAATATGGAAGACTAATGTACAACCCAAAGTAAGACTCTTTGCATGGAGACTCTTTCATGATTATCTTCCGTCGGCGGTTAATCTAGCCAAGAGAGGTATGAGGGAGCTAGAGAAATGTCCGATGTGTGGCTTGAGAGGGGAAACAACAGTGCACAGTCTCTCTTATATTGCTGGGTGGCTCAAATGTTTTGGAAGAGGATGAAATTGGACTTCAGGTTCCTAGAATACAATTTTGAAGAGACTGGTGACTGGCTTTGGTATTGTGTCTTTTATCATGATAGGCTGGAAATAAGTATGATACTGCAGGGATCCAGAATCATTTGGCTTAACAGGAACAACATGTTTGGAAAAGATGGCCATATTCCGCAAACGGCTGCGAGATATGTATGCCAACAAGTCTGGAGTCTTCACGGTGGTGAACAGAAATTGATAGTAACTGATCCTAGCAAAGGCTTTAGGTGGTGAACAGAAATTAATAGCAACAGTTCCATATTGTTTAACTTCCGTTCTGAATTGTTTGTTCTGATAGTCAGTGTCTGTTGTAGTATTTTTCCTGGGCTAGCCCAGTGTTTGTGTTGTGTGATGAATTTCCATAAAAAAAATACAATATTTGTTTTGTTTTTTTTCATTGAAAAATACAATATTTGTTGAGACTTGAACAAATTCATAATCGAATGTTCACAAAGGTTAATTCTGCGGTCGTCATCATCAATTTTTTCTCCCTGGATATTTGTTCTTACTTGGATGTATTTAGGAAAAGCTTATTCTTAAACAATTCATAAACCTGTTGACTTGGTTCCAGAGTCTCCATTCAGTAAACGTATCAAGTATATATGCAAAAACATGCAAGTGTTTTAGTGCAAACAAGAATTGATACGAAGTTCCTTTTAAAAGTGTAATTTGGACATACAAGTGAGGTAATCCTACTCAATTTGCAGTTACAGTCAACCACTACACAGCTCCTAGCTTCGAATACAGTGGTGGTAAGTATATACAGTGTTGCACCTGAATTGCCAACAAAGCCATGGTAAGGTAATGTTCAGACAACACTGAAATGGATATAAAATCAAAAGGCTGAAAATAAATTAATGAAGGACTCTCTATCACATGACTCTGCCATTTGGCCAAGCACATGGATGCTGATATTAAAAGTTAAAACTGAACGAATACAGAGTAGGCCAATATACTGAACCAGAATTTGGTTTATCAAATTTTACCTGGAATCGACAAAAACTTGTATGCAGCCACATTCCAATAATTGTGTGGATGTACATATACGTTTGTATATGGAATATGCTGCACTTGGCTTGATACTTATTTTTCACTTTAATCTTTCTTCTTGAAGTAGCTTTTGGTATCTACTAGTAGAGAATCCAATCTTCCCGCCCACAACCTGGAACAAGTTATATTATAAGAACGTGACATAAACATCCAATTTGAATTCAACAATCCTTTTCTTATAATCCCGAGTTGCATAAATAAAAACATGGAACGAGTCACAAGAACAGGACACAACTCAACATTCCATTCCCATTCCCATTCAAAGTTTGAAACTGGACAAAAATTTCATCTCAAGCAGTACCATTTCGCAACATGCTAGTAGTACTATATGCAGAGAAACTTGAAGCTACTTTCAACTACATATAACTCTTGCATCTATGTTGGCTTCTTATTTTTGAACTCTTGGATATAATATCATGTGACCCATCCTGACATACAGGACCATAACTTATGCTCATAGATGATCCACTCTAAACGATGGAGGACAATAACTCATAAAGACAGCCAAGAAGGACCCTTTGGTTTTATATGATTAGGACATGACCTTAAAGATTAGGGTATATCATCATGATGAACAAGAACACACAGTAGACAATGAATCCTAAAAAACCATGACAGCTAAATCCTTCATAACAGCACTAAAATAATTCACTAAAACAGCTTCTTAGTGGAAACATGAATAGACACGATTAGGGTCATTTTCAATTTTTCATCATCAGCAGTAAAGCAGAATTAGGTTCCCACACAAGGTGAGACAATATATCAGCACACCTAGTTGGAGATGATAAGTGAAACGCAGCGTTTAGAAGCCAGATTTTTTTTTATTTTTGCTTGGAATTTAGAAGCCAGATAAGACTAAGGAACTCAGGTCTGAAAGAAACTTCAATTTTGAGTAACAGTTAAGACCTGAAGGACCGATTCAAAAGCCAAAATCGATCATCTAGAAAGAACTAAAACTCTGATCTCAAATAATTTTCGAAATGAAAATCAAGCATGTAAAATCGGAAGAATTTGACTTACAGCTTCGATGTCGATTCTGTAAACGAGGAGCTTCCGTCTCTCCCGGCAGCTGATTTTATAAGCGACGATGACGTGCGCAACAGCCAAACCCAGCGAGCTCACGAACAAAGCTACTTCCAACGCTCGGCAGTAGGCTCCCTTATCCTCCAGCCTGCTGCTGGCAAAAACGAAAGGAGCTTTCATCGATACGAAAATCAACGACGTGACTGACAGCATCGTCGTGGTAGCCATGTACGGACCTCGGGAGAGCTTTGGCCCGTCGCACATGCTGTACACAACTATGATGAGAGCAGAGCGGATGACGGAGATGAGCGGGACGTCGATTAGCGTGTAGCGAAAGTCGTACTGGCAGAGAAGAGACGAAATCGTTTGAAGATTGAGAGAGGTTGGAGACATGGAGGCGGAGAGAAGAGCAGAAGGCAAGAGAGTATCAGCTATGACGAATAGCAGAGGAGCTGAAAATATGAGAAACGAAATCACCATTGAAATCAGAAAGAAGAGCGTCTTCGCCATTCTTACAAGCCTGTTCGATTTCTCGTCCTTCAAGACGAACCACTTCATCATCATCGCTTCAGATTGATAATGGAACAAATCGGTCATAAAAAGAAAAGGAAGTTGCAGACTGAAAATTGAACAAGTCCAGTTGGTTGCTTATATACAGATTTTCCTTATTAATTTATTTTATTTTATTTGTTAATTTATTTTACACAGTCAAAGTAAAAAGGCCCACTGATCATCAACCATCTCCCATCATCGTGTTCGTGTTTACTTGCTTGACTACGCACAACGGCAATCCCTAAACCACCATTAACGATAACTTTTATTACTCTTATTTTTAATAAAGCCAATCAATTTTATAATTACTGACAATAATTCGGATTTGGTGGAAGCAAATCTTACGGGTGTCAAAATGCAATCGTTTTTTTTTAATAATGTTGGTTTCTAATAAAATGACGTCGTTTTGATTGATATGATTTCATTTCCACATTCGTAGCATATGGCTAGTGACTGCATTGTACCAGGATATTTTTCTAAGAAAACAAGTTACAAGATAAAATTTTAGTGGAGTTTATCAACCAATCTAACATGAATAAAAGGTTGATTGAGTTTTAAAATTATGTTGAAACGTAACTTTTTCTATAATGAAATGAATTATTAGAGAGATTTTCTCCACTTGCACCACAATGCGAACTAATTTGATTTAAATTTGAATGGCGGAAATTAGGTGTAACGAATATTCATATAACCGATAAAAGTGTGAATCATAGAGGCGGTAGGTTGTGATCATCATCCGGTCACATGCAACCAAATTCGCACTGTCGAATCTTTATCGAGTTTTGGATGATTTTCCTTCCCATCTGTTTTTTAAATAAAAATTATGCCTATTTTTGTATCTTTGTCTGAGTATCTGAACATGCTGTCAATGATTTTAACATTATGTGAAATTAAGTTATTATTATTTTTTCTTAAAGAAAAAAAAAGTTGTTATTTTTTTGAACTCTGTATAACGTTACAAAGTGAGAGGACAAACATGACAGTTGAGCGGTTGCTAAAAAGAAAAATTCAATAAACCCCTTGAAGATTGTTTTAGCATTTCATAAACTGTAGAGTATTATTAACAATGTTACAACTCATTCCCACACACTATTTCAATTTATTTCATGTGTCTTACTTTTGGTTGTTTATACTTTAGAGCATTACTCTGGCTCGTGCTTGCTGTTTTTGAACCAATTAAGTCGCTATATACATTTTTTTTATGAACCTTACAAGAGTTAAAACACAAGAAGAGGGCTACAACGAAGCTAGATAATAGAAAAAGGAAGTCTCGGGCACTTATCCAGCTCCATCCAACTCCTGCCGGTCCGAAGTGCAAATTTTGCCACTTGAATTTGCCTCTCGTCTAATTTGCATAATTCTCCATTCCAAATGCTTGTCTAAGCGACGGGAACACTCTTTGTACCATGTTGTTAGACTCATCTTACTATCCACTTTAATATTGAGACTATAGTCAACAAGGGTGGTGCACTATTGGTTAAGGAGTGTATCATGGATCCTTACATCCAGTGACGGTTCTAGGGGGCCTGGGACCCCTTTCATGTTTGAGATTAAAATTTTCAAGTAATATGGTGGACTCCAGTCGATCACCGTCATAATAGACATGGTGTGTCTTGCAATGGTAAAGGTGCCCGATGTGGCCTGTGTTCAAATGTTGAACAATGTACCGACGGTTTCAGGGGTAGATGTGAGCGGATCCATGACAAAGGTGCTGGGACTAGAAAAAAAAGATGTTGGACTTGACATGTGCTTAAAGATGCGGATATATATGTACCAATGATTTCGGGATCTGCTCGAGATATCTTGATAGAGTTTCGAAGATTGATATATATGTATTAGATGATTAAGGCTATCACGATATGTATTTAATGTTATGAATTGTACCCCTTCATACAAAAAACATTGTGGTTATAGACTACTTTGACACTGTCTGACTTTATAATGATCTTCATATACCCCATTTGCTCCCCAAACTTCAAAGCTTCCAAAACTGCATGGCCTTCACAGTCAAAGCTATCTGTAGCACAATGCACCATACTAGCTCGAACTCCCAGCTCCAAGCCCTCATTTTCCCTGGAAACAATGCCCACACGGCCACATTTCCTCATCTCATCCCGAGTTAATATTAGGTATTCCATTATTTGAGTTTTTTATTTTACAGATGTCATAGGCTTCAGTTTTATTTCGCAAATGCCATAGGCTTAGTCAAACCGCTGTTGTTAATAGCGGTTTGACCAAAATGTTGATTTGGATGCTTAGTTGGACAAAATGCGCAAAGTTTGAGCAAGACTGCCACACAAATCATACCGCTTTTACTAACAGCGGTAAGCTTCAAAACATCAGATTTCATCAATCCATCATTTTCGAGTCATTTCGTTCCGCCGTTGACGCTTCAATAGGCAATGGATTCATCGTTAGCGCGCTAGGCGGACTCGTGCTCCCTCACGGCCTCAGCTGTATCTAAACAACTCAAAACCCTTCAACCCCTCATCCCTTTTCACTTCCTCAGATCCGCACACCTCCTCGACACTCATGGATTTCATGTCTCGGCATAAACCGTAATTGAACAAAATTTAACAATTCTGATAATCTAATTCAGCTTACAATGGACTAAACAACTCAAAACCCTTCAACCCCTCAACCCTTTTCACTTGCTCAGATCCACACACCTCATTTTGTCAATCGAATCTGTATGATTTATGTGGCAGTCCAGTCATTAATTTCTTGCTCAAACTTTGCGCATTTTGTCCAACTAAGCAGCCACATCAACATTTTTGGTCAAACTGCTATTGGCAATAACACTTTGACCGAGCATATGGCATCTGCGAAATAAAACTGAAGCCTATGGCACCTGCAAAATAAAAAACTCAAATAAATGGTATACCTAATATTAACTCTCTCATCCCATGCCGCATCACAATTTATTTTGATAACGCCAACAAGTGGGCATCTCCAGTCAAATTCTGAACATCTTATGTTCTCTATGTCAATTGCCGGAGCACTGTTGAAGAAGAAAACTTTGTTGGACAAACGTCTGGATTCTGTTGGCTGTTGTATACACACTAAGAAGTTGGGCTCCATGCTTAACCGAATTGCGATTGAACCAAATATACCACAGACCAATAAGTACCAATCTGAACTATCTTACAGATTACTGACTCCAACTATAGAATGAAGAATCAGCAAGAGATTGGCAATCTCAAGGAAAACTTTCCATCCCCAGATGCCTAAGTTTTCCCAAACTGAGTGTGCCACCCAACAAGACGCAAATGTATGTACATTAGATTCAAACTTAAAGCCTTAGACACTACATTTAACTTCTTCTGACAAACCCCTTTTATACAGACTATGACTTGTAGGAGAAGACCCTCATGATAACCACGCCATCCTAATACTTCTATCTTCCTCGATACTGGTAATTTCCAAAAAACTACCATTACTTTATTGTCTGAAGATTCAGGTTCCTCAATTGATGCTCGGCTGCTCAACTTCAAGGGTAGTCTGTATGCCCTGCTGACTTTAAAGTTTCCAGATATAGAGAATTTCCAACATATAGACCCCGTGCTGTCCATACCAATGCCTTCTTTAGCCACATCCAAAGCTTTATGTAGAGTTCTCCAATAGGTTGATGGCTTGTATCCCAAATGAGCATAAATGATATCAGAATCATGAAAATACTTGGCTTTATAAATTCTACTGATCAACAAGTCAGGGCAAGTAAGAATGCACCAAATCAATTTACAAAAAAAGGCCATATTAAGGCTCTTCAAATCCCTGAAACCCAACCCTCCATCAGTCTTCTCTTTCAACAAGATTTTATTTTTAACCCAACCCTCCATCAGTCTTCAAATCCCTGAAACCCAACCCTCCATCGTCATAGTTGTCGGTGGGGTTCGTCTCCTGATGACCTCATTAATTCATTTTGTTGGCTTCTGTTCCTTCTGTCGATATTATTTGCTTTTGTTCGGCCCATAAACCTTCTCTTGTGCGTCAGGTGTGCAACCTTAAGAATTTATAAGCTGTGGACGTTGATACATCGCTTAAGTATAAAATCTGATATTTTGATGGAAATCGATACAATATGCATGCGCTTTAATTGATAAAAAAGTGTATCAAATATTACCTATATGTAGTGATTCTATTTCAGCTTGTAACCATCCATAAAATAAAGTCCCTATATACATTGGCATAAGAATAACGCATAGACCAATTAGTAAAACAATAAATATTTTTTTTCACATGTAGTTTTAACTAAGATGAATTTAAGTCAATTAAACCAATAAATTGTACTATTTCTTTTTTTTTGATTCAATAAATTGTACTATTTCTGTGAACTAGAAATGAAACTATTATTACTGTACCAATCCAAAAAACCGTGATGCAAACACTATATAAATAGAAACGATATTTGACCGAAGAATTTTTGCAACAGATTTTCTCTTGCAGGGTATGATAGTCGTACTATTAAATTCAACTTCACCTTCCATAAGGGGGCCTAAGTATATATAGGAGCAGAGTTATTTACTTCAAACATATTTGGAAATACTTCAATAAAAAGCTATGACTTGGCCATGAAGCCTTTGCCTGTGAAGCCCGTGATGGAGAAGTCCTATCTCTCGGCCTTCTCCATCACGGACTTACTCTATCTCTCGGCCCGTGATGGAGAAGTCATTTACTTCAAACCATCTTTGGAAATACTTACTCTATCTCTCGGCCATGGAGCTTTGCCCGTGAAGCCCGTGATGGGGAAGTCCGTCACGACATGTTGGACTTCGATTGCGGTTTCGACCACTTTAGCCATTGCATCTGCTCTTGGTGCGAACTACACAGTTGCAACCCTTTAAATTATCTTTCCAACAAGCTATGACTCATGCGATTTCGACACTGTATGAATTTTCTTGAAGCTCTAAACAAGTTGAATAGGTCCATTAATTTGCTCGTTTTTTTTTTGCATTTTTTGCATTGATTTGCTTCGGATGAATTCCAAAGTGCTCATCGCGCCGACTAACCTGAAACACTAGGAGAAAAAGATCAAATGACAGTAAAAGTTAGGGAAATCAATCTAAATTCTTCATCGAATGAGGTGAATTCCGGGTCGATAATTTGACCGAATTCGAACGATCAGAAGCGCACGCCATCTTGGCACCTTTAACTTTGAAAAGTCATGAGTCGACACGAACTCTATGGAAGGACCTTAACTGTGTCTAAGCATGGCTCCACGAGAGGATAGGCTACCTGTAGCACATGCAAACGTCCATAAGGGACATGGAAAACATCTATAAAGGGATGGAGGAAAAGTCCACACCATAGGTGGGACTAGGAAAATTCCATAAAACGTGGGAGGAAAATGACACGATGAGGTTCAAACTTTGACCTTGGTATTGTAAGGCAAGTATGGAATCGACCATTTGAATATAGGGAAAAGTACAAAAACAGAACTCAAAGTATGAAACTATAAAATTTTTTTAACTTATATATCTAAACTACCACATCATTTCAAATTAATTGCCAAACTCTTAAAAGTTCTAAGTGACGAATTACCAAATATTTTAAATTCAAATATCCACTAATCAAAATCCAAACCATAATCTTTTTATATTTAATGAGTCCGGATCTGGTGCAAAGCCCAAATCCTGTGCAAAATACAAACTCATCTTATCCCTTCATTTTGTTAATCAAAAAGCTGAATCTAATTGAATTAAATTAATTAATAACTGAACATAATTCGTGTATCTCTTCTTAAGAAGGGTATAATCGACCAACAAAATAAATTTTTTTAGAAAAACAGCCCGACGAATTAGGAAACAAAGCATGATTCATTCCGACGAATTAGGAAACCAAGTCGCGAATTAGGAAACCCTAAAATCTCGAAGACCAAGTCGCGATTCATTCAAAAATCACCCTAAAATCACCAACGTCCAGTGAATAATTCATCAAAGTTATACATAATTCGTTGTCCCAGACATGACGAACTATAAAATAGTTATGACGAATTGTATAATGGTTATGACGAACTATAAAATGGGATGACGAATTATACAATGAAACTACCGAATTCTTGACGAATGTTAGTTTACTTTTGACAAATTATAGCATAATTCGTCGAAATTGCATGACCCCTGACGAATTGTAATGTAAATTCGACGAATTATGCTATAATTCGTCAACAGTGGACTATAATTCGTCAATGTTTCCCCTACAGCTTGTATGAGTATTTGGTCGAAATGACATTGTGAGACAACCCAGCTTCATGCGCCTTCATCTCGGACGACGAATCGAGGGAAACGCAGCAACCATATTTATCCCGAGAAGAATCCATCGATCAAAGGGAATGATGGGTTTTCTGTCAAAAAGCTTTCTCGTAGCAGCAGCCGTCGTCATCGTCGTCCAAGGATGAGCGTATGCGTCGTCGGCTTTGTCGTCCATGGTGTCGTCGTCGTCCACAGATCTGAATTTTTTAATCGAGAGGAGGAGAGAGAGAAAGTAAGGAGAGAGAGAGAGAGTAATGATGTTGTATTCCATATTTACCCCTAATCTAATATCAATTTGAATTTATATTTATTTATTTTCACTTAATCTCATCCATCGAAATTACAAAATCAAGGGGTGTGATTATTTTGTATTTTTTACAAGAATATGGGTTTTGCACCTGATCCTAATCCTATATTTAATATTATTAATTTAAATATCAAATAAACAATTATATCGTAATTTTTAACCCAATTGAAATATTTGTTAAATTGAATGATTAAAGTGTAAGTAATATTATACGGGGAAAGGATAAATCCTAATCGTTTGATAAAATCAATCTATGACCAGCTTTTATTTATTTATGAATTCTAATTGTCCATAATATATTGTATGAGGGTGTAAGCATCAAATATCATCCTCATTAAATTTGACATAATCAAAATTAAATCATTATCCAACGAAATTAGGAAACCTCCTACCATTATCAATATTCTTTTTTATTTAATAAATCGTCTACATTCACAAAGTATGAGAGATCATTTAAGTCGTAGTTCATCTCCATGCAGTGGCGGATCCAGCGGCTCTCGATAGGGTGGTCCCAAATTTTTTTTCCCTAACAATGGTATAATAAATTAAATATAAAATATATTTTAATTGTTAATAATAAAATTATATTACTTGGAGTTAATTTTAATCAATAAATATATATTGTATTTTATCTTTATAACTTAGTGGTTGGCGGGCTGTCGTTGTACCCGTCAAAAGTAATAATTTGTAATTCCGACTAGCAAGTGGTAAGTCGGGTCGTATCCACAGAGATCGGTGTGAGAATCTGTTCACTAAGTATAAAAGTAACAATGGGGGGGGGGGGGGGGGGGGTGAATTCCGAACAAGTCAAATAAAAATGCAAGTATCAAAACACGATCAATTATCAATAGAGAAACCGTCACACAATTCGAGTAGGTAATATCAAAGAGAAGTGCAAGCTAGAACCTTCGATTGTGATGCAAGACTAAATCATTAACCCAACCGTTTTGATTTCTAATGTTTTACAACTTATAGCTCCCCGCTAGGTTGCACTACAAGTTGTCCTAGGGCGTCAATCCTAGTGGTATATTACTCGTATCCTAGTTTACTATCCCCGCTAGGTTGCTAGTAAACTGTGATAATTGGAATCAACAAACTAACAAGAACTCCCCCGCTAGGCTTCCACTCATGCTAGCATATCAAATCCATGAACAATGCAAAGTAATATGACACAAAACATAGAAATTCAATATGAGTCTCAAATCAAAGCATCACAATATCAAGTTCTAGCCTACACAAATGAGTTTAGCTACTCATCGTAATGGAATACATCATCAAGTATTGAGTAAGAATGAAACGAAAATACTGTTGATGAATCCTCCACCAATCTGCAGCTCTACTCGAACACTCAAACCCAGCAACCAATCCTCAATCGAAATCCTACTCCAAGTAGTCTTCTCTCCAAACCGAAACCTCTAACTCTCTAACCCTAGATGGTTTTTCTCTTTCTTTCTCCAGATCCAGCCGCCTCGTTCTCTGTCCCCTCGTGTCCTGTGTGTTGTCCCTTCGAGATTGCAAATGTGCAATAATGATTTCGACTGCCAGCTGTCATCCGTGGACGCCTTGTTCATTTAGTCCCCGCGGACGTCTCAACCATTTCCGAAATTCAGAAGACGTCCGCGCCTGTAATTGCTCAGGCGTCCGCCCCCAAGACTGAGTCAGTCTTCAAACATTTGGACTTCATTTCTTCGATGCAAAACCTCTTCTACAGGCTCTCTTTAGCCGGTATTCCTTCTATGGTCTCCGAATGTACCTGAGAATGAAAACTACACACAGGTAGTGAAATAACATACATGCAAACACTAAAAGACGGTGTTTAAACACATAAAATAGTCGTACAACTACGACTCATCAAACTACCCCACACTTGAACTTGTTCGTCTCGAACAAGAACAGAGCCACAGAAAGAACTACAACGTACTAGTCATGTCAATCCTTACATCTCAATCCTAAATCCATTCTATAATCCTATCATGCTCAAGATTCTAACAATGCGAGCAAACATAGATGTTTCGATACTTGTTACCTCGCGAGTTGAAATTCAAATGACCTTGGATGATTGGGAGATAGTCCCCTATAGGTACCACGGACATTGCATTCTTTTCTGAGTTTTGGTCTTTAGATTGAGTCGGCGGCTTTCTCTGACACGCGATTAATTCACTGCTTTCATACCATTGAGTTGGACTTTGATAAATGACACATCTTTGTTTGAATCAATCAGATTTCTGATTTTATTCTCACTTGATGGATTGCCATCGGCTTTTGAATTTGTTTCTTGTCCACATAATCATTTGCGCCTTCTGCTCTTTCTCATCCTCGTCCTTTTCACGCGAGTCAAGCCGAGGGTCGCTCGTCTGTTTTCCCGGCTACTCGGACTAGAGATTGGACGGTGTGATGTTCTCCCGTCCCACCTAACCGCATAAGCACTGCAGTGGCGGAGCAGACTCTCAGGATTAGGCTAGTGAAGCGTCAACCTCCACCGCTTTTCTCAATCATCAGAACCCAAAACTCAGAATTTCCTGCAACTTGCCGTACCTTTCTAGGACATTTCTGTCAACTCCACATCCCTGCATATCACAACTCACAAGAACAAAGCATCGAAAATTTTGAAATTTCGCATTTTTAGTCAAATGAGCACAATAGTCATACAAAACTGGAAATGAGATTTTGACATAAAAGGAAAGCATAGCAGTACATCATCAGTTCATCACGACACATGACATGCGACATAAAAATTGAAAAAAAAAAAAAAAACAGACACGACACACAACTGACTCAACAACATCCCACCCCACACTTAGACGGACCCGTGTCCTCACGGTACAATTCAAGAGATGAGATGTATAAATAAAACAGACTCAAAATAAAAATAAAAATAAAAGAGGGAACTGGTACTCCCCTAATAGTCTGGTGGTGGCTGTGTGTACTCTGGTGGAATGGCATCTCCTGGGCGCCATCCTGGGGGAGCTGAAACTGGATAGAAGCCGCTACCCATCGCCATCATCATAGCCCTGTTCACATTAAAAAGATGGTCAATCTGCGCCTGTGAATACTGTCTGGGCTGTCTCTGCGCCTGCTCCTCTGGTGGCACTACGTTCAGCGGGACCTCTACCCCGTCCCTCTGACGTCTCCTTCCCCCTGCGGGTCCTCCACGCCCTGGCGGTCGCCCTCTCCGTCGCGGTGGGCTAGGTGGTGGCCTAAGAGCTGGATCAGCAAAATATGTCCAACGCACTGCACCCTCGCTGCTGAGTCTGAATGTCCTCCCAGAACCAACTCTCTCACTGTCAGCCAGTCCATAGGCCATAATACTGTGGCCTGGAAGTGCATCCACGTCCGGATGAAGACTGCGTAGCAGATAGGTCACCATGCCACCCACACAAAGCGGCCCTCGAGGCCGAATCTGCTTCAAGTGCTCACAGAAAAAATGTCCCCAGTGTGGGACTACCCCTCTCACCAAAGAGCCCAGAAGCGTCAGATCTCGGAGAGACGGCTTATCATTGCCGTTCGCCCTCGCAGTCAAAGTCCTCGTCAAAATAAAGTGTACCATGTACCAGAAAGGATCTGTGAATGCTGAGGCTGTAGCGTCGCTCGGCCTGTAGCGTCTCGTCCCCGTAAGACTCATGTAAGTGTCGCTAATATCCATCGTATTGCTGTAATCGCAAAACGTCCCATCTGCCACCTCTGGCCACCCAAAGACTTGACGCAACTGCGTCATCGTGCAATAGTGCTCTGCGCCTCTGAAGGTGTATCTGAATCCCTCAAATTCCCTGGGTCCAACGTAGTGGTAACCGGTGAGGAACTCACAAGTATCATCCATATCAGCATCGTTGCGGAGTGTAAGCAACCCAGGCCAACCACACCTGTCCATCAGCTCTCTGAACCTCTCCAAAAGTCCGCAATGCTGCAGAAAGAACTGCTCAACCCACATGGGTTGCCTATGAACAACCATCATGAATCTCTCAAATGTACTCGGCCCCTCCTCGACAACATCCGGAACTAGTGCTTCATCATCAACAGGCGGAGACTGGGCTCTCCGAGAGCGGGAGCAACTAGCACGATTCGATGAGCGCGACATTCTGAGTTGAAATCCAAAAATCTGAGATTTCCTGACAATTCCGCGTACCCCTCTTGATTTACTTCACCGCGGAGGTCTTGACAATTAGTGTAATTCGTCAGACGTCCGCGCCCGATAATTACTGAGACGTCCGCGGAATACCAAATCTCAGATCCGAAACACAAGCGACTCAGATTTCTTACCCGACCAATCTTCTTCAAACGCCACAAATCCACAACTCCAATTCGCACCACGCCTCCAATCGAGCACTCCTCTAGCACCGAATTGCCACGGAATCCGCCAGAATCGCCCAGCTTTTTGTCCCAGTTCTGTTTTTCTTTTTTCGCTCGAACTCCAGATCTGAAACACGAGTTTGCCTTAAGTTTTACAACGGCGCGGACGTCTCCTGGATTTCCTTGCCGCGGACGTCTGAGTATTTATCTTATTGCTTTAGACGTCCGCTCATTTAAATGTTCAGACGTGCGCCTGCGCGACTGAGTTGCGTTCCAATTTTCATTCATTCACCTGAAACCACCAATAACAAATATGCACTCGGGGCGCCTCATCATGGTACCAATTCCACTAACTAATCTACTAAAACATGTGTAAAATAAAAACACACCGGGTTGCCTCCCGGTAAGCGCCTTTGTTTTACGTCCTTGGCTGGACATTACCTCTACGGGATCACAAGTTAGGATCCCAAGGCTGCTCCAAGTCAAACTTACCGCTCAGCGCGCTCCTCTCCTCAGCACTTCCACAAGTTAATCGCTTCTCAATGCTCTTTCCGCCATCCGGTGGCTTCGATCTCCAGTTCTTTTCTGTATGTGTCCGCAACTTTTGCGCACCCACCCCACACTTTTGTTTCTTTACTCGCTTCTTATCTGGTGGGCGTGTTTTCCTTCTTACCTTCAGCTGCTCACTGACACCCTGAATAACACGCAACGATTCATCAGTTGTAATATTAAAACAAGTGTTACCAGCTATCTCAGGTGATTTTCCCGCACAAGGCTGGTGGTCATCCTCAAAGACACGAAACTCAGCCATCTTTCCACCATATTTGAGGATAATAGTGCCCTCATCGACATCAATTTTCGCCTTCGTCGCAAACAAGATCGGTCGTCCTAGAATGAGTGTTGACGACTCCTTAGTCTGGGTGTCCTCCATCTGCAAGACATAAAAATCTGCAGGCACAACAACTTCACCAACATTCAAAGTTAAATTCTCAAGCAAACCATAGGGACGAACACATGACTTGTTGCCTAACTCAATAGTTAACTTGGCCGGTTTCACCGGTCCAAGGTTCAATGAACAATATAGGTCATAAGGCATAACATTAATTGACGCTCCCAAATCAATCAAACAGTGAGGAATAAGCGTGTTACCAACACCACAGGTCACCGTGAAGGCACCTGGGTCTCTAGTTCGATTGGTCAGCGCTCCTTGTTGTTCTTGCCCCACTTCTTGCATTTCTGCGTTGATTCTCGTGTCCTCATACCCAGTCAGTTGAGTCTCATTGTGTATAGCTTCGTGACGCTCAATAACCTGCATGGGAAATGACGATGGCGCAAAAGGGTTAGAATTTGAAATTTCCTTACCTGAGTTTGAAAAGCCCGCGTACGTCTCTTGCATTTCCTCCGCGTACGTCTCCGTAATTTGCATTAATGCATCAGACGTCCGCGGCATAATTGCAGAGACGTCCGCCTGAGCCACTGAGGTAGAATCTTCATTCAGCTCCTTTTCCTTTCCTTCAGCCTTCATCTCCTCTTCATCCCTTACCACAATCACACTCACATTTTGCCTGGGATTGGGGATCGTTTGCGACGGCAGCTTCCCTTTGTCTTCTCGATTTTCGAAAACGGCGCTGGCAATCTGAGTCATTTGCTTGGACATCTCACTGATCGCTCCATCATGTTGATTAACCTTTTGCACTAGCCCTTTCATTGCTTCTTTAATTTCCTTGATATCCTTAGACATTGAAGCTTCATCATCCCCTTGTCTGAATTGTGGTGGTCTGTAAGGTTGCTTTTGTTGATATTGAGACTGCCCAACCTCGTAATTGTTGTTCCTTTGCCACCCACCTTCATTTTGCCTAGGTTGCCATTTGCTGTTGCCTTGGTGCCCATCATTCCTTCTTGGCGGTAGGTCACCTTTGTTCATGTACCCTACTATATTCACGTCTTCTGTTCTTTCCTGAAAAACAGTGCAATCATCACTGTTAGTCGAAATATTAGTAGACCTGTTTACCTTGCATTCTCCTTGCTGATTGTTTTGTGGCTGTTGCATCATAAGTTGAGCCACCATATTCCTTAGCTCCTGCAATTCAGATTGGACATTAACGTTAGCAACAGGTGCGGGTCTATGTGTCTCTTCTAAATACCTGGTGCCATCGGCCACTTTCTCAATCAATTCCCAAATTTCCTCGGGGTACATGTCAAGGATAGACCCTTGAGCTGAGGCATCTAGCATTCTCCTTTCCATGAGAATCATGCCATCCATAAAGTATTCAAGCAACATCCTTTGTGGGACTCCATGATTCGGGCAATTCTCTTCCAATAGCCTAAACCTCTCCAAATACTCGAACAACGTCTCACCACGTCCTTGTCTAAGCATTGAGAGTTCCCTTCTTGTTTGAGCAGCCTTCGAATGGGAGTAGTATTTATCCATAAATTTCCTTTGCATTTGCTCCCATGACCAAATTGAACCTGAAGAAAGAGACATCAACCAAGATTTAGCATGTCCTACTAGAGAAAAAGGAAATGCCTTTAATTTAAAAGCCTCCTCAGAAACCAATGCTGATTTCATGGACATGCAAACTCCATGAAATTCTTTCAAGTGCCTTAGTGGGTTCTCATCGGGCATCCCTCCAAACTTGGGTAGATGGTGGATCACCCCACCATTTATCTCAATGTTTTCCGCGTCTTGATCCACCCGAATGCACCAAGGTGCCTCATCGATGTATGGCGCAGAAATTCCTCTCATAGTTCGCCCCGTATCCCGACGCCTAGCTGGCCGTCTATATTGATCCTCTCCATCGAGATATTCCCTATCCAGCTCATCCTCATACTCGTCGCGTCTAGCTGCGCGGTTCCTAGCATCTCTGTTCACATGCTGTTGATTGATAGGGGGTAGTGCTCTTCTTTGATTCACGGGTAGGGGGTAGTGCTCTTCTTTGATTCACGGGAGGCAATCCTTGCCTCTGATCTTGCATATTTTCTCCAAGCACACTCCCTCGCTCATCACTATCATGATCAACACTTTGCTGCGACATTGTAACTTCAACAGAAGATGATCAAGTGACAAAATAAAAGACAGTAAAATAAAACTAAAAAGAAGAAATACTTAGCGAGATTCTTCGTTACCAATCCCCGGCAACGGCGCCATTTTGGCGGGCTGTCGTTGTACCCGTCAAAAGTAATAATTTGTAATTCCGACTAGCAAGTGGTAAGTCGGGTCGTATCCACAGAGATCGGTGTGAGAATCTGTTCACTAAGTATAAAAGTAACAATGGGGGGGGGGGGGGGGGGTGAATTCCGAACAAGTCAAATAAAAATGCAAGTATCAAAACACGATCAATTATCAATAGAGAAACCGTCACACAATTCGAGTAGGTAATATCAAAGAGAAGTGCAAGCTAGAACCTTCGATTGTGATGCAAGACTAAATCATTAACCCAACCGTTTTGATTTCTAATGTTTTACAACTTATAGCTCCCCGCTAGGTTGCACTACAAGTTGTCCTAGGGCGTCAATCCTAGTGGTATATTACTCGTATCCTAGTTTACTATCCCCGCTAGGTTGCTAGTAAACTGTGATAATTGGAATCAACAAACTAACAAGAACTCCCCCGCTAGGGTTCCACTCATGCTAGCATATCAAATCCATGAACAATGCAAAGTAATATGACACAAAACATAGAAATTCAATATGAGTCTCAAATCAAAGCATCACAATATCAAGTTCTAGCCTACACAAATGAGTTTAGCTACTCATCGTAATGGAATACATCATCAAGTATTGAGTAAGAATGAAACGAAAATACTGTTGACGAATCCTCCACCAATCTGCATCTCTACTCGAACACTCAAACCCAGCAACCAATCCTCAATCGAAATCCTACTCCAAGTAGTCTTCTCTCCAAACCGAAACCTCTAACTCTCTAACCCTAGATGGTTTTTCTCTTTCTTTCTCCAGATCCAGCCGCCTCGTTCTCTGTCCCCTCGTGTCCTGTGTGTTGTCCCTTCGAGATTGCAAATGTGCAATAATGATTTCGACTGCCAGCTGTCATCCGCGGACGCCTTGTTCATTTAGTCCCCGCGGACGTCTCAACCATTTCCGAAATTCAGAAGACGTCCGCGCCTGTAATTGCTCAGGCGTCCGCCCCCAAGACTGAGTCAGTCTTCAAACATCTGGACTTCATTTCTTCGATGCAAAACCTCTTCTACAGGCTCTCTTTAGCCGGTATTCCTTCTATGGTCTCCGAATGTACCTGAGAATGAAAACTACACACAGGTAGTGAAATAACATACATGCAAACACTAAAAGACGGTGTTTAAACGAAAAATAAGTCAATCAATATGAAAAAAGTAAATATTATGAACTTGAGTGTGATTTAATAGTAAAACATACATAATTGAAATGTAAAAAAATCAAAAGATCAACCTTAGATTCATATTTACTATTAGTTAAGATTATACATAAAATCTTCATAGCCGAGTTGGTATTGTTTGGAACACAAAAATACAAGAGGGCTGGGAGGACTGGAGTTCGATTCTTAATATTTATCGGAAATTAACCTATTATAAGGGAACTGAAAATACTAATCATTTAAGAATATATCATAATATATTTATATTATATTATATTTTCAATAGTCAAATGTTTAATCAATAATAATTTTATGGTTTCAGTACTAGAATTTAAAATAACTGGTTGTTGATACTTAAATTGAAACTTTTGATAGTTGGGTACTTGATTTGAAATGGGATGATAGTTTCGATACTTAAATTGAAACTTGTGATAGTTCGACACTTGATTAGAAATGAGATGATAGTCCAAATCATATTTTTCGTACTGTGAATTGGCTATCGGCCTTACAAATATATGATTCTTCGTAAACTATCTACTCATGTGTGTGCTATATTGTGCTCTCTTCGTGCTAAAGAATCATCATCGAATGTTGAAGTACGTGTACTCAATGTATGTGTACCCCAATGTGTTTTGATATGACAAACATCCTGCTGATAAGTTACTTGAGTGTGTAAGTTGATGCACACAAGTAGTCGGGAAGTAACGGTACTTGAGTGTGCAAGTTGATGCACAGATATTCTAGAGGTATCAGTACCTCAGATCGTGGCTAGAGAAGGAGAATGTCGATGGAGATATTCTCGGGAGGATCTTTGGTTTCGAAAGATTATATGATTCAGCTGAAATCTATGCTAAATGATCTCCAAAGATAAGATTAAATATCCTAGTTCAAGATTAAGAAAGATGATTGAAGATTTGGTGGATAGTGTGCGCTATATCTTAGGCAACTGAATATAGGGAGTATATCCAATTAGATTGATATGGGATGATCTAATTGGTGAGCGGATTTGGTTATTATGGGATGACATAAATTATTGGAAGATCTTGGACGCGGTTCGGCAGCGAGATATTGAATTTTATATTAAAAAGAGAGCTACGGCTACCTTTAGGACTCGTTTATGCACGGATATCCTTGGCGCCAGAAGATTGCGTGACTGAGGAAGGCTTAACGACTAGCGCGTGGAGTTGTACCTCGACGAAAGAAGGACATCGATCTGAGCCAGAAGAGCGGAATAGTTTCCTGTTGTGCGGTGACTAACTAGTGGGATCACGACTAAGGTTCGTCTGAGAGTATGGCGGTACGCCACTAATGTGATTGGGTTAGTGGTCCTATGATTGTAACCAAGAACACAGTAATACACAAATTACTATTCTGAAATCCTTCTAGTTCCACTAGAAAGTAGTGGTTTCCCTCAGATATTGGTTAAGGTATCTGAGTTTCCACTATAATTATTTTGTCACTTTACTTTACATTCTGCATTAAGTTTTTGCTACTTCATATACCTAGTAGGTATCGATACCTTTTAGGGAATGCTAACTAACGATCCAACACTACTACAGAAGAGAGAAAAGACGGCGCTTTTTAGACAATAGACAGCGCTTCTCCAAGCGCTATCTATTCGACCGATGTCTACTGTCCAGACAATAGACAACGCTTGTCAAAAAGCATTGTCTATTATCTGGACAATAGACAACGCTTGTCCAAAAGCGATGTCTATTGTCTGGACAATAAACAGTAATTTTTGACAGATTTTACACCTATTAATTAATTACCATACACCTGCACATTTATAGCCACTACATCACATTTACTTAAAATTTGAACATCTAAAATAAAACATCTTTATTCAAAATTCTCAACAAAAGTTCATACACTTTCGATGTTTGATACATCCAAGTCAAATAATTGACAAATATGTGAAGTGATTTCATTCATACACGAAATCCAACAAACCCTACTCGATACCGAAGCAAAACAATCCAACTGCTCTCGCTCTGCATCTCAACCTCCTTCTCCACAATCAAACAGCGATCTTCGATCCCAAACATCTCAACTCTTAGCATGCTCATTGTAGACTTTTTCACTTTGAGAAACACACTGTTGAAGATCTATACGTAGAAACATTTGAAAAACAAGACTTTAAATAAGAAATATACAATCAAATGAAAGTCTGCCGATAGACTAATTAACTACTAACATTAGAAGGGAGCTCTAGGCTTGTAGCTAGCTAACAAACTCGAAAGATTACCTTCAGTCAAAAGCTTTTGACATAGTGCCCAGTGGCGGATCCAGGATTTATTCTGACTGGGGGCAACATGTAAAAGTAAAAAAAAAATTATTATAATGCTGTGTTCTGTACATTCATAAATCATAAGTAGTTAAGTACAATAGACAAAGGGTCAAAGCTTAGGAACCTGATCCGTGATCCATCCAAACACAAATATAATATAGTATATTGAATATACACAACAAAAATCACTAAAATCCATCAAGAAGCTCCAACTACAACCAAAGTGTTGTTTTGTTTAAAATAGGTAGGAAAAAGGAAAAAGCGACAGCAATATGCGACAGAAATAGGAAAAAGCGAGCACCTTTGGCTTTAGGAAGCTGAGTATTCCGACGAATAATTGTAGAAGAAACGAAAAGCAAATAGGGGCTGTCGGATTGATGTCGATATACAGCGCCTGCGCCGCCCCTCTCTCCCTCGTGGCTCTGCTTTTCCAAATTCCAATCTGTTGTTGTGTTGTTTAAAACTTTTCTGTGGTTTTGTTTTTTCATAAATGTATGTTGTTTTCTTATTATAATTTAATACAAATTGTTAGTATAGGGGTAAATTAAAAACACAGTGGGGGCAAGTTTCAAATTTTAGTGGGGGCATGTTTGGAAATTATACTAACACCAGGGCTATTTCGGTAAAATCACTGGGGGCAGCTGCCCCCCTCCAACACATGTACATCCGCCCCTGATAGTGCCCAAGATGACATATCAAAACAAGCATAAGCATAGTAGTTGACAGACGATACCAACATCTAACATGCAATTTGATTAGCAAAACATAATCCAGTAAGCTAAGTACTCATCTAGGCATTTGACAACCCAAGATAATGCATTGCTCATCATAAAAATAAATTAAATTAAAACCTGACGACACATGCATATAGCTCTCAACGAAAAAGGACATCGGAATTAAAATTAAAGCAACGACAATGCAGAAAAAACAAAATAAAAACACTAACCCTCACCGCAAATGGATTGACGTCATCTTCGTCGAATGGATTGGAAACCCGGCCTCAGAATTAATAGTTCAGGCAGTCAGCGGCACGTTTAGCCAGAGGTACAATTTGAGAAGGCGCAAATTCAGATCTGCGAAGTGTAGTCGACGCGTGAAACGCCGTAAGAGGCGCCAACTAGAGGATACGAGCCGAGCGAAGCGAGCATCGAGTGGAGCGAGACAATAGTAGAAGGTTTTGATCAAGCATCGCGACTGCGATTTGGCGCTCTTTTGCGTCAGATCTAGCTTAAAAGTGAAAATTGAAGGAAAATATAAACCCCATCTCTTCCCATTGTGTTAACAGAAGTACTTTCAGCCCTATACTATTAATAGCTGTCTTCAGCAAAGACTGCGCTTGAAACACAGCGTGGGACGACCTGACGCTATTGCTATAGTACTCGGTTGAGTTTACGGTTGTTAGCACCCCCGGTGGTTAGCACCACACACACTACCCCCCCTATGGTATCAGAGCTACAGTGCCATTAACTATGGCCAACTAGATCCTTTTCAAGGAAGGCTGTTTCACTGAGTCCTGGTTTCAGTCCAATCTACAAACTCATTTCCAATATTACCAAACGATACCCTGAGTATTTTTCCTAAATCCGAGAAGTAGTGGCAGAAGGAGTAAGTCCATGAAGAAGTGAGGAAGGATCAGGTACCCTGAGGTAACAAAAGGACCAATATTGAGGTAAGAAATTACTGCACTCTGGGAGTACACATGAGTAAAGTAGATGGCCGATAGATTCGAAAGATCTATCCAAGACTGGTACCAGAATTCAAGAACAGCTGACCTTGAATTCCTTAATCTTGCAAACCCAAACCTCTCCGATCTAAGCAACAACATCACAGTCCTGTACGACAAAATGCTATTACACTCTAAGATCAGTATCAAACATTTCTACAAATTACAAGATCTGTTTTCACAACAGACGGACGCGTTAGAAGAAAGGCTTCAAAAGATAGAGCACTCCCAAAACGAAATCCTCCGATCCTTACGAACACTAGAAGACGAAGTACTCACTAGACGACTGCTCACGCCCAAGGAAGTAACTTTGATAATTAATGAGGCTACCCAGCAACCAGAAGAAATCCTGTAAATTTCTACGAGGATCGAAGAACAACAGGGCCAACTACTCAGCCTCGTCTCAGAACTCAAGAAAGCAACTATCGGCTGATGTCAAGAAATTCAGCAGCATATCAACAATCAGTAGAAACTGTAGAAGGAATCGACCCACCAGCAGTTGGATTCACCAAGGCTTCAATCTACAGCACTTCAAACCTACAAATCCAAGCCGCGATCAAACAAAACAACACGATAATCGAGTTGCTGCTAGGACTCGACAAGAAAATCTCGGAACTCACTCAGCTGACAAAGGAACACTTCAAACAAAAGGGACCAGGAGATCCAAGGATAGCAGAGTCTATCGCAGAGCTGTCCGAAAAACTTGCTGGACTAAATATCACCGCTCCAGGAGAACCAAGGAAAATCAAGGCTACATCAGGACCCTATTACGTCTTCAGAGACCCAAAGGCAATACTAGAAGAAGAAAAGTCCAAGAAATGAGCCAGACAATAACTGAACCATTACCGGTCATAGAAACCGGATCTGGATCTACGAACCCAAATCCAAACGTCGAAGATCAGATTCGTAACTACAGACGAATCAGTCGGGCCAGGCATGAGATAAGCCGACGTTTGATCAGAAGAAGGGCACAAGGAAGAAGCCTGGAAAGAAGGCTGAACCCGCAAGAACAACTTGCTATATCCCAGCAGCAGAGAACAAATTTGGTACCTGCTGAGGTACTCTATAATGCAAGATGGAGCGAAGCACGACACAGGGTATATGAGCACTACTCGGATAGTAGAATCCTGTGCAGAGAAGGCGAGCAAACAGACTTACGCCTAATCACAGAACAGAGCTACCAAGCCGTAAGAAGAGCTGGGATGCAGCACATACATCTGGGGCTCATAATGATACGAATACACGCGCTACACAGACGAAGGGCAGGCACCACTGCCCTAATAGCCCTACGTGATACACGATGGCAAGACGAACGCCAGGTGATAGAAACAATGGAGGTGGACCTATCCGAAGGGACGCAGCTGGTGTACATTGTACCAGAAATCTTTATGTCCGTTGACGATTTCTATAATCATATAGAAATCGCTATACAAACCCAGGGATACTCGCCTACATGGGATGGAGAAAGCAATCTCCTGATATCCCGATCGCTCATTGGCAGACTCACAAATACAAGCTACATGTGATTCAGATATAACGTACGTCACGTAGCAGAGCATCTGGCCAGTAATGGCATCCGTGCTATCGCCGGATCCCAAATCCCGGCACCTCAAGGAGATCGATGGGTCCTTCGACCCTTAAGAACTATTAGGTCACAAGCGCCAACAGCGGTCAACATCGGGAGCCTTACGGGAGGACGAGTTAGTCTCAGCTTCAGAGACTATAATGCCCTCCCTTATCCTGTAATCAACACAAATGCAAGACCCTCCACATCCACACAAGGACCTGAGATGGACGAGGAAGAGTTCATTGGCATGATGTGGGAAGACGACTCATATGCTCAATCATGCAGGGAACTCATAGCACGAGAACGACTCAAGGAAGCACAAACAGCAGCAATACTCGAATCACAAAAGCGAGGGGCTAAAACTTACAAACCGACGGTCAGCCACTTCACCCGCCGACAACGTCATGACTGGAACCAAGAGGAAGACCGGCCAAGTGACAAACAAAAATGGGTAACGCATGCCGATAATGGACGATATGCGTTTACAGTTAAAATGACGCCACCACCGATCAGCACTATCCATATACCACCATCTGGATGGGGTAATGACGAAGGATCCGACCCAACACCAAACGATTATTCCGATGGACCCCACTGGGACTCCTCGCCAGATGACAATGATGATAAGCAAAGAACCACCGTCACAACAACCTACAGGAACGAATTAGAACCTGATCACCATGAAGGAGACTCGGAAGCTTCAAGCGAACAAGGCACTAGTGAACAGGCATACCCCGCTGAACAGGAAGATATTCCCGAAATGGAATATCCTATGTTAGCCAGAATCCAAAAAATCAACAAAGCAGCCAAGGAAGAAAAGGCCTTCAGCACCACTACGGCCCAAACTGGCGCCACATCACAGTACAGGCCCCCAACGGATGCTATGATGGGCCCTGTACTATATCCACCAGCCATTAAGGGTAATCCGAACCCTTATGAGGCGGCGGCACAATGGGCAACAAAACCATTCAAAGGGCGGGCTCAGCCATTCACCAACGAGCTATACCAATTACCTTCGGCGCAGCAAATGACAGGGGCGCTACTTGTTCTACCAGAAGATATCGGGTTATACGGAGACGTAATATCCCGATGGGAATCTATTACACTAAATTGGATCAACGGCCAAACGTGGGCAACCCCTCAAGCAAAGGTTAACGCAATAGAAAACCTGCTCGGGGAATTGGAGAAAAAGATTTGGATCCAATGGAGGACATCCTATGTCCAGGAATATGAACAGCTAGTAACAATAGCAGATGATCCCCAAAACGTAATCTCACAAATACGAAGAATCATCACTCTAGAAGAACCATACCAAGGATCAACCGATGAACAAGAACGCGCATACAGAGACCTTGACCGTCTTTCATGCGACCGGATGCGTGACATCTTCACATATATGAACCAATACAAGATCCTTGCGATCAAGAGTGGGAGGGCATTCATGTCTACAGAACTATCGGAGAAACTATTCAGAAAAATGCCGCCATTAATAGGAGCAGAAATTGCGGAAGCATTTGCAAGGAAGAACCCAGGGGCAACCATTGGCGTCCTCCCTCGCATACATTTCGCCTACCAATTTCTAGCAGAGGCGTGTAAAAAGGCTGCAGTTCAGAAGGAGATGAAAGACTTATCCTTCTGTAACCAAGTTCCAATCCCGGGGTATTACAATAAACCAAGCAAGTACGGGATAAGGAAATCCAGAACCTACAAAGGAAAACCGCACGACACTCACGTCAGGGTTTTCAAAACAAAGCATGCCGACAAAATTCGAAAGTGTAAGTGCTTCATATGTGGGGATGAAGGACACTTTGCACGAGATTGCAGCAAGCAGCGAGGAAACATAGCTCGAGCGTCCATACTAGAAGGACTCAAACTACCAGAAGATCTGGATGTAGTATCCGTACACCTAAACGAACCAGACAGTGATGCGATATGTAGTATATCAGAAGGCGAAGAAAACTGCCGCTACATAACATCTATGGCATTATTCCCTGACGAATGGGGAATGATGCTTGGAAGGGAAGGAGGCTGGAGGCCCCAAATTAAAGTCAGAGACAAACAGCTGACCTGCCAACATGACTGGGAAGAAAATAAGGAAGTCAAAATTGACTTCCTTAATTGTTCGTTCTGCAAGCAAAAGACGAATCCAAAGATGCGACTACACTGCCCCTTATGTGAAATAACAAGCTGTCCTATGTGTGCTCCATTTTATCTGAACAAAGAAATCAGTCCGGCGCCTCCAACAAGACAACAGTATGTTACCACCGATGAACTACTCAGGGAAGTGTTCGGTTACGTACAATTCCTTCATGCAGAGATTGACAGGCTAAATGCCATCATTAACGAAGCACGAAGGACCGAAATGGAGTTAGAAAAAGAGGTCGAGGAGCAACTAGCAAAGGACCTAGAAGACCTTACAATCATTGATAAGGGGAAGGAAGTTGATGAAAGCGCAAATTGGCTCAATGAAGGAGCCTCGTCAGCTGCACCCATAACTACAAAGGCTGTGAGCAGACTGTTCCATTTACCGGTAAAATTCTCAATCCCTGGAATGCAGCCCTTTACAATTGAAGCAATATTAGACACAGGAGCAACATGCTGTTGCATCAACAAGACAGCGGTTCCAGAAAAGGCGCTTGAAGACTTAAATTACACGGTCTTCTTCAGCGGCATCAACTCAAGACAACTAGCCAAACTGAAATTGAAGGATGGGCAAATGACCATCGACGAGCAAGTATTCCGTATACCATTCACATACGTATTCGACATGACAATGAAGGACGGAGTGCAAATGCTCTTGGGATGTAACTTCATCCGAGCACGGAGCGGTGGGCTAAGGATAGAGGGGAACTCAATCACCTTCTACAAGCAGCCCACAAGTAACGGAAAAGACCAACGCATTGA
Source organism: Rhodiola chrysanthemifolia (assembly GCA_033675395.1). Taxonomy (NCBI): domain Eukaryota; kingdom Viridiplantae; phylum Streptophyta; class Magnoliopsida; order Saxifragales; family Crassulaceae; genus Rhodiola; species Rhodiola chrysanthemifolia. The sequence goes on along the minus strand of CM066208.1, from coordinate 13,188,987 downwards.
TTGAACTAAGCCCAATGGAAGAGATGGAGATAGTAGAACTGGTCTACTATAATATGGGCCAAACGAACGACCAACGTAATATGGGCCAAGCAAACAGCGAACTTCAGAGAAGATTAAGCCCAACTCTCGACAGACTCAAACAGTTGGGCTATATAGGCGAAAACCCATTACGACACTGGGCAAAGAACAAAGTGACGTGCAAAATCGAAGTAATAAACCCGGATATAACTATTCAAGATAGGCCCCTCAAGCATGTAACACCGGCAACGGAGCAGAGCTTCAAGAGGCACGTGGACGCTTTACTTAGCCTCAAAGTCATTAGACCAAGTAAAAGTCGCCATAGGACTATGGCAATACTGGTCAAATCAGGAACCACGGTAGACCCAAAAACTGGCAAGGAAGAAAAAGGTAAAGAACGAATGGTGTTCAACTACAAAGCACTGAATGACAACACCCATAAGGACCAGTACACACTACCTGGTATAAACACCATCCTAAAGAAGGTCGGAAATGCAAACATATTCAGCAAATTTGACCTAAAAAGCGGATTCCACCAAGTGGCAATGGACGAGGAAAGCATACCCTGGACGGCATTCGTGGTTCCAGGAGGACTGTATGAATGGCTAGTAATGCCATTCGGTCTCAAAAATGCACCAGCAATATTCCAACGAAAGATGGACCATTGCTTCAAAGAGATGGAAGAATTCACCGCCGTCTACATAGACGATATCCTCGTCTTCTCCCGAGCTGAAGAAGAACATGTTGCTCACCTACAAAAAGTACTGAGCATATGCGAAAGGGAAGGGTTGGTACTTTCACCAACTAAGATGAAAGTTGCTACCAGGGAAGTAGAATTCCTCGGAGCAATAATCGGAAACAGGAGGATAAGGCTCCAGCCGCATATCATCAAAAGGATATCGGAGTTCAAAGAAGAGACCCTTCGCGACAAAAAGGGCCTTCGAACGTGGTTAGGGATACTCAACTATGCGAGGGCATACATCCCAAAACTAGGCATCAAACTTGGCCCACTTTACTCAAAAACAAGTCCACACGGTGACAAGCGCATCAAGGAGTCTGACTTAAAAATAGTCCGGCAACTAAAGGAGGAGATACAGAATCTCGCAGACCTTGAGATACCCCCCGAAGATGCCTACATCATACTGGAAACCGACGGATGCATGGAAGGATGAGGAGGAATATGCAAGTGGAAAAAGTCGAGAAGCAACCCAAGAACAACGGAGCGCGTATGCGCCTATGCAAGTGGAAAATTCTCTGTCGTCAAAGCAACAATTGACGCAGAAATTCACGCCGCGATGGAAAGCCTCCAGGCAATGAAGATCCACTATCTAGATAAAGAAGAAATCACCTTAAGGACTGACTGTCAAGCTATAATTAGCTTCTATAACAAGACAGCAGCCAATAAACCATCACGCGTCCGATGGATCGGGTTCACCGATTTCATCACTGGCACAGGCGTAGAAATATGCTTTGAACATATAAGCAGCAAGGACAATGTACTTGCTGATGCACTCTCACGCTTAGTTCACTATCTATGTGCAGGATGTTTAACGGACGAAGAAGCAGAGGTCACGGCCGTGGCTTTGGAAGAGCTACAAGCTATGGAAGCATCCCACCATGGCGCATCTACCAAACACGCGGAGGACCAGGTTCTCATGTACATGCATGGCCTGCTCCGACAGATAGAGCAGACGAGTACCATAACACCCTCTTCCATATACGCCAACGAGACAGAAGCGAAAATCAACAAAACCCTATACAAACCCAGCTCAACAGAGAAAGACTTGCTCAAGAATGCCTCGAGGAAGCAGCTGACGAAGCCCAACAAACCATGGAGCAACTATGCTCAATGCTGCGATACAAAATGGAGCACTATGAAACCCAAGAACAAAACCACCCGGGCGAAGGATGGGCGGAACAGCAACAACGAGCCAATATCCAACTCACCACCTCGGAACGAGTATGCGGAGATCTGGCCCGGCTCATCATCAGGATCCAAGAATAATAAAGCCCAAATCCAAGAACGACTTCTAGAAGGCCCACCTTAATTACCAACACCCCTTGTTTTCAATAAACCGGGATACCATCAGTTGTTTTGATGGACCCCTGTGTCTGTATAAAAGTCGCCTTGTGGCGCATTTTTCTTTGTCGTTTGCATATGAAGACAACAAGTCATATTCTGCATGTGTCGATGGGGCCCAACGAGCACCCGACATGCATTATTGTCTTTGTTTCCTTCTTGAGAGTTTTCCTATATAAGTAACTCTCAGTTCTCTTGAAACGGCATCCACTGATATCCATCAGAAGCCAATTCTTGAGAGAAGGTCTGTAATCTTTTTCGTTTCTTTCAATAAAAATACTTGAGTGTTTTTTTTATTTCACCTCGGAAGTGTTAACAGAAGTACTTTCAGCCCTATACTATTAATAGCTGTCTTCAGCAAAGACTGCGCTTGAAACACAGCGTGGGACGACCTGACGCTATTGCTATAGAACTCGGTTGAGTTTACGGTTGTTAGTACCCCCGGTGGTTAGCACCACACACACTACCCCCCCTAGCATTTATGATAAAAGCGTTGTCTAAAGTCCACTTTAGATAGCGTTTGGCAACAGGGGCTGTCTAAAGTTCACTTTAGACAGCGTTTGGCAACAGGCGCTGTCTAAAGTCAACTTTAGACAGCGTTTGGCAACAGGCGCTGTCTAAAGTCGTTTGGCAACAAGCGCTATATAAAGTAAACTTTAGATAGCGTTTGACAACAAGCGTTGTCTAAAGTGTGGCACAGTAGACAGCGTTTGGAAACAAGCGCTGTCTAAAATCCACATTAGACAGTGCTTCTGTTTTAAGCGATGTCTAATGTGAACAATAGACATCGCTTAATTGAAAAACGCTATCTAATGGTTTTTTTAAAAGACAACTTATTTGAAGCGTTATCTATTCCATGTTCTGTACTAGTGCAACATCGAACCAGACGACGAATCGAAACTATAACTGAAATCGATCATGTGAATATCAGGTTTAGAAAAGCAAACCCAATTGCGAGCCAACTCTCACCCTTCTCCAACATATTTAAAAGTTCTTTGATAACTTAATATAGTATAGATGAACCTTTAAAATGTTTTTATAATGTGCGCATTCATGTTATAGATCATTTACTACCATAAGAGATAAGGTATAAATGCGCGGAGTGCCCGAAACACGTTTGTAAATAAAAACTAACTGCATGCACTACTTTATAATCTTGGATAAGATTGCTTTAAGACAATTTACCGATCTCACTTTAGTGGTAACTGGTAACATGCCTTTTTTATTATGGGTTTTATAAATACACTACACCATAATACACCTTTCAGCACAAATTTTTCCCGTCGCATAAAGTAGTATATATGTCGCATATGATCAGTTTTCGTTTATGGGACACAAAGCCCGTCGCGTAAAATTTGTGTCGAAAGTGATGTTGCGTAAAGTCTGTGCGACGTAATAATTGAACACCTGTCGTATAAAGTGTGACATTTATGCGGCGTTTAATTTACTTAGTCCCATGCACAACGGAATGAGTTCTACACTTTAACGGCATGCGCTACAATTTACTGAGAACATTTTTGTCCAATTATATAGAGTAAACAGACATATGGGACAGCTGTCGTCCATAACCCGTCGCACATAAAACCTTTCGCGTCTGACCTTAATACGATTTTGTCGCATTTGCTGATTTATGGGGCAGCATATACTTACTTGACGTTTAGTGCCCGTCACTTTTAATGTCTTACGCTTCTGAGCTTAACTCCTTGTTGTCGCATTAACAATTTTACGAGGCAGCAATTTTTTATGGGACATTCCGGATCAGTCGCAAAAACCTTAAACGCTTCTTACTGTAACACGTTTTTGTCGCATTAAACGACTTATGCTTAATGCTTATGTAACTTATTGTCGTATAAAACAGTTACGATTAGATTCTGAAACACGTAAATGTCGCATAAAGTTCCTAAGCTTTAACATATACATTGCATATTGTGTTGTAAAGGGACATATGTCATGAGTAGCCTGAAATATTTGGGCATAGAAAGTATGTAATTGTTTTTGCTTCCATATAGATTCCGGCCACCAAAACACATAATTTCGGTCACCAAAACACATAATTGTGGCCAACTACAAACAAGGGTACACACAATATTAGTTCATGTGTGTACCCAGCCAAAAAACCCAAGTTTGTTACAATAAAGTTTACTTCACAATCCGACAGCAGGTCCATAAGAAGTCGCACGATCTGAAGCATTGTGGGTGGCTAGATATCCCGAACCCCCACGAACCACCAAGTCCTCAAGGATGCGTATCCTTTCTTCAAAAGCGGTCTTCATTTCCACAAACTCAATATTCTGCTGTTTCAGTTGGTCGTTCAAATCTGAGTTCTTAGTTCCCCCTCTAGGGAGTGGTGGCCTCTTGTACACTTTACCTGCTCCGGACACATAAGTCCCACGCTTTTGCCCAAGCACATCATTTATGATTTGAATCTGAGTATCGACTGGAAGAGGTTCTTGTTCATCTAGGACACTTCCGTCAACATGTTCATCACCATTCAGATCCCTCAACGCCACACGAACCCTCTCTTCCATTTGTGCCTACATATACATTGTTAAGTGTGAATACAATGAGAAAAGAACACTGGTGGGAACTGCAGGGAATAAATTTCGCAACCACACAATAAACTAAGAGCAACAATATGAGAATAAGATCTGGCAGACAACAAAACTGATAAACATGACATTATCATGAATAAAAACTAGCCATCATTAACTCTAAATATTATTCACCATCATTACGCCCAACATTATATAAACACCAACAAACGCCAACACCAGATTAACACCAACCAACCAACAACAGTTTCAGATAAACATGACATTGACCAACATTAACATGGCAGATAATCAGATCATATCATGCACCGCGAACAACATAAAATTCATCCCACTCACCAACAAACAAGAACGCTACAAAGGAAGAAACTTAACTGCAAAAGCGGCACCAGCAGAATCAGCAGAGTACACCTTCCAGTAAGTAGCGACAAGGTGAGCCTTCTCTCCCATTTGCTTGAGATTCGCAGCCCTCATGTAGAATGGAACCTTTCCAGAGCGGTGGTTGAGTCTTTCAGATTCTGTGCGAACTTTGGACATTGCCTTGCCTTTTTCCTATTATATCAAAACGTAACCAAGTTAATGAGAATACTGAAAAACATAACAACATAGAAGAAAAATAATAAATACATTAAAGGAAGAAATTATAATGAACGTGACCTTATTTTTGGGTTCCTCAAAATGGGCTTTAAGCCATTCCACTGATCAGGGCGATCCAAAAATTCCCGGGGAATTATATCGAGTCCATATACGTTGTAGAATAACTTGCAGTCTAACTTCCAATCTCTGTACCTCTCAGTGGCTCTTCTACAGATAAAATTCCACAGCTGATCATCGTCTGGATGAATAACAAAGTTTGGCTGTAAAAAAAACACATTAAGAGTTAAAACATTGAATCTGTATATGTAGTTGTGAAATTGAACTTAGAAGTGTTGAACCATGTAGTACTTACATATAAGTGGTCATAGACAATCCTTCGGTCCATCTCCTCGAGCTTTCTGAATGATGAGACTTTCATTGGGATCTTGTCCCTTACTGCACTCCCGATCTCATGCACTAGCAAGCTACACACTTTCTGGCTCGCCGGCCCAGTACCATCACTTAGAAACTTCACCTTGATTGGCTGCCCATTATTGCGTGTGTGCTTGTAGAAAGCCACATTTGATCCATTCACGACACCCCTCACATTTTTCTTCTCTCCGCCCTCGTCACCTGTATAACAAATTGAACAAAATTACGAACATAGTTTAACAGTAAATAATGTTAATAAAAAGCATTGAGAACGTAATATATATTACAAAATGCATAACATGATTGGGCACTGTTGGATTTCTTGCATCTTATACTTGGAATAGCCTCCAAATCTTCTTCTACCTCATCATCTGAAGAGTAACCATCAGTGTCCATTGCATTGTTTGGTTCAAAATCAGGCGCTGGTGGATCATTTGCAGGCACCGATGTAGGTGACGTGGTGCGCACGGGCGGTTGAATGGGACTGGATATGGCAGGACTTGATCGTGGAGGGAAGGGCGGTAAATTCAACTCGGGTTGGAGTAAGATGGCATCGAAACATTTTCTCTACTTGCAGTTTTAGACATAGGTCGAGGTGACCGTCGGATAGGAAGCTGTCTACTTGCAGTGTTTGACACAGGTTGTCTACTTGCATTTTTGGACACTGGTTTGGTAGCTTGCACTAGGGGAGGAGGGGGGGTGACATGCAGTTTTTAGTGCATGATCAAAAACATTTATATTTGACCGGTAAGTACCGGGTCGTCCAAGGAGCAAGTCCAAACTTATGAGCACTATTCGATTTCGTTCCGATAAGTCTATCCTAATTACGAAGGGTTGGTTTTGATGTGATTGCTAGAGCAAATGCATATAAACAATGTAAACAATCTAAGGAAACTAGAGATAGTGTCAGTACCAAGGCAAATGGTGTACTCTAGGGAACTACTTCACTCATATGTGTTTTTAGACTCCAAGAGTTCAATTTCATGCAAGATACTTGTCCTAGATGATTAGATTACGGCCCGTATATCTATCAAGTCAAATTCCACCTCTCGGTTACTTCTCCGACTTGAGGAAGATATACCTTATACACACGAATCTCAATCTCTCGATATTATTGACTCGCGTCCTACTCATATCTCTCAATTGTCAACTTTGTTGCATAATCGATCCTTATGAGGAGGTGAAGTTCTAGCCTATCTCAATGCTAGGATGGGTCACGCTAGTGGACACCACCTAACAATGGTGATTTACTTGTTTTCGAGAACCTTTGGCGTCCACCTCTCGGTTACTTAGCCTAGGATTCCTTAATGACTCAATATCTAGATACTTTGGCTTCCACCTCTCGGCTACTTGACCAAAGAACCATAGAAGTTAATCATCTAGGCATTTTCTCAAACACCTAGAGTGCTTAACTCAAGTCATAAACCAAAACCATTCACTTAGACATTTTCTCAAACACCTAGAGTGCATAGTTTTATCATTCATTCAAAGTAAACCACAATCATCCAACACATGTTATTCTATCATTCATTCATAATAGATAAGGAGTATTAACACACATGAGGTCCCTAGGACCCTAGAACACAAAACATTACTCACAAATCATGTTCATAGACAAACACAAATTGTATTGAGTACATAGATGAAAATACAATGGAAGGAATGAACCAATCTAGTGTAGATGATCTTCTTCCCCCTTTGGATCTTCAATCTTCAATGGATGATCCTCCCTTGAAGCCTTGGTAGCTTGTTCCCTCTAGAAATCCTCAATTTTTCGTGCTCCAAAACCCTCGCTCGAATCCCCTTTGTTGAAACTTGATTTTGATTTGAATTTATAGGCAAAATCTGCCTTCAGGGGCCAACCGGCCGGTTGGGTGATTTTTGCATGGGCTGGCCGGTTGAAAAGCTCAGAAAAATATGGCTTTTGAGAGCAGTTTGGGAACCGGCCGGCTGGGAATTTCACTTGGCCGGTTGGACTGATTTTGGCACTTGTTCGAGGTCTTAACTTCCGATTTTGGTCTTGGCTTAAACTGAAGAGTTGTAACCCTTTGAGTTAGCTTTCCAACAAGCTTTGAATCAACCAAATCGGACATCATATGAGATCTGTACGCCCAAAATAAGCTGCAAAGGTTCGTCTGTCCCGTTTTGCCCGAAACTCCATATCTTTGCTCAAATTCACCCAACTTTTGCTCCATTTGATCTTTGAGGCTCCAAGTGAGACGAAATGCATTTTGGGACCTACAAGGCCAATACGAGGATTAAATGGCAACGAAAATGTCGAAGAACGAACCAAAACTCTTAATAAATGGAGAGATAAATAAGTCGAGAATTCGACTCATCAGGGGGTTATCAATAGGGTGATTGTCAGGTGGTTCAGCTATGGTTGCTGGGGGATTTGCTGGGGGTTCAGCTCTGGCATTTTTCTTTCTGGGTGGATTTGCTGGGAGATTCACTACACTATTTTCGGTAACAGGTGGTTCAGCTACGGTTGGGTTTTTAGCATGCCTAGGAGGGGTCTTTCTAACATGCGGAGGATGTACCTTCTTCTTGCGAGGAGGAGTCTGCACGACATGCACTTGTGGAGGAGTCTTTGCTATCGCGTCGAACTTCTTCGTCTTTCCGGCATGTTTCATGGCACCGAGTATGGCCCTAGCCCGCTCCGTGTTGTGAAATTCCGCATCCACGGCCGGCAGAGAGGGTGTCAATGAAGGAGCTTATTGGCGACATTCCGCATCGACATCCTCCTCAACGTCGGACAACACCGGACGCGGTGGAGACTCAAGACAACGCAATCTGGGTGGAACTCACCGTGCGGAAGGTGAACGAAGCTTCATTTTGGGCTTGCTGGTCACTTCCGGTGCGTCTAGCAGTGGAGAACGCTTCATTTTTTTGTTTTGCTTTTTGCCATCGAGATTTGGTGTAGAAAGAACGGTGTAGGACGAACGGTGGAGGAAGAGAAGTGGAGTCGCGGAGGAGGATTTTAGATGTAGGGTTCAACACTTAGAGAAATTTCGAATGTGTCTAACCCTAAGTGAAGCAAACACTCGAGTGGGCCTGGGCTTTGGTTTAATTTCTGGGTCAAAAACTACCTTAAGCGACTAATTAGCTTATGTACGTCCCATGAATTTAGTTCATTAAATTTGTGCTCCAACACGAAAATTTCATTCCCCACAAATCCTTTTAAGTTGTTGCGACAATATGCATCACACACTGTCTCATAAAGGTAAATAGAACAATATTTGTTCAAAATAAGCCAAAACAATTGTCCTGCAGACAGTTTCTGATTTCATCATCTGAAATATGGATTTCATCATCCCATTGATCATCTTCTTCCACTTCCATACTTTCATCATCCCATTAGTCATCTTCGTGTTCACAATGCATTTCCTCATCACTATTTTCATCTGAAATGTGGATTTCATCATCCCATGCTGCAAACACATCGTCATCTTCTTCCAAGATCATTTGTCTACGTGCTCTTGGTATTTGCTCTTCATTAGGGTACATGGTTCCTGGTTGCACATCATCCGTAACATGCGCGGGCAAATGCTCTTGATAAGCGTCATCTTCTTGAGGCGAAACAACATTGCTATTACTGCCCTGATCATTTTCCCTTGCTAGTGAGCGGTGACTGTAAGTTCCTCTATAGGAAACAACATTCACCACTTTCCAATTGTCACCGGCTTTAAGATCGTCAAGGTAAAAAACTTGTCTTGCAGTTGTGGCCAGGTAATAGGGCCAATCTTCATACCAACTCGTGGAAATATCCACGGATAGAAGTCCATAGTCCCTCCGAGTGGTTCCCCTATCCGTAGGATCCGTGTTAAACTATGTGCAATCAAATAGTATGACGGGCATTCCATTTGCGTATTGTACTTCCACAATCTTTTGAATAATGCCGTAATAAGTAACGCACCATCTTCCACCATCACACCAGAATTTTGAGTCTTCATCTTTCGGTCCCGATCCCAAACAACGAACTTTACCCCATTCACAATTCACTGAGAGTACCACGCGTATGTTTGAAGCATACGCGCTAAAAAATGCAACTCTGCACTATAGAATTCATACCCATCTCTTTTCAAGATCTGCATCTGTGGACACAAAAATGAAATGAAATGTAACATATAAAATGAAATCTGCACTAATAGAAATGAAATGTTACATATATGAAACACTAATAAAATGCTACATACCCAGTCACGAAAATATTTCAGGAAATGCGTTACACGCTCTTTCTTCGTTCTATTTGGGCACTCCCGCTGGAACTTATTGTAATGCTTAATCAAATAGTCTTTTGCTTGTTCGCAGTTTTCAACAACACACCAATGAACCATGTCAAGCTCTACCTTACTCAATTTGATCTTTGGAGAATGACCACTCACCTTGACTAGAGGAGAGTAAACATTCAAATCATATAACCGAGCATCACTTGATGAGTCAACATCACATGACCCGTTCATTTACAATTTGCAATATGTTATACACTCATGTGTAACATATCTTTCAGCGATGCATCCTTCTGGGTATCTGGTATTTCGAACTGATCTCTTATATTCGCATAATTGCCTGCATCATTAATAAAATTAGAGAAACATCCAGTTATAGTGCACTGGTCCCTTTAGTAACACTTGTTCCAGAAGGTGGATCAATAGATGAACCATGACGGTGAAAAAAGCCGAATGAAATACCGTCTCCAATTTGCATAGAATAATAACGATGTCATCTTTCATTTGATTTACTTCTTCCACCATCAGTTCCTTGCAACATAATTTTTGAAACCATCGTGATAATGATATGAGGGGATCAATCATATAATGCGGAAGGTAGGGTCGAATGAACACAGGAAGTAGTCGCTGCAACATGACATGGCAATCATGTGTTTTCAATCCATTAAATTTCTTATCTTCCACATTTATTTTGTTCTTCAAACTACCCGCATAACCATAAGGATATTTAGCATTCTTAAGGAATTCAAAAATCTCTACCCTATCATCGGGTAAAACGGTAAAAGGTGCTTGTGAAACCTTATCATTTCTTGATGTCGACCTTTTCCCTTCCACCACAGTTCTTTACGAATCCCTTGTTTCTCCAAACCTTCCCGAGCCTTAGTGTCGTCCTTAGGCTTTCCTTGAAGACCAAGTATAGTACTAATGATGTTATCGAATACATTTTTCTCTATATGCATCACATCCAACGAATAAGGCTGTTTTAAAGTGCTCCAATAAGGCAAATTGTAGAATATGCTCAAATGAGTCCAACACAGCTTTTCCTTCACACCTCTACTATGCTTGAAACCCGGATGCAAGCTAAGTACGGGGTATTCATGGCTTATTACAGAAGAAAAAAAAATCTCTTCTCCTGTTTTTGAAACCGGGGCATCACGTGATTCCACTTCCCCATTAAACTTGGAGGCTACATGCCTCCACGGATGCTCTCTATCAAGCCACCTGCGGTGGCCTTGGTAGGACATTCTCCCCGCTAAATGTTGAGCATCAATGTCATCTAAACACATAGGACAAGCTTTGTATCCTTTACACTTTAGGCCTCCCAACATTCCCAAACCCGGGAAATCACTGATTGTCCAGAGAACTGCAACTTTCATATTGAATGACGATCCAACATGTCGATCATACGTGACTACTCCGGTTTCCCACAACACATTTAATTCATCAATCAAAGGTTGCATGAACACATTCAAGCACTTTCCCGGAGATTTGGGACCCGAAATCAACATGGCAAGAATATTGAATTCTTTCTTCAAGCACAAAGAAGGTGGCAAATTATAAGGCATCACTACAATTGGCCAAGTGCTATGAGAAAGAGCAGCGGCTCCAAATGGATTAAAACCATATGTAGCTAATCCCAGCCAAACATTTCTAATGTCTCTTGAAAAATCAGGGAATTTGTTTATCAAAGTCATGCCAAGCTTCACTATCTGCTGGATGTCTAATGAGACCTTCTTCCACCTTTCTTTTTTCGTGCCACCTCATCTCCTTAGCTATATGAGGTGACATATAAAGTCGTTGTAACCTCGGAGTGATGGGAAAGTACCGAACAGTTTTTTTTGGAATTTTGCTATCACCATCATGGTGTACGTATCTTGGCTCCTCACACAATGGACAATGTTCAAGGTCCTTGTATTCTTTATAGTATAGAATACAACCATATTCACATGCGTGAATTATCTCATATCCCATTCCCATATTCTTTAATAGTCTCTTAAATTCACGATACGAACCGGGATAATTGTTTCCGCTCGGAAGGAGTTGTTTAGTGAGTTTCAAATGATCGTTAAAGCTTTTGTCGGACCATCCATTATCGACTTTAACTCTCATTGCCCTTAAAATGGTGTCCAAAATAGTGTTCTCACTTCCCACATATATAGGAGCTTCTGCTTCCGCTAGGAGTCTTTGATACTTATTATATGCGTCCTTGCCGAAGGAATCATTTTCAATGCCTCCATGTGGATCTCGAAAAGGGAAAGTGTCATTAAGAATCTCGATTGCAGGATTGGAATAATAATCATCGCCTTCAACCATCCTACTACTACTCTTTTGAGAGACATATTGTCGGCGTTGTGTGTATAATGATGATGAAGTCTCTTGCATTTTTTCTCCGTGGGATGTCCAAGATGTGTACTCTCGCATCATACCATTTTGAAACAAATGAACTTGGATTTCATTCAATGATAACTTCTCATGGTGCAACCGACAATGCCTACATGGACACGAATGAGTAGTTGTCCAAGGTTTTTTTTGCTTTACAAACTTTATAAAGGCCATAATCCCTTCAGAAAACCGCGGATCCCATTCATCCCACAAATGCATCCAACTCTCATCCATGCTTTCCTATATATTGAGCAAATGTTGTATAAATAATTAATTTAGTGGAAGACCAATCATATATAACATATAAAAAATTTAAGAACAAACATCCACACAAAAACCCCAAACAAATCATAAAATCCCAGCTAATTAAATTTGCTATATATGATGCTATATATGCAGTCCACAACCACAAAACCATCTTTTTATCTAAGCAAATAAGCAACACACAGCCACCCTTCCATCTACATGCCCACCAGCTAGCTAGCTAGCTCTACAAAATGGAACATTTTTCACTGAAAACAACCACAACGGCCAATGATTTGTGCTTCACCCAGTCGTGCAACAGCTATCTCAAAGCATACAAGTCTGAAAAAAGTTTCCAAACAAAATAGAACATTTTTCACTCAAGCAAATGATCCCAAGTAGATTTAAGGATGATTTTTACCTTCCAAAATGTGTGGATTTGGTGAAGAATAATGGACCCAGATCGACTGTAACTTCTTTCTCCGACAAATGGGTTCAAACAGTTCAAATTCAGGGATGCAGGGGTCAAATTCGATTTGAAGTCCAAGGTGTACTAGGTTGCTCTGTTTTGCATTAAATATTTCACTTTTACGCACATAGTTTGCAAAAAATGTCGCCAAAACATGGAATGGTAGGTCGCCATCTTAATACGTATTCAATGTCACAGTACAGAAACGGGTGGGTGAGCTAGTCGCTGATGTGGAAATCATATTTTATATATAACGGGACTTACATAGAATTGTCGCGTAATTGTATGTCGCATGAAACGTTTTACGAGACAGAAATGTACAATCGCTTAATCTGTTGTCGCATTAACCTGTTAACGGGACGAGTTCATTGTGTCGCATAAACATTATGTCGCATTAAATTTATTAACCGACATAACACAGAGTGCCGCGAAAACAATTGTCGCGTTAAACTTGTATTGCGACAAACATATTTAGTGAGGTCGTATAACATGTTTAATGCGGCAAATGTAATGGGACAATCTGCAAAATGTGTCCCGAAAGCTGTATTCTGGTTTAGTGATACAATAACTTCAGATTCATAAATAGAGCATCATCTTCATCAATAGCACTTGGTTGAGAATCCTTAAAAATTCGAGAACTTGAAAATCTAAATCTCACCATTAGATCATGATGCATCTTTGAATCTGTATGTGACACATGTCCAAAAAGCAAAGTAAAAAAAGGTGGCTTTGACTTTGCATTAAATGTATCTTGAAAAATGCACATGGGACACGTGTCACCACCAAAATGACTTGATGATGCATTTTAGAAGGTGAAGATTGAGGTCTCAAGTTCTCGAAAAAATAAAGGGTTCTCATTTCACGCTCCTCATTACATATGACCACAAAAAATAACTTACAAAAAAAGTACACATAAGAGCAATTACAAACATCTATGTACATATGATCCCTTATATTTAGGGATCTTTTACAGATTCGAATCCGGTATATATGTACATATGATTAATGATAAGAGCAATTACAAAAAAATGACATCTTTTCGATCCTTTATATGTTTGTAATTACAATAGGATAAGAGCATAAGAGCAAAAAAAGAGAGGATATTTAGGGCATAAGAGCACAATTACAAAAAAAGTACACATAAAGGATATTTAGGGATCCTTTATAACTTTTTTTTTTTCGATTCAAGGGATCTTTTATAACTGATCATTTATATGTTTGTAATTACAAAAAAAGTACACATAAGAGCAATTTCAAAAAAGAAGAGCAATTATTGGTGCAACGCAGCAAAATGCTACAAGTTCATAAAGTGACATCTTTTCGATCAAAACAACATCGTTTTGTTATATTTAAAAAAAAAATTAATAGAAACAACATCGTTTTTATACTAGTAATTTTTTCCCGATATTTCTTGATTATGAAGTAAAAAACTAAACCATGAAGTCACTACACATTCTATGTCGGCGTAAGTTTAAACACGTATAGTTGCCTGTTCCAAGAAAGCGTATCCAAGTGTTCATCCATTCCAATTCCAACCAAAAGCTAACTTATCTAAGCTATCTAAAAATACTTTCCAGCTACCAAAATCAAATGGCCAATCTTTGTCTGGACTGCTCTATCTACCTACATTTTGATTGCAACCTTAGAAAGGATATAATTCATTGAGCAATGTGCCAACTACCACTCATTTTATTAATTCATTTAGGATTTGTTCATTTTAGTTCCAGAATGAACTTAATTAACTGAACTAAATTGAGATTCCCCATCAAAAAAAATTGGGGTTTATTAAAATAAGTTAAAATTTAATGTTACCACTCAAAAGAAGAAGATTTTTTTTGATGAAAAAAATGAAGAAATTAGACACAACTAAATTGAGCTAAACATTATAATGAATATCTTTTATATAAAAAAACATTTATAATGAATATCTATGAGGAATAATAATTCGACAAAATGTTATTGATTGAATATGTGAATAATAACAAGCCCTTGGTAGGAAACGAAAAATATGACATACACTTTCTTAATCAGTGGACATCTTCAAACTATTTGTTTTGAATGTTGTGCTAAATTTCAAGTGACACTTGAAAAAATTATAGGGAAAAGTATAAAAAAAGGCTCTGAACTATCACTGTTTTTTTAATTGAGGGCACAAACTACCATTTTTTCAATAAGGATGCAAAATTCGAAATTCGGTTAAAGTTAACGAATGAAGTTAACTCCGTTATTCGACTTTGTTTGACTATGGT
This sequence comes from Rhodiola chrysanthemifolia, assembly GCA_033675395.1. Lineage (NCBI taxonomy): Eukaryota > Viridiplantae > Streptophyta > Magnoliopsida > Saxifragales > Crassulaceae > Rhodiola > Rhodiola chrysanthemifolia. The sequence goes on along the minus strand of CM066208.1, from coordinate 13,173,757 downwards.
TATAAGTAATTTTTAGTTCAATTTAATTGATATATCTGTTTTGATATAATATTTTTAACTATAAAATTATTCAATTCTTTTAATTTAAATATATTTAATACTACGAATGAATATTTTTAAATTTATTATTCGCGGTGTCATAATTTACAATATAACGTGTATGAATGGAAACTAAATTATCATTTTTTCGAATTTCATTGAAAAATTTGTATTCTTTTTTAGAGTCTTTCTTTTATGAACATGGATCAACAAAGCAATAATTTAATTTTTATTCATACATGATATACAGTAAATTAGGACAGTGCAAATACATATCTTAAAATTACAACAAAATCGATAAAGGGAAGAGGAAATGATCTTTCTTAGTGACTTTGTTTAATTTTCGATAATCGATACACATTCGCTACCCCGTGACGGTTTGTGTAGGGATTAACTCATTCTTCTCGTTCTTGACAACTGTCAAGCCACCTTTCATATGCACAACATGAATAGGACTCACCCAATTTGGAGTCGGGGATATCAAAGATAATGCCCGCATCCCTCAAGTTGGTTATCTTCTGGAAGACCCTTCACCAAGTTTGGGATTCAATCTCCTTTGCCTCTCTCTTGATTTTATAGCACCATCCTCTAGCATTATTCTATGCATGTAAATATCAGGGCTAATTCCCTTCAAATCATCAATAGAATAGCCAATAGCACCCTGATACTTCCTCAACACATGCAACAATTTAGACGTTTCATCCTCATTCAACGAAGAGTTCACAATCACTGGAAAAGTGGAATCAGGACCTAGAAACTCGTACCTTAGACTTGTTGGTAGAGCTTTAAGCTCTACCTCACAAGATCCCTTACCATTGTCCTCATCTTGCTTTTCTTCAATAGCAACCGAATCTTCCACAAGCTCCTTGTCGTCCGACACCAACATATCCTCAACTAAGTAACCTGGATTTTCATCACTTAAAATCTGACAAGCGAGTTCGGTTAGTTCATTCCAAGAATAGTCATAGCAAATATCAATTATGTTACAATGCATAGAGTTTGCCAGGACTATTACATGCTTTCACTATATAAAACTCAACTTTTTCTCCACCTACGTCAAACTTAAGAGAGTCATTCCGACAATTAATCACGGCACTAGTAGTCTTTAGGAATGGTCTACCCAATATGATAAGAATCTCTTGATCCTCATCCATTTCTAATCCAAAAGTCAACGGGAATGTAAAATTCCCTACCTTAACGGGCATGTCTTCTTTAAACTCCCTTAGTAACTCTACAAGAGTGATCCGCTAGGCATAAATGAATGGGTGTAGGATTAAGAGTTCCCATATCAAGTTTCTTGCAAAGGGAATATGGCATCAATGAAATACTTGCACCTTAATCACATAATGCATTCTTTGTCATGATTTCCCTAATAGTGATAGGTATAGAAAAAGACCCCGGATCCCCAAGTTTCTTAGGCATGTAATTTTGAACAATGACTCTACATTCGGCACTCAAAGCGACCGAACTAACTTCATTTAGCTCACGCCTATGAGAAACAATATCTTTAAGAAACTTGACATAAGAGGGTATTTGAGTTATTACCTCGGTGAATGGAAGTGTCACATTCAACTTACGCATCATGTCAATAAACTTGTTGAAGTGCTTCTCGTCATTCCTCCTCTTTTGCCTTCGTGGAAAAGGCATAGGTGGCTCGTAAGGGGGTAACTCTTTTGTGGCCTCTTTAGTCACCTCTTTTGGAAGTTCATTACTCGTTGTAGGGAACTCCTCCTCATTCTCCTCTTCATCCTCACTGTTGGTAGCGCCATGAGAAGAAGTGGCTCTTGCTTTCAGTGTGGGGGGTCCAACACTTTACCACTCTTGAGTGTGATGGCGTTTATATGCTCGGTTGGATGCAAATCTGGTTTAGACGGAAGTTTCCCTTGTAGTCTCGATGACGAGCTAGCATGTTGAGCAAGTTGTGTCTCCAACATCTTGTTATGGGTGGCCATTTCGTCCAATCTTTTGAAGATCTTGTCTTGATTAGCCGCAAGTTTGGCCAATATAGAGGTGATGGATTGATCTTGTGTACTTTGTTGAGGGGGAACTTGTGGTTGTTGAGGGCTCATTCCTTGGTAATTCCCTTGATGTTGATAACTCTGATAGTTTGGCCTTTGTTGATATTGAGCTTTTTCTTGTCGTTGGCTAGATTGACCTTGTTGGAATTGAGGCTTAGGCGAAACTCTGGGCTGGATTGCTCGTGTTGAATGGAATGGTTCTTGAGTCTTATAAGAGAAATTCGGGTGATTCCGGTTGTTTTTAGGGTGGGCAGTGGTAAAGTTGGACCCATAAGTGCCACCTTGATTTCTCCCCATATAATTAACGTCTTTGACATTCTGAAGTTTGTTGTACGGGAGGTTATGAGGACATGAATCTTCTACATGAGAAGAGCTCGAACAGATGGAACAACCCACTTGAGGTTTTTGCTGAGCTTGCCCCATTTGTAGTGTGCTAAGGGAAGAAACTAGTGCATCTAGCTTCTTAAAGATGGCACGAACTTCCTCATTGGATTCCACTGCGCTAACATTTTGTGTACCTCCATATCTTTTGGGGTAACTCCTCTCACTTCCCCATAAGTGAGAATTCCTCGTGAATTTCTCAATAATCCTTTCTCCGTCGATTGGTAGAAGATCCATTATGGCACCTCTTGCAGCTTGGTCCATTTGATTCCTAGCCTCGAAATCCATACCTCCGTATAAATTGTTAATTAGCGAGTCCACTTGTCCAAGTTATGATGGGGACATGATCTTTGAAACTCTTTGTACCTTTCCCACGCTTCGTAAAATGTTTAGCCATCCCGTTGTGGAAACGTGTTGATTTGGCTCCTTTGCTTGGTGATTTTTCCGGTGCGAAATACTAGAGGAAAAAGGCTTGCACAACGTCTTCCCATGTTGTGAACATCCCTAGTTCATGACTGCATAGCCAATCTTTGGCTTTTCCATAAGTGAGAATGGGAAAAACCTATGATATATGGCATCTTTCGACACAATATTGATCTTGAACGTGTCACAAAAGTCTAGGAACGAAACCATGTGAGTGTTGGGATTCCCAAGCCCAATGAATGCATTCGCAGCGACCATGTTTATTAAAGCAAGTTTCAGGTCAAATTGATACGCGGCTACTGCGAGAGGGGCTATTGGTGACCGAAAACTAGCGAGGTTAGGGGTCACATAATCCATTACTACCCTTTCTTCTTGGGCATCGGCATTGGGACGAACGGCTTGGGGTGCGTGATTATGGTCGGCATGGGGGTCTTGGTTATCCATGGTTCTTGTAGGTGTTTTTATTGGGGTTTTGGATTTGGTTTCTGTCGATGAAGAAGGTGAGTCAGAGCTTTTTTCTTTTTGGACTTAACCTTGATTCTTGATTTTGGGGCAGGAGTTTCCGGTGTTGGAAGTCAAACCGTAAGTCCTCTTAGACTGAGCTTGCATCAACTAGATAACCTGCACAATGACAAAAACAAGAACAACCGTGAAACGCAAGTGTCCAACAAAATCCAAAACAGTAAACAAGAACAAAATCAAACAAGAAAATTTTGTAGACTAGTCGAAATATACACACAACCTGAGCTAGTAGATAGTTATTGCGTTTCTCCCTGGCATAGGTGCCATTTTGAGGTGTAGTATTTTATCGTCAAAAATAATTTATAATGCCGGTAAGAACCAGATCGTCCAAGGGAGCAAGTTTAAACTTTTGTACTATTTAAGGTTGTATTTCTACTTATCCTAATCAAAATCGAGTTTTTGGTTGGTTTCTATAATTTAAAATATACGAAAGTAAGAAAAGGTTTAGTCGATTTCAAGAGATATTTCGGGGAACTACTTCACTTACCTAATATTTGAAACGAGTTTATTAACTAGCATGCATGGATTTGCCTATGTTGATTGGAAAATAGCCGTACATTCTAAGTATGAACCTCACCCTTTCGGCGCTATTGGTTTATATTGGAAATGTACCTTAAACTACGAACCTCACTCTTTCGGCTTTATTGGTTCGAATCAAGTAACTCACTGATGTTTACCAACTCTCGTCGCGTAAACATGGGGAATTCTTGTCGTAAAACTAGCCTTTCCCGTTACAATCTCGGGCTACTCTCGTAGTCACCAAGTTTATAACGTGCATTTTACTTAATAGTCGGATATTAAGTCTCACCCTTTCGCCACTATTGACTTAATATCTCAACGCAATGCACTTAGGCATTTCGTCAAACACCTAGTATGCATCGCTTGAGTTTAAGCGCTAAGTAAAATACAAATTCAATAGGATAAATCAATTCATGCAAATATATGTTTTATTCAACAATTCATAGTTAAATAAGATTCGTATGACCCCAAAATAGGGTCACTACTCACTATCCATGGAAGTGAACATACAACTCATGTTTTTGTTCGAAACACAAATTACAAAATTTATGAAGAATGATCACAACCTTGTTATATATAGATGATGATGTTATTCCTCTTCGATTTGTAATCCTTTGATTCCGATCGATTTCCTTCGTTGATATGTCGTGATTTCCCCCCTCTTTGGTCGATAAAGTCGTCTGGTTCTTCGTTGGCGGCTGCTTGTTTTCAATTTTGTGCCATTTTCCTTTTTTGCATTTTTTCCAAAAACCTAGCGGAAATTGAATTTTTGGCCCGTCTGGTATATGTCACCTATTAGTGACACGGATAAATCCAGAGAGAATAGTGTCACCTATTATTCACAGATCTCGACACGAGTGACACAAGTGCATTCTGTACAACAGACTTCGGCTCCAATTTGGACCTCTCTAAGGAATGAATCAGATCTTAGTTCAAACTACAAAGTTGCCCGCCTTCTGACATTGCAGTTTTTGTACTCCTTAAATCGATGTGATCCAAGGTGTATTAAACTAGTCGAAAACAATTTATTTTATCGGTAAGATCGAGTCGAACCAAAAGGAGCAAAGTTAAGCACATGCACTCTATAAGATTGTGATTCCGTTAGGCTATTCAAATTCAAATAGATAAAAGAGTGTGTATCTAAATCATAAGCCGCAAGTAATTAGGGATAACAGATGGATAAACGGAGTTTCGAGGGCTATTTCCCTCCATAGCAACTCAAATGATCAAATACAAGTAACTCATGGGATTAATCAATGATTTACTTAATGACCTAGTATAAGATTTGTAAAAACCAACTTTCATTGACATTTCCTCAAGCCTTAAACCGTCGAAGGTGGAGTCGCACTCTTTCAAGACTATTGACTCACTCTATTTCACGATTTAATCCATAACTTTCATTACAAACCAAATCCAATGAATTAAACATTTAATCCTAGTCAAGCATCCATATCTTAGAGTTCACTTTCATGACTAAGATATGGATCATTTTCTCCATACTAAAACTATTCCCTAGCTCTTTCAAGTCATAGGTTCAAGTTTTAGTCTAATTTATCACTTAGACATTTTATCAAATACCTTGTAGCATAGCATTTTCATAGCACAAGAGAAAATGAAATCAACAATCATCCACATGGACTTCAATGTATATACAATGATCATAGAGTGCCAAGGAGGGTCCTAGACCCTTAAAACACAAGAACTACTCACACACATCATGATAACATGTTCTCAATACAAAACAACAAAGGGGAGGATATATGATTAGAGAAAACCCAAGTAGAAGACTAGATTCCTTCCTTGATCCTCTTTCTTATCCCCCAAGCAATCCTTTGATGATGATGAGCCTTCCTTGGCCCTTTTCTCACATTTTTCCTCTCTAAAACCACCTCCATTCGGTCAAAACCCTCTCTTTCTATTTATAGTCTCGAGTCCAAAAATCAGGCACATCGGTCGTACTCGGGCGAGTACTGTGGTAGGCAAACTCACATGCAGACTTGTACTTGAGCAAGTACTGATATCCGAGGGTGCATGTTGCAGGGGAAGCTGGTACTCGGGCGGGCAAGGCGCCGTACTCGGCCGAGTGACATAGTCAGGAGAGGTCGATACTCGGGCGAGTCGGAGAGCGTACTCGGGCGAGTACGGGGCTCAGAGAAATTTACCTTGGCTTCTGATGGTGGTACTCAGGCGAGTACGCTAGGGCCAATCCGTACTCGGTCGAGTACGGCTCAAAAGTGCTCAATTATGCCTGATTTCCCTATGTTTCGTGGAAACTTGATCTTTGAGGTCTTTAATTCGATGAAGAATCATTTTTTACCTGAAATATGCACGGCAAGGGTCAAATGACATCGAAAAACGTCGGAAAAAAATTAAAGCCCATGTAAAATGAGGCGAATAATAATTCGAAAACTCGACTTATCAACACTCCATACTTAAGCTTTGTTCGTCCCATCTAACTCCGTAAATAAGTTTAAATTTCGCCAACAAGGTGGTGGATGAGTTGGTTGAGCACTTGCCTAGCAATATGCAAGGTCTTGTGTTCAAACCCCACCGTGGCACTTTTCCTTTCCACAATTTTGCATCATGGGTAGTGGTCTAGCGGTCATAGTCTTGGTCGAATGATCAAGAGGTCGACGGTTCAAACCCTCTGAATGCACCTTATGGCATGAGTGTGGGACTTGTCCATTCCTTGCCTATAATAGTGGAATTTAAAAAAAAATTAAAAGAAGACAAATGGCGAAAATCTAGTGGCGTTATGTTTTGTCGCCCATTTGCTCTAAGTGTTTATTTCAAGGCCTAGGCTACCCTAGTGGACGAGTTATAGTCTCGTGAGAGTTTTCAGAAAAGGGAATACTCACAAATCCCAAATGTACCAATCCCATGAGAATGAATGCAAGAGTGCTCAACCAAGGCTAAGATTTCTCAAAATAAATTCCTCATCCCAAACTAGGACTACCAACATATTATCATCAAAAGAACTTTCGAACCATTTAAGTACCTAAGAGATTGTGCATTCAAGATTATCAATACTAGAGCAATCAAATGTCTGATCCAATAAGCTACTCATTTTCAAGGCCATACAATTGAATCAAAGTTAGTAGTTTGCACGAAAAATGTCAATCACTCACCTATGATAGCTAGGGCTAGTCCATTGGTTTGCGACATAGAACTCATTGTCAAGTCTTAGGCGCTAAAGTCATAATCCATAAGGGAAGATGAGTTCGACATTAAGAGTTCTTAGAAAACAAGCGTAGGCCAAATGATAGCGCTCCCGTGCAAGCATAAGGATCGTTCAAGAGTTAATCTAACTAGCATACAATGCAAATGATGAATTCCGCACAAATGTAGAATGATGGAAGAACATAGAGTCAAGTTTTAAGTGCTTCTTATTTTCTTTTCAAATGGCCTTTGGCCTACAAATGCTTTCGAGGGAGAACTTTTCTTCTTAACCCCCGACATTTGTATATTTTGGAGAAAAACTTCTCGTGTACATCGAGAAAGTTTTTAGTCGGGGATTTGCCCTCTTTGACAATGATTTTTTTTGTTAGGATCTATTTTTCGCCCTCTTTTGACTCCACACTTAAAACTTGACAAAATATTCAAGGAATGATGGAATGTGTGAAGAAACAATTAGAAAAACTTAAGTCACCGAGAAGCATTCAAAAGGTCTAAGTTTTCGTGAATTTTTTTGAAAATGCTTGCTAAAACTAAGTCCAAGGCATGCAATGAAAATACTTAGAGAATTAGATACACAAAGGATAGCAATGATATTGATTAACAAGAATGCACATTTAAAGGACTAAATCGGTTCTCAATTCAAGATCAAATAAAAGTGAAAAGTAGGCTAGATGTGATTTATAGGAGATTTAGAAATGATTGTCACAAGCCTTGAATGGTGAATACACTCATGAGATAGGGATAGAATACATGAATGCAAGTGTCCATTCAAAAAATGATAGGCATGGCATGCTATGAGTGAACTATGTGAATACCCACTCCACACTTAAAATATAGTTAGACCCTAAGCGCAAACAATGAAGATAATGAAATAAAGGCGCATAGGAACTCCCCTTATTTGTAGATGTGCCCCACCAATAGAGAAGACACCATTGTGCTAAGCTTGATCATACATGATGCAAATAACTTCCTTCATGACATGAACACATGAGAGGTTAAAAGCAACAAGTGATATACAAGGTAATACAACACTCAAGTATGAGCAAGAAAGCATCACAAGTCACAAAATAACATCATGGCATAAGTTTAATAGAGTTCAAACAAGGAAAGTAAACTACATCCTCCAAAAATGTGCACAAGGTGTCTTATGTACCCAAATGTAAACTAAAGTCATACGTTGTATAACAAAATAGTTCAAATATAACGAACTCGAATAAGGTACATGAAAAATAAGGGGTGAAATTATCATTCATAGAGAAATCAAGGGAGGTGGAGGAATTCGGGCGTTGTGAATTGGGATTGGAGTGGAACTCACTCCACACTTAAATTTTGACCCACTAATCACAAACCTCCCACTAAGAATCAAAGCCACACAAAGTCACACTAGCATACCAAACAATTAAGAGCATGAATAGACACTTACAAACCGGGTTACCTCCCGAGAGGGCCTAGTTTTTATGTCTTGGCAAAGACGTAGCAAAGCGCCCCATAGAATAACTCGTGAGAAGTCCTTTGCTAGGATCCCTTCTCACGGGGCCTTGGACATTTGGGGTGTCAATCCACCTTCAAATCCCATTTTTATTCCTTTCCATCAAGCCTACAATGGACTTTTAATTGTGAGTTTGACCTCATCAAGAAAGTAGATCCCTTTAGAACTAAGGGGCCATGGGAGCTTTTTTCAAATAATCTTTCAAAATATGGCAAGAGCTCCAAAACTTGTCTCGAGACGTCATAATGAAGAAAGGGTCTTCATAACTTGTCTCGAGCTTGATGAGAACACCCTCCTTGAGTTTTTCAATGATGTCCTTGGGTGCCCAATCCTCAATCTCCCTCTCTAAACTTGTGTATAATTGTATGCGAGGTTGCTATTTAGCTTGGTCCATGTAAACCTCAACAAAGTCTTTATACCCTTGAAATCCTTTTTGCTCCATATGCTCTTCCTCTATCTTATCCTCATCAAGAGATCCGGGTTTACATTTAAGCTCACTTATAGTGGGAGGGAGGAGTTATTCGTCATCAACAAAAGATATTTCTTCTATGAATGTCTCATTATCGTTGACGAATTCCTGGTTGGAGAGCCAAGGCGTTGATGGGATGTTGAGTTCTTCCTCAACAAAATTATCTTGAGATGTGCTAGTAGTGAACGATGATGCACTTTTGTGTTCCAACTCATCTTCGGGGCAAGATTAACCATCCCACTTGTTAAAAACTTCGTTAGCGATTCTTAAATGCTCATCCTCCAATTCTTGATTCCATTCTCGCTTTGAGGCATTAGATTCAAGGACTTCTTCTTCGGAGACCTCTTCTCCCCATCCAAGTTCCCAATTTCAATTGCTCGTTGTGCCAAGGTGCTTTCTAACACTTGGCTTTGAGCCTCCAATCTATACAATTGAGCTTGCACCTTATCTTGTTTTGTACTCATCTTCTCTTGGTTAGCAAGGAGTGTAGCAAATATTGCCTCAACACCGGAGGGCTCATTTGATGGTTGATGAAGATGGTTAACTTGGGGAGGTTGAGGGTATTGAGGGTAGGAGTCTTCCACTTCAAAGCATTGGCTATCTTCCCAATAGCCATTTCGTTGCTCCTCCTCTTGATCATCCAAATTATGAGTGTAATAACTTATTGGATAGTCATGTTCTTCCCAATAAGAATTTAGTTGCGCTTCCTCTTGGTAATATTCTCTATTGTACAAGACAGGTTGGTTGTAGGGATCCATCCTCGCAAAACAAGATAAACATAAGATTGTGATCCAAGATGTATTAAACTAGTCGAAAACAATTTAAATTATCAGTAAGACCAAGTTGAACCCCAAGGAGCAAAGTTAAGCACAAGCACTATATAAGATTGTCATTCCGTTCGGCTATTCTAATTCAAATTGATGAAGGAGTGTGTATCTAAATCATAAGTGGCAAGTAATTAGAGATAAAAGATGGATAAAAAGAGTTTCGGGGGCTATTTCCCTCAATAGCAACTCAAATGATCAAATACAAGTAACTCATGGGATTAATCGATGATTTGCTTAATGACCTAGTATAAGACTTATGGAAACCAACTTTCGTTGACATTTCCTCAAGCCTTAAACTGTTGAAGGTGGAGTCGCACTCTTTCAAGACTACTGACTCACTCTAATTCACGATTTAATCCATAACTTTCATTACAAACCAAATCCAATGAATTAAACATTTAACCCTAGTCAAGCATCCATATCTTAGAGTTCATTTTCATGACTAAGATGTGGATCATTTTCTCCATACTAAAACTATTCCCTAGCTCTTTCAAGTCATAGGTTCAAGTTTTAGTCTAATTTATCACTTAGGCATTTTATCAAACACCTTGTAGCATAACATTTTCATAGCACACGAGAAAATGAAATCAACAATCGTCCACATGAATTGCAATGTATATACAATGATCATAGAGTGCCAAGGAGGGACCTAGACCCTCAAAACACAAGAACTACTCACACATCATCATGATAACATGTTCTCAATACAAACCAACAAAGTGGAGGATAGATAAGTAGAGAAAACCCAAGTTGAAGACTAGATTCTTTCCTTAATCTTCCCTCTTCTCCCCCAAGCAATCCTTTGATGATGATGAGCCTTCCTTGGCCCTTTTCTCACACTTTTTCTCTCTAAAAACCACCTCCTTTCGATCAAAACCCTCATAGTCTCGAATCAAAAAATCAGGCACATCGGTTGTACTCCGGCGAGTACTGTGGTAGGCAAACTCGTAGGTAGACTCGTACTCGGGTGAGTACTGCTTTCCGTGGGGTGTAGGGGAAGCTGGTACTCGGGCGGGTAAGGCGTCGTACTCGGCCGAGTAACATGGGTAGAAGAAATTCGAGTTTTCAGGACAGATCGATGCCCGGGCAAGTCGGAGAGCGTACTCGAGCGAGTACGGGGCTCAGGGCAATTCGCCGTAGCTTCTGATGGTGGTACTCGGGCGAGTACGCCAGTGCCAATTCGTAATTGGTCGAGTACGGCTCAAAAGTGCTCAATTATGCCTGCTTTCTCGACGTTTCGTGCAAACTTGATCTTTGAGGTCTTGAATTCGATGGAGAATCATTTTTTACCTTAAATGTGCAAGGCAAGGGTCAAATGACATCGAAAAACGTTGGAAACGAATTAAAGCCCATGTAAAATGAGGCAAATAATAAGTCGAAAACTCGACTTATCACCTTCAAGTCAGCTTTCCAACAAGCTATTGATCAATGAATTCCGACACCGTATCCGTATGAGCCCGTGCGTGACAAGTAGGGAAGTCAATCCGTTTATTTTTGTCATGTTTTTTCCCAAAACACCACAAAACGCTTTGTTTCACCTTGGATTCTTTTCTTCACCTAAAAAAATCAAAATATAACATGAGAGGTCATAATAATAATAATAAGGAAAATGATCGAAAATCAACTAAATATGGAGCATAAATATAGTCAAGATTTATGCTCATCAGAGACTTACCGATTTTGATAATAGTAGTACTTTTTTTTGTTATTCTACATACACGATTTTAAGACTTGTTGTGTTAACTTAAATGATTGTCTAACAATATAAGTCTATTTTATTTCATTTAATTCCATTGTTAATATCTATTCTGCAACCTGACGGAGAGAAATAGATTGTAACACCAAGATCAGATAATCTCCGCCCCCCCCCTCCCCGGACTCGGTCCGGTGCATTTTGTTGTGAGAGGTAAAACGCCGTCGTTTCAATGAAAACAGCATCGTTTTGTTATTTTCAAAAACCAAAACAACGTCATTTTCAACTTGCAGTAAATTGATGTGCTGCACGGGATCTTCTTGATTGATCCATTCATTTGACCCATTTTGATCTCGAATTCGTCCAGAATTTGCATTCCTTGTGCATCCATGCATAGAGAGAGTCTTCTTGATTAACATTTTACCGGTTAGGAAGAGGAATTTTATATGAGCTTGTATAATTTGTACTTTATGGACACTGCGTGTTCAACATATAATTCCTTCAAATCTATTCCAAGGTTTAGTGTTCAACCCCTATTGGATACATATTAGGGTAAATTACAAAAACATTATTTGGACTACCACCTCATTTGAAATTAGGTACTGGACTTTTCCAATTTTAAATTTAGTGACTTTTGCATCAAATTTGCATACAATTTGTTTCCGAAATCGAGTTTTTAAGGAATGTTAAGGTTGAAAATTTATAAATTTGGTAATGTGATTAACATAATTTAGTTGAATTTATTTTTATTGTGGTTGGTGATATGAATAATAGGATGTAACATGTGCAAATTGATGCAAAAATCACTAAATTGAAAAATGGAAAACTCCTGAACCTAATGTGAAATGAGGCGATAGTCCAGGTAGTATTTTTGCAATTTACCCAACATATTATCCAACATTCTTTGAGTATCAGAATTTCATTCGATTTAGCTTCGGTTTAGGTATTAAAATAATTGTTTGATACCTTACATTGTATGGTACTTTAATATAATTATTTATATCAATTGAAAGATATACTTCAGTTTTACCTTTAGCTCAAACAATGTGACGTACCCTCATTTTCTTTCTTTCTTTTTTTCTCTTTTGATAAGGCGTGCCCTTATTTTCTTGACAGTCAAGTAACCTTCAGATTAATTATAAGTTACCCAAAGCTAAGGTATGTATCGATAGAAGATGCATACAAACTAGTTTCTTATTAGCTAAAGATATAACCAACCAAGTAATACTTAGAACACCCTTCTGAACAAAAATTTATCCTTTAAAAAGAGTTGATTCGAGAGGAATCAGAGGCACTTTTGAAGAAAGAGATATTACTCTAAGATTCATAACTGAGCCTTTGACTAAAGCTTGGATGAACTCCCTCTCCTACTCTCTGTCTCTCTCCTTGTAATATTTCCCAAAGTTTAAATAAAAGTTTGGTTGAAGAATCCGAAGCTCTTTGTTTTGGTACTACAAGATACTTGTAAGTTTTCTTTCATTTCTCCATATTATTGTATATGTTTTTTATGTTTAGCATTACATGCTAACTCCTCAAAATGTGATAAATCAGTGTCTAACCATGCAATTGCCCTTGTTGTGCTATGGAATCTGGGAATTCAGGATGAATTTCATATCAAAAATTTGTATAGCCATTAAATCAGTTGTATTAAAGGTTGGTCAAGTTTTATAACAGGCCTATTTACATAGCTAGTTTGGATTTTAATTCTCCACGCTGCCACACTGATGCCTGTAGTTTAAGCCGACCAGCGTGTTTGGGCGCATGTAGGTGTGGTCTATGCTGTGTTGGTTAAATTTCCGAAAAAACTAGTTTGATATGTAAAGTAGTGACAGTTATAAACAATGATTGTAATCAGAGCAAAATGCTCAATTCCTTACTGATACTACTGACTAATGTCGTCTATATTAATTATGCGATGAACATAATCCTCTCCTTATGGTATCAGAGTTCGGTGGGGGTAATTGTATGGTGAAGACTACAATTTATCACATATTGCACAAAAAAGAAATGAATATAATCAGAAACAAGAAATATGGTAAAATAAATAAATTAAAAGAAGAGTATGATATACCTAAAAACTTGGAAGCACTTAATAAGTGGACAATTTCAAAAATTGAACCAAGTATAATATACAAACTCAAAACTTTTGAGAAATTGGGACTCAAACAAATAATAAAAACTACCGAAGAAACAATTCCTTTAAATTCAGAGGAATTAACAATTAGATTGCTTGATGAAAGTGATATTTTATCATATAAAACTTCTCACAAATTCATCGATACTGGTTTAGTACAAATTGCTTTTCAATCATTAACCTTAGAAGGTTTACCCGAGAGCTTTATAGCAGCCCTTAGGGATGGTAGAAACCTTAATTGGAAACAATCATTAATTTGAATAATTCAAACTAGCTTGGCATATGGCCCAGTCTATTTTGATGTATACCCAAATTTACAACTTTCGTTGTCGGATGTTAACATATTAGATTCCTTAACATTAAATATTCAAACTCATGGATACAATTATAAACCAGGAACATAAGTAATTGCGATCTGTTATAGGATTTATTATAAACCACTTTTTACACTAAACCCACATTGTAAAATGATTGACAAACAAACAAATGAAACTATATATAATAATAGAAACCAATTTTAGTAAGTCAAACATTACAACAAGAAGAAAAATTAAATGGGAAGAGATAGAATTTCTAACAAATTGGACCCAGGAACGGGTTATACCACCACAACCAGTAAGTCAAAACAACTTAGTAAATGTTATACAAACACCAGAAGGATCTGTTAGTCTTCAATTTGAAGATATAAGTAGATCATCGTCTTCTCGATTTAGTAGGTCAAATTCAATAACCTCTTATATTTCACCTTTGGAATATAAGATTGAACAACCTCTTGAGTCTTCAAGAGGCTCATTATCCCAAATAAGAGACGCTGAAAGAATTGAAAAACTTATAATTCATCAGAATAATATCTTTAAAGGAATTAATACTAGTGGAATAAACACTAATTAAAGATCCGGAAATAACCGAGTCTGAAATAGATTTCCCTATATAATGATGTATAAACAATTATAGATTTAGCCCTGGATCCCAGGCAAGAAAAGATATTATGCAAGAATTTGAATCATCAAAATGGAAACCATTTAAAAAATGGCTATATGAAAACTTTAACTCAAAAGAGTTAAAAAAACATAGGAGAAGAATTTTACAGAGTATGTGAACAAGAGAATAAAATGTTACTCTTTGTTCCTTGGTTCGTCTCTACATATGTAGAGCAATATATTTCCGTGTTAGAAAGAAATTATAAGTTAAGCACATGAAAAGTCTTTAACCACAAGTTTATCCACCGCAACAATCTTTTCAAATTGAAAAGAATGACAAAATTCATAATTTTCTAGCATTTGCTAAACTACTGGAAGACGATACTCTACCAGCAACATGCCAACAAATAAATATATTACTAGAACAAAATAATTACACAAATCTTTATTTAAATGTTCTAGGAGAACAAATTTTGACATTACAAAACAGAGTAGACAATTGGTAAATATAATGAATAAACAATCCATGACGATTGAGGCGCCCAAAGAGAAGCCAGTAGAAACAGCTACACCAAGTATTCAACCACCTCCTACAATAATTGGCTTTAAATTAAGATCCATAAAGAAGTTAGAAGATTTTCTAGAAGAGAAATTTAAAAATAAGCACTCTTCATAAGAAAATAAGAGAGAAACTAATAGAAAAACCTGATTATAAGCAAGTTTACGAAGACCGGATTAATAAAATTCATAAATGGGCAGATAAGCCAACCATGGGAAAATATTATTATCCTAGACCTACACCAGTAGATGTTCTAATAGAAGAATCTAATGAGGTCATGTCTAAAATAGTTATAGTGGTAGCTACACCTATGAATGGAACATAAATGGTTTTGCTCATCAACAGGTTCATAACACAATTCATAGAATGTTGATGTACTCCACTGTTTGTAGAAATAACGACAATAGTGATAAGAGTATTACCAACATAATTATATCAGGATTTACAGGACAACTTAAGGGGTGGTGGGATAATTATCTCACTCAAGAAGAAAAAGATAAGATATTAAACATAATTAAACAAGAAGATAATGTTATTCGAGAAGATGCAGTATATACCCTTGCAATCAACATTATCGAACATTTTACAGGACGATACTCTGAAAATAGTGAAATAATTAGAGTTATGGAACTTTACTGCAAAACCTTAGGTGTAAAACACTTACAGATTTTAGATGGTATAAAGATACTTTTTAAAGCATAGTTATGGAACTCCCAGAGCGTAATAGCACCCACTGAAAATCAAAATTTATTGATGGCTTACCTAGCTTATTTGCAGAAAGGATCAGAAGAATCTTAAGGCAAAGTCATAATTATATTCCATATGAAAATTATACTTATGGGAAATTTATAGGGGTTTGCACCCAAGAGGGACTAGCCCTATGTAATGAAATAAGATTAAACCAACAAATGAAAAGACAAAATATTATAGAGAAACAACAATTAGGTAAGTTACGTGACCAATTTGTAATTGATAAACCTTCCTCTAGTAAACCTAGAAAACCTGTTAAGGATTATAAACCTTATCATAAAAAGACAAGATATTGTAAAAAGAAAATAGAAGATAAAAAGCAGCGAAAAAACGCTAGGGAAGAAAAGAAATTGGATAAGAATAGATTATTAATCTGTAGGAAATGTGGCAGACATGGCAATTATGCCCGCACTTGTTGGGTAAAAAGAAAAATTAATAGTCTTCAAGAAGATGAGAGGGTTAAAGGAATCCTTTCAAAAAACTTACTTAACTCAGATGAGAGTTCAGAATCAGAATTAACTGATTATTCAACTACCAGTGAGGATCTTAAAGTTTTAAAAAGTGAAAACATAATAGCAGACTCAGAATCAGATTGTGAACCCTGCATTCTAGGACAATCTTGTCCAAACAAGGAATCTGATGACAATATGGATGAGGAACAATTATATAAAATACAGGCACAATTTCAAGATTTAAAAATTAATGTCCTTAGCCATGATACTACTATGGAATTACTTAAGGCAATAAAAGATCCTGAATTAAGATAAAAAAATAATTGATCAGTTAAAAAATATTCAAGGAACTTCTGAGGAACAAGAAGTTCAAAGGGAAATAATTAGTCCTAAAAAGCCATATCTTTTGAATGAAGTTTATAAACGAATTAGGTAAAAGAAAGAAGTAGAAAATCCTACTTCTACACATGATTTGATTATCGAGATTGATAATCTTAAAAAAGAAATTCAAGATCTGAAAATAGAAAATAAGCGTCTAGATCAAAGAATTTCTAATATTGAGAAGGGGGAAGAAATTATGACTTCTGATAAAGAAGTAGACAATATAGAAGTAGACAAGCATTTTTTGTCTACTCTAGAAATGTTTATAACTCAAAATGGCATATAAAAATCACTTTGTTAATAGACAATTATTATTCAAAAGAATTTACTGCTCTTGGTGATAGTGGAGCAAACTTGAATGTAATACAAGAAGGGTTAATACCAACAAGGTATTTCCATAAAACAACTCATACTTTATCTCATGCAGGAGGAAATAACCTTCAGATTAATTATAAGTTACCCAAAGCTAAGGTATGTATCGATAGAAGATGCATAAAAACTAGTTTTTTATTAGCTAAAGATATAACCAACCAACTAATACTTGGAACACCCTTCTTAACAAAAAATTTATCTTTTAAAAAGAGTTGATTCGAGAGGAATAATAGACACTTTTGAAGAAAGAGATATTATTCTAAGATTCATAACTGAGCCTTTGACTAAAGCTTTGCATGAAGTTTATGACAACATATCTGTCAAAGAAAATCAACTATTTTTTCTAAAACAAGAATTAAATATTCTTACTATTGAAGAAAAACTTCAAGATCCAAAATTAAAAGATAAGATTAAATGATTAGCTAACCAATTCTCATTAGAGATTTGTATTGATCATCCAAAGCATTTGGGATAGAAAGAAACATATTGTTTCTCTTTCTTATGAGGAAGGATTTTATGGACATAAAATTCCAACAAAAGCTAGACCTTGTCAAATGAATTCAGAATACCTTGAATTATGTAAAAAAGAAATTGAAACTTCATTACAAAAATGATTAATAAGTCCATCAAAGTCACCTTGGTCTTGTACAACTTTCTATGTTAATAAACATAAGAGGAGTAATAGGCTAGTTATAAACTACAAACCACTTAATAAAGTTCTTAAATGGATTAGATATCATATCCCTACTAAAAAGGATTTATTAGACAGATTATATGAGTCTGTTATTTTTTTAAAATTTGATTTAAATCAGGATATTGGCAAATACAAATTAATAAGACAGATAGATATAAAATAGCTTTTAATGTCCCATTTGGACAGTTTGAATGGAATGTTATGCCTTTTGGGTTAAAAAATGCCGCTTCTGAATTCCAGAAGATCATGAATGATATTTTTACTTCATATAGTGAATTTATTATTGTTTATATTGATGACATTCTTGTCTTCTCAAAAGATATTGAAATGCACTTTAAACATTTAAGAATGTTTAAAGAAATAATAAAAATTAATGGTCTAGTAATATCTAAACCAAAGATGTCATTATTTCAAACGAACATTAGATTTCTTTGTCATAATATTGGAAAAGAAATTATAATTCCGATTAATAGAAGTATTGATTTTGCTGATAAATTTCCTGATGTCGTAACTGATAAAACTCAGTTATAGAGATTTTTAGGAAGTTTAAATTATATTTCTGCTCATTATAAAGACCTTGCTAAAGATACTGCTATCTTATATGATAGACTTAAGAAAAAGCCAGTATTATGGACTGAACATCATACTGAAGCTCTAAGAAAAATTAAGAATAAAGTAAAATCTTTACCATGTTTGATGTGTTCTAACCCACATTGGGAAAAATCATAGAAACGAATGCCTCGGATATTGGTTATGGAGCAATTTTAAAACAAATAAATCCAGAAAAAACAAGAATATCTAGTTAGATTTTATTCTGGTAAGTGAAATGATGCACACAAAAATTACGCTACTGTTGCTAAAGAAATTCTAGCAATTGTAAAATGTGTCTTAAAATTTCAAGATGATTTATATAATCAAAAGTTTATTATAAGAACTGATTATAATTCTGCAAAATTTATGTTTAATAAAGATTTTAAACATGATGTTTCTAAGCAAATGTTTGCTAGATGGCAGGCTCATTTAGCCCCATTTGATTTTGAAATTACTTACAAAAAAGGAGAAGAATATAGTCTTCCGGATTTTTTGACCAGAGAATATATTTAATGAGTCTCCATTTTACAGGAATGATACCGCAGGGAAAAGGCCCTCCCTCTTATAGAGGAGGCAGAAGTTCTTCCTCTTATAGAGGCGGTAGAGGTCGTGGAAGGCAGCCGGAAATTCTGGCTCAATTTGGAAACAAAAGACTAATAAATTTGTCCCAAGATAAAGAATACCAAGAATATCTTAATTCAAAAGGCAGAATTCTGCATCACAGTCAGACACGACAAATGATACTCCACCGCCGTCTTATGCCAATACAGTGGGAAACGAAGACAGCGAACCAAGTTATACTGGATACCAACTGAACAAAAAGAAAGAAGTTATACTTCTTTTGGAGACTCCAAATAGAGCGATGAGCCGTGGACTCTAATGAAAAGATACATGGAAGATGAGTCATACCCATCAAGAATGTACAAAAGTCGTACATAATATGAGAATATACTCATACAAAATGGATGTGAAATATCTCACTTCTCGAGTGCACAGCCGGAAGTTTATAACTTCAGCAAAATTATTATCAAGAAGGTTATATCCCTTCAGGATTGGAGAATTTCACCCTTAAGATCGAAAGAGTTCTGTTATGCTCAGAACAAGAATCCCATTAAATATAATTTCTAGGATTATATGGATGCCTTTGGGAAAGTTCTCGTATATGAGAATCCAAAATGCAAGCATTCTTGGTACATAAAAATCTGCTCGGAAGTTTATAAATCCGATTTTATCGCATGGTTTGCCAAATGGTGGCAATATTTTGGCACCACTGAAGAAATACTTCCAGAGAATTTTAAAAAGAAGTTCTCAAAATGGGTGACGATTTCACCTAGAGTCCTGGAATATCAGGATAAAGAATAAAATTTGAAGGGATTATATTCACTTCTATTTTGTATCGAATTTTCTATCCTATATATCTGGAGATGGACGCCAATCTTTAGTTATACAAAAGACATGATCCCTTGTTTAAAAGGGACTCTTATTCCTAGTTCTGGGACAAGATGATAAAAAATGACCCAGAAACAAAGAAAATTTATTTATGGTTCTGATACTGTCTGCAATATCGACAGTAAAATTGTTGTCAATGAAGAACAGCAACGAAAAGCCAAGGAGAAATCTGACGTGTAGATTTTTAGCACTTAGTCAAAAACAATTTATAGTGATGACCGGTAAGACCGGTGTCGAACCCAAGGGAGCAAACGTGATTACACGCTAGGGAATCAAGTTTTCGACTCGGCTATTCCTTCAATATTCAATGATGAGGTGATTATCAATCAAGAAACGAGTAATGAAATGATTTCAAGGGGTTTCAATTCAATTAAAGAGAGTTTCGAGGGGTTCTTCCCCTCCTTGGCAATTTTCCAACGATCATGTATACAAGAATGTAATCATTTTAGGGGTTGATAGGTTTAAAACCTAGCTTAGACTAGAAATAGACAACTATAATGTAAGTCTAATCCTAGTCAAGTGATGAGCATTTATTTGATGAACTTTGATGTACAATTCCAGTGGCTTTGAGCTCCATTTTCATACAAGATTATGCAGATTTGATGTTTTTACTTAGTGTTTCAGCGACAAGGCAATTTGAGAAGTAAATGGCAAAATGGCAAAATGCGAGCTAAAACTGCGAGAAAAGAGCTAGGCTACCCGATAGGCTACCCGAGCTAAAGAGCTAGGCTACCCGATAGGCTACCCGAGCTAAAGATCTAGGCCATCCGAGCGTGTACCCGAGCTAAAGAGCTAGGCTACCCGATAGGCTACCCGATCGTCCACCCGGCCTACGCTCGCACGTCCTCTCGCATACCCGACCTCCACGCTCGCACGCCCGCTCGACCACACCTCGGCCAGACGCTCGCACACCCGCTCGGCTACCCGACCGTCTGCCCGACCCAAGCTGCAAATAATAAATCTTCAAGTCGGCTCTAGCGCAATTAATTCCATCGAGCAATGTGAGTTTATGGGAACATAAAGAAGCAATTGGAGACTGGGAAGTCTACATCGAGAAACAGAGAGCCAACAACAAAGACAGTTATTACTAGAACGGCTACAAGCAATACAAAAGTCGTCATACCTGATTTTAGCAGGGATCCGAAATCACGCATTCATCCATCGATACTGACGACAGCAACATCACAAAGGAAGTTCATCATCAGGGTTTCTCTTAACCCAATCTTGTACTTTCATTCCAATCTATTGTCATGTATCAGCTCACCATGAGTGAGTAGTTCGCTTATTGGGATCCAATGGATCCCCAGAAACATCTGCAGTTGTAACACATGTCTTCTTATATGATTATGATTTATTTCTTTACATTAGACACGAATAGTTCAATTCATATATTCTGCACTTGATATCCTCGCGAGATATCAATAATGTTTGTATAAGAATCGTTTGTGTCTATTGTCTGTGTTTGCAGTAGCATGTCACAGTAGGTTTACATAGTTGCATGATAGGCGAGAAGCGAAAGTTGAGTCTATGCATGTAATAAGATAAAATCTGATAGGCAAGAAGCGAAAGTTGAGTCTTGATGATTTGCGTATCTAGTTCTGTTATTATGCAAGAAGCGAGAGTTGAGCATGTAATCGAACAAATGACCTAGAGTAATAATTCACTATCGTGTATCGAGATCTACTGTTAGGCAAGAAGCGAGAGTTGAGTCTGCAGTAACTTTGTGTTATAATCTGATGTTTTTGGGGAGTCATTGATTCCAATGTTTCATCAAATTAAAAGACAACCAAACAACAACCGCATGCAACAACAAATCAAATCACCAGTTCTGTGTTAATCCATTTCGTTATTCAGTTTATTCATTTCACTGTACTGTACTTTCATTTTAAACCCCCCCATTTCAGTACTAACATAAACAATCATTTACAGAAAGTAGCAAGCTAGTTCCCTGTGGATTCGACCTGAGTCACACTCAGATTATTTGTTTGATCTGTGTTGCATTTACAATCACTACATCTACACGCGATCAAAATGGCGCCGTTGCCGGGGAGTTAGCCATTTGTTTATTTTCTGTTATTATTTTTGTTTATTACATTAGTACATTATCTATTCAGTACTCACTTTTTCCTTAGTCTATTGATGCAAACCAGAAGCAAGACGAAGAGAGGAAGAAAAAGCAGAGGAAAGATGGAGCAGAACAATCAAAACAACAATCTGGTGAACGCACCTGTTCAGCAGAGGGAACCTACTGTCGCGGACTTCATGATACCATCAACCCTCACTCAAGGAAATCCCATCCAGATGCCTGAAGGAGGGAATATCGAATGGAGGTCCGGGCTGATACAGATGATAACCAGTAATGGCTACAATGGCACAACCGGTAATGCTCATCATCACTTGGATCAGTTCAAAGATTTCTGTGCCACATACAAGCCAACAAACGTGGGATTGGAAACGATGTACCTTCGTCTGTTCCATTTATCGCTAAAGGACAGAGCCAAGGAATGGCTCAAGAACCATCCGCCAAACACTTTCACCACCTGGGATCAGCTATCCAGTGCATTCCTGATGCAGTTCTTCTCACCAGCAAAAACTAAAGAACTGAGGGAAGCCATCAGCAAATTTACTCAGAAGATGTGCGAAGACTTTCATGAGGCTTACGAAAGATTCAAGAGATTACTGTGGGAATGCCCACATCATGGAAACTCACCTTGGCAGCTGCTATATTCCTTCTACAACGGAATGGACAAAGAAGCCCGTCATCTAATGGACAACAGTGGAAAAGGTGCCATCAACAAACTACCACCAACTGAGGCCTTCCAGCTGATAGAAGAACTCGCGGCAAACTCACTACAATTTGGCAGTGGACGCAACAACTATCCTAAGGATAGAGACTTCAGCAATGGTGCTGTTGCAACCAAAGACGACATCCAACGCCTCACCACAATGTTCGAAACAATGATGAAGAATCAGAATGCTAGCGTAGCACAAGTCGGAATGGAATACAGTAACCAGTATATTATTCCACCGCCACCTGCAGTCCATACTCAGCAGCCAGTACCGCTACCACCCATGCCCATGCATGCTGAAGAAGATGTCAACTTCATACGGAATCAGCCCTACAACAACAATAGCAGACCTGCATATGATGCTAACAGGAACTACCAGCAGCGTCAACCATACTTCAATTATCAGAACAATCATCAGAACAATCAGATGCCTCAACCAAACTATGCAGCCCCTACTCCGAAGCCATGGAACCCTAATCCTGCTGTGCCTACTGCTCCCAAACCTCAAAACACTCACTCAGGTAATGTGGCATCTTCGAGCAATTCTAATCCTACTGACTTGTCTTCTATTGTTGCGCAACTTGCAGCAACACAACAACAGATGCTACAGCAACAGCAACAGAGTCAACAGGAAAGCCAACTGATACTCCAGAAGCTTAACGAACTCCAGAAGCATAATACAATATTGGAGAACCAGATAGCTCAGCAGGCCTCAGCATCTAGATTTCAGAGTCAATTGCCACCACAAGCTGATGTAAAATCAACGGAGAACATCAATGCTATCACCTTGAGGAATGGAAAGGAGTTGCAAGCAGCAAATCAAGCCAGGGTAACCGACCGTGCAAACACTCGCATAACCGATCGAGTAGCCGATCCAAACGCCCGCACCTCCGACCGCATAACCGAACGGATGCCCGAGCAGTGCGCTCGCATGCCCGATCGCATAGACGATCGCATGCTCGACCAGGTAACCGAGTCCCCTTCAAATAAAAATTTCCCTAACTTTGAATTTTTGCAGAAACAGGACACTGAAACAGAAGACAAAAGAAAGCAAGAGATCAAAGAGAGAGTACCCTTTCCGCAGAGATTGAAAAAACGGAATGACAACTCACACATCCAAAGGTTTGCTAAACTTCTCAGCAACCTTCAGGTATCAATGCCATTCACTGATATAATACTTCAAATGCCTGGTTATGGAAAATTTCTGAAAGATATTGTCACAAACAAGAAAAGGTTAGACACTGATCATGTTACACTTGATGCAAATTGCAGTGCCATTATACAACATGCCATGCCTAAAAAGTTGAATGATTTTGGTGCATTCTGCATTCCCATTACAATTGGTCCTGTTAATGTGTCTAATGCTCTATGTGACTTGGGTGCCAGTATTTCATTGATGCCATTTTCTCTGTACAAAAAGCTTGATGTAGGAGAATTAACACCAACACC
This sequence comes from Rhodiola chrysanthemifolia, assembly GCA_033675395.1. NCBI lineage: Eukaryota > Viridiplantae > Streptophyta > Magnoliopsida > Saxifragales > Crassulaceae > Rhodiola > Rhodiola chrysanthemifolia. The sequence goes on along the minus strand of CM066208.1, from coordinate 13,149,660 downwards.
CATTAGCCTGAGATTAGCTGACAGAAGCTCTAGGTTGCCTAAAGGTATTTTAGAAGACATGCTCATTAAAATTGGTGAACTTTGGGTGCCTGTTGATTTCTATGTTCTAGATATGGATGTTGAGAATGAAACCCCTATCATACTGGGTAGGCCATTTCTAAATACAGTTCGAGCTGTGATTGACTGCGGTAATGGAACCATTGAGATGAATCTCGGCAGTGAAAAAGTCAAATTTTTCTTGAAATCTATGATGAAAGCACCTAGTGACTCTTTGGACTGTGCTTGGCTTGACATATATGATGATTCTAACCGTTTTGATGAGCTGCCAAATTCTGAGCAAGAGCTACTAGGCAATGACAAGGAAGCAGGTGCGCTTATGATGCTGACGGAGTGTGAAGCAATTGAAGAAGCCGCCTGGAATAAAGACAATGAATCAGGTAATGAATTTGACGAAAGTTTAAAACCACTGCCATCAAATCTGAGGTACGAATTTCTTGCACCTAACTCTACACTACCTGTGATAGTTGATGCCTCATTGAGTGAACAGCAGACTGTGGAACTGCTAAATGTGCTTAGGAAATACAAATCTGCCATTGGACACTCTATAGATGACATTAAAGGGATTAGTCCTAGCATCTGCATGCATAGGATACACTTAGAAACTGATGCTAAACCTAGTCGTGAGCATCTGAGGAGACTAAACCCTAATTTGAATGAAGTTGTTTTTAAGGAAATTGCTAAGCTTCGTGATACAGGAATAATATACTCAGTTGCAGATTCGGAATGGGTGAGTCCTATTCATGTAGTGCCGAAGAAAGGAGGACTGACCGTAGTAACAAACAACAAGGGAGAGCTTGTTCCAACAAGGACAGTAACAGGACACAGGATGTGTATAGACTATAGGAAACTGAACTCAGCCACGAAGAAGGATCACTTTCCCATCCCATTCATAGATCAGATGTTAGAGAGACTAGCTGGGCATGAATATTTCTGCTTTTTGGATGGATACAGTGGATTTTTCCAAATCCCAATACACCCTGACGACCAAGACAAAACGACATTCATATGTCCATTTGGTACCTTTGCCTACAGACGTATGCCATTCGGATTGTGCAACGCACCAGGAACCTTCCAACGATGCATGACTTCAATATTCTCTGAATTCTTGGAGAAATCCATGGAAGTATTCATGGATGATTTCTCTGTTCACGGTTATTCATTTGATTCATGCTTATCTAATTTATCTAAGGTACTTGCCAGGTGCGTCGAAGTCAACCTTGTGCTTAACTGGGAAAAATGCCATTTTATGGTAAAAGAAGGAATTGTACTGGGACACAAAATAACAAGAGAAGGAATAGCAGTAGACAAGGCAAAAGTGGAAGCGATTGAAAAGCTGCCAATTCCCAACAATGTCAAAAGCATCAGGAGTTTCCTAGGACATGCAGGCTTCTACAGACGCTTCATCAGAGACTTTTCAAAAATAGCTAAGCCTCTCACCAATTTACTTTGCACTGATGTTGAATTTAAAATTACTGATGAGTGTGTTGCAGCATTTGAAACTCTAAAGCAATCTCTAATCACCGCGCCAATTATCCAACCTCCCAACTGGAGTCTACCATTTGAGCTGATGTGTGACGCAAGTGACACTGCAATAGGAGCAGTGCTAGGTCAAAGAGTCGAAAAGAAGCTGCATGTGATTTACTATGTCAGTAAGGTTTTAGCTGCAGCCCAAGCACATTACACAACAACTGAGAAGGAACTGTTAGCAGTTGTCTATGCATTCGAAAAGTTCAGACCATACTTAGTTGGCTCAAAGACAATTGTGTATACAGACCATGCGGCTATCAGGTATTTAATGACAAAAAAGGATGCGAAACCTAGACTGATACGTTGGATACTCCTTTTGCAGGAATTCGATATTGAGATTAAAGACAAAAAAGGAGTTGAAAACGTGGTAGCCGATCACTTGTCAAGACTACAATTGGACCCTGCCGAAATTGCTGACGATGGACCTATTCGAGATTCCTACACGGGTGAAGATTTGATGAGCTTAGAGAAAAATTCAGCACCTTGGTACGCGGATTTTGTGAACTTTCTAGCATGTGGAATCCTGCCCCGAGACATGGACTACAACAAAAGGAAGAGATTTTCGCACGACATAAAAAGGTATTACTGGGATGATCCATTTCTATATAAACTGTGTAATGATGGCATCTACAGGACATGCGTATCAGAGGAAGATCAGCAAGGTATCTTAGAACGTTGTCACTCCTCTGCATACGGTGGGCATGGATCAAGAACGAAAACTGCAGCTAAAGTATTACAGAGTGGATTCTACTGGCCAACCCTGTTTAAGGACGCCTACTTGTTCGTGAAAAGTTGTGATTCGTGCCAGCGCACTGGGAATATTTCGAAGCGCGACGAAATGCCACAAAAAGGAATGCTAGAAGTTGAGATATTTGACGTCTGGGGCGTAGACTACATGGGACCATTCCCATCTTCATATGGATACCAGTATATACTAGTAGCAGTGGATTTCGTTTCAAAGTGGGCAGAAGCTGTAGCAACCAAAACCTGCGATGCTAAGAGTGTTACAAGTTTATTCAAGAAGATAATCTTTCCCAGGTTTGGAACCCCTAGAGCAGTAGTAAGCGATAATGGTAGCCACTTTCGAGAAAAGCAATTCGGAGCTATGTTAAAGAAATTCGGAGTCTACCACAAATTCTCTACACCCTACCATCCGCAGACAAATGGACAAGCTGAGGTGACCAATCGAGAACTCAAGAAAATCTTGGAGAAGACAGTAAACAATTCGAGGAAGGATTGGTCATCAAGGTTAGAGGAAGCTCTATGGGCATACAGAACCGCCTTCAAGACGCCGATTGGGATGTCCCCCTATAGGCTAGTGTACGGGAAGCCCTGCCACTTACCAGTCGAGTTAGAATTCAAGGCTATCTGGGCAGTGAAGAAGCTGAACTACGACATGAAAGCAGCCGGAGAAAAAAGGATGCTAGATTTGCATGAACTGGAAGAAATTCGCATGGATAGCTACGAGAGCGCCAAACTATACAAGGAACGCTCAAAAATGTGGCATGATAGGAAACTAAGAGCTAAACACTTTTCTGTTGGAGAAAAGGTGCTATTATACAAGTCCAGACTCCAGTTGTTTCCAGGAAAGCTCAAGTCAAGATGGGCAGGACCGTACACAGTAAGCAAGGTCTTTGACGACGGACATCTAGAACTCTCAACTGATGACGGTCAAACCTTCAAGGTGAATGGACACAGAGTGAAGGAATACTTTGGATACAAGCCCAACAACCTGGAGGACCACAAATTTGAAGACGCTGAATGAATCTACCCCTCCATCAATCTCAAATATTAAAAGCGCAGCCCTGTCTTGGCCAAGACGTTAAACTAGGCCGGTAAGTATTTGAACTCTATTTTTTCTGCAAAAGCTTTGAACTGCAAACTGTGGTGAATATAGGACCAATCGGCCAGCCGAACGCATGCCCGAACAAATCAGCTCGCATGGCCGATCGCACGCACGCTCGCACAGACGATCGCACGCCCGATCAGCTCTCGCATGCGCGATCGCATGGCCTAACGGCTCGCCCGAACAGCCGATCGCATGCCCGAACGGTTACCCGATCGCATGTCCGATCATAGATCGCATGCCCGATCGCATGTCCGATCAGCGCTCGCATGCCCGATCGCATGCCCGATCGGATAGCCTAGCCCAAAATTTTCTAATATTTGTTCCTATATGCAGATTTGGCCCAAACAAAAACACAGAAATTAGGGTTTACCTCCATACTCGCACAGCCGATCGAAGATACAAGCCGACGGCCGACCGCACGACCTAGCTCGCTCCGTCCTCCGTCCACGCATCCAGCCGCTCAATCAATCGCCCGGTAATTCAACTCTCAATTTGCGCCCTAATTTTTCCGACTGCTATTTGTTTGTGTTATGGCGAGGACTAAAGGAGGAGAAGCCGATAAAGCCGAAGGGTCGAAAACAAAGAAGAGGAAGCGAATCCAAGTTGCGGACAACAAATATCCACTACCGCCGGATGATCCGGCGCACATGGCAATCCAGGAACCCGTTCAACCGAGCCCAAATACTACTCCAGAGTCTTCAGCTCCACGACCTACCGCTCCACCCCAAGGCCCTATCCGTCCTCCACAACCGCAACCACCGCAGCCAGTGCCTAACCCGCTCACACCAGCTCATCAATCTGCCCTCTCCAAGTTCATACCTGCTGGTACACAACCACGAGAACCAATCTACAACTTCGACCACGTCTACCGGATCAATCTCACCAGAGACACTGAAAAATGGGTGAAAATCAGAAACGCTAAGGTTGCCAAGCCATTATACCCAGTACACAAAGACCTGAGGACAGTGGAGGTTTTTGATGAGGTGCATTCCATCCTGACAGAGGGGAATTTGGAGTACATGACGTGGGAAGACCCTGGCACGTATCAGAAGTTGGTGATCGAGTTTCTTTCGACACTTCAGGTCGTATGGGCTGCTAGTGACGGACCAGAGAGCATGCTAAAGCCAGGATCCAAGAGATGGGCGCACAGGTGGATCTTCCAGATCAATGGGTTCTTCCACAGCTTGACTGAGGCGGAGTTTGAGAAGATTTTTAAATACCAGTGGAAGGAAACCTCATACACCAACCAGTCTGCTGAAGAGGACACCGAATTCTGGAGGTATATCACTGAGAACAGCACTATCACATTTGCCACTAACTCGCCTTCAAACTTAATCAGATTGCCTGCTTGGAGAATCATCCACCGCCTAGTTGCTGAGAATTTGGTCACTCGCGCCGACAAGGGAACCAGAGTGAATCATCGAGACCTGGAGATCATGAGGACCCTGCACAGAGGCAAGGGGAAGGGGGTTAAGCTAATGACTATATTTTCAGATCTTTTTGAAAAATGCTTGTCTAGCAGTGTACTTGGAGGAGGAGCCATCATCACCCTCATTACGAAACACCTGGGCTATAACTTGGAAAAGGGGAAGCAGCTAGAGCCCAACAAACTGAGCCTCACAATGATGAAAAACAGCTCGATGATTGATAAAGAAAACAAGTGGATCAAGGAGCCCCTAGGCCGCAAGAAAGGGAAGGAAATCTCGGGCGCAACCCCTGTCCCCCCTGTCACCCCTGCCACGGCTAATGCCAATGTTGCTGCTGGCGATGTTGCTGCACGACTGAAGGCCATAGAGGAATCCCAGGCTGAAATAAAAGGTAACCAGAATGCAATTAATACTAAGCTGGACAATATGAACGTCATCTTGCAGACTATCCTCCAGCACCTGACTGCCACGCCTGCCCCTGCTGTATCTGATGACGTCGATCCACTAGAGTGACCAAGTTGGAATTAGAAGGAATTCTCATTTTGCCTTTGCTTGTGCCCTGTTGGTTTTGGTAACTCTGTTCCTTTTCATCAATCAAATACTTTGCTACCCTATTTGTTTATTATCTATGCTAGAATGCTTAGGGACTAAGCATGTTTTAAGTATGGGGTGGCTGATGTTATTGGATTACATTTGATTGATGATTGTTATGCATGCTGAAAAGAAAAAAAAAAAAAAAATTTTGCAGAAAAAAATGTCTGAATATACTTACCTGATACTTGCTCAAATCCTTGTTGAAAACACGTTGAATGATGAGCATGTTTATCTCTGATGCTATGGCTTGCTGCTCTGAACTCATGAAATTACCAGCATTTGATTCCTGACCTTGCTTGTGATATGAAAGTTTATGCAAACAACGATTCTATGCTAGCTTAGTTCAGCATGTTAAATTCACTTAGGCTTTTGGAAAAATCAGGAGAACAAACTTTTGCAAGCAAGTTTATTTTTCAGACTGGCTCTTAGGTGACTTCAATCAATACTGTGGTTATGTTCTGTGCTACGCATTATTTTGGTACACTGTCAATTTCAAGTATGGGGTTTTGCAACATTTCTTGAGAAAAAAATATATATATATATAGTACTGTCGTTGAGAAGAAAAGTAGAAAACATCAAAACAAAAGAGAAAAGAGAAGTGTGGATGGCGGGGGTTAGGAAGCGGTAGATATGGTAATCCCTGAGCCAGGTCTTCCCCTTCGAAACCATCCACACCTGCACTAAAGAAGTGTGACAGTTTATAAGTAAGAAAACCCCTAACTTGATCGTGACTTTGTACCAGATTCTGTGCACTAACATGCAGGTATTGTTTGAGGAAAGACCCTTGCAGAGTACTGCGTGAGCCTTGAAGAAAATTTACAAGTTTCGTGTAAGTGAAATTCTTCTTGACGATTTGATTGACCAAATTGAATTATCATTAGTCTGAATGAATGCTAGCTTATTTGAGTTAAACCTGCATATACTGAATATCATATTAGAATGAAGGAACCTTTTGTTTGCTTTGAAGTGAGTAATATCGATGCAGCATGCCTGAACTGATGAGTTATGATGTTTATCACTATTTGAAATTTCATTTCATAATTGAGCATGTATCACGGGATTTGTGAGTAGTCCTGTTCTGAAAAATCTCACCAGTTTTATTTGTTCTTTACTTGGTTTATTTTAAGATGTTCTGGGGTGATACCTATGATGTGTGTTTGTTCGGGACGAACAAAGTTCAAGTGTGGGGTATTTTGATGAGCATTTATTTGATGAACTTTGATGTACAATTCCAGTGGCTTTGAGCTCCATTTTCATACAAGATTATGCAGATTTGATGTTTTTACTTAGTGTTTCAGCGACAAGGCAATTTGAGAAGTAAATGGCAAAATGGCAAAATGCGAGCTAAAACTGCGAGAAAAGAGCTAGGCTACCCGATAGGCTACCCGAGCTAAAGAGCTAGGCTACCCGATAGGCTACCCGAGCTAAAGATCTAGGCCATCCGAGCGTGTACCCGAGCTAAAGAGCTAGGCTACCCGATAGGCTACCCGATCGTCCACCCGGCCTACGCTCGCACGTCCTCTCGCATACCCGACCTCCACGCTCGCACGCCCGCTCGACCACACCTCGGCCAGACGCTCGCACACCCGCTCGGCTACCCGACCGTCTGCCCGACCCAAGCTGCAAATAATAAATCTTCAAGTCGGCTCTAGCGCAATTAATTCCATCGAGCAATGTGAGTTTATGGGAACATAAAGAAGCAATTGGAGACTGGGAAGTCTACATCGAGAAACAGAGAGCCAACAACAAAGACAGTTATTACTAGAACGGCTACAAGCAATACAAAAGTCGTCATACCTGATTTTAGCAGGGATCCGAAATCACGCATTCATCCATCGATACTGACGACAGCAACATCACAAAGGAAGTTCATCATCAGGGTTTCTCTTAACCCAATCTTGTACTTTCATTCCAATCTATTGTCATGTATCAGCTCACCATGAGTGAGTAGTTCGCTTATTGGGATCCAATGGATCCCCAGAAACATCTGCAGTTGTAACACATGTCTTCTTATATGATTATGATTTATTTCTTTACATTAGACACGAATAGTTCAATTCATATATTCTGCACTTGATATCCTCGCGAGATATCAATAATGTTTGTATAAGAATCGTTTGTGTCTATTGTCTGTGTTTGCAGTAGCATGTCACAGTAGGTTTACATAGTTGCATGATAGGCGAGAAGCGAAAGTTGAGTCTATGCATGTAATAAGATAAAATCTGATAGGCAAGAAGCGAAAGTTGAGTCTTGATGATTTGCGTATCTAGTTCTGTTATTATGCAAGAAGCGAGAGTTGAGCATGTAATCGAACAAATGACCTAGAGTAATAATTCACTATCGTGTATCGAGATCTACTGTTAGGCAAGAAGCGAGAGTTGAGTCTGCAGTAACTTTGTGTTATAATCTGATGTTTTTGGGGAGTCATTGATTCCAATGTTTCATCAAATTAAAAGACAACCAAACAACAACCGCATGCAACAACAAATCAAATCACCAGTTCTGTGTTAATCCATTTCGTTATTCAGTTTATTCATTTCACTGTACTGTACTTTCATTTTAAACCCCCCCATTTCAGTACTAACATAAACAATCATTTACAGAAAGTAGCAAGCTAGTTCCCCGTGGATTCGACCTGAGTCACACTCAGATTATTTGTTTGATCTGTGTTGCATTTACAATCACTACATCTACACGCGATCATCAAGCTCTCCTAATTAGAATCTCACCTATTAAAGATATTGATTCACTCTATAGCACTATTATCCTTGGAACATCTCCCAAGGTAATAAATGCTATAGGCCTTAAGTTTTAGTCAACCTCACATCCATGCATTTACTCTCATAAACACTTGATGAGTTCATTTTTACTATATCCAAACCATCACTAAGCTCTTTAAATACTTAGATCATAGTTCTAATGCAAACATGTCACTTAAGCATTTTATCAAACACTTATCAACATGTCTAGAATGAAGATCATAGTAAAATGAAATCAACTCCATAAATTGCATGATGAATGTGTATACATGATCATTGAGTACCAAGGAGGGTACAAACACCCTCAAAACACAAGGGAACTACTCACACATCATGATGTGTGTAGGGTTTAAGCACAATCAAAGGTAAGAGAAGAGGAATAGAAATAGGATGATTAATCCTAGTTATCTCCCTTGATCTTCAATCCTCCTTGGTTGGATGGTGATGAATGCCCTTGATTTGATCTCTTTTTCTTGTCTTTTCCCCAAAAATGCCAAGTGCCTAGGTCAAACATGCCACTTTCTATTTATAGTCTCGGGTAAAAAACGCGCACTGTAGTAGTACCAGCCGGTCGGCTGGTCTTGGCGTCCAAATCCAGCCGGTCGGCTGGCTGAGCGCTTGGGAAGGGCATCTGAAATCTTCTCCCAGCCGGGCGGCCGACAAGCCCAGCTGGCCGGCTCAAGTCGGACGATTGTGTGCTTCTGAGGTCTTCATCCAGCCGGTCGGCTGGTGAGTTCAGCCGCCCGGCTCAAGTTGGACGATTGTGTGCTAGTGCAGGGTAGGCACCAGCCGGTCGGCTGAATGGCTCGGCCGGTCGGCTAAAGTTGGACGATTGCATGCCTCTGAGGTCTTCATCCAGCCGGTCGGCTGGTGAGTTCAGCCGCCCGGCTCAAGTTGGACGAAAGCTCTACTCTTCTGCTCTTGGGTCCAGCCGGTCGGCTGGTTTAGGGGGAATTACCAGCCGGTCGGCTGGGATGCATTTTCAACCCACTTTTGCTCCAATACTTTGGTTTTTTTTCGAGTTTTCGTTTTTAAGCTTCGACACTGAGGTGATGTTGTTTTGTACCTGAAACGTACGGAAATGGATCAAATGACATCAAATTATCGTCGGAAACGAACAAAAGTTATAGAGAAAATGGCTATTAATAAGTCGAATACTCGACTTATCAACACTCCACACTTAAGCTTTGTTCGTCCCGAACAAAGTATGAAAATATGTCAAGGTCATGCAAATGGCGAAATGCTAGTGGCGCTATGTTTTTCGTCTATTTGCCTCACTAGCTTTCACAAGGTCTCGATCATTATTTCTAAACATGTTATTGAAAAGTAAATGCAAGTATATACAACCTAACTAGCTCGTTTTCGTAGGCGTTACGAATGCATTTAGCGTATGCATTAAGCCTTTAAACCCCTAGGCTACCCTAGTGGACGAGTTATAGTCTCGTGAGAGTTTTCAGAAAAGGGAATACTCACAAATCCCATATGCACCTATCCCATGAGAATGAATGCAAGAGTGCTCAACCAAGGCGAGGATTTCTCAAAACCAATCCCTCACCCCAAGCTAAAACTACCGTCACATTGTCATCAAAAGAACTTTTGAACCATTTGAGTACCCTTGAGGTTGTGCATTCAAGATCATCAATACTAGAGCTATCAAATGTCTCGTCCAAAGTTCCACTCATTTTCAAGGCAATACAATAGTCATAGTTTAGTTTGCACAAAAGAGTGTCAATCGCTCACCTATGCTAGCTAGGGCTAGTCCATGGGCTTGCGACACGAAACTCATTCCCAAGTTTTAGGCGCTTAAGCCATAATCCATAAGGGAAGAGGAGTTCGACACTAGGGTTCTTTAATAAACAAGCATAGACCAAATGATAACTCCCGTGCAAGCACATGGGTCGTCCAAAAGTCATTCTAACAAGCACACAATGCAAATGGTGAATCCCGCACAAATGAAGAATGGAGGAAAACATAGAGTCAAGTTTTAAGTGTTTCTTATTTTCTTTTTGAAATGGCCTTTGGCCTACAAATGCTTTCGAGGGGGAACTTTTCTTCCTAACCCCCGGCATTTGTATCATTTTTGAAGCAAAACTTCTCTAGCGCTTTGAGAGAGTTTTTAGTCGGGGCTTTGCCCTCTTTGACCACAAAAACCTTTTTTGTTGGGGCCTATTTTTCGCCCTCTTTTGACTCCACACTTAAAACTTGACAATATGTTCAAAAAGTGTATGGAATGTGCGGGAAGCAATCATAAGCATGGCACTAAATTAGAAAACTCAAGTCACCAAGGAGCAAACAAAAGGTCTAAGTTTTTCGTGAAAATTTTAAAAGTGCTTGCTAAAACTTAGTCCAAGGTATTTCAACGAAAATACTTAGAGAATTGGATAGACGAAAGATAGAAATGATATTGGTTCTCAAGAATACACATTCAAGGGGCTAGGTCGGTTCTAAGTTCAAGATCCAATAAATGTGGTAAATAGGCTAGATGTGATTTATAGGAATTAAGGATCGATAGTCACAAGCCTATGTGGTTGAAAACACTCTCATGTAGGGATAATGTGCAAAAGATGCAAGTGTCCATCTAAAAATGATATGCATGGCATGCAAACATGTGAACTATGGGCATCAAACCACTCCACACTTAATTCAAGCTTAGTCCCTAAGCGCAAAGAATGATAGAATATAGGCAAAGGCGCATAGGAACTCCCCTCGTTTGTAGAGCCGATGACATAACTCTTGGGAGTGAGAAATAACCTTTTGGTTGCAAATATAAACAAAGAAGGTGAATTTGGAACATGATAATGATGTAGATGTATATCCTGGAAAGTGAACAACATAAATGGTAAACACCGTCAATATCATAGAAAATGTAGCATACAACCAAAAGCAAGTAAAGAGAATATCACCAAAAAGGCATACATCATCCAAAATTGCGCCAAAAGGCGACTTAACATCCAAAAACATCATCCAATGCAACAAGTCACCAAAGTGATACATATGACAAAATAAAATGAAGCATGGACTCATGATGTAGCATCATCGCCTCCCCGAGTGGTGATTCCATCATCCTCCTCCATAGCATCAAGAAAGGGCGTGCCCGCCTCCTCGGGTCAAGTAGATGGCGTGGAAGGCAAGGAAGAGGCGACACCATGGGCAGAAGGTCCGGGATCAACTGGAGGGGCATGCACTGGAGCACTCGTACCTCCACTCATAGCTAGCAACGTGGACCGGAGCCACTCCGACTCCTGATGAGCTCTCAACGCCTCGGCTCTAGTAAAAGCCTCAAGACTGGCTAGCCCGCTCCTCAAATCAGCAATGTCAGAGGAGACTCGCTCTCGCCACTCGGCCCAATCCCCACTAGCTCGGGGAGCACTCTCAACAGCAGGCTCCTCGGTGGGTGGCTCCTCAGCAATGGGACGCTCATGCTCGGTGGCTGTGGGAGGAGAAGGGATAGGAGAGGAAGGAGGGGATGGAGTGAGGTTGGCTTGGCAATAGAGGTAGTTCCTCACTTTGTAGGCCGCTCTCTTCCTTTTTGCCGCAGTTCGAAGCTCGCCCTTGTGAGGCCTCTTGTCCTCCTCCCAAGTAACTCCATCCGCCTTGAGAAGGCGCATATGCTTCATGGTCGGTAAATCGAGGACCCTCTTGGATGGCTTGGGGCATCCCTCATGGCCAAAGGTGAAGTTACACCCCATGGCAATCAAAGTAATCAAGGAGCCTCCTCCCAAAGAAAGGTTCCGCGAGGACTTGCTAACAAAGCTCGTAAATCGGGAGGCGAGGATGTCAAGCCAATCAGGAGTGAATCCATACTCAATCTCCATCATCAAGTCGAGGTCGGGGTAGGATACCGATCGGGCTAGCTCCTTACGGGTATTAAACCCGATGGCGAGAATGTGGTGGATGACCTTCCAAACTGGAGTAGTGATCGAGGAGGAGTTATAAGAGGGAGCAAACCACTCTTGCCGCCCTGAAATCATCTTCCAAAATCTACTCTGTTCGTGTTCGGTGAACTGATGAGCCTCATTGAAAATGATAGGGAATTTGAGCCAATCTCGCACCACATCCTCCCTAATTTGGAATGCCCTACCCCCCAAAACAAACCTCCAAAAGGGATTTCCCTCCACATCGCTATATTTCTCAAAAGAGCATATAAACTCTTCCACCACCCTTTGGTAGGACCCCGGATCATCAAGAAATGCATAATCAAGTCCAGCACGATGCAATTTACTATGTACCTCGTTTGCCACCTCATCTCCAAGTAAACTCATGTCGGGGTAGAGGGTCGCAATGGCTACCTTTCCTTTGTCCTTGATGCGCTCGTAATTCTCTATGTGTTTGGCATTTGTGAATGTGAGCGGTTCGGAAAAGGGATAAGGAGTAGGAGATGGTAGTGGACCTCTCAATTGCTCATCTCTCGCCACGACGGGCACAATGGCAGTGGTGGGAACAGCAGCTGGTGGGGGAGAGGGCTCTCGAGGCGTGGGAGGCAAGGGTGGTGATGGCACTCGATGAGTGGAAGGAGTCGGGGCCTTATTCTTTGGTTTCTTGGTAGTGGAGGAAGCTCCCTTCGAAGTCTTGCTCTTTTTAGGGCGTGGAGGCGAAGGTGGGGGAGATTCCATTTCCTCGTCTGAGCTAGAATCTCTCAGCAAAGCCCGCAATGGCTTCCTTTTACGACCGAGGAGAGGCATGTCATCCTCATCGCTATCATAAGGTCCGTCGATCCGAATGTCCCTTGATGGCTCTCGGGCGATTGCCTTGCCTTTGGCCTTGGAATTGGATGAGGACCCCGCTTTAGGCATGATTGAATGGAAAGGATTGCACTGAGAATTTTGAAGCACAAAATTCAGCCGGGCGGCTGGTTTGGGGAGCAAATATCAGCCGGTCGGCTGGACTTGCAAATCCAGGTCGAATTTCGGATTTTCGCAGGAGGCTTCGGCGATGGAAATTGGTGCTGGGGGTTTGTAGGCGGGTGGATTTCGAGTGGTTTGAGCAGTCGGTCGGTTGATTTTGATGGCGGACGGAGGAGATCGGTTCGGTGAAGCGTCCCGATCGGGAACGGAGATGCGGGGGGGGGGGGGGGGAGCAGGCGACGGGGTGGTGGCTAGGTGAAGGCGAGGCGATGGCGATGGCGAGGTGAGGATGAGGCGGTCGAACGGTGTGGATTGGTCGCCTGGGTCGGGGTCGGGGTCGGTTGAGGGTTCTGGTGCTCGGTTGAAGTGAGAAAGAAAGAAGGGTTGTTTGAATAAGCAAATATCAGCCGGTCGGCTGAACTCGGACGATTTGGGTGATTTGCAATTGAAAACGTCAGCCGGTCGGGTCAAATGTCAGCCGACCGGCTGAAACCGGACGATTCAATTGATTTTCAAAGGTTCTTTCAGCCGGTCGGCTGGATATATGTAGTTTCTCAGCCGGTCGGCTGGAAACTGGGTTCAACGATTTTCCGAATTTTGATTTCAACGATCCTTTCATTCTAGCTTGAACCCAACTCCACACTTAATTCAAACCACCTCTGCAAATTGATTCAAACTACAAATCCACCGAGAAATCACTAGCATTCATACGATTTTTGACAAAAGGACAAGCTATGATTACACACTCCACACTTAAAACATCACCCTCATCTAGAGTTCTCATGCAAGCACAATTCCACACCAAGCATACCTAATCATGCATTTTAGACCATCCTAGCACCAAGTTCACATCCAAAGTTCAATGCGCGCATGCCAAACATATATGAAGTCAATTGTGCAAAGATGGACAACTCACAACCGGGTAACCTCCCGTTAGGGCCTAGTTTAACGTCTTGGCAAAGACCGAGCCGAATCTTTTCTCAAGAAACACACTTGAGAAGTCCTTTGCTAGGATCCCTCCTCAAGCGGATTGTAGCCTTTTCATGGGTCGGTCAAGGTATAAGTTGCATTGTGCTCATCCCGAGCTTGTTCTCAATAGTGCTTGAGCCTTTGTCCATTAGCCTTAAAGATAGCTCCTTTATCATTGAGTAACTCTACATGGCCTTCTTCATGAGGCTTGTGAATAATGAAAGGGCCACTCCATCGGCTCCTTAATTTTCCCGGAAATAGCTTGAGCCTAGAGTTGAAGAGTAAGACCTTCTCGCCCTTTTTGAATTCACGACGAAAGATTCTCTTGTCATGCCATTTCTTCGTCTTCTCTTTGTAAATTCTAGCGCTTTCATATGCTTCCTTTCTTATCTCTTCTAGCTCATGAAGTTGAAGCACTCTATTCTCTTCCGCCGTTTGTAAGTCCATATTCAAGAATTTAATTGCCCACATTGCCTTATATTCCAATTCAACCGGCAAATGGCATGGCTTCCCATATATGAGGCGATATGGAGACATCCCAATGGGGGTCTTGAAGGCGGTACGATAAGCCCACAATGCATCATCTAGCTTCGATGACCAATCTTTCCTTGAGCTTCCCACCGTCTTTTCTAAGATTGCCTTGATTTCCCGATTCGATATCTCCACTTGCCCACTAGTTTGTGCGTGATACAGCGTAGCTACCTTGTGGCTCACCCCATACTTGCGGAGCAAGGCTTCAAAATGTTTTTCCTTAAAGTGTGACCCGCCATCACTAATGACGGTCCTTGGAACTCCAAACCTTGGGAAAATTATCTTCTTGAATAGTTTGGTGACAACCTTAGCATCGCACGTAGGGGAGGCGACGGCCTCTACCCATTTGGAGACATAATCAACCGCGACCAATATGTATTGATTTCCATATGAAGACGGGAAAGGACCCATGTAATCTATACCCCAAACATCAAATATTTCAACCGGAAGAATGCTTTGTTGGGGCATTTCATGCCTCTTAGAAATGTTTCCCGTTCTTTGGCATTGGTCGCAAGCTTTTACGAATTCATAAGCATCACTAAAGAGGGTAGGCCAATAGAATCCACTTTGTAGGACCTTTGACGCCGTTTTTGCTCCACTACCATGTCCTCCATATTGAGATGAATGACAATGGTATAGTATATTCCTCATCACTTCTTCGGCGACACAAGTCCTATATATCCCGTCCGCGCAAAGTCTATACAAGAAGGGCTCATCCCAATAATACCTCTTTGTCTCGGATAAGAACTTCCTCTTTTGATGGTGGTTCATGTCGTGAGGAATGATCCCACATACCACGAAATTTACCATATCCGCATACCATGGGAGGGCTTCCGCTTCAACTCTCATAAGTTGTTCTCCAATGAAGGCATCGTCTACAAGGCTAGTGTCTTCTTTGAGTTCTTCATTTCCTTCAAGCCTAGATAAATGATCGGCAACGAGATTTTCCACTCCCTTCTTATCCTTGATCTCAATATCAAATTCTTGAAGTAAGAGGATCCATCTTATTAGTCTCGGCTTGGAGTCCTTCTTTGACAAAAGATATTTGATTGCCGCGTGATCGGTGAAGACAATGGTCTTTGACCCCACAAGGTATGGGCGAAACTTGTCGAAGGCATACACAATGGCAAGGAGTTCTTTTTCGGTGGTGGAATAATTCAATTGAGCTCCATTTAAGACCTTGCTTGTGTAGTGAATGGCGTGAAGTTTCTTGTCCAGCCTTTGACCAAGAACCGCTCCAATAGCATAATCGCTTGCATCGCACATGAGCTCAAAGGGCAAATCCCAATTTGGAGGTTGAATAATAGGCGCCGAGACCAATGCTTTCTTCAACTTTTCAAAGGCCACCAAGCATTCTTCATCGAACCGGAATTTGGTATCGTTGCATAATAAATTTGTCAAAGGCCTTGCAATCTTTGAGAAGTCCTTGATAAGTCTACTATAAAAGCCGGCATGGCCAAGAAAGCTTCTTATTCGTCTAACATCCTTTGGAGGTGGCAATTTTTCGATAGCTTCCACTTTAGCCTTATCCACCTCAATTCCTCTTTTTGAGACCAAATGCCCAAGCACTATGCCTTCCTGCACCATAAAATGACATTTTTCCCAATTTAGTACAAGATTCGTCTCAATACACCTTTTCAAAACTTTTGCCAAATTTGCCAAACAATCATCAAAAGAGGAACCATAAACAGAAAAATCATCCATGAACACCTCCATAATTTCCTCAATAAATTCTGAAAATATAGCCATCATGCATCTTTGAAATGTGCCCGGCGCATTACAAAGTCCAAAGGGCATTCGCCGATAAGCAAATGTTCCATAGGGGCAAGTAAAGATGGTTTTTTCTTGATCTTGTGGATGAATAGGGATTTGAAAGAATCCACTATATCCATCAAGATAACAAAAGTAGTCATGCTTGGCTAATCTCTCTAACATTTGATCAATGAATGGAAGTGAGAAATGATCTTTCTTATTGGCTTTGTTGAGTTTTCGGAAATCAATGCACATTCGCCATCCCGTGACGATTCTTGTTGGTATTAACTCATTTTTATCATTTTTAACCACCGCCATGCCCCCCTTCTTGGGTACCACATGAATGGGACTCACCCAATTAGAGTCCGCAATAGGGAAAATGATTCCCGCATCAAGCATTTTCAAGATTTCCTTTTTGACTACTTCACCAACAATGGGATTAAGTCTCCTAGCATGCTCTCTAGATGGTAAACTATCATCTTCCAAATTAATCCTATGCATGCACAAGTTGGGACTTATCCCTTTCAAATCATCAATAGAATAGCCAATGACACCTTTGTGCTCTCTAATCACATCAAGCAATCTCAAAGTCTCATCATTATTCAAGGAGGCATTTACAATGATAGGCAAAGTAGAATTAGGGCCTAAGAACTCATACCTTAGGCTTGTTGGTAGAGCTTTTAACTCTACCGAACAAGACTCCTTACCTTTGTCGCTTTGAGTACCCTCTTCATCTTTGTCATCCAAGATAGCCCAACAATCAACACGCTTAGGAAGCTCATAATCAAGGTCGTCAATTTCATCCATAGGCAAATTAGGCACATCATACATGTCATAAGTATCAACAAGGTCTAGATAATTACAACTCATGGTAGAACTAGGACCTTTTTGTGCCTTTTCTAGATTAAATTCAACTTCCTCATCACCTACTCTCATGGTAATTGACCCCTTAGTAGTATCAAATATAGCCCCCGCGGTGTAGAGGAAATGCCTTCCCAAAAGAATGGGAATTTCACTGTCCTCTTCCATCTCTAACACCACAAAATCCCCCGGAATATAGAAATTCCCTACTCTAACCGGGACATCCTTAAGAACTCCTTTAGGGAATCTTGAGGAGCGGTCCGCGAGTCTCAAAATCATGTTAGTTGGTTTAGGCTCACCCGTGTTCAATTTCTTACACAAAGAATAAGGCATCAAAGATATGCTAGCACCCAAATCACACATAGCACGTTCAATCTTAACATCATTTATATAGCATGAGATGGAGAAGCTACCGGGATCCTCAAGTTTGGGTGGCATGCGTGGTTGGAGTATGGCACTACATTCTCCATTGAGGGATACCGTGTTGACAACGTCTATTTTTACCCTCCCGACGTGTCGGTTTAGAAGAGGGTCGTCGTAGAGGTCAAAAACAATTTATAAAGACCGGTAGGGTACCGGGTCGAACCCAAAGGAGCAAGCCAAGCACATGCACTATTTAAGATTGTGTTTCCATTCGGCTATTCTAAACAAAATGTATAGAGATGTATATTCTAAATCCTATGTGTGGCGAGTAATTAGGGATAAAAGATAAGCAAGAGGTGTTTCGAGGGGTTACTCCCCTCCTTGGCAAATTCCCAATGATCACATACACGATATTCAAACATTTCATGGTAGTCAAATAGTATTGAACCTAGTTTAGACTAGGATAGACCAACTATCACTTGAATCTATTCCTAGCCAAACTCTCTTATAGCTCGAACCTCTCGGTTCATTCCATAGCAATAAATACCATGAACTCGACTCCTAGTTCACTTCCTACCCATGCATTGTCGAAAACCTAGCTTAGACTAAGGTAGACCAATGTTTATGTCAATCTAGTCTTAGCCAAGCTCTCTTATAGCTCGAACCTCACTCGCTAGAGATAATTGGTTCATTCCATAGCACAATTATCCTTGGAATGTCTTCCTAAGGTAATAACTACTATGAACTCGAGTCCTAGTTAACAACAAATGCATACATTGGATAGGATCACATTCTCTATTATCCAAACTAGATTCAACATGTTACTTAGGAATTTTCACAAACACTTAGTAGCATGTCGTATATGAAGTGCATAGAGAACATGAATTTGACACCATTAGATGGGATTAATTGATGATTCGCTTAATGACTAACTCCAATAAATCAAACATTCAATCCTTAGTCAAGCATCCATATCCTAAAGTTCACTTGCAAGATTCAAGATATAGATCATTTTCTCCATCCTAGAACTATCCCCAAGGGTTTCCAAGTCCTAGGTTCAAGTTTAGGCCCAAATTGTCACTTAAGCATTTTATCAAACACCTAGAGTGCATAACATTCATAACACAAGAGAAAATGAAATCAACAATCATCCACATGAATATCAATGTATATATGTGATCAAAGAGTACCAAGGAGAGTCATAAGACCCTCAAAACACAAGATCCACTACTCACACCTCATGTAAGACAACATGGTGTGAGTAGGGTTTAATGGCAACAACAAGTAGAATAGGAAAAGTGCAAAGGAAGGAGGATTGTCAATCCTAGAACTCCCTCTTGATGTTCTCTTCTTCTCCTTGGTTGGATGATGATTGATGACCTTGGTTGGACCTCTTTTCCAATCTTCTTCTCCCCAAAAACCTCCACACTTGGTCCAAAACCCTTGATTTCTATTTATAGCCTCGGGTGAAAAATCCGGTACTGTAGTATTCCACCCGACCGGGTGGGAATTGGGTTGAAATCCACCCGACCGGGTGGGGTCCCAGTCGACCGACTGAAGGGTCCAATCGATCGACTACTGAAACATGGATTGCAGGCCCTCCTGAGACTGCTTCTAGTCGATCGACTCGAGGTCCAGTCGACCGACTCGAGCTTTCACCCGGTCGGGTGAGAATGGGGGAACCGAACCGGTCGGGTGAGAATGGGGGAACCGAACCGGTCGGGTGAGAATGGGGCAACCGAACCGGTCGGTTGAGAATCTCAGTCGGTCGACTGGGGCCTTTTTGGTGATCTTCCCGTCCGAATTTGGTCTTGGCTTCAACTAGAGAGTTGTAGCCCTTTGAAATACCTTTCCAACAAGCTAAATATCAGCCAAATCGGACATCGTATGAGCCCTACGCGTCCAAAACAAGGTGCAAAGGTCAATATGCTCGGTTTTGCCCCGAAACTCCCTTTTTTGCGCCGACACTCCCTTTTCTCAACCAATCTTGATATTTAGGCCTTGACCATGGGGGAAACTTGTTTTCTACCTGAAATGTAGAGATAGAGGTCAAATGACATCAAAATATCGTCGGAAACGATTCAAAACTATAGTGAAGAATGACGATAAATGAGTCGAAAACTCGACTCATCAACACTCCACACTTAAGTTTTGTTCGTCCCGAACAAAGTATGAGAATATGTCAAGGTCATGCAAATGTTGAAATGCTAGTGGTGCTATATTTTTCGTCTATTTGCCTCACTAGATTTCACAAGGTCTCGATCATTATTTCTAAACATGTTATTGAAAGAAAAATAACAAGTATGTACAATCTAACTAGCTCCTTTTCGTAGGCGTTACGAATGCATTTAGCGTATGCATTAAGCCTTTAAACCCCTAGGCTACCCTAGTGGACGAGTTATAGTCTCGTGAGAGTTTTCAGAAAAGGAAATACTCACAAATCCCATATGCACCTATCCCATGAGAATGAATGCAAGAGTGCTCAACCAAGGCGAGGATTTCTCAAAACCAATCCCTCACCCCAAACTACGACTACCATCACAATATCATCAAAAGAACTTTTGAACCATTTGAGTACCCTTGAGATTGTTCATTCAAGATCATCAATACTAGAGCTATGCAATGTCTCATCCAAAGTTCCACTCATTTTCAAGGCAATACAATAGAAGCGAAGTTACTAGTTTTGCACAAAAGAGTGTCAACCGCTCACCTATGCTAGCTAGGGCTAGTCCATGGGTTTGCGACAAGGAACTTATTCCCAAGTTTTAGGCGCTTAAGCCATAATCCATAAGGGAAGAGGAGTTCGACACAAGAGTTCTTATAAAACAAGCAAAGACCAAATGATAACTCCCGTGCAAGCACAAGGGTCGTCCAAAAGTCATTCTAACTAGCACACAATGCAAATGATGAATCCCGCACAAATGTAGGACGATGGAAGAACATATAGTCAAGTTTTAAGTGCTTTTTATTTTCTTTTCAAATGGCCTTTGGCCTACAAATGCTTTCGAGGGGGAACTTACCTTCCTAACCCCCGGCATTTGTATATCTTTGCACAAAACTTCTCGTGCACTTGAGAAAGTTTTTGGTCGGGGCTTTGCCCTCTTTTGACCATGAAAATGAACCATTTTTTTTTGTTGGGGCCTATTTTTCGCCCTCTTTTGATTTTTGACTCCACACTTAAAACTTGACAAAATGTTCAAGGAATGTATGGAATGCGCGGGAAACAATCATGAGCAAGGCATTAAATTTAGAAAACTCAAGTCACCAAGGAGCATTCAAAAGGTCTAAGTTTTTCGTGAAAGTTTAAAAGTGCTTGCTAAAACTTAATCCAAGGTATTTCAACGAAAATACTTAGAAAATTAGATAGACAAGGGATAGCAATGATATTGATTCACAAGAATGCACATTCAATGTACTAGGTCAGTTCTAAGTTCAAGATCCAATAAATGTGACAAATAGGTTAGATGTGATTTATAGGGATTTAGAGTTGATAGTCACAAGCCTATGTGGTTTTAAAAACACTCTCATGTTAGGGATAAAGTACATGAATGCAAGTGCTCATTCTATAATGCTAGGCATGGCATAATATGAGTGAACTATGCGACTACCCACTCCACACTTAAAGCATAGCTTAGTCCCTAAGCGCAAACAATGAAGAAAATGAGATAAAGGCGCATAGGAACTCCCCTCGTTTGTAGATGTGCCCCACCAATAGAAAAGATGACATTGTGCTAAGCTTGAATGTGCATGATGTGAATAACTTCCTTGATGACAAGAACACATGAGAGGTTAAAAGAAACAAGTGACATACAAGGTTATGTAAAACTCATGTATGAGCAAGATAGCATCACAAGTCACATAATAACACCATGGCACAATTTTCATAGAATTCAAGCAAAGAAGGTGATCTACATCCTCCATAATGTGCACAAGGTAACTTAAGTGCCAACAAAACGTCAAACTAGAGTCATAGCATAGCATAACAATATAGTTCCACTCTAGTAGACTACAATAAAGCACATGAGCACTAGGGGCAACATCATTAAGCATAGAAAGATCAAGGGAAAAATGGAGGGCTTGGCAATGTGAAGTGGAATTGGAGTGAGTAGACCTCACTCCACACTTAAAATTTTAGCCACTAATCACACATTTCACATTCCATATTTAGAGCCCTAGACACTCACAATCATGCCAAACATTTAAAGATAAAGAAAAGTGAGAATGAACAACTTACAAACCGGGTTACCTCCCGCGAGGGCCTAGTTTTTCCCGTCTTGGCAAAGACGTAGCAAAGCGCCCCATAGAATCACTCGTTGAGAAGTCCTTTGCTAGGATCCCTTCTCACGGGGCCTTGGATTTGGTCGTGTCAATCCACCTTCAAGTCCCATTTGAATTTCTTCCCATCAAGCCTACAATGGACTTTCCTTTGGGAGCATGACCCCTTCAATAATGAACATCCCTTGACAATTAAGGGGTCATGGGAGCTTTTTCCGATTAGCCTTTGAAAATAGGGCAAGAAGCTCCAAAACTTGTCTCGAGACAAAGTAGTGAAGAAAGGGTCTTCATAACTTGTCTCGAGAATGATGGGCATCCCTCCTTCTAATTTTTCACTCGATTCCTTGGGTGCCCATCCCTCAATATCCCTTTCTAAACTTTTGTCTTCTTGGATGCGAGTTTGTCCCCTAGTTTCTTCCATTAAAACCTCAACAAAGTCTTGATATCCCTCAAATCCTTTTGTCTCTATATGCTCTTCCTCTATCTTATCCTCACCAAGAAGTTGGGATTCACATTTAGGCTCTTTTATAACGGGAGGGAGGAGTTCTTCTTCACCATCCCATAGCCAAGCTTCGGTGGCGGCTCTCCAAAATTCATCCTCCATTCCTTGTTCCCATTCTTCCCTTGAGGCATTAGGATCAAGGACTTCTTTTGCAAGAATTTCTTGCTTCATCTTCTCTTGACGCTCAAGGAGTGTAGCAATTTTGGATTCAAATTTAGAGGGTTCTCTTGAAGGATGAGGAGGTTGAGGGTATGGAGGGTAGGAGTCCTCTTCATAGTATTCTCCATTAGAGTAGACTTGTTGGTGGTAGTGATCCATCCTCGCAAAACAAGGTAAACAAAAGCTAGTAAGTGATATGAGTGAAAAAGAAGAATATACAAGTATAAGAAAAAGGAAAAAAATATTCACAAGAATAGTCGGAACTTCCACACAATCTAATCTAGGGATGTGCTAACTAGTTGCTCCCCGGCAACGGCGCCATTTTGACAACGTCTATTTTTACCCTCCCGACGTGTCGGTTTAGAAGAGGGTCGTCGTAGAGGTCAAAAACAATTTATAAAGACCGGTAGGGTACCGGGTCGAACCCAAAGGAGCAAGCCAAGCACATGCACTATTTAAGATTGTGTTTCCATTCGGCTATTCTAAACAAAATGTATAGAGATGTATATTCTAAATCCTATGTGTGGCGAGTAATTAGGGATAAAAGATAAGCAAGAGGTGTTTCGAGGGGTTACTCCCCTCCTTGGCAAATTCCCAATGATCACATACACGATATTCAAACATTTCATGGTAGTCAAATAGTATTGAACCTAGTTTAGACTAGGATAGACCAACTATCACTTGAATCTATTCCTAGCCAAACTCTCTTATAGCTCGAACCTCTCGGTTCATTCCATAGCAATAAATACCATGAACTCGACTCCTAGTTCACTTCCTACCCATGCATTGTCGAAAACCTAGCTTAGACTAAGGTAGACCAATGTTTATGTCAATCTAGTCTTAGCCAAGCTCTCTTATAGCTCGAACCTCACTCGCTAGAGATAATTGGTTCATTCCATAGCACAATTATCCTTGGAATGTCTTCCTAAGGTAATAACTACTATGAACTCGAGTCCTAGTTAACAACAAATGCATACATTGGATAGGATCACATTCTCTATTATCCAAACTAGATTCAACATGTTACTTAGGAATTTTCACAAACACTTAGTAGCATGTCGTATATGAAGTGCATAGAGAACATGAATTTGACACCATTAGATGGGATTAATTGATGATTCGCTTAATGACTAACTCCAATAAATCAAACATTCAATCCTTAGTCAAGCATCCATATCCTAAAGTTCACTTGCAAGATTCAAGATATAGATCATTTTCTCCATCCTAGAACTATCCCCAAGGGTTTCCAAGTCCTAGGTTCAAGTTTAGGCCCAAATTGTCACTTAAGCATTTTATCAAACACCTAGAGTGCATAACATTCATAACACAAGAGAAAATGAAATCAACAATCATCCACATGAATATCAATGTATATATGTGATCAAAGAGTACCAAGGAGAGTCATAAGACCCTCAAAACACAAGATCCACTACTCACACCTCATGTAAGACAACATGGTGTGAGTAGGGTTTAATGGCAACAACAAGTAGAATAGGAAAAGTGCAAAGGAAGGAGGATTGTCAATCCTAGAACTCCCTCTTGATGTTCTCTTCTTCTCCTTGGTTGGATGATGATTGATGACCTTGGTTGGACCTCTTTTCCAATCTTCTTCTCCCCAAAAACCTCCACACTTGGTCCAAAACCCTTGATTTCTATTTATAGCCTCGGGTGAAAAATCCGGTACTGTAGCATTCCACCCGACCGGGTGGGAATTGGGTTGAAATCCACCCGACCGGGTGGGGTCCCAGTCGACCGACTGAAGGGTCCAATCGATCGACTACTGAAACATGGATTGCAGGCCCTCCTGAGACTGCTTCTAGTCGATCGACTCGAGGTCCAGTCGACCGACTCGAGCTTTCACCCGGTCGGGTGAGAATGGGGGAACCGAACCGGTCGGGTGAGAATGGGGGAACCGAACCGGTCGGGTGAGAATGGGGCAACCGAACCGGTCGGTTGAGAATCTCAGTCGGTCGACTGGGGCCTTTTTGGTGATCTTCCCGTCCGAATTTGGTCTTGGCTTCAACTAGAGAGTTGTAGCCCTTTGAAATACCTTTCCAACAAGCTAAATATCAGCCAAATCGGACATCGTATGAGCCCTACGCATCCAAAACAAGGTGCAAAGGTCAATATGCTCGGTTTTGCCCCGAAACTCCCTTTTTTGCGCCGACACTCCCTTTTCTCAACCAATCTTGATATTTAGGCCTTGACCATGGGGGAAACTTGTTTTCTACCTGAAATGTAGAGATAGAGGTCAAATGACATCAAAATATCGTCGGAAACGATTCAAAACTATAGTGAAGAATGACGATAAATGAGTCGAAAACTCGACTCATCACGTGTCAACGTCTTTGATCGTCTTCCTGCAAGTAATAACATCTTTTAGAAATCTTGCATATGATGGAGCTTGAGTGATTACCTCGGTGAAGGGCATGGTAACATAAAGCTTCCTCATCATCTCGGCGAACTTCGAGAATTCCTTGTCATTGCTTTTCTTCTTTAGCCTTTGTGGGAAAGGGATAGGAGGAGTGTATGGCCTTAGTTCATCTTTCTCCTTTTCCACTACTTTTTCCTTTTGGGCTTGAGAGTTAGGGACCTCCTCATCTAACTCTTCAATTTCGGCACTAGCTTGGCCTCCAAGATCAAAAGTAAATTTCTTCCTCTTTGGTTGTTCCCCCTCTAGCTCCTTACCACTCCTCAATGTAACCGCATTACAATGCTCTCTTTGCCCTTGCTCGGGTCTAGCCGGTAATTTTCCTTGAGCCCTTGTAGATGATTCGGCTTGTTGAGCTATTTGGTTCTCGAGCATCTTGTTGTGAGTTTCTATCCTTTCTATTTGGGCTTGCATCTTATCTTGGTTAGAAAGGAGTTTAGCAAACATTGCTTCAACACCGGAGAGCTCATTTGAAGTTTGTGGAGGAGGGTCAACTTGTTGGTAAGGCCTTTGAGCTTGAGCTCCTTGGTTTTGGTTCCTTTGAAGCAAAGTCGGTCCTTGACTTTGATATTGATTTCTAGGTTGGAATTGGTTCTTCGGTGGGAAAGCTTGATTAGCTTGGGTAGGCTTAGGACCAAATCCGGGAGGTGTAGCTCCAAAGTCGGGACGAGTGGGATTTGTGGTCTTGTAGGAGAAATTAGGATGATTCCTCCATCCCGAGGAGAACTTTGGTGTAGTGTAATTAGCTTGAGAATTTTGCCCTTGAGTGGCACTAGCTCCATACTCTCTACTTTGGTTTCCTCCCACAAAATTTGCTTCTTCATAGCCATATCTATGTCCATCCCTTTGAACCAAGGGACAAGAATCGGTCTCATGCCCATAAACTTCGCAAATATCGCACCCTTGACTCGTTGAGGGATCTTTCTCCGGGTGTTTCAACTTAAATACTTCATTCGAGAGGTTCTCAAAATCTTTCCTTAAGGCCTCATAGTCACTTGTGCTCACCGCTTTTACTTCATGCCTTTCATTTTTCCTTCGTGGGTTCCCTCTTTCACTTCCCCACATGAAGTAGTTCTTTGTAATCTTTTCTATCACCGCATATCCTTCATGAGGTTCAAGCTCCATGATAGCTCCTCCCGCGGCGGTATCAAGTGCAAGCCGCGAGGGACCATCAACACCGTGGTAGAAAGTGTGGAATACAAGGAGGTCATCTAGGTTGTGGTGCGGGCAAAGTCTTTGATACTCCTTGTATCTCTCCCAAGCCTCATATAGTGTTTCCCCATCCATTTGTGCAAAACTTGTGATTTGACCTCTATAATAAGCCATCTTGGAAGGAGGGAAATACTTGTTGAGAAACGCCACGGCTAGCTCCTCCCAAGTGGTGAAACTATCGGGAGTTTGGCTCCTTAACCAATCTCTTGCTCTTCCCGTGAGGGAGAAGGGGAATAACCTCAAAAGTTTAGCATCTTCGGAGAATCCATTGATCTTGAAAGTTGCACACACTTCAAGGAATGTGGTCAAATGGGAATTTGGATCCTCGTGGTCTCTTCCCGAAAATTGATTTGATTGGACCATTTGGATCGTTGAAGTCTTCAAGTCAAAGTCCCGGTTATCAACCGTCGGTACAAGGATTGGGGAGCGGTATCCATAAGCATTGGGGCGGCATAGTCCTTTAGAACCCTTCTTGCTTGAGGGCCTTGTGGTAGTCGAGCGGGAGGTGGAGGGGGAGGAGGAAGTCTATCTCCCATGTCTTGATGAATGGTTTCTTGAGCGTTCGAGGTGGTTCCCTTGTCTTTGGTTGTCTTACTCCTTGTAAGGTGAGGGTTAACAATATTCCTTATTGGTTGATTCAAGTCTCTATCCACAATTTGTGTAAGCTTCTTTGTCTTTGGTGGCATAAACGAGATTCACCTACAAGGGGGGGAACAATTAAGACAAGTAAGAATAGTGGAATAGGCTCAAGAATCACAAGTAGCAAAGCAAATAAAGAAAAACATGGAATAGTCGGAGTTCTAAATGATTCTTCCTAGGGACAATCTAGTCATTGCTCCCCGGCAACGGCGCCATTTTGACGTGTAGATTTTTAGCACTTAGTCAAAAACAATTTATAGTGATGACCGGTAAGACCGGTGTCGAACCCAAGGGAGCAAACGTGATTATACGCTAGGGAATCAAGTTTTCGACTCGGCTATTCCTTCAATATTCAATGATGAGGTGATTACCAATCAAGAAACGAGTAATGAAATGATTTCAAGGGGTTTCAATTTAATTAAAGAGAGTTTCGAGGGGTTCTTCCCCTCCTTGGCAATTTTCCAACGATCATGTATACAAGAATGTAATCATTTTAGGGGTTGATAGGTTTAAAACCTAGCTTAGGCTAGAAATAGACAACTATCATGTAAGTCTTATCCTAGTCAAGCTCTCCTAATTAGAATCTCACCTATTAAAGATATTGATTCACTCTATAGCACTATTATCCTAGGAACATCTCCCAAGGTAATAAATGCTATAGGCCTTAAGTTTTAGTCCACCTCACATCCATGCATTTACTCTCATAAACACTTGATGAGTTCATTTTTACTATATCCAAACCATCACTAGGCTCATTCAATACTTAGATCATAGTTCTAATGCAAACATGTCACTTAAGCATTTTATCAAACACTTATCAACATGTCTAGAATGAAGATCATAGTACAATGAAATCAACTCCATAAATTGCATGATGAATGTGTATACATGATCATTGAGTACCAAGGAGGGTACAAACACCCTCAAAACACAAGGGAACTACTCACACATCATGTAAGACAACATGATGTGTGTAGGGTTTAAGCACAATCAAAGGTAAGAGAAGAGGAATAGAAATAGGATGATTAATCCTAGTTATCTCCCTTGATCTTCAATCCTCCTTGGTTGGATGGTGATGAATGCCCTTGATTTGATCTCTTTTTCTTGTCTTTTTCCCCAAAAATGCCAAGTGCCTAGGTCAAACATGCCACTTTCTATTTATAGTCTCGGGTAAAAAATGCGCACTGTAGCAGTACCAGCCGGTCGGCTGGTCTTGGCGTCCAAATCCAGCCGGTCGGCTGGCTGAGCGCTTGGGAAGGGCATCTGAAATCTTCTCCCAGTCGGCCGGCTCAAGTCGGACGATTGTGTGCTTCTGAGGTCTTCATCCAGCCGGTCGGCTGGTGAGTTCAGCCGCCCGGCTCAAGTTGGACGATTGTGTGCTAGTGCAGGGTAGGCACCAGCCGGTCGGCTGAATGGCTCGGCCGGTCGGCTGAAGTTGGACGATTGCATGCCTCTGAGGTCTTCATCCAGCTGGTCGGCTGGTGAGTTCAGCCGCCCGGCTCAAGTTGGACGAAAGCTCTACTCTTCTGCTCTTGGGTCCAGCCGGTCGGCTGGTTTAGGGGGAATTACCAGCCGGTCGGCTGGGATGCATTTTCAACCCACTTTTGCTCCAATACTTCGGTTTTTTTTCGAGTTTTCATTTTTAGGCTTCGACACTGACGTGATGTTGTTTTTTACCTGAAACGTACGAAAAGGGATCAAATGACATCAAATTATCATCGGAAACGAACAAAAGTAATAGAGAAAATGGCTATTAATAAGTCGAATACTCGACTTATCAAAATCCTTGCAATATATTTCACAATAAATGAGATCTAGGACCCAATTATATTCCAAGAAGGAGCTTATAGCTGCCTACATGGAAGAAATGAAAAAAGACTAGTCTTGAGGATGAGACTAGACCGATGTTTCCATGGTAACATCAAGCCATAATATTTTCCAGGATTCACAAGATGTGGAGCCGAATATAGATGATGTGTTTGAAGCACTTAAAGAGGCACTAGAAGAAAGGCTCATATACAAAGAAGCCGATAAAAGAGAATGCTCCTTTTCTCAAGCAAGAGACAAGGACCAATAATTGGAGGAGTGAAATTAGAGCAAGTGTCCATTATATCTGGCCATTATCTTCAATTATAGGGGAAATAATGCCTGACATGGAGTATCTTCCAAACAACATGTATTATTACTAGTGGTTGTGTATTTATTTTCGGGTCCATTATGTTTTTGGATCTTTTCTTACTTCTTGCTATAAGTAGTAGGTACTCTCTCTCTCTCTCTCTCTCTCTCTCTCTCTCTCTCTCTCTCTCTCTCTCTCTCTCTCTCTCTCTCTCTCTCTCTCTCTCTCTCTCTCTCTCTCTCTCTCTCTCTCTCTCTCTCTCTCTCTCTCTCTCTCTCTCTCTCTCTCTCTCTCTCTCTCTCTCTCTCTCTCTCTCTCTCTCTCTCTCTCTCTCTCTCTCTCTCTCTCTCTCTCTCTCTCTCTCTCTCTCGTAATATTTCCCTAAGTTTAAATAAAAGTTTGGTTTGAAGAATCAGAAGCTCTTTGTTTTGGTACTACAAGATACTTGTAAGTTTTCTTTCATTTTCTCCATATTATTGTATATGTTTTTTATGTTTAGCCTTATAGGCTAACTCCTCAATATGTGATAAATCAATGCCTAACCATGTAATTGCCCTTGTTGTGCTATGAAATATCTGGGAATTCCAGATGAATTTCATAGCAAAAATTAGTATATGCATTAAATCAGTTGTATTAAAAGGTTGGTCAAGTTTTGTAACAGGCCTATTTACATAGCTACTTTGGATTTTAATTCTCCACGCTGCCACACATATGCCCGTAGTTTAAGCCGACTGGCGTGTTTAGGCGCATGTAGGTGTGGTCTATGTTGTGGGTTGGTTAAATTTCTGAAAAACTAGTTTGATATGTAAAGTAGTGACATTTATAAACAATTACTGTAATCAGAGCACAATGCTCTATTCCTTACTGAAACTGCTGACTAATGTCGTCTATATTAATTGATGTGATGAACCTAATCCTCTCCTTATGGTATCAGAGCCATAAGGAGATACCATAAGGAGAGGATTAGGTTCATCGCATCAATTAATATAGACGACATTAGTCAGCAGTATCAGTAAGGAATAGAGAATTTTGCTTTGATTACAGTCATTGTTTAGAACTGTCACTACTTTACATATCAAACTAGTTTTTTTTCATAGTAGATAACTTATATAAATTTTAGATCAATAATTTAACAGGGTGAGTGCAATGACTATCTTCACCTGCTTAACATATTTTTTTCATTGATGGGCGTACAACTGATACGAAACTCAAGTTATTTAAGTTAATAGCTATATGTTATCATCAAGTACGATCCATGTTTCTAAGAACTAAAGTGCATATCTCGTAGGACACTTATACGCATCCACATCTTCTGGCATATATATTCACCCCTGTAGCGTTATTGATTCCACAAATTTCACCACTACAAAGTAAAATCCACAAATGAAGCACGCACAAATCTTCAAAACAACGTACATCCTTGCGCGAGACGGGATGAAAGAAGGCATTCACGATGGATTGGAATAAGAAGAGCGAAGATATTGTCACAAAAATGTGAGTATTAGTGCCACTTAGATTCGATCTTAGGTCCGGGGGTCTTTTGATTGACTCCTTAACCATTAGGTCACCGCCCCTAATATAATGACACCTGTTTACAAGATTTTTTCTATTGAATATATGCATGGCCAAAAACTAAGATTACTAACTCGGCTTCAAGGTGAAAACTTCATTTTATATGAAAACGTAGAACATATCTTAATCATTGATGGATTTTAATTAATGGATGAGATGAGTGGGCCAACTCTAATTAATTATAGTTTTTTTTGGATAGAGCTAATTAATTATAGTTGGAGCCTCTAACGTGAATTTTTTTGTTGAACGTCATTTTTGAAAATGCATTCCATACATCTGTTATCAATTTTTATGCAAATATTCACAAATGAAAAATAACTTGTTAACGAATCCCGTCCATAAAAAAAATCCATAACATAAACAAACAAAAATCATGCACGTACACACTGCTGCAAATCAATTCACGAATTATGGGTATAAATCCATGCACCGTTGATCAGTCAGTTTTTTTTGCCTATTATTCGCTTTATTCGATGATGGATTAGGTTCATTTTTCTAATATTTTGCTGTCATTTAATCTCTTTTCAAGTGTTTCAAGTCATATATTATGTACCTAAGTCTTTTGGATTTATCTGAGGCAAAACAAAGCATTTCGTGTAGATTTGGACGATAAAAGAAATAATTAGGGCATACTGACCTTTCCGACTTATTTTGTATTCTCAGGGCACATATGCTGTCCAAAGTGATCAAACTATAGCTTGATGGAATGCTAACGCAAAGGGATACAACTCTCTATGTTATACTAAGATCAAATTCGGAGGTTAAGACTACGAAAAAGTCATCAGAAGACAGGAATCCCGTGACCCCCGTGATGCTCAACTTGGTCACGGTTGTCACGGGGTCTTTCACATATCTCTGAGGTTCACTAGGCCCTGACGCGCGAGACAGATCTGTCACGGGCCCGTCGATAATTGTGGGCTATAAATAGTAGTTTCGGACCATATTTTAAGTACGCTGACTTTAGGGATCGATTTCTGACCTAAATTGGAGAAGGAGAACGACCAAGAGATCAAGAAAGACCAAGATTCGAGGCTATGCTTCATCAAAACACGGTTTCCTCGTTTCAAGACTTTACTTTTCAAATTTATTTGTGATTAATATCCATGTATCCTGAGTAGTAGTTCTATTCCGGGATCCTATGGACCTCGTGCTTGTACCCAACTCTTCATGTTATTTATAGAAATAATTTCCATTAGTGCAATTCTTGTTTTTCGGTTTCATTTTTCTTAATTTTACCATTCTTGCAAGTAATACATTGAATGAGGTGTCTGCATGCTAGAACGAAATTAGATTATTTTACCAAAAAGATGGACTAGTCTGGGGTAGTTAACTAGATTAAGTGGAATTAATATTAGGCCATGACAGATACGTTGGTAGTACATGAAAGAGTGTTGATGTTATTCATCTGAAAAACCTTAGGCTTAATAAATCAATTTGATACTCCGTGGTTGGGCGGCGTTCAACAATCTAGGTTAATTCGGACAATGATCCGTAGATAGGCGGCTTGTCTGATGTTATTTAGGTTTATTGACATACTAGGTAGCATATTTTGATTACATGATATTATCACATGAATTGTATGGTTGGCATGAGTGAAGTTCTATCTTGGAATTGTTTCTCTGATTAAATCAAAACTTCTCTTATTTCAGTGTCACTTTGGAATTAGTAGTAACAAACCATTTTTCCTGTACGAGTAGCTGAACAAATTTTTTGCATACAAGTAGACGTACGCGTCTGTTCCTTGGATCGACCGTTACCAAGGTTTATAAACTATTTTTGACTGCAACGTGACACCTAAAACTTAAATCTGACCAGTATAAAGGGTTAGAAGTACGATTGTCAATCATTTTATAGTTTGTGGCTCGTGGGTACTCATTTATAGTTCAGGGAATTAGTAGTATCGAAACATAGTATGTTCAAATTGACCAACTATTGATACAAACCCACAAACTATATTTCCACACAACAATCGAGCTCAGATAAATGACAAATCACCGGATGTTTACGATAAAAGAGAAAAAATTTCTTGATGTCAATCGATTGATTTTCAAAAATAAATTGGTAATCGATTTTGGTTTCTCAGTTTTAAGGGCTTATGATTTAAATTGGAGTAAATCTAATTTAATTAAGAACAAAAATGAAAATTAGACCTTATTTCTGATTGAAGGCGAATAGAATATGGGTCGTGGATTGATTGGATCTAACGAATATTAATTTTTCTAATTTCAACACATCGTATAACGGTTCTCATTCGATTCTTTTTGTCTTACCAACTACATGGTTTATTTCACAAGATTTAGAATGCAAGAAAATGAACAAGGGTAAAAAGGCCTTAAGAGCATCCCACCAATCCACCATGATCTTTTGAGTCATAAGAAAAGGTCATGGGAGATGATAAAAAACATGGATCCCCACCATGAATTAATCAATCATAGAAAAGGTCATGGGATGCTCTAAGGATCGGAAATAACGAGTTCTTGTGTGAACCATACTAGCTGCCCTGTCCCTTCGTATGCGGCAACACGTACAAATGTCATTAAATTTTGTGATACACCAAACTATATATGTTTAACATAAATATGATGATAATTTTGTGATGTTGAGAAAATAGACGGCCACACCCACGGCACTTCTTCAGCAACGTCACACTCACGTGAATATCTTAATTGCCACTTACACAATCAATAATTCAAATAGACGGTTCTCATACAAAAAAAAAATTCAAATAGATGGTCTACCTTGAATAAGATTGAATATGATGTCCAAATCTTTGAATAGTTTAGAAATGTCTTGCTTTCTTAGGTGTTACTCTAAAGAAATGCATTCATCTATGAATAACACATCACAGTGATGTGCCTTTCATCTTCCTTGATCATTGATCAATGTCATCATCGACTTAATTCGAATCCGAATACAACACCTGAATTTGGGCCTCATGATCAAATACACACGGTTTGGACACTGAATAATATCTTCAAACCGCAATAACAATATTAAGATCTTCACAGCTTTCCCATCCACAGATATTGTAATCTAAAAGGAGATTATGATCCTATTCATGTCCCCTACTGATTTATTTAGACCGGTGCCATATGGAAGATTCTGTGCGAATGAGGTGGTTCTGTCTCGTTTATTTGATTGCCTTTTGATGAATTTACAATAGAGAAAGAAAATAAAGAAGACCAAACATTTTCAAAACTACAATTGCTTTACCCCTTTTTGGTTGCAGAAAAATTAGAAGAACAGTATAGTTATAGGGATGGAAAATCAAATTAGGTTGTTTTTTTTTATGGGAAAAATCAAATTAGGTTGTTTGGTTACATGGAAAATAAATAAGAAAGAAAAATATTAGGAAATTGTGTTGGAAAATTTAGCGCAATTTCCTTGATATTTTTCCACCCGAAAACGAGAGGAAAGTTAAAATCCATCCATGGACGACTTCATCGACAAGCCATCTACTGCTGCACCTGCGAGCTTCAACGGCTGATCTGATCCCGTCTATCGTCCCTTGTCTCCGACATCGATATTATCTCTGCATTCCGCCGTCAACGACCTGTCTTTGCCTTCCTTTACATGCTCTCGAAGCCCTAATTTTGACTCGTCCTCCAATCTGAATCTAGTTTCACTTCCTTCGATTCCTCCACATGTGATGCTACGTACTAATGGTTGTCTCAGCCCTAATTTGTGTTTCTCATTTCCATTTGTGATCCAAACATTCCTCTTTTTTTATATTAAATTTTCCATAAATTTTTTTATATATAACCAGACACAAAAAAAAATGTAACTCAATTTTTCATAAATCTTTTTTTCTTACTAATTTTCCCAAATGTTTTCTTTTCTTTTAGTTTTCTCGCAACCAAACAGAGAGCGTTAGGGATTTTGATCAACGTTGAGGTTCCATTTTGTTCTATTCTAATATTTTCTTTGTTCTGTTCTGTTCTATTCTATTCTAAATTTCTTTCTCTAATATTTTGTTCTATATATGCTAATATGGAACTAAGATTAGCCCACAACAAAAACATTATAATGTTATAGGCCAATACGGTAGGAATCACTACAAATTTTTCCAAATTTTCCGTCCAAAACTTCCGTCTCAATAAAGTCATAAGAAATGGCGACGGTAAATAAAACGGTACATTTTCGATTTCATTCCGTCACCAAAAACATTTTCGAGGTATTTCCATTATAATTCCGTCAACATTAAATCCGTCGCTCATGAGTTCTCGGATTAGCGACGGAATATAAGTAACGAACAAATGACGGAAAGTACCCGCATATTTTATTCACATACATTCCGACATTTCCGTCATATATGCCAACGCTTCATTTATAAGGCGCCGTTTATAATGTCAATTAAGACATCGCTTCAACACTGAATCGCTGTCTCATTTGCGAACCATATTTTCTGAATTTTTTTTATATTACTTTATTATCAATTTATTTTAACGTATAATCAATCAGCGTTACACAAATGATTTCAAATATAATTTAATATATAAAAACCATTACTTAGGGGTTAATTTGCGTTACAAATTCATTTAGATAAAGCACTATATATATTTTATTTAAATCATTGAATACAAAGTTATCACTAATTGATTTATAACGACATCGTGAGCAGTCGAACATTATGCAATCTACGGGTTGGTTGACAACGACAAAAGTGAATTCCTTCCTGTCCTTCGCATCGTACGATGATCATTGATGATCATCTTGCATGCATTCATAAAATTACCCCGAACACGACTGTCATATTGTGCATCCCAGGTAGCTATACTCTACAAGCAAATCATTAGTAAGATCCGTTAACTTTAGTCATCCAAAGGAAAGTAAAACATTTCTCGAGTTCTTGTTTTGTACCTGAAACTCCTCGAACCATATTTCCTTGCTGCTGTCTGGGATCCTGGTCCATGATGCCCACGTTGCGTCCCAACATTTTAAGATGCATTCTTGAGCAATCCGTCGTTGAACATCGAACGGGAAGAAACTGTTACAAAAGTATGGATTACATAACGTGTCGCATTTATCAAAACAGACAATATGAAGAGAACAATAGTAAGTTATTACTGGTGTCGGCCAATAGGCACGACGTGATCTCTACAAGCAAATCCGCGTGTATTGTCAGTGAAACTCACACGGTCAAATGAAGGAGACATATGTTGACGATTGGAAGGAAGTATATGTTGCTACTGAATGTGGTGGGATGAATGATTTCAAGAGTTCTCAATCTCATAGTTATATAGCGCAACAATGAAATATGGTTGCATAAATTTTTCCGTCAAACTTCCGTCCATTTTCCGTCATCTGATGACGGAAATAACATGTTATAGTGACCGAAACGCAACAACGGTCTATAATTAACGGGAACTTTGTAAAGGTATAATGACGGCAACATGACGGAAAAATGAAACATTTATTGGAAATATATTAGTGATTTCCAACGCCTTACAATTATATATTACATTCATATATTGTCAGTGAATTGAATTTGTACTTGGAAATTGTCAACGGATTAAACGGCTGAAAATTAATGTTCGAAATCGGACTCGTAGAATACAAATTTATACATTAAAACGGCGCTTAATTGAGACGCGCCGTATCAGGTATACTTAAAACATCGCTTACACATAAGGCGCTGACTTAAGTTCATAATAAACGGCGCCTTACAAATGACACGCTGTCTCATTGAATATTTTGCTTATATCTTAAACAAATTTATTATTACCCGGGTATACTTTAAAACGGCGCTTAATATAGACGCGCCGTATCAGGTAGACTTAAAACATCGGTTACCCATAAGGCGCTAACTTAAGTTCATAATAAACGGCGCCTTACAAATGACACGCTGTTTCATTGGACATTATAAACGGCGCCTTCCACTTTAAGCGCTGTCGAAAGTAAGAATATGCATTGATATTTTTGATTGTTACAAACAATCCCGTGCACGATTATTATCAACAAAAACAAACACATTTGCATTGCCCAGCATTATATGTACAAAATATTTGGACCAATATACAGCATATATATGATGTGTTTTACACTGGATTATCTGCTTGCCGCAAATAATCTACCAATTCATTAGCAAAGTCGCACCTCATATCATTCAGGACATTGTTACCATACGAGTCCTCTCCTGTTGGGATAGCCTGGGAAAAAAGCGCACAGTTATCAAATTGGCATATACGTAGACTAATGGTTGATGCTCTATTACTTATCGGGGCATATATTTACCTGTCTGATGTCTTCATGAAGAGATCCATTGGTTTGATGAACAAACTTCGTTATGTCGCGCATATATTGCAACACATAGTAGCCACACACTTCAGTGTTGAAGGGCTGTCTGGGGCACTGAAATAAGAAATGATTTATAAAAATAAATCAAACGTATTAAGTAAAAGAATAAAAGAATTCGGTCTATTCTATTGTTATTTGTTAAGTCCATACCGTTACAGTCCTCCACTGTATAGGTTCATCTGACGGGAGATTGAAGTATGTACGCAATCCCCTATAACATTAGTGTAATTAATATAAGTTGTAGCACTTGTAGTATTGGTAAGAAATAGCGGATTAGCATAGTCATCGTTACGTGTTGACGAAATTTATTGCATCATCCATCGGTGGACTTGCGATTGGATCAAGCCAAAGGACCAAGCGCTTCTCGGGGAATATGACAATTAACATCCAATGCCACCTAATAAATATATATTTTAAATGTTATATTCGTATACAATGTATTTCATCGAAAACACAGATGACCACGGCAAATAATAACTTACTTTTTGACATGGACGTAGGGGAGGAAGTAGCAAAAATTATGAACGTAGTCTGGCATTTGCAATCTCCTCTCGAAGCAAGCGACCCTCGTTTCTAGATCGACGGACGGAGTCATATGACTCGGTCTGAAGTATCCAAACCTAATGCCCGGCGGGATCTTATCGTGTATAACTCTGTTGCCATTTGAATAATTAAGTGTTCCAGTCAACAAAATTTCATTGTTAACAACAAATAATAATAAATAAATAAAAATTTACCCCATGTACACTTCAACCGCGGTTGCACTCAAAGCTTCCAATGAGGTGAACTGCAAAATGTCAGATTTTTCCAGTTGGATATAACAATCTTCACCGAAAACTTCGCTAGCAATGTACACCGAATAGATAGTCGACTTGGCCATCATTTTCGCATGTTCGTACAAAAAACGACATATCATTGTCATTCCTTCAAGTTTAGCGTCGTCAAAACTGCTACATTGGAGTTTAAAAAATATGTACTCGTCATATCCCTGTGCGGGAAAAAAAAACAACCTATTCACATTGATATGCTTATAGGTGTTTCTTATCATATAACAGAATTTAGGAATCAACTACCTTTTCATCAATGTCTACCAGACATTTCGGCCATCCCACAAAATCACCCAGTGCATCTGATACTTTCTCCATGCGCCCCAACTTCATTGGAAGCTCTGCCGACGGTTCAAGTTCAATCTCTACAACCACCTTCACCATCTCATCAGTCAGCTCTTGACACTGAACGAAGCGTCCTCGCATCACTCTGCCAAGTGCTACAAGTATCCTGCCCTGATCCGAACCTCCTCCTTCCACGTGCAGCAAGCATTTCTTCCCAACCTGAAATGGCAAAATTCAGACACATTTACGAAGTAAATTGAAATTTCGTCGTAATTTAAAAAATTACGGAATATTACCTTGGGTATATCTCCAAATGGGTCATCATCGTACCCAATTTCAGGGCTATGACTCCTAAGAGCGTTCGAAGTGACAGTGCACTGTGTGGTCGACTAAGAAGATTGCTTCCCAAATACTTTTTTCCAACCTACCAAACACCCCACCCCCCGTGTTCGTCCAGGGTACTCGTCCTTTCCTATGGCCTCTGTTAATATGTCACGTCGACCATGGCATATAAATTTTCCTTCCCTCACTTGCTTCTCCAATTCATCCTGATACCAAAGTGAATGGACGTTCATGACAGTCACAGACAGTTACGTAATTATTTAACGTAAGCCTAGAACTTACAATTTTGTCGGCAACCTCCCTCATATGGTCATTCACGTACTCTTTATTAGTCCTTTGGTGCCCCCTCTTCCAAACCTCATGCCTTCCAACATCGATGACAGGGTCATCCCCCGGGGATATTAAACCCTGCGCCTCCATCTCTGCTAATTTTCCCGCGACGACATCCGCTTTTGCCTTTTTGTACCCGCCCCTGGACATAGTATGCGGGTACCGGTTCGATTTCGCTCGCGCAATGTTCAACTCCCTAAGTTTTTGTGCCTCGGGAGTCAGACGTTGTTCCACAAAGGTCTTCCATTGATCCGTATCAATGAACGGATACATCTGTCGTGGGTCCTCTCCTTCTTCAGTTGATAAAAATACATACACAACGAAGACAATAGTATACAAGTACATTTTCAAAGGCAAACCAGTGTGAAAGTTAGGCCGAATTTGTAGTGCATCTCAAAAGTGCACATATATATATATGTATGTATATATTATCATACAAAAGTGAAGAAATTAAGTGTCAGAATTGATCGACGATACCACCTACATATATATCAAGAAATCAGACATGAGTATCTATGTATAAAAAAATTTGCCCAAAGCGATTTGACGATCACTATTTCATTTTTTGTCTTGGTTTTTTTTTTGATATGATGTGACGATCATTCACTATTTTGTTTAATTTTTTTTTTTTACAATATGATGTGACGATCATTATTGAGCGATGTCAGGTGACTGCATGAATCACAGTTTTTAATTTTTACTTTTATGTTTTTGTTGTCTTCCGTGCTAATTGTTGACACCCACATATATATATATATATAGAGGAGTGTTCAAATGAGGACACCCTCTTAGGGTGAGGACGTAGGGACAAATCTCATCCATTAGATCATCATCCATCAAACCCCCCCATGTTTTGTGGGTGCGCCACGTGTCCAAGTACCCAAAATCCAATAAAGCAAATAGTAAAATCCCACTACCAAAAAGCAAACAGTAAAATCCACTACCACATGTGACACGTGGCAGCTTGTGGATCATTGGATGAACCTCATCCAATGACCAAGATTAGTCCCTACACCCTCACCATAAGACCCGTCCTCAATTGAACGCCCCCTATATATATATATATATATATATATATATATATATATATATATATATATATATATATATATATATATATATATATGTATATATATATGTAGGGGAGCACTCGGTTGAGGCATGGTTGGTAGAATGAGGCTGTAAGGCATGATCTTGGCCATTGATGATATTGATCTAATGGTTGAGATTTAAAGATGTGGTAGTGGAATTTTACTATTTGCTTTTTGCTTTTTACTGTTGGTAGTGGGTTTACTATTTGCCACGTGGCGCGCCCACAAAGCACGGGGGGGTTAGATGTGTGGTTGAGATCGTGCCTCACAGTCTCATTCTAATTTGAGTGCCTCATTTGAACGCTCCTCTATATATGTATATATATATATATATGTATATATATATAGAGGAGCGTTCAAATGAGGCAAGCCAAATAAGAATGAGGCAGTGAGGCACGATCTGAACCACACATCTAACCCCCCCGTGCTTTGTGGGTGCGCCACGTGTCCAAATAGTAAACCCACTACCAACAGTAAAAAGCAAAAAGCAAATAGTAAAATCCCACTACCACATCTTTAAATCTCAACCATTAGATCAATATCATCAATGGCCAAGATCATGCCTTACTGCCTCATTCTACCAACCTTGCCTCAACCGAGTGCTCCCCTATATATATATGTATATATATATATATATGTATAGATAACATTAAGATAATTGAAACAAAATTTGGCAAACATATTTTCTTCGTCTTTATTCCTTTACATTTCCGTCACCACAAATGGAAATGTAACGGACCTTTAACGTAAAACGTTTCATCATTGTTCCGTTACTATTCCGTCAATGCACAGTTAATATTATATACTGTCCAGCAACAATGTTAGCGTTAATATTTATCCGTTGCATTAATTAAAGCGTCGAGTATTCGACGTGTTTCCGTCAATTTGTGACGGAATATAGCCTCTGTGTTGACTGAACATGTATCGTATTTATTACCTTCTTATCCACCTAATCTTCAACCTGTTCTACAAATAGGGCCATTTGCAAACAGACATGTATTCTAAATGTTCCACCGTTTACAATCAGCTGTTCTAATTGTTCCGATTCTGTTGTTTGTTATGCTCGGACTTATTTTCTTTGAGAGTTCTTTTTGGATATGCAGTACATGTTAATCATCTGTATTATATATAGTGGTGTTTTATGATCAGTACCATTCTGTTCTCCTCCGTCTTCTTCAGAGTTTGTCGTTCATGATAAACTCAGAAGAAGACAGAGGAGAACAGAATGGTGCTGCTCGATGAACATAACTGCATATAATGTAGTTGTCTGACTTGTACAAGCAATCCAAGAAGATCTATCAAAGAAAAAAAGTCTGACCATAAGGTATATAATGCGTCTACTTTCCGCCAATTTACCGTCACCCATGTACTTATAACATCGCCTGTTATGAAAGCGCAGTTTCGGTTCATCATTTCCACAGCGCTTATACAAAAGGCGCTGTTTCATTGCATCATTACAACGTCGCTTATAAAAAAATGATGTTTCATTGCATAATTGCAACATCGAT
This sequence comes from Rhodiola chrysanthemifolia, assembly GCA_033675395.1. Taxonomy (NCBI): domain Eukaryota; kingdom Viridiplantae; phylum Streptophyta; class Magnoliopsida; order Saxifragales; family Crassulaceae; genus Rhodiola; species Rhodiola chrysanthemifolia. Next base: position 13,108,538 of record CM066208.1, on the reverse strand, counting down.
TGTACAAGAAGCGCTGTCTCAATTCATCATTGCAACATCGCTTACACTGAAAGCGCTGTTTCAGTGCACCATTTCAACATCGCTTACAAATAAGCGCAGTCCTTTAGTTACACACGAGGGCGCTGCATGTATAGGCGCTGATGTTCATTGATATACAACGGCGCTGAATTTTTGGTGAATAAATGTACCGACAATAAATATTCAATTGCAAAACATCGTCGAAATCTCATTGTAATTTCGTCACTTAGCGACGGAAATGAACCGCCGTGTAGACGGAATATTGAACATAAACATTTGAATACCACTCCGTGACAGTGTTTATATTTATTGATAAGAATGAAAACTTAATGTTGCAAATGACTTATATATACGTACTACTTAGCAATTTGCACTGACCAAATATATTAACACCATCTTTCTTGCTTATATTCAACAGCTGGTACAATTTATCAAATGGCTTCGTTGCAATGGCCAAGCTGTGACCGACCACTTGTGTGCTGATATTTGCTTCGGCGTGAGACACGATTTGAGGTACTCTATTTTAGTTTTGTTTCAAATCGCATATTAGTATAAGCATATGGCATATTTATATGAAGAACGGAGATGGATGTACGAAGCGGGTGCACATGGGGAATCATGTACCAATGATGTTTTCATCGCTGGGGTCAATAATTTTATTGGATCAGCCGTCGCAAAAGGTTTTTTGCCAGCGACAACTCAATCCGATGTCCATGTACAAAATGCAAGAACAAGCGATTCATCAATATAAGAATGATGGAAGCGCATTTGTACAAATACGGTTTCACACCAAATTACTTCAATTGGACCTTACACGGGGAAGAGCTGGCAGAAATGCAGTACGTAAATACAGTCCCAAATCTACCCGAACCGACGACAAATTACCCAGTTTTTGATACTGAAGACCAAATTTGGACTGACGAGGCCTTCCCAGAGATGGTTCCAGATATTGGCACAGCAGATGATATTCCCGAGTCGTCGAACAATATTGAACATCAAACAGATAATTTCGAAGCAAACAGATTCTTCAATATGCTAAATTCATGTGGGGAACCAGCTTACGAAGGTTGCACGACGGAGACGGAGCTTTCAATTAACATGAAAATGCTGGCAACAAAAGCTAACTACGGATTATCAGAAGGCGCATTTAACGCTGTTTGTGGAACGATGAAAAATCTAATTGGGGGTGAGAATAAGATCCCATCTTCATTCAAAGAGTCGAAAAAACTCGTATCTGATCTCGGAATGGGGTACCAAAGGATTGACATTTGCGTAGGGGGTTGTATGATTTACTACGGTTGCGACGAAAGTTTGTCAGAATGTCGTTTCTGCAAGGAACGAAGATATCATCGTCCAAGACGCACAGAAAGTTCTTCATCGTACCAACGAAATGCGAGGAGGCAAATGTTTTACTTGCCGATTATACCGCGTTTACAAAGACTTTTTTTTATCTCAAAGCCTGGCTAAAGAAATGACCTGGCACGCTTTACCCAAAGCAGACGTGAATCGCATGCTACACCCTTCGGACGGAGAATCTTGGAAGCAATTCGATCGGTGTCATCCTCATTTTGCATCGGATGCACGTAACGTAAGATTGGGATTATGCACTGATGGATTTAATCCATGGGGTATGTCCACAAAACAGTACTCCGTTTGGCCTGTCATGGTAACAACATACAACTTACCACCGTGGTTGTGCATGAAAACGAGATTCATTTGGTTAACCATACTAATCCCTGGTCCGTCAAGTCCAAAGAAGCATTTGGACATATATCTAAGGCCTCTTATTGATGACTTGGTTCAACTTTGGAATGTTGGGGTCGACACGTATGATGCTAATCGCAGACAGACTTTTACGTTGAGGGCAGCTCTCATGTGGACTGTATCTGATTTCCCTGCCTATGCAATGTTGTCGGGGTGGTCAACGCAAGGGAAACTCGGCTGTCCCTACTGTATGGACGACACGAAGACATTCGTGTTGAAAAATGGAAGAAAAGTATCGTATTTTGGCTGTCACAGACGATTTTTATCCGAAAATCATCCATATCGGCGTGATGCTAGGAATTTTTACAGAGATCGAACCGACTTTGATGGTCCAGTCCCATTTCGTTCTGGTCAAGCAGTTCATGACAGGGTTAGGAACTTAAAATATATATGGGACCAGCATATGAATGAGGTTTGCGACGGCTTCGGTGTGGAACACAACTGGACAAAGAAATCGATTTTTTGGGGACTACCTTACTGGGTTGACTTGAAGCTTAGACATAATCTAGACGTCATGCACATTGAAAAGAATTTTTTTGAGAATTTATTCAACACCATCATGGATGTTAAGGGGAAAACAAAAGATGACGGTGTGAAGTGTAGAAAAGATATCGGGTTGTACTGTCGAAGACCCGAATTGGAACTGAAAACTTGCCGGGGGCGTTTGGTAGCGAATAAGGCCAAATATCAGCTAACGAGAGAAGAACAGAAAAATGTACTTATTTGGGTGAAGTCTCTGATGTTTCCTGATGGATTTTCATCTAATTTGGGGAACAAAGTAGATTTGAGTGCACTAAAACTAGTTGGTTACAAGTCACACGACGCACACGTATTTATAGAGCGACTCATGCCGATTGCTTTCAAGGGGTTTTTACCTAATAAGATCTGGGAAGCTGTATCCGAGTTGTGTACATTTTTCCGAGATATATGTGCATCTTCCCTGCACGTTGAGCGAATGGAACACTGGCAGAACAACATATCGGTGACACTGTGTAAACTGGAGTCCATATTTCCCCCTTCATTTTTCGACTCAATGGAACACCTACCAATCCATTTGGCTGATGAGGTCCTACTTGGTGGACCAGTACACTATCATTGGATGTATCCGTTTGAGCGTTTCATATACCGTCTTAAACAATTGGGCCATAAGGGAAACAGAGCTGAGGTGGAAGCCAGTATTGTTAACGCATACATACAGCTGGAGACTTCGTATTTGGGGTCCGACTACCTAGGTCCGGAATTAACAACAACCGACGTAAGATACAAACGAAACGAATTTGGGACATCAGATTTCGAGGACCCCCAGATTTCTATTTTCAATTACCCCGGAGTTGGTGGCAGCAAAAGTAAAAAGAGGGTATTAGACAACCGGGAATTTAAAAAAGCAACTCATTACATATTTAGCAACACCCCTGAACTTGAACAATATTTGGAATTATTTGAAACCGGCGTAAGACAAAGACGACCGCGACTTAATGATCAGCAAAGATACGATGCCGTATTAACGGAATTCCCAGAATGGCTGAATTCACATGTAAGTAGAATCAACTTACGGTTCGTTCCATTATGCGTATAAATTAAACTGTAGCACTTTTATGATTAAATTCTCTCCATGTTTGGGAGCTTGGAGAAACTATAGGACTGCCACAATGGATTCACTACTTGTCCGCTGGATTCCAATCCGACGTTGCATGTTCGGCGACATACAAAGTTAACAACTACAAGTTTCACATTGAAAGCCACGGTGAAGGGAGGAACACGGTGAACAGTCATGTTTACGTGAAGGGAACGGAGGGTACACACTACTACGGGGTGATTGAAGAAATAATTCATATGAGATGTTGGAGCAACCATCGCCTAAAGGTTGTCTTGTTCAAGTGCCGGTGGTATGACCCTCAGTTTGTTAGGTCATACCCGTCTAACGGGGTTGTCATCGTGAACACTCATAGACCATACCCCCATTACGACCCATACATTCTTGCCCAGCAAGCTGTTCAAGTTTACTATGTTACATTTCCAGGATTAGCATCGGAAAATAATCAGGGTTGGGTAGCAATTTGTCCTGTGAAACCAACAAACGCAATCGACATGGAGGCGGCGAATGTTCCGTTCCAAGATGATGGTGAAATGGGAACTGAGATGCCTGTATTGGTCAACGATATCAGATCCGTAGGGGACCTCGCTGATGATGAGGTGAATGAGTACGACACCGAAGAAGAAGACAGAAACGACGAGCACGTAGCTTTTAATCCGGATACCGAAGAAGAATCTGACGAATCGTCGTGAAGCAAATGAAGCAATGAAAAATCAGACCAAACGGACATGCAAGTCGACCTAAGAAAAATATGTAGAGAATGTTGTGCTTGTGTATCGAAGAACAAGTCTGATCTTTAATTATATAACTCTGATCAATTTTATCTTAGGTCTGATCATTTATTTTTTCGCATTGCTAATCATTAATTCTATTTTAAGTATGACCATTCATATATGTTTTTAAGTCAGACATATTGTGCCTGGTCTGAGCATTCATTGTATTTTAAGTGTGATTTAACCTAAGTTTCTCGACCAACACTTCATGAACTTCTCGTGACTATGCACAATGGCAACACAAGAAGTTCATGAAGCGTTGTGCAGAGAAAATTAAGCATTTTACACAAATATCCGAAGGGCAACTCAATAACCCAAAGACCAAGGGTTAGAGTAGCCCAAAAGTTAGGATTTTGGTGTTGTAGGTTTATTGGTTTTACTCTCCCCTTTTATAATCACTTGTGAATCCAACTCAATGACATCGAGCAATGTGGGATATTAGAATATTGAAATTTCAAATTGTCGCAATGTGGGATATTAGGATATTAAAATTTCAAAGGTTCAAAAAATTAGGTAGGATATTAATATTCGTTAGTAATGTATATGACATGGTTAATAAAATGCGAATGGGAAAAAGATTATGTATGTGTAATCATCAATTTTGTTATTTTAAATAATGCAAAGGGCTGGAACGTTTTGTGTTATGTAGTTTTCGGGAAAAATGATAAGTAAACAACGCTTAATATATGTGCGCTGTTTAAAGTAACAATTAAACAGCGCTTCTTCAATAGACGATGTCATAATGCAATAAAAAAACAGCGCCTGTCTGAGTAGCGATGTAATATGGTACAAAAAAAACAGCGCTTCTTAAATAGACGATGTCATATGGTACGTTTAGAACATCGCTTATATGTTAAGCGCCGTATTAAATAAGTAAACTACAGCGCCTATATACAAAGGCGATGTAATATCTAATTACGTCAGCGCTTTGCAAAACAAGCGCTGTCATATTCATCTAAAAAAAATCCCCGCCGTATTCGCCCACGTAGACGAGTTAAAAAGTTTTGGTTAAAATAGAGTAAATAAATATTGTTTTGGACAAAGTGAATTGAAATTACATGCGCAATGAAACCCTCATTATCCGTGTTAGAACACAATCGTCCGCCGTACGCCGCCGAGCTCGACAGCCGATTGTTGTGCCAATTGCATAAGCAACCTTGATAGCCCAGGTATGGGAAAACTACTCGTCTTCCTCTTGTGCGCTTCAGTTGAGTTCGTGATTCTATTGTTCGGCTGCGGTTGTTTGTTTGTTCGAATCCAATTGGTATAAAAAATGTGTCAAATGTTATGCGCGTGTGTCCGATTTCAGAAGCAAATTTGTTTGTTCGGCGTGTGTTCGTGTGTGTTTGTGTGTGAATTGCTGTACAAGAAATGTTCGAAACTGTTCGCCTGACAAATTGTGTTTATGTCCTCTGTGTTAGCTGTACGTGTTGTCATCATATGTTGATATCTGTTGATACAATCTGTTGGAACTTTCTGATAATGAAATGCCTGTAGCTCATCGTCCTTAGGTACCTTTGATACTATTTGGGTTAAATTAATATTTGTCATACACATACTCGAATGGCTGCTGTTTTGGTTGAAAATGTGGTTACAAGAACAAGATACAACAATGTGTTCTATCTGTGATTTGAAATTACTAATTTAAATTTTATGGCAGGGTAAATGGCACCACTCAAGCGAAATGTACAGGGGAAAAGGAAAACCGTGGCTGGTAGAGGGTTAGCACAAACGTGGCTAACTGAAATACGCCAACCAAGACAGCTGAGTCAGGGTGATCAACATCAGCCATCAGCTGGGGAAAACAGTCAAAATCGAGATGCGTATAGACCTTATGTTCCGGTACAGGATCATATCCATGCGAGACAAGGGGGTGAGGAAAGGCAAAGTACACCATCGTCAACCGGGGACAGACGTCCAAGTCCAGACCTTTACAGACCTTCTATGAATGTACCGGACCCTACTTTGAATCCTATGGATGAAGACAGAGTCTTACCAGAAGTGGATGAGTACTCAATCGACGACCTGTTTCATATGGTGGGGGTGAACAGGGACGAGGATGCCGAAGAGAGGGCCCCACCTCCGGCATATGCTGACGATCATGATGACGCAATGCGGCCAGATTTCGTTAGAGGAGGGACTTCGGCCGGTGGCGGAGTTAGTGAGGAGACTCCGTTGGGTTCAATGCCACATGATACTCGGCCTTGGATCACTCCAGCTGGGGATGACAAGTGAGTACTTTTATTGTACATAAATTTGTGCAGCTTGTTTATTTTAACCATATTATAAATGTTACCTTTTAATTTTTTTCAGCTTTGACCCCCCTTCGGCTGTTAACAAAATCGGGCTTCAATGCATTGCACCTGGCTTTAAGATTGGTTGGACGACAGTGGAGACATGTGATCCACAAGCTCCGGTGAAGTGGTTTCGACACTTCAAGGTAAAAAAATTGTAGCAGTTGCATTATTTTTTGGTTAATTTGGTTTTCGATTAAATAGTTTTATGATTCTGTGTAATGTATATGTAGAGCTTGTACCGGTGGGATCCGATACACACCGACCAAATTGAGGCCAACTTTAGGAAGAAGGCGGCTAAGATTCTACAAGATTCGTGGAGAGGTTTGCGAACAGGGAAAACCAAAGGCCCGAAATGGTTGACCAAAGATCACGTAGATGCGGGAAGAGCTCGATTTAATACGGACCCATCATTCATAGCCCGCAGTGAAAAGAACAAGCAAACGTATGCTGCCAACCTTGCCAGAAACGGCCCGAAATTACACGCATTTGGGTCTAGACCGGCACACTTTCACCATGCGAAGATGGTAATAATTCAATTTTTCACAACAAATTTATCATTAAATTGTTACACTAATAATTCAATTTTTATAGTTAAATTTTTTCACAACACATTTGTAAACAATTTGCAGGAAAAGGACAATAAAAGACAAGTGTTGCTAACTGATATGTTTGACAAGAAATACAAGCGGCAGGATGGGACGTATCTGATACCTGATTGGGATAACAAAAGGGTATTAAACAAATTATATTTGTTTATTAATAGTATAAATGTAACTCAATAATATGTTTCTTATTGTATTTTTTTATTACATATATTTGGGACTCACAATTTTTTCGTTTCATTTGTACGAATGTGCAGAAACAGCTTGCTGATGCTGAAGCTCTGGTCCTGAAGGATCGCGTTGCAGATGAAAGGGTACCGGATGAAAAGCTGGTAGAGGCCGCTGCAACTGTCCACCCAAGGTCGGGGATACCGTATTTGTATGGTCCTGCAGCAACATTAGTGTCGGACAAGTTCTCATCAACGGGCAGCCAGTCGTGTGCCAGCTCGCATGGAGCAAGGAGCCAATCATCGAACGATTACACTCAGGAGCTTGTGCCGCGTTTAGAGCGCATAGAATCCCGACAGGAGGCTGATTTGAGGAGCATGCAACAACAACAGGAGTCCCTGAGAGAGAGCATGGACCAAATGATGCAAATGCAAGCTGCTATGATGAGAATGCTCAGTACTTCTGGATACCAGCCGCCCTCCGGTCGAAGCTCGGATGGAAACAACCATGATGGCCATCAGGAATCGAATGAAGACCGCAGAAATTAGCCATTTTAATTTTGTTTGATTTGAATTATTTGATATAATTTCAAATTTCGAATTTTGTTACATTTGATTTTATTAAATTAATTTTGTTAAATGTGCAAAATAATGTCTAATTTCAAATTAATTTTGTTAAAACATTTAATTTTATTAAATTAATTTTGTTAAATTAGACATTTGATTTTATTAAATTAATTTTGTTAACGATTCAGGAATTTATAACAGTACCGGAAACAAGACGGTATGTAGACGGAAAATGAGGATGATGGAGTGTAGATGGAATGTAGACGGAAAATAAGGATGACGGAGTGAAGATGGATTTTTGCCGATAATATATATTGACGGAATTTACCGGAACAATGACGGAAATACCAGTATCGTAACAACGACGGAACTACGACGGAAAATCTATATGACGGAGCGTAGATGAAATATTGCCGATAATATATATTGACGGAATTGGCCGGAACAATGACGGAAATACCAGTATCGTAACAACGACGGAACTACGACGGAAAATCACGACGGCGGAACGTAGATGGATAATTGCCGATAATATATATTGACAGAATTATGCCGGACAAACGACGGAAATGTGAGTAGCGTAATATAGACGAAAGATTGACGGATTATAATGTCGAAGGAATTTAGACTGAAAGGTGACGGAAAAGACTTTAACGTAATATGTACGGAGTGTAGACGGAAATGTTTTACGTAACTGTGACGGAATATCAACGCCACGCAGCCTGAATTATATTACCGGAAATATGACGAAATAGAAACGGCACGTCGACGGAATGAGCTGACAAAATGTCGACGGAAAATATTTACCGTCGGGAAAATTTCCGACATCATCGTGGTCGAAGGAATGTTGACGGAAATTCGCGTTTTTCCGTCAACTTTCCGTCCCTCTTCCGGTACAGTCTTGAAGACGAAAATTATGGAAAAATTAGTAGTGAATACTTTAGAATGAATGAGAGAGATTCAATGTAAAGATTTAAGATTTGTCCACCAAATTCTTCAAGAATGTTAATTACTATATAAGAAGGCATTAACTAGCGGTCCGAATTTTTCGACTAGGTTTATTTGGATGTTACGGTCGGATCACGTCTAAAGAACCCATTTTGTTTCACCATGCAGAGGCATATCCTGTGGGATGTCTATAAGTCGGAGATGGATCAAGGACCGACTCTGCAAGAAAATCGCGAAGATCCACTACTACAGACAATGCTTCCTCAAGCGCTATCTAGTGTCCAGACTTTAGACAACACTTGGCTTAGAAGGGCTGTCTAAAGCTTCCACATTAGACAGCACTTCTATCCACACAAGCGCTGTCTAATGTGTCCATTATAGACATCGCTTGTTGGGAAAAGCGCTGTCTTATATAGGCTTACAGCTTTTTTGTTGTTGAAAGAATGTTTTATTTTTTTAGATCTATTATCTTGATTTTATGTACAGACTTCGGAAAACTCAAAGAATGACATAGTCAAAAAATTAATATATTTATATACACTACAAATTTTGCAAAAATTTGCGTCAAAAATTTCCGTCGTCTCACAGTTGACAGTGAAAATGACGAAAAACGAAAACATCATATTTCCCACTTAATTCCGTTACCAGAAACTTATCGTTACTATTTCGGCACAATACCGTCAAAATCTATTCGTCAACATTCCGTCATATGTCCGTTGGCAAAAAATATTCAAGGTTTCAGTCATTTGTCCGTCAGTGTTCCGTTACGGATTTAATTACCGCTTATTATGACCGTTGATAATTTCAGCGGAACGTTGTAAACGGACAATTATCGACAGCGCTTAACTATAAAGCGCTTTCCTACATTGTAAATACGACAGCTATTCAGTAATTAACAGCTGTCGTATAGTTTACTTCAGCAGCGCTTCACCTATTACGCGCTGTAAAACAACAATTATCGACAGCGCGTAAAATATAAAGCGCTGTTGTATGCGAAGTCACAACAGCGCTTACTAAAAAGGCGCTGCTGTATTTATTAAATTACTTTCTGTCTGTGTGACGGAAATGCAATGGAAAAATAACGAAAATCAAGTTTCACATTTCCGGCACATATCCGTCAGTACTCCGTCAAAAAGTTGCCGTTAATTATGGACCGTTGCTGAATGTCCGTCACCATAACATGTTATTTCCGTCAACATGAGACGGCAAATGGACGGAATGGGAACGGAACATTTTTTGCAACTTCAATGTTGCGCTATATATATATATATATATATATATATATATATATATATATATATATATATATTCATCCGACCACATTCATTAGTAACATACTTCATTCCAATCGTCAACATGTCTCCTTCATTTGACGGCCTTGTGAGTTCCCCTGACAATCGACGTGGAGTTGCTCGTACAGATCACGTTATACCTATTAGCAGACACTCGTAACAACTTACTATTGTTGTCTTCATATTGTATGATTTGAGAAACGCGACGGTTATGTAATCCCTACTTTTGTAACAGTTTCTACCCATTCGATGTGCATCGAAGGATTGCTCAAGAATGCATATCAAAATGTTGGGACACAACGTGGGCATCATGGACCATGATCCCAGAAAGCGGCAAGGAAATTTGGTTCGAGGAGTTTCAGGTACAAATCGATAACTCATAAAATGTTTAATTTCACTTTAATTTGGATGACAAAAGTAAAATGATTTGCTTGTAGCGTATTGCTACCTGGGATGCACAATATGACAGTCGCATTCGGGGTAACTTTATGAGGAGATGCAAAATGATAATCTTCGATGATCATCGTACGATGCGAAGGACGGGAAGGAATTCCCTTTTGTCGTTGTCAACCAACCGGTAGATTGCTCACGATGTTATCAATCAATCAGTGACAACTTTGTATTCCATGAATTAAATAAATTATATATAGTGCTTTCAAAATGAATTTGTAACGCAAATTGAGAATTAATAATGTTTTTTTATTATTAAAGTATATTTGAAATCATTCGTAACGCAAATTGATAATACGTTACACTAAAATTCGGAGAAAAATATGTTTTACGATTACAGTTTTTCAGTGCGTTAGGACAGCGCCTATTACATTAAAGCGCTTTCCTACATTGTAAATACGACAGCGCTTCAGTAATTAACCGTTGTCGTATAGTTTACTTCAGCAGCGCTTCACCTATTAAGCGCTGTAAATGGACAATTATCCACTGCGCTCACATATAAAGCACTGTCGTATGTGAAGTCACAACAGCGCTTAATACAAAGGCGCTGCTGTATTTATTAAATTACTTTTCTGTCTGTGTGACGGAAATGCAATGGAAAAATAACGGAAATCCAGTTTCACATTTCCGGCACATATCCGTCAGTACTCCGTCAAAAAGTTGTCGTTAATTATAGACCGTTGCTGAATGACCGTCATCATAACATGTTATTTCCGTTAACATGAGACGGAAATAAGACGGAATGTGAACGGAACATTTTATGCAACTTCAATGTTGCGCTATATATATATATATTCATCCGACCACATTCATTAGTAACATACTTCATTCCAATCGTCAACATGTCTCCTTCATTTGACGGCCTTGTGAGTTCCCCTAACAATCGACGTGGAGTTGCTCGTACAGATCACGTTATACCTATTAGCAGACACTCGTAACAACTTACTATTGTTGTCTTCATATTGTATGATTTGAGAAACGCGACGGTTATGTAATCCCTACTTTGGATGACAAAAGTTAACGGGTCTTACAAAATAATTGCTTGTAGCGTATAGCTACCTGGGATGCACAAGATGACAGTCGCATTCGGGGTAATTTTATGAGCAGATGCAAACTTATAGTCGATGATCATATGACGAGGCGAAGGACAGGAAGGGATTCACTTTTGTCGTTGTCAACCAACCCGTAGATTGTGACTGCTTACGATGTTGTTATAAGTCAATCAGTGACAACTTTGTATTCCATGACTTAAATAACATATAGTGCTTTATGAATGAATTCCTAACACAAATTGACAATATAATTAACCCCCTCTTGATAAATAATGGTTTTAATATAATTAATTATATTTGTACAAATCATTGTGTAACGGAAATTTATTAAACGTAAAAATAAATTTATAATACACGACATTTTAATATAATACAATTTTACGAAAAATATATTTCGCACCTGACACAGCGCTTGAAATGTTAAGCGCTGTCGTATAGTATATTGCAACGGCGCTTTTCTAATTAAGCGCTGTGTTAATTCTGAATCTAAATTGATTCTATATACGTGTTACTATTTATACAATTTATTTGCTTCAATTAAATGAATTTGGTTGACACGTGTATATTACAAAATTATTAGAACAATAGTCCGTGACATTACTAAGTGTTGAAAATTATATTTCGCACCTAACACAGCGCTGAAAATGTTAAGCGCTGTCGTATAGTATTTTTCAACGGCGCTTGTTTTATTAAGCGCTTTGTTAATTCTGAATCTAAATTGATTCTATATATGTGTTACTATTTATACAATTTATTTGCTTCAATTAAATGAATTTGGTTGACACGTATATATTACAAAATTATTAGAACAATATTTGGTGACATTACTAAGTGTTTTAAGATTTCGATAAACAACATGGTTTATCCTTTTCGACAAATAATGTACATTTTATAATCCTTTTCGACATGGTTTATATATTATGATACATTTGTCGTATGTAAGTAAGCAACCCATCGGCGAAGTGCTCCCTCATATCATCAAACAATGCGTCATCATATGGTTGCAGCCCTGTAGGGAAACACTATAAAAAACATAATTACAAAGATTAGTAATAACCTTAATTAATTGTTTATGCCAAATTAAATGGAAATTATACACCTACATGTCTGATGTCATCCTCAAACGTTCCATTTGTGTGTTGGACGAACTTGATTATGTCAAGAATATATTGCATGACATAGTAGGCACACACTTCAGTGTCCGGGGGCTGATGCGGGCACTGAAATAAGAATGCAGTTGTAATGAACGAAACTTATTAATTAATGAAATATTCAGTTGTATAACAATTGTTATATGTAAGCAAATACCGTCACAGTCTTCCATTCAACTGAGTCACCTGACGGGAGGTTGAAGAACTGACTAATGCTCCTACAACAATAATCTAAAGTTTACATACAAATTTTTTTGGTCATGTTATATTGGAAACTGAAACTAAAGTGCACTACCATATAGTACTTACGTGTTAACAAAATTCCGTGCATCGGGCCTCGGTGGTCTGTCCAGCGGATCGAGCCAAAGGGCCACTCGCTTCTTTGGGAATATGACAACTAACATCCAATGATATCTAACATAGATTTAACGTTGTAGATTAGTGAAATAGCCACCACATTGAAAATATTGAACATAAACGGGCTTCTATAATATTAACTCACTCTTTCGGATCTATGTAGGGAAGGAAGTAGCAAAAATTATGCTCATAGTCGGGCATTCTCAATCTCTTCTGGAAGTACTCCACCCTGACATTGAAATTCTTGGTCGGATTCATATAACTCGGCCTGAAGAATCCAAATCGTAAGCCCGGTGGTATCGTATCGTGGATGAATCTGCTGGCATTTGGTTTAATTAGTACAATTCTTATAAACTTAAGAAATCATTTTCATATAATGAGTTCATTACTTACCTTATGTAAACTTCTGCTGCTGATGCACCCAAAGCCTGTAAGAGTGTGAACTCAGTAATGCAACTATCATTCAAATTGACGAAGTCATCATCACCAAACACGTCGCTACTAATGTACACCGAATATGTGGTTGACTTTCCCATGAAGAGAGCGTGTTCGTGCAGAAAGCGGCATTGCATTTTCATTCGGCTAAACACTGCATCGTCGAAACTGGAGCTCAGCATTTTGAAATATCTGAACTCGTCATATCCCTGTTGCAATAATAATTATGTTGTTAGAATGAGTATATATGACAAAGTTATAGGTGTTTAGTGTGGAACACATGAATATATGTAGTTACCTTTTCATCAAGGCGTATTAGAGATTTCGGCCATCCCACAAACCCACCCACTGCATCAGAAACTTTGTCCATATTCCCAAACTTCTTTGGCAGCTCCCTCCATCCTTCAAGCGCCACGTCTACTATCACCTTCACCATATCATCATCCAACCCTTGATATTGCACGATTCGTCCTGCCATCACTTTGCCAAGTGTCACGATTACCAATCCCTTATCGAAACCTTCGTCCACGTGTATTAAGCATTTCTTCCCAACCTAGATATTTGGCAAAAGCAGCAAACGGATTGACATTCATTATGAATGAACACCATACACCTTAATTTGTTTCTAGTTAAACTACTGCATAATACCTCAGGTATATCCCCGAATGGGTCTGGATTGGTACCACCATCATGGGTCTGAAGCGTCGGCGCGTGCGATGTAACTGTGGAGCGTGTTGATGAATATGAGGTAGACTGCTTACCGAATACATCCTTCCAACCTACAAAACTACCTACTCCACGTGTGCGTACAGGATACTCATCCTTCCCTGTGGCCTCCGTCAAAATGTCTCTTCGACCTTGGGACGTAAATAATCCCTGCGCCACCTGCTCTTCTAATTGTTCCCGTTATCAATCAAATTACGTCCATCATAATCACAAATGAGTCACAAAGGTTTTGAGCGCTGCTGCTTTGTACAGGTAACTTACAATTTTTTCCGCAACCTCCCTCATTGACTCGTTAACGTACTGTTTATTCTTTCGGATATGACCCTTCAGCCACACCTCATGCCTCTCAACCCGGATTACAGGCTCATCCCCAGACGTTGTTACATGCTCCATTGCCGCTTTCTTCACTGCGACGATATCCTCCTTCGCCTTACGGTACCCGCCTCGAGACAATGTATGCTGAAACTTGTTTGATTTTGCTCGAGTAATGTTCTTCTCCCTAATTTGCATTGCCTCGGGAGTCGACCGCTGTTCCACAAACCTATTCCACTGATCCGGAGTAATGAAAGAATACTTCTCTCTTGGGTCATGTCCTTGTCTCGACCCAAATATGTACTGATTTGCGAGTTTTCTCTTGAAGTTTCTCCACATAGTCGCGGCCGCTCGCATCTCCTTCTTCTTCAACTTACTAGTCCTGTCATTTTGGGGGACATCAAAATATATCTACAAAATGAAAACAACAATCTGTTAATTTCCGTAACATTATACATGCAGAAATTGTCGTCTGTTTTTCACTTGCTAATATACCAGTGTCTCGTCCCACACAGAATCCCTAAGCTCTCTAGGTACCAACTTCCAATCAGCGTATGAAATTGGAACTCGAGATTTAGCAACTGTTCCTGCATATACATAATATATTATTCACTTTTCCAACGCTTGTTATTCATTACGTAAACAAATACGAAACATAGTATTTAATTACCAATGTATGTCCTGAATGATGTCCTTATTTTGTGCATAGCAATTGTTCCATCTGCCTCAATCTCAACCTGCTCTTTAGTCCCATCAGTATGTTCCACCATCGCTAACCATATTCCTTCTACAAGTACCAAATAACACAAATCGCTAACCATACGGCTGTACAATGTAAATAACAAATTCCTTACCAACCGACACACACACAAGATACAGTAGTACTACGGTTTAATTAGCATTTCATTCGGCCATTATAACTTGAATTCAATCGAAGCTCAACAACTGGCTATCGTAACAGAATTAAATCAAACCTAGGGTTGAATCTCGACCGCTGTCGGAAATCTATAAATTTCCGTGAACGCCTTACATGGAAAAAAACCTTAAACGGGAAATAAAATCGACATACCCTGGCGACTGCTAAATCGTTTTATATGCTTTCGGCGGGCTTAGTCGGCAGTAACAATTCGAAGGCGAGGTGAATCTGAGTATCCGACCGAGTGAAACAAAATTTTGACTAACCCCTTTTTTTTGAGTTAATAAACCTGGTAACTTCCGGACAGCGTTTTACTTTATACGCTGTCGTTACAAATATTATAACAGCGCCTTTTATCAAGTGCGCCGTTGTAAGTTATATATAACAGCGCCTCTCCAATTAAACGCTGTTGTATTTAAAATATAACAGCGCGTCATTATAAGCGTTGTTGTACTTCCGGCCACCGTTTTAATGTATGCGCTGTCGTTACAAATATTATAACAGCGCCTTTTATCAAATGCGCCGTTGTAAGTTATATATACCAGCGCCTCTAAAATTAGACGCTGTTGTATTGACAGCGCGTCATCTTAAGCGCTGTTGTACTTATGGTACAACAGCGCGTTCGTTAAAAATGCTGTCGCGGTTCATAATTGAATTTGTATTTTTTTCATATTTTAAATGAAATGCACGCATAACGGACTAATGGCTGAAATATGGCGCAATCAGACATGGTGCACCCTATAAGTACAAGACCTTGCTTGTGATCTTTAACATTTCATCCCTACATTTTCAT
The DNA here is from genome assembly GCA_033675395.1 of Rhodiola chrysanthemifolia. Taxonomy (NCBI): domain Eukaryota; kingdom Viridiplantae; phylum Streptophyta; class Magnoliopsida; order Saxifragales; family Crassulaceae; genus Rhodiola; species Rhodiola chrysanthemifolia. The sequence continues at coordinate 13,092,324 of CM066208.1, read as the reverse complement.
ATAATGAGTTCGGATTCTGCAGTTGAACGTTTTTTCGCTGAGATGCCTGAAAATGAATCAAGCGGTTCTGAAGGATATGTTTGTTCCGCTCAAGACCCTTTTTATCCTTGTGATTATGGCTCGAAATGTTTAGGCGAGCATAGCTTTAGTTGGGAAAAATACAGACATGACGAAGAGAATAGTAGACAAAGTACTGCTTGTTCAAAGCCAAACCAATTTGAAGGTGACCAAGAAGTTGACCAGCCACCCCCCAGTGGGTCACCCGGAAATGAATGATCTCAACCGCGTTGAGTTTATGAAATTTGCGTTTCAAATCTTATGAAATATTAACTTGTCTTTTGTCGTTGATGTTGAACGTATCTAATGAAGTTAAATTTCCTTTAAGTTGTTCACTTATTTCTGTAGTACGAAATAAAACAAATTCTGCTATAATTTTATATCAGAATTGTAAGATAATTGTAAATACTTGTGGACGTGTAGTTTGTTAGGTTGTTTAATAGTTACATTATATTGTCGTGTTCTAAAACATATTGACAACATTTATAAATTAATTACTACATGATGTGACGATTCGATGTCGGGACATTATCAATCAATGTCGTTGACGAATCTGCAAAAGCAATCCAACAAGATCATTAAAAGGCAAAATTTCAAAACGTCTGCATTCGGGCACTTTGAATTCAAAAATAACGTATATGCATCGCAATTATGACGGAATTGTTTTCAAAATACCAAATGACTACCACAGCGCTTATCTTTATACGCGCTGTGGTTTCAGGTTTACAGCAGCGCTTAACTAATTAAGCGATGTATGCTGTTAAAGTACAAAGGCGCCTTTTAATTGTACGCTGTGTTTTTCCCATCAAAAAAAAAATTGTACGCTGTGTTTTGGGGACATACAACAGGGCGTAATCACATGCGCGTTCTATATCAATGTCCAACTACTTAAGGGACGCTTACATAAACAAAATTTAGGGGAGGGTCAAGATCGCTTCTTATCAATGTCCTACATATTATGGGATCGGAAAAACCTAACTACGGCGCGTGCCGGCTGTCGGTCACGTCAGTCACTAATGGAGGTACTGTAATTATGTTTCATTTGAAATAATACTACGTATAAGTATAAATGGCATATTTGTATCATGAAAGGAGATGGATGTACGAAGCGTTTGTATATGGAGAGTCGTACAGCAACGATGTTTTCATCGTCGGAGTCAATAATTTTATTGAAACAGCTGTGGCAAAAGGTTTCCTAGACAGTGACAACAAAATTCGCTGTCCATGTACGAAATGCAAAAACCGGCGATTAATCAACATAAGAATGATGGAGGAGCATTTGTACAAATACGGTTTCACACCAAACTACTTCAATTGGACCCTACACGGTGAAGATCTAGTGGAAATGGAGTACGTAAACACTTACCCAACCATACCTCAACTGATCCCAGTTCACCCAGTTCCTGTTTACGAGGAAGAAAATTCCAGTCATGTTCAATCGGCGTTCCCAGATATAGCGCATAATTTTGACATTCCTGCTGACTTTCCCGAGTCATCTAACGCTGGTGAACATCATACAGAGAATTTTGAAGCAAATAAATTTTACAATCTCCTTAATTCATGTTCTGACCCAGCTTACGAAGGATGCACGACAGAGACCGAGCTTTCGATTAACATGAAAATGCTGGCAACAAAAGCTAAATATGGATTATCTGAAGGCGCATTTAACGCCGTATGTGGCACGATGAAAAATCTAATTGGTGGGGAGAACAATGTCCCTTCTTCTTTCAAACAAGCAAAGAAACTCGTTGCTGATCTGGGAATGGGGTACCAACGGATTGACGTTTGTGTAGGAGGGTGTATGATTTACTATGGATGTGATGAAAGTTTTACCGTATGTCGCTTCTGCAGAGAACCAAGATACCATCTTCCAAGACGCGCAGAAAGTTCGTCATCGTACCAACGGAATGCGAGATGCCAAATGTTTTACTTGCCGATTATACCACGACTACAGAGATTGTTTTTATCCCAAAGTCTGGCTTCAGAAATGTGCTGGCACGCTACACCGAGAGCAGACATGCATCGCATGGTTCACCCTTCGGACGGGGAATCTTGGAAGCATTTTGATTGATCGCATCCAGACTTTGCAGCCGATGCACGTAATGTAAGATTGGGATTATGCACAGATGGATTTAATCCATGGGGTATGTCAACGAAACAGTACTCCGTTTGGCCTGTCATGGTAACACCGTACAACTTACCACCGTGGATGTGCATGAACACGAGATTCATTTGGTTAACTATACTAATCCCTGGGCCATCTAATCCGAAGAAGCGTTTGGACATATATCTAAGGCCTCTTATTGATGACTTGGTACATCTTTGGAATGTTGGGGTCGACACGTACGATGCTAATCGGAAACAGAGTTTCACATTACGGGCAACTCTCATGTGGACTGTATCCGATTTCCCTGCATATGCAATGTTATCGGGGTGGTCAACTCAAGGTAAACTCGGGTGCCCCTATTGTATGGAAGATACGAAGACATTCGTGTTGAAGAAAGGAAGAAAAGTATCATATTTTGGGTGTCACAGACGTTTTTTATCAGCAAATCACCCATATCGGGGTAATGTCAGGAATTTCTACAAAGACCGTGTCGAATATGACGGTAAAGTCCAATTTCGATCAGCTCAAGAAGTGTATGGCTGGGTACAACACTTGAAGTATATATGGGAACAACGTACCAATGAGGTTTTGCACGGCTTCGGGGTAGAACACAACTGGACAAAGAAATCAATATTTTGGCAACTACCTTACTGGGTGGACGTGAAGCTTAGACATAACCTGGACGTCATGCACATTGAGAAGAATGTATTCGAGAATTTATTCAACACCATCATGGATGTGAAGGGAAAAACAAAGGATGATGGTGTGAAGTGCAGAAAAGATATCGGTTTGTATTGTCGAAGACCAGAATTGGAACTGCAAACGTACCGTGGCCGATTGGTAGCGAAAAAGGGTAAATATCAACTTACAAGAGAACAACAGAAGCGTGTGCTTATTTGGGTGAAGTCTCTTAAGTTTCCGGATGGATTTTCATCTAATTTGGGAAATAAAGTAGATTTGAGTGCACTAAAACTAGTAGGCTACAAGTCACACGACGCACATGTATTCATCGAGCAACTCATGCCTATAGCCTTCAAGGGTTTTTTACCAAACAAGATCTGGGAAGCTGTATCCGAGTTGTGTACATTTTTCCGAGATATATGTGCATCTGCACTTCACATTGATCAAATGGAACATTGGCAGAGCAACATAGCGGTCACACTGTGTAAGCTGGAGACAATATTCCCTCCTTCATTTTTCGACTCCATGGAACACTTACCAATTCATTTGGCTGATGAGGTCCTACTGGGCGGACCAGTACACTACCGTTGGATGTATCCGTTTGAGCATTTCTTATACCGTCTTAAACAATTGGGCCAAAAGGGAAACAAAGCTAAGGTGGAAGCCAGTATTGTTAATGCATACATACAGCTGGAGACTTCGTATTTGGGATCCGACTACCTGGATCCGGAGTTAACAACGAACGTGATACGATTACAACGAAATGAAGTAGTGACATCAGATTTCGAAGAGCCTTAGATTTCTATATACAATTACCCGGGAGTCGGTGGTAGAACAATTAAACGGAGGGTGTTAGACAGCCGTGAACTTCAAAAATCAACTCATTACATCTTTAGCAACATGCCTGAACTTGAACAATATTTTGCTTTATTTGAGACCGATTTAAGACAAAGACGTCCGCGATTCACTGATCAACAAATATACAATGGTATACTAACGGAATTTCCAGAATGGCTGTGCTCGCATGTAAGTTTACTTAATCAACTTAAATTCGTTTCATTATTTTGCAAATTAAAATGTAGTTGTACCTAAAATGTTCATTAACAAAATGATGTTCAGGTTTGGGAGCTTGGCGAAACATTAGCACTACCACAGTGGATACACTACTTGTCCGCTGGCTTTCAATCCGACGTTGCATGCTCGGCTACATACAAAGTCAACAATTACAAATTTCACATTGAAAGTCATGGTGAAGGGAGGAACACGGTGAACAGCCATGTTTACGTGAAAGGAACAGAGGGTACACACTACTACGGGGTGATTGAAGAAATAATACATATGAGATGTAGAACCAACCATCGGTTGAAGGTTGTCTTGTTCAAGTGCCGTTGGTACGACCCTCAGTTTGTTAGGTCATACCCGTCTAACGGGGTTGTCATCGTGAACACTCATAGACCCTACCCCCATTACGACCCTTACATTCTTGCCCAGCAAGCGGTGCAAGTTTACTATGTGACGTTTCCGGGATTATCTGGACAAAATAATCAGGGTTGGGTTGCAATTTGTCCTGTGAAATCGACAAACGCAATCGACATGGAGGTAGCAAATGTTCCGTTCCAAGAAGAGGGTGAAATTGGAACTGAAATGCCTGTATTGGTCAACGTAAGTGGATTATTAGGGGACCTCGCTGATGATGAGGTATACGAGTACGACACCGAAGAAGACGGCAACGACGAGCACGTATCTGATAATCCATATGCCGAAGAAGAGTCTGAAGAATCGTCGTGAGTGAATCAAAATATTGCAAAAAAACGGACGTATATATATGTTTTACATATGTTCAATAAATTCCAAATGAAAATCAACTACTAAATGACAAATATGGCATTCGTTTTTTATTTGTGCTCATCTAGATAGGTTAATAAAGTCAAATTTCCATTAAAAATACTTACTATATATAGAACTCGCTGGAACGTGTCGTTTAAAATTCATTTAAAATATATTGGTAAGTGAACAGCGCTTAATATATATGAGCTTTGTTAATGTTAACAAATGACAGCGTGTTAGCGATAAGTGCTGTTGTATTTCACACCTAGAACAGCGCTTAAAGATTATGCGCCGTTATAAACAAATCAATACAGCGCCTAAATTATATGCGCCGTAATAATTAACATGTACAAAGCGCTTAATATATAACACGCTGTCATATGTTGAAAACCACAGCGCGTATTTATCAAAGCGCTGTAATATTCGTCGCGAAATAATCAACTACTAAATGAAAATCAATTACTAAATGACAAATATGGCATTTGTTTTTTATTTGTGCTCATTACTTTTCTTTTTAAGTAATACAGATGGGTTAATAAAGTCATATTTCCATTAAAAATACTTACTATATATAGAACTCGCTGGAAGGGGTCGTTTAAAATTCATTTAAAATAAATTGGTAATTGAACAGCGCTTAATATATATGCGCTTTGTTAATGTTAACAAATAACAGCGCGTCAGCGATACGTGCTGTTATATTTCACACCAAGGACAGCGCTTATCTTTATGCGCCGTTAAAACAAATCAATACAGCGCCTAAAGTATATGCGCCGTAATAATTAACATGTACAACAGCGCTTAATATATAACACGCTGTCATATGTTGAAAACCACAGCGCGTATTTATAAAAGCGCTGTAATATTAGTCGCCAAAAAAAACCCCGCCGTATTCGCCCGCCTTCACAACTAAGGAAATTTTAGATAAAGTAGATAAATACAATTTTATTTGTACAAATTGAAATTACTTGCGCAGTGGAAAACCCTCATTATCAGTCTTCGAACACAATCAGCCGTTGTACTCCTCCGAGTTGTGTGTTTGATTGTAGCTGATTGCATAAGCAAGGTTCGTCGCTTCCTCGTCTTTCTCCTGTCACCTTCATTTCAGTATTCCGGATACTCAGGGTTTGTTGGTCGCTGTCGTATAAAGTGTGTATTTCTCATCTCCGGTTTAGTTTGTTTGTCTGTTCAAACCCAGATTATCAAAAGATTGGCACAATATATGCGCGTGTCTCCAAGTTCGGCAGTAACAATTTGTTTGTTGTGCGTTCGTTGTGTGTTTGTTTGTTACAAATTGTGTGCGTTCGCTGTGTGTATGTTTTTCGGATTTCGGCAGTAACGATTTGCAACTCTTAATGGATTGTGTATCCGTGTAACCCTTTTGGGCCAATTTGTGATTTATATTCTGATAATGAATGCCTTTAGGTCATCGTATTTTGATACAACTTGGTTTAAAGTCAAATGTCGATACAATTTAAATGTATTGGCAGGGTAAATGAGACCATTAAAGCGCAATGTACACGGTAAAAGGAAAAATGTGGCTGGTACAGGTACTGAGAATGCATCAAAAACGCGGCTAACTGACGTACGCCAGCCAAGAAATTCAAGTGAGGACATGCAACATCAGCATTCGACTGGGAACACTAGTCAACCACGCAATGCGTAAAGACATTCTGATACGGTACACGATCATAACCCTGCGAGTCAACGGACTGAGGACAGGCAACCTACAACGGGATCAACCGAGGACAGACGTCCAAGTGACGATTACAGGCCCTCTATGCATGTACCAGACCCTACATTGGAGCCTATGGATGAAGACAGGAACATACCAGACGTCGATGATTACAACTTCGAGGACCTCATGAATTTTGTGGGGAGGAACAGGGAGGTTCACGAGGATGCCGAACAAATGGTCTCACCTTCTGCATATGATGACGATCTTGATGATGCAAGAGGGACTTCGCCCGGTGGCGGACCTAGTGAGGAGACACCGTTGGGTTCGATGCCACATGATACTCGACCTTGGATCATTCCAGCTGGGGATGACAAGTGAGTAATTGTTATTGTACATAAATTTCCGCTGGATGTTTACTAACCATATTATGAATATTGTACCGTGTATTTTTTTCAGCTTTGACCCCCCTAGCGCTGTCAACAAAATCGGGCTTCAATGTATTGGACCTGGATTTAAGATTGGTTGGACGACAATGGGGACGTGTGATCCACAAGCACCGGTGAAGTGGTTTCGACACTTCAAGGTAAAATGTAGTCAAATTACAGCGTGTATTTTTGGGGTAATATGATTTCGATATACAGAGTTTTATGTATATATATAAATTTTTCACACCGACCAAATTGAGGCCATCTTTTTATGTAATGTATATGCAGAGCTTGTACAGGTGGGATCCGATTCACACCGACCAAATTGAGGCCATCTTTAGGAAGAAGGCGGCTAAGATTCTACAAGATACATGGAGAGGTTTATGAACCGGTAAAACAAAAGGCCCGAAATGGTTGACTGAAGCTCACAAAATTGCGGGAAAAGCTCGATTTAACACGGACGCAGCATTCATAGCCCGCAGTGAAAAGAACAAGCAAACATATTCTGCCCAGCATGCTAGAAACGGGCCAGCATTGCACGCATTTGGGTCTAGACCAGCACACTTTCACTTTGCAAAGCTGGTAATACATACTATTTAATAATTCAATTTTTAATATAAGCTATTATAACACATTTGTCATTAAATTTGCAGGAAAATGATAATAAAAGACAAGTGTTATGTACTAATATGTTTGACAAGAAATATAAGAGGAAGGATGGGACGTATATGATACCCGACTAGGAGAACAAAAGGGTATTTGTTTATTACATTTGTTTATTTTATCAAATTCAATAATCAGTGTTAACAACTAGTATGGTTGTTTAACTTTATTACATTTGTGCCACAACGTGATCACAATTAAATTTGTTTCATTTGTGCAAATGTGCAGAAACAGCTTGCTGATGCTCAAGATCTGGTCCTGAAGGATCGCGGTGCAGATGACAGGGTACCGTATGAAAAGCTGTTAGACGCCGGGGCAACTGTCATGGGAGTTCACCCGAGGTCGGGGATACCATATTTGTATGGTCCTGCAGCCACATTAGTGTCGGACAAGTTCTCTTCGACGGCGGGCACCCAGTCGTGTGCCAGCTCGCATAGAGCAATGGGCCAATCATCATCCGATTCCACTCAAGAGCTACTGCCGCGTTTAGAGCGCCTGGAATCCCGACAGGAGGCTGATTTGACACGCATGGAATCACGACAGGACGCTGATTTGCGGCGCATGGAACCTCGACAGGAGGAACTGAAGGACAGCATGAATCGGATGATGGAAATGCAGGCTGCTATGATGAGGATGCTCACTACTCCTGGATACCAGCCGCCCTCCGGTCAAAGCCCGAATCAAAACAACCGTGGTCCGACTGGTCAGGGATCCCATGGCACAGAGTAGACAAGTTAATTTTATTTGAATCGACGTCTGTATTTGAATTGGAATTTAATTTGTGGAATTTCAAATTTCTGTAAAACGTAATTTCGAATTTGGAAACTAATTCGTCAAATAGTAATTTCTAATATTCAAAAATAAGAAATTTACGTAATTTTATTCAATCAATTTTAAATCTAATTTGTGACGCAAACATGACGTAAATTGGACGGAAAGGCTATGACGGAAATGAGATGGAAAACATACGGAATCAAACACTGATGGAACACAGACGGAACAACGACGCAACAATTGATGATGGTATTATGAAGGAAAATGGATGGAAAAGCTATGACGGAAATGAGATGGAAAACATACGGAATAAAACACTGATGGAACACAGACGGAAAAACGACGCAACAATTGATGATGGTATTGTGACGGAAATTGGACGGAAATCTTCAGACGGAAATGAGATGGAAATCATACGGAATAAATCACTGACGGAAAAAAGACGAAAAAACGACGCAACAATTGATGATGGTATTGTGACAGAAATTGGACGGAAAGCCTCAGACGGAAATGAGATGGAAATCATACGGAATAAATCACTGACGGAAAAAAGACGGAATTGAGACGGACAATCTGGTGAACGAAATAAAGACGGTTTTATAACGGAACATTTCAACGGATACATGTCGGATTGACGACGGAATCTTTATGCACGGAAACTCGACGGAACATGGACGGAATAGTGTGACGAAATGTCGACGGAAAAGTTTTACCGTCGAGAAAATTTCCGTCAGCGTAATGGTCGAAGGAAATGTGACGGAAATTTACTTAATTCCGTCACAATACCATCACTTTTCCGTAGGTTTTTTGTCGACGTAATTTTTTGATAAATTAGTAGTGATATATAATAAACGGGAGCGCTCGGTTGAGAACCCTTAAAAATTCGAGAACTTGAGAACCCAAATCTCACCATTAGATCATGATGCATCTTTGAATTTGCATGTGACACATGTCCAAAAAGTAAAGTAAAAAAATTGGCTTTGACTTTGCATTAAATGCATCTTGTAAAATACACATGAGACATGTGTCACCACCAAAATGCATCTTAGAAAATGCATCTTGCATTTTGGATGGTGAATATTGGAGTCTCAAGGTCTCGAAATTTAAAGGAATTCTCATTTGAGCGCTCCTCTATAATAGACAATCACATGAAATTTACACGATCTTTTTTACAAAATGGGTGACACAAAGCCTATCCGTAGTCGAGCTGCTAAGGACTTGAGTCATCATTGCTGAGAATTTCTTCTATCGGCATACTGATGGAATTTCCTTTGAACTGTAAGCAAACAACGAAATAGAAGACTAGATGAGAAATATACTTATGAATCATATCCAAAGTTCAGTTTATAACAACACAATATAATGAGAAATAGAAGAGTTGTATAAATTCAAAGAAGCGGACAATGGCAAATTTCATCTTAATTAAAATAAATTCAAATCCAGTAAAGCCTAGACGAAGCGATTGAACAATTTTATCCGTTCAGATGATCAAGAATAAAAAAATGTCAACAGAAAATAATACCAAACCAAAATTCTGCACTCCAGGTCAACATCTTTCGATCTAGGGCACGATGAATCGCAGCTGGGATCTATACGCGAGTCAACCGCTAGACGAGCCAGCTCCATCACCGACTCAGTCGGCCACCAAACAAGCTCGTCCTCCTTCTCCATTTGACTCTTGCTGACACCCCGCAGCATCTGACGCAATATGAACTCTTAAACACGCACTACAAATTTGGGCAATTTATGCAGTAGTAATAAAACAACACAAATCCGCTGCAAAATCACCAGTAAATGCATGTTTTCGTGGTTATACAATGGTAAATTTTATCATTGTATTTTAGATCGCAGTAAAAATATTTGCGGTGGTTTATCAGTACAAAGGCGTTACAATTTGCAATGGTTTTACAGCGGTGTACCATAACCGCTGGATAACTGGGTGAACATCATATTAAAATCACAGAACGCGATGCAAGGAATATGCGGCGGTTTTATAGTATAAATTATCATTCGGTTATGCGGTGGTTTGTTTGTGAAATTTAATTTTTGGTTTCTTTTGCTAGTTAACTATGGGATAACCGTCGTATTGTTTGTCATGACATTACGGGGTTTTTACAATGGTTTCAGATTGTTGCGGCTTAGGGATGATTATACAGTGATAAATATACAATACATTTGCGTTGGTTTTTCTTTGAATTAATACTGTGCTTTTTCAGTGGTTTTCCATGTCTTTTTTTATGTAATTGTAATTGCAATTTTTAATTCAATATTCTTATTGATCAAATATATTAAATCAATTTAGTAAACTTTTAAAATTTTAAAACAATAAGATATCTAAATACAAAAGCATGGTTGAATTTAAGATGATTACGGTTTACATTAAGGGCTTATAGTTCCAAAATAGGGTGTTTATACACATCTTCCAAAAGCAGGGTGTTTTCCGCATGGGTCCAAAACACCCTTCCAAAATACCCATCCTAAACAAAAAAACCATCCAACTGAGGACTAAAATTATATCAAGGCATGCCGGGTCTATACACATCATCATCCATATCTAAAATGTGATCACCTCCATCTGTACCTAGCGACGGAATTGACGTGAAAAAACCACTGTAAAACCATTGTAAGATCAGTGCTACTTTTTGATGTTTGTGGTGGTTTTCCAACAGTAATGCGAGGGTAAATAATTTACGTGAAAAACCACTGTAAAACCATCGTAAGATCACTGCTATTTTTTGATGTTTGTGGTGGTTTTTACCGCTGGATTCTGGACATGAAAAAACCCGCCACAAAACCACCGAAAATGTCTTCGCAAATATCGATGTGTGGAAAAAATCACTGCAATACCACTGAAAACGGCATCGCAAATTCGAGATTTCAAAAAACCACCACAAAACATATGTATAACCTTTGTAAACTGTTTCAGTGGTAATCTTACCACAACATAATTCCACCGCATAAATTGCCCAAATTTGTAGTGACGGAGGACTGCAAGGAGCGAAAGGCTCTAGGAATTTTAAGCAGGACTTTGGATCCGAGCAGCAATTGCAAGATTCGTGGAGGAGAAAAGGATGATGGGATCCGAGCAGCGCAGTCCCAATCCAACCTCCAGCAGCAATGTTCATATTGTAGAATTGATCGATAAGTTTATTATATAGAGCTAGGTTTTTTTAGGGTTTACGTGTTTTCTTGGTGGGCTGGCCGGGTCAGGCCCATGAATTAAAAAAGGATCCTCTTTAGACAGCGTTTGACTACAAGCATGGTCTAAAGTGTGGCACATTAGACATCGTTTGGCTACTTATGCAGTAATTCAGGCGTCAAAGGAGAAGTTTGAAACTAATGACAAGTTCAAGGTCTGGTTAGAGAGGAACAAACAAAACTATAAGGGCGAGAAGTCGAGAGGGGTCCTTCCAAACACAGTTTGGGCTAGAAAAATAGCAAATAATAAAAGATAGCTTTGGTGAGCATTCAGTATAATTTGTCCCTCATTTTTGTACTTTTTAAAATGATATTCATAATTACATTATTGTCAAATCGTAAGAAAAGCAGTTGAAGAGGCAAGTCCTTCCTGGCGACTTCTATAAGAAGCCGAACATAAAGGACAGTCAATTTCTGGAACCATTTGGTGGGGAGTTTTTAATTTTGAATTTTACTTAGTTTATATAAATGTCATTTTTAACTACAATGATCACAAACAATTGGCGGGCACGTCACGAGCAGGCGACCCAAGAGGTGCGGGCGAGGCATCTTGACGCAAAGATCTTACCGAAGGATATGAGCTTGTTGAGGCCATTGTTGACGTGCTAGGCGTCTCGAGGAGGACCGGCCTTCCTCGTCTTTTATAAAATATCAAATGAATTATCTTATTTTTATAAATTTGCAAAATTTACTAAATGAATTATCATTTTTTATAAATATTAATAATTTTATATAAAAATTAGTTAGATATTCCACAAATAAAAAAATAGTTTTTCAATAGTTATATAAAAATAATTTTTCAATATCCCCAAATTGTCCTCTATTCATCCCTGACCTAGGTCCCTCGAATGTTCCCAGAACTTTTTAAAAACTTACTCCCGGATAGCCCTCGGATAGTCTTCGTATTTTCAGTCCTGACGAGTCCAAACTATTCCAAAAACTCTTTCTTGGGATGTGGCGGGAAATTCTATGTAATGTGGAGATAGTTCCAAAAAGATTCCTAAAGTATTAATTAGGAAGATACATGAACAATTCCTAAAATATTCCTTATAGTTCCCCGCACTACTCTCCTGAAAACTCCCAAACTATTAATTAGGAAGATATTTAAATCTCGAAATTACCTTGGATTCTCTTAAATTATCTTGGATTTTGTGCCTTTTCAGGAAAATATCAGAGAGTTTTATGTTAGGTTAATTTTATAAATTAACCAATAATTATGTGGGGTCACATATGTAAATAAAAAATGATACATGAGTTATGCTCTCCGGTCCACCACATCTTAGCGACGATCACTTTAGTTAGACTTATTTAAATGATAGCACACATTTATTTTATTTGCATGTGTGACCCCACACAATTGGTTAATTTACAAAATTAATCTAACAATCTCCCACTGGGTCACATGTGTAAAAAATAAACACATAACAAAATTAGCTCACTGATATTATCATTTAAATAAGCCTAACTAAAATGATCTCGTTGTGATTTATATTGGCTTATGTGTATAATGTCATAATGGTTTTGTGTAGATACCATTTGGTAAATATTTTTTATGAGAGGCGGAAAGATAATTATGACAATAGTGGTTGCCCTAGCACACCACTATTTATATATGAGTTATGACCCCTGGTACACCACATCTTAATGAGGATCACTTTTCTTGCCCTCTCGGTAGAAAATCCGAGGTGACTCTGGTGGCATGATTGGAAACCTAATTCGGTGTAATCTGTTTCAAGAGTTACGCTTCTGCATATTGGAGTTTATAACGAATCATTTTCTTTAATCTGATTTAAATTTACGATCTTAAGTGGGTTACTGTTGTTACAGTAATTTATTTTCTAATATTTTACCGAAACAGTTTGTCCCCAAAGTGTTTGGAATTTTTTTATATTGAGAACTCAACCATCAATGGCCGATACTGATACTGTGCAACACAAGTGTCATTAGATTCGATGAACAACTAAGTTACGTGACTGATCTACCAAGCTATTTTGTGAAAGACACACAACCATGCATTACTTGAAAAACAACAAAGAAAGTCACTAGATAAAGTTAGAAAATGATCAAATAAAATATCAAAAACTGAGCACTGAGGACACGCCTACGGTTGTGTTTCGTCATGAAAAATCAATAACTAATCTCGGATTCATGACTAGTTGACTACCTTGGTTGCTTCAGATAGGGACGCATGCATTGCACACGATTACGATACCGAATATCTAAGACAAGATAATACAACTAAATACATCTCATGAGCAGGTCGTTTTTGACATTTTATGAGCCTTTGGACAAAATAATTTTTGGACATGAAAAAATGTTTATATATATATATATATAAAATGTTTATGTAGAGGAGCACTCGGTTGAGGCAGGGTTGTAAGAATGAGGCAGTGAGGCACGATCCGAGTCGTTGATCGACTTGATCGGACGCACGTGACGAAGCCACGTGTCACAGCCGTCATTTGCATTCACACTACTTTTGTCAAAAGTAGTGTGAACGCAACTCTTGGACACGTGGCGCGCCTCAGATGCAAGAGGGGGTTAGATGGACGGCCGAGATCGTACCTCACTGCCTCATTCTACCAAGCCCTGCCTCATTTGATCGCTCTTCTGTTTATATATATATATAGGGAAGCGCTCGGTTGAGGCAAGGTTGTAAGAATGAGGCAGTAAGGCATGATCTTGGTCATTGATGATATTGATCTAATGGTTGAGATTTAAAGACGTGGTAGTGGAATTTTACTATTTACTTTTTGCTTTTTACGTTGGTAGTGGGTTTACTATTTGGACACGTGGCGCACCCACAAAGCACGGGGGGTTAGATGTATGGCTCAGATCGTGCCTCACTGCCTCATTCTTATTTGGCTTGCCTCATTTGAGCGCTTCTCTATATATATATTATATATATATAGAGAAGCGCTCAAATGAGAATCATTCTTAGGCTAAGAACCTAAGAGCAGGTCCAACGCAGGCCCGCTTGCTGAGTTGGCAGTGAGAGAATGAGACCCAACTCCAAATTCAGCCGTTGGAGAATTTATCAAAAAGTTGGGCAAGCCCACCATAGTGGACAAACCCACTTCTGACACATCTTCTTTTATCATTTATTTTTTTATTAAATTCTCTATTACTTTAATTTTTGGTATTGAATGACTACACCAAATGTAACCGTTATGAATTAATTAGGTAGGACCTACTAAAAATTGGAGTTGGGCTCTTGCATTGGAGTAACTTGACTAACTCACGAAGAAACCCACATTTTGCTGACGTGGCATCCAAAAAACAACAATCAAAAAATGTCCCTAGGCCCTCCATTGGACATGCTCTAAGCACCAACAAATTTCCTTCTTCAAGAAAGTGAAAAGTGCACTTTATGCATTTACTATTTGTACTTTTGTCTTTTACCTAAAAGACAAAAGTGCAAGATAACAAAAAAACACTTTATGGATCAATCTACACCTTTAGATCATTTGATCTAAAGGTGCACAATGGATCTTAGGTTCTTAGACTAAGAAGGGTTCTCATTTGAGCGCTCTTCTAAATAAATATATATATAGAGGAGCGCTCCGTTGAGGACACGTGAATAGTGTGAGGACCGTAGGGACACATCTCACACGTAGCGCGCCCACAATGCACGGGGGTTAGATGTGTGGGATGAGATGTGTCCCTGCGGTACTCATACTATTCACGTGTCCTCAACGGAGCGCTCCTATATATATATATATATATATATATATATATATATATATAGGGGGACGCTCAAATCTTATAGCTTCTTAGAGTGTTATGTGTTTCTTGTAAAATATAATGTACATTCATTTCGTGTCTTGTCAAATATATTGCACATTCAATTAGTTTTACTGCACATTCTTTTATTACATAATTCATCTTTGTTTTGTAAATGCATCTTCGTTTCGCTATTTAAGTACACATTGCACATTTGTTTCGCGTCTTGTGAAATATTACTGCATCTTCGTTTGGTCCAATGCATCTTCATTTCGATTTTTAACCATACCCTGCACGTTCGTTTCCCATGTACACATCCATGCACCTTCGTTCTATTATGCAGCTTACAAATGACAAAACATATTATAATGTACACAACTTCATTAACAACAAAACGTATCATAATGTACACAGATTCACAGCTCAAATATGGGCATTTGCTTTCCATAGCAATCTCAAAACTTGTCATTCTGTTTTCATAGGAATCTCAAATATGTATCGCAGATCCAATTTCGATGTTATAAATTAGTAAGCCATTGCGAACAACTGAGCACTCCAACCATATCCTTTCTGCCAACAAAAAACACATAAATTTCATCAAGATGTAGATTTTTAATTAATGAAACTTTCATCCATTCTTATCCAAAAAATGGTTTTAATACTTTCATACACCTTAAACTGATCCATGAAACTGATTGCTAAACCAGCGTAAAGAGGTCTAAATCCAAAATGGGCATTTGCATATTCAACAATTAATAAACAAAAGCGTTTTAGAATACTGCAGCACATAATCATGGCAGTACATAATCTTAATATTATACACTGACCGACTCTAACATGTTGAACTAAAAACAATGTGGTTAATCTTAAAATCATGGCATCACATAAACTGATTGCTAAACATAATCTTAATATTATACACTGACCGACTCTAACATGTTGAACTAAAAACAATGTGGTTAATCTTAAAATCGTGGCATCACATAAACTGATTGCTAAACAGGTTTTAGTTCTATTCTAAAAAAAACAGGTTTTAGCAAGACTGAAATTATAATTTCTAGCAAGCTCCAAAACTACACAATCGATAACCAGCATTTGTGATTAAAATTGTGTCAAGCAGGTAAAACCAGTGAGAAATACAGCATATGAAGTCTAACCTTTATTGTGTCAAGCTGGTTCCATCCAACCTCAGATGACAGTCGGCCTAGGCAGAGAGTACTTGTGTCTGGCTTGAAGCCTTAAAACTTTGAGTACCAGAAAAGTTAGTATAGATGAGGCAAAAAAATGTCAATTGTCAAGTTTTTGATAGAGCTAGCCACTTAATACGCCATCTCTTAACTCCAATCTCATCTGCAGAGCGTGGTTGTACAGAGTTATTCACTCAAATGAATTAATATACAGCTGAGCATCACCAAAGCATAACATATACAAGGAATTGACAACAAAGATCACTCTACATAAACATGCAGATCACCAACACCTTACCAGCATCATGTTTGTAAATCTCAAGCGAAAAACTTTAAGAGTCCAGCATCAATAAATTAATCAAACAACCTACAACTTCTGTCGAATTCCACGTTTGATCAATTACATCGCAAATCTCAATTCTCAGCAACCCAAAAAGTTCCAATTTTTATTCATACCCTGAAATACAAATACACAAATTTCAAGTATGCCTAAATACGAATTAACATCATCATCTCAAATCTCAAGCCGATGACGGATCAACATCATCATCACAAATCTCAAACCTAAATCGAAAATTGTTGTCTTTGTGTAAATCGAAATAGAGACAAAAAAACTCGACAGCAAAAAAATGGAACCTGATGTTTTGGATGCACAAATCAAAACCGTGGAGACGTCGGAATCGATCCACTGCAATACCCAAATCTGCAGATCCACTTCGATACCCACTGAATCGATCCGTCAAAAAACAGGACGGAAACGTGCCTCGACTCGATCCTCAAAGCTCCATCGGATATCCCAGATCTCATGGTGTTCTTGATGACCTAAGCCGACGTTCCAAATCTCACCGAACCTCCAATTGAAAAGGGTTTCGACTGAAAAAATGGGTTTCGACTGAAACCCATACGAGAGAAAATGGGTTTCATTCGAAGGAGAGATAAGACGGTCAGGAAAGAGAAATCCCCAAATTAGAGAGTCTCTCTCATCAGAAAATATTCAAAATCATTATACCCATAAAACCCCAAATTACCCCTTCATAAATTTCCACCAACAAATACTTTTCCACTAACACATCACCATTTTGATTGGCTCACGTTTTGCCTCGCAGTCTCATTCTACCAACCTGCCTCAACGGAGTGCTCCCCTATATATATAGGGGCGTGCTCAAATGTGAACTAGTCTTACACTAAGAACGTGTGAACTAATATTAACCACTTATCTTGTTGAATCTCATGGTCCATATGCAGCCACGTCCCTGCCTATGTGGCTGGATGAATACGCTCAATATGGGGCATTAAGGGCAATTGTGTCATTTGTTCGTTTTCCTTCTCCCCATAATGTCAGATTCTCTCTCTCCTATGAAATCCGACCGACGCATCGAAGGCGAGTCCAGATCCAGAAACAATCGACGCATCGTCTGTGGTGGATGGTGAGGCGACCGTGGTGGATGGCCGACGTCGGCGCTGGGATTCTTTTGCAACGTCGGCTCTGGAATTCGTTGCGACGTCGGCGCTTGGATTCGTTGTCGACTGTGGTGGCTGGACGACATCGTTGGTGGGATTCTTCTACGACGCCGACGCTGGGATGCGATGTGGACGCTGGGATGCGACGTCGACGCTGGGATTTGTCGACGATGATGGTTTGGCTTCTTCCGGGAACGACGGCGAAGTTGCGTGATTGTTGAGACTGCGGAGATTAGCTTGGACTGGTCACTTAGATCGGATTCGACCGACATCGTCTCCACCAGATTCGGATTGATGCTGCGATTTCGATACCTGGAGTGTGAATTGCGTGATTGCTGAGCTCAGATCTGAAAGAGATTGGAAGATGGAGGGCGAGAAGAAATGTAAGAACTTGTCATAAGCTGCATCTTTTTAGTACAAATCATTTCACATCTAAATTTAGCAGACTATTGTGCTGCTCATTTTGTTTCATACTGCGAATTTTGGTGATTTTGAGAAGGATTAAGCTCTTGAATGTTGCTTGTTTTGGTTCATTTGGTTTCATTTTGTTATGTTCATGTTGTTTCATGCTAAGAATCATGGTGCTTTCTATAAGGTACAAATGCTTTTGGTTTATTTTTGTCGCTTGAATGTTGCTTGCTTTCAAACAAGCTGAATCTCTTGGCAAGTGAACCTCATTTGGTTTTTTTAGCAAGTGAACCTCATTTGTTGTCAAGCTTATAAGTGCCCCTCTCATAATATGATTGATTTTTGGTCATTAATGATCTGTTTTCGGATCAATTTGGAATGTTAGTTTCTGCCTCTAGCCATTTAGTTGCATATTTAACGACTGTTCTTATATGTTGTCTGAATGGTGCATTTCTTCTAATGCATGTATTGTTGTTTTCGTTGAAGAACAGTAGTATTTGCATTATATTCATGTTCAGATTAGCTTAGCTTAGTACTGCTACATAGAGTTCATTCTCTTACAAAGTTATTTGAGCTGATGTTAAATTACTTGGTCCGTGCTTTGTTTTCAGGTGTATAATAAAAGTGCTTTGAGATTGAATTTTTTAGAGTTAATGGAATAGAAGGAAAGTTTGAGGCTTGAAGTTGAGTAAAAGACTGAGGTGCATCATATGAGAATCAGAAGCACGAACTAGAGAATGACGGTGGAGAGGCGATAGCTAATTTGAATACGAAAAACTTAGCTACATAATCTTTTCATACATTAGAATTTGTATGTAATTCAATTCTATTTCAGTGTGTAGTGTTGGTACATTCGCACAATGTAAAACAATTTGTTGTTTGTCTCAAACTACCCTTTCTTATGTGTCATAAAATGTAGATGGTGATGGGTATAATACACTACAAAATGTAAAACAATTTGTTGTATTTTGCACTTTTGAGGGAGTGCAGTATGGAGTTGATAATGATGTTGAGGGAGTGCAGTCTGGAGCTGATAATGATTTGAGGGAGTGCAGGCTGTAACTGAAAATGTTGTGGAGGGAGTGCAGTCTGGAGCTGATAATGTTGTTGAGGGAGTGCAGTCTGGAACTGAAAATGTTGTTAAGGGAGTGCAGGATGAAGCTGATAATGATGTTGAGGGAGTGCAGTCTGGAGCTGATAATGTTGTTGAGGGAGTGCAGTCTGGAGCTAATAATGTTGTTGAGGGAGTACAGTCTGGAACTGAAAATGCTGTTGAGGGAGTGTAGTCTGGAGCTGATAATGATGTTGAGGGAGTACAGTTTAGAGCTGATAATTCTGTTGATGGAGTGCAGGCTGGAACTGAAAAATGTTGTTGAGGGAGTGCAATCTGGAGTGAAATTGATGCGCAATCTGGAGTTGAAAATGTTGCGCATTGAGTGGAGAAAAGAGCGAGGTGAGGAAGGTTCTTATGAAGAACAAAGTGAAGCTTCTCACATACTTGGGAAAACACAAAGTGCAAACTGAAACAGAAGATGAGACAATTGTAATTTTAGAAGATGACAAGAATGGAAGTTACTACTCCTTCGGATGATGCTCCTCCATCTTTAACTTAATTCTAACTCCTACGGAAACAACAACACAAATCATGAGTATAATTAAATAAGGTCAGCCAGAGCATCCTGCATAACATGAATATATTCAAATGTTGCATTTTCACAACACAAATGAAAGCTGCAGATCTGCCCATTAGTCCAAAAGCAACCAAATGCCGTCCACTCAGCAGCTGTAGATGACATATAAAACCAAATTCCTTCAAAGCACAACTCACAAGTGATCAAACCTCAAAACTTGAAAATTCAGTCACCTGAATTAAATTACAGCTCATAAAACACCCTATTTCAAGTAATCTGAACTAAATTGCAACTCTCAAAAACCCTATTCCACACAAACACCTTTACCCCAAGTATGTATACCTTTATATTACTAAAAAAACAATATTTGGAACAATGTTAGTCATTAAGCACTCCAATCAATTCCATTGCACAGAACCATCAGTGTGGAATGTGGTTGACGAGTTCCCTCAAAATCTTTCCAAATAAAGGATTTAGATCAAAACTGATTGATATGTGCATGAAGAAATAAGATAAAACCACTGACAAATCATAGATATAATCAATTAGAAAAAGAGAAAACAAACAAGAAACCCCAATTTCTCAAATCATATGAATTAGCTCAGCTAGGGCTCGGTTCAGTAAAACTCTAATTAGCAACAAAAAAAACATCGATCATCGGCAACTGAAACGGAATCAGAGGAGCTTACCGGCACTGGAATCTTCTCAATCCTCGACATCGACGCAGTTAGATGATCTTATCGGCGGTGGAATCCTCTCAGTCCTCGACATCGATAACGCTTCAAATCTCGCCTGCTGACAAGCTAACAAAAACGGTACCGAGTTCGATGGCTTTTTCACCTCAGGCGGATCCTTGGTAGGCGAATTCGATGACTTTTTCACCTCAGGCAGATCCTCTGACTAAGCTTCCAATCCGCAGTAGGAAAAAACCCTAGCTCAAGCGCCGAAACCAGTATCGAGAAACCGCATCGCCATCCTCAACGTCGCCGCTTGATGCCCTGACGAGAGAGAGGAGTCGACGTCCTCCCCTTTAGATGAGAGAATAAAGGGAGGACTGTGATGGCGCGGAGGAGAGAGATGATACGAGTACGGGGCATCAAACGACGAGATTCAACAGTATAAAGCTTTAAATGAATTGTCCAACTTGCCCTTCGATCATTTTTTTAAACAAATGAATTGTTTTTGAGTGGGACACGTGGATGAGGGGGGGGGGGGGGGAGAGAATGGATCAAAGCCAATCAATGGTTGAGATGTGTTCATATGTTCTTGGTGTAAGAAGGAGTTCACATTTGAGCGCTCTATAGAGGAGCGCTCAAATGAGGCAAACCAAATAAGAATGAGGCAGTGAGGCACGATCTGAGCCACACATCTAACCCCCCGTGCTTTGTGGGTGCGCCACGTGTCCAAATAGTAAACCCACTACTAACAGTAAAAAGCAAAAAGCAAATAGTAAAATCCCACTACCACATCTTTAAATCTCAACCATTAGATCAATATCATCAATGGCCAAGATCATGCCTTACTGCCTCATTCTTACAACCTTGCCTCAACCGAGCGCTCCCCCTCCTCTATATATATATATATATAGGGGCGCTCAAATGTTATAGTTTCTTAGAGTGTTATGTGTTACAGAGCTTCTGATTGGTTGATAGTGGCAGGAATAGTGCCGGAATAGTGAATTTTTGGCTCCGAAGGAGCGCTCAAATGTGAATCACTTCTTAGGCTATGAACGTGTGAACTTATCTCAGCCACACATCCAAACCCCCCCGTGCTTTGTGGGTGCGCCACGTGTCCCACTACCAAAAATCCAACAAAAACAAAAAGCAAACAGTGAAATCCCACTACCAACAGTAAAAAGTAAACAGTAAAATCCCACTACCTTTAAATCTCAACCATTAGATCAATATGATCCAATGGTCCAGATTGGTTCACACGTTCATAGCCTAAGAAGAGTTCACATTTGAGCGCGCCCCTATATATATATAGAGGAGCGCTCAAATGAGGCAAGCCAAATAAGAATGAGGCAGTGAGGCACGATCTGAGCCACACATCTAACCCCCCGTGCTTTGTGGGTGCGCCACGTGTCCAAATAGTAAACCCACTACCAACAGTAAAAAGCAAATAGTAAAATCCCACTATCACATCTTTAAATCTCAACCATTAGATCAATATCATCAATGGCCAAGATCATGCCTTACTGCCTCATTCTTACAACCTTGCCTCAACCGAGCGCTCCCATATATATATATATATAGGAGCGCTCAAATGAGGCAAGCCAAATAAGAATGAGGCAGTGAGGCACGATCTGATCCACACATCTAACCCCCCGTGCTTTGTGGGTGCGCCACGTGTCTAAATAGTAAACCCACTACCAACAGTAAAAAGCAAAAAGCAAATAGTAAAATCCCACTACCACATCTTTAAATCTCAACCATTAGATCAATATCATCAATGGCCAAGATCATGCCTTACTGCCTCATTCTTACAACCTTGCCTCAACCGAGCGCTCCCCTATATATATATATATATATATATATATATATAGGAGAGCGCTCGGTTGAGGCAGGGTTGTAAGAATGAGGCAGTGAGGCACGATCTGGGCCACTCATTGTGACACGTGGCGCAGCCACGTTCACAGCCGCAATTGTTGACTTTTCAAAAGTTAGTGGGGTTTACTATTTGGGACACGTGGCGCGCCACAAATACACGGGGGGTTAGATGTGTGGTTGAGATCGTGCCTCACGTGCCTCACTTTACTGTTCACTGCCTCATTTGAACGCTCCTCTATATATATATATAGGGGGCGCTCAAATGTTATAGTTTCTTAGAGTGTTATGTGTTACAGAGCTTCTGATTGGTTGATAGTGGCAGGAATAGTGCCGGAATAGTGAATTTTTGGGTAGTGGGTTTTACTTTTTGCTTTATTGGATTTTGGGTACTTGGACACGTGGCAAGCCCACAAAGCACGGGGGGGGGGGGGGGGGGGGGTTGGGATGTGTGGCTGAGATTGATGTATCACATAACACTCTGAAAGTGTTATAACATTTGAACACTCCTCTATAGAGGAGCGCTCAAATGTTATTCTCATATTAGAGTGTTACTTCAATCTTAGCCACATATCCAAACCCACCGTGCTTTGTGGGCTTGCCACGTGTCCAAGTACCCAAAATCCAATAAAGCAAAAAGCAAACTGTAAAACTCACTACCCAAAATCCACTATTCCGGCACTATTCCTGACACACTATCAACCAATCAAAACAATCATAACACATAACACACTAAGCACATATAACAATATTTGAGCGCGCCCCCTCCTCTATATATATATAGGGGAGCGCTCGGTTGAGGCAAAGTTGTAAGAATGAGGCAGTAAGGCATGATCTTGGCCATTGATGATATTGATCTAATGGTTGAGATTTAAAGATGTGGTAGTGGGATTTTACTATTTACTTTTTGCTTTTTATTGTTGGTAGTGGGTTTACTATTTGGACACGTGGCGCACCCACAAAGCACGGGAGGTTAGATGTGTGGCTCAGATCGTGCCTCACTGCCTCATTCTTATTTGGCTTGCCTCATTTAAGCGCTCCTCTATATATATATATAGGGGAGCACTCGGTTGAGGCATGGTTGGTAGAATGAGGCAGTAAGGCATGATCTTGGCCATTGATGATATTGATCTAATGGTTGAGATTTAAAGATGTGGTAGTGGGATTCTACTATTTACTTTTTGCTTTTTACTGTTGGTAGTGGGTTTACTATTTGGACACGTGGCGCGCCCACAAAGCACGGGGGGGGGGGGGGGGGTTAGATGTGTGGTTGAGATCGTGCCTCACAGTTTCATTCTAATTTGGTTGGCTCATTTGAGCGCTCCTATATATATATATATATATATATAGAGGAGTGTTCAAATGAGGACACCCAAATTTGGTAAGGACGTAGGGACAAATCTCATCCATTAGATCATCATCCATCTAACCCCCCGTGCTTTGTGGGTGCGCCACGTGTCCAAGTACCCAAAATCCGATAAAGCAAATAGTAAAATCCCACTACCAAAAAGCAAATAGTAAAACCCACTACCACATGTGACACGTGGCAGCTTGTGGATCATTGGATGAACCTCATCCAATGGCCAAGATTTGTCCCTACACCCTCACCATAAGACATGTCCTCAATTGAACGCCCCCCCTATATATATATATATATATATATATATATATATATATATATATATATATATATATATATATATAGGGGAGCACTCGGTTGAGGCAAGGTTGGTAGAATGAGGCAGTAAGGCATGATCTTGGCCATTGATGATATTGATCTAATAGTTGAGATTTAAAGATGTGGTAGTGGGATTTTACTATTTGCTTTTTGCTTTTTACTGTTGGTAGTGGGTTTACTATTTGGACACGTGGCGCGCCCACAAAGCACGGGGGGTTAGATGTGTGGTTGAGATCGTGCCTCACTGCCTCATTCTAATTTACTTGCCTCATTTGAGCGCTCCTATATATATATATATATATATATATATATATATATATATATATATATATAGAGGAGCGCTCAAATGAGGCAAGTAAATTAGAATGAGGCAGTGAGGCACGATCTCAACCACACATCTAACCCCCCCCCCCCCCCCCCGTGCTTTGTGGGCGCGCCACGTGGCAAATAGTAAACCCACTACCAACAGTAAAAAGTAAAAAGCAAATAGTAAAATTCCACTACCACATCTTTAAATCTCAACCATTAGATCAATATCATCAATGGCCAAGATCATGCCTTACAGCCTCATTCTACCAACCATGCCTCAACCGAGTGCTCCCCTATATATATATATATATATATATATAGAGGAGTGTTCAAATGAGGACACCCAAATTTGGTAAGGACGTAGGGACAAATCTCATCCATTAGATCATCATCCATCTAACCCCCCCGTGCTTTGTGGGTGCGCCACGTGTCCAAGTACCCAAAATCCAATAAAGCAAATAGTAAAATCCCACTACCAAAAAGCAAATAGTAAAACCCACTACCACATGTGACACGTGGCAGCTTGTGGATCATTGGATGAACCTCATCCAATGGCCAAGATTAGTCCCTACACCCTCACCATAAGACATGTCCTCAATTGAACGCCCCCCTATATATATATATATAGGGGAGCACTCGGTTGAGGCATGGTTGGTAGAATGAGGCTGTAAGGCATGATCTTGGCCATTGATGATATTGATCTAATGGTTGAGATTTAAAGATGTGGTAGTGGAATTTTACTATTTGCTTTTTACTTTTTACTGTTGGTAGTGGGTTTACTATTTGGACACGTGGCGCACCCACAAAGCACGGGGGGGTTAGATGTGTGGCTCAGATCGTGCCTCACTGCCTCATTCTTATTTGGCTTGCCTCATTTGAGCGCTCCTCTATATATATATATATATATATATATATATATATATATATATATATATAGGAGCGCTCAAATGTGAATCACTTCTTATGCTATGAACGTGTGAACTCATCTTAGCCACACATCCAAACCCCCCGTGCTTTGTGGGTGCGCCACGTGTCCCACTACCAAAAATCCAACAAAAGCAAAAAGCAAACAGTAAAATCTCACTACCAACAGTAAAAAGCAAACAGTAAAATCCCACTACCTTTAAATCTCAAGCATTAGATCAATATGATCCAATGGTCCAGATTGGTTCACACGTTCATAACCTAAGAAGAGTTCACATTTGAGCGCGCCCTTATATATATATATATAGGATATGGATCATGTACCAAGTGATATTTACGGTACAAAGTACAAAGTAATTTAAACCGTTAGATTTAGTTTTTTGATGGATGAGATCTAATTACATTAAATTCACATTTACATATTAATTTATAATCATCATGGTTTTTATTGTAATTGAACATCAAATATTAACCCCGTTACTATCCGTTAACACCCAAAATATATCCCTAATATCTTTCAAAATCCATTACACGATTCGTATGAACCCTAACCCATCATCCGCACCAGAATTCCGCATCACAGCACGACCTAATCGCCGGCCGCCACAGTTCATCGACCAATCGTCGCTGCAGTTCACGACCTAATCGCACCATTAACCGAGCTCACCAAACCAATTGCCGTCCGCATCCGCAACATCAAACGAATCTCCACTTCATTGCTGCCCTACCGTCCATGGGTCAATATCCAAACTTTGACTCTGGTAAATTCAGAAATCAGTTAAATTCACGAAATTCTATTTTATGGTGCAAATCAAGAGAGTTTATGGTTGTAAATAGATTTTGCAGACATGTGATGTTGTGAGTGACGTGTTGTAAAAGTTACTACCATTCTCTAGTTCATGGTTTTCTTGAATTTTCTTACCATGTTTTTCCAAATCACAGGAACAGAGAAGACCATAGATGGACCACCGTTAAACTCAGGTATCATCTTATCACTAAACCATACGATTTTGGGCATGAGATTTTCGTTAAATTGAGTTTTGATGTTGTCAATGAGTGCAGGTTCTAGCCTTTTGGATCAACTCGATAACTGCTAGCTCGGCTATACACGCTTAAAGCATTTTGGAACAGATAATCAGTCAGTATGTGGATCAACTCGATAACTCATGTACAATTATTGAACAATTTTAAGAAGATGTCTCCCTGCTACATGTCTGGTCGAAATTTGATTGTGGTAGTTCTAGCCTTCTAGGTGAATTGTTAGATGCGACTTTTTGGTATTTTTTAATAAGTAAACCTCATTTGCTGTCAAGCTTATATATTGGTGTTGTCAGGAAGCTTAATCGTTAGCAGTTGAAAGTGGGGTTTTGGTTTGTGGTAAATAATGACCTAAGTTTTGATATAGAAGTGATTGGTGATCATAATTTTGTGCAAGGGGTCTGGGATTTTCATTGAACAAGAAGTGACCTTTAAGTTACTTTATATTTTTAGGTCTTGGAGTTTGGCTTATTACCTTTGTTGATGGGTGGTAGTGAAGGCGAGGTGAAGATAAGCGCGGGCAGTGGTGAGGCGAAGATGAGCCAATCCTACAGCAGCATCCCTTATCTAATTGATACTCAACTCAAGTTATCCGCTGTGCTCAGAGATGTTCAAATGTTGGACTGCACAAAGAATGGCTTGGAAATCCATGGGCATAAAATTCATGAATAGAGAATAATCACATGTACATATGACTTGTTATGCTTTCTTTCAATTCTATGTGATACGAATTGAGCTCTACGTTTGTATTGTGAACTTTATATTTGATGAACTCTACGTTTGTATTGTGAACTTTATATAAGCTAGGTGAATTTTATCTCCTTATTGTGAACTTTATGCTAACTCACTTGTTTAGCTTCATTTACATACATGAAAATAGTTCAGCTAGTTGTCAACATTACCAAACAGATCCCATACAAACACTTAATGAACATAACAAGTGTATAGTGAACTTTATACTTGTAATGTCAACATTTGATGAACTCTACGTTTGTATTGTGAACTTCATATAGGCTAGGTGAATTATATCTACTTATTGTGAACTTTATACTAACTCACATGTTTGGCTTCATTTACATACATGAAAATAGTTCAGCTAGTTGTCAACATTACCAAACAGATCCCATACAAACACTTAATGAACATAACAAGTGTATAGTGAACTTTATACTTGTAATGTCAACATTTGATGAACTCTACGTTTGTATTGTGAACTTCATATAGGCTAGGTGAATTATATCTACTTATTGTGAACTTTATACTAACTCACATGTTTGGCTTCATTTACATACATGAAAACAGCTCAGCTAATTGCCAACATTACCAAACAGATCCCATACAAACACTTTATGAATGTAACAAGTGTATAGTGAACTTTATACTTGTAATGTCAACATTAGATGAACTCTACAATTGTATTGTGAACTTTATATGGGGCTAGGTGAATTTTATCCCATACAAATCGAGCTCAAAAACAGTATACACGAACTTCTGATTTTTGTGTGGTCTTTGCGAACTTCAGATCCAAACCCACATCTCTCTCTGCTTCAGTTTCTCAACCACGGTTTCCAACTTAGATTTGTTAAAGTGAGGCCTCCATGCATTGTCTACAAAATAAAAACAACGTTCATTAAATAAAAACAACATTTAGAAAGTAAAAGAAATAATTTTTTGCTGAGGCGTGCAGTGCAGCCGCTTTTCTTTTTGTTGTAGATTGAGCTTTCTCACTCCCTTGCGCATGAATCACGAATGAACCACTAGATGGTTAAGAGTGGAAAACAGTATCCATATTTTAATGATAATGTTTATTTGTTTTTTTTGATACTATGTTTATATTGGGGAGCGCTCGATTGAGAACCCTTAAAGATTCGAGAACATGAGAACCCAAATCTCACCATTAGATTATGATGCATCTTTGAATGTGCATGTGACACATGTCCAAAAAGCAAAGTAAAAAAAGTGACTTTGACTTTGCATTAAATGCATTTTGGAAACTGCACATGAGACACGTGTCACCAACAAAATGTATCTAAGAAAATGCATCTTTCATTTTGGAAGGTGAAGATTGAGGTCTCAAGTTCTCGAAAAAATAAGGAGTTCTCATTTGAGCGCTCCTTTGTTTATATTTATTTAAATAAATGAGAGTTTATATATAAACACCACTCATAGTTTTTTTGGGCTTTTCACGTATTTTAATTAGTGTTACTTACGCTTTTTTTTTGTAAACCCATAAACAAAGTATCACATTCTTTTTTAATATGCATATAATTAAACTAATAACATATAAATATAAAAAAAATTGGAGAAAAAAAGAGCCCCTTGAACCGTGGCGCTTGGCCTTGTCCAAGATAACTAAAGCACCAAGGACGGCCTGCTCATGAGCTTCCTAACCACAAAGTATTTTTAGTCGATATAAGTTTTATATATACTAGCTAGTCGACTATGAATGTTATTCACTGCTCCTTTATCATTTGTGCAAATAAATAAAGATTGTAAAAATTGCTAGTTGCTAAACGGAGAGTAAAAGACCTTGAGAATCACTTTTTTTTCTTTTTATATCTATTTAATTTTAAAATAATTAACAATTATAAATATACTATTACAAATATATTTTTGATAGTATTATTGTTCGAAGGGTCAAAAAAGAGAGTAGTATTGTTATATCGACTATGAATCACTGCTCCTTTATCATTTATGCAAATAAATAAAGATTGTAAAAATTGCTAGTTGCTAAACGGGGCGTAAAAGACCTTGAGAATCACTCTTTTTTTCTTTTGATATCTATTTAATTTTAAATTAATTAACAATTATAAATCTACTATTACAAATATATTTTTGATAGTATTATTGTTCGAATCGTGAGGGGGTCAAAAATAATAATGTAGTATTGTTATATTTATAAAAAAATTGATACTAGAGGTGTCCTTAAAAGTTGTATAACATGTTAAAAAAATATGTAACAAATTTAAAAGTAAAATTTCATATTAGTCTTGTGCAAGTAATTTTTAGACGAGTGTAGACGGTAGTATAAGACAATTCATTAATTTATTAATCGATTTACATATGGAACGAATCAATCAAACTAACCTCCAAGGTGGAGTTTAGGAGGGATTACATGGAGAATTTTAGAACACTTACATGAAATAATATATTAGGAACAATATATGTATGCCGAATTGAATTTTTTTTATAGTGGGTGGATACCAATAATTAGGAACAATAGTCTCCATAGGAGATGACCGAGTGGCGTGGGGGAGTATTCCACTAGGCGGTGTCCCAGGTTCGAATCTCTCTAAACACGTATAAGGTGAAATTCCTACAACTCGGTGGAGCCTGTCGGTCTGTAGTGAGCCGGTCTCACCTGGTTCGGCATGTTTGCAGGCTATGAGCCAAAACCATTAGGGGCAACCCTTAAAAAAAAAATTAGGAACACTACATTGTAAATGAACTTTATCACATAATGCATATATATTAATCTCCGAAGCTCTTAGCAAGACATCTTTATCGGATCCGCAACCATCTGGTACATCTCTCCACTTCTGAAGCACATGCCACGTTCGACACTTTTTTACCATGAATCCGCACACGTCCACCCAAATCATCGGTACATCTTTGACACTTGGAGCTCAGGCCACATTTGGGCACCTTTACCGCACACCCCACGAGAGAGGAGGAACACATCTCGCGCGAGGCTTGAAGAGGAAGGCATCCACGAGGGATGTAGGAAGGATCCACACGCGAGGCGGGACAAGGAAGAGGAAAAGAAAAAGAAAGGAATAAAATTGGTGGCCCCTACTCGAACCCAGGGCGTGAGGATTCAACCGTATTAAGGAGGACTCTTCAACCAACAGACCACTACCCATGTTGGCGCCGAATTGAAATATTGAAACTACTAGATTAGGAAACAAAAAATTAGAAGTCAAGAAAATGAGATGACGAGCTTAAGCCCAATTACTCTCAACATTCAAAAGCTCAAGCCCAATCCGAATAGTTTTGGATCTGATTGGGCTCGAAACCAAAATGAACGTCCTTCCAGCCCCTAAGACCATCCCCACCATGACTAAAAAAATATGTCATCCATCACTCTCATCCATTTTATCTCTCATCTAGTCATGGCTCATGACCAATTTGGTCATGTACACCCTACTCATGACTAACTAAAAAAAAGTTCATCATCCCTCTCCCTCTCCCATACCCATATAACCTTATCAATGGAAAAATAAAATTATTTAAACATACATCAAAATATGACAATATGGATGTCTATTTGTAGAGCTCATAAAATTACATGTTGATATTTTCTATTTTATTTTTGATTGTTTAATTTTCAAGATAAATGTGTTAATTTAAAAAAACATTTTGGGTCATCTTGTGACCTTTTTTGTGTTTGGCCATCCCATGATCAATTTTATGATAAAAAAAAATCATGACGGGGAGACATGCTTTTTTAGTCATCTTTGATGACCTATTCTTATGATTGAAAAAATCTTGATGGAGGATGCTCTAATGGGTTCAGATTCTAATTCCATAATAAATGCACAAACCACACTTTTACAGTTTTGTTTCTATGCGATGTCGATAAAAAAGGTGGTCGATCGGGCCAATCAAAATGAATTAAAACCCAAATTATTAAACCGCCTCAGAAAATCAAGAAGTTATTTTTTTAGAATAGAGATCGGGTAAAAATCCTATTTATTTATAAAAATTATAAACCTTCTCAAAAGTTGACACGTGACATATTTGTCGAAATTTCGTAATCCCACACGGAGGAGCAAAATAGTCTTTTGGTATTTTCATAATTAATTAATTTTAATTCAATTAATTCAAAGCATAATGTTTTATGTTATAATGTTCAGACTTAACAAAATGTAAAAATTCAGACTTAACATAATGTTCAGAGTTTTGTGATAATGTTCAGAGTTATGTGATAATGTTCAGACTTACCAAAATGTAAAAGTTCACACATAGCATAATGTTCAATGTTATGTGATAATGTACAGACTTAACAAAAAGCTCACTTAACATAATCTTCAGACTTAACGTTATTTTTAGGACGTTTATACCCTCGCATCTATTATGTATTTTTTAAGTAAGTCTATTTTAATTTTTTTATTTAAAAGAATAACCAAATTATGATTGGTTGAGAATGTCACGTGTCGAATTCTTAGATGATTTATAATTTTTATATTTTAATGTGGTTTTTATTCGTTTCATTCTTATTTTTTAAAATGACTTTTTTTAGTTTCATCTTTTACGAAATAATCTAAATGAGTTTGTAATCTTCTCGTGGTGGTTGAGAAGTTGTGCTGGATGAATGTCGAACACGAACCAAAACAACTTGCAGAATAATAAGCAATAAACTTAAGTGCAGTACGGAAAATAAAGACACTCAAGATTGTTACCCAGTTCGGCGTTAATGAGCCTACGTATGGGGGGCTGTCTCCTTAGCCCGGTGGATATCAATTCACTAATATTGAGTTTAGTGTACAGGATCTTACGTTTACAGAATCCCTCTTAAACTGTCGGGGCCACTAACACTCTAGTAATTGGTAACTAGGACTCCCCCTAAATCCGAGTCACGCCTCCGATTCCACCAGATGATCCTTCACGAGAATCAGCGCTTTCCGTAGAATACGCAGTAGCACAACAGTGCGTGAACCTTCAGTTGTTCTGCAATCAGTCTGCCGAGCACTTGAACAGACTGATTCCGAGCGCCATGATCTTATCAATGTAATAAGAACACCGGCCGATGACCTCCACCTCCCGATCAAAATATATGCGTGAGTAATATCTCTGTGAGTGCTAAGTATTGCGAATGCATCATCCCTCCTTATGTAGTGCGGTATAAATTCTAAACGAATAGGATTTCCAATCTTCAACCGCCTATCTCTTTCCTAAATCCTTGCGCATCTCTCTTGTAGATAATCTTCAATATATCTTCAACTCCGTTTAAGAAACTCCTTGGATTATCTTTTTTGCCAAGTTATCTTCAAGCGCAAGTCTTCCCTAATATCTCTCAACCGACTTCTTGATATGCATCTGATATTTGAATCCACCGACTTCAATATTAGCATCATATCTTCAATGTGTCACAACACCGACTTACCTAATTTGTTTTATGAAACATCTGCTGCGTCTAACTTGTTCCACGTCGGTTGTCTCTCTCTGGTCTTGAACTCTTCCTTGTACAACAGCTTGAACAACTACACAGAATTTTTCCAAACTACATGCCATAAGATCAAACAATCTCCCCCTTGGCATTTTTGGCAAAACTATTACCTGTATTCTACCTGTACTACTATAACAGTTGAATCTTTGACGGAGGTTTCAAACTCCCAAGCTGTGCTACGAACTAATAGCTACCAAACGAATCTTTGAGGAGATTTCAAACTCAGAAAATTGTAAGCACATATGAATCTTTTAAGGAGCTTTCAAACTCCAAATTTACTCCCCCTTTTTAACAAATTGACAAAGGAGTTCAAAAACAGTAGCAATTGTTCGACAATAATACCAAAGTTCAACAAAAACTTAGTAAAACATCATAATTGTTTTTAGTAGAGAACAGATAGAGAATTCATCACCAGGACTAGTAGTCAGACTCCTCACTTTCTTCATCACCAGCTGAGTCAACATCGTCCTCTTCCTCGGGATAGCGAAGTGCCACCAAAAGCTTTGTGATATTTTTCTTCCTTGCCACGAGCAGCACAATCCTCTCGTTAGCATCTGCTAGCTCTTCTTCAAGATGAGTGATAAGTTTTCTCTGAGTGGCAGAAGGAACATGACTACTTAGATCTCCAAGGGATTGTTCAGACAACTTCTTCTTTGGCATGACAGGCGCATCCAGGTCTAGATCCAAAATATGCTTTCCAGAGAAGTGTCTGTGATCGGCAAGAAACACCTTAGGAGCACCAGTCAACTTGTCCTGACTGGTTATGATATCTGGATGTTGTGCTATCACAAGCTGATGAATTAGAGAAGGAGCACCAGTCAACTTGTCCTGAGGTTGCGTGGGCAGCAATCTGATCGAATATGAGTCGTCCAAGATCATTCTTCTTCCTAACTCGTAGAGTCTTCAGAATGGCTCCCATGGTATGTGATGGACCCAAATTATACGAATCATAAACACCGTAAAACCCCCTTAATTAGACTGTTGGTCTATTTAACTTTTGCTTGTTAGTCCCGATATATTTCTACAGGGTATTTTGGCGCTTAGAGAGAAAACACGCTAAGGAGAGGATTTTACGCTGAAAAGATGTTACGAGTCATTCCAAGGTCAAGATAAGACGCTGACTGAAGAAATCTCAAGGATCCTGACATGGAATCACTCCAAACAAATCAAGTCAAAGAGGAATTTGCATTGAAGACTCAACCGACCGGGTGAGAAAATGCCGCAGAAACCACCCGACCGGTTGAGGCAGTTCCAGGCTCTCCGCCGAGCTAACCAAGCACTCAATTCAAGTCGCTCGAGCAAACCACCTCATCTGACAATTCCACCTCGACCAAAATGTTCCAAATGGAAAATAAGGTGGAAGTTGTCGAGACTCCAAGGCAAATGCTCGAGCAGATTGGCAGTTAGCTCAATGCAAAGGCAAAGGCCCGGCGCGCATTGGCACCCAAACCAAGTCGCTCGACCCAACGGATGCATCTGGAGATTCTGGCTCGACCAAGATGTTTGGAATGCCCAACAAGTCGGACAATCTCGCTTCCTGGACAAAACGCTCGAGCAGATTAGCAGATTGGCCCAATTCCAAGTAAAAGCCTCGCGCATAGGCATCAAGACCAAATTGCTCGACCAAACCATGGAATTTGGAAAATCTGGCTCGACCATTAGTCTTAGAATCACTTGGAAAATCAACTATCAAAATGCACGTTAGGACAAGATGACCGGCAACCACCCTTGAAGGTGGCCAAGGGAGGAGCTCCTCCCCATTCCACCACCTGCTACCGGCGGCTGCTCCTCCATGTGACCGGCTGCTCCTCCACCCCCCATGTGGCAGCTCCTCCTTGCTCCTCCTCCTCAACCCTTGGATCAAAGGACACTTGCCACCATCTCCACCACCCATCTCCTCCCCTTTTGGCTATAAATACAACCCTCCTCCTCCTCATTTCAAACATCCACAAATTGTAATTCACTTCTCTCTCTAAATTTTGTAAGTGTGGTTTTGGAAATAAAGCTTGCTTCCTTGGCGCTTCAACGGTTGTAAGTCTTTCTTTGTATTTAATTTACTGCTTTTATAATGTTTAGCGCGATAAATAGTAGCTAAACCCATATTCGGTTGAGGGTTCTCACCCTTGTGCCCACATCTTGAGACTCTTGCACCTTATGTCATTTTGCATTACTCTAGTCTTTGAGATCTAGTTTGAGTAACACCTTTGTCGGGTTGTTCAAACTAGCGAAAGACTAGAAGCCTAAAGCTTTGTCAAGCTTGTTGTGGAATACCACCTTTGTCGGGGTATTTGGGTTGTCACCTTTGTTGGGACAACCACATCACAACTTGACAGGTTAAGGGTGTGGAGTACCACCTTTGTCGGGGTATTTGGGTTGTCACCTTTGTCGGGACAACCACACTTAGAAGTGTAAAAGAAATCATTTGGAGTCAATGATAGATGTGTCACAAGAAGAGTCCCAAAACCGAATGCTTTCTTTTAATTGTAATAATTATCAGTTACTTTCCAGTACTAAAACCAACCAACCAACCAATCCCGAAATTGTCCAACTAAAAGAACAATTATCCCCCTAATTCCCTTGGGTTCGACCCCTACTTACCACTTACTACCCAGTAGTGTAGTCGCGAGTAGCGGAAAATATAAATTTATTTGTACAGAGAACACTGCACCTTAACGACAGTGCAGTGGGCTCTGTCAAATTGGCGCCGTTGCCGGGGAATTAGCCGTCGGATTAGTTATTCTTTCCTTTCCCTTCTCGTTTCTTCATCACGCTACACACTATGTATGCAAGAAGCAACACAGGAACAGTGGCAAAATACGACCTGAGCCACCCATGGGACCCAAACCAGTAATCCACAACGAGGTGTCGTCGAGCCAACGACGTTAAACAAGTGCACTGGTCGGGAGGTAACCCGACACTATCTTACTTTCTGTCATTTAAATTCTGTCATTTAATTTTCTGTCTTAGTAATTCTCACATATATATATTAGCTTGCATGACTTTTGAACTAAGGCACGCCTTCGTTCAAAAGTGTGGGGTGAGAACCACAGTTGTATATAAATAACATGCTTGTTGTTTTTTATAGTAATAGTATCTTTTTGAAAATATGAACTTAAGAATGTGAAAAAGATAGACCGAAATTCATGCATTTACCTTGTGAAAATTCAACTGTCTAAAAACTTAGGACGTAACTTTTCATTTGTCCTTTGTGCTGAGATTAACTAGAGATGAGGAGTTGACATAAATCGCCCTAGAAAGGCTTGGCAGGCAATCGAAGGATCTTATCAAACTATATGGTTTTCGAAGTCAGTAGAGGCTGCACTTCGGGTTTCAGTGAAGATTGAAGTCATCTCCGCCATGCAGTGTTTATGCAAAAAGAAAAGAAAAGGCGAGGACGGGAATCAGACCGTCCTCTCTCTAGTTAAAGTAGTCGAGAAAATAGATGAGCGACCCTCATCTTGACCCGCGCAAAACAACAACGATGAGAGGAGCGGGGAGGTATTTCCATAGGCTTGCGGGCGATGATTGGACCTCCCAAAAAAAGGCTTGAGAAAATGGACTTGCAAAAGCCACAAAATGGCGAAAAGCTCGAAGAAGCAAATCAAGAGGCCAAAGGCCCAAAATTGTGAAGGTTTTAACCGAACAAAAAAAGTGAAGTACTCAAAAAAGTCAAATCAAAGGCCAAAGGCCGATTCACTACAAAAGCAGTCCCTCGCCAAAAGAAAAATCAAAGTACTCAAACCAGTGAAACCCGAACCAAATCACGTGCTAGAGAAAGCTACAAGGAAACCATATAGTGCGAGCCGATCCCGAAGTTGCAGTCCAGGAACCAAAAAAGGGCTATCTCCCGAAACATCCAATATGAATTGCATCTCAGCACGGAGGTACAAGTATTAAGTTTCTTCTATTTATTTACACAGTTCAATTTGGTAATAAGTAAGTAATGCATGAACTAGGATAAATCGAGTCCCACAGTCTAATTTTCATATTCCAAAGCCAACTTAGAATGCCGCCCTTTAATAGCATTGTTCGGGACGAACAACTAAAAGTGTGGGGTGATATGATGGACCCAAATTATACGAATCATAAACACCGTAAAACCCCCTTAATTAGACTGTTGGTCTATTTAACTTTTGAGTGTTAGTCCCGATATATTTCTACAGGGTATTTTGGCGCTTAGAGAGAAAACACGCTAAGGAGAGGATTTTACGCTGAAAAGATGTTACGAGTCATTCCAAGGTCAAGATAAGACGCTGACTGAAGAAATCTCAAGGATCCTGACATGGAATCACTCCAAACAAATCAAGTCAAAGAGGAATTTGCATTGAAGACTCAACTGACCGGGTGAGAAAATGCCGCAGAAACCACCCGACCGGTTGAGGCAGTTCCAGGCTCTCCGCCGAGCTAACCAAGCACTCAATTCAAGTCGCTCGAGCAAACCACTTCATCTGACAATTCCACCTCGACCAAAATGTTCCAAATGGAAAGTAAGGTGGAAGTTGTCGAGACTCCAAGGCAAATGCTCGAGCAGATTGGCAGTTAGCTCAATGCAAAGGCCCGGCGCGCATTGGCACCCAAACCAAGTCGCTCGACCCAACGGATGCATCTGGAGATTCTGGCTCGACCAAGATGTTTGGAATGCCCAACAAGTCGGACAATCTCGCTTCCTGGACAAAACGCTCGAGCAGATTAGCAGATTGGCCCAATTCCAAGTAAAAGCCTCGCGCATAGGCATCAAGACCAAATTGCTCGACCAAACCATGGAATTTGGAAAATCTGGCTCGACCATTAGTCTTAGAATCACTTGGAAATTCCAAATCAACTATCAAAATGCACGTTTGGACAAGATGACCGGCAACCACCCTTGAAGGTGGCCAAGGGAGGAGCTCCTCCCCATTCCACCACCTGCTACCGGCGGCTGCTCCTCCATGTGACCGGCTGCTCCTCCACCCCCCATGTGGCAGCTCCTCCTTGCTCCTCCTCCTCAACCCTTGGATCAAAGGACACTTGCCACCATCTCCACCACCCATCTCCTCCCCTTTTGGCTATAAATACAACCCTCCTCCTCCTCATTTCAAACATCCACAAATTGTAATTCACTTCTCTCTCTAAATTTTGTAAGTGTGGTTTTGGAAATAAAGCTTGCTTCCTTGGCGCTTCAACGGTTGTAAGTCTTTCTTTGTATTTAATTTACTGCTTTTATAATGTTTAGCGCGATAAATAGTAGCTAAACCCATATTCGGTTGAGGGTTCTCACCCTTGTGCCCACATCTTGAGACTCTTGCACCTTATGTCATTTTGCATTACTCTAGTCTTTGAGATCTAGTTTGAGTAACACCTTTGTCGGGTTGTTCAAACTAGCGAAAGACTAGAAGCCTAAAGCTTTGTCAAGCTTGTTGTGGAATACCACCTTTGTCGGGGTATTTGGGTTGTCACCTTTGTCGGGACAACCACATCACAACTTGACAGGTTAAGGGTGTGGAGTACCACCTTTGTCGGGGTATTTGGGTTGTCACCTTTGTCGGGACAACCACACTTAGAAGTGTAAAAGAAATCATTTGGAGTCAATGATAGATGTGTCACAAGAAGAGTCCCAAAACCGAATGCTTTCTTTTAATTGTAATAATTATCAGTTACTTTCCAGTACTAAAACCAACCAACCAACCAATCCCGAAATTGTCCAACTAAAAGAACAATTATCCCCCTAATTCCCTTGGGTTCGACCCCTACTTACCACTTACTACCCAGTAGTGTAGTCGCGAGTAGCGGACTATTATAAATTTATTTGTACAAATCGCTCCGACGACAAGCGATCTGTCAGTATGTCCAAGCGTCGTGCGGTGATGATTTGGTAACCAGTTATGAACCGCAATGCCGTGGAGCAATGAGTGCTTGGTTGACAGGTCTTTTACAGGAAAGGTGAACTTGTACCACCTCGAACAAACTCCACCCATAATTGTCTCAACTATTTTGTGCCAATTGGGGTCCTCTCCAAGACTCAGCTCTCCTCCTTCTATGCCATAGTAGTCATTTATACTCTCTGGAGTGATGATGATCTCCTTACCTCTCACACTTACTAATCCGTAAGCTTCATTCTCAATATTAGCAAAAGCTTCAGGTAAATTCACAATTACTTCTCTCACAAGGTTTGGTGCAAACGGTTTGGCCATTGTCACGGACGGCCACAAATCGAGCTCTTTGATAAGGCTCACAATTTCCTTGGCTGCATATCTATCAGCCTTCAGCACCCTTTCAGCTAAAATTTTCCTCTTTTGTACAAATTCCCACTTCTTGGCTTGTTCATCTGAGACAAACCAGACTCCTTCCACAACAACTCCAGACTTAAACTGAACTTTCTTTCCTTTCTTAACACCCTTGACTTCTTTAACAGATGAACATGCCTTAGACTTCTTAGCCAACTTCTCTAGATCAGCAGATATAGTTTCAGCCGTAGCCTTCCCAGCACCTAAATTTGATTTAGCTTTCTTCGCTACAGGCCGGGGCAGCAACCTTCTTTTGGCTAGAAGCTTCAACTGTCTTTTCTGCTGGGATAGGAGCAGGAGCCTTCCTCTTCTTTGACACAATCTGTTCGGCAATCGTGGGACCTTTCTCATTAGCAACTAGATTTGGTGATGTTTTCTTTGTCTTAGTGATGAGCATAAATTTGTATTATATTCATGCTCCACATTTAGTCGAATTTCGATCATTTTCCTTATTATTAGGAGCTTTAACTCTACGATTTGATGTGTTTTAGGTGAAGAAATGAATGCAAGGCGAAACAAAGCGTTTTGTGGAAATTTGGGCAAAAACAATGCAAAAATAGGCGGATTGACCTCCCTACTTGTCACACACGCCCAGAGCTTATACGGTGTCTGAATACAGTGATCTATGGCTTGTTGGAAAGACGAGATGAAGTTCTACACTTTTGTAGTTTACACAGAAAACTGGTTCAAACGTTAAAGAGGTAGAATCGTGAGGCGAAGTCTGCTATGCAAAACAGGCATGTGTCACCGGTGTCATGATCTGCCAACAACTGGTGACACTGCAACCTCTCCGGATCCACCCGTGTCACTTATTAGGTGACACAAGTGACACACGCCCGACGGGGCCAAATGGGCCAAAAGTGCAATTTTTGCTAGGTTTTTGGAAAATTTGCAAAAATGCAAAATAAAACAAAAGAAAGGATTTTTCAGCCAAAAACAACATTTTTCACATCCATACGCACATACATCCACGCCCTTGGAGACGACGGAAAAGATAGAAGGGGGAACGAAAACACGAGGATTTGATCGGATCGAAGATTGAGCTAAAAGAAGTTATCAACATCAACTCGAAGGGTGTAGTTATTCCTTTTTCTCTTTGTAGTTTTTTTTCCGAACAAAACATGATTTGTATTTCCATGACGATGGATAGTGAGTAGTGACCCATATTTTGGGGTCCTATGAATCTTACTTGACTATGAGTTGTTTAATATATTAACTGTTGCATGATTTGGATTATTTACATGATTTGTATTTTACTTAGCGCCTACACACAGCGATGCACACTAGGTGTTTGAGAAAATGCCTAAGTGCATTGCTTTGAGACGTTAAGCCAATAGCGCCGAAAGGGTGAGGCTAAATGTCCGACTATTAAGTAAAATGCACGTTACGAACTCAGTGACTACGAGAGTGGCCTGAGATTGTGACGGGAAAGGCTAGGATTATGAAAAGTACTCCCCATGTTTATGCAACGAGAGTTGGTAAACATCAGCGAGTTACTTGATTCGAACCAATAGCGCCGAAAGAGTGAGGTTCGTAGTTTAAGGTACAATTCCAATTCGAACCAATAGCGTCGAAAGGGTGCGGTTCTTACTTGGAGTGTGCGGCTATTTTCTAATCAATATAGGCAAAACCTTGCATGCTAGTTAATAAACTCGATTCTAATGTTGGGTAAGTGAAGTAGTTCCTCGAAATACTTCTCGAAATTCGTTAAATCCTTATCTTACTTTTTTGCATTTTTCGATTTATTAGCCTTCAAAACCAAAACAAAAACTCTTTTCGGACTAGGATAAATAGAAACACAACCTTACATAGTGCATAAGTTTACACTTGCTCCCTTGGACGATCCGGTTCTTACCGGCTTATAAATTATTTTTGACGCTCAAAATACCACACGTCAAAATGGCGCCGTTGCCGGGGAGTAACGCATTAACTTGTCATTAGCCTAGGTTGTGTGGATATCTAGACTAGTCTTGTAAATATTTTCTTCTTTCTTTTGTATATTCTCTACTTTTATCCTTTACTAACTTTTGTTCTTTCAAGCTCTTAACCAACGTTTAGATGAACTCGCTGCCCAAAACCGAATGTTAGAAAGCACATTGTCACAAAGAGCAATTGAAAATGGGAGCTTGGACAAAGAAGAAGAGGTCACTACTACAGAAGGGACCTTATGCAACGGTTCTGAGATAGCTTATGCAACGGTTCCTTATCCGTTGCATAAGCTACCGTTGCATAAGGTCTCTACCTTATGCGACGTTTCCATAAAACCGTTGCATAAGAGCAACACTTATGCAACGGTTTGTTGTTAGAACCGTTGCATAAGGAATGGAACTTATGCAACGGTTTCAATACAAAACCGTCGCATAAGAGCAACACTTATACAACCGTTTTCGTGCTCAAACCGTTGCATAAGTGTTGCTCTTATGCAACGGTTTTATGGAACCGTTGCATAAGATATGGGAAAATTTTGGCAGGTTTCAGCAGTTTTAGCTCAAAATCCCCCTGAAAATTGAATACAAATTCTAAACCAAATTTAGTACCCTGCTTTTACACATTTCCAAACATGGAAACACTTTCATTTCACTCAAAATACAATCATTCATACAAGTCCATCCATATATACATTGATTTATACAAACGTCACATATATAAATAATATTCACATGTAAACACTATGTTCGAATAAGTAGTTGTACAAGTAGGCGGCGATCTCATCTCGCACGTCTTGTACCTTCCCCAACTCATATGCTTGTGTCCCATTAGGAAAAACCTATAACAAATAAGAATACGATAAACATGAATATATAAAAAAAATAGAGTTAGAACAAACCTAACTAGAACAATATAAATTTAGAATAAACGTAGGTAGAACATGCTTTAAGAACAAACCTAATTAGAACATTTGTCACCATTCTAATAGAGTAAAACGAGACTAGTATGCTTACTTGGTCAAAGTTCTCCACATATGCACCGTTATTAGCACGAACAAATTCTATTATGTCCCGAATAAATCTCAGAACATAATAACCGCATAAATTAGATTCATCGGGTTGTTTCGGACACTGCATTATAAGTAATCTCAGTTAACACTTTATTAATGAAAATTACAAGAATATATTAAAGGAATGCTTTGTCTATGAATACCGTCACTATCTTCCATTCGACTCGACGATCAATCCTCGGGTTAGATCCTTGATAGTATCGTTGCAACCCCCTAAAATAAATAACAATACGTAATTAGTGACTATCAATTCAAGTTACAAAATAATAGTAAGATGGAAACTTACGAGTCCACTAAAGCTTTCGCATCGCTGTGTATAACGGTCTGATATGGCGAGGAGTTAAGCCAATGGACTACACCTTGGTTGGGGAAGATAACGCACAACATCCAATGAAACCTACATCAACAAACTAAATTCATATAACCCATATTTCAAAAAACAGGTAATATAGGACAAGTAATTTATGTACTTACTCTGCAGCATTTATATAAGGCATAAAGTAGCAATAATTGCGATCTTTGTCTGGCATATGAAGTCTTGATACAAACGCCTCCATCCTATCATTTATATTATTGGAAGGGCTCACGTCTGTGTGATTGAAGAACCCGAATCGAACCTCCGAATCAATCAGTTGATTGTATAAAGAACTACACAATGAAAAACTTGTAAAGTTAGACCTTCAGTAACAAATGATGAACAACTAATGACAAGAATATTTACCATATGTATAAATCACAATGTGAGTTCGATAACGGTGCCAATGCATATATATCACGGACGTCATCTGGGCCCACTGTGGAGGTGTAGTCGTCACCGAACACTTCGTCAGCGATGCGTACTCTAACAACGTCTCTGCCCAAGTTAGAGTACATGTCGTGTAGAAATCGACAGTCGATGGAATAATTCTCTACTGCATCATTTGAAGCCGGTGGCAAGTGGAAGTATAGTTGCATGGTATATGCCTGAATTTCGAATGTTAGTAAATAATTCAAATAAAATCTCATAAATTAAATTATGAAAAGATGATTCAAATATTTGATTTTATTACCCTTATGTTGTATTCAATCAAGTGCTTCGGCCATGCAACCAAGTCTGATTTCGCCTCTGCATCCCG
Organism: Rhodiola chrysanthemifolia; assembly: GCA_033675395.1. Classification (NCBI taxonomy): domain Eukaryota; kingdom Viridiplantae; phylum Streptophyta; class Magnoliopsida; order Saxifragales; family Crassulaceae; genus Rhodiola; species Rhodiola chrysanthemifolia. The sequence goes on along the minus strand of CM066208.1, from coordinate 13,049,467 downwards.
TGTTGTCTTTAATGTCTCTCCAAAGGGAATGGGCAGTCCAACATTCTGACCAAGAGAACTATCGACCTTCACCTTCATCATTTCTTCAGGCAGTGGAATGGAACGTAGCAAACGACCTTTCATGACTCGACCGACTGCCACTAGTCGTCTCTCATTATCAGGTCCCTCTTCGATATATAATAGGCTTCGTAGCCCAATCTGTCAACGTAAATAAATCCATGGTTTACATTTGTAAGAAAAATATAAACCAAATAGTAAGAAAATAACGACTTTGAAAATCACCTCAGGTATATTCTTCCAAGGGTCCTTCTCTGTGGGAGCACCGGTGAAGACGTATTCACTCTGTCGATCAGACGGCTGAACCATCCTAGCACTAGAACTGGGTGTCGCCCTCGGGGAGGTAGAGCTAGGTAATCCAATCCTCCATGGAATGTGTGATCCAAGTCCTCGGGTACGTCCAGGGTGCTCATCCGTACCAATAGCCTCCGTCAGTATGTCACGTCGGCCTTGAGAAGAAAATTCTCCTCGAGAGGCTTGTTCCACTAAATCATCCTATTATTTCAGAAAATTACCAATAGTTAGTGTATAATGTAAAAATACTTGGCTATTAAACACACATAAGGAACTTACAATCTTTGCAGCCACTCCTTGAGATGCCTCAGAGACGAACTCGGCATTTTTTTTCATTCGTCCCCTCTTCCACAAATCATGCCTCTCTATAGAGACATTAGAAGCTTGTTCCTCTTGAATTGCCCCCTGAGAAATTAACTCAGCTATTTTCTCTTTTGCCATTTCCTCTTCCAGTTTTCTATATCCTCCTCGACCCAAGACGTGCTTATACACATTCTTCTTGACCAGATCCTTGTTTGTGTCCCTTAATTTCTTTGCAGCTTCGGAGAGCCTCTGCTCCTTAAAAGCCTTCCAATGATTGGAGTCAATATACGGATACATCTTCAAAGCATCTTCATCTGTTCCGTCACCGTAGATGTAATCATGTGCGAGGCGTGACTTAAATAGTTTCCACATCTTGCACGCAGCGCTAAGCTCCCGATTTTTATGGTCCTCGACTCCATCAAAAATTGCCTGAAATAATAAAAAATAAGTTTAATTAATACAAAAGTTAGTTACCATGTTTAAAACAAATACAATGTTAGAATTAAAGAAGCTCTTACTGTTGCCTCTCTCCACACGATGTCTTTAAAATGTTGAGGGACCTTCCTCCAATCAGTGTATCTGATAGGAACACGACATCGAACCAATGTACCCAAGTAGCTCCTCCATTTGTCTGCAACCTTCCCTATTGGATTCCCTCTTCTATTCCATTCAACTGTGGCCTTGGTACCAGTCTCCTTGTGTCTCTTAATGAATTTGCTCATATATACAAGGCCTCTCTTCTTTGGAACTATCGGACCAGAAGTGTCATTAAGGTCATCCTCACTGCTGCTGCTGCTGCTGTGTGAAATGGCCATGTTCCTGTAAACATGAAATTACACGTCAGATTAATTAATCAATAAACCTTATTTCTCAGAAATAAATAAATAAATAACTACACAAGTTATAAATAAATAACATACACAAGTCATAAATAAATAACATACACAATTCATAAATAAATAACATACACAAATTAAATTTCTTTATCAATCCATATTCCTTCTCCATGATCTTCTCGTAGTTGTATTTCATTATCAGCTTCGCTATCATCGTTCTCCACGGGAACTATCGTACAAACGGGCATGCAATCCTCAGCTAGATCTTCAGATGTATCACTGGTTAGTTGTTGTTTTCCGTGGAGGACAACATAATGGTTGTTATCAGAAGGGTCCTTGACGTAAAATACTTGTCTCGCTTGTTCGGCCATAATGAATGGCTCATCCTTGGACCCTTCTCTTCGAAAATCCACAAACGTCATTCCATATTCATCAGTACGAACCGCCGAATTGTTAACCCATTTACATTTAAAAACAGGCACTTGAAACTTTACGTAATCCAACTCCCATATTTCTTCGATGACTCCAAAATAATTAATAGGAGCATATATTGGATTCTGATCTCTGGCACTAGAAACAAGAGTGGTTTCAGCAACAAGTGTGACACCACTATTTTGCACAACGGTTTGGTCATCTTGAACTTTTGTGTGGAAACAAAATCCGTTAATGTCATAAGCATTCCACGTGTATACTGTTGGTGTAGGACCAAGCATGAGCCACCTTACCAAGTCATCAGACTCTTCTTCAGAGTTGGCCTGATTATTTAAATTCTCATTACATCTCAGCCAGTTACAAAATGATCGACTATGTTCTTTTTGCAACCACTGCTCGGATTTTCTTGAGAATGCACTCCTTAATATGTTTAGGTGCTGCTCTATGAAAGGCGTGATATCAGGCATATGTTGCAATACATAGAAATGAGCTTTCATCAACTCATCAAATGATGGGTTATAAAATTTCTGACCACTTATGCCCTTTCCATTAAATCGATCAAAATGACGTGGCCTGGGAATCCCAACTGCGGCTGTATTTCCCAAAAAATTAGTGCAAAACTCGACAGCCTCTTCAGTTATGTATCCTTCCACTATACACCCTTCGGGACGATGTCTATTTCTCACGTAGCTCTTTAGAATCTTCATGTACCTCTCAAAAGGGTACATCCATCTCATATGAACTGGTCCAAGAATGCGAAGCTCGCGCACCAAATGAACAGTAAGATGCACCATTACATCAAAAAAGCTAGGTGGAAAAAACATCTCTAATTGGCATAGTGTAACAACAATCTGGTCTTGTAGTTTATCAAGCTCTGATGAATCAACAACCTTAGCAGACAAAGAGCTAAAAATGGCGCATAGTCTTTGTACAGCGGACCTCACTTTAGGAGACAATACACCTCTAATTGCAATAGGCAACAACTGCTGAATCAATACATGATAGTCATGAGATTTTAATCCATTCAACCGCAGATCCTTCATTGAAACCAAGCTTGCAATATTCGAAGAGTACCCATATGGAACTTTAACTCCTTTCAGACATCCACACAAAATTGTTTTCTCATTCTTAGAAAGAGTTGTGCATGACGGAGGAAAATATGTACGCTTTCCTTGAGTTTGAGGTGCTAATTTGGTACGAATGTTCATATCCAACATATCCAGTCTAGCTTTCAATCCATCCTTTGTTTTTCCGGGAATGTTTAATAAAGTACCAATAAGACTGTCACATATATTCTTTTCAACATGCATCACATCAATGCAGTGTCTGACGTCGAGTGTATGCCAATAAGGGAGATCAAAAAATATTGATCGCTTCTTCCATGGAGTACCTTCAATACGTGCATTGGGCTTCCCAAATCGATTTGTAATATTCTGAATTTTTTGAAGTATTTCATCTCCAGAAGCCGGTCGAGGTTCTATTCCATGTTCGGTCTCACCATTAAATGCAGCTTTTTTCTGCCTGTAAGGATGATGCCTCGATAAAAAACGTCGATGTCCCATGTAAACCATTTTTCGACAATTCTTTAGATGGCGTGCATGTGTCTCTTCCCCGCAAATTGGACAAGCTTTGTACCCTTTAATACTGTACCCCGATAAGTTACCATAAGCTGGGAAGTCATTGATGGTACACATTAGCATGGCACGCATATTAAAATATTCCTGCCTTGATGCGTCAAACGTCCGTACCCCTTCGTTCCATAAAAGCTTCAAATCTTCTATCAAAGGAGCTAAGTATACATCAATATCATTTCCGGGCTGTCGAGGACCCGATATCAACAGAGAAAGCATCATATACTTACGCTTCATAGTTAACCTGGGAGGAAGATTGTAGATAACCAATATCACAGGCCATGTACTATGCTGAGTACTGAGGTTTCCATGTGGATTCACCCCATCAGTAGAAAGGCCAAGGCGTAAATTTCTACACTCCGCTCCAAATGTCGGGAATGTGTTATCTACTTTTGCCCATTGTAGTGAATCAGCAGGATGACGCATTTTCGTATCAATAACGCGTTTCTCAACATGCCAACGCATATTATCAGAATCTTCCGAGCTAGCAAACAATCTCTGAAACCTGGGAATCGGTGGAAGATACCATAGTACTTTAGAAGGAGTGCCTTTGGAACCATTTTTGGGTTCTTTGTTTAACTTATAACGAGGAGACTTGCACACCGGACATTCAACCATATCTTTATAGGAATTCCGATACAATATACAATCATTAGGACAAGCATGTATCTTCTTGTAATCAATACCCATTGGACACATAACTTTTTTAGCCTCGTAACAACGGTTAGGTAGGGTGTTATCCTCTGGAAGCATATCTTTCACCAGAGTTAGCAATTCAGTGAAACTTACATCACTCCATCCATTTTTTGCTTTCAAGTTGAATATCTTCAAAGTTGCAGATAGCCTTGTGTATTTTGAGCACCCTTCGTACAATGGTAATTCTGAATCATTCCTCAATGACTCCAAAGCTTGAGGTCTATCAACAAAATCGTCGGCAACATTGTTGACCATGTCAATTATATTGTCATCCTCCCAATCATCATTATCCACCGGTAAACTTTCGACGGGCTGAGGTTGAACATTTTGTGGTTCAACCTCGCCATGCATATACCAAAACTTGTACTGTGGGTCAATTCCCTTTAAGATAAGGTGTTTCCGCAATTTCTTGGGTTTGACCTTTTTGTTATTCCAGCAACCCATACATGGACAATAAACACGTTCAATGTTGTTCGTGGACGCATACGAAGATGCAAACACACAAAAATCCATAATCCCTTGCTCGTACTGAACACTTAACCTATTACCGGACACCCAGTCTCGATTTATTATAACTACATAAAGCATCAGATACGCATAGTTAGAAAGAGATCATGTTATTGTTGATATACTTATTAGTAGAAATAGACCCTATAAATCCACTCCATGAAGCACACTCCAACCATTAAAAAAGTTATAAATGAGTTTCATAGTGTATTTTACCTTAGAGTAGAATCTCTCGCACAAAATAGTCAAAGGTTGGATGCAGCGTCGACTCTAAAGTTATAAACAACAATAAATAAGGTTAGTAAACGAAGAAATATCAAATATCCAATATGAATGGAGACGTAAGTAGTAAACTCGTTTAATTGGGCAATTTACCTTAAAATAGAAGCTTTCCTAAGAAAATAAAATACTGGGTGTGCAACACGTACGGACTAGATCTATAAACAACGAAAACAACTTAGAAAACAAGGAAATAAAGTCTAATCTCCATGTTAATAGGAAAATATGTAAGAATGATAACTATCGAATACCTTAAAATTGGAAGAAGCGGCAAAGAAAAAGATTTGGTAGTTGTATTTCCTAATGTTGGAGAAGTGAAGCTTCCTCTTGCTAACCGGCTAACAAGTACTACAAGTAGTGAACGAATATCGGTAAGATGCCAAATAAACCAAACAATCACGAGAATGAAAACCGGAGAGCTTTTTACCTGCAAAAAGGCAGTGCAATACCTACTGTCCAGAAAATCGGAGAGCCACCTTACCGGTATCACGCAGTGCAATACCTACTGTCCAGAAAAATAGAAAAAAAATTCAATCGTTCCATAACCTAATCCAATCAATCCATCATTGAATCTATAAATGACAGAATTGACAGGAGCTGCATCGGTTCAGTGGGAACTAACCAATTTAGTAATGGGCGAGAAGCGGAGGCGGTGTGAGACGAGGACTGGATGCGGAGCAGAGCGACTGGATGTGGAGGAGGGTCGAACGGGCTGAGAGCGAAGGACGGGATGCAGACGACTGGCGCGGAGGGTCGCACGGACTGGGAGAGGAGCGGAGGCGGACAGAATTCGACTGGCGAGCGGAGGAGGGCGACAAATTCGTTCGAGCGGGGGATTGGAAAGAACACCGAAGACTTGTGCATTTTTCAATTTTAGGTTTGAGTTTATGCAACGGTTGTTAAAGAACCGTTGCATATAGTTTACCATTATGCAACGGTTCTTCAAAAACCGTTGCATTAACTATATCTTATGCAACGGTTGTTAAAGAACCGTTGCATATAGTTTACCATTATGCAACGGTTCTTAATAACCGTTGCATATAGTTTACCATTATGCAACGGTTTTATAACAACCGTTGCCTAAACTATATCTTATGCAACGGTTTGATAACAAACCGTTGCTTAATGAACAACCGTTGCGTAATCCATAACACGGAACCGTTGCATATTCTGCGTTCTGTAGTAGTGGGTCTCCGGAGAAGAAGTCCCTGAACCTAATATCTCGAAGGAAAAATGGGATCAAGCAATGGATGATGAGTTCTTGAGAGTCGCTACCCAAGCTTACAAGGAGGTGTGAAATGGTGAATCTTGCACCGATGATGAGTTGGAACATGAAATTGCACCACCCTTGACTACTTGCACGTTTCAAGATCATTCGGATGAGGACACACACGAATTCACCATTCCATCAATGCCTTGGATCTCCAACGAGGAATTCTTCAACGATGATGAATCACGCATAAAAGAAATATATATTTCACATGAAGAAGACTGACAGATGCTTGTCGTCAGAGCAAATGTACAAATAAATTTATAATAGTCCGCTACTCGCGACTACACTACTGGGTAGCAAGTGGTAAGTAGGGGTCGAACCCAAAGGAATTAGGGGGATAGTTGTTCTTTGAGGGGATCGTACAGCAAAGGAGCGTGTTTTTAGGTTGATTGAGGTTTTAGCGCTAACAACTACGTGACTTTTTGGTTGGTTTTGGTTTTTTTGTGCGGAAAAGTAAATGACAGAAAATTAAATACTGAAAATACAAAGAAGACTTACAACGGGTGATGCGGGATTGGCAAGTCCTCCGGAAGGTGAGCAGTTGATTACGGCAGTTATACTAAGAAAGTAAGTGCAGGAGTTGTTTGATTTCAAGGAAAACATTCGATTTCGGGGGCCTTGTATCATAGCCTGTTTATCATTGACCTTTAGTGATCCTTCTAAGTATTCAAACGTGCATCAAGGCCATTCCAAGCACTCGATTTGCCACACTGTCTAGTCTTTTGCAAAAGTGTTCGAAAGAGTATCAAGGCCATTCCAAGCACTCGATTTGCACACACTGTCTAGACTTTTGCAAAAAACGTAGAGCCCTTGTTCTACTTAGACTAATACCCCATTCCAAGGTATATTAGCCTATGTGCATCCATTTGATCAGTCATTCCCGAGCAATCAAATGGTGTTTGAGAGAGGTCAAACTCCTCAGATAAGCTTTGCCATTCCAAGCATCCACTTATCCGAGTATGTTTACGAACTTCCACGGAAGAGCTTTGCCATTCCAAGCATCCACTCAACCTTGGAAGTTCTGGCCTAATATATGGCACATAGAACAAGTTTTGAATACAGAGAAAAAACACTAAAGCAAAGTCTAAAACATTTTATGATACAAGTACACCCCTTCAACCGAATGAAGAGTTTAGCTACGAATATCCATAGAGGTTGATACCATAGCTAAATACTCGGGGGTTTTTGAAAGACAGTAAGTAAAGGGGAATACTCAAGAACCAACAGGAGTATTCCCAATTTCTACTTGAATACTCAAGAACCAACAGGAGTATTCTCTAAAACTGTTATAATACTCAAGAACCAACAAGAGTATTATTTCAAAACCAAACTTACAAATTGCCAAACTTAGAGAGATAAGTGATTTTGTGTTGTGAATGGGATGATGATACAAATGAGGAGGAGATGAGCTCCATTTATAGGGAGGAGAAGGGAGGAATGGATGGAGGAGATGATGGCATGTGGTTTTTGATCCAAGGGAGGAGAAGGAGGAAGAAGGAGGAGGCGCCACATGGGGGGGAGCAAAAGCCGCCGGTCACCTTGGTGGGGGAAGGGAAAGCCACCGGTGGCCGGTCACCATGGAGGGGAGGCTTCCTCCCTTGGCCACCTCCAAGCAAGGCCGCCGGTCACCTTGGTCCAAAGGATGAGTTTTGTGATTTTTGTGCAGTCTTTTCACAAAACTATCAGTCCAATTTTGCTCCGGTCTGACTTTGGTTGTTCCTCGGTTTGATTTGATTTGAGTAATTCAACGTCAGGATCTTGAGATTTCTTCATTCAGCGTCTGATCGTGACCTTGGAATGACTCGTAACATCTTTTCTGCGTAAAATCCTCTCCTTAGCGTGTATTCTCTCTAAGCTCCAAAATACCCTGTAGATAAATATCGGAACTAACAAGCAAAAGTTAAATAGACAAACAGTATAATTTTGTGGGTTTAACTGTGTTTTTGATTCGTATAATTATGGTCCATCAAAGACCTCCCCCTTCCCGCTAAAAGTGAGCTTGGAGATGAGGTTGAATGTGTTGTTGAAGAGGAGATAAAAGATGAACAACTACGAAGATTTGAAGTGTACGAAGACTTTGTTGAGGTTTACATGGACGCTACAAGAGAGCAACCTGGCATACAAGAGAATGCAAGTTTTGAGAAGGAGTTAGAGAATTGGGCACCCAAGGAAGTTATTGAGAAACTCAAGGATGGTGTGCCCATCAAGCTCGAGACGAGTTTTGAAGATCCGTTCTTCATCATGCCGTCTCGAGACAAATTTTGGAGTTTCCTACCATACTTGTCGAGACCATTAACAAGGAGCTCCAACAATCCCTCCATCCTAAAGGGAACAAAACATTTGAAGGGTTGAACTTCCATCGAGAAGTCCATTGTAGATTTGATGGAAGAAAATTCAAATGGGATTTGAAGGTGACTTGACGCCTTAAACGCCAATGGCCCCGCGAGAAGTTATTGAAGCAAAGGACTTCTCCCAAAGCGAATCCATGGGGCGCTTTGCTAGTCTCGCCAAGACGTTAAACTAGGTCTTCGAGGGGAGTAAAATCATTTGTAAGATGCCTTATCGAACTTAATTTGCACTCACATCATCACTCGCTAGATGCTTTTGAAGTAAGTGTGGAGTCCCTGTGCTATGATTATACCTTATACTTGTGACATGTGCTAATAATATCTATGTAGTGGTCACTTGTTTGTTTTACAGTTTTGAATGTCGTACGCGGGAAAGGAATGAGAAAACCACGAGCCACACTCTTTGAGCTACAAATTTCAGGGAAGTCCCTTTGCACTACACTTTTTATTTCTATATATTTGTCGCTTAGGGACTAAGCTTCCTCTTAAGTGTGGACCGTGGTGTGTAGTGCATTCTATTGAAATTATACATGTCAAGGCACTTTCACGTTTTTATGCACTAGCTTACATTTGAGTACTCGAATTTCGAAGGCATCCTCAGCATTACCCCATTACTCAACTATCTAGTTTCATTGCTCTCGTATTGATTTTGAATCTCGAATCGCCTTGACTATTATGAGTGCACAATTCCTATACGTCAATGTTGTTGTTATCTTTGTTCTATCTAATATTTAGGCAACCTTTTTGCATCACTTGAACATTGAATTAGCAAGCATGAAATATCTTTTCATCTCTTCGAAAACTTAGTCATTGCTCTTAGGTGATCTTTATTCTTTCACATTGTTTGCACACACCATTTATATCCTTAGTATATTGCCAAATCTTAAGTGTGGAGTCAATTTGGGTGAAAAATTGACCCCAACAAAAAGTATTGTATATGCAAGCACAAGCCAAAATAAGGCAAGCTACGAAAAAAAGAAGAGAAGCAAAACGTTTTTGCAAGCACAAGCCAAAATAAGGCAAGCTATCAAAAGAAAAAATGTGTGAAGCATATCGTAGGCAAAATGCCTTGAAAAAAAAAGGAAAGAAAAAAATGAGGCACACACTCAAGTTTGGCAATGTCCGTTCCATCATTTCTTTTAGTGTGTATGCATGTGACTTGAGTAGAGGGATGACTCTTGTACTAGTACGTGAGCATGACTTTGTTTGAGATAGTTTTGAAAATGAAGTGTCAAACTCCTCTTTCCTTACGGATTGTGGACTTAGCTCCTAAAACTTGGAAATGAGTTTTGTATCGTTAGCCCATGGACTATCCTTCTTGATAGCATAGGCGCGTGATTGGCACGCTTTTTGTGTTTCTCAGGATCATGTTTTGAGTATCCTGTGAATAGGTTGAATGAATTGTTAGGTTAGACATTTTATAACTCCTATATTGACTGTCTTTGAATGTGCAATTTTGTAAGGTCATTTATTGGTTCGAAATTCTTTTGAAAAGGAGTTAGTCTTTGATTACTATTTTTGTTGATGTGCATGGGGTATTCGTTGCGTATTGGCTAGATAAATGAGGAACTATCTTGTTCATGCATATAGCTAGTTGCATTTGGGATTTGTGAGTATTCCCTTTTCTGAAAACTCTCACGAGACTACAACTCGTCCTGTAGGGTAGCCTATAGGTTTAAAGGCTTGGTGCATATGCTAAATGCACTCGTGTTCCCTAATATAGTGGATTCGGATTTAGTTCATGTTTGTTCGGGACGAACAAACTTTAAGTGTGGAGTATTTTGATGAGCATAAATTTGTATTATATTCATGCTCCTCATTTAGTCGAATTTCGATCAATTTCCTTATTCTTATGAGCTCTAACTCTACGATTTGATGTTTTTAGGTGAAGAAATGAATGCAAGGCGAAACAAAGCGTTTTGTGGAAATTTGGGCAAAAACAATTCAAAAATAGGTGGATTGACCTCCCTACTTGTCACACACGCCCAGAGCTTATACGGTATGCGAATACAGTGATCTATGGCTTGTTGGAAAGATGAGATGAAGTTCTACACTTTTGTAGTTTACACAGAAAGCTGGTTCAAACGTTAAAGCGGTCGAATCGTGAGGCGAAGTCTGCTGTGCAAAACAGGCATGTGTCACCCGTGTCATGATCTGCCAACAACTGGTGACATTGCAACCTCTCTGGATCCACCCGTGTCACTTATTAGGTGACACACGCCTGACGGGGCCAAATGGGCAATTTTTGCTAGGTTTTTGGAAAATTTGCAAAAATGCAAAATAAAACAAAAGAAAGGATTTTTTCAGCCAAAAACAACATTCTCTCAACATCTATGTTTCACATACATCCATGCCCTTGGAGACGACGGAAAAGAGAGAAGGGGGAACGAAAACACGAGGATTTGATCGGATCGAAGATTGAGCTAAAAGGGGTTATCAACATCAACTCGAAGGGTGTAGTCATTCCTTTTTCTCTTTATAGTTTTTGTTTCGAACAAAACATGATTTGTATTTCCATGACGATGGATAGTTAGTAGTGACCCATATTTTGGGGTCCTATGAATCTTACTTGACTATGAGTTGTTTAATATATTAACTGTTCCATGATTTGGATTGTTTACATGATTTGTATTTTACTTGGCGCCTAAACACAGCGATGCACACTAGGTGTTTGAGAAAATGCCTAAGTGCATTGCTTTGAGACGTTAAGCCAATAGCGCCGAAAGGGTGAGGCTAAATGTCTGACTATTAATTAAAATGCACGTTACGAACTCAGTGACTACGAGAGTGGCCTGAGATTGTGACGGGAAAGGCTAGGATTATGACAAGTCTCCCCATGTTTATGCAACGAGAGTTGGTACACATCTGCGAGTTACTTGATTCGAACCAATAGCGTCGAAAGGGTGAGGTTCGTAGTTTAAGGTACAATTCCAATTTGAACCAATAGCGCCGAAAGGGTGAGGTTCTTACTTGGAGTGTGCGGCTATTTTCCAATCAATATAGGCAAAACCTTGCATGCTAGTTAATAAACTCGATTCTAATGTTGGGTAAGTGAAGTAGTTCCCCGAAATACTTCTCGAAATTCGTTAAATCCTTACTTACTTTCTTGCATTTTTAGATTGATTAGCTTTTAAAACCAACAAAACACTCTTTTCGGACTAGGATAAATTGAAACACAACCTTACATAGTGCATAAGTTTACACTTTCTCCCTTGGACGCATGGTTCTTACCGACTTATAAATTGTTTTTGACATACAAAATACCACACGTCACTTAGCAGGTGACTTTGGTATGACTTCTTGTTGCCTTCTGACTGGAACCTCTTCGTCCACCTTCTCCGATGATTTTTCAGTTTTTTCTTCTGAACCATACGCTTGCTCGTTTATTTCAGTATCTTCATGTGATTTATCTGCCTTACTAGCTCCTCTTTCGTTACCGGCTACTTTAGAAGCAATCTCTTCTACATATTGTTCAACATTGTCAAACAGCTCTTGTAGAGATTCATCTACCTTGCTTGAGTTGTTTTGAGACACCTCTTCTTCCTCATGCAACAACACCTCTACTTCTTCTTCACTTTCATCTGTTCTTAGACACACTCTCCTCAGGAGCCTCAGCTTCATTCTCTACTTCAGGATCAACTTCTAACTCAGTCGTTGACTTAACTTGATCTTCTTCTGGTTCAGGATCTGATTCCTCAACTACATCAGTAGACTCTTGATCCTTATCACCTTTTTCTCCTGAAACTTCATCATTCACATCATCATCCGATTCAGAAACCACTACCTTACGCTTCACAACCCTAAACTTCTCTTTTACAGGAGTTTTCTTATGAGCAACCATCTTCATCCATACACCCTTCACCGCAGGAGAACTCTCCCCCTGCACCATAGCCACAACCTTTGGCTTTTCTACAACCACCTTCAAACCCTCCATAGACACACCAGGCACACTAGGACTACTCGTATTAAGAGATTTGGAAATTTTAGAGATTACCTCCTGTGTTGTCTTCTTTGCAGGTTCCTTGACCGAAGTAGGTTTTGCAGCAGTCGGCTTCTTAGGGGTTTCCTTTGCCAAATTGCCAGACAACATCTCCTTTCCAGATTTCTCCATTATTGTTTTCTCTGCAACTGTCGCCTTAGTTGCTTTAGGTTTCTCCGGGACGGACACCTTTTCTATAATAGTAGATTTTGGTTTTGCTGTAGTAGCCTTGTCGCTCACCGGTTTAGGGTTTTCTTTGACAGTCTTTGGTTCACCAACTTGCTTCGATGTTGCTTCAACCTTCGTCGCCTTAGCCACATTGTTCTTCGTGGTGTCCACCATTGTTCAATTTCTTCAAAGTTCGTCTAGGGTTTCGTCGGGAGAGAAAGAACAAGGCAAGCACAATCAATTTGAGGGCTAATTTGAAATTGGAAACACAATCTATCTTTGGCACGTCAAATATCTTCTTGAATCTCCACACGATGCCACGTCACTTCAAGCCGTTTTAAAAAATTATTTGAATATCTTTGGTAGTGATGAGTCGTAGTTATACGACTCGTCGAGTCAATTATTCCCATTTAATTCTACACTTTATTATGCGAACAGTTACTTTTTAGTGTTGTTTTGCATTTCAGGTGTTTAGGGAGCTCCGGAAGGAATAAGCGCTTAAAGACGGCATTTCGGTGCCAAATACATTACATGGAGTTCGTGGAGATCAACTCGAGAGCCCAAGCCAAGACTGACGAGCTACCCAGGCCATGCTTCTCAGAGAGGATCGCGGACGTAGGCCATTTTATGGGCGTGGTCCGCGGATGGTAATCTTCTCATGATCCGCGGAGCTAATATGTGCAGCGTCCGCGGCTGACGTCAGCAAGTCGAGATTTAGAAGCCTGGCCCAAACAGAATTAGAAACTCAACTTTCTTAGAAATTAGGGTTCCTGATCTAATAATCAGTATCGAAAAATTCCCAGCTTTGGAGAGACACGGCTCGAGAGAAGATCAAGCTTTCAACAAGAGAGAAGAGAATTCCTACTTTCATTCAAAAATCATTTGTTTATTATTCCAATGGATATGAGTAGCTAAACTCGTCATTCAGTTTAGGGTTTCGTATTTTGTGGACACGTTTTGAGATTCTTGTTCTTAATGCAAGTCTATATTTTGCTAGTTCTTGTGCTCATTCTTATGAATTAAATTGCTAGACTAAGTGGAAGCTTTGTCGCAAAGCTTAGTTGAACAACTAATTCTTACCGTTAATATTTACTGGATACTTTGTCGTAAAGGTAGATAGTAACACCTAAGCTAAATAGTACCTTTGTCGGATTGTTTAGTTTAGGAGAGAACTAGAAGCCTAACACCTTTGTCGGGTTAGGTTGTGGCGTATCACCTTTGTCGGGATACTTGGGTTGTTACCTTTGTCGGAACAATCACACTTTGAAGTATACAATTGATCATTAGATATCTATGATAAACGTGTCACAATAGAAACCCTAGACTGAATTTTCTCGCTGATTGAAATCCTCGTTATTCTCTTCTCCTGTGTTTTTACAATACTTGCTTACACGAAAACCCCCCTTCTTTATTTGCATACAGGAACAGTTTCACAAACCAGCTCTCTAGGGTTCGACCCCGCTTGCCGCTTTACTAGCTAATAGCAGGAGATTTATAAATTTAAGTTTGACGCGTCAGACGACGCGCGTCAAATTTTGGCGCCGTTGCCGGGGAGCTGCGCTTCGGTGAAGTTGTTTCTTTTTTATTTTTTATTTTTTGTTTTATTCTTATTTTTATTTAGTTATTTTATTTTGTGCATTGCTACTCGTGTGCCATGTCTCATGCAGGTAGCCGAGTTGGCGACAATATCCACAACGAAGAAGTCGAACAGGTCGTTCGAGACATGGAAGGGCCACTTCCACCACATGACGAGAAGGGCCCGATGGGCCAGAACGGAGAGATCAGGGGGGCTGCCCCGAGACAACTTCTTCAACAGTTCCAGCAACCACCACTCCAACAGTACCCGATGCTTCCACCACAGCAGTACCCTCACCAACAGCAGGTTCCACCGGTCCAACCGAGGCGACAAGCACCGGCCGCTCCACGACAGCCGATCAGACGACCGCGGCAGCCGGTCTTCAACGACGAGTATGACGAGGAGTACGACGATCAGGAGCCCACCATGGGAGAGCTGTCGGCCCCCAACTTTCGAGACCAATCTTGGTGCATCTACGACGGGCCGGACCTCGAGGCTATAGCTATCAACACGTCGATCGTCCATCACTTGCCTAAATTCTCGGGAACCAAGGGAGAATCGGCCACGGCACATCTGCAGCGCTACCATGGCATCTGCCAAAACCTCAAGCCATACGGAGTCGAAGCGGAGGACTTTAAATTAAAAGCATTCTATTTTTCACTTACAGACTCTGCCACTGATTGGTTTCTATCTTTGCCTTTAGGTAGCATATATACTTGGGACCAGATGCAGAGGAAGTTCCTCAACAAGTACTACCCAGCAGGCAGAGCAATGCATGTCTGAAGGCAGTTGCAAGAGCTCAGACAAGGACCCAACGAGACCATGTACGAGTACGTGGAGAAGTTCAACGCCCTAGAGCAGAGCTGCTGCAACCTTGGACTTCCAGAGAAGCTGTTCGTGGAGTATATGCTAGACGGACTTTGGCGACTCGACAGGAAGCTCCTAGATGCCTCGACTGGGGGAAACCTCATGAACCTGTCCCCAGCTGGTGTACGGCGGAAGATCATGACAGTAGCCGAGAGTGAACGGTTCCAGGATGAGTCCAACAAGGAAGAAGAATACGCCCGGACCAGGAACGTGTCAAAAGTTGAGCCCCCATCAAGCTCAATGGCCGAAGAGATCAAGCAACTCAAAGAGATGATGCAGCAGGTCATCAGAAGGCAGCCGGTCCAGGTCAAGCCATGCGGTTTTTGTGCAGCCACAGATCACAAAACAGATGAGTGCCCAACTATAGTGGAAGACGACCAGGGCGAGGTAAATGCAGTGGGCGACTACCAGGGCTATGGCAGCCGGGCGGGGCCGAGCCGACAGTATGGGCAAGCAGCCAACGGGCAGAACTGGAGGAATGACAACCATGCCCCGAGGGAACCGGCACAGCAGGCCGCGCCTCAACAGTCCCAGCAGTATTACCGTCCACCTTATCGCCAACAACAGGGTAGCTACAACAATCAGAACCAGCATCAGCCGCGAGGACAACACCAAAACCAGGCAGGCCCGTGTCAACAAGGTACGAGCAAGTCTCTGGAGGACATCGTGAAGGACCTCGCCACCACCATGCATCAATATCAGGCCAAGACCGATGGAGCACTTTCTGAGCTGTCTAAGCAAATGTCCCAGATAGCCACTCAGTTTCTGAGCTAAAGAATGATCCGGGAAGGCTGCCGTCGCAGACCATACCTAACCCGAGAGGAAACGTAAATGCAGTTACACTGCGGAGCGGAAAGGATTTGAATGAAACATCAAAGGAGCCGACCTCAGAGCAGATCGCGGATGAAGTGAATTTTAGCGTCATCCGCGGACAGATAAAAGACACATAACCCGCGGAGATAAACATTGAAGAACACGCGGAGGAACTGTATTCCGCGGATGAAGACAACATTAGAACCGCGGACGCTGAGCATATTACTGGTCCGCGGATGGCACACTTAAAGTGTGCACCGTCCGCGACCCCCTCTGCCGAAAATTTCAAAACTGACCGTCCGCTCCCGTTTCCTGTGCAGGTTAAGGCCTCAAAGAAACACATGATTGATAGGGAAGTGTGGGAATTATTTAGCAATGTGGAGATCAACATCCCACTCCTCGAGGCGATTAAGCAAATTCCGCGCTACGCGAAGTTCTTAAAGGAGTTGTGCATTAACCGAAGGCGTTCCACCGGCATTGACCGGGAACTACTGAGTAAGAACGTCTCAGCTGTTATTCAGCGAAAGGTACCTCCTAAATGCGGTGACCCTGGTACTTACACTATTCCCTGCACTATTAGTAATAATCGCATTGAGAATTGCATGCTCGATCTTGGTGCATCGATTAATGTCTTGCCATATTCCATATATTCTTGTCTTCGTATTGGTCCTTTAGAACCTGCAGGACTTACCATACAAGCTGCCAGACAGATCATGCAAGCAACCAGAAGGGAAAATTGAGGATGTGCTAGTACAGGTGGGGGAACTCGTGTTCCCCGCGGATTTCTATGTGCTGAAAATGGACAGCAGCGATCCGACGGATCATGCACCTATCCTACTAGGTCGCCCGTTCTTGAAGACTTCGAAGATGAAGATTGACTGTGACGGTGGCACACTGTCTATGGAGGTGGAGGGCGAAGTAATCCGCTTTGATATTTTTCAGGCTATGAAACACCCACCTGAGTTCGCAACGGTACATGCTTTAGACGCACTGGATGATCTAGTCCAAGAGGTGAAACCGGAGAGGGGCACAGACCCACTCGAACTCACACTCGAGCGAGCAGTATACTCACATGAGGACTCATATGAGTTCACTGGGGTCGTTCTTGATGTGCTATCTCAGCTGGAGATCGCAAGGCCACTCACACCCAGGTATGAAGTTAATGAGGTTCGTTTATTTAAATCTAACGTGTTTTTGCCTTCTACTGTGCAGGCACCTGAACTGGAACTGAAACCTCTACCTGAGCACCTGAAATATGCGTTCCTGGGAGAGAACAACACGCTGCCCGTCATCATAAAAAACGGGCTAGAAACAGACCAGGAGAGGCGATTGATCGGGGTGCTGAGTAGCCACAAGCTCGCTATTGGATGGACACTTGCAGACATCAGGGGAATCAGCCCAACTGTGTGCATGCACCGTAACTTGCTGGAGGATGGAGCTAAGCCTTCTAGAGAGCCTCAGAGGAGACTAAACCCGATCATGATGGTGGTAGTACAGAAGGAAATTCAGAAATTGCTGGACGCTGATGTGATTTACCCGATCTCAGACAGCCAGTGGGTGAGTCCAGTTCATGTAGTCCCGAAGAAGACAGGGATTATAGTTGAGAAGAATGTGCAAGTGAGATGGTGACTACTAGAGTCAAGAACGGATGGCGCATGTGCATCGATTACAGGAAACTGAATGCAGAAACGCGCAAGGATCACTTTCCTCTGCCGTTTATTGACCAGATGCTTGACAGGCTGGCAGGTAAGCCTTATTTTTGTTTTCTCGATGGATTTTCTGGTTATAATCAAATTCCCATTGCACCTGAGGACCAGGAAAAGACTACATTCACATGTCCATTCAGTACGTTTGCTTTTCGACGTATGTCTTTCGGCTTGTGTAATGCACCCGGTACTTTTCAGCGGGTGGTTACCAGCATATTCTCTGACATGATAGGCACTTTTATTGAGGTGTTTATGGATGATTTTACTGTGTATGGTGACACTTTTGATGCATGCTTGGATAATTTGAGTATAGTATTAGCACGATGTGTTTCTATGAATTTGGTGCTCAATTATGAAAAGTGTCACTTTATGGTTACTCATGGGGTGGTTCGTGGTCATATTGTTTCACATGAGGGTATTAAGGTTGACAAGGCAAAAATTGATTTAATTCTTACTCTTCCTTATCCTTCCACGGTGCGTGATATTAAATCTTTTCTTGGGCATGCTGGTTTTTATCGTAGATTCATTAAGGATTTCTCGAAGAAGGCTCTGCCTCTATCTAACCTTTTGCAGAAGGATGTTCCTTTTGAGTTTACAGACTTATGCAGGGAGGCCTTCGACGAGCTGAAACAGGCACTTACCAGCACGCCTATCATTCGAGCACCAGATTGGGACCAGCCATTTGAGATTATGTGTGATGCCAGCGACTATGCTGTAGGAGCTGTCCTAGGCCAGAGGGTGGACAAAAAGCTCGTAGTGATCTACTACGCTTCGAGGACTCTGGATGCAGCTCAGCGAAACTACTCGACTACTGAAAAAGAATTATTAGCATTAGTTTTCGCTTTGGAGAAATTTCGGCCATATCTACTGGGTACTAAAGTAGTTGTTTTTTCTGATCATGCAGCTATTAGGTACTTGATGACAAAGAAGGAGGCCAAGCCGCGATTGATCAGATGGATTTTGCTGCTACAGGAGTTTGACCTAGAAATCAAAGACAAGAAGGGGATAGAAAACACCGTAGCTGACCACCTGAGCCGTCTAGTACGAGAAGAGGATGCATGCCAGATCACAGAGACCTTCCCAGACGAGCACTTGTATGCTCTCACAGGTAAAGTACCATGGTATGCTTCCATTGTGAACTACCTGGTCGGAGGTAAATTTCCACCCTCTTACTCAAAAGCTCAGTGTCTGAAACTTAAGCATGACTCGAAATACTATGTGTGGGATGACACGTATTTATGGAAAATTGGCGTAGACCAAATACTTAGGCGGTGTATTCCTGATGATGAGATTGCTTCTGTGCTTAGTTTCTGTCATGAGCATGCATGTGGTGGTCACTTTGGCCCCAAGAGGACTAGCAGAAAAATTTTAGATAGTGGTTTTTATTGGCCACATGTGTTTAGAGATGCCTACGATCATTGTAAGCGATGCGATAGATGCCAGCGAGTAGGTAATATTTCTGCTAGGAATGAGATGCCCCAAATGCCTATTATAGTTGACGATGTCTTTGACATATGGGGGATTGATTTTATGGGTCCTTTTCCTGCATCGTTTGGTTACCTTTATATTCTTGTTGCAGTGGACTATGTGTCTAAATGGGTAGAGGCTAAGGCTACTAGGTGCGATGATGCAAAAATTGTTGTGGATTTTCTTCGCACTAACATATTTTGCAGATACGGAGTGCCTAAAGCTATAATCAGTGATCAGGGGACACATTTTTGCAACAGACTGATGGCAGCAGCTATGAAACAGTACCACATTTACCACCGCACCTCGACAGCTTAGCATCCTCAGACGAATGGACAAGCAGAGATCTCTAACCGAGAAATAAAGGGGACTCTAGAAAAAATGGTGAAGCCAACTAGGAAGGACTGGAGTCAGAGATTAGATGATGCACTATGGGCGTACAGGACAGCCTACAAGACACCGATAGGCACCTCGCCTTTTCGGTTGGTGTATGGGAAGGCGTGTCACCTCCCAGTCGAGCTCGAGCACAAGGCCTTTTGGGCCCTTAAGACGTGCAATTTTGATTTGAAGAAAGCAGGATTGGAGAGGAAGTTACAGCTCTGTGAGCTTGAGGAGCTGCGCCTAGAGGCTTATGAGAGCCAATCAGACTACAAGGCGCGGACCAAGCTGTACCATGACAAGTTCATTCTACGACGCTCGTTTGAGATTGGCCAGCAGGTACTTTTATTTTCATCACCTTTACGTCTAATGCCTGGCAAACTGCGTTCTAGATGGACATGTCCTTACACGGTCACGAAGGTCTTTAATCACGGAGCACTTGAGCTGGAGAACCCGAGGAATGGAGACAATTTCAAGGTCAATGGACAACGGGTGAAGCACTGCCAAGGTGAAATCGAAGTACCTGTTCAGGATTTCGAACTCGCCGAACCTCCCACTGAAGCATAAATGAGGTAACGTCGAGCCAACGACGTAAAACAAAGGCGCTGTGCGGGAGGCAACCCGATGTTTTTTATTCTGTTTTGAGTCTTGTTTTCCACTTCGTATTTGTTTTGTTATCGAGTCTATGTGTTTTTTCAGTGTTTGTTTGGGAAAGAAACTTGTTCTGTGCAGGACCTCGGCACGTCTCTCAGAGAGAATCGCGGACGCAGTGCATATTAGCTCCGCGTGTCACGTTCATATTAAGGTTTGACCGCGGATGTAAAATTGTCACGATCCGCGGTCCGTGTTGACTCCGAACCCTAATTGCCATATCTCATTCTCTTCTCTTCCTCCTCCTAAAAACCCACCGCCGCTCTTCCCTCTCCAACCCAGCACCGCCTCCGCCGCTGTCCACCGCCGTTCCTGCCACGTTCGACCTCCCCTGGACTCCTAACCTCCACGCCGAGTGCCATACTCCAAGTGCAACGCTAGTTTGATGTATTTTTGGGGGTTTTCTCGTCGGATTTCTAGGGTTTTCAAAATCAAGGTGGATCTATTTCGTCCCTTAGACAATTGGCGTTCAATTTTGCTGTATTTGAATCATCTTATGGTGTATAGAATTGCTAAGTAGCCGATTTGGAGCGGAATTTACGGATCCCGATCGAAGGAGTCGATCGCCGATCCTGGACTGAATTTGCAGGATTTCCGCGGATGATGCCCACTTTAGCTCCGCGGGTGATCAACACTTTAGGTCCGCGGATGACACACGTAAAGTGTGCATGATCCGCGGCCTTCGTTGACCAGCGTTGACCGGTTCAATTTTTGGTTTGATTTCCTGTCAATGATCTGATTGTGTCCGTGTTTCTTATTTGCAGTGTCATGGCACCCCCAACACCTACCTTCGAAGAGCTGTACGCGGGATTGATGGTTCGCAACCATGCAGCGAGCAGATTTGTGGACGCTTAATTTCTTAGGCTTACCGGATTCGAGGATCGAGTTCACGAGCTGCTGACGGTCAGTGGTTGGCCAGGACTCCTGACTCTCCACAGCGAGACCGATATAGAGGACACCTGTGAGTTTCTAGCCTCCTTTCGCTACATCGGGCAGCAGGATCATGAGGGTATAGCATACAGGCACCGAGGAGTGTGGCACACCATTACCCCTCCCCAGATTCGAGAGGTGTTTGGATGGCAGCCAGGAGGAGAGTGGGTTCGCAACGAGTTTGCACTAGTCGATGCTTGGGCGAGGATCCAAATTCCTCGTGCCAGTGCAGGAACGTTTACACCTAGCAAGACGAGGGTGAATTTTATTTGTGACCCAGTATTGTTCTACATCCAGAAGCTATTAGGGAACACTATATTTGCTCGAGTGAATGGGATCGACAAGCTCACTTACAACGACATGATCTGCCTCAATGCTATGGATCAGGGGAGGCGTGTTAACTACTGCCACTTGCTGTGCCTTTTCTGGAAGGGCCGACCTGCTGCAGGCCCGGTCGTTTGTGGTGGGATGATCACATATTTGCTGCGCCGTCTGCACGGGCAGCCCGCTCTTGACCACCAGATCATCCCAGCAGAGTTCCTGGACATGAAGGCCTTCAGTGCTATGAAGGCGATCAAGAAGAGACCGACCATCAGAGATCAGTTCGCCTGGACATATCATGCAGTGGCTGAGTATCGTCAGCCGTTAACTACAGCTAGGCATCGCGGCAATGACGCCGAGGCAGGACCTTCTGCACCTCGTCGCCGCCGACCAGCGGGTCAGTCACAGCCGCAGCCTCAGCCTCCGTCTCAGCCAGCACTATTTTCTCACGAGCAGTTGAACGTAGCGTTCAACACATATGAAGTGCTGTACCATGTGATGCCAAGAGCTCAGCCAGTCCCGGCTCCTCCAGGATGGACACCAGATCAGCCTATCCCCCCAGAGTACATCATTCCACCGTAGGAGCCACATTCAGATTCAGACTAGGGGAGTCCTGCTGTTCTCTATTTCTTTTTGTTTCTTTCCCGTTCGTTGTATCTGCATTTGTTTGTTTGTCTTTGAATTAAAGTCGTGCCATGAGGACACGGCTTGGTTCAAACGTGTGGGGTGGGAGAGTCAGTTGTGTCAGCATGTTTATTTTCCTTGCATATGCACTGTGTCAGCACGTTTCATTAAAAAAAACAATTTGACAGTATGAAATCTATCTTCTGTTCTTGAATATGCAGTATTGAATGTTGATGCGAAATAGATGAGCTGATTATATGCATTTCTCTCGTGAATTTGAATTATGCCTTTACTTGTGAATTTAACCCACTACGTGTCTTTTGAGTTGAGATAAACAGAGATGTGGAGTTGATAGAAACGTCCTAGAGAGACTTGACAAAGCACTCAAAGGACCGAGCTTCGAACTATATGGTTATATGGATTTCGTGGAGGCTAGCACTTCGAGGCTACATGGTTAAGAGTCTGCTCCGCCACTGCAGTGCTTATGCGGTCAGGTGGGACGGGAAAACAACACACCGTCCAATCTCTAGCCCGAGTAGCCGGGAAAACAGACGAGCGACCCTCGGCTTGACTCGCGTTAAAAGGACGAGGATGAGTGAGAGCAGGGAGGTATTTCCATATGCTTGCGGGCGATGATTGGACCTTCGAATCATGGACGAGCAGTTCACAATCAGTAGCAAAAAGAAAAAAAAATCAGTCAATTGTGAAGTCTTACACGCAACAAAAGTGAAGTACACCTCTGTTACATCAAAAGCCAAGTCACTACAAAAGCTGTCCCCAAAAGTACTCATGCACCTTGAAAGCTCGAATAAATCACGTGCAAGCACCTTGAAAGCAATGAAGTATAACCATAAAGCGAGAACCCGGGACCGCGAATGCAGATCATGGGTCTAAAGAGGACTATCTCCCATTCATCCGAATTGATTTGAATTTCAGCTCAAAAGGTAACATGTATCAAGTTAATTCTGTGTTGAGCATGATGATCTTAGTAGCGATTGAGTGATGCATAGAAAAGCGAGTATAGACTAGCAACTCAGATTCGTGTGCATGTATTCAAGATGTCGAAGAACGAGTGTGATGTTTCTTTTGTTCCTTCTATGACTTGGTTCTTGTTCGGGACGAACAAGTCTAGGTGTGGGGTGGTTTGATGAGTTGTAGTTATACGACTCGTCCAGTCAATTATTCCCATTTAATTCTACACTTTATTATGCGAACAGTTACTTTTTAGTGTTGTTTTGCATTTCAGGTTTTTAGGGAGCTCTGGAAGGAATTAGCGCTTAAAGACGGCATTTCGGTGCCAAATACATCACATGGAGTTCGTGGAGATCAACTCGAGAGCCCAAGCCAAGACTTACGAGCTGCCCAGGCCATGCTTCTCAGAGAGGATCGCGGACGGAGGCCATTTTATGGGCCTGGTCCGCGGATGGTAATCTTCTCATGATCCGCGGAGCTAATATGTGCAGCGTCCGCGGCTGACGTCAGTAAGTCGAGATTTAGAAGCCTGGCCCAAACAGAATTAGAAACTCAACTTTCTTAGAAATTAGGGTTCCTGATCTAATAATCAGTATCGAAAAATTCCCAGCTTTGGAGAGACACGGCTCGAGAGAAGATCAAGCTTTCAACAAGAGAGAAGAGAATTCCTACTTTCATTCAAAAAACATTTGTTTATTATTCCAATGGATATGAGTAGCTAAACTCGTCATTCAGTTTAGGGTTTCGTATTTTGTGGACACGTTTTGAGATTCTTGTTCTTAATGCAAGTCTATATTTTGCTAGTTCTTGTGCTCATTCTTATGAATTAAATTGCTAGACTAAGTGGAAGCTTTGTCGCAAAGCTTAGTTGAACAACTAATTCTTATCGTTAATATTTACTGGATACTTTGTCGTAAAGGTAGATAGTAACACCTAAGCTAAATAGTACCTTTGTCGGATTGTTTAGTTTAGGAGAGAACTAGAAGCCTAACACCTTTGTCGGGTTAGGTTGTGGCGTATCACCTTTGTCGGGATACTTGGGTTGTTAGCTTTGTCGGAACAATCACACTTTGAAGTATACAATTGATCATTAGATATCTATGATAAACGTGTCACAATAGAAACCCTAGACTGAATTTTCTCGTTGATTGAAATCCTCGTTATTCTCTTCTCCTGTGTTTTTACAATACTTGCTTACACGAAAACCCCCCTTCTTTATTTGCATACAGGAACAGTTTCACAAACCAGCTCTCTCGGGTTCGACCCCGCTTGCCGCTTTACTAGCTAATAGCAGGAGATTTATAAATTTAAGTTTGACGCGTCAGACGACGCGTGTCAGGTAGTCCAATCGTTTCTTCTCGCACCAGTATTTGAAATCTTCTACCTTCCTTCCATGTCAGCCCTTAAGATAACTCGTTTAAGCTCAGGCTAACCAACTTGTACTGGCATAACTTTGTTGTCAGTGACACACAGACCCAGTGAGGATCTAAGTGTCTCGAACTGTAGGTTATCCAGGGCTTTGGTGAAGATGTCTGCTAGCTGCTTCTCAGTAGATACGTGCTTCAAAGTGATTACTTTCTTCTCAACTAGCTCTTGAATGAAGTGATGTCTGATGTCGATATGCTTTGTTGTGGAGTATTAAACATGATTCTTGGATATGATGATTGCGCTCATGTTGTCACAGTAGAGTGTCATCATATCTTGTACCACTCCATATTCTTCCAGCATCAGTTTCATCCACAGCATCTGAGTGCACTAACTTCCAGCGGCAATGTATTATGCTTCAGCCGTTGATAGGGATATGCTATTCTGCTTCTTGCTAAACCATGACACCAGGTTGTTTCCAAGAAAGAAGCATCCTCCAGATGTACTCTTACGGTCCTCAGCATTCCCAGCCCAATCTGCATCGCAATAGCCAACTTGACAAGAGTTGGTATCCTTTGTGTACCACAATCCATAGTCTGCTGTACCACAAACATATTTGATAATTCTCTTCACGTTCATCCGATTGTTCTCCTTGAGATTAGCTTGATATCTGTCACAAACTCCAACTGCATGGGCAATGTCTGGTCTACTGGCCGACAGGTATAGTAAGCTCTCAATCAACTCCTCTACAAGGTTTGATCCACACTTGTACCAACTTCATCCTTGGTGATCTTCACATGAGTTGCAGCATGAGTTCTCTTATGTGCTGCCTTCTCCAGATCAAACTTCTTGATTAAGTTTCTAGCATATTTGCTTTGGGATATAAAGATACCGTCCACTTTCTGTTTAACTTGTAATCCAAGGAAGTGGCACATTTCTCCTACCATGCTCATTTTGAATTCGCTCTGCATTTGTTTCTATTAACTTGTCCACCATCTTTTGATTGCTAGAGCCGAACACAATATTATCCACATATATTTGAGCAATAATGAAGTCGTGTGTCTGACAAAAAGCGTCTTGTCTACTCCCCTTCGCACATAGCCATGTTTAATTAAGAATTCAGTAAGTCGCTCGTACCACGCTCTGAGCGCCTGTTTGAGACCATAAAGCTCTTTCTTCAGCCGATACACATGGGCATGATGGTGAGGGTCTTCGAATCCCTTGGGTTGTGCCACATACACTTCTTCATTCATCAGCCCATTCAGAAAGGCGCTTTTGACGTCCATCTGGAACAATTTGAACTTCAGATGACAAGCAAGGGCCAATAGTAAACGTATGGCTTGTAGACGGGCAACTGGGGCAAAGGTCTCATCAAAATCTACTCCTTCAATTTGAGTATAGCCTTGAGCAACAAGCCTCGCCTTGTTTCTGGTGATGTTCCCTTGTTCATCAGACTTGTTCTTGAAGATCCACTTTGTTCCAATCACATTCACACCACCAGGTCGTGGAATAATATCTCGGACATCATTCCTTTGAAACTCACCAAGTTCTTTTTGCATAGCCACCACCCAGTATTCGTCATTGATAGCTTCTTTGATGTTCTTGTGCTCCACAGTGGACAAGAAGCAATTTAAGCCAGCTAATTCACGAAAATACAGAAAGCTTGACCAAGTGAAGCGAGAATAGTCATCAACACAGACTAGTATATACCTCTTTCCAGAATAGCTCTCCACTTGCATAGGCCCCATCAGATCTATATGTAACAATTCCAGGGGTCTCCTCGTGTTGATCTGAGTAGTGCCTTTGTGAGGAACTTTGATCTGCTTCCCGATCTTCAATGTGTCACAGCACCGACTTGCCTAATCTGTTTTAGGAAATATCTGCTGCGTCTAACTTGTTCAACGTCGGTTGTCTCCCACTGGTCTTGAACTCTTCCTTGTACAACAACTTGAACAACTACACAAGGTTTTGCCAAACTACATGTCATAAGATCTAACAGAGTTTGTCATATTCCATTCAACCTATTTTTTAAAAGATCTGTACTCCAAGAACCGATTAGTTGAGTTTTCAACAAACAGACTTTTGGAGTACCGTTTATTTAACAAAAATTGTCAAATGCACTTCTCTGTCCACGTGGAAGACCAATTTCTCAGAAGTCGGTTTTCTTCCAAATCTGATTCTTTATCTTGTGTTGTCATAATGGTGTTGTTTATAAGCCTATTCCACTGGTATACTCGAGAAAGCCTTGCAGAAGCTCAATCTCGTTCTCATCCGTCCACAAGCGCTGAAATAACTTCCTAAAGTCTCTTCCTTTGGAATTTATATTTTTGACTTATAAATTAAGTTCAATTAAGTTATGTTCAGTTAAATTTAGTTAGGTTAAGTTAAGTTAAGTTCAGTTAGTTGCGTTAGGTTACGTTACCTTAAGTCAAGTTCAGTTAATTTCGATTTAAATTTTTCATCATCACATCATCATTGTTAGGATCGCGCAAGCAGTGATGCCGAGAGAAAAATAAATAAACGATACGAGGACACCAAACTTTGATACCCAGTTCGTCACTACACCGTGACTACGTCTGGGTGCACTACCAAACCAAATATTTTCTTCACTATGATGTTAGATACATTTACAATAATCTAGTTGGGTATAAATAGGGTAATCATCTAAACCCTAATTATCTAATTAGGAAATAGAAACCCTAGACCTCACTGCCAAAATTATGGACATCCTAAACTAGACCAGCCAAATAATCTAATCAGGCTCCACAACCCAACAATCTCCCACCTGGAGACTGATTCCAATCGTAATTGTCTTCGTCTTGAACAACCTATGTAGGAGGTAGTGCCAAGCTTTCAGCTCACGTCTTGAGCCCCGTTGAAGCAATGCACAACTTCAACTTCTTCCTATTCAAAGTTTTGCTACACTGCAAAACTTGCTGATTCATGTGACCACAATGACAATGCCATAAATCCGCATCACCGCTCACACCTGAACCAGCGATGTCGTTCCTAACGTTCCTCACCGTGTACAACGTTCCTTCCTTCTTGAACTATCACCCTAGCTCCTTTTGCTATCTTCAAGTTCCTGCAGCTGAAGATTACATCAAATCCGTCTTCGTCTTCATCCTGCTGCCCAACTGATTGCAAATTCTTCTTTCCTTGAGCTATGACCCTAGCTCCTTTTGCTATCCTCCAGTTCCTGCAGCTAAAGGTTATACCATAACCATCTTCGTCTAGCTGCCTAACTGATAGCAAATGCTTCTTTAACGCAGTCTGCGGATCCAACATCTCCTTTGCCCGGACAGTGTGGTATGCTTCGTCTCTAGACAACGATAAATGAACCATGCTCGTCGCATTCCTGTCCAACAACTTCCACACGTCGTCCTTCATACACTCTGGTTCTTGCCATCAATCGGTAGATGTAAATCATTACCATACAGGTAATCCTCAATATACATCTTCCAGAACCCAAAATCTGACCCAGGTTGAGCACACTGGCTCGGTATGCACTATCACTGCTCGTCGAAATCGCCAAATCGCGCCGGAAGGTTGCTTCGATTACACACTCTTCGCACCAGGGAAACTCGCAGTTGAGTACACCAATCTCTCAATCTCACATACAGGTACAATCGCCAATACCAACCGAACTGAAGCAACATGCTATCGTGAACGGAGATTTCCAGAGTTGAGAAGATTTGAGCGGAGAAGAACGAATGACGAAATGACCTAACTGAGCTGCAACTCGAGCTGATATACGTTTGAGGACGAAGAGCAGCTACCGTTGGATCTCTCGAGATGGATCAAACTTGGACCGTCAGATGCGAGCCAGTTCGCGCGCCAACCATACTTGAATCTGATTGGACAATCCACCCTTTAGCCACGGATTAGCGACGAATAGAAACGCGCGGGACATCGGCTTTTCTCCAAAACGCCGTCGTCCAACTTGTTGTACCATTAGCAACGGACTGTCTTCAAACAGCAACGACTTCTTTGCTCTTTAGCGATGCTCCCCTGCACCAGACATAAACTTCAATTCCTTCAATTCTCCACCTGAAGCTTCAGCCTGTGCAGACTGTCAAATTCCCCAGGTCAGACTAGCTGCTTCCACTGCTGCCTTCTCGTCGGGGACTAGTGCATACCGAACTAGAGTTATAGCGCTCCACCTACAAAACACAAACAAGCACACTAACCTACAAACAACAGGTCCAAGCAGTGCTTGAACTTGATTCTTGAGATCACCTTAGTTCCCATGTCTGCAGGGTTATCTTCAGAACCATCCTTCAATAATTTTGTAACACCAGTTTCCACATGCTGTCTAAGAAAATGATACTTAATATCTATGTGCTTAGATCTCTCATGATAGACAGGGTTTTTAGCAAGACATAGAGCAGATTGTGAATGAGAGAAAATAATAGGACTGCTATCAGACAATTTACATTCAGCCAACAATCCTTTTAACCACATAGCTTCTTTAACTGATTCACTCAATGCAATATACTTAGACTCAGTTGTGGACATAGCAACGATGGACTGCAATTGAGACTTCCAACTAATACAGTTCATGCCAAAAGTAAAATAGAAGGCAGTAGTAGACTTTCTACAATCCCTATCTCCACCAAAATCTGCATCAACATACCCAACAAGTTCCAGCACATCTTTTCTCTTAGAATAAAACAAACCAGTATCCATAGTAGACTTCACATAAGCTACAACATGCTTCAAAGCTAGCCAATGATCCATACTAGGATTTGACATGAATCTACTCAACAATGAAATGACATAAGACAAATCTGGCCTAGTACTAATCATGGCATACATCAATGAACCAATCACATTTGCATATGGCACTGTTTCCATTGTCACAATTTTAGAATCAGTCTTTGGGGACTGACTCTTACTTAACAGAAAATGAGGAGCAAGAGGAACCTTCACAGATTTACTGTTAACATTCCCATACTTAGCTATCACCTTTTCCAGGTAAGGTTTTTGATGTATTTTCAAGAAACAGTCATTTCTGTTCCTTTCAATTATCATGCCAAGGATTTTCCTAGCCTTTCCTAGGTCTTTCATTTCAAATTCTCTACTCAGGTCCTTTTTCAGTTTCTGAATCTTATTAACAGACTTTGAGATCAACAAGTTATCATCAACATAAAGGAGCAGATAAACAGGGTCATTGTCTAACTGAGTAAAATAGAAGCATGCATCAATTTCACTTCTCACAAATCCAAGGCTCATAACATAAGTGTCAAACCTAATATACCAAAGCCTAGGGCTTTGTTTAAGACCATACAAGGATTTGTTTAAGTAGCAGATGTGATCAGGGTACCTTTTGTCTTCAAAACCAGTGGGCTGCTCCATGTATATCTCCTTATCCAGCTCACCAAGGAGGAAGGCTGTCTTCACATCCATCTGCTCCAGTTCGAGATCATACACTGCAACCATGGAAAGCATTATTCTGATAGTTTTGAACTTAACAACAGGTGAGAAAATCTCAATGTAATCCACTCCCTCCTTTTGAGTAAACCCTTTGGCAACTAGCCTTGCCTTGTATCTAGGTGGATCTCCCTCATTCTGCCCTTCCTTAATTCTCAAAAGCCACTTACACTTCACTATTTTCTTACCCTCAGGCTTTTTAACTAAGGTCCAGGTCTGATTTGTTACAAGGGAATTCATTTCATCTTTCATGGCTTCTAGCCATTTTACTCTATCTTTTGATCTCAGGGCTTCTTGGTAAGTTTCTGTTTCGGGGTGGGAGACCTCTCTGGCCGCTACAAGGGCAATGTACACTAAGTCAGCATATCCATATCTGGTAGTAGGCCTGGTCTCTCTCCTCTCCCTATCTCTAGTCAACATATAGTTGCTCAGGGTCTCTTGTTCTGTCTGCTCATACTGCTCCACCTCTCCCTCAGTTTCAGGGTGATCTACAGGCTCATCTACATGGGCATCAGGGATAGGGACTGGCGGACCCTCAGGGTCAGGTTCAGGGCGTAAGTCAGGGTGGACATTGGTCTCTATAGGCTCAGGTGGCTCAACCTCTGTAGCATTTCTAGGGGTGGCAGGTTGAGGTGTGGTTCTACTATTCTCATCAAAGGTAACATCTCTAGAAATTAGGATTTTCACTCCTCACACCCCTAACTCCCACAACCTATATCCTTTTGTCCCCTGCTGCTGCTGATAGCCAAGAAAAATACATTGAACAGCTCTAGCATCAAGTTTACCATCTTTAACATGAGCATAAGCAGCACAACCAAATACTCTGAGATAACCCAAGTCTGGTTTCTTATTAGACCACAATTACATGGGGCATTTGAGGTCAAGAACCTTGCTGGGACATCTGTTGATGAGTTATGCTGAAGTACTCAAGGCCTCACCTCAGAATGACTTAGGGAGGCCTGAGGTAAGCACCAGCCCTCTCAACTTGTCCAGCAGTGTTCTGTTCATCCTCACCCCATTTTATTGTGGAGTGTGTTTTACACTTCTATGTCTTAATATGCCATGTTCCTTACAATAAGAATCAAACACATGATTACAGAATTCCAAGCCATTATCAGTTCTAAGCACCTTAACAGTTTTACTAGTCTGGTTTTCCTCTAAAGTTTTACAGTCTTTAAACCATAAGAATGCTTCATCTTTGGTTTTCAACAAATAATTCCATACCCTCCTAGTGTAATCATCAATTATGCTCAGAAAGTATCTATTTCCCCCATGAGTTTCATGCAGTTCAGGCCCCCATAAGTCAGCATGTATATAGTCTAATATGCTCTTAGAACAATGAGTACCAGCAGTGAATTTTAGCCTATGTTGCTTAGCTAAAATACAAAGTTCACAGAAATCCAACTTTGTGATCTTACATTGCCCAAGCATACCTTGATTGCTTAAAGAATTTAGGCCCTTTTGACTGATGTGTCCTAGCCTGAGATGCCATTTAATGGTGTCATTCTTAACCTGCAGTTCTTTGTTAGCAGCATTTACCTCAGGTATAATTTGGGTACCATTCAGAATGTATAGACTGTTATGCTTAGATGCAGTTAAGACAGGTCTGCCATTTTTGCTAACTGTTAATACACCATTACAAGCATTATACTCACAGCCATTATCATCTCAAGTGCCTAGAGAAATCAGATTCCTTCTAAGGCCTGGTACACATCTAACATGAGTCAACAGAATTTCTTTACCATTTTCAAGCCTTAACTTAACAGTTCCAATGCCTAGCACTTTGCACACATTATTGTTACCCATAAGAACATTTTCAGCAGGTGTATCAACAAGATCAACAAACCAGGAAATCACAGGGCACATATGGAAAGAACAACCAGAATCAAGGATCCATTGATTCTCAATGGATCTGTCAGAAATAGTCAAAACCTCAGGCATCTCACATTTCTGATTTACAGCAGTTGCAATATTAGTTTCATTTGCATTATTATTCTGGTTTCTAGCAATGAACTTAGTACAATCTTTTCTTAAGTGACCAGTTTTACCACAGAAAAAACACTTCCTTGTTTCCTTTTGTTGTTGACCTTTACCATTTTCTTTTTTTTCAGTCTTAGGCTTATTATTAAAGCTATTATGCCTTTGTTTATTTACCTGACCAGACTGAAATCTTCCTTTAGCAAACAGATTATGTCCTGATTTGGATTTAGCATTTTTCAATTCATTTTCCCTAGTCCTCAAAGCGTTACATAATTGATCAAATGGAGGGACAATACCAGAGTATTGGAATGCATCTTTAACCACTTGATAACTCTCCGGTAGAGAGTTCATTAGGATCATAACTTTGCTAGTTTCATCAATGGTTTCTTTAGGATTATTCAGCAAAATGATAATTTTCAGGAACTCATCAAGGTTTTCATCAATAGATTTAGAGGCATCCATTTTAAAGGCATACAATGTAGCTCTTAGATATACAAGGTTAGGAGCCATTGGATTAGCAAACAATTCCTCTAACTTAGTCCACAGTTCAGTAGGGGTTTTGCAATCACTAACCTTCCTGATTATACTGTCAGAAAGACTGAGTATAATCAAATTAAATGCTTCTTCATCTATTTCACCTTTTCTTTTCTTTTGATCTTCACTCCACAAGTTTGCCTTCTCTTGTAAGCCAATGAGGCACTTGTGGTGAGACAGCAGGGCTCTAATCTTCGTGCCCCACACCTTGAAGTCACCTTTTTCGTCGTAGGCAGTGATCTCCAATCTTCTGTTCACCATGGTTCCTTACAAGACCAAACAATGCAACAATCAATCAAAGCAAGATAGTGTTCAGTGAGAACTATTATAACCAAGCTCTGATACCAATGTAGGGTTTTAACACTAATCAACAGTCTCACTTTAACCGATTAACAATCAATTAGCCAATTAAATCTCAAGAACCCTAGAACTGGAAATTTAACATAAAGGAAATTGACACACCAGATTTAAAGCCCGTGGTTCAGCCGAAGCTTAATCCTTGTTGAGCACACTGGCTCGGTATGCACTATCACTGCTCGTCGGAATCGCCAAATCGCGTTGGAAGGTTGCTTCGGTTACACACTCTTCGCACCAGTGAAACTCGCAGTTGAGTACACCAATCTCTCAATCTCACATACAGGTACCATCGCCAATACCAACCGAACTGAAGCCCTATGCTATCGTGAACGGAGATTTCCAGAGTTGAGAGGATTTGAGCGGAGAAGAACGAATGACGGAATGACCTAACTGAGCTGCAACTCGAGCTGATATACGTTTGAGGACGAAGAGCAGCTACCGTCGGATCTCCGAGATGGATCAAACTTGGACCGTCAGATGCGAGCCAATCTGCGCGCCAACCATACTTGAATCTGATTGGACGATCCACCCTTTAGCCACGGATTAGCGACAAAGAGAAACGCGCGGGACTTCGGCTTTTCGCCAAAACGCCGTCGTCCAACTTGTTGTACCATTAGCAACGGACTGTCTTCAAACAGGAACGGCTCCTTTGCTCATTAGCGACACTCCCCTGCACCAGGCATAAACTTCAAATCCTTCAATACTTTGTCGCATTTGGAATTGTTTTTGGGCGGCGAGACTATTGTTTAAAAATATCAAACTAAGTAGAAAATCGGTTCTTGGGGAATCAATTTCCGACGTGGACCGAGAAGTCAACGTGCCATATTTTGTTAAATACCGATTAGTTAAGAAATGCAATAAATCAGAACTGAGAGTACCAATTTTATTAAAAATAGGTCAAGCCGGATACGTGTAACTCATTACGATTAATTCGTAAAACTAGAAACCCAAAAGGGTTATTTTGAAAAAAAAGCTCTAAAAACAAAGCGGTGTTGAAGGACACCAATGAGAAGCGAGATATATATCATCCTAAAGATCTGAGGTTCTTTTAAAAATAAGTGACTGATGGACCATATTTATATGATTCATTAAGACAGTTAAACCCACCAAATTAGACGCTTTCTCTTAACAACTTTTACTTGTTAGTTTCACTTTTGTTCTACAGGCTATTTCAAGGATTAGAGATGAAACGAGCTAAAAAGGAGTTCTTAAAGCTAAAAATGGATTACAAGTCATTCCAGACTACGACCAGATTCCGGCTTTACAACCTTCATGAACCCAACGTGGAATCACTCAAACATGTCCCAATGACTTGTTCCAAACCTCAACAAAGATCAAGAACTCAAGTGAATGCAAAGTCAAGCCACCAATGTGCAAGGCATGTGCTCCGATGGCTTTTTGGAGCAAAAGATCTCATTCCACTCACTTCTTCTCCTCCTCCACCTCACCACCGGCGGCTTCCATGGGGAGATGACACATGGGCGGCGGCTTGTGGCTTTGCCACCTCATGGACGGCGGCTTTTGAAGCCCTCCTCCCCCTCTTGACATGTGTTGGCCTCTCCTCCACATCTTCTCCTCCTCCTTGCCTATAAATACTACATCTCCTCCTCCTTGAATTAATGTCCCATTTTGGTGCCAAAGTTACAAGTTTTAGTTTCATGTTCTAGTCCTTTGATCACTTGTAACTTTGGTAGAAAATCTCACTACAATCCTTGTAAAACACTTTACTTTGAATCAAAAGCTCCAACTTTGTTCTTGAGTTTTACTTTCGAAAACCTTTACTTTCCTGTCTTTCAAAACCTTTACTTTTCAAGCACTTAGCTATGATGTCCTCTTCCATGGATATTCGTAGCTAAACCCTTCATTCGGTTGAAGGGGTGTGCTTGTATCAAAACATGTTTTAGACCCTTCTCTTAGTGCCTCTATTGTGTTTAAACTTGTTCTATGTGCCATATATTAGGTTAGAACACTATTGGTTGAGTGGAGGCTCGAAAGAGCAAAGCTCTTCCATGGGGTTCGTGAACATACGTGGTTAAGTGGAGGCTCGAAAGAGCAAAGCTTTTCTGTAGAGTTCAACCTCTTTAAAACACCACTTGGTTGATCGAAAATGATTGATCAGGTGGATGCACATAAGGCTAAGATACTTCGAAAGGAGGAATTAGCTTAAATAGAACAAGTGTTCTATGTCTTGAAAAGGACTAGACGGTGTGGCAAGTCGAGTGCTAGAAATAGCCTTGATACATTTTAAACACGTAGTATGATCATTAGAGGTCGATGATGAACAGATTTATGATACTAGGCCCCTAAAACCGAATCCTTTCCTTTGATCAAAACACCACCTTGCTGCTTACTTTCAGCACCCATATCAACTGCTTACTTTCAGTACCCATATCAACTGCTTACTTTCAGTCCCATATCAACTGCTTACTTTCCGCAAGTCTTGTCCTTCAAGCATTTCTTTTCGTAAGTCTTGTCCTTCAAGCATTTACTTTTCGTAAGTCTTGTCCTTCAAGCATTTACTTTTCGTAAGTCTTGTCCTTCAAGCATTTACTTTTCGTAAGTCTTGTCCTTCAAGCACTTACTTTCAGCACTAAAACCACAACCAACCCACTTACTTTTCAGCACTAAAATCACAATCAACCCCAAATCACACTCCCTTTCTGTACAAATCCTCAAAGAACTACTATCCACTAATTCCCTTGGGTTCGACCCCTACTTACCTCTTTACTATCCAATAGTAGAGTTCCGAGTAGCGGACTTATAAATTTATCTTGCTTAGCACTCAACGACGTGCTCTGTCAGTGACTCATAAGAAAGTTTTCCAATTTGATAAATTGAGAAAATTGGTTCCCATTCTATTCAATTTGGCAATTTGTTTCCATTTTATTCACTTTCTATAAAATGCTGTTAGCAAGGATGTTCTAGATGTTATGCGCCATTAGAAACAATGTTTTATTCTGAATCATGCATAAATATTTTATATTCAATACAGTCATCCTACATTAGTATAAAATGTTGTTTAGAACGGTGTCATTGTGGAAAGCGATGTTAGGAACAACGCCAGTCCTTACCGAACCGAAGATATGTTAAGGCTCAACTGGATGACCCTCATCTCCATGAGGATGGTGAATGGGTCGACACTCGACGAATATAGATGGGTTGGAGGATGGCACTCTTTACATTAAAAGTTTCAGTCCAACAATCAAAAAGTACCTTCAGAATTTGGACGACATAGTTCCAATCCAAAGATCAAAAAATAAGTTCCAAACAAATTAGGTTAAATTCATCGAAAATTGACGAAGTTTGGGTTGACGAAATTGTCTTTGTCATTCGGAGAATTAACAGGAGTCCCCGCACTCTCATGTGTTTGCTCTTCAAGAGTTTGGATCCTGTCCTCAAATGGTCTCATTATAGCTTGTGACTCGGACTCTTTTCTGGCATCTTCTTCTTGTTCCCCCAGTTGCTCCTCTTTGGTCCTTTGGAGCTCTTTATATAGACCCAATTAAGCTTGAACTTTTTTAGGCCCATCCTTGCAGGTATGTAGCGGAGGCCTCCCTTTGCGACGCCCCAATACCTCATCGATGATTTCAAGTTGAGTGTCAACGGGCAAGGATTTTCTAGTGAATCAAGGTCACTTTCCCGTCCAACAATTTATCCACTTTCTGGTTCATGTTTCCATGTAAATGGGATCATTGAACAAATAGCAAACTTTACTTAAAAAAATAATTAAATTCCACTATAATTTGCAAGGAATCGAAAACCTCCATACTCATGCCATATTCAGGGGGTTCGAATTGTCAACCTCCTTGTCATTTGATCAAGACTATGAACACCAGACCACTACTCTTTCTGCGAACAAATAGCAAAGTACACCCAAACACCAACACAAAAATGGGCAGCAATGACACAAACAATCTAGCGTACATTGATCTAATGGGCATACAAATAATCTGATGGGTGTGCATTAATGTGATAAATCTGACAATACAAACAATCTGATGGGTGGTTCCAAAAGCATCCAAACAAGGTCCTTTGCGACCGAGTTGATGTTCAGAGTACACGCGCTGGAGAGATAGACACGCGCGTGGCGAAAATGTAATTCTAGGGCGTTGGTTTTTGATTTCACGATGGAACAGGTCGCGGTTGCCTCGCCGAGGCCAGGAAAGGATAACCATATGATTTTGAGGAAGGGGGCGTCGAAATCGATTGTTGAGGATCAGATAGAGTGGCTGGAGGACAGAGAAATTGCCGGAGATGGAGGTAGCGAGAGATTTTTTTTGAGTGGAAAGCAAAGTTCTGTGGGAAAGGATTTCGGTGAGAAATCAAAGGCCTTCTGGCAAGTTAAGAGCACCGAGAATCGTGCTGCAGGGACTGGGATGGAGCTAAAATTTTACCAAAACATGCTGGCGGCGAATGAAATATCTGTGTCTGAAGAAGTTTGGCGAAGGACAACTTCTAATTGGATGTTTACTCTTGTGGGATGGGTTTTTGGGGCAACACCAGTTCTGGGAAAGCTGAAGGGATTTATTAGAGCAAAACAAGGAGATGAGAGAATTGTAACAGTGGCAGAGCTAAAACCTGGGATTTTTAATTTCAAGTTTGCAAGGGAAGAGGACAACAACAGAATCTTAAACTTGGGTCCGTGGTCGTTTGATAGTAGGCCGTTAGTGCTAAAGCCATTGTCGCCGGATGAGAACTATGAACTTGAAAGTGTTACAGCTCTACCAATCTGGGTGAGATTCCCAGGTCTCAATTTGCATATGCACAGTGAGGAGATTCTTAGTATGATCGCGAGCACGATTGGTAAGCCTCTAGGAACTGATGGCATTACTGCAACAAGTGAAAAACTTTCCTATGCTAGAGTGTTTATTGAAGTGTATGCGTCCAATGAGCTGAAGAAGGTAGTTTGCATCAAGGGGCCTAGAGAAACAAACTTCTACCAAAAAATTCACTATGAATGGGTTACCCCGAGGTGTAGCCACTGTCAAAGATTTAGGCATCTAGAAAATTAATGTATTTTTCCGCGCTTGAGAGTAGAAGAGGATTTCAGAATTGTAGTGGAACCAGAAATTGTGGAAGGATCGGAAGAACAAGTGATGGAGAGGTCAGGACATAAAATTAGGCAGAGTTTGAAGGTGGCTGGTGAGGGCAACAGAGAAGGCCAGAGGATAGGCACAAACTCATTATCTCTGGTATCTTTGGTGCCTAATACACCACAGGAGGATAGAAGGACGGTTGAGGCTGAAGACATGGAGTTAACTCATAATGTAGAAGGGGATTCAAGCTCCAATTTGGGAATTATTGAAAGTATTGAGGAGTCAAAGGACTCGATTGAGTCGGAGGAACCGTTTATTGAAGTGAAAAGGAAGATAAAAAAAGAAAGAGAAGAAAAAAGAAAAGAAAAGAGGGATGAGAGTAGAATCTAAAATCCCACTTGGGTTGAATAAATGGAATAATCGTCGCTCCAAGATGAAAGGAGCTCCGCTTCCTTAAGTCAGATGACCAGCATAGCTAGTTGGAATGTGAGAGGGATTAACCATCCCTCTAAGCAGGCGGAGGTACGTTTTTTATTAGAAATGTTTGATGTGGGCTTGTTTGCTGTGTTAGAAGCCAAAGTGAACTTAGAGAAGTGCAGAGATATTGTGAATAGGTGATGTCCTAATAATAGCTGGAATTTTGTTTTGTTTTGAGGAGAACCAGAATATGAAAAGCAGGATGTTGCTTATGTGGAATCCTGAAATATTTGGAATTAATATTTGGTTTGCGAGTTCTCAGGTTATTATATGTGAAGTAGAGTGGAAAGATCAAAGCTTTATCGCTGGTTTTGTGTATGCTATAAACTTTCAGAGAGAAAGAATTGCACTACGGGAAACTATAGTTGATGCCGTGGATAGATATGAAGGTCCCTGGTTGTTTAGTAACGATTTTAATTGTGTTCGGAATCAACAAGAAAAATTAAATGGCTTGAGGGTTCGGGACGCAGGTGGAAGAGAAGTCAATGATCTATTTGAGCAGACAGGGTTAAGGGATATCACAGCTAGTGGGAATTTTTACACTTGGTCTTATCGTCATGAGGAAGGGGCTAGAATTTGGTGCAAGCTTGGCAGAATCATTGTGAATGAGAGGATGACAGATTTGTTTCCCAGCTTAAATGGTTTGTTTCCTGGACCTGGAATCTCTGATCATTGCCCAGCCATCACCTTTCTTGATCAGAAACTGAATGTTAAAAGATGGTTCTGTTTTCAAGCATACTGGACTAAAACTGAAGAGTTCACTGTTTGTTTAAGGGATAAGTGGCAGAGGGGGACAGTAAATCTGTTTCAGTTGCAAGCTATGTTTAAAAACTTGAAAGGTGAGCTCAGGTGGAGCATGAGAGAGTACAGATATGATATGAGCATAAGAGTAGAGCAGAGTAGGCTGAGACTAATGTCCATTCAAAGGCAGTTGGCAGGGAACCCGGATTGTGCAGCTTTGCGCAATGAAGAAACACACAAGTTGAGAAATTTTAGTAAAATTATCAAATATCAGTTCATCTTTAATTGCCAAAGAGCCAGATCAAATTGGGCCAAAGAGGGTGATTTAAACTCGAGATACGATCACTCAGTGATCAAGGGGAGAAGGTCAAAAAATTCAATTCGCTGTGTGAAGATGGAAGGAGGAGATTATTCATTTGATGCTAATGACATCAAAGAGCAGTATGTTAATTATTTCAGGGAGTTGTTTAATGGGCGACATTCTAGGGTCCTAGTTGCGTAAGAAGCTGACTACATTTTACTAGTAAAGGATGTATCGTATAATGAGATTGCTGAAATTGTAAAGAACCTACCCTCGTGCAAAGCAGCTGGGCCAGACGGGTATAACGCAGAGTTCTTTAAAGCGACTTGGCCTTATATCAGAAAAGACTTGCTGGATAGCATCAAAATATTTCTGCTTACAGGTGCTATGCCATCAGGTATTAACTCAACATATTTGGCGTTAATTCCTAAGGTGAATAATGCTTGTTGCCTGGTGGATTTCAGATCTATTAGTTGCTGCAATGTAGTCTATAAAATCATCTCTACCTTGCTACCTAATAGGCTCAAACCTGTGCTAAAGTACCTTGTGAACCAGGCACAATCAGCTTTTGTGGAAGAGAGAAACATTGCATTTAACATCCCAAATTCTGTCCCATATCACTTGGGAGTTCTGTGTGTGCAAACTTGATAAGCTAGCCTACTAGCTCTCATGTCACCAATCTATCATGGTTTTTTTGATAGACTCTAG
Organism: Rhodiola chrysanthemifolia; assembly: GCA_033675395.1. Lineage (NCBI taxonomy): Eukaryota > Viridiplantae > Streptophyta > Magnoliopsida > Saxifragales > Crassulaceae > Rhodiola > Rhodiola chrysanthemifolia. The sequence goes on along the minus strand of CM066208.1, from coordinate 13,009,427 downwards.
GTTGTGGTGACCTAGGGGAGGGCGGTGGCCTAAAAGCTAGGATAGGCTGGGCTTATAACGGCTCGGATCGGGTCCTCTGGTCGAGTCGTTACAGATGGTATCAGAGCCAATCCTACGCAGTAGGTGATTGTGAGCGATCTCCGAATGGAGGGACGATTCTGTGTTCTCGTCTGTCCTGCTTGGTCCTAATGGGGACGTAAGGATTCTGTAAGTGGGGGTGTATGTAACATCCCAAATTCTATCCCACATCGCTTGGGAGTTCTGTGTGTGCAAGCTTGATAAGCTAGCCTACTAGCACTCATGTCACCAATCTACCATGATTTTTGTGATAGAATCTAGATTGCGGTGACCTAGGGGAGGGCGGTGGCATGAAAGCTAGGATAGGCTAGGCTTATAACAGCTCGGATTGGGTCCTCCGGTCGGGTCGTTACATTGCATACAACATTAGTTTGGTTCAGGAGCTATTGTGCAATTATAATCGTAAAGGTGTGAGTAAACGATACATATTAAAGCTTGATATTTCAAAGCCTACGATACGATTGATTGGAGTTTCTTGCAGCACACTTTGGAGATTTTTGGTTTCCCAATGAGGTTTTTTAACTGGACTATGGCTTGTGTTTCCACTGTAAAGTTTTCTATTCTGATTAATGGAAGTCTAGAAGGATACTTTGATAGCAGCAGAGGTTTGCGGCAAGGAGATCATATCTCTCCTTACCTCTACACGTTGATTATGGAAGTATTGAGCAGGCTGTTGGGTAATATGAAGAGTGTTGGGAACTTTGATTATCATCCAAAGTGTGCGAGGATTAGTCTGAACCACCTAATGTTTGCCGATGACGTTATTATTTTTTTCAAAGCCAACTCAGATTCTCTGAATAAAGTGAGAGATGTCCTGAGAACTTTTCATGAGTGGTCTGGGCTTAAAGTAAATGTTGATAAGTCAGCCATTTACTTTAGAGGTTGTAGTGAGCTTGAGGAGAATTTATTGGCCTCTATTGTTAATTTACAGAAGGGACAATTGCCATTTACCTATCTTGGATGTTCCTCTTCATGGTAGGAAACTCAAGGAATCATATTATAGTGTGGTCATTCATAAGATGACGAGCAAGATCAAGGCATGGGCTGCAAGGTGTCTTTCTTATGCGGGCAGATTAGTACTCGTGAATCATGTTCTCAGCGCTATCGGTTCATTCTGGATGAGAATGCTCGTGTTTCCTAGTTGTGTAATAAAGAAAATTTCAACAATCTGCAGAATTTTCCTTTGGTCAGAGGCGGTGTCGGGAAAGAGAAATCTGGTAGCTAGGAAGAAAGTGTGCAAGCCAAAAGAGTCGGGAAGACTGGGATTATTGAATCTCTGCCAATACAATAAGGCGCTCTTGGTAGGGCAGATTTGGGACCTTGCACAGAAAAAAACTTATTATGGATTAGATGGATGAATAGTTATTTCTTCAAAGGCCAAACAATATGGCAATGTGTTCTGAAGAGTCATCATTCGTGGGTGAGAAAGAAAATCTTGTTTCTTAGGGAAGATGCTCTGAAATGTATAGAGGTGTTAGATAACCAAGCTCCGACTTGGCGTTCTAGCAGCAATATGTTCTCAACAAGAGGCGCGTATGATCTTATAAGTAGCAGGGAGACTCACATGGACTGGTATGAAATTATTTAGAATGCTTTAGCTCACCCTAAGCACAATTTTTGTGCGTGGCTGGCTATTCTTGAATGTCTTCCTAAGAAAGTTCGATTGCGAGGGCTGGGGGATGACGAGAGAAGCTGCTGCTGGTGTAATGAAATTGCTGAAATGGGAATCATTTGTTCTTCCATTGCTCATTATCAGCGCCTATTTATAGATACTTGAGGCTTATTGGCATTTCAACGCAATGGGACTCTTGGGAGGAGTTAGTTGATTCGAAGAACTGGAAGAGATGGAGATGCGGAGCTCAAAAACTTCTGGCTTTCTTTATTATTACAGCAGCTACTTATCTGGTGTGAAGAGCGCGAAACCAGGTCATCTTCAAGGGAGAAAGTTCTAATGAAGTGATTATAAGAAGCCATATTTGGAAGATGTTAAAATTTAAGGTTAATTTGATAAAACACAGCAAGGCAGGGAGTAAGATTGCATATGGTTTAGAGATGTAAATTTAGAAGCAGGTGTATAGCTAGTGTTTTCGTAGGTCCTTGCTTTTGCTTTCTTGGTGAGGTTCCTTTGGGTGGATGAATGTATAATTTTTGGTATCTGTGGTGGTTGTTTGCTCCAATAGATGTGTGTTGTTTTTGTTAAGTTGTTATTTGTGTCTGTTTTGGTTGCTGGGTAGTTTTTGTTTCAGGTAGCTGTTTGGGTTGTAGTGTCGTGTTTCTTGTTATCATCTTTTGAATGAAATACACCTTTTATTCACCCCGTAGGTGAAGGAAGCTTGCCTGAGCGGTGGTTTTTTTTCTCTCTTTAACTTTCTTCATTTGTGAATATTTGCCATGTTGGGAAATTTTTAAAAGGGATCCGTTTTAATACTGAGAATCATATCAATATACGACCAGCTAGTAATACCTTGAAATCGCCTCGTTAAAGCGGTTTACAAGCCATTACCACTAGGGCTGGGCTCGGGTCGGTTTGGGCCGGATTTTTGTGAAAACCGAACCGAAACCCGAAAATTCGGTTCGGGTCGGGTTCGGTCTTTTTAAAATTGAAAACCGACCAAAGCCCGAAAATTCGGGTTTCGGGTCGGTTCGGTCTTTTTGGGCTTTTTCGGTTCTGGTTTTTCGGTTCGGGTTTTCGGGCTTTTTCGGTTCGGGCCTTTTCGGTTCGGGTTTTTTCGGGCTTTTTCCTGTAAATCGACAGAAAATACCTATTTTGTATTCAGTGATTTTTGTCTACGTTTTTGTACCTGCTAGGCTGCTACAGTCCATAATACAATATCAAACACAAACACAAGTTACAACTCAAATATGTTACAAGTTACAACTCAAATACGTTATAGTTACAACATAAGTTTGCGGAACAATGAAAGTGGTCATTGAAGTTGGAGTTGGACTGCTCATTATGCGACAAGCTCCTGCAAAAAATAGATACACCCTGATCAAACCTAAGAAGAAACTCCAATATCAAATATCACACAATCACAGATTGTGCATATCACATTGCATAATGCTTAATGCATATCAATATGATGAGCTAGGGCAACCGATCGTGCGCCCGACCTAAGCTGCGTGAAATGCTGGGCGCCCGACCGTGCACCCGACCTACCTAGCGTGAAATCTCTATGGCAACTGATCGTGCGCCCGACCAAAGCTGCGTGAAATGCCTGGGTGCCCGACCGTGCACCCGACCTAAATTGATTGAATGCCCGATCGGCCACCCGACCTAAAGAGCTAGAGTACCCGATCGCACGCCCGACCTAAAGAGCTAGAGTACCCGATCGTGCGCCCGACCTACCTAAGCTGCATAATGCATAACAATATCAATAATGCATATCAATATCACACAATCACATATTTGCATATCACACAATCACAGATTCACAGTGCATAATGCATATCAATATCACAGATTCACTATCATCATTTCACAGTCAAATATCATCAAATATCCTCATTTCACATTTGAAAAAACAAGGATTCAAATTCCATGTGTAACAGTTCACACTTCACAAGTTCACAGTGCATAATTGCATATCACAGTGCATATATCAATTTTCAATTCTCAAACATATCATCATTTGGAAAGAAACTCCCATTAAAGTGCATATCACAGTGCATAACTGCATATCTCAAAAATGTATGGATTCAAATTCAACTTACCAAATATCAAATATCAAATATCAACAAGGATTCAATTATCAAGTTAGCCAAATTTAGAAATAAGTACCTTAGGTCCTTAACCCCTTCTGATTAATCAACTTGAGACACTTTAGTTGATTTTGAGGTAGAAGGCATCTCTTGATTCTCTTCATTCTCTTGTTGATCAACTGTAGCATTATCTTCTTCCCTTGCTTGTTCTATCATTAAACAAGATAACAAGTTAACAACCAAAATCAAACTCAAATATAAACAAAATTCAGATAACAAGTTAATTACCTTCCTCCAAAGCTTCATAAAACTCAATGTCCTCAACAGTTGGAATGTATTGAAGATTATGGATACTTTCAGACCGTATCCAGTTTTGGTAGCAGATTAATGCTTCCACAGTTTTGGGAGATAGAGAGCTCCGAAATGGATCAATGACCCTTCTGCTGGTGCTAAATGAAGACTCGCTTGCTACTGTACTCACTTGAATTGCCATAATATCTTTGGTAAGAGCAGCAAGGCTAGGATACTTGTCACCATTTGTCTTCCACCATTCCAATATGTCATAATCTAAAGGGTTTACAGCCTTCACAATCGGGTCTAGAAGATACCTGTCCACTTCATGTCCTACAACTCCCTCATCAGAGTCTTCCAATTCTCTCTCCCAATCTTCTTCCATGTCCTTCATAATTCCAGTAGGCTCTATAGTCCTCTTCTTAGATGAGGATTTGTTCCCTTGGCTATCTCCACTCCGAGATTTTGTTACCTTGGAGGATGCCTCAACAATCATGGAGTTGTAAGCATCACAAAGCTGAATCAGAAGATCCTTAAGCTCAGCTGACTTCTTTTTAATATCATCAATCTCCATCTTCAGCCATTTCTTGCATGTAGATTCGAAGTTTCTGAGCTTGTACCTTGGGTTTAACTCCAAGGCAATCAACAAAAGCTGATTGCAGTCCTATAAGGTCGCAAAGTATTTCTCATACTTCCTCTTCATACTTACTGCCATATCCATTAAAATCATTTCAGTCTCCGACCCGGTGCTCATTCCCTCCTGAGGAAATAGTCCATCAATCTCAGCTCTGATTGCCACAATATCATGAAAAGCTTTCCACGATGTTGGTTTGGTTGAGGCGCTGATCCTCATTGTCACATCGTAGAATATCTTCAGAAACCTCACAAAAGTTTCAGCCTTCTCCCAATCATGTGTAACCGGTGGTCCTACTCTTGTCCCCTTCCCTTTCTTCATTGCCTGAGTTCTCTCTGCTGCATTACTTGCATCACCAGTCAAATTCACTTCTCCCAATCCCAGCACCAAGTCTTCTTCGAATTCAAGGTCTTCATCCTCCTCAAAATAACCCATGTACTTCGTGCCTTCTTCCCTTGCCAATCTATCAAAAGCCTTTCTGAGTTCTAATGCAGTTGATAGCATTAGATAGGTGGAGTTCCACCTTGTTGGCACATCGAGGATGCACACCTTCTTACACTCCACCTTCTCTTTCTCCATACACTTTTTGAACTGCTGAAGTCTAGCCTCACTGCTCCTCACATATCTCACGGCATTCCTAATTGAACCAACTGAATTTCCCATTATCAAAAGGCCAGCTCGGACAATGAGATTCAGAGTGTGTGCAAAGCACTTGATATGCAAATAAATCCCACCAACCAAAGGTGATATCTCCCACCCTAACATCCTCTCCCTGATGTAATCAATCGCCACTTTGTTGGCGCTAGCATTATCAACTGAAATGGTCAACACTCTATCCACTCCCCATTCTAGCAAACAATCCTCCAACAAACACCCTATACTTTCTCCACGATGGTTAGGAATCACCTTAAAACTAAGAATCCTCTTCTGCATTTTCCAAGCTGAATCAACGAAATGGGCAGTCACCACCATGTAGTTGATGTTCTGCACCGATGTCCAAGTATCGGTGGTCAAGCACAAGCAATGACCCTTAAGCTCTTTCGTCAGCTTCGCCTTTTCAGCAGCATACATCTTCAAAAACTGCTTGCAAATCACCCTCCTCGAAGGTACATGCCAATCAGGCACAGCATACCTGAAAAAACAACATATAAATTTTAAACATGTTCAGTCCAAGAATAAAAAGTTAAAAACAATTCATACAAGCTCACACTTCATCAATGTGACAATATACCTGCAAAAATATCTAAACCCTTCTTTCTCGATGAAGCTAAACGGAAGTTCATCCATGACTATCATCTTCACAGCTGCTTCTCTACACCCTTGTTCACTCCACTTAATAGTCACCAACTCTTTAGCCCCACTACGGCCAGTAGAAGTGAGTTTTTGCTGCCCATCATTTATCTTCACTCTCCCTGGATACTTCTTGCAAACATTATCGATATGTCGCTGTAGAGAACTAGTCCCATTCCCATACGTATTGCAAGCGAAATCCGTAGCACAGTAGTTACACTTAGCTCTAACCACTTCATGAGTTTGCACCCTCTTACCATTCTTCATCTCATATAGTGCCTTTTTAATCTTCTTGAAGTGCCCCCAAACCCACGATCTTCCATCAGGCTTTTCAGCAGCTTCTGGCGCTTCTGCAGGTTCACCAAGTTGTTCAGCTTCTTCAAATTGTTCAGCTTCACCAATGTTCTACAGTGCTACTGAAGAAGAACGCTTCCTTTTAATTCCAGAGCCTCCGGTTGCGGTACTATCGACTGTCAGAACATTTTTTGAAGCATCCGCACCCAAATTTGAATCCGAATCTGAATTGGAGCTCGAAAATTGTGATGCATCCATCTCTGCACAATATACAAATCACTGAATGAACAAATGGATTCAACAAATGGATTCAAAACAATCAAAATGGTTCGAATTCACTGAATTCAATTCATGACGTGAATTCAATTCATGACTGAGACCGAAGTTTAATAAATGGAATTCACCGAATTCAATTCGAAATTTCGAATTACCTTAAAGGCTTGAATTTGAAGGCTTGAAGCCTTGAACTCGGATCCGGAGACGACCGGTCCACCACGCCTTCGCTCGGGTCGGAGAAAGCAGGCGAGTAGGCGACGCCTGGGATCGGGATGCGACGCGAAAATACGATGAACGAAAATACGGGATTTTGGCCGTAAGGCATGTTTGGTAGAATGAGGCTGTAAGGCATGATCTTGGCCATTGATGATATTGATCTAATGGTTGAGATTTAAAGATGTGGTAGTGGGATTTTACTATTTGCTTTTTGCTTTTTACTGTTGGTAGTGGGTTTACTATTTGCCACGTGGCGCGCCCACAAAGCACGGGGGGGTTAGATGTGTGGTTCAGATCGTGCCTCACTGCCTCATTCTTATTTGGCTTGCCTCATTTGAACGCTCCTATATATATATATATATATATAGGGGGGCGTTCAATTGAGGACATGTCTTATGGTGAGGGTGTAGGGACTAATCTTGGCCATTGGATGAGGTTCATCCAATGATCCACAAGCTGCCACGTGTCACATGTGGTAGTGGGTTTTACTATTTGCTTTTGGTAGTGGGATTTTACTATTTGCTTTATTGGATTTTGGGTACTTGGACACGTGGCGCACCCACAAAGCACGGGGGGGTTAGATGGATGATGATCTAATGGATGAGATTTGTCCCTACGTCCTTACCAAATTTGGGTGTCCTCATTTGAACACTCCTCTATATATATATATATATATATATATATATGTGTGTGTGTACTTGTCATTTTTTCATCCTTCAAATTTTCAGAGTTTTGTTCAAGTTAATACTCTGTCATAGTGTTTGGAAGTGGATATGAGTTGAAAATTAAGAGCAGCAAGGGTGGAGAAGTGTTTGGGCATTTTTGCTAAGTACACATGATGATGGATTAAGTTGGGCATTTTTGCCCAAACAACGCCTGCTATATACCTGTGCATTTTTTTGCATTTTTGATGTCCCCTGCTAGCTATTTGGAGATGATTTAATAGTGTCGTCCCCTGCTATTTGCTTTGTCATTGGTTGAAATCCAAACACATTTGTTTCGCTATGGTATAATGCAAGATTACACAACTTGGACTTGTCATGGGGAAGTAGATGTCGATGCTTCATCTTAGTGTTGAGTATTGATTTGGTGAAATGCAATTGTGAAATGCACGTTCAATGCAGTGGTTGTGTCTGTTTTTGTGAAATTGGAACATGTAAAATTTATGGTGTTGTTTTGTGTTTGGTAATGAAAAACAAGGGAGTTTCATGTCTTTGATTTTGTTCCGTTTAGCTTAAGGCACAAACATAGGTGAAAAGGTCGCTAAAGACAATTTATTTTTTGGGGAAAAGTACAAATCGTTGGAGGGAAAACGAAATTTTCGTGAAATATCAAATTTCGTAAAACTTTACGCGACCGTTTGTACATAAAATCTCACATAAAGGTACGTCTTGGCCCAAAAAATACAAGGCCCAATTGATGAAACCCAAATCCGCACCTCTTCACCACATACTTTCCCATTCGATTTCGTCTATCTCCCCAAATCCTGAAACCCTAACTCACCTTTCGTCCTCAAACCTCCATTTTTGTTCCATCTCCTCAAACTCTAGCAAAATCTCTTCGTTTCGAATCAAATCCGGCAGAGCTCCTCCATTCACTCAACTCCATGGCGAAATTGAAGAACTCCAAGCCAAATCCGGAAAGAAAGAAGAATGATAGGAGGATATGTACCAGGCGAGGCCTAGTGTTGCCGAAAATGAGTGAATGGAATATGAGGTTCATGTTGTGGATAAAAAAGTTGTAGCTAGTGAAAGTCTGAGGGTGTTAGGACAGGAGGTGGTGGTCGACCGATGGGTGTTTTTGAAGCTATGAGAGCAATTCAGGCTCAATTTGATCGTGCTTCGGAGGCTTCTAACGAGCTTGCCTCTATGCTTGAAGTCGGCAAACGTCAGTATCGAAAAAAGCATGGTGGATGTCATGGAAAAGGTTTACGTTGCTTTTTGTTTGCTTTGTTTGATGTTTATTCTAAATCTTATGAGACACGGTTAGTTTTTTTTCTTCAGAAAGATATAATCTGTTGACATAACGGTATGAGGTGCTTGCTAGATTATTCTGAGGGACTAAATATTTCTATTATTCAATTTGTGAAGGTCTTGCTGTATTACTACTACTTTTGGTTGAGGCTCGAGACTAACATATTTTTTGACAAATGCTAACAGTTTCCTCCAAGATGCTCCATGCCATTAAGCCTTCATTATCCTTACCCTTGCAGTAAGTTTTTTTTATTCATTTTCATATGCTTGGTATTTACATATGTTGATGTTTACAATATTTACTTGGTATTCATGTCAACTTTATTTTGGAAATCTTCATGTTCTCTGTTATATTCTGTTGCTTTGGCAGACTTTGCAGTGTGGTTTTGTCATTGTATTTACACTTTACACAATGTGTACATTGTAGGCAAAAATGCAATAAATGGTTCGTCAAGCATTGGCAGATCGGAATGGTGATGAATCTGACCACAGTGTACTCGATGATCATGAACCCCTGCCAATTTCTACTCATATTGACATCATAAGCCAAGTGGTTGGGCAGAACCGTGGAACATATGTATCTGGGACCGGTAAAGCCTTCAAGAGACCACTCCTACCTAGAGGAGGTGCAAGAAACTCCAATTATTGTATGTTATTTTAAGTCATAATGTTGTCTGCAACATATACAGTTTTTTGCCACAATTATATGTTACAATTTGGTGCCAATGCTCTTTTATGCGAAAGTTATATATTCAATAAGAATTGCGAAATCACTTTAGTACGACATCTAAATGTCCAACATGGGTCGCGAAAAACAATTTATACGACATCTAAATGATTAACATTTGTCGCGAAAGAACGTTTATACGACATATATACATTCAATTAGTCGCGAAACAAGCTTTATACGAAGTGTATTTTAGCAACATTAATCGCGAAATGTTGTTTATACGACAACTATATGTTCAATAGTTGTCGTCAACGCTCTTTTACACTGGCATGTTTCTTTTTATACGCACATTAAGAGTGGGACTCAACTCATTGATTACGGGACTAAGTGAAACAAATGTCGCATAAACGTGTAACATAACGCGACTAGCTTTATTTCGTTTATCGCGTAAACATCTCGCTACTCGGATTTCGCGAATGATTTTGCGCAACACTCTAGCGATCGCATAAGTGTATGCGACCATTTTAGTTGTTTATGCGACGGAAAAAAAGTGTGCTCTAGGATGTAAAATGGTGTAGTGGTCATATTTCGTGCTCAACGTATAGTCAATTTACTAGAGCCTATGATGAAAGATGTACGACCCGATACTCGACGATTAGTAGACACTTCAGTATCAATTTATTTTTATATTGCATAATAACATTGAAATTCTGTTGTATGTTCAAGACTGGGACCCAGGTGGTGTTCGAACTGAGTATCGAACACTTATCAAACAGTTACCAGGACAAAACTATGCAGAGACACGCAATGTAATACCCAGTTCGGCAACAACCTACTCTGGGGGGCTTCCCACGCCCTAAAGGGTAGAAAATCTTATTGAAAAGTATAGAGCAACATATGGTCTTATACTTACAATCTCCCGAATGTAAACGCCTAGCCTCTATCACTTCTTCTTTTGGATTTGCGATCTCGGCTCCCCCTCAATCCCCTGAGTTCGAGACTCCCTCCCGAACTTCCTCGAACTTCTCCCGAAGCTCATACGTCATCTCCCGAATGCATGAGTTGGTGACCGTGTGTGTGCAGCGGGTCGTTCAGCAGGAACAGTCTGATCAGCACACTGAACAGACTGCTTCTTCGCCGTTGATTTTCCGATGTGGAAATATTGGCCGGCCGTCGCTCCTCCTCCTCCTCTACTCAAGATCACTCGTGTATGTATTTCTCCAAAATCGAAGGTGTCGATCAGGAAACCCTAGCCCAGTATATATAGCATCCGGCTGGTTCCTAATCGGTTAGGATATTCAATCTTGAATATTTAGGAAATATTTCCTAAATATTCTCAAGCTTCTAAATCTTTTATCTTCGAGTATCTTTTGAATATCATCTTGATAATCTTGGCGTCTAGGTATAACTTGAATATCACGCCAGCCATTCTAATCTTTAACCGACTTCAATCCGCATATCTTTGATATTAGAAAATTCTAGATTAGGAAACTTCCATGCTTCTGTTTTGCGTTGTATTCGAGTTCCAATCTTCGGTTGAACAGGAGCTTGACTTCTGTTTGAACAGGAGAGGTCCAGGCTGATGAAGGAGTTGGAAGCCATTATCGCAACTGCTAAGGAGCAACGCAAGCAGATCAACAAGTTGGCCCGTGCTCTGCGTTATCCAAGTGACGATGAAGATGTGGATGAGGAATCTGATGGTGATTTCGATGAAAGGTCGTCCGCATGAAGGTCCACTACTGTCTCTTTTGAACTCTGAACCTTGATACTTTTCATTTTGTTTTGTTTCAGTGCTTGTTCTGGCACACAAGTTCGTACCGTGAAACTGCTTATGAAGGTACTGACAAGGTTCGCAATTCGCGCATGCAGATTGTGACAACAAAATTCGAGGAGATGAAGATGAAGGACAGTGAAACTATCCCTGAATTCAATGCGAGAGTACTAGATCTGTCCAACGAGGCTGCTGCACTGGGCAAACCTATTGATGAAGAAAGGATGGCTAGCAAAGTTATGAGATCGCTCCCTCCAAGATTTGCTATGAAGGTCACTGCCATTGAGGAGATGCATGATATCTCTAAACTGAAACTGGACGAGCTCATGGGTTCTCTCAGAACATACGAAATGAATCACGAAGCTGAATCTAAGGTAGTCAGAGGAATTGCCCTTAAAGCAGATGTATCTGACGGTGTGACTGAGACAGACTGCAACACTGAGCAACTGGCAATGCTGGCTCAGAATTTTGGCAGAATGGTTCGGAAACTCAACAGACGTGGCCCTGATCAAGGTCAGTCTTCGTCAGGTAACTTTCGTAATTGGAAAAATGGCAAAACAAGGTTCAGTGAGAAAACTGAGGACCCTTCGGAGAAAGAGAAAGAAATTCAATGCCATGAGTGCAAGGGCTTCGGACACATCAAGGCTGAATGTGCTAACACCCTCAAGAAGAAAAGGGCAATGGTTGCAAACCTCAGCGACAGTGATGAGGAGGAGGAGAATGAAACTACCAACTTTGTAGCATTTGCGTCTATCACAGAAGTATGCAGTGAATCCAGCCACATCAAGTCACCTCAACCAACTCTTCTGACTGGTGACTCTTCAGACATCGACAATGAAGAACTCACGCAAGAGTCACTGGCTGAATCATATAAAGACCTGCACGAAAAATGGCTGTTGGTGTTCAATCTGAACAAAAAACTCAACAACACTGCTGCCACCATGACTGAAGAAAAGGACAAACTCTGGCAGGAAGTCGATATTCTGGTTGCACAGAAGGTGGAACTCCAGGCTGCAGTCAATTCACTGAACACTCAGCTTACAGAAATTAAGCAAGATAGGTTGTGTCTGCTGGCTCAGAAAACGGATCTCCTGGGAACTATCTCCTCCCTAAAAGTTGACATGGAGAAAGATCGTGAAACTTATCCAACTGGGATGGCGGGTCTGAGGAAAACTATTTCGGATCTGAAACACAAAGAGGTGTTCCTCTTGAGGAAAGTGGATTCTCTGGAACTCCAGGTAGAATCTGAGAAAATGGACCATTCAGCCACTCGGAAGGAACTCAACCAGCTCAAACTGTCGGTCAAGAGGTTGAACTCTGGGACTAAGGATCTAAATGAGATTCTCAGGTCACAAAGAATGGAGTCTGGACACCGGGGATTGGGTTTCACAGAAGAAGGATACTCAAAAGGTACAACGTTTGTTAAAGCAAAACCAGTGGCTGAACGAAACCCGGAACAGAAGGTGGGACAGAGACTGGATCAGCACCAGGGAAAGAAGGTGAGACAGACCCTGAGACAGAAAGTGGATCTGTCCCAAGAAAAAACCACGGCTGGTCGAAGAAGAACTCGCAATGATCGAACCAGCTCCTTCACAGAACAGAAAGAAGATCTCCGCACATGCTGGTACTGCTTTAAAATCGGACACATCAGACCAAGGTGTCGTTTGTTCCTTGCTGAACGAAGAGCTATGAGCCACAAGAATAAACCTCGAATGCAACGGATCTGGGTACCAGAGGCAAGCGAGACCGTATGTCTGGCCGCGCTTAACTCATCATGTCACAAAGGGAAAGATCACTGGGTCTTCGACAGTGGTTGCTCCGCTCATATGACAGGTAATTCTAAGTTTCTTACAAATATTCGACCTGTTATAAGGAAGCAGTTTGTCATCTTTGGAGATGGAAGAAAGGGTCCGGTGATCGGCTGTGGGACATTGAAGGTTCCGGATCTTCCTGCCCTCAAGGACATTCTCTTGGTTGATGGATTGAAGTTGAATCTATTCAGCATTAGTCAACTATGTGATGATGGACATCTTGTCACCTTCACTCAAGACTCATGTCTCGTATTGAATAAGGACGGAAGCTCATTAATGGAAGGAGACAGGTCTCCCAACAATTGCTACCTCATTGGTTCTACAGAACCGATTGGTTCTTCGGCATATCTACCAAGTCGACGGATTGAGATGGGCTTGTGGCACAGGCGAATGGGTAATCTTACTCTCAAAAATTCAATGATGCTCAACGCAAGAGACCTCATCCGAGGAAGGCCCATGGAGACAGGAGATTCTGACGCACTCAGTGATGAATGGCGAATCAAGTCTCAGACAAAGAACTTGTCCCTCAACAGTTATCAGCACTGTACTAGCAGAAAGGTAAAACAGATTCACTTGAATATGAGTGGACCGATAAAAGCAGGGAACTGTGGGAGCTCCAAGCATGTTTCTGCGTGCATCGTTGGGCAGTCGTCCGGAGTTCGGAAAAAACGCCCCATCAATCATGGATATGTTCGAGGGGGAGTGTTACCACAAGCCAGAATCGCACACACCCATGTTGATAATACCATGTTCAGATCTAACAACCGTTCGCAGGGCCAAACAAGATTTGTGCCCCTACAGAGCAAGTATGCCGCGAAGCTAGCAAGTCTACGCCAGAAAACATTCGTGCCCTTACAAAGCAAGTATGCTGAACAGGCTGTCGTCGTACCTATGCAAAAACAATTTATAATTTCCTCGCAATGAACTGTGGGTTAGCACAATGGCAAGCAAGGGTCGAACCCAAGGGAGCTAGATAGCTACTACTTTGTTCTGTAATGGAGAAAGACAAGAAACTAATGTGAGAGTAAAGGTTAGTGAACAAAAGCAAGGCACGAAAATAAGAGGGGGTTTTATCAATCAGAGAAGATATTCAGGTTAGGGTTTTATTCAATTGTGACTACGTTCATCCTTGATTTCTAATGTTTATTCTTGCTTCTTAGGGTTACTCCTGGTCTGGTTATAACCGTTTTAATTCTAGCAAACCTAATACTCCTGGTCTGGTTATATTAGGTTTCGTGCGACTACTTATTCTAACTGGGTCGGTATCAAATAAGCAGTGAATGGATAGTAAGAATAACTAGGTTAAGTTGTACCCTTTCGGATCTCCCCTTAGCCTAATAATTCAAACTGATAATTGGCACAAGAACTAAATAGAATGCAATAATAATAAGTAAGATCAGAATCTCAAAACAATAGTCACAATTATTTAACCCTAACCCGAATAGTCGGATTAGTTACACATAGCCATGGAATAACAATACAATAAATAAAAGGAAACAAGGATTCTCACTAAAACGGAATGAAGAACAAGCTGGCCGTGCAAGGCTGAGAAGTGGCGGAAGCAAGGAGGAGCTCACGGCGGCTGATGGAGGAGATGGGCGGCGGACCAAGTTAGGTCTAGGGCACACGGCTAAGTGATGAATGGGATGATTGAGATGGCTTGTGGACTCCTCCTTATATAGGGTTTGAGAAACCCTTTGATCTTCTTGGAACCTTCCTAAACCCTAGCTTTTGAATGTTGCCCTAATATCACAATGTAGAGTGGGCCGGCTGCTGGATTGAGGGCTTGGACTTTCTTTCTTTTTTTTCGAAGTTACTGTTCACGGCCCAAAATCACTATTCACGCCGGAAGTACTATTCATGCCGGAATTACTGTTCATGCCGGAATTATGTTCTTCCACTGCGATGTTTCTGGCATGAAAATGCCGTCTTTTAAGCGTGTTTCCTCCTAGAGCTTCCAAATCACCTGAAATACGAAACAACACTAAAAAGTAACTGTTCGCATAATAAAGTGAATGAAATGGTGGGAATTAATGACTCGATGAGTCGTATAAATACGGCTCATCAAACCACCCCACACTTAAACTTGTTCGTCCCGAACAAGAACAAGGTCATAAGAGGAACGACTAATGTAAACACCACAATGCTTCGGTCATCCTAGACGAGCTACATGGACATGACTTGGCTACTATAGATCCTACCTGTTATGCATGCTTGCTACTAATATCTTTGTGCGAAAACATGGGTTAAAGATACGTGTTACCTTTGGGTCGAGATGCAAATCAATTCGGATGTATCTGGAGATAGCCCTGTTTAGACCCATGAACCCTCATTCTCGGACTCGAACTCGCTGCTATATGGTTATATCTCGCTGATTTTTCTTGCACGTGATAGATTCGGGCTCAAGTAATGGAGTGCTTTTCAGCTAGCTATAGCATCATATGATTTGGCATTCTCAATGACGCTTTTCACATGTGGGACGTGTGGACTATCACAATGGTAGTGGATTTTTCTTTGTAGTGCGGATTGTGACTTGCTCAAACCTACTTGCTCTCGCTCATCATCGTCCTTTTGCGCGGGTCAATCCAAGGGTCGCTTGTCTATTTTCCCGGCTACTTGAACTAGAGTCTGGACGGTGTGAAGTATTCCCGTCCCAACCATCGCAAAGTGTGCCGCAGTGGCGGAGCAGACTCGTACTATGTTTGCCTCGAAGTGCTAGCCTCCACAAGCTCCACATAACCATATATCCTGAGTCCGGTCTTTGAATGATCTGTCAAGTCTCTCTAGGGCATTGCTATCAACTCCACATCCCTGTTTATCTCAACTAACAAAGGCTCGCAAAATTTTAAGATCACAAGTTAGTCGCACAAATCAATTTTCACCAAAGACATGCATGTAATCGGCTCTATCTATTTCACCATATCATTATCCAATTCTGCAAGTCTAGGAAATAGTGAAGTAATCATGTATAAAAATTTTAAAAATGACTCGAAACGTGCTGACTCTGTGTGGTGGGCATGCTGACTCGATAACTGACTCATAACTGACTCTTCCACCCCACACTTTTGAAATGAGCCGTGTCCTCACGGCACGACTCAAATCTAGACTCACGAATGCATGCAATAAATAAAGTGAATAGAGTAAGGACAGGCACTTCCCTCGTGCGTGCGTGACAATCAGAGACTACTGATAATTCTCCTGTGAGTCCTCGAAGAGCACCATTGGAGCTTGCATCGTAGCGTGAGTTTGTTGCACACCAAAAGGTCTGCGTCAATGGCATTAAGACGAATAACAGATTCCCAGGAGGTTGGAGGAGTCACATCGGTCTCACTTAAAACCCAACCTCCTTAGACTCGTAAGTCTTTGTGACAAAATCTGTAAACGCTCATGTTTCTCGACGCAACTTATTCAAGGTGTGAACTACTCATGCCGGATACAGTCTGTTGCTAACATCTCTGATACGTTCGCCTCTGTCCCTGCATAAAGATCATCTCCTTTCCCAAGTACAATGTGATGATAAAAAAATGACACGTGACAATAAATGAAATGCAGATAGTGCAGGGCTGCCTCCCTGCTAGCGCCTTTGTTTAACGTCGTTGGCTCGACAGTACCTCTGTAGGGATCACAAGTTAGGGTCCCATGGACGTGTGAGGTCATACTTCTGCTCGGCCTCTTCTTCTGTTCGTCCATACTGCTTCTTTAGCTGTCCATTCGGCTCTGCCTTCCAATGATCAGGCGGATTCGCCTTTACATCCTTCCAAGCTGGCGAGGCCACCTTTATCCTAGTCATTGGTCCATCGAGTCGTGCTCTAGTGTTTCTCCATCCTGGTCTCCACTCAAACGTGCCATGTCTCGGTCTCTTCCTCATGTATGGACGGTCAGAACCCTTGTGAACATGGTAGTTTGATTTCGTTCCAGCAAGCGTAGGTGACAACCTTTTTGTTCCAATGTAATTCTTGGTCCTTGGGTCCGAGATGACCGGTTGTCCCAGAATGAGTGTAAGAGGATTGTGACCACTGGCATCTCCCGTCTGCAAAATATAAGAATCAATATCATGGGTGAGTGTGACAATACCTGGGTCCTCACCTGAATTAATGATTCCCGCGGACGTCTCCTGTTTAAGCGCCGCGGACGTCTCTTGATTTATTGGTAATTCTTCATACGTCCGCGCAGATATTGTAGAGGCATCCGCGCCCTTTACTGAGGTAGGATCTTCGATGGACGTGACCTTGATTTCCTCGGTTGCCTTGATAGTGATGACCGGTTCTTCCTCGGGCAGATCCGTAACGAGGTTCGAGCACGTCTCGGGTAACTCGATAATGAGGTCTGACTCGAGTGGCTCGGTCGGCTCTTCTTTAGGTGCAAGCGGGCTGTCTTCTTCCAAATATTCAGGGTAGTCCGACTTGAGCTCTTCTTCCTTCAACCATTGGTCCTCATCCTTTGCCGGTTCTATGGGCTCCAAGATAGGCTCTATTAGAGCCTCTTCCACGTCCTCCTCTGTTTTTGTACCGACATCTTCTTCCTGATTTCCCCTTAACTTGGACATTGCTCTTAACATCTCGGCCGGGCCTCTCTCTATGTTGGCCTGATATTGCTGAAACGTGTCGGCCAACTGCTGGTTGCTAGCTGCCAGCTCTTTCATCACATCTTCAAGTGACTTGGTTTGCTCTTGTACTGGTTTAGATCTCTCGGCCAAATCGTCTATCAAGTCCCAAGTAGCACTCATGGTCAAGTCGTAGATCGAGCCTCCGGCCTCCTCATTGAGCCAACTCCACTCATGTGGTAACATCCCGGCGAGAAACCTTTGAAGAAGATATAAGTCTGCGAATCCATGGTGCGGGCAGCTTATCACAAGGGAATCAAAGTACCGTAAGTACTCATCCAAAGTTTCATCCCGGGATTGCTCAAGGTGCATGATCTTTTCTCGGACTTCTTGTCGGGAGGGTGGTGGATATTGCTGATATGGTGGTGGGTACTGAGGGTATGGTGGTGGTGGGTACTGTGGATATTGCGGTTGGGGTTGGTTTTGTTGTTGGTAGTACTCCCCATAATTCCACGGCTCACTTCCATAGTAGGAAGTCATGTCGAATCTGTAAGTAAACTAGAAAAAAACGCAAACTAGCAACATGGTAAAGTGGGATTAGAGTAGCAAGCACCGGTCTAGCAAACACCGTAATAGCAAAGACAGACTAGCAACAAAGGGTCCCCAGGAGATTGGAGGGGTCACAGCGGTCCCACTTAAAACCCAAAATCCTTAGACTCGTAAGTCTTGGTGACAGAACCCTCTGAGAGCTAGAAATTGGAAATCGAATAGAATGGAAATCGGAAATCGAACAGTTGAAATTTGAATAACACCGAAATAGGCAAATTTCGAAATAAGCAAAGAGAAAATAAACGAAAAATTAAAGAAAGAACAAATTTCACCGTGGTTCGATCCCCGGCAACGGCGCCATTTTGAACAGGCTGTCGTCGTACCTATGCAAAAACAATTTATAATTTCCTCGCAATGAACTGTGGGTTAGCACAATGGCAAGCAAGGGTCGAACCCAAGGGAGCTAGATAGCTACTACTTTGTTCTGTAATGGAGAAAGACAAGAAACTAATGTGAGAGTAAAGGTTAGTGAACAAAAGCAAGGCACGAAAATAAGAGGGGGTTTTATCAATCAGAGAAGATATTCAGGTTAGGGTTTTATTCAATTGTGACTACGTTCATCCTTGATTTCTAATGTTTATTCTTGCTTCTTAGGGTTACTCCTGGTCTGGTTATAACCGTTTTAATTCTAGCAAACCTAATACTCCTGGTCTGGTTATATTAGGTTTCGTGCGACTACTTATTCTAACTGGGTCGGTATCAAATAAGCAGTGAATGGATAGTAAGAATAACTAGGTTAAGTTGTACCCTTTCGGATCTCCCCTTAGCCTAATAATTCAAACTGATAATTGGCACAAGAACTAAATAGAATGCAATAATAATAAGTAAGATCAGAATCTCAAAACAATAGTCACAATTATTTAACCCTAACCCGAATAGTCGGATTAGTTACACATAGCCATGGAATAACAATACAATAAATAAAAGGAAACAAGGATTCTCACTAAAACGGAATGAAGAACAAGCTGGCCGTGCAAGGCTGAGAAGTGGCGGAAGCAAGGAGGAGCTCACGGCGGCTGATGGAGGAGATGGGCGGCGGACCAAGTTAGGTCTAGGGCACACGGCTAAGTGATGAATGGGATGATTGAGATGGCTTGTGGACTCCTCCTTATATAGGGTTTGAGAAACCCTTTGATCTTCTTGGAACCTTCCTAAACCCTAGCTTTTGAATGTTGCCCTAATATCACAATGTAGAGTGGGCCGGCTGCTGGATTGAGGGCTTGGACTTTCTTTCTTTTTTTTCGAAGTTACTGTTCACGGCCCAAAATCACTATTCACGCCGGAAGTACTATTCATGCCGGAATTACTGTTCATGCCGGAATTATGTTCTTCCACTGCGATGTTTCTGGCATGAAAATGCCGTCTTTTAAGCGTGTTTCCTCCTAGAGCTTCCAAATCACCTGAAATACGAAACAACACTAAAAAGTAACTGTTCGCATAATAAAGTGAATGAAATGGTGGGAATTAATGACTCGATGAGTCGTATAAATACGGCTCATCAAACCACCCCACACTTAAACTTGTTCGTCCCGAACAAGAACAAGGTCATAAGAGGAACGACTAATGTAAACACCACAATGCTTCGGTCATCCTAGACGAGCTACATGGACATGACTTGGCTACTATAGATCCTACCTGTTATGCATGCTTGCTACTAATATCTTTGTGCGAAAACATGGGTTAAAGATACGTGTTACCTTTGGGTCGAGATGCAAATCAATTCGGATGTATCTGGAGATAGCCCTGTTTAGACCCATGAACCCTCATTCTCGGACTCGAACTCGCTGCTATATGGTTATATCTCGCTGATTTTTCTTGCACGTGATAGATTCGGGCTCAAGTAATGGAGTGCTTTTCAGCTAGCTATAGCGTCATATGATTTGGCATTCTCAATGACGCTTTTCACATGTGGGACGTGTGGACTATCACAATGGTAGTGGATTTTTCTTTGTAGTGCGGATTGTGACTTGCTCAAACCTACTTGCTCTCGCTCATCATCGTCCTTTTGCGCGGGTCAATCCAAGGGTCGCTTGTCTATTTTCCCGGCTACTTGAACTAGAGTCTGGACGGTGTGAAGTATTCCCGTCCCAACCATCGCAAAGTGTGCCGCAGTGGCGGAGCAGACTCGTACTATGTTTGCCTCGAAGTGCTAGCCTCCACAAGCTCCACATAACCATATATCCTGAGTCCGGTCTTTGAATGATCTGTCAAGTCTCTCTAGGGCATTGCTATCAACTCCACATCCCTGTTTATCTCAACTAACAAAGGCTCGCAAAATTTTAAGATCACAAGTTAGTCGCACAAATCAATTTTCACCAAAGACATGCATGTAATCGGCTCTATCTATTTCACCATATCATTATCCAATTCTGCAAGTCTAGGAAATAGTGAAGTAATCATGTATAAAAATTTTAAAAATGACTCGAAACGTGCTGACTCTGTGTGGTGGGCATGCTGACTCGATAACTGACTCATAACTGACTCTTCCACCCCACACTTTTGAAATGAGCCGTGTCCTCACGGCACGACTCAAATCTAGACTCACGAATGCATGCAATAAATAAAGTGAATAGAGTAAGGACAGGCACTTCCCTCGTGCGTGCGTGACAATCAGAGACTACTGATAATTCTCCTGTGAGTCCTCGAAGAGCACCATTGGAGCTTGCATCGTAGCGTGAGTTTGTTGCACACCAAAAGGTCTGCGTCAATGGCATTAAGACGAATAACAGATTCCCAGGAGGTTGGAGGAGTCACATCGGTCTCACTTAAAACCCAACCTCCTTAGACTCGTAAGTCTTTGTGACAAAATCTGTAAACGCTCATGTTTCTCGACGCAACTTATTCAAGGTGTGAACTACTCATGCCGGATACAGTCTGTTGCTAACATCTCTGATACGTTCGCCTCTGTCCCTGCATAAAGATCATCTCCTTTCCCAAGTACAATGTGATGATAAAAAAATGACACGTGACAATAAATGAAATGCAGATAGTGCAGGGCTGCCTCCCTGCTAGCGCCTTTGTTTAACGTCGTTGGCTCGACAGTACCTCTGTAGGGATCACAAGTTAGGGTCCCATGGACGTGTGAGGTCATACTTCTGCTCGGCCTCTTCTTCTGTTCGTCCATACTGCTTCTTTAGCTGTCCATTCGGCTCTGCCTTCCAATGATCAGGCGGATTCGCCTTTACATCCTTCCAAGCTGGCGAGGCCACCTTTATCCTAGTCATTGGTCCATCGAGTCGTGCTCTAGTGTTTCTCCATCCTGGTCTCCACTCAAACGTGCCATGTCTCGGTCTCTTCCTCATGTATGGACGGTCAGAACCCTTGTGAACATGGTAGTTTGATTTCGTTCCAGCAAGCGTAGGTGACAACCTTTTTGTTCCAATGTAATTCTTGGTCCTTGGGTCCGAGATGACCGGTTGTCCCAGAATGAGTGTAAGAGGATTGTGACCACTGGCATCTCCCGTCTGCAAAATATAAGAATCAATATCATGGGTGAGTGTGACAATACCTGGGTCCTCACCTGAATTAATGATTCCCGCGGACGTCTCCTGTTTAAGCGCCGCGGACGTCTCTTGATTTATTGGTAATTCTTCATACGTCCGCGCAGATATTGTAGAGGCATCCGCGCCCTTTACTGAGGTAGGATCTTCGATGGACGTGACCTTGATTTCCTCGGTTGCCTTGATAGTGATGACCGGTTCTTCCTCGGGCAGATCCGTAACGAGGTTCGAGCACGTCTCGGGTAACTCGATAATGAGGTCTGACTCGAGTGGCTCGGTCGGCTCTTCTTTAGGTGCAAGCGGGCTGTCTTCTTCCAAATATTCAGGGTAGTCCGACTTGAGCTCTTCTTCCTTCAACCATTGGTCCTCATCCTTTGCCGGTTCTATGGGCTCCAAGATAGGCTCTATTAGAGCCTCTTCCACGTCCTCCTCTGTTTTTGTACCGACATCTTCTTCCTGATTTCCCCTTAACTTGGACATTGCTCTTAACATCTCGGCCGAGCCTCTCTCTATGTTGGCCTGATATTGCTGAAACGTGTCGGCCAACTGCTGGTTGCTAGCTGCCAGCTCTTTCATCACATCTTCAAGTGACTTGGTTTGCTCTTGTACTGGTTTAGATCTCTCGGCCAAATCGTCTATCAAGTCCCAAGTAGCACTCATGGTCAAGTCGTAGATCGAGCCTCCGGCCTCCTCATTGAGCCAACTCCACTCATGTGGTAACATCCCGGCGAGAAACCTTTGAAGAAGATATAAGTCTGCGAATCCATGGTGCGGGCAGCTTATCACAAGGGAATCAAAGTACCGTAAGTACTCATCCAAAGTTTCATCCCGGGATTGCTCAAGGTGCATGATCTTTTCTCGGACTTCTTGTCGGGAGGGTGGTGGATATTGCTGATATGGTGGTGGGTACTGAGGGTATGGTGGTGGTGGGTACTGTGGATATTGCGGTTGGGGTTGGTTTTGTTGTTGGTAGTACTCCCCATAATTCCACGGCTCACTTCCATAGTAGGAAGTCATGTCGAATCTGTAAGTAAACTAGAAAAAAACGCAAACTAGCAACATGGTAAAGTGGGATTAGAGTAGCAAGCACCGGTCTAGCAAACACCGTAATAGCAAAGACAGACTAGCAACAAAGGGTCCCCAGGAGATTGGAGGGGTCACAGCGGTCCCACTTAAAACCCAAAATCCTTAGACTCGTAAGTCTTGGTGACAGAACCCTCTGAGAGCTAGAAATTGGAAATCGAATAGAATGGAAATCGGAAATCGAACAGTTGAAATTTGAATAACACCGAAATAGGCAAATTTCGAAATAAGCAAAGAGAAAATAAACGAAAAATTAAAGAAAGAACAAATTTCACCGTGGTTCGATCCCCGGCAACGGCGCCATTTTGAACAGGCTGTCGTCGTACCTATGCAAAAACAATTTATAATTTCCTCGCAATGAACTGTGGGTTAGCACAATGGCAAGCAAGGGTCGAACCCAAGGGAGCTAGATAGCTACTACTTTGTTCTGTAATGGAGAAAGACAAGAAACTAATGTGAGAGTAAAGGTTAGTGAACAAAAGCAAGGCACGAAAATAAGAGGGGGTTTTATCAATCAGAGAAGATATTCAGGTTAGGGTTTTATTCAATTGTGACTACGTTCATCCTTGATTTCTAATGTTTATTCTTGCTTCTTAGGGTTACTCCTGGTCTGGTTATAACCGTTTTAATTCTAGCAAACCTAATACTCCTGGTCTGGTTATATTAGGTTTCGTGCGACTACTTATTCTAACTGGGTCGGTATCAAATAAGCAGTGAATGGATAGTAAGAATAACTAGGTTAAGTTGTACCCTTTCGGATCTCCCCTTAGCCTAATAATTCAAACTGATAATTGGCACAAGAACTAAATAGAATGCAATAATAATAAGTAAGATCAGAATCTCAAAACAATAGTCACAATTATTTAACCCTAACCCGAATAGTCGGATTAGTTACACATAGCCATGGAATAACAATACAATAAATAAAAGGAAACAAGGATTCTCACTAAAACGGAATGAAGAACAAGCTGGCCGTGCAAGGCTGAGAAGTGGCGGAAGCAAGGAGGAGCTCACGGCGGCTGATGGAGGAGATGGGCGGCGGACCAAGTTAGGTCTAGGGCACACGGCTAAGTGATGAATGGGATGATTGAGATGGCTTGTGGACTCCTCCTTATATAGGGTTTGAGAAACCCTTTGATCTTCTTGGAACCTTCCTAAACCCTAGCTTTTGAATGTTGCCCTAATATCACAATGTAGAGTGGGCCGGCTGCTGGATTGAGGGCTTGGACTTTCTTTCTTTTTTTTCGAAGTTACTGTTCACGGCCCAAAATCACTATTCACGCCGGAAGTACTATTCATGCCGGAATTACTGTTCATGCCGGAATTATGTTCTTCCACTGCGATGTTTCTGGCATGAAAATGCCGTCTTTTAAGCGTGTTTCCTCCTAGAGCTTCCAAATCACCTGAAATACGAAACAACACTAAAAAGTAACTGTTCGCATAATAAAGTGAATGAAATGGTGGGAATTAATGACTCGATGAGTCGTATAAATACGGCTCATCAAACCACCCCACACTTAAACTTGTTCGTCCCGAACAAGAACAAGGTCATAAGAGGAACGACTAATGTAAACACCACAATGCTTCGGTCATCCTAGACGAGCTACATGGACATGACTTGGCTACTATAGATCCTACCTGTTATGCATGCTTGCTACTAATATCTTTGTGCGAAAACATGGGTTAAAGATACGTGTTACCTTTGGGTCGAGATGCAAATCAATTCGGATGTATCTGGAGATAGCCCTGTTTAGACCCATGAACCCTCATTCTCGGACTCGAACTCGCTGCTATATGGTTATATCTCGCTGATTTTTCTTGCACGTGATAGATTCGGGCTCAAGTAATGGAGTGCTTTTCAGCTAGCTATAGCGTCATATGATTTGGCATTCTCAATGACGCTTTTCACATGTGGGACGTGTGGACTATCACAATGGTAGTGGATTTTTCTTTGTAGTGCGGATTGTGACTTGCTCAAACCTACTTGCTCTCGCTCATCATCGTCCTTTTGCGCGGGTCAATCCAAGGGTCGCTTGTCTATTTTCCCGGCTACTTGAACTAGAGTCTGGACGGTGTGAAGTATTCCCGTCCCAACCATCGCAAAGTGTGCCGCAGTGGCGGAGCAGACTCGTACTATGTTTGCCTCGAAGTGCTAGCCTCCACAAGCTCCACATAACCATATATCCTGAGTCCGGTCTTTGAATGATCTGTCAAGTCTCTCTAGGGCATTGCTATCAACTCCACATCCCTGTTTATCTCAACTAACAAAGGCTCGCAAAATTTTAAGATCACAAGTTAGTCGCACAAATCAATTTTCACCAAAGACATGCATGTAATCGGCTCTATCTATTTCACCATATCATTATCCAATTCTGCAAGTCTAGGAAATAGTGAAGTAATCATGTATAAAAATTTTAAAAATGACTCGAAACGTGCTGACTCTGTGTGGTGGGCATGCTGACTCGATAACTGACTCATAACTGACTCTTCCACCCCACACTTTTGAAATGAGCCGTGTCCTCACGGCACGACTCAAATCTAGACTCACGAATGCATGCAATAAATAAAGTGAATAGAGTAAGGACAGGCACTTCCCTCGTGCGTGCGTGACAATCAGAGACTACTGATAATTCTCCTGTGAGTCCTCGAAGAGCACCATTGGAGCTTGCATCGTAGCGTGAGTTTGTTGCACACCAAAAGGTCTGCGTCAATGGCATTAAGACGAATAACAGATTCCCAGGAGGTTGGAGGAGTCACATCGGTCTCACTTAAAACCCAACCTCCTTAGACTCGTAAGTCTTTGTGACAAAATCTGTAAACGCTCATGTTTCTCGACGCAACTTATTCAAGGTGTGAACTACTCATGCCGGATACAGTCTGTTGCTAACATCTCTGATACGTTCGCCTCTGTCCCTGCATAAAGATCATCTCCTTTCCCAAGTACAATGTGATGATAAAAAAATGACACGTGACAATAAATGAAATGCAGATAGTGCAGGGCTGCCTCCCTGCTAGCGCCTTTGTTTAACGTCGTTGGCTCGACAGTACCTCTGTAGGGATCACAAGTTAGGGTCCCATGGACGTGTGAGGTCATACTTCTGCTCGGCCTCTTCTTCTGTTCGTCCATACTGCTTCTTTAGCTGTCCATTCGGCTCTGCCTTCCAATGATCAGGCGGATTCGCCTTTACATCCTTCCAAGCTGGCGAGGCCACCTTTATCCTAGTCATTGGTCCATCGAGTCGTGCTCTAGTGTTTCTCCATCCTGGTCTCCACTCAAACGTGCCATGTCTCGGTCTCTTCCTCATGTATGGACGGTCAGAACCCTTGTGAACATGGTAGTTTGATTTCGTTCCAGCAAGCGTAGGTGACAACCTTTTTGTTCCAATGTAATTCTTGGTCCTTGGGTCCGAGATGACCGGTTGTCCCAGAATGAGTGTAAGAGGATTGTGACCACTGGCATCTCCCGTCTGCAAAATATAAGAATCAATATCATGGGTGAGTGTGACAATACCTGGGTCCTCACCTGAATTAATGATTCCCGCGGACGTCTCCTGTTTAAGCGCCGCGGACGTCTCTTGATTTATTGGTAATTCTTCATACGTCCGCGCAGATATTGTAGAGGCATCCGCGCCCTTTACTGAGGTAGGATCTTCGATGGACGTGACCTTGATTTCCTCGGTTGCCTTGATAGTGATGACCGGTTCTTCCTCGGGCAGATCCGTAACGAGGTTCGAGCACGTCTCGGGTAACTCGATAATGAGGTCTGACTCGAGTGGCTCGGTCGGCTCTTCTTTAGGTGCAAGCGGGCTGTCTTCTTCCA
Organism: Rhodiola chrysanthemifolia; assembly: GCA_033675395.1. Classification (NCBI taxonomy): domain Eukaryota; kingdom Viridiplantae; phylum Streptophyta; class Magnoliopsida; order Saxifragales; family Crassulaceae; genus Rhodiola; species Rhodiola chrysanthemifolia. The sequence continues at coordinate 12,982,866 of CM066208.1, read as the reverse complement.
AATATTCAGGGTAGTCCGACTTGAGCTCTTCTTCCTTCAACCATTGGTCCTCATCCTTTGCCGGTTCTATGGGCTCCAAGATAGGCTCTATTAGAGCCTCTTCCACGTCCTCCTCTGTTTTTGTACCGACATCTTCTTCCTGATTTCCCCTTAACTTGGACATTGCTCTTAACATCTCGGCCGAGCCTCTCTCTATGTTGGCCTGATATTGCTGAAACGTGTCGGCCAACTGCTGGTTGCTAGCTGCCAGCTCTTTCATCACATCTTCAAGTGACTTGGTTTGCTCTTGTACTGGTTTAGATCTCTCGGCCAAATCGTCTATCAAGTCCCAAGTAGCACTCATGGTCAAGTCGTAGATCGAGCCTCCGGCCTCCTCATTGAGCCAACTCCACTCATGTGGTAACATCCCGGCGAGAAACCTTTGAAGAAGATATAAGTCTGCGAATCCATGGTGCGGGCAGCTTATCACAAGGGAATCAAAGTACCGTAAGTACTCATCCAAAGTTTCATCCCGGGATTGCTCAAGGTGCATGATCTTTTCTCGGACTTCTTGTCGGGAGGGTGGTGGATATTGCTGATATGGTGGTGGGTACTGAGGGTATGGTGGTGGTGGGTACTGTGGATATTGCGGTTGGGGTTGGTTTTGTTGTTGGTAGTACTCCCCATAATTCCACGGCTCACTTCCATAGTAGGAAGTCATGTCGAATCTGTAAGTAAACTAGAAAAAAACGCAAACTAGCAACATGGTAAAGTGGGATTAGAGTAGCAAGCACCGGTCTAGCAAACACCGTAATAGCAAAGACAGACTAGCAACAAAGGGTCCCCAGGAGATTGGAGGGGTCACAGCGGTCCCACTTAAAACCCAAAATCCTTAGACTCGTAAGTCTTGGTGACAGAACCCTCTGAGAGCTAGAAATTGGAAATCGAATAGAATGGAAATCGGAAATCGAACAGTTGAAATTTGAATAACACCGAAATAGGCAAATTTCGAAATAAGCAAAGAGAAAATAAACGAAAAATTAAAGAAAGAACAAATTTCACCGTGGTTCGATCCCCGGCAACGGCGCCATTTTGAACAGGCTGTCGTCGTACCTATGCAAAAACAATTTATAATTTCCTCGCAATGAACTGTGGGTTAGCACAATGGCAAGCAAGGGTCGAACCCAAGGGAGCTAGATAGCTACTACTTTGTTCTGTAATGGAGAAAGACAAGAAACTAATGTGAGAGTAAAGGTTAGTGAACAAAAGCAAGGCACGAAAATAAGAGGGGGTTTTATCAATCAGAGAAGATATTCAGGTTAGGGTTTTATTCAATTGTGACTACGTTCATCCTTGATTTCTAATGTTTATTCTTGCTTCTTAGGGTTACTCCTGGTCTGGTTATAACCGTTTTAATTCTAGCAAACCTAATACTCCTGGTCTGGTTATATTAGGTTTCGTGCGACTACTTATTCTAACTGGGTCGGTATCAAATAAGCAGTGAATGGATAGTAAGAATAACTAGGTTAAGTTGTACCCTTTCGGATCTCCCCTTAGCCTAATAATTCAAACTGATAATTGGCACAAGAACTAAATAGAATGCAATAATAATAAGTAAGATCAGAATCTCAAAACAATAGTCACAATTATTTAACCCTAACCCGAATAGTCGGATTAGTTACACATAGCCATGGAATAACAATACAATAAATAAAAGGAAACAAGGATTCTCACTAAAACGGAATGAAGAACAAGCTGGCCGTGCAAGGCTGAGAAGTGGCGGAAGCAAGGAGGAGCTCACGGCGGCTGATGGAGGAGATGGGCGGCGGACCAAGTTAGGTCTAGGGCACACGGCTAAGTGATGAATGGGATGATTGAGATGGCTTGTGGACTCCTCCTTATATAGGGTTTGAGAAACCCTTTGATCTTCTTGGAACCTTCCTAAACCCTAGCTTTTGAATGTTGCCCTAATATCACAATGTAGAGTGGGCCGGCTGCTGGATTGAGGGCTTGGACTTTCTTTCTTTTTTTTCGAAGTTACTGTTCACGGCCCAAAATCACTATTCACGCCGGAAGTACTATTCATGCCGGAATTACTGTTCATGCCGGAATTATGTTCTTCCACTGCGATGTTTCTGGCATGAAAATGCCGTCTTTTAAGCGTGTTTCCTCCTAGAGCTTCCAAATCACCTGAAATACGAAACAACACTAAAAAGTAACTGTTCGCATAATAAAGTGAATGAAATGGTGGGAATTAATGACTCGATGAGTCGTATAAATACGGCTCATCAAACCACCCCACACTTAAACTTGTTCGTCCCGAACAAGAACAAGGTCATAAGAGGAACGACTAATGTAAACACCACAATGCTTCGGTCATCCTAGACGAGCTACATGGACATGACTTGGCTACTATAGATCCTACCTGTTATGCATGCTTGCTACTAATATCTTTGTGCGAAAACATGGGTTAAAGATACGTGTTACCTTTGGGTCGAGATGCAAATCAATTCGGATGTATCTGGAGATAGCCCTGTTTAGACCCATGAACCCTCATTCTCGGACTCGAACTCGCTGCTATATGGTTATATCTCGCTGATTTTTCTTGCACGTGATAGATTCGGGCTCAAGTAATGGAGTGCTTTTCAGCTAGCTATAGCGTCATATGATTTGGCATTCTCAATGACGCTTTTCACATGTGGGACGTGTGGACTATCACAATGGTAGTGGATTTTTCTTTGTAGTGCGGATTGTGACTTGCTCAAACCTACTTGCTCTCGCTCATCATCGTCCTTTTGCGCGGGTCAATCCAAGGGTCGCTTGTCTATTTTCCCGGCTACTTGAACTAGAGTCTGGACGGTGTGAAGTATTCCCGTCCCAACCATCGCAAAGTGTGCCGCAGTGGCGGAGCAGACTCGTACTATGTTTGCCTCGAAGTGCTAGCCTCCACAAGCTCCACATAACCATATATCCTGAGTCCGGTCTTTGAATGATCTGTCAAGTCTCTCTAGGGCATTGCTATCAACTCCACATCCCTGTTTATCTCAACTAACAAAGGCTCGCAAAATTTTAAGATCACAAGTTAGTCGCACAAATCAATTTTCACCAAAGACATGCATGTAATCGGCTCTATCTATTTCACCATATCATTATCCAATTCTGCAAGTCTAGGAAATAGTGAAGTAATCATGTATAAAAATTTTAAAAATGACTCGAAACGTGCTGACTCTGTGTGGTGGGCATGCTGACTCGATAACTGACTCATAACTGACTCTTCCACCCCACACTTTTGAAATGAGCCGTGTCCTCACGGCACGACTCAAATCTAGACTCACGAATGCATGCAATAAATAAAGTGAATAGAGTAAGGACAGGCACTTCCCTCGTGCGTGCGTGACAATCAGAGACTACTGATAATTCTCCTGTGAGTCCTCGAAGAGCACCATTGGAGCTTGCATCGTAGCGTGAGTTTGTTGCACACCAAAAGGTCTGCGTCAATGGCATTAAGACGAATAACAGATTCCCAGGAGGTTGGAGGAGTCACATCGGTCTCACTTAAAACCCAACCTCCTTAGACTCGTAAGTCTTTGTGACAAAATCTGTAAACGCTCATGTTTCTCGACGCAACTTATTCAAGGTGTGAACTACTCATGCCGGATACAGTCTGTTGCTAACATCTCTGATACGTTCGCCTCTGTCCCTGCATAAAGATCATCTCCTTTCCCAAGTACAATGTGATGATAAAAAAATGACACGTGACAATAAATGAAATGCAGATAGTGCAGGGCTGCCTCCCTGCTAGCGCCTTTGTTTAACGTCGTTGGCTCGACAGTACCTCTGTAGGGATCACAAGTTAGGGTCCCATGGACGTGTGAGGTCATACTTCTGCTCGGCCTCTTCTTCTGTTCGTCCATACTGCTTCTTTAGCTGTCCATTCGGCTCTGCCTTCCAATGATCAGGCGGATTCGCCTTTACATCCTTCCAAGCTGGCGAGGCCACCTTTATCCTAGTCATTGGTCCATCGAGTCGTGCTCTAGTGTTTCTCCATCCTGGTCTCCACTCAAACGTGCCATGTCTCGGTCTCTTCCTCATGTATGGACGGTCAGAACCCTTGTGAACATGGTAGTTTGATTTCGTTCCAGCAAGCGTAGGTGACAACCTTTTTGTTCCAATGTAATTCTTGGTCCTTGGGTCCGAGATGACCGGTTGTCCCAGAATGAGTGTAAGAGGATTGTGACCACTGGCATCTCCCGTCTGCAAAATATAAGAATCAATATCATGGGTGAGTGTGACAATACCTGGGTCCTCACCTGAATTAATGATTCCCGCGGACGTCTCCTGTTTAAGCGCCGCGGACGTCTCTTGATTTATTGGTAATTCTTCATACGTCCGCGCAGATATTGTAGAGGCATCCGCGCCCTTTACTGAGGTAGGATCTTCGATGGACGTGACCTTGATTTCCTCGGTTGCCTTGATAGTGATGACCGGTTCTTCCTCGGGCAGATCCGTAACGAGGTTCGAGCACGTCTCGGGTAACTCGATAATGAGGTCTGACTCGAGTGGCTCGGTCGGCTCTTCTTTAGGTGCAAGCGGGCTGTCTTCTTCCAAATATTCAGGGTAGTCCGACTTGAGCTCTTCTTCCTTCAACCATTGGTCCTCATCCTTTGCCGGTTCTATGGGCTCCAAGATAGGCTCTATTAGAGCCTCTTCCACGTCCTCCTCTGTTTTTGTACCGACATCTTCTTCCTGATTTCCCCTTAACTTGGACATTGCTCTTAACATCTCGGCCGAGCCTCTCTCTATGTTGGCCTGATATTGCTGAAACGTGTCGGCCAACTGCTGGTTGCTAGCTGCCAGCTCTTTCATCACATCTTCAAGTGACTTGGTTTGCTCTTGTACTGGTTTAGATCTCTCGGCCAAATCGTCTATCAAGTCCCAAGTAGCACTCATGGTCAAGTCGTAGATCGAGCCTCCGGCCTCCTCATTGAGCCAACTCCACTCATGTGGTAACATCCCGGCGAGAAACCTTTGAAGAAGATATAAGTCTGCGAATCCATGGTGCGGGCAGCTTATCACAAGGGAATCAAAGTACCGTAAGTACTCATCCAAAGTTTCATCCCGGGATTGCTCAAGGTGCATGATCTTTTCTCGGACTTCTTGTCGGGAGGGTGGTGGATATTGCTGATATGGTGGTGGGTACTGAGGGTATGGTGGTGGTGGGTACTGTGGATATTGCGGTTGGGGTTGGTTTTGTTGTTGGTAGTACTCCCCATAATTCCACGGCTCACTTCCATAGTAGGAAGTCATGTCGAATCTGTAAGTAAACTAGAAAAAAACGCAAACTAGCAACATGGTAAAGTGGGATTAGAGTAGCAAGCACCGGTCTAGCAAACACCGTAATAGCAAAGACAGACTAGCAACAAAGGGTCCCCAGGAGATTGGAGGGGTCACAGCGGTCCCACTTAAAACCCAAAATCCTTAGACTCGTAAGTCTTGGTGACAGAACCCTCTGAGAGCTAGAAATTGGAAATCGAATAGAATGGAAATCGGAAATCGAACAGTTGAAATTTGAATAACACCGAAATAGGCAAATTTCGAAATAAGCAAAGAGAAAATAAACGAAAAATTAAAGAAAGAACAAATTTCACCGTGGTTCGATCCCCGGCAACGGCGCCATTTTGAACAGGCTGTCGTCGTACCTATGCAAAAACAATTTATAATTTCCTCGCAATGAACTGTGGGTTAGCACAATGGCAAGCAAGGGTCGAACCCAAGGGAGCTAGATAGCTACTACTTTGTTCTGTAATGGAGAAAGACAAGAAACTAATGTGAGAGTAAAGGTTAGTGAACAAAAGCAAGGCACGAAAATAAGAGGGGGTTTTATCAATCAGAGAAGATATTCAGGTTAGGGTTTTATTCAATTGTGACTACGTTCATCCTTGATTTCTAATGTTTATTCTTGCTTCTTAGGGTTACTCCTGGTCTGGTTATAACCGTTTTAATTCTAGCAAACCTAATACTCCTGGTCTGGTTATATTAGGTTTCGTGCGACTACTTATTCTAACTGGGTCGGTATCAAATAAGCAGTGAATGGATAGTAAGAATAACTAGGTTAAGTTGTACCCTTTCGGATCTCCCCTTAGCCTAATAATTCAAACTGATAATTGGCACAAGAACTAAATAGAATGCAATAATAATAAGTAAGATCAGAATCTCAAAACAATAGTCACAATTATTTAACCCTAACCCGAATAGTCGGATTAGTTACACATAGCCATGGAATAACAATACAATAAATAAAAGGAAACAAGGATTCTCACTAAAACGGAATGAAGAACAAGCTGGCCGTGCAAGGCTGAGAAGTGGCGGAAGCAAGGAGGAGCTCACGGCGGCTGATGGAGGAGATGGGCGGCGGACCAAGTTAGGTCTAGGGCACACGGCTAAGTGATGAATGGGATGATTGAGATGGCTTGTGGACTCCTCCTTATATAGGGTTTGAGAAACCCTTTGATCTTCTTGGAACCTTCCTAAACCCTAGCTTTTGAATGTTGCCCTAATATCACAATGTAGAGTGGGCCGGCTGCTGGATTGAGGGCTTGGACTTTCTTTCTTTTTTTTCGAAGTTACTGTTCACGGCCCAAAATCACTATTCACGCCGGAAGTACTATTCATGCCGGAATTACTGTTCATGCCGGAATTACTGTTCATGCCGGAATTATGTTCTTCCACTGCGATGTTTCTGGCATGAAAATGCCGTCTTTTAAGCGTGTTTCCTCCTAGAGCTTCCAAATCACCTGAAATACGAAACAACACTAAAAAGTAACTGTTCGCATAATAAAGTGAATGAAATGGTGGGAATTAATGACTCGATGAGTCGTATAAATACGGCTCATCATATGCCACGAAGCTAGCAAGTCTCCAAAGAACGCATGTCACTACTCCCCTCAAACTGTCTAAACACAAAGGGAAACATGAGAAAGTGATCCGTATGCGATTAAAGCCTACAGAGGTTGAGATCCTTAGATCCGTGCGGGGTCTAGGTGCTATCCGTATGCGACTGAATCCTGGAGAGATTGAGACCCTTAGATCTTTGCAGGGTCTAGGTGCTATCAATCACTAAGCCCGACAGGGCAGTGGTCAGTCAGAGTCGCAACTCCAGCAAACCAGTTGGACTGACCACTTAAGGACGGGAGCTGGATCAGAAGGTACAATTTTAGAAGATGAATATTTTTTATTTCTGAGAGATATTTTCGGGTCGTTATAAGGAAAGGAGGTTTTATTTTTTTAAACCATGTTTGGGAAGTTGAAAAGGATATTCAATTTCCGTTTCGTTGCTTCTTCTTTCCTGCTTCGATAACCCTAGCACAGCCGTTCCTCGCAAGTCTTCCCAAATTTTCATCTCTGTGGCAACAATGGTTCACACCAGAAAATCCTCCAAATCAGTCATCAAGGGTTCTTCGGAATCAAAGAAGGCGAACAAGAAATCATCTGATTCCATGGCGGCAAAGGCTCAAATTCCAAAATCGACTAAGTCGAAATTTCCAACGAAGAAAAAGGCGTCGCCTTTGGTTGCAGAATCTTCGTCATTACCGAGTGTCAAAATCTCAGACGGCATAGCGGTTTCCTCAAACCCGAAAGTTGGGGTGGTGGAGAGGGAAGGACCGGAACCCGCTGCGAAGCAGAAGGAAGTCTCTTCGCAACCTTCGGAAGAACCTCCTAAACCAACCGGTGCTAGGTCGACACCATCAAGTATAGTTCCTCCAAAAATCTTGTCCCAATCTGAGGTATCTTCAAACCCTACTGCTCCAATTGATTTTTCCTTGCATGTTAAAGAGGCGGTTGTTGAAAAGAAGAAAGGTGTTGATTGTGGTGAAGCCAGTAGGGCTAGTATTGGTAAAGCTGTTGATTATGGTGGAGCCAGTAGGGCTGGTATTGTGAAATCCTCTGTTGATACTATGGATGTTGTTAGACCGGGAAAGTCTGCTTCTAAGGTGTCTGTGCGTTCGAAATCATGGAAGGAGAAAATCCATGCATCTGGATATGTGCGTCCTTCTGATTTACGAAGGAATGTGGTAAATCGTCAGGGTAAGTCTGCACAAAAGCTTCTTGCCAAGATCAGTGCAGTAAGGAGACGCCCAGTTGCGACGACAGAACCAGTAGCTGATCAGGTTCCTGCTCCCACTACTAAAGGTAAGGTGACTGTTGGTGAAAATACAGAAGGTGGCACAAGGGATGTGCATGAGTATTCAGGTGGTAAACCGCAAACAAAGGAACATGGCAGTCTGTCTGAAGCACCTGTGTCATCTAAGCAGGATGATGAGCTTGATGACCTTTTCAATGACATCGATGCGGTCGTAGAAAATCTACAGAAGGAGGTTGTCACTGATGTGCCAATGGGTGCTCAGTCCTCTCATGCCAAGGAAGCCATGCTTGAAGATGCTACTCTTGCCAGCAGTTCGGAAAGTGGAGAAGAGGCAAGTTCTGCAGAAGGTGTTCCATCTGGGTGTCAACTCGATGCTAAGACAGTCACATCTCAAGAGATCTCTGGCTCGGAGGCTGAGTCAGTTGAAAAAGGAGTTCCAGTCAGTATACAAGACAAGGCTGTGAATGATGTGGTGGAGGATGTTGCCCAGACTGTCTCTTTGTCAGACACATCCTCTGAGGATGCTCAAGATGCTGTTCCTCTCGCGATGCTCAGGAAAGAAAAGATTGTCAAAATGAAGAAGAAGAATGTTGTTGAAAGCCCCGCCAAGAAAGTCAGCACCAGTAAGGCAGATGTTAGTAAGGCTACAGGAGAGGTCATCAGGGCTAAAAAGAGAAAGCGTGAAACCTCTGTACCTGCTTTTGAGGACGCTCCAGTCGGGATTGTGAAGAAAGGGATCTGGTTTGCTTCCAAGGATGCAGCTCGAAAGTGGAAGGCTGTCCAGAAATGAAAGATTATCCCTGAACGTCGTCTTGATGACACTCGATACAAAGGTAAAGAGGTGGTGCATACTCTGAGGCAAAATTGCCAGATCTGGACTCTCACCAAGTGTAAGCCGTTTAATGATCAGCTGATTCGTGAAGCCATGGCGAAACTTCCTCCGCAGTTTGGCGTTGTTGAGGATAAAGACTATGGGGTGGTCTACGTGAGGGGGAGACGAATTATCATCAATCCTGAGCTTATCAACACTTACTTCTAGATGGATGACCCAGAAGTTGATGAGGAAGTGTCGGACTATGACAAAATTGCGGACACTATCACTGCTGGTTCCGTCCCATGGTGGCCTGACACCGTTGTGGCCACAGCTGATTTGTCAACCTTCTACTCCATGCTTTTCTTCATTGCTGTGTTCAACTGGAAGCCCTCCTCCCATCACTCTACAGTCAGCAAAGATGTGGCTCTACTGATTTACCAGATTGGGAACAAGAAGGTGTTCAATCTGGGTCGAGTCATGTTTAAACAGATCGCTGAACACGCTATCTCTTGCCGTTCTCTTCACCGGATATGCTTCCCATCTCTCATCTATGAGTTGATCACCAACCAAGCTCTAGAACTGAATGATCCGAATGGTCGTCTCTCCAAAGCTCCTCAACAATTCTCGGTCGATCATAAGCTCTTCAAAGGGCGGCACGTGAATGATCTCAAGGAGGCAGGACAGCGAGGAATGGACATTCCAAAATCCTCAAAGCAAGGGGGTGCCAGGATGGGACGTGATGAGAGGTCCAGGCTGATGAAGGAGTTGGAAGCCATTATCGCAACTGCTAAGGAGCAACGCAAGCAGATCAACAAGTTGGCCCGTGCTCTGCGTTATCCAAGTGACGATGAAGATGTGGATGAGGAATCTGATGGTGATTTCGATGAAAGGTCGTTCGCATGAAGGTCCACTACTGTCTCTTTTGAACTCTGAACCTTGATACTTTTCATTTTGTTTTGTTTCAGTGCTTGTTCTGGCACACTGGTTCGTACCGTTTGAACTTAGATTGGACCCCTTGCCAGTTTGTGGCAAAAAGGGGGAGTATTTTGAGAGTGACAATTTTTGTTCTCTCAAGGTTGTCTAATGTCTAGATAGTTAGATAGATCTAGTTATCTAGTAGATTTGGTTTTGCCAAAATGCCAAGGTGGAGATTGATGTTCCCCTGAGTGGCATGTATTTGGCAAAACGTAGCTAGACAGTTCAAGCAAGAGTTCAGGGGGAGTTCGAACACATTCTAGGACTTCAGCACAGCGTGGAGCAGACGCAAAGATGATTTCCGGAATGTTCGAAAGATTGAATGACGGTTCGATCTGTTACTGGACAGCGAAGATTTCGATCATCAGATATTCGAATGAATATCTACATATCAGATTGAAGGCGGCGTGGCTGACATGGCAAGGAAGTCTTCGAATTTTCTTCCCACCGATTTGATAAAGATACACATCACAATATTTAGGAATATTTACTAAAATATTTGATGAGATATCTGGAGCAGATTTGGATAGCGCCCATGCATATAAATACAAGGGTAGGGCGACCAGATCTCCATCGCTTTCTGAGAGAAAAGAATACACGAGTGTATACTGCTGATCTGAGATTGGAGAAAGCGACGGCCGACTGTGTTTCCCCACTGGAAATTCATCGGCACTGGATCTGTCTGTTCTAGTGTGCTATTCAGACAGTCTAAGATAGGAGCTTACCGCTGCACACGACGAGTACTCACAACCAACTTTCACGCGAAAGCTTCCGACTTCAGGAGAAGGTCGAGCTCGTTCAGACGGAAAGTTTGGGCGAAGGGGATCAAGGTGAACCGAGGGGATCCTTGATTGCAGATCTGAGAGACGGTGGCTTAGAAGCAAGGCAGTTACGAACACGGCGTTTTGTAAGCATAAGTCCTCTTATTGTTCTAAGCACGTAATAAAGATTTGTGTCCCTTTTAGGGTGTGGGAAACCCCCCAGAGTAGGCGTAGCCGAACTGGGTATCATTCTGTGTGTTCTGCTACTGCTTTCTACTTACTGCACAGTCTCAGAGGTGTTCAAGGTCTGTCTCAATCAGCCCCTTGAACAGTAGCTTGAACAGGTTATTTCATATATTATTAAAACAAATAATAAAACAATAATCATCTTTAGCCTAGTGGAAGGAAAGAGAATAACTATTAAGAGAGGGTTGGGTTCGAGTCTTGTCCAAGTCAAAATTAAATAAATAATTTTTTAGACCAAAGCGAACCGATTAAAATCGGGTCAACCGGGTCAACCAACTGGGTCAATCGGGTCTTTACCGGGTCAACCGGGTCTTTACCGGGTCGAATGCAAACCGGTCTGATAAGAAAACCGAACCGGTCCGGTTTTAATAACACTGGTTGAGGTATTCAAAGATCAAATTAACTGATTTGGTTATTATATTTTTTTACCGATAAAGTGTGCGGCGTGAGTTTCTTTCTTTGTATTGTACGAGACAACCGAAAGGGAGTGTCATGTGTGATTATTATTGTTTGAGATATATGGGTGACATAATTTCACCCTTTCAAAAAAGGAAAATTTCCCAATTTGTTTAAAATTGAAATTTGGATTCCCTTTATACTCAATCTTCAAATTTCATTCTCAATTTACACTATTTTTTAAGGCATCGTTGCCAACGGCGTCTTAGGTTTAGGCCGCTCTTGGGCACGGTGGTTTAAGTCATGTGGCATATTTGAGCCAAAATTCCGATAATTTTTTATTATAAACAGCGCCGGCACAATAACCTCACTATATCATCAAAATGCAACTGTGCTTCTTCTTTTCATGCATGGTCAGTAATGACTAATGATCATATTTACGTGGCTTGACTATCATCAGAGCGAATGCAAAACAAGTGTATGCATGCGAGTGGAATTCTACTGCTATTGAGGCCCTTCGTCGCAACCTTCAAGCAAATTATGTTGCCGAAAAGTGTGTTGTATTGGAAGGAGACGACAGGTTGACTGCACCATACATAAGCCACTGCCTTTATGCTCATCTCGGCCTACTTCCAACGAGTGAGCTAAGTTGGGAAACTGCAGTCAGAGCCTTAAGGTTTATTTTTTCTGATTATCTAGACGATGCTGATTACTTGATTTCGCCGAGCATGTTGCTGAGATAAGCAATATAACACTGAAATTATCTATGGCGAATTGCTTCAAATTGTTTGGTTTTTGCTTGTTGACTTGTTGTAGTTGAAACCTGATTGTTTAACGCAACAGTATGCCTTAACAGCGCCTTAATATAAATTGCCAAATTAGCTGGTTGACTTAGTATTTTACGACTCAAATTTGCCACATGGCTTCAACCGCCGTGCCCAAGAGCGGCCTAAACCTAAGACGCCGTTGCCAACGACGCCTTAAAAAGGAGTGTAAATTGGGAATGAAATTTGAAGATTAAGTATAAAGGGAACCCAAATTTCAATTTTTAGCAAATTGGCAAATTTTCCTTCAAAAAACTAGCAGGTCTATTTTGAATGACCTTAACCAAGTCAGTTTATGAAAGTAACTTATATTGATTTAGTTATTAATAAAGTATCATAAATGAAAAGTCTTTTTTATTTTTTATTAGTAGTGTTTTTCTGGTTGTTAACAAGGTTATCGACAGATTAAGATCGATGAAGTAAATCATGAATTTATCTTTCACTTGCTTAAAATTCTTCGGATATCGTATTTATTGGCAAATTTTATATCGACTGCATTTTAGATAGAATTCGGAACATTTCGGAGCAGTGTTTCAACTTACTTGACGATCAAGACTCGTTCGAAGGGCAAAACACGAGAACAAGCCATATAAGACCAAGGCCCGTTCTTGACGTAAGCAAGGCCCTGCTGCCTAGGGAGGCAGAGCATTGCTTGAAGATGAAATGGAAAGGCGAGAAGAATAAAAGCTAGGCGGAGCTCAAGGTGCCGCCAACAAAAGCCCACCTTGAACTCTCCAAGGCCGCACCAAGCTTGAAGCCTATCTACGCCTATAAGAATGCGAACTCGAATTTCAAATCCAATATTTTAAAAGCGGCGATCAAAACTAGAACAAGAAGTGAAAGCATTCAAAGGCACTTGAGAACATCGATGCCGAGGAGTGGAGAGTCCCAACAAAGTAGTGTATGACATTTTTGGATCAAAAGTGTATTAACAAGCTAAAAGTATTTATTAATCGGTAAGACCATATCGTCCAATGAGCAAACTAAACCTAATCACTTATAGATGATGATCGAGTTATTTTTGAATGATTTATCAAGTGTAAGTGATCAAATAAGCAAGAGAGGACTCTGTACTTCAAGGATTTAAAAGTGTACAATGCGGCGCCTACTTAGCTCTTAGATATCTACTCTATATGATTGATTTCGTTCAAGATATTGATTTAAGATGATTCAAAGGAGATGCACTCTATATTGATTTAGGATGATTTAAGGTGTTAACTTAGAATTCATATCACTTGTCGCTGGCCTTATCTCTAGGTGATGACTTCCTATGTGGTCCTCTAGTCGTTTACTATATGTTCGAGTTGGCCTTATCTAGGTGATGACTTCCTATGTGGTCCTCCGATCGTTTACTATATGTTCGATGAGCTGCTAAGATTACATGTAGTTGACTATATACTCTTATTATATAACCTTATGTTAGTTTTATGACATGTAGTTTGGCAAAACTTAGTGTAGTTGTTCAGCTGTTGTTCAAGACTGGAAGAGACAACTGTCCTGTAACAAGTTGAAGCAGATGGAATGTTTCCTAATTCAGATTAGGAAACACAGTCGACCGTTGGAGATCAAGGCGGTTGCAGGTGGAAGGACAGAAGTTGGAAGTTTCCTATTTCAGATTAGGAAACTTGTTTCAACCGACGTAGCACAACTTAGACGCAACAGATATTTCCTTGAGTGGATTTGGCAAGTCGGTGCTAAGATGTATATCGAAGATATCTAAAGAATCGGTTGAGAGATTGCTTGCGCTTGAAGACAACTTAGCAAAGAAGATAATCGAAGGTTTCTTAAACGGAGTTGAAGATATTTGAATGATTATCTACAAGAAGATATGCGCAAGGATTTAGGAAAGATTTCCTAAAAGATTAGGAAAGGTTTCCTAAATATATAGGCGGTTAAGATTAGGAATCCTATTCGATTTAGGGTTTCTACCGCACTATATAGAGGAGGTTAATGCTTCGGTATTAGTCAGCACTCACGAAGATAGTATACACGCTCATACTCACTGAAGGGAGGAGGAGGCAAAACGGCCAGTGAACTAATCATCACTAATTACTCACGACGCTCGGATTCAGTCTGTTCTAGTGCTCAACAGACTGATCGTAGAACAACCTTGACGCTACACGCACTAGTGTTCTTTCGCGCATTCGGGAGAAGGCACTGATTCTCGTGGAGGATCATTCTGGTTGAATCGGAGGTGAGGCTCAGATCTAGGGGGAGACCTAGTTAGCAATTGCTAGAGTGTCCGAGACTCAGGTTGTTTAAGAGGGATTCCGTAAACATAAAACCCTGTACTCGCAATACTCATTATTAGTGAATTTCTATCCACATGGCTAAGGAGACAGCCCCCCCCAGCGTTGGCTCGTTAACGCCAAACTGGGTAATAACTTTGCGTGTCGTTTATTTTCCGCGCTGCATTTATTTACGCATAAGTTATTCTAGTATTTGTTCTGCACCCGACCAGAACAACATCTCAACTAATACGGGTAGATTTCAATTGGTATCAGAGCAAACACTCAACACACAGAGTGAGATCTAGAAGTTGTTTGAGATGGATTTGAGAGAAGGGCAGAACATCACGCGACCACCACTGCTGGAAGGAAACAAATATGGATATTGGAGAGTGTGAATGAAGGCCTTCCTAAAGTCACAAGATGAATCAGTTTGGGAAGCTGTTGAAAACGGGTGGACACATCCCGTGACCATCGAAGCTGGCAAAGTTAGCCTTCTAGCTAAAGATAAGTGGACTGAGATTCATAAGAATGCTGAAGCCGCAAACTCCAAAGCAATGAATGCTATATTCTCCGGAGTTGATGGAAAGAATTTCAAGATGATTTCAACCTGTGAGATTGCGAAGAAGGCCTGGGACATACTACAAACCGCTCATGAAGGTACGATCAAGGTCAAAATATCTAGAATGGAGATGGTCACGTCAAAATTCGAAAATCTAAGAATGCAGGAGGACGAGACCATAGCTAATTTGAACACAAGGGTTCTCGATATCTCTAATGAATCGTTTGCACTTGGAGAACCCATGACCGAGGAGACACTGGTAAGAAAGGTGTTGAGGTCTCTACCAAAGCGGTACGCAATGAAGGCACTCGCTGTCAAGGAAGCCCACGATGTGAAGACCATGAGGTTAGATGAACTGATGGGATCTCTTCAGACCCATGAGATGGAGATGAATGAAGAAGAACAGCTCATGAAGGCTAAAAGCGTCGGTCTGAAAGCTGAAGTCTCTGTTGTTCAAGACAAGGCAGGGGAGATGTCTGAACAACCGTATGCCCTGTTTGTGAAGAACTTCGGGAAGTTTATGAGAAAACAGTATAATAAAGGGACAGATCCAGATCAGTCATCTAGTTCGAGGTTCCCGAAGGCTGGTAAATTTCAAAAGGGGAATCAATCTGGAGATTTCAACCATGACAACAAAGGCAAGGGGATCCAATGTAGGGAATGTGAAGGTTATGGACACATTCAGGCCGAGTGTATCAACACACAGAAGAAGAAAAATGCATATGCCGCCAGCTGGAGTGATAGTAAATCTGATCAGGAAGGTGAGTCCAATAACTTTGTAGCACTTGCTACCTATGTCCACCAGGAAGGAGAAAGGAACAAAGAAGTAGAGTCAAAGTCACCCTCGGAGGATCACATGCAGTACTCAAGCCGCAGTGATGTTGAAGAAATCATTGATGAAAACCTTGCTAACAAGTACAAGGAGTTGTTCCAGAAGTGGTTGAATGAAGTGGAGCAGAACAAACAACACCACAGCTATCTAGCAGACCTGAAGGACGAAAAAGAAAAACTATGGGAAGAAGTTGATGTACTTGTTACTCAGAAGGTGGAACATCAACAGACAATCACCAACCTTCAGGCTCAGTTGATTGAAGTAAAAGATTAGAGAACTAAACTTGTTCCACAAAAGACCGAGTTACTGGCAGTTGTGTCGCAGATTGAAAAGAGCCAATGCGAACATCCAAGAATTATAGATGATCTAAAAAGAAAGAATGCTGCTCTAAGACGAGGAGAGGTAATCCTTCTCAATATTGTGGATGCTTTGAAATGTGAACTTGAAACAGATAAACTTGTTCATGCTGAGACACTTGAAGAGCTGAACAACCTGAAGAAGTCGGTCAAGATACTCAATTCTGGAACCAAAGATCTAGACGACATACTGGGAGCTCAAAGGACAAGTGGCGGTTGCAAAGGGCTAGGGTTCACTGGTGTATCTGGATCCGGAAAGACAACATTTGTGAAAGCTGAGCCACGGTCGCACACTGTCCTAGCTGAACATCACCCACAAAGAAAAGCAACCCGGTACCCCTATAAAAGACAAGACAGACAAAGGTGCTTACTGCAACCCAGTGGGACACATCAAGCCAAGATGCCCGGAATTCCACAAGTTTCTCAGAAAAATGGATCAAGTGTCAAAACCTCACATGAAGCAAGCTTGGAGAGCTAAGCAGAAGAGTGAGGTCTGTTATGTTGCGCTCAGTTCTACTAGTCACTTGGAAAAGGATAGATGGTACTTTGACAGTGGTTGCTCTAGATACATGACTGGCAATTCTGTGTTTCTGACAAAGATAGAGAGGTTCAAAGGCAATTCTGTGACATTTGGAGATGGAGTAGAAGCCAGAGTTCTCGGAAGAGGAACATTGAAGGTTTCAGGCCTACCCAGATTAAAGGAAGTTCTTCTTGTCGAAGGACTACAGGAAAATCTAATCAGCATAAGCCAGTTGTGCGACGGAGAGCATCGTGTCCAGTTTCCACAAGATACGTGTGTTGTGCAAAACAACAGGAATGAACCAGTTCTTACTGGAAGGAGAGCTTCAAACAACTGCTACTTGCTGAATCTTGGTCGACCCGCTGCTAAAACAACATGCATGCTGAGCAAATCTGATGGCGTGACAACTCGGGGTAAACAAGAAAACCTTCAAGAATTGGCTGGCTTTACATGCTTTCTATCCACTGTCGAGCCTAAACATATCAAGATAGCTAGAAGGAAGCTCAGGGTCTGTCCTGATCAAGTGTATCGACTGAAGAAAGCTCTACATCGACTGAAGGCGAACAAAGCATGACATGAATGTCTTAATCATGGCTATATTCGAGGGGGAGTAGACACGATGAAGCAGCTACCAGATATCTTCACCAAAGCCTTGGACAACATTCAGCTCCAGAACAACTAGGTCGTTCCAGTACAAGTTGTCATCCAGAGCTAGAACGAGATATGTTAAGGGCTGACGTGGAAGACATGTGGAAGATCTCAAATATTGGTGCGAGAAGAAACGATTGGTCTACCAAAGATTTTCAAATATTTTCAAACGGCTCAAGTGACGTGGCAGCATGTGAAGTTTCGAGAATATATATGGCGTGCCAAATTAGTTTTAGTTTCCAATTTCAAATTACTTGAAAAACAACAGTTCGTTTCTCGCTCTTTCTCTCCCGACGAAACCCTATACAAAGCTTGACGAAGTTTAACAATGGTGGACACGAGGAAGAACAAGGTGCCTAAAGCAGCGTCGGTTGAAGCAACATCGAAGTCCGTTAATGAACCAAAGATTAGCGAAGAAAACCCTAAATCGGCGAGCGATAAAGCAACAACAGCAAAATCCAAATCGGTTGCGGTGGAGAAGGTGTCAGTCCCTGAGAAGACTGTATCTAAAAAACCGGAGAAGGAGACGGAAACTGCTGTCTAGTAAAAAGAGAAGCAGATGTCTAAATCTGTTCCGGAACAAAACCCCAAGAAACCGATTGCCTCTTAAACTACTTCGACCAAAGAACCAGCGAAGAAGACGACTCAAGAGGTAATTGCTGAAATTTCCAGATCTTTTAATGCAAATAGCCCTAGTGTGTCTATGGAGGGGTCGAAAGTGGTTGTAGAAAAGCCAAAGGCTGTGGCCACAGTGCAGGGGGAGATTAGTCCTAAGAAGAAGGGAACTAAGAGAAAGGTTGTTGCTACAAAGAAACCCCCAGAAAAAGAGAAGTTTAGAATTGTGAAACGAAGGGTAGTAGTTTCTGAGTCCGATGAGGAAGTGTCGAGTGAAAAAGACAATGTTGAAGTGGCTGATAAAGAAGTTAGTGTTCTTGAGGAGGAGGTCGCCAGTAAAGAGAAGCAGAGTGAGGCTTCTGCTGAGAGTACTGATGAGGAAGAACCAGAAGAAGATGAAGGTTCTGCTACAAAGGAGCAGGCTGAACCTACAAAAGAAGATGTTGAGGTGCCAAACAATGAGGTAGAAGAGCTTTCGCAAAATGAGTCTAACAAGGAAGATTAATTCTTACAAAGTTTGTTCGATTCTGTTGAGCATTATGTTGAAGAAGAATTCAGTTCGAAAGCTGCTAAAGAGAGTGAAATCAATCAACCAGATCGAACTAATGTTGATGAAGAAATGGAGGAGCTGAGTGATTAACTACAAGAAGATAATCGAAGGTTTCTTAAACGAAGTTGAAGATATTTGAATGATTATCTACAAGAAGATATGCGCAAGGATTTAGGAAAGATTTCCTAAAAGATTAGGAAAGGTTTCCTAAAGATATAAGCGGTTAAGATTAGGAATCCTATTCGATTTAGGGTTTCTACCGCACTGTATAGAGGAGGCTAATGCTTCGGTATTAGTCAGCACTCACGAAGATGTTATACACGCTCATACTCACTGAATGGAGGAGGAGGCAAATGGCCGGTGAACTAATCGTCACTAATTACACACGGCGCTCGGATTCAGTCTGTTCTAGTGCCCAACAGACTGATCGTAGAACAACCTTGACGCTACACGCACTGGTGTTCTTTCGCGCATTCGGGAGAAGGCGCTGATTCTCGTGGAGGATCATTCTGGTGGAATCGGAGGTGAGGCTCAGATCTAGAGAGAGACCTAGTTAGCAATAGCTAGAGTGTCCGAGGCTCAGGTTGTTTAAGAGGGATTCCTGTAAACATAAAACCCTGTATTCGCAATACTCATTATTAGTGAATTGCTATCCACCGGGCTAAAGAGACAACCCCAGACGTAGGCTCGTTAACGCCAAACTGGGTAATAACTTTGCGTGTCGTTTATTTTCCGCGCTGCAGTTATTTACACATAAGTTGTTCTAGTATTTATTCTACACCCGACCAGAACAACATCTCAACTAATACGGTAAGATTTCACCTTACTTTGCGTATGTTTTTCATTGATTTAATATTCATAGTATCAATCAGAGTGTCAAATTTTCTATCTGAGTATAGTCTTTATATGAATTTAACCGAACGTATTGGTAAAAAGCAATTGTGATCCCCCTCGAGAGAGCTTCGTATCTTCGCCAGGCGTGACAAATTATTTTTTTATCTGAATAATCGATGTTCTCTTCTCGTACTCCTTATCACAAATAACCGTGGGACACAGGCAATAATGAATTTCCAGTGAAATTTCTTTCATTAAGATCACTCGTAGCGTAGAGTTTAGTGTATTTAACAACAGGAATCTAGCTTACAATACAAACTTTACACAACCTATATATACATGCGCCGGGAGTACAACATATGATCATAACGCTGTCACACATGTGTCGTACTTACTATGCTGTAAGCTTAGCTACACCCAGCTAGCTACTTATTTATACTAACATCATCAACAACAACAAGAAACTAATAATTAAGATATTTTCAACATACTATACACACGACCACGACATAGTAGAATCTCTCTAGCGCTATTTGCGATAATACTTTCATCAGTAGCCCTTGCCCGTGCGAGTGAACTTTGACTCATCCACGTTAACCCCTTCATCCTGATCTTCAGCCCTTTCTCCACCTGTCCGGTCACCGGTGCTCAGTCCCCCTTTACGACCCATCTCCTGATACCCTTCAGTCCCCAGCTGCTCCTTCCTCGTCTGCCCTCCTCGGCTCCTCCCTGACATCACCAAAATCAAAACTTAAGTTCAGATCTAGTGCATGCTGACATTGTTTTGATAAAAACCACATTATTTCAATAAAAACAACATTATTACTTATTTTGTTATATTTTAACAAAATATATATGAATTGATCATAAACGAGAAAGTTTAGCATTCACATCCATATATTGAAACGATATCGTTTAATGACACCGTTTTAACTAGTAGAGCCAAAAAAAATTTTTTTATTGAAAACCTTCAGCAAGATGCTCCTGAGCTTCGAGGCTCTTTCCGCCTGTGCCGCCAGGCACCACCGTCTCGCCCTGCCTCGCCCTAGCGTCTAGCTCCGATCTCTCCTGTCCGGATGCCATCTTCTTCCAACAAACTAAACTTGGTCGTCTAACTTCTTTCTTTTTTTTATAGATTAGCTCGTTTAATATCTGTGAGAACATGGGACAGCAAGAACATGAATATATATATATATATATATGTAGCCTAGGGAGTGTGATTTTTCATTTTTGTGTACGAGAATGCCAAGCGGCGGTGGGAGTGCATACTGACGACACGTCTATGATGACGCGACAGCGCTAGCAAACAACGGGTTTCATGGCTGTGGCCGCTATAGGCATTCAAACATTATCTTTGTAGTACACGCTAGGCTAGCACTTAGAGTGACACGTGTACTAGTTTGATTTCTGTTTTTGATAATACACTTATTTTGATCCTTGGGCACAGACCTGATGGTGTACCCTTCCATTCCTGGCAAAAATACCTATTCGTGCTTCTTTACTATGATTTCATGAGCCATCCATCAATATTGAATTTAACATAACCTTTGGAGATCTCTGTTGATCCCAACTTGTACTTTGTAATGTACACTAGTACAGAACATACAATGGACAACGTTTTTTTTAAGCGTTGTCTTTAAGAAAATGATCCATAAACATTCATTGTTGGCAGAACATTCATTGTTACAGGAGAACTACCGACTTCACCTGAGGAAAATAATATGGATGGGGAAAATAACAGTTGGAGCAGCATTGTTGGGAGGAAATTTTGAGAACTTTGAATCAATATGTATGACTTGGATGTATCAAACATCGAAAGTGTATGAACTTTTGTTAATTTTGAATAAAGGATGTTCAAATTTTAAGTAAATGTGTAGTGGTAGCTATTGTAAATAGGTCTATTGTAGCTAATTAGTAGGTGTAAAACATGTAAAAAAAGTGTTGTTTGTTATTAGGGCATCCGTAGTAAGAGAGCAATGAATAATAAGCAAAAATAGCATTTCTTCATAAAAGTCATGTAGCAAGCAGAGCTAAAAGCAATGAGGAAAAATAGTTCTTTGCTCTATATATTTTAACGCAGCAAGAGAGCAAAGAACAAAGAGCAAAAAACTATATTCATAACCATTCAATTATCAAACATTATCACTTCTATTATTTCATTTTTTTTGTTTTGTCCCAAGATTCTTTAATTTTTCTGATTTTTTCTATAAAAAATTCTAATTTTTATTTTAAAACTTTTTATTTTTATTTTTATTTTTTGAGTTTGAATTTGAATAGTTGGATGTCCGTCTAACGTTCATTTTATGACATTTCTGATTTTTTTTCTTTTCAAAACCAACAAAAAGTAGGTTTTATTCTTTCTATCTTGATATATGCATGCGGGCCCCACTTATTGCTTTTCTTTCCAATACTCTCTCCATTATTGCTCACCTATCAAGCATTTGCTTTTTGCTCACATGGTGCATGAGAGAAATAAGCAATAAAGTCTCTCTATTATTGCTCTCATTGGTGTGGATGCCCTTATTATCCAGATAATAGACATCATTTTTTTAAGATGAGCCCAGAGAGCGGCATGCAGAGAGGAGAGAGGAACTATGCAGAGAGGAGCTGGCAGGCATGCAGAGAGGAGAGAGTAGAGAGAAACTTTGCAGAGAGAAACGAGGCAGAGAGGAGAGGTGGGGAAATCAAACGTCTCAGAGAAAGCCTTTTCAGTGTGTTCATCGACAACATACCTCAGGATAGGGATGAGAGGTGGGTGCGAGCCCTGTTCAACCAAGACGGGCAGACGATGGATGTGTTCATTCCAGCCAGAGAAAGGAGAGCAACGCGAAGCAAATTTGGGTTTGTGAGATACAAATCAATGGAAGAGGCGAAGGCAGCAATCCGAAGGTGGAATGGAGCTAGAGTGGGAAAAGCTAAGCTGGAAGTGAAGCTAGCGGATAAGGAAGGGAAGCCAAAGTCAAGTTCCTTGAATTTCAGAAGTTTCACAGGGGGATCTAAAGAGACAGAGCTCCGAAGAAGAGAACCTATAGCCGAATGGAGACCAAAGATAAGCACTGAGGGTGATGGCGCAGGTAATCATTCAGGCCAGAAAGGAGCAAAAACCTCAGATACTACCAAGAAAAGAAGATTGATGAAGATGAAGGTGCTATTAGAAAATGAAGAGTGGCTTCAAAAGTGTGTGATAGCAGACCAAAGGAAGTTTGTGTCCGTAGAGGAACTGGAAAAGGACATGCGAGAGGAAGGAATAGCATTTATTAAGGTTATCCAGATGGGAGGCAGGAAGATGATAATACAATTTGCATGTATGGATGATCTGGACAAATGCTTAGTAGAGAACTACAAAACTATCATCAGGAGCATCACCAAAATTCAAAAATGGAGGGAGGAAGAACTGGTAAGAACAAGGTCCGTGTGGCTCAGTATAACAGGTCTTCCATTCAAGGCATGGAGGGAGGACAATTATATGCTGGTAGCAGCACCTCATGGAAATTATATTAAAGAAGATGATAGGGATGTACAATACATAGGATTAGGGAAAGTGAGAATTTTAGTAGAAACATCCAAGATGGAGAGGATTACAGAAGTGGCGGAGGCTGAAATACTAGGAAAGGTGTACGAAATAAATGTGGTCGAAGAATGCTATCTAAATGGGTGTGAGGCTGATAATGTTCTAAAGATTTGTCCTTCCTGAGCCTGGAGGACAATCTGAGTTCCTTTCATTCGCAGAAGGGAGGGGAGGAGTTAAGAAGGTGTAGGGAGGAGGACGGTTGGGCTACGGAAGTGGTGGTGCAAGGAGGAACTCCGGTAAGTTCTGGGTTTCAGAAGGAAGAAGGATCGGTACAAAATTCAGTAGGTGGCAGTCTAGTCATCTATGACAATCGGGACAGACTAAAAGGTAAACAGGGGACGACAGGAAAGGAGATAGCGACCTCACATACTTTGGAAACAGATATGGCAGAACAGGAAAGGAGGAAGAGTAGCCGGCTGTCTAAAGCTATAGCTATATGTGAGAAGAGTGGTAGGGAGGAGAGAAGCACCAGGGAGGAGAGAAGTATACAAATGCCAGAAGGAAGTAGGGAGGACGAGACCAATGGAGGTTATAAGAATTGTCAGGCACACAAAGACGATACATCAAACGAAGGTGCAGAGTATGATATGACCCTAGCAGAGTTTGAAATTACAAAGGAGAAAGGAGTCAAAACTGAAGAAAAGTATAAAGTACAGCAGGCGACAGAGGAAAACACGAATAAAGCAAAGTCAAGAGGTAAAAATATTTGAAGAAGAGGAGAAAAAAATAGAAGATGTCAACCAGAACACAAAATCAACAAAGAGTGGGACAGAAGAAGAAGATATAGAGAAAAGCAAAAAGAGAGAGGAATCAATACTAACCTACCAACTAGCAAGGAGTCTGGGTTTGGAAGGATTGGCGCCAGAGGAGGAGATGATACAACAATTGATGAACCTGGCATAAGAGAAGAAAGAAGATAAGAGGAAGTCAACATTAAGAGTCAATATGCATATAATCAGTTGGATCGTAAGAGGAGCAAACGAAGCAAAAAATCAAAGGATGATCAGGAACTTGAGGCAACAACATCGAATGGAGTGAGGAGTGAGGAGGAGTGGTAGCTAGAGGCGGTAGTGTATATCCAGAAGAGTAGTAGTGAACTATCAGATCTTAGAAATCCCTAGTTGGAGTTGAGAATTGGAGAAGAGCAGCTGGTGTCGGAGGTCCCTAGTTAATTCTGGAGAAATGAAATTGGAGGCGTTAGCCAAGGTTGTTAAAATCGCGTTTTAAAACGTAAAATCGTCCGATTTTACGTTTCTAGGTCTGCAATCGTGTTAAATCGCTGCTAAAATTGATTTGGCTTGAAATCGGGTATTGATACGATTTTACACCGTTTTTAACTGTACAAAATCGGTAAAATCGCTCCAATCTCGTTATAAAAACTTGCGATTCTACATTTGGGCCCATTAGTCTCACGGCCCAATTGGCTTTACACCGTTGTTTTGTTTTTTTGTTTTGTTTGGGGAAGCTCCCACTTTGCTTTTTTTGTTTTGTTTGAAAGGAGTCAACGCACGCACTTTACTTTCTTTCTTTTTTCTTTTTTTTTAAAACGCTTAATTTGTTTCTTTTACTTATTCATATTAAAATTGAATACCATAATTCCAAATATTATTTTTGGCAATTTTAGAAATTTGTAAAAGTAAGATTGAGAGCAGTTGGAGTTGCAGAGTGTCGATCCTTGCGAGCTTCGTTAATTAGAGTTTGGAGAGATCAGGTCGAGAGTTCTATCCTAGGGTTTAGTGATAAATTAGAGTGGTTTAGTGGGCTGCAGGATCTTCAGTGTTGTGTAATATTGGGCTTATAGCCTAATTGACCTATTAAGGTCCTTTTAATATATCAAAAAAAAATAGACATCGTTTTTTAACAAGTGTTGTCTATTATCTTTATAATAGACGACGCTTTTTGACAAACACTATCTATAGTTTGGACAATAGGCAACTTTTTTTTTTTGACAAATGATGTCCATTGTCCGAACAATAGACAGGATTGTAGAAGCGATGTCTAATGTCTAAAAAAAAAGCGATGTCTAATGTCCTTGTTGTAAGCTCACTTGACAATTTATAATTCTTAAAATCTTTCACAAGAATATTTACTTAGGGCATATGCACCCATCACTAAAGAAATGCTAGGAGAGAACTTCATCACCTAGCATTTCCTCCAAACGAAGCACAAAATCAATGAGGATGTTCTCTCACACATCCTCAAGGAGCATTTGTGAGAGAACATCTTCATTGATTTTGTGCTTTGTTTGGAGGAAATGCTAGGCGAGGAAGTCCTCTCCTAGCATTTTCATTTTCATGGGTGCGGATGCCCTTATAAAGCAGTGAAAGAAAGCGACCACTGACTATGATTGTGGTGCATAAGATTTGTAGTGTACCATATAATATAAGCCAGATTGCAACAATAATCAGTTTACAGAAGGATTCAAGCACCGATGTTTGCTGACAAAAAAATAATCAGTCTGCAACACTTCTCCAAAAGGCCACATCTGCACAAGTTCTGATAGTCATAATTGCATACTTAATACTTTTTGTCAAAAAAAATTCAAAAGTTCCATAATACAAATGAATTATGGAACAACCTTCAACTCCTGCTGTATACCTTCACCACCGTTCTGCAGGTGCTCAAGCTTCATGATCGGCAATTTAAACTTCAATAATATATCTGATCCTTGTCAGGCGTCCTTGATATGTGAATAAAAAACAGATTATCCATTTGCCACATTACAAGAGATGCAAACTTGTTACTAATATACAGACCTCCCTTCTTTGATCGAAACCCATTCTGGATAATGATTAATAACACTAAAAAGATTTTTTTTCCTTTGCGTACATGTTTGAATTCGTGATGGGATCAAGTTATACAACAGAGGTTGTCTGTGGAACACTTCTCTTGTCTGAGATTCCCCTGTCAGCCATCTTTGGCCGCCTCCTATTGCTACTCGGTGCTGCAGGCTTGACGTCGTTTCTTGAGACTGAACGCTGCATGATTCTTATAGGGATGCCACCAATGTCAAAATCATCTTTTAGTGACTTTACCAAGAACCTAATATCCGTATCAGGAAGCTGCGACTTCCCAGACGTAAATGCCACGAAAGTGGGAGGCCGAGCTTTGACCTGTGTGAAGTACTTTATCTTGGGTTGAGATGATGTGTTCCTCCATGAATGCCTGCTCATCACCTGCAGAAAGAAACAATGTTTTAATAGGAAGGTAAACACAAGTCAAGTTTAAAGGGGTTTATGTGAATGACTAAAACTGACCTTCAGCAGCCAACGATTGAGGCGAGCTGTGGATAAGCGTAGACACCATTTTTCATAGGAATTGACCACCTGGTGCATGACAGATTCCCTGTCGCTTCCTTCTCGTGCTGAAATGAATACAACTGGTATCCCAGTGACCTGCATTCGAGTTTTAGGTTAAAGTTGGAATTTTAAGAAGACTGGAGACCAACAACGAAAAGTTCATACTTGTGGCAGAACAGTTTGAATTTCTTTAGGCACAGCTTCCATGACTTTCTTTTGTAACTCAGCCATCTGCTTTCCCCTAAGGAGATCCATTTTGTTAACAATAACTATCAAAGCACGCCCCTCTTCCACAGCTCTTCTTGCTATAACAACTTCAGCATGGTTCATAGCGCTTCTACTATTAGCAATCTGGTCATGGAACATAGAAGGTCATGAGCACATTGCAAGGACTACAATTTCTCAAGATATATAAGACTAGGGTGATCATTACAGGTCTACGCAACTTATAAACAGAAAATCAAAGACAATCTGCCTTGACTTTACATACACACGTAACTAAAATAACAGATGAACATGTGCCCTCATATTTGGATGACATGCTGCACGACTGATGGGCAAGCATGTTGATCATGACTACACTCATTTTATATGAGTGAAACAGCTTTAAATGTGTACGACTCTGCCACACATGTTGACACTGACCAAATCTCATTTACACCTCGCGGAAATGATACCTCTTCGGCATCTAGGACCAAAGCAATGACATGAGCTCTCATGATGCTCTTCCTAGACTGCATAATGCTCAAAGAGCCTGGTCCTTTGTCTTGTTTCGTCTTCAACCAACCAGCAGTGTCAACCTAAACAACAAATTCATAAGAAATCAGTTGAGTGACAGATAAAGCATAGTGAATAAAAGAATAGTCGTCAATTCATCACATCCTTACTGTCTAGGTAAGTCGTAAAAAAATTGAATACATGCGTTCAACCTTCACACACAACTATGGCACTGCTGAAAACAGAACGGGAATAGCTGTATGAAATACAGTGTGCAGTTTAAGCACAGTTTTATTTCTTTCCAAAACAGAAGCATATGGAAGAGTTCATACGTACCAAATAAACAGTTCTTCCATCAAACTGAAATTCAGCTCTGACTGAATCCCTTGTCAAGCCAGCCTCTGGTCCGACCAAAACTCGGTTTTCTTGCAATAACGCATTTAATAAGGTTGACTTCCCCACATTAGGCCGTCCTACAATAGCCAACTGCAGCGGCAGCTTAGATGATTCAGGATCCTCGCAAGCGTCGTCCTCATTATCTTCGTTTATGACTAAAAGCACAAAACCAATGTGTAACATTCAGAATCTAAATCCACTCACAGCCTCAATTATAGTTCTAGGACAACAATTTATTGCTAAATCAAGTTTCACACAAATTCTATATCAGAGATAATGATCATTGTAGGAGCCATCTTGATTTTTCATGCACATGCTTGGTTACCTACAACTTAGCGTACTATTAATCAGATACTGAATACTAGTGATACCAGGATTACCTCAACCCTTTCCGTAAAGAGCATTGACTCCACTTTATTCACCTAAGCATGTGATGCACAATGATAATGTGTTTTTGACTCGACAGTCGACAATAGTCATGATAGATACGTCAGCCAAATTTGTGAACTCGGTTTTTGAGACAAGTGAGTAGCGGGTTTGAGAAATTATTGGCGACGTTGATAGTCACTTTAAACAGATGCCTTTTGGCCATTGTTTCACCATATTGCAACACGAAGAAATTATGTGCGGGAAACCACACTTTCTGTGGAAGATGTTATTGGCTTAAAAAGTTAGTGCAGACTGCATATCAAAAAAGACGTGTGCGTGTATACAACCAAATGTTATAATTAGCAATAAAGGAACATGGTTTGTTACCAGATTTAGCTTTGAGCACATATTCCTCAAGTAAGGGCATAAGGACATCATATAGATCAGCCATGCCCATTCCAGTCTCAGCAGATATTGCAACAGGATCCCCAAACCCTAATTTATGGGTTTCAGCAGCTGCTGCAATAAGTTGTCCTGCACCGTCATCGAGGGACTCAGATTTATTCATCGCCAAGATGATTTTAATTCCGGATGCATGTTTGCGCATCCATTTCCCAACCTCCAAATCCACAGGATGTAGCCCTTCTCTAGTAAAGTAAAAGATAAGAAATGAGTAAGCTTTCCTTGCGAAGTACTAGGATATAAAGAAAAAAGTTTATCTTTTTCTTACATTTTCAATTTTATAAACAATAACCCAAGGCCTGATGCAAAGTGCAAATTGCAAGCTCATATTGAACTGCCAAGCTTGGTAGATAATTTTTCAGATGATGAAAAAAAATACACACATATGGTGCTTCTATACTACCAGAAAAAAAGGGGTCAGCTAAATAGACAAAATTAGCACCAATTACATTGTAAATTCTGTTCTCAATACTTTTTTCCATAGTCAAGAACAAGGTATTGTAAGGTATGAATCAAGATACATCAAAAGTGTAGTAGGGCTATAAGAAAGGGAGTTCTTTACTCATAGCTTGACTCTTCTTTTATAAATATGGGATAACACATAACAGTTGCAAAGTGAAATATAGTACAAGCGCAGAAAGAAGCACACCAATTGATATAACTAACCTTACATCTATCAGAAAGAGGGCAAACTGTGACCTTGCTACTACACTTGCAGTCATGTCAGCAGTTCGATCAAGAATGGAACCTGAAGACGCAGCCATTTCTAACCCAGCTGAGTCTAATACCCTGAATCTCAAATCCCCTAACTTTGCAACTCCTTCTCTTATGTCTCGGGTAACATGATCTTCTGGGGTATTATATACGAGAGCCTCTCTTCTTCGAATCAAGCTGAAGTCATTCAAAAAATCTTTATAAGTCATAAAGGCTGCAGGAAGGCATTACTATTTGCCAAAACAGACATGGCTACAGCTCAATAGAGATTGTCCGTTATGAAGCTCACCGATTGAAAAGAGCAGATTTGCCAACATTAGGCCGACCTACTATGATAACAGTTGGAAGAATTTCAATAGGCAATTTGGTAAAATCTATAGACTGTCCCTTTGCACCTCTATTTTTGAGCTTCTTTCCAGCTCTGGCAGTGTAGAGATTAAAGTTCAGATTTTCGGAGTCAGTATGACTACCATTATCTTGAACGGATGCCGATGTGGTGCAATATTGACTTCTCGCAAATGATGAACAAAAAAGGCCTCGGTTCAGCCCAAGAGATGTTCTTGCTAAGACATTAGTAGCAGCAGATTAACCATAAGAACTCAATTACACTTGAAGCTAAAAACTGGTGGAGTAACATAAACCAATTAAATAACAGAAAAGAGAAGATGAAAATTTCAAATGGACAGTCTGGTCTGGTCTGGTCTATAAGTATCTTACCAAGAAAAGGTACAAGGAGTGCAAGTCCTGGAGAATGAGGGAGGCATGAAATTAAGCGGCTGGTTGATTCCGGGGGAATGGAGCATCCTCTAAGCAGGGAAAAGGTGGTCTTTGATACGAAAGCCCCAAAGTGTTTCGTCCTGTTCCCACAAGTGAGTGATTGAAGTCTTGACAGCTTAGACATAACCGAGTTGGACTCCAATATCAGTTATGGCTAAACCAGGAGGGATAGTAGCCCTGAAATCAGGCAACAACTGGGACTAGAATGCATGCACCTGCACTATCAGCGAAAAAGATGTTAGATGACGGTTTCACAACGATTTACCGAATTGACGAAGCTTCAAGTACAGCCTGGCAGAGATGGGTAGCTGGGTAAAGATAATTTCATTCGGTAATTTCATCAAACAGTTCCTATGCATTGCTGAGTCGCACAATGAACCACGGCTACAAGTAAAATTGAGTAAGCAACCGAACCTTATTCGACAACTGGAACGTTAGTAATTTACAAGGACAAAGATCAGATATTACGGGACGGTGACGATGGATGATTTCGGCGATGTCAAGAGAAGACGCAAATCTGATTTCATTGAGTGTATGATGCCGTATTGACTATGGAGCACTATCGCTGTAGATGAATTAGTAAGCGGACGGTACCGAATTTGGAGAGGTCATGAGGTCAACTTTTAGGTCAAATTATTTAAAAATGTACATTTCCTTACAAAGTACATTTTTTTTTTGATTTTTTTTTTCTCATAGATGAAAATCAAAGTGCATAATGATAAAAGTTTACTTTATGGCCGAATGGAGATTGTTGAACCATTTTATCCCAGTAGCACGAAGAGGACTCACTTGAGAACTTCGTTGAGTATTGCTTATATCTACTCTGCTAAAGTTCGGTCAAGAATTGTTTTTTTTTTATGGGTTCGGTCAAGAATTGTTTGATTGTGAATGAATTAAGTTCAAGAACAATTATGAAGTTTTTTGTTTTCAATTGAAAGTTTATGTGATTGAACATACTATGAACGTATCAATGCGATCGATTTTTTTTTTGCCTTGTTTTGAATCACTCATTTTAATAATACAGTGAGCATAGTTTAGATTTTCAATTTTGTCCTGTTTTAAATAAAATCTGCACTTTTAGTGCGAGATCATTAAACTTGGCACACAAACAGTGCCGATTTGGTTCAAAACTCCGAAATGGATACATTCGGCTTACGTGGACTAGCAAAATAAGAATTTAATGCCAGCATGATGCCACATACGAATTCGGCACTACCAATGTCGAGCTGGCCAGTCAAATCGACACTCGTAGTGTCGATTTCATTTGAAATATAGGTTCGATTATTACGACAAAACCACTAAGTTTTTTGTTCAGTTCATTCATGATCTACGTTTAATTTAAGTTAACTCCCATCAGTCAGGAAAAAAAAAGGCAATGTAAGGCTTATGGTATGCCAAAAAATTGTGCCAAAAATTAAGTTAATGTTATAATATGAGTAAGAAATGAGAGAAAAATATGAGAGGAGAATTATATTCATCTGTTATGAATATTGTACTTATGTTGGATGACCTTTAGCCCTTCATATGTCCATGTCCCTTAGCCTTTGATGTACCCCATAAATTCTTAGCTTTATTTCTAGCATTGATTTCTAGTCTCTTCATATGTCCATGTATCCCTATATAAAGTGATCATTTGCAAAGATCAAAATTAATAAGAAATACTCTTCCTCTCTACTTTTCTCTCTTCACATGTTATTCTTCTACCTTTAAATTCCTTCTCCATATCCATGATTTTCACAACAAGTTATTAGCACGAGTTGCTTAAGGTAGGATACAAACATCTTCCTCCATTTTCTCATTGTGATGCGATGATGGCAACATTGAGTCCTTTTCGGAGAAATCTCAAAACCGCCTAGCATTTGAAAAAATCAATTCCTTTTATGATTTTTCTTATAACATGTATAGTTAATCTAATCATGTTCTTTTAAATCATTCACATGCCAAATTTTATATGTTGAAAAATGATTTTGTTGTTCCTACGTATGGCATGGCTTTTGGCAAAACATCTTCAGAGTGTTCAAGCAGAAGTCAAGGAGCTGTTCAACCGAAGATTGGAACACGGATGCTGCGCAACTAAAGAACGGAAGTTTCCTAATATCGAAATTTCCAAAATGCAGAAGTCATCAAGATTTGAAGTCTGCTAACAAGAAGATCGAGATAAGATATTCAGGAGAATATCATCAAAAACACTTGAAGATCTTCAAGATGCCGTGATCAGCAAGAAGGAAATATTGGAGGATTATCTAGATATCGGATATGATATCTAGAGAAATTTAGGAATATTTCCTAAATATTTGATAAAGAATCCGAACTGATTTGGGAAGCTGCCGAGGAGTATAAATACGCAGCTAGAGTTTCCCAATTATGATTCGCTTTCGGAGAAGTTAAACATATGAATGATCTTTAAGCCGAGGAGGAGGAGCGACGGCTGGCTGGTTTTTAACATCAAAAAACCAACGACGCTGTGATAGCCTGTTCAGTGTACTGACGAATTATTATCTTTCACCTCTAAAATAGTATCAATTAAGAGTGAGGATCGAATGTAGTGGGTCAAAACATTTATAATGATCGGTAAAGTACCGGATCGAACCCAAAGGAGCAAGACAAGCACATGCACTATGTAAGATTGTGTTTCCATTCGGCTATTCTAAACCAAAAATGTATAAATGAGTATATCTAAATCCTAGTGGCGAGTAGCTAGAGATAAAAGATAGATAAGAGGAGTTTCGAGGGGTTACCCCCCTCCTTGGCAATTTCCCATTGATCATGTATATAAGAGTTATGCAAATCAAGGTGTCAAATAGTTTAGAACCTAGCTTAGGCTAAGGTGGATCAACTTTCATGTGAACCTATTCTTAGTCAAGGTCTCTTAATTAGAACCTCACTCAATCGAGAATGTTGGTTCACTCTATAGTATTTATTAGCCATGAAACATCTCCCAACGCAACAAATACCATAGGCTTAGGGGACTAGTTCACTTCTATTCCATATAAAAGATCATATTCACTACATCCAAACCTTTCGTAAGGTCATTCGATACTTAGGTCAAGTTTTGAGATCAACATGTCACTTAGGCATTTCATTAAACACTTAGTTGCATATCATAAATGAAGAGCATAGCCAACATGAATTTAACATCATAGATGTTTGAACCAAATGTATATACATGATCATAGAGTACCAAGGAGGGTTACAACACCCTAAAAACACAAGGACTACTCACACACCATCATGTTACATGTTATTGAAATATAGTGACCTGTTCAAGCTACTGTTCTAGGGACTGTTTAAGACAGACTTTGAACTCCTTTGTAACAGTTCAGCAAGCAGTATAAAGTAAAGGGACACACAGAATGATACCCAGTTCGGCTAAGCCTACTCTGGGGGGTTTCCCACACCCTAAAAGGGACACAAATCTTTATTACGTGATTTAGTGCGATAGAAGGTCTTATACTTACACAACGCCTTGTTTGTAATTGCCTAGCATCTAAACCACCGTCTCTCAGATTTGCAATCGAGAATCACCGCGGGTCAGCTCGATCCCCTTCGTCCGAACCCTCAGTCCGAACGTGCTCGATCTTCTCGTGAGGTCGGTAGCTTTCCTGTGAAAGCCGGTTGTATATCGTGGTGTGCCCCAGTTGGATCGCTTCCAGGCAGTCTGAGTAGCACGTTGATGAGACTGCACATGCACCGATGAATTTCC
Organism: Rhodiola chrysanthemifolia; assembly: GCA_033675395.1. Classification (NCBI taxonomy): domain Eukaryota; kingdom Viridiplantae; phylum Streptophyta; class Magnoliopsida; order Saxifragales; family Crassulaceae; genus Rhodiola; species Rhodiola chrysanthemifolia. Next base: position 12,949,575 of record CM066208.1, on the reverse strand, counting down.
AGAAGGGAAATACAACCGGTCGTCGCTTTCTTCTTCTCCAATCGATAGGGTATACTCGTGTGTATTGATATGGAAAGCGATGATAGTTTGGTCGCCCTAGCCTCGTATATATATGCATGGGTGCTGGCTTCCAAATCTGATGAAGATAACCCCATCAAATATTTTAGGAGATATTCCTAGATATTTGATGTATATCTTTCTTAAATCGGCGAGAGGAATACTATGACTTCGTTGCCAAGTCAGCTTTGCCGCCTCATGAAGATATTCATTAGAATATCTGATGTTCGAATTCTTCGCTGATCATCAACAGATCGGACCGACATTCGATCTCTCGATCATTCCGAAAAAACATCTTGGCGTCTGCTCCACGCTGTACTGTAGTCCTAGAATGTGTTCGAACTCCCCCTGAACTCCTGCTTGAACTGTCTAACTACGTTTTGCCAAATACATGCCACTCAAGGGAACATCAATCTCCCCCTTGGCATTTTGGCAAAACCAAATCTACTCGATAACTAGATCTATCTAACTATCTAGACATTAGACAACCTTGAGAGAACAAAAAATGTCTCCTCTCAAAATACTCCCCCTTTTTGCCACAAACTGGCAAGGGGTCCAATCTGAGTTCAAACAGCTAATTAAATAGTGCCAGAACAAGCACAAACAAAAAATAACGACAGTTTACGAGTACTGAATTCAAAAGAGATAAGTTTTTTCAGGGGACCTTTATGCCGACGACTCAATATCAGTGTCATCCTCAGAATCTGCATCATTAGATTCATCATCACTTGGGTAGCTGAGGGCACGAGCAAGCTTGTTGATCCGTCTGCGCTGTTCCTTGTCCACAGCCATGATGACACGCAAGTCCTTGAGCAGCTTGCTCCTCTCATCACGCCCCATCCTGGTTCCTGCTCGACTAGAAGACTCCGCAACATCTGTTCCTTTCTGGTTCCCCTTCTTGAGATCGTTCACGTGACGACCTTTATACAGCTTGTGGTCAACGATGAACTTGCTGGGTGCCTTTGAGAGAGGGTCAGTCGAGGACTTCAAATCTGGTGCTTGATGAATGATCAACTCATAAGTCAGAGACGGAAAGCAGATCTGGTGAAGAGTCCTCTTCGAAGTAGCATGATCAGCGATCTGTTTGAACATCACTCTGCCCAGGTTGAACTTCAGCTTATTCCCTATCTGATAAATCAGATGGGCCACGTCTCGATTGACCGTGGAGCGGTGAGTTGAGGGTCTCCAGTTGGATACTGCAATGAAGAACAGCATGGAATAGAATGTGGAGAGATCGACTGTATGCACAACAGAGTCAGGCCTCCACCGAACCGATCCTGCAGTGATGGTATCAACAACTTTTTCGAAGTCTGATTCTTCTTCATCAGTAGCAGGATCATCCATGCAGAAGTAGACATTTATAAGTTCTGGATCGATCTTGATTTTCCTTCCTCTAACAAAGAAGATTCCATAATCCGCATCTCCGATAACCCCAAACCGTGGAGGCAGGTTTGCCATAGCCTCACGAACTAGCTGCTCGTTGAACGGTTTACATCTGTTCAGCGCCCATAACAGATCAGATTGCTTTAGTACCTCGACGACTTCCTTTCCCTTGTACCGGGACTCCTCTAAGACTCTTTCAGGTATGATTTTTCTTTTCTGAACACATGACCACTTTCTCACAGCATCTCTATTGACAAACAACACTCCTTTCTTGACTATACCCACTGGAACAGTATCAGCCTCAGGGGATGGGACTACGCGTCTCCCAGCATCCTCCGAAACAGGAATCGGATCTTCACGCAATTCACGCTTCCTCTTCTTAGATGACACAGCTCCCCCTGTCGCGATGTCCTCCTCTCCACCATCCTGAGCTGACCATTTAGTGGATATATCAAAGGCCACCTTCTTCTTTCTCTTATCCTTCTGAGTCTTTTTAAGATCGATGATTGGAGCAAGGTCTTGATCATCATCTGAGAGAGTATTCTTCTTTGAAACTGGCTCAGTAGCATCCTCACGAACGGATGTACCATCTTCCTGCACACCTTGAGCAATCACTGCGTCCACCACAGTTCCTTCAGCAGCAATTTCCACTGGAACTCTTACTGACTCAGCTTCAGTCTGAACACTTGGTTTCTCAGTTGGAACACCTGCAACTTTCTCGGCAACAGATTCTTTAACCTCACCATTCTGGGCACAAAGAGGTTCCTCTGAACTTTTCGTTCCCAGATCCTTCTCCTTTTCCAAATCTTTCATGACATCCTCAATGTCGCTGAACAAATTTTCCAATTCTTCATCCTTTTCTATAGCAACAGATTCTTCTACTAAGGCTTCCTTAACAACATCTTCCTTCTCTGATGAATGAACCTTTTCGATCACAGAATCATTTTGCTTACTGGTTTGTTCACCTTCTGAAACTCCAAGCATCTCATCAGAGCCATTGATGGACCCAAATTATACGAATCATAAACACCGTAAAACCCCCTTAATTAGACTGTTGGTCTATTTAACTTTTGCTTGTTAGTTCCGATATATTTCTACAGGGTATTTTGGCGCTTAGAGAGAAAACACGCTAAGGAGAGGAGTTTACGCTGAAAAGATATTAAGAGTCATTCCAAGGTCAAGATCAGACGCAGACTGAAGAAATCTCAAGGATCCTGACATGGAATCACTCCAAACAAATCAAGCCAAAGAGGAATTTGCATGGAAGACTCAACCGACCGGGTGAGAAAATGCCTCAGAAACCACCCGACCGGGTGAAGCAGTTCCAGGCCCTCCGCCGAGCTGACCAAACACTCAATTCAAGTTGCTCGAGCAAACCACCTCATCTGACAATTCCGCCTCGACCAAAATGTTCCAAATGGAAAATAAGGTGGAAGATGTCGGGAAACCAAGGAGAATGCTCGAGCAGATTAGCAGTTGGCTCAATTCCAAAGTAAAGGCCTCGCGCATAGGCACCAAGACCAAATTGCTCGACCAAAACATGGAATTTGGAAATTCTGGCTCGACCATTAGTCTTAGAATCACTTGGCCATTCAAAATCAACTATCAAAATGCACTCTTGGACAAGATGACCGACCACTTGTTGAAGAGGTGGCCAAGGGAGGAGCTCCTCCCCATTCCACCACCTGCTACCGGCGGCTGCTCCTCCCTTGACCGGCTGCTCCTCCACCCCCCATGTGGCAGCTCCTCCTTGCTCCTCCTCCTCAACCCTTGGATCAAAAGACACTTGCCACCATCTCCACCACCCATCTCCTCCCCTTATGGCTATAAATACCAACCTCCTCCTCCTCATTTCATGATCCACAAAAATTGTAATTCACTTATCTCTCTAGAAATTGTAAGTTTGGTTTTGGAAATAAAGGATTGCTCCCTTGGCGCTTCAACGGTAGTAAGTATTCTGATATTTATTTCCGTCTTTAATTTCCAATTCCTTAGTTATAATGTTTAGCGCGATAAATAGTAACTAAACTAGTCGTTCGGTAGAAGGGGTGGACTTGTATTATAAAATGTTTTAGACTATTAACTTAGTGTCTCGTCTGTGTATTCAAAACTTATTCTATGTGCCATATATAAGATTAGAATCTCCAAGGTTGAGTGGACCATTTGTAACTGGACCAAAGGGACCAAATGGGCAAGCTCTTCCTTGGGGGTTCGTGATCATACTCGGGTAAGTGGACCATTTGTAACTGGACCAAAGGGACCAAATGGGCAAGCTTATCCGAGGAGTTCGATCTATCTAAAAAACCATTTGGAAACTGGACCAAAGGGACCAAATGGATGCACATAGGCTAGTATACCTTGAAATGGGGTGCTAGTCTAAGTAGAACAAGGGTCTTACGTTTTCTGCAAAAAGTGTTGCGAGTCGAGTGCTTGAAATGGCCTTGATTCACTTATGCACACTTTTGCAAAAGACTAGAAAGTGTGGCAAATCGAGCGCCGGAAAAGGCCTTGATACACGTTTGAATACTTAGAAGATTCACTAAGGGTCAATGATAAACAGGATATAATACAAGGCCCCTAAAACCGAACGCTTTCTTTTAATTGTAATAATTATCAGTTTACTTTCCAGTACTAAAACCAACCAACCAACCAATCAATCACTTAGCTGGTAGCTTTAAAACCAACCAACCAATCCCAAAATCGTCCAACTTAAAGAACAACTTATCCCCCTAATTCCTTTGGGTTCGACCCCTACTTACCACTGACTACCCAGTAGTTAAGTCGCGAGTAGCGTACTTATAAATTTATTTGTACGTTTTGCTTCGACGACGAGCACATCCGTCAAATTGGCGCAGTTGCCGGGGAATTAGCGAATGGATAGTTGTTCTTTTGTTATACATAATCCACCATGTCGTCCTACTACGAAAGCGAGCCTTGGTACTATGAGGAGTTTTCCCCACCATCTTTCGAACTTGAAATCCGCAAGAAGATCATCAACCTTACGCAATCCCGGGACGAAACTTTGGACGAGTACTTGGCGTACTTCGATTCCATTGTGGCAAGCTGCCCGCACCACGGATTCGCAGATTCATATCTTCTTCGGACATTTCTTATTGGGATGAGACTTCCGGAGCTTTGCTTGCTAGATACTGCCGCAGGAGGGTCAATGATGGAATTAAGCGAAGATGAAGCCTGGGGCCTCATTAATGATTTGGCCAAAAGCACAAAACGAGGGCCAATGCACCAAACTGAAGATAAGGCACCAACGATGAAAGTGGACTCAGTACAGAACGAGCCCGACACCACACCCATTATAAGCTTGCCCACAACAAAACCGAGAGAAGACATCAGTACAAGGGCAGTAATGGATGTGGAGGCAGCTCTAAAGGAACCAACATTGGAGCCCACAAGGCTGACAGAGGATGAGGATGCATGGATAACTGAAGAGGAGCCTACATGGGATCTCACTCCCGAGCCATCAGAAGACTTAGAACCAGAAATCGATACAGTGTGGGACGAGGAAGAGCCTACATGGGATATCACTCCCGAACCATCTGAAGTGATGGACGAGTCAGATACAGAAAGCATCGAGGGGGAAGAATTGGCAGCCAGCATCCAGCAAATGAGTGCCCCGATACACCAAGACGAGGTCGAAAATGAGGAATTCTGGGCGGCTACACAACTGATCTGGGACCGCATTGCCAAACTGCCCAAATCAATTTCAGTCCTAACTGCCGAGCCAACAGAAGTCCCGAACCTCACTGCCAAAGCGGCCGAAGAAATCAAGCCAGGCCCGGTCCTCACTAAAGAGATGCTCGAGAAAGACCCGGTCTTCATGGCCCAGAAGTCCCTACCTGACCCTTCATGTTCTATACCTATCATGGCCACCAGAGATGAAATGATCAATGATTATGCATTGCTAGACGAGTTGGAGGAGAAGCATGAGCCAAAACAGCCAACGAAGGAGCTCCCACTCGTCATAAGCCAAGAAGAGCCTCCTGAAAGGTGTAAGGACCAAGGATGGCCAATCGTCTCTGCCACAAAGAAGAGGGTCAGCATGGGAGCATACTTGAGGTCGCTTGGCAAAAGACTGAACTTCCAAAACTGCAAAGATGCCAACCGACCATACATGAAGAAACGGCCAAGGCATGGGCCAAAGGAATGGAAGCCGGGAAGGAGGAACAAGAGAGCTCGACTTGATGGACCAGCAGCTATGGTCAAGGAAGCCTCACCTTCTCGGAGCTATGAAAAGAAGAACCTGCCAAACCAATGGAGAACCAAACCGAGCCCATCACTCCACAAGTTCTTTGGACAGAGTAAAAGGGCAGCCGAATAGAAGTTCGACCTCACAAACCCATGGGACCCGAACTTATGATCCAGGAATAAGGTACTGTCGAGCCAACGACATTAAACAAAGGCACTGGTCGGGAGGTAACCCGACACCTATCTTACTTTCAGTCATTTAATTTTCTGTCTTAGTAATTCTCACATATATATATTAGCTTGCATGACTTTTGAACTAAGGCACGCCTTCGTTCAAAAGTGTGGGGTGAGAACCACAGTTGTATATAAATAACATGCTTGCTGTTTTTTATAGTAATAGTATCTTTTTGAAAATATGAACTTAAGAATGTGAAAAAGATAGACCGAAATTCATGCATTTACCTTGTGAAAATTCAACTGTCTAAAAACTTAGGACGTAACTTTTCATTTGTCCTTTGTGCTGAGATTATCTAGAGATGTGGAGTTGACATAAACTGCCCTAGAAAGGCTTGGCAAGCAATCGAAGGATCTTATCAAACTATATGGTTTTCGAAGTCAGTGGAGGCTGCACTTCGGGTTTCAGTGAAGATTGAAGTCATCTCCGCCATGCAGTGTTTATGCAAAAAGAAAAGAAAAGGCAAGGACGGGAATCAGGCCGTCCTCTCTCTAGTTAAAGTAGCCGAGAAAATAGATGAGCGACCCTCATCTTGACCCGCGCGAAACGACAACGATGAGAGGAGCGGGGAGGTATTTCGATAGGCTTGCGGGCGATGATTGGACCTCCCAAAAAAGGCTTGAGAAAATGGACTAGCAAAGCCACAAAAAGGCGAAAAGCTCGAAGAAGCAAATCAAGAGGCCAAAGGCCCAAAATTGTGAAGGTTTTAACCGAACAAAAAAGGTGAAGTACTCAAAGAGTCAAATCAAAGGCCAAAGGCCGATTCACTACAAAAGCAGTCCCTCGCCAAAAGAAAAAATCAAAGTACTCAAACCAGTGAAACCCGAACCAAATCACGTGCTAGAGAAAGCTACAAGGAAACCATATAGTGCGAGATGGTCCCGAAGTTGCAGTCCAGGAACCTAAAAAGGGCTATCTCCCGAAACATCCAATATGAATTGCATCTCAGCACGGAGGTACAAGTATTAAGTTTCTTCTATTTATTTACACAGTTCAATTTGGTAATAAGTAAGTAATGCATGAACTAGGATAAATCGAGTCTCACAGTCTAATTTTCATATTCCAAAGCCAACTTAGAATATCGCCCTTTAATAGCATTGTTCGGGACGAACAACTAAAAGTGTGGGGTGATATTGTGGACCCAAATTATACGAATCATAAACACCGTAAAACCCCCTTAATTAGACTGTTGGTCTATTTAACTTTTGCTTGTTAGTTCCGATATATTTCTACAGGGTATTTTGGCGCTTAGAGAGAAAACACGCTAAGGAGAGGAGTTTACGCTGAAAAGATATTAAGAGTCATTCCAAGGTCAAGATCAGACGCAGACTGAAGAAATCTCAAGGATCCTGACATGGAATCACTCCAAACAAATCAAGCCAAAGAGGAATTTGCATGGAAGACTCAACCGACCGGGTGAGAAAATGCCTCAGAAACCACCCGACCGGGTGAAGCAGTTCCAGGCCCTCCGCCGAGCTGACCAAACACTCAATTCAAGTTGCTCGAGCAAACCACCTGATCTGACAATTCCGCCTCGACCAAAATGTTCCAAATGGAAAATAAGGTGGAAGATGTCGGGAAACCAAGGAGAATGCTCGAGCAGATTAGCAGTTGGCTCAATTCCAAAGTAAAGGCCTCGCGCATAGGCACCAAGACCAAATTGCTCGACCAAACATGGAATTTGGAAATTCTGGCTCGACCATTAGTCTTAGAATCACTTGGCCATTCAAAATCAACTATCAAAATGCACGCTTGGACAAGATGACCGACCACTTGTTGAAGAGGTGGCCAAGGGAGGAGCTCCTCCCCATTCCACCACCTGCTACCGGCGGCTGCTCCTCCCTTGACCGGCTGCTCCTCCACCCCCCATGTGGCAGCTCCTCCTTGCTCCTCCTCCTCAACCCTTGGATCAAAAGACACTTGCCACCATCTCCACCACCCATCTCCTCCCCTTATGGCTATAAATACCAACCTCCTCCTCCTCATTTCATGATCCACAAAAATTGTAATTCACTTATCTCTCTAGAAATTGTAAGTTTGGTTTTGGAAATAAAGGATTGCTCCCTTGGCGCTTCAACGGTAGTAAGTATTCTGATATTTATTTCCGTCTTTAATTTCCAATTCCTTAGTTATAATGTTTAGCGCGATAAATAGTAGCTAAACTAGTCGTTCGGTAGAAGGGGTGGACTTGTATTATAAAATGTTTTAGACTATTAACTTAGTGTCTCGTCTGTGTATTCAAAACTTATTCTATGTGCCATATATAAGATTAGAATCTCCAAGGTTGAGTGGACCATTTGTAACTGGACCAAAGGGACCAAATGGGCAAGCTCTTCCTTGGGGTTTCGTGATCATACTCGGGTAAGTGGACCATTTGTAACTGGACCAAAGGGACCAAATGGGCAAGCTTATCCGAGGAGTTCGATCTATCTAAAAAACCATTTGGAAACTGGACCAAAGGGACCAAATGGATGCACATAGGCTAGTATACCTTGAAATGGGGCGCTAGTCTAAGTAGAACAAGGGTCTTACGTTTTCTGCAAAAAGTGTTGCGAGTCGAGTGCTTGAAATGGCCTTGATTCACTTATGCACACTTTTGCAAAAGACTAGAAAGTGTGGCAAATCGAGCGCCGGAAAAGGCCTTGATACACGTTTGAATACTTAGAAGATTCACTAAGGGTCAATGATAAACAGGATATAATACAAGGCCCCTGAAACCGAACGCTTTCTTTTAATTGTAATAATTATCAGTTTACTTTCCAGTACTAAAACCGACCAACCAACCAATCAATCACTTAGCTGGTAGCTTTAAAACCAACCAACCAATCCCAAAATCGTCCAACTTAAAGAACAACTTATCCCCCTAATTCCTTTGGGTTCGACCCCTACTTACCACTGACTACCCAGTAGTTAAGTCGCGAGTAGCGGACTTATAAATTTATTTGTACGTTTTGCTTCGACGACGAGCACATCCGTCAGCCATCTTTAGAAACCTTATTGAACACTAACTTCCTCTTTCTTGAGGAATCAAGGGACTTCTCTGTCACCTCACCAGTTACAGCAGTGAACTTCCCTCTGATTGAACTGATCTTGGCCAGACATTGTCTTGGAGAAATGACTCGGCGAGTCCTCGTCTTTCTTCGTATGCCACCCGGACGAACATACCCAGACGCATGGATTTTCTCCCTCCATACTTCTGATCCACCAATACCCTTAGACACAGAAATACTAGCCTCTCCTTCTTTTATGGACCCAGTTCCATCTTCGCCACCAACAGCCCTACTGACTTTACCATCAGCAACAACCCTACTGACTATACCATCCCTTTCAGACCCCACTTTCGCAATTTCCTCCAGCACAATATTTTTAACGGCAGAACTATTTGTGGGAATAGCAGTCTGAGATTTAGGGTATACCTCAGATTGGAGAAGAGCATGTGTCAACACAGCATCGATTGATTTAGAAGTATCCACCGCGTCAGGCTGAGGGATTTCGACAGTAGTTCTTTCGCCAGTCTTTATTTCAGCCAGTGGTTCATTCTCGGAGAGTAAAGGTGACACCTTTTTCTCCTTTGGTACTTTTAATTTCGGAATACGGGGTTTCGCCGACAGATTCTTCGAGGATTGCGTGCTCTCTTTCCTTTTCTCAGCGGATGTAACTCCAGATTTTGCTGATTTTCTTGTGTTCACCATCGTCGTCGGAGTGGATGGGCGGTTGAGAGAGTTTGCACTGTGTCGAACTAGGGTTTTGGAACGAAGAGAGTGGAGACGCAGACCAAACTGATTTGATTTAAAAAAAACTGAGTCGATCGATTCAACTTCCCAAAGACGGCCCTTAAGAATAACTCCTTCCTTTCCTCATAACGGCATGATCAAATCTTTGAAATATTTAAAGAATATTTAGTTTAAAAAAAATATCACCTTCTGTTCTAGCTCCCTTGCATAAGTGATCAGTCCAACTGTTTTGCTGGAGATTAGCATGTGACTGATCACAAGTGGAACACTTCAGGCTTTGATGACACAAAGACCCAAGGAGGATCTGAGTGTCTCGAACTGAGCTGCATCCAAAGGTTTGGTAAAGATATCGGCAAGCTGCTTGTCCATTTTCACATGCTGGAGAGACACCACCTTCTGTTCAACCAGCTCTCTGATGAAATGATGTCTGATATCAATGTGCTTCGTCCTGGAGTGCTGTACTGGATTTTTGGATATGCTGATAGCACTCATGTTATCGCAGTATAGCGTCATCTCCTTTTGTTCTACTCCGTACTCAGTCAGCATTTGTTTCATCCATAGCAGTTGAGTGCAGCAACTTCCTGCAGCGATATACTCTGCTTCGGCCGTGGAGAGAGAGATACTGTTTTGTTTTTTACTGAACCAGGAGACCAAGTTGTTTCCTAAGAAAAAGCAACCACCAGAAGTACTCTTTCGATCTTCAGCATTTCCTGCCCAGTCTGCGTCACAAAAGCCAACAAGGTGCGAGTTGGTATCTTTGGTGTACCAGATTCCATACTCGACAGTTCCGCACACATATTTTATGACCCTCTTGACTAGCAGAAGATGGCTCTCCTTGGGATCCGCCTGGTACCTAGCACATACCCCGACGGCATACGCAATGTCTGTTCTGCTTGCGGTTAAGTACAGAAGACTCCCAATCATACTCCTATAGAGAGTCTGGTCAACCTTTGTTCTAGCATCGTCTTTAGTGATCTTTAAGTGGGTTGCAGCAGGTGTTCATTTGTGACTTGCTTTCTCGAGGTCAAACTTCTTTATCGGAGTTCTGGCATACTTGCTTTGAGAGATGAAGATGCCATCATTCTTTTGAGTAACCTGGAGTCCTAGAAAGTAGGACATCTCCCCGACCATGCTCATCTGAAACTCTTGCTGCATCTGTTCAACAAATAGATCTACCAGTTTCGGTGTGTTGGACCCGAACACAATATCGTCAACATAGATTTGGGCGATGATAAAAACTGACCTTGTGTGCATTACGAACAGGGTCTTGTCCACTCCCCCTCGCACATATCCATGGTTGACGAGAAACTCGGAGAGACGCTCATACCAAACACGAGGTGTGACAGGTGTCGTTGTACCTGTGCAAAAACATTTGTAATTCCGACTAGCAAGTGGTAAGTCGGGTCGAATCCATAGAGATCGGTATAAGAATCTGTTTACTAAGTACAAGAGTAACAATGGTGTTGTAAATTTTGAACAAGTAAATAAAAGACGCAAGTAAGTAACAACGATCAATTATCAATAGAAATAGTCACACAAATTCAAGTATCAAATATCAAAGCGAAGTGCAAGCTAGAACTTTCCACTGTGATGCAAGACTAAACCATTGACAAATCCGTATTGGTTTCTATTGTTTTACAACTTAGAGCTCCCCGCTAGGTTGTACTCCCCGTTCTAGTTCTAGTACTCAATCTCGCGCTAGCGATAATCAAGACCCTAACTCGCTAGAGTTGCATGAAGAATTGAACAAGTTGTCCTAGGGTGTTTAATCCTAGTGGTCTATTACTCGTGTCCTAGTTCACTATCCCCGCTAGGTTGCTAGCAAACTTTGACAATTGGAATCAACAAACACACCCAAGCTCCCCCGCTAGGGTTCCACTCTTGCTAGCATATCAATTCCATAAACAATGCATAGTAATATAGCGCAAAACATAGAAATTCAATATGAGTCTCAAATCAAAGCATCACAATATCAAGTTCTAGCCTACACCAATGAGTTTAGCTACTCATGGTAATAGCATACATAATCAAGTTTGTAATAAAATGAAATAGAAATTACTAATGAAGAATCCTTCTCCAATCTTCTCTTCTCAGCCACTGATCAATCTCTTCTTTTCTCTTCCAAACCTTCAAACCCTTTTTGTCTCCTGCCAAAAGTTGCTCAGCAATCCTTCCTTTCTTTCCCAAACCACACGGCCAAAAGAAGACCAATTCCTCTCCTCAATTTCACACGGCCAACCAAAGACCAGCGTGTCTTTCTCTCCCAATTCTACACGGACCAAAAGCCATTTGATTTGTTTCTTTCTTTGTCTTTTTATCTCTTAATTCCAACTCCTCGAATTCTCATTTCCTTCTCCAATGTGGCTCTTCGAAATCAGTCTTCCTCCTTTCTAGAATGGCTCCTCGATTCCATCTATATTTCTTCCCGAGAAAACAAATCAGAATTTAAGAAATTTGTTTGCCAGCTGTCCCCACTTACGTCTCTTGATTTAACGTCCGCGGACGTCTTAACAATTTCGGTAATTGTTAAGACGTAAGTGCCCATAATTATTCAGACGTAAGCGGTCTGCACTGACTTCAAACTTCAATCATTTCGGTCTTCATTTCTTTCTGCGCAAAACATCTTCTAATAGGCTCTCTTTAGCCGGTATTCCTTCCATGGTCTCCGAGTGTACCTGAGAATGAAAACTACACACAGGTAGTGAAATAATATACAGATAACACTAAGAGACGGGGTTTAAACATATAAAATAGTCGTACAACTACGACTTATCAAGGTGCCTGCTTGAGACCGTAAAGAGCCTTTTTCAGGCGAAACACATGGCCAGGGTGATGTGGGTCTTCAAATCCTTTCAGCTGAGCGACAAATACTTCCTCATTAAGACAGCCGTTCAGGAACGCACTCTTCACATCCATCTGGAACAATCGAAACTTTAAGTGACATGCCAGAGCAAGGAGTAGCCGAATGGCCTCAAGTCGTGCGACAGGGGCAAAGGTTTCGTCAAAGTCTATCCCTTCTATCTGAGTGTAGCCTTGTGCCACAAGCCGAGCTTTGTTCCTCGTGATATTTCCTGATGAGTCAGACTTATTCTTGAAGATCCACTTGGTCCCGATGACATTTACATTATCAGGTCGTGGAACTAAGTCCCAGACGTCATTGCGAGCAAACTCCTCCAGTTCTTCATGCATGGCCAGGACCCAGAACTCATTTAGCAGAGCTTCCTTTACGTTCTTTGGTTCAATAGTGGACAGAAAGCATGAGCCAGCAGCTAGGTCTCTGAAATTAATCTGTTTTCCACGAGTTCGTATACCGTCACTTGGATCTCCAATGATTTCAGAGATTGGGTGATCTCTAGTGACTCGTCGAGAGGGTTGTAAAGCGGCAAAGTCCTCTTGAACAGTGGAATCCGCTTCGACAGATGTCGTGACATTTGGATGATCATCAGTTGTTGGAACTTCGTTAGTAGGGGCATTCTGGTTTTGTGAAGGTGTCTCAGGAGTTGTACCAGTGTGACGGAGCGCACTGCACTGTCGTTAAGGTGCAGTGTTCTCTGTACAAATAAATTTATAATATCCGCTACTCGCGACTACACTACTGGGTAGTAAGTGGTAAGTAGGGGTCGAACCCAAGGGAATTAGGGGGATAAGTGGTTCTTTAAGTTGGACGATTTTGGGATTGGTTGGTTGGTTTTAAAGCTACCAGCTAAGTGATTGATTGGTTGGTTGTTTGGTTTTAGTACTGGAAAGTAAACTGATAATTATTAAAAGAACGCGTTCGGTTTCAGGGGCCTTGTATTATATCCTGTTTATCATTGACCCTTAGTGAATCTTCTAAGTATTCAAACGTGTATCAAGGCCTTTTCCGGCGCTCGATTTGCCACACTTTCTAGTCTTTTGCAAAAGTGTGCATAAGTGAATCAAGGCCATTTCAAGCACTCGACTCGCAACACTTTTTGCAGAAAACGTAAGACCCTTGTTCTACTTAGACTAGCACCCCATTTCAAGGTATACTAGTCTATGTGCATCCATTTGGTCCCTTTGGTCCAGTTTCCAAATGGTTTTTTAGATAGATCGAACTCCTCGGATAAGCTTGCCCATGTGGTCCCTTTGGTCCAGTTACAAATGGTCCACTTACCCGAGTATGATCACGAACCCCCAAGGAAGAGCTTGCCCATTTGGTCCCTTTGGTCCAGTTACAAATGGTCGACTCAACCTTGGAGATTCTAATCTTATATATGGCACATAGAATAAGTTTTGAATACACAGACGAGACACTAAGTTAATAGTCTAAAACATTTTATAATACAAGTTCGCCCCTTTTACCGAACGACTAGTTTAGCTACTATTTATCGCGCTAAACATTATAACTAAGGAATTGGAAATTAAAGACGGAAATAAATATCAGAATACTTACTACCGTTGAAGCGCCAAGGGAGCAATCCTTTATTTCCAAAACCAAACTTACAATTTCTAGAGAGATAAGTGAATTACAATTTTTGTGGATGTTTGAAATGAGGAGGAGGAGGGTTGTATTTATAGCCATAAGGGGAGGAGATGGGTGGTGGAGATGGTGGCAAGTGTCTTTTGATCCAAGGGTTGAGGAGGAGGAGCAAGGAGGAGCTGCCACATGGGGGGTGGAGGAGCAGCCGGTCAAGGGAGGAGCAGCCGCCGGTAGCAGGTGGTGGAATGGGGAGGAGCTCCTCCCTTGGCCACCTCTTCAACAAGTGGTCGGTCATCTTGTCCAAGCGTGCATTTTGATAGTTGATTTTGAATGGCCAAGTGATTCTAAGACTAATGGGCGAGCCAGAATTTCCAAATTCCATGTTTTGGTCGAGCAATTTGGTCTTGGTGCCTATGCGCGAGGCCTTTACTTTGGAATTGAGCCAACTGCTAATCTGCTCGAGCATTCTCCTTGGTTTCCCGACATCTTCCACCTTATTTTCCATTTGGAACATTTTGGTCGAGGCGGAATTGTCAGATGAGGTGGTTTGCTCGAGCAACTTGAATTGAGTGTTTGGTCAGCTCGGCGGAAGGCCTGGAACTGCTTCACCCGGTCGGGTGGTTTCTGAGGCATTTTCTCACCCGGTCGGTTGAGTCTTCCATGCAAATTCCTCTTTGGCTTGATTTGTTTGGAGTGATTCCATGGCAGGATCCTTGAGATTTCTTCAGTCAGCGTCTGATCTTGACCTTGAAATAACTCTAAACATCTTTTCAGCGTAAAATCCTCTCCTTAGCGTGTTTTCTCTCTAAGCGCCAAAATACCCTGTAGAAATATATCGGAACTAACAAGCAAAAGTTAAATAGACAAAGTGTGTAATTAAGGGGGTTTTACGGTGTTTATGATTCGTATAATTTGGGTCCATCACAGTGCTTATGTCAGCGTCGTCTGAGACAGGTAGTTCAACAACCTCATCCTTGACTTTAACATTAATCGATTCCATGACAGTGCCTGTGCGTTTGTTAAACACACGGTATGCCCTACTATTCGAGGAGTAGCCCAGAAAGAATCCCTCGTCACTTTTTGGATCCAGTTTCTGCCGATACTCACGATCATTTAGGATGTAGCACTCACTCCCGAAGATGTGAAAATACTTGACAGTGGGCTTCTTCCCTTTCCAAAGTTCATAGCAGGTCATCTCAGTTCCGGTTCGAATAGTTACTCGATTTGTGATGTGACATGCCGTATTCATAGCTTCTGCCCAGAACTTCAGAGGAATCTTCTTGGCATGGATCATGACACGGGCCATCTCCTGAATGGTGCGATTTTTGCGTTCCACAACTCCATTTTGTTGAGGAGTGATTGCAGACGCGAACTGATGGGCCACACCGTTCTCTTCACAGTAGGAGTCCAACGTGGAATTTTTAAATTCAGTTCCGTTATCACTTCTGATACTTACCAGACGTTCTCCTTTGTCCTCTCTTTCTCTCTGGAGTAAGGTAACCAGTTGGATGAACTGTGGAGCAGCTTCAGTCTTGTCTCGGAGAAATCTGGTCCACGAAAATCTGGAATAGTCGTCCACACAAACAAGGACATATTTCTTACCACCATAGCTTTCCACCTGCATTGGACCCATTAGATCCATATGGATCAGTTCTAAGGGTCTGCTGGTACTGATCTGAGTGGTATTGGAATGAGAGGCCTTCGTCTGTTTCCCGATCTGGCATTCTCCATAGATCACATCATGGACACTAGTCACGTTTGGTAACCCTCGAATGAGTCCAGTTGAGGAGAGCTTCTTTAAGGTCTTGAGGTTCAAATGACCCAACCGTCTGTGCCACAAATCAGATTCGTCGGCTTGGCTTGTCAGGCAGTTCGATGCACCCACTGTTCCGGTAGAGCATATGAGGTAGCAGTTGTTGGCCTCTCTGCACCCTTTCATTAGAGTCCCTCCATCCGCATCCATCACTTGACATGAGTCATGAGTGAATCTGACATGGTATCCGCCATCGCACAGTTGACTGATGCTGATTAAGTTAACTTTCAATCCTTCAACAAGTAGGGTGTCCATGAGGACAGGGAGATCCGGAACCTTCAATGTCCCACAGCCGATCAACTGTCCCTTTCCTCCATCACCGAAGGTGACAAATTGTTTTTTTAACACAGGGCGAATATGTGATAGATAACTGGAGTTACCTGTCATGTGGGCGGAGCAGCCACTGTCGAAGCACCAACGATCTTTCTCCATGTGGCTTGAAGAGCTGAAAGCAACCATGCATACAGTCTTGTTGGTATTGCAGTTTTTACCCGTGGAGGCAGTAGATGCAGCGAAGTAGGTGGATTTGCTAACCCTACCTTGGTCAGAGCAACGTCTGTTGAGTTTCTGAACTATTCTACCGAATTTTTGAGCCATCATTGTCAGTTGTTCTGTGCTGCAGTCTGTCCCAGTCCAGTTATCAGACACTTCCGCTTTTTGACCAAGTTCTTTCTTCAGAGTCATCTTGAACAGTTTAAGGATCCCACTCAGTGTGTCGAGTGTTTGCTCTGATACCAATTGAAATATAGTGACCTGTTCAAGCTACTGTTCTACGGACTGTTTAAGACAGACTTTGAACTCCTTTGTAACAGTTCAGCAAGTAGTATAAAGTAAAGGGACACACAGAATGATACCCAGTTCGGCTAAGCCTACTCTGGGGGGTTTCCCACACCCTAAAAGGGACACAAATCTTTATTACGTGATTTAGTGCGATAGAAGGTCTTATACTTACACAACACCTTGTTTGTAATTGCCTAGCATCTAAACCACCGTCTCTCAGATTTGCAATCGAGAATCACCGCGGGTCAGCTCGATCCCCTTCGTCCGAACCCTCAGTCCGAACGTGCTCGATCTTCTCGTGAGGTCGGTAGCTTTCCTGTGAAAGCCGGTTGTATATCGTGGTGTGCTCCAGTTGGATCGCTTCCAGGCAGTCTGAGTAGCACGTTGATGAGACTGCACATGCACTGATGAATTTCCAGAAGGGAAATACAACCGGTCGTCGCTTTCTTCTTCTCCAATCGATAGGGTATACTCGTGTGTATTGATATGGAAAGCGATGATAGTTTGGTCGCCCTAGCCTCGTATATATATGCATGGGTGCTGGCTTCCAAATCTGATGAAGATAACCCCATCAAATATTTTAGGAGATATTCCTAGATATTTGATGTATATCTTTCTTAAATCGGCGAGAGGAATACTATGACTTCGTTGCCAAGTCAGCTTTGCCGCCTCATGAAGATATTCATTCGAATATCTGATGTTCGAATTCTTCGCTGATCATCAACAGATCGGACCGACATTCGATCTCTCGCTCATTCCGGAAAAACATCTTGGCGTCTGCTCCACGCTGTACTGTAGTCCTAGAATGTGTTCGAACTCCCCCTGAACTCCTGCTTGAACTGTCTAACTACGTTTTGCCAAATACATGCCACTCAAGGGAACATCAGTTATCAATACAAAACAAGAGGGGGGAGAAAAGATGAGTAGAGAAAACCCAAGTGGTAGATGGTGAGCAAGCTCTAGAATCCTTCTTGGTCTTCTCCCTTCTCCCCATGCAAACCTTTGATGATGGTGGTCCTTCCATAACCTTTTTCTCACACTTATTCTCTCCAAAAATCACCCCTCTTAGGTCAAAACCCTCACATTCTATTTATAGACCGGGCTGAAAAACCGTACTGTAGCAGGTCCAGTCGGTCGACTGGTGGCCAAGAATCTCGAACGCTTCTGAAATCTTATTCCAGTCGGTCGGCTGGTGAGTCCAACCAACCGACTCATTGGTGAGCAATTGTGAGCCTTCTGAGGTCCCTTTCCAGCCGACCTACTCAATTTGGTCGATTATTAGCACTTCTGAAATCTTATTCCAGCCGGTCGGCTGGTGAGTCCAACCTATCGACTGGATGTGGAAAGTTACTCCTCTCTATTCTTTTATTCCAGCCGACCGGTTGGTTCAGGGGAGATTTTCAGGTATTGAATTCCATAAGGTATCATTTTGTACCTGAAATGTGAAAGGCAAGGGTCAAATGACATCAAATAATGTCGGAAACGACTCAAAGCTACAGTGAAATATGGCTATTAATGAGTCAAAAACTCGACTCATCACTTTCACAAGGTCTCGATCATTATTTCTAAATATGTTATTGAAGAAAAATGAAAAGTATGTACAATCTAACTAGCTCTTTTTCGTAGGCGTTTGATGGACCATATTTATATGATTCATTAAGACAGTTAAACCCACCAACTTAGACTCTTTGTCTATTTAACTTTTGCTTGTTAGTTCCGATACTTACCTACAGGGTATTTTGAAGTCTAGAGAGAATACAAGCTAAGGAGGAGTTTTAAAGCTGAAAATGAATTACAAGTCACTCCAGGACACGACCAGATTCCGACTGTACAACTTTCATAAACCTGACATGGAATCACTCAAAACAAGTCCAACCGAAGAGCAACCAGAGTCTGTCCGGAGCTGAAAGGACCCGATGGCTTTTGGGAAAAGATCTCTACTCACACTCACCCACTCCCTTGCCACCTTTCCCGGCGGCTAAAGCCCTCCTCCTCTCCCCTTGCGCCACCTAGCCGGCGGCTCTCCTTCCCTCCACCTCACCCGGCGGCTCCTTGCTCTCCCTCTCATCTTGTGCCAAGTGTTGCATCCTCCTCCACATCCCACACTTCCCTTAGCCTATAAATACTCATGCCCTCTTCACTTGTAAATCATCCCATCCCATCCCATAATCCTAAAATCCACAATTACTTATCTCTCTAGATTGAGAGCACAATCCATGTAAACACTTCTCTTTGATATCAAAAGCTTTACAGTTGTTCTTGAGTACTCTTGTCGGTTCTTGAAGTACTCTCCTTTTACTTTCCTGTCTTTACTTTCGAAAACTTTACTTTACTGTCTTTCAAAAACCTTTACTTTTCAAGTACTTAGCTATGATGTCCCGTTCCATGGATATTCGTAGCTAAACCCTTCATTCGGTTGAAGGGGTGTACTAGTATCATACAATGTTTTAGACCCTTCTCTTAAATGCCTCTTTGTGTTCAAAACTTGTTCTATGTGCCACATATTAGGTCAGAACTTCCAAGGTTGAGTGGATGCTTGAAATGGAAAAACTCTTCCGTGGGGTTCGTGAACATACTCGGGTAAGTGGATGCTTGAAATGGCAAAGCTTATCTGAGGAGTTCGACCTCTTTAAAACACCATTTTGTTGATCGGAAATGATTGATCAAATGGATGCACATAGGCTAATATACCTTGAAATGGGGTATTAGTCTAAATAGAACAAGTGCTCTATGCCTTGAAATGGGCTAGACGGTGTGGCAAATCGAGTGCTTGAAATGGCCTTGATACACTTTTAAACACTTAGTATGATCATTAGAGGTCAATGATAAACGGACTATGATACAAGGCCCCTGATACCGAATCTTTCCTTTAATTGCAATATCACCTGCTACTTTACTTCCAGTCCATATCAACTGCTTACTTTCAGCAAGTCTTGTCCTTCAAGCAATTTCTTTCTGCAAGTCTTGTCCTTCAAGCAATTACTTTCAGCAAGTCTTGTCCTTCAAGCACTTTAATTTCCGCAAGTCTTGTCCTTCAAGAACTTTAATTTCCGCAAGTCTTGTCCTTCAAGCACTTCATTTTTCAGTTATTTACTTCCAGTACTAAAATCACAACCAACCCACGCTACTTTCACTACTAAAATCACAACCAACCCCCAACTGTCTTAATTTCTATCTTCGAAAGAACAACTATCAACTAATTCCCTTGGGTTCGACCCCTACTTACCACTTTACTACCCAATAGTAGAGTACGAGTAGCGGACTTATAAATTTATTTTTGCACAGAGACATTGCACCTTAACGACAGTGCAGTGCGCTCCGTCAAAATTGGCGCCGTTGCCGGGGAGTTAGCTTCAGATTAGTTGTTCTTTTATTTTGTACCCGTTTCTGCATAACCATGTCTCCTGAAGGAAGCCACCATGACTATCAGGATGACGACGAGATGAACCTGTACGATCGAAATAATGAGGCGCTACCTCCATTTCCAATTCGCGACGATCCGGAGCAACTCATACGAAACCAAAGAGCTCATGAAAGCGAGGCCATCCGGAGAAACCAAGGCCTGCCCGAGGACCGAAATGAAGCTGGTCCAATGCAACCCCCTAGACATCCCCCACCCCCTCAACCTCGACAAGTGCCAAGGCGAGAACCCGTCTTTGATGACTACTATGGGGATAACAACTACCGTGCACCTACTATGGGAGAACTTAATGCCCCAGATTTCGAAAATCAGCTGTGGTGCATTTACGAGGGCCCTGAACTGGAAAACATTACCATCAACGCGTCAGTGGCCCACAGCTTGCCCAAGTTCTCAGGAGCTCATGGAGAATCTGCGACGACTCATCTCCAACGCCTACATGGCATTTGCCAAAATCTAAAGCCCAATCGAGTAAATTTAGACGACTTCAAGTTGAAGGCTTTCCACTTTTCCCTCATTGACTCGGCGACCGACTGGTTCCTTTCACTGCCTTCGGGAAGCATCGGAACATGGGCTCAGATGCAAAAGAAATTCCTGGACAAATACTACCCAGCGGGAAGAGCAATGCAAGTGAGGAGGCAACTGCATGACATCAAGCAGGGGCCCAATGAAACCATGTACGATTACCTGGAGAAATTCAATCACCTGGAGAGAAGGTGCTGCACCCTTGGACTGCCCGAGAAACTCATCATCGAATACCTCATTGATGGATTGAGACCCTTAGACAAAATGCTCCTGGATGCCTGACGGAGCGCACTGCACTGTCGTTAAGGTGCGATGTTCTCTGTGCAAAATAAATTTATATCTCCGCTACTCGTACTCTACTAGTGGGTAGTAAAGGGGTAAGTAGGAGTCGAACCCAAGGGAGTTAGGTGAATAGTTGTTCTTTAAGTAGGACAGTTGGGGGTTGGTTGTGATTTTAGTACTGGAAAGTAACTGACTGAAAGTAAAGAAAGTAAATACGAGACTGAAAGTAAATACTGAAAAGTAAAGTGCTTGAAGGACAAGACTTGCTGAAATTAAAGTGCTTGAAGGACAAGTCTTGCGGAAAGAAATTACTTGAAGGACAAGACTTGCGGAAAGTAAGCAGTTGATATGGACTGAAAGTAAAGTAACAGGTCATATTGCAATTAAAGGAAAGATTCGGTATCAGGGGCCTTGTATCATAGTCCGTTTATCATTGACCTCTAATGATCATACTAAGTGTTCAAAAGTGTATCAAGGCCATTTCAAGCACTTGACTTGCCACACTGTCTAGCCCATTTCAAGGCATAGAGCACTTGTTCTATTTAGACTAATACCCCATTTCAAGGTATATTAGCCTATGTGCATCCATTTGATCAATCATTTCCGATCAACCAAATGGTGTTTTAAAGAAGTGAACTCCTCAGATAAGCTTTGCCATTTCAAGCATCCATTTACCCGAGTATGTTCACGAACCCCACGGAAGAGTTTTGCCATTTCAAGCATCCACTCAACCTTGGAAGTTCTGACCTAATATGTGGCACAGAGAACAAGTTTTGAACACAAAGAGGCATTTAAGAGAAGGGTCTAAAACATTGTATGATACTAGTACACCCCTTCAACCGAATGAAGGGTTTAGCTACGAATATCCATGGAACAGGACATCATAGCTAAGTACTTGAAAAGTAAAGGTTTTTGAAAGACAGTAAAGTAAAGTTTTCGAAAGTAAAGACAGGAAAGCAAAAGGAGAGTACTTCAAGAACCGACAAGAGTACTCAGGAACAGTAAGGAAAAGCTTGAGTACTTCGAGAACCGACAAGAGTACTCAAGATCAAACTTCAATATTAAAGTAGTGTGATTACATGGATGGTGCCCAAACTCTAGAGAGATAAGTGAATTGTGTTTTTGATTTTGGAATGAATTACAAAGGGAAGGAGGAGCTCTATTTATAGGCATGAAGGAGCCATGAGATCACAACACTTGTCATGAAATGGGAGGAGAAGCAAAAGCCATCGGAGCAAGGTGGCACTTCCCTTAGCCGCCGGCCACATGGTAATGGATGAGAGGCTTGTGGCTTTAGCCGCCGGCCATGAGGTGGAGGGAGTGGTTGAGTGTGTGTTTTTGTGGTCTTTTACAAAAGCCATCGGTCCTTTCAGCTCCGGTCTGACTCTGGTTGCTCTTCGGTTGGACTTGTTTTGAGTGATTCCATGTCAGGTTCATAAAAATTGTACAGTCGGAATCTGGTCGTGTCCTGGAGTGATTTGTAATTCATTTTCAGCTTTAAAACTCCTCCTTAGCTTGTATTCTCTCTGGACTTCAAAATACCCTGTAGATAAATATCGGAACTAATAAGCAAAAGTTAAATAGACAAAGAGTCTAATTTGGTGGGTTTAACTGATTTAATGAATCATATAAATATGGTCCATCAGATCACCCCACACTTTTAGTTGTTCGTCCCGAACAATGCTTTTTAAGGGCGGTACACACAATCCAAGTAAAAACTTCAAATATGAAAGTGAGATTGTGGGACTAGATTTATCCTATTCATGCATTACTTACTTATTACTAAACTAAACTGTGTAAATACTTAGAAGAAACTTGATACTTGTACCTTCGGGCTGAGATGCAAATTAATTTGGATGTTTCGGGAGATAGCCCTTTTCAAGCTCCTGGACTGCATCCTCGGGACCGACTCGCACTATATGGTTAACTTGTAGCTTTTTCTAGCACGTGACTTGGTTCGGGTTTCACTGAGTTGAGCACTTTGATTTCTTTTTGATGAGGGACAGCTTTTGAAGTGATTTGGCCTTTGGCCTTCGATTTTGAATTGGAGTTTCTTCACTTTTGTTCGGTTAAAACCTTCACAATTTTGGGCCTTCGGCCTTTGATTTGCTTCTTCGAGCTTTGCTTCTTTGTGACTTGCTTGTCCTATTTTCTCAACCTTTTTGGGAGGTCCAATCATCGCCCGCGAGCATATGGAAATACCTCCCCGCTCTTTTCTCATCCTCGCCGTTTCGCGCGGGTCAAGATGAGGGTCGCTCATCTATTTTCCCGGCTATTCTGACTAGAGATAGGACGGTTTGATTCCCGTCCCGCCTCTTGCATAAACGCTGCACGGCGGAGATGACTCTGACTCAACTGAAACCCGAAGTGCAGCCTCCACTGACTTCGTAAACCATATAGTGAAATCCAGTCCTTCGATTGCTTGCCAAGCCTCTCTAGGGCAGTTTATGTCAACTCCACATCCCCTGTATATCTCAGCACAAAGGGACAAATGAGAAGTTACATTTTAAGTTTTTAAACAGTTGAATTTTCACAAGGTAATTGCATGAATTATGATCTATCTTTTTCACATTCTCAAGTTCATATTTTCAAAAAGATAATATTAAGGGAAAAGGAAAAGAAAAAGCATGTTAAACTAATTATGTGCAAAGGCAGTTCTCACCCCACACTTTTGAACGAAGGCGTGCCTCTCGACATTACTTAGTTCAAAAGTCAATTGCAAGCAAATATATACAGGCAAGGTGAGAATGACTTAAAGCAAAAACTAAATGACATAAAATAAAATGACTGAAAGTAAGATAGGTGTCGGGTTACCTCCCGACCAAGGCATTTGTTTAACGTCGTTAGCTCGACGGTACCTCATTCCTGGATCATAAGTTTGGATCCCATGGGCGGCTCAGATCAAACTTTTCTGCCGCGCCTACCTTGATTCTTGCCTTGACCCTTCCAAAGCTTTTGTGAGATGATGTGCTCGGGTCCGGTTTCCATTGTTCTTGTGGGGTTTTCTTTCTATTTTTCCAAGTTGGTACGGATCTTTCAACCATAGCTGCTGGTTTAGTCACACTCTCGGTCTCTCTTGGTTGGTCAGAAACTAGCGCTCTGAGATCAGCGGTGTTCACAATGTCTGGTGGTATGGCTAGGTCATAGTTTTGCGGAGT
Source organism: Rhodiola chrysanthemifolia (assembly GCA_033675395.1). Taxonomy (NCBI): domain Eukaryota; kingdom Viridiplantae; phylum Streptophyta; class Magnoliopsida; order Saxifragales; family Crassulaceae; genus Rhodiola; species Rhodiola chrysanthemifolia. Next base: position 12,925,546 of record CM066208.1, on the reverse strand, counting down.
TAAGTCAACCTCGCCGTGATAATGTTTGACTCGCTGCCCATTCACCGTGAATCTGCTTCCATTGTCTGGGCTTTCCAGCTCAACTGCCCCATGATTCCACACTTTAGTTATTGTGAAGGGGCCGGTCCATCTAGATTTAAGTTTCCCTGGCATCAACTTCAGTCGTGAGGAGTAGACCAGCACTTGTTGTCCTTCCTCAAATGAGCGGCGGAGGATGAATTTGTCATGGTACAGTTTTGTCCTCGCCTTGTAGTCCGACTGCCCTTCATAGGCTTCGAGCCGCAACTCCTCTAGTTCGCATAACTGAAGTTTTCGATCCAATCCGGCATCTTTTAAGTCCAGGTTGCATTTTTTTAGTGCCCAGTAAGCTTTATGTTTTAACTCCACCGGGAGGTGGCATGCCTTTCCGTAGACAAGCCGATAGGGGGAAGTCCCTATTGGCGTCTTGTACGCCGTTCTGTAAGCCCAAAGAGCCTCATTTAGCCGTTGACTCCAATCTTTCCTCTTTGGTTTTACCATCTTTTCTAGGATCCCTTTGATTTCACGATTGGAGATCTCAGCTTGTCCGTTGGTTTGAGGATGGTAGGCTATGGACGTCCGGTGGTGGACTTGATAGTGCTTCAAGGTGGTGGCCATCATGCGGTTGCAAAAATGCGAGCCTTGATCGCTGATTAATGCCTTGGGTACTCCGTACCTACAAAACAGGTTAGTGCGCAAAAAATCTACTACAGTCTTTGCATCGTCGCACTTAGTGGCCTTAGCCTCTACCCATTTTGACACATAATCTACAGCAACTAAAATGTAAGCATAACCGCATGAAACTGGGAATGGCCCCATGAAATCTATACCCCAAATGTCGAAAACATCGTTGACTAATATGGGTACTTGAGGCATCTCATTTCTAGCCGACACATTTCCTACTCTTTGACACCTATCACACTTTCTACACTTCTCATAGGCATCTTTAAATATACTCGGCCAAAAGAAACCGCTATCTAAGATTTTTCTAGCGGTTCTCCTAGGCCCGAAGTGTCCTCCGCATGCAAACTCATGGCAAAAGCTAATCACAGAATCGATTTCACTATCGGGGATGCATCTCCTAAGTATTTGATCCGCTCCTATTTTCCACAAATAGGGATCATCCCATAAGTAATGCCTAGCATCATGCCTAAGTTTCATGCATTGTGCTTTAGTAAAAGAGGGAGGAAATGTACCTCCAACTAGATAGTTGACGATTTGAGCATACCATGGCACTTTTGTTGAGGCTGCATAGAGGTGCTCGTCTGGAAATGACTCGGTTATGTGCCCTTCCTCTTCTTCTCGGACAATTCGGCTCAAATGGCCGGCCACCGTATTTTTGATCCCCTTCTTGTCCCTTATCTCCACATCGAACTCTTGCAGCAGCAAGATCCACCGTATAAGCCTTGGTTTGGCCTCTTTTTTCTTCATTAGGTACCGGATGGCCGCATGGTCTGAGAAGACAATTACTTTTGCTCCAAGCAAGTAGGCTCGGAACTTCTCTAGAGCGAACACCACGGCCAAGAGTTCCTTCTCGGTGGTGGAGTAATTCCTTTGGGCTGTATCAAGGGTCCTTGAGGCGTAGTAGATGACTACCGCCTTCTTGTTACTTCTTTGGCCGAGCACTGCCCCTACGGCGTAATCGCTCGCGTCGCACATGATTTCGAATGGCTGCTTCCAATCCGGTGTTTGGATGTTGGGTGTGCTAGTGAGGGCCTTCTTGAGTTCATCAAAGGCTTCCTTGCATGCATTGGTGAATTCAAAAGGAACTTCTTTTTTGAGAAGAGTGGATAGAGGCAACGCCTTTTTGGAGAAGTCCTTGATGAACCGTCGATAGAATCCTGCATGCCCAAGGAATGATTGGATGTCTCGGACAGTGGAGGGGTATGGTAAAGTCATGATCAGGTCTATTTTAGCTTTGTCCACCTCTATGCCTTCTTGTGAGACGATGTGCCCTAAGACTACTCCATGAGTTACCATGAAATGGCACTTCTCATAATTGAGCACTAAGTTCATCGAGACACATCGTGCCAGAACCGTGCTTAAGTTGTCTAGGCAGGCATCGAATGTATTGCCATAGATGGTGAAGTCGTCCATGAAGACTTCGATGAATATTCCGATCATGTCCTAGAAGATGCTGGTCACCACTCTTGGAAAAGTCCCCGGAGCATTGCATAGACCGAACGACATTTTTCTGAAGGCGAATGTGCCGAATGGGCAGGTGAATGTAGTCTTCTCTTGGTCCTCAGGTGCAATGGGGATCTGGTTGTAGCCTTAGAACCCGTCCAGGAAGCAAAAGTATGGCTTGCCCGCCAGTCGGTCTAACATTTGATCGATGAATGGTAGCGGGAAATGGTCCTTCCTTGTGACGGCGTTCAATTTTTTGTAGTCGATGCACATTCTCCAGCCGTTCTTGACCCTTGTTGTCACCATTTTCCCTTCGGTATCCTCCTCGACCGTGATTCCAGTTTTCTTCGGGACCACGTGGACTGGGCTCACCCACTGGCTATCCGAGATTGGATAGATGACATCCGAATCCAGGAGCTTCTGCATTTCTTTCTGGACGATTTCCATCATGATTGGATTGAGTCGTCGCTGAGGTTCCCTTGACGGCTTAGCTCCATCCTCGAGTAAGATGCGATGCATGCAAACCGCTGGGCTAACTCCTCTCAAGTCGGCTAGAGTCCATCCAATAGCTAACTTGTGTTGTCTCAGCACTTTTATCAAACGACGCTCCTGGTCTGTTTCCAAGCCACTCTTGATGATTACCGGGAGTGTGTTATTTTCCCCTAGGAATGCGTACTTCAGATGCACGGGCAGGGGCTTCAATTCTATTTCGGGAGCTTGCATTACTGAGGGCAAAAAGGTATTGGATTTGAATAGTTTTACCTCATTGACTTCGTATCCTGGTGTGAGAGGCTCTGAAATTGTTAGGTGGGCTAGTGTTTCATGCAAGCCTTCGGCTAATTCATAAGAGCTTTTGGCTCCATTAAGCACGAGTTCTAAAGGGTCTGCTCTTGGTTCTGGTTTAACTTCTTGGACTAGGTCGTCCAAAGCGTCGAGAGCGTGCACTTCCTCGAACTCTATGGGATGTTTCATTGTTCGGAATATGTCGAAGCTGAACACCTCTCCTTCCACCTCCATTGAGAGCATTCCACTACCGCAGTCTATCTTCATTTTCGATGTTTTGAGGAATGGACGGCCGAGAAGGATAGGTGCATGGTCTGTTGGCCCGCCAGTCTCTATTTTTAGGACGTAGAAATCTGCTGGAAACACCAATTCGCCCACTTGAACCAGGACGTCTTCTATTTTGCCCTCGGGCTGTTTGCAAGATCGGTCTGCCCGCTGGATAGTGAGACCGGTGGGTTCGAGGGGTCCAATCCTGAGGCACGAATAGAGTGAAAATGGAAGAACGTTGATCGAAGCTCCTAGGTCTAGCATGCAGTTCTCAATTCGGATGTTCCCGATTGTGCAGGGAATGGTGTAAGTACCCGGGTCGCCGCATTTGGGGGGCACCTTCCTTTGTATGACCGCGGAGATGTTTCTACTCATCTGCTCTTGATCATTTCTAGTACTCCTTCTTCGGTTGGTGCAAAGCTCCTTTAAAAACTTTGCATATCGAGGGATTTGCTTGATGGCTTCCAAGAGGGGGATGTTGATCTCGACTTTGCTGAACAATTCAAATACATCCTTGTCCATGACATGCTGTTTTGGTACTCGGGCTGGCACTGGAAATGGGAGCGCGGTGCTGAATTTGGAGGTCTCGGTTCTGGGCACCGGGCGCTCCTTGTGCTCCTCGAACGTGGGAACCGGGCTGGCCGCTGGTACCAGGCCAGGCCTGTGTTCCTCGGGCACGTCCTTATTTTCCTCGGGCAACTCCGGGCTTTCGTCTTCCTCTCGTTCCATGGGTGCAACGTCTAGCTTTTTTCCACTCCTAAGAGTCACAGCATTCACATTTCCCCTCGGGTTCTGGACGGTTTGTGAAGGGAGTCTGCCGGGTTCATTAGTGAGCGCGGACATTGCCGTAGTGAGTTGGGACATGTGCTTCTTCAGGTCGGCTATTGCTCCATCATTTTTCGCCTGGTTTTGATGCACAGTAGTACTCAACTGCTGCACAGTGCCCGACAATTACTGCACAGTACCCGAGGATTGTTGCACAGTACTCGAGAGCTCCTTCATCATGTCCTCCAGCCACTTGTTCGGTCCTTGCTGATTACTCGAGCTGGCTTGGTACTGATTTGGTCCTTTCTGTTGATATTGGCCCGTCAGGTACTGGTTTGGTCCCCTTTGTTGGTATTGGCCCGCTGGTGGGGCGTTCTGGTTGTATTGCTGGTGGGGCGGTTGGTAGAATGACTGAGCTGGTTGAGGTGCGGCTTGTTGTGTCACTCTTGGAGGGTGATTCTCGTTTTTCCAGCTCAGGTTGGTTGCTTGACCATACTGCCGGCTTGGACCGGCGTGGTTGTTGTTGTTATTGTACCCTTGATATCCCTCTACTACATTGGCCTCCACCGGGTCCTCTTCGATCGAAGTTGGGCATGCATCAGTCTTGTGGTCCGTAGAGCCGCAAAACTCGCAAGGTCTTACTTGAACTGTCTGCTTTCGTAGGATTTGCATCATCATTTCCTTCATCTGTTCTATTTGCTCGGGCATTGAGTTTACCGGTGTCTCGGCACTTGCCACGTTCTTGGTTCGGGTAAACTCATCCTGCCGAGTGGTCTCCTCTCTGAACCGGGCATTTTCAGCAAATTTTGGGACTAGTCGCCGTATGCCGCTTAATGGTAGGCTCATCATTGACCCTCCAGCTGAAGCATCAAGGAGCTTTTTGTCTAAGGGATTCAGTCCATCAATCAGGTACTCGATGATGAGTTTCTCGGGTAATCCAAGAGTGCAGCAGCTTCTCTCCAGGTGGTTGAATTTCTCCAGGTAGTCGTACATGGTTTCATTAGGTCCCTGCCTTATGTCCTGCAGTTGCCTCCTTACTTGCATCGCTTTTCCCGCTGGGTAGTATTTGTCCAGGAATTTCTTTTGCATCTGAACCCATGTTCTGATGCTTCCCGAAGGCAATGAAAGGAACCAGTCGTTTGCCGAGTCAATGAGGGAAAAGTAGAACGCCTTCAACTTGAAGTTGTCTATATTTACTCGATTGGGCTTAAGATTTTGGCAAATGCCATGTAAGCGTTGGAGATGAGTTGTTGCAGATTCTCCATGAGCTCCTGAGAACTTGGGCAAACTGTGGGCCACTGACGTGTCGATGGTAATGTTTTCCAGTTCAGAGCCCTCGTAAATGCACCACGGCTGATTTTCGAAATCTGGGGCATTAAGTTCTCCCATAGTAGGTTCGCGGTAGTTGTTATCCCCATAGTAATCATCGAAGATGGGTTCCCGTCTTGGCACTTGTTGATGTCGAGGAGGTGGGGGATATCTAGGGGGTGGTACTGGACCAGCTTCATTTCGGTCCTCGGGTGGTTCTTGGTTTCTTCGGGCACCTTCCTGATTACGAGCTCTTTGGTTTTGGATGAGCTGTTCCGGATCGTCAAGAAATGGAGGCGCCTCATAATTTCGATCGTATAGATTCATCTCGTCGTCATCCTAATAGTCATGGTGGCTTCCTTCACGAGACATGGTTATGCAGAAACGGGTACAAAAGAAAAGAACAACTAATCTGAAGCTAACTCCCCGGCAACGGCGCCAATTTTGACGGAGCGCACTGCACTGTCGTTAAGGTGCGATGTTCTCTGTGCAAAATAAATTTATATCTCCGCTACTCGTACTCTACTAGTGGGTAGTAAAGGGGTAAGTAGGGGTCGAACCCAAGGGAGTTAGGTGAATAGTTGTTCTTTAAGTAGGACAGTTGGGGGTTGGTTGTGATTTTAGTACTGGAAAGTAACTGACTGAAAGTAAAGAAAGTAAATACGAGACTGAAAGTAAATACTGAAAAGTAAAGTGCTTGAAGGACAAGACTTACTGAAATTAAAGTGCTTGAAGGACAAGTCTTGCGGAAAGAAATTGCTCGAAGGACAAGACTTGCGGAAAGTAAGCAGTTGATATGGACTGAAAGTAAAGTAACAGGTGATATTGCAATTAAAGGAAAGATTCGGTATCAGGGGCCTTGTATCATAGTCCGTTTATCATTGACCTCTAATGATCATACTAAGTGTTCAAAAGTGTATCAAGGCCATTTCAAGCACTTGACTTGGCACACTGTCTAGCCCATTTCAAGGCATAGAGCACTTGTTCTATTTAGACTAATACCCCATTTCAAGGTATATTAGCCTATGTACATCCATTTGATCAATCATTTCCGATCAACCAAATGGTGTTTTAAAGAAGTCGAACTCCTCAGATAAGCTTTGCCATTTCAAGCATCCACTTACCCGAGTATGTTCACGAACCCCACGGAAGAGTTTTTCCATTTCAAGCATCCACTCAACCTTGGAAGTTCTGACCTAATATGTGGCACATAGAACAAGTTTTGAACACAAAGAGGCATTTAAGAGAAGGGTCTAAAACATTGTATGATACTAGTACACCCCTTCAACCGAATGAAGGGTTTAGCTACGAATATCCATGGAACAGGGCATCATAGCTAAGTACTTGAAAAGTAAAGGTTTTTGAAAGACAGTAAAGTAAAGTTTTCGAAAGTAAAGACAGGAAAGCAAAAGGAGAGTACTTCAAGAACCGACAAGAGTACTCAGGAACAGTAAGGAAAAGCTTGAGTACTTGAAGAACCGACAAGAGTACTCGAGATCAAACTTCAATATCAAAGTAGTGTGATTACATGGATGGTGCCCAAACTCTAGAGAGATAAGTGAATTGTGTTTTTGATTTTGGAATGAATTACAAAGGGAAGGAGGAGCTCTATTTATAGGCATGAAGGAGCCATGAGATCACAACACTTGTCATGAAATGGGAGGAGAAGCAAAAGCCATCGGAGCAAGGTGGCACTTCCCTTAGCCGCCGGCCACATGGCAATGGAGGAGAGGCTTGTGGCTTTAGCCGCCGGCCATGAGGTGGAGGGAGTGGTTGAGTGTGTGTTTTTGTGATCTTTTACAAAACCCATCGGTCCTTTCAGCTCCGGTCTGACTCTGGTTGCTCTTCGGTTGGACTTGTTTTGAGTGATTTGACGAACTATTTCTTTTTCACCTCTAGAATAGTATCAATGAAGAGAGGATCGAATGTAGTAGGTCAAAACATTTAAAATGACCGGTAGGGTACCGTGTCGAACCCAAGGGAGCAAGCCAAGCACATGCACTATGTAAGATCGTGTTTCCGTTCGGCTATTCTAAAACAAAATGTATAAGAGAGTGTATATATCTAAATCCTATGTGGTGAGTAATTGAGGATAAAAGATAAGTAAGAGGTGTTTCGAGGGGTTAATCCCCTCCTTGGCAATTTTCCAATGATCATGCATACAAGAGTTCAATTAATTATGAGTTGATAGGTTCAAAACCTAACTTAGGCTAGGACTAGACAAACTATCATGCAAGTCTAATCCTAGTCAAGTCATCTTAGTTCGAATCTCACTAATTAAAGGGTATTGATTCACTATATAGCATTTATTCTCACAAGTGCTATATGCATAAAGTTCTAGTTAACCTCTCACCATGCATTTACTCTCATAAATGTTGGTTAAGTTCAATTTTACTATATCCAAACCATCACTAAGCTCTCTCAATACTTAGATCATGGTTCTAACACAAACATGTCACTTAGGCATTTTATCAAACACTTAGCAACATGTCTAACATGAAGATCATAGTAAAATGAAATCAACTTCATAAAATCCATATAGATGTGTATACAATGATCATTGAGTACCAATGAGGATCATAAGACCCTCAAAACACAAGGGGGACTACTCACACCTCATGTAAGACAACATGGTGTGAGTAGGTTTTCAACAAAAATGTAAGGGAATAGAAGAGGAATAGAAATAGGATGGTTAATCCTAATGTCTCCCTTTTGATCTTCACTTCTCCTTGGTTGGATGATGATTGATGACCTTGGATGAGCCTCTTTTCCAATCTTCTTCTCCCCAAAAACCTCCACACTTGGTCCAAAACCCTTGCTTTCTATTTATAGATCCGGCTGTCAAAATCTGAGTTTTTCCATCCAGTCGGTCGACTGGCTGAAGCTTGATACCCAGTCGGTCGACTGGGATGTGCAAGATTTGATGAGCTCCTGAAGTTTACTCGAGTCGGTCGACTGGAATTTCAGTCGACCGACTGGGGCCTTTTTGGTAATCTTTCCGTCCGAATTTGGTTTTGGCGTCAACTAGAGAGTTGTAGCCCTGTGAGTTAGCTTTCCGACAAGCTTTGAATCAACCAATTCGGACACCGTATACGCCCTATGCGTTCAAAACAAGTCGCAAAGGTCACGAAGAAAAACAATCTGAGGAGCTGCTGAGTTGTTTACACAGTCGGTCGACTGGACTTTCAGTCGACCGACTGGGGCGTTCTTGGTAGTCTTCCCGTCCGAATTTGGTCTTGGCGTCAACTAGATAGTTGTAGCCCTTTGAGTTAGCTTTCCAACAAGCTTTGAATCAACCAATTTTGACACCGTATGCGCCGTAGGCGTTCAAAACAAGTTGCAAAGGTCAATATGCTCGGTTTTGCCCCGAAACTCCTTGTTTTGCGCCGAAACTTCTGTTTTTCAACCAATCTTCATATATAGGCCTTGACCATGAGGGAAACTTGTTTTCTACCTGAAATGTAGAGATAGAGGTCAAATGACATCAAAATAATGTCGGAAACGACCCAAAACTATAGTGAAGAATGACCATAAATCAGTCGAAAACTCGACTGATCAACACTCCACACTTAAGTTTTGTTCGTCCCGAACAAAGTATGAGAATATGTCAAGGTCATGCAAATGTCGAAATGATAGTGGTGCTATGTTTTTCGTCTATTTGCCTCACTAGATTTCACAAGGTCTCGATCATTATTCAGAATCATGTTATTGAAAGGTAAATGACAAGTATGTACAACCTAACTAGCTCCTTTTCGTAGGTGTTACGAATGCATTTAGCATATGCATTAAGCCTTTAAACCCCTAGGCTACCCTAGTGGACGAGTTATAGTCTCGTGAGAGTTTTCAGAAAAGGGAATACTCACAAATCCCATATGCACATATCCCATAAGAATGAATGCAAGAGTGCTCAACCAAGGCGAGGATTTCTCAAGACCAATCCCTCACCCCAAACTAGGACTATCATCACAATATCGTCAAAAGAACTTTTGAACCATTTGAGTACCCATGAGGTTGTGCATTCAAGATCATCAATACTAGAGCTATCAAATGTCTCATCCAAAGGTCCACTCATTTTCAAGGCAATACAATAGAGTCATAGTTTAGTTTGCACAAAAGAGTGTCAACCGCTCACCTATGCTAGCTAGGGCTAGTCCATGGGCTTGCGACAAGGAACTCATTCCCAAGTTTTAGGCGCTTAAGCCATAATCTATAAGGGAAGAGGAGTTCGACACTAAAGTTCTTATAAAACAAGCAAAGACCAAATGATAGTTCCCGTGCAAGCACAAGGGTCGTCCAAGAGTTAATCTAACTAGCACACAATACACATGATGCACCCGCGCAAAAGTAGAATGATGGAAGAACATAAAGTCAAGTTTTAAGTGCTCCTTATTTTCTTTTTCAAATGGCCTTTGGCCTACAAATGCTTTCAAGGGGGAACTTTTCTTCCTAACCCCCGGCATTTGTATGTTTAAGATCAAAACTTCTCTAGTACTCGAGAAAGTTTTTTAGTCGGGGCTTTGCCCTCTTTTGACCATGAAAATGTAGCATTTTTTTTTGTTGGGGCTTTCCCCGGCAATGGCGCCATTTTGACGTTTATAGATTTTAGCAATGCAATTAGTCAAAAACAATTTATAAATGACCGGTAAGACCGGTGTCGAACACAAGGGATCAAACGGATTATACGCTAGGTCTATCGATTTCTAACTCGGCTATTCCTTCAATTCAAGTGTGATGATGATTATCAATGATGAAAACAAGTAGTGAAATGGTTTTAGGGGATTAAAATCAATTAAAAGCGAGTTTCGAGGGATTATTCCTCTCCTTGGCAATTTCCCAATGATCATGCATACAAGAGTTCAATTAATTATGAGTTGATAGGTTCAAAACCTAACTTAGGCTAGGACTAGACAAACTATCATGCAAGTCTAATCCTAGTCAAGTCATCTTAGTTAGAATCTCACTAATTAAAGGGTATTGATTCACTATATAGCATTTATTCTCACAAGTGCTATATGCATAAAGTTCTAGTTAACCTCTCACCATGCATTTACTCTCATAAATGTTGGTTAAGTTCAATTTTACTATATCCAAACCATCACTAAGCTCTCTCAATACTTAGATCATAGTTCTAACACAAACATGTCACTTAGGCATTTTATCAAACACTTAGCAACATGTCTAACATGAAGATCATAGTAAAATGAAATCAACTTCATAAAATCCATATAGATGTGTATACAATGATCATTGAGTACCAAGGAGGATCATAAGACCCTCAAAACACAAGGGGGACTACTCACACCTCATGTAAGACAACATGGTGTGAGTAGGTTTTCAACAAAAATCTAAGGGAATAGAAGAGGAATAGAAATAGGATGGTTAATCCTAATGTCTCCCTTTTGATCTTCACTTCTCCTTGGTTGGATGATGATTGATGACCTTGGATGAGCCTCTTTTCCAATCTTTTTCTCCCCAAAAACCTCCACACTTGGTCCAAAACCCTTGCTTTCTATTTATAGATCCGGCTGTCAAAATCTGAGTTTTTCCATCCAGTCGGTCGACTGGTTGAAGCTTGATACCCAGTCGGTCGACTGGGATGTGCAAGATTTGATGAGCTCCTGAAGTTTACTCGAGTCGGTCGACTGGAATTTCAGTCGACCGACTGGGGCCTTTTTGGTAATCTTCCCGTCCGAATTTGGTTTTGGCGTCAACTAGAGAGTTGTAGCCCTGTGAGTTAGCTTTCCGACAAGCTTTGAATCAACCAATTCGGACACCGTATACGCCTTATGCGTCCAAAACAAGTCGCAAAGCTCACGAAGAAAAACAATCTGAGGAGCTGCTGAGTTGTTTACACAGTCGGTCGACTGGTCTTTCAGTCGACCGACTGGGGCGTTCTTGGTAGTCTTCCCGTCTGAATTTAGTCTTGGCGTCAACTAGATAGTTGTAGCCCTTTGAGTTAGCTTTCCAACAAGCTTTGAATCAACCAATGTTGACACCGTATACGCCGTAGGCGTTCAAAACAAGTTGCAAAGGTCAATATGCTCGGTTTTGCCCCGAAACTCCTTGTTTTGCGCCGAAACTTCTGTTTTTCAACCAATCTTCATATATAGGCCTTGACCATGGGGGAAACTTGTTTTCTACCTGAAATGTAGAGATAGAGGTCAAATGACATCAAAATAATGTCGGAAACGACCCAAAACTATAGTGAAGAATGACCATAAATCACTCGAAAACTCGACTGATCAACACTCCACACTTAAGTTTTGTTCGTCCCGAACAAAGTATGAGAATATGTCAAGGTCATGCAAATGTCGAAATGATAGTGGTGCTATGTTTTTCGTCTATTTGCCTCACTAGATTTCACAAGGTCTCGATCATTATTCCGAATCATGTTATTGAAAGGTAAATGACAAGTATGTACAACCTAACTAGCTCCTTTTCGTAGGCGTTACGAATGCATTTAGCATATGCATTAAGCCTTTAAACCCCTAGGCTACCCTAGTGGACGAGTTATAGTCTCGTGAGAGTTTTCAGAAAAGGGAATACTCACAAATCCCATATGCACATATCCCATAAGAATGAATGCAAGAGTGCTCAACCAAGGCGAGGATTTCTCAAGACCAATCCCTCACCCCAAACTAGGACTATCATCACAATATCGTCAAAAGAACTTTTGAACCATTTGAGTACCCATGAGGTTGTGCATTCAAGATCATCAATACTAGAGCTATCAAATGTCTCATCCAAAGGTCCACTCATTTTCAAGGCAATACAATAGAGTCATAGTTTAGTTTGCACAAAAGAGTGTCAACCGCTCACCTATGCTAGCTAGGGCTAGTCCATGGGCTTGCGACAAGGAACTCATTCCCAAGTTTTAGGCGCTTAAGCCATAATCTATAAGGGAAGAGGAGTTCGACACTAAAGTTCTTATAAAACAAGCAAAGACCAAATGATAGTTCCCGTGCAAGCACAAGGGTCGTCCAAGAGTTAATCTAACTAGCACACAATACACATGATGCACCCGCGCAAAAGTAGAATGATGGAAGAACATAAAGTCAAGTTTTAAGTGCTCCTTATTTTCTTTTTCAAATGGCCTTTGGCCTACAAATGCTTTCAAGAGGGAACTTTTCTTCCTAACCCCCGGCATTTGTATGTTTAAGATCAAAACTTCTCTAGTACTCGAGAAAGTTTTTTAGTCGGGGCTTTGCCCTCTTTTGACCATGAAAATGTAGCATTTTTTTTTGTTGGGGCTTTCCCCGGCAATGGCGCCATTTTGACGTTTATAGATTTTAGCAATGCAATTAGTCAAAAACAATTTATAAATGACCGGTAAGACCGGTGTCGAACCCAAGGGATCAAACGGATTATACGCTAGGTCTATCGATTTCTAACTCGGCTATTCCTTCAATTCAAGTGTGATGATGATTATCAATGATGAAAACAAGTAGTGAAATGGTTTTAGGGGATTAAAATCAATTAAAAGCGAGTTTCGAGGGATTATTCCTCTCCTTGGTAATTTCCCAATGATCATGCATACAAGAGTTCAATTAATTATGAGTTGATAGGTTCAAAACCTAACTTAGGCTAGGACTAGACAAACTATCATGCAAGTCTAATCCTAGTCAAGTCATCTTAGTTAGAATCTCACTAATTAAAGGGTATTGATTCACTATATAGCATTTATTCTCACAAGTGCTATTTGCATAAAGTTCTAGTTAACCTCTCACCATGCATTTACTCTCATAAATATTGGTTAAGTTCAATTTTACTATATCCAAACCATCACTAAGCTCTCTCAATACTTAGATCATAGTTCTAACACAAACATGTCACTTAGGCATTTTATCAAACACTTAGCAACATGTCTAACATGAAGATCATAGTAAAATGAAATCAACTTCATAAAATCCATATAGATGTGTATACAATGATCATTGAGTACCAAGGAGGATCATAAGACCCTCAAAACACAAGGGGGACTACTCACACCTCATGTAAGACAACATGGTGTGAGTAGGTTTTCAACAAAAATCTAAGGGAATAGAAGAGGAATAGAAATAGGATGGTTAATCCTAATGTCTCCCTTTTGATCTTCACTTCTCCTTGGTTGGATGATGATTGATGACCTTGGATGAGCCTCTTTTCCAATCTTCTTCTCCCCAAAAACCTCCACACTTGGTCCAAAACCCTTGCTTTCTATTTATAGATCCGGCTTTCAAAATCTGAGTATTTCCATCCAGTCGGTCGACTGGCTGAAGCTTGATACCCAGTCGGTCGACTGGGATGTGCAAGATTTGATGAGCTCCTGAAGTTTACTCGAGTCGGTCGACTGGAATTTCAGTCGACCGACTGGGGCCTTTTTTGTAATCTTCCCGTCCGAATTTGGTTTTGGCGTCAACTAGAGAGTTGTAACCCTGTGAGTTAGCTTTCCGACAAGCTTTGAATCAACCAATTCGGACACCGTATACGCCCTATGCGTCCAAAACAAGTCGCAAAGTTCACGAAGAAAAACAATCTGAGGAGCTGCTGAGTTGTTTACACAGTCGGTCGACTGGACTTTCAGTCGACCGACTGGGGCGTTCTTGGTAGTCTTCCCGTCCGAATTTGGTCTTGGCGTCAACTAGATAGTTGTAGCCCTTTGAGTTAGCTTTCCAACAAGCTTTGAATCAACCAATTTTGACACCGTATGCGCCGTAGGCGTTCAAAACAAGTTGCAAAGGTCAATATGCTCGGTTTTGCCCCGAAACTCCTTGTTTTGCGCCGAAACTTCTGTTTTTCAACCAATCTTCATATATAGGCCTTGACCATGGGGGAAACTTGTTTTCTACCTGAAATGTAGAGATAGAGGTCAAATGACATCAAAATAATGTCGGAAACGACCCAAAACTATAGTGAAGAATGACCATAAATCAGTCGAAAACTCGACTGATCAACACTCCACACTTAAGTTTTGTTCGTCCCGAACAAAGTATGAGAATATGTCAAGGTCATGCAAATGTCGAAATGATAGTGGTGCTATGTTTTTCGTCTATTTGCCTCACTAGATTTCACAAGGTCTCGATCATTATTCCGAATCATGTTATTGAAAGGTAAATGACAAGTATGTACAACCTAACTAGCTCCTTTTCGTAGGCGTTACGAATGCATTTAGCATATGCATTAAGCCTTTAAACCCCTAGGCTACCCTAGTGGACGAGTTATAGTCTCGTGAGAGTTTTCAGAAAAGGGAATACTCACAAATCCCATATGCACATATCCCATAAGAATGAATGCAAGAGTGCTCAACCAAGGCGAGGATTTCTCAAGACCAATCCCTCACCCCAAACTAGGACTATCATCACAATATCGTCAAAAGAACTTTTGAACCATTTGAGTACCCATGAGGTTGTGCATTCAAGATCATCAATACTAGAGCTATCAAATGTCTCATCCAAAGGTCCACTCATTTTCAAGGCAATACAATAGAGTCATAGTTTAGTTTGCACAAAAGAGTGTCAACCGCTCACCTATGCTAGCTAGGGCTAGTCCATGGGCTTGCGACAAGGAACTCATTCCCAAGTTTTAGGCGCTTAAGCCATAATCTATAAGGGAAGAGGAGTTCGACACTAAAGTTCTTATAAAACAAGCAAAGACCAAATGATAGTTCCCGTGCAAGCACAAGGGTCGTCCAAGAGTTAATCTAACTAGCACACAATACACATGATGCACCCGCGCAAAAGTAGAATGATGGAAGAACATAAAGTCAAGTTTTAAGTGCTCCTTATTTTCTTTTTCAAATGGCCTTTGGCCTACAAATGCTTTCAAGGGGGAACTTTTCTTCCTAACCCCCGGCATTTGTATGTTTAAGATCAAAACTTCTCTAGTACTCGAGAAAGTTTTTTAGTCGGGGCTTTGCCCTCTTTTGACCATGAAAATGTAGCATTTTTTTTTGTTGGGGCTTTCCCCGGCAATGGCGCCATTTTGACGTTTATAGATTTTAGCAATGCAATTAGTCAAAAACAATTTATAAATGACCGGTAAGACCGGTGTCGAACACAAGGGATCAAACGGATTATACGCTAGGTCTATCGATTTCTAACTCGGCTATTCCTTCAATTCAAGTGTGATGATGATTATCAATGATGAAAACAAGTAGTGAAATGGTTTTAGGGGATTAAAATCAATTAAAAGCGAGTTTCGAGGGATTATTCCTCTCCTTGGCAATTTCCCAATGATCATGCATACAAGAGTTCAATTAATTATGAGTTGATAGGTTCAAAACCTAACTTAGGCTAGGACTAGACAAACTATCATGCAAGTCTAATCCTAGTCAAGTCATCTTAGTTAGAATCTCACTAATTAAAGGGTATTGATTCACTATATAGCATTTATTCTCACAAGTGCTATATGCATAAAGTTCTAGTTAACCTCTCACCATGCATTTACTCTCATAAATGTTGGTTAAGTTCAATTTTACTATATCCAAACCATCACTAAGCTCTCTCAATACTTAGATCATAGTTCTAACACAAACATGTCACTTAGGCATTTTATCAAACACTTAGCAACATGTCTAACATGAAGATCATAGTAAAATGAAATCAACTTCATAAAATCCATATAGATGTGTATACAATGATCATTGAGTACCAAGGAGGATCATAAGACCCTCAAAACACAAGGGGGACTACTCACACCTCATGTAAGACAACATGGTGTGAGTAGGTTTTCAACAAAAATCTAAGGGAATAGAAGAGGAATAGAAATAGGATGGTTAATCCTAATGTCTCCCTTTTGATCTTCACTTCTCCTTGGTTGGATGATGATTGATGACCTTGGATGAGCCTCTTTTCCAATCTTCTTCTCCCCAAAAACCTCCACACTTGGTCCAAAACCCTTGCTTTCTATTTATAGATCCGGCTGTCAAAATCTGAGTTTTTCCCACTTGATCCGGCTGTAATTTGACAAGGCGTCGTCGTGCCTTGCAAATTACATTTATAATCTCCACTACTCGTGGCTCACTATGGATTAGTAGAGCGGTAAGTAGGGGTCGAACCCAGAGGAGTTGTAATGGCTACTTGTTGTTCTAGAAAGAAAAGAAAGAAAGTGAAGACAATTGAGGGGTTTGGTGGCTTGTGCGAACGCAAGAACTAAGGGCACAAGTAAGTGCGATCGCAAGTGAACAAGGAAAAGTAACAAGAAGAGAAGTATTTGGTCTAGGGATTTGTTGTCACACATTCTTCATAGATATCTAATGATCTAACTTCGTGTTCATAGGCGTGGTTGTTTCCATTCCAAGTCCCAACCCAAAGTAAGGCCATTCCAAGCACTTACACCACCATCCATGGCCATTCCAAGCACATAGACTTCTAGTTCTAGCTAGACTAATACCCCATTCCAAGGTATATTAGCCTAAGTGCGGCTACCCGTTCTCATGATTCATTATCAAACGAGTAGCAATAGGGGGTTTGAACTACTTGACTAAGCTTTGCCATTCCAAGCATCCACTTAGCCTTGCATGTTCAAACCGGATTAATGGGCACAAGAACTAGTAGAACACAAAGAAGCATTAAGTAAAGAATCTCAAAATGTGTTGACAATACTATTGTGGCTTGTTCATCATTGACCTCTAATGATCTAACCTTGTGTTTTTTAGTGTGGTTGTTTCCATTCCAAGTCACAACCCAAGTAAGGCCATTCCAAGCACTTACTCCACAAGAACACAAGATAGCATTAAGTGAAGGGTCTCAAAACTTGCCCACAATGTATGGATCCCTAAACCAAATGGGAGATTTAGCTACTTGTATCCATGAGAAGGGATATAATAGCAATGGAGAAGAGTACAAGAAAGTAATACAAGAAAGTAAATACAAAAAGTAGTGCACGAAAGTAAAGGAGATTGCTTGAAAGTAAAGGATTTGCTTCTATTATCAAATGAAGAACAAGAGAGAGAAGTTTAGTGCAATTTGGAGAGAACTTTGATGCGTTTTTGGGTTGGGAAACCCCAACGTAGACCTCCAAATTGCCTCCCTAAAATGAAGTGTGTCTCCTCCTAGACAATGGTGTTCTATTTATAGGAAATGAGCTAGGGTTTCTCTTGTCTTGGGCACCAAGTTGGAGTGGCATAAGTGGTTTGGCCATTGCAAATGTTGAGATGCTTCTAGAATCATCAAGGCTCTTTTGCTTTGGAAGTAGTCAAAATGGATTGGCATGAGCAAATAATGAGATGCTTCTAGAATCATCAAGACTTTGCAAGTGGGCTAGGTTTGGCTTGGGCTCACGTGTGGCCCAATAATGCCTTGGGGTGATTTTGGCCTTAAATGCCATCTTTTAAGCCCGATTCTTCTTTAGACTCCAAAAGGCCCTGAAATCCAAAACAACATTAACAAGTAAACGTTCTCATGATCAAATGTCGTAAATGGTGGGTTTTGATGACTTAACGAGTCGTATAAATACGTCTCATCACCAACTCCACACTTAGAATTTTTACTACGCCTCACGGATGAAAACCATTCAATACTCACATAATTTCCAGGCACGCTCTCCTAAGCAATCACTAGCATATAAACATACGATTTTCAAACAAAAAACGCTAGGATTACCACTCCACACTTAAAACGCCACCATTATCAAGAAAATTCATGCAACCCTTATATCACGTCGCACACACCTAATCATGCATTTAAAATCGTCCCAATCACCAAACCATACGGCAAGTTCACAAAACGCACGCTACACATATATGAAAATCACTTGTGCATAGATGGACAACTCACAAACCGGGGTACCTCCCGTGAGGGCCTAGTTTAACGTCTTGGCAAAGACCGAGCCGATCCTTTTCTCACTAAGAAACACACTTGAGGAGTCCTTAGCTAGGATCCCTCCTCAAGCGGATAAAGGCTCTCTATGGGTCGGTCAAAGAGTAGGTCACATTTTGTTCATCCCGAACTTCTTCTCTGTAATGCTTTAGCCTTTGCCCATTTGCCGTAAAGGTGGTTCCATCATTGTTGAGCAACTCTACATGTCCATCCTCGTGAGGCTTGTGGGTAACGAGTGGACCACTCCATCGGCTCCTCAATTTTCCCGGGAATAATTTGAGCCTAGAGTTAAAGAGTAAGACCTTCTCTCCCTTTTTGAACTCACGACGAAAGATTTTCTTGTCGTGCCATTTCTTAGTCTTCTCTTTATAGATCCTAGCACTCTCGTAGGCTTCATTCCTTATTTCCTCTAACTCATGGAGTTGGAGGACCCTATTATCTCCCGCCGCTTGTAAGTCCATATTCAATAGTTTAATTGCCCACATTGCCTTGTACTCCAATTCTACCGGCAAATGGCACGGTTTCCCATATATAAGGCGATAGGGAGACGTTCCAATAGGGGTTTTGAACGCCGTACGATAGGCCCATAGAGCGTCATCTAGCTTCGATGACCAATCCTTCCTTGAGCTTCCCACGGTTTTCTCCAAGATTGCTTTGATTTCTCGGTTTGATATCTCCACTTGCCCACTAGTTTGTGGGTGATATGGTGTAGCAACCTTGTGGCTAACTCCATACTTGCGAAGCAAGGCCTCAAAATGTTTTTCCTTGAAATGTGAACCGCCATCACTAATGACGGTCCTTGGAACTCCAAATCTAGGAAAAATAATCTTCTTGAAGAGCTTTGTGACCACCTTGGCATCACAAGTAGGGGAAGCGACGGCCTCAACCCATTTGGAGACGTAGTCGACCGCGACCAATATGTATTGATTTCCATATGAAGACGGGAAAGGGCCCATATAGTCTATGCCCCATACATCAAATATTTTGACAGGGAGGATGCTTTGTTCGGGCATTTCATGCCTCTTTGAGATATTTCCCGTTCTTTGGCATTGATCGCAAGCTTTGACGAACTCATAGGCATCACTGAAAAGAGTAGGCCAATAAAAACCGCTTTGTAGGACTTTAGACGCCGTCTTCGCTCCACCACCATGTCCTCCATATTGGGAAGAGTGACAATGGTATAGAATGTCCCACATTTCTTCTTCGGCGACGCAAGTCCTATATAATCCATCTGCGCATAGCCTATATAAATTGGGCTCATCCCAATAGTATCTCTTCGTCTTGGATAGGAACTTCCTCTTTTGATGGTGGTTCATGTCGTGAGGAATAATTCCACAAACCACGAAATTTACAAAGTCTGCATACCATGGGAGGGCCTCCGCCTCAACTCTCATAAGTTGCTCTCCAATGAAGGAGTCATCCACGGGCCTAGTATCTTCTTCAAGCTCTTCATTTCCTTCAAGCCTTGATAGGTGGTCGGCTACCACATTTTCTACCCCTTTTTTATCTTTGATCTCGATATCAAATTCTTGGAGCAATAGAATCCATCTTATCAATCTTGGCTTGGAATCTTTCTTTGCCAAGAGGTACTTGATTGCCGCATGGTCGGTGAATACTATAACATTCGATCCCACTAGGTATGAACGAAACTTATCAAAGGCGTACACAATAGCAAGAAGTTCTTTTTCGGTTGTAGTGTAGTTCAATTGAGCTCCATTTAGAACCTTGCTTGTGTAGTGAATGGCATGAAGTTTCTTGTCCACCCTTTGTCCAAGAACCGCCCCAACGGCATAATCACTTGCGTCGCACATGAGCTCAAAGGGCAACTCCCAATTAGGGGGTTGAATAATTGGAGCCGAAATCAATGCCTCTTTCAACTTCTCGAAGGCCACCAAGCACTCTTCATCGAACCGAAACTTGGTGTCATTGCACAAGAGGTTCGTTAAAGGCTTTGCAATCTTCGAGAAATCCTTAATAAATCTCCGGTAGAACCCGGCATGGCCTTGAAAACTCCTTATTCCTTTGACATCCCTCGGAGGTGGCAATTTCTCCATAACTTCTATTTTTGCCTTGTCCACCTCGATTCCTCTCTTCGAGACCAAGTGACCAAGCAATATCCCTTCCTGCACCATGAAATGACATTTTTCCCAATTAAGCACAAGGTTCGTTTCAATACATCTTTTCAACACTTTTGCCAAATTGGCTAAGCAATCATCGAAAGAGGAACCATAAACAGAAAAGTCATCCATGAACACTTCCATGATTTCCTCAATAAATTCCGAAAATATAGCCATCATGCATCTTTGGAAGGTACCCGGCGCATTGCAAAGTCCAAAGGGCATTGATGGACCATAATTATACGAATCAAAAACACAGTTAAACCCACTAAATTAGACTGTTTGTCTATTTAACTTTTGCTTGTTAGTTCCGATATTTATCTACAGGGTATTTTGGAGCTTAGAGAGAATACACGCTAAGGAGAGGATTTTACGCAGAAAAGATGTTACGAGTCATTCCAAGGTCACGATCAGACGCCGGCTGAAGAAATCTCAAGATCCTGACATTGAATCACTCAAAACAAATCAAACCGAAGAGCAATCAAAGTCAGTCCGGGGCTGAAATACACCGATAATTTTGTGAAAACGTCGCAAAAACGTCCCAAAACTCCACATTTGCCCATGATGACCGGCGGCTTTTGGAGGAGGTGTCCAAAGGAGGAAGCTTCTCCCCCTTGATGACCCATAACCGGCGGCTTCCACCCCCTCCTCTCCTCCCTTGGATGGCTTGCCATGTGCACTCATCTCCACCCTTCATTCCCTCCTCCTTAGCCTATAAATACAACCCCATCCCTTCTCATTTGTATCATCCCATTCACAACACAAAATCACTTATCTCTCTAAGTTTGGCAATTTGTAAGTTTGGTTTTGAAATAATACTCCTGTTGGTTCTTGAGTATTATAACAGTTTTAGAGAATACTCCTGTTGGTTCTTGAGTATTCAAGTAGAAATTGGGAATACTCCTGTTGGTTCTTGAGTATTCCCCTTTACTTACTGTCTTTCAAAAACCCCCGAGTATTTAGCTATGGTATCCACCTCTATGGATATTCGTAGCTAAACTCTTCATTCGGTTGAAGGGGTGTACTTGTATCATAAAATGTTTTAGACTTTGCTTTAGTGTTTTTTCTCTGTATTCAAAACTTGTTCTATGTGCCATATATTAGGCCAGAACTTCCAAGGTTGAGTGGATGCTTGGAATGGCAAAGCTCTTCCGTGGAAGTTCGTAAACATACTCGGATAAGTGGATGCTTGGAATGGCAAAACTTATCTGAGGAGTTTGACCTCTCTCAAACACCATTTGATTGCTCGGGAATGACTGATCAAATGGATGCACACAGGCTAATATACCTTGGAATGGGGTATTAGTCTAAGTAGAACAAGGGCTCTACGTTTTTTGCAAAAGTCTAGACAGTGTGTGCAAATCGAGTGCTTGGAATGGCCTTGATACACTTTCGAACATTTTTGCAAAAGACTAGACAGTGTGGCAAATCGAGTGCTTGGAATGGCCTTGATGCACGTTTGAATACTTAGAAGGATCACTAAAGGTCAATGATAAACAGGCTATGATACAAAGCCCCCGAAATCGAATGTTTTCCTTGAAATCAAACAACACCTGCACTTACTTTCTTAGTATAACTGCCTTAATCAACTGCACTCATCATCCGGAGGACTTGCCAATCACGCATCACCCGCTGTAAGTCCCCTACTTTTATTTTCAGTCATTTACTTTTCCGCACTAAAACCAAAACCAACCAACCAGTCACTTACTTTTCCGCGCTAAAATCTCAATCAACTTAAAACACGCTCCCTCGCTGTATAAATCACCTCAAAGAGCAACTATCCCCCTAATTCCTTTGGGTTCGACCCCTACTTACCACTTGCTACCCAGTAGTTAAGTCGCGAGTAGCGGACTTATAAATTTATTTGTACATTTGCTCTGACGACAAGCATTTATCAAATTGGCTCTGTTGCCGGGGAATTAGTTAATTAATCGGATAAGTTCTTTGAATCAACACGCGCTTCGAAAGAACCATGTCTCGCGAAGGAAGCCACCATGACTACCAGGATGACGACGAGATAAACCTGTACGATCAAAATGATGAGGTGCCACTTCCATTTATCGACGATCCGGAACAACTCATCAGAAACAGAAGAGCTCGTGATAGGGAGGCCATTAGAAAAAACCAAGAACCGCCCGAGGACCGAAATGCAGCTGGTCCAGTACAACAACCCCCTAGATATCCACCACCCCCCCAACCTCGACAAATGCCAAGACAAGAACCTGTCTACGATAACTAGTATGGGGATAACAACTACCATGAACCTACTATGGGAGAATTGAACGCCCCCAATTTCGAAACACAGCCGTGGTGCATTTACGAGGGCCCTGAACTAGAAAACATAACCATCAACGCATCAGTGGCCCACAGCTTGCTAAAATTCTCAGGAGCTCAAGGAGAATCTGCCACAACTCACCTCCAACGCCTGCATGGAATTTGCCAAAATCTAAAGCCCAATCGAGTGAATATGGACGACTTCAAGTTGAAGGCATTCTATTTTTCCCTCATAGACTCGGCAAACGATTGGTTCCTTTCATTGCCTTCGGGAAGCATCAGAACATGGGTTCAGATGCAAGGGAAATTCCTGGGCAAATACTACCCAGCAGGAAGAGCAATGCAAGTAAGAAGACAACTGCAGCACGTAAGGCAAGGACCTAATGAGACCATGTACGACTACCTGGAGAAATTCAACCACCTGGAGAGAAGCTACTGCACTCTTGGACTACCCGAGAAACTCACCATTGAGTATCTCATTAACGGATTAAGACCCTTAGCCAAAATGCTCCTAGATGCCTCAGCTGGAGGGTCCATAATGAATCTATCATTAACAGGCATAAGGGATCTCATCACCAAGGTTGCTGAAAATGCCCGATTTAGAGAAGAGACAACTAGGCAGGAAGAATTTTCCCGAACAAAGAATGTGGCAAGAGCTGAAACACCGATGAGCTCTATTCCTGAAGAAATGAAACAGTTAAAGGAGATGATGATTCAGATCCTGCGAAGACAGCCAGTTCCAGTAAAACCTTGCGAGTTTTGTGGTTCCAATGACCACAAAACTGACGAATGCCCGACATTAATAGAAGAGGAACCGGCAGAAGTAGACGCGGTGGGAGGATACCAAGGATACAACAACAACAACAACGACAGAGCCGGACAAAACAGACAGTATGGTCAAGCAACCAACCCGAGCTGGCGTAACAACAACTATCCTTAGAAGGAAGCACAACCAGCTGTCCCTCAACTAGCTCAGTCATTCTACCAACCCCCCCACCGACAGTATAACCAGAACGCTCCATCAGCAGGCCAATATCAGCAAAAAGGACCAAATCAGTACCAAACTGGCCCGAACAATCAGCATGAACCGAGCAAGTCGCTCGATGACACGATGAAGGAGATCGCAGGAAACATAAATCAATTGGGTGCTTCGCTACACCAATACCAGGCGAAAACTGACGGGGCAATTTCAGAATTGGCCAAACAGATGTCCCAGCTCGCCACCACAATGTCAACACTCTCCGATGAACCTGGCAGACTTCCTTCACAAACCATCCAAAACCCAAAGGCAAATATTAGCATGATAAGGAGGTCAAACATAAAGGCGACACTAGGAGAAGTAGCACGATCCCCAACTTACAAACTCACAAGCAAGCACTTCACACGTAGGCATCGTCCTGATTGGAATCAAGAGGAAGACCGACCCAATGATGGCAAAACATGGGTCACGCATGCCGACAATGGACGGTATGCATTCACCGTCTGCATAACACCACCATCGATCATACACTCCGACATACCAGCATCTGGATGGGATGACAATAACAATTTAAGGTGGAACTCCCCAACTAATATTTATGCTTCAAAGCAAAATATTGAGAAGTCCAATTATACAAATCCTAAGCCAAGGAATGGTCAGAATGGCCCTACAGTAGAAAGAGCCCTCACTTCAGATCATGAGTCACAACCGGAAAGAGATAAAGACCCAGGGGCCTTCACAGTCACCTGCGGTATTGGTGAAACCGAAATTCATAAGTGCTTAGTCGATCTTGGGCTGCTGTCAATGCCATGCCTTCCTCCTTATACTACTTATTAGGACTTGGTCCATTGAAGCCGCACATGACAAATATCGAGCTAGGAGATAAGTCGTGCATCCGTCCGGTTGGAGTACTGGAAGATGTAATACTCCATGTGGGAGATCTCGTCGTTGCTGCAGACTTTTATGTGATACAAACAGGAGAGACCAGCGAGGACGACCCTCCAACAATAATATTGGGACGACCATTCCTCTACGCTACTAAAGCAAGAATCGATGTGGGCAAGGGCTCATTATCGCTTGAGTTCGGCGGCAAAATTGCAAATTTCTACATTGATATTAGCCGCGCAGATACAAAAAATCCGCCAGATATTATACCTATCTCAGATCGCGGTACACGGATTTCTAACCTGACACAAGAAACCGAAAAAGCAACAAGACCAGCAGCTATGGTCAAAGGCTCCCCGCCTTCTCAGAAACAATGGAAAGAAAAAACACCAAAACCATGGAGTTCCAACCCAAACAAGAAATCAGGAAAAGGCAAGGCAAAAAGCAACACAGGAATGGTGGCGAAATTCGACCTGAGCCACCCATGGGATCCAAACCAATGATCCAAGAAAGAGGTACTGTCGAGCCAACGACGTTAAACAAGTGCACTGGTCGGGAGGTAACCCGAAACTATCTTACTTTCTGTCATTTAATTTCAGTCATTTAGTTTTAAGTCATTCTCACATGTATATATCTGCTTGCATGACTTTTGAACTAAGGCACGCCTTCGTTCAAAAGTGTGGGGTGAGAACCACCTTTTTATATAGTTAAATAACATGCTTGCTGTTTTCTTAATAGTATCTTTTTGAAAATATGAACTTAAGAATGTGAAAAAGATAGATCATAATTCATGCATCAACCTTGTGAAAATTCAACTGTTTAAAAACTTAGAATGTAACTTCTCATTTGTTCCTTTATGCTGAGATAAACTAGGGATGTGGAGTTGATAGAAAATGCCCTAGAGAGGCTTGGCAAGCAATCGAAGGATCGAATCAAACTATATGGTTTTCGAAGTCAGTGGAGGCTGCACTTCGGGTTTCAGTGAAGATTGAAGTCATCTCCGCCATGCAGTGTTTATGCAAAAAGAAAAAAAGGCGAGGACGGGAATCAGACCGTCCTCTCTCTAGTCAAAGTAGCCGAGAAAATAGATGAGCGACCCTCATCTTGACCCGCGCGAAACGACAACGATGAGAGGAGCGGGGAGGTATTTCCATATGCTCGCGGGCGATGATTGGACCTCCCAAAAAGGCTTGAGAAAATGGACTAGCAAGTCACAAAGAAGCAAAAGCTCGAAGAAGCAAATCAAGAGGCCAAAGGCCCAAAATTGTGAAGGTTTTAACCGAACAAAAGTGAAGCTCTCAAAAAGTCAAATCAAAGGCCAAAGGCCGATTCACTACAAAAAAGCTGTCCCTCGCCAAAAAGAAAGAAAATCAAAGACCAAACCATTGAAACCCGAACCGAATCACGTGCTAGAGAAAGCTACAAGAAAACCATATAGTACGAGACGGTCCCGAGATTGCAGTCCAGGAGCCTAAAAAGGGCTATCTCCCGAAACATCCAAAATACTTTGCATCTCAGCACGGAGGTACAAGTATCAAGTTTCTTCTATTTATTTACGCAGTTTAATTTGGTAATAAGTAGTAATGCATGAATTAGGATAAGTCTAGTCCCACAGTCTAACTTTCATATTTTAAAAGCTTACTTAGTGCCCCCCTTTAATAGCATTGTTCGGGACGAACAACTAAAAGTGTGGGGTGATCTGATGGACCATAATTATACGAATCAAAAACACAGTTAAACGCACTAAATTAGACTGTTTGTCTATTTAACTTTTGCTTGTTAGTTCCAATATTTATCTACAGGGTATTTTGGAGCTTAGAGAGAATACACGCTAAGGAGAGGATTTTACGCAGAAAAGATGTTACGAGTCATTCCAAGGTCACGATCAGACGCCGACTGAAGAAATCTCAAGATCCTGACATTGAATCACTCAAAACAAATCAAACCGAAGAGCAATCAAAGTCAGTCCGGGGCTGAAATACACCGATAATTTTGTGAAAACGTCGCAAAAATGTCCCAAAACTCCACATTTGCCCATGATGACCGGCGGCTTTTGGGGGAGGTGTCCAAAGGAGGAAGCTTCTCCCCCTTGATGACCCATAACCGGCGGCTTCCACCCCCTCCTCTCCTCCCTTGGATGGCTTGCCATGTGCACTCATCTCCACCCTTCATTCCCTCCTCCTTAGCCTATAAATACAACCCCATCCCTTCTCATTTGTATCATCCCATTCACAACACAAAATCACTTATCTCTCTAAGTTTGGCAATTTGTAAGTTTGGTTTTGAAATAATACTCCTGTTGGTTCTTGAGTATTATAACAGTTTTAGAGAATACTCCTGTTGGTTCTTGAGTATTCAAGTAGAAATTGGGAATACTCCTGTTGGTTCTTGAGTATTCCCCTTTACTTACTGTCTTTCAAAAACCCCCGAGTATTTAGCTATGGTATCCACCTCTATGGATATTCGTAGCTAAACTCTTCATTCGGTTGAAGGGGTGTACTTGTATCATAAAATGTTTTAGACTTTGCTTTAGTGTTTTTTCTCTGTATTCAAAACTTGTTCTATGTGCCATATATTAGGCCAGAACTTCCAAGGTTGAGTGGATGCTTGGAATGGCAAAGCTCTTCCGTGGAAGTTCGTAAACATACTCGGATAAGTGGATGCTTGGAATGGCAAAACTTATCTGAGGAGTTTGACCTCTCTCAAACACCATTTGATTGCTCGGGAATGACTGATCAAATGGATGCACACAGGCTAATATACCTTGGAATGGGGTATTAGTCTAAGTAGAACAAGGGCTCTACGTCTTTTGCAAAAGTCTAGACAGTGTGTGCAAATCGAGTGCTTGGAATGGCCTTGATACACTTTCGAACATTTTTGCAAAAGACTAGACAGTGTGGCAAATCGAGTGCTTGGAATGGCCTTGATGCACGTTTGAATACTTAGAAGGATCACTAAAGGTCAATGATAAACAGGCTATGATACAAAGCCCCCGAAATCGAATGTTTTCCTTGAAATCAAACAACACCTGCACTTACTTTCTTAGTATAACTGCCTTAATCAACTGCACTCATCATCCGGAGGACTTGCCAATCACGCATCACCCGCTGTAAGTCCCCTACTTTTATTTTCAGTCATTTACTTTTCCGCACTAAAACCAAAACCAACCAACCAGTCACTTACTTTTCCGCGCTAAAATCTCAATCAACTTAAAACACGCTCCCTCGCTGTATAAATCACCTCAAAGAGCAACTATCCCCCTAATTCCTTTGGGTTCGACCCCTACTTACCACTTGCTACCCAGTAGTTAAGTCGCGAGTAGCGGACTTATAAATTTATTTGTACATTTGCTCTGACGACAAGCATTTGTCAGGCATTCGCCGATAGGCAAATGTTCCATAGGGACATGTAAAGGTGGTTTTCTCTTGATCTTGTGGATGAATATGGATTTGGAAAAATCCGCTATATCCATCAAGATAGCAAAAATAGTCATGCTTAGCTAGTCTTTCCAACATTTGATCAATAAATGGAAGTGGGAAATGATCCTTTTTAGTGGCTTGGTTGAGTTTCCTATAGTCTACACACATTCGCCAACCGGTTACGGTCCTTGTGGGAATCAATTCATTTTTAGCATTTTTAATCACCGTCATTCCCCCCTTTTTGGGCACAACATGAATGGGGCTCACCCATTTGGAGTCCGCAACGGGGAAAATGATTCCCGCATCTAGCAATTTTAAAACTTCCTTTTTCACTACCTCTCCCACAATAGGGTTTAATCTCCTAGCTCTCTCCCTAGATGGCAAGCTATCACTCTCTAGATTTATTTCATGCATGCACAAATTGGGGCTTATACCCTTCAAATCATCAATAGAGTAGCCAATAGCATCCTTATGTTCTCTAACCACATCAAGCAATTTAGAAGTCTCATCATCATTCAAAGAAGCATTCACAATGATAGGCAAGCTAGAATTTGGGCCTAAGAACTCATACCTTAGGCTTGTTGGTAGAGCTTTTAGCTCTACCGAACAAGACTCCTTACCTTTGTAGCTTTGAGTCCCTTCTTCACCTTCTTCCTCCAAGATAGCCCAACAATCGGCCAAGTCGGGAAGCTCATTATCAAGATCAATCGGACTCATGAGAAGGTTAGGCACGTCATACAATTCATAGGTATCAACTAGGTCTAGATAATTACAAGTCATTGTGGAACTAGGACCTCGTTGTGCCTTTTCAAGATTAAACTCAATTTCCTCATCTCCTACTCTCATGGTGATTGGCCCCTTAGTAGTATCAAATATAGCCCCCGCGGTGTAGAGGAAAGGCCTTCCCAAAAGAATGGGAATTTCATTGTCCTCTTCCATCTCTAACACCACAAAATCCCCCGGAATATAGAAATTCCCTACTCTAACCGGGACATCCTTAAGAACCCCCCTAGGGAATCTTGAGGAGCGGTCCGCGAGCCTTAGAATCATGTTAGTTGGTTTAGGCTCACCCATATTCAACTTTTTGCATAAAGAATAAGGCATCAACGATATACTTGCACCCAAATCACACATAGCACGTTCAATCTTAATGTCATTAATATAGCATGAAATGGAAAAGCTACCGGGATCCTCAAGCTTTGGGGGCATGCGCGGTTGAAGAATGGCACTACATTCGCCATTGAGGGACACCGTGTCAACATCCTCGATTGTTCTCCTGCAAGTAATAACATCTTTTAGAAATCTAGCATAAGAAGGAGCTTGAGTTATTACCTCGGTGAAGGGCATTGTGCCATAGAGCTTCCTCATCATCTCGGCAAACTTGGAGAATTGCTTGTCATTGCTCTTCTTCTTTAGCCTTTGGGGAAATGGAATAGGAGGAGTGTATACTCTAGGTTCGTCTTTCTCCTTTTCCACCTCACTTTCTTTCTCAACTTGAGGGTTAGGAACCTCTTCATACAACTCCTCAATTTCGGCACTAGCTTGGCCTCCAAGATCAAAAGAAACCTTCTTCTTCTTTGGTTGTTCTCTTTCTAGCTCTTTCCCACTCCTCAAGGTAACCGCATTACAATGCTCTCTATTCACTTGGTCGGGTCGAGCCGGTAATTTTCCTTGTGCCCTTGTAGAGGATTCGGCTTTTTGAGCAATTTGGTTCTCAAGCATTTTGTTATGAGTCTCCAACCTTTCAAACTTGGTTTGCATGTCCATCAATTTTGCTTGGACGTCCCTACTTGCCCTCTCTTGTTGTGCAAGGATTTTAGCCAACATTGCCTCCATACCGGAGGGTTCATTAGAAGGTTCAGGGGGAGGGTCAACTTGTTGGTAGGCTTTTTGAGCTTGAGCTTGATATTGTTGCCCTTGGTCTTGGTTCCTTTGAAACAAAGTCGGTCCTTGACTTTGATATTGGTTCCTAGGTTGGAATTGGTTCTTTGGTGGGAAAGCTTGATTAGATTGAGTAGGCTTAGGACCAAAATCCGGGAGGTGTAGCTCCAAAGTCGGGACGAGTGGGATTCGTGGTCTTGTAGGAGAAATTAGGATGATTCCTCCATCCCGAGGAGAACCTTGGTGTAGTGTAATTAGCTTGAGAGTTTTGGCCTTGAGTGACACTAGCTCCATAATCTCTACCTTGGTTTCCTCCCACAAAATTCACTTCTCCATAGCCTTGCCCTTGCACATCCCTTTGAACCAAGGGGCAAGAAACGGTCTCATGCTCGTAAACCACACAAATATCACACCCTTGACTAGTTGAGTGATTTTTCTCCGGGTGTTTCAACTTGAAGACTTCATCCGAGAGGTTGTCAAAGTCCTTCCTCAAAGCATCGTAGTCACTTGTGTTCACCGCTTTCACCTCATGCCTTTCATGTCTCCTTCTTGGGTTTCCTCTTTCACTTCCCCACATGAAGTAGTTTTTCGTGATTTTCTCTATTACCGCAAACCCTTCATGTGGTTCTAGTTCCATAATA
Source organism: Rhodiola chrysanthemifolia (assembly GCA_033675395.1). Taxonomy (NCBI): domain Eukaryota; kingdom Viridiplantae; phylum Streptophyta; class Magnoliopsida; order Saxifragales; family Crassulaceae; genus Rhodiola; species Rhodiola chrysanthemifolia. The sequence goes on along the minus strand of CM066208.1, from coordinate 12,895,285 downwards.
GCTCCGCCCGAGGCGGTGTCCAGTGCAAGTCGTGAGGCACCATCGACACCGTGGTAGAAGGTGTGGAAGACTTGGAGATCGTCGAGGTTGTGATGGGGGCAAAGCCTTTGGTACTCTTTGTATCTCTCCCATGCTTCATAGAGGTTTTCCCCATCCAATTGTGAGAAATTCGTAATTTGATTCCTATAGTAGGCCGTCTTGGAAGGAGGGAAGTATTTGTTTAGAAATGCCACGGCGAGCTCCTCCCAAGTCGTGAAGCTATCGGGAGTTTGACTCCTCAACCAATCCTTTGCTCTTCCCGTGAGGGAAAAAGGGAAGAGCCTTAGAAGCTTAGCGTCCTCCGAGAACCCATTGATCTTGAAGGTGGCACACACTTCAAGAAATGTTGTCAAGTGATAATTAGGGTCCTCATTGTCCCTTCCCGAGAATTGGTTGGATTGGACCATTTGGATCGTGGAAGTCTTCAAATCAAAATCTCGGTTATCAACCGTCGGTACGAGGATTGGGGAACGATATCCATAGGCCGTAGGAGTGGCATAATCCTTGAGAACCCTTCTAGCTTGAGGGCCTTGTGGTAGGTGACCTTGGCGTGGTGGAGGTGGAGGGGGGAGTCTATTATCTCTATCTCCCATGCCTTGAGTGGTGGTCTCTTGATTTCCTTGAGTGTTCAATGTCGTTCCCTTGTCTTTTGTTGTTTTACTCCTTGTAGGGTAGGGGTTAACGAATTCTCTTATCGGTTGATTCAAATCTCTATCCACAACTTGAGTAAGCTTCTTTGTCTTTGGTGGCATAAACGAGATTTCCCTACAAGAGGAGGACAATTAAAACAAGTGAGAATACCGAATATGCTCAAGAATCGCAAGTAACAAAGTAAATAAAGTAAACCATGGAATAGTCGGAGTACTAAATGATTTTCCTAGGGATAATCTAGCTATTGCTCCCCGGCAACGGCGCCATTTGACGAACTATTTCTTTTTCACCTCTAGAATAGTATCAATGAAGAGAGGATCGAATGTAGTAGGTCAAAACATTTATAATGACCGGTAGGGTACCGGGTCGAACCCAAGGGAGCAAGCCAAGCACATGCACTATGTAAGATCGTGTTTCCGTTCGGCTATTCTAAAACAAAATGTATAAGAGAGTGTATATATCTAAATCCTATGTGGTGAGTAATTGAGGATAAAAGATAAGTAAGAGGTGTTTCGAGGGGTTAATCCCCTCCTTGGCAATTTTCCAATGATCATGCATACAAGAGTTCAATTAATTATGAGTTGATAGGTTTAAAACCTAACTTAGGCTAGGACTAGACAAACTATCATGCAAGTCTAATCTTAGTCAAGTCATCTTAGTTAGAATCTCACTAATTAAACGGTATTGATCCACTATATAGCATTTATTCTCACAAGTGCTATATGCATAAAGTTCTAGTTAACCTCTCACCATGCATTTACTCTCATAAATGTTGGTTAAGTTCAATTTTACTATATCCAAACCATCACTAAGCTCTCTCAATACTTAGATCATAGTTCTAACACAAACATGTCACTTAGGCATTTTATCAAACACTTAGCAACATGTCTAAAATGGAAACCATAGTAAAATGAAATCCACTTCATAAATTGCATGGTAATGTGTATACAATGATCATTGAGTACCAAGGAGGATCATAAGACCCTCAAAACACAAGATTACTACTCACACCTCATGTAAGACAACATGGTGTGAGTAGGTTATAGCAACAACAAGGGAATAGAAGAGGAATAGAAATATGATGGTTAATCCTAATGTCTCCCTTTTGATCTTCACTTCTCCTTGGTTGGATGATGATTGATGACCTTGGATGAGCCTCTTTTCCAATCTTCTTCTCCCCAAAAACCTCCACACTTGGTCCAAAACCCTTGCTTTCCATTTATAGATCCGGCTGTCAAAATCTGAGTTTTTCCATCCAGTCGGTCGACTGGGATGTGCAAGATTTGATGAGCTCCTGAAGTTTACTCGAGTCGGTCGACTGGAATTTCAGTCGACCGACTAGGGCCTTTTTGGTAATCTTCCCGTCAAAATTTGGTTTTGGCGTCAACTAGAAAGTTGTAGCCCTTTGCGTTAGCTTTCCAACAAGCTTTGAATCAACCAATTCGGACACCGTATGCGCCCTGGGCGTCCAAAACAAGTCGCAAAGGTCACGAAGAAAAATAATCTGAGGAGCTGCTGAGTTGTTTACACAGTCGGTCGACTGGACTTTCAGTCGACCGGCTGGGGCGTTTTTGGTAGTCTTCCGTCCGAATTTGGTCTTGGCGTCAACTAGATAGTTGTAGCCTTTTGAGTTAGCTTTCCAACAAGCTTTGAATCAACCAATTCGGACTCCGTATGCACCCTGGGCGTTCAAAACAAGTTGCAAAGGTCAATATGCTCGGTTTTGCCCCGAAACTCCTTGTTTTGCGCCGAAACTTCTGTTTTTCAACCAATCTTCATATATAGGCCTTGACCATGGGGGAAACTTGTTTTCTACCTGAAATGTAGAGATAGAGGTCAAATGACATCAAAATAATGTCGGAAACGACCCAAAACTATAGTGAAGAATGACCATAAATCAGTCGAAAACTCGACTGATCATGATTCCATGTCAGGTTCATAAAAATTGTACAGTCGGAATCTGGTCGTGTCCTGGAGTGACTTGTAATTCATTTTCAGCTTTAAAACTCCTCCTTAGCTTGTATTCTCTCTGGACTTCAAAATACCCTGTAGATAAATATCGGAACTGACAAGCAAAAGTTAAATAGACAAAGAGTCTAATTTGGTGGGTTTAACTGATTTAATGAATCATATAAATACAGGCATTTCAGTTCCCATTTCACCCTCAGCTTGGAACGGAACATTTGCTACCTCCATGTCGATTGCGTTTGTTGGTTTCACAGGACAAATTGCTACCCAACCCTGATAATTTTGTCCTGCTAATCCCGGAAATGTAACATAGTAAACTTGCACAGCTTGCTGGGCAAGAATGTAAGGGTCGTAATGGGGGTATGGTCTATGAGTGTTCACGATGACAACCCCGTTAGACGGGTATGACCTAACAAACTCAGGGTCGTACCAACGACACTTGAACAAGACAACCTTTAGGCGATGGTAGCTTCTACATCTCATATGAATTATTTTTTCAATCACCCCGTAGTAGTGTGTACCCTCTGTTCCCTTCACGTAAACATTACTGTTCACCGTGTTCCTCCCTTCACCATGGCTTTCAATGTGAAACTTGTAGTTGTTCACTTTGTATGTCGCCGAACATGCAACGTCGGATTGGAATCCAGCGGACAAGTAGTGAATCCATTGTGGTAGTCCTATTGTTTCTCCAAGCTCCCAAACCGGAACATAATATTAAGCGGTGTTCATGAAAGTGCAAGTACAGTTTAATATGCTACATAATCGAACGAAATTTGAGTTGATTCTACTTACATGGGAATTCAGCCATTCTGGGAATTCCGTTAATACGACATCGTATATTTGCTGATCATTAAGTCGCGGGCGTCTTTGTCTTAAGCCGGTCTCAAATAATTCCAAATATTGTTCAAGTTCCGGGGTGTTGCTGAAGATGTAATGAGTTGCTTTTTTAAATTCTCGGCTGTCTAATACCCTCCTTTTACTTTTGCTGCCACCAACTCCTGGGTAATTGAAAATAGAAATCTGAGGGTCCTCGAAATCTGATGTCCAAACTTCGTTTCGTTTGTATCGTATGCCGGTTGTTGTTAAATCCGGACCTAGGTAGTCGGACCCCAAATACGAAGTCTCCAGCTGTATGTATGCGTTAACAATACTTGCTTCCACCACAACTCTGTTTCCCTTATGGCCCAACTGTTTAAGACGGTATATGAAACGCTCAAACGGATACATCCAACGATAGTGTACTGGTCCACCAAGTAGGACCTCATCAGCCAAATGAATTGGTAGGTGTTCCATTGAGTCGAAAAATGAAGGGGGAAATATGGACTCCAGCTTACACAATGTCACCGATATGTTGTTCTGCCAGTGTTCCATCCGCTCAACGTGAAGGGAAGATGCACATATATCTCGGAAAAATGTACACAACTCGGATACACCTTGAAAGCAATCGGCATGAGTCGCTCTATAAATACGTGTGCGTCGTGTGACTTGTAACCAACAAGTTTTAGTGCACTCAGAAAGATGGATGGGTCCTAGGTATTAACCGGATTACGTGAAATTGATATTAGGTCATGTTTACATGAATTAATAGGAAAACCGTTACTTTAATAAATCGAGATCGTTGATAATCCGTGGATGGGCGGCATTCAACGATTGAGATTAATCTAGACAATGATCCGTGGATGGGCGGCTTGGCTAGTGTTATTTCGGTTATATTCCATATTCGATAGCATGAATAGTTAACGTGACATGATTGTATGATTAGTGGGGTTAGCACGGGTGAAGTATGGATCTGGAATTCTTTCTCTGATAAAACACAAAACCAATTAATTTTCTGCCATTTAAATTCTGCAATTTACAAACAAACAAACCTCTTTTAATTGGAATAGCTAAATAGGTCACACTGTTTGCTAGTAATCACACGCACTGCTCCTAGGATCGACCCTTGGCTTACCAAGGTTTATAAATATTGTTTGACTGCAATTTGACCCCTAAAACTAATACTTTGACAACTATAAAGGGTTAAAAATACGCTTTTCAAAATGGCGCCGTTGCCGGGGAGCAGCGTTTAGTGTGATATTAGAGTAACGTGTGTAGTTTAGACTATTCCACCTCGTTTGATATCTGTTTTTCTGCTGTGATTTCTTCACTCACGGTGTTTCTTGGCTTTTGCAGGTACTAGGTAGTTCATGGTAAAGAAAACACCCCGACGGAAGAAGCAAATTCAGATTTCATACGACGACACACCGGACCAACGAAAGAACAATCGTCAGGCCCAGAACGAAGCTCGACAGCTACGAGCACTGAACCGAAACTACGCAACTATGGCTATGAATCAAAACTTGCTGAATGAAAGGGTCGAAGACGACCAACCACCACGAGTGCAGCCACCAGTGCGCAGAACCCTTGGAGATTACACTACTCCACGTGTCACTGGGTTTCAGTCAGCTATTGCCCCACCCGGCATTGAAAACAACACTTGGGAGCTGAAAACCGGACTCATCCAGATGGTGCAGAATAATCAATTCTCGGGAAGGATTAATGAAGACCCTCACCAGCACCTTAAGCGCTTTGTTCAAATGTGCAATACAGTTAAGACAAATGGTGTCCCTCCAGAGTCTTACTATCTCAGACTGTTTCCATTCTCACTGGCCGACAAAGCCAGCAGGTGGCTAGACAGCCACGCTGAGGGGACCTTCACCACCTGGAACAAGCTGGCCGAAGCTTTTCTCCAGCAGTACTTCCCGCCATCGAAGACAGCTCATTTCCGGAACAAAATCATATCGTTCCGCTCTATTGATGGATAGACTCTGTATGACTCATGGGAGAGATACAAGGAGCTGACGCGGATGTGCCCACACCACAACCTAGAGCAGTGGCAGATTATTGACACCTTCTATCAGGGGATCGACCAGGGGATGCGTACCTTAATCAATCAAGTAGCAGGTGGGGGACTGAACCAAGTTCCACTAGAGGACACCTATGAGATTATAGAGAGGGCAGCCCAAGACTACCATCTCTGGACGAGTGATCGCGGTAATCCTAAGGACAGGAAGGGTGTGCAGGATTTATGCCAAGCCGAGAGCACTAATGACATAGCTCGGTTAGCTGATACAATGAAGATACTCGCCACCGAGATTCAAAGTACGAAGCTAGCAAACACCATGAAGTCCTCAGACGTCGCTCACATTGGCGTGTACTGTCAGATTTGTGGCTCCCCTTCTCACTATGCAGATAGTTGTCCAGTGATCGGATCAGATGATAACAACGGTAATCAGGAGGACGCAAACTTCATCGGGCAGAATAATCAAGGGGCTGGTCCCAGCTATGGACCACCCACGAACAGATGGGATAATCCGAACAGGAATAATCCTAACCTGTCCTACAAGCCCCAGAATCAAGCACCTCCGAGTTTCCCTTACAAACAGCAGCAGGGCAATGCACCGTATCAGCAACGAGGCCAGTACAATGTTCGAGCTCCAGAGCAGAATAAAACTTCCTATCAACCGAAGTCTCAGTACAACAACCAGTCACAAGGGCAGCAAAATCAGAATTCAGGTGGCTACTCGTATCAGCCGCAGCAGCCCAAGCAACAGGAGACTGGCGGATCATCTAGGTTGGAGGCCATGATGGCTAGTTTCATGGCAGAGCAAGATAGGCAAGCTCAAGAGGCAGACAGGCGAGCTCAAGAGCAGGATCGGCGAGTAAAGGAGCTTGAGCAGACGATCCGAATGATAGGGAATCAGGTGGCTCAACAAGCAGATTCGGCGACTAGGGAACAAGGGAAACTCCCTTCAAAACCAGAGCACAACCCTAGGGAATCGGTCAATGCCATCACGCTCAGAGGTGGGAAACAAATCGAGATGATACCAGCTCAGGACACTCGAACAGGAGCAGAAAAATCAGCGCTCAATCCCGCGTCTGCTGAAGAAGAAACATCAAAAGAAGCTGACGACCGAAATGAAAATTCTGCGCAGACAGTGGAGCCAGCTCTTTATAAGCCTCCGGTTCCGTTCCCTCCGCGACTCAAGGGTGCTAGAAGAGACAAAGAGTTCATGCAATTCGTGGACAAGATTCGCACTCTTTACATTACGATGCCTTTCACTGATGCAATCACCCAGATCCCCACCTATGCAAAATTCATGAAGGAGATTCTGACTGGGAAACGGAAGATGGACGGGACCGAGACAGTGGCCCTAAGTGAGGAGTGTAGCGCTGGCATGCACCAGCCCATGCCGCCTAAGCTTAAGGATTCAGGGAGTTTTTCTATCCCTTGTGATATTGGTGGCATTACTATTAGACGTGCTTTGTGTGATCTTGGTGTTTGTGTGTCTATCATGCCTTATTCGTTGTATGCTAAACTGAATTTGGGTGATCTTTGTCCTACTAATATCTCTATTCGACTTGCGGATCGTTCTTGTAGACTCCCGAAAGGGATTCTAAGAGACGTACCTGTCAAGGTGAAAAATATCTACATACCTGCTGATTTTATTGTGCTAGAGATCTCAGAGGACATAGACATCCCGATTATACTTGGTAGACCATTCCTTTATACGGCTAAGGTTGTTATTGACATGGATAGAGGGTCAATAGCTCTGCGGGTAGGCAGGGAACGTGTTGTCTTTTACTTGCCTGACATGTGCAAGACACCTAGTCTTTTAGCTGACTGTGATGTGTTAGACTCTGCTGATGTTGATCTCCCCATTACACTGACCTCTATTGAGTCTTACAGAGTTACACCAGGCTGCCCCATATCGATGGATCTCTGCGCAGTGAGCATTGAGGGAGGCGCTGAAACTTGACAGCTCACCGAGTCCGGTAAGGAACCTTGTAAGGTAGAGCTGAAACCTCTACCTGCAAGTCTCAGGTATGAATTTCTGGGTCCTAACTCAACATACCCGGTGATTGTAAATGCATCTCTGACTGATATAGAGACCCAGAAATTGCTAGACGTCCTACGCAAGCATAGACCAGCCCTAGGATATTCTATAGACGACCTCAAAGGGATTAGCCCAGATTTGTGCATGCATAGAATCAATCTTGAGGGCGATGCTAGACCCAGTATAGATGCTTTGAGACGTCTAAATCCTAAGCTGAATGATGTGGTTAAAAAGGAAATTCTGAAATTGTTGGATGCTGGTATTATTTATTCTGTTGCTGATAGCAAGTGGGTGAGTCCTGTGCACGTAGTCCCTAAGAAGGGTGGTTTAACTGTTGTACGAAATGAGCATAATGAATTAATTCCTACTCGTACTGTAACTAGCTGGCGTATGTGCATTGACTACAGGAAATTGAATAAGGCCACTCTTAAGGATCACTTCCCATTGCCTTTTATTGATCAGATGTTGGAACGTCTAGCTAAGCATAAGTTTTTCTGCTACCTCGACGGTTATAGTGGATTCTTTCAGATCCCTATACACCCCGAGGATCAGGAGAAGACCACTTTTACTTGCCCTTTTGGCACATTTGCTTACAGACGTATGCCCTTCGGTCTTTGTAATGCACCAGCCACATTTCAGCGTTGCATGATGGCTATCTTTTCTGATTTTTTAGAGCACACCATGGAAGTATTCATGGATGATTTTTCGGTGTATGGCTTTTCGTTTGATGCATGTCTCTCTAACCTCAATGATGTCCTTCAACGTTGTGTTGATACTAACCTAGTTTTAAACTGGGAGAAGTGTCACTTTATGGTGCAGGAAGGTATTGTGCTGGGACACATGGTCTCTAACCGAGGCATCGAGGTCGATCGCGCGAAGGTGGAGGTGATTGAAAAGCTGCCCCCACCAAAAGACGTGAAAGGAACCAGGAGTTTTCTCGGGCACGCTGGATTTTACAGGCGATTTATCAAGGATTTCTCGAAGACAGCAAAGCCGCTCACTGATCTACTTTGCCAGGAAGCTGAGTTTAATTTCAATAGTTCATGTTTAAATGCCTTCAATAATCTGAAAACTGCTCTTACTTCCGCTCCGATAGTGCAGCCTCCCGATTGGGAGCTGCCATTTGAACTAATGTGCGATGCAAGTGATTTTGCAGTAGGAGCAGTCTTGGGCCAGCGCATCGACAAGAAACTACACGTAGTTTTACTACGCCAGCAAGGTCCTCACCGGAGCAGCAGTTAATTACACTACGACAGAGAAAGAAATGCTGGCCATCGTCTATGCTTTCGAGAAGTTCAGGCAGTATTTAATTGGTTCAAAGACCATAGTGTACACCGATCACACTGCAATCAAATACTTGCTGTCAAAGAAGGACTCCAAGCCTCGCCTCATCCATTGGGTCCTCCTTCTCCAAGAATTTGACATTGATATTAGAGACAAGAAGGGAGCAGAAAATCTGGTTGCAGATCACCTGTCACGCCTCGAACTTAGAGAGCTCGACCGCGAAGAGGACACACTCCCGATGACTGATTCTTTAGGAGGCGAACAGCTGATGCACGTTGATGTGGATAACGTCCCGTGGTACGCAGACTTTGTTAACTTCTTGGCTTGTGGAATCCTCCCTCCCGACCTCTCGCACAATCAGAAGAGGAAATTTCTTTCTGACGTGAAAAGGTACTTCTGGGATGACCCTTTCTTATATAGATTATGTGCTGACGGTCTCTACAGGACTTGCGTCGACGAGGATCAGATCACATACATTCTGGAACGCTGCCACTCATCCCAGTACGGTGGACATGGGGCTGGTTCGAAAACAGCTACGAAGGTCCTGCAGTCCGGATTCTTTTGGCCTTCTCTATTCAAGGACTCCCACGAGTTCGTTAAAGCCTGTGATCAGTGCCAGAGGACTGGAAACATTTCGAAGCAGCAGGAGATGCCCCAGCAGAGCATTCTCGCAGTAGACCTCTTCGACGTATGGGGGATAGACTTCATGGGACCATTCCCACCCTCCTACGGCAATCAGTATATCTTGGTAGCAGTCGACTATGTTTCAAAGTGGGTTGAAGCAGTTGCTACTCCTACTTGCGACGCCAAGGTAGTTATCAAAATATTTCAGAAGGTGATTTTCCCTCGGTTCGGAGTGCCCAGAATAGTCATCGGCGATGGCGGATCTCATTTCAAAGAAAGAAACTTCGAGACGTTTCTGAAAAAGTATGGAGTTTATCATAAAATTGGCACTCCCTATCATCCTCAGACCAGTGGGCAGGTAGAGATCTCTAACAGAGAGATAAAGACCATTTTGGGAAAGACAGTCTCTAGCCATAGAAAAGACTGGGCGTCCAAGCTAGATGACGCGCTGTGGGCATACAGGACTGCATACAAAACACCTATCGGTATGAGTCCGTTCAGACTTGTCTACGGAAAAACCTGCCACTTGCCGGTCGAACTCGAGTACAAGGCTTTATGGGCTATTAGAGAGCTGAACATGGACACGAAGGCAGCCGGAGAAAAGCGAATACTGCAGCTCCACGAGCTTGACGAAATCAGATTAGATTCATATGAGAACGCTCGGATTTATAAGGAGAGGACAAAGAAGTGGCATGACAAAAGGATATCTGCATCAGAGACTTCGGGAGTAGCCGTTACAGCCGTTACACATTGGACATTAATGGCTGTAACGGGCTGTTATCTGCATCAGAGACTTCGGGAGTAGCCTTTACAGGCTCGGTTGTAACGGGCTACTGTCTTCTTCTCCTTCAAATTGAAATCTCAAATTCAAAAACCCTAAAATTCCCAGAAACCCGAGTTTCCCAAATTCTCACTCTCCGTCACCCCAAAGCCGTCCGCCTGCCATTCCGACCGTCCGCCACTCCGGCCGAACCCTTACCACCCTCCTCCTCTTCTCAATTTCCAGCCCTTCCCTCAATTTCCACCATGGCTAGGACAAAGCCTCCAAGCAAACCCACCGGAAACCCCTCTTCCAGCCGCCCCTGCCGGGCCACTCGACCATCCTCCCGTGCTCCTCCACCGAGCACCACCACTGCCATCATCCCAGCACCACCGCCCAACCAGTCCCGCTATTACCCGCTGACCAATGCTGGCCGATTCGCCACAACTGAGCATCAGGATCGATACGACAACATCCTGTCAACAAAAACGGTAAAACCTACTCTAATCCCCTGCATTCAAACTCTTAAGGACTTGAAAAGGGATATATTTTCACAATGCCGTAGCATGTTTATCGCCTCTGGGCTTGATATTTTGTTTGCTCGCCGCGTCAAGTCCACCTATCCTATGTTAGTCAAGGAATTTTTAGCGACATTTGAGATTGTTGGCAGCCCATTGAAAGTTACACATTGGACATTCCAAGTAGGATGGCAACTTTACACTATGTCCAAGGACGAAGTCTGCACGGCTTTGGGATTTCCTTTGGAAGGATTTTGCGGCGAGTACAGTGTGGATGAGCGGTATGAGTTCTGGAAGCTCATATATGGCTTTGATTATTACTTCCGGTCCGGGTGGGGTGCTGCAGGCATCAAAGAGCCGGTGTGGAAGATTATTCACCGAATTGAGACCTCGGACATTAATGCTCGCGCCGAGGGTGCCACCGTGATCTCTAACCCTGACTTGGACATCATGATCTCTATGAGCAAAGGGGTACCGGTTGATTTTTTTCAGATTCTTAGTGGGATGATGACAGCTTGGGCCACGTCTCTTGGGAACAAAGCCATGGGAGGCGGCTATTTTATTTCTGTGCTCGCCAAGTCTCAAGGATGGGACCTCTGCTCCCTGTACGGGACTGAAACAGACTTGGATCTGGATATGGATCGAATCATTTCCTATAAGTTTATTGGGAAGGACGGGGAGTGGACTCACAACCCCGAGCTCCCAAGTGGAGCGAAGAGACGCCGCATTGATAGAGCACAAGCCAGGGTAGCCTCCCCTCCGCGCGAGCCAGCATCAGTAGAGCCCGAGGATCAGCCTCCACCTGAGGACGTTGTCATAGACGAGGCACAGGAGCCCCAGGACACTGCGCCTTATGGGATGGATCTCCCACCACCCGCTCCGCCTGCTCCAGCAGCTCCAGCGCAGCCTCCTTCTGATGACCAGCTCCCGAGCTCTTACTTGGAGCGCTTAGAGCGCCTGGAGAACTCTCAGCTACGGCTTTTAGATCAGCAGTACCAGATCATTCGGGCACAGGAGCAGATCTTAGCGCAGCAGAGCCAGATGATGACCTGGCAGATTCCGATTCACAGATCATATGGTCACCTCACCCAGCTCACTGCCGATTTTGCAGAGTTCAGAGTTCAGACCACTAGACATTAGCAGTGGACAGAGGATGCCATTACGGCTGTACTCGACGAGATTGCGTTCGACGTACCTCCCCCCACTAGGCACCCTGGGAATGAGGATGATGGTGCTGGCGACGCTATTTAGCCACATAAGTTTATTGTCATATTGTTTGCGTGGATTTTGTCAGTTGTTATGCTCTTCATGTTCATCTATTGTACACTGACTTTTTGGATGCTTTTCACTATCACCAATGTTATTCGATGTTTGAGTTATTTTGTCTTTGTTATGTATCCTTACTCACATCATTTACCTCTTTCTTCGTTGGCATCCCCTTATCCAGGTTTCTTCGCGATTCACGATGACTAATGATGGTTGCACAATCGTTGTGTGCAAACGTCAAGAATAAATTTATAATATTCCGCTACTCGCGACTTCACTACTGGGTAGCAAGTGGTAAGTAGGGGTCGAACCCAAGGGAATTAGGGGGATAGTTGCTCTTTGAGGTGATTTGTACAGCGAAGGAGCGTGTTTTTAGGTTGATTGAGGTTTTAGCGCCAACAACTACGTGACTTTTTGATTGGTTTTGGTTTTTTTGTGCGGAAAAGTAAATGACAGAAAATTAAATACTGAAAATACAAAGAAGACTTACAGCGGGTGATGCGTGATTGGCAAGTCCTCCGGTTGATGAGTGCAGTTGATGAAGGCAGTTATACTAAGAAAGTAAATACAGGTGGTGTTTGATTTCAAGGAAAACATTCAGTTTCGGGGGCTTTGTATCATAGCCTGTTTATCATTGACCTTTAGTGATCCTTCTAAGTATTCAAACGTGCATCAAGGCCATTCCAAGCACTCGATTTGCCACACTGTCTAGTCTTTTGCAAAAGTGTTCGAAAGTGTATCAAGGCCATTCCAAGCACTCGATTTGCACACACTGTCTAGACTTTTGCAAAAAACGTAGAGCCTGATCGGCTGTAATTTAGCGTCAATATTCGAATAGAATTCAAATACTATTGCTAGTCACGATTAATCAAAACAATTTATATTGACTCGGGAAACCCAAGGTCGTACCCAAAAGATAGGTGATTAAACTAATGGTGCTAACGATTAAGTTCGGAAAGTCTATGGTTTGGGGGGGTTTTGTTCCTTTAAAAGGACGATAGCAGAATTTTACTATCCAAAAACGAAATGTGATCAACGAAAAAGGTAAATAATCAATTCAAAGATGACTAGGGATCTATTTCTTCACCTAGACAATTATTGTGACGGTAAAATAGGACACTATTGATGAAATCACATACTCATACTTAGAATCTAGCCATGCAACATTGATACTAAGTTCCACTCGCGCTACAACTTAGTACGAAGAGGTTACATCTCGCATAGTACCTCACACTCGCGCTCTATTGGTACTATAGAATATGATTATCTAGCCTCACACTCGCGCTCTATTGACTAAATAATCATGTTCTTGTTTAATCCATGCCATTCTCATTAAGATTAGAGTGTCGCCATGTAACACAAAAACCCTAATGCTTCTTCATTTAGTTCATTTGAAATCATGCTTTTCAGGGTTAGCTACTTCAAACATGAAATCAAGCAGAATTGCTATTGAGGACTTCTCACAAACACCTTATATGCAATCCGAAACATTAAGTTCAAATGAAGAAAAATCATGTGCAAATCATTCATCAATAACATCCATAGTATTTACAATGTCACAAACATGTCTAGGGGATTCATAGATCCCCAACCAAGGTCACTACTCACTCATGGTGAGATTACAATCAATAACAACAAGGGATGAGCAGAAAAACATGTAGATGATTGAGTTTAGGAATGTAAAACCAATATGGAGCAATAAGTGTGAAGGACGATCCGCGATCCGAGTTGTTGATGATGATAGAAAATTCTGGCTTCTTCTCCAAGCTATCTTCTCTCCAAAAACCCAGAAAAAATCCAGAAAAATCCCAGCGTAACTCAGCCCCCAAACGGCCCCCCTAAGTTTAGAAACCCTAAGTTTCTTTTTATACCCCAACAGAAAAATCTGATTTTTACGACTTCATGCGAACGGTTTATGTTGTGCGAACGCACGAGGTGGACTGTGCGAACGCATAAGGCTGTTTGGCAATCTTAACCTCCGAATTTGGTCTTCGTGTCAACCAGAGAGTTGTAGCCCTTTGAGTTAGCTTTCCAACAAGCTTTGAATCGACCAATGCGGACACCAAATGCGATCTGTGCATCCAAAATACTCCGGCAAGGTCGGTTTGCCCTGTTTTGCCCGGAAGTCCATATTTTTGCTCCGAAATGCTTGGTTTTGCTCCAAAATGCTACTCACTTGTGTTCTCAGCTTAAACTCTGTAATTTTCCTGAAATGAACCACAAAGCATCAAATAGCAAGTGAAATCGTAATGGAACGACCGAAACAATAAGCATAGAGGACGCCTAAAATGCATATATTTCAGTGCTATCAAATCACCCCACACTTATCATTTGATCGTCCCGAGCAAACTAATCATAGAGACCAACAACAATATTACATTTCAAATGCTCCGGATCGATTCTAAGGAAACTCCATATGGTCATGAAAACTAACTAAAAATACTAAGAAACAAATCTACTTCTAACTAACCACTTTCGTAGGTAACACGAGTGCATTTAGCGAATGCACCAAGCCTTTAAACCCCTAGGCTACCCTAGTGGAGGAGTTGTAGTCTCCTGAGAGTTTTCAGATACGGGAATACTCACAAATCCCACAAAGAGAACAACCATCCAATTAGCATTTTAAGTTTACAATTGTCAAAGTACTAGGCAAGGTGTTTTTCATGAAGTTCATAATGTATTCAACTAGATATGTGCATTTCAATCACTACATGAGTCCTCTTCGAATCCTTGTGGAAATTCATGAATGAGGACATTCAAGCAAATCAAAGCAAAGACTAATAAATCTTTAATCAAGGATTCTAGTCCTTTTCTATGTCAGTGACTTCAAGAAAATAATCTAATAGTTGCAAAGAAATCTTGTTGGATCACTCACCAATGCTAGCAAGGAGGCTAGTCCATTGGCTTGTGAGCTTTGAACTCATTCTCAAGCCTAGGACGCAAAGGTCACTTAGTCATAAGAGAAGAGGAGTTCCTACAATAAAGTTTTTGTATACCCTTGCAAATCATATCATGCCTAAGTATAAAAGAATACGAGGCTCTTCCCTTAGTGAATTCTTGCTAGGAAGTTTCAATTGTCTTATTGGTTTTCATGCTAGAGAACGGTGGAATAGCCGATTGTCAAGTCTAAGTGCTTCTTATTTTCTTTTTCTTTTTTTCTTTCAAATGGCCTTTGGCCTACAAATGCTTTCGAGGGGGAACTTTTCTTCCTAACCCCCGGCATTTGTATATTTTGATCAAAACTTCTCGTGTACATCGAGAGAGTTTTTAGTCGGGGCTTTGCCCTCATTTGACCATAAGAATGAAGTATATATATTTTTTGTTGGGGCCTATTTTTCGCCCTTTTTTGACTCCACACTTAGAACTTGACAAAGGGCTAAGTGTTAAAAATGGAGCATGACAAACCAACAAGACAAATCTACTAGATAAGCAAGATTACTAAGGTCACCTAAAGGCAATCATGGCAAGCGAGGGTTTCAAAATTGTAACATTTTATTTTATGCTTTCAAAGATCAACTCTTTAGTCTCAATGAGAAAAAGCTTAGAACAAAAGGTAAAGAAGTGCTAGTAAATCCTTTGATCCTCAAGAATGAAAGTCAACAATCCAATCCATTTGTCATCTAAAGGATCAATCAAGTGAAATCATGCACGACTAGTTGAATTTAGAGATGAAATTTTTTCGAAAATGTAGCCTTGCCTAGACTTTTTGTTTTCATTTAATAATTCGAAATTTTTGGATGAATTGTGCAGTAGTGTGAATGTTTTCCCTTAAACATACAAGTTGATTGGATTCCACACATTAAAGCACATCAAGCAAGCACAAACATCTCGTGTAGTCAAAACATAGGCACCCCACACTTATGCCCTATCAAAGCATCAAATTTACCAAGCACATCATGCTAAAATCAATCCATTCGCGCATCAATCATTCATTTATGGGCATTCACACATGCAAAGTTCAAATCTTCAAGGCAAATAGAAATACAATCAACATAGACATCATGAAAGTCAAGGAAGAAACACTCACAAGCCTAGTTTAACGTCTTGGCTAAGACGGAGCCGATTCTCCTCTTAAGAGATAGGAAGCACACTTGAGGAGTCTTTTGCTAAGATCCCTCCTCAAGCGGAGCCTTGGACTTGATCGTGTCAAACCACCTTCAAATCCCATTTGAATTTCTTCGCACCAAGTCTACAATGGACTTCCAATTGCAAGTTTGACCCCTTCATAAACAATGAACCCTTTAGAATTAAGGGGTCATTGGAGCTCCTTTTGAATGATCTTGCAAAATATGGTAGGAAACTCCAAAACTTGTCCCGAGGCTTTGTGTCAAAGAAGGGATCTTCAATGCTCGCCTCAAGCTTGATGGGCACACCTTCATTCAATTTTTCGATGATGTCCTTGGGTGCCCAATCCTCAATCTCCCTCATCTTGTATGCGAGGTGGCTCTCTAGTCTCTTCCATGAAAGTCTCGACAAAGTCTCTATACCCATGAAGTCCTTTTTGCACCTTAAGCTCTTCCTCTATCTTATCCCCACCCAAGTTCTCAATGTCAATAGCTTGTTGTGCCATCTCAGCTTGAAGCTTCTCCATGTGAGCATACGTTTCCATCAATTGAGCTTGCGTCCTTTCTCGGGATGCAATCGTCCTCTCTAGGGATGCAAGCATCTTTTTTTGGGATGCAAGGAATGTGGCAAACATGGCCTCAAGTCTGGAGGGCTCATTTGATGGTTGAGGAGGTTGAGGGTAAGAGTCTTCAACTTTGAAGCGTTGGCTATCATCCGAATTTCGAGTGTAATAACTTGTCGGATAGCCATGCTCTTGATAATAGGAATTTATGTGCTCCTCCTCTTGATAGTATCCCTCATTTGAAAAGACTTTTTGGTTGTAGGGGTCCATCCTCGCAAAACAAGATAGAGTAAGTTAGTAAGGGATATGAGAGAAAAAGAAGAATATACAAGAAAAAGAAAAATATTCACAAGAAAAGACAAACTAAACAATCAATTAGCACCTAGTTAATTAACCTATCCCCGGCAACGGCGCCATTTGATCGGCTGTAATTTAGCGTCAATATTCGAATAGAATTCAAATACTATTGCTAGTCACGATTAATCAAAACAATTTATATTGACTCGGGAAACCCAAGGTTGTACCCAAAAGATAGGTGATTAAACTAATGGTGCTAACGATTAAGTTCGGAAAGTCTATGGTTTGGGGGGGTTTTGTTCCTTTAAAAGGACGATAGCAGAATTTTACTATCCAAAAACGAAATGTGATCAACGAAAAAGGTAAATAATCAATTCAAAGATGACTAGGGATCTATTTCTTCACCTAGACAATTATTGTGACGGTAAAATAGGACACTATTGATGAAATCACATACTCATACTTAGAATCTAGCCATGCAACATTGATACTAAGTTCCACTCGCGCTACAACTTAGTACGAAGAGGTTACATCTCGCATAGTACCTCACACTCGCGCTCTATTGGTACTATAGAATATGATTATCTAGCCTCACACTCGCGCTCTATTGACTAAATAATCATGTTCTTGTTTAATCCATGCCATTCTCATTAAGATTAGAGTGTCGCCATGTAACACAAAAACCCTAATGCTTCTTCATTTAGTTCATTTGAAATCATGCTTTTCAGGGTTAGCTACTTCAAACATGAAATCAAGCAGAATTGCTATTGAGGACTTCTCACAAACACCTTATATGCAATCCGAAACATTAAGTTCAAATGAAGAAAAATCATGTGCAAATCATTCATCAATAACATCCATAGTATTTACAATGTCACAAACATGTCTAGGGGATTCATAGATCCCCAACCAAGGTCACTACTCACTCATGGTGAGATTACAATCAATAACAACAAGGGATGAGCAGAAAAACATGTAGATGATTGAGTTTAGGAATGTAAAACCAATATGGAGCAATAAGTGTGAAGGACGATCCGCGATCCGAGTTGTTGATGATGATAGAAAATTCTGGCTTCTTCTCCAAGCTATCTTCTCTCCAAAAACCCAGAAAAAATCCAGAAAAATCCCAGCGTAACTCAGCCCCCAAACGGCCCCCCTAAGTTTAGAAACCCTAAGTTTCTTTTTATACCCCAACAGAAAAATCTGATTTTTACGACTTCATGCGAACGGTTTATGTTGTGCGAACGCACGAGGTGGACTGTGCGAACGCATAAGGCTGTTTGGCAATCTTAACCTCCGAATTTGGTCTTGGTGTCAACCAGAGAGTTGTAGCCCTTTGAGTTAGCTTTCCAACAAGCTTTGAATCGACCAATGCGGACACCAAATGCGATCTGTGCATCCAAAATACTCCGGCAAGGTCGGTTTGCCCTGTTTTGCCCGGAAGTCCATATTTTTGCTCCGAAATGCTTGGTTTTGCTCCAAAATGCTACTCACTTGTGTTCTCAGCTTAAACTCTGTAATTTTCCTGAAATGAACCACAAAGCATCAAATAGCAAGTGAAATCGTAATGGAACGACCGAAACAATAAGCATAGAGGACGCCTAAAATGCATATATTTCAGTGCTATCAGAGCCCTTGTTCTACTTAGACTAATACCCCATTCCAAGGTATATTAGCCTGTGTGCATCCATTTGATCAGTCATTCCCGAGCAATCAAATGGTGTTTGAGAGAGGTCAAACTCCTCAGATAAGCTTTGCCATTCCAAGCATCCACTTATCCGAGTATGTGTTTACGAACTTCCACGGAAGAGCTTTGCCATTCCAAGCATCCACTCAACCTTGGAAGTTCTGGCCTAATATATGTCACATAGAACAAGTTTTGAATACAGAGAAAAAATACTAAAGCAAGTCTAAAACATTTTATGATACAAGTACACCCCTTCAACCGAATGAAGAGTTTAGCTACGAATATCCATAGAGGTGGATACCATAGCTAAATACTCGGGGGTTTTTGAAAGACAGTAAGTAAAGGGGAATACTCAAGAACCAACAGGAGTATTCCCAATTCCTACTTGAATACTCAAGAACCAACAGGAGTATTCTCTAAAACTGTTATAATACTCAAGAACCAACAGGAGTATTATTTCAAAACCAAACTTACAAGTTGCCAAACTTAGAGAGATAAGTGATTTGTAATTTTTGGGATGTTTACAAATGAGGTTTGGCTTGGTATTTATAGCCAAACTTGAGAGAAATGGAGGGTGGAGATGGGGGGCATGTGTTTTTGATCCAAGGGAGGAGAAGGGAGGAGCAAGGAGGAGATGACACATGGGGGGGGAGCTCTAGCCGCCGGCGGCTTTGGGAGGAGAGAGGAGGAGCCGCCAAGTGGAGGGAGGAGAGTGGAGGAGAGGAGTTGTGAGGGAGGAGCCGCCCATGTGAGGAGGATGCTCCTCCCCTTCTAGCCGCCCATGTGAGGAGGAGCCTCCCTTGTGAGGAGGTTTTGTGAGTTTTGTGAAGTTTTCACAAAACTATCGGTCCATTCCTACCCCGGACTGACTTTGGTTGCTCTTCGGTTTGATTTGTTTTGAATGATTCCATGTCAGGATCTTTAGATTTCTTCAGTCAGCGCCTGATCGTGACCTTGGAATGACTCGTAACATCTTTTCTGCGTAAAATCCTCTCCTTAGCGTGTATTCTCTCTAAGCTTCAAAATACCCTGTAGAAATATATCGGAACTAACAAGCAAAAGTTAAATAGACAAACAGTCTAACTATTAGGCTTAACTGTGTTTTTGATTCGTATAATTATGGTCCATCAGATCACCCCACACTTTTAGTTGTTCGTCCCGAACAATGCTATTAAAGGGCGGCACTTTAAGTTGGTTTTGGAATATGAAATTTAGACTGTGGTACTTGATCTATCCTAATTCATGCATTACTACTTATTACCAAATTAAACTGCGTAAATAAATAGAAGAAACTTAATACTTGTACCTCAGTGCTGAGATGCAGATTATAATGGATGTTTCGGGAGATAGCCCTTTTTAGGCTCCTGGACTGCACTCTTGGGACCGTCTCGTACTATATGGTTTTCTTGTAGCTTTCTCTAGCACGTGATTCGGTTCGGGTTTCAATGGTTTGGTCTTTGATTTTCTTTCTTTTTTGGCGAGGGACAGCTTTTTTGTAGTGAATCGGCCTTTGGCCTTTGATTTGACTTTTTGAGTACTTCACTTTTGTTCGGTTAAAACCTTCACAATTTTGGGCCTTTGGCCTCTTGATTTGCTTCTTCGAGCTTTTGCTTCTTTGTGACTTGCTAGTCTATTTTCTCAAGCCTTTTTGGGAGGTCCAATCATCGCCCGCGAGCATATGGAAATACCTCCCCGCTCCTCTCATCGTTGTCGTTTCGCGCGGGTCAAGATGAGGGTCGCTCATCTATTTTCTCGGCTACTTTGACTAGAGAGAGGACGGTCTGATTCCCGTCCTCGCCTTTTTTTCTTTTTGCATAAACACTGCATGGCGGAGATGACTTCAATCTTCACTGAAACCCGAAGTGCAGCCTCCACTGACTTCGAAAACCATATAGTTAGATTCGATCCTTCGATTGCTTGCCAAACCCCTCTAGGGCAGTTTATGTCAACTCCACATCCCTAGTTTATCTCAGCACAAAGGAACAAATGAGAAGTTACATTCTAAGTTTTTAAACAGTTGAATTTTCACAAGGTTGACGCATGAATTATGATCTATCTTTTTCACATTCTTAAGTTCATATTTTCAAAAAGATACTATTAAAAAAACAGCAAGCATGTTATTTATATACAACGGTGGTTCTCACCCCACACTTTTGAACGAAGGCGTGCCTTAGTTCAAAAGTCATGCAAGCTAATATATATATGTGAGAATGACTAAGACAGAAAATTAAATGACAGAATTTAAATGACAGAAAGTAAGATAGTGTCGGGTTACCTCCCGACCAGTGCACTTGTTTAACGTCGTTGGCTCGACAGTACCTCGTTGTGGATTACTGGTTTGGGTCCCATGGGTGGCTCAGGTCAAATTTCGCCACCATTCCTGTGTTGCTTTTTGCCTTGCCTCTTCCTGACTTCTTGTTTGGGTTGGAACTCCAAGGTTTTGGTGTTTTTTCTTTCCATTGTTTCTGAGAAGGCGGGGAGCCTTTGACCATAGTTGCTGGTTGATGGACCCAAATTATACGAATCATAAACACCGTAAACCCCCTTAATTAGACACTTTGTCTATTTAACTTTTGCTTGTTAGTTCCGATATATTTCTACAGGGTATTATGGCGCTTAGAGAGAAAACACGCTAAGGAGAGGAGTTTACGCTGAAAAGATATTAAGAGTTATTCCAAGGTCAAGATCAGACGCAGACTGAAGAAATCTCAAGGATCCTGACATGGAATCACTCCAAACAAATCAAATCGAGAGGAATTTGCATTGAAGACTCAACCGACCGGGTGAGAAAATGCAGCAGAAACCACCCGACCGGATGAAGCAGATCCAGGCCCTTTGCCGAGCTGACCAAACACTCGATTCAAGTTGCTCGAGCAAACCACCTCATCAAACAATTCCGCCTCGACCAAAGTGTTTAAAATGTAAAATAAAGTGGACAATGTCGGAAAACCAAGGAGAATGCCTGAGCCAATTGAGAGTTGGCCCAATGCCAAGCAAAGACTCCGCGTACACTAGGCACCATGACCGAATTGCTCGCGCCAACCGACGAATCTTGCAAATCTGGCTCGACCAAGATGTTTGGAATGCCCAACAAGTCGGACAATCTCGCTTCCCATACAAAACGCTCGAGCAGATTGGCAGTTGGCCCAATTCCATAGTAAAGGCCGCGCGCATAGGCACCAAAACCAAGTTGCTCGACCAAAACATGGAATTTGGAAATTCTGACTCGACCATTAGTCTTAGAATCACTTGGCCATTCCAAATCAACTATCAAAATGCACGTTTGGACAAGGTGACCGGCCACCATGCTTGGAGGTGGCCAAGGGAGGAGCTCCTCCCCATTCCACCACCTGCTACCGGCGGCTCCTCCTCCATATGACCGGTGGCTTTCTCCTCCCCCATGTGGCAGATCCTCCTTGCTCCTCCTCCTCAACCCTTGGATCAAATGACATGTGCCACCATCTCCACCACCCATCTCCTCCCCTTATGGCTATAAATACCATGCATCCCCTCCTCATTTGTATCATCCCATTCTCATCCAAAAATCACTTATCTCTCTAAAATTGTAAGTTTGGCTTTGGAAATAAAGATTGCTCCCTTGGCGCTTCAACGGTTGTAAGTCTTTCTTTGTATTTAATTTACTGCTTTTATAATGTTTAGCGCGATAAATAGTAGCTAAACCCATATTCGGTTGAGGGTTCTCACCCTTGTACCCACATCTTGAGACTCTTGCACCTTATGTCATTTTGCACTACTCTAGTCTTTGAGATCTAGTTTGAGTAAAACCTTTGTCGGGTTGTTCAAACTAGCGAAAGACTAGAAGCCTAAAGCTTTGTCAAGCTTATTGTGGAATACCACCTTTGTCGGGGTATTTGGGTTGTCACCTTTGTCGGGACAACCACATCACAACTTGACAGGTTAAGGGTGTGGAGTACCACCTTTGTCGGGGTATTTGGGTTGTCACCTTTGTCGGGACAACCACACTTAGAAGTGTAAAAGAAATCATTTGGAGTCAATGATAGATGTGTCACAAGAAGAGTCCCAAAACCGAATGCTTTCTTTTAATTGTAATAATTATCAGTTACCTTCCAGTACTAAAACCAACCAACCAACCAATCAATCACTTAGCTGGTAGCTTTAAAACCAACCAACCAATCCCGAAATTGTCCAACTAAAAGAACAATTATCCCCCTAATTCCCTTGGGTTCGACCCCTACTTACCACTTACTACCCAGTAGTGTAGTCGCGAGTAGCGGACTACTATAAATTTATTTGTGCAAATCGCTCCGACGACAAGCGATCTGTCACTGGTCTTGTTGTTTTTTCGGTTTCTTGTGTCAGGTTAGAAATCCGTGTACCGCGATCTGAGATAGGTATAATATCTGGCGGCTTTTTTGTATCTGCGCGGCTAATATCAATGTAGAAATTTGCAATTTTGCCGCCGAACTCAAGCGATAATGAGCCCTTGCCCACATCGATTCTTGCTTTGGTAGCGTAGAGGAATGGTCGTCCCAATATTATTGTTGGAGGGTCGTCCTCGCTGGTCTCTCCTGTTTGTATCACATAAAAGTATGCAGCAACGACGAGCTCTCCCACATGGAGTATTATATCTTCCAGCACTCCAACCGGACGGATGCACGACTTATCTCCTAGCTCGATATTTGTCCTGGGCGGTTTCAATGGACCAAGTCCTAATAAGTAGTATAAGGAGGAAGGCATGGCATTGACAGCAGCCCCAAGATCGACTAAGCACTTTTGAATCTGGGTTTCACCAATACCGCAGGTGACTGTGAAGGCCCCTGGGTCTTTATCTCTTTCCGGTTGTGACTCATGATCTGAAGTGAGGGTTCTTTCTGTTGTTGGGCTATTCCTTGGCTTAGGATTTGAGTAATTGGGCCCTTTAATATTTTGCTTTGAAGCATAAATATTAGTTGGGGAGTCCCACCTAAAACTGTTGTCGTCATCCCATCCAGATGCTGGTACGTCAAAGTGTGTGATTGGCGGTGGTGTTATGCAAACAGTGAATGCATATCGTCCATTGTCGGCATGCGTGACCCATGTTTTGCCATCATTGGGTCGGTCTTCCTCTTGATTCCAATCAGGACGATGCCTACGCGTGAACTGCTTGCTTGTGAGTTTGTAAGTTGGGGATCGTGCTACTTATCCTAGTGTCGCCTTTATGTTTGACCTCCTTATCATGCTAATATTTGCCTTTGGATTTTGGATGGTTTGTGAAGGAAGTCTGCCAGGTTCATTGGAGAGTGTTGACATTGCGGTGGCGAGCTGTGACATCTGTTTGGCCAATTCTGAAATTGCCCCGTCAGTTTTCGCCTGGTATTGGTGTAGCGAAGCACCCAATTGATTTATGTTTCCTGCGAGCTCCTTTATCGTGTCATCGAGCGACTTGCTTGGTTCCTGCTGATTGTTCGGGCCGGTTTGGTACTGATTTGGTCCTTTTTGCTGATATTGGCCTGCTGATGGAGCGTTCTGGTTATACTGTCGGTGGGGGGGGTTGGTAGAATGACTGAGCTAGTTGAGGGACAGCTGGTTGTGTCTCCTTCTGAGGATAGCTATTGTTACGCCAGCTCGGGTTGGTTGCTTGACCATACTGTCTGTTTTGTCCGGCTCTGTCATTGTTGTTGTTGTATCCTTGTGACAGATGCTCGTCGTCAAAGCAAATGTACAAATAAATTTATAGTCCACTACTCGCGACTATACTACTAGGTAGCAAGTGGTAAATAGGGGTCGAACCCAAGGGAGTCAGTGTGGATTAGTTGTTCTTTAATGAAGCTTATGCTGAAATTAAATGCGATTGGGGTTGAGTTTGAGTGTGATTTGAGAACTGGAAGTTAATTACAATAATGGACTGTAAGGAAAGGATTCGGTTTTAGGGGCCTTGTATCATATTTGTTTATCATCGACCGCTAATGATCATACCAAGTGTTCGAAGATGAATCGAGGCTATTCCTAGCACAAGACTTGCAACATCGCGTAGAACACTTGAAATGATCATGCTAAATGTTCAAAGATGAATCGAGGGTATTCCTAGCACAAGACTTGCAACATCGTTTAAAACACTTGTTCTATTTAGACTAATTCCTCCTTTCGAAGTATCTTAGCCTTATGTGCATCCATTTGAATTCTTTGGTCCAGTTTCCAAATGGTTTTTAGGATAAGTCGAACTCCTCGGATAAGCTTGCCCATTTGGTCCCTTTGGTCCAGTTACAAATGGTCCACTTACCCGAGTATGATCACGAACCCCCAAGGAAGAGCTTGCCCATTTGGTCCCTTTGGTCCAGTTACAAATGGTCCACTCAACCTTGGAAATTCTGTCTTGTTATATGGCACCTAGAACAAGTTTTGAACATAGAGATACTCTTAAGAGTAGAGTCTAAAACATTTATAATACAAGTATACCCCTGCGACCGAGTACAAGCTTTTAGCTACTAGTATTCATGTTAAGGAATATAAGCAAACTAATGCCTTGCACAAGGGTACCGAATAATAAAATAACTTTACAGTAAAAACAAATAATACTGAAAGTAATTTTATACCTTACAATAAGCGGAGGAGAGGAGCTCCTAGGCAAGATCCACGCAAGAGAGTAGCTCCACAATGAAGAACAAAATATTTATTGAAAGTGAAGAGAAGAGGGTTAAGCCCTCTCTCTCTCTAAAGTGTGTACAAGTGAAGGATGAGATGATACAAATGAGGAGGAGAGGAGCTCCTTTTATAGCCAAAGGGGAGGAGGATGGAGGGTGGAGATGGTGGCATGTGGTGTTCATCCAAGTGAGGAGGAGATGGGTGGTGAGGGAGGAGCCGCCCCTTCTAGAAGGAAAGAGGAGGTTTGTGTGGTTTTGTGCAATTTTCACAAAACCAACAGTCCAATTTCGCTCCGGTCTGACTTGATTCCTCTTCTGCTTAATTTGTTATGAGTGATTCGACGTCAGGATCCTTGATATTTCTTCAGTCGGCATATGATCTTGACCTCGGAATAACTCTAAACATCTTTTCAGCGTAAAATCCTCTCCTTGGCGTGTTTTCTCTCTAAGCGCCAAAATACCCTGTAGAAATATATCGAGACTAACAAGCAATAGTTAAATAGACCAACAGTCTAATTTGGTGGGTTTTACGGTGTTTATGATTCGTATAATTTGGGTCCATCATATCACCCCACACTTTTAGTTGTTCGTCCCGAACAATGCTATTAAAGGGCGGCACACTAAGTAAGTTTGTTTAAAATATGAAAATTAGACTGTGGTACTAGATTTATCCTAATTCATGCATTACTTACTTATTACCAAATTGAACTGTGTAAATAAATAGAAGTAACTTAATACTTGTACCTCCGTGCCGAGATGCAAATTATTCTGGATGTTTCGGGAGATAGCCCTTTTTTGGTTCCTGGACTGCAACTTCGGGACCATCTCGCACTATATGGTTTTCTTGTAGCTTTCTCTAGCACGTGATTTGGTTCGGGTTTCACTGGTTTGAGTACTTTGATTTTTTTCTTTTGGCGAGGGACTGCTTTTGTAGTGAATCGGCCTTTGGCCTTTGATTTGACTTTTTTTTGAGTACTTCACTTTTTTGTTCGGTTAAAACCTTCACAATGTTGGGCCTTTGGCCTCTTGATTTGCTTCTTCGAGCTTTTTGCCTTTTTGTGGCTTTGCTAGTCCATTTTCTCAAGCCCTTTTTGGGAGGTCCAATCATCGCCCGCAAGCCTATGGAAATACCTCCCCGCTCCTCTCATCGTTGTTGTTTCGCGCGGGTCAAGATGAGGGTCGCTCATCTATTTTCTCGGCTACTTTAACTAGAGAGAGGACGGTCTGATTCCCGTCCTCGCCTTTTTTCTTTTTTTGCATAAACACTGCATGGCGGAGATGACTTCAATCTTCACTGAAACCCGAAGTGCAGCCTCCACTGACTTCGAAAACCATATAGTTTGATAAGATCCTTTGATTGCCTGCCAAGCCTTTCTAGGGCGATTTATGTCAACTCCACATCTCTAGTTAATCTCAGCACAAAGGACAAATGAAAAGTTACGTCCTAAGTTTTTAGACAGTTGAATTTTCATAAGGTAAATGCATGAATTTCGGTCTATCTTTTTCACATTCTTAAGTTCATATTTTCAAAAAGATACTATTACTAAAAAAGAAAACAGCAAGCATGTTATTTTTATACAATGGTGGTTCTCACCCCACACTTTTGAACGAAGGCGTGCCTTAGTTCAAAAGTCATGCAAGCTAATATATATATGTGAGAATTACTAAGACAGAAAATTAAATGACAAAATTTAAATGACAGAAAGTAAGATAGTGTCGGGTTACCTCCCGACCAGTGCACTTGTTTAACGTCGTTGGCTCGACGATACCTCGTTGTGGATTACTGGTTTGGATCCCATGGGTGGCTCAGGTCATATTTCGCCACTGTTCCTGTGTTGCTTCTTGAATACATAGTGTGTAGCGTGATGAAGAAACGAGAAGGGAAAGGAAAGAACAACTAATCCCACGGCTAATTCCCCGGCAACGGCGCCAATTTGACAGATGCTCGTCGTCAAAGCAAATGTACAAATAAATTGATAGTCCGCTACTCGCGACTATACTACTGGGTAGCAAGTGGTAAGTAGGGGTCGAACCCAAGGGAGTCAGTGTGGATTAGTTGTTCTTTAATGAAGCTTATGCAGAAATTAAATGCGATTGGGGTTGAGTTTGAGTGTGATTTGAGAACTGGAAGTTAATTACAATAATGGACTGTAAGGAAAGGATTCGGTTTTAGGGGCCTTGTATCATATTTGTTTATCATCGACCGCTAATGATCATACCAAGTGTTCGAAGATGAATCGAGGCTATTCCTAGCACAAGACTTGCAACATCGCGTAGAACACTTGAAATGATCATGCTAAATGTTCAAAGATGAATCGAGGGTATTCCTAGCACAAGACTTGCAACATCGTTTAAAACACTTGTTCTATTTAGACTAATTCCTCCTTTCGAAGTATCTTAGCCTTATGTGCATCCATTTGAATTCTTTGGTCCAGTTTCCAAATGGTTTTTAGGATAAGTCGAACTCCTCGGATAAGCTTGCCCATTTGGTCCCTTTGGTCCAGTTACAAATGGTCCACTTACCCGAGTATGATCACGAACCCCCAAGGAAGAGCTTGCCCATTTGGTCCCTTTGGTCCAGTTACAAATGGTCCACTCAACCTTGGAAATTCTGACTTGTTATATGGCACCTAGAACAAGTTTTGAACATAGAGATACTCTTAAGAGTAGAGTCTAAAACATTTATAATACAAGTATACCCCTGCGACCGAGTACAAGCTTTTAGCTACTAGTATTCATGTTAAGGAATATAAGCAAACTAATGCCTTGCACAAGGGTACCGAATAATAAAATAACTTTACAGTAAAAACAAATAATACTGAAAGTAATTTTATACCTTACAATAAGCGGAGGAGAGGAGCTCCTAGGCAAGATCCACGCAAGAGAGTAGCTCCACAATGAAGAACAAAATATTTAATGAAAGTGAAGAGAAGAGGGTTAAGCCCTCTCTCTCTCTAAAGTGTGTACAAGTGAAGGATGAGATGATACAAATGAGGAGGAGAGGAGCTCCTTTTATAGCCAAAGGGGAGGAGGATGGAGGGTGGAGATGGTGGCATGTGGTGTTCATCCAAGGGAGGAGGAGATGGGTGGTGAGGCAGGAGCCGCCCCTTCTAGAAGGAAAGAGGAGGTTTGTGTGGTTTTGTGCAATTTTCACAAAACCAACAGTCCAATTTCGCTCCGGTCTGACTTGATTCCTCTTCTGCTTAATTTGTTATGAGTGATTCGACGTCAGGATCCTTGATATTTCTTCAGTCGGCATATGATCTTGACCTCGGAATAACTCTAAACATCTTTTCAACGTAAAATCCTCTCCTTAGCGTGTTTTCTCTCTAAGCGCCAAAATACCCTGTAGAAATATATCGGGACTAACAAGCAATAGTTAAATAGACCAACAGTCTAATTTGGTGGGTTTTACGGTGTTTATGATTCGTATAATTTGGGTCCATCATATCACCCCACACTTTTAGTTGTTCGTCCCGAACAATGCTATTAAAGGGCGGCACACTAAGTAAGTTTGTTTAAAATATGAAAATTAGACTGTGGTACTAGATTTATCCTAATTCATGCATTACTTACTTATTACCAAATTGAACTGTGTAAATAAATAGAAGTAACTTAATACTTGTACCTCCGTGCCGAGATGCAAATTATTCTGGATGTTTCGGGAGATAGCCCTTTTTTGGTTCCTGGACTGCAACTTCGGGACCGTCTCGCACTATATGGTTTTCTTGTAGCTTTCTCTAGCACGTGATTTGGTTCGGGTTTCACTGGTTTGAGTACTTTGATTTTTTTCTTTTGGCGAGGGACTGCTTTTGTAGTGAATCGGCCTTTGGCCTTTGATTTGACTTTTTTTTGAGTACTTCACTTTTTTGTTCGGTTAAAACCTTCACAATGTTGGGCCTTTGGCCTCTTGATTTGCTTCTTCGAGCTTTTTGCCTTTTTGTGGCTTTGCTAGTCCATTTTCTCAAGCCCTTTTTGGGAGGTCCAATCATCGCCCGCAAGCCTATGGAAATACCTCCCCGCTCCTCTCATCGTTGTTGTTTCGCGCGGGTCAAGATGAGGGTCGCTCATCTATTTTCTCGGCTACTTTAACTAGAGAGAGGACGGTCTGATTCCCGTCCTCGCCTTTTTTCTTTTTTTGCATAAACACTGCATGGCGGAGATGACTTCAATCTTCACTGAAACCCGAAGTGCAGCCTCCACTGACTTCGAAAACCATATAGTTTGATAAGATCCTTTGATTGCCTGCCAAGCCTTTCTAGGGCGATTTATGTCAACTCCACATCTCTAGTTAATCTCAGCACAAAGGACAAATGAAAAGTTACGTCCTAAGTTTTTAGACAGTTGAATTTTCACAAGGTAAATGCATGAATTTCGGTCTATCTTTTTCACATTCTTAAGTTCATATTTTCAAAAAGATACTATTACTAAAAAAGAAAACAGCAAGCATGTTATTTTTATACAATGGTGGTTCTCACCCCACACTTTTGAACGAAGGCGTGCCTTAGTTCAAAAGTCATGCAAGCTAATATATATATGTGATAATTACTAAGACAGAAAATTAAATGACAGAATTTAAATGACAGAAAGTAAGATAGTGTCGGGTTACCTCCCGACCAGTGCACTTGTTTAACGTCGTTGGCTCGACGATACCTCGTTGTGGATTACTGGTTTGGATCCCATGGGTGGCTCAGGTCATATTTCGCCACTGTTCCTGTGTTGCTTCTTGAATACATAGTGTGTAGCGTGATGAAGAAACGAGAAGGGAAAGGAAAGAACAACTAATCCCACGGCTAATTCCCCGGCAACGGCGCCAATTTGACAGATGCTCGTCGTCAAAGCAAATGTACAAATAAATTTATAGTCCGCTACTCGCGACTATACTACTGGGTAGCAAGTGGTAAGTAGGGGTCGAACCCAAGGGAGTCAGTGTGGATTAGTTGTTCTTTAATGAAGCTTATGCAGAAATTAAATGCGATTGGGGTTGAGTTTGAGTGTGATTTGAGAACTGGAAGTTAATTACAATAATGGACTGTAAGGAAAGGATTCGGTTTTAGGGGCCTTGTATCATATTTGTTTATCATCGACCGCTAATGATCATACCAAGTGTTCGAAGATGAATCGAGGCTATTCCTAGCACAAGACTTGCAACATCGCGTAGAACACTTGAAATGATCATGCTAAATGTTCAAAGATGAATCGAGGGTATTCCTAGCACAAGACTTGCAACATCGTTTAAAACACTTGTTCTATTTAGACTAATTCCTCCTTTCGAAGTATCTTAGCCTTATGTGCATCCATTTGAATTCTTTGGTCCAGTTTCCAAATGGTTTTTAGGATAAGTCGAACTCCTCGGATAAGCTTGCCCATTTGGTCCCTTTGGTCCAGTTACAAATGGTCCACTTACCCGAGTATGATCACGAACCCCCAAGGAAGAGCTTGCCCATTTGGTCCCTTTGGTCCAGTTACAAATGGTCCACTCAACCTTGGAAATTCTGACTTGTTATATGGCACCTAGAACAAGTTTTGAACATAGAGATACTCTTAAGAGTAGAGTCTAAAACATTTATAATACAAGTATACCCCTGCGACCGAGTACAAGCTTTTAGCTACTAGTATTCATGTTAAGGAATATAAGCAAACTAATGCCTTGCACAAGGGTACCGAATAATAAAATAACTTTACAGTAAAAACAAATAATACTGAAAGTAATTTTATACCTTACAATAAGCGGAGGAGAGGAGCTCCTAGGCAAGATCCACGCAAGAGAGTAGCTCCACAATGAAGAACAAAATATTTAATGAAAGTGAAGAGAAGAGGGTTAAGCCCTCTCTCTCTCTAAAGTGTGTACAAGTGAAGGATGAGATTATACAAATGAGGAGGAGAGGAGCTCCTTTTATAGCCAAAGGGGAGGAGGATGGAGGGTGGAGATGGTGGCATGTGGTGTTCATCCAAGGGAGGAGGAGATGGGTGGTGAGGCAGGAGCCGCCCCTTCTAGAAGGAAAGAGGAGGTTTGTGTGATTTTGTGCAATTTTCACAAAACCAACAGTCCAATTTCGCTCCGGTCTGACTTGATTCCTCTTCTGCTTAATTTGTTATGAGTGATTCGACGTCAGGATCCTTGATATTTCTTCAGTCGGCATATGATCTTGACCTCGGAATAACTCTAAACATCTTTTCAGCGTAAAATCCTCTCCTTAGCGTGTTTTCTCTCTAAGCGCCAAAATACCCTGTAGAAATATATCGGGACTAACAAGCAATAGTTAAATAGACCAACAGTCTAATTTGGTGGGTTTTACGGTGTTTATGATTCGTATAATTTGGGTCCATCATATCACCCCACACTTTTAGTTGTTCGTCCCGAACAATGCTATTAAAGGGCGGCACACTAAGTAAGTTTGTTTAAAATATGAAAATTAGACTGTGGTACTAGATTTATCCTAATTCATGCATTACTTACTTATTACCAAATTGAACTGTGTAAATAAATAGAAGTAACTTAATACTTGTACCTCCGTGCCGAGATGCAAATTATTCTGGATGTTTCGGGAGATAGCCCTTTTTTGGTTCCTGGACTGCAACTTCGGGACCGTCTCGCACTATATGGTTTTCTTGTAGCTTTCTCTAGCACGTGATTTGGTTCGGGTTTCACTGGTTTGAGTACTTTGATTTTTTTCTTTTGGCGAGGGACTGCTTTTGTAGTGAATCGGCCTTTGGCCTTTGATTTGACTTTTTTTTGAGTACTTCACTTTTTTGTTCGGTTAAAACCTTCACAATGTTGGGCCTTTGGCCTCTTGATTTGCTTCTTCGAGCTTTTTGCCTTTTTGTGGCTTTGCTAGTCCATTTTCTCAAGCCCTTTTTGGGAGGTCCAATCATCGCCCGCAAGCCTATGGAAATACCTCCCCGCTCCTCTCATCGTTGTTGTTTCGCGCGGGTCAAGATGAGGGTCGCTCATCTATTTTCTCGGCTACTTTAACTAGAGAGAGGACGGTCTGATTCCCGTCCTCGCCTTTTTTCTTTTTTTGCATAAACACTGCATGGCGGAGATGACTTCAATCTTCACTGAAACCCGAAGTGCAGCCTCCACTGACTTCGAAAACCATATAGTTTGATAAGATCCTTTGATTGCCTGCCAAGCCTTTCTAGGGCGATTTATGTCAACTCCACATCTCTAGTTAATCTCAGCACAAAGGACAAATGAAAAGTTACGTCCTAAGTTTTTAGACAGTTGAATTTTCACAAGGTAAATGCATGAATTTCGGTCTATCTTTTTCACATTCTTAAGTTCATATTTTCAAAAAGATACTATTACTAAAAAAGAAAACAGCAAGCATGTTATTTTTATACAATGGTGGTTCTCACCCCACACTTTTGAACGAAGGCGTGCCTTAGTTCAAAAGTCATGCAAGCTAATATATATATGTGAGAATTACTAAGACAGAAAATTAAATGACAGAATTTAAATGACAGAAAGTAAGATAGTGTCGGGTTACCTCCCGACCAGTGCACTTGTTTAACGTCGTTGGCTCGACGATACCTCGTTGTGGATTACTGGTTTGGATCCCATGGGTGGCTCAGGTCATATTTCGCCACTGTTCCTGTGTTGCTTCTTGAATACATAGTGTGTAGCGTGATGAAGAAACGAGAAGGGAAAGGAAAGAACAACTAATCCCACGGCTAATTCCCCGGCAACGGCGCCAATTTGACAGATGCTCGTCGTCAAAGCAAATGTACAAATAAATTTATAGTCCGCTACTCGCGACTATACTACTGGGTAGCAAGTGGTAAGTAGGGGTCGAACCCAAGGGAGTCAGTGTGGATTAGTTGTTCTTTAATGAAGCTTATGCAGAAATTAAATGCGATTGGGGTTGAGTTTGAGTGTGATTTGAGAACTGGAAGTTAATTACAATAATGGACTGTAAGGAAAGGATTCGGTTTTAGGGGCCTTGTATCATATTTGTTTATCATCGACCGCTAATGATCATACCAAGTGTTCGAAGATGAATCGAGGCTATTCCTAGCACAAGACTTGCAACATCGCGTAGAACACTTGAAATGATCATGCTAAATGTTCAAAGATGAATCGAGGGTATTCCTAGCACAAGACTTGCAACATCGTTTAAAACACTTGTTCTATTTAGACTAATTCCTCCTTTCGAAGTATCTTAGCCTTATGTGCATCCATTTGAATTCTTTGGTCCAGTTTCCAAATGGTTTTTAGGATAAGTCGAACTCCTCGGATAAGCTTGCCCATTTGGTCCCTTTGGTCCAGTTACAAATGGTCCACTTACCCGAGTATGATCACGAACCCCCAAGGAAGAGCTTGCCCATTTGGTCCCTTTGGTCCAGTTACAAATGGTCCACTCAACCTTGGAAATTCTGACTTGTTATATGGCACCTAGAACAAGTTTTGAACATAGAGATACTCTTAAGAGTAGAGTCTAAAACATTTATAATACAAGTATACCCCTGCGACCGAGTACAAGCTTTTAGCTACTAGTATTCATGTTAAGGAATATAAGCAAACTAATGCCTTGCACAAGGGTACCGAATAATAAAATAACTTTACAGTAAAAACAAATAATACTGAAAGTAATTTTATACCTTACAATAAGCGGAGGAGAGGAGCTCCTAGGCAAGATCCACGCAAGAGAGTAGCTCCACAATGAAGAACAAAATATTTAATGAAAGTGAAGAGAAGAGGGTTAAGCCCTCTCTCTCTCTAAAGTGTGTACAAGTGAAGGATGAGATGATACAAATGAGGAGGAGAGGAGCTCCTTTTATAGCCAAAGGGGAGGAGGATGGAGGGTGGAGATGGTGGCATGTGGTGTTCATCCAAGGGAGGAGGAGATGGGTGGTGAGGCAGGAGCCGCCCCTTCTAGAAGGAAAGAGGAGGTTTGTGTGGTTTTGTGCAATTTTCACAAAACCAACAGTCCAATTTCGCTCCGGTC
Organism: Rhodiola chrysanthemifolia; assembly: GCA_033675395.1. Taxonomy (NCBI): domain Eukaryota; kingdom Viridiplantae; phylum Streptophyta; class Magnoliopsida; order Saxifragales; family Crassulaceae; genus Rhodiola; species Rhodiola chrysanthemifolia. Next base: position 12,861,134 of record CM066208.1, on the reverse strand, counting down.
TGACTTGATTCCTCTTCTGCTTAATTTGTTATGAGTGATTCGACGTCAGGATCCTTGATATTTCTTCAGTCGGCATATGATCTTGACCTCGGAATAACTCTAAACATCTTTTCAGCGTAAAATCCTCTCCTTAGCGTGTTTTCTCTCTAAGCGCCAAAATACCCTGTAGAAATATATCGGGACTAACAAGCAATAGTTAAATAGACCAACAGTCTAATTTGGTGGGTTTTACGGTGTTTATGATTCGTATAATTTGGGTCCATCATATCACCCCACACTTTTAGTTGTTCGTCCCGAACAATGCTATTAAAGGGCGGCACACTAAGTAAGTTTGTTTAAAATATGAAAATTAGACTGTGGTACTAGATTTATCCTAATTCATGCATTACTTACTTATTACCAAATTGAACTGTGTAAATAAATAGAAGTAACTTAATACTTGTACCTCCGTGCCGAGATGCAAATTATTCTGGATGTTTCGGGAGATAGCCCTTTTTTGGTTCCTGGACTGCAACTTCGGGACCGTCTCGCACTATATGGTTTTCTTGTAGCTTTCTCTAGCACGTGATTTGGTTCGGGTTTCACTGGTTTGAGTACTTTGATTTTTTTCTTTTGGCGAGGGACTGCTTTTGTAGTGAATCGGCCTTTGGCCTTTGATTTGACTTTTTTTTGAGTACTTCACTTTTTTGTTCGGTTAAAACCTTCACAATGTTGGGCCTTTGGCCTCTTGATTTGCTTCTTCGAGCTTTTTGCCTTTTTGTGGCTTTGCTAGTCCATTTTCTCAAGCCCTTTTTGGGAGGTCCAATCATCGCCCGCAAGCCTATGGAAATACCTCCCCGCTCCTCTCATCGTTGTTGTTTCGCGCGGGTCAAGATGAGGGTCGCTCATCTATTTTCTCGGCTACTTTAACTAGAGAGAGGACGGTCTGATTCCCGTCCTCGCCTTTTTTCTTTTTTTGCATAAACACTGCATGGCGGAGATGACTTCAATCTTCACTGAAACCCGAAGTGCAGCCTCCACTGACTTCGAAAACCATATAGTTTGATAAGATCCTTTGATTGCCTGCCAAGCCTTTCTAGGGCGATTTATGTCAACTCCACATCTCTAGTTAATCTCAGCACAAAGGACAAATGAAAAGTTACGTCCTAAGTTTTTAGACAGTTGAATTTTCACAAGGTAAATGCATGAATTTCGGTCTATCTTTTTCACATTCTTAAGTTCATATTTTCAAAAAGATACTATTACTAAAAAAGAAAACAGCAAGCATGTTATTTTTATACAATGGTGGTTCTCACCCCACACTTTTGAACGAAGGCGTGCCTTAGTTCAAAAGTCATGCAAGCTAATATATATATGTGAGAATTACTAAGACAGAAAATTAAATGACAGAATTTAAATGACAGAAAGTAAGATAGTGTCGGGTTACCTCCCGACCAGTGCACTTGTTTAACGTCGTTGGCTCGACGATACCTCGTTGTGGATTACTGGTTTGGATCCCATGGGTGGCTCAGGTCATATTTCGCCACTGTTCCTGTGTTGCTTCTTGAATACATAGTGTGTAGCGTGATGAAGAAACGAGAAGGGAAAGGAAAGAACAACTAATCCCACGGCTAATTCCCCGGCAACGGCGCCAATTTGACAGATGCTCGTCGTCAAAGCAAATGTACAAATAAATTTATAGTCCGCTACTCGCGACTATACTACTGGGTAGCAAGTGGTAAGTAGGGGTCGAACCCAAGGGAGTCAGTGTGGATTAGTTGTTCTTTAATGAAGCTTATGCAGAAATTAAATGCGATTGGGGTTGAGTTTGAGTGTGATTTGAGAACTGGAAGTTAATTACAATAATGGACTGTAAGGAAAGGATTCGGTTTTAGGGGCCTTGTATCATATTTGTTTATCATCGACCGCTAATGATCATACCAAGTGTTCGAAGATGAATCGAGGCTATTCCTAGCACAAGACTTGCAACATCGCGTAGAACACTTGAAATGATCATGCTAAATGTTCAAAGATGAATCGAGGGTATTCCTAGCACAAGACTTGCAACATCGTTTAAAACACTTGTTCTATTTAGACTAATTCCTCCTTTCGAAGTATCTTAGCCTTATGTGCATCCATTTGAATTCTTTGGTCCAGTTTCCAAATGGTTTTTAGGATAAGTCGAACTCCTCGGATAAGCTTGCCCATTTGGTCCCTTTGGTCCAGTTACAAATGGTCCACTTACCCGAGTATGATCACGAACCCCCAAGGAAGAGCTTGCCCATTTGGTCCCTTTGGTCCAGTTACAAATGGTCCACTCAACCTTGGAAATTCTGACTTGTTATATGGCACCTAGAACAAGTTTTGAACATAGAGATACTCTTAAGAGTAGAGTCTAAAACATTTATAATACAAGTATACCCCTGCGACCGAGTACAAGCTTTTAGCTACTAGTATTCATGTTAAGGAATATAAGCAAACTAATGCCTTGCACAAGGGTACCGAATAATAAAATAACTTTACAGTAAAAACAAATAATACTGAAAGTAATTTTATACCTTACAATAAGCGGAGGAGAGGAGCTCCTAGGCAAGATCCACGCAAGAGAGTAGCTCCACAATGAAGAACAAAATATTTAATGAAAGTGAAGAGAAGAGGGTTAAGCCCTCTCTCTCTCTAAAGTGTGTACAAGTGAAGGATGAGATGATACAAATGAGGAGGAGAGGAGCTCCTTTTATAGCCAAAGGGGAGGAGGATGGAGGGTGGAGATGGTGGCATGTGGTGTTCATCCAAGGGAGGAGGAGATGGGTGGTGAGGCAGGAGCCGCCCCTTCTAGAAGGAAAGAGGAGGTTTGTGTGGTTTTGTGCAATTTTCACAAAACCAACAGTCCAATTTCGCTCCGGTCTGACTTGATTCCTCTTCTGCTTAATTTGTTATGAGTGATTCGACGTCAGGATCCTTGATATTTCTTCAGTCGGCATATGATCTTGACCTCAGAATAACTCTAAACATCTTTTCAGCGTAAAATCCTCTCCTTAGCGTGTTTTCTTCCTGCCTAGTCGTCTCTTCTCTAAATCGAGCATTTTCAGCAACCTTGGTGATGAGATCCCTTATGCCTCTTAATGATAGATTCATTATGGATCCTCCAGCTGAGGCATCCAGGAGCATTTTGTCTAAGGGTCTTAATCCGTTAATGAGATACTCAATGGTGAGTTTCTCGGGTAGTCCAAGAGTGCAGCAGCTCGTTTGCCGAGTCTATGAGGAAAAAATAGAATGCCTTCAACTTGAAGTCGTCCATATTCACTCGATTGGGCTTTAGATTTTGGCAAATTCCATGCAGGCGTTGGAGGTGAGTTGTGGCAGATTCTCCTTGAGCTCCTGAGAATTTTGGCAAGCTGTGGGCCACTGATGCGTTGATGGTTATGTTTTCTAGTTCAGAGCCCTCGTAAATGCACCACGGCTGTGTTTCGAAATTGGGGGCGTTTAATTCTCCCATAGTAGGTTCATGGTAGTTGTTATCCCCATAGTAGTTATTGTAGACAGGTTCTTGTCTTGGCATTTGTCGAGGTTGGGGGGGGTGGTGGATATCTAGGGGGTTGTTGTACTGGACCAGCTGCATTTCGGTCCTCGGGCGGTTCTTGGTTTCTTCTGATGGCCTCCCTATCACGAGCTCTTCTGGTTCTGATGAGTTGTTCCGGATCGTCGATAAATGGAAGTGGCACCTCATCATTTTGATCGTACAGGTTTATCTCGTCGTCATCCTGGTAGTCATGGTGGCTTCCTTCGTGAGACAAGGTTGTTTCGAAGCGCGTGTTGATTCAAGAACTTATCCGATTAATTAACTAATTCCCCGACAACGGCGCCAATTTTGATGGTTGCACAGTCGTTGTGTGCAAACGTCAAGAATAAATTTATAATAGTCCGCTACTCGCGACTTCACTACAGGGTAGCAAGTGGTAAGTAGGGGTCGAACCCAAGGGAATTAGGGGGATAGTTGCTCTTTTAGGTGATTTGTACAGCGAAGGAGCGTGTTTTTAGTTTGATTGAGGTTTTAGCGCTAACAACTACGTGAATTTTTGATTGGTTTTGGTTTTTTTGTGCGGAAAAGTAAATGACAGAAAATTAAATATTGAAAATACAAAGAAGACTTACAGCGGGTGATGCGTGATTGGCAAGTCCTCCGGTTGATGAGTGCAGTTGATGAAGGCAGTTATACTAAGAAAGTAAATACAGGTGGTGTTTGATTTCAAGGAAAACATTCAGTTTCGGGGGCTTTGTATCATAGCCTGTTTATCATTGACCTTTAGTGATCCTTCTAAGTATTCAAACGTGCATCAAGGCCATTCCAAGCACTCGATTTGCCACACTGTCTAGTCTTTTGCAAAAGTGTTCGAAAGTGTATCGAGGCCATTCCAAGCACTCGATTTGCACACACTGTCTAGACTTTTGCAAAAAACGTAGAGCCCTTGTTCTACTTAGACTAATACCCCATTCCAAGGTATATTAGCCTGTGTGTATCCATTTGATCAGTCATTCCCGAGCAATCAAATGGTGTTTGAGAGAGGTCAAACTCCTCAGATAAGCTTTGCCATTCCAAGCATCCACTTATCCGAGTATGTTTACGAACTTCCACGGAAGAGCTTTGCCATTCCAAGCATCCACTCAACCTTGGAAGTTCTGGCCTAATATATGGCACATAGAACAAGTTTTGAATACAGAGAAAAAAATACTAAAGCAAGTCTAAAACATTTTATGATACAAGTACACCCCTTCAACCGAATGAAGAGTTTAGCTACGAATATCCATAGAGGTGGATACCATAGCTAAATACTCGGGGGTTTTTGAAAGACAGTAAGTAAAGGGGAATACTCAAGAACCAACAAGAGTATTCCCAATTACTACTTGAATACTCAAGAACCAACAGGAGTATTCTCTAAAACTGTTATAATACTCAAGAACCAACAGGAGTATTATTTCAAAACCAAACTTACAAGTTGCCAAACTTAGAGAGATAAGTGATTTGTAATTTTTGGGATGTTTACAAATGAGGTTTGGCTTGGTATTTATAGCCAAACTTGAGAGAAATGGAGGGTGGAGATGGGGGGCATGTGTTTTTGATCCAAGGGAGGAGAAGGGAGGAGCAAGGAGGAGATGACACATGGGGGGGGAGCTCTAGCCGCCGGCGGCTTTGGGAGGAGAGAGGAGGAGCCGCCAAGTGGAGGGAGGAGAGTGGAGGAGAGGAGTTGTGAGGGAGGAGCCGCCCATGTGAGGAAGATGCTCCTCCCCTTCTAGCCGCCCATGTGAGGAGGAGCCTCCCTTGTGAGGAGGTTTTGTGAGTTTTGTGAAGTTTTCACAAAACTATCGGTCCATTCCTACCCCGGACTGACTTTGGTTGCTCTTCGGTTTGATTTGTTTTGAATGATTCCATGTCAGGATCTTTAGATTTCTTCAGTCAGCGCCTGATCGTGACCTTGGAATGACTCGTAACATCTTTTCTGCGTAAAATCCTCTCCTTAGCGTGTATTCTCTCTAAGCTTCAAAATACCCTGTAGAAATATATCGAAACTAACAAGCAAAAGTTAAATAGACAAACAGTCTAATTTAGTGGGCTTAACTGTGTTTTTGATTCGTATAATTATGGTCCATCAACTAACCTATTACTTGTGAAGCTCTTTCTGTCATTCTTCATATCCACCAGCTCACAAGTCGATTTTCACTCACCGGTTATCGTTCAATATCTATGGATTTCGCGCTCACACACAGGGAAGTTCCTCTCCGCTTATTTTCTCTTCTATTTCTTTGCTTAGGGACTAAGCTCATTTTTAAGTGTGGAGTGGGTAGCGCATAGTCACACGCATCGCATTTCACGTTCATTCCTGCATATGCTCAACAGTCTATGTATTGTGATTAAAATCCTTGTTTTTCTACGATACTCTTTGACTGATTGACACTCTTTTGGATTCGAAGTCTAGGACTTGAAATAGTGAAAATCTTGTGTGTATTCTCTTGAGTCAGTATCATTGCTAGCCTTTGCCTATCACATGTTCTACGTATTTCTTGAAGCATGTTTGAGACTTGAAATTAGTAGGCACCGGTTCAAAAATCTCGAAAACTTAAATATGGATCGCTTTTTCTAGGTGACCTTAGCACTAGTATATGTTTCTATATACTTGATGTGGTTTGCATGCACCCGCCCTTACTCATACACTATGTCAAGTTTTAAGTGTGGAGTTAGACAATTGGCCTTCAAGTTTTCCCCAAAGGACAAAGTTCTTAATTTTCAAAAGGTGGGTGAAACATTGGCCCCAAACAGAGCTGTTTTTGAAAGAAAACCAGTTTCAGAAAATTCGATTTTTTTTTATACTTCGAAAAATGTTCTGCGAGAGCAGAAAAATACCAAGGACCCGGTGAGAAAATTCGCCCCTTGTGTATTGGAAAACACTTTTGAACAACCAATTCTGCCCTCTTTTGCTTGATGTAGTGTAATCTCATCTTCTCATTGCGTGCAAATCATGACTTGTCTTGCCAATTCATGTACTAGAAACTGAGGGACGACCCTCGTGCTTGCACTGAAACTTTGATGCAAATTTTTGTACTATTTTTCAGAAAATCCTTAAGCTAGGCTCCTCTTCTCTTACGGGTGGGTCATTGTTCAATCGTTGGCACTTGAGAATGAGCTTTGCGCCAAGAGCCCGTGGACTATCCCTAGATAGCATAGGTGAATGGCGAGCATGTTTTGTGTAACTATTCATGTTCTTATCACATTGCTATAGAACTATTTGGAACTTGTGATGAGGCGTTTGCTAGTCGTGTGTACTGACCGTTTGAATGCATAACTCGTTTGATATATGATTGTCTGGAAACTTTTATGAAGATGCTTGACTTGAAGTTGAGGTAACACGATGAATCCGAGGTATGCCATGACTTTACTGTGACTTGTTGAGCATCATTCATGCATGCACGTTAGTTAGTTGTACAGGGGATTTGTAGGTAGTCCCATTCCTGAAAACCTTCACGAGACTATACTCGTCCTACTAGGGCAGCCTATAGGTTTAAAGGCTTGATGCATACGCTAAATGCATTCGTGTCCTCTACGACAGTGAGTTATCTTTTTATTTTTTGTTTTAGTTAGAATTGATCACATGACACTTGAGTGGGTAACTATTCTGCAGTTTATTGCCTTGAGCTTAATGTTTGTTCGGGACGAACAAATCCTAAGTGTGGAGTGTTTTGATCAGTCAATATTCTGACTGATTATTCACTACATTCGATGAAGGATAACGTTCATTCTCCGGGCAAATTGTCTCTATTTGATGTCTTTATCTAGTGTTTCAGGTAAAATAGACATATCATCGCTCCTTGGAGCCAAAGTGTTGAAAGAACGGAAAGGTCGATCGAAAAAGGCCAAAAACCAGAGTTATGCCAGAATTGCCCGTTACAAGCCTCAGCAGCCGTTACACCTTGGATTGTAACGGGTGTAACGGCCTGAACTTTATCAGAGATTTCGACTAGGTCCGTTACAGCCGTTACAGGCTCGGCTGTAACGGGACCGTCGGCTGGGCTGTTTTACAAGTTGTTTCTAAAATCCAATTTTGGGCTTTTCAACCTTTTTAGACGATCTATATAAGGAAACACGACCAGAATAGACAGGTTGTTGTTATTTTTGAAAAGAAACCCTACCTTGGGAGAGAAGACAGAGCTTTCAGCGGGAGGATCATCGAGTTTCACCGCGTCTTTACGGTTTACTCGTTTCTTCCTTTCAATATACACTGTTTTTTGTTTAATCACCATGAATAGTGAGTAGTCCTCTAATTCCGGGATCCTACGGATCCCGTGCTATGTAACCCTAACTCTCATGTGATCAATTGAAGTTTTTATTTATGCGATTCGAATATTCGATTTCATTGTATGGCTAATTTTATAGTTCTATGCATGTATTTACATCAAAGGGTATGTTTGCATTGGTAGAACGTACTTAGGTTAATTACCGAAAGATGGATGGGTCCTAGGTATTAACCGGATTACGTGAAATTGATATTAGGTCATGTTTACATGAATTAATAGGAAAACCTTTACTTTAATAAATCGAGATCGTTGATAATCCGTGGATGGGCGGCATTCAACGATTGAGATTAATCTAGACAATGATCCGTGGATGGGCGGCTTGGCTAGTGTTATTTCGGTTATATTCCATATTCGATAGCATGAATAGTTAACGTGACATGATTGCATGATTAGTGGGGTTAGCACGGGTGAAGTATGGATTTTGGAATTCTTTCTCTGATAAAACACAAAACCAATTAATTTTCTGCCATTTAAATTCTGCAATTTACAAACAAACAAACCTCTTTTAATTGGAATAGCTAAATAGGTCACACTGTTTGCTAGTAATCACACGCCCTGCCCCTAGGATCGACCCTTGGCTTACCAAGGTTTATAAATATTGTTTGACTGCAATTTGACCCCTAAAACTAATACTTTGACAACTATAAAGGGTTAAAAATACGCTTGTCACTTATGCAATTGGCACAAAATCGGATGTCGAACTCGGCGGCGTACGGCGGACGATTGTGTTCGCAGACGGATAATGAGGGTTTTCCACTGCGCATGTAATTTCAATTCGCTTGGTCCAAACAAAATGTATTTAGTCTATTTTAACCAAAATTATTTAACTTGTCTACGCGGGCGAATACGGCGGGGTTTTTTTAGATATGGATACGAAAGCGCTTGGCTTTATAAGCGCTGTCTTAATTACATATTACTGCGCTTTTTAACATAAGCGTTGTAGTTTCCTGATTTGATACGACGCTTAACATAAAAGCGTTGTTCTAGGTGTGACATAGAACATCGCTACTCAGAAAGGCGCTGTGTTTTTATTACATTATGACATCGTCTATTTAAGCAGCGCTGTTTCTGAGTTCTTTTTAACAGCGCATATATATTAAGCGTTGTTTACTTATCATATTTCCAGAAAATTACATTACACAAAACGTTCCATCCCTTTGCATTAATAAAAAAACAAAATTGATTCCCATTCACATTTTATTTACCATGTAAACCATACATTAATAAAGAATTTTAATATACCACCTATTTTTTTTGAGATTTTGCAATTTTAATATCCTAATATCCCACATTGCGAGATTTTGCAATTTTAATATCCTAATATCCCACATTGCGAGATTTTGAAATTTTAAAATCCTAATATCCCACATTGCTCGATGTCAAAGAGTTGGATTCACAAGTGATTATAAAAGGGGAGAGTAAAACCCAATACATCTACAACACCAAAATCCTAACTTTTGGGCTACACTAATCCTTGGTCTTTGGGTTCTTGAGTTGCCCTTCGGATATTTGTGTAAAAAGCTTAATTTTCTCCGCACAACGCTTCATGAACTTCTTGTGTTGCCATTGTGCCTAGTCACGAGAAGTTCATGAAGTGTTGGCCGAGAAGCTTAGGTTAAATCATACTTAAAATACAATGAATGATCAGACTAGGCACAATGGCTCAATGCCTCAATTAATGATCAGGCTTAAAATAGAATGAATGGTCAAACTTAAAATACATGTTGATCAGGCTTGTTTTTCTTCGCTTCATTTGTTTCATTCTGGTTTTGTTCTGTAATGTCTTCAACTTCTGGTTCGTCCAATTAAATATTTGCCTCTGCAATTGTTGGTGTATAATCTTCCAAATCTCTCAGTATTCCATCTACGTTTTTTGTTACTATAATGCGTAAGAATTCGATGATTATATCTAACTCGCAACTTTCTCATTTGATCTCTTTGCTGGAAAAAAACATATTATTTGGTAATACAGAATTTTAATATACCACCTATATTTTGAGATTTGAAATTTTATTGCGGAATATCTTGATTCACTAACGACGATTCGTCAGACTCTTCTTCAGTATCTGGATTATCAGCTACGTGCTCGTCGTTCCCGTCTTCTTCTTCGGTGTCGTACTCATTCACCTCATCATCAGCGAGGTCCCCTAAGGATCCGATTTCGTTGACCAATACAGGCATTTTAGTTCCCATTTCACCCTCATCTTGGAACGGAACATTTGCTACCTCCATGTCGATTGCGTTTGTTGGTTTCACAGGACAAATTGCTACCCAACCCTGATAATTTTGTCCTGCTAATCCCGGAAATGTAACATAGTAAACTTGCACAGCTTGCTGGGCAAGAATGTAAGGGTCGTAATGGGTGTATGGTCTATGAGTGTTCACGATGACAACCCGGTTAGACGGGTGTGACCTAACAAACTGAGGGTCGTACCAACGGCACTTGAATAAGACAACCTTTAGGCGATGGTAGCTTCTACATCTCATATGAATTATTTCTTCAATCACCCCGTAGTAGTGTGTACCCTCTGTACCCTTCACGTAAACATTACTGTTCACCGTGTTCCTCCCTTCACCATGGCTTTCAATGTGAAACTTGTAGTTGTTCACTTTGTATGTCGCCGAACATGCAACGTCGGATTGGAATCCAGCGGACAAGTAGTGAATCCATTGTGGTAGTCCTATTGTTTCTCCAAGCTCCCAAACCTGAACATAATATGAAGCGGTGTTCATGAAAGTGCAAGTACAGTTTAATATGCTACATAATCGAACGAAATTTGAGTTGATTCTACTTACATGGGAATTCAGCCATTCTGGGAATTCCGTTAATACGACATCGTATATTTGCTGATCATTAAGTCGCGGGCGTCTTTGTCTTAAGCCGGTCTCAAATAATTCCAAATATTGTTCAAGTTCCGGGGTGTTGCTGAAGATGTAATGAGTTGCTTTTTTAAATTCTCGGCTGTCTAATACCCTCCTTTTACTTTTGCTGTCACCAACTCCTGGGTAATTGAAAATAGAAATCTGAGGGTCCTCCAAATCTGATGTCCCAACTTCGTTTCATTTGTATCGTATGCCGGTTGTTGTTAAATCCGGACCTAGGTAGTCGGACCCCAAATACGAAGTCTCCAGCTGTATGTATGCGTTAACAATACTTGCTTCCACCACAACTCTGTTTCCCTTATGGCCCAACTGTTTAAGACGGTATATGAAACGCTCAAACAGATACATCCAACGATAGTGTACTGGTCCACCAAGTAGGACCTCATCAGCCAAATGAATTGGTAGGTGTTCCATTGAGTCGAAAAATGAAGGGGGAAATATGGACTCCAGCTTACACAATGTCACCGATATGTTGTTCTGCCAGTGTTCCATCCGCTCAACGTGAAGGGAAGATGCACATATATCTCGGAAAAATGTACACTACTCGGATACAGCTTCCCAGATCTTATTTGGTAAAAACCCCTTGAAAGCAATCGGCATGAGTCGCTCTATAAATACGTGTGCGTCGTGTGACTTGTAACCAACAAGTTTTAGTGCACTCAGATCTACTTTGTTCCCCAAATTAGATGAAAATCCATCAGGAAACTTCAGAGACTTCACCCAAATAAGAACAAGTTTCTGTTGTTCTCTCGTAAGCTGATACTTACCCTTATTCGCTACCAAACGACCGCTGCAAGTTTTCAGTTCCAATTCTGGTCTTCGACAGTACAACCGGATATCTTTTCTACACTTCACACCGTCATCTTTTGTTTTCCCCTTTACATCCACGATGGTGTTGAATAAATTCTCAAAAACATTCTTTTCAATGTATGTCTAAGCTTCACGTCCACCCAGTAAAGTAGTTCCCAAAATATTGATTTCTTTGTCCAGTTGTGTTCCACACCGAAGCCGTCGCAAACCTCATTGATATGCTGCTCCCATATATATTTTACGTTCCTAACCCTGTCATGAACTGCTTGACCAGATCAAAATTGGACTGGACCATCAAAGTCGGTTCGTTCTCTGTAAAAATTCCTAGCATCACCCCGATATGGATGATTTTCTGATAAAAATCGTATGTGACAGCCAAAATACGATACTTTTCTTCCATTTTTCAACACGAATGTCTTCGTGTCGTCCATACAGTAGGGGCAGCCGAGTTTTCCTTGAGTTGACCACCCCGACAACATTGCATAAGCAGGGAAATCAGATACAGTCCACATGAGAGGTGCCCTCAACGTAAAACTATGTGTGCGATTAGCATCATACGTGTCGACCCCAACATTCCTAAGGTGTACCAAGTCAACAATAAGAGGCCATAGATATATGTCTAAACGCTTCTTTGGACTAGACGGACCAGGGATTAGTATAGTTAACCAAATGAATCTCGTTTTCATGCACAACCACGGTGGTAAGTTGTATGTTGTTACCATGACAAGCTAAACGGAGTACTGTTTAGTGGACATACCACATGGATTAAATCCATCAGTGCATAATCCCAATCTTACGTTACGTGCATCCGATGCAAAGTGAGGATGACACCGATCGAATTGCTTCCAAGATTCTCCGTCCGAAGGGTGTACCATGCGATGCACGTCTGCTTTGGGTGAAGCGTGCCAGGATATTTCTTTTGCCAGGCTTTGAGATAAAAAAAGTCTCTGTAAACGCGGTATAATCGGCAAGTAAAACATTTGCCTTCTCGCATTTCGTTGGTAAGATGAAGAACTTTCTGTGCGTCTTGGACGATGATATCTTCGTTCCGAGCAGAAACGACTTTCTGTCAAACTTTCATCGCAACCGTAGTAAATCATACACCCCCCCCCCCCCCCCCACGCAAACGTCAATCCTTTGGTACCCCATTCCGAGATCAGATATGAGTTTTTTTTTGACTCTTTGAATGAAGATGGGATATTATTCTCACCCCCCCCCCAATTAGATTGTTCATCATTCGACAAACAGCGTTAAATGCGCATTCTGATAATCCGTAGTTAGCTTTTGTTGCCAGCATTTTCATGTTAATTGAAAGCTCCGTCTCTGTCGTGCAACCTTTGTAAGCTGGTTCCCCACATGAATTTAGCAGAATGAAGAATCTGTTTGCTTCGAAATTATCTGTTTGATGTTCAATATTGTTCGACGACTCGGGAATATCATCTGTTGTGGCAATATCTGGAATCATCTCTGGGAAGGCCTCGCCAGTCCAAATTTGGTCTTCAGTATCAAAAACTGGGTAAATTATAGTCGGTTCAGGTAGAGTTGGGACTGTATTTACGTAGTGCATTTCTGCCAGATCTTCCCCGTGTAAGGTCCAATTGAAGTAATTTGGTGTGAAACCGTATTTGTACAAATGCGCCTCCTTCATTCTTATATTCATGAATCGCTTGTTTTTGCATTTTGTACATGGACAGCGGATTGAGTTGTCGCTGGCAAGAAAACCCTTTGCGACAGCTGTTTCAATAAAATTATTGACCCCAACGATGAAAACATCATTGGTACATGACTCCCCATGAGCACCCGCTTCGTACATCCATCTCCGTTCTTCATATAAATATGCCATGCTTATACTAATATGCGATTTGAACGGAAACTAAAATAGAGTACCTCAAGTCGTGTCTGGGTTGAAGCAAATATCAGCACACAAGTGGTCGGTCACGGCTTGGCCTTAATTACTTGGACATTGCAAAAAGCCATTTGATCAATTGTACCAGTTGAATGTAAGCAAGAAAGATGGTGTTAATAGATTTGGTCTTTGCAAATTGCTTGTATTTATATACGTCATTTGCAACATTAAGTTTTCGGGTTGGTATTCTTATCAATAAATATAAACATTGTCACGGAGTGGTATTCAACTGTTTATGTTCAATATTCCGTCTACAAGGCGGTACATTTCCGTCACTAAGTGACGAAATTACAACGAGCTTTCGACGATGTTTTGCAATTGAATATTTATTGTCGGTACATATATTCACCAAAAATACAGCGCCGTTGTATATCAATGAAAGTCAGCGCCTTTACATGCAGTGCCGTCGTGTGTAACTAAAGGACTGCGCTTATTTGTAAGCGATGTTGAAATGATGCACTGAAACATCGCTTTCATTATAAGCGATGTTGCAATGATGAACCGAGACAGCGCTTTTTGTATAAGCGATGTTGCAATGATGCATTGAAATAGCGCTTTTTGTATAAGCGCTGTGGAAATGATGAACTGAAACAACGCTTTTTGTATAAGCGCTGTGGAAATGATGAACTGAAACAACGCTTTCATAACAGGCGATGTTATAAGTACATGGGTGACGGTAAATTGGCGGAAAGTAGACGCATTATATACCTTATGCTCAGACTTTTTTTCTTTGATAGATCTTCTTGGATTGCTTGTACAAGTCAGTCAACTACATTATATGCAGTTATGTTCATGAGCAGCTCCATTCTGTTCTCATGTCTTCTTCTGAGTTTATCTCTCAATATGAACGACAAATTTAGAAGAAGACAGAGGAGAACAGAATGGTGCTGATCATAAAACACCACTATATATAATACATCTGATTAACATGTACTGCAAATCCAAAAAGAACTTTCAAAGAAAATAAGTCCGAGCATAACAAACAACAGAATCGGAACCATTAGAACACTTGATTGTAAACGGAGGAACATTTAGAAATACATGTCTGTTTGCAAATGCCCCTATTTATAGCACAGGTTGAAGATTAGGTGGATAAGAAGGTAATAAATACGATACATGTTCAGTCAACACAGAGGCTCTATTCCGTCACAAATTGACGGAAACACGTCGAATTCTCGACGCTTTAATGCAACGGATAAATATTAACACTAACATTGTTGCTGCACAGTATATTAACTGTGAATTGACGGAAGAGTAACGGAACAATGATGAAACGTTTTCCGTGAAAGGGACGTTACATTTCCGTTTCTGGTGACGGAAATGTAAAGGAATAAAGACGTAGAAAATATGTTTGCCAATTTTTGTTTCAATTTTCTTAATGTTACACATATATATATATAGGGGTGTCGACAATTAGCACGGAAGATGACCAAAAAAAAAGCTGTGATTCATGAAGTCACCCGACATCGCTCAATAATGATCATCACATCGGGGGGCAAATTTTTTGATACATAGATACTCATGTCTGATTTCTTGATATATGTGGGTGGTATCGTCGATCATTCTGACACTTAATTTCTTCACTTTTGTATGATAATATATACATACATATATATATGTGCACATATTTATATCGGAAGAAGTGTAAATTCAAGTTAACTTCATTAACGTTAATTGAGATGCATTACAAATTTTAACAACTTAAAGGAAAATACGTTGAACATCAAAAACGAAGTACTGATTTGTGTAAGACGTAAGAAATGATAATTTCTTAAATTCAACGCGGGTGCGATCATTGATTTTCAGTTCACCCACGGGGTGAAGGCAGATCAACTCCGGGCTCACTTTCACACTGGTTTGGCTTTGAATACGTACTTTGTATACTATTGTCTTCGTCGTGTCTGTATTTTTATCAACTGAAGCTATGATATCCTAGACAGGCCGAGACATTGTCGCAACGATATATAAAATCTTGAGCGGAGCAAATATATCCTTCAGAACCGCCTTCGAATTCATATCCGGACGACGAAGCAAATAAACGTTCAGCTTCAGAATTCTTGCTCATTCTTACAAATCTATGGTTTTCAATTTTAGATAGTAATTGGTACGTGCTTTTATATATATAGTGCATAGAAAGAATATACGTCGCGTTTTCGATAGTAGTCCATTTCCCATTTTCTAAAATTAAAACGCTCATTTATAACTGAAAAGGGTAGTTAACTTCATTAGATACGTTGCACATTAATATATAACAGAGTTTATGATACTTTAGTTCAGATGATGTGGAACGTTAATTTCATAAATTCAACGAGTTTTTGGTACTTGCTTTCCAGGTGACCCACGGGGTGACGGCTGGTCAACTTCTTCGCCACCGTCAAATGGACTTGTATTTGAAGACGAAAATTGTCTATTATTGTTGTCTTCGTCGTATCTGTATTTTTCAATACTGAAGCTATGCTCTCCTAAACATTCCGAGCCATTATCACATGGATAGAATCCACCTTGAGCGGAACAAACATATCCTTCAGAAGCACTTGATTCTTCATCAGACATCTCCGCAAACAAACGGTCGGCAGAATTCAAACTCATTATATGAAATTGTTGGGATGAAAATATAAGGACAAGAGCTAGTGCGTTTACTTATAGGGTGGACGATATCTGATTCCGTCGTATATCAGTTATTATTCGGTGACTCGTACCAACGGCGCTTCTTGCTAAGCGCCGTCGGATTTATGTACTGAGACAGCGACTTAAGTTAAGCGCTGCCTTTATATAAATAAACGGTGCTTTCATGAAAGGCGACGTGATGAATAAGTTAAAACGACGCTTTCATAGATAGGCGCCGTTATATGTGTAATGAACACGGCGACTGAAGAAGAAATGCCCTCGAACCCTAAAAATTACAATTTAACAAATTTTTTAACCAGACTGGTAATTCCCTTTACGCCGACTTATTCGCCCGCCGTACACATTTCACTTTCGCGGAGGTTTAATTTAGTCGCCCAGGTATGTCGTTTAGTTGTCATCCTATTTCGGCGCTTATTGTCTCTGTTTTGCATAAGTTTCTCGCGTATGGATGTATTCATTTAGTCAGGGTACTCAGTGCAGGCAACTGATTATTATTCACTGTGAATACTTCTCTGTTTGTACAAACCAAGTACAACAGTAAAATACTTCTCTGTTTCGGTTTACATTGTAACGTGCCGTCATATGCTTATGCTGTTTAATCGCAGGACGATGGTTAACACACCAAGTAGTGTCGACGGAGCCTCATCAGCGACATGTAATAAAACATCGAAACGTAAACAAAGGGGTGCAACCCTTCTGACCAGTTTAATTGACAAGCATAAAGATGGCACAAAGGAACCGGTCACGCTAGCAGCAGATGGAACTATCAACGGTGAAGTAGGGAAATCATTCAGAACATACATTGGTAATATCATACAGTATGTTAATACATTAAATGCACAATGTGGTATTTATACGTTAATCTGTGCGTTCGGTACATGCAGGTCTGGTTGCGAAAAAGCATATGCCAATTACATATGAAAAATGGACGTTGGCACGCCCGGAGCAGAGGGAGTTGGTGTGGGAAGAGACTCTGGTCCGGATTATTAACTGTGAAACGATTAATTGTTAACTTTATACCTTATGCAAGTATTAACCATTCATTTAATTCTGCAGAAAATATTTGATGTGCCTCAGAATGACTTAACTACGGTCTTAAAGAGAACGGAGATGCGGGCAGCGGCTAAAATATGGAGAGAATTTAAGAGTGAGCTAGCAAATAAGTACATTTTTGGTCCGAAAGAAGGAGAGGACCCACGACAGATGTATCCGTTCATTGATACGGATCAATGGAAGTCCTTTGTGGAACAACGTCTGACTCCCGAGGCACTACAACTTAGGGAGTTGAACATTGCGCGAGCCAAATCGAACCGGTATCCGCATACTACGTCCAGGGGCGGGTACAAGAAGGCAAAAGCGGATATCGTCGCGGAAAAATTAGCGGAGATGGAGGCTAAGGGTTTAATATCCCCGGGGGATGACCCTGAAATCGATGTTGGAAGGCATGAGGTTTGGAAGAGGGGGCACCAAAGGACTAATAAAGAGTACGTGAATGACCATATGAGGGAGGTTGCCGACAAAGTTTTAAATTCTATGATTACAATAAATAATTATGCTGTGACTGTGATGAACGTCCATTCACTTCGGTATCAGGATGAATTGGAGAAGCAAGTGAGGGACGGAAAATTTATATGCCATGGTCGACGTGACATATTAACAGAGGCCATAGGAAAGGACGAGTACCATGGACGAACACGGGGGGTGGGGTGTTTGGTAGGTTGGAAGAAAGTATTTGGGAAGCAGTCTTCTTCGTCGACCACACAGTCCACTGTCCCTTCGCACGCTCTTACGATTCATAGCCCTCAAATTGGTTCCGATGATGACCCATTTGGAGATATACCCAAGGTAATATTCAGGCCTTTTTTAAATTACGAAGAAATTTCAATTTACTTCGTTACTGTGTCTGAATTTTTCCATTTCAGGTTGGGAAGAAATGCTTGCTGCACGGGGAAGGAGGAAGTTCGGATCAGGGCAGGATACTTGTAGCACTTGGCAGAGTGATGCGAGGACGCTTCGTCCAGTGTCAAGAGCTGCCTGATGAGATGGTGAAGGTGGTTGTAGAGATTGATCTTGAACCATCGGCAGAGCTTCCAATGAAGTTGGGGCTCAAGGAGAAAGTATAAGATGCACTGGGTGATTTTGTGGCATGGTCGAAATGTCTGGTAGACATTGATGAAAAGGTAGCTTATGAGTAAATTCAGTTATATGACAATAAACACCTATAAGTATAGCGATGTGAATAGGCTCATCGATATTTTTGTTTCCCGCACAGGGATATGACGAGTACAGATTTTTCAAACTCCAATGCAGCAGTTTTGACAACGAAACTCTTGAAGGAATGACAATGAATTGCCGTTTTTTGTACGAACACGCGAAAATGATGGCCACGTCGACTGTCTATTCGGTGTACATTGCTAGCGAAGTTTTCGGTGAAGATTGTTATATCCAGCTGGAAAAATCTGACATTTTGCAGTTCACCTCATTGGAAGCTTTGAGTGCAACCACAGTTGAAGTGTACATAGGGTAAATATTTTTTTATTTATTATTAATTATTGTTAACAATGAAATTTTTTGACTGGATCACTTAGTTATTCAAATGGCAACAGATTTATAAACCATAAGATCCCACCGTGCATTAGGTTTGGATACTTCAGACCGAGTCATATGACTCCGTCCGTCGCATTCGAAACGAGGGTGGGTTGCTTCGAGAGGAGATTGGAAATGCCAGACTACGTTCATAATTTTTGCTACTTCCTCCCCTACGTCCATGTCAAAAAGTAAGTTGACATTTATCGTAGTGTTCTGTGTTTTCGATGAAATGCATTGTATACGAATATAACATTGACATAATTATTTATTAGGTGGCAGTGGATGTTAATTGTCATATTCCCTGAGAAGGGCTTGGTCCTTTGGCTTGATCCACTCGCAAAACCACCGGTGGATGATGCAATCAAGTTCGTCAACACGTAACGACGACTATGCTAATCCGCTATTTCTTACCAGTACTACATGTGCTACACCTTATATTAATTACATTAATGTTACAGGGGCATGCGTACAAACTTCAATCTCCCGTCAGATTCACATATACAGTGGAGGACTGTAACGGTATGGACTTAACAAATAACAACAGAAAAGACCGAATTCTTTTATTCCTTTACTTAATATGTTTGATTTGATTTTATAAATCATTTCTTATTTCAGTGCCCCAGACAGCCCTTCAACACTCAAGTGTGTGGCTACTATGTGTTGCAATATATTCGCGACATAATGAAGTTCGTTCATCAAACCAATGGATCTCTTCATGACGACATCAGACAGGTAAATATATGCCCCGATAAGTAATAGATCATCAACCATTAGTCTACGTATCGTTAAATTTGATAACTGTGCGCTTTTTTCCCAGTCTTTCCCAACAGGAGAGGACTCGTATGGTAACAATGTCCTGAATGATATGAGGTGCGACTTTGCTAATGAATTGATAGATTACTTGCGACAATCAGATAATCAAGTGTAAATCACGTCATATGCTGTATATTGGTCCAAAAGTTTTGTACCATGGACGTGTCCAATATCAACGAATGCGGACGTAAACGAATACAAATGTTTTGTATATATATAATGCTGGGCAATGTAATTTGTTTGTTTTTGTTGATAATATTGAGCAATGTAATCGGGAGTCAATGTTTATTAAGGAAATGGTATTGTGCACGGGATTGTTTGGAACAATCAAAAATATCAATTTTTATTCCCACTTTAGACAGCGCTTAATGTGTCAGGCGCCGTTTATAATGTCAATTACGACAGCGCTTCGTTTATTAGGCGCCGTGTATAATGTACTTAAGGCAGCGCCTTATGGGTAAGCGATGTTTTAAGTGTACCTGATGCAGCGCGTATTAATTAAGCGCTGTCTATAGAGTCCCGATTTCAAAAATTTCAAATCAAATCAATTTTACAATTTGGATTTCTGGTAATTATCAATTTTTTAAAGATATAATCAATATGCCTTACGATCCGCATTTCAAATAAATTTTATTCTACGAGTCCCGTTTTCGAACATAAATTTGCAGCTGTTTAATCCGTTGGCAATTTCCAAGTACAAATTCAATTCGAACACATATATGATTGTAATATAAAATTTATGACATAATTGTAAGACGTTGCAAATCACTAATCTATTTAATTCGTTAGCAATTTCCAGTATATGTTGCATTTGTCCGTCATATTGTCGTCATTATTCCTTTACAAAGTTCCCGTTAATTATAGACCGTTGCTGAATTTCCGTCACTATAACATGTTATTTCCGTCAAGAGATGACGGAAAATTGACGGAATTTGGACGGAACAATTTATGCAACCATATTTCATTGTTGCGCTATATATTTATATATGAGAACTCTTGAAATCATTCATCCCACCACATTCATTAGCAACATACTTCCTTTCAATCGTCAACATGTCTCCTTCATTTGTCCGTGTGAGTTTCCCTGACAATCCACGCGGATTTGCTCGTAGAGATCACGTTGTACTGATTGGCAGACACGCGTACCAACTTACTATTGTTCTCTTCATATTGTCTGTTTTGATAAACGCGACCGTTATGTAATCCCTACTTTTGTTACAGTTTCTTCCCATTCGATGTTCATCGAAGGATTGCTCAAGAATGCATCTTAAAATGTTGGGACGCAACGTGGGCATCATGGACCATGATCCCAGACAGTAGCAAGGAAATATGGTTCCAGGAGTTTCAGGTACAAAACGATAACTCAGAAAATGTTTTACTTTCCTTTGGATGACAAAAGTTAACGGGTCTTACAAATGATTTGCTTGTAGAGTATAGCTACCTGGGATGCACAATATGACAGTCGCATTCGGGGTAATTTTATGAGGAGATGCAAGATGATCGTCGATAATCATCGTACGATGCGAAGGACAGGAAGGAATTCACTTTTGTCGTTGTCAACCAACCCGTAGATTGCTGAATGTTGGACTGCTCACGATGTTGTTACAAATCAATCAGTGACAACTTTGTATTCAATGAATTAAATAAAATATAGTGTTTTTCAACTGAATTCGTAACGCAAATTGATAATTAACCCCTAAGTAATATTTTTTATATAATAAATTATATTTGAAATCATCTGTGTAACGCAGATTGATTATACGTTAGAATAAATTGATAATACACTACAAAGTAATATAAAAACAAATACCGAAAAATATGGTTCGCAAAGAAGACAGCGCTTCCCTGTTGAAGTGATGTCTTAATTGATATTATAAACGGCGCCTTACAAATGAAGCGTTGTCTTAAAGTAACTGAAAAATGACGGAATTGTGTTGACGGAATTAGTGTTGACGGAATTATAACGGAAATATATCGAAAATGTTGTTGGTGACGGAATGGAGTCGTAAATGTACCGTTTTATATACCGTCGCCGTTTCTTGTGACGTTATTGAGACGGAATTTTTTGATGGAAAATTTGGAAAAATTTGTAGTGTGTGTTTAATTTGTTTGTTGGGGATCATTAAACGAGTCATGCACTTTAATTGTAGATTTTGTAACAGTTGGATATGTGATTTTGTATGAAAAATGAGGTACAGACGACGATTCTGTTCAATGTATGAAAAATTACTTCCAGCATTTTCCCCTCTTAAGTTTATTGTAGATTTTTACTTTAAGTTCACTTCAGTACAGATTCTTTAATCAAAATCCAACAATATAGTTGGCTTTAGTTTTTCCTTATTACTTTGCTGGAAGATGTTCCTATAAATCTAGGGATGCTCACACGGTCCGGGTATAAATCTAGGGAAACATATCCGGTCCGACCCGGACCAGATAATAATTTTTTGGACCGAGGATCAGACTGGAATATTTTTTAAAAAACAGACCGGAACCGGACCGGAATTTCATGTTATTATCTGTCAAATTTTACGGGCCGGACCAAAATTTTACAGTCCGGTTTGTACCGGTGGACCGGAAATATTTGAAAGGATGGACCGTGGACCGGACCAGATCCGTCAAATCCAGTCCGATCAGATCCGGATTTACGGTCCAGTCAAATTTTGTGCGTCCCTATATAAATGGATTGGTCAGGAGAAAGACAAAAATCTACAAAAAGATTATAAACTAGTTTTGTCTAGTAATACTTATGTAAACATTATTGTACGACATATATTCTACTTGGAAACTACATTACAAGCTCAAATAAAAGTTTAGGACAACTTGGTTTTAGGACCTAAAAGTAGTAGAGTAGTCCTGGTTTAGGACTTAGCCTTTTTTAGAGTCTGGTTTTGTCTTGCTTGAAACGACAACGTTTCACCGAAGTGGGAGCTGGGTTTCTCGTTGTCAAATGAAGCGGCGTCGTATTGGGAGAGCGCGAGAGTCAGTTAAAAGTCATTGGCGTGCAGCGTTGTTGTTTTGGCAATAACGAAGGCTTCCGGTTTAGTAGAACGACGCAGTATCGAGCGGGCGCGTGTTTGACCTATTTGACCTTGACGAAAACGGCTGCGTTTTGGGCAAAGAGTGGTCGAGCTTAAAAGGAGTTGGAATTGGGATTTTAGGGTTTATCCGAAAATCCCCAATTCACTGCGATTGCAAAGTTTCTCCAAGATTGAGTTCGAGTCTTCTACGTGTGGCGCGATTCAAGCTGCAAGATTGCTAGACGTGGTTCGATTTTCCACAGAGAGTTCAGTAGCTGCATGTATTTGCCGGTCGTCACGGGGTGCTGTTAGAAGAGACTTGGATTAGGGCTTCGTCGTCTTCGAATTCCAGGGGCGATTGACGAACTATTTCTTTTTCACCTCTAGAATAGTATCAATTAAGAGATGATCGAATGTAGTGAGTCAAAACATTTATAATGACCGATAAAGTACCGGGTCGAACCCAAAGGAGCAAGTCAAGCACATGCACTATTTAAGATTGTGTTTCTGTTCGGCTATTCTAAATCAAGAATGTATAAGAGTATGTCTAAGTTCTAAATGGCGAGTAATTAGAGATAGAAGATAGATAAAAGGGTGTTTCGAGGGGTTACTCCCCTCCTTGGCGTTTCCCAATGATCACATACACAATATTCAAACATTTCGTGGTAGCCACGTAGTTTAGAACCTAGGTTAGACTAAGGTAGACCAAATTCTGTGTGAATCTATACTTAGCCAAACCTTCTTAATTAGAACCCCACACGATCGAGATGTCGATTCACTCTATAACCTTTATTATCCTTGGAACATCTCCCAAGGTAATTGATGAAATAGGCATGAAGGACTAGTTCACTTCATATCCGTAGAAATGATCATATTTCCTACATCCAAACTATCCCTTAGGTCGTTCGATTCTTAGGTTTAGTTTTAAGATTTAACATGTTACTTAGGCATTTCATCAAACACTTAGTAGCATGACATGCATGTATAAAGAGCATAGTGAACAAGAGTTTGACACCATTTGATGGGATTAATTGATGATTTGCTAATTGACCAACTCCAATGAATTAAACATTCAATCCTAGTCAAGCATCCATATCCTAAGGTTCACTTCATTATTTAAGATATAGATCATTTTCTCCATCCTAGAACAATTCCCTAGGGTTTCGAAGTCCTAGGTTCAAGTTTTTGTCTAAGTTGTCACTTGGGCATTTTAACAAACACCTAGAGTGCATAACATTCATAACACAAGAGAAAATGAAATCAACAATCAATCATATGAATATAAATGTATAATTGTGATCAAAGAGTACCAAGGAGGGTTGTGAAACACTTAAAACACTAGGACTACTCACACATCATCATGTTACATGTTTTAAATACAAAACAAGAGGGGGGAGAAAACATGAGTAGAGAAAACCCAAGTGGTAGATATTGAGCAAGCTCTAGAATCCTTCCTTGGTCTTCTCCCTTCTCCCCAAGCAAACCTTTGATGATGATGAGCCTTCCTTAGCCTTTTTCTGACACTTTTTCTCTCTAAAAACCACCCCACTTTAGGTCAAAAGCCATGTTTCTATTTATAGGTTCGGGACTCAAATTTCTGTGTTTTTAGCCCAACCGGTCGGTTGGGACTGGAGCCGGGCGGCTGGGAATTGAGCTTGGGCAAGCCTCCCTGAATCTTTATTCAGCCGGTCGGCTGGCTGATTTCAGCCGACCGGCTGACACTTCCCTGGGCTTGCTCGTGGTCTTAACGTCCGAATTTGGTCTTGGTATCAACTAGAACGTTGTAGCCCTTTGAGTAAGCTTTCCAACAAGGTACAAATAAACCAATTTGAACACCGTATACGATCTAGGCATGCAAAATAAGCCGTAAAGGTCAATCTGCCCTATTTGGCTCTAAATCTTCGGTTTTCCCCCGAGTTTTCATATTTAGGCTCCGACCTTGAGGGAGACTCATTTTCTACCTGAAACGTAGAGATTGAGGTCAAATGACATCAAAATATTATCGGAAACAAACTAAAGCTATAGTGAAATATGACCATTAATTAGTCGAAAACTCGACTAATCAACACTCCACAAGGTCGTGCAAATGTCGAAATTCTAGTGGTGCTATGTTTTTCGTCTATTTTCCTCACTAGATTTCACAAGGTCTCGATCATTATTCCTAAATATGTTATTGAAAGAAAAATGAAAAATATGTACAATCTAACTAGCTCCTTTTCGTAGGCGTTACGAATGCATTTAGCGTATGCATTAAGCCTTTAAACCCCTAGGCTACCCTAGTGGACGAGTTACAGTCTCGTGAGAGTTTTCAGAAAAGGGAATACTCACAAATTGCAAATGCACCTATCCCATGAGAATGAATTCAAGAGTGCTCAACCAAGGTGAGAATTTCTCAAAACAAATCCCTCACCCCAAACTAGGACTACCATCACATTATTATCAAAAGAACTTTTGAACCATTTGAGTACCCATGAGGTTGTGCATTCAAGATCATTAATACTAGGGCTATCAAAAGTCTCATCCAAAGATCTACTCATTTTCAAGGCAATACAATAGAGGTAGAGTTCTTAGAAAACTAGCACAAAGAGTGTCAATCGCTCACCTATGCTAGCTAGGGCTAGTCCATTGGCTCACGACATGGAACTCATTCCCATGCTTTAGGCGCTTAAGGCATAATCCATAATAGAAGAGGACTTCGACACTATGAGTTCTTAGAAAACTAGCATAGACCAAATGACAGCTCCCGTGCAAGCACAAAGGTCGTGCAAGAGTTAGTCCAAGTAGCACACAATACAAATGATGCCCCCGCGCAAAAGTAGAATGATGGAAGAACATAAAGTCAAGTTTTAAGTGCTCCTTATTTTCTTTTTCAAATGGCCTTTGGCCTACAAATACTTTCGAGGGGGAACTTTTCTTCCTAACCCCTGACATTTGTATGTTTAAGATCAAAACTTCTCTAGTACTCGAGAAAGTTTTTAGTCAGGGCTTTGCCCTCTTTTGACCATGAAAATGAAGCATTTTTTGTTGGGGCCTATTTTTCGCCCTCTTTTGTTTTGGACTCCACACTTAAAACTTGACAATATGTTCAAGGAATGTATGGAATGCGCGGTAAACAATCATAAGTAAGGCACTAAGTTAGAAGAACTCAAGTCACCAAGGACCATACAAGAGGTCTAAGTTTTTTGTGAAAGTTTTAAAAGTGATTGCTAAAACTCAATCCAAGGTATTTCAACGAAAATACTTGGAAAATTAGATAGACAAGGGATAGAAATGATATTGATTCACAAGAATATACATTCAAGGGACTAGGTCGGTTCTAAGTTCAAGATCCAATAAATGTGACAAATAGGCTAGATGTGATTTATAGGGATTTAGAATCGATAGTCACAAGCCTATGTGGTTAAAAGCACTCTCATGTTAGGGATAAAATACATGAATGCAAGCGTCCATTCTGCAATGATGGGCATGGCATGAAATGAGTGAACTATGCGACTACCCACTCCACACTTAGAACATAGCTTAGTCCCTAAGCGCAAACAATGAAGAAAATAAGAATAAGGCGCATAGGAACTCTCCTCGTTTGTAGATGTGCCCCACTAATAGAAAAGACGCCATTGTGCTAAGCTTGATTGTTCATGATGCAAATAACTTCCTTGATGACAATAAGACATAAGAGGTTAAAAGTAACAAGTGACATACAAGGTAGTACAACTCAATTATGAGCAAGAAAGCTTCACTAGTTGCATAATAACATCCTGGCATAAGATTAATAGACCTCAAACAAGGAAAGTAATCTACATCCTTCATAATATGCACATGAGCACTAAGAGCAACATCATTATTCATAGATAAATCAAGGGAAATGTGGAGGGTATGGAGGTGTGAAGTGGGATTGGAGTGAGTAGAACTCACTCCACACTTAAAATTTGACCCACTAATCATATTTATCACACTCCACACTTAGCGCCTAAGCTACTCAGCATCATTTCAAACACTTTGTAATGAAAGCGATAATGAACAAGTTACAAACCGGGTTATCTCCCGCGAGGGCCTAGTTTTTCCCGTCTATGCAAAGACGTAGCAAAGCGCCCCATAGAATTACTCGTTGAGAAGTCCTTTGCTAGGATCCCTTCTCACGGGGCCTTGGATTTGGTCGTGTCAATCCACCTTTAAGTCCCATTTGAATTTCTTCCCATCAAGTCTACAATGAACTTTCCTTTGGTAAGTTGACCCCTTCAATAATGAAGATCCCTTAAGAACTAAGGGGTCATGGGAGCTTTTTCCAAATGATCTCTCGAAATAGGACAAGAAGCTCCAAAACTTGTCTCGATACTTCATAATGAAGAAAGGGTCTTCAAACTTTGTCTCGAGCTTGATGGGCATCCCTTCCCTAAGTTTATCAATGACGTCCATGGGTGCCCACTCCTCAATATCCCTCATTGAACTTGTGTCTTCTTGCATGCGAGAATGCCCTTTAGCTTGGTCCATGTAAACCTCAACAAAGTCTTTATACCCTTCAAATCCTTTTGTCTCCATAGGCTCTTCCTCTATCTTATCCTCACCAAGAAGTTGGGATTCACATTTAGGCTCTTCTATAACGGGATGGAGGAGTTCTTCTTCATCAATAAAAGTTGTTTCCTCTATGTAAGAGGCATCATCATTGAAGAATTCCTCATCGGAGAGCCGAGGCGTTGATGGAATGGTGAACTCTTGTGTATTCTCATTCGAATGATCTTGAGATGTGCTAGTAGTGAAGGGTGCTTCACTTTCGCATGGCATCTCGTCCTCGTGACAAGATTCACCATCCCATAGCCAGCTTTGGTGGCGGCTCTCCAAAATTGATCCTCCATTTCTTGTTCTCATTCTTCCCTTGAGGCATTAGGATCAAGGACTTCTTTTGCGAGAAATTCTTGCTTCATTTTCTCTTGATGCTCTAGGAGTGTAGCAATTATGGATTCAAACTTAGAGGGTTCACTTGAAGGATGAGGAGGTTGAGGGTATGGAGGGTAGGTGATGGACCGTATTTATACGATTCATCGAGTCAACTAAACCCACCTTAAACGACACTTTATCCTTTGAACTTTCACTTGTGTCGTTTTACTTTACAGGCATTCTTGAAGGTCTAAGGTGGAAACAAGCTTAAAGGAGGAGTTTTGTGCTAAAAATGGATCACAAGTCAAAACTGCCCAGCCGGGACCGGACTTCACTACCAGGCTGCGCCGAGAGGTCCCAGGCCGAGTGCCCGAGTCCAGCGTCCGGATGTGCTGAGTGCCTAGCCGAGCTGTCTTGCACTGAATTCAAGTTGCTCGGGCAAACCATCTGATCCGACGAATCCGCCTCGAGTAAAGTTATCAAAATGAAAAATAAGGTGGACAATGTCGGAAAACCAAGGAGAATGCCCGAGCAGATTGGCAGTTGGCTCAATTCCAAAGCAAAGGCCCCGCGCACATAGGCACCGAAACGAAGTCGCTTGACCAGACCAGCTAATCTGGCAAATCTGGCTCGACCAAGTTGTTTGAAACGCCCAACTACTCGGACAATCTCACTTCCTAGACAAAACGCCCGAGTGGAACCAGCTCAAGCCCGATCAAGGCCAAACTAGGGCAATTCCGACCAGGTTCCGGCCAGATTCCGGCAAAACGACTTCGACCATTAGGCTTAAAATTGCCTCAGCATTCGAAATCCGGAATCCAAAAGCAAAAGACCTCCGACCAAAATTCCGGCCAAGCTCCGACCAAGCTCCGGCCGAGCTCCGATTAAGCTTCGATCAAGCACAACCAAAGCCAGCCATGCTCCGATCAAATTCCGGCCAAAATCGACCAAGCTCCGGGAATCAATTAATGTTGGTTGACCTTTAAACTTCTTCTATTCTATCCTTGTTGGGGAAGGCCATACCGGCGGCTTTGGGAAGCCACCTGGCCGGCGGCTTTGGGAAGCCACCTGGCCGGCGGCTTTAGGAAGACACCTGGCCGGCAGCTGGACTTTGGGGGAGTACCCATGCCTAGTTGTTTGACCTCTCTCCCTTGCCTATAAATAGAAGAGCTTGGCCCTTGAAATCATAACTCTTGATTCATGTGTGTTTTGGAAGTTTGGATACTTGGTCACCTATCTCACTAGCTTAGATCTTTGTCACTTGCACTCACAAGGCTTGTACACACTCTACACACATTTGGATATCAAAAGCTCCAACTTCTCTCTACTTGTTCTTGAGTTACTTTTCCAAAACCTTACTTGTTCTTGTCTTTAATTTCGAAAACCATTTACTTCCCTTGTACTAGCTATGGTATTCCCTTCAATGGATACTTGTAGCTAAACTCTTCATTCGGTTGAAGGGGTTTTTTATATCATAAAACCGTTCTAGACCCTTTACTTAATGCTACCTAGTGTTCTAACTAGTTCTTCGTGCCATCAATTCGGGTTAAACATAACAAGGTTGAGTGGATGCTTGAAAAAGCAAAGCTCTTCCAAGTAGTTCATCCCCTCTTTAACACCATTTGGTTGATCGGAAATGATTGATCAAGTGGATGCACTTAGGCTAATATACCTTGAAAAGGGGAATTAGTCTAGCTAGAACTAGTAAGCTATGTCTTGAAAAGGACTAGCCGGTGTGGCAAGTGTTTGAAAAAGCCTTGCTTTGGGTTAAGTCTTGAAAAGGAACAACCCACACCTTAGAACACTTAGTAAGATCATTAGAGGTCAATGATGAACAAAGTTATGATATAAAGCCCCTAGACCGAATCCTTCTCTTGATCAAAACACCAACTTGTCATTTACTTACAGTCTTACTTTCAACAACTTCAGTTCAGTACCTTTACATTCAGCACCTTTTACTTTCATGTACTTAACTTTCAATTCAGTTCCATGCTTGGGCGAGAGTAGTACTAGGATGGGTGACCTCCTGGGAAGTCCTCGTGTTGCACCCCTTTTAAAAAAAAATAAAAAATAAAAATAAAAAAAAAATAAAAAAAAAAAAAATTCAGTTCCTAACTTTACTTTCAGTACCTTTACATTCAGTACCTAACTTTACTTTCAGTACCTAACTTTACATTCAGCACCTTTACTTTCAGTACATTTACTTTCAGTATTTACTTTCTGTTCAAAACCAAAATCAAACCCAACTGTCTTACTTTATTTTCAGTTTTCAAAAGAACTACTCTATCCACTAATTCCTTTGGGTTCGACCCCCTACTTACCGCTTTACTAGCCAATAGTAAGCCAAACAGTCGTGGACTTATAAATTAATAATTTGCAGTGCCACAACGACGGCCTGTCAGTAGGAGTCTTCAACTTCAAAGCGTTGGCTATCATCCCAATTCGGAGTGTAGTAACTTGTCAGATAGCCATGCTCTTGATAATAAGAATTTATGTGCTCCACCTCTTGGTAGTATCTCTCATTAGAAAAGACTTTTTGGTTGTGGTTGTCCATCCAATAGTCTTCAGAATGGGCATTTGGTTGATCCTCCTCTTCATAATAATCTCCATTGTGCATGACTTGTTGGTTGTAGTTATCCATCCTCGCAACACAAGATAACCGAAGTTAGCATGGGATATGAGTAGAAAAAGAGAATATACAAGTATAAGAAAAAGAAAAATATCTACAAGAATAGTCGAAACTTCCACACAATCTAATCTAGGGATGTGCTAACTAGTTGCTCCCCGGCAACGGCGCCATTTGACGGACTATTTTTTTTTCACCTCCAGAATAGTATCAATTAAGAGAGGATCGAATGTAGTGAGTCAAAACATTTATAATGACCGGTAAAGTACTGGGTCGAACCCAAAGGAGCAAGCCAAGCACATGCACTATTTAAGATTGTGTTTCCGTTCGGCTATTCTAAATCAAGAATGTATAAGAGTATGTCTAAGTCCTAAATGGCGAGTAATTCGAGATAGAAGATAGATAAAATGGCGTTTCGAGGGGTTACTCCCCTTCTTGGTGTTTCCCAATGATCACATACACAATATTCAAACATTTCGTGGTAGCCAAGTAGTTTAGAACCTAGTTTAGACTAAAGTAGACCAAATTCTATGTGAATCTATTCTTAGCCAAACCTTCTTAATTAGAACCTCACACGATCGAGATGTTGATTCACTCTATAACCTTTATTATCCTTAGAACATCTCCCAAGGTAATAAATGAAATAGGCATGAAGGACTAGTTCCCTTCATATCCGTAGAAATGATCATATTCCCTACATCCAAACTATCCCTAAGGTCGTTCGATTCTTAGGTCTAGTTTTAAGATTCAACATGTTACTTAGGAATTTCATCAAACACTTAGTAGCATGACATGTATAAAGAGCATAGTGAACATGAATTTGACACCATTTGATGGGATTAATTGATGATTTGCTAATTGACCAACTCCAATGAATTAAACATTCAATCCTAGTCAAGCATCCATATCCTAAGGTTCACTTCATTATTTAAGATATAGATCATTTTCTCCATCCTAGAACTATTCCCTAGGGTTTCCAAGTCCTAGGTTCAAGTTTTAGTCTAAGTTGTCACTTAGGCATTTTAACAAACACCTAGAGTGCATAACATTCATAACACAAGAGAAAATGAAATCAACAATCAATCATATGAATATAAATGTATAATTGTGATCAAAGAGTACCAAGGAGTGTTATGAAATCCTCAAAACACTAGGACTACTCACACATCATCATGTTACATGTTTTCAATACAAAACAAGAGGGGGGGGAGAAAAGATGAGTAGAAAAAGCCCAAGTGGTAGATATTGAGCAAGCTCTAGATTCCTTCCTTGGTCTTCTCCCTTCTCCCCAAGCAAATCTTTGATGATGATGAGCCTTCCTTAGCCTTTTTTCACACTTTTTCTCTCTGAAAACCACCCCACTTTAGGTCAAAAGCCCTCTTTCTATTTATAGGTTCGGGACTCGAATTTCTGTGTTTTTAGCCCAACCGGTCGACTGGGACATGAACCGGGCGGTTGGGAATTGAGCTTGGGCAAGTGATGGACCCAAATTATACGAATCATAAACACCGTAAAACCCACCAAATTAGACTGTTTGTCTATTTAACTTTTGCTTGTTAGTCCCGATATATTTCTACAGGGTATTTTGGCGCTTAGAGAGAAAACACGCTAAGGAGAGGATTTTATGCTGAAAAGATGTTACGAGTCAGTCCGAGGTCACGATCAGACGCTGAATGCAGAAATCACAAGATCCTGACATTGAATTACTCAAAACAAATCCAACGAGGAGCAACCAAAGTCAGACCGGAGCGAAATTGGACTGTTGGTTTTGTGAAAATTGCACAAAATCACACAAACCTCCTCTTTCCTTCTAGAAGGGGCGGCTCCTCCCTCACAACCCCTCTCCTCCACTCTCCTCCCTCCAAGTGGCGGCTCCTCCCTCCTCTCCTCCCAAAGCCTCCGGCGGCTCCTCCACCCCCCCATGTGTCACCTCCTCCTTGCTCCTCCCTCCTCCACCCTTGGATGCAAATGCACATGGCCACCATCTCCACCACCCATCTCCTCCTCCCTTGGATGAACACCACATGGCACCATCTCCACCCTCCATCCTCCTCCCCTTTGGCTATAAAAGGAGCTCCTCTCCTCCTCATTTGTATCATCTCATCCTTCACTTGTATACACTTTAGAGAGAGAGAGGGCTTAACCCTCTTCTCTTCACTTTCAATAAATATTTTGTTCTTCATTGTGGAGCTACTCTCTTGCGTGGATCTTGCCTAGGAGCTCCTCTCCTCCGCTTATTGTAAGGTATAAAATTACTTTCAGTATTATTTGTTTTTACTGTAAAGTTATTTTATTATTCGGTACCCTTGTGCAAGGCATTAGTTTGTTTGTATTCCTTGACATGAATACTAGTAGCTAAAAGCTTGTACTCGGTCGCAGGGGTATACTTGTATTATAAATGTTTTAGACTCTACTCTTAGAGTATCTCTGTATTCAAAACTTGTTCTATGTGCCATATATTAGATCAGAACTTCCAAGGTTGAGTGGATGCTTGAAATGGCAAAGCTCTTCCGTGGAAGATCGCAAACATACTCGGGTAAGTGGATGCTTGAAATAGCAAAGCTTATCTGAGGAGTTTGATCTCTCTCAAACACCATTTTGGGTAAATCGGAAAAGACAACCCAAATTGGATGCACATAAGGCTAAGATACTTCGGAAGGAGGAATTAGTTGAAGTAGAACAAGTGTTTTAAATGGTGTTGCAAGTCTTGCGCTAGGAATAGCCTTGATTCATCTTTGAATACTTAGCATGATCATTTCAAGTGTTCTACGCAATGTTGCAAGTCTTGTGCTAGGAATAGCCTCGATTCATCTTCGAACACTTGGTATGATCATTAGCGGTCAATGATAAGCAAATATGATACAAGGCCCCTAAAACCGAATCATTTCCTTATAGTCCATTATCAACTGCCGTAATTTACTTTCAGTTCTCAAAACACACTCAAACCCAACCCCAATCGTATCTAATTTCTGCATAAGCTTCATTAAAGAACAACTAATCCACACTGACTCTCTTGGGTTCGACCCCTACTTACCACTTGCTACCCAGTAGTTAAGTCGCGAGTAGCGGACTTATAAATTTATTTGTACATTTGCTCTGACGACAAGCATTTGTCAAATTGGCGCCGTTGCCGGGGAGTTGTGAATCGGAATAGTTGTTCTATTTTGTTTTTTCTTTTATCATGCAATTCACTAAGTCGTACTACTACGGAATGGAACCTTGGAACACTGAGGAGTTTTCCCCACCATCCTTTGAACTTGAAATCCGTGAGAAGATCAACAACATACAGCAATCCCGGGACGAAACATTGGATGAGTACTTATGGTACTTCGATTCCATTGTGACGAGCTGCCCGCACCATGGATTCACCAACTTCGATCTTCAAACAAAGTTTCTCTGTGGGATGTTGCCACATGAGTGGAAAGGGCTAAATGACGCAGCAGGAGGATCGTTAATGGGCTTAACCGAAGATGATCTTTGGATATTAATCAACGATTTGGCTGCAAGGTCAAGACCTAGCCAAGATTTGGCCGAGCCACTCGAGGACGGTATAACGGAGCTGGCATCTAGCATCCAGCAGTTGGACAACACGATGCAACAAATCAGGGCCAAAACTGAATTATGGGCGGCAGAAAAGGAGCTGGCAGCTAACACCCAACAATTGGCAGCAAAAATGCAGCAATTGAGTGCCGCGATGCACCAATTCACGGCCGAAACCGATTCAGGGGCAATAGAAAGGGCGGCTGAACCCGAGGAGCCGACTGAGGATGAGGACCCGCTAATGACCGAAGAAGAACTGCCCCAATCAGACCCGGTCCTTATCACCAATCCATCCGAGGAAATCACTGTCCTGACTACCGAGCCTACAGAAGTCCCGAACCTCACTGCTGAAGCGGCCGAAGAAATCAAGCCAGGCCCGGTCCTTGCGCTCGGAGCACCCGAGAAAGTCCCGGATCTCATTGCCGAACTGTCCGAGAAAGCCCCAGTCCCACTCACCACGACTCAACAAGGAAAACCGCTTGAAAACTCACTCGTTCCAAGACAACCATCCATCACTGCCACAATGAAGAGGATTGGCAAAGGCGCATGCTTAATGTCGCCTACATTTAATGGCACAAAACCAAACTTCCAAAATCGCAAAAGTGCCAACTATTCAAACATGAAGAAGCGGCAAAGACATGGGCCGAAAGAATGGAAACCCGGAAGGAGTAACAAACAAGCACAACTCATTGGACCAGCAGCTATGGTCAAAGAAACCCCACCCTTTCGGAGCAAAAGGGCTGCCGAGAAGAAGTTTGACCTCACTCACCCTTGGGATCCGACCTTATGATCCATTATTGAGGTATTGTCGAGCCAACGACGTTAAACAAGTGCACTGGTCGGGAGGTAACCCGACACTATCTTACTTTCCGCACTTTAATTTTCTGTCTTTTATTTTCTGTATTTTACCTTTTCAATAAGTCGCTCTCACCCACTTGGTGCATAGAAGATTTGACTATTCAAGAATCGGACTTGGGTGCAACATTAAGCCCGTCAGGGCTACGCTAAGAGTTCAAGGCCCCAGCCGAACTCCCTCAATTATCCAGCCTCGAGCCATGTCGTTCACTCGACACCTTAAAGGGAGTTCTGTTCTTTCCTTTTCCTTAATGTCATTTCCTTCTCATAATTGTCTGCTTGCATGGCCTTTGAACTAAGTCATTTCGTAAAAAGAATGCCTTCGTTCGAAAGTGTGGGGTGAGAACCACCTGCATATATAGTTAATTAATATGTTTTCTTTTTAATATTATCTTTTTGAAAATATGAACTTAAGAATGTGAAAAAGATAGACCAAAATTCATGCATTTACCTTGTGAAAATTCAACTGTCTAAAAACTTAGAACGTAACTTCTCATTTGTCCCTTTGTGCTCAGATAAACTAGAGATGTGGAGTTGATAGAAATGCCCTAGAGAGGCTTGGCAAGCAATCGAAGGATCGAATCAAACTATATGGTTTTCGAAGTCAGTGGAGGCTGCACTTCGGGTTTCAGTGAAGATTGAAGTCATCTCCGCCATGCAGTGTTTATGCAAAAGAAAAGAAAAGGCGAGGACGGGAATCAGACCGTCCTCTCTCTAGTTAAAGTAGCCGAGAAAATAGATGAGCAACCCTCATCTTGACCCGCGCGAAACAACAACGATGAGAGGAGCGGGGAGGTATTTCCATATGCTCGCGGGCGATGATTGGACCTCCCAAAGGAAAGGCTTGAGAAAATGGACTAGCAAGTCACAAAGAAGCAAAAGCTCGAAGAAGCAAATCAAGAGGCCAAAGGCCCAAAATTGTGAAGGTTTTAACCAAACAAAAAGTGAAGTACTCAAAGAGTCAAATCAAAGGCCAAAGGCCGATTCACTACAAAAGCAGTCCCTCGCCAAAAGAAAAATCAAAGTACTCAAACCAGTGAAACCCGAACCAAATCACGTGCTAGAGAAAGCTACAAGGAAACCATATAGTGCGAGACGGTCCCAAGATTACAGTCCAGGAGCCTGAAAAGGGCTATCTCCCGAGACATCCGGAATAATTTGCATCTCGGCACGGAGGTACACGTATCAAGTTACTTCTATTTATTTACACAGTTCAATTTGGTAATAAGTAAGTAATGCATGAATTAGGATAAATCGAGTCCCACAGGCTAATTTTCATATTTTAAAACCAAACTTAGAGTGCCGCCCTTTAATAGCATTGTTCGGGACGAACAACTAAAAGTGTGGGGTGATATGATGGACCCAAATTATACGAATCATAAACACCGTAAAACCCACCAAATTAGACTGTTTGTCTATTTAACTTTTGCTTGTTAGTCCCGATATATTTCTACAGGGTATTTTGGCGCTTAGAGAGAAAACACGCTAAGGAGAGGATTTTATGCTGAAAAGATATTACGAGTCAGTCCGAGGTCACGATCAGACGCTGAATGCAGAAATCACAAGATCCTGACATTGAATTACTCAAAACAAATCCAACGAGGAGCAACCAAAGTCAGACCGGAGCGAAATTGGACTGTTGGTTTTGTGAAAATTGCACAAAACCACACAAACCTCCTCTTTCCTTCTAGAAGGGGCGGCTCCTCCCTCACAACCCCTCTCCTCCACTCTCCTCCCTCCAAGTGGCGGCTCCTCCCTCCTCTCCTCCCAAAGCCGCCGGCGGCTCCTCCACCCCCCCCATGTGTCACCTCCTCCTTGCTCCTCCCTCCTCCACCCTTGGATGCAAATGCACATGGCCACCATCTCCACCACCCATCTCCTCCTCCCTTGGATGAACACCACATGCCACCATCTCCACCCTCCATCCTCCTCCCCTTTGGCTATAAAAGGAGCTCCTCTCCTCCTCATTTGTATCATCTCATCCTTCACTTGTATACACTTTAGAGAGAGAGAGGGCTTAACCCTCTTCTCTTCACTTTCAATAAATATTTTGTTCTTCATTGTGGAGCTACTCTCTTGCGTGGATCTTGCCTAGGAGCTCCTCTCCTCCGCTTATTGTAAGGTATAAAATTACTTTCAGTATTATTTGTTTTTACTGTAAAGTTATTTTATTATTCGGTACCCTTGTGCAAGGCATTAGTTTGTTTGTATTCCTTGACATGAATACTAGTAGCTAAAAGCTTGTACTCGGTCGCAGGGGTATACTTGTATTATAAATGTTTTAGACTCTACTCTTAGAGTATCTCTGTATTCAAAACTTGTTCTATGTGCCATATATTAGATCAGAACTTCCAAGGTTGAGTGGATGCTTGAAATGGCAAAGCTCTTCCGTGGAAGATCGCAAACATACTCGGGTAAGTGGATGCTTGAAATAGCAAAGCTTATCTGAGGAGTTTGATCTCTCTCAAACACCATTTTGGGTAAATCGGAAAAGACAACCCAAATTGGATGCACATAAGGCTAAGATACTTCGGAAGGAGGAATTAGTTGAAGTAGAACAAGTGTTTTAAATGGTGTTGCAAGTCTTGCGCTAGGAATAGCC
This sequence comes from Rhodiola chrysanthemifolia, assembly GCA_033675395.1. Lineage (NCBI taxonomy): Eukaryota > Viridiplantae > Streptophyta > Magnoliopsida > Saxifragales > Crassulaceae > Rhodiola > Rhodiola chrysanthemifolia. The sequence goes on along the minus strand of CM066208.1, from coordinate 12,824,169 downwards.
TTGATTCATCTTTGAATACTTTGCATGATCATTTCAAGTGTTCTACGCAATGTTGCAAGTCTTGTGCTAGGAATAGCCTCGATTCATCTTCGAACACTTGGTATGATCATTAGCGGTCAATGATAAGCAAATATGATACAAGGCCCCTAAAACCGAATCATTTCCTTATAGTCCATTATCAACTGCCGTAATTTACTTTCAGTTCTCAAAACACACTCAAACCCAACCCCAATCGTATCTAATTTCTGCATAAGCTTCATTAAAGAACAACTAATCCACACTGACTCTCTTGGGTTCGACCCCTACTTACCACTTGCTACCCAGTAGTTAAGTCGCGAGTAGCGGACTTATAAATTTATTTGTACATTTGCTCTGACGACAAGCATTTGTCAGCAAGCGTCCCTGAATCTTTATTCAGCCGGTGGGCTGGCTGATTTCAGCCGACCGGCTGAAACGTCCCTGGGCTTTCTCGTGGCCTTAACGTCCAAATTGGGTCTTGGCATCAACTAGAAAGTTGTAGCCCTTTGTGTAAGCTTTCCAAAAAGCTAAAGATAAACCAATTTGGACACCGTATGCGATCTAGGCGTGCAAAATAAGCTGTAAAGGTCAATCTGCCCTATTTTGCTCTAAATCTTCGGTTTTTCCCCGAGTTTTTGTATTTAGGCTCCGACCTTGAGGGAGACTCATATCTACCTGAAACGTTGAGATAGAGGTCAAATGACATCAAAATATTATCGGAAACGAACTAAAGCTATAGTGAAATATGGCCATTAATCAGTCGAAAACTCGAGTGATCAGCGATCGATGGGGGCTTTTAACCCTCCAATACTCTTCTTAGTTGTCTTAGTTGATACATTAATTTGATTATTTGTATAAGAATGAGATATGCTATATTTGAGCTTGTAGTGGACAATTAGGCCGTTTTCTCTTTCACTGCTTGTATTTTTGCTTGATTATTCAATAAAGACTAATACTTTGATGCAGGGCAAATCGCAGTGCAAATTGAAGAGCTAATGTCGCGCAAGAAGGGCAAAATCGGTAATATCGGTATTTGGCATCCGGCTTCCAGAAATTCACCATAATATCGGTAATATGGGCTTTTTATGCCATCCGGGCTCATCTAGGCCTCCGAATTAGGGTTTTTATCTTTTAGCAGCATAATTATCTTTTAGTTTTTCCCTTTCCTAATTAGGTTTAGTGTTCCTATCCTAATTAGGTTGCATGCTTTCTTATTTAAACCCACATTAGGGTTCCAGTTATGTATCTTATTTTCTTTTCAATAAACCTTTGGTTTTCGTTCTTGGTGGATTCCGAGATTCCTTGGTGGATTCCAAGTCTTTTGCGAGTTCATTGCTGGTGAACTCAACTACCCTGTTTGTCACGCTGCGTCAGTTGGTATCAGGAGCAGGTCTTTCCCTGTTCTCTTCTAACTTGATCAGATGGCAGATCAACCCATACCAATAGCAGATCAAGAGAGGGTCAACGCGGACGTAGCCGTTGCCCTGGCTGCTTTGATGGCACGGATGGATGCTATGTCAATCCAGTTGACAGAGATGGCGGCAGCGAGAGGCAATCCAAATGGTGGAGAAGAGAGAGCACAGAGGGAAGCACCAGTACCAGTTAGAGTTCCTCGTGTAGAGCGTGTGCGTTCAGTTGTCGCTGGGGACTCAAGTTCGGAAGAAGAGGATCCTGTGGACCATCGTCGAGATGAGGAGGAGAATAGGTATGATAATGATTATCGGATGAAAGCTGACATTCCCCTGTTTCATGGAACCATGGCTGTGGAAGAGTTTCTTGACTGGCATATTGAGGTGGACCGATTTTAAGACGTCATGGGTGTCCTAGAAAACAAACAAGTGAAGATGGTGGCGATCCGATTGAAGGGTACCGCTGCCGTGTGGTGGGACAGACTCGTGCTCCAAAGGAGGCGGCAGGGTAAGGCGCCTATCCGAACGTGGAGACGAATGAAGCAGCTGATGTTAGATCGTTTCTTGCCCGAGGATTATGAGCAGATCCTGTACAAGTTATACCTTGATTGTGTTCAAGGCAGGTGTTCGGTGACAGAATATACTACTGAGTTCCTTCGTCTATCCGAGCGTAATGAGCTGAAAGAAACAGAGAATCAGAAGGTGGCTAGATATATCAGCGGGTTAAAGGTTTCAATTCAGGAAAAGATGGGGTTGCAGACTGTTTGGTCAGTGGCAGCCACGTCTAGCCTAGCACTGAAGGCAGAAGCGATGGAGAGAGTCCCTCGGAATTTCCAGCCTTTTCGTAGGTTTCCTCCTCAGGGAGCTGCGAAAATCGGTGATGACAAAGGGAAGAATGTGGTGGTGAAGGAGCAATACGCAGGGAATAAGGGTATTGCTGGCCCTAGCAGTGGCAGTTATGAAGGCCCCCAGCCAAATCGTGGAGCAGCTAAGAAAGCAGCCAACCCATACACCAAACCGAGTGGGGACAAGTGCTATCGATGTGGTGGGCATGGACACAGGTCGAATGTGTGCCCGACCCGGAGAACAGTAGCCATCCTGGAGGAGGGAGAGACTTATGAACCAGATGAAGAGGACGAGTATGAAGGAGTTGAGTTTGCAGAGGAAGACTCTACGGAAGCGGTGAATATCGTTCTGCAGAGAGTTCTTTTGACCACACCAGATGAGGGGCAGCGTAAGAATTTATTTAAATCTCATTGTTCCATTATGAATAAGGTGTGTAATCTGATTGTAGACAACGGGAGTTCAGAGAACCTAGTATCACAAAAGCTGGTAGATCACTTGAAGTTGCCCACGGAACCACATGAGCGACCATATGCGCTTGGTTGGGTTAGCAAAGGCTCACAGATCCGCGTCACACGTACCTGCAAAGTTCCTATCTCCATTGGGAAGTATTATCGGGAAGAAGTACCATGTGATGTTCTTGATATGGACATGTGTCATGTGTTACTTGGTCGCCCTTGGCAGTACGATAATGATGTAACCTACAGAGGGCGCGATAATGTGGTGTTATTTGCCTGGGAGAAACATAAGATTGCCATAGCTCCTGTTTCGAGTTTTAGCAGACAACCGGCCAAGCAATCGAGTTTTCTGGCCATAGCACACGACGAGCAGGAAATTAGTGCTGATATTGTAGAGGCTCAGTGTTTCTGCCCTGTGGTAGTGAAGGGTTTGCTGAGTGCTGAGAAAGAAGAGGAGATTCCTGAAGGCGTGCGAGGGATTTTGCAGGATTTTGAGGAGTTGACGGCTGAAGAGTTGCCCAATGAGTTATCCCCTATGCGAGACATTCATCATCATATTAATCTCATTCCAGGGTCTAGCCTGCCGAATTTACCACATTACCGGATGAGTCCAAAGGAGAACGAAATTCTGAGAGATCAGATAGAGGTTTGCTAAAGAAGGGTTTCATTCGGGAGAGCATGAATCCTTGTGCATTGCTGGTCCTTCTTGTTCTGAAGAAAGGAAATCAGTGGAGGATGTGCGTGGATAGTAGAGCCATCAATAAGATCACGATCAAGTATCGGTTCCCTATCCCTCGTTTAGAAGACATGCTTGACGAGTTGGCTGGTTCTAAGGTCTTCTCCAAAATAGACCTGCGAAGTGGCTATCATCAGATTCGGATCAGACCGGGAGATGATTGGAAGACGGCTTTCAAAAGCAAGGAAGGACTATACGAGTGGCTGGTGATGTCGTTCGGGCTGTCTAATGCCCCGAGCACTTTTATGCGCTTGATGAATCAGGTACTTCGTCCGTTTATGGGTACATTCGTGGTGGTTTATTTTGATGATATTCTGATTTATAGTAAGACCCCCGAGTTGCATTTGGAGCATTTGAGGCAAGTACTACATGTGTTGCAAGATAATAAGCTTTATGTGAATCTGAAGAAGTGTGTATTCAGCACCAACAAGCTGTTGTTCCTTGGCTTTATAGTGGGAGAGGATGGTATTCAGGCAGATGAGGATAAGATTCGTGCTATCCGTGATTGGCCTACACCTCAATCAGTGACCGAAGTTTGGAGTTTTCATGGCCTAGCTACTTTCTACAGGCGATTTGTGAAGAATTTCAGCACAATCACTGCACCCATTTCCGAGTGCCTAAAGAAAGGCAAGTTCCAGTGGGGAGAAGAATAAGAACAGAGTTTCACATCCATCAAGGAGAAGTTGTGTACTGCCCCAGTCCTCGCCTTACCAGATTTTGACAAAATATTTCAGGTGGAATGCGATGCGAGTGGAGTAGGGATTGGCGCAGTGCTAACCCAGGAGAAGTGGCCTGTAGCCTTTTTCAGTGAGAAGCTCAGTGAGGCGCGCCAGAGGTGGAGAACTTATGATCAGGAATTTTATGCAGTTTTCAGAGCTCTGCGACAGTGGGAGCACTACCTGATATAGCGCGAGTTCATCCTATTCACAGACCACCAGGCTTTGAAGTTCCTGGACAGTCAGAAGGTGATTAACAAAATGCATGCTCGATGGGTTAGTTTTCTACAGAAGTTCCCTATTATCATTCAGCACAAGTCAGGTGCTCAGAATAAAGTGGCAGATGCGCTGAGTAGGAGAGTTTCTTTGCTGGTAACATTATCTCAAGAGATCGTAGGATTCGACTGTCAGAAGGAGTTATATGAGGAAGATACTGATTTTCGGGAGTTGTGGAGTAAGTGCAGCGGGAGGCACCCTTGTGGTGACTTTCATATCAGTGAGGGCTTTTTATTCAAAGGAAGTCGGTTGTGCGTCCCTTGTTTCTCAATTCGAGAGAAGCTAACCCGAGACTTGCACGGAGGTGGTCTCAGCGGTCACTTGGGTCGTGATAAGACCATTGCTAGTTTGGAGGGAAGATTTTATTGGCCTCATTTGAGAAGAGACGCTAGGGCGATTGTGCAGCGGTGCTATATTTGCCAAGTATCGAAAGGTCAGTCCCAAAATACTGGTCTTTATTTACCCTTACCTATTCCTGAGGATATTTGGCAAGATCTGGCTATGGATTTCGTGTTGGGTTTACCCCACACCTAGCGAGGAGTGGATTTTGTATTTGTGGTTGTTGACCGATTCTCGAAGATGTCTCACTTCATCGCTTGCAAGAAAACCGCAGATGCGTCACTGTGGCTAAGCTGTTTTTCTGGGAGGTAGTGCGTCTGCATGGAGTTCCTAAGTCCATCACCTCCGACCGAGACTCCAAATTTCTCAGTCACTTCTGGATCAAATTATGGAAGATGTTTGGCACGATGTTAAACAGGAGTTCCACAGCTCACCCGCAGACTGATGGGCAGACCGAGGTCACTAACCGCGCACTTGGAAACATGATACGGTGTGTCTGTGGAGATAAGCCAAAACTATGGGATTTAGCGCTGCCACAAGTGGAGTTTGCGTATAACAGCACAGTGCATTCAACCACGGGAAAGACACCATTCTCTTTGGTATACACTTCCACACCTCTGCACGTCGTTGACCTGATTAATCTGCCTAGAGGGGTCGGTATTAGTGCACCTGCCAAGGCTATGGCCGAAGAAATCATCGATGTTAAAGAGGCGGTTCGAGCAAAGTTAGAGGTTACGGGGTTAAAAAACAAGGCTGCTGCGGATAAGCACCGCCGGGTCAAATTGTTCAAAGAGGGTGATAACGTAATACTGTTTCTGCGTAGGGAGCGGTTTCCAGTGGGAACTTACAAGAAGCTGCCGCCACGGAAGTATGGTCCATTTAAGGTGGTAAGGAAGATTAATGACAATGCATATGTGGTGGCCCTGCCCGAATCAATGAATATCTCAAGTACTTTCGATGTGGCGGACATATACGAGTACAGTGCGGATGATGCTTTATATCCAGAAGAGAACTCGAGGTCGAGTTCTTCAGAGGTGGAGGAGACTGATGCAGGGCAAATTGCAGTGCAAATTGAAGAACTAATGTCGCGCAAGAAGGGCAAAATCGGCAATATCGGTATTTGGCATCCGGCGTCCAGAAATTCGCCATAATGCCTTGATTTCAGTGGACACGGGCCAACGAACCCAAAGCACGAGCTTCGCTCGAGATGTATGGGCTTTTTAAGCCATCCGGGCTCGTCTAGGCCTCCGAATTAGGGTTTTTATCTTTTAGCTGCATAATTATCTTTTAGTTTTTCCCTTTCCTAATTAGGTTTAGTGTTCCTTTCCTAATTAGGTTTCATGCTTTCTTATTTAAACCCACATTAGGGTTCCAGTTATGTATCTTATTTTCTTTTCAATAAACATTTGGTTTTCGTTCTTGGTGGATTCCGAGATTCCTTGGTGGATTCCAAGTCTTTTGCGAGTTCATTGCTGGTGAACTCAACTACCCTGTTTGTCACGCTGCATCATACTTGCTCATTATTGATCTCGGTGGACAGAGGTGTGATCTTTGGCCATACATAGAGTCTAGTGTCATTGTCGCTCCGTCCTGTGGCTTGTTGAGTCCGGACTGGCACTAGATCAAATCTTGTGAGCTATCTAGCATTGCTGTGACTTGAGATTGTGATTCTTGTAACATGTGGTGTTGTGCCTGAGTGATTGCTTCTGTGCTCATTGATATTGAGTGATTTTTTGTTGTCTGTTCTCCATTTTCATGATGAATGATATTAGGCTTAAGCCCTTTGTAGGGAGATGGATTTTGCTATGTGGACTATGAGAATGAAAGGGATTTTGATTAAGGAAAAGTGTTGGAGAGCTGTTAGTGAGGAGTGGGTAATTCCCACCTCTGACCAAGTTAAGATCTTAAAGAAGTGGCCTTAACATGTAGCTAGACCAGTGATGAAGATCATTGATCCTAAGGATTTATGGGATACCTTTAAGACCACCTATCAAACTAAGTCTCTTCCCAATAGGATTTTCCTTCTTAAGAAGCTATTCACCTTCAAGATGGACCTATCCTTAAGTATCCACGGAAACTTAGATAGGTTCCTTAAGATGACCCAAGACTTAGAGAGGTGTGAGGATGCTATCAAAGAGGAACACCAAGCTATGACTCTCCTTAGTTCCCTGCCTCACCTGTTTGATACTCGATTGATATAATTCAGTTTGGGAGAGAGGATCAGCTTTTAGCTAAAATAACGTAGATTATCACTCAGAAAAATGAATCTTTAAGGGTCTTTAAGCAGAAAAATGGTGCTAAACATGAGGTTAAAAATGAGGTAATGTATGGTAAGACAAAGCTCAAGTTTAACCCCAAATCCAACAAATCCCAAAAGCTTAAAGTCCATACCAAAGAGTCTGATAAGAAATTGGAGAATATATGTTAAGTGTTTTCACTGTGGAGAAATGGGTCACTGCATGAATGGTTGTCCTAAAAGAAAGAAAACAAACCAAAAGGAAAATGATTCTAATAGGACAGATTACACCAATGTATGGGAAACTCAATATTTGCCTGAGATACTTGTTGTTGCTAACTCTGAAAGCATGAATGCTTGGATTCTTGATTCTGGATTTACTATGCATGCTACCCCTCATAAAAACATGTTTGATGATTTGAAACCTTGTGATGGTGGTGAAGTTAAACTAGGGGATACTACTACTTTAAAAATCATGGGTATTGGGACTTTTCCATTTAAAATGTTGCATGGTAGAATAAGAATTTTGCAGAATGTTGCTTGGGCGCCAAACTTGAGAAGACATTTAAATTCAGAATCTACATTAGAAGAGAAAGGATGTCAAATAATTTCTAAGAATGGAATAAGGGAAGTCCTTAGAGATAACCATGTTGTGATTAGAAACATGAGGGTATGAGGCTTGTATCATGTTTCATTGTCCCCTGAGTTGAATATTTGTGCATGCTAGTGATAAGAATTTTGATGAAACTAAGTTGTGGAATGTTATGCTTGGACACATTAGTAATAAAGACTTGTATCATTTATTTAAAAATGGACTGATTAGGAAAAAGCTTTGTGACATTGAATTTTGTGAGATCTGTGTTCTTGGGAAAAAAACTGCACATGCTTTTAATAAATCCAAGATGACTGTTAATGAGAAGCTTGAATATGTGCATAGTGATCTTTTGGGCCCTGCAAAAGTACAAAATGTTGGTGGTAGGAGTTTTTTTGTCTCCTTTGTTGATCATTACTCTAGAAAGGTGTGGATTTATTTGCTGAAATAAAAAACTATGATGCTTGATTGCTTTAAATCCTGGAAATTGTTTGTTGAGAGTGAAACTGACTTGAAAGTTAAATGTTTAAGAACTAACAATGACCTTGAGTTTTGTAACAAAGTATTTGATGACTTGTGTGCTGAAAATGGTATTAAGAGACAATTAACAATTCCTAGCACACCACAATAGAATGGAAAAGCTGAAAGAATGAAAAGAACACTCGTAGAAAAGGCAAGATGTATGTTGTTTAGCTCAGGACTTAAGAGTTCTATGTGGGCTGAAGTTGTAAGTACTGCTGCATATTTCATTAATAGATCACCCTGTTCTGCTATTGACTTTAAACTGCCTCGAGAGATGTGGTTGAATAAGAAAATATGCCTAGACCTTTTAAGGCCCTTTCGATGCACTGCCCATGCAAAAATTTCTGATGGAAAACTAGAACCTATGGCTATCAAAGCTGTCATGTTAGGCTATCCTAGTGGTGTTAAAGGATATAAAGTTCTTATTTTCCAACCTGGTGGATATAAAGTTATTAAGTCTAGATCTGTGACCTTCGATGAGAAGGATTTTCATTTTAAGAACTTAACTACTTCTAATGTCCATGTTTCAGGAGGCAACGATGACACCACCAACTTCATCCCTCCAGTTTATCCCCTGGAAAATCAGGGCAGACCTGATAGGAATGAGGCATGGGAAGATGCTGAATCATCAGGGGGTTCACAAGGACTAGGAGGGCACATGGAATTAGCCACCCCAGCTCAGGTAAGCTTGGGAAACCAAGATGAAGGTGGGAATGTAGCTAGCAATGATGGGATTGACTTACCGCATCAACAAACTGATGGGGATCAGCTACGTTCCTCTATTCAAAACTCTAGTACTATTAGAAATAATTCTGCTAGAAATGATAATATTGCTAGTGATGATAATGATCATGTGCCTGGTGCCTTTCTAAGCAACAGTGAGAGAGGCACAATTGATGTATCCAACCCTACTGTGAATGGTGGTATGACTAAAAGTGCTGATGTGAATGACAATGTTGATTTGTCCAACTATGTGCTAGCTAGAGATAAGGGCCCTAGGAATAGAATTCCAAATAGGAGATATGCAAGTGTGGCTGAATTTGTAAATGTTCCTACCTTGACTGTTGCTGAAAATGTTAAGTACATTGTTCATGAAACTTACACTACTGCTATGATTAGTAAGGATAGTGATAAGTGGAAACTGGCCATGTGTGAAGAGATTGAGTGAATGTTTAATAATGAAACTTGGGAGTTAGTTCCCAAACCTGCGGGGCTAAAATAATTGGTTCTAAATGGGTATTTTGGATAAAAGAAGGAAATAGTCTAGATGATCCTCTAATGTTTACGGCCAGGATGTTTGCCAAGGGCTTTACGCAAAGGGAGGGGATAGATTATAATGAAATCTTTGCCCCTATAGTTAAACATAAACATTGAGACTTTTATTTGCAATGACAACTGTGTATGATTGACATTTACAACAAATGGATGTAAAATAGCTTTTCTTCATGGAAACCTTAATGAAACAATTTATATGACTCAACCTATAGGTTTTGAAGATAGTAATAAGCCTCATCATGTTTGTCTATTGAAGAAGTCAATATATGGCCTAAAACTAGGGGTCAACGTTCGGCCCTAGGGCTCGAAAGCCCTACACGAAGCCCTATGACCTATGTGCCCTAAGGCCGTCCTGGCCCTGAGCTTTGGCCCTAAAGGCTCATAGTCGAACAAAGGCCATGATTTTAAAGCCATGTTCGGCCCTCAAGCCCGACCTAACTACGATCTAATTAAGCCCAGCCACATCCGCCCTAAAAAAGCCCGATCTAATTATGACCTAACAATGTTCTCTCGGCCCAACCTAAAAAAGCCCGATCGTTAAGCCTTTTCATATTTACCTTTTATATATTAATTTATACTACACTTAATCACTTAATTTAATTTTTATTTTACCTTTTACATATTGAGTTTATATTTCACTTAGATTAATTTTTACATAATTTTTTTTCATATGGTGATAGACGATATAATTTAATATATCTCGTCAGTTTTACACTTCTTATATATTTTTAATTAAATTCAAAATTTAATTTAATTTATATTAGTATACTTTAATTATATCTTATTCTTCATTAATATGCTAGTCTTAACAAAGGATAAAATTTTAAGTCCGGCCCTAAAATTAAGGATCGACCCGATTCGGCCCTAAAAGCCCTTTCAGTACTTGACCCTAAGGCTAGCTGATGGACCATAATTATACGAATCAAAAACACAGTTAAACCCACTAAATTAGACTGTTTGTCTATTTAACTTTTGCTTGTTAGTTCCGATATATTTCTACAGGGTATTTTGAAGCTTAGAGAGAATACACGCTAAGGAGAGGATTTTACACAGAAAAGATGTTACGAGTCATTCCAAGGTCACGATCAGACGCTGACTGAAGAAATCTAAAGATCCTGACATGGAATCATTCAAAACAAATCAAACCGAAGAGCAACCAAAGTCAGTCCGGAGCTGAAATACACCGATAGTTTTGTGAGAACTTCACAAAACTCACACAAGCTCACTCTTATCCATTGATGACCGGCGGCTTTGGGGAAGAAGATGACTCATTGGGTGGCTTCCTCCTCTTCTCCTCCTTCTCCCCACCACAACCGGCGGCTTTCCTCCATGGTGACCGGCCACCGGCGGCTCCTCCTCCCCCCCCATGTGGCATCATCACAAAACTCTTCCTCTCATCCTTTGCCATGTGCTTCCATCTCCACCCTCCATTCTCCTCTCCTTTGGCTATAAATACAAGCCTTCACCTCTCATTTGTATCATCCAACAATCCCATTCACAACACAAAATCACTTATCTCTCTAAGTTTGGCAATTTGTAAGTTTGGTTTTGAAATAATACTCTTGTCGGTTCTTGAGTATTATAACAGTTTTAGAGAATACTCCTGTTGGTTCTTGAGTATTCAAGTAGGAATTGGGAATACTCCTGTTGGTTCTTGAGTATTCCCCCTTACTTACTGTCTTTCAAAAACCCCCGAGTATTTAGCTATGGTATCCACCTCTATGGATATTCGTAGCTAAACTCTTCATTCGGTTGAAGGGGTGTACTTGTATCATAAAATGTTTTAGACTTTGCTTTAGTGTTTTTTCTCTGTATTCAAAACTTGTTCTATGTGCCATATATTAGGCCAGAACTTCCAAGGTTGAGTGGATGCTTGGAATGGCAAAGCTCTTCCGTGGAAGTTCGTAAACATACTCGGATAAGTGGATGCTTGGAATGGCAAAGCTTATCTGAGGAGTTTGACCTCTCTCAAACACCATTTGATTGCTCGGGAATGACTGATCAAATGGATGCACACAGGCTAATATACCTTGGAATGGGGTATTAGTCTAAGTAGAACAAGGGCTCTACGTTTTTTGCAAAAGTCTAGACAGTGTGTGCAAATCGAGTGCTTGGAATGGCCTTGATACACTTTCGAACATTTTTGCAAAAGACTAGACAGTGTGGCAAATCGAGTGCTTGGAATGGCCTTGATGCACATTTGAATACTTAGAAGGATCACTAAAGGTCAATGATAAACAGGCTATGATACAAGGCCCCCGAAATCGAATGTTTTCCTTGAAATCAAACAACTCCTGCACTTACTTTCTTAGTATAACTTCCGTAATCAACTGCTCACCTTCCGGAGGACTTGCCAATCACGCATCACCCGCTGTAAGTCTTCTTTGTATTTTCAGTATTTAATTTTCAGTCATTTACTTTTCCGCACTAAAACCAAAATCAACCAATCAATCACTTAGCTGGTAGCTTTAAAACCAACCAACCAACTTAAAACACGTTCCCTCGCTGTATAAATCACCTCAAAGAACAACTATCCCCCTAATTCCTTTGGGTTCGACCCCTACTTACCACTTGCTACCCAGTAGTTAAGTCGCGAGTAGCGGACTATTATAAATTTATTCTTGACGTTTGCACACAACGACTGTGCATCCATCACTAGCTCTAAGCCGGAAATTTAGAGGGAAGCCTGGCCCCGCCCGACCCCAATATTTTCACAAGCCCTCTTAAAATGTCTTTTGCTCGGCCTAAGCCCTTTCAGTAAGGGCAATGCCGGCCCTGCCCATTATCGACCCCTACCTAAAACAGTCACCTAGGAAATGGAACATTAAATTCAATGAATGCATGTTGTCTCTTGGCTTTACTAGAAGTAAGTATGATACTTGCTTGTATTTAAAGAGACCAAAATCTGGCTTGATTCCGTATTTGCTGCTGTATGTGGATGATATACTAATAATGAGCAATTCTGAATCTGAAATAGCTAAGATCAAGAAGGAACTGAACTCAAACTTTGACATGAACGTCTAGGGACTGCTAAGAAAATATTAGGTATTAACATTGTTAGAGACGGACCTAAAAGATGATATTCTTGTCCCAAGTTGATTATGTAGACAAGGTTCTTAAAAAGTTTAATATGGAAAACTATAAATCTGTTGTTATACCCTTAGGAGGGCATGTGGTCTTTAGCAAGCGTGATTGTCCTGAACTGAAACAGATAGGAAGAAAATGTATTTGATTCCTTATGATGTTGCAGTTGGCTCTGTTAAGTATTGCATGCTGATGGACCGTATTTATACGATTCATCGAGTCAACTAAACCCACCTTAAACGACACTTTATCCTTTGAACTTTCACTTGTTAGTGTCGTTTTACTTTACAGGCATTCTTGAAGGTCTAAGGTGGAAACAAGCTTAAAAGAGGAGTTTTGTGCTAAAAATGGATCACAAATCAAAACTGCCCAGCCGGGACCGGACTTCACTACCAGGCTGCGCCGAGAGGTCCCAGGCCGAGTGCCCGAGTCCAGCGTCCGGATGTGCTGAGTGCCCAGCCGAGCTGTCTTGCACTGAATTCAAGTTGCTCGGGCAAACCATCTGCTCTGACGAATCCGCCTCGAGCAAAGTTATCAAAATGGAAAATAAGGTGGACAATGTCGGAAAACCAAGGAGAATGCCCGAGCAGATTGGCAGTTGGCTCAATTCCAAAGCAAAGGCCCCCGCGCGCATAGGCACCGAAACGAAGTCGCTCGACCAGACCAGCTAATCTGGCAAATCTGGCTCGACCAAGTTGTTTGAAATGCCCAACTACTCGGACAATCTCACTTCCCAGGCAAAACGCACGAGTGGAACCGGCCCATGCCCGATCAATGCCCAAGGTCCGGGTTCCTTCAGCCAATTTCCGGAATCCGACCAGGTTTCGGCAAAACGACTTCGACCATTAGGCTTAGAATTGCCTCAGCATTCCAAATCCGGAATCCAAAAGCAAAAGGCCTCCAACCAAAATTCCGGCCAAATTCCGTCCAAGCTCCGGCCGAGCTCCGATTGAGCTCCGATCAGTGCAACCAAGCCAGCCATGCTCCGATCAAATTCCAGCCAAAGCCGACCAAGGTCCGGGCAACAATTAATGTTAGTTGATCTTTAAACTTCTTCTACTCTATCCTTGTAGGAGAAGGCCATACCGGCGGCTTTGGGAAGCCACCTGGCCGGCGGCTTTGGGAGGACAGCTGGCCGGCGGCTGGACTTTGGGGGAGTGCCCATGCCTAGTTGTTTGACCTCTCTCCCTTGCCTATAAATAGAGGAGCATGGCCCTTGATCCATCTATCCATCCATCTCTCTACTTGCTTGAGCCTTGATCCTTGGTCACTTGTATCACTTGTACTCTCAAAGCTTGTAAACACTCATCACACATTTGGATATCAAAAGCTCCAACTTCTCTCTACTTGTTCTTGAGTTTACTTTCCAAAACCTTACTTGTTCTTGTCTTTAATTTCGAAAACCATTTACTTTTCCTTGTACTTGCTATGGTATTCCTTTCAATGGATACTCGTAGCTAAACCCTTCATTCGGTTGAAGGGGTTTTTATATCATAAACTGTTTCCTACTGTGCGTTCTACTGGGAATAGTCATGTATCTATACAAGTACATCTCCTAATCCTTTCCTAAAATTCGAAGGAAGGATTTTATTTTAGCTCACATTCTCACGTGTTATCTCTTCTTCCCTATTGCAGCGTACTGAAAGAATGATGCCAAATGAAATCTAGTCAAGTATGCTGCCATTCTTGTTTCTCATACACCATCATGAAAAGGGTAATGCTGTCATTCTGCCATTGGTGAATTAGCTCGTGAGCAGCCTGAATATCCATTCTCGAGCAGTGGCAGAAGCAATGGAAATGTTGGTGATTTCGAGTGCCACATCTGCTTTGATTCGGCGCAAGACCCAATTGTGACTCTAGTGGTCATCTTACAAAAAGAAATTTTTTTGCGTCAAGCCCTGCTAACTTTAAATCCTGGATTCGCCCCTGGGTACCTCCCCTTTTGTTAAAGAGATAAAAATCATTGGTAGAGTTCAACTGAATATGCAACATCTGGTCGCGTGATTGTCAAATGAAGAACTCCACCAACACGCAAACAGTATGTCATAAAATATGACAGAGGTGCACCTTCATTTCTCCTTAGCTTTTCACCTATGTCAGAGGAGTAGAGCATTTCTTTCTGAAATTCAGCTTGTATTTTTCAATCAACTTATTAGCATAGCCTTCTTGTGATAACAGAATACCATCAACAACTCTTTTCACTTCTAACCCAAGAAAATGACTAAGTTCACCCAAGATTTTCATATCAAAACGAGTAGATAGTTCACCCCTTAGTCGTGCAATCTCATCTTCATTGCTTCCAGTTACAATCATATCATCCACGTATAAAAGCGCCACCACATGCACCCTTCACATACCTCTTTGCTTGGAAAATTTGTAAGACTCGACAAACCATTCACCAAACTATCTCATACCATAACTTTCAATTTCTCAAAACTGAGATGCCCAACCTTGCATGCCACAAAGATGCGTTCTCATTGCAGCCCACCTTATCAATGTAAGATGAAGAAGTAGATAATACAAATGTGTCTTGTACCCTTCTTCCCGTATGTAAAACATCTGCCTTAATATCTCCACATTTCGAAGAAATTTAACATCCCGCGGCCCAAAGAGAACATAATAGCCGACATCATTAGAATTCGGAACTGAAAATGAATTCTTTTCATGCCAGGAACATGAAAAACATTGTTTAAGGTAATTGCATCACTATTCACTACCTCCATCTTTGATGATCACTGTGCCTTCATTCTCAACTTTGTGCACTGTGTTGTCTGCTGTCACCATAGCTTTATTGCCAAAATGACGTCGCATCTTTGAAAACTTTGATTCATTACCAGTTAAGTGATAACCGCAATTACCAGAACCCACAATCCAATCATCCTTAAAATTAATGGAAGTCAAAGCATTGAGAGTTATCGATTCCACCGTGAAACATGTACCCCAATTATCTTCATCTTCACCACAGCTTCGAACAAGTGAACCGCCATTTTTATTTGAATAGTTTCCTGCATTGAGCTTTACAGTTTAGAATATTTTGATGTGGCTATGTTTCCCGCATCGATGGCATTTAAACCTTTTCTTATAATGAGAGGGAGACTCACCTGGTTTATCATCATGCCTCTGAAACTCCTTCTCAAATCTGAAATTCTTCTTTCCATGTGCAGAGAGTGCCTCCCCGACATTGTTAGAATTGCTAGAGATTGACATCCCAACCATTTGTTGTGCCAAAGACTCTTGAGATGACTAAAGATTTTCAAATTCTTCTAATGACGGTTGACGATGCCATCCTTGGATTGAGGTAACAAAAGGAGTGTATTATGTGCTTGTGCCTTCCCACTCTAGCTTTTCAGATTGGCTCGTCTGGATCTAGTACTGTAATCTCCGAACACAAATTTTTAACTTTCAAGAAAAATTGAGAAATAGAAAGATCACCTTGAGTAGTATTTGCTATCTCATTTTTCAAAGCTTGTAGCCGATGATCAGTCGATATTTTGACTAATTATTCACTACATTCAATGAAGGATAGCACTTGTTTGCCGGGGAAATTGTCCCTATTTGATGTCTTTCTCTAGTCTTTCAGGTAAATTGGCATATCATCGCTCCTTGGACGCAAAGTGCTGAAAGAACTGAAAGATCGACGAAAAAGGCCGAAGAAAAGCTCTACACCGGCAGTAGGCCGTGACATGCCGTGACATCTCATTAGTGTCACGGGTGTCACAGTAGGCTTTTTCCTCAGAAAGATTATAGTGATTTTCAGCCATGCCGTGACATGTTCTAATGTCACGGGTGTCACGACACCTTTTCAGCTCAGTGAGTTTTTCCCAGGCCGTGACATGGCGTAACATGTTCGAATGTCACGGGTGTCACGGCACCCTTTCAGCTCAGTGACTTTTGGGCATACCGTGACATGCCGTGACATGTTCGAATGTCACGGGTGTCACGGCACCGTCGGAAGGCAGAATTATCAAGTAATTTCCAAATCCGTTTTTGGCAAGTTCTGATCCTTTTTTGGGAATTGATCAATATTTGGGCTATAAAAGGGCAACGACTAGAGTATTCTAAGGGTGCTTGAAGAGAGATTAAAGAACCCTAACTTGGGAAAAGACATAGATCATCGCGAGATTGAGGATTCAACGAGCTACATCGTCTACACGGTTTCCTCGTTCTTAATTTCTTCATATACATTGCTTTTGGTTAACTTACCATGAGTAGTGAGTAGTCTTCCTATTCTGGGATCCTACGGATCATGTTCTATGTACCCAACTCTTCATGTGATCAATTAAACGATTTTATTTATGCGATTCGAATATTCAATTTCATTGCGCTTAATTTTATCGTTCTTGCAAGTTTTACATTGAATGAGATGTTTACATGCTAGAACGTATTTAGATTATTTACCGAAAGATGGATGGGTCCTAGGTATTAATCGGAATGCATGAAATTGATATTAGGTCATGGTAGCTACAATGGTAGTACATGAATTAATAGGAAAGTTGACTTTCATCTGAAAACCCCTAAGTTTAATAATCGAGATCGTTGATAATCCATGGATGGTCGGTGTTCAACGATTGAGATTAATCTAGACAATGATCCGTGGATGGGCGGCTTGTCAAGTGCTATTTTGGTTTATTTTCATATTTGATAGCATGAATAATTTGCGTGACATGATTGCATGATTAGTAGGGTTGGCACGGGTGAAGTATGATTCTGGAATTCCTTCTTTGATCAAGTCCAAACCATTTATTTTCCGCATTTAATTTTTGCTACTTTTGACACAACAAATCCTCTTGTTAATCGGAATAGCTAAATAGGTCACCTGTTAACTAGTATTAACACGCGCTTGTTCCTTGGATCGACCCTTGGCTTACCAAGAATATAAATTTTGTTTGACTGCAACTAGACCCCTAAAACTCATAACTTGACGACTATAAAGGATTAAAATACGCTTGTCAAAATGACGTCGTTGCCGGGGAGCAGCGTTTAGTGTGATATTAGATTTAACGTGTAGTTTAGACTATTCCACCTTGTTCGTTACTTGAATTTTTCTGCCTAAATTTCTCCACTCACGGTGATGCTTGGCTCTCGCAGGTACAAGTTAGTTCATGCAAAAGAAACCACCGAGGCAGAGGAAGAAGATTCAGGTATCAGACGAGGACTCACCGGACCAACGAAGAACTCTTCGCAGGGTCCAAAACGAAGCTCGACAACTCCGAGCACTGAATCACAATTTCACAGCATTAGATATGAATCAAAACAACCCAGCTTTGCTGAATGAGGTGGTCGAAAATGATCAGCAGCGTCACGTGCAGCAGCCAGTGCGCAGGACTCTTGGAGATTACACTACTCCACGCATCTCAGGATTCCAATCTGCCATTGCACCACCTGGGATAGCCAACAACACATGGGAGCTCAAAACGGGACTCATCCAGATGGTACAGAATATTCAATTTTCGGGACGGATGAATGAGGACCCGCATCAACATCTAAAGCGGTTTGTCCAGATGTGCAACACGGTAAAGACTAATGGTGTTCCTCCATAATCCTACTACCTGAGGCTATTTCCATTCTCACTATCTGACAAGGTTAGTAGGTGGCTAGACAGTCACGCGGAAGGGACATTCACTACTTGGAATAAACTGGCTACAGCTTTTCTACAACAATATTTCCTGCCATCAAAGACAGCGCATTTCAGGAACAAAATCATTTCGTTCCGTTCGACGGCTCTCTACGAGGCCTGGTAACGGTACAAGGAGCTGATGAGGGTGTGCCCCCACCACAACCTAGAGATGTGGCAGATTATAGACACTTTCAATCAGGGAATCGACCAGGGAATGCGCACATTGATAAATCAAGCGGCTGGTGGAGGACTTAATGGAGTCCCACTGGAAGACAGTTATGACATAATAGAAAAGGCAGCTCAAGATTACCACCTCTGGACAAGTGATCGAGGTAATCCTAAAGACAAGAAGGGTGTGCAAGACCTGTACCTCGCTGATGGCACTAATGAGATTGCTGAGTTAACCAACACAGTGAAGCTGCTTGCCACTGAAATAAAAAATCTGAAGATTAACTCCGCTATGAAGTCGTCTGATGTTGCTAATGTGGGTATCTACTGTCAGATTTGTGGCTCTCCGTCTCACTTTGCTGATGGCTATCCGGTCATGGGACAAGATAGTAATGAAGGATGCCAGGAGGATGCCAATTATGTCGGGCAAAATAATCAACGAACTGGATTCGCTTCTGGTTCAGCCCCTAACATGTGGGATAACCAGAACCGGAATCGTCCTAACCTCTCTTACAAACCACAGAATTAGGCGCCGCCTAGCTTTCCTTACAGACAGCAGCCGAGCAATGCACCGTATCAGCCACGAGGCCAATTCAACAATCAAACTCAGCAGCCGCAGAATAATGCTCCCTACCAGCCGAGGCCTCAGTACAACAACTAGCCCCAACAACAGCAAAATAAGAATTCAGGGAACTACAACAATCAACCTCAGCAACAACGAGATCAGAACTCAGCCACAACGTCAAACATAGAAGCCATGCTAGCTAGCTTCATATCTGACCAGCGAAAGACGAATGAGGAACAACGGAAGGCCTCTGAGCAAAGCTCTGCTGAGGTAAGAGACTTGCGAAGGACTGTCGAGCAGCTCGCTATCCAAAACAGAATGTTGGAGACTCAAGTGGCTCAGCAAGCGAACTCGACAAGCAGAGAACACGGGAAACTCCCATTGAAACCGGATCCAAATCCTAGATCAGTGAATGCCATAACGCTTCGAGGAGGGAAACAGCTTGAGATGCTGCCATCTCAGACCACTCGATCTCCAGTTACGAGATCAGCATCTGATCCTACACCCACCAAAGAGGAAACATCACGGGAAACTGAAAACTGAGCTAAAAATTTTACACAGACAATGGACCCAGCGCCTTATAGACCGCCAGTTCCATTCCCTCAGCGGCTGGTGGCTAAAAAGAGGGATAAAGAATTCATGCAGTTCGTGGACAAGATTCGCACTCTTTACATTACTATGCCCCTCACCGACGCACTCACTCAGATTCCTACTTATGCCAAATTCATGAAAGAGATTCCGACTTGGAAAAGAAAGATTGACGGGACCGAGACAGTGGCTCTGAGATAGGAGTGTAGTGCTGCCATGCACTAGCCCATGCCGCCTAAGCTTAAGGACTCAGGGAGTTTTTCTATCCCTTGTGATATTGGCGGTATTACCATTCGTCGTGCTTTATGTGATCTCGGTGCTAGTGTGTCTATCATGCCATATTCTTTGTATGCTAAACTGAATTTGGGTGATCTCTGTCCTACAAATATCTCTATTCGCCTTGCGGATCGTTCTTGTGGACTCCCGAAAGGGATTCTGAAGGACGTACCTGACAAGGTGAAGAACATTTACATCCTTGTTGATTTTATTTTGCTAGAGATCTCAGAGGACATTGATATCCCGATTATACTTGGTAGACATTTCTTTACACAGCTAAGGTGGTCATTGACATGGATAGAGGGTCTATAGCTTTGCGAGTGGGCAGCGAACGAGTTGTTTTTTATTTGCCCGACATGTGCAAGAGTCCTAGTCTTTTAGCTGATTGTGATGTATTAGACTCTGCAGATGTTGATGACCCTATTACACTGACCTCTATTGAGTCTTACAGAGTTATACCAGGCTACCCAGTACTGATGGATATATGCGCAGTGACCATTGAGGGAGCAGCTGAAGCTGCAGCTGAACAGAACACCAACTCAGGTAAGGAACCTTGCAAGGTAGAGCTGAAACCTCTACTTGCAATTCTCAGATACGAATTTTTGGGCCCTAACTCGACCTACCCGGTGATTGTGAATGCATCCTTGACTGATGTAGGAACCCAGAAATTGTTAGATGTCCTGAGAGAGCATAGACTTGCCCTTGGTTATTCGATAGATGATCTTAAGGGTATTAGCCCAGATATGTGAATGCATATAATCCATCTAGAGGGCGATGCTAGGCCCACTAGGGATGCTTTAAGACGTTTGAATCCTAAACTGAATGATGTAGTGAAGAAAGAGCTTCTGAAATTATTGGATGCAGGCATTATTTATTCCATTGCTGATAGTGAGTGGGTAAGTCCTGTGCATGTTGTCCCTAAGAAGGGAGGTTTGACTGTTGTACGTAATAAGCATAATGACTTTATTCCCACTCGTACTGTGACTGGTTGGCGCATGTCCATTGATTATAGAAAGTTGAATAAGGCTACTCGTAAGGATCACTTTCCTTTGCCTTTTATCGATCAAATGTTAGAGCGTCTTGCGAAGCATAAGTTTTTCTGCTACCTCGACGGTTATAGTGGGTTCTTTCAGATCCCTATACACCCTGAGGACCAGGAGAAGACCACTTTCACTTGCCCTTTTGGCACATTTGCTTATAGACGCATGCCTTTCGGTCTTTGCAATGCACCAGCCACTTTTCAGCGTTGTATGAAGGCCATTTGTTTTTGATTTTCTAGAGAACACCATGGAAGTATTTATGGATGATTTTTTGGTGTATGGCTGATGAGCCGTATTTATACGACTCATCGAGTCAACAAATCCCATCATTTCAGACACTTTATTTTGCGAACAAGGTACTTTTGGTGTTGTTTTGCATTTCAGGTGCTTCGGAAGCTCTAGGAGGAAACACGCTTAAAAGATGGCTTTCTGAGCTAAAAATATCACAAGGAGTCGAGCTGACCAACACTAAACTCAAGTTGCTCTGGCAAACGAGCTGACCTGACGAATCCAGTTCGAGCAAAGTGATCAAAATAGCAAATAAGGTGGACAATGTCGGAGAACCAAGGAAAACGCCCGAGCAGATTGGCAGTTGGCTCAATTCCAAAGGTCTCGCGCGCGCTCATAGGCACCGAAATCAAGTTGGTCGACCAGACGGACTCCGATGACAAATCTGACTCGACCAAGTTGCTCAAAATGGACAACAAGTCGGACAATGTCACCAACTCAAGGAGAACGCACGGGTGGAATGGCCCATGAGCAGCCGAGCAAGTTTCAGGCCGCGCCCGAAGGCCCTGTCGAGCAGACCAGCGCTGAATCCGAGTTGCTCGACCAGACGAACGAATCTCGCAAATCTGGCTCGACCAAAGTGATCGAAATGCCAAATGACTCGGACGATACCACTAGCCAAGCAAAACGCACGAGCAGGATTGGCCGAGATGAGCAAAACGACGTTGAAGGCTCCGCGCGCTGGGCCAGGTCAGTGGGCTCAAAAGTGAGGCGGTTTGCTTACTTGCTCACCAAGCAAAAATGATTATGGACCATGCCCAAATAGAAGTTTCGAAACCCTAGACTCTTCCTATAAATAAGACCTCTTGGTCTAGGGTTTCATCATCCAAAAAACGTGAACTCGAGCTCTGCCCTCTCCTCCGGTCCTCCTTCATTCGGCAATAGAGAAGACATTGTTTCCTTATTTTTATTGTTTTTTTGTTCTAATGGCTATGTGTAGCTAAATCCATTATTCGGGCTAGGGTTTCAATTATTGTAACGAATGTTTTGAGATTCCATGCTTAATACTATCTTTGCATTCTTTTAGTTCTTGTGCACATTAATTTCGGTTTGAGTTCCAAGGTTAAGTGGAGACCCGAAACGGTAAAGCTTAAGCTGGGCAATTCATACCCAATGTTTACTGCCTATTTGATACTAAACCGTTAGAATAGGTAGTTGTACCAAACCTAATATAACCTGAAACGGAGTATTAGGTTACCATACTTAAGAACGCAGAATAGATACTTAGAAATCAAGGATAAACAAAGTCACAATTAGAAACCCTAGTCTGAATATTCTCTCAGATTATAACTCTTGCTTGTTTCATATTTTGCACTGTTTCCTAAATTGCTCACAACCAATTGTCTTTCCTTTTTCAGAACAACAAGTAACCATCTAGCTCCCTACGGTTCGACCCTTGTTTATCGCTGTACTAACCCATAGCCAAGAGTAAGGAACTATAAATATAAATTTGCAGGTACCGACGACGCCTGTCAATGGCTCATCGTTTGATTCGTGCCTTTCTAACCTTACTGATGTTCTTCGTCGTTTTGTTGACACTAACCTGGTTTTAAACTGGGAGAAGTGTCACTTTATGGTGCAGGAAGGTATTGTGTTGGGAAACATGGTCTCCAACCGAGGCATCGAGGTCGATCGCGCGAAGGTGGAGGTGATTGAAAAGCTGCCCCCACCGCGAGATGTGAAAGGAATCAGGAGTTTTCTTGGGCACGTAGGATTCTATAGACGCTTCATAAAGGATTTCTCGAAGATAGCCAAGCCACTCACTGATCTACTTTGCCAGGAAGCTGAGTTTAATTTTAGTGAATCATGTTTTAACGCTTTCCACACTCTGAAATCTGCTCTTACTTCTGCTCCTATAGTGCAGCCTCCTGATTGGGAGCTGCCATTTGAACTAATGTGTGATGCAAGGGGTTTCGCAGTAGGTGCAGTCCTAGGGCAGCGCATTGACAAGAAGCTACGCGTGGTTTACTATGCAAGTAAAGTCCTAGCCGGCTCAGCAACAAATTACACTACAACTGAGAACGAGATGCTGGCCATTGTTTATGCCTTTGAGAAGTTTAGGCAGTATCTGATAGGTTCGAAGACCATAGTGTACACCGACCATGCCGCAATCAAGTATTTGCTGTCCAAGAAGGATTCGAAGCCTAGACTGATTCGATGGGTTCTCCTCCTCCAAGAATTTGACATCGAGATTAGATACAAGAAGGGAGCTGAAAATCTGGTTGCAGATCACATGTCACACCTCGATTTAGGAGAGCTCGACCGCGAAGAAGACAAACTCTCGATGACTGACTCTCTCGCAGGCGAGCAGCTCATGAGTGTAGATGTAGACATGGCCCCATGGTACGCCGATTTCGTCAACTACTTGGCATGCGGTATCATTCCTCCTCACCTATCACACAACCAGAAGAAGAAATTTATGTCCGATGTAAAGAGGTACTTCTGGGATGACCCTTTCCTATACAGATTATGTGCTGACGGTCTCTACAGGACTTGTGTCGACGAGGACCAGATCATATGGATCCTAGAGCGCTGCCATTCATCAGGATATGGTGGACACGGGGCTGGTTCGAAAACAGCTACGAAAGTTCTGCAGTCCGGATTCTTTTGGCCCTCTCTATTTAAGGACGCCCACGAATTCGTCAAAGCTTGTGATCAGTGCCAGAGGACTGGAAATATTACTAAGCAGCAGGAGATGCCCCAGCAGAGCACTCTCGCAGTCGATTTATTTGATGTATGGGGCATCGATTTTATGGGACCATTCCCACCTTCTTATGGGAATCAATATATCTTGGTAGCAGTCGACTATGTTTCCAAGTGGGTTGAAGCAGTGGCTACTCCTACTTGCGACGCCAAGGTAGTCATGAAGATGTTTCAGAAGGTTATTTTCCCTCGGTTTGGAGTGCCCAGAACAGTTATCAGTGATGGAGGCTCCCACTTCAAAGAAAGGAATTTCGAGACATTGTTGAAGAAATACGGTGTTTATCACAACGTTGGCACCCCATATCATCCTCAGACCAGTGGGCAAGTAGAAATTTCTAACAGAGAGATCAAAAGCATCCTCGGGAAGATAGTCTCGAGCCACAGGAAGGACGGGGCGTCCAAGCTAGATGACGCGCTGTGGGCATATAGGACTGCATTCAAAACCCCTATCGGAATGAGTCCTTTCAGACTTGTTTATGGGAAAAATTGCCATCTGCCAGTCGAACTCGAGTACAAGGCTCTTAGGGCTATTAGAGAGCTGAACATGGTCATGAAAGCAGCTGGGGAAAAGCGGATGCTGCAGCTACACGAGCTCGATGAGATCAGATTAGAGTCCTACAAGAATGCTCGCATCTATAAGGTAAGAACAAAGAAATGGCACGAGAAACGCATTGTGCGCAGAGAATTCAATGAAGGCGAGCGAGTTCTTCTCTACAACTCCCTCCTTAGATTATTCCATGGGAAGCTGCGTACTAAATGGAGTGGCCCTTATACAGTGGAACGCGCATATCCATACGGTCACGTGGAGCTTAGCATTGAGGGAGGAAAATCTATGGTAGTGAACGGGCAACGCCTTAAGCACTACCACGTGCTAAAGCATCTGGCACCTCCCGAAGGCATTGCCGATAACCTACTTCTCGGGAAGGGATCTTAGCAAAAAACTTCTCGAGAATGCTTCTCGTACTACTACCCCGCCCCAGCTATGTCTCGCCAAGACGTTAAACTAGGCCTCTCCGGGGAGTAACCCGCGCTGTAAGTTTCGGTTAATTGCATTTTGCATTATACGCTTTGTGTGTGTTCACCGCAGGAGTCTAGGTGTGGAGTGTGTCGCCCTCTGACCAGAAAACAGGGGTCGAAAACAACAAATTTACATTGGGAATTATTGGTGCCGTGACACCCGTGACACAATAGAACTATCACGGTCGTCACGGTGGGTTAAATCAATAGAGATTTTCAGGGGTGGCGTGACACTATGGATTTGTCACGGCTGTCACGGTAGGGTATTTTGGCAAAAATTTTCGGAGGTGTCGTGACACCCGTAATATACTTAGATGTCACGTCAGTCACGGCAGGGTTTAAAGGTAGAGATATTCAAGGGTGCCGTGACACCCGTAACATACTCGGATGTCACGACTGTCACTGCATGTCCGGTTTTCAAATTAAAACTGGTCAGAACTTTTGAAATCAAAAATCGACCGCCATCTCTCCCTCAAACAGCCGACAACGACAAAACCCTAGCCGCCCCACTTCGCTCTGCTCGTCGCTCTCCGCCCGTCCTCCGTCCGTCCGCCTATCCTGAATTGTCCTTCTCCCCAAATCCGAACCCTAGCTCGAAATTCCTAAATTCGAACTCCCTCACCATGGCTAGGAAGTCCTCTCACAAAGCTGCAGCCTCCTCATCCGGGAATGCCCCGAGTGCCCCAGCGCCACCAGCACAAGCCGTTGAAGGGGCAATTGTGCCGGGAAATCAACCTCCTCCTCCATTAATCTACCCGGATCGCCACCCTATCTATTTTTCAGTGGCCCAATATCGGAAATACGACGACATCGTCTCGGTGAAAAAGGTGAAGCCTACTTTAGTTCCTTATCATGATACATTACTCTCATTTGGATTGTTGGATAGCTGTCGTGAACTGTTTGTAGCTTCTGGACTTGACATATTATTTGCTAGACCTCGTCCGACTTATCCTAAGGTTTTGAAGGAGTTTCTAGCATCGTTTGCCTATTCAGGGACTCCATGTCAGGCTACCCATTGGAAGTTCATTATCGGTGGCCGGGGTTACACTATATCTAAGGCCGAGGTGTGCCAAATGTTAGGATTTCCATTGGAGGGTTTTTGTGGTCAATACACCGATGTGGATCGCTATGAGTTCTGGAAGGCCATATCCGGCTTTGATTCCTATTTCACGTTAAGTTGGCCTTCTTCGTGCATCAAAGACAAGCTGTGGAAAATTGTGCACCGCCTTGTTGCCATGAGCATATTTCCACGAGGCGAAGGTGCCACGGCTATTGGCAACCCCGAGCTCGATATCATGATCTCGATTCACCGGCGCCGCCCAGTTGATTTCTTCCAGATTCTCACCGGCCAAATGGTATTTTGGGGCTCAGTTCTCGACAAGAACATTGCTTTAGGCGGTGGCTTATTTGTCACCATTCTTGCTGAGTCGCAAGGATGGGAATTCAGTGAGCTCCCAGCACCAGTCAAATCAGTCATGGACACAGATAAGTTGGTCGACATTAGGATGATTGACGGGGATCGTCAGTGGCAGCACAGAGACGGGATACCCTGCGAGAAGAAGCGCCACCGGGTTGAGAGCAGACAGAGGACCCTCGAGCGTGCTAGGGGCGGTGACCCTCCAGCTGAGGACGTCAACATGGACGAGGCATAGGAGCCGACACCAGGTCAGCCAGCTCCTCCAGTGACTGAGCAGACCCCTCATCGGCAGTCACCAACTACTGACCAGCTACCGAGCACCCTCGAGGAGCGCCTCGCACGCTTGGAGGACTCCCATCACCGCCTTATCACGCAGCAACTCCAGATATTAGAGCAGCAGAGTCAGGCTTTAGCGTATCAGTGACAAATGTTGGTGACTTCTGGCGTGATATTAGGGGCACAGGGTCGACTTACCCGAGCCCATGCCCAACACACGACAGATTTTTTAGATTTTCGTGATCAGGCCATCAGGGTACAACAGTGGGCACATGACGCATTGATAGCTTCCTATAGGCATCAGGGCTTCACCGACTATCCCCCTCCACCATCCTACATGTCCTCTGCCCCAGACCCGTTCGAGAGGGATTTGACTAGGGTCGTCGATCTCAGCCCTCCACGCACTGCGCCTCCCACACGCAATGAACACGAGGCCGGTCCTTCTCACGATGCTTAGGACTCCGATGATACAGCGGACCTGTTTGGTATTGATGATGCTGAGGACGATGGTGCTGTTTAGCTCCTTATGCATTTCTCTTCATGACTTTTGGTTGTTTTCGTCAGTTGTGGTACGATTCATGACTTTCTTATTGTACACTGACTTTTTGCCATGGCTTTTCATTCTACATGCTATTTGATGTTTGAGACATGTTTTTATATGATCTACGTTTTGCTCGCATCATTTATCATACATTCTATTTGGCACTTCCTATTTTTGCCTACCCATCATTACCGATGATAATCTATTACTTGTGCAGCTCTTTGTTTTTCTTTATATATCTAACAGCTCATGAGTCGCTTTTCACTCCCCGGGCATCGTTTAATCGCCACAAATTTTAGATCATCACACACGAGGGAAGTTCCTATGCGCCTTTTCTTTTCTTTTATTTCTTCGCTTAGGGACTAAGCTCATTTTTAAGTGTGGAGTGGGTAGCGCATAGTCACACACATTTCATATCACGCATTCACTCTTGCATATGCTCGACTGTCTATGTATTATGATTGAAATCCTCGTTTTCTACGATACTCCTTGACTGATTGTCTTTCTTTTGGATTCAAAGTCTAGGACTTGAAATAGTTTTATTCGTGTGTGTATTCTCTCATGTCAGTAGCATTGCTAACCTTTGCCTATCACGTGTTCTGCGTATTTCTTGAAGCATGTTTGAGACCTGAAATTAGTAGGCACCGATACAAAATGTCAAAAACTTAAATTGCATCTCTTTTTCTAGGTGACCTTAGTACTAGTTTGTGTTTCTCTATACTTGTTGTGATTTGCATGCACCTGCCTTCATTCATACACTATGTCAAGCTTTAAGTGTGGAGTTAGGAAAAAAATGGTTTTCAATGTTTCAATCAAGAACAAAGTTCTGAATTTTCAAAAGAGGGTGAAGAATTGACCCCAAGCATAGTTGTTTTTGAAGAAAAAAAAAGAGAGCAGAAAAAAACCAAGGGCAAAGTGAGAAAAGTCACCCCTTGTGTATAGAAAAAAAATAGAAAAATAATACCAAGGGCAAAGTGAGAAAAGTCACCCCTTGTGTATGAAAAAAAAATTGAAAAACATTCTGCCCCCTATTGCTTGATGTAGTGGGATTCCATCTTCTCATTGCGTGTAAATTATGACTTGTCTTGTGAATTCATGTGCTAGAAACGAGGGGACGTTCCTCGTGCTTGCACTGAAATTTTGATGTGATTTTCTTACTATTTTTTAGAAAATTCTTAAGCCAAGCTCCTCTTCTCTTACGGGTCATTGCATAGTCCTTGGCACTTGAGAATGAGCTTTGCGCCAAGAGCCCATGGACTATCCCTAGATAGAATAGGTGAACGGCGAGCATGTTTTGTGTAACTATTCTTGTTCTTATTGCGTTGTTATAGAACTATTTAGAACTCGTGATGAGTCGCTTGCTAGCCGTGTGCACTGACCTGTTTGAATGCATGTCTCGTTTAATCTATGATTGTCTGAAAACTTTGATGAACATGTTTGACTTGAAGTCGAGGTAACACGGTGAATCCGAGGTATTACATGTCTTTACTGTGACCCGTTGACCATCATTCATGCATACACGTTAGATAGTTGTACAGGGGATTTGTAGGTAGTCCCATTCCTGAAAAAACCTTCACGAGACTATACTCGTCCTACTAGGGCATAAGGTCGAATAGAAACCCGAAGTAGACGTTGAAACAAAACATGGCAATCATGTGTTTTCAACCCATTAAATTTTTTTATCTTCCACATTGATTTTGTTCCTCAAACTACCCGCATACCCGTAAGGATATTTAGCACCCTTGATAAACTCCAATTTCTCAGCCCTCTCATTAGGTAATACCGTATACGGTGCTTGTGATACCTTATCTTTTCTCGAAGATGACCCTTTTTTCTTCCACCATAGTTCCTTCCGAATCCCTTGTTTTTCCAAACCTACTCGAGCCTTAACATCATCTTTTGTCTTCCCTTGAAGACCAAGGATAGTACCAATGATGTTGTCAAACATATTCTTCTCTATGTGCATCACGTCCAACGAATAAGGTTGTGACAATGCGCTCCAATAGGGTAAATCGTAAAAAATACTCACATGAGTCCAACAAAACTTCTCCTTCGTACCTCTAGGTTTCAAATCTGGATGCAAGCTAAGAATGGGGTAATCATGGCTAAGTAAAGAACTAAATATCTCTTCTCCTGTTAAAGAAGGTGGGGCATCTTGTAATTCCACTTCCCCGTTGAATTTATTGGCCATTTGCCTCCATGAATGATCTTTGTCGAGCAATCTGTGATGCCCTTGGTAAGACATTCTCCCCGCTAAATGTTGGGAATCAATCTCATCCAAACACAAAGGACAAGCTTTATATCCTTTACACTTTAAACCTCCCAACATTCCCAAACCCGGGAAGTCACTGATTGTCCGCATAACAGCTGCTTTCATGTTAAATGAAGATCTACTATGTCGATCAAATGTAAGTGCTCCGGTGTCCCTGACAGGCGTCGTCGGTACCTGCAAATTTGAATTTATATTTTTCCTTACTCTTGGCTATGGGTTAGTACAACGGTAAGCAAGGGTCGAACCCTAGGGAGCTAGATGGTTACTTGTTGTTCTGAAAAAGGAAACCATTGGATTTTGAGCAATTTAGGAAACAAGTGCAATAAAGAAATAACACGAAAGATGTCAATCAGAGAGGGAATATTCAGACTAGGGTTTCTATCGTGACTTGTTTTATCATCGACTTCTAATCATCTATTTTCAAGTTCCTAAGTGTGGTTACTTCCATTCCAAGTTATAACCTAAGATAGGGTCTTTCCGGACGCCTACACCACAATTCTAGTCCTAGCAATCTAATACTCCATTCCAAGATATATCAGATTAGTAATAAAAGATTTGAATTGCTCGGCTAAACCTAACCGTTCCAAGTATCAATTTAACCTTGCAATTCAACCAAGATAATTAAGCACCAGGACTAGTGGAATAATGAAAATAGCATTACGTATCAAGTCTCAAAAAACATTCGTCACAATAATTGAAACCTTAGCCTGAATAATGGGTTTAGCTACACATGGCCATTAAAACAAGACAATAATGAAAAGGGAGAGCGTGATCTTCTCTATTGCCGAGAGGGATGAAGAACTGGGCCGGAAGGGCTGAGGAGGAGAGCTCGGCTGTGAGAAGAGGCTCTTCGAATTTGGGATGCTGTTCACGTATTTGGATGATTGAAACACTAGACCAAGAGGTCTTATTTATAGGAAAAGTCCTAGGGTTTCACTACTACAGAGCAGGCATTATGCATCGGTTCAAAATTTTCTATAGGCATCGGTTCCTATTTATGCATCGGTTTATAATGCAACCGTTGCATAATGGTCACCTTATGCAACGGTTCATTTAAAACCGTTGCATATTGTTTCTTTATGCATCGGTTTTTATAAACCGTTGCATAATAGTCACCTTATGCATCGGTTCATCTAAAACCGTTGCATAATGGTAACAATTATGCAACGGTTTTAGATGAACCGATGCATAAGGTGACCATTATGCAACGGTTTATAAAAACCGATGCATAAAGTGCGATAAAACACTTAGGTTTTTTTCGAAATTGGTCAGTCCGCCTTAGCCATTCCGACTTCGATTGGTTTCTCTCAGTCCGTCTACGCGATTCCGACTTCGATTGGTTTCTCTCCGTCGCCTTCGTCTCACTGCTTGCTCCTCGGCTTCGTCCGCCGCCTTCGTCTCACTGGTCGTTCCTCGCAAGTCGCCTCCGCTCAATCGCGCCACGCCTCCGTCGCCATTGCTCGTCCTCCTCCTCCACTCGCCATTGCCAGTCGACGCCGCTCATTGCCATCCTCGCCATTGCTCCTCCTCCTCTACTCGCCTCCGAATCAATAGGTAGTTAGGGCTCCAGTTGTGAGATTTTAGTACGTAACGGTTAGGGGTATTTTGCAGTTGTAATCCTATAACAATAAGTATGCTAATAATTAGTTGAAATTTTAGTTGTTGCTCTATCATTGTTGAATGATGTAAATACGTAATTGGATTCATGTGTATGCTAATATTTTTGTTTGGAAACATAGATTCGAGCGGCGTTACTTCTATACGGTGGAAGTTTGTACCTTGTTTATCCTCCAAACATCATATCAAGTAAGGTATTCTATTGTGTTAATTATGTATAGCTTTCGAAATTGGACATTGTTGCTCTTTCATCGTTGAATGAAGTTAATAACTAGCTGAATTTAAGTATATTAATTTAATTGATGTTCTTTTGTTTAGGGTTAACATTTGCGATCTACATCCTCTTCCCGTTGGTGGTGCTTCGCTTCTTCAATTCCTGGTATTTGATGGTTATCTATGTTTTTTATTTTAATATGAACATGGAGATTTGAATTTATTTTTCTGTGTTCACTAATTCGTTCTTGTTGTTTATAGCTCTAGTCCGTACTTGTGACACACCCACCATTACGATTCTTCTCCGCAAGCTTCTATTATAAGGTAAATCGCAAGTTAATTTATGTAACTCATTTACTACTATTTAATTGTTGAGTGCTTGTAATTCACTCAAATGTAATTGTTTGTTCGTGTAAAGTAATAGTATGTAACTAATAATATTTACACGTTTCATGTAGTTGAATTACAATGAATCGAGAGTGGATGTCCGGTAATAGGTTGAGTGTTGAGTACGGGATTATGGATTTTTGTGCGTTTGCTTCGGCATATGCGTCTAGAAACAATATTGAACGTGTCTTCTGTCCGTGTATGGGTTGTTGGAATTACAAAAAGGTCAAACCGAAGAAGTTACGTAAACACCTTTTGTTAAAGGGGATTAACCCACGATATACAGTGTGGTATTTGCATGGCGAGGGCGAACAACAAAATTTTGAGCCGCCACCCGTAGAAAGCTTGCCGGAGGATAATGATGATTGGGAAGAGGATAATCTACTTGACATGGTTAACAATGTCGCTAATGACTTTGTTGATACCCCACATGTTTTGGAGTCCTTGAGGAATGACTCCGAATTACCATTGTATGAAGAGTGTTCCAAATATACAAGGCTATCGGCAACGTTGAAGTTGTTCAATCTTAAAGCGAAAAATGGATGGAGCAACAAGAGTTTCATTGAATTATTGGCGCTGGTGAAAGACATGCTTCATGAGGGTAACACCCTACCTAACCGTACTTACGAGGCTAAGAAGGTTATGTGTCCCATGGGACTCGAGTACAAGAAAATACATGCTTGTCCCAATGATTGTATCTTGTATCGAAATGCTTTTAGTGAACTCAAAGAATGTCCAGTGTGCAAGGCTTCTCGATACAAGTTAAACAAATAACCGAAAGGTAAATCCAAAGGCACTCCTTCGAAAGTACTATAGTATCTTCCACCGATCCCCAGGTTTCAGAGATTATTTGCTGACATGGAAGATTCCAATAATATGCATTGGCATGCTGAGAAACGTGTTGCTGATACGAAAATGCGTCATCTTGCAGATTCACTGCAATGGGCTAAAGTAGACAACACATTCCCAGTGTTTGGAGGAGAGTCTAGAAATTTACGCCTTGGCCTTTCTACTGATGGGGTGAATCCACATGGAAATCTCATTAGTCAGCATAGTACATGGTCTGTGATTTTGGTTGTCTACAACCTACCTCCCAAGTTAACCATGAAGCGTAGATATATGATGCTTTCTTTGTTGATATCGGGTCCTCGGCAACCTGGAAATGATATTGATGTATACTTGGCTCCTCTGATAGATGATTTGAAGCTTTTATGGGATGAAGGAGTACGCACATATGATGCATCGAGGCAAGAATACTTCAATATGCGTGCTATGTTGATGTGCACGATCAATGACTTCCCAGCTTATGGTAACTTGTCCGGATATAGTATTAAAGGATACAAAGCTTGTCCTGTATGCGGAGAAGGGACACATGCACGCCATTTAAGTAATTGTCGAAAAATGGTTTATATGGGACATCGACGTTTCTTACCGAGACATCATCCTTACAGGCGAAAGAAAGCTGCTTTCAATGGTGAGACTGAACACGAAATAGAACCGCGACCGGCTTCCGGCGATGAAATACTTCACAAAATTCAGAATATTACAAATCGATTTGGGAAACCATATTCGCGCGCTGAAAGTGCTCCATGGAAGAAGCGGTCGATATTTTTTGATCTCCCTTATTGGCATTCTCTTGACATCAGACATTGTATTGATGTGATGCATGTTGAAAAGAATATATGTGAAAGTCTGCTTGGTACTTTATTAAATATTCCTGGAAAGACAAAAGATGGAGTTAAAGCAAGACTCGATATGCTGGAGATGAATATTCGTACCAAATTAGCACATGAAACTCGAGGGCAGCGTACATATTTGCCGCCGTCGTGCACCACACTCTCTAAGATCGAGAAAACTAGTTTGTGCGGATGTCTGAAGGGTGTTAAAGTTCCATATGGGGTCTCTTCAAATATTGCTAGCTTGGTGTCAATGAAGGATCTGCGATTAAATGACTTAAAATCTCATGACTGTCATACATTGATGCAACAACTCTTGCCTATTGCAATCCGAGGTATAATGTCTCCCAAACCAAGGACAGCTGTACAAAGACTTTGCGTCATTTTTAGCTCTTTATGTGCTAAGGTTATTGATACGTCGGAGCTTGATGGACTTCAAGAGCAGATAGTTGTCACACTTTGCCAACTTGAGATGTTTTTCCCTCCCAGCTTTTTCGATATAATGGTGCATCTTACTGTTCACTTGGTGCGTGAGGTTCGAATTCTTGGACCAGTTCATATGAGATGGATGTATCCTTTTGAGAGGTATATGAAGGTTCTTAAGAGCTATGTGAGGAATAGACAAAGTCCCGAAGGATGTATAGTGCAAGGATACATTGCTGAAGAGGCTGTTGAATTTTGCACAAACTTTTTGGGAAATACAACTGCGGTTGGGGTTCCAAGGCCGCGTCATTTTGATCGATTCTTGGGAAAGGGCACAAGTGGACATCAACTGATGCCTAAGTCATCTGATTAGTTAATGAAAGCTCATTTCTATGTACTGCAACATATACCTGAAATAACACCCTTCATCGAGGATCACATAAACATATTGACGAGTGCTAACCGAGGAAAATCTGAGCAGTGGTTGCAAAAAGAACATAGTCGGTCATTTTGTGAATGGCTAAGGAGTAATGAGGTTTTAAATAATCAGACCAACTCTGAAGAAGAATCTGATGACTTGGTCAAGTGGCTTATGGCAAGCCCAAGACCTATTGTACAAACGTGGAAAGCTTATGATATTAACGGATTTTGTTTTCAAACAAAAGATCAAGATGAGCACACCGTTGTGCAAAATAGTGGTGTCACACTTGTTGCCGAAACCACTCATGTTTCTAGCGCAAGAGATCGGAATCCAATATCTGTGCCTGTGAATTATTTTGGGTTTATCCAAGAAATATGGGAGTTGGATTACGTAAAGTTTCGAGTACCCGTTTTTAAATGTAAATGGGTTCACAATTCTGCGGTTCATATCGATGAATTTGGAATGACATTTGTCGATTTTCGAAGAGAGGGATATAAGGATGAGCCATTCATTATGGGCGAACAAGCAAGACAAGTGTTTTATGTCGAAGACCCTTCGAACAACAATCAGTATGTTGTGATAAATGGAAAACAACAATTAATCAGTGGTTCATCTGAAGAGATGAATGAGGATTGCCTGCCCGTTTGTACGACAGTTCCAGTAGACAACGACGACAACGAAGTTGATGATGAAATTCAGTTGCGAGAAGATCACGGCGAAGGAATATGGATTGATAAAGAAACTTAAATTGTGTGTATGTATTCATATATTTAATGTGTCTTTTTAGTGTGAAATTCATATATTTAATTTGTGTGAAATTCAGTCGTTATCACACGTCTTTTTATTTCTTTAATAATCGTCTCTATTTATGTATTCATATATTTAATGTGTTTAATCTGACATTTAATGTGACTCTTTACAGGACCATGGCTAGCAGCAGCAGCAACGACGGTGAGGATGATTTTCGTGTCGCGTCCCACACACCGAAACCCAAGAAAGGCCCTGTATATATGGCGAAGTTGGTTAAGCAACACACAGTGGCTGGTACTAAGATCACAGTCAACTTCGATAGTAAGGGTAATCCGAAAGGGAAGAATGGAGACACTTGGAGGAGCTTCTTGGGTATGGTGGCTCGTTCTCGAATTCCTATCACGTACAACGATTGGAGGAAAGTTCCTGCCCATTATAAGGAAACTTTGTGGAGAGATGCAACTGTAAGTTTTTCTTTAATTGAAATTTATACTTGTTTGTTATGGTGATTTTTTTTTATTAATTATAACTTGTTTTAATTCTTTTTAGGAAATTTTTGAGGGATGCGAGCCGCATAAAAAGCATGAGCTGAAGGTTGCTGGTAGCATATGGAAGAATTTCAAGTCAAGACTGGCAAAAGAGTACATCCACGGTGACAAGGCAACTGAAGATCCTTTGGTTGAGTATAAGTATCTTGACAACGAGGCTTGGAGGATATTTAAGGAGCAGAGGCTATCTGAAAATGCTATGAAGTTAAGAGACACTAACAAAGAGCTTGTTAAGAAGAATGTGTATTCGCACATACTTGGTCGAGGAGGCTACAGAAAACTTAAAGAGAAATTGACAACTGAGAAGATTGCCGAGTTATTTGCGCAGGGCGCAATTGAAGAGGTGCAATCTTCTGTCACTATAGAGAGACATGAGCTGTGGAAGAGGGGACGAAAAAAGAAGAATGACGAGTACGTCACTGAGGCATCCCAGCGAGTGGCAACAAAGATTGTAAGTTATTTTTTATGTCAATTTCAATAGTTAATCATACACTAACTTTTGGTATTTAATGATTGTTTTATATAGGATGAGTTAGTGGAAAGATCGTCTCAAGGAAAGTTCTCGTCTCAAAATCGACGCCATGACATACTGACTGAGGCCATTGGGACGCCCGAGCCCAAAGGACGCACCCGAGGAGTTGGATCACACATTCCGTGGAGGGTTGGGTTACCAATATCCACCTCCTCGGGTGGCACACCCAGCTCAAGTAATATTCGAAGAGATGCGTCTGACCACTGCAGCCTTCATTGTCCCATTGATTCAGACCCATTGAATAACATACCAGAGGTACATTTACAATTATTAAATTTATTATTTATGTTGGTTAAATGTATGTAACACTTTTTTGTGTTTGTTTACAAATTTGTACTTCTACTAACAGGGTGGCCAGAAGAGCCTATTATACATCGAGGGGCAACTTGAAGGTGACAAGCAGCTTGTGGCTATCGGTCGATGCGTAAATGGCCGGTTTGTTAACTTTCGGGCAATACCCGAAGATAACGTGAAGGTGAAGGTCGATAAAGCACTTTTCCAAGGTCGAGGTGCAGCCTTGCCAATAGCCCATCAAAAGCTCTCCACTGTTAATGAAGCAGTTAACCACCACGTGGCTTGGCCACAAGACTTGGTCGTTGTCGATAAAAGGGTGAGATCATCGAGGACTATAACATCATTTGCTTCATTGTGTTATATTACAAATGAAATAAGATATTTAAGCTTCACGAAAATTTAACATGCAGGCATATGACAAACACTTATACGAGTCTTTGCCACTTACTGGCGACGATTTCGTAGATGAAATGTCCGTCGACTGTAGACTTCTACGTGAGGTGTGGAAGACTTTGGGTAGAGACATGTTTGTAGTACAAGCCAACGCTGAGGTGTTCGGTGACGACTACGATATCTACTTGTGTGACGAGGAAGTGACGGACCTATTTAAGTTTAAAGCGTTGGGGAACGCAACATCTGAGTTATATATATGGTAATATTTATATTCTTTAATCATTTTTTGCAATTATTCTAACTAACACAAGTTTTTTATTTTGTAGTCATTTACACGATCAGATGGTTCGTTCGAATATCAAGTTTGGATTTTTTATTCCGTCATTAATGACCCCATCCATAAACAAAAACGAGAGTTTGGCGACGTTCGTGGGAAGATTGAATATGCCAGACAAAGACCAAATTTTTTGCTACTTTCTCCCTTATGTTGATCACATATTGTGAGTTCATCACTAATTTTATAGGTTGTTAACTTCCCTTTTCTTACACATTTGTTTTTAAGTTAGTGGGTTTTTTTAGGTGCCATTGGATGTTATGCGTCATTTTTCCGAGACAGCATAAAGTTCTGTGGCTTGATTCATCGACAGAAGAGAAGGATATAAACGCTGATGCAAAAGAGTTAGTGGAGACGTAAGTTTGGAAAATACTTATTTATCTTATAACTTGTATTGAAAAGTCACTAATAATTACATTATTGTGTGTTATATAGGATTAGATCGATACTACCAAGGATGTGTACCGAGGAGTACACGTAAAGTTGAGTGGAAGAAAGTTTTGGTATTCACAAATTAGACAATTTTATTTAATATTTTTTTTTCATTTATAATATTTGTTAACTGCAATTCTTGATATCGTGCAGTGTCCAAGACAACCACCTAGCCATTTTTGTGGTTATTATGTCCTTCACTTTATGCGGGACATTATAGCATTTGTAAATGCTAATAATGGTGCGGAGGTTGAAGACATAGCCCAAGTAAGCTTTTTAGGGATATATATACACATATATGTTATTCATTTAACTGTTTACTTTTTGATTGTTTATTTAGTTCTCTTGTTTTCACTCTTTAATTGTTGATTTACCTTTTTAGACGTTAATAGTTGATTTAGCTTTTTAAGGCTTAATCGTTGTCACTATTTAATTGTTGACTTAGTTCTCTTTGTTATTTTTATAGTACTGTTTTCCTAATGGTGTAGAGGCATATGAAGTGGACAAGATTCTTGAAGTTCGGGATGAAATCGCATACTACCTACGTGACCACTCATCCAGCGGTATAGAACATTAACTCAGACAACATTTGTTATGTGATAAGTTGTGGTGTATTTGTACCAAAAAGACACAAATATGTGTATGAATGATATTGTATTGCAAATTAAGTGAAATGATGTTTACCATGTACGTTGTAATGTATTTATAATGAAGAACAGCAGGGTTTATTATTGATGTTCAATTTCAGGTGGAATTGAGCTTTTGTGAAGCCAATTCTGCCATTTTTTTAAAGCTTATGCATCGGTTTTCAGGAAACTGTTGCATAATGTGCATCTCTTTACCTATTATGCATCGGTTTTTCATTGAACCGATGCATAAAGTCCATACATTATGCATCGGTTCATAAAAAACCGTTGCATAATGGCTGGACATTATGCGTCGGTTCAAGGAAAAACCGATGCATAAAGTCGGACTATTATGCAATGGTTTTTTATGAACCGATGCATAATGTTCAGACATTATGCAACGCTTCCTTATGCATCGGAACCAAAACCGATGCATAACAACCAAAAAACCGTTGCATATTGTGTTGTTTGTAGTAGTGTTTCGAAGCTTCTATTTGGGCCCGGTCCACATCCATTTTTTTGCTTGGTGAGCAAGAAAGCTTGGCCAGCAAGTATTCTTAAACCGCCTCACTTGAGCCCACCGACTTGGCCCAGCGCGCGGGGCCTTTTGCAGCTCCAACGTCGTTTTGCTCATCTCGGCCAATCCTGCTCGTGCCTTTTTCTTGGCTAGTGGTATCGTCCGAGTCATTTGGCATTTTGATCACTTCAGTCGAGCCAGATTTGCGAGACTCGTTCATCTGGTCGAGCAACTCGGATTCAGTGCTAGTCTGCTCGACAGGGCCTTCGGGCGCGACCTGGAACTCAGCTCGGCTGCTCCTGGGCCATTCCACCCGTGCGTTCTCCTTGGCTTGGTGACATTGTCGGACTTGTTTTCCATTTTGAGCAACTTGGTCGAGTCAGATTTGTCATCGGAATCCGTATGGTCGAGCGACTTGATTTCGGTGCCTATCAGTGCGCGCGGGACCTTTGGAATTGAGCCAACTGCCAATCTGCTCGGGCGTTTTCCTTGGTTCTCCGACATTGTCCACCTTATTTTCTATTCTGATCACTTTGCTCGAAGTGGATGCGTCAGATCAGCTCGTTTGCCCGAGCAACTTGGGTTTAGTGTTGGTCAGCTCGACTGGGGCCTGGATCAGCTCGGGACTCCTTAGGTCAAGTGTAGATAGGTCGGTCCTCAACTCCTTGTGATGTTTTTAGCTCAGAAAGCCGTCTTTTATGCGCGTTTCCTCCTAGAGCTTCCGAAGCACCAGAAATGCAAAACAACACTAAAAGTAACTTGTTCGCATAATAAAGTGTCGGAATTGGTGGGATTTGTTGACTCGATGAGCCCTAAAAATACGGCTCATCAAACCACCCCACACTTAAACTTGTTCGTCCCGAACAAGGACTAGGTCATAAGAGGAAAATAAACTGAAACATCACAATACTTCGGCATCCCAGATATTGCTACATGAATATGTGTTGCTAGTCTAGACTTCGCCTTTCTATGCATATCTCAATCGTTACTAAAAGTATTGTGCTCAAACATGGAAGTAATTGATACGTGTTACCCTTGAGCCAAGATGCAAACCAATTCGGATGAATGGGAGATAGTCCTCTTAGGCCCATGATCTGCACTCGCGGTCCCGGATTCTCGCTATATGGTTACACTTCATTGCTTTTTCTTGCACGTGATTTGTTCGAGCTTCAAGGTGTTGAGTTCTTTTGCTTGGACAGCTTTTGTAGTGAGTTGTCTTTTGATGGATCAGTGGTGCACTTCACTTTGTTGCGTGTAAAACTTCACAAATAACTGATTTTCTTTTCTTTTGCTACTGATTGTGAACTGCTCGTCCGTGATTCCTCGTTTGATGGAGGTCCAATCATCGCCCGCAAGCATATGAAAATACCTCCCTGCTCTCACTCATCCTCGTCCTTTTGACGCGAGTCAAGCCGAGGGTCGCTCGCCTGTTTTCCCGGCTACTTGGACTAGAGATTGGACGGTGTGTTGTTTCCCGTCCCAGCTGACCGCATAAGCACTGCAGTGGTGGAGCAGACTCTTAACCATGTTGCCTCGAAGTGCTAGCCTCCACGAAATCCATATAACCATATAGTTCGAAGCTCGGTCCTTTGAGTGCTTTGTCAAGTCTCTCTAGGACGTTTCTATCAACTCCACATCCCTGTTTATCTCAACTCAAAAGCATGTAAAGGGTTAAGTTCACATGTAATCGCACAATTCAAATTTCACAAGAGACATGCATGTAATCTGCTCCATCTATTTCACATCATCAAAATTCAATACCGCAAGTCTAGGAAAATTGAGAGAAATCTGTACAAAAATTTTAAATTTTAAGGGAAACGTGCTGACTCTATGCAGGTGCAAG
Organism: Rhodiola chrysanthemifolia; assembly: GCA_033675395.1. Classification (NCBI taxonomy): domain Eukaryota; kingdom Viridiplantae; phylum Streptophyta; class Magnoliopsida; order Saxifragales; family Crassulaceae; genus Rhodiola; species Rhodiola chrysanthemifolia. Next base: position 12,783,891 of record CM066208.1, on the reverse strand, counting down.
CAAAAAACGTGATGAGACAACATACTGACTCTCCCACCCCACACTTTTGAACCAACGTGTCCTCACGGCACACATAAGTTCAAGACACACACGCAAGCAAACAAACAATAGGGAAAATAAGAGAGAGTTAAGAGTGAACAGGTACTTCCCTCGTGCGGTTGCGAAGTTGGCTCGCCCTTCCAAAGTTATTTGGCATTCTAAACACTTCTGTCGAGCCAGAATTTCGAGACAATAAGTTCTGCTCGAAGATTCTCGCAGCGTGCCCATTCTGTGCGCACATCAATGAGTTGGCTGACCATTCTCCTCTGAGTCCAAGGAGAGCACCATTGCGCCTGCCTTCTTTTGGTAGAGATTTGTATCGCAATGTGAGTTCGTCACAAAATGAAAGGACTATGTCGAAGAAATTAAGACAAATAAAGAATTCCCAAGAAATTTGTGGAGTCACAAACGGTCTCACTTAAGAACCAATCTCCTTAGACTCGTAAGTCTTGGTGACAGAATCTTTAAAAGCTTATTTTTCTTGACACAATGTATTCAAAGTGTGAAACTACCCCCGATGTATAGCAGTCTTACGCAAGGAAGGATAGCGGGTTGGTTTCTCAACAACAAGCCAAAGTGCCATTCTGTGCGCACAAGGCTCGTTCGGTCGGGACCTCTTGACGACTCCGCACTGAGGTGCATGTTTCCTGCAAAAAGAGCATCTCTTTCCCGAATACAATGTGATGAATATGACTCAAGAAAAACTCAAATAAACATAAAACGACTCTACAACTGAGAAAAACGAAAGAATGCCGGGCTGCCTCCCGGCGAGTGCCTTTGTTTTACGTCGTTGGCTCGACGTTACCTCCTTAGGGATCCACAAGTTAGGATCCCATGGACGTGTGAGGTCAAATTTCGCCTCAACTGTTCCTTCAATCTGCTCGAAATCATCGTGTAATGATGTGCTCGATTCGGCTCTCCATCGGTCAGGCGGGTTCGCTTTCACATCCTCTCAAATCCGCGAGGACACCTTAACCATAGCTGCTGATACATGCATGGTCTCTTTTGGTGGGTCAGGGACTAGGGCACCGAAATCTGATGTGTTCACAATATCTGGCGGTTTCCTAGTGCATGGCCGCTCCGCATCCCCATAGACATAGAAATCTGATGTCTTTCCGTCGAATGCAAGTGACAGTAAGCCTATGCCCATGTCAATCTTGGTCTTGGTGGTGTGAAGGAATGGCCGTCCTAAGATGAGTGCTGGAGGATCATCGTTTCTTGCATCTCCCATCTGCAAGACATAGAAATCTGCAGGCACAACAAGATCTCCTACTCGGAGTGTTAAGTTTTCAAGCAATCCAACAGGCCGAGTACATGACTTATCCCCTAGTTCTATTAACAATTTAGGCGGTTTTAAAGGGCCAAGTTTCAATGAACAATATAGAGAATAAGGCATCACATTAACAGCAGCACCCAAATCAATTAAGCAGTGATGTATCTGAGCCTTACCAATACCACAGGTGACCGTGAAGGCTCCTGGGTCCTTACTCTTCCCTGGCGGTGTCTCATGGCTCGTAGCGAGTGGATGCCTCGTCATTGGGTCGTTCTGCGTAGGCCTTGCCACCAACCTACCTTCCAGCTCGTCCTTGTCGGTCATACGGCCTTCGGAAGCAACTACCTGCATGGCACATGAAAAACCGTTAGTTTCGGACTGCTCGACCATGAGGTCCGGGTCTGGCCGGGCTGTGCCGAGTGTGTACGGGCCGAGTGCCTTGACCGGTTCTCCTTCGGGCACTAGCGGGCTGAAGTCTTTCATAGGCTCGGTGAAATCTGAGCTAGGCTCTTCCATGCTGTCTCTTGCCTTTGTGTCAACTGGTTCGAGCATCTTGTTTACCCAATATGCAGACTCTTTAAGTGCTGCGTCCACGTCTACTACTCCTACCATGCTGACATTTCCTTTTGGATTGGGCACTGTTTGGGACGGCAGCCTCCGTGGGTCTTTCCTCAGCTCGGACACGTCTTAGACCAAGTTAGACATCTGCTTAGATAGGTTGGCGATGGCCCCATCGGTTTTGATCTGGAACTGATGTACTGATGTGGCCAGGTCCTTCACTATATCCTCTAAGGACTTGCTCGACCCTTGCTTGTTCGGGTTGGCCTGGTTGCGGTCCTGTCTCTGCTGGTACTGGCATGGCCCGTTCTGTGCTTGTTGCTGGCGATATGGGGGCCTGTAGTACTGCTGGGCCTCCTGAGGTGCGGCTGGCTGTGCTGGCTCCCTCTGGGCGTAATTCTGATGGTGGTCGTTCCTCCAATTCTGCCCGTTTGCCCCTTGCCCGTTTGCGGCTGCTCCATACTGTCGGATTGGCGCGGCCCGGTTGCCATAGCCCTTGTAGTCGCCTACTGCATTCACCTCGCCCTGGTCGTCCTCCACTATAGTTGGGCACTCATCTGTTTTGTGATCTGTGGCTGCACAAAAACCGCATGGCTTGACTTGGACCGGCTGCCTTCTGATGACCTGCTGCATCATCTCTTTGAGTTGCTTGATCTCTTCGGCCATTGAGCTTGATGGAGCGTCGGCCTTTGAGACGTTCCTGGACCGGCTGAACTCTTCCTCCTTGTTTGACTCATCTTGGAACCTAGCATTCTCAGCCACCTCCATGATCTTCCTCCGTACTCGAGCTGGGGACAGGTTCATAATGGTGCCTCCAGCCGAGGCATCTAGTAGTTTTCGGTCGAGTCTCCTTAGTCCATCGAGCATATACTCCACGAGCAGCTTCTCTGGAAGTCCAAGGTTGCAGCAGCTCTGCTCTAGGGCGTTGAACTTCTCCACGTACTCGTACATGGTCTCGTTGGGTCCTTGTTTGAGCTCTTGCAACTGCCTTCGGACCTGCATTGCTCTGCCTGCTGGGTAGTACTTGTATATATGCTACCTGAAGGCAAAGATAGAAACCAATCAGTGGCAGAGTCTGTAAGTGAAAAATAGAATGCTTTTAATTTAAAGTCCTCCACTTCGACTCTGTATGGCTTGAGGTTTTGGCAGATGCCATGGTAGCGCTGCAGATGTGCCGTGGCCGATTCTCCCTTGGTTCCTGAGAACTTAGGCAAGTGATGAACGACCGACGTGTTGATGGCTATAGCTTCGAGGTCCGGTCCTTCGTAGATGCACCAAGATTGGTCCCGGAAGTTGGGGGCTGGCAGCTCTCCCATGGTGGGCTCCTGATCGTCGTACTCCTCGTCATATTCTTCGTCGAAGACCGGCTGTCGTGGTCGTCTGATCTGCTGTCGTAGGGCGACCGGTGGTCGTCGTCTCGGTTGGACTGGTGGAACCTGCTGTTGCTGCTGAAGGTACTGCTGTGGTGAAAGCATCGGGTATTGTTGGAGAGGTGGTGGTGGTTGCTGGAACTGTTGAACCGGTTGGTGTTGAAGTTGTCTTGGGGCAGCCCCCCTGATTTCTCCGTTCTGGCCCATTGGGTCCTGCTCGTCATGTGGTGGAAGTGCCCCTTCCATGTGTCGGATGACTTGCTCAACTTCTTCGTTATGGCTATTGTCGCCAACTCGACTACCTGCATGAGACATGGTGAAAGAACAGAAAATTTTCCAAAATTTGGAAATTTCTAAAAAACACAAAAAATTTAAAATAAAATAGGAAACGATCTCCGATGGCCAAAAAACACCGTATGTCACGAGCAAAGCTGGTGATTTGTGATCTCCTCGTTGTTCTGCTCAGAACAAGGCGTTATAGGCTGAAATCGGACACCTGGAACTCGAATCCTGCTGTTTCGCTGCAAAACCAAAAAACTGAAAAAACACAAAAACTGAAAACAGAAAAGAACAATTTCACCGTGCGTAGCTCCCCGGCAACGGCGCCAAAATTTGACAGGCGTCGTCGGTACCTGCAAATTTGAATTTATATTTTTCCTTACTCTTGGCTATGGGTTAGTACAACGGTAAGCAAGGGTCGAACACTAGGGAGCTAGATGGTTACTTGTTGTTCTGAAAAAGGAAACAATTGGATTTTGAGCAATTTAGGAAACAAGTGCAATAAAGAAATAACACGAAAGATGTCAATCAGAGAGGGAATATTCAGACTAGGGTTTCTATCGTGACTTGTTTTATAATCGACTTCTAATCATCTATTTTGAAGTTCCTAAGTGTGGTTACTTCCATTCCAAGTTATAACCTAAGATAGGGTCTTTCCGGACGCCTACACCACAATTCTAGTCCTAGTAATCTAATACTCCATTCCAAGATATATCAGATTAGTAATAAAAGATTTGAATTGCTCGGCTAAACCTAACCGTTCCAAGTATCAATTTAACCTTGCAATTCAACCAAGATAATTAAGCACCAGGACTAGTGGAATAATGAAAATAGCATTACGTATCAAGTCTCAAAAAACATTCGTCACAATAATTGAAACCCTAGCCCGAATAATGGGTTTAGCTACACATGGCCATTAAAACAAGACAATAATCAAAAGGGAGAGCGTGATCTTCTCTATTGCCGAGAGGGATGAAGAACCGGGCCAGAAGGGCTGAGGAGGAGAGCTCGGCTGTGAGAAGAGGCTCTTCGAATTTGGGATGCTGTTCACATTTTTGGATGATTGAAACCCTAGACCAAGAGGTCTTATTTATAGGAAAAGTCCTAGGGTTTCGAAGCTTCTATTTGGGCCCGGTCCACATCCATTTTTTTGCTTGGTGAGCAAGTAAGCTTGGCCAGCAAGTATTCTTAAACCGACTCACTTGAGCCCACCGACTTGGCCCAGCGCGCGGGGCCTTTTGCAGCTCCAACGTCGTTTTGCTCATCTCGGCCAATCCCGCTCGTGCGTTTTGCTTGGCTAGTGGTATCGTCCGAGTCATTTGGCATTTCGACCACTTTGGTCGAGCCAGATTTGTGAGATTCGTTCATCTGGTCGAGCAACTCGGATTCAGCGCTAGTCTGCTCGATAGGGCCTTCGAGCGCGGCCTGGAACTCTGCTCGGCTGCTCCTGGGCCATTCCACCCGTGCGTTCTCCTTGGCTTGGTGATATTGTCGGACTTGTTTTCCATTTTGAGAAACTTGGTCGAGTCAGATTTGTCATCGGAGTCCGTATGGTCGAGCGACTTGATTTCAGTGCCTATCAGCGCGCGCGGGACCTTTGGAATTTAGCCAACTGCCAATCTGCTCGGGCGTTTTCCTTGGTTCTCCGACATTGTCCACCTTATTTGCTATTCTGATCACTTTGCTCGAAGTGGATGCGTCAGATCAGCTCGTTTGCCCGAGCAACTTTGGTTTAGTGTTGGTCAGCTCGACTGGGGCCTGGATAAGCTCGGGACTCCTTAGGTCAAGTGTAGATAGGTCGGTCCTCAACTCCTTGTGATGTTTTTAGCTCAGAAAGCCGTCTTTTATGCGCGTTTCCTCCTAGAGCTTCCGAAGCACCTAAAATGCAAAACAACACTAAAAGTAACTTGTTCGCATAATAAAGTGTCGGAATTGGTGGGATTTGTTGATTCGATGAGCCGTATAAATACGGCTCATCAGTCCCACAACATATTCAATTCATCTATCAGAGGTTGCATGAAGACATTGAAGCACTTCCCCGGAGATTTCGGACCCGAAATCAACATAGCTAGAATGTTAAAGTCCTTCTTCATGCACAATAAAGGTGATACATTGTAAGGCATCAATACAATTGGCCAAGTGCTATGAGAAAGAGCAGCTGCTCCGAAAGGGTTGAAACCATCTGTAGCTAATCCTAGACGCACATTTCTAGCGTCTTGTGCAAAATCGGGAAATTTTCTATCAAACTCTTTCCATGCTTCGCTATCCGCAGGGTGTCTAATGAGACCATTTTTCACTTTTCTTTCCCCATGCCATTGCATCTCCTTGGATATATGCGGTGACATGTAAAGACGTTGTAATCTGGGAGTTAAGGGAAAGTATCGTACCACTTTTCTTGGAATCTTCCTATCACCTTCTTCAAATAAGTATCGAGATTCGTGACACACATGAAACTTTTTTAGGTTCTTAAAATCTTTATAGTAGAGCACACAACCATATTCACATGCGTGGATCACCTCATATCCCATACCCATATTCTTCAATAGTCTCTTTACCTCACGATAAAAACTATGATAATTATTTGGCTTCGGAAGGAGTTCTCTCGTAATCCTCAAATGATCATTGAAGCTCTTGTCGGACCATCCATTATCGACTTTAACTTTCATCGTACTTAAAATCGTCACCAAAACAGTCTTGTCACTCCCCACATAGATGGGAGTTTGTGCTTCTGCTAAAAGTCTTTGGTACTTATCATATGCATCCTTGCCCAAATACTCATTTTCAAGATCCTCATCATTTGGATGATCTGGAAAATTGGGAAAAGCATGGTTAACCATCTCTATTGTAAGATCCATGTAATAATTATCATCACTTTCTTCATTAACCGTCGCACAACTTTTTTCCATAATATGTTGGCGTCATTTTGTGTATACTGATGATGAAGCCTCGGATTCTAATTCTCCATGAGAGGTCCAAGTTGTGTACTCTTGCATTATACCATTCTGAAACAAATGTGTTTCGATTTCATCCAAAGATAAATTCTCATGGTGCAACCTACATCGCCTACATGGACATTTATGCATAGTACTCCAAGGTTTGTGTTGTTTGACGAAGTCTATGAAAGCCATAATCCTTTGGGTAAATCTCGGATCACATTTGTCCGACAAATACATCCAACTCTTGTCCATAATATCCAACAAAAATAGAAACATAGAACATGCAAAAGAGTTAACACTGAGTACGTAATATCTAAACTTATATATATAGAGGAGCGCTCAAATGTTATGGCCTTCTTAATGTGTTATGTGTTACACAAATCTCATCCTTTAGATCAAATGATCTAAAGGTGCAAAATGAAAGTCAAAAAGTCAAAAAAAGACAAAGTTGTTTGTCATTTAGCACTTTTTGTCTTCTACCTTGCACTTTTGTCTTTTACCTAAAAGACGAAAGTGCAAAATGAAATCTGGACATTTAGATCTTTTGATCTAAAGGTGCACAATAAAGTAACACATAACACTTTAACAACCCATAACATTTGAGCGCGCCCCTATATATATATATATATTAGTTTAATTACATACCAACATCAGTTGCTTAACTGTTAGCTAGCTAGCTACAAATTCATATGCAAATTGACCAACAAAACTGCCACAAAATGAACCTGCTTATGTACACTACTCCCGCCCTTCCATTTTTTAGTGCCCTGCCTATTCTCATGCCCTGCAAATCCTGCAGACTCCGTTGGTGTAACCAACTCAGCCCCTCCGTACACCACCGCCCTTTTTCACCTTCTGAGGATGACATCATCATCAGAGCACATGCTCTCCATGGAAACAGATGGGCCACCATCGCCAGGATGCTTCCCGGCAGGACCGAGAACGCCATTAAAAATCATTGGAACTCGACGCTCAGGAGGAAGAGGAGGATGGCCCTGGCCGCCGAGATAATGTCTTCTTCGTCTGAGTCTGATTGCAAGACCACTTTGCTGACGTCAGAGTCTGGTGATAATAAAAGGGTGACGACATCTTTAGGTGTCTCAGTTTCATCCCAACAACGACCGGTGATCAACAGCAGCTATGATGACCGTAAGGCCAGTGAGGATTCTGGAGATGGGTTTTTGGAGACAGTGCTGAGCCTCTCGTCTCCTGGAGAGAGTTTGTCAGTAGAGCGTGTTGAGGTTAAGGCCAAGGGAAGAATGGCAGAGGAAGAGAAGTGTTTGTTGAGGATGATGATGCAGAAGATGATAGCTGCGGAGGTTAGGAACTACATTGATCAGTTGCGGCTTCAAGGCGGACTTGAGTCAATGTTGGTTGAAAATGGAGCGGTTGATCATCAACATCTGTAAAAATCTCGTCTTTGTTTTGTAGCCTTTTTTAGTTTCCTCTTGTTGGATAATGGCATAGTTAAAACTCTTCCCAGTTTTTTTATATGTCTTTAAAGAAAATACAGAGTTGGATTCATCACCAACACCTATGAACCTCATTTAATTATCCTAGGTCCAAGAACACTACACCATTTGGCCTCTTATGTGACTGACAACTTTGGGACGCTTACGTTCGTTTTTAGTCACATAAGGTCTCATGTGACAACAGTCAGTCACATAAGTTGTGCTGCATTAAGTATTGTGCGACAGAATAATCGTCCCCAGTCATATTAATGCTAGTGCGGCTTACCTAAAAAATGCCTCATAAGTACGTGGTTTGTCGCGTAAGTAGATTTTAGAAATCAACAATAAATTCCATAAGTTAGACGTTTAAGTATCAGTTGTACAATGTCTGTCACACAAGAAAATATAAAATGATAATATGATCAGCCGCATAAGTGATAAAGGATGTTATTTTGTGTCACATAAGTGATGTTAGTGTATTTCGGTCAGTCACTTAAGTGTTGCAAGGATATTATGTATTGACACATAAGTCCAGTTATGTGGTATTATCATCAGATATCCGTCACATAAGAGAATATATATCATCGCTGTTTACGTCATCTAGGTATTGCAATTACAATTCGGTTGCATACGAAAATGTAATGCATCCCTGTCCTTCATGTTGTAAAATGTCAAAACCTGTTACAATATGTCAAAAGTTTACAGCAGTATTCACCGTTTACATCACAACATAATAGTTTAAAAGTTTGCAGCATTGCGACAACTTCAAAAAGTTGCATCATCAAAAGAGTTCCACACAACCAGTCTTCAGAGAGTTGGCTGGGCAAAGCTCGCCCCATCCGAGACATTAGCCCCATGTCCTGAAGGTCCTACTCCCCCGCGCACCATATCTTCAATGGCGTGTAGCCTATCATTGAACTCTGCTTCTTTTTTAGGGGCCTCTTCTCTGGCCCTCATCAGCTCTTCCTTTAGAGATTGGTCAGATGCCCCGCCTCTTGGTTTTGGAGGCCTCCTTAGATTACCACTCGCTCCGGAAACCAGAGTACCTTTTTTTTGCCCCACCGCTCTGCCAATTATATCCAGCTGGGTACTCGTGGGGAGAGGATCCTGAATGACGCTTGGGTCATCGGAGTGCTGCTCTTGTATCAGCCGGTTGACCTCTACATTCATTTGTTCCTAAGCAAGACACAAATAAATTAATTATTGAAATGATACAACAAAACCTCCTATAAGATAATTCTTACAGTGACAACAAGATACAATTTAACATTATCTATCAAGGCAATATATAATCATAATCCAAAAGACTACAAACCAAACAAAATCCATATTAAGGATGAGCTTACATGCTTTGACTCAGGAATAAATTATTCTGAGATGACAAACAAACTTTTGTCATGCTTTAAGAGAACGACATAATATGTTCACTTGCACATAATCACAAAATCCATCAAGTATTCATAAAGCATGATATCATACATGTACAAAAATGATCAACATGCTGCATGACACCAATGATAATCCAAAGGACCGAATAAACTTCATTTACTTATGAAGACATAAATGAAATAAATAACATAAAGGATTACCACTATTCTCCCACTTTCAGGTTCTTGGCTGTAGACTTGCGCATATGTTGCGACATGAGGGGCTTTGTGACCTTTCTCCATGTGATCGATTGCTCTCATGGGGAACGGAGTCTTCCCGGAGTGATGGTTCATCTTCGCGTCTCGGGCAGCTTTCATTCTTTTAGATTTTGCCTTGATTACGAAAAGGGAAGTTTCATATTATAACCCACGCAAATAACATAAAAGTTAGCACAGTAAAGTCAGGTATTTAAAAACATTACCTGCTGTTCAGGTTCATTGAAGTGCTGAAGGAGCCATCTCCACTCCTCCTTGCGGTGGGTGAACTCCTTTGGGACCTTATTTCCATTCCTTAGATAATGCTTGTGACAATAAGACTTCCAATCCGTGTACCGTTTACTTGCTATTCTTGTTATATACTCCCACAGTAGAGTGTCATCCTTTGTCAATTGAAAATGAGGCTACAAACTATTACAAAGGGTCAAGTTGTGTAAATGTTTAACAAACAAATGAAATAACCAAAATGCAAACAACAAAAGGAGAAAGAGAACTTACGCTCAAATAGTTAACCACAATGTTCCAGTGCTCTTCATCAAACTGAGCGTATGTCGGTCGTAACATTGGGACCTTCTGTTTCACACATGCCCTAATTTGGTGGCAGATCATACTCCGCACTTCCCTCACCACAGGCCTGTTTGCCTTCACGAAGCACTCAACTTTGATCTTCATCCCAAGGGCGTGCACCAGAGTGGCAATCTTGGTGCCACAAACCACACCATGCTTTCTCTTCTTTGAAGGTACAGGTTTAGTAACAGGGATAGCCTCCTCCGCATCTTCTTGCATTAAGGTAAAAAGAATATATTAGTACAAGAGGTAAATTAGTATATTAGTGAAATTACCAGTAAAGGTAATGTAAGAAATATCATACCTGGAGGTGGAGAAGATTCCATCTTCTTGCACCTGATGCTAAGTGGTTCTTCTTCATCCTCCTCCTCGTCCATTGGATGAAGGTTTTCGTCGGAGTGCTCTCCTCCGTGAGAGGCTTCAGTAGTGGGAAGAACATCATCAACAAAAGGGAACTCCTATTCATCAATAGGACACTCATTTTCAGTTGTAGGGCACTCATTTTCAGTTGGCAACGCTTTTTCCATATCAGGAAACATATCATCATCAGGGAACAACTCATCATCAGTATCTATAGGATCATGGGGAACATCATCATCAATGTGTGGTTCTTGATCATGAGATGTGGTTTTTTAAAGAGGGTTTGAGGCAGCAGGTGAGGGTGTTAGGGATGGGTATCGGTTGATTGTTTGTCTGGCGGAGGACGAAACTGTACGAGTAGGGTATTTGGATGGGGTGATTAATTGGACTAACACTGGACATTCTTCACTAGTAGGGATTCTCTGGTTTGGGGAGCACTTGTTTGTGGAGCACTTGTTTGGACTGACTTAGTTGGTTTTTCTACTCTATGCTTAGACGGACACCTAGGGGAACGATGTAATGTAGGTTAGACTGACCTAGTTTTTTCTGTAGGATTAACCATACCACCAGTGACTTTACCATCTTTCGCTGCACCCACGGTTGACATCTTGTTAGGAGTAGTAGCCGATATGGGTGCTGCCTTCTTCGTAGGAGTCGCCGGTTTGGTCGGTGGCTTCTTCGCTGCTTGTTTGGAAGGCGCTGCCTTTTTCACCGATGGCTCAGGGGTATGGATCTTGGCTGGTCTCCTTGAGCTCGGACTCCGCAGCTTCATATTCTGTGTGTTGTTGGTAGCCGCTGCCACCTCACTCAGTGATTTCTTCTTCGGAGGCACAGTCGTTGTCGATTTGTACCAACCGGACACTCGATTTGACGAAAGAGAGAGACGATGTTAGGAGACGAACGAAAATGAGGAAGAGAGCGGCGATGTTAGGAAGAGAAACAAAACGATGAAAAAAAACCTAAGTGTCAAAACAGACTGAGGATTTGAACATGTTGGTTCAGATTCAAACACGTTGTATATTTTAGGACACGTGTGTGTATATGATGTTTCATTCATTTCTTATGAGACTGACTGTCCAATGTGTGTCATTTAGGATATAATCAATTACGAAAACGAAAAATGGATTTCCCCCTAAAATATCTATATCCCGCCTAGTATTTTTGGACTTCCCGCCTGAAGTTTCAGTATGTTATTGACAGGCGTCGTTGTACCCGTCAAAAATAATATTTTTTATTCCGACTAGCAAGTGGTAAGTCGGGTCGTATCCACAGAGATTGATATGAGAATCTATTCGCTAAGTATGAAAGTGACAATGGAAAATTCAAATAAGTAAATAGAAAATAAAAGCAAGCAACAATGATCAATTATCAAGAGAGCAATCGTCACACAAATTCAAGTATATAATATCAAAGAGTAGTCCAAGCTAGAACCTTCGACTGTGATGCAAGACCAAATCATTGACAAATCCGTTTTGATTTCTAATGTTCTACAACTTAGAGCTCCCCCGCTAAGGTTATACTCCCCGTTCTCGTTCTAGTACTTAATCACGCGCTAGCGATAATCAAGACCCTAACTCGCTAGAGTTGCATGAAGATTTAAACAAGTTGTCCTAGGGTGTTTAATCCTAGTGGTATATTACTCGTGTCCTAGTTCGCTATCCCCGCAAGGTTGCTAGTAAACTTGACAATCGGAATCAACTAACAAACTAAAGCTCCCCCTCTAGGGTTCCACTCGTGTTAACAAAATCAATTCCATAAACAATGCATAGTAATATGACACAAAACACAGAAATCAATATAGGTCTCAAGTCAAAATATCACAATGTCGAGTTCTAGCCTACACATATGAGTTTAGCTACTCATCGTAAGGGAATACATCATCAAGTTTTTGAATGGAATGAAACGAAAATACTGATGACGAACTCTCCACCAAGCTGCAGCTCAACTCCAACACTTGAATCCAGCCACGAATCCACACTCAAGCTTCTTCAATTGGAACCCTACTCCGAGAGTTCTCTTCTCCAATCCTCTACTCCGAACTTCCGACTTCGAACTTTTCTGATTTTCCTTGCTTAAGTCGAGAGCCAGCCGCCTCCCCTCTGTCTCCTCGAATTCTGTCTCTTTTCTTCCCGAGATTGCACATCTGAAATTAGGAAATTCGACTGCTAGCTGGACCCGCGGACGTCTTCGTCATTTAACTCCCGCGGAGGTCTGAACAATTATCGAAACTTAGCAGGCCTACGCGCTCAGCACTGACTCAAACTTCAAGCACTTTGGACTTCATTTCTTCGACGCAAAACATCTTCTAACAGACTCCCTTTAGCCAATATTCCTTCCATGGTCTCCGAATGCACCTGAGAACGAAAACTACACACAGGTAGTGAAATAATATACAGGCAACCACTAAGAGACGGGGTTTTAACACAGAAAATAGTCGTACAACTACGACTTATCACTTATATGACACATTTACAAATACTTAGTCACATAAGTAACAAATTTGTAGGACCAAATTTGTTTTACAAATACGTAACTCCCAACCCTACAATGACAGCAAATACACTGAACATGAAAAAAACACATATATCCAACAACGTGGTCACTCGCAACTACTCTACATCGCACTCATCATCTTCATCATCATCATCATAATCATCATCATCATCATCATCATCATCATCATCATCATCATCCTCTTCATCTTCATTATCACTTAACTCATTATCACTAACATAATGAAGATCTTCATCGTCATCCTCGTATTCAGATGTGTCTTCTTCATTCTCCACTGCATCAGCATCATTTTGTGAATCATAGTCATGATAAACAACTGGAACAACTGGCGGAGTCTCTAATCCCACATCATTTTGTGGAATATTTGTTGTGCCTTCTTCTTGATAAGCTTCCTCTAGAACATTCGACTTATCATTGTATGATACACATGAGTCGCAATAAGTGCCTCTTTGGGTGACAAAGTTGACAACTTTCCAATTATCTCCAAACTTTGGATCTTCTAATTAAGTAAAACACTTGGTGTGCGTGTTTTGCAAGACAATATGGAGCATTTTCATACCATGTGTTAGATATGTCAATGAACAGAATTCCAAGGTCATTTTTATGTTTCCACCCTCTTACGGATACGTGTTGTACCATTTGCGCATAAAGATAACAACCGGCATACCCTCTGCATACTTGAGTTCTATAATGTAGGTCAAAATCCCGTAATAATAACTCCTGCAAAAAAAACAATCAACAACTTTTAAAATGATTTTTAATACAAACTAAATCTGAACATGTTTGTTGGTATAATATTTCAAATAATTACCTGCTTTAACCATTACAGCACTGTTTTGTGTTTTCAAATGTTGGTCCTTCTCCAACACAACGAACTTCAGCCCATTTACAACACAATGTGGGTAACATGCGTGAAACTGTGGGTTATATGCCAATATGTCAAGTTCCTTTCTATACTCATCCGAACCTTCGTTGCGCAATGCTATAATCTACACATAAAGCTATATTTAAATGACACATTATTTGAAGAGATACCCAATAAAGATGACATGTTCTGATGATGTAAACTAGTTATACCTTATCAAGAAAATAGGAATGGAAATTTTTAATCTTTGAATCATTATCACCGTCAGGATGTTCCGTGTAAAACTTCTCAATGTGTCAGTTAATATACTCGGCTGCGTCCTCGCAATTTTCAATGACAGCCCAATGAATCACATCTATGGCATCATTGTTTAGTCGTTGCCTTCTAGTGTAACCCATCGGCTTGATGAGGTTGGACACAACTGATATGTTCCAATATTCTTCCTTCTTATTGTCCTGATTTTTTGATTTATCTTCAATCTCCCCCATGTACAACTTACAGTACATGACACACTCTTGAGCGATGTATTGCTGAGCAATACATCCTTCAGGATACCTTGTGTTTCGGACAAACTTTTTGTATTGTCCAAGTTGCCTGCATATATAATAAATACAAAACTCTAGTTATATATGCGACACTTTCATATTCATGTAAGGGACGAAAAGAGTTTGTTAAATGCCTTTCAATGGGGTACATCCAACTGTAGTGTATCGGCCCATTCATCAAAATCTGATAAGACAGATGTATCATCAGATGCACCATAATTGTAAAGAATGCCGGTGGGAAATTCTCTCTAGCTGACATAGGATTTTCACTATGTCCAACTTCATTTGGTGCACCTCCTCCTTCTGGAACTCTCGATAACAAACTCTCCGAAACCAATGGGATAATGATACAAGAGGGTTAACTACATTGAACGGCAAGTAAGGTCGGATAAAAACCGGCAGTAGACGTTGTAGCATGACATGACAGTCATGTGTCTTCAACCCGATGAACTTTTTGTCATCTAGATTAATCTTGTTCCTTAGGCTTCCTGCATATCCGGATGGATACCTAGCATCCTTTATCAACTCAAGTATCTCCACTTTCTCATTCGGAGTGACAGTGTATGGTGCTTTAGTCACCTTCTCCTTCCTTGATGTTGATCCTGATGGTTTGTACCATAACTTGCTCGACACCCCTTGTTGTTCCAAACCTTTCCTAGCCTCGATGTCATCCTTGGTCTTACCTTCAAGTCCCAGTATGGTCCCAATTATGTTATCAAAAACATTCTTCTCTATATGCATGACATCAAGTGAGTAAGGTTGGCAATGTGATTGCCAATATGGAAACAAATAGAACACAGACACGTGTGTCCAACAAAGCCTCTCCGTGACCCCTCTTTGCTTAAACTTGGGATGCAAGCTAAGCGTTGGACAATCATTTGACGATATTTGGGAGAATATCTCAGTGCCGGATAATGATGTGGGAGGTTCCCTATTCTCGATTTCCCCATTGAATCTATTTAATGCGAACCTCCAATCGTGGTTTCTAGGGAGCCATCTTCGGTGTCCTTGATATGACATCCTACCCGTTATATGTGTAGCATCAATTTCATCTAGACATAAGGGACAAGCCTTGTACCCTTTTGTCTTAATCCCGCCCAACATGCCCAGACCCGGGAAGTCACTAATAGTCCACATCACCGATGCTTTCATAATGAATGATTAACCATCAGTTCGGTCGTAAGCCTGAACTCCCTCTTCCCATAACATCTTCAACTCATCTATAAGAGGTCTCATAAAAACATTTAAGCACTTGCCGGGGGACTTGGGTCCAGATATCAACATGCATAATATATTCATCTCTTTCTTCATACACATATGGGGTGGCAAATTGTAGGGCATGAGGACAATAGGCCATGCGCTGTGAGAAAGTCCCGATGCTCCAAAGGGATTAAAACCGTCAGTTGCTAATCCAAGTCAGACATTCCGCATCTCACTTGCAAACTGTGGAAACTCTTCATCAAATGCTTTCCATGATTCTCCATCTGCAGGGTGCCTAATGTACTCTGGATCATCGACACTTCTTTGAGCGTGCCAACGCATTTGAGCTGACATGTATGGGGACATATAAAGGCGCTACAGTCTTGGAGTCAAAGGAAAGTACTTAACCGTCTTTTTCGAAACCCTGCTTTTACTTCCACGTTCGGCGTATCTTGCCTCTCCGCATACGGGGCAACTAAGAAGATCCTTATTCTCTTTGTAGTACAATATGCATCCATATTCGCAAGCATGTATGGTCTCATAACCCAACCCCATATTCTTCAAAAGTATCTTTACTTCTTTATAAGAACTTGGGTAATTGTTATCGCGCGGTAGAATTGCTTTAGTGATATGTAGATATTTGTTGAAGCTCTTATCTGACATTCGACTCACGATTTTCAGTTGCATTACCTTCAAAATAGTTTCAAGAACGGTGCTGTCACAACTACTGTATAAAGGAGTTTGGGCTTCGCCTATAAGATTGTTGTACCTTTCATAAGCCATCCTACTCCCTAAATCATCATCATCTGTATCCATATTCATCTCATTCTGAAATGGAAAAGCATCTCGAAGAATATCTATTGTCGGGTTTACTTGACGATGTCCTCCTACACTACTGCTGCTACTTGCTCCATGCCTCTGCTCCACAAGCCATTCTTGCCTCAAAACTTGTGCCGGAGGGTCATTACACTCTTCCCCATGTGAAGTCCATGTATAGTAACCATTCATCATGCCATTGTTAATCAAATGGCAGAACATTTCCTTCGTTAATACTTCCTCTGATCATCAAACACTTTCTACAAGGACATACATGTATGGTTTCCCCACGTCCCGTTGCAAATTGAACGAAATCCATAATCGCTTAAATGTATCGTGAATCACCCCTCTCCAACCCCATCCAACTTTTATCCATTCTTGTGAGTTGAAATTCACCTTCAAAATGATCATTACACAAGACAAAGAGCAACAAGTTAGTGTAGAAAAAACATGGGCAACCACTAATTTTGTGAGGATGGCAAATGTGTGTAAATCTGCCAAACATATATAGCTATAAATACACATAAGTTGTTGCACACATCGTGTTTGAATAAGCTCATTTTTGCAAATAACTCAGAGTGTATATGGTGAGAAAACAATTGGAAACTCATCAAAAGCAATTCAAAGTTCTTACCGGCGCCCTTGCTCTTCACGGTGTACTTGGAGATGAAGAAAATCGTATTTCAGCTGTTCAACAATGGGAGAAACTAGAAGGCAGAGTGGGGAAGATGATATAGGTGGGTGAAGTCTTTATGTTTTTCATTTAATGCCGAGTCCTTATGCGACTGACTTTGAGTATGCATAGTCACATAAGTAAGCTTTTTCCCACCTGCCGCCTTCAATGCAACAAAAAGTTGGTCAACCGGTAGATAGTCAACGTTTTTCAAATATCGCATGTTGACCAGACTTCTCAAATATTGCTTATGTGACTACCCAACAGGGTCCTACCAACAACTGTCACATAACTACTCTTATTTGACCGATATTGAGACAGTCACATAAGATTCAGTCATATAAGTGTACTTATACGGCAGATTTATGTCAGTCACATAAGGTTCAGTTGTATAAGTACCCTTATACGGTGGATTTATGTCAGTCACATAAGGTTCAGTCATATAAGTTTACTTATGTCGCTCACTTCGGTCAGACACATAAGTATCAGTCGCATAAGTACCCTTAATCGGCTAACTTTCATTTCTCAATCGTATAAGATCACTTATGTGACTGTTGCTTATATGATTGACGCAAACTCAGACACAGAAGGGGCCAAATGGTGTAGTGGAAGCACGAACTTTAAAAATAGAAAGAGAGGAACCATGACATTGGTGAGTCCCCCACTCAATCTTTCTTTGTTGTTTTACTTTTTGTCCGAGTTATTTTAACTTTTGATTGTACTTTTTCCCTGGCTTTTTGTTATTCACAAACACAAATAGTGAGAATGATAGGAACCTCATATATCAAAGTGTACGCAAGCTTGTGTTTATTGATATGAAATGAGAAGAACGGATAAAAGACCCAAATGAGTTTGATACAATAGGGGGAAACAATGCCCCAAACAATCCTTGTATCGAAGGTTAAACTTGACCCCAAAGCTTAGCCCGTCTAACTATACTAAAATAACCAAGAAGAGACTCTCAAATATATTTCTTGATGATCAAATGAGCTGCGCACGTCCTCCTTATATAGCTGGTTTGATTTGAAATTGAAATGTGTAACCGATAAAGTCCCCTTCAATGAGTGCCTTCAATCCTATTGACCTTGGAATTTCAAAATGTAACCGCTAGCCAATATTGCGCATCTTGAATGCTGGATATTTGAATTCGAATCCAAGATGGCAGCTTGGGGTCGTTCTTTCATCCATTAATCACACATCTTAAAGATAGCCTAGTCGCTCGCCCTATGAGCAAAAGGGATTTCCACGCATTTTTAAGGAAAGAATAAGACGAGATGCCTAATTCATGACAGGATCTAGGGAAAAGACAAACATACGGGGAGATGATGCCGTTTACGCTTTCCTCTCCTTTTAGTCTTTCAGACCTGGGGTTCTAGTAAAGATCAGAATACTCCGGAGAAAGGCGACCTAATTCAGCAGCAGTATCATCCTTTTCTTCGTCGATCTCAGTCTCAGTATCCCACCCTGCCGGGGCAAGCTAGGTCTACCTGTTACGAAACCTCTGATTCCGGTCCTTAAGCTAACTACGACTAGTCAGGAATTGCGTAAGAGAAGATCCAATCCTAATGCACAACTACTCTACTGTTGAACAAAGTGGGTAGAGTAACCTAACTAGAGTTTCCCAAGGGAAATCCCACTTTGAAGCAAACTAGCTTACACTTAGTTACTTCCTTTGGGCATGGTATTGGTAGTTACGACAGTGTCTAGACCTCGGGATTGGTGCTAGTCAGAAGTGTAGCTAGTTCTTAAGACAGGGGAAAGACTAGTGAACAGAGTGAGCGATATCACGAGTGTACTACTGGTTAAGAGGAATGGGATAGTACTGCTCCTATTTTTTTTTTTTTTAAAAAAAACTGGACGGTGCCAGTGCCTTTATTGAAAAACGATCCAAAAAGCCTGGATCATGGCAAGTACACAAAAGCCCTCAAGCGCCAGAGGAAGGTTATAGTTGCCATCCCCTTAATAACGCCGACCAAGCTAACACATAAAAAAGCAACAACCTGATCGGAAATCCAAACAGTAAAGCACAAACAAAGACAAGAAAAAAACATTACAATGAAGCTGACAGCATGAGCTTGACATAATCGGATCACACTAACACCACAAACCCAAAATGGCAGACTCCAGCCGGACTGGGATAAAGCCCAGCCGATCGACTGGAAATAAACTACCTGAGCAAAGACTGAGGCCATAGATTTAAAACAGATTTCCTGCAGCATTATGAGGATAGCGCTGGGGTAGAGTTCCCTGGTTATCCTCAGCACCATTAAGGGAGCAGTTGAGACAGATGTGAAGATCAAAGCAATTACATATGGCCTTATGGATCCCATCAGCTCTACACCAAGCTGGGAGGCTTAAGTAATCCGCAGCAAGACTGACTTGAACTGGTTTAGGCAGCTCTTTACAACTCCTGAAAATCCTTGTAGTACCAGTCAGCTTGGCGAAGGATAATGCAATAGTAGGTTGATTCGAGGAAGGATGAATCTCCGCAACAAGACAGTGAGCAGTCTTCTGTTTAGCTTTCCTCCAGCAAGTAAATGTATCCCAAGGGCCTAAGTAAACATCAGTGTGAAGAAACAGCTTATCCTGATTTGAACAGTAAATGTATGCAATATTGAAACCACTGTTATCCACTCTCTCCATCAAACCAATAAGAGCGTCAAAAATATCACCCTCCACAACATCATAGGTAGCTGCCAGCTTAAAGGTGCCCTTACAGTCTCTAATAATACCAGCAGCAATGTCATTATTAATAGCAATGGATAAAGACAGACCTGAAGCTCCGGGAATCCATCGGAGCCAAGAACCCTTGATAACATAGCTAGGCTCCTTGACCTGGAGAGTATCCAAAATGATCTTATTAGAAAGAGTCCTTTTATAATTAGCTTTGATCATAGAAACCAGGGATGAAGCCCATCTGAGAAGGTTTCTTTTGATATTTGGTTGCCTGTTGTCAAAGATCTTGCAGTTCCTGAAGTTCCATAGCTCCCAAGACGTGCAACAGGCCATGGTAAGACCAAGACATTGAATGAAATCCTTGGGATCAAAGTTCTCTAGCCACTCCTTTTTAAACTGGACCAAGCTATTAGGCGCCTTTTTATTGAAGAGCATGCTGAGAAACCTCCAAATATTCTTGGCCACATCACTATGGAAAAACAGGTGCAGGGTAGATTCGATGTTGGCCTGCTTGCAACATCTGCATTTGGAGGAAATGGGAATACCCAGCTTGATAATAGCCTCATCCGTAGGAAAGGCCACATTGAAGCAATTTCCACATGAAACTACTGATTTTCGGAGGAATCCAAGCTTGCCAAATATTCTCGAAACTTTTACTTTTAGGTAAGTTCTTCCTTCTATATTCATAAAAAGCCTTGACTGAGAACTTCCTATTACTAGTAACTCTCCAGAAAAGTCTATCAAGAGAATCAGAGATCTGAATTTGAGGAAGAATATCATTTATCATTGTAGGGCACCACTCCAAGAATTTGGACCTTTTAATTTGATCAGTCATCAGCTCCTTGATAGTCCATTGGCCAGCCACCTTAGGCGGAGTAAAGTTCAGCCATTCACAGAGATGCGTGGTCAGCATATTCCCTCTCCCAATGGCCCAATAGGTCTCTCTTCTCAGTCTTTTAATCAAGGGAAGGGTAGCAGACCAAATAGCTGACTTTTTCTTCTTGTTAAGATATTTCTCTCTGCAGAATTTGGCCCATAAGGATTCATTACTAAGAAACTTCCAGGCCACCTTAGCCAAAAGCGCTTCTTTCACACCTTTCATATTTTTAAGAACAAGGCCTCCTTCCTGCTTTGGAAGGCAAATTGTCTCCCAAGAAACCCAATGATGCTTTCCATCCCATAAGAAATTAGCAAGGATCCTCTCCATACTCTTAATGCAAGTGATTGGCACAGGAATAATAGACATAGTATATATACTAAGGGAGCTCAGAACTGAGTTAATCAGGGTAGCGCGGCCACTAATATTCAGGAAGCTTTTTGTCCATCCCATAATTCTTCCTCTGATATTATCCTCCAGCGTTTTGAAGTATTCAATTCTGGCTCTCCCAGGGAACATGGGGGCTCCCAGGTAATTCGTGGGGAAAGTGCCCTCAAGAAACTTAGTCTCTATTAACATCCTTTTTCTCCTATCCAGGCCAATGTGCTTGGAGAAGAAGATCTTGCTCTTCGCAGGGTTCAATTTTTCACCAGATAGATCACAGAAATTGTTTATGCTCTGCATAAGCTTCTTCACTGATTTAAGGTGGCCATTAGAGAAGATTAATAAGTCGTCAGAATACATTAAATGATGAACATGAGTTCTGCAGCCTTCCACCTTATAAGGTGTGATCTCGTTTTTCTGAGTACTGGTATTGATCAATCTACTAAGAAATTCCATAGCAAGGATAAATAGAGTAGGAGATAAGGGGTCACCTTGCCTAACTCCTCTATTGGATTTAAAGAAGCCATAGGAGCTGCCATTCCATATCACTGAGTACCAGCAGTTAGAAATGTTCCTATACACAAGGTCAATCCACTTATTGGAGAACCCCCCAAGCAGATAACATTTTAATGATGAATCTCCACGATATTCTGTCATACGCTTTAGACATGTCAATTTTAAGCATGATATTTCCCCCAAAGGTCTTCACATTAATGTCTCTCACCATATCATGGGCCAAACCAATGCTATCATGGATATTCCTTCCCTCGATAAAACCAGACTGCTCGGGGCTGATCAGTCTACTTAAAAGATTACTCAGTCTAGAGTTCAGAATCTTGGAAATAATTTTGTGTAGGAAATTACACAGACTAATAGGGCGAACCTGGTCAAGGCTGCTGGCTCTAATCACTTTGGGAATCAGAACGATGTTCGTCGAAGAGATAATCTTAGGAAGCTGTAATCCTCTGAAGAAACCCAGAATAGCCTCTTTCAGATCTTCTTTAATAATATTCCAACACGAGGTGAAGAACTTCTCTGTGAAACCATCAGGGCCTGGGGAACTGTCACTTTTTATACTGAAAACACTGTCTTTAATTTCCTCCATCTCAGGGCTAGCGGTGAGCCTCCTATTATCATCATCTGAGATTACCGGCGGAACCAACTCCCCCAGCTGTAAGTCTCCAGAGGCAGGAAACTCTCCAAAGAGGTTTTCAAAATATTGGGACGCTTTGAGGCCAATGAAATCCCCATCATCAGAAATGGTACCATCCTCCATAGCCAGTCTGATAGTGTTGTGAGCCCTCCTGGCCTTAATAGCAGCATGGAAGAAGCCAGAGTTTCGGTCACCATCTTTATACCAGGACACTTTTGCTTTTTCCTCCAGCATACCAAACTGGTATCTCAGTAAATCATTGAGCTCCTGATTGACATCCTAGATTTTGGCATTAGTCTCATCATCCCATCCATCTTGTAATTGTTTCTCCAGGGAGCTCAGAGTGTAATTAGCCTCCTTTATTTTCTTATTGATGTCCCCAAAGGTTTCCCAGTTCCAAGCCTTCAAAACTTTTCTAGTTTTTTTCAGTTTCAGCGCAAAGTTAACCATAGGATTGGTGTGTTCCCTACCTTCCCAAGCACAGGAGACCGTCTTTTGGAAATCAGCATGTTCAGTCCACATTCCCATGAATTTGAAAGTTCTAATCCTCCTAGCTTGCCCATTGATGAGCCGTATTTATACGACTCATCGAGTCATCAAATCCCATCAATTCCAGCACTTTATTATGCGAACAGTTACTTTTTAGTGTTGGTTCGTATTTCAGGAGATTTGGAAGCTCTAGGAGGAAATGCGCTTAAGGATGGCATTTTAGGCCATAAATGCATCACAAGATACTTTTGGGGTCAGTGGGAGTCAAGGAACTTCGTTTCGGATCAAAAGACCTAAGTCGGACGCGACCGCAGAATTTCTGATCCGGGTGCACCCTGTCCGAGACCCTGACTTTGAGAGCCGTCCGGCCTAAACCGTCCACACATGGGGGTCATTTCAAGGTCCTAGCACCAAGTCCGGATGTCCACCTTGTGCCCCAGGTCAAGATCCAGGCCAAAAGCTTGCCCGAAGCCGGTCCAAATCGTCGCCAAAGTCGCTAGTCCGATCAGCATCAGATCCGAGACTTGGCCAATTTCAGGGCCTGTTTCCGGCTGGCTGAGACACCAACTTCAAGGACCGCCCGAGCTTCAACGTCCATTCAAATGTCCTATTTCAAGGTCTAGGCATCAAGTATGCATGTCCAACTAGTGCCCCAGACCAAGTGCCCGGCCAGGAGAGTGTCCAAAGGCGAGTCAAATCGGCTCCAAAGTACCTTGTCCGATCAGCCCTAGCAGCGAGTTCCAGCCGAGTTGTGCCGAGTCGAGTCCGAGTTTGACCGAGTTCAGCCCACTCGTCCGGCCCAAAAGACAATTTGATATTAGGGCAACTTTCATCTAGGGTTTCGGAATATTCAAGAAGGTTTAAGGTGGCTTAATTATCAAGCAAAGGAGTTAGCTTGGAGATAAAGCAAGAAGATATGGAAATATTGCCTAAATTATCTTTGGATTATTTAGGCAATTTTAGACCTTTCTCAACTCTATATAAAGAAGAGCTCACAAGACCAAATAATCATCCCAAAAAACTCATTCGAGTGCCCTCCCTACTCCACGTCCGAAACCCTAAGTCTCTCCACACGTCCGCCGGTTTTTGTCCTTGCTCCGCCGCTCGCACCACCGTGACTCCTCCTTGCCCGGTTCCTCAGCCGTGTACGGCCAGCCCTCTTCCCCACTCGGTTTAGTGAAGTACTCATTCTTTATTTACTGTTTTTATGCCCTAATGGCCATGTGTAACTAAACTCATTATTCGGGCTAGGGTTTATACATTGTGACGATATTTTTGAGACTTGATTCTTAATGCTATATTCATTGTTTTACTAATTCTCGTGCATGAATTACATGAATTATTGCTAGACTAGGCGGATACTTTGTCGTAAAACTTAGTTGCGCATATTTCTATATTAATCATCTATCTAATACTTTGTCGTTTGGATAGGTAGCACGTCTAGGTTAAATAACACCTTTGTCGGATTATTAAACCTAGGGGAATTAGGTCGTGGCGTAACACCTTTGTCGGGTTACTTGGGAAGTCACCTTTGTCGGGACAACCACACTTAAAACTATGAATTAGAATATTAGAAGTCGATGATAAAACAAGTCACAATCAAACCCTAGTCTGAATATTTCTCTCTGATATTTACACCCTCGTTGATTTCGTGATTTGCTACTGTTTCCTAATCAATTACTTTCACCCAATCGTTTCTTTTTCCCTCTTACAGAACAAAGTAGTAACTATCTAGCTCCCTTGGGTTCGACCCTTGCTTGCCACTGTTCTAACCCACAGTTCGGAGTAAGGAAAATATAAATTTAGATTTGCAGGTACAACGACGACCTGTCACCCATCATCAAAATTAATCAAGAGAGGGCAGTGGTCAGACGCCACCCTAGAAAGGTGCTGGATCTTCAAACTAGGGAATTGATTTAGGGCAGTGCCATTGACCAAGCATCTATCCAATCTCTCCCATATTCTGCTGGCTCCGTCTTGGTTGTTGGACCAGGTAAAAATAGATCCTTCATAACCTGCATCGAAAACACCCACATTGGCCATAAACTCATTAAACAGTCTAATGACTTTACCATTTTTTTTATTCCCTCCCTTCTTTTCATTCCAGGCAGCAATGCAGTTGAAATCACCCATAATTAACCAGGAATCGGTCATTTGAAGAGATAAGGCTCCCATCTCGTCCCAAAGTCTCTGCTTGAGATAAGTGTCATGGAAGGCATAGACAAAACTGGAATGGAAACCTTTATCATCCTCATTAGTCATCACCTTAACTGTAACCTGTTGATCAGAGACCTCTACCACAGAGACTTTATACTCGTCATTCCACATAATCCAAATATGAGTATTGGTTGGGAAGCAGTTGAGGTAATTAAGATTGCCCAATTTTCTAGTCAGTAGAGTCAGATCTTCAGGAGAAGATTTTGGTTCCAAGATGCAACATAAACCTATTTTATAATTCTTCATCATAAGGGATAAATAATCACACGTACCTTTATTGTTGATGCCTCTGGCATTCCAACACAGAAAAGGCTGCATTATCATTGAGAAATATTGGTAGGATAGTCCTCACCATCCTGATTTATTTCCTCTTCCAGCACTGCTTGATAAACACCATTAGTAATTTTATTGAAGTGTGGGATCATCGAGGAGTGGACCAACCCTCCCAAGGTTTTGCTATAAAAGAGCTTATCCTTCTTCCTATTATTTTGTACAGACCCCTGCTCACTATCCATGGATTCAGAAACATGGCTAATGCTAGTTTCAGAGGTGGTCACATTCCCAACATCAGGGATGCCTATATCTTCATCAGAGTTCATATCATTATCATCTGTAATCTTCACCAGATTTATATCAGCATCTCCCCGCTTTTGTTGCTCAGCAGTCAAAGAGCACACTTGGAGTGTCTCAGTTAAGGAGTCCACTTCATCAGTAAGGTCAGCAATATCCTGAGCAGGAGAAGGATTCAAGAAGCTGTCATCTTGCATATGTGCGTATCCAAAACTAACAGCCTTCTTTCTGGGGAGTTCGTGCCTTTATATTTAAATCTGTCTGTAGCCTTCATAATGGAAATAGGGTTGGCCCTGTGTATTTGCTGATTTACACTTGCTTTTGTAGAAGATTCCGCCACCTCTATAACTGCTTGATCACTTTGCTTTGGGGGGCTATTCATCTGTTCTTTAGGCATATCTGCTTGGTCATTAGATTTCTTTCTATTCTTCTTTCTGTCAACAACTTTCCATTCTTGATCCGTCAACCCCTGCTTAGCCCCCTCTTGATTTTTGTTGTTTATAATCTATTGCTTATCACCATCCTTGTATTGCACCGTGTTCATCAACTTTTCTTTCTTTTCTGCAGGTTTTTGCATTCTCTTACAGTTAGTCATATCATGACCATGAAGCTTGCATCTACCACAGTATTTGAGTCCTCCTTCAACGACAATATCTTGGAAGAAACCATTGTCCCCTGGGAGATTTATCCACACAATGCTTGGAACAGATTTGATAACATCTAATTCAACACAGGCTCTAGCATAATTAAGGGAGTCCATCTCCTTTGTTCTATCATCACAATCCAGAAATAGTGCAAAGGAGGCCACAATGGATCTGATGATGGCCCTATCAAACATTTCCATGGGGAGACCTGGGAATCTAATCCATTTAGTCACAGTGGTGGATTCCTTCTTTGGATTATACTCAGCTGACCATCGAAACAATCTGAACATAGTATGCCCTACTCTACGCAAGGGGCTAGTGAGTACCTGATTCACATCTTTTTCTGAGTCCAAAATCACAACACCATGTCTGTCATCCCAGTTACTTGTGATGGTGATTCTGCCTTCAATCTTCCAGGAGGCCAGCATAGTCTTCTTAACAATATCAAACGGCGGTCGTCCAACTTGAAATTTCGCAATAAGAGTATGTGCCAGCCTCTGTGTCGCAGCTTGATATTCCGCCGACGTAAACGAGATAGACGGGACTCCATCTTTCACTCCATACTGCCGGGACGCAAGTTGGATTTCTGGAAATCTAGGTTTAATCACTGGCCGAGCCAAGACGGCTGCAAAAGAAGGCTTGGTCAGTACCTTCACGCCATGGTGAGATCCGCTTTCGACACTTGAAGAAGCGATCTTCGTCGGATCTAACGGGTCGGGAGCCGGCGGAGGGCGTTGTGGTGCATTCACGGACTGAGGAAAGGCCCCGGCGGCCAAGAAAGCCATGGAGAGGACGATGAAACCCTAAATCGCCAGAATCGCCCTTCTGGCAGTGATTATGTTTTTGATCCCCAGGGTGCCTGCTAACTGCTAACTGTTGCTAGTGGTAAAGATGTCTTGATGGGCTTTAGGAGGGCTCCTAGGATGCCTGCTAACTGCTCCTAGGATGCCTGCTAACTGCTAAGTGTTGCTAGTGGTAAAGATGTCTTGATGGGCTTTAGGAGGGCATGTGTTCAATCAACAAATGACACTTTGTACTCAGCTCCTACCCCAACAAATACAGATACACCTCCATGGGCTTTGGCAATGTTGTTGATCAATTCCATAATGAGTACTGTTTTACCCACACCAGCTCCCCCGAATAGTCCTGTTTTCCTCCACGACGATAATGGGCTAAAAGATCTACTACTTTAATTCCTGTTTCAAAAATAGAGTCTTGACTCTTCTGTGTGGTATTCATTCTCGTTCGGCTCTTGGAATTTGTTCGGGCCGAAGAAGCAATGTCACTCGATCGATCATTATCAAATTGACTGCAATTTTTTTCTGTCCGTGAGGATCCCCTCAGAGCACCTTCTACTTCTAGTATGTAGGCCATGAACTAGATCAGAAGCATTCGCAACGAGTCCATAAGAAGTGATCCCATTTTTTTCATCGGGTTCGGGTAGAGACCAAAGGTTTGGGCTGCCCGGAGCGAGCCTCCCATAGAGGCAAGTGAAGTTGGTGAGCCGTATGATGGGCAACTATCTCTTGCGGTTCGGAGAGGACCTAAATCCCTAAACATGCCAAGTCCTTGATTTCTCTCGAGTGGGCTTCTGATGCCTTTAGACCCCCAAACTTTGATGTCTGTTCAGCCCCAAATTTCTGCTACAATGCACTTGGATCTGATCCAGTAACCTCGGTTGGGTGGACTCGGGCTTCAAATGGTGACGTTCTAACAGAGAAATAAGAATTGAATGAGAGGACTTTTGTCTACGATTTAGAAAATCTTTGCCTATTATTTGAAAGCCACACATATGTTATCCTTCGGCTTCTACACTTCTTTGAGTTTGTTGCAGATGTGGAGATTAGATTGGTCATCAGGATTTGTCTGCTGACTTTCATCCTCAAAACTCATCCGGTTTATCTGCCTCTGCCTCTGCCTCTGTTTATTTTTATTGTTATTTGCTTTGCTTGTTCTATTTCTCCTATAAGCTCTATTTTTGTGCATATTGCTTAATCTGGCATAATTTAGTTTCGATTGCTTATAAAATGTTTCATAATAAATATTTGTCTCGGGCTGAAAAAATAAAAAAATGAAAGTTAGATGAACAATTTGTTGAATCACAAAGAGGTGCTTTAGATAAGTTTATTAAAAAGGTGAAATCTTTTTGAAATTTTAGAGGGTGTGGAAGCCACTGATGTTGAGGATTCCAATCAAAATTTAGAGTTCGAAACATATTTAATAATGATATCGGTAAGGAAAAAGTACAAAAAAAAAAGGCCCCGAACTACCATTCCTTTCCAAATTTAGGTCCGAACTACCTTAATTTTCAATTAAGGGGCAAAATCAAAAAATGTGTTAAAGTTAACGGATTGAGTTAACTCTGTTAGTCAATTCCGTTAGTCAACATTTAAAATAACAGTTAAATAATTTTTCTCTAATTTAATCTATATATCTCTGATTAAATATTTTTAACTTTTGATTTTCTTATGACGTTGACAATTTCTTTAAACTTATAGTACAAACGAGTATTATTTTTAAATTAATTATTTATAATTTCACAAAATTTAATATATAACATGTATGAATATTTCACAAAAGTAAATAATTGTTCTCTTGATTTATATTGTAAAACATTTCAAGTTCTTTATCATATATCATGAGTAACTATAACTTTTTATTTTTTTGTAGTTTGACAGTTCACAATATAATTTTGGATAAAAACTAAATTAATATTTTCTTGGTCTATGTTCATAGGAGAATGGCTAACAAAAAGAATGATAAATAATTAAATTTTTATTCATACATGTCATTGTGATATAGTGAATAGCCAAACTATAAAAATTGATGTAAGGTAAACAACTTGAAATATTTACAATGAGAATCACGAAAAAAATATTAATTACTATTTTATTCATACATTTTAATAATGTTATATGGTAAATTTTATGAAATTGTAAATAAGTGATTTAAAATTAATATTCATTTGTACTATCAGATTTATGGAAATTATAATATTATAATAAAAAAAAAAAAAATTCAATGAGATGTATAGATGAAATTAAAGAAAAACAATCATTTAGTTGTTCTTTTTAATGTTGACTAACGAAGTTAATTCTATCCGTTAACTTTGACGAATTTTTTTATTTTGCCCTCTAATTGGAAAATATTGTAGTTCGGACCTCAATTGGAAAAAAAGTGCTAGTTCGGGGCCCCCTTTAGCACCTATTGGTAATGTTGATGAGAATGTGGAAAGTAATATGCGTGAAAATAATAATCTAAGCATACAAGATCCTATCTCTTTCGTGGATAGCCTCTAGTATACATGCATGATCCCGTGAATTGGAATACTCTTGATAACTAATCAAGAGATATGTTGGTTGAAACGGGGCCAAATCAAGAGTTAATCTTGTTTTTTCCTTTAGATAATGTATTTGGGCATTTTATTATTATTATTCTAAAAAACTGAATAATGGGGAGGTTAAAGATAGAAAATGGTTTGTGTACTCAAAATCTGTGGACAAAGTTTATTGTTTTGTTGCAAATTATTTAAATCTAATCGCAGTACTTGCTTACTGGGAAATGATGGATTAAGAGATTGGAAGCATCTTACTGCCAAACTTGAAGAGCATTGAAATCTTCCCCTTGTATGTGGAGATGTTGTTCTAGTCGAGTATAGAATAATATCTAGAACAACTTGTGTAAAATTGAGTGCAGTGCGGAAAATAAACGACATGCAAAGTTGTTATCCAGTTCGGCATTAACGAGCCTACGTCTGTGGGGCTGTCTCCTTAGCCCAGTGGAAAGCAATTCACTAATATTGAGTTTAGAGTACAGGAGCTTAAGTTTACAGAATCCCTCTTAAACTGCCGGAGCCTCTAACACTCAAGTAATCGCTAACTAGGTCTCCCCCTAGATCAGAGCCTCACCTCTGATTCCACCAGATGATCCTCCATGAAGATCAACGCTTTCCGCAGAATGCGCAGTAGCAGTAACAGTGCGTGTACCGTCAAGTTGATCTGCAATTAGTCTGCCGAGTACTAGAACAGACTAATTCCGAGCGCCGTGATCTTATCGGAATGATAACATCGCCGGCCATTTGCCTCCACCTCCCTTCACTGTATATGCGTGAGTAATATCTCCGTGAGTGCTGAGTAGATGAACGCCTCAGCCCTCATTATATAGTTCGGTAGAAATCCTAAACGAACAAGATTTCCAATCTTCAACCGCCTATCTGTTTAGGAAACATTCATAATTCCTTGCGCATCTAGCTCTTGATAATCTTCAATATATCTTCAAGTAGATCTTCGATTATCTTCTTCCCATAGTAATCTTCGAGCACAAGTATTACCTAATATCTCTCAACCGAATTTTAGATATGCATCCATATATTTGCGTCAACCGACTTCGAGATTTGCATCATATCTTTGTTGTTCAGCAGCAACACTTGCCTAATATGGATTAGGAAACTTCTGCTACTTCAATGTTGTTCCACGTCGGTTGTCCTTCTCTGGTCTTGAACTCTCGCTTGTACAACAGCTAGAACAACTAAACGGAGTTTTGCCAAAACCTATGCCACTAAAACTAACAATCTCCCCCTTGTCATTTTTGGCAAAACTAACTACATGTGCTACTTTTACAATTGATTCTTTGAGGAGATTTCAAACTCCCAAACTTTGCTATCGACTAATTGCTACCAAACGAATCTTTTAAGGAGCTTTCAAACTCCAAATTTACTCCTCCTTTTTGCCATAAACTGACAAGGGAGCTGACAAGCGTATTTTTAACCCATTATAGTCGTCAAGATATGAGTTTTAGGGGTCTAGTTGCAGTCAAACAAAATTTATAACCTTGGTAAGCCAAGGGTCGATCCAAGGAACATACGTGTGTGAATACTAGTTAACAGGTGACTTATTTAGCTATTCCGATTAACAAGGGGTTTTGTTGTGTCAAAAGTTGCAGTAAATGTAGAAAAATAAAGGTTTGGACTTGATCAGAGAAAGAATTCAAGAACCATACTTCACCCGTGCCAACCCCACTAATCATGCAATCATATCACGTAAATTATTCATGCTATCGAATATGGAAATAAACCGAAATAACACTAGACAAGCCGCCCATCCACGGATCATTGTCTAGATTAATCTCAATCGTTGAACGCCGCCCATCCACGGATTATCAACGATCTCGATTTATTAAACTTAGGGTTTTTCAGACGAAAGTCAACTTTCCTATTAATTCATGTACTACCATTGTAGCTACCATGACCTAATATTAATTTCATGCGATTCTGATTAATACCTAGGACCCATCCATCTTTCGGTAAATAACCTAAATACGTTCTAGCATGCAAACATCTCATTCAATGTAAAACTTGCAAGAGCAATAAAATTAAGCACGATGAAATTGAATATTCGAATTGCATTAATGAAAAACGTTTAATAGATCACATGAAGAGTTGGGTACATAGCACGGGATCCGTAGGATCCCAGAATAAGAAGACTACTCACTACTCATGGTAAGTTAACCAAAAGTAGTGTTGATAAAGAGATTAAGGACGAGGAAACCGTAATGACGCGGGTGCTCGTTGAATCCTCGATCTCTCGTAATGAACTCTGTCTTCTCTCCCACGTTAGGGTTCTTCAATCTCAACTCAAGCACACCTAAAACACTCAGGTCGTTTCCCTTTTATAGCCCAAAACTGCTCAATTGCCAAAAAGGACCAGAACTTACCAAAAACGGATTAGGAAATAATCTGATAATTCTGCCTTCCGAAGGTGCCGTGACATTCATGTTTTGATGAAGTGTAGCCTCGAATCTTGGTCTTTCTTGAACTCTAAGTCGTCCTCCTTCTTCAATCTAGGTCAAAATCGATCCCCAAAGTCAGCGTACTCAAAATCTGGTCCGAAACTGCTATTTATAGCTCAAAATAAAGTCGTATGTCACGACCCCCTAAAACTCTCTGGGCTATTTAGGGGCCATGACACCCGTGACATATGCTTTTGTCACGGCTGTCACCGTAGGGCAAACTGGCAGAGAATTCCGTTGCCTTTTTGGAGATCTAAACCTTCGAATCTGCTCTTGGTGTAAACTACAAAGTTGTAGCCCTTTGAGTTAGCTTTCCAACAAGGTTTGAATCAACCAATTGGGACACCATATGCGATCTGTGCGTGCAAAATAGGTCGGAAAGGTCAATCTGCCCTGTTTTTACCCAAATCTCTACTAAATGCTTTGGTTTGGTTCAGATCAATCCAAAAGTATTAGGTATGTGATATATGACCTGAAACACTAGAAAAGAGGTTAAACGATAACAAAATATCCGGAAAACAAACCTAATTCATCATCGAATGAAGTGAATAATAGTCAAGAATTTGACCGATCAGGAGCTCAAAAATGACAGCAATTGTTCGACAACAAAACTATTGTTCAAAACAACATAGTAGCTGAAAGAGCATAATTGTTTGTAGGGAGAGCAGAGAATTCATCACCATGACCAAGTAGTCCGAGTCTTCTTCACTGTCATCATCAGTAGCTCCTTCTTCATCCTCCGGATACCTCAGCTCCATCAGCAATTTGGTGATTTTCTTTTTTCTGGCCATCAACGAAAGAATTCGTTCATTCACCTCAGCAAGCTCGTCTTCCAAGTGAGCAATTGCCTTTCTCCGAGTTTTGGTAGGAAGCTGATCACTCAACTCGCGTAATGTCTTTTCAGAGAGCTTTTTCTTCTTCACCTCAGGAGCATCTTGTTCCAGATCCAGCATAAGTTTTCCTGTGAAGTGCTTGTGATCGGCTAGGAACACTTTCGGATCACCAGTTAGCGTGTCTTGACTTGTTTGAACCTCCGGATGTTGTGCTACCACAAGCTGATGAATCAGAGAGGGAAATCCAATGGGATGATTGATTTTGACTGAAGTTGCATGAGCAGCATTCTGATCGAATATGAGATGTCCAAGATCAATCTTTTTCTTGACTCCTAGAGTCTTCATAATAGCTCCCATGGTATGTCCATGCGTCGTGCGGTGATGATTTGGCAACCAGTTGTGAACCGCAATGCTGTGGAGCAAGGAATGCTTTGTTTACAAGTCTTTTACTGGGAAGGTCGGCTTGTACCACTTCGAACGAACTCCACCTGTAATTGTCTGAGCTATTTTGTGCCAACTGGGTTCCTCTCCAAGACTCACCTCTCCTCCTTCTACGACATAGTAGTCATCTATACTCTCTGGAGTGATGACAATCTCCTTACCTCTCACACTTACCTTACCGTAAGCCTCATTCTCAATATCAGCAAAAGCTTCTGGTAAATTCACAATTACTTCTCTCACAATGTTTGTTGCAAACGGTTTGGCCATTGTCACGGACGGCCACAAATCCAGCTCTTTGAGTAGGCTCACAATTTCCTTGGCTACATATCTGTCAGCCTCCAGCACCCTCTCAGCCATAATTTTCCTCTTCTGTACGACTTCCTACTACTTAGCTTGTTCGTCTGAGGCAAACCAAACTCCTTCTACAACAACTCCAGACTCAAACTGAACTTTCTTTCCTTTCTTATCACCCTTAACTCCCTTAACAGATCAACTTGCCTTAGATTTCTTAGCAAACTTCTCTAGATCAGCAGATATAGTTTCAGCCGTAGCCTTCCCTGCACCTGAATTTGCAGGGAAGGCTACGTTGCAGGAGTAGCAACCTTCTTTTGGCTAGTAGCTTCAAACTCAACTGTCATTTCTGCTAGGGTAGGAGCAGGAGCCTTCCTCTTCTTTGACACATTCTTTTCAGCAACTGTGGGAACTTCCTCATCAGCAACTTGATTCAGTACTGGTTTCTTTGTCTTAGCAGGAGGTTTTGACTTATTCTCATGTCCGTTATCAACTGGAACAACCTTCTGAATGTCTTTGACCATATCCGACAGCTTGATTGATTCATCTTTTGAACCTTCACTCAGTTCCTCCATTTCTTCGTCAATATTAGTTTGGTCTGGTTGATCAATCTCACTCTCTTTAGCTGCTTTAGAATTCACTTCTTCTTATGTATACTCTTCCACAGCATCGAAGAGTTCTTGTAATGAATTATCTGGCTTGCTTGACTCATTCTGCAGCTGCTCGTCTTCCTCATTTGTAGATATTTCTACTTCTTCTTCAACAACCTCTGTTTCCTCAGCGATATTCTCCTCTTGAGCCTCATCTGGTTTCTCAGCTTCCTTCCCTTCTTCTGGTTCAACATTAGAGTCATCACTTGATTCTGCGATATCATCATCTGGTCCAGGATCTGATTCTTCCATAACATTATCATCAACACCCTTCTCTGCTCCGTTTTTACCAGATACATCTTCATTCTTATTCTCATCAACATCCACTTCATCCTCTTCAGACTCAGACACTATCACTCTACGTTTGATAATTTTAACCATCTTCATCCTAGAACCCCTCACAATAGGAGTACTCTCCCATGCACCGAAGCCACTACCTTTGGCTTTTCTACCACACTCTTCACACCTTCCACAGATGCACTAGGCAATACATGTCTATGTTCATTAATAGATTTAGAGATTACCTCTTGTGCAATTTTCTTCGAAGGTTCCTTGTCCGATGTAGGTTTTGAAGCACTCGGATTCTTGGGGTTTTGAGCAGGAACAATTTTAGAACTTGGTTTCTCTTTCGCCGGATTGTCAGTTGCCAGCTTCTTCACAGGATTCTCGGTTACTATTTTCTCTACAACAATCTTCTTCTTCGCCATAGTTTCTTTAGATTTCTCTGGGACAGACACCTTCTCTACAACAGCTGATTTAGGTTTTGCTGCAGTTGTCTTGTCGACTATCGATTTAGGATTTGCTTGAGCAACCTTCGGTTCACAATCTGCCTTTGAAGATGTTTCAGTAGTCGTCGCCTTAGTCACCTTGTTCTTTCTCGTGTCCACCATTGTTGAACTTCTTCAAGCTTCGTCTAGGATTTCGTCGGGAGAGAAGAAGCGAGACAGGAGCAATTGATTTGAAAGTTAATTTGAATTTAGAAACACAATCTGGTTTGGCACGCCAAATATTCGCTCGTATTTCCACACATTGCCACATCACTTCAAGCCATTTGAAAATTTCTCAGACCACCAATTGTTTCTCTTCGCATCATAATTTTGAAATCTTTGACCTTCCTTTACGCCAACCCTTAAAATATATCTTGTTCAAGCTCCGGCTGACCGTCTTATCCTGGCATAACTTAGTTGTCAATGACACACAGACCCGGTGAGGATCTAAGTGTCTCGAACTGTAGGTTGTGCTAAGCTTTGGTGAAGATGTCTGGAACCTGCTTCTCCGTCGATACATGCTTCAGAGTGATAACCTTCTTCTCGACTAGATCTCGAATGAAGTGATGTATGATATCGATGTGCTTGGTTCTGGAATGCTGAACAGGATTCTTGGATATATTTATTGCGCTCATGTTGTCGCAGTAAAGTGTTATAATATCTTGTTCCACTCCATATTCTTCTAGCATCTGTTTCATCCATAACAACTGGGTACAACAACTTCCAGCGGCGATGTATTCTGCTTCAGCCGTTGATAAGGATATGTTGTTCTGATTCTTGCTGAACCATGACACCAGGTTGTTGCCTAGAAAGAAACATCCTTCAGGTGTGCTTTCACGATCCTCACCATTCCCAGCCCAATCTGCATCGCAATAGCCTACCAAACAAGAATTAGTATCCTTAGTGTACCATAATCCATAGTCAGCTGTTCCACAGAGATATTTGATAATTCTCTTCACATTCATCTGGTGGGTCTCCTTGGGATTAGCTTGATATCTGGCGCAAACACCAACTGCATGGGCAATGTATAGTAAGCTCCCAATGATACTCCTGTACAAGGTTTGGTCCACTCTTGTACTAGCTTCATCCTTGGTGATCTTGACATGTTTTGCAGCGGGGGTTCTCTTATGTGCTGCTTTCTCCAGATCAAACTTCTTGATGAAGTTCCTGGCATATTTGCTTTGGGATATGAAGATATCGTCTTCCTTCTGCATCACTTGTAATCCAAGGAAGTAACAAATCTCTCCTACCATGGTCATCTTGAATTCGCTCTACATTTGCTCTATGAACGTGTCCGCCATCTTCTGATTGCTCGAGCCGAACATAATATCATCCACATAAATTTGAGCAATGATAAAGTATGACCTTGTGTGCTTGACGAAAAGCGTCTTGTATACTCCCCCTCGCACATAGCCATGGTGTATTAGAAACTCCGTAAGCCTTTCGTACCATGCTCTGGGCGCCTGGTTGAGTCCATATAGAGCTTTCTTCAGACGATACACATGGGCAGGATGGTGATGATCTTCAAAGCCCTTAGGCTGTGCTACATAGACTTCTTCATTCAGCAACCCATTCAGAAAGGCACTCTTGACGTCCATCTGGAACAACTTGAACTTCTGATAACATGCAAGAGCCAACACCAATCGTATGGCTTCTAGACGAGCAACAGGGGCTAAGGTCTCATCAAAATCGACTTCTTCAATTTGAGTATATCCTTGAGCAACATGTCTTGCCTTGTTTCTGGTGATGTTCCCTTGTTCGTCGGACTTGTTCTTGAAGATCCACATTGCTCCAAATATATTCACACCATCAGGTCGTGGAACAAGATCCCAAACATCATTCCATTGAAACTCACCGAGTTCTTCCTGCATAGCCACCACCCAGTATTCGTCATTGATAGCCTCTTTGATGTTCTTGGGCTCCACAGTGGACAAGTAGCAATTCAAGCCAGTCAATTCACGAAAATTCACTTGTTTACCTCGGGTCTGCATATCTTCCGTTGGCTCACCAATCACTTCTGTAATAAGATGATTCTTCACATTAGTCCTGGATGGTTGAAGAACCTGAGAAAAAAAAGGAGGTGTTTCTGATTCAGCTTCTTCGTCTTTCTAGTCATCGTCTTCAGTAAGATGTTCTGATGTCTTGTCCGGGAAAACCTCTGGATTTGTAGTGGGAGTAGAAAGTTGTTCCGAGTTAGCTGCAACATCTTCATCATCCGCCGTGCTTGACTCAAGAGCATCTTTCACGATAACATTAATACATTCCATAATGACTCCAGTGCGCTTGTTGTAGACTCGGTAAGCACGGCTGTTAGCAGAGTAACCCAGAAAGACTCCCTCATCACTTTTAGGGTCTAACTTCTGTAGATACTCATGGTCTCTGAGGATGTAGCATTCGCTTCCAAAGATATGAAAGTACTTCACCGTCGGCTTCTTACCTTTCCACAATTCATAGCACGTCTTCTCCGTGTCGGACCGAATCGTCACTCTGTTAATGACATGGCAAGCTATGTTCATGGCTTCACCCCAAAACTTCAACGGTACTTGTTTTGCATGGATCATCAACCGAGCCATCTCCTGAATGGTTCAATTCTTCCGTTCGACAACTCCATTCTGCTGTGGTGTGATTGGAGATGAGAACTGTAGAGCTATTCCTCTTTGTGTGCAGAACTCTGTAAGAGCATTGTTCTCGAACTCCTTCCCATGGTCACTTCTCACAGCCACTAAGTGTTCTCCTTAGTCGGATGCATAGCTGAACAAATGCTTGAACAACATCTGATTTGTCTCGCAGAAAGCTTGACCAAGTGAAGCGAGAGTAGTCATCAACGCAGACTAGTACGTACCACTTTCCAGAATAGCTCCCCACTTGCATAGGCCCCATCAGATATATATGTAGCAATTCCAGGGGTCTCCTCGTGTTGATCTTAGTGGTGCCTTTGTGAGGAACTTTGATCTGCTTTCCGATCTGGCAGTCTTTGCAAATGATGCTCAGTTCACCTTGAACTTTAAGGATTCCACAGACTAGCCCATCAGTGGCAACCTTCTTGAGCGTTCTCAGATTTACGTGTCCCATTCGTTGATGCCACAGATTCATCTCTTCAGTTTTGCTCAGCAGGCATGTTGTTTCAGCATTGGGTCGACCAAGGTTCAGCAAGTTGCAGTTGTTCGAGGACCTTCTTCCAGTGAGAACTGGTTCATCATTCTTGTTCAACACCACACATTAATCCTATGTAAACTAAACATGGTGCTCTATATCGCACAACTGACTTCTACTGATCAGATTTGCGTGCCGTCCTTTGACAAGGAGGACTTCTTTCAATCTGGGTAGGCCTGCAACATTCAGAGTTCCTCTTCCAATCACTCTGCCTTCTACTACATCTCCAAACGTCACATATTTGCCTTTGAACTCCTCTACACTGGTCAGAAACTCAAGATTGCCAGTCATGTGTCTAGAATAACCACTGTCAAAGTACCATCGATCCTTCTTCAGATGACTAGTGGAACTGAAAGCAACATGGCAAACCTCACTCCTTTGCTTAGCTCTCCAGACTTTCTTCACCTGAGGTTTCGGCACTTGATCCATCTTTCTGAGAAACTTGTGGAATTCCTGACAACTTGGTTAGATGTGTCCTACTCGGTTGCAGTAAAAGCACCTTCGTCTGTCTTGCCTTCTCGAGGGATACCATGTTGTTCTTCTTCGTAATTAATGTTCAGCTGGTACACTGTAAGATCTTGGCTCAGCTTTTACAAACGTTGTCTTTTCGGAGCCAGATGCACCAGTGAACCCTATCCCTTTGTAACCGCCACCCATCCTTTGAGCTCCTAGGATAGAGTCTAGATCTTTTGTTCCAGAGTTGAGCATCTTGACTAACTTCTTAAGGTTGTTCAGCTCCTCCAATGTCTCCTCATGACCAAGTTTGTCTGTTTCAATTTCACATTTCAAGGCATCCACATTATTATGAAGAATTACTTGTCCTCGTCATAAAGCATCATTCTTCTTCTTTAGATCATCAATGATTCCTGGATGTTCACCTTAACTTCTTTCAATATGGATATTCAGAGATGACACAACTGCCATTAGCTCGGCCTTCTGTGCAACAAGTTCATCTCGTGCATCTTTTACCTCTTTCATCTGGGCTTTAAGATCAGTGATTATCTGTTGATGTTCCACATTCTGAGATACAAGGACAGCAACTTCTTCCCATAGCCTTTCTTTTTCTTCTTTCAGCTCTGTCAGGCTGCTACGGTGCTTTTTGTTCCACTCAACTTCATTTAGCCACTGCTCGAACAACTCCTTGTACTTGTTAGCAAAGCATTCTTCAGTGGTTTCTTCATGATCACTTTTTGCGTGTGTTGACACATTCTGCCTAAATGTGTCCGCAGCCTTCACATTCTCTGCATTGGATCCCCTTGCCTTTGTTGTCGTTACTGAAGTCTCCAGATTTATTCTTCTTTTGAAAATTTTCATCCTTCTGGAATCTTGAGTTAGATCTGAACCTTTCTTGTTCATTCTTTTCATGAATTTTCCAAAATGTTTAGCGACATAGCGTACTATTTTTCAAACAGCTCTTTACTGTTGCCTTGCACAGTAGTTAATTCAGATTTCAGACCAACATTTCTAACCTACACGCGTTGTTCCTCTTCATTCATCTCCATCTCATGAGTTTGCAGTGATCCCATCAGTTCCTCCAGCCTCATTGTCGTCACATCTTGTGCTTCCTTGACTGCGAGTGCCTTCATGGCATATAACTTTGGTAGTAACCTTAGCACCTTTCTCACCGGCTTCTCTTCGTTCATGGGTTCTCCAAGTATAAACGATTCATTAGAGATGTCAAGTACCCTTGCGTTGAAGTCAGCTATGGTCTCGTCCTCCTTCATTCTTAGACTTTCGAACTTTGACGTGACCATCTCCATTCTGGATATTTTGACCTTTTTCGTACCTTAGTGAGCCGTTTGCAATATGTCCCAAGCTGTCTTCGCAATTTCATAGGTTGAAATCAACTTGAAGTTCTTCCCATCAACTGCAGAGAATATAGTATTCATTGCTTTAGAGTTTGCGGCTTCAGCATTCCTCTGTCCCTCAGTCCATCTGGCTTCAGCGAGTGGAACAGCTCTGCCACCTTCGTCAATAGTCACTGGATGTGTGTCCACCCTTGTTCAATAGCTTTCCAGCTGATTCATCTTGTGACTTCAGGAACGCCTTCATAAGCACCGTCCAGAATCCATATTTGTTTCCTTCCAGCATCGGTGGGCGTGAGATATTTTGTCCTTCCCTTAAATCCATCTCAACAGCTCGGATCTCACTCTGTGTTGAGTGTTTGCTCTAATACCAATTGAAATCTTCCCCTTGTATGTTGAGATGCTGTTCTAGTTGAGTATAGAACAATATCTAGAACAACTTGTGCAAAATTATGTGCGTTGCAGAAAATAAACGACATGCAAAGTTGTTACCCAGTTCGTCTTTAACGAACCTACGTCTGCGGGCTGTCTCCTTAGCCCGGTGGAAAGTAATTCACTAATATTGAGTTTAGAGTACATGAGCTTACGTTACAGAATCCCTCTTAAATTGCCGGAGCCTCTAACACTCTAGTAATCGCTAACTAGGTCTCCCCTAGATCAGAGCCTCACTTCCGATTCCACCAGATGATCCTCCATGAAAATCAGCACTTTCCGCAGCATGCACAGTAGCAGTAACAGTGCGTGTACCGTCAAGTTGTTCTACAATTAGTCCGTCGAGCACTATAACAGACTAATTCCGAGCGCAGTAATCTTATCGGAATGAGAATATCG
The DNA here is from genome assembly GCA_033675395.1 of Rhodiola chrysanthemifolia. Lineage (NCBI taxonomy): Eukaryota > Viridiplantae > Streptophyta > Magnoliopsida > Saxifragales > Crassulaceae > Rhodiola > Rhodiola chrysanthemifolia. The sequence goes on along the minus strand of CM066208.1, from coordinate 12,743,234 downwards.
TCGGTCTTTTGCCTCCACCTCCCTTCAGTGTATACGCGTGAGTAATATCTCCGTGAGTGCTGAGTAGAATAAACGCCTCAGCCCTCATTATATAGTGCGGTAGAAATCCTAAACGAACAAGATTTCCAATCTTCAATCGCCTATCTCTTTAGCAAATCTTTCCTAAATATTTTAGGAAACATTCCTAATTCCTTGCGCATCTATCTCTTGATAATCTTCAATGTATCTTTAAGTAGATCTTCGATTATCTTCTTCCCCAAGTAATCTTCTAGCACAAGTATTGCCTAATATCTCTCAACCAAATTTTAGATATGCATCCAAATATATACGTCAACCGACTTCGAGATCTGCATCATATCTTTGTTGTTCAGCAGCACGGACTTGCCTAATATGGATTTGGAAACTTGTGTTGCTTCAGTGTTGTTCCACGTCGGTCTTCCTTCTTTGGTCTTGAACTCTCGATTGTACAACAACTTGAACAACTACACAGAGTTTTGCCAAAACCTATGCCACTAAAATTAACAAGCATGAACGTAGTATTGAACACTATATAAATATGGAGACTTGGTTTGACTTAAAAAGAAGATTGCATGAAAATAAAACACTTGACAACGAATTTCAGCAAGAAATTAGAAAAGAAAAGGAGCATTGGAGGTAAGTTTTAATAAGAATAGTTTCTGTCGTAAAATGTCTTGCTAAAAATAATTTGACTTTTCGTGGATCATATGAAGAACTTTATCAAAATAATAATAGTAATTTTTTAGGATTAATTGAAATGATTTCTGAATTTAACTTGATAATACAAGAACATGTTAGACGTGTTCTAAATAATGAAATACACTACCATTATCTTTGGAACAAAATTCAAAATGCGTTGATCTCATTCACTACACCATTTTACATCCTACGTGAAAAAGTTTGAACCTCGTCGCAATAGGTTGGTCGGATAAAACGTCTTATGCGACCACACTTTGAATTGTTTATCGCAATAACATTAATATGCGACAAAATTTAACGCGATACAAAACTTGGTATCACATAAAGCTTTTAACGTGACTTAATTTTAAGCGACGGAACATTTATGTCCCGTTATCATATTATTGTGACATAGTTTTAAGCGACGCCAAATTTAAGTCACGTTATATATTTCATGCGACTTAAATTTAGCGACAACTGAAAGTATGTCACTTAATAAGGAAAATTCGATCGTCAAAGCAGGTGCTGACATTGAACAACCCCTTTGAGTTTGAAATTGACTTGGCATTAAACAGGGCAACCTACCTTTTGTGGATTACGTGACCATTTTATTCAACTTATGTCGCGTAAACGTAAATAATTAATGCAGAACAGAACTCCAAATTTACTCTGCCTTCAAGTTCGAACTACCTTAATCCTCTAAAACTGAAATACAAATGACCCCATATGTCGGAGAACATCCTCTGGCAGCTCCAGGAAGTGTTTTTTCCTCGGTTTTGGGAAGATATTCATGTGAAAGGCTCACTTTTTGAAGGTATATACACTCATATATATGTGTAGTTGTCATTTTTTTCATCCTTCAAATTTTCAGAGTTTTGTTCAGGTTAATACTCTGGCATAGTGTTTGGAGGTGGATATCAGTTGAAAATTAAGAGCAGCAAGGAGGGAGAAATGTTTGGGCGTTTTTACCAAGTGTTGTTTTGTGTTTGGTAATGCAAAACAGGGGAGCTTCATGTCTTTGATCTTGTTCTGTTTAGCTTAAGGCACAAACATAGGTGAAAAGGTCGCTAAAGACAATTTCATTTTTGGGGGAAATGTACATATCGTTGGAGGGAAAATGAAATTTTCGTGAAATATCAAATTTCGTAAAACTTTACGCGACCGTTTTGACATAAAATCTCACATAAAGGTATGTCTTGGCCCAAAAAATACAAAGCCCAATCGATGAAACCCAAATCCGCACCGCTTCACTTTCCCATTCAATTTCGTCTATCTCCCCAAATCCTAAAACCCTAACTCACCTTTCGTCCTCAAACCTCCATTTCCGTTCCATCTCCTCAAACCCTAGCGAAATCTCTTCGTTTCGAATGAAATCCAGTAGAGCTCCTCCGTTCACTCAACTCCATGGGTAGGAGCTTCTGAAACCGTTGAGGGGCGTATCGCGTTGGCTTTAGCTGGTCGTATTCTGGGAAAGACCTGCAGTAACAGTTGTTTTCTTTGCCTCTGTTGTTGCAGTAGCATATAAGTAAGTTGGAAAATCACTTTCTAGGAAATAAAATTTCTTCGTTTTTGCGATAACATGGTAAGGATATATTGATGGCGTGTGCAGTGAGTGGATTGGGAAAGCGATCGCTTTATGCTTGTTGTGGCTAGTTAGGGAGATGATAAAGGCAAGGCTAAAAAAAGTCGTGGACAAATGTCCCGAGATCGTCGTAAGCACTGCATCTGACCAGTCAACAATGGAAAGCATAGTAGCAGCGCAACATGGACTGCAAACTGTCCATGACTTGATGCAGATGGTAAACATAGCAATTCTGAAAATCAGATCAATTGTTTCATGTAATTCATGTCAACTTTATTTTGGAAATCTTCATGTTCTCTGTTATATATTATGTTGTCTTGTCAGACTTGCAGTGTGGTTTTGTCATTGTATTTACACTTTACACAATGAGTACATTGTAGGCAAAAATGCAAGAAAAATGGTTCGTCAAACATTGGCAGATCAGAATGGTGATGAATAAATTGGTGTTTATCATGTAAAGCTGCAAGGAGCAATGGAGCGCGAGGAATGATACATGTTCATCAATAGTATTTGTAATGTTTCTATAGTTTTTTGGGATTGAACTTTGTTATCGCTGGCACATGTATTTAGAATAATGTAATTTTTAATTTTAATATAAATATTATTTAATGATTTATGTTAATTTAAATTCAACTATAAATTTTATTTAATATTTATAGCATTGAAATAAAATAATAAAAAGGCTTTATGCGACAATGATATAGTTATATCTAACATTTATCATCTCATTTTTATGGGACAAACATAACTAACATCGCATAAGAGTTTAACTTAACGCGACTAGTGCTACTTTCGGTTATCGCGTAAACATCTCGTTACTCGGATTTCGCGACTGATTTTACGTGACATTCGAGCGATCGCGTAAAGTGTATGCGCCCATTTTAGTAGTTTATGCGACGGAAAAAAGTGTGCTCTAAGATGTAAAATGGTGTAGTGATTGTTAGCTATCATAAAGATTAATGGTAACAAAGTAAAGATAGAAGAATTTTTTGAATTTCTGAAGGTGGATGATACTTTTGGATTAGGAATTTTTAATATATTACTTGCTGCTCTTAATTCTATGGATTTAAATGTTGGTGTTATCAGGGGTCAAGGGTATGCTAATGATTCAATATGAAAGGAAAGCACCAAGGAGTTCAAAAACGAGTACTTGATATAAATCCTAGAGTTTTATATACATGCCATGTGCCTGCCATAGTCTTAATCTTACTCTTTGTGTATAAAAGCTATTACATTTTTTGGAATTGTGCAATGCATATTTGTGTTATTTTCTAGTTCTACCAAAAGATGGAAAGTGTTTTTTTTTATGGAAAACGATGGAAAGTATTGCTTGATAATATTTCTGGTTTGACTGTGAAATGTTTATCCAATACTCGTTAGGAGAGTCATGTTAATAGTATGAAAGCGATATGGTTTCAAGCCCCACAAACAAGGTTGTAAAAAGCGCTAGGCGCTAGTTGGGCGAAAATGGTCTTTGAGGATTAATCGGGGACTAATCAGAAATTAGGCGAGGATTAATCGTTTTCTCATTGTTGTATTTTTAAATATTTACTTATAAGAAATAATTGTTTAGTCACTATTTAAATATGAAAATACAAAAAATTAAGTTTTTTTTTCAAAAGATTCAAAAATTTCCGCCTTGAAGTCGCCTAGACCCGCCTAGCCGATTAGCCACTTAGACCGCCTAGACCCGCCTCGAAGTGCCCAGGACCTGCCCAGGTGGTCAAAAGGCATTTGAGCGATTTATTATCCGTTTTGGACAAAATCGAATCGTGTTCTAAAAAAGTCACGCTAGGAGCCACCTAGGCTGATTTTTAGAACACTGCCCACAAATAACAAGTGCTTTGTTTGAATTATATGATATTTGTGATGATGGTAAGTCAAAAAATGAAGCAGAGAGCTTGGCATCGGCAATTGAATGTTTTAATTTTCTACTAGGCATGGTTATTTGGCTTGACATCTTATTTGCAATTAATAAGGTGAGTAAAAAGATGAAATCTTCCTCGATGTGTATTGTTAGTGCCATCAAAAAAATTAGAAGATATAATGTTGTATTTTGAAAGTTAAAGAGAAGATGGATTTGCCTCTAGTTTCAGTACCGCAAAACAAATTAAATTGCCTTGGAAATGGATGTTGAGCCAAAGTTTGCTACAAAACGTGATAAGATTCGAAAGAAACATTTTGATGAGAACGTGTATAATGATGAAGTGCAATCACATGAGCAGTCTTTTAGAATAAATTATATTTTAGTTATTATTGATATTGCTATTGTATCACTTAAAAATAGATTTGAACAATCAAGCAGTTTTGATAGCAGTTTTTGGTTCTTATTTAATTCTGACATGTTGATATCATTAGATGATAACAAATTAAGAAATTGTTGTGAGAATTTTCGTGCTGTTTTTCGCATGGTGTGATGCATCAGATGTTGATTTAGAAGACTTTTTTTTGAATTAAAAGTACTATAGAAAACCTTACCGAATGTGTTATGTCGACTAATGAGATACTTGAGTATGTTAAATCTATAGGCTGTTATTCTAATGTCCAATTTCCTTATCGGATTTTATTAACCTTGCTTGTTACTGTAGCATCAGTTGAAAGAAGCTTTTCAAAGTTAAAGTTATTGAAAGATTACTTAATGTCTTCAATGCCTCAAGAGAGATTGAATGGTCTTGCTATTTTGTGTATTGAAAAATATATATTAGATCAATAAAAAAAAGATATATTTGAAAATACTGATTATGAAACATAATAAATGATTTTGCATCCAAAACTGCTCGGAGAAGTCATTTTCTATGATTATTTTGCTTTGGATTTGACATGTATTTTTCAAAGGAAGATTATGGATACCGTCAAGGGATCAAGTGAATAAAGAAGGGTAGAAAGTCAGAGGCGTAGGGACCCAAATTTTTTTGATTTCCGCACATTTACTTTCAGTAATTTACTTTCTGTCGCTTATTACAGACCCTTTCAATATCAGTCCATACCAAAAGTATGTTGATTAGTCGATATTGAACTTGACTGTACCAGCACTTTACTTTTCAGTATTTACTTTCAGTCCTGTATTTACTTTCTTTACATTCAGTCATTTACTTTTCAGTACTAAAATCACAACCAACCCCCAACTGTCTTATTTAATTTTCCATTCTCGAAAGAACAACTATACACTAATTCCCTTGGGTTCGACCCCTACTTACCGCTTTACTACCCAATAGTGAAGTCACGAGTAGCGGACTTATAAATTTATTTTGCACATTGCCTCACGACAAGGCTCTGTCAAATATCCAGTTGATATCTTTCTTTCCTAAAAGTTAGGAATGCGCTGATTTTTCGGAACTGAAAGATATACCTTGCACAGATGCTAGCACAGATCAATTCGAGTACATCTTGTACATATTTGTGTTTTGCCTATATGGCACTTTATGCTCCAACAATCTCCCCCTTGACATGTGAGGCAAAACACTTCTTCTGCATGACACGTTCGCAGCAGATAACCGATAACCCTTCAACACGAACGCCACAAAAACCACCACATTGCAGAATTCTCCCCCTTTTTGTCTCAACAGTGGCAAGGGACAACTCCTCTTCATGTCTTTCTATATCAGCACTGAAGATAAAGAATACTGCTCTATTTGATTTAAAACCAGCCCCCCCTTACTACATGGCACGTCAGCAACACTTATAATAATTCTGCTCAGCTGACAGCCCCTGACGTCAAAGCCTTCAAGTTTTTCATGACACAAAGGCCAAGTGCAGACCATAGTGTCTCAAACCTCTCAGCGTTCAACGGCTTTGTCAGAATATCCGCTAGTTGTTTCTCTGTTGGCATGTGGAACAGACCGATGATTTTATCTTCAGCTAGCTCTCTAATGAAATGGTGTCGGATGTCAATGTGCTTTGTCCGTGAATGCTGTACTGGATCCTTAGAGATGCTGATTGCACTCATGCTGTCACAGTATAACGTCATGGTATTCTGATCCAGTCCCACTTCCTTGAGCATCTGCTTCATCCAAAGCATTTGAGCACAACAGCTCCCCGCAGCCATATACTCCGCTTCAGTAGACGATAGTGAAATACTGTTCTGCTTCTTGCTAAGCCAAGATGATGTTCCCATGAATGGCATACTGTTTGGCAAAACGGCTTTAGAACTGTTCGAGGAAATGTTCAGGAAGAGTACGAACACATTCTGTCTCTTCTGTACAGCGTAGAGCAGACGCAGAAGATATTCTCCGGAAGGTTCTGGATCCAATATCTTTTCGATTTGAAGACGGCCAGCGATGCATTCGATCTCCAGATATTCGAATGGATATTTACTCTAAACCGGTGTCTCGTGGAAGATTCTGAAAGATCGAGGATCTTTAGATTCGAATATTTGGAGATTGGTCAGCAAGTTTTTCGAGCGTCAAATATTTGCATGAAGAGGACGTGGCTGACTTGATGAAGAAGGTTACTCATATATTCCTTCTTCCGCTTTGTGAGATACGCTTCAGAATATTTGGGAATATTCCCGAAATATTTGATGGAGTTTATCTTGTGTGAATTAGGGTTTCGTCCAAGCATAAATACAATGCAAGGGCAACCCTAATTCCTGTCGCTTCTGCTGAGAAAATAAACACGAGGAAAACTCTACTGATTGGAGAAGAAGCGACAGCCGTTTGAGTTCTCTCTACCAGAAACTCATCGGTGTAAGTGCAGTCTTAGCAAGTGCATCTCAGACTGCCTGGAAGTGATCATACTGCACACACAACAAAGGAGAACAAATTTCTTTCAAGAGAAAGCATCCGAGCTTCAAGTGAAGTTCGAGAACGTTCGGATAGTAGATCTGGACGAAGGGGATCGAGGAGAGTTGCGACGAACCTCGGTTACAAATCTGAGAGACGGAGTGTTAGTGGTGCGGCCATTACAAGCAAAGGTGTTGTGTAAGTGTAAGACCTCCTGTGCCCTAAACTCGTAATAAAGATTTGTTGTCCCTTTTCCGGGTGTGGGAAACCCCCCAGAGTAGGCCTGGCCGAACTGGGTTATCATTCCGTGCGTGCTCCTGTCTTATGTGGAGAATGCCAGATCGGTAAACAGACTAAAGCATCGCATTCGAACACCACCCAGATCAGTACCAGCAGACCGCTCGAACTAATCCATATGGATCTTATGGGGCCGATGCAGGTTGAGAGCTACGGTGGCAACAAGTATGTCCTGGTATGTGTGGACGACTTCACCAGGTTTTCATGGACCCGATTCCTTCGAGACAAGTCTGCAGCTGCACCTCAGTTCATTGAACTTGCTACCCTTCTCCAGAGAGAAAGAGAAGCCAGCGGAGAACGCCTGGTAAGTATCAGGAGTGATAACGGCACAGAATTCAAGAATGCCACTATGACCTCTTACTGTGTCAAACACGGGATTGCCCATCAGTTTTCTTCTGCAATCACTCCTCGGCAAAATGGCGTTGTTGAAAGGAAAAATCGCACAATTCAGGAAATGGCTCGCGTAATGATCCATGCCAAGAAGATTCCCCTGAAGTTCTGGTCAGAAGCAATGAACACGGCATGCCACATTATAAACCGGGTGACAATACGCACAGGTACGGAGATGACCTGCTATGAACTCTGGAAAGGGAAGAAGCCCACAGTCAAGTACTTTCACATCTTTGGGAGTGAGTGTTACATTTTGAATGACCGCGAGTACCGACAGAAGCTTGATCCTAAGAGTGATGAGGGATTCTTCCTTGGATATTCCTCGAACAGTCGAGCATACAGGGTGTTCAACAAACGCACAGGAACAGTTATGGAGTCTATCAATGTCAAGATCAAGGATGACGTTGTTGATCTTACTGCCCCAGATGATGCTGACAAAGCAGCCGGAACAGCATCTGGCACTGTTCCACCCTCTCATTCTACTGAGACTGACTCGACAGGGGGTGTCACGACAGCTATTGAACCAGTTGGAACAGCACCTGAAGCAGTGACACTGCCCATTCCGACTGTGACTGACTCGACAGAAGATACTCGTATTGCTGATAATGCCATTGGGGACTCTTCCTCTGTTGTGGGTGAAGAGGTTAGTACTCAAGAGGATCGTGCTGCACTACAACCCTCTCGTCGAATCTCCAGAGACCACCCAATCTCTGAGATCATTGGTGCACCTAGTGATGGAATCAAACTCGTGGAAATTACAGAAGACTCGCTGCCTGCTCATGCTTTCTGTCTTCAATTGAGCCCAAGAACGTAAAGGAAGCACTAGTTGATGAGTATTGGGTTCTCGCCATGCAGGAAGAACTGGAGGAATTTGCCCGCAATGACGTATGGGACTTAGTTCCAAAACCTGATGGTGTAAACGTCATCGGCACAAAATGGATCTTTAAGAACAAATCAGATACATCAGGAAATATCACTAGAAATAAAGCTCGGCTTGTGGCTCAGGGGTTTTCTCAGATAGAGGGGATTGATTTTGATGAAACCTTCGCCCCTGTCGCACGACTTGAAGCCATTCGCCTGCTACTTGCCCTTGCGTGTCATCTGAAGTTTCGTCTGTTTCAGATGGATGTTAAAAGTGCGTTCCTAAATGGACTTCTAAATGAAGAGGTTTTTGTGTCTCAGCCAAAAGGATTTGAGGATCCGCATCACCCTGCTCATGTGTATCGCCTCTAGAAGGCCCTGTACGGTCTCAAGCAGGCGCCCAGAGCCTGGTATGAGCGACTCACAGTGTTTCTCATCAACCATGGATATGTGCGAGGGGGAGTGGACAAGACCTTGTTCGTCAAACACACAAGGTCAGATTTTATTATCGCACAAATCTATGTTGATGATATTGTGTTCGGTTCGAACACTCAGACACTGGTAGATCAGTTCGTGGATCAGATGCAGAAAGAGTTCAAGATGAGCATGGTAGGAGAGATGAGCTACTTTCTGGGATTGCAGGTGACACAGAAAGAGGATGGGATATTCATCTCACAAAGTAAGTATGCCACGACCCTGATTAAGAAATTTGATCTTGCAAAGGCAAGTCACAAACGAACACCTGCTGCAACTCATTTAAAGATCTCTAAAGACGAGGCTGGAGTCAAAGTTGATCAGACTCTATATAGAAGCATGATTGGAAGTCTCCTGTACTTAACCGCCAGCAGACCGGATATATCATATGCAGTCGGAGTCTGTGCAAGGTACCAGTCAGAACCAAAGGAAAGTCACGTTCTGCAAGTTAAAAGAATTATAAAATATGTGTGCGGGACTGTTGAATTTGGGATCTGGTACACCAAAGACACCAATCCACACCTGGTTGGCTTCTGTGACGCTGATTGGGCAGGAAACGCTGAAGATCGGAAGAGCACGTCTGGAGGATGTTTCTTCTTGGGAAACAATTTGGTTTCATGGTTTAGCAAAAAACAAAACAGCATCTCGCTCTCTACGGCCGAAGCAGAATACATCGCTGCAGGAAGTTGCTGCACTCAGCTCCTATGGATGAAACAGATGCTATCTGAATACGGAGTTGAGCAGAAAGAGATTACATTGTACTGTGACAATATGAGCGCGATCAGTATTTCCAAAAACCCGGTTCAGCACTCCAGGACGAAGCACATCGACATCAGGCATCACTTCATCAGAGAACTGGTTGAACAGAAGGTTGTCACTCTGCAGCATGTCACAACGGACAAGCAATTAGCTGATATCTTTACCAAACCGCTTGATGCTGCCCAGTTTGAAACACTCAGATCCTCTTTGGGTCTGTGTGTTGTCGAGAACTAAGTGTTCCAGCCAGTGGTCAGTCAGATGCGAAACTCCAGCTAAACAGTTGGACTGATCACTCATGCAAGGGGCTGGGACAACAGTATGAGTTTTTGAAATATATCCTGTTTCTCTTCGAAAATCTACTGGGATGATTAGGATAGATTCTCTGGCTATGGATCTTCAATGGAAGAAATTGTCTCGGATATAGGAAGTGTCCTGTTTACTCTGGATGGTGGAAGGCGGAAAGTATCCAGGTGAAGCCAGTTGTGCTATGATTGGGGCCCTGACGAGCAGCGAACTGGTACTATGAGTATAAAATCAGGTTCAGATAAGGAAGATGATGGGATGGAAGATCTATACAAAGACACTGATAATTGTCGTTGAGGACCTACAATAGGAGGATGCCTTTTGCTCCTGCTAAGTCAAGAGTTGATTGTCCCAGATCGTAGCGGTTGAAGAGGGAACAGTTGGAATTGTTGGTGATATCTCGGTTGATTCACCAGATGTTGTTCAAGAGGGTTTCCATGAAGACCGTATAAAGGCTACACTTAGATCCTTCTGATATTGAGATTGAAGTCGCCTTCCTCGTTGACTCTGAGGGGGAGAGCAAGTCTGCAGGGGGAGTCGTCCGCGACAAGAAAAGCAATCATAAGGTCCCTGCTATATCTGTTGTGGATCCCTCAGTCGTCACTTTTCAGAAAGGGGTTTAGTTTGCTCTCAAGGATACCACACGAAAGTGGTTGACTGAGTGAAAGATTTTGGTGCACTGACTACACGGATTGGAACTGCTCCAAAAAGGAGTTTTGACTAAAGGTACAGATCATCAGTTGATCGAAGAGATAATCAGGCCTTGGTTGAGGGGGAGCAGATCAGATTCCTATTATCGAGAAGACCAGATTGGAGGATTTGACCCTTGCCAGTTTGTGGCAAAAAGGGGGAGAAGTTTGGATGGCTCTGGCTAGTGTGTCTAAAGCCTAGACAGATCGCAGATTTGGTTTTGCCAAAAATGCCAAGGGGGAGATTGATGTTCCCATGAATGGCATAATGTTTGGCAAAACGGCTTTAGAACTGTTCGAGGAAATGTTCAGGAAGAGTACGAACACATTCTGTCTCTTCTGTACAGCGTAGAGCAGACGCAGAAGATATTCTCCGGAAGGTTCTGGATCCAATATCTTTTCGATTTGAAGACGGCCAGCGATGCATTCGATCTCCAGATATTCGAATGGATATTTACTCTAAACCGGTGTCTGACTTGGCAAGGTGGGTTTGTCTTGTCTCGTGGAAGATTCTGAAAGATCGAGGATCTTTAGATTCGAATATTTGGAGATTGGTCAGCAAGTTTTTCGAGCGTCAAATATTTGCATGAAGAGGACGTGGCTGACTTGATGAAGAAGGTTACTCATATATTCCTTCTTCCGCTTTGTGAGATACGCTTCAGAATATTTGGGAATATTCCCGAAATATTTGATGGAGTTTATCTTGTGTGAATTAGGGTTTCGTCCAAGCATAAATACAATGCAAGGGCAACCCTAATTCCTGTCGCTTCTGCTGAGAAAATAAACACGAGGAAAACTCTACTGATTGGAGAAGAAGCGACAGCCGTTTGAGTTCTCTCTACCAGAAACTCATCGGTGTAAGTGCAGTCTTAGCAAGTGCATCTCAGACTGCCTGGAAGTGATCATACTGCGCACACAACAAAGGAGAACAACTTGCTTTCAAGAGAAAGCATCCGAGCTTCAAGTGAAGTTCGAGAACGTTCGGATAGTAGATCTGGACGAAGGGGATCGAGGAGAGTTGCGACGAACCTCGGTTACAAATCTGAGAGACGGAGTGTTAGTGGTGAGGCCATTACAAGCAAAGGTGTTGTGTAAGTGTAAGACCTCCTGTGCCCTAAACTCGTAATAAAGATTTGTTGTCCCTTTTCCGGGTGTGGGAAACCCCCCAGAGTAGGCCTGGCCGAACCGGGTTATCATTCCGTGCGTGCTCCTGTCTTTGTTTGTTCTGTTGTGTTGAACTGTTGTGTAGAGAGTTCAAGGTCTGTCCAAACACGACCTAGAACACTTGCTTGAACAGGGGATATAATTACACAAGATACAAGGTTATTGCCTACAAAGAAGCATCCACCAGAAGTACTCTTTCTGTCCTCGATGTTACCAGCCCAGTCTGCATCGGAGTATCCAACAATACAACCACTTGTATCTCTAGTGTACCACAGACTATAATCAGCAGTACCACTTACATATTTGATGATCCTCTTCACCTGCAGCAAGTGACTTTCCTTCGGATCTGCCTGATACCTGGCACAGACTCCCACTGCTTGATAAATATCTGGTCTGGAAGCAGTCAGGTATAGCAGACTCCCGATCATGCTTCTGTACAAGGTCTGGTCCACTGAAGCTCCTGCATCATCCTTGGTGATCTTCACATGTGTAGCAGCTGGAGTTCTCTTGTGGGTAGCCTTGTCCAGTCCAAACTTCTTCACTAGATTTCTCGTATACTTGGCCTGAGACAAGAAAATTCCTTCCTTCGACTGTACAACCTGCAGCCCCAAGAAGTAGTTCATTTCACCCACCATGCTCATTTGAAACTCGCTTTGCATCTTGGCCACGAACTCATCCACCATCTTCTGAGAATTAGAACCAAACACGATGTCATCGACGTAGATTTGAGCGATGATAAAGTGTTGGTTATCCTTTTTCACGAACATCGTCTTGTCTATTCCTCCTCGAGTGTATCCCATGCTCATGAGGTACTGTGTTAATCTTTCATACCAAGCTCTAGGGGCCTGCTTGAGTCCATATAAAGCCTTCTTTAGTTTGTAGACATGATCCGGGCAGTGTGGGTCTTCAAAACCTTTAGGCTGAGCCACGTACACTTCTTCAAATAGCAGACCGTTCAAGAAGGCACTCTTTACGTCCATCTGGAATAGTTTGAACTTCAAGTAACATGCGACTGCGAGGAGAAGTCGAATAGCTTCCAGGCGTGCAACGGGGGCGAAGGTCTCGTCAAAATCAATACCGTCTATCTGAGTGTATCCTTGAGCAACCAGCCTGGCTTTGTTTCTCGTAATGTTGCCGCTTTCATCTGTTTTGTTCTTAAATATCCACTTTGTGGCGATGATATTTACTCCATTTGGGCGAGGAACTAGATCCCATACATCGTTGCGGGGGAATTCTCCCAACTCTTCTTGCATGGCAGTGATCCAATGATCATCTTTCAAGGCCTCCTTTACATTCTTTGGTTCCACCTTCGACAAATAGCAGCTATGATTAATCATTTCTCTGTAATTAACACGAGATTTACCTCTAGTCTTGATCTTGTCTTGAGGGTTCCCAATGATATAATTGTGAGAGGATGATTCTTCTGGATTCTGCTTGATGGTTGTATGCTTGAGTCACCACTTCTTGAACTGGCTTGGTTTACCTCACTACCTTCTGCTTCATGCATGATTATATCAGTGTTCTCCTTGGCATACTCTGGCCCAGTTTCTGGCATCCCTTCAGAGTCTTCATCTGGTACAGGCCTTTGAGCAGACTCAGATTGGGAGGCTTCATTGTTTTGCATTTGAACGTCACCATCCTTTTCGATTGATTCGTCCACAGTTTCAGGCACAACTTCAGAGTGTGCGTCTAGATCTGAGCCTTGTCTATGCTTAGGCTGAGTGACCTGGGTCTCCATATCATCATCTGACTCTTGCCTTAGGTGTGAGTCCTTGGCATCATCGATTACAACGTTGATTGACTCGATCACTGTTCTGGAACTCTTGTTGTAGACTCGATAGGCTCGGCTGTTTGGAGAGTAGCCCAGGAATAGGCCTTCTTCGCACTTTCTATCCAATTTCTGCCTTTGCTCCCTATCGGTTAACACATAACAAGTGCTACCAAACACGTGGAAGTGCTTGACTGTGGGCTTTCTTCCTTTCCAGAGCTCATAGCTGGTTTTGTCCATGCCTGGTCTAATCAGAACTCTGTTCAGGACGTAGGTAGCGGTTGACATAGCTTCGGCCCACAAGTGCAGGGGGACGTTCTTTGCATGTAGCATGACTCTTGCCATTTCTTGCACAGTGCAATTTCTCCGCTCAACTACTCCATTTTGTTGCGGTGTGATGGGAGATGAGAATTGGTGAACAATACCTTGCTCATCACAGAACGGGGCAAACTTCTCATTCTCAAATTCCCTCCCATGATCACTTCGAATGGACAAAAGATTTTCTCCTCGATCTCCCCTCTCATTGATCAGACGTGTAGCAAGTTGAATAAAAGCTTGCACAGTCTCAGATTTCTCACGCAAGAACATGATCCAAGAGTATCTGGTATAGTCATCTATACATACGAATGCGTACCTCTTTCGACCGAGACTCTCCACCTGCATAGGTCCCATCAGGTCCATATGCAGTAGCTCCAGTGCACGCTTTGTGTAAACTTTATCCACCTTTTTGTGGACTGCTCGAGTCTGCTTTCCTGCTTGACAATCACCACAAATAATTTGCATATCACCTCTAATAGCAGGAATACCTTCAATCAACTTCTCATTGGAGAGAAATTTCAGAGATCTGAAGTTGATGTGTCCCAAGCGTTGATGCCAAAGATGTATTTCATCGAACCTACTCAGCATACAAGTAACTGCTCCTGGAGTTGCAGCACGGCTTAGTAAGTAATAGTTGTTGCTTGCACGGTCTCCTTCCATTACGCATACTCCGTGTTTGTTGTAAACTTGGCAGGAATTTCTTGTGAACTGTACCTGATTACTGTTATCGCACAGCTGGCTAATACTAATAAGGTTGGCCTTTAACCCGTCAACCCAGTAAACATCATCAAGGCATGGCATGCCTGGTACATTCAGGGTTCCTTTGGCTAGAACTTTTCCTTTATTCCCATCACCAAATGTTACATGCTGGCCGTCCATGGGTCTCAGATTGATCAGATTGTCACGTACACCGGTCATGTGTCTGGAGCACCCACTATCAAAGAACCAGCTCTCTTCATCTTCCTTGTGAAATGAACTGTATGAGACATAGCAGTGTTCATCATTCTTGGGTCTCCACACCATTCTGGCTTGACTCCTAGTTGGTTCTTTGTACTGGTTGTCATGTTTATAGCGATAGCAATGACGTTTGATGTGCCCAGGCTTGTTGCAGTAGTAACACACCCTAGTACGTTGCCCTCCTGCATTTCCCGTGGTGCGATACATGTTGTCACGTTCCCTGGCACCAGACCACTTGTACTTGTTGTCTTTAGGAACTGTGCCACTAGCCTTCACAAACTTCGTATCACCACTTTTCTTTGCACCAGTGAATCCAAGCCCTGCAGTATCTTTTATTCTCCTCTGCACAGACAGGATCTGGTCCAGATTCTTGGACCCTGTGTTCAGGCTATTCAGGAGCTTCTTGATTGAACTCATCTCCTCCAAGAGTTTTTTCGATTCTTAATTGTCTCCTTCAGCTTTTTGTTTCAGCTCTTTTACTTCTTCCTCCAGAATTTCTTTCTCCTGTGCAAGAATGCTGGCTTTGGATTCCAGTTCCTGTTTTTCCAGCTTCAGAGTGATAACTCCTGCATTTAGCCTCCTGTTGATGTCTACCAGCTCAGTCCACTTTGAGCACAATAGTGCGTATTTCTCAGCAATGCATTCATCAGTGATTTCTTCTTCATCACTTTCTTCAGTTTCGTTCTCTTCTACCTCGGCTTCTTCTTTCTTGGCACAGTCTTTGGAGACAGTCCTGGCACAGTCTGTGACACAGTCTATCATGCTTGTCAGCGCAACAAAGTTGCTTGTCTCTTCCTCCTCTGCGCTCTCTTCAGTCTCGTCATCACTCCAGCTGACATTCAGGGACTTGCTATTCTGCTTCTTCAGGGTGTTAGCACACTCTGCTTGTATGTGGCCAAAACCTCCACATTCCCTGCACTTTATTCCTTTGGTCCATCCGCTTTTGCCATTTTCCTTCTGGTCAGACTGTCTCTCCCGCGGCTGAAAATCCACTCTCCTGGTGTCTTGAAATTTAGACTGATTCAGGCTGTTCTGACCAGCACCCTTACGATTGATCTTCTTCAACAGTTTATTGAAGTTCTTTGTGAGTAACGCCAGTTCCTCGCTTACTCCATTGGTGGATACATCATCTAGCACCGTCTCAGCCTTGAAGCCTACAGATTTAACTTTGGGTTCTGGAACAGTCAGGTGTTGCAGTTCATAAGTGCATAGGTTGCCAATTAACTCTTTCCAGCTCATGGTCTTTGTATTGTTTGCCTCTTCTATAGTAGTCACCTTCATGGCAAAACGTTTAGGCAAAGACCTCAGAATCTTTTGCACAACCTTCTCTTCGGGTAGAGCTTCACCAAGGGTAGATGCCTCATTCACAAGGTCACAGACTCTGGCGTTAAAGTCCTTGATGGATTCATCCTCCTGCATCTTTAGCTCCTCAAATCTGGAAGTCAACATCTGAATCCTGGACTGTTTCACCTTGTCAGTTCCTTCAAAGTGAGTGGACAAGGTATCCCATGCCTCCTTAGCGCTTTCACAGTTCAGGATGAGTTTGAAAATTGACTCGTCTACAGCTGAGAAGATGGCATTTAGAGCTTTGGCATTTCCCATAGCGAGACGCTCCTCCTGTTCAGACCATTCTGTTTCTGGCTTAGGAACAATCTTTCCGTCATCAGTTGCCAGCAGGGGAGGGTTCCAGCCAGTTAACACAGATCTCCATGCTTTCTCATCCACATTTTTGATGAACGCCTTCATCCTGGCTTTCCAGTAACCATAATTAGGCCCTTCTAACAGCACCGGGCGAGTAGTGCTTTGTCCTTCCTTGATGCTCATCTTAGAACAGTAGCTAGCTTCCCAAGATCCAATTCCGTATGTTGAGAACCTGCTCTGATACCAATTGAAATTGCTACGCGTGAGATGAGCTCAACTGTACCAGCTCGATGTTGAACACACTGTGGTACAGTTGGTTGCACAGATTAATGTAAATGAAAGTAAGGTGCAAAACAGTAAAGGACACAGAACACTTGGTGACCCAGTTCGGCTCAATGTAGCCTACGTCTGGGGAACTTCTCCCAAGTCCAAGGAACAATTCACTATCACAGTGTATAGTACAGTTTTATGTTTGAACAGCCTTCCAAACCACTGATCCACCTATACTACCTTACAAGCGAATTGTGTCATCTAAACTTCCCTTAGATCCAGAGACTCCCGTCTGTACGATCAGACCTCCTCCCGATATTGATGTGGGCGAATCCAACTCGTAGATTCAGATTGTGGTTGGTCGTCGTCTGTGACAGTCGATCTGCTAGACCTGAGTGGTACTAAGCAGCGACAACACCTTCTTGAACTCTGGACGTTGTAGTGCGCAACAACAATATATGAGTTCAAGAAACAAGAAAAGCAAGAATGCTTACCAACTTGCAGCCTTAATCCTCCAATGAAAGCTTGACGACTAAAAGCTCCAAGATATGATTTCAGCGTACGGATTTAAGGCTCTCCACACGGCGTCTCTCAAGTGTTGCTTGAAAAAACTGAGTTCTGCTCTTCTATTTATAGCCGGCCGTGTGGTTAGAAAATCAAAACAAACCCTAGATCTGATTTTCTAAACCCTAGATAAGATGAGTATATTTCTTGTTGCCTAATTCAAATAATATATTCTCATCTCTATCTCTTCAGTGGCGGTTTGGTGATGTGGCGGTCGAGAATATCCAGTTGATATCTTTCTTTCCTAAAAGTTAGCAATGTGCTGATTTTTCGGAACTGAAAGATATACCTTGCACAGATGCTAGCACAGACCAATTCGAGTACATCTTGTACAGATTTGCGTTTTGCCTATATGTCACTTTATGCTCCAACAGTTCAAATTTTAGGAATCAACTTACTGAGTTCCGAGCGTGACGAACTATAGTCATTTTTGACGAATTATAGTCATAATTCGTCAAAAGTACACTATAGTTCGTCATATTTCTTGACGAATTATAGTGTACTTTTGACGAATTATGACTATAATTCGTCAAAAATGACTATAGTTCGTCATGCTCGGAACTCAGTAAATCGAGTGGTTGTCCAATTTTAACATAATCAAAGCAAAAATTGAACACAACCCCTCATTGAATCCCTAAAACCCATTTCTCATCTGTGAAAGTTGGAAAAAGGATGAGCTCAGAATGCAAAATCATCGTTGAAACCCAAGACATCCAACACCCAAACAATCGAAATTCTTAGGGAGAATTGAATTCATTAGACCACAACTAAGGCATGAATTGACCCGAATTCTGCGATTGTCGACTTGGCGGTGGCTCAGGAGGCGTGGATTGCGCGAATAAGAGAAGATTGATGTCTTAAGGAGGGAGGAAGGGCATTGGGATGGGAGTTTGAGGAGCTGAGTGCAAGCGGGGCATCGTATGGTGTGCGGGAACGAGTGGCCGCAGCCGAGCAGGCGAGGGATCGTTTCGTCGTCGAACGACTATAAACATACCGGACACTCCGGCATCTCCAACCGAACCCATTCCTCCCCCGATCCCTGAAAGACCTCCTCATCGACACCATCTCAAACCTCTCCTCCGACGATGACGAAAGAGGCGTTGGCTTATGGGTGTGAGTTTTGATGATTTTAGTGAAATCCATGGATCTCATGGATCTCAGAGCATGAAGATAGTAGATCTGAATTTTTTGATCGAGTGGAGGAGAGAGCAAGAATGTTATATACCATATTTACCCCTAATCTAATATCAACTTGAATTTTTATTTATTTATTTTCACTTAATCTCATCCATTAAAATTACAAAATCAAGGGATGTGATTATTATTTATTTTTTACAAGAATATGGGTTTTGCACCTGATCCTTTCTCGTCGAATATAATCAATTAAATATATTATTAAGATAAATATGTCCCTTATCTAATTAAAATTTTATTTTTAATTGATTTGATTTCTCTTATCTTCACCGTCTAAATGATAAAATTCAAGGCTTTGATTGATTCGTATTTTTTATAAAGAAATTAAGTGTTTGCACGTGATCCTTTTCTTAAAGAAACAATATTAATGAATAAAAAAAGAACCACTATCAATTATTTTTAGTTATAATTAATGCAACACGTAGTTAAGCGACAGCCACAAAGACGTTGCATAAGATACTTAAGCTATAACTAAGAGAAACCATTACCAAAGTGATGAGATTTTGAATCTGCAGAGTATGAGATTTAAGTTTAATATTGATTATGTTGTCCATCATTTGAATGATTTTCATTCATACCTATTGTTTATTAATAAACTTTATTAATTTTGTTTTTATAAGTGTAAAATGGATAAAAATTGGATCAAATTGTCAAGATGCGAACCGCGTTACTATGAGGGGATTGATATATTTATTGAATTGAATTGGTCAAACAAAATAAGGCTGAGCTTACATATCTATGTCCATGTAGAAACTACACTAAGGGAGTATTACATTGGCCAAAATGCATAGACATTTGATTCTATACAGTATGGTGTCGGACTACACCAAATGGATATTGCATGGCAAACCTGAACAATATAATTTGCAGAATGATGAAGGAATATGTTCTCATCGGAGTGGTGGGTTGCATAACATGAACCCAACCATGGAGATTTTACATGATGTCTTCCCTTTTCCAAACAGATATGAGACATTTTAATATGACATGATGAATTAGTATGTTGAAGTTGATTATGATGGGAAGGTTGCTTACGAAAAGTATAGCAGACTTTGTGTTTGCCCAAAGATTTTGTGTTTTGAAGCCAATACAGATGAAAGTAGATAGTCGATGGTCAGATAAAAGTTTCAACAAGTATTTGGAGCTTGTTAAGGATGTGCTTCATTCGTAACTAATTATATTGTATCTTATCGAGATGCTAGTTTGTTTTGAAGAATCTGGGTTTGAGTTATCAGATTATACATGCATGTGAGTATGTGACAATTGTATTTTGCATATATAGTCAAAAGAATTTCTAATTGACCGGTAAGACCGGTGTCGAACCCAAGGGAGCAAACGTGATTATACGCTAGGGAATCAAATTTTAACTCGGTTATTCCTTCAAATTCAATGATGAGGTGATTATCAATCAAGAAACAAGTAACGAAATGGTTTCAAGGGGTTTCAATTCAATTAAAGAGAGTTTCGAGGGGTTCTTCCCCTCCTTGGCAATTTTCCAACGACCATGTATACAAGAATTTAATCATTTTGGGAGTTGATAGGTTTAAAACCTAGCTTAGGCTAAAAATAGACAAGCTATCATGTGAGTCTAATCCTAGTCAAGCTTTCCTAATTAGAACCTCACCTATTAAAGATATTGATTCACTCTATAGCACTATTATCCTTGGAACATCTCCCAAGGTAATAAATGCTATAGGCTTTATGATTTGGTCAACCTCACATCCATGCATTTACTCTCATAAACACTTGATGGGTTCATTTTTACTATATCCAAACCATCACTAAGCTCTCTCGATACTTAGATCATAGTTCTAATGCAAACATGTCACTTAGGCATTTTATCAAACACCTATCAACATGTCTAAAATGAAGAGCATAGTCAAATGAAATCAACTCCATAAATTTCATAATGAATGTGTATACATGATCATTGAGTACCAAGGAGGGTACAAACACCCTCAAAACACAAGGGGACTACTCACACATCATGTAAGACAACATGATGTGTGTAGGGTTTAAGCACAATCAAATGAGAAGAGAAGAGGAATAGAAATAGGATGGTTAATCCTAGATGTCTCCCTTTGATCTTCAATCCTCCTTGGTTGGATGGTGATGGATGCCCTTGATTTGATCTCTTTTTCTTGTATTTTTCCCCAAAAATGCCAAGTCCCTAGGTCAAACTTGCCTCTTTCTATTTATAGTCTCGGCAGAAAAATTCGTACTGTAGCAGTCCAGTCGGTCGACTGGGAAGTGCTGGTAGCCCAGTCGGTCGACTGGAGGTTGAAAAGGCAGTCTCGTGTAGTGATCTCCCAGTCGACCGACTGGAGGGTCCAGTCGACCGACTGCGCAAATGAAGAATGTGAGGCTCCTGAGTAGCTTGGCCTGTCGACCGACTGGCGACCTCAGTCGAGCGATTGGGCATCCGAAGCTCCTAGTCAGTCGACCGATTGGGGGGGTCCAGTCGACCGACTGCTTAAATGAAAAATGTGAGGCTCTTGAGGCCTTTCGCCAGTCGACCGACTGGTGCAGGGGAGATTCCCAGTCGATCGACTTGGGGTCTTTTTGCCCATATTTTGCTCTAGTCATCGATTTTTCCCCGAGTTTTCGTATTTTGGCTTTGACACTGAGATATCTTATTTTGTACCTAAAACGTACGAAAAGAGATCAAATGACATCTAATTATCGCCGGAAACGAACTAAAGCTATAGTGAAAACGGGTACTAATAAGTCGAAAACTCGACTTATCAACACTGCACACTTAAGCTTTGTTCGTCCCGAACAAAGAATGCAAATATGTCAAGGTCGTGCCAATGGCGAAATGCTAGTGGCGCTACGTTTTTCGTCTATTTGCCTCACTAGCTTTCACAAGGTCTCGACCATTATTTCCAAACATGTTATTGAAAGTAAATGCAAGTATATACAACCTAACTAGCTTCTTTTCGTAGGCGTTACGAATGCATTTAGCATATGCATTAAGCCTTTAAACCCCTAGGCTACCCTAGTGGACGAGAGTTATAGTCTCGTGAGAGTTTTCAGAAAAGTGAATACTCACAAATCCCATATGCACATATCCCATGAGAATGAATGCAAGAGTGCTCAACCAAGGCGAGGATTTCTCAAGACCAATCCCTCACCCCAAACTAGGACTACCATCACAATATCATCAAAAGAACTTTTGAACCATTTGAGTAGCCATGAGGTTGTGCATTCAAGATTATCAATACTAGAGCTATCAAATGTCTCATCCAAAGATCTACTCATTTTCAAGGCCATACAATGAAGTCATAGTTTAGTTTGCACAAAAGAGTGTCAACCGCTTACCTATGCTAGCTAGGGCTAGTCCATTGGTTCACGACATGGAACTCATTCCCAAGTTTTAGGCGCTTAAGCCATAATCCATAAGGGAAGAGGAGTTCGACACTAGAGATCTTAATGAACAAGCATAGACCAAATGATAACTCCCGGGTAAACACAAGGATCGTTCAAGAGTTAATCCAACTAGCACACACACAATGCAAATGATGGATCCCGCGCAAAGGTAGAATGATGGAAGAACATAAAGTCAAGTTTTAAGTGCTTCTTATTTCCTTTTTCAAATGGCCTTTGGCCTACAAATGCTTTCGAGGGGGAACTTTTCTTCCTAACCCCCGGCATTTGTATATTTTTGCACCAAAACTTCTCATGGCCTTTGAGAAAGTTTTTAGTCGGGGCTTTGCCCTCTTTTGACCATGAAAATGAAGCATTTTTTTGCTGGGGCCTATTTTTCGCCCTCTTTTGTTTTTGACTCCACACTTAAAACTTGACAATATGTTCAAGGAATGTATGGAATGCGCGGGAAACAATCATAAGTAAGGTACTTAATTAGAAAGAACTCAAGTCACCAAGGAGCGTACAAAAGGTCTAAGTTTTTCGTGAAAATTTTAAAAGTGCTTGCTAAGACTTAATTCAAGGTATTTCAACGAAAATACTTAGAAAATTAGATAGACAAGGGATAGCAATGACATTGATTCACAAGAATGCACATTCAAGGGACTAGGTCGGTTCTAAGTTCAAGATCCAATAAATGTGACAAATAGGCTAGATGTGATTTATAGGGATTTATAGTCGATAGTCACAAGCCTATGTGGTTGAAAACACTCTCATGTAGGGATAATGTGCAAAAGATGCAAGTGTCCATCTAAAAATGATATGCATGGCATGAAAACATGTGAACTATGCGCATCAAACCACTCCACACTTAATTCAAGTTTAGTCCCTAAGCGCAAAGAATGATAAAATAAAGGCAAAGGCGCATAGGAACTCCCCTCGTTTGTAGAGCCGGTGACATAACTCTTGGGAGTGAGAAGTAACCTTTTGGTTGCAAGTGTAGACAAAGAAGGTGAATTTGGAACATGATAATGATATGTAGATGTATATCCTGTAAAGTGAACAATATAAATGGTAAACACCTTCAATATCATAGGAAATGTAGCATACAACCAAAGACAAGTCAAGAGTATATCACTCAAAATGGCATACATCATCCAAAATTGCGCCAAAAGGCGACTTAACATCCAAGTACATGATCTAAGCAAGAAGGCATCAAGGCATAGACAAAAGTAAAATCAAAATGCAATACAAGCTCAAGATGTAGCCTCATCGCCTCCTCGAGTGATCTCTCTAGCAGAATCTCCAACTCCCTCCTCCCTAACAGAACTCTCCCGCTCTATCGTGGCGCCAGTGTATCGCGAGCCATCCTCTCTAATGGAACCCTCTCGCACTATCGTGCCCCCAGGGAGTGGTGTGCCTGCCACCCCTACTCTAGAAGCTGGCGTGGTAAGCAAAGGGGAGGCGCCACGAGGGGCAGAAAACTCTGGAGCAACTGGAGGAGCTACTGGACCACCAGAACCTCTGACCATGGATAATATTGTAGACCGGAGCCACTCCCACTCCTGGAGAGCTCTCACGTCAGACTCTCTAACAAAATCCTCTAGTCGAGTCAAGCCACTCCTCAGGTCGGAAATATCAGAGGAGATCCTCTGTCTCCACTCAGATGAGTCATCTGTGGCATGAGGAGGACTCTTAACCGCAGGCTGCATGGGTGGCAGCTCCTCATCCATGCGTGCCTCCTCAGGAATGGGAGCTGGGGGCTCGTCGGCTGGAGGAGGGGAAGGAATAGGAGAGGAAGGAGGGGATGGGGTGAGGTTGGCTAGGCAATAGAGGGGGTTAACTTGCTTGAAGAACCTCCTCCGATACGTCGCATAATCCTGAAGCTCCTTCTTGTGAGGCTTCCTGTCTGTCTCCCAAGTCTTCCAGTCCTTCTTGAGGATATGCATGTGCTTCATAGTGCCCAAATCAAGTGTGCTCCTGGACGGCTTGGGACATTCCTCATGGCCAAAGGTGAAGTTACACCGTAAGGCTATCAATGTAATCAAGGATCCACCTCCCAAAGCACGATTCCTCGTGCTCTCCTTCACAATGGCCTGAAATCTGGTGGCAAGGATAGCAAGCCAATCAATGACCTCCCCGTGATCAATAGCTAACATGAGGTCCATATCAGGGAGGGTAAATGCCCTAGCCTTCGCCGTCCGGGTGTTTATCCCAATGGCTATGAGGTGGTGGATAATCTTCCACACCGGGTCGGTGATCGCCGAAGACTTGTAGGATGATATGAACCACTCATTCCGCCCCGAAATCATCTTCCAAAATCTGCACTGTTCATGCTCAGTGAATTTTCGGGCTATAGCATCATGACGAGGGAATCCCAGCCATTCCCGGATAACACTCTCCTTAATCTGAAACTCCCTTCCTCCCAAGACAAATTTCCAAGAGAATTCCCTATCTTCTCCCCCCTCCTTATCCCACTCAAAAGAGCAAATAAACTCTTCAACTACCCTTTGGTAGGATCCCGGATCATCATTAAACACAAAATTCAGTCCACTATGAGTAAGTCGGGAGTGTACCTCATCCGTGACCGCACTATCAATGCCTCGAAGGAGCCCCATGTCGTGGTAGAGAGTAGGAAGGGCCGTCTTCCCCTTCTTCTTGATGGTGGCATGATGGGTCCGGTGCGTCTCATCTCTAAACTCTAGAGGCACGGAGAAGGGTGGGGTCGGAGATGGCAAGGGTCCCTCCAATGGCCCTTCATGTGGCACTATCGGGACAAGGGCATTGGAGAGAGACGCTTCGGCTGTGGGCGAGGGCTCTCTAGGCAATGGAGGAGATGACGCTCTAGGGATAGGAGGAGTCGGGGCTTTCTTCTTCTTTGGCGTCTTCGGTGTGGCGGAGGCACCTTTGGGAGGCTTGCTCTTCTTAGGAGGAGGTGCGGGAGAAACCGGAGGAGCGTCTAATTCCTCATCAGAGGCTGAGCTATCTTCCCTCAATGAAGTTCTCAATGGCCGCCGTATGCGAGTAATAAGAGGCATGTCATCCTCATCCTCATCAACAATGCGAGCATCTCTCGAGGGTTCTTGGGCAATCTCCTTGCCCTTCGATTTGGATTTGGATGATGAACTGGCACGAGGCATGATTGAATGAGGAATGGAAAAACTGAGGTTCTGAGCTGAACTTCCTTTCAGTCGGTCGACTAAACCCAGGCAAGAATCTCAGTCAGTCGACTGGACTGGCGAATCTAGGTCAAACTTGGAGTTTTTCAATCGGCTTCGTCGGACCAAATTGGTGCTAGGGGTTTGTAGGTAGGCTGATTTCGAGTTGAATGAGCAGTCGGCCGGGTGGAGAGGACGCCGGACGGAGGAGATCGGCGAGGTGGGGTTTTTCCGATCGGAAATCGAAGATGCGGATGGGGGGTGGCTGGCTGGGTTCGATCGGCGGACGGTTGGACGAAGGTGAGGCGATGGCGAGGCGGTCGGACGGCTTTGGTGAGGTCGGGCGAGGGTCGGGGTCGGAGTCGGAGGTGATTGGAGTGAGTGAGGGAGTCGGGCGAGAGAAATGAGAAAGGGAAAGGAAATTGGAGGTATTTGGATAAGTATTGCCCAGTCTGTTGACTGAGAGCCCAGTCGGTCGACTGCGCAAACGAAGATTTTGTTGCTTCTGAGAACACGCGCGAGTCGGTCGACTGAGATCCCAGTCGGTCGACCGAAACTGGTCAGATTTCTATTCCTTCTGAAGCATTTGCACAGTCGGTCGACTGGGCTTCTGGCCACCTGCCAGTCGACCGACTGGAGCATGAATATCAGCTTCAACGGTTTTTGCTCTTTGTTTGAACTCCCAACTCCACACTTAGAATTTTTACTCCACATCACGAATGAACACCACTCAATATTCACATAAATTCAATGCAAACTCAAGGCATGCTTCACAAGGAAATCACTAGCATGAACATATTTGGCAACAAAACGCAAGCTAGGATCATGCACTCCACACCTAAGACATCACCATCATGTATATATGTCATGTAAGCACGACTTCACACCAAGAACACCTAATCATGCATTTTGGATTATCCTAGCACCAAGTTCACTTTCAAAGTTCAATGCACGCATGCCAAACATTTACGAAATTAATTGTGCATAAATGGACAACTCACAAACCGGGTGACCTCCCGTAAGGGCCTAGTTTAACGTCTTGGCAAAGACCGAGCCGAATCTTTTCTCAAGAAACACACTTGAGGAGTCCTTTGCTAGGATCCCTCCTCAAGCGGATTGTAGCTTTTTCATGGGTCGGTCAAGGTATAAGTTGCATTGTGCTCATCCCGAGCTTGTTCTCTATAGTGCTTGAGCCTTTGTCCATTGGCCTTAAAGATGGTTCCGTCAATGTTGAGTACTTCTACATGGCCATCTTTGTGAGGCTTGTGAACAGTGAAAGGGCCACTCCATCGGCTCCTTAATTTTT
Source organism: Rhodiola chrysanthemifolia (assembly GCA_033675395.1). Lineage (NCBI taxonomy): Eukaryota > Viridiplantae > Streptophyta > Magnoliopsida > Saxifragales > Crassulaceae > Rhodiola > Rhodiola chrysanthemifolia. The sequence continues at coordinate 12,716,756 of CM066208.1, read as the reverse complement.
ACGGAAATAGCTTGAGCCTAGAGTTGAAGAGTAAGACCTTCTCGGCCTTTTTGAATTCACGACGAAAGATTCTCTTGTCATGCCATTTCTTCGTCTTCTCCTTGTAAATTCTAGCACTCTCATAAGCTTCATTCCTTATTTCTTCTAACTCGTGGAGTTGAAGGACCCTATTTTCCTCCGTCGTTTGTAAATCCATATTCAAGAATTTAATTGCCCACATTGCCTTATATTCGAATTCAACCGGCAAATGGCATGGTTTCCCATATATGAGGCGATATGGAGACATCCCAATGGGGGTCTTGAAGGCGGTACGATAAGCCCATGATGCATCATCTAGCTTTGATGACCAATCCTTCCTTGAGCTTCCCACCGTTTTTTCTAGAATCGCCTTAATTTCCCGATTAGAGATCTCCACTTGCCCACTAGTTTGAGGGTGATACGGCGTTGCTACCTTGTGGCTCACCCCATACTTGCGGAGCAAGGTTTCAAAATGCTTTTCCTTAAAGTGTGAACCGTCATAACTAATGACGGTCATTGGAACTCCAAACCGTGGGAAAATGATCTTCTTGAATAGCTTGGTGACAACCTTAGCATCACACGTAGGGGAGGCGACGGCCTCTACCCATTTGGAGACATAATCAACCGCGACCAATATGTATTGATTTCCGTATGAGGACGGGAAAGGACCCATGTAGTCTATTCCCCAAACATCAAATATTTCAACCGGAAGAATGCTTTGTTGGGGCATTTCATGCCTCTTAGAAATGTTTCCCGTCCTTTGGCATTGGTCGCAAGCTTTTACGAATTCATAAGCATCATTAAAGAGCGTAGGCCAATAGAATCTACTTTGTAGGACTTTTGACGCCGTTTTTGCCCCACTACCATGTCCTCCATATTGAGATGAATGACAATGGTATAGTATATTTCTCATCTCTTCTTCGGCGACACAAGTCCTATATATCCCGTCCGCGCAAAGTCTATACAAGACGGGCTCATCCCAATAATACCTCTTCGTCTCGGATAAGAATTTCCTCTTTTGGTGGTGGTTCATGTCGTGAGGGATGATCCCACATACCATGAAATTTACCATATCCGCATACCACGTGAGGGCTTCCGCTTCAACTCTTATAAGTTGCTCTCCAATGAAGGCATCGTCTACAAGGCAAGTGTCTTCTTTGAGTTCTTCATTTCCTTGAAGCCTAGATAAATGATCGGCAACGAGATTTTCCACTCCCTTCTTATCCTTGATCTCAATATCAAATTCTTGGAGTAAGAGGATACATCTTATTAGTCTCGGCTTGGAGTCCTTCTTTGACAAAAGATATTTGATTGCCGCGTGATCGGTGAAGACAATGGTCTTTGACCCCACAAGGTATGGGCAAAACTTATCGCAGGCATACACAATGGCAAGGAGTTCTTTTTCGGTTGTGGAATAATTCAATTGAGCTCCATTTAAGACCTTGCTTGTGTAGTGAATGGCGTTAAGTTTCTTGTCCACCCTTTGACCAAGCACCGCTCCAATAGCATAATCGTTTGCGTCACACATGAGCTCAAAGGGCAAATCCCAATTCGGAGGTTGAATAATGGGAGCCGAGGCCAATACCTTCTTCAACTTCTCAAAGGCCACCAAGCATTCTTCATTGAACCGGAATTTGGTGTCATTGCATAACAAGTTCGTCAAGGGCCTTGCAATCTTTGAGAAATCTTTAATAAATCTTCTATAAAAGCCGGCATGGCCTAGAAAGCTCCGTATTCCTCTAACATCTTTTGGAGGTGGCAATTTTTCAATAACTTCCACTTTATCTTTATCCACCTCAATTCCTCTTTTTGAGACCAAATGCCCAAGCACTATGCCCTCCTGCACCATAAAATGACATTTTTCCCAATTTAGCACAAGATTCGTCTCAATACACCTTTTCAAAACTTTTGCCAAATTGGCCAAACAATCATCAAACGAGGAACCATAAACAGAAAAATCATCCATGAACACTTCCATAATTTCCTCAATAAATTCTGAAAATATAGCCATCATGCATCTTTGCAATGTGCCCGGTGCATTACAAAGTCCAAAGGGCATTCGCCGATAAGCAAATGTTCCATAAGGGCAAGTAAAGGTAGTTTTTTCTTGATCTTGTGGATGAATAGGGATTTGGAAGAATCCACTATATCCATCAAGATAACAAAAGTAATCCTGCTTGGCTAATCTCTCCAACATTTGATCAATAAAAGGAAGTGGAAAATGATCTTTCTTAGTGGCTTTGTTGAGTTTTCGAAAATCAATGCACATTCGCCATCCCGTGACGGTTCTAGTTGGTATTAACTCATTTTTATCATTTTTAACCACCGTCATGCCCCCCTTCTTGGGTACCACATGAATGGGACTCAACCAATTAGAGTCCGCAATAGGGAAACTGATTCCCGCATCAAGCATTTTCAAGATTTCCTTTTTGACTATTTCACCAACAATGGGATTAAGTCTCCTAGCATGCTCTCTAGATGGTAAACTATCATCTTCCAAATTAATCCTATGCATGCACAAATTGGGACTTATCCCTTTCAAATCATCAATAGAATAGCCAATGGCACCTTTGTGCTCTCTAATCACATCAAGCAATCTGAAAGTCTCATCATCATTCAAGGGAGGCATTTACAATGATAGGCAAAGTAGAATTGGGGCCTAAGAACTCATACCTTAGGCTTGTTGGTAGAGGTTTTAACTCTACCGAACAAGACTCCTTACCTTTGTCGCTTTGAGTATCCATTTCATCATCGTCATTCAAGATGGCCCAACAATCAACACGCTTAGGGGGCTCATAATCAAGGTTGTCAATTTCATCCATGAGCAAGTTAGGCACATCATACATGTCATAAGTATCAACGAGGTCTAGATAATTACAACTCATGGTAGAACTAGGACCTTTTTGTGCCTTTTCTAGATTAAATTTAACTTCCTCATCACCTACTCTCATGGTAATTGACCCCTTAGTAGTATCAAATATAGCCCCCGCGGTGTAGAGGAAAGGCCTTCCCAAAAGAATGGGAATTTCGTTGTCCTCTTCCATCTCTAACACCACAAAATCCCCCGGAATATAGAAATTCCCTACTCTAACCGGGAAATCCTTAAGAACTCCTTTAGGGAATCTTGAGGAGCGGTCCGCGAGTCTTAAAATCATGTTAGTTGGTTTAGGCTCACCCATGTTCAATTTCTTACACAAAGAATAAGGCATCAAAGATATGCTAGCACCCAAATCACACATAGCACGTTCAATCTTAACATCATTTATATAGCATGAGATGGAGAAGCTATCGGGATCCTCAAGTTTGGGTGGCATGCGTGGTTGGAGTATGGCACTACATTCTCCATTGAGGGACACCGTGTCAACGTCTTCGATCGTCCTCCTGCAAGTAATGACATCTTTTAGAAATCGTGCATAGGATGGAGCTTGAGTGATTACCTCGGTGAAGGGCATGGTAACATAAAGCTTCCTCATCATCTCGGCGAACTTCGAGAATTGCTTGTCATTGCTTTTCTTCTTTAGTCTTTGTGGGAAAGGAATAGGAGGAGTGTATGGCCTTAGTTCATCTTTCTCCTTTTCCACTACTTTTTCCTTTTGGGTTTGAGGGTTAGGGACCTCTTCATCCAATTCTTCAATTTCGGAGACTTTCTTCTTCTTTGGTAGCTCATCCTCTAGCTCCTTGCCACTCCTCAATGTAACCGCATTACAATGCTCCCTTTGTCCTTGCTCGGGTCTAGCCGGCAATTTTCCTTGAGCCCTTGTTGATGATTCGGCTTGTTGAGCTATTTGGTTCTCAAGCATTTTGTTGTGAGTTTCTATCCTTTCTATTTGGGCTTGCATCTTGTCTTGGTTAGCAAGGAGTTTAGCAAACATTGCTTCAACACCGGAGAGCTCATTTGAAGTTTGTGGAGGAGGGTCAACTTGTTGGTAAGGCTTTTGAGCTTGAGCTTGATATTGTTGCCCTTGGTTTTTGTTCCTTTGAAGCAAAGTCGGTCCTTGACTTTGATATTGGTTCCTAGGTTGGAATTGATTCTTTGGTGGGAAAGCTTGATTAGGGAAAGTAGGCTTAGGACCAAATCCGGGAGGCGTAGCTCCAAAGTCGGGACGAGTAGGATTCGTTGTCTTATAGGAGAAATTCGGGTGATTCCTCCATCCCGAGGAAAACCTTGGCGTAGTATGGTTAGATTGAGAACTTTGGCCTTGAGTGCCACTAGCATCATACTCCCTACCTTCGTTTCCACCAATAAAATTTGCTTCTTCATAACCGTAACTAGGACCATCCCTTTGAACCAAGGGGCAAGAGTTGGTTTCATGCTCAAAAACCTCACAAATATCGCACCCTTGACTCGTTGAGCGATCTTTCTCCGGGTGTTTCAACTTAAACACTTCATCCGAGAGGTTCTCAAAATCTTTCCTTAGAGCCTCATAATCACTTGTGCTCACGGCTTTTACTTCATGCCTTTCACCCTTCCTTCTTGGGTTCCCTCTTTCAGTTCCCCACATGAAGTAGTTCTTTGTGATCTTCTCAATTACCGCGTATCCTTCATGGGGTTCAAGCTCCATGATTGCTCCTCCCGTGGCGGTATCAACTGCAAGCCGCGAGGGACCATCTACACCATGATAAAAGGTATGGAACACAAGGAGGTCATCCAAGTTGTGATGTGGGCAAAGCCTTTGATACTCTTTATACCTTTCCCAAGCTTCATAGAGTGTTTCCTCATCCATTTGTGCGAAGTTTGTGATTTGATTTCTATAATAGGCCGTCTTGGAAGGAGGAAAGTATTTGTTGAGAAATGCAACGGCAAGCTCCTCCCAAGTGGTGAAACTATTCGGAGTTTGGCTCCTTAACCAATCTCTTGCTCTTCCCGTGAGGGAGAAGGGGAATAACCTCAAAAGTTTAGCATCTTCGGAGAACCCATTATCTTGAAGGTGGCACAAACTTCAAGGAATGTGGTCAAATGAGAGTTTGGGGTCCTCGTGGTCTCTTCCCGAGAATTGGTTTGATTGGACCATTTGGATGGTTGAGGTCTTCAAGTCGAAGTCTCAGTTATCCACCGCCGGGACAAGGATTGGGGAACGGTATCCATAAGCATTGGGGGCGGCATAGTCCTTGAGAACCCTACTAGCTTGAGGGCCTTGTGGTTGTTGACCTTGGGGAGGGGGAGGAGGAGGAAGTCTATCTCCCATGTCTTGATGAATGGTTTCTTGAGCGTTTGAGGTTGATCCTTTAGCCTTGATTGTCTTACTCCTTGTAAGGTGAGGATTAACGATATCTCTTATCGGTTGATTCAAGTCTCTATCCACAATCTTGGTAAGTTTCTTGGTCTTAGGTGGCATAAACGAAATGCACCTACAAGGGGGGAACAATTAAGACAAGTGAGGATAGTGGAATAAGCTCAAGAATCACAAGTAGCAAAGCAAATAAAGAAAAACATGGAATAGTCGGAGTACTAAATGATTCTTCCTAGGGACAATCTAGCCATTACTCCCCGGTAACGGCGCCATTTTGACAATTGTATTTTGCATATATAGTCAAAAGAATTTCTAATTGACCGGTAAGACCGGTGTCGAACCCAAGGGAGCAAACGTGATTATACGCTAGGGAATCAAATTTTAACTCGGCTATTCCTTCAAATCCAATGATGAGGTGATTATTAATCAAGAAACAAGTAACGAAATGGTTTCAAGGGGTTTCAATTCAATTAAAGAGAGTTTCGAGGGGTTCTTCCCCTCCTCGGCAATTTTCCAACGACCATGTATACAAGAATTTAATCATTTTGAGAGTTGATAGGTTTAAAACCTAGCTTAGGCTAAAAATAGACAAGCTATCATGTGAGTCTAATCCTAGTCAAGCTTTCCTAATTAGAATCTCACATATTAAAGATATTGATTCACTCTATAGCACTATTATCCTTGGAACATCTCCCAAGGTAATAAATGCTATAGGCTTTATGATTTGGTCAACCTCACATCCATGCATTTACTCTCATAAACACTTGATGGGTTCATTTTTACTATATCCAAACCATCACTAAGCTCTCTCGATACTTAGATCATAGTTCTAATGCAAACATGTCACTTAGGCATTTTATCAAACACCTATCAACATGTCTAAAATGAAGAGCATAGTCAAATGAAATCAACTCCATAAATTTCATAATGAATCTGTATACATGATCATTGAGTACCAAGGAGGGTACAAACACCCTCAAAACACAAGGGGACTACTCACACATCTTGTAAGACAACATGGTGTGTGTAGGGTTTAAGCACAATCAAATGAGAAGAGAAGAGGAATAGAAATAGGATGGTTAATCCTAGATGTCTCCCTTTGATCTTCAATCCTCCTTGGTTGGATGGTGATGGATGCCCTTGATTTGATCTCTTTTTCTTGTATTTTTCCCCAAAAATGCCAAGTCCCTAGGTCAAACTTGCCTCTTTCTATTTATAGTCTCGGCAGAAAAATTCGTACGGTAGCAGTCCAGTCGGTCGACTGGGAAGTGATGGTAGCCCAGTCGGTCGACTGGAGGTTGAAAAGGCAGTCTCGTGTAGTGATCTCCCAGTCGACCGACTGGAGGGTCCAGTCGACCGACTGCGCAAATGAAGAATGTGAGGCTCCTGAGTAGCTTGGCCTGTCGACCGACTGGCGACCTCAGTCGAGCGATTAGGCATCTGAAGCTCTGGTCAGTCGACCGACTGGGGGGGTCCAGTCGACCGATTGCGTAAATGAAAAATGTGAGGCTCCTGAGGCCTTTCGCCAGTCGACCGACTGGTGCAGGGGAGATTCCCAGTCGATCGACTTGGGGTCTTTTTGCCCATATTTTGCTCTAGTCTTCGATTTTTCCCTGAGTTTTCGTATTTTGGCTTTGACACTGAGATATCTTGTTTTGTACCTGAAAAGTACGAAAAGAGATCAAATGACATCGAATTATCGCCGGAAACGAACTAAAGCTATAGTGAAAACGGGTACTAATAAGTCGAAAACTCGACTTATCAACATGGTACTGTATTGTACTATAAAGAATACATTGATCTTGAGTATTATCCTATATGCCATCAGCCACGATATGCAACCAGCAAGGTTCCAAATAGATTGTCCATTACTTTCCACTTACTCCAAGATTACAGCGCATCTACATGTCACCTTACATAGCAAAAAAAATGAAGTGACATGCAGAAATCAGGCAAGTGAGGGTGACGATGATCTTATACATCCAAGAGATGGAGAAGCATGGGAGAATTTCAACAAGGAGTTTCCAACATTTGCAAATGAGTTTCAGAATGTGCGTCTTAGATGTAGTGAAATTGTTAGTGGGAGAAAAGGAAAACTTAAACAAAAATTTGATTTGGATTCCTGACATTTCTAATGCAACACTTACATATGCAATGTAGCAAGTTCGTTGCGATAGTGCGGACCAAGACTTTCATAGCCCACCTAAAGATTTTCATTTCTCCCTTATCAAATATGAGAGTTATGAGCATTATGAGGGTTATAAGGGTTATAAGGCTTATGAGGGTTATAAGGGCTAGGAGGTTTATGAGGGTTACAAGGGTTAAGAGTGTTATAAGGGTTATAAGGGTTATGAGTGTTTTAAGGGCTATGAGGGTTACAAGGGTTATCATGGTTTAAGGGTTATGAGGGTTATGTAATGAGGATTAAGATGGTTATGTGTCAATAGTACAGAACACACTAAAGTTAGTGCTAATTTCGGACATTAGACAGTGCTTCAGCAAGCGCTGTCTATTCGACTGTTGTCTTATGTCGAGACTCTAGATAGCACTTTTTGGATAAGCGATGTCAAAGAGTCGACATTAGACATCGCTTTCTTCCTCTGAAGCAATGTCTAAAGTCTAACTTTAGACATTGCTTGAGGTATAAGCGTTGTCTAAAGTCTCACATTAGACATCGCTTCAGGTTAAAGCGTTGTCTATTTTTGCATTATAGACAGTGCTTCCCCAATAAGCGATGTCTAAAGGTTGGGAAAAATGACAGATTTGCTTGAATCAAATCAATTTCTCCCTGTACAATCCATTTGCTGAGAACCAACACACCAATTGCAAAAAATATCAGCTCAAGTTTATATGATTAAATCAACAAGTCAAATCCTGGATTCGCCCCTGATCACCTATATATATATGAAATATCAGCTCAAGTTTATATGATTAAATCTTCATCAACCATTATCATAATTTGACAATACTAATCTGATGTTCCCATGAATGGCATGACTTTGACAAAACGGCTTTAGACAATTCAAGCAGGAGTTCAAGGAGTGTTCAACCGACTACTGGAACTCGCATACAGCAGATCTGAAGATAAGACGTTTCCTAATCTGGACGATCGAAGATCTGATCTGATTGGAGTCGGCTCAGCAATAAATTAGAGGATCAGATATTCAAATGAATATCCTCTCATCAATTAGGAGTCGTTTAAGAAGATTCGGAATTACTTGGTGAGAAAGAAAGATCGAGATCTTCTTGAAGATTGGAGGAAAGAAGAACGTTTCCTAATTCGGAAGATCGAAGATATGATCTGATTGGGATCAATCGACGAGTCATCATTAAAGATCAGATAGTCAAATGAATATCTTCAGCTTGAATTCGAGAATATTGGATGGCTTGGCACGAAAGTAATCTCCAAAGATTGGATATGGAAGAGATTGAATATCTATCAAATATTTAGGAGTATCTCCGAAATATTTGACAAGAATATTCTGATTGGAGTCGGCCAGCGAGGAATTCAAAGATTCAGATATTCAAACGAATATCTCCTGATCAGATTTACGATTGGATTGGCTGACTTGTCGTGGAAGAATTATCAAGATCTTCCCAAAGATTGGATTGGAAATATCCATAGAATATTTAGGAATATTTCCTAAATATTTGATGAGGATATTTGGAACAGATTCGGATCTTGCCCATGCATATAAATAGAATGCTAGGGCGTCCATAATCTGCATCGCTTCCTGAGTGAAAAGAAAACACGAGAGCATTCGTGAGATTGGAGGAGGAGCGACGGCCGGCTGAGTATTCCACACCGGAATATCAACGGCGAAGAAGCAGTCTGTTCAGTGTGCTGTTCAGACTGTTCTTGAAGGACAACAAAGCGCACACACACACGGTGATCAAGACACGTCTTCGAGAGAAGGCGACTGGGCTTCTGGGAGGTCCAAGACTAGGTCGAGAGGGAAGTCTCGTCCTACCCATAGGGGATCGAGGTGAGCTGCGGTGAACCGAGATTGCAAATCCGAGAGACGGAGTGTTAGTGGTGAGGCCATTACAAACAAGGTGTTGTGTAAGAGTAAGACCTCTTGTAACCCTAAACTCGTAATAAGATTTGTGACCCTTTAGGGTGTGGGAAGCCCCCCAGAGTAGGCGAGGCCGAACTGAGTATCATATCGTGTGTGCTCCTATTTTGTTTTGTTTACGTACTGTCTGCTGAGGTGTTCCAGTCTCTGTTAGAACAGAACCTGAAACTGTCCAACAAGTGTTCGAGACGCAGTTCGAACACCATCTGGAACTCGTCTTGACTAAGACAAGTAGATTTCATAATCTCTTATGACAATCATCCGAAGCTACATGCCTTAGTTCAATGCACGTTGTCCCATAAGCTAAGGATGCTTGTTCTGATTAATACCCATCACTTACGATTTTCATGGAGCATAACCTAATTCATGGTTGTTTTGCCGTCTCTAATATAACACCAATCAACAAGTCAACAGTCCTAAAAGATGAGCATATTCACTGATACAATGATCATCACTTTCAAAACCATCAATCATGCCGCCTAACACCCTTACAAAAACTCTTAATCACATATTTTTGTCAGAGAACAAATCAAGTGGTGGACTGATCTCCATCTCCACATTGGCTAATATAAAACTCATATCCGTAATAATCACATCAAACTCATATCATTCGGTTCATATGGACACGTCTTGAAACTCACCTTTTCGTTTTGTCTATGATCCGATAATCCACCAACTTCACCCACTTAGATCTTGATCACAATTTGAATTCACCTTAGCGTCATAAGAAAATAAATGTTTGTCATCTGATCGGACCTCGGAAGGGAAATTGATTTGACGGCATCCTCTTCTCTACTTCTGGATTCTTCTAAAAGTATATATATCAATAGTTAGACTAAACCCTAAACCTTCCCATCTCCCACTATATCATTCATTTCATTTTCCCAAACCTTTTTTTTATTGTCCAAAACTCATGAGATAAATATGATAATTTAATTTGGGGATATAACAGTTCATTTCTTAGATCACCATGTGTATGGAATCTAGGTTCTTTTCGATTCAGATTAATGGGGAACTAGTAGATAACCGTGAAGGGAAGAAAGGCTTGCGCCAAGGGGATCCAATCTCACTGTTACCATTCACTATTGCTATGGAATACATGTCTCGACTTCTTAAAGGTTTTACAAAATTGCAGGGCTATTATCATCATCCCACATGCCATAGAGCGGACCTCAAGCATGAAATGTTTACAGATGATCTTTTTTTGTTTAGTAGTGGGAGATGTACAACTATTGGGGCAATGAAAGAAGTGTTTGAAGAGTTCTTGAGGTGCTTTGGGTTGGTTGTAAATGTCGAGAAAAGTCAATTGTTCACAGCTAGGATGGATTTCGCTAAACATGCTTGGGTTGAGAATTTGATTTGCACCAAAACGAGCATGCTGCCAGTGAGATACTTGGGTTTCCCACTGACGTCTAAGTGCATTATTACGCAAGAATGCTCGACTATTATCCAGCACCTAACAGAGAGGCCATGTAGTTGGAATAATCACTTCTTATTGAGGGCTGGGAGAATAGTACTGATTTAATTTGTGATGCAGACTGTCGTCTTTTATTGGGCGAGGATTTGCATCCTTCCAAAGAAAATCTTGAAGGTTATAAATGGCTTCTGTGCTAGGTTTCTATGGTGTGACAGAGCAAGAGGGAAAGGGAACCATTTATTGACTTGAAGCATAGTTTGTCTCGACAAAAGAGAAGGAGGCTTGGGCATAAAGAACATCGATTTGATGAATGACGCCATAGTGTTAAATCGGATGTGGGATTTGAACAAGGATGCGCAAAATCTTTGGATGAGGTGGATTCATGCCTATTGGACCAAAGGTACTTTCTGGTGAGAGAACGAGTCCCTTAGCAACAGTTCCTAGGTGTTGCGTAGATTGACGTACTACAATCTGCTTAGTGGAAAATGTGTTGTTGCATTGTATGGGAGTTTAAGGTGGATGGGTGAAGGAGTTGGTTTCACAACGAAGTACGCTTACAGAACTCTTGATGCGCCAGCCGCTGCGCGCGCTCCCTTCAACACAGTTCTGGTTGCTAGGGACAGAATATTTAGTAGGGCGAGGTTGCGAAACAGGAGAACGAATGTCCCAACTAGCTGTGCCTTGTGCGATCAAAATGAGGACACAAGGGATCATTTAGTTTTTGAGTGCAGAATCTCCAAAGCAATTTTTTTAGGTTGGGCAGGGTACCTTTCCACAAACATGGATGATTGCAGCCGGTATCACAGAATCTATGTATGAGATTGGGAGGTTAAGGAACAATACTATCTTCAAACAGGAAAGCTTCTTGGCACATACTATTTCTTGCAGGATTATTTGGGGTTTGAAAGTGAAACTTTGTAGCTTAGATAGGTGAAACATTAGTTTACATGATAGAACTTGGTTAAGTCTAATGGGGTTCAATGTTTAGAATACCTTTTTGATAGACTTGGTGTTAAGATTAGGATGGGTCTGAATCCATTTTGTGCTATGTAATTGGGGGAAGTTGTACATATATTTATGAACATATGGTATAAATTTGTCAGTGATATTGCTTATGATGGTTTATAATGTGATTTGAATGTGTTAGGTGATTTCAAGGACAATTCATTCTTTTATCACTCTTAATCAAGATCGCAAAAGTATGTATTTGTGATCCAACTACTATCTCATAACATAACCCTTATGTATATTTCTGAACACATGATATACAATTGTCTTTGATAGGCACTACAAATTTCTGTCCAAATGTGCGATAACCTTTATTTATGGTAGGGTTATCGCATGGAGCCACTTTACCATAACATTGCGATAAAAAGTGTTGTTGTCGCAAAATTCCTTGCCGTAAGAAACTTACGATAACACTACGGTAACGATTTACGATAACAATACCATAACTATGCGATAACACACATTGGTTATCGCCCTGTTATCGTAATGTTATGGTATAAATTATGCGATAACCATACGATTACTGTGCGATAACATTATAAATAACTTATTTTACATTTTACATTTTATAATTTTATAATTAATATTTTAAATTTATTTAATAAAAACGACAATTAAATATTAAAATATTTTTACAATAAATAAATTGATTTTCATTTCACATTAAAACCACTACAATTTCATATAACCAAAATGATTATGAAATGCCGACAAAAATTGTAATACATATTGACGAAGATCAAATGGAAAAAGTAATCATCGCAGAGGCCTCGTCTTCCTCTTCATCACTCCGGCGACTCCTATGAGAACTCCTACCATCATTGTTTCCCTGCGCCAAATTTGAAAACAAATCAGCTACACCTTTTAATCTATGTAACAACACAAACAAATACAAATTTGGTTCTCAGAATAAAAAAACTAGCAACAAAGTGTTTAAAGTGCTATTAATTAGCGAACATATCCAAACTTTAGCAACATAAAAGCAACAATCATCAGAAGTTTCCATGATCTAGTCGTCCAACAAACTCAAAACTTCAACAAAAAAAGTCCATCTGAGCTCAAAACATATCTCTAAATACATCTGTTCCTCAACATTTGTGCAACCAAATAAACTCAAAACTTCAACAGATATTTTAAGATGCGAACAACTTGTTTGAATGCCACGACATTATGAAGCAAAAAGCTAACAAGTTAGAGAAAACAATCCTCCATCATTGCAAGAAGAAAACAACACATAATTAAGAAGATAAATTCATATTCAGAGCAGATTCACTCAGGTAACAAGTTACAGATTCATATACCTTTTCAGCTGAAACCACGATCACATGCGGAAGTCACAACTCGTACGATCGAAAGCACATTATTATTACTATGTGTCAAATAGAGTTAGTCCGTTCGACACAAAACTACATATAATTGATCCCATAAAAGCACAAGTAAACATTTTTTCGGCACCTTCTTCGGCCCACACTTAAAGGATTAAACGCACAAGTGAGGTCAAGTAAAGAGTTCATTCCGCAAACAAGACTCACGTAATCTTCGGCACCTTATTCGTCTCAAACTTAAACGACGCTTCTCCTCTACATCTCCTCCCACCAGGAATCAAAAGTGCCCTCCCCGCTCTAAAATGCATACTATTCCCAAACGACAACAATGAATTCATCGATCCATCAACCTCCATATACATATTCCCACCTCTCCCTCCATCTCCACCAGACGGCCCCTCCAAAAGGTACAAGCTTTTCTCTGCTAAAGGCCACAACTCCATTCCCTCTCCATCCCCGAAATTCACAAAACCCTTCGCGCGGTCAAAACACCTCATCACCGCCGGTACTCCCTTCTCCTTAAACTGCTCTTCTTACACCTCATTGGCTTCAAAATCCAACATCCCTGCACCTCGGAACGCCACCATTTCTCTATCTTCCTTAATCTACCCCTCCCCCTCGAAATCATATGTACCCTCAACAACCTCATACTCGCCATACTCATACCCTAACTCACCATAACCTCATCCTCTCACTCAACTCATCCACGTCAATCAAACCCTCCTCCTCCAAAATCGCCAACACAATAACTTCCGAATTTGAACCCAAATCGTTTTCCAAATCGGCATAACCCTAAATCTACAATTTTATAAAATTTGACGGTAGAAACATACCTGGAAGCCAACGGAAGGAGTAGCGGCACGAGGCGTTGAGATGGCGGCAGGAAGCGGCTTTGATGGCAGCTGCGAGATGCCGAAGCGGCGGGTGAGACGAGCGACTTCGCTTTGTAAGGGTTTCAGTCTCGTCGGGTGAAATGGGAAGAAAAAGAAAACCTTAAGTTAAATTGGTACTATGCGATAATTGTACGATAACTATGCTATACACCTTGATGTTATCGCATAGCAAAGGTATTTTTGCCGTATATGAAAATCAAAAATTTTGTTATCGTAGAAGTTATGGCAATCTTAACGCATGGCTGTGCGATAAAGCATTGTCATCGCACAAATGTTATCGCCAAAATGAGCCAAAATTTGTAGTGAGGATTTGTGATGGTTTATGAAGTGGTATGAATGTTATTAGAATATTTTCAAGGGGAGATCATTAGTGCATTAGTAGATAAGTTAAGTCACTACCTTATATATTTGTGATCTAACCAATAACTCATAACATAACCCGTATGAACACATAAACTTGTGATTTATATTGCTTGTGATGGTTTATGATGTCACTTAAATGTGTAGGTGATTTCCGTGGTAATTCATGCTTGTAACTCTTAATCATGATCACAACCTTATGTATTTGTGATGTAACTATTATCTCAAAACATATCCCTTATGCATTATGTACTTGCTCATAACCCTCATTATTCTTATAACATAATCTTCATAACCCTTACAACATAACAGGCCGCATAACCCTTATAACTCTTATAACATAACTCTCATAATTGTTATAACATAACCCTTATGCATTATGTACTTGCTCATAACCCTCATAACCCTTATAATATAACCCTCATAATCGTCATAACCCTTCTAACTAATGCAACAGAGGGTTATCATCACAAGCTGCATTGGTGTATATGTAACACATTTGTTCAGGGGGGAAATAAAAATCTTTACGGAGAAATGAAAATTTTTAGGCGGGAAATCTTAATTGGGTTTTGTCCACACTATTGCAACAAACTTGCTCGGTTGCATATATACATGTTGCATCAGTAACTCATGCAACAGAACATCGATCTCTTGCTTTTGGATGTGTACTTTGTGTTTTTGACTTAGTTACATAAGTAGAGGAGCGCTCAAATAAGAATACCTTTAAATTTCGAGAACTTGAGACCCGATCTTCAACATCCAAAATGCAAGATGCATTTTCTAAGATGCATTTTGGTGGTGACACGTGTCGCATATGCATTTTCCAATATGCATTTAATGCAAAGTCAAAGCCACCTTTTTCGACTTTACTTTTTGGACATGTGTCATATGTAGATTCAAAGATGCATCATGATATAATGGTGAGATTTGTGGGTTCTCAAATTCTCGAATCTTTAAGGGTTTCAACCGAGCGCTCCTCTACGTAAGTAAGCATAAACAACGTATTTCTTTAGTTACTTTAGAACATGTTGCATGATTACATTTATGCAACAATATTTTATCTGCTGCTTTTGTTCCGGTTGCCTAAGATGTTTTAAACAACGAGTTCGTGTATTCTGTTCAAGTATGTGTTGCTTTTGTTCCGGTTGCCTAAGATGTTTTAAACAACGAGTTCGTGTATTCTGTTCAAGTATGTGTTGCATTTGTTCTCTTATGCAACGCGCTTCTGTACATTTGTTTTGTATGCGTTGCATTAATGAACTTAAACAACGCCATATATAAGTAACGGTTGTCCTTTGTTGTAAGAGTATTTATATACAACACTAGCTATACAACACCGTGTCATGTCGTATTGCATGTGTGTCAAATTGGTACGGTGAATGAGGAGGTGCTTTGGAAGTGAATAGCCCACTTCACCAGTCGCGTACACTCGAGATTCCTGTCAATCTGCCTTGTCTAATGACAAACAACAAAACTGAGTCCACAACACACATCCTTTGTTAGATGGAGTTACTGTTCTGAACAACTTCTCATCATCATCTTCATGAACCTCTTAAATTCCTTATCCACTCGTGAGTCTATTTAATCCCAACCCATTTCATTGGTTGGTTTCTTATTACTTCCCACATGGTGAAACTATATTCTCAAACTTCAATTTGCAGGCTTGACTTGATCAGGGCCATCAAACTTCTTATACCCATCTCGTAATAATTATGCCTCCCAGTTTGGATAATGCTATTACTCCAAATTCTCACCTATATCTTTAATACCTCAACCCAGATGACATTAGTTGTGTCTGATGAATAATTGAACTTGAACCCATAAGAAACTCGACTGCAACGTTTTAGTTGACCTTCTGCTCATATGTACGTACACAATCAAAATACATTGGGTCATCCCCGCCCTCATTTTCTCGCATTCTAAAATTACATGAGTAAATGTAAACAAAATTACATGAGTAAAATGAAGAGGCATAATAAATTATGTGGATCGCTCGGTTGAGAATCTCTATAAATTTGTTCATCATTAGATCAAGATATATCTTTAAATCTGCATGTGACACATATCTAAAAAGTAAAATTAAAGTTGATGATTTTAACATTTGCATTAAATGCATATTTTGAGTACGCACATGAGACACGTGTCACCATCAAAATGACTAGATGATGCACTTTTAAAAATGAAAATTGATTTCTCAAATTTTCGAAAAAAGAGCAATTCTCATTTGAGCGCTCCGTTATAATTCTATGAAAATTGAATTTTGCAAAACCGAACCGCGCCAGGGCGGCTCAATCGGCGCTGCATTCATGTTCCGTACGACGTGGGCGCACGCATTGGAAGTCAAATCCAACGTCGTCGAACTGGATGAATTTCATCCCCTGGGCGCCCGCGTGGGTGTTGGGAGAGAGTTTCTTTTAATATCTTAACATGTATTATATTGAAATTATATAAGAACACAAAATGTTCCTATTAAGCTTCCAATGTGAGACAATTGGTTTCACCTAAGTAAAATCAATCCCCCATCCATTCCTACCAACATCATGTTGTCATGGATTTTGGTCATCCTTTGAGCATTGATTTCTCAATCGATATAACTTCGATTTTGGCATTTCCACATTTGATTCCATACTTCTAAATGCAAGGTATTTTAATCCGATTTTTATCAACTTATTTTGAGGTGTTCTCCGTACTCAAATTAGATCTCAAAATTTCTTCACGCATTTCTCAACAAATATTTCGAATTGAACAGTTATAATGAAGAAAAAAAATGATTACCAAACACATCTTCATTTTGAAGCAAGTGCAGTCGGTGCGCTGAAACACCTTGCGGCAGAGCTGACAATTGCCAGACCAGCAATTTACCAATTTCTCAATTTAGAATGTCTGAGAGAGATTATACAGAAAACAAAAGAGAAGTAAATTGTGTTTCTATTGGATAAGGATTTGGGTGGTGACAGCTGGTTGATCGAATCTGAGAGATGAGCGGCAGAGCGGACAAGTGGACTGAGTGAGGAGCCATTGATCGACGCATTCGGAATGAAAGCAATGATTACATTCAGGCAACATCTTCATCTTGTCATCCTCCTCAAACAAGCTAAGACATATACAACACTCCCCTCCGCCTTCTTCCGATTCACATTCTTCACCACTCTTTCCACCAACCACTACCATCGATCCGTAAAGAAGAACTGGAAGAGCGCTGATGACAGCCGCATCGAGGCCTCTCCCTCTCCTCCACCGAGCTTCAACCGCCGCCGCCGCATCTATGTTGTGGGAGTATGACGAGGATTGGCGGGAGTTGCAGACCCAGCGTGCGTAGAAGAAGAGGAGGGAAGCGAGTAGAATGATTGCGAAGAGGATGACGACGAAGAAAAGAGTCCGGCCGCGGAGTTGGTAGGTTGAGCTACTGGTGTCGTCCAGGTCAGCGTAGTGCCAGTGGAACGGCGGTGCCTCTTGAGATCCCATATCAGTTCATAGCAGAGCACTGAAAGAGAGTGGAGACGACGTTGTCGCGTGGCGGCGCATTTAGGGCTGGAATGAGATAGGAGGGTTTTGTGCCGATGGATGGGGGTTGGATTTGTGTGTCGCTTAGAGATTTGTGTAAATGTGATGATGGAGTAGGAAGTGATGAAAGAGAGAGAGTTGTCGGCTTTGGGTTTGACATTTGTTCTCTAGTGTTTGCTTTTTTGCTAATATAGAATCACTCACACAGTTTGTCCACTAAAACTAAAATATGTCAAATATATCATTTATTTATTTTTTATAGTGGATTTACATCTCATGAAAGACATATTAAGAAATACATATCCTACAAGATATTTCTCGGATACATATATATTTATATTCTATTTGCGCACTACCACATAAAGGGCACCAGCCAGATTTGAACGAGAGTTACTCGATGAAGCGCATGCCATATTGACTCCTCTAACTTTGAAACCCACGTCGAAAAACACCTTCATGGAAGGACCTTAGCGCTGCTTAAGCACGCCTCCGCGATAATGAAGTACCTACAAACGTCCACAAAAGACGAGGAAGAGAAAAACATCCACAAAGGATGTAGGAAGAGTTCGCACCATAACTAGGAAAATTCCACAAAATGATGGAAAGGAAAAGTGTCATGGTGGGGTTTGAACAAAAGACCTTGCATATTCCAAGGTAAGTGCTCAACCAACTCATCCACCACCTTGTTGGCAAATATGTCATTAATTTGAAATTGTTATTTTTGTAACTTTTTAAAGAAAATCGCCTTTCACACTAGAGATGGAAGTGGGTTACGAAACCCGTGGATTGGCCTGCGTGGGTTGTGGGTTGGCCCAACCCAGCCTGATTCGTACAATCCAACTCGTGGGTCCAGGATGGTGGGTTCATCTCGTGGGTTAGGTTGGGTTGAGTTTTGATCAACCCAGCCCGACCCACGGGTTCGACCCACGAATTCGACCCGCAGATTCGACCAACGGGCTCGACCCACAAACAAAAATTAAAATTATATCAACTCATATGTCCGACCTACGTGTTTAACCCGTGATTTTGACCCACGGGCCAAATATTAAAAAATATAGCCTGAAATCAATGTATAGCCGTTTGAATGATTATTCACTATCATTATCTCTCATTTTTCGAGTATCTTTCATGGTCCATTGACTAAGACCCTGCTGTCAGTGTTCAAGAAAACGCTAGGCGAGAATCGGGCGGTCAGGGTCCTGAAAGGATTAATCGAGGATTAATCGGAGATTAATCGGCGACTAATCGGTTTCGATTTTTATATATTTTTAATATATATGCATTAACATATTAATAGTACTGTATTAATATTATTTTAATTTAAATCATTTTGATTTTTGATATATTAAATTTACTAATAGTGCTGTATTAATATTATTATATTAATATTATATTAATCGGGAATTAATTGACAAATCGGGACGGATTGAAGAAAATGACCCCCTAGGCGCCACCTAGGCGGACGTTTTCTTGAACACTGTCTGCTGTTATGTCTATTAGAATGAACCTTAGGCTTGTATAGTTGAACTATGTAATTATATCCCCTGTTCAAGCAAGTGTTCTAGGTCGTGTTTGGACAGACCTTGAACTCTCTACACAACAGTTCAACACAACAGAACAAACAAAGACAGGAGCACGCACGGAATGATAACCCAGTTCGGCCAGGCCTACTCTGGGGGGTTTCCCACACCCGGAAAAGGGACAACAAATCTTTATTACGAGTTTAGGGCACAGGAGGTCTTACACTTACACAACACCTTTGCTTGTAATGGCCTCACCACTAACACTCCGTCTCTCAGATTTGTAACCGAGGTTCGTCGCAACTCTCCTCGATCCCCTTCGTCCAGATCTACTATCCGAACGTTCTCGAACTTCACTTGAAGCTCGGATGTTTTCTCTTGAAAGCAAGTTGTTCTCCTTTGTTGTGTGCGCAGTATGATCACTTCCAGGCAGTCTGAGATGCACTTGCTAAGACTGCACTTACACCGATGAGTTTCTGGTAGAGAGAACTCAAACGGCTGTCGCTTCTTCTCCAATCAGTAGAGTTTTCCTCGTGTTTATTTTCTCAGCAGAAGCGACAGGAATTAGGGTTGCCCTTGCATTGTATTTATGCTTGGACGAAACCCTAATTCACACAAGATAAACTCCATCAAATATTTCGGGAATATTCCCAAATATTCTGAAGCGTATCTCACAAAGCGGAAGAAGGAATATATGAGTAACCTTCTTCATCAAGTCAGCCACGTCCTCTTCATGCAAATATTTGACGCTCGAAAAACTTGCTGACCAATCTCCAAATATTCGAATCTAAAGATCCTCGATCTTTCAGAATCTTCCACGAGACAAGACAAACCCACCTTGCCAAGTCAGACACCGGTTTAGAGTAAATATCCATTCGAATATCTGGAGATCGAATGCATCGCTGGCCGTCTTCAAATCGAAAAGATATTGGATCCAGAACCTTCCGGAGAATATCTTCTGCGTCTGCTCTACGCTGTACAGAAGAGACAGAATGTGTTCGTACTCTTCCTGAACATTTCCTCGAACAGTTCTAAAGCCGTTTTGCCAAACAGTATGCCATTCATGGGAACATCAAACTATTTTTAAAGTTTCAATATAGAGTTTGTGTCAAGTTTTTGCCTATATGTGTAATGCGCACGAGTAAAGAAGTTTGGCTCTCGTTTAATTTTAAAATGAAATATTAATTTTCGTTTTTTACTTAGATAATAATTGCTTGTAAATATAATTTACATAAATATTATTAATAAATTGAGTATTTAATAATATTGATTAAAAATAATACTTTATGGGTCCAACCCATGGGACAAATCCGTGGGTTGGACCCAACCTACCGACCCAGCTCGATCCATCGCATTTATGATGGGTCCACTTACAACCCGTGAGTTTGGTTGGGTCCAAAAATATTTCTTCAACCAAACCCGTGGGTCGATTCATTACGGTTTGGACCCAGCCCGAACCCACAAAATTACATTGTTTCGACCCAGCCCGACCCGTAGGCCGACCCACTGCCATCTCTACTTCAAACCCACAATTTAGGTTGTTTTTTATGAGGCAGCCTAGTTGGAGTCTTACTGAATTAACCATAGTAATGTGGAGTACACATCACATTCTAAGTTGAGGTATAGGCAAAACCTCGATTACCAATAAAAGTTTTTGTTAGACAATTTGTACAAAATTTGCAGAAGTAATGTACGATAGTCATTAATGATGCATATAGACAGATAGACAAATGTAATTCATATTCATACAAAATAACAAAGAATATGAAACTGAAATGATACGATCAAACCAAGTTGTGGTTGAAGCGCGTTCGACGCTTTCCTTAAAGCATTATTACTCTCCCACTGGGTGCTTGGAATCTTGAGCAACTGCCTCCCAGTATAAAACAACTCTCAAGTGTGAAACTTGGAACCATTTGTCTCCACTTGCGAACTGATTTTGTGCCTTTCACTGTCACCTTGACGCACTCAAAAGAATACTTTAATGAAAAGAAAATCATGCCGGTAATAACCCTCATGAGAGGAGTGTTGGATTCTCAAATTGTGTGTTCAATTTTTTTCAAGTTTCAATATGCTACTATTTTTTTCATTCAATATGCTATTATGCTCATTCTTTTATAGGAGAACATTAGCTCTTGTAACGGTCCAATTCATAAAGATGTCATCATGACTACCTTTATAATCAAAGTCATCAAAACTATACTTATGGTTTTTAATTGACAAGAAACCTTTGGCATGACCAACTATTTAACACAATATTATTGTGTATCACCAAGGACCATTATAATATCAAATTAAATAAATTTAATTTGACAACCAAATAGTGCTCACCACTATTTTCTTCAAACATTTATACTCATTTTCTAACAATCCCCTACATGAAGAAAATCGAGTGGTGAAAATCAAAATCTAACTCGACTTAACATGGTGATAGTTTCTGCAGTCTATATCTGCATAGGATATGTAGGCATAGCACTTAAACTTTCTCTCGAAGAGATATGCATTGGTTGCTGACTATTCAGTAGACGTGTTGTCCTTGAACTGTATGTTGTATAATGCAAACGAAGTACGTATCTCCCACAGATATATTTCTGACACAAGCTCAGTTCTCATGGTTGGGCTCGTTATGACCATGAAACCCCTGCCTGGTTCTGTGAGATTTATCCAAGAATTAAGTCCCATCTTCTCACATATGTGATTCTTTCATGTCGCATAGGTGCAGAGCACGCTATGTGATTATGCAAGTAGTCCCGTACTGCTTATCGGATTACCAGCCATCCGATTTCCCTCAGAATCATTAAGAGCTTTTAGGGTCAACCTCGTGTGGGGGTCTCTGTTTAGTAAGGAATGGGATAGAGTTGTTAACCTCCGGGAAAGGAAGTCACTCAGCAATTAAGTTGTCCCTTTGAACCAAGTTCTTGGGATCTCTCCAGTCATCATGGTTAGGTTTGCCTTTGCCTCGACTATATTTCCCAACGACATAAGCATGTTGTATGATGTTATCAATCAAAAGGCTTACGTCCCATTCCTTTAAATGACTTCTCTACTTGGTCTCTACTTAACCATTTGGTTAGCGGATCCACAATTTCTCTTTGGACCTCACATACTCAATATAGTTGACTCATGCGGAGAGAAGTTGTCTAATGATATTGTGTCTATGACATATATGTTTAGACGCACAATTATACATTTCAATTCTTGCTCTACCAATCAAAGATTGGTTATCGCAATATAAACATATTGCCGGCACAGGTTGTGTCCAACCAGGAGTATCCTCCATGAAAAGAGTCAATCACTCAGCATCTTTGTTAATTTATCTAATGCGACGAATTCAAACTCCAAAATCGATTTGGTTATAACAATTTGTTTGGATGATTTCCATGACACATGCGCACCTTGACTCTTAGACATGTGCCGATTCACGACAACATGGATTCTAGAATGACTTGGTCTGTCTTCTCCAAATTTGTCTAAGAGTACGTCAACGTAGTCTAACTAACTTAATAAAAGTCCATCTGACCATATTGTAATTTAACGCCTAAAATTACATCGGGCAGTCTCAAAACCTTCATATCAAACTTGTAGTTTAATAAGGACTTGGAGGACTTTCTCATATTCTCATTGGTTCCCACAACTAGCATATCATCAACATAAAGACACAATGTTCTTAATGTATACATATTTCTCACACTTGTTGATCTTTCAGCCATATGACATCATTACGTTGTCAAATTTTAAATTTCACTCCTTTGCGCTTGGTTCAGGCAATAGAGATTGTGCAAAGCTTTGTTCTCTTGCCTAGCAACAACTGAACCCTCAGGTTGTTTGATGTAAATCTCTTCCTCAAGCTCTCTATTGAAGAAGGTTGTTTTACATCCATCTAATGAATTTCTAGATTGTGCAAAGCAGCAATGAACACTAGCATCCATGATGTTATTCTCGTCACCAGAGAATAAGTACACAAGTAGTATAGACCTTTCTTTTATCTCTACCCTTTTATTACAAGTATCGCCTTGTCTTTTGCTGTAGATCCATCTACATTCATCTTCTTCTGAAAGATACACTTTGAACCAAGTGGTTTACTTTCAGGACACTTAGAACCAAGTGGTTTACTTTCAGGAGGAAGATCAACCAACTCCCAAGTGTGGTTTTGTAGGATGGAATATATTTCACTCCTTATGGCTTATTTCCATTAGGGACCCTCCGCCGAGCTGACAACCTCTTTATACGTTTGAGGTTCAGTCTCAATAATGTATACACATTTCTCACACTTGTTGATCTTTCAGCCATTTGACATCATTACGTTGTCAAATTTTAAATTTCACTCCTTTGCACTTGGTTCAGGCAATAGAGATTGTGCAAAGCTTTGTTCTCTTGCCTAGCAACAACTGAACCCTCAGGTTGTTTGATGTAAATCTCTTCCTCAAGCTCTCTATTGAAGAAGGTTGTTTTACATCCATCTAATGAATTTCTAGATTGTGCAAAGCAGCAATGAACACTAGCATCCATGATGTTATTCTCGTCACCAGAGAATAAGTACACAAGTAGTATAGACCTTTCTTTTATCTCTACCCTTTTATTACAAGTATCGCCTTGTATTTTGCTGTAGATCCATCTACATTCATCTTCTTCTGAAAGATACACTTTGAACCAAGTGGTTTACTTTCAGGACACTTTGAACCAAGTGGTTTACTTTCAGGAGGAAGATCAACCAACTCCCAAGTGTGGTTTTGTAGGATGGAATATATTTCACTCCTTATGGCTTATTTCCATTAGGGACCCTCCGCCGAGCTGACAACCTCTTTATACATTTGAGGTTCAGTCTCAAGAATGTAGGTTCAACCCATATGATTTCTCTATCCTTCCTCGCTTACTTCGTCTCAGTTTGTTCGAGTCGATCTCATGTTCATATTATTCCTCATTGTTTTGTTCTTGAGGTATTTCTTTAATATCCTCCAATAACTGAGAAGAACCCAACATACCTTCCTTATTCTTATAAGGAAATACATTAACAAAGAACGACGCGTTCTTTGATTCCACTATGGTATTCTTGTATATATTTGGTTTTTTTCAATTCACACACAAAGAATCTATATGCATTTCAATTTTGGGCATAACCAATGAAATCATAGTCAATGGTTTTGGTCTTATCTTCGTTACCTTTGCAAGGCACCCCCGCACTCGCAAGTATTTATAGGAAAGCGTTGTTCCTGTAAATAACTAATAAGGAAACTTATCCTCCTTGCTAAGTATCTTATTCAAAAGACAATTTGCCGATAAGATGGTCTCCCCCCATATTCCTCGAGGTAACCCTAAGCTTACCAGCATCATATTCATCATCTCTTTCAAAAATGCAAATTTTCTGTTTCGAAACACTTGTTCGATTGCAAAGAGTATGAAGGAGTAATCATGTTCACCCCCATGATCACTTTTCTCAACTCATCAAGTTATTACTCAATCTCTCAAGTTGGTATTCAACTCCACATAACAATTTTCTTCAATTGTCACAACTTTGCTATTAAGCAAATGTTCGTAATAATATTTTGTACTATCTGTTAGATAAATTTCATGTTTTAGGATCGTAATATCTCATATTCATGTTAATTGAATAGTAAAATGATCTGACCTAATTCCATAGTTGATTGTTGACTTCGATTCTTCGCAAGAACACCGTAGTGGATCTTCCAATTTCTTCGCACGACCTTACACTAGTGATTATTTGAGAGAGAATAAAATTCAGATCGGTGCGCGAGATTGGGGACCACTACCTTCTTATAGCGTTATACATAACCGCTATAAGTTTTCATAATTACGAATCATTCCCCTCAAAAGAAACATAATTATAAACTGGTATCTACACATATGTTTAATACACCATGATCACCTTAACATATATATACCATAAAGTCAATTATATAACAGATCACTTTACTATTGACTTATAAACCATGATAGCATACACATCTTAAAAATATTAACATTATGATCCAAACATTAGATTATATAATAATCTCCCACTGGATTTATATTTCTGAAGTACAAACTCAACAACCTTTGGTAATGCGTAATATAAGGAAATCCATTTATGGGTTTATATAGGCTTCTCGTTTGTGATACTTTAAGTTTCATCAAGTGATGTTCTCATATGATTTTGAGGCAAACTGATGGATGCATATGTATCACTAGTTCAGTATGGGTTGAACAATATTTCTAACATGATTTCTCCCCAAAACTCAACATCCTCAAAATGATGCGATTCTCGTCCAAAACTTAACTTAGTAGTGGGATAGTAAATCTTAAAGGCCTTTGATTGGAACTATTGTCCAATAAAATGCTTTTAACTGTATTATTAGGATATAAGTTGCTATCACTAATGCTTCAACTAGATTCGTATTTCTCTAGGTGCCTAGCAAAGAGTCATGGACATTGTTCATTTGATTTGTCATATCTATTGTAGTATTCACCACCACAATCAAATATAACTTCCTTTATTCTTCAGTTGAATCGTCACTCAACTTCAGCAGTAAATTATTTGAACATGTCCAAAGACAAATTTCTCATGCAGTGATTTATTAAATGATTCCCTCAGGTCCTAGGATTGAAACCTGGCTCTGATACCAATTGTTAGATAAATTTCATGTTTCAGGATCGTAATATCTCATATTCATGTTAATTGAACAGTAAAACGATCTGACTTGATTCCATAGTTGATTGTTGACTTCGATTTTTTCGCAGGAACACCGTAGTGTAACTTCCAATCTCTTCGCACGATCTTACACCAATGATTATTTGAGAGAAAATAAAATTGAGATCGGTGCGCGAGATTGGGGACCACTACCTTCTTATAGCGTTGTACATAACCGCTATAAGTTTTCATAATTACGAATCCTTCCCCTCAAAAGAAGCGTAATTATAAACTGGTATCTACACATATGTTTAATACACCATGATCACCTTAACATATATATACTCCAAAATCAATTATATAATAGATCATTTTATTATTGACTTATAAACCATGATAGCATACATATCTTAAAAATATTTACATTATGATCCAAACAGTAGATTATAAAACAATCTAACACTATCATCAATGAAAGTTACAAAATACTTGTTACCTTCCCATATTCCAAACCACATAGTTCACTATGGATTGACATTGACTTAAGGGATTTCAAAACAATTTCAATGCTATGAAACCATTTACTTTTGCATTTCCTTCAATGCAAATTTTAATTTGTGCTTTTAAATGATATTTGGATATAACGAAATTCATCAAGCACTACGACGGACACTCATGCCACTCAATCTTTTGAAACTATACCCTCAAGTATATTCCTGGAATCAGTGATGGCTTGATCGTGACGTCACTGAAGCCAAGGCTTCAAGCCACATCCGCCATTAGCTTTTTTTGGTTAGAATATTAGGCCCATTTTTTTACTTTAAGCAGGCCACAAAAAAATCAGGATTAACTATCATTATAATTATGGCATCCAAAATATATAAACTAGACTCCTAATATTATATTTTTTTTTGATAATGGGTACAACAACTAGGAATAATACAATGCATATGATGTCTTATCATCTAGTAGATATATATTGATATCTGAAGCTCTAGTAAGGCATCTTGACCGGATCTGAAATCATAAGGTACATTTTTCCACTTCTGAAGCACAGCCCGGGTTCGGCACCTTTACCATTCATGGATCTGCACACCTACCCCAAATCACCATCGGTACATTTTCGACACTTGGAGCTCAGGCCACCTTTACTTTTGTAAGACACGACACGTCCTGCTTGACGGTCGGAGGAAGCATCACGCGCGAGACGTTAAGAGGAAAGCATCCACGCGCGAGGTGGGACGAGGAAGAGCGAAATGAAAAGGAAGAGGAAATTTTGTGAGACAAATGGTGTCCCTAGGAATGTGTAATAGCCATTTTCAATTTTATTCATTTGCATAAACTTCTTTTAGTTCTCGGTAAGCCATTTAATATTGGACACAAAATGAATAAATAGTACTTTAAATTAATGCCCGCACAAATTTTGACACTTCAACCAAAGGTTTTAGATTTGATGCAGCTCAACCAAATGCTGCGAATACGAAATCGGTGAAAACGACATCGTTTTGATATGTTTTTATAATTACTCTAAACAAAAAGACGTCGTTTTGATTGCAACGATGTCGTTTTTACACTCGCAACATTTGACTGCGTATAATCAAATATTTTTGCTCAACTCAACAAAAGTATAGTTGTGAAATGAAATAAAAGTTGCTTTTTAAGTTTGGGATTTAAAATAATTAGCTTATTTTATAATATTTAATATATACATTCACTTTTATGTGAGAAATGTAGGAAATAAATTGATATAAAAAAGGCCTCATTCAAAAAATTTCACTTCAGGGCACAATTAGCATTGAGACGACCCTCTGCATGAAACTAGACCCGCAGATCTATTCCTGACCGTAGTCAACACCTCATTAGGTTAGGACAAATGTTATCTCCACCTTGGACGTCTAATTCAAATTGATTCGAACTGAAATCAGTTGAACTAATTCAAATTGATTCAAACAACCACGATTCAATCATAAATGTACCGAGTCCAATTTTCCTCCAACAAAACCTCTGGGTCCTGTTTCTTTTCTTGTAGCCACTGCTGCCATGAAGCATCATTGGATTGATCAATCACGGATGCAATTATAACAACTCCAGCCGCAAGTCCATCCGCCCACAAGTTAGCTTTCAAACATTTTCGTATCATGTCTTTTGAACCAAAAAAGCACTTGGACGTGTTGCTTGAAAGACATAGCAACATCAGCCATCTTCTTTAACAAACAGCTTTGAGAAGGTCAATATGTACAGCTTGTTTGCCAGCTGACGCTCAGCCACCTTATGCATCTCCAAATCAGCCATATGTGCGACACCAAATTGAGTCTGTTCCGCCTCCGGCTCTTCAGTTTGACTTTCCGTCAGCTCTTCAACCGTCGTCGCCCGGATTAATTGGAGAAGACGAGTCGCAGAAATTCAAAGAGATCTTCCTTTTCTTTGAAACCGACATCTCCTGACTTAATTTTGAGCAAAAGTAACGCTGCCAAAATTAAACATCTTATTAACTTTCTCTCTCCCAGACTCTTCCAGAATAAACTCAAGCTTTCCAGTTTCTTACCGCCGGCGGGCCTTAAGGGCTGTTTTTGCTTTCGTCGGCCTACCCTACTACCTACTCCACCATTCCCCTTTGTCCCTCGCTCTCTCCCAGCCGCTTGCCATCCCCGCTTCCCCTGTCACTTCCCTCTCCCTTTAAACGGTCGTTCTCTTGGGCTGAGTTGTCACTGCCTTCGTCGATGCGGCGGCTCTGGAGGCGCTGGTGGATGGATTCAGCGCTGGAGATGGTGCTGGTGATTGGCGTTGGTGGTTTGGGGCGGTGGGGGGTTCGTGGCGGCGGGATGGGAGGCTTTGGGTGGTTGGTAGGGTTGTTGGGGTGTTGGTGATGGTGCTAATGTAGGTTTCAATGGTGGTGTTAGTGTTTTTCTTTTGACGGTTGACTTCGACGACACAACCTTGGGTCAGGGGGCGTTAGGCGCGTTGTCGGTGCCTGTTTTGAAGTTGTTCATATGTTTTTTTCTCGGTTTTTCTTTTCTTGTTTTTGGTTATTTGGCTGCAATTGTAGTTTTTCTGTCTTCGGTGGTCTGGTCACCTCCCTGGGCGTGAGGCGAAGTGGAGCATCTCACTGTTCCCGGCTAGTTAACTTGTCCTAGCTTTTAAGTTCTCTTTGTAGCCATTTATAGAGTTCAGGTGGCGTGCTACCCTTGACAGGAAACCGATATTTGGGGAATTCGAGTGTAGCCTTTCCAAGTTTTTAGTGGAAATCTGGCCAGAGCTTCATCGTCGCTTCGAAGTTGGCTCCCGTGTCGCTTCTTCTGTTTGGCCAGTTTGGTATGGATTGGACCTTGGAGCATTTCCTGTGCGAAGCTAACAAAGCAGCAGATGGATCGACTAACTTTGCATGGATTACTTTTCTTGTTTGGATGTTCTGCTCCTGTATTTGTTGGTCGTTTGTTTTACTGTTGTTGTTCTACCTTGTCTTTAGGTCGTTGTATGCCACTTTCTTCTATAAAAAAAATAAATTAAACATCTTATTAGTCATAGTCAGTTATGAAAATAATGGAATACAATTAATTGAAACCAAATTGTTAGGTCGGTTCAGATCAGTGAACTGGTGAAACCAATTTAGGGTTTCATCTCCAGAGTTTACGGCCGTCCGCAAGAGTAATTTATTAGGGATCCCTGTGTAATAAAACAAACTTACTGGTCAATGTTGTAATAAGCACCTTTTGGTGTACGGTATAACTCCGTGTGATTTCGTCCATCATGATTCACTCTGGTGACTCACGCTGGACGTTCTCAAGGTATCAGAGCGATGATCGGTCCGATCGGCACTCAAGTCAGGCATTCTGAATCTCAATTTTTGTTTCCGTTTATTTTCATCTGATTTTCATTTTCGTCGGAATCCATGGCCGATTCTACCATTTCGGCGATCTCTGCAACATCGGTGACTGCTACTGGTGCACCAACAGTCATTGTAACTCCTGGATCAGAATTCAATCCGGATCAGAATTCCCACCAACAGTCATTGTAACAGTTTCTCATAAACTCAAAGATCTCCCAGAAAGTTCTTTTTCTCCCAACTATTATGTTTTCATCTTCTTATCACTTTTCCCCTTAGATCTGTACATGTCTATAAACATCGAACTAATGCTTTAAGATCGTTAGGCAATTTGTACTAAATGGGCGGAAGTAGTGTACGGTAGTCGGTGGGAATGGTGCAGATAGACAGATGTAATTCATATTCATACAAAATAAAAACGAATATGAAACTGAAATGATACGATCAAACCAAGTTCTGGTTGAGGCGCGTTCTACGCTTTCCTTAAAAGCATTATTGCTGTCCCACTGGGTGCTTGGAATCTTGAGTAACTGTCTCCCAGGATACAACAACCCTCAAGGGTGAAACTTGACATCATTTATTTCTACTTGCGAACTGATTTTGTACTTTTCAATATCACATTGACGCACTTAAAACAATACTTTAATGGAAAAAAATTCATACTTATGATTTTTAATTGCCAAGAAACCTTTGGCATGGCCAACTATTTAACACAATATTATTGTGTATCACCAAAGACCATTATAATGTCAAATTAATTTAATTTAATTTGACAACCAAATAGTGCTCACCACTATTTTCTTCACACATTTATACTCATTTTTCAACAGTTTTATTACAACTGTTTAGCTACGCCCAAAGATGTACCAGATTAGGTGTCAACATTTGACTCTTAGGTTAAAATAAAATGTTCATAGAGTCACTCTTACCATGCGCAACCCATATTCTACCATTTCCTATCTTCATACCCTGACGTACCCTACACACAAAGCCTTTGGCAGGATAAGGGTCACAAAAAATAGATCCTACCCTGCCCTCCCACCCTATCATAGCATCATACCATGTCTTACCCTACCATTTTCATTCTTATTATAATTTTTCCCTTAAATTATGTTTAAATTCACCCTACTCGACCCTATACCCTACCCGACCTACCCTGCCTACCCTAATTTTACCTGCCCATGGGCACCCTGTGGGTATAGAAAAATGCTCTACCATGCTCTTACCCTACCCTACACTATTCATTGGGTCAAGAAAAAATGACATTACCCTACCCTTACCATTGCCGACCCCTATCACTGATCATCGGACTCTAAATATAAATGCCCTAAAAACACATATACACACTAGTGAATATTGGATTAATTATTTTTATTTTGATCCAAAATTCTTGAGATTTTGTGTAAACGTGGTAACTTACAGGTAGAGGTCGGCAATGGACATGGTAAGAGTAATCTTATCCTCTTAAATAACGAAGGGTAGAGACATTTTTCCTTGATCCAGTGAACAATGTAGGATAGGGTAAGGACAGAGTAGGGCGATTTTTTTATACCTTGTAGATAACCCATGGGTAGGGTATTATTACGTAATGTAGTCAGGTAGGATCAGATTGTGTAGGGGTAGGGTGAGTCTAAGCTTAATTTGAAATAAAATTTGAAAATATGATTAAATTATATGGTTGGATAAGGTAGGACGCAGTAAGAGAGGAGCGCTCAAATGAGAACCTCTTTAAATTTCGAGAACTTGAGACCCAATCTTCACCATCCAAAATGCAAGATGCATTTTCTAAGATGCATTTTGGTGGTGACACATGTCTCATGTGTATTTTCCAAGATGCATTTAATGTAAAGTCAAAGCCACATTTTTTGACTTTGATTTTTGGACATGTGTCACATGCAGATTTAAAGATGCATCATGATCCAATGATAAGATTTGGGGTCTCAGGTTCTCGAATTTTTAAGGGTTCTCAATCGAGCGCTCCCCCACAGTAAGACATATAGGACAATGTGAGGCACTGAAGGTCAAGATAGGAGAACTGGTTTGGAAAGAGGACAGGGTGTGATTTTTGTTAACCTTTACTACGCCTAAGGCTTAATGGATAGATTACATATAGGGTAAGGGACAATCTTTATAGGGTAAGGGTAACTTTGTGGGCATGTTAACCCTAGGGTCAAATGTTGAGACCACAACTTCCAAGACTTCCATTTGCATACACCGAGTTTCTGGATGTTGTTAACATACTGAATGAATCCCTGGTTTTTAAATTTAAGACAATGATTCACCGATTCTTGGTTCGTCCGATGGAACCTGTACCCTGCCGATATCAATTTCAACAACATTAATCCAGATCAATTCACTAAACTTATAATATAAGTATATAACCACGATCATTCACACTCCTAAACTAACTTAAAATGCACCATTCACTCAACCAAGCATTGCCTATACCTTGACATAGAGTCGCGGTTTGTACTCCATGTGGCCGGGTTTGGTCTAACAGGATGACAACTAGGCATTGCGTCATAAAAAAATAACCTAAACCGTGAGTGAGCCGCCGTTTCCATTACAAATGGTAAAAATAGTAGTTTCAAATGGGATGCATTTTTTTTATAGTGCCACAAAGGCTTCAAATGCGAGTAAACTGCCACAAAGGGCAGATCACCCAAGAAGGGCACGACTAACAATTGATTGGTCGACCTCAGTGACCAACACTACTTAACCAACTGGAACACAGGCCGTGCCCTTCGGCTTCAAATGCGAGTAAACTGCCACAAAGGTAAATCGATTATTACAATTAATTACAAAAACATACATAATGTAAAATTAATACATATGTTGAATTATATCATTTATCATTATTTGAAAATTATACATAAAAATTTACTTAATTGACTATGTATATTAGAGTAAAGATTACATGAGAAGTGGTAATTATGGTGAGAAATGAGAACTAATCTCATCCGTTCATCTTTGTTATCAATGGTTAGGATTAGATTTAATTAGATTTAATTAAATTTCCAGCAATTCTTCCCAATATGGAATGATTACATTAAATTACATAATTTGTACCTTTTCAAATGATTCTTCGTAGCAGTACATTATTCGTACCTTTTCAAAGGATTCTTCGTAGCATGCATATACATGAAGCTACGAAGAATCCTTTGAAAATGTACGAATAATGTACTAGTTCTCATTTCTCACCGTAACTACCACTTCTCACCGGAACCGAACTCTGTATATTATAATTTGATTTAGGTAAAATATGAAAGGGCTTACCGATCGAGCTTTTTAGGTCAGGCCGAGTTGAGCATTTATAGGTCGTAATTAGATCGTGCTTTTTTAGGCCGGGCAGGGCCGGACTTTCTTAGGTCATAGTTAGGCCGGACTCGAGGGCTAAACAGAGCTTTGAAATCACGACTTTTGTTCGACTTTCAGCATTTAGGGCTTAAGGCTCTAGGCTTTAAATTCAGGGCCGGGTCGGTCATAGGGCGGGTAGGTCGTAGGGATTTGTTTAGGGATTTTGAGCTGGGGCCAATGTTGACCCCTAGGCTTTTAGAAGATCAAATAGAATGAAACTGGTAGGTTTACATGCTTATAAAACCTTTACAACAAAGTAACTGCCTAACAATGAAGCCCTACACTAATAACCACTACTTGATGACTCGTTCAAAGCACATAAAATCCTATCGTTAACACCCTCTTTTAAACTGAATATGCTAATATTCAGTTTAAAATGCGATTTCGATACTCCTTGGGTGGTCCGCTCAACTATTTTCTGTTTGGTTTTGTTGACCATCAACTCTCTCATGATTTCTTCTCCTAGCTGGCCACTTTTCTAGCGCCATTCCTCGATACCGCAGTATCAGTCATCTCCTCAATAAGCGGGAGACACTGCTCTTCTTCACTGCTTGTCGTATGACTAGAACTCAGATTACTTCATTCATAGGCTTTACTTACCGTACTAGGTAAATAACCTATCTTCCTCATATGTTTTCACTCTAAACAGTTTCCTGGGGACACTCTCAATTGCCCATCAACCAATCTTGGCACCGTCTCCATTTTGAACTGCATGACAACTACTGGCTTGTTTCCGGTAAGCAACCTGCACCCACAAAGACAACAAAAATTGTTACCAACAACTTAACGTCATGACTCCATCATCTCTTCCATAACCAAATTCAGTTGCCTCACTCATAATCAAGAGTAAAAAGATCACCAACTGCACTACAGGGCTCATGATCTTCTTCTTCTCGTGACATGCAGTTCTCATCTTCTGTATCATAAAGCTGATCCATGATGTTCTCATCTTCTGCATCATAAGGCTCTTCCTCCTTTTTTTTATACCACCAAAAACTCAAAACTTCAAACCTCCATAAATCATGGTTCACTTCACCATCGAGCATCATCTTCGTCGTCACACCATCAACTACAACCCAATGCCCCAATTTGATCACAAATTCACTAAGCTTGGAAAAACCGTTGTTCCCATTCGTACATCTTTCATTGAGGCCATGACATCATCCTTGCCAGCTTTTTGCAGCACCCAGTGTCGATCCTCCACAAGCAACCCGTAACATCGAGTTGGCCATGCTTGTACAGCTTCCAGTGACGGACCTACTTGAGGCATTATGGGGGCAAATGCACCCATTAAATTTTGAGAAATAGTATATTTTAGTTGTCAATTTTAGTTTTGCCCCATTAAAAAATATATGTTGCCCCCACAAATTCTTGAAATTAAGATTAAGTTCAAATAAAAAAGTCTATCAACAATTCTCTTGAAACTTCCAGAGAAAGCGAGCGGCGTTCGACTTCGATTTCCTCCTCTTTGGCCTCAATTCAAACCCTAGCCCCTTCCCTTCACCGTTCGTCTCCTCTTCCGGCCGCTCCTGGCCTTCCGCCCTTATCTGCCTTCTTTGGTTTTGTTCTATGGATGCGGTGTGAGCCGAGATCTGAAGTGCGGTTGGTTTTGAGGGGGTGGTCCTTGAGCTTCGGGCGGGTTCCGGGGTGGCGTGCGATGGTGGAGGTGGGGTGGGTGATGGGTGCGAGTTGGGGAGTTTTTTGGTTTCGACTGTTATGTTTATTTTATGTTTCATATGGGTGCCGGGCTAGCGTGGTGCGGGGTGCGTCGTTGTTCTTCGTCTCCTTCAGTTGTCATCGATCCGGTGCTGTAAGTTCCTCATCTTCGGTGGGTGGGCAGCTCGCGTCGTTCCGGTGCTGCGGTGGGTGGCGTTCGGTTGGCTGCGGGTGTGGGTGGTTTGGTGGGATCGATTGGTTTCGCTGCAGGCTTCGAAGGGGTGCGACTTGGATGTCGGTGGTGGTCTCGCGGATCCGGACGGGGCTGGGTAGTTTTTTTTGGGTGTTTAAATGTTCAGTCGGTTGTAGGTTAGGTTGTAGTTAGTCTTAGTTTTAGTTTAGTTTAGTTTAGTTTTAGTTTTAGGGTTTTATCTCAGCCGGTTTTTCCGGTCTGAGCTGTATTTCTCAACCGTTTTAGCGGTCTTAGTTGTTTTTAGATTCAGGAGCTTTTCTCCTGTTTCTACCACGAAGGGCACGCGGTACGTTATTCGTTTATTTTAGTGTCGGCCACTACAGTCGGTCCGACCAGAACTGTATGTTTGGTCGTGCCCTTCTTGAGTGATCTGCCTTATGTGGCAGTTTACTCGTGTTTGTAGCCTTTGTGGCATTATCAAAAAAAAAAAGATTAAGTTCAAATATTTATAGATTGATATAAATATTTTCTTTACAAAAATATACCGGATTCATTTCTTGTTTAGATTTCCTCCTAAGTGATGTTTAATTAAATCATTAATATTGTTTTAACTATATATATATGAAGTTTAAACGAAATTTTTGTCATACAATTATGATAAGTGTTCAAAAATTTTTATATTTCATGTTCTTATTTTAACCTCGACCCACTTTTATTTAAATAATATAATATAGATTAAAAAAATTACCCCCAGTAAAATTTTTGTCTGGGTCCGCCAATGACTGCTTCCCCAACTAAGTAACAAGATCGACTCTTTCGCCCTTCTTCTTTGTGAAGCAACTCCACAAACACATCGCCTGCCCTAAAAAAAACCAGCACCACTGATTTATTTTCCTTAGGTCGCAACAGGCAGCTTTCTCATGCAAGTTTCCTGGCACTTGCACAACCTCTCAGCATACATCCTTGAAAATCCATCAAACTTCACTCTCCATATCTAAGCCAATAGCATCAAGTTTTGCTTTCTCACAGCAGCTAGCTAGACATCAATGGTTTTGACCCCTTTAAAAGACTGCCACAAATTCTTTTTTCAGTGCATCAAACTTTTCATCATCAGTAGCAAACAGTAAACCCACCACCCGAAAGCAACACAATCTTGTTAGTGTCCGGTTCAACATTCAAGCCCAACGCTTTCTAATCTCTATGAATGATATAATTTGTATATTCCTGTATTTAATTATATTTATTTCTTTATAATTATTGTATATCTTAGAGGAGTTCGGTTCCGGTGAGAAGTGGTAGTTACGATGAGAAATGAGAACTAGTACATTATTCGTACCTTTTCAAAGGATTCTTCGTAGCTTCATGTATATGCATGCTACGAAGAATCCTTTGAAAAGGTACGAATAATGTACTGCTACGAAGAATCATTTGAAAAGGTACAAATTATGTAATTTAATTAAATCTAATCCTAACCATTGATAACAAAGAATCATTAAATTATGTAATTTAATGTAATTTAATGTAATTTAATTAAATATAATCCTAACCATTGTATAGATAGTTACCATCCGTTTCAATAAAAAAGACAGAGCTTTTCTCACTGTTCGTTTCCTTTCCCCTATTCTATCATGGTATCAGACTAATTCAATCCTACACATGATCATCATTGTCATCGCACTGCTACCCATCATTGGTTATATCGCCCCGACATCGCCATCTTTCCGTCACTATGTCTGACGCTGTTGCAAAGAATACTACAATCAGTTTTTCATCTCCCTACTACCTTCACCCTTCTGATCATCCGGGCTTCTTCATTTGCCCTGTAATCTTCAAAGGTGATAACTATGATGAATGGGTGATCGCAATGCGAAATTCTTTATGCGCAAAGCGAAAACTCGATTTCATTGACGGGAGTCTCAATCCGCCAGCTGCATCTGAGACTACGCCTCCAACCATTGACGATTGGTCTATGGTTAATTCGATGGTGGTTAGTTGGGTTATTCAATCTATTGATTCATCGCTCTGCTCCTCTATTACCTACTTCGACAATGTTAAGGACTTATGGGATGATCTTCGTCAACGTTTTTGTGTTGGCAATGGTCAACAAAAACTAATAATTCGCTCGGAGATTGCATGATGTCGTCAATCCGGATTGAGTGTTGTTGCCTATTACAGCACTTTAAAGAAACTTTGGGATGTGAGTTGTCTGCCTATGTTCCACTTCGAAACTATTGTTGTGGAAAGTGTACATGTAATATAATCTAAATTCATTATGGGCTCAACAACATGAAGAGTTGCGTGTCCATCAGTTTCGGATTGGTCTCGACGACGTCTCCTTCGGAACCCTTGGATCAAACCTGATGGCTCTTGATCCTCTGCCGCCTCTTAATTGTGTCTATGCCCTTGCGATTCAAGAGGAGCGCCTCAAAACAGTTGTCCTGTCTCGGGATTCTTCTTCTGACACTATGGCCCTTGCAGCTCGCCATCATCGCCCACCTGCCACCTCATCCTTCCCTTCAGGATCTGCTTCTCGATGCAAATTCATCACCTGTGATCATTGTGGTCGCAAGGGGCATGAGAAAACTGCATGTTTCAAATTAAATAGCTACCCTGATTGGATGAAGGAGCGATGGGATGCAGCTCGTGATGCGCCTCGTGCTACAAGTAAGGTTTTTAACACAAGGCCCATCTCTTTCGGATGATCAGTGGAAAGATGTTATGAACATATACACTGCCATGCAGGGTAGCTCACAATCGCCTGGTATGATTTCTTCTTGGATTTTAGACACATGCGCCTCTCTCTTCATATGATAGGCGATCCAACTCTACGAAACAATATTGATGTTCATCCCATATCTGTCAAATTGCCTGATGGTCGCATCTCTTGCTCTACTAAGGAGGGTCGTGTGTATGTGGGTATTTGTTTATCTCATGTCTTATTGGTTCCTCATCTCAGCTGTAATTTGTTGTCTTTTTCTCAAGTAGCTAGTGATTTGTGTTTGCTAGTCTTTCTCACAGACAAGCTTTGTGTTCTTCAGGAAATCAATTCGAGGACGGTGATTGGCGTGGGTAGACAGCTTGATGGGGTTTATATGCTTCAGGCACTGGGTTCTACAGCTTCAGCGTTATCAGCTCAGTTGTCTACCAATACTACAATTTTGTGGCATCGTCGTCTTGGTCATCCATCTCATTCAGCTTTGGCATCTATTTTAGTTTTTGGTTTAAACAAAGAAAATTTGGAAAGTCTTCAGCGGTGTGATTCTTGTTTTAAAGGAAAACAAACAAGAATGTCCTTTCCTGATAGTATTAATTAAGCTGCTGATTTATTTCATCTTGTTCATTGCGATGTTTGGGGTCCGTACAGTAACCTAGGGGTCGACAATGGGTAGGGCAGAGTCGGCCCTGCCCTTAATGAAAGGGCTTAGGGCCGAACATATGACATTTTGGAAAGGCTTTCGAAAAAAATAGGGCCGGGCAGGGCAGAGCTTGGGCCGAGTAGTGAAAGGGCTTTTAGAGCCGAACCGAACCGGCTCTATATTTTAGGGCCAAACTTAGGGCCATGCTTATAAAATCATTTATTTAGCATATCAATAAAAATTGTATTATTTTAATTAAGCACATCAATAAAAAAAAATTACAAAGTCGCAAAAACATACATATTTAAACAATATTAATAAAAGGTAAATAGATTATTACAATTAATTGCAAAAACATACATACTATAAAATTAATACATATGTTCAATTATATTATTTGAAAATTATACATAAAAATGTACTTAATTGACTAGTATATTATAATTTGATTTATTGAAAGTAAAATATGAAAGGGCTTATCGATAGGGCTTTTTAGGTCGGGCGGAGTAGAGCATTGTTAGGTCGTAATTAGGTCGGACTTTTTTAGGGCGGACAGGGCCGGGCTTTTTTAGGTCATAGTTAGGTCGGGCTCGAGGGACGAACATGGCTTTGAAATCACGGCCTTCGTTCGACTTTCAGCCTTTAGGGCTTATGGCTCGAGGGCTTAAACTCAGGGTCGGGCCGGCCCTAGGGCTCATAGGTCGTAGGGCTTTGTTTAGGGCTTTTGAGCCCTAGGGCCAAATGTTGACCCCTACAGTAACCCCTCATTTGGTGGGGCACATTATTTTCTGACAATTATTGATGATCACTCCAGAATAGTGTGGGTTTATTTCTTTACAGCCAAAACTGAAGTTTCATCGTTGTTCCAAACATTTTTTGGGCTTGTCCGCAACAGTTTGGCTGTCATGTGAAGCGTGTTATGCTGACAATGGGACAAAAATTTTGCCTCTTCGCCCTTATCTTGATGATCATGGCATCGTTTTTGAGACCTCTTGTGTAGCTACACCACAGCAGAACGGAAGAGTAGAACGCAAGCACCGTCATCTACTCAATGTTGCCCGCGCTCTTCATTTTCAGGCACAACTGTCCCTTGAGTTTTGGGCTGAATGTGTTTCGACGGCCGCCTTCCTTATAAACTTTACTCCGACTCCTATTCATGATAATCAATCTCCATACGAGGTTTTGTACAAGCAACCACCTCCTTATTCATCCCTTCGGGTTTTTGGTTGTCTCTGC
Source organism: Rhodiola chrysanthemifolia (assembly GCA_033675395.1). Lineage (NCBI taxonomy): Eukaryota > Viridiplantae > Streptophyta > Magnoliopsida > Saxifragales > Crassulaceae > Rhodiola > Rhodiola chrysanthemifolia. Next base: position 12,677,158 of record CM066208.1, on the reverse strand, counting down.
TTTGCTGCTCAGATTCCTCGATCTCGTGATAAATTTGCTTCGCGGAGTCGCAAGTGCATATTCATTGGCTATCCATTGGAAAACGTGGGTGGCGTCTTTATGATCTTGAGACTAAGGAATTTCTCATCAGCGAGATGTTGTGTTTTATGAGCATATTTTTCCGTTTAGCGCATCTACACAAACACAAACTCAGTCGGCTACTTATCCAACTCATCCCTCACCAGCCATTTACGATGATCTACCAGCCATCATAGACGACAGGAAGCGTCTTGAAGCTTCTTTAGAACCCTTGGTTACTTTGTCTCCGACCGATGCATTGTCCGAAACCAGAGAAAGTGAACACGCTGTCACTGTACCATCTGTTGAGCATGATTTGTTTATTCCTCGCCGCGGCACACGATTAGTGCCATGAGTTCTATTAAAAGATCATGTTTGTAGTACAATTCGGTCTGTACAACCCCCTACTCTACCTGCGCCTCTCACATCGCGATCACCGTCCTCAGGTATCTCTTACCCAACATCTACATTTGTATCATGCGGTAATTTTTCTACTTCGACAAGCACTTTCTTGCAGCTATTACTGAAAGCAATGAACCTGACTCCTTCTGTAAGGCTATACAATCAAAGAATTTGCATGCAACGATGTTGTCTGAATTAGATGCGCTTGAGCACAATAAAACATGGGTAATTTTGCCCTTACCTGCTGGAAAAATTCCTATCGGTTGCAAATGGATTTATAGAATCAAGTACCACTTTAACAGATCTATTGAGCGGCATAAAGCTCGGTTAGTTGTTCTTGGAAATCGCCAAAAAGAGGGTATTGACTATACAGAGACTTTCACTCCGGTTGCGAAGATGACTTCAGTTCGTGTATTTTTATCCATCGCTGCTATTCGTGGATGGGAGTTACATCAGATGGATGTTCAAAACGCATTTCTCCATGGTGACCTGGATGAGGAGGTTTATATAAAGCCGCCTCATGGGCTTCTGAATGTTCCATCAGGTCATGTCTGTCGTTTTTAGAAGTCTCTTTAAGCAAGCTCCTCGTAATTGGTTTGCTAAGCTCTCTGCTTCTCTTCGGGCATTTGGATTCTGGAGAGAAGATGGAGAACATCGCGAGAGATTGAGGATTCAACGAGTTACATCGTCGCTACGGTTATCTCGTTCTTAATTTCTATTTCTACACTATTTGTGGTTAACTTACCATGAATAGCGAGTAGTCTTATCTATTCTGGGATCCTACGGATCCCGCGCTATGTACTCAACTCCTCATGTGATCAATTAAACATTTTTCATTAATGCTAATAAAATATTCAATTTCATCGTGCTTAATTTTATCGTTCTAGCAAGTTTTACATTGAATGAGATGTTTGCATGCTAGAACGTATTTAGGTTAATTACCAAAAGATTGATGGGTCCTAGGTATTAACCGGATTGTATGAAATTGATATTAGGTCATGGTTACTACAATGGTAGTACATGTATTAATAGGAAAGTTGACTTTTGTCTGAAAAACCCTAGGCTTATGGAAACTGTATGAAAAGTGGCTGATGGTCATTGATATTAACAAGAAACTTACAGAAACAGTGACCAGCCTGTCAGAAGAAAAGGACAAGATATGGCAGGAGGTCGAAGTGCTGGTAGCTCAGAAGGTTGAACTCCAAGAAGAAGTCACTTCCCTGAAGTGTCAGATGGTCGAAATGAATCAGGAACGATCATCTCTGCTTGCACAGAAATTGGAACTCCTAGGTGATGTGTCATCATTGAAAGTTGAGATGGAGAAAAACAGAGAAACACATCCTAGTGGCATGGTAGAGCTAAGAAGGAAAAATGCTGAACTAGGACGAAAAGAAGTTTTTCTCCTAAACAAAGCAGAAGCGTTGGAACTGCAGATGATATCGGAGAGAGACAACCATGCGGCCACCATAGAGGAATAGAGCAAGTACAAACGGTCTGTGAAGATGATAAACTCTGGCTCAAAGAACTTGGATGCTATTCTGAAATCTCAAAGAATAGACGACGGACACAGAGGCCTTGGCTTCACTGGTGAAAGCAGTTCTGGCAAGACAACTTTTGTGAAGGCTGAACACACTATAGCACAGAAGCATGGAAAGAGGATGGCTCTGAACCCCAAAAAGTCATCAGATTATCGAAGGAGGACTCAAACTATGCCCACACGAGTCAGACCTGATTCAGAATGGCATAGAGACAATCGTACATGTTGGTATTGCTACCAGATGGGGCATATCAAACCAAAGTGCTGATTGTTACTAGCTGAGCGAAGAGTGATGGAACCCAAAAGCAACCCTCGAATAAGACAGGTCTGGCGACCAAAACTCAGGGAGGAAGTAGGTCTGGTTGCTTTCAGCTCATCCAGTCATTTGCAGAAAGACCGCTGGTACTTCGACAGTGGATGCTCGACACATATGGCAGGTAACCCTAATCATCTCATTCGTGTTAAACCTGTTAAGACTCGTCGGTGTGTAATGTTTGGAGATGGAAGAAAGGGCCAGGTGATCGGCTATCGGACATTGAAGGTTCTGGATTTACCTGAGCTCGAGGATTTCCTCCTGGTGGATGGATTGAAAGTGAATTTGATTAGCATTAGTCAATTGTGTTATGAAGGACATCATGTTAAATTTTATCATGATTCGTGTCGCGTTCTGAATGAGAATGGAGATACATTGATGGAGGGAAGCGGGTCAACAAACAATCGATATCTTCTCGGCACTGATGGAACAGATGCTTCATCTGCATGTTTAGCGAGCCAAAGTGATGAAATGGAGTTGTGGCACAGATGCTTGGGACATCTTAATCTCAAGACCCTGATTTCTGGGAATACCGTTTCAGGGGGAGTACCAGATGAGGACAAGGATACACACACACTAGCTATGACACGGAACACTATACTAGTTCTACAATCATCTAGGAGGATTACCGAGAACATTGCACGTCTTGATGAGTATGGGGTTCTGGTTATATAGGAAGAGCTGGATGTGAAGAGTGCGTTCCTGAATGGATTTTTGAACGAGGACGTATATGTTGCTCGACTAACGAAGGCACGGTATGGACTCAAGCAAGTTCCCAGAGCATGGTACGAGGTTCTAGTAAACTATGGCAATGTGCGAGGGGGAGTAGATACACTATTTAGTATAGTGTTTGAGTCCAGTACACAAAAGCATCAGTTTGTGGAAAGGATGCAAACGGAGCTGAAGATGAGCATGGTAGGAGTGATGATCTATTGGCTTGGACTCCATGTGCAACTAAAGATAATGGCATTTTCATCTCACTAAGCAAGAATGTCGTTCTGAAGAAGGCAAGTCACAAAATAACCCCAGTTGCTATGCACTTGGCTAAGAATGATGCTGGAACGAGTGTGGATCAGAATGATGCTTATCACATCTTCATTGCTACTGGAAGTTACTGCGCTCAGATCCTATGTATGAATCAGATGCTGTCTGAACACGGATTGAAACAGGAAGAGATGACTCTGTACTATAACAATATGAGCGCCATAAACACATCCAAGAACTCGGTACAGTACCTCAGAACGAAGCACACTGAAATCAGACACCACTTCATCAGTGAGCTAGTGGAGAAGAAGGTTATTACGTTGAAGCATGTCAAAACAGATAAGCAACTAGCTGACATCTTCACTAAGCCGCTGGATGCTACTCAGTTTAAAACACTTAGATCCTCTCTGGGTCTATGTGTTGCCAACAACTAACTGTTCCAGGTAGAGGTCAGTCAAGAGCAGAACTCCAGCAAATCAGTTGGACTGACCTATCAAGAAGGAGGGATGGAATAGATGGTATGGGGGCAGAAATTAAACTATTAAATTCAAAAATTATCTCACAGATTTATGAGCCGTTAAGAGGAGAGAGGTGATTGGACAAGTATCTCAAGAGATATACGCAAGTCAGTTTTGGGAAGTTGAGAGTTCCAAATATTTGAAAATCAATTTGTTCGACAGTTGCTCGCTCTCACCAAAGCTTCCATAACCCTAGCGTTGCATCCTTCTCAAAACTTCTCCAAGCGACTGCAAATCAACGAAGATGGTGAATACACGAAAGAATGCCAAGAACGCAGTCAAGGTCTCACCTGAACCAAAGAAAGAAATTAAGGCATCATCCGAAGGTGTCTCTGTAGATGTTCCGACGACAAATCCAAACACCGCCAAGGCTGTGAAACCAAAGATGCTAAAGGAGAAAAAGATGAATGCGACGGAAAGTGAGAAATCAAAGAAAACAGCTTAATCAAAGTTGAACGAGGCAACAGTACCAGGAAACCCTAAGTTCAGAGATGAGAAAAAGAAGGGAAAAGAGGATGTTGTATCAAAACAGAAGGAAGCGACTTCAAAGACTTCAACAGCTAACCCTAAACCAACGGAAGCAAGCAAGCAGCCATCGAGGGAAGTCCACCCGATGGCAGAACCACCACTAAAAGAGGTAATCCCTAGTTCCGAACCTCAAATTTGTATGTCTATTCCTGTGAATATGAAATCAAGAAGGAGTGTGGAGGAAACGGGTGGTGAAAAGGGAGAAACATTTGTGGATGCTTCTGTAGTTGAACCGCAGGCTATTGAAAGTAGTGTGCGTGAGGTTGTTAAACAAGGTGAAGCCAGAAGGGCTGAGACTATTGATAACAGAACTGACTTGTTGAAAGAAGCTAGAACTTGCGTGGCTGAGTCTGAAACTGCAAATAGGAAGAATGTGTTGAAAGCTAAATTGCATGCAACTGGATTTGTGCTTCCAAAGAAGGGGTTACGCAGGAAAGTTATAGTCCATAGAAGTCAGGAAGTATGCAGCAAAGATCAGTGCTGTCAGAGAGTTGATGACCACCACTTCAGACTCTGAGAATGAAAAGCTTGGGGAGTGTTCTGCCAAAAGAAAATTAGTGCTGGGTGACGAACGCAGAGGAAGACACCGCATCAGAAAGTAATAAGGTGGTGAAGGAAGTGAAGAAGTCACGAGTTGAAGTTGCTCCTAAGGAGACTGATGAATAGCTGGAAGGTGATACATCAGAAGAATCAGATCCTTATGAGAAAGATGATGAGCTTGATGGCATGTATAAGGAGATTGATGAAATTGCACAAGATCTGCAGAAAGAAGGACCTATTGATCAAGAAGGCAAAAATTCTGAAAAGAGTACAAAGACTGTAGTTGCTAACGAAGGAGATGTGTCCTTCAAAAGGATAGAGACAGAGAAGGTGGGTGAGCAAGAACCTGCGAAATCTGAGGCTCAGACTTAGCTGAATAAGTCGGTTGAACAAGAAGTAGAGATGGCTGAAGCAGAACAGGAGGAGCCTATTACTAATGCTGCACAAGAGGATGATACTGACTCAGTTCCTCTATCGAAACTCAAGAAAGCAGAAAAGAAGAGACCAAAGAAGAAGGTGTTCATTCAGGAATCCTCACCTAAGGTTCACACCAAGAAGGATGGAGAAAACCTAGATGCCGGGGGAGCTAGTTCATCGAAAAAAGGAAGCGAGGTGTTCCATCCCTTGTTTCAAGTGGTGTGCCAGTAGGCATCACTAAATGTGGGGTATGGTTTGCTAGCCGAGACGCTGTTGATAAATGGAAGGCTGTTCAAAAGCGAAAAATTGTTCCAGAAAGACTGCTTGATGAAAAGTGATACAAGGGAAAGGAGGTTGTACATCTGTTGAAAGAGACAGATCTGTATTGGACCCTGACAAGGAGTAAGTCGTTCAACGAGCAATTGGTACGAGAGGCCATTACAAATCTGCCAAAACAGTTTAGCATCATTGGCGACAAAGACTATGGAGTAGTGTTTGTGCTAGGAAAGAAGGTCGTCCTTGATCCTGAAATCATCAACGTCTACTATGCAATGACTGATCTGGCTAAGGATGAGGAGGAAAGCGATTATGACAATATTGCCAACTGTCTACCTGCTGGTTCATACCCCTCCTGGGAAGACAGCTCCCTTCCAGTGGCAGACCTGACTACGTTTTACTCAATGCTCTTCTTCGTCGTAATTGTGAACTGGAAGCCGGCCTCTCACGAAACCACAGTCAGCAAGGATATGGGGCAGCTGCTCTATCAAATTGGGAACCGAATGCTCTTCAACATGGGCAGACTTATGTTCCAACAGATGCTGAGCATGCCACCTCCACCAAATCTCTGCACCAGATTGTGTTTCCTTCCCTCATCTATGAGCTCATCATTAATCAACATCAAGAGCTGAAGACATCCCAGGACAGTCTTTCAAGAGCACCGCAGAAGTTAATTGTTGACCACAAGTTGTTTAAGGGTCGGCATGTCAATGACCCGAGTCTTCGATTCTTAAAGAGGAAAGACGTCCCTGAGTCGTCGATGACGCAAAATGCTGCTGGCGAGAAGATGCCCCGTGCTGAAAGAGAGACAATGCTTAAGGAATTGGAGATCATACTGGAAGCAGAACAGGAGAAAAGGAAAAGAATCAATCAATTGGTGCGTGCCCTGAGATATCCCAGCGATGATGAAGATGAAGCAGCTGATGAAAGTGCCGGTGAAACAGATGAAGACTCCTCCATGTGAAGGTCGATGCTACAAAACTTTGACCTAAATTTGACTTTTGAACATTTAAATTCTGTCGTACTGGTTGATGTATTGTTGTGTTCGTACTTTATGTTTGAACTCCTATGTTTTGAACCCTCCTTGCCGATTATGTGGCAAAAAGGGGGAGTAATTTTGAGGTGTCTAGCTTTTCTCAATCTTACTGGTACGTGTCTCTGAAGTCTAGATAGTTAGAACTAGATGATTTGGTTTTGCCAAAAAATGCCAAGGGGAAGATTGTTATTCCTGCGTATGGCATGTCTTTTGGCAAAACGTCTTCAGAGTGTTCATGCCGAAGTCAAGGAGCTATTCAACCGAAGATTGGAACTCGCATACAGCGTAGAACAGAAGCACGAAAGTTTCATAATCTGGGAAATTCCTAATATCGAAGATATGTAGATTGGACTCGGTTATAAACTGGAGTCGGTTAAAGATTAGATGGGCTGGCGTAATCTTCAAGCAACATTATCTATAGGCCGAGATTATTATGAAGATATTCGAAAGATACTCGGGAATGGAAGATTTGGAAGCTCACAAATATTTAGGAAATATTTCCTAAATATTTGAGATTGGATATCCTAACCGATTAGGAACCAGCCGCATGCTATATATACTGGGCTAGGGTTTCCTAATCGGTACCTATCGCTTTTGGAGAAATAGAAAACACGAGAGTGATCTTGAGTACAGGAGGAGGAGGAGCGACAACCTGCTGATCATTCTACACCGGAATATCAACCGCGAAGAAGCAGTCTGTTCAGTGTGCTGATCAGACTGTTCCTGCTGAACAACCCGCGACACAAATAGTTACAAACTTGCGCATTCGGGAGAAGGCGACTGGATATTGGAGAGGTCCAAGACTACGTCGGGAGGGAGGGAATCTCGTCCTACCCATAGGGGATCGAGGGGGAGCCGAGATCGCAAATCTGAAAGAAGAAGTGTTAGAGGCTAGGCGATTACATTCGGGATATATTAAGCATAAGATCATCTGTACCTCTAAACTTTTCAATAAGATTTGCTACCCTTTCGGGTGTGGGAAGCCCCAGAGTAGGCTGTTGCCGAACTGGGTATTAAATTGCGTGTCTCTACATTGTTCTGTCCCGGTGACTGTTTGATAAGTGTTCGGGACTCAGTCCGAACACAAAATTGGTCTCAGTCTTGAACAGACAATAGTATTTCAGAATTTATGGACTCATTTATGAAATATGACATCCTATTAGTATTCATAAATTAAGTAAAAATTAACTTTTTACAAAGATATGTGTAAATGAGACATTTACGTTTCGAATTATTGATGAAGCTTATCAATTGATTAATGTCTAGATAAAATGATACTGTAAATTACATAGTAAAATGGAAATTCAAACTACATACTATTATAAAATCAGTTGTCATTTGATGTATGGAAATATCCACAGTAATAAATAAATATAAGATGGAAACTAATTACAGAGTCATATAGCCATCGGGAGTGGTGCCCAGATGGTTAAGGAGTCCAGCCTGAATCTTTACATCCCAGATTCTAATACTGGGATCACTAATTTTCTCATAATTTTCTATTTTCCTCTTCCTTTCCCCCTTCCCCATCCATGCCTCGCGTGTGGATGCTTCCTCTATCTCTCATGGATGTCTTCATCTTTTCGCCTCGCGCGTGGATGTGTTGTTCCTCCCTTGTGGAGGTACCATCGATTGTCATGATAGGAGTGTTGTATCATGCAATGGTAAAGATGCACGGTATAACCTGCGCCGAACCATGTAAATAGCTCGACTTAATCTTGATATCAATGTCAAGCACATGTGAAATCAAAGATGTTAAGAAGCCAAAATCTGCTGGAAAATTTGTGATTAATGGTAAAGAAAATAATGGTACATCTAATGAACTAAAATAGTTAAGTTTCCATGACGCATTGGATGTTCTAAGGGGTTGCCTAGACACGTTAACTTGTCATTGGAAATAATCAACATAAATTTTATGTTGTAATTTCCATGACACTTCGTAAAGACCAAGGGTTGCCCTTGGTAGAAGAGAGGTTAAAGGCCAATCTTAATGACAACGACCTTTAATTTGGATTCAATTCAATTTGTTCAATTTTTTTTAATAGTTCCAATTTCAGATTGATAAATTTCATTCTCTGGGGCAGAACGATGGTTGCTAGTTTAGGCCCACATGATTTGGGCTGGTTGAAACCATCTAGATTTCCTTTGAAGTTGTTGTAGTTCTTACAAAGCTTAGGCTTTTATTGGAAGTAACCTTCTAATTTTTTAGATTTTTGATTCAGCAGCGCAAGGGAGATCTCTGGCCACTGTGATTGCTAGACACTCGTTGTGTGACTAAATGATTGTGGAAAACTAAAGAGCTAATTTACTTTTTCCATGCATTTGAGTATGAATATGTGTGATGGTTCCCAAGCAGAGGACTTTGGTTGGGCTCAGATGAGTAAATGATGAATGAGTTTCTGTTGTAGCTATGAGAATGGAAGAGACTCAGGTTCTACCTTTGATAGAATTACAGTTGAAATAGAAGACCAAATGGTGCGTCGTAAAGCACATCGAGGATAGAGTTGTAGTGATGACAGAACTTGACTGTCGGAGGAGAAGCGTTTGGCCACTGATGGGAAGAGAAACCCAAGCTACATTGTCTACTAGAGAAAATGTCAACCGGGGCTTTTCATATTCAACATGTTTGGTCTGATAAATTGGAGCCAACAATTTATGTGGCCTTTTATATATTAATTAATTATTGATAAAAAAGTAAGCCCCACAAAATAATATTTTATATACTTGAGATGAAAATATGCCTTTTTACCAGTGTTATTAAAACCGACTCGGACATTGATCCGGCGAAGTTTTGGGTCAATGGGTTACTGGTTCAACCGGATTTACCCGGATTAACCCGCACAAATTAAAAAAAAATAAAAAAAATACTTATATATGCCATTATATTTATTTACCTGTTTGTATTTTATAACCTAATAAAATTTAACATGTATACAATACTATAACCATTTCAAATTTAAAATTCGAATATCACAAATTAATAAGAAAATAACAATACAACAATTGCAATTTTAGTCTTAATTCACAAATCGCAACAAAGTTGAAAAGTTATGCAAACCATTAAAAGTTTAATCAAGTAAAATATATATGGTGGTGATCTTCATCTAAGTTGCTTGGATTTTGATTCGCCTCTCCAATGGTATTATCATGTGCTTCTTCATCCTCATCTTTGTTGTCATCCAAATTTATTTGCCCTATGGCAATATTATTGTAACCTATCAGCTCAAGTCACAATAATAATATCAATCAATATGATTATAATCATTAGTAAACAAAGAAACATACCGTTATCATCCGAAACAGGTTGTATAGTCATACTTGCAAGATCATTGCGTAAAGCATCCACCTCTTCATTAGTTAAGTATGGCGGTGACTCCTCCAACACCCAATCCGAATGGTCATCAAGTGTTTCAAAATTGATTGGGTCATAATTTTGATGCCTTAGTTGTTTCCTGCAATTTATAGTTTACAAGCAATTACACTAATATAATATGTATACATAAACGCAAAAGTAAACAACCAGTTAACATGAATTATATTGTTACCTTTGCTGCAACCTTAAGTTATAACGAACGTACATAAGATCATTAAATTTTGATGCTCTAGTCGATTGCGCTTTTTTGAATGAATGTGCTCAAACACGCTCCAATTTCGTTCACAACCCGATGAACTACATGTTTGGCTCAAAATGCGAATGTCCAACTTTTGCAAATTTGGAGCATCACATCCATAAGATTCCCACCATTCATCTTGAATATTTCATATATACAAAAACAATACAAACACCTATATGAAATATCATCAAACTGCTTGCAATGTCCCCAAGCAGGATCTGTTTTTGATCTAATCGCTCTCTGATTAGATGATACTTCTTGTGATGAGGGTTGTGATTCGTATTCCGTAAACATTTCTAACTGAAAAAAAATCAAGGCAGTGAACATTATAATATGATTCACAAAGGTGCACACAAACGCAAAGCAAAAAAGAAAGAAAAAGATGGCATATTAACATCTATTATAGCATCAATCACCAGGCCTACACAGTCGCTAATTCACCTTCATCTTATAACATCACAAAGCATACAAACACTCAGATTAATTGAATGCTCAGATTCAACAAACACTCAGCCCAAAGCATACATCATCAACAAAAAAACAATTAATTCAATGCTTAGAACATCAATATCTGTGAACAACAGGTTAAACTATCAGATTCCATCTCAGGCTGCAGCCTGCTGAGCAACAAATCAAAATAAGAAGAGAAACATTCTCATTGATGTACATGATAAGTTCAACTTGAGCAGAAGACAGGACAAAAATAAATTTCGCATATCAGAACTTCGAGAATGAAAGCATGCGCAGACCGCAGAGGCCAGAGATCGTGAAATTAGAAAATTAGGGCTCGTCCTCGTTGAACTTGAACTTTGATATGCGATGCAATCTGTTTGTCTTTTTTAAATTTAAGTTTTTTTAATTTCAAAATTCAAACGGCTATGTTTTGTGAAAAAGTATTTAAAAAAATTAACATCAACCCTGGTACACTCGGCGGGTCTCGGTTCAATCGGTTATTTGCCGGGCCAATAATTTGAGAACCGAATCGGGTTTTATAACCCTGCTTTTTACGCTTCAAGCATAACCATTGTTTAATCATGTTTGGGCATTTTGAGATGCAAATGAGCTTTTATACCTAATTTACACTTTTTTTTACTCATACGTGGCCTTTTCGTGTAAAATGATTTTGTGATTTGGGCCTGAAGCCTTTGCTTCAATGGCTTCCCTATTGGGGTGGCCTTACTCCCAGTGAGGGGACAACATCAGCATTCTTGCAACAAAAATACATCTAGATAAAGCTGAAGAAAATAACTATCCTGTCAATTACGCGACAAATTTTGGAAGGAGTCGCTTAAAAATGTGTAGCATAAACTCATTTAAATGACACATATTGACACGCGTGCTGCGTATTTTTACTTACACGATAAATGTTTACGCGACGTATCACGTATGCAGCTTTAACATATTAACGCGACAATTATTAACGCGACCACTCAAAATACGCCGCTCTAAAAGGTTTATGCGACAAATGTTTAGACGACGATCAAAGTCTGTCGCGTTTTAGCCTTTACGCGACAAATGATTGCGCGACGTTTTATGTATGTCTCATAAAATACTTTACATGTCACCTATTTATGCGACATTGCAAATTTTGCCGCTTTATTGTTTACTCTTACGACCTCACATATTCTTCGCTCTTTTTTAAATTTGAACTTTGGAGTTTAAAACTTAAGGCGACATGGTTCGAATGTAAGACGCATAAACGAACAAAGAAATTTAAAGCAAAAACGAGTTATAGGCCCAACAATCAGCAGTTAGAACAATTTAGGTTTTCCTTCGACACACAATGGCTGCAACTCCTGTGGATCCACAGTCGAATATCGGACTGAATCCCTCCGTCCCCAACCATATTGAGACCGCACCACACACAAGCATAACGTCCGCCCCAACAATCAGCAGTTAAGGTCATCGGCTCAGGTCGCGAATCAGCAATTAAGGTCATCGGCTCCATCCCCAACGTAACACAACTCACATATTGATTGAGCGCAGATGATACGAAGAGAAATGATTTGATAATTTTGGAGATTTAGCAATTGAATTGGATCCTAGAACAACATCAGTTCACTACATCAGGTTCGTTTTTATTTTTTGATATATTCGCCACTGAATTTGGTTCTTAGACATAGTTTGGTGAATTGAAGATTTAATATATTAGCCATTGAATTTGGGAGAAACTATTAAGTGTTTTTGTTATTTGAAATCCATTATGTGCACGTTGGCTAGGTGATGCGTTGGACTTCATTGTCGAGTGGATAGCTGAGGAGTCGTATTTATACGACTCGTCGAATCATAATCCCATTTATTTCGACACTTTTATATGCGAACATTTACTTTTTAGTATGGTTTTGCATTTTAGGTGTTTCGGAAGCTTTAGAAGGAAACACGCATAAAAGACGGCATTTCATGCCAAAAACACCACAGTGGCAGATAAAACCTTCGGAGGTTCGATGGAGTGCTGGGAACTGACCAATGATTCGAAAAATACGAGCTACATGTCGTTGCGTAGCCGACTCAATTCTCTACAACTCCCTAGTTCACACCGAGAGCATCTGAGGTCATTTGGATGGTCTAATCAAGAGTCGAAGTCGGGAAACAGTGAAGACCGCGCCCAATGAAGACATTAGCGCGTTTCTAACGTCAACGCAGGGCGCGGCACTAACGTCATCTCTGGGCGCGACCGATGACGTCAGCAACGCATTTAATGACATCAGCAATTCGAAATTTGATAATTCAAGCCCAAAAACAGATTTGGAAACCCAGTTTGATAATTCAACCCAAAAATAGATTTGGAAACCCAGTTTTGCTATAAATAAAAGGTTTGGGTTAGGGTTTCCATCATCCATCATTCTTGACGGCTCTGGAGGAGAAGGCAAAACTTTCGACGAGAGAAGATATTTTCTTACTACTCATTATGTGTTTTACTTCCATTATGTGTAGCTAAACTCTTAATTCAGTTTAGGGTTTTGCATATTGTGACTATGTTTTGAGATTCTTTTCTTAAAGCAATTTTATGTTTCTCTAGTTCTTGCGCTTATCCCATGAATTAATTTGTGAGGTTAAGTGGAAGCTTTGTCGCAAAGCTTAATCAAACAATTAATTCTTATCGTTAATATATACTGGAAACTTTGTTGTAAAGGTAGATCGTAACACCTAGGCCTAATAATACCTTTGTCGGATTTTTGTGTTTAGGAAAGAACTAGAAGTCTAACACCTTTGTCGGGTTAGATTGTGGTGTATCACCTTTGTCGGGATACTATAGGATATTACCTTTGTCGGAATTCCACACTTAGAAATATAAGATTTGATCATTAGATATCTATGATAAACATGTCACAATAGAAATCCTAAGCTGAATATTCTCTCTGATCGAAACCTTCTTTGTGTTTTTCTCTTTTGAACTCTCACTGCTAAAATCCCCCCTTTCTTTATTTGTTTTCAGTTACAACTTCAACAACCATCTCTCTTGGGTTCGACCCTGCTTGCCGCTATACTAGCATACTAGCAGGAGATTATAAATATTAAGTTTGACGCGTCAAACGACGCGCCTCAATAGTAGAATTTATGCTTGTTTGATAAGCCTTCGATTGATTTCATTGTCGAGTGTACATAATGTTTTGTGCTTCAGCATGTAAAAATTTGATTGTTTTAGAGAAAAAATTTTCTAACACATGTTTACTTGTTTGTTATACAGTAAATCACGGATACAAGTTGGATGAAGCTGCAAAGATACGACCAGCGCTATTTTGATGGGATTAATAATTTTATAGACTTCGTGAGACAGAACATGCCCGAGACCACCCATTTGTGTCCATGTACACGTTGTAGATTGCATCATAGAAAGCTCACATTGGATCAAATGTATGCACATTTGATTCAGAATGGTATGATGATGGATTACACTACTTGGACTGAACATGGTGAAGTTCGCAGTGATCATTCAATATACATGTTAAGGCAACAATACATTATGGAGAAAAGTCAGGGGAATACGTTTCGCGCAATAGTAGTTGTGATACTTGTCCGACAAATCCTACAATGGATATTCTTAATGATGCTTTCCCTTTCCGAGACATGTATCATATGACTGATGTCATCGACGATTCATTGGGTAAGGATGCTTATGAGAAGTATTCTCATCTACTTTCCGAAGCTCAGACACCCATATTTGCTGGCAGCAATAAGAGTGTGTTAGACACCGTATTGAAAGTGATGCAAATGAAAGTGGATAATGGTTGGTCGGACAAATCTTGTACTGCTCAATTAAGGTGGTTCAAAGAGTTTCTCCCAAGCGACAATAAGTTTCCTAGTTCTTATCGAGACGTTAGAAGAAGCTTGAAGAATTTGGGATTGGGATATGAGACTATTCATGCGTGTGAATACGGTTGTATTCTATACTACAAAGAGAATAAAGATTTTGATTATTGTTCGGTGTGCCATGAGTCCAGATATGTTTGTGTTGAAGGTACTAGCAGGACACCCAGGAGAGTTGTTTGTTACTTCCCATTAACACCGATTGCAACGTTTGTACATGTCTGAAACAATAGCCAAGGAGACGCGGTTGCAAGGAGAAAGACGTGTGGTAGACCGTCAGATTAGACATCCTACTGACGGGGAGGCATGACAAGATTTTATTAAGGAATTTCGAATTTGCCAGTGAGATTCGAAATGTCCATCTTGGATTAGCGACCGATGGATTTAACCCATTTGGAGCACTTGGTGTTTCACACAGCACTTGGCCTGTTATGGTTATACCTTAAATTTACCACCTTCAATGTGCATGAAAAGGAATTCAACCTACTTACTTTGTTGATATCTGGTCCGAAGTCTCCGGGAAAATGTTTGAACGTGTTTATGAGATTGATGGACCATATTTATATGATTCATTAAGACAGTTAAACCCACCAAATTAGACTCTTTGTCTATTGAACTTTTGCTTGTTAGTTCCGATATTTATCTACAGGGTATTTTGAAGTCTAGAGAGAATACAAGCTAAGGAGGAGTTTTAAAGCTAAAAATGAATTACGAGTCATTCCAAGTCACGACCAAATTTTGACTTTCGAGAACCTGACGCGGAATCACTCAAAACAAGTCCAACCGAAGAGCAACCAGAGTCAGTCCGGAGCTGAAAGGACCGATGGCTTTTTGGGATGAGACTCACAAAACTCAAACTCACTCTCCTTCCTCCATGTGGCCGGCGGCTAAAGCCACAAGCCACTCCTTCTCCTCCATGTGGCCGGCGGCTAAGGGAGAGGTGACTCACCCCGATGGCTTTTGAAGCCTCCTCCCATTTTGTGACAAGTGGTGGCTTCTCCTCCACATCCATTGCTCTTCCTTGGCTATAAATAGAGCCCTCCCTTGCCTTTGTAAATCATCCCATCCCACAATCCTCATTTCAAAACATCCTCCATCACAAAGCTCTAGTTTCTCTCTAGATTTTAGGCACTACTCTTGTAAACACTTGTTTTAAATCTATAATACTCCTGTTGGTTCTTGAGTATTCTAGTTGTTCTTGAGTTTACTCCTGTTGGTTCTTGAGTATTCTCCTTTTAATTTACTGTCTTTTGAAAACCTTCAAGTATTTAGCTATGATGTCCCGTTCCATCGATATTCGTAGCTAAACCCTTCATTCGGTTGAAGGGGTGTACTTGTGTCTTAATATGTTTTAGGCCCTACTCTTAATGCCTCTATCTGTTCAAAACTTGTTCTATGTGCCACATATTTGGTTAGAACTTCCAAGGTTGAGTGGATGCTTGGAATGGCAAAACTTTTCCGTGGGGTTCGTAAACATACTCGGATAAGTGGATGCTTGGAATGGCAAAACTTATCTGAGGAGTTTGACCTCTTTAAAACACCATTTGGTTGATCGGGAATGATTGATCAAATGGATGCACATAAGGCTAATATACCTTGGAATGGGGTATTAGTCTGAATAGAACAAGTGCTCTATGTCTTGGAATGGACTAGACAGTGTGACAAATCAAGTGCTTGGAATGGCCTTGATACACTTTTGAATACATAGTATGATTATTAGAGGTCAATGATAAACAGACTATGATACAAGGCCCCTAAAACCGAATACTTTCCTTAACTTAAAACATCATCTGCACTTTACTTTCAGTCTCAATATCAACTGCAATATCAACCGCTTACTCTCCGCAAGACTTATCCTTCAAGCATCCCACTTGCTGTAAGTCTTCTCTTTTTACTTTCAGTACTTTACTTTCTGCACTAAAATCCCAACCAACCCACTTACTTTTCTGTACTAAAACTAAAACCAACAACCAACCACTCACTTTTCATCGCTAAAACCTCAATCCACCTAAAATCACGCTCCCTCTCAGTACATTCCTCAAAAAACAACTATCCCCCTAATTCCCTTGGGTTCGACCCCTACTTACCACTTGCTACCCAGTAGTAAAGTCGCGAGTAGCGGACTTATAAATATATTCTTGACTTTTGCACACAACGACTGTGCATCCGTCAAAAATTGGCGCCGTTGCCGGGGAATTAGTCGTCGGATTAGTTGTTCTTTTCTTTCCCTTCTCATCTCTTCATCACACTATGTATGCATGGACTACGCGACATCTTCCTCAGTTCGGAGGAACGGATGGAGAAGACCCCGTAATACATTGCCAAAACTTCCACCATATTTGCCGCCACATAAAACCTGAAAACGAAATGTTAGAGGAATTTAAGTTAAAATGCTTCAAATTTTCTTTAACTGACTTCGCGACAATTTGGTATTACACATCAACCGCTATGCATGCTGAATATTATGTGGACCTTCGCACTCAATTTCTGAAAGAATTCTCCCCCCCATCCTTACGACATGACACCCGCGAGAAGATCATCTGCCTTCAGCAATCCCGGGATGAGACTTTAGATGAATACTACACGTACTATGACACCATCGTCTCACGCTGCCCGCACCATGGATTCACCGAAGTATTCCTTCTTCAAAAATTCCTTTGTGGAATGAGGCAAGATGAGTTCTCAAGGATCAATGATGCAGTGGGAGGATCAGCCATGCACTTATCCCTGACTCAAATGTGGGATGTTATAGACGACTTGGCCAAAGCCACAAAACGAAGGCCAATGCCCCGACCTAATAGAGGAATACAGAGGATAGAGGCTAGTCCAGAAAGGAATGAAGAAGGCATTACAAAGGACGAGATGGACGAATCAGATGCAGAAAGCTCTGAAGAAGAGCCTACATTGGAGATCACACCTGAGCCATTAGAAGAATCAGATATAGAAAGCACCGGAAGCAATGAGGAAAAGCCTTCATGGGAACTTGAGACCGTGCCATCAGAGGAGGAAGCCCAGAACACCATTGGCAAGCTGCCCGAGTCATACCCAACTATCATTACCGAAGCAGCCAAAACCATCCGAGACCGGATCCTCACATACAGACAGGACGGGACAGGACCAAGCCTTAAGATGCAAGCTTCCCAACTTTTTCCCTTGATCAATAAACAAATTGCAGAAAACTATGTGATCAACGAAGAGGCTAAAAGAAGGATGGAAGAAGGGCCTAATCAGAACGACTCCTTGATGGAGCAATTTTTCGCCACAACTAGACAAGGCAGCCCTGAACAGAAGAGAACCCAATTCAAGAGACTAGTAGTGAAAGGTCCCTCGCCTTCTCAGAGACGATGGAAGGAGAAACCACCAGAACCATGGGAACTGGACCCAAGCCCATCATCCCCCAAAAACCCAGGAAAAGTCAAGGCTAGAATCAACGCAGGAGCTGCGGTAAAATTTGACCTGAGCCACCCATGGGATCCAAACTTGTGATCCCCATGCGTCGAGCCAACGACGTTAAACAAAGGCACTGGTCGGGAGGTAACCCGACACCTATCTTACTTTCAGTCATTTATTTCAGTCATTTAGTTTTTACCTTAACAGTCACTCTCACCCACTTTTTTGTATAGAAGGAATGACCCCTTGTAGGAATCGATTCTTGGAGCAAGATCAGATCAGCCAGGCAGCTTCCGAGAAATTACCGGGCCCGCGCTGAGAGTTCAAGGCCCCAGCCGAACTCCCTCGATTATCCAGCTCAAGCTATGACGTTCCACGACACGACACAGTAAAAGGGAGTTCAGTTCTTCTCTTTTCCTTAATATCATTTCCTTCTCTTGTATATATTTGCATGACTTTTGAACTAAGTCGTGCTGAAAGGCACGCCTTCGTTCAAAAGTGTGGGGTGAGAACCGCTTGTGTACATAGTTAACATGTTTTTTCTTTTTTCCTTTTCCCTTAATATTATCTTTTTGAAAATATGAACTTGAGAATGTGAAAAAGATAGATCTAAATTCATGCATTTACCTTGTGAAAATTCAACTGTTTAAAACTTAGAATTTAACTTCTCATTTGTCCCTTTGTGCTGAGATATACAGGGGATGTGGAGTTGACATAAACTGCCCAAGAGAGGCTTGGCAAGCACTCGAAGGATCGAATCTAACTATATGGTTTACGAAGTCAGTGGAGGCTGCACTTCGAGTTTCAGTAAAGATTGAAGTCATCTCCGCCATGCAGTGTTTATGCAAGAGGCGGGACGGGAATCAAACCGTCCTATCTCTAGTCAGAGTAGCCGGGAAAATAAATGAGCAACCCTCATTTTGACCCGCGCGAAACGGCGAGGATGAGAAAGAGCGGGGAGGTATTTCCATATGCTTGCGGGCGACGATTGGACCTCCCAAAAAGGCTGAGAAAATGGACTAGCAAGTCACAAAGAAGTAAAAGCTCAAAGAAGCTAATCAAAGGCCAAAGGCCAAAATTGTGAAGGTTTTAACCAAACAAAAGTGAAGAAACTCCAACTCAATATCAAAGGCCAAAGGCCAAAGGCCGATTCACTACAGAAGCTGTCCCTCGCCAAAAAGAAATCAAAGTGCTCAACTCAGTGAAACCCGAACCGAATCACGTGCTAGAGAAAGCTACAAGGAAACCATATAGTGCGAGTCGATCCCGAGAATGCAGTCCAGGAGCCTAAAAAGGGCTATCTCCCGAAACATCCGAATTAATTTGCATCTCGGCACGAAGGTACAAGTATCAAGTTTCTTCTAAGTATTTACACGGTTTAGTTTGGTAATAAGTAAGTAATGCATGTATTTGGATAAATCCAGTCCCATAGTCTCACTTTCATATTTAAAAGTTTTTACTTAGATTGTGTTCCGCCCTTAAAAAGCATTGTTCGGGACGAACAACTAAAAGTGTGGGGTGATCTGATGGACCATAATTGTATGAATCATAAACACAGTTAAACCCACCAAATTAGACTCTTTGTCTATTTAATTTTTGCTTGTTAGTTCCGATATTTATCTACAGGGTATTTTGAAGTCTAGAGAGAATACAGGCTAAGGAGGAGTTTTTAAGCTAAAAATGAATTACGAGTCATTCCAAGTCACGACCAAATTCTGACTTTCGAGAACCTGACGTGGAATCACTCAAAACAAGTCCAACCGAAGAGCAACCAGAGTCAGTCCGGAGCTGAAAGGACCGATGGCTTTTTGGGATGAGACTCACAAAACTCAAACTCACTCTCCTTCCTCCATGTGGCCGGCGGCTAAAGCCACAAGCCACTCCTTCTCCTCCATGTGGCCGGCGGCTAAAGCCACAAGCCACTCCTTCTCCTCCATGTGGCCGGCGGCTAAGGGAGAGGTGACTCACCCCGATGGCTTTTGAAGCCTCCTCCCATTTTGTGACAAGTGGTGGCTTCTCCTCCACATCCATTGCTCTTCCTTGGCTATAAATAGAGCCCTCCCTTGCCTTTGTAAATCATCCCATCCCACAATCCTCATTTCAAAACATCCTCCATCACAAAGCTCTAGTTTCTCTCTAGATTTTAGGCACTACTCTTGTAAACACTTGTTTTAAATCTATAATACTCCTGTTGGTTCTTGAGTATTCTAGTTGTTCTTGAGTTTACTCCTGTTGGTTCTTGAGTATTCTCCTTTTAATTTACTGTCTTTTGAAAACCTTCAAGTATTTAGCTATGATGTCCCGTTCCATCGATATTCGTAGCTAAACCCTTCATTCGGTTGAAGGGGTGTACTTGTGTCTTAATATGTTTTAGGCCCTACTCTTAATGCCTCTATGTGTTCAAAACTTGTTCTATGTGCCACATATTAGGTTAGAACTTCCAAGGTTGAGTGGATGCTTGGAATGGCAAAACTCTTCCGTGGGGTTCGTAACCATACTCGGATAAGTGGATGCTTGGAATGGCAAAACTTATCTGAGGAGTTTGACCTCTTTAAAACACCATTTGGTTGATCGGGAATGATTGATCAAATGGATGCACATAAGGCTAATATACCTTGGAATGGGGTATTAGTCTGAATAGAACAAGTGCTCTATGTCTTGGAATGGACTAGACAGTGTGGCAAATCAAGTGCTTGGAATGGCCTTGATACACTTTTGAATACATAGTATGATTATTAGAGGTCAATGATAAACAGACTATGATACAAGGCCCCTAAAACCGAATACTTTCCTTAACTTAAAACATCATCTGCACTTTACTTTCAGTCTCAATATCAACTGCAATATCAACCGCTTACTCTCCGCAAGACTTATCCTTCAAGCATCCCACTTGCTGTAAGTCTTCTCCTTTTACTTTCAGTACTTTACTTTCTGCACTAAAATCCCAACCAACCCACTTACTTTTCTGTACTAAAACTAAAACCAACAACCAACCACTCACTTTTCATCTCTAAAACCTCAATCCACCTAAAATCACGCTCCCTCTCAGTACATTCCTCAAAGAACAACTATCCCCCTAATTCCCTTGGGTTCGACCCCTACTTACCACTTGCTACCCAGTAGTAAAGTCGCGAGTAGCGGACTTATAAATATATTCTTGACTTTTGCACACAACGACTGTGCATCCCTCAGAGATCATTGATTGATGAACTAAAAATGTCATGGGACACGGGTGTCGTTGCTTATGGCAGGTACGACAGTTCATCATTTCTTATGAAAGCGGCAGTAATGTCGACCATTAGTGATTTTCCAGGGCTTGGCATCTTGGGAGGTATGAAGACTAAACGTTATAAAGCTTGCCCAATTTGTTTGGATGGTTTTGATGCTGAACATTTATCTGGGAGAATGGTGTATCAAGGTCACCGCAGATGGCTTGATAGGGATCATCGTTGGAGGAAAGTCGCTAATAAATTTGATGGTACAAATGAGTTGAGGAATCCACCACCTTCCCTTTCTGGCCATGAAATTATGGATGAGATATTTAATCATGAGTTCCCGGTGCTTAGTTTACATCCAAAGTTCAAGGCTTGTAGAAATGGTTCAGAAAAGTTGTGTTGGACCCATCGGAGCATTTTTTTTAGCTACCAAATTGAAATATTTGAGGCAGTCGTACTCTCTAGATGTAATGCACATTGAGAAGAATGTATTTGACAACATCATCGGCACAGTGCTTGGAATCGATGGAAAGACGAAGGACACACCCAAAGCACGGGAAGGCCTGAAACAACAAGGAGTTCGTCAAAACTTATGGGAGAAAGAACCTGGTCCATCGTCAAAGAAAGCCAAAGTTTCTCAAGCTCCATACACGGTGTTGCCAGATTGTAGAAAGGAAATTTTTGAGTGGATTCGAGAAGCCAAGTATCCGGATGGTTATGCGTGTAGTTTAAAGAACAAGATAAGTGTCACCGACAAGAAATTTAATGGGTTGAAAACACATGATTGTCATGTGATGATGCAACGTCTACTTCCCGTTTTTATCCGTCCCTACTTACCGTATAATATAGTTGAACCGCTAATAGCATTGTCAAAGTGGTTTCAGAAGCTATGTTGCCGAGAGCTGCGGAAAGATGACGTTTGTCGAATGAAGGATGACATCGTGTTGATTTTATGTAAGTTAGAAATGATTTTTCCTCCAGCCTTCTTCACTATCATGGTTCACCTATTGATTCACCTTCCCGACCAAGTGTTACTTAAGGGTCCCGTACATTATAATTGGATGTTTCCCATTGAAAGGTGTGTAATTAAGCAATCGTCTTGTTTAATTATACAATAAGAAGTCTTGTATAATCAGATTGTCTTGTTGCAGGCAACTAGGTCAATACAAAAAAAGCGTAAGGAACGCTCGATACCCAGAAGGGTGTATAACTGAGCAGTACGTGGTCACTGAATGCGTGATATATTGCAAGTTATAGATGGATGGAGCAATTAAAGGATCGTTACCCAATAAGGGTACATCTTATGAGTCCAAATTCAAATGCTCCGTTGTTTCTGATATTGTTAAACCTATTGCTTATAAGCGCAATTTTAAGTTGGATAAGCAACAACTTGAAATTGCGCATTGGTGTGTCATGGAACATTGCAAAGAGGCAAGGTATTACATTGATAAGCATGCAAACAAATATTTCAACAAATTTCCAGATGGCAGTAATGAAGCACGAAAATAGCATTTTCGTTCGTACTTATTAAAATGGGTAAGCTATATACATTTACTTTTTTCGAATATTGGGGATTTACTTTGAGTTGTACTAACATATGTTTGAATTAACTATGTCGATTTTGGATCTACAAAAACAACAATCAAAGCATTATTCACCGGTTCTGCATATTTTAGCATGTTTACCACAGACACATACATGCTATTCACAATGTTATGTCATTGGTGTTAAGTTCGTGGTGTGGGAACGTGATCGCAAGCTGAAAACTCATAATTCTGGAGTGATGGTGGAAACGGAAGACATGACTGACTATGGTATTGTCGAGAATGTGGCTGAATTAAAGTATGCAGATGGAGTGCCTGTAGTTTTATTTCAATGCAAGTGGTTTAACACTGATCCAAAGGAATGTGGAAGCACAAGGAAGGATCATGGCCTTTTATTAATTGACACGTCTACGAGTTGTTACGAAAATGAACCATTTTATTTAGGATCAACGACAAGATAAGTATTTTATTTAGATGATCTGAAGGCAGGCGAGCCTTGGAAGGTTGTTAAGGTAGTCACACAAAATGGTATATATAGTGAAAGGTTGCTCGCGAGAGACCAAAGTGGTGTGATGTTGTCTCATGTGGTGGAACCGTATCAAGAAAATGTGCCCGCTAATATTATAGATGGTCATATACCTATTAGCGACATAGATATTGAGTTAGGCTCTCTACCTAATATCGGTCTTCATATACCTACGGCTAATGAAGTGTTTGAAGATGATGATTCAAGTGATTCAGAGGATGGAGGAATGTATGATTCAAGTGAAGGTGAAGCAGATGAGCATTACACAAGTGAAAGTGAAAATGAAGGTGAAAATGAAGACGACATCGGAATAAGTGAAGGTGAAGATGACGCTAGCGAAGAAAGTCAATAACTCCCTACTCTCACTTTGATGGTTGTTATCATTTTTAATGGTTTTCTGCTCAAAGACAAATATTTCAGATTGTGAGTAAAGGCTGTGTTCAGGGATTTTGTTTTTTTTGGTTTTTAAATAGATGTGTTCAGGGAGTTTTAACTATTCATGTTGTAAAAATTCTTACCGGATGTTTAAGTGACATACTTTAGTTACTATGTCGCCTAATGGAGTACACAGCGCTCCTTACTGAATGGTAAATTTGGCTAAGTAATGTACACGGTTAAAAAAAAGCTTAAGTGACATACTCACTTTTATGTCATAGCCCATTAACCACTTTACAGCCTGCTTGGCCCATTAAATGACATGCATATACATTTCAATCTAGGGTAAAATCTCTTTTCACTTTCACTCGATCCGCCGCTTGCTTCTCTCCATTTCACTCACTGATTTCACTCCGACGATCATCCGTATCGATTTCCATGGCACCAAAGACGAAGAAGCGCAGCCTCAAAGTGATCCAAGAGACCACTCGATAAGGGATGAAACTCCGGTCGCCTTCGTTTATCAAACCAGACGAAGGATACAGCCCTGAACCCATACCGATAAGAGGTAAGTAATCAAACCCTAAATCAGTCGCTGCATGTCGTCCTCCAACACACCCACCGTCTCCACCGCCTGTTATCCCAACAAAAGTGAGACCGGCCGAGAGGTTGAAAGCGTTTGTTCGTGGAATGGAGGACGATCGAAGGAAGAAAAACCCTAGCCCCAAAAAATAAGGCGATGCACGACCGCTTTCTACCTCAAAGAAGCATGTTCACGCACTGCCTTATCCAATCCGTAGGAGCCCTAGGTAAAATTTTATGGCTTCCACTAATCCTGCTCTCAATCTGCCAGTTCAACCTGCTCAGTCACCCCTACCTGCCTTATCCAGTTTGAGTGATATTCCCTCGGAGTTGATACCAACAGTGAGCTCTTCAGTTCAGCCCACTCGGAGTACAAATGATGAACCACTGCCACAAGCTGAAAATCCTGCTAGCAATGAGCCTCTGTCTGCCAATGAAAATGCTCCCTTACCTGCCAATGAAAATGAGCCTCTGTCAGTTAATGAAAACGCTCCAGCAAGCAATGAGCCACAAGTTCAAAATCCACAACCGCCAGAGTTTGATCATGATGTACCAGTTGTTGATAATGTTGTATTTGAAGTCCTAGAAGGGGATATTCCTGTTCCAAAGAATCCACGGAGCATTAGATGCAAACCTAAGGCAAACACAGGTTAATTTCCTATACAGTTCCATTCATTTCGAATATATAGAATAAATTTATTATAATTCATATTATTTGATTGGTCTAGTTTGATCATAATGTACCTATTGTTCGTAATGTGCTTTTACTTATATAATTTCTTTGTGTTTACAAAATGTAGGAGATCAACCTACTAGAAAGATAAGGGGCGCCGTCAATGGTCAAAAGGTGGCCAAGTATGTGAGGTCGTTGGGAACCAAGATACAAGTAGAACATGGTCCGGAACATAATGGCCCTAAGAACCGTCATCTGAGGGGTATGCTAACACATGAGATAGGGTCATGTGTGCGAGACAAAGTTCCAATACTTACACCATGCTTCAGTGAGCTCGAGCCAGAGCATTGGGCCATCGTCTTCGACCATTCGACTGTAAGTACTTATTCAATTACTTCACATTACGACGAGTGCTTGTATTTTTTTCCCATTAGTTAACATCTACTCTTTTCTTTAGCCCAACTTCGTGCTCGACTTTGATGATACTTGGATTTGGAGGTTCATTATCCGAATAGCTACTGAAAGATACCGAGACTGGAAGCCAGACTGCAAAATACACTATGAAAAATATGGTGATGAACTGCCTTTGGAGTTTGTTGACCGCAGAGAGCAATGGCGTTGGCTAGTTGGTCATTTCAGGGAACCAGGTGTTCAGGTAATGCAATTCTCAATGGGTTTTTGTTAACTTACATTGCAATTATAGTATTATGTATATGGATCAGTCGATATTTTGACTAATTATTCACTGCATTCGATGTAGGATAACACTGGTTCTCCCGACAAATTGTCTCTATTTGATGTCTTCCTTGAGTGTTTCAGGACAAAAAGACATATCATCGCTCTTTGGACTCGAAGTACTGAAAGAACAGAAAGATCGTCGAAAAAGACCAAAAATGAGCTCTGCACCAACATGTGGGCCGTGACATCTCAATAGTGTCACGGGTGTCACTGCAGGTTTTCTCCTCAGAAGGAATCAAGTGATTTCCAGCCAGGCCGTGACATGCCGTGACATCCTCCTAGTGTCACGGGTGTCACGACACCTTTTCAGCTCAGGGAGTTTTGCCCAGGTCGTGACATGCACATCTTCCTTGTGTCGCGGGTGCTACTCAGTAACTTTTGGGCATGCCGTGACATGTTCGAATGTCACGGGTGTCACGGCACCGTCGGAAGGCAGAATTATCAGTTGATTTCCTAATCTGTTTTTGGCAAGTTCTGGTCCTTTTTGGGAATTAATCAATTTTTGGGCTATAAAAGAGAAACGACCAGAGTGTTTTAAGTGTGCTTGAGTTGAGATTGAAGAACCCTAACTTGGGAGAGAACACAGAGAACATCGCGAGAGATTGAGGATTCAACGAGCTTCATCGTCACTACGGTTATCTCGTCCTTAATTTCTATTATTACACTATTCGTGGTTAACTTACCATGAGTAGGAGAGTTGACTTTTGTCTGAAAAACCCTAAGTTTAATAATCGAGATCGTTGATAATCCGTGGATGGGCGGCGTTGAACGATTGAGATTAATCTAGACAATGATCCGTGGATGGGCGGCTTGTCTAGTGTTATTTCAGTTTATTTCCATATTCGATAGCATGATGAAATTACGTGATATGATTGCATGATTAGTGGCGTTGGCACGGGTGAAGTTTGATCCTGGAATTCTCTCACTGATCAAGTCAAAACCCTTTTATTTTCTGTATTTAATTTCTGCTGTTTTCATCACATCAAAACCTTGAATCGTTCGGAATAGCTAAATATGTCACTTGTTAGCTAGTACTCACACACGTTCACTACTACTGAACATGCATTATGCATCGGTTCAAAATTTACAATAGGCATCGGTTCAGCGTTATGCATCGGTTTATAATGAAACCGTTGCATAATGGTTACCATTACGCAACGGTTTTATGTAAACCGATGCATATTGTTACTTTATGCATCGGTTTACATAAACCCGATGCATAATGGTAACAATTATGCAAATGTTTTAGATAAACCGATGCATATGGTAATCATTATGCAACGGTTTTATAGAAACCGATGCATAAAGTGCGATAAAAGACTTAGGTTTTATTTCTAAATTTCATCAGTCCGCCTACGCTCCTCCCTTCGACTTCGATACGCTCCTCCGACTTCGACGCCTCTCAGTCTCACTCCGTCGCCTGCATCTCACTCTGTTGCCTGCGTCTCACCCCTTCGCCTCCATCTTCAGTCGCACATCCGCGCCTCGCTCTCGGTATCCGTCACCTCAGTCTCACTCGCCTCGGCAACTGCTATTCCTCCACTCGCCTCCGATTCAGCTGGTTAGGGTTGTTAGGATTATTTTCCCAGTGGTTAGGATTGTTAGGGTTTTTAGTATGTAATTGTTAGGATTATTTTTCAGTTGTATATCTATAGTTTGTCTCCATCAAAATCAGTCATTCCATATTTCATTCAGTTTTGGCAATGTGATTGGTTGGATATATGAAGGTGTATTTATAGTAACATGTTATTGAATCGATATGTTCTTAATTTCTAACTTGTGTTTGTTAACTACTTGTAGTCATTGTTAGTCGATTTGCAAGAGAAAGCTTCTCCTCGCCAACTTGAATTTGTTAGGTGAATCTTTTTTGGCTACTCGGCTTGGTTAGAGGTTTGTAATCCATTAATTGTGTTTTGAGTTTAATACGATCTCACAATCAAGTATATTAATTAGTTGTTGCTCTATCATCGTTGAATGATGTATATAACTAATTGGATACATATATGATAATATTTTTGTTTGAAAACATAGATTCAAGCGGGGATACTTCTATACGGTGGAAGTTGCATCTTCTTTATCCTCACTACATAATTTCATATAAGGTATTCTATTGTGTTAATTGTGTATAGTTTTAAGTAGACATTTTGTTTTTGTTGCTCTTTCATTATTGCATAATGTTAATAACTAGTTGAATTTAAGTATATTAATTTAATTGATGTTCTTTTGTGTAGGGTTAACATTTGCGATCTAAAGCCTCTTCCCGTTGGTGGTAACTCATTTACTCTAAGGTAAACCGCAAGTTTATGTAACTCATTTACTTGTTGGAGTGCTTATAATTCACTCAAATGTAATTGTTTGTTCGTGTAAATTAGTAGTATGTAATTAATAATATTTACACATTTCATGTAGTGGATTTATAATGAATCGAGAGTGGGTGTCCGATAATAGGTTGAGTGAGGAGTACGAGAAAGGGATTATGGATTTTTGTGCGTTTGCGTCGGAATATGCCTCTACAAACAATATTGAACGTGTCTTCTGTCCGTGTATGAGTTGTTGGAATTACAAAAATGTCAAACCGAAGAAGTTACGCAAACACCTTTTGTTAAAGGGGATTAACCCACAATATAAGGTGTGGTATTTGCATGGCGAGGTTGAACAACAAAACTTTGAGCTTCCATCCGTAGAAAGCATGCCAGAGGATAATGATGATTGGGAAGAAGATAATCTAATTGAGATGGTTAACAACGTCGCTAATGACTTTGTTGATACGCCACATGTTTTGGAGTCATTGAGGAATGACTCCGAATTACCAATGTATGAAGAGTGTTCCAAATATACAAGGCTATCGGCAGCGTTGAAGTTGTTCAATCTCAAAGCGAAAAATGGATGGAGCAACAAGAGTTTCACTGAATTGTTGGCGCTGGTGAAAGACATGGTTCCTGAGGGGAACACCCTACCTAACCGTACTTACGAGGCTAAGAAGGTTATGTGTCCCATGGGCCTCGAGTACAAGAAAATACATGCTTGTCCCAATGATTGTATCTTGTATCGAAATACTTTTAGTGAACTCAAAGAATGTCCAGTGTGCAAGGCTTCTCGCTACAAGTTAAGCAAAGAACCGAAAGGTAAATCTAAAGGCACTCCTTCGAAAGTACTATGGTATCTTCCACCGATCCCTAGGTTTCAGAGATTATTTGCTGACACAGAAGATTCCAATAATATGCGTTGGCATGCTGAGAAACGTGTTACTGATACGAAAATGCGTCATCCTGCCGATTCACTGCAATGGGCTAAAGTAGACAACACATTCCCAGTGTTTGGAGCAGAGTCTAGAAATTTACGGCTTGGCCTTTCTACTGATGGGGTGAATCCACATGGAAATCTCAGTAGTCAGCATAGTACATGGCCTGTGATTTTGGTTATCTACAATCTACCTCCCAAGTTAACCATGAAGCGTAGATATATGATGCTTTCTTTGTTGATATCGGGTCCTCGGCAACCTGGAAATGATATTGATGTATACTTGGCTCCTCTGATAGATGATTTGAAGCTTTTATGGGACGAAGGAGTACGCACATATGACGCATCGAGGCAAGAATATTTCAATATGCGTGCTATGCTGATGTGTACGATCAATGACTTCCCGGCTTATGGCAACTTGTCCGGATATAGTATTAAAGGGTACAAAGCTTGTCCTGTATGCGGGGAAGGGACACATGCACGCCATTTAAGCAATTGTTGAAAAATGGTTTATATGGGACATCAACGTTTCTTACCGAGACATCATCCATACAGGGGAAAGAAAGCTGCCTTCAATGGTGAGACTGAGCACGGAATAGAATCGCAAACGGCTTCTGGCGATGAAATACTTCAAAAAATTTAGAATATTCCAAATCGATTCGGGAAACCATATTCGCGCACCGAAAGTGCTCCATGGAAGAAGCGGTCTATATTTTTTGATCTCCCTTATTGGCATTCTCTTGACATCAGACATTGTATTGATGTGATGTATGTTGAAAAGAATATATGTGAAAGTCTGCTTGGTACTTTATTAAACATTCCTGGAAAGACAAAAGATGGAGTTAAAGCAAGACTCGATATGATGGAGATGAATATTCGTACCAAATTAGCACCTGAACCTCGAGGGCAGCGTACATATTTGCCGCCGTCGTGCACCACACTCTCTAAGAGTGAGAAAACTATTTTGTGTGGATGTCTGAAGGGAGTTAAAGTTCCATATGGGTTCTCTTCAAATATTGCCAGCCTGGTTTCAATGAAGGATCTGCGGTTGAATGGCTTAAAATCTCATGACTATCATACACTGATGCAACAACTCCTGCCTATTGCAATCAGAGGTATATTGTCTCCCAAAGTAAGGACAGTTGTACAAAGACTTTGCGTCATTTTTAGCTCTTTATGTGCTAAGGTTATTGATACATTGGAGCTTGATGGACTTTAAGACCAGATAGTTGTTACACTTTGCCAACTAGAGATGTTTTTCCCTTCCAGCTTTTTCGATATAATGGTGCATCTTACTGTTCATTTGGTGCGTGAGGTTCGAATTCTTGGACCAGTTCATATGAGATGGATGTATCCTTTTGAGAGGTATATGAAGGTTCTTAAGAGCTATGTGAGGAATAGACAAAGTCCCGAAGGATGTATAGTGCAAGGATACATAGCTGAAGAGGCTGTTGAATTGGTGAAGTGGCTTATGGCAAACTTTTTGGGAAATACAACTGCGATTGGGGTTCCAAGGCCACATCATTTTGATCAATTCTTTGGAAAAGGCACAAGTGGACATCAACTGATGCCTAAGTCATTTGATGAGTTAACGAAAGCTCATTTCTATGTACTGCGACATACACCTGAAATAACACCTTTCATCGAGGATCACATAAACATATTGAGGAGTACATACCGAGGAAAATCTGAGCAGTGGTTGCAAAAAGAACACAGTCAGTCATTTTGTGAATGGCTAAGGAGTAATGAGGTTTTAAATAATCAGACCAACTCTGAAGAAGAGTCTGATGACTTGGTGAAGTGGCTTATGGCAAGCCCAAGACCTATTGTACAAACGTGGAAAGCTTATGATATTAACGGATTTTTTTTTCAAACAAAAGCTCAAGATAGCACACCGTTGTGTAAAATAGTGGTGTCACACTTGTTGCCGAAACCACTCGTGTTTCTAGTGCAAGAGATCGGAATCCAATATCTGTGTCTGTGAATTATTTTGGGTTTATCCAAGAAATATGGGAGTTGGATTACGTAAAGTTTCGAGTACCCATTTTTAAATGTAAATGGGTTAACAATTCGGCGGTTCATATTGATGAATTTGGAATGACATTTGTCGATTTTCGAAGAGAGGGATATAAGGATGAGCCATTCATTATGGCCGAACAAGCAAGACAAGTGTTTTACGTCAAAGACCCTTCGAACAACAATCAGTATGTTGTGATAAATGGAAAATAACAATTAATCAGTGGTAAATCTGAAGAGATGAATGAGGATTGCCTACCCGTTTGTACGACAGTTCCAGTAGACAACGACGACAGCGAAGTTGATGATAAAATACAGTTGCGAGAAGATCATGGCGAAGGAATATGGATTGATAAAGAAACTTAATTTGTGCGTATGTTGTATATGCTACTTATTTCGTTATCACACGTCATTTTATGTGTTTAATAATCTTCTTCATTTATGTATTCATATATTTAATGTGACTCCTTTACAGAATCATGGCTAGCAGCAGCAGCAGCGGTGAGCAGGGACGGAACCACCCTTTGACAAGGGTGGCTCTTGTCATCCCACCAATATCCAAATTTTTTTATAATAAAATATATGTAAAATACACATAATCAAATTAGGTTAAACTATATATAATAAAACTAAAGATTATCCAAGTAAAGCTCCATTTCGTGACATCGCACCTACAAATTAATATTAGGCAATCATAAATTCGTAAATCCTTTTCCTGTAATTAGCACGGAACTGTTATGTTAAGGGTTCACGATAACAAAGAAATCAATTATGGTTTATTTACTGTAAAAAGTGATATCTCTTATTCTAACTCTTCCAATTTATATTGCTATTGCTCAATGCTCTTTTTCTATAATGAATATAGTAAAAAGTGCAATTAACAAGATGGAAGATGATTGATTTCTTATCAGATTGTTTGGTTGTCAACGGTGAAAAATAAATAGCGAAAAATGTTTAGCACAAATTCAATAACAAAAAAAATTCATAATATGGAAACGAGATGTTTTTATTTTAATATAATAGAAACAATTTAAACAATTTAATTCTTTTTTAATTTCTTGATTGTCACCCCCTGTCTCGATTCCTGGGTCCGTCCCTGGCGGTGAGGATGATTTTTGTGTCCCTTCCCGCACACCTAGACACAAGAAAGGCCCTGTATACATGGCGAGGTTGATTAAGCAACACACAACGGCTGGTACCAAGATCACGATCAACTTCAATAGTAAGGATAATCCCAAAGGGAAGAAGGGAGACACTTGTAGGAGCTTCTTTTGTATGGTGGCTCGTTCTCGAATTCCAATCACCTACAACGATTGGAGGAAAGTTCCTGACCATTATAAGATAACTTCGTGGAGAGATGCAACTGTAAGTTTTTCTTTAATTGACATTTATACTTGTTTGTGATGTTGATTATTTTTTTATTAATTATAACTTGTTATATGTCTCTTTAGGTAATTTTTGAAGGATGCGAGCCGCATAAAAAGCATGAGATGAAGGTCGCTGGTAGCATATGGAAGAATTTCAAGTCAAGACTGGCAAAGGATTACATCCACGGTGACAAGGCAAATGAAGATCCTATGGGTGAGTATAAGTATCTTGACAAAGAGACCTGGAGGATATTTAAGGAGCAGAGGCTCTCTGAAAATGCTATGAAGTTAAGAGAGACTAACAAAGAGCTTGTTAAGAAGAATGTATATGCGCACATACTTGGTCGAGGAGGCTACAGAAAACTTGAAGATAAATTGACCTATGAGAAGATAGCTGATGAGCCGTATTTATACGACTCATCGATTCAACTAAACCCATCCATTTTGACACCTTTTTATGCGAATAGTTACTGCCTAGTGTGGTTTTTGCATTCCAGGTGATCCGAGAGCTCTAGGAGGAAAGCGCGCAAAAGATGGTTTTTAAAGCCAAAACACCACAACAAGAGGTTCAGCCGGCCCCATGGCCAAGTACTGAGGCGAGTGCCCGAGCCAAAGTGCCAGAACTAGCTCAGGACCCTCAAGAGATCAAGTTGCCCGAGGCAAAGTTCGTCCAGTCCGAGTCATTCCGTGCCAAGGCCCCGAAGGACACAACAAAGGCCCCAAGCCTTCCCTACTGCATGGAGACTTACCCGAGGCTCCGAAGGACCTGGGAATGATTCTGGGACATCTAGGAGACATTCCGAAGAGAATGGTCGAGCCACCTCAGATCGGCCCCGGTAAGGCCCCGGGCGCGCTGATAGGCACCGAAATCAAGTTGCGCGACCAGACCGGCGAATCTGGCAAATCTGGCTCGACCAAAGTGATTGAAATACTAAATGACTCGGACGATATCACTAGCCAAGCAAAACACACGAGCGGGATTGGCCGAGATGAACAAAACGTCGTTGGAACTGCAAAAGGCCCCGCGCGCTGGGCCAAGTCGGTGGAGCTCGAGCATGGCGGTTTAGAAGTTTCCTAATTTCATCCCAGGCGGTTTAAGGAAATACTTGTTGGCCAAGTTAACTTGCCAGCTAAGTTTACTTGCAAGCCAAGTAAAAGTCGGTTTTTGGACATGTTTCCTAAATCCGTTTATTGACCAATTTCGAATTGGAAACTTCGAAACCCTAGCTTCTCCTATAAATAAGACCTCTTGGGCAGGGCATAATCATCCCATCAGCTCATCATACTACGACATCCCATTCCACAGAGACGAATTTAGCTGTGCCTTCAACCTTCGACGCAGAGAAGATTTTCATTATTGCCTTTCAATTTATTATTGCAATGTCTTCCATGGATATGAGTAGCTAAACCCCTCGTTCGGGCTAGGGCTAATTTATTGTGACTTTAGTTTGAGACCTTGTGTTTAATGCTAATTCATGTTCTACTAGTTCTTGTGCCTGTTTATCTCGGACTAAACTGTGAGGCTAAGCGGATTCCCGAAATGATAAAACTTAGCCGAGCAGTTCAGCCCCATATTTCGCTGCTTGTTTAATACTGAAATGTTAGGACAAGTAGTCGCACCTAATCTTGCATAACCTGAAACGGAGTGCTAGGTTAACTAGAACTAGAAGTCTATAACCTGAAACGGAGTAGGTTGTGGCGTAGTGGCTTGAAACGGCCCTACCTTAGGTTATAACCTGAACCAGAGTAACCACACTTAGGAACATGTACTAGATCATTAGAAGTCGATGATCACTGAGTCAGAATAAAAGCCGTAGTCTGAATGCTCTCTCATATTGAATCACAACCTTTTATTTACTCGCACCTTTAACAATCTGCTCACACCCCAATTGTCTTTCTTTTCAGTCACAGGACACGAGTAACCGAACTGCTCCCTTGGGTTCGACCCCTCCTTGCCACTTTACTAGGTTTCTCGCAAGGAATTATAAATTTAAATTTGAGAGGTCAGACGACGCCTGTCAATAGCCGAGTTATTTGCGCACGGCTGAAGAGGTGCAGTCTTCTGTCACTATAGAGAGACATGAGCTGTGGATGAGGGGACGAAAAATGAAGAATTATGAGTACGTCACCGAGGCATCCTAGCGAGTGGCAACAAAGATTGTAAGTTATTTCTTATGTCAATTTCAATAGTTAATATCATACACTAATTTTTGGTATTTAATGATTGTTTTATATAGGATGAGTTAGTGGAAAGATCCTCTCAAGAACAGTTCTCATCTCAAAATCGACGACATGACATACTGACTGAGGCGATTGGGACCCCGAGCCCAAAGGACGCACCCGAGGAGTCGGGTCACACATTCCGTGGAGGGTGGGGTTACTTACAGGCGTCGTCGGTACCTGCAAATTTGAATTTATAATTTTCCTTACTCTTGGCTAGTATAGCGGCAAGCAAGGGTCGAACCCTAGGGAGCTGGTGAGGTTACTTGTTGTTCTGTAAAAAGAAAGACAATTGGGGTTTGAGAGGGATTTGGAAACAAGTGCAGAAATAGGAAATAAACTGAGAGTTATCAATAAGAGAGGATATTCGGTCTAGGGTTTCTAATTGTGACTTGTCCTATCATCGACTTCTAATTATCTGATTTCGAATTCCTAAGTGTGGTTACTTCCATTCCAAGTTATAACCTAAAGTAGGGCCTTTCCGAGCGCCTACACCACAATCTACTTCCTTTCTGGGTTGTAGAATTCTAGTCCTAGCAAACCAAATACTCCATTCCAAGATATATTAGATTTAGTGCAACTATTTGTTCTAACGGTCTAGTATCAAACAAACAGTAAATAAGGGAGTTGAATTGTTCGGTTAAGCTTTACCATTCCAAGTATCCACTTAACTCCACAATTCAATCCGAGATGATTAAGCACAAGAACTAGTAGAATAACGAAATTAGCATTAAGCAACAAGTCTCAAAAACAACGTCACAATGTATTAAACCCTAAACCGAATAATGAGTTTAGCTAGACATGGTCATGAGAACAAAACACAATAATAAAGGAAAAGATTTCTTCTCTATTGCCGAACGAAAGGAGAAACCGGGCCGGAATGATGAAGAATTGCCGAGGAGAGCTTTGGACCGAGGAGAGAGCTCGAGTGTTGAGGGATGAAGGCAGCTCTGATGGATGCAGCTCTGATGGGATGCAACTCTGATGGGATGCTTGAAACCCTTGATATGAGGTTGTATTTATAGAGAATTCTAGGGCTTCGAAGTTTCCAAATTGAAGTTGGCCCATAAACGGTTTTAGGAAACATGTCCTAAAACCGACTTTGCTTGGTTTGTAAGCGAACTTAACTAGCAAGTTTACTTGGCCAACAAGTCTTCTAGAAGCTTCCTAAACCGCCACACTCGAGCCCACCGACTTGGCCCAGTGCGCGGGCCTTTTGCAGCTCTAATGTCGTTTTGTTCATATCTCGGCCAATCCCACCCGTGCGTTTTGTCTGGGAAGTGATATCGTCCGAGTCATTTAGCATTTCGATCACTTTGGTCGAGCCAGATTTGTGAGATTCGCTCGTCTGGTCGAGCAACTCGGATTCAGCGCTGGTCTGCTCGACAGGGCTTTCGGGCGCTGCCTGGAACTCTGCTCGGGCGCTGGCTGTTCCACTCGGGCGTTCTCCTTGGCTTGGTGACATTGTCGGACTTGTTTTCCATTTTGAGCAACTTGGTCGAGTCAGATTTGTCATCGGAGTCCGTCTGGTCGAGCGACTGGATTTCGGTGCCTATCAGCGCGCCCGGGGCCTTACTGGGGCCGAGAAACTTCCGCCAGCCGGTCGGGTGGATTTGGGGCCGCTTTTCCACCCGGTCGGGTGGATCTCCATTGTGCTGTTTTTTTGGCATGAAATGCCGTCTTTTAAGCGCGTTTCCTCCTAGAGCTTCCGAAGCACCTGAAATGCAAAACAACACTAAAAGTAACTTGTTCGCATGATAAAGTGTCGGAATTGGTGGGATTTGTTGACTCGATGAGTCGTATAATTACGGCTCATCAAACCACCCCACACTTAAACTTGTTCGTCCCGAACAAGAACTAGGTCATAAGAGGAAAATAAATGCAACACCACAACTCTTCGACGCCCTGGATAATGCTACAAGATTATGCGCTGTTAGTCTAGACTTTGCCTTTCAATGCATGACTCAACGCTACTAAGATAGTGCTTTTTAGACCCATGATCTACACTCGCGGTTCCGGGTTCTTGCTATATGGTTACACTTCATTGCTTTTTCTTGCACGTGATTTGTTCGAGCTTCAAGGTGTTGAGTTCTTTTGTTTGGACAGCTTTTGTAGTGAGTTGTCTTTTGATGGATCAGTGGTGTACTTCACTTTGTTGCGTGTAAAACTTCACAAATAACTGATTTTCTTTTCTTTTGCTACTGATTTTGACTTCTTTTCCGTGACTCTGCTCTTTTGATGGAGGTCCAATCATCGCCCGCAAGCATATGGAAATACCTCCCTGCTCTCACTCATCCTCGTCCTTTTGACGCGAGTCAAGCCGAGGGTCGCTCGTCTGTTTTCCCGGCTACTCGGACTAGAGATTGGACGGTGTGTTGTTTTCCCGTCCCGCCTAACCGCATAAGCACCGCAGTGGCGGAGCAGACTCTAAACCATGTTGCCTCGAAGTGCTAGCCTCCACGAAATCCATATAACCGTATAGTTTGAAGTCTGGTCCCTTGAGCGCTTTGTCAAGTCTCTTTAGGACTTTTCTATCAACTCCACATCCCTGTTTATCTCAACTCAAAAGCACGCAATAGGTTAAGTTCACATGTATTCGCACAACTCAAAGTTCACGAGAAAAATGCATCTACTCAGCAACATCTATTTCACATCATCAACGTTCAGTGCTGCATATCCAGGAAATAGAGAGAATTTCACATGTACAAAAATTTCAATTTTTAACGGGAAACGTGCTGACTCTATGCATGTGCAAGAAATAAACGTGCTGACACGACATACTGACTCTCCCACCCCACACTTTTGAACCGACGTGTCCTCACGGCACACATAAGTTCAAGACACACACGCAAGCAAACAAACAATAGGGAAAATAAGAGAGAGTTTAAGAGTGAACAGGCACTTCCCTTGTGCGGTTGCAAAGTTGGCTTGCCCTTCCAAAGTTATTT
Organism: Rhodiola chrysanthemifolia; assembly: GCA_033675395.1. NCBI lineage: Eukaryota > Viridiplantae > Streptophyta > Magnoliopsida > Saxifragales > Crassulaceae > Rhodiola > Rhodiola chrysanthemifolia. The sequence goes on along the minus strand of CM066208.1, from coordinate 12,639,794 downwards.
GTCGTTCTGAACACTTCTGTTGAGCCAGAATTTCAAGATAATGCGTTCTGCTCGAAGATTCTCGCGGTGTGCCCATTCTGCGCGCACATCAATGGAACCTCCGGGCGACCTTGCCATGACACTGTGATATTATGTTCTTTTCCCCGTATGATGACCATTTTAAGGCTAATGGTCAACTCAGAATCTCCAATGGGACAACGTTGGTCGAGGATTCGTTCAAGGGTCCGATTCTGCGCACACAGGGCTCGCAACTGGTTGGGCCTCCAGACAACTCCTCCGGGGCACTATGGGATTCTTCGCTCGCCTCTATATATGAGCCATTGTAAGACTTTTGGTCGAGACAGAATTTCCATATGTTGGACTTCGGTCGAGGATTTTCGAACTGCGCGCTCGCATGGTTCGCCTTATGCGGTCGCACAACTCCGACCCGTCGCATGAAAATCTTGTGCGTTCGCACGCATGGCTCTGCGCGCTCACATTTGATCGAATTTCCCAACCTGCAGGAGACCATGCGAACGCATGAGGCGCATCTGTTCCCTGCACGAAAATCACTCCCTTTCCCAAGTACAATGTGATGACTATGACTCAAGACTCAAATAAACAAAATAAGAAAATAAACTGAAAAATGAAAAGAAATGCCGGGCTGCCTCCCTGCGAGCGCCTTAGTTTTACGTCGTTGGCTCGACGATACCTCTTTAGGGATCACAAGTTAGGATCCCATGGGCATGTGAGGTCAAACTTCTCCTCAGCTACTTCTTCAATTTGCCCGAAATTGCCGTGTAATGATGTGCTCGGATCTACACTCCTTTGATCAGGCGGGTTTGCCTTCACGTACTCCCGAGTTGGTGAGGACGTCTTGCTCATAGTTACTGGTCCATTCATACGCACGGTCTCTTCTGGTATGTCAGGAACTAGGGCACCAAGATCAGACGTGTGCACTATGTCCGGCGGTTTCCTCGCGCATGGACAGTCATCATCCCCATAGATGTAGAAATCTGATATTTTGCCACCGAATGCAAGTGACAGCAAGCCCATGCTCATGTCAATCTTGGTCTTGGTGGTGAAGAGGAATGGCCGTCCCAAGATAAGTGCTGGCGGTTCATCGTTTCTAGCATCGCCCATCTGCAAGACATAGAAATCTGCAGGAACAACAAGGTCTCCTACTCGGAGGGTTTGGTTCTCAAGCAAGCCGACTGGACGAATACATGATTTGTCCCCTAGTTCTATCAACAGTTTAGGAGGCTTCAATGGTCCCAAATTCAAAGAGCAATACAACGAGTAAGCCATAGCATTAACGGCAGCACCCAAGTCGATTAAACAGTGATGTATTTGGGTCTCACCGATACCACAGGTGACCGTGAAGGCACCCGGGTCCTTACTCTTTTCTGGCGGTGCATCATGACTCGTTGTGAGTGGGCATTCCATCATTGGGCTGTTCTGCTTGAGCCTTGCCTCCAATCTGCCTTCTAGCTCGTCCTTGTGGGTCATATCGCCTTCGGGAGCAATAACCTGTATGGAACACGCAGGAACATTAGTTAATGAACTCTCGGTCATGAGGACTGGGCCTGGCTCGGATGCCTTGAGTGTGTCTGGGCTGAGTGTTTCAGCCGGTTCTTCTTCGGATGCTAGCGGGCCGAAGTCTTCTGTAGGACTAGTGTAATCTGAGCTAGGCTATTCCTTACTGACCCTTGCCTCCGTGTTGAGCATCTTGTTAACCCAATATGCGGACTCCTTCAGCGCTGTGTCTACGTCCACTACTTCCATCATACTAACATTCCCTCTTGGGTTAGGCACTGTTTGGGATGGCAGCCTCCCCGGATCTCTCTTCAGCTCGGACACGTCCTGGGCCAAGTTGGACATCTGCTTGGACAAGTCAGCAATGGGTCCGTCGGTCTTGGCCTGGAATTGAAGCACTGAGGTGGCTAGGTCCTTCACTATATCCTCCAAGGACTTGCTCGATCCTTGCTGGTTCGAGTTGGCCTGGTTGCGGTCCTGTCTCTGCTGGTACTAGCCCGGCCCGTTCTGTCCTCCTTGCTGTTGTCGGTATGGGGGCCGATAGTACTGCTGGGCTTGCTGAGGTGCGGCTGGCTGTGCTGGCTCTCTCTGGGCGTGGTTGTTCTGATTATCCTTCCTCCAGTGCTGCCCGTTGGCCCCTTGCCCGGTCGCGGATGGTCCATATTGTCGAACTGGCCCGGCTCGGTTGCCATAGCTCTGGTAGTCGCCCACTGCATTGACTTCTCCCTGGTCGTCCTCCACTAAAGTCGGACAGGAGTCTGTTTTGTGATCTGTGGCTCCACAGAACTCGCAAGGCCTTGCTTGGATCGGCTGCCTCCTTATTACCTGTTGCATCATCTCTTTGAGCTGTTTGATTTCTTCGGCCATGGAACTGGATGGGGGCTCGACCTTTGAAACGTTCCTGGTCCGACTGAATTCTTCCTCTTTGTTGGACTCGTCCTGGAATCTCACATTCTCGGCCACTTCCATAATCTTTCTCCGCACACCGGCTGGGGACAGGCTCATGATGGTTCCTCCAGCCGAGGCGTCTAGTAACTTCCTGTCGAGTCGCCTTGATCCATCGAGCATATATTCCACTATCAGCTTCTCAGGAAGCCCGAGGTTGCAACAGCTCTGCTCTAAAGTGTTGAACTTCTCCACGTATTCATACATCGTCTCGTTCGGTCCTTGCCTGAGATCTTGCAACTGCTTGCGGACCTGCATAGCTCTGCCCGCTGGGTAATATTTGTTCAGGAACCTCTTCTGCATCTGGTCCCATGTCTGGATGCTACCTGAAGGCAGAGATAAAAACCAGTCGTTAGCTGCATCAATGAGAGAGAAATAAAAAGCCTTTAATTTAAAGTCGTCCACTTCGTCTCCGTATGGTTTGAGGTTTTGGCAGATGCCATGTAGGCGCTGAAGATGTGTGGTGGTCGACTCTCCTTGGCGTCCCGAGAACTTGGGCAGATGATGCACGACTGCCGAGTTGATGACGATTTCCTCTAATTCTGGCCCCTCATAGATGCACCACGGTTGATCCCGGAAGTTTGGGGCAGACAGCTCCCCCATGGTGGGCTCTCGGTAGTAGTATTCTCCTTCGTAGTCTGCCTCTTCCCTGATGAGCGGCTGTTGGGGTGGCCGCGGTTGTCGAGGTGGTCGGGGATGGTGTAGAGGCGGTGGCAGCTGTTGTTGTGGAGGTAGTTGGAATGTCTTGATTGACCTCATTATTGTCGAGGTTATCTCCCACATTTTATATAGGACGAGTTAGTGGAAAGATCCTCTCAAGGACAGTTCTCGTCTCAAAATTGACGACATGACATACTGACTGAGGCGATTGGGACCCCGAGCCCAAAGGACGCACCCGAGGAGTCGGGTCACACATTCCGTGGAGGGTTGGGTTACTGACAGGCGTCATCGGTACCTGCAAATTTGAATTTATAATTTTCCTTACTCTTGGCTAGTATAGCGGCAAGCAAGGGTCGAACCCTAGGGACCTGGTGAGGTTACTTGTTGTTCTGTAAAAAGAAAGACAATTGGGGTTTGAGAGGGGTTTGGAAACAAGTGCAGAAATAGGAAATAAACTGAGAGTTATCAATAAGAGAGGATATTCGGTCTAGGGTTTCTAATTGTGACTTGTCCTATCATCGACTTCTAATTATCTGATTTCGAATTCCTAAGTGTGGTTACTTCCATTCCAAGTTATAACCTAAAGTAGGGCCTTTCCGAGCGCCTACACCACAATCTACTTCCTTTCCGGGTTGTAGAATTCTAGTCCTAGCAAACCTAATACTCCATTCCAAGATATATTAGATTTAGTGCAACTATTTGTTCTAACGGCCTAGTATCAAACAAACAGTAAATAAGGTAGTTGAATTGTTCGGTTAAGCTTTACCATTCCAAGTATCCACTTGACTCCACAATTCAATCCGAGATGATTAAGCACAAGAACTAGTAGAATAACGAAATTAGCATTAAGCAACAAGTCTCAAAAACAACGTCACAATGTATTAAACCCTAAACCGAATAATGAGTTTAGCTAGACATGGTCATGAGAACAAAACACAATAATAAAGGGAAAGATTTCTTCTCTATTGCCGAACGAAAGGAGAAACCGGGCCGGAATGATGAAGAATTGCCGAGGAGAGCTTTGGACCGAGGAGAGAGCTCGAGTGTTGAGGGATGAAGGCAGCTCTGATGGATGCAGCTCTGATGGGATGCAACTCTGATGGGATGCTTGAAACCCTTGATATGAGGTTGTATTCATAGAGAATTCTAGGGCTTCGAAGTTTCCAAATTGAAGTTGGCCCATAAACGGTTTTAGGAAACATGTCCTAAAACCGACTTTGCTTGGTTTGTAAGCAAACTTAACTAGCAAGTTTACTTGGCCAACAAATCTTCTAGAAGCTTCCTAAACCGCCACACTCGAGCCCACCGACTTGGCCCAGCGCGCGGGCCTTTTGCAGCTCCAATGTCGTTTTGTTCATATCTCGGCCAATCCCACCCGTGCGTTTTGTCTGGGAAGTGATATCGTCTGAGTCATTTAGCATTTCGATCACTTTGGTCGAGCCAGATTTGCGAGATTCGCTCGTCTGGTCGAGCAACTCGGATTCAGCGCTGGTCTGCTCGACAGGGCTTTCGGGCGCTGCCTGGAACTCTGCTCGGGCGCTGGCTGTTCCACTCGGGCGTTCTCCCTGGCTTGGGGACATTGTCGGACTTGTTTTCCATTTTGAGCAACTTGGTCGAGTCAGATATGTCATCGGAGTCTGTCTGGTCGAGCGACTTGATTTCGGTGCCTATCAGCGCGCCCGGGGCCTTACTGGGGCCGAGAAACTTCCGCCAGCCGGTCGGGTGGATTTGGGGACGCTTTCCCACTCGGTCGGGTGGATCTCCATTGTGCTATTTTTTGGCATGAAATGTCGTCTTTTAAGCGCGTTTCCTCCTAGAGCTTCCGAAGCACCTGAAATGCAAAACAACACTAAAAGTAACTTGTTCGCATGATAAAGTGTCGGAATTAGTGGGATTTGTTGACTCGATGAGTCGTATAAATACGGCTCATCAGTTACCAATCTCCACCTCCTCGGTTGGCACACCCAGTTCAAGTAATATTCGAATAGATGTGTCCGATCACTGCAGCCATCACTGTCCCATTGATCCAGACCCGTGGAAGAACATACCAAATGTACATTTACAATTATTAAATTTATTATTTATGTTGGTTAAATGTATGTAATACTTTTTGTGTTTGTTTACAAATTATTACTTCTACTAACAGGGTGGCCTGAAGAGCCTATTATACATCGAGTGGCAACTTGAAGGTGATAAACAACTTGTGGCTATCGGTCGAGGCATAAATGGCCGGTTTGTTAACTTTCGAGCAATCCCCGAAGATAACGTGAAGGTGAAGGTCGATAAAGCACTTTTACGAGGTCGAGGTGCAGCATTGCCAACATCCCATCCAAAGCTCTCGAATGTTGCACAAGCAGTTAACCATCAAGTGGCTTGGCCGAAAGACTTGGTCGTTGTCGATAAAAGGGTGAGATCATCGAAGATTATAACTTTATTTGCTTCATTGTGTTATACTACAAATAAAATAAGATATTTAAGCTTCACGGAAATTTAACATGCAGGCATATTACATACACTTATACGACTCTTTGCCACTTACTGGCGATGATTTCGTAGATGAAATGTGCGTGGACTATAGACTTCTACATGAGGTGTGGAAGACTTTGAGTAGAGACACGATTGTAGTACAAGCCAAAGCTGAGGTGTTCGGTGACGACTACGATATCTACTTGTGTGACGAGGAAGTCACAGACCTATTAAAGTTTAAAGCGTTGGGGAACGCAACATCTGAGTTATATATATGGTAATATTTATATCTTTAATCATTTTCTTGCAATTAGTGTAACTAACACAAGTTTTTACTTTGTAGTCATTTACACGATCAAATGTTTCGTTCGGATATCAAATTTGGTTTTTTGATTCCGTCATTAATGACTCCAACCATAGAGAAAAATGAGAGATTGGTGACGTTCGTGGGAAGATTGAATATGCCAGACAAAGACCAACTTTTTTGCTACTTTCTCCCTTATGTTGATCACATATTGTGAGTTCATCACTTACTTTATAAGTTGTTAACTTCTGTTCTGAACACATTTGTTTTTAAGTTAGTGAGTTTTTTAGGTGGCATTGGATGTTATGCGTCATCTTTCCGAGACAACATAAAGTTCTTTGGCTTGATTCATCGACAGAAGAGAAGGATATAAACGCTGATGCAAAAGAGTTGGTGGAGACGTAAGTTTGGAAATTACTTTTATCTTATAACTTGTATTGAAAAGTCACTAATAATTACATTATTGTGTTTGATTTAGCGGATTAGATCGATACTACCAAGGATGTGTACCGAGGAGTACACGTAAAGTAGAGTGGAAGAAAGTTTTGGTATTCACAAATTAGACAATTTTATAAAATATTTTTTTTCATTTATAAAGTATGTTAACTGCGATTCTTGATATCGTGTAGTGTCCAAGACAACCACCTAGCCATTTTTGTGGTTATTATGTCCTTCAATTTATTCGGGACATTATAGCATTTGTACGGGCTAATAATGGTGCGGAGGTTGAAGACATTAACCAAGTAAGCTTTTTAGAGACATATATACATATGTTATTCATTTAACTGTTTACTTGTTGATTGTTGATTTAGTTCTCTTGTTTTCACTCTTTATATGTTGATTTAGCTTTTTAGACGTTAGTCATTGATTAAGCTTTTTAAGGCTTAATCGTTTTCACTCTTTAATTGTTGACTTAATTCTCTTGTATTTTTTATAGTACTGTTTTCCTAATGGAGTAGAGTCATACGATGTCGACAAGATTCTTGAAGTTCGGGATGAAATCGCCAGCTACCTACGTGACTACGTGACCACTCATTTCGCGGTATAGGACATTAACTTAGACAACATTTGTTATGTGATGTTTTGTGGTGTATTTGTACCAAAGAGACAAATATATATGTGTATGAATGATATTGTATTGCAAATTCAGTGAAATGATGTTTAGCATGTAAGCTGTATTGTATTTAAAAGTTGGAACAGCAGGGTTTATTATTGAGGTTTAATTTCAGGTGGATTTGAGCTTTTGTAAAGCCAAATCTGCCATTGTTTTTGAAACTTATGCATCGGTTTTTCCTTGAACCGATGCATAATGTGCGGACTTTATGCATCAGTTTCTCAAAAAAACCGTTGCATAATGGAGGCACATTATGCATCGGTTCAAGGAAAAATCAATGCATAAAGTCCGCACATTATGCATCGGTTTTTTATGAACCAATGCAACGCTTCATTATGCATCGGAACCAAAACCGATGCATAATGACCAGTTTGTAGTAGTGGTTGTTCCTTGGATCGACCCTTGCTTACTTAGGTTTATAAATTTAGTTTGACTGCAATTACACCCCTAAAACAAATAACTTGACAACTACAAAGGGTTAAAAATACGCTTGTCAAAATGGCGCCGTTGCCGGGGACCAGCGTTTAGTGTGATATTAGTTTTAACGTGTTAGACTATTCCCCCTATTCGTTGCTTGACTCTTCCTGTTTCTTTTGCTTCACTCACGGTGATTCGTGGCTCTCGCAGGTACTACCTAGTTCATGCCAAAGAAAACACCCAGACAGAAGAAGAAAGCTCAGGCATCCGACCAGGACTCACCGGACCAACGAAGAACTCTTCGCCAGGTCCAAAACGAAGCTCGGCTACTCCGAGCCCAGAATCGCAATTTCGCAGCATTTGATATGAATCAAAACAACAACCAAGCATTGCTACCTGAGCTGGTCCAGGATGACCAGCAGCGTCTGACATGCGTATTTTTAACCCTTTATAATGTCAAGTTATGAGTTTTAGGGGTCGAACTATAGTCAAACAAAATTTATAATCTTGGTTAGCCAAGGGCCGATCCAAGGAACAGACGCGTGTGAGTACTAGTTAACTAGCGACCTATTTAGCTATTCCAATTAACAAGAGGTTTTGGTTTTGTTGTGATGAAACTCGCAGAAAATAGTATGCAGAAATTAAATGGTTTGTACTTAATCAGAGAAAGAATTCCAGGACCATACTTCACCCGTGCTAACCCCGTTAATCATGCAATCATGTCGCGTAAATTATTCATGCTATGGAATATGGAAATAAACCGAAATAACACTAGACAAGCCGCCCATCCACGGATCATTGTCTAGATTAATCTCAATCGTTGAACGCCGCCCATCCACGGATTATCAACGATCTTGATTGTTAAACTAAAGGTTTTCCTATTAATTCATGTACTACCATTGTAGCAACATGACCTAACATCAATTTCATGAGGTTCCGATTAATACCTAGGACCCATCCATCTTTTGGTAAATAACCTAAATACGTTCTAGCATGCAAACATCTCATTCAATGTAAATACTTGCAAGAACGATAAAATTAAGCACAATGAAATTGAACATTCGAATCGCATAAATAAAAATGTTTAATTGATCACATGAGAGTTGGGTACATAGCACGGGATCCGTAGGATCCCTGAATAAGAAGACTACTCACTACTCATGGTAAGTTAACCAAAAGCAGTGTATAAAAGAAACTAAGGACGAGGAAACCGTAAAGACGCGGTGGCTCGTTGAATCCTTGATCTCTGTGATGAACTCTGTCTTCTCCCAAGTTAGGGTTTCTTAAATCTATATTCAAGCACGCTTAGAACACTCTGGTTGTTGCCCTTTTATAGCTCAAGAATTGAGTAATTGCCAAAAAGATCAGAACTTGCCAAAAACGGATTAGGAAATTAGCTGAAAATTCTGTCTTCCGAGGTGCCGTGACACCCGTGACATTCGGACATGTCACGGCATGCTTCAAAAGTCACTGAGTCAAAAAGCGGCCGTGACACCCATGACATTCGGACATGTCACGGCATGTCACGGCTAGGGCAAACCTCACTGAGCAGAAAGGGTGTTGTGACACCCGTGACATTCGGAGGATGTCACGGCATGTCACGGCCTAGCTGGAAGTCACTCGGTTCTTTCTGAGGAAAAAGCCAACCGTGACACCCGTGACACTAATGAGATGTCACGGCCTACTGCTGGTGTGGAGCTCCTTTTAGGCCTTTTTCGTTGCTATTTCCGTTGTTTCGCCACTTCGCGTCCATGGAGCGATGATATGCCAATTTTACCTGAAACACTAGGAAAAGACATCAAATAGGGACAATTTGCTCGGAGAACAAGTGTTATCCTTCATTGAATGTAGTGAATAATTAGTCAGAATATCGACTGATCAAAACACGCCACACTTAAGTTTTTTTCGTCCCGAACAAATGTCAAACAAATAGCAGAAAAGATACACGAGCGAAAGTAATGCCCAACGACCATAGGTATCTAAACTACCCACTCAAGTGTCATGAGATCAGCTCTAGCTAAGACAAAAACAAAAAGACAACTCACTATCGTAGAGGACACGAATGCATTTAGCATATGCATCAAGCCTTTAAACCTCTAGCCTGCCCTAGTAGGACGAGTATAGTCTCGTGAAGGTTTTCAGGAATGGGACTACCTACAAATCCCTGTACAACTAACTAATTTGTATGCATGAATGATGCTCAACGTGTCACAGTAAAGTCATGTCATACCTCGGATTCATTGTGTTACCTCGACTTCAAGTCAAACATCTTCATCAAAGTTGTCAAACAATCATAGATTAAACGAGTCATGCATTCAAACGGTCAGTACACACGGCTAGAAAGCGACTAATCACATGTTCTAAATAGTTTCATAACAATGCAATAAGAACATGAATAGTTACATAAAACATGCTTGCCATTCACCTATGCGATCTAAGGATAGTCCACGGGCGCTTGGCGCAAAGCTCATTCTCAAGTGCCAAGGACTAGGCAATGACCCGTAAGAGAAGAGGAGCTCGGCTTAAGAATTTTCTGAAAAATAGTACGAAAATTGCATTAAAATTTCAGGGCAAGCACGAGGATCGTCCCTTAGTTTCTAGTACATGAGTTCGCAATACAAGTCATGATTTGCACGCAATTAGAAGATGGAACTATACTATATCAAGCAAAAGGGGGCAGAATTGTTTTTCGAACACAAGGGGTGACTTTTCTCACTTTGCCCTTGGTATTATTTTTCTATTTTTTTTTTCTACTCACAAGGGGTGACTTTTCTCACTTTGCCCTTGGTATTTCTCTGCTCTCTTTTCTTTTTCTTCAAAAGCAGCTATGCTTGGGGTCAACTTTTCACCCTCTTTTGAAAATTCAGAACCGCGTTCTTGATTAAAACATTGAAAACCATTTTTGTTTCTAACTCCACACTTAAAGCTTGACATAGTGTATGAATAAAGGCGAGTGCATGCAAATCACAACAAGTATAGAGAAACATGTACTAGTACTAAGGTCACCTAGAAAAAGATATGCAATTTAAGTGTTTAACATTCTGTACCGGTGCCTACTAAAATCAAGTCTCAAGCATGCTTCAAGAAATACGTAAAACACGCGATAGGCAAAGGCTAGCGATGATACTGACACGAGAGAATACACGTATGAATAAAACTTATTTCAAGTCCTAGACTTTGAATCCAAAAGAATGACAATCAGTCAAGGAGTATCGTAGAAAACGAGGATTTCAATCGCAATACATAGACAGTTGAGCATATGCAAGAGTGAATGTGATGAGCGATGTGTGTGACTTTGCGCTACCCACTCCACACTTAAAATTGAGCTTAGTCCCTAAGCAAAGAAATAAAAGAAAGGCAAAGGTGCATAGGAACTTACCTAGTGTGTGATGACGTGATTTCCATGGAGATTAAACGATGCCCGAGGAGTGGAATGCGACTCGTGAGCTGATAGAAATAGAGAAAACAAAACATAAGGCTGCACGAGTTAAAGATTAGCATCGATAATGAAGGGTAGGCAAAAACAGGAAATGCCAATTAGAAGGTATGATAACTGATGTGAGCCAAATATAGATCATAAAACATATCTCAAGCAACAACTATCATGCAGAGGGGAAAAACATGGCAAAATGTCAGCGTACAACAAGAGAGTCATGAATAACAAAACCGACAAAAATAACCAAAAAGTCATGAAGATAGGATGCATGAGGAACTAGACAGCGCCATCATCCTTATCATCACCAATACCAAACAGGTCCGCTGTATCATCTGAGTCCCCAGCAGGGGCTGGGCGAGAAGGTCCAGCTGCAGCGGTATGACTAGTAGGAGGCGCAGACGACATGGCAAATGGCGGAGGAGGGTAGTCTATCTCAGCATACTCAATGAGAGACGATAAGGCACCCTGTGCCCAGTCATGCGCCCTGATGGTCCGAGATCTGAAAAGTCGGTGGTGAGCTTGTCATAGTTCTGAGCAAGGTGATTCTGAGATCTTTGTATCGGAGTCTGATAGGTCATTATCTGGCGCTGGTATGCTAAGATCTGCTCCTGCGTCCAGATTATCTGGTACTGCTGGTCAAAAAGTCGCAACTGGGAGGTCTCCAGGGGCTCGAGGCGTTCCAAGTAAGTGCTCGGGAGCTGGTCATCGGTAGGAGGCTGTGCGGGACGGGCAGGGGAATCAGAAGCGTGCGGGGTCTGCTCAGGCACTGGAGGAGTGGGCTGAGCTGGCGCCGGCTCCTGTGCCTCGGCCATGTCGTTGTCCTCAGGTGGAGGACCACCACCTCTAGCACGCTCGAGCGCCCTCTGTCTGCTCTCGACTCGGCGACGCTTCTTCTGTTTGGGGAGTTTGTCCCTATGCTTCCACTGACGGTCCTGGTCAATCATCTTGATATCGACCATCTTATCGGCATCCAGGGCTGAAGTTTGAGGTGCTGGGAGCTGGCTGAACTACCATCCTAGGGATTCAGCGAGAACTGTGACAAATAAACCACCGCCCAAGGCAATGTTCTTACCGAGAACCGAACCGCATAATACCATCAGACCGGTGAGAATCTGGAAGAAATCAACTGGGCGGAGGCGGTCCATGGAAATCATGATGTCGAGCTCCGGGTTACCAATGTTCGTGGCTCCTTCTCCACGTGGAAATATGCTCATGGCGACGAGACGATGGACAACCTTCCATAGCTTATTCTTGATACAGGAAGAGGGCCAACTCGATGTGAAATAGCAATCAAACCCGGATATGGCTCTCCAGAATTCATACCTCTCCTCATCATTGTACTGTCCACAAAAACCCTCCAAGGGAAATCCTAATAAGGTGCATACCTCGGCCTTAGATAAAGTATAACTCCGGCCACCGAGTGTGAACATCCAATGGGTAGCCTGACTAGGAGTCCCGGAATAGGCAAACGATGCTAGAAACTCCTTCAAAACCCTGGGATAAGTCGGAATAGGTCTAGCAAACAATATGTCAAGCCCAGAAGCTACAAACAGTTCACGACAGCAATCCAACAATCCAAATGAGAGTAATGTACCATGATCAGGAACTAAAGTAGGCTTCACCTTTTTCACTAATACGATTTCGTCGTATCTCCGATATTGGGTCATTGGGAGATAGACAGGGGAGCTATCCTGGTAGGTTAATGGAGGAGGAGGTTGATTTCCTGGCACAATTATCCCTTCAGTGGTTTGTGCTGGTGGTGCGGGGGCATTCCGGGACGAGGAGGATGCAGCTTTGCGAGAGGACTTCCTAGCCATGGTGAGAGAATTCGAAATTGGGGGATTTTCGGAGCTAGGGTCGGAATTTGGGATTTAGGGCTTGGGGATTTCAGATTTGGGGTAGTTGGATGGAGGAGCGGGCGAGCCGATGGAGGAGCGGGAGAATGGAGAAGGGTGAACGGCGGTCGGAGGAGTGGGACGAGTGGAGCGGAGCCGGGAGGAGCTGGGCGGGCGGCTAAGGTTCGGCTTGTCGGGGGATAGTCGAGCAGGATTGATTTAGACTTACAGCACGGGTTACTCCCCGAAGAGGCCTAGTTTAACGTCTTGGCGAGACATAGCTGGGTCGAGACAGACGCACAGCGCATAAGAAGCATTCTCGGGGAGTCTTATAGCTAAGATCCCTATCCGAGAAGTAAGTTATCGTTAATGCCCTCAGGAGGGCCAGATGCTTGAGTACGTGGTAGTGCTTGAGGCGTTGACCGTTGACTACCATTGATTTGCCTCCCTCAACACTGAGCTCTACGTGGCCGTCTGGATAAACTCATTCAACCGTGTACGGACCACTCCATTTGGTGCGCAGCTTCCCAGGAAATAGTCTAAGGCGGGAGTTGTAGAGAAGAACTCGCTCGCCTTCATTGAATTCTCTGCACACTATTCGCTTGTCGTGGCATTTCTTTGTCCTCTCTTTGTAGATGCAGCATTCTCGTAGGAGTCTAATCTGATCTCATCGAGCTCGTGTAGTGACGAACTAATTCTTTTTCACCTCTAGAATAGTATCAATTAAGAGAGGATCGAATGTAGTAGGTCAAAACATTTATAAAGACCGGTAAAGTACCGGGTCGAACCCAAAGGAGCAAGCCAAGCACATGCACTATTTAAGATTGTGTTTCCATTCGGCTATTCTAAACAAAATGTATAAAGATGTATATTCTAAATACTATGTGGCTAGTAATTAGGGATAAAAGATAAGTAAGAGGTGTTTCGAGGGGTTACTCCCCTCCTTGGCAAATTTCCAATGATCACATACATGATATTCAAACATTTCATGATAGTCAAATAGCAATGAACCTAGTTTGGACTAGGATAGACCAACTGTCACTTGAATCTATTCCTAGCCAAATTCTCTTATAGCTCGAACCTCTCGGTTCATTCCATAGCAATAAATACGATGAACTCGACTCCTAGTTCACTTCCTACCTATGCATTGTCGAAAACCTAGCTTAGACTAAGGTAGACCAATGTTTATGTTAATCTAGTCTTAGCCAAGCTCTCTTATAGCTCGAACCTCACTCTCTCGATTTGGTTCATTCCATAGCACCATTATCCTTGGAATCTCTTCCTAAGGTAATAACTACTATGAACTCGAGTCCTAGTTAACAACAAATGCATACATTGGATAGGATCACATTCTCTATTATCCAAACTAGATTCAACATGTTACTTAGGCATTTTCACAAACACTTAGTAGCATGTCATATATGAAGTGCATAGAGAACATGAATTTGACACCATTAGATGGGATTAATTGATGATTCGCTTAATGACTAACTCCAATAAATCAAACATTCAATCCTTAGTCAAGCATCCATATCCTAAAGTTCACTTGCAAGATTCAAGATATAGATCATTTTCTCCATCCTAGAACTATCCCCAAGGATTTCCAAGTCCTAGGTTCAAGTTTAGGTCCAAATTGTCATTTAAGCATTTTATCAAACACCTAGAGTGCATAACATTCATAACACAAGAGAAAATGAAATCAACAATCATCCACATGAATATCAATGTATATATGTGATCAAAGAGTACCAAGGAGAGTCATAAGACCCTCAAAACACAAGATCCACTACTCACACCTCATGTAAGACAACATGGTGTGAGTAGGGTTTAATGGCAACAACAAGTAGAATAGGAAAAGTGCAAAGGAAGGAGGATTGTCAATCCTAGAACTCCCTCTTGATCTTCTCTTCTCCCCCTTGGTTGGATTGTTGATTAATGACCTTGGATGAGCCTCTTTTCCAATCTTCTTCTCCCCAAAAACCTCCACACTTGGTCCAAAACCCTTGCTTTCTATTTATAGATTAGGCTGAAATCTGGACCTCAAATCTGAGTTTTTCATCCAGTCGGTCGACTGGGCTAAGCTTGACTCCCAGTCGGTCGACTGGGATGTGCAAGATCTGATGAGCTGCTGAGTTTTTACACAGTCGGTCGACTGGACTTCTCAGTCGACCGACTGGGACCTTTTTGATGGTCTTCCCGTCCGAATTTGGTCCTGGTGTCAACTAGAGAGTTGTATCCCTTTGCGTTAGCTTTCTAACAAGTTTTGAATCAACCAATTCGGACACCGTATACGCCCTAGGCGTCCAAAACAAGTTGCAAAGGTCACGAAGAAAAACAATCTGAGGAGCTGCTGAGTTTTTACACAGTCGGTCGACGTGACTTCTCAGTCGACCGACTGGGGCCTTTTTGGTGATCTTACCTTCCGAATTTGGTCTTGGCGTCAACTAGAGAGTTGTAGCCCGTCGAAATACCTTTCCAACAAGCTAAACTCGACTGATCAACACTCCACACTTAAGTTTTGTTCGTCCCGAACAAAGTATGAGAATATGTCAACGTCATGCAAATGTCGAAATGCTAGTGGTGCTATGTTTTTCGTATATTTGCCTCACTAGATTTCACAAGGTCTCGATCATTATTCCTAAACATGTTATTGAAAGGTAAATGACGGGTATGTACAATCTAACTAGCTTCTTTTCGTAGGCGTTACGAATGCATTTAGCGTATGCATTAAGCCTTTAAACCCCTAGGCTACCCTAGTGGACGAGTTATAGTCTCGTGAGAGTTTTCAGAAAAGGGAATACTCACAAATCCCAAATGCACCTATCCTATGAGAATGGATTCAAGAGTGTTCAACCAAGGCGAGGATTTCTCGAAACAAATCCCTCACCCCAAGCTAGGGCTACCTTCACAATATCATCAAAAGAACTTTTGAACCATTTAAGTATCCGATGAGGTTGTGCATTCAAGATCATCAATACTAAAGCTATCAAATGTCTCTTCCAAAATTCCACTCATTTTCAAGGCAATACTATATAAGCAAGTTAATAGTTTTGCACAAAAGAGTGTCAACCGCTCACCTATGCTAGCTAGGGCTAGTCCATGGGTTCACGCATAGAACTCATTCACAAGTTTTAGGCGCTTAAGCCATAATCCATAAAGGAAGAGGAGTTCGACACTATAGTTCTTTAATAAACAAGCATAGACCAAATGATAACTCCCGTGCAAGCCCATGGGTCGTCCAAAAGTCATTCTAACAAGCACACAATGCAAATGATGAATCACGCACAAATGAAGAATGGAGGAAAACATAGAGTCAAGTTTTAAGTGTTTCTTATTTTCTTTTTGAAATGGCCTTTGGCCTACAAATGCTTTTGAGGGGGAACTTTTCTTCATAACCCCCGGCATTTGTATCATTTTTGAAGCAAAACTTCTCGTGTACATCGAGAAAGTTCTTAGTCGGGGCTTTGCCCTTTTTGACCATAAAAACTTTTTGTTGGGGCCTATTTTTTGCCCTCTTTTGACTCCACACTTAAAACTTGACAATATGTTCAAAAAGTGTATGGAATGTGCGGGAAGCAATCATAAGCATGTCACTAAATTAGAAAACTCAAGTCACCAAGGAGCATACAAGAGGTCTAAGTTTTTCGTGAAAAGTTTTTAAAAGTGCTTGCTAAAACTCAATCCAAGGTATTTCAACGAAAATACTTAGAAAATTAGATAGACAAGGGATAGCAATGATATTGATTCACAAGAATGCACATTCATAGGACTAGGTCGGTTCTAAGTCCAAGATCAAATAAAAATGAAAAGTAGGCTAGATGTGATTTTTAGGGATTTAGAACCGATAGTCACAAGCCTATGTGGTTAAAACACTCTCATGTTAGGGATAGAGTACATGAATGCAAGCGTCCATTCTACAATGATAGGCATGGCATGAAATGAGTGAACTATGCGACTACCCACTCCACACTTAAAAGGTAGCTTAGTCCCTAAGCGCAAACAATGAAAAAAATGAGATAAAGGCGCATAGGAACTCCCCTCGTTTGTAGATGTGCCTCACCAATAGAAAAAACGCCATTGTGCTAAATGTGATCGAACATGATGCAAATAACTTCCTTGATGACAAGAACACATGAGAGGTTAAAAACAACAAGTGACATACAAGGTTATGCAAAACTCAAGTATGAGCAAGAGAGCATCACAAGTCATATGATAACATCATGGCACAAGTTCCATAGAATTCAAACAAGGAAGTTGACCTACATTCTCCATAATGTGCACAAGGTATCTTAAATGCCAAGAAAACGTCAAACTAGAGTCATAGCATGGTATAACAATTTAGTTCCACTCTAGTAGACACCAATAAAGCACATGAGCACTAAGGGCAACATCATTAAGCATGGAAAGATCAAGGGAAAGTTAGAGGGGTGTGGTGATGTGAAGTGGAATTGGAGTGAGTAGAACTCACTCCACACTTAAAATTTGACCCACTAATCACACATATCACACTCCACACTTCACACTTCAGGGCCTTAGCTACTCAAAATCATGCCAAACACTTAAACATATATAAGAACAAGAGTGAAACACTTACAAACCGGTTTCCCTCCCGCGAGGGCCTAGTTTATCCCGTCTTGGCAAAGACGTAGCAAAGCACCCCATAGAATCACTCGTTGAGAAGTCCTTTGCTAGGATCCCTTCTCACGGGGCGTTGGATTTGGTCGTTTCCGATGATATTTTGATGTCATTTGACCTCAATCTCTACATTTCAGGTTGAAAACAAGTTTCCCACATGGTCAAGGCCTATATATGAAGATTGATTGAAAAACAGAAGTTTCGGCGCAAAACAAGGAGTTTCGGGGCAAAATCGAGCATATTGACCTTTGCCATTTGTTTTGGACGCCCAGGGCGCATACCATGTTCCATTTTGCTGATCTTTAGCTTGTTGGAAAGGTATTTGAAAGGGCTACAACTCTCTAGTTGACGCATAGACCAAATTCGGAAGGTAAGACCACCAAAAAGGCCCCAGTCGGTCGATTGAGAAGTCCAGTCGACCGACTGTGTAAAAACTCAGCAGCTCCTCAGATTGTTTTTCTCCGTTACCTTTGCGACTTGTTTTGGCGCCCAGGGCGCATACGGTGTCCGAATTGGTTGATTCAAAGCTTGTTGGAAAGCTAACTCAAAGGGCTACAACTCTCTAGTTGACCCCAAAACCATATTCGGACGGGAAGACCACCAAAAAGGTCCCAGTCGGTCGACTGAGAAGTCTAGTCGACCGACTGTGTAAAAACTCAGCAGCTCATCAGATCTTGCACATCCCAGTCGACCGACTGGGAGTCAAGCTTAGCCCAGTCGACCGACTGGATAAAAAACTCAGATTTGAGGTCCAGATTTCAGCCGAATCTATAAATAGAAAGGAAGGGTTTTGGACCAAGTGTGGAGGTTTTTGGGGAGAAGAAGATTGGAAAAGAGGCTCATCCAAGGTCATCAATCAACAATCTAACCAAGGGGAAGAAGAGAAGATCAAGAGGGAGTTCTAGGATTGACAATCCTCATTCCTTTGCAATTTTCCTATTCTACTTGTTGTTGCCATTAAACCCTACTCACACCATGTTGTCTTACATGAGCTGTGAGTAGTGGATCTTGTGTTTTGAGGGTCTTATGACTCTCCTTGGTACTCTTTGATCACATATATACATTGATATTCATGTGGATGATTGTTGATTTCATTTTCTCTTGTGTTATGAATGTTATGCACTCTAGGTGTTTGATAAAATGCCTAAGTGACAATTTGGACCTAAACTTGAACCTAGGACTTCGAAACCCTTGGGGATAGTTCTAGGATGGAGAAAATGATCTATATCTTGAATCATGCAAGTGAACTTTAGGATATGGATGCTTGACTAAGGATTGAATGTTTGATTTATTGGAGTTAGTCATTAAGCGAATCATCAATTAATCCCATCTAATGGTGTCAAATTCATGTTCTCTATGCACTTCATATATGACATGCTACTAAGTGTTTGTGAAAATGCCTAAGTAACATGTTGAATCTAGTTTGGATAATAGAGAATGTGATCCTATCCAATGTATGCATTTGTTGTTAACTAGGACTCGAGTTCATAGTAGTTATTACCTTAGGAAGAGATTCCAAGGATAATGGTGCTATGGAATGAACCAACTCGAGAGAGTGAGGTTCGAGCTATACGAGAGCTTGCTAAGACTAGATTAACATAAACATTGGTCTACCTTAGTCTAAGCTAGGTTTTCGACAATGCATAGGTAGGAAGTGAACTAGGAGTCGAGTTCATGGTATTTATTGCTACGGAATGAACCGAGAGGTTCGAGCTATAAGAGAGTTTGGCTAGGAATAGATTCAAGTGACAGTTGGTCTATCCTAGTCTAAACTAGG
Organism: Rhodiola chrysanthemifolia; assembly: GCA_033675395.1. NCBI lineage: Eukaryota > Viridiplantae > Streptophyta > Magnoliopsida > Saxifragales > Crassulaceae > Rhodiola > Rhodiola chrysanthemifolia. The sequence goes on along the minus strand of CM066208.1, from coordinate 12,620,690 downwards.
TTCATTGCTATTTGACTATCATGAAATGTTTGAATATCATGTATGTGATCATTGGAAATTTGCCGAGGGGAGTAACCCCTCGAAACACCTCTTACATATCTTTTATCCCTAATTACTAGCCACATAGGATTTAGAATATACATCTTTATACATTTTGTTTAGAATAGCCGAATGGAAACACAATCTTAAATAGTGCATGTGCTTGGCTTGCTCCTTTGGGTTCGACCCGGTACTTTACCGGTCTTTATAAATGTTTTGACCTACTACATTCGATACTCTCTTAATTGATACTATTCTAGAAGTGAAAAAGAATTAGTTCGTCAAATGGCGCCGTTGCCGGGGAGCAACTAGTTTGCACATCCCTAGATTAGATTGTGTGGAAGTTCCGACTATTCTTGTGAATATTTTTTCCTTTTTCTTATACTTGTATATTCTTCTTATTCTCTCATATCCCTTACTAACTTAAGTTAATCTTGTTTTGCGAGGATGGATCACTACAACCAACAAGTCATTCACAATGGAGATTATTATGAAGAGGATCAACAAAATGCCCATTGTGAAAACTATTGGATGTACAACCACAACCAACAAGTCTTTTCTAGTGGAGAATACTATCTAGAGGAGGAGCAACCATATTGGAATTACCAAGAGCATGTCTATCAAACTAGTTATTATAATTTGAATGGGGATGACCAAGAAGAGGAGCAACTAAACGCCTATTGGGAAAACTCTTGGCATCCATCACATACCTACACTCAAAATTGGAATGATAGTCAATGTTTTGAAATTGAAGATTCCTACCCTCCATACCCTCAACCTCCTCAACCTTCAAGTGAGCCCTCTAATATAGAAGCCATGCTTGCCACATTCCTTGAAAACCAAGATGAGATACATAGAGACATGAGAGCTCAATTAATAGAGATGGAACAATTTAACCAAGATATGGATGCTCGCATGGATAAGCTTCAAGCTAAGATGGCACAACAAGAATTGACATTAAGAACTTGGGTGAGGAAGAGGAGGTCACCGAAGAAGAAGAAGAAGTCCTTGAATCTAATGCCTCGAGGGAAGAACGGGATCAAGAAGGGGAAGATATGTTTTGGAGAGTCGCGACCCAAGTTTTTAATGAAGGGCGGGACGGTGAACCTTGTAACGGAGACGAGATGGAACACATAAGTGAATTATCCTACACTACTAGCACATCTCAAGACCATTCGAGTGAGAATATGCAAGAGTTCACCATCCCATCAACGCCTCGACTCTCCGATGAGGATTTCTTCAATGATGATGCCTCTTACATAGAGGCAACACCTTTTATTGATGAAGAAGAGCTCCTCCCTCCCGGTGTAGAAGAGCCTAAATGTGAACCCGAGCTTCTTGATGAGGATAAGATAGAGGAAGAGCATATAGAGCAAAAAGGACTTCGAGGGTATCAAGACTTCGTCGAGGTTTATTTGGATCAAGCTAAAGGGCATTCTCGCACGCAAGAAGATGCAAGCTTAGAAAGGGTGATTGAGGGATGGGCACCCAAGGGAATAAATGAAAACCTCAAGGAGGAGGTGCCCATCAAGCTTGAGACGAGTTATGAAGACCCTTTCCTCACTATTTCTTCTCGAGACAAGTTTTGGAGCTTCGTGCCTTATTTTGCAAGATTTTTGGAAGGAAGCTCCCATGACCCCTTTGTTCTAAAGGGATATTCATTATTGAAGGGGTCAACTTCCCAAAGGAAAGTCCATTGTAGGATTGATGGGAAGAAATTCAAATGGGACTTAAAGGTGGATTGACACGACCAAATCCAAGGCCCCGTGAGAAGGGATCCTAGCACAGGACTTCTCAACGAGTGATTCTATGGGGTGCTTTGCTACGTCTTTGCAAAGACGGGAAAAACTAGGCCCTCGCGGGAGGGAAACCGGTTTGTAAGTGTTTCATTCTTGTTCTTATATATGTTTAAGTGTTTGGCATGATTTTGAGTAGCTAATGCCCTGAAGTGTGGAGTGTGATATGTGTGATTAGTGGGTCAAATTTTAAGTGTGGAGTGAGTTCTACCCACTCCAATTCCACTTCACATCACCACACCCCTCTAACTTTCCCTTGATCTTTCCATGCTTAATGATGTTGCCCTTAGTGCTCATACTTTATTGGTGTCTACTAGAGTGGAACTAAATTGTTATACCATGCTATGACTCTAGTTTGACGTTTTCTTGGCATTTAAGATACCTTGTGCACATTATGGAGAATGTAGGTCAACTTCCTTGTTTGAATTCTATGGAACTTGTGCCATGATGTTATCATATGACTTGTGATGCTCTCTTGCTCATACTTGAGTTTTGCATAACCTTGTATGTCACTTGTTGTTTTTAACCTCTCATGTGTTCTTGTCATCAAGGAAGATATTTGCATCATGTTCGATCACGTTTAGCACAATGGCGTTTTTTCTATTGGTGGGGCACATCTACAAACGAGGGGAGTTCCTTTGCGCCTTTATCTCATTTTCTTCATTGTTTGCGCTTAGGGACTAAGCTACCTTTTAAGTGTGGAGTGGGTAGTCGCATAGTTCACTCATTTCATGTCATGCCTATCATTGTAGAATGGACGCTTGCATTTACGTACTCTATCGCTAACATGAGAGTGTTTTTAACCACATAGGCTTGTGACTATCGGTTCTAAATCCCTAAAAATCACATCTAGCCTACTTTTCATTTTTATTTGATCTTGAACTTAGAACCGACCTAGTCCTATGAATGTGCATTCTTGTGAATCAATATCATTGTTATCCCTTGTCTATCTAATTTTCTAAGTATTTTCGTTGAAATACCTTGGATTGAGTTTTAGCAAGCACTTTTAAAAACTTTTCACAAAAAACTTAGACCTCTTATATGCTCCTTGGTGACTTGAGTTTTCTAATTTAGTGACATGCTTATGATTGCTTCCCGCACATTCCATACACTTTTTGAACATATTGTCAAGTTTTAAGTGTGGAGTCAAAAGAGGGCAAAAAATAGGCCCCAACAAAAAGTTTTTGTGGTCAGGGCAAAGCCCCGACTAAGAACTTTCTCGATGTACACGAGAAGTTTTGCTTCAAAAATGATGCAAATGCCGGGGGTTAGGAAGAAAAGTTCCCCCTCGAGAACTTTCTCTAGTTGACGCCAAGACCAAATTCGGAAGGTAAGACCACCAAAAAGGCCTCAGTCGGTCGACTGAGAAGTCCAGTCGACCGACTGTGTAAAAACTCAGCAGCTCCTCATATTGTTTTTCTTCGTTACCTTTGCGACTTGTTTTGGCGCCCAGGGCGCATACGGTGTCCAAATTGGTTGATTCAAAGCTTGTTGGAAAGCTAACTCAAAGCGCTACAACTCTCTAGTTGACACCAAGACCATATTCGGACGGGAAGACCACCAAAAAGGTCCCAGTCGGTCGACTGAGATGTCCAGTCGACCGACTGTGTAAAAACTCAGCAGCTCATCAGATCTTGCACATCCCAGTCGACCGACTGGGAGTCAAGCTTAGCCCAGTCGACCGACTGGATGAAAAACTCAGATTTGAGGTCCAGATTTCAGCCGAATCTATAAATAGAAAGCAAGGGTTTTGGACCAAGTGTGGAGGTTTTTGGGGAGAAGAAGATTGGAAAAGAGGCTCATCCAAGGTCATCAATCAACAATCCAACCAAGGGGGAGAAGAGAAGATCAAGAGGGAGTTCTAGGATTGACAATCCTCCTTCCTTTGCACTTTTCCTATTCTACTTGTTGTTGCCATTAAACCCTACTCACGCCATGTTGTCTTACATGAGGTGTGAGTAGTGGATCTTGTGTTTTGAGGGTCTTATGACTCTCCTTGGTACTCTTTGATCACATATATACATTGATATTCATGTGGATGATTGTTGATTTCATTTTCTCTTGTGTTATGAATGTTATGCACTCTAGGTGTTTGATAAAATGCCTAAGTGACAATTTGGACCTAAACTTGAACCTAGGACTTGGAAACCCTTGGGGATAGTTCTAGGATGGAGAAAATGATCTATATCTTGAATCATGCAAGTAAACTTTAGGATATGGATGCTTGACTAAGGATTGAATGTTTGATTTATTGGAGTTAGTCATTAAGCGAATCATCAATTAATCCCATCTAATGGTGTCAAACTCATGTTCTCTATGCACTTCATCTATGACATGCTACTAAGTGTTTGTGAAAATGCCTAAGTAACATGTTGAATCTAGTTTGGATAATAGAGAATGTGATCCTATCCAATGTATGCATTTGTTGTTAACTAGGACTCGAGTTCATAGTAGTTATTACCTTAGGAAGAGATTCCAAGGATAATGGTGCTATGGAATGAACCAAATCGAGAGAGTGAGGTTCGAGCTATAAGAGAGCTTGGCTAAGACTAGATTAACATAAACATTGGTCTACCTTAGTCTAAGCTAGGTTTTCGACAATGCATAGGTAGGAAGTGAACTAGGAGTCGAGTTCATGGTATTTATTGCTAAGGAATGAACCGAGAGGTTCGAGCTATAAGAGAGTTTGGCTAGGAATAGATTCAAGTGACAGTTGGTCTATCCTAGTCTAAACTAGGTTCATTGCTATTTGACTATCATGAAATGTTTGAATATCATGTATGTGATCATTGGAAATTTGCCAAGGAGGGGAGTAACCCCTCGAAACACCTCTTACTTATCTTTTAACCCTAATTACTAGCCACATAGTATTTAGAATATACATCTTTATACATTTTGTTTAGAATAGCCGAATGGAAACACAATCTTAAATAGTGCATGTGCTTGGCTTGCTCCTTTGGGTTCGACCCGGTACTTTACCGGTCTTTATAAATGTTTTGACCTACTACATTTGTTCCTCTGTTAATTGATACTATTCTAGAGGTGAAAAAGAATTAGTTCGTCAACTAGCACCTTAAGCATTTTGTTCAGATGTGCAGCACGGTGAAGACTAATGGTGTCCCTCCAGAGTCCTACTACCTGAGGCTATTCCCATTCTCACTTTCTGACAAGGCCAGCAGATGGCTAGATAGTCATGCAGAAGGCACTTTCACCACATGGGATAAATTGGCTGAGGCTTTCCTACAACAGTATTTCCCACCATCAAAGACAGAACATTTCAGGAACAAGATCATCTCGTTCCGCTCTATGCATGGTGAGACTCTCTATGAAGCTTGGGAGAGATACAAAGAGCTGATGAGGATGTGCCCCCACCATAACCTAGAGCTGTGGCATATCATGGATACCTTCTATCAGGGAATCGACCAGGGAATGCACACATTGATAAATCAAACTGCTGGTGGAGGACTTACTGGAGTTCCTCAGGAAGAGACCTACGCTATCGTGGAAAAAGCAGCTCAAGATTACCACCTCCGGACAAGTGATCGAGGTAATCCCAATGACAAGAAGGGGGTGCAAGACATGTACCTCGCTGATGGCACTAATGACATTGCTGAGTTGACCAACACAATGAAGTTGCTTGCAACTGAAATAAAAAATCTGAAGACAGACTCTGCTATGAATTCGTATGATGTTGCTAATGTGGGTGTCTACTGTCAGATTCGTGGCTCTCCATCTTACTTTGCTGATGGCTGTCCGGTAATGGGACAAGATGCCAATTATATTGGGCAAAATAATCAAGAGACTGGTTTCACTTCTGGATCAGCCCCTAACAGGTGGGATAACCCGAATCGGAATCATCCTAACCTCTCTTACAAACCACATAATCAGGCACCGCCAAGCTTCCCGTACATACAGCAGCAAAGAAATGCACCGTACCAGCCACAAAGCCAGTACAACAACCAGCCCCAGTAGCCGCAGAATAATGCTCCCTACCAACAGAGACCTCAGTACAACAATCAGCCCCAACAACAGCAAAATCAAAATTCGGGGAACTATAACAATCCACCTCAGCCACAGCGAGATCAGAACTCCGAACCAGCGTCAAACATAGAAGCCATGCTAGCTAGCTTCATAGCCGACCAGCGAAAGACGACTGAGGAAACAACTACTGAGGTACGAGAACTTTGAAGAATTGTAGAGCAGCTGGCTATTCAGAACAGGATGCTGGAGACTCAGGTGGCTCAGCAGGCAAGTTCGGCAAACCGAGAACATGGGAAACTTCCATCGAAGCCAGATCCGAATCATAGATCAGTGAATGCCATTACACTACGAGGAGGAAAACAGATCGAGATGCTGCCAGCTCCTGCCACTCGACCTCCAGCTATAAAATCAGCACCTGATCCTACACCTGCGGAAGAGGAAACATCGAAGGAAGCTGAAAACTCTGCGCAGACAGTGGAGCCAGCTCCTTATATACCGCCAGTTCCATTCCCTTAGCGGCTTAAAGCTACAAGAAGGGATAAGGATTTCCAGTAGTTCGTGGACAAGATTCGCACTCTTTACATCACTATGCCCCTCACCGACTTGATCACCCAGATTCCTACTTGTGCCAAATTCATAAAGGAGATCCTGACTGGGAAAAGAAAAATTGACAGGACCGAGACACTGGCCCTGAGCGAGGAGTGTAGTGCTGCCATGCACCAGCCCATGCCACCAAAACTTAAAGACTCAGGGAGTTTTTCTATCCCTTGTGATATTTGTGGTATTACTATTTGTCGTGCTCTATGTGATCTAGGTGCTAGTTGTCTATCATGCCTTATTCCTTGTATGCTAAATTGAATTTGGGTGACCTTTGTCCTACTAATATCTCTATTCACCTTGCGGATCGTTCTTGTAGACTCTCGAAAGGGATTCTGAAGGATGTACTTGTCAAGGTGAAGAATATTTACATCCCTGCTGATTTTATAGTGCTAGATATCTAAGAGGACATAGATATCCCAATTATACTTGGTAGACCATTTCTTTATACGGCTATGGTAGTTATCGAAATGGATAGAGGGTCTATAACTTTGCGAGTGGGCAGTGAAAGAGTCACCTTTTATTTGCCTGATATGTGCAAGAGTCCTAGTCTATTAGCTGACTTTATTGTACCAGACTCCGCCGATATTGATGACCCTATTACACTGACCTTGGTTGAGTCTTACAGAGTTGTATCAGGCTTCCCGATACCGATGGATATATGCGCCGTGAGCACTGAGGGAGCAGCTGAAGCTGAACAGAGTACCGGCTCAGGTAAGGAACCTTGCAAGGTAGAGCTGAAACCTCTACCTGCAAGTATCAGGTATGAATTTCTTGGCCCTGACTCAGCCTACCCAGTGATTGTGAATGCATCCTTGACTGATGTAGAGACCCAGCGATTGCTAGATGTCTTGAGAAAAGCAAAGGCCAGCCCTAGGTTATTCAATCGATGATCTTAAGGGGATTAGCCCAGATATGTGCATGCATAGAATCCATCTAGAGGGCGATGCTAGGCCCACTAGGGACGCTTTGAGACGTTTGAATCCTAAACAGAATGATGTAGTGAAGAAAGAAATTCTGAAATTATTGGATGCTGACATTATTTATTCTATTGCAGATAGTGAGTGGGTAAGTCCTGTGCATGTTGTCCCTAAGAAGGGAGGTCTGACTGTTGTACGTAATGAGCATAATGACTTGATTCCTACTCGTACTGTGACTGGTTAGCGCATGTGCATAGATTATAGAAAGTTGAATAAGGCTACTAGTAAGGATCACTTTCCTTTGCCTTTTATTGATCAAATGTTAGAGTGTCTTGCGAAGCATAAGTTTTTCTGCTACCTCGACAATTATAGTGGGTTTTTCCAGATCCCTATACACCCCGAGGACCAGGAGAAGACTACTTTCACTTGCCCTTTTGGCACATTTGCTTATCAGCGCATGCCTTTCGGTCTTTGCAATGCACCAACCACTTTTCAACGTTGTATGATGGCCATTTTTTCTGATTTTTTAGAAAACACCATGGAAGTATTTATGGATGATTTTTTGGAATATGGCTCTTCATTTGACTCGTGCCTTTCTAACCTTACTAATGTTCTTCGTCGTTGTGTTGACACTAACCTCGTTTTAAACTGGGAGAAGTGTCACTTTATGGTGCAGGAAGGTATTGTGTTGGGACACATGATCTCCAACCGAGGCATCGAGGTCGATCAAGCAAAGGTGGAAGTGATTGAAAGGCTGCCCCCACCAAGAGATGTGAAAGGAATCAGGAGCTTTCTGGGGCACGCATGATTTTATCGGCGCTTCATAAAGGATTTCTCTAAAATAGCCAAGCCACTCACTAATTTACTGTGCCAGGAAGTCGAGTTAAATTTCAATGAATCATGTTTTAATGCTTTCCACACTCTGAAATCTGCTCCTGCCGTGCAGCCTCCTAACTGGGAGCTGCCGTTTGAACTAATGTGTGATGCTAGTGATTTCGCAGTACGAGCAGTTTTAGGGCAGTGCATTGACAAGCAGCTACACGTGATTTATTATGCCAGTAAAGTCCTAGCCGGCGTAGCAGCAAATTACACTATGACTGAGAAGGAGATGCTGGCCATCGTTTATGCTTTTGAGAAGTTCAGGGAGTATCTGATAGGTTCGAAGACTATAGTGTAAACTGACCATGCTGCAACAAGTATCTGCTGTCCAAGAAGGATTCAAAACCTAGATTGATTCGATGGGTTCTCCTACTACAAGAGTTCGACATAGAGATTAGAGACAAGAAGGGAGCTAAAAATTTGGTTACAGGCCACCTGTCACGCCTCGAGTTAGGAAAGCTCGACCTCGAAGAGGACAAGCTCCCAATGACCGACTCTCTAGCAGGCGAGCAGCTTATGAGTGTCGATGTGGACATCGCCCCGTGCTACGCAGATTTTGTCAATTACTTGGCCTGCGGTATCTTTCCTCCTAACCTGTCGCACAACCAGATGAGGAAATTTCTGTCCGACGTCAAGAGGTACTTCTGGGATGACCCTTTTCTATACAGATTATGTGCTGACGGTCTCTACAGGACTTGTGTCGACGAGGACCCGATCATATGGACCCTAGAGCGCTGCCATTCATCACGATATGGTGGCCACGGGGCTGGTTCGAAAATAGCTACGAAAGTTCTGCAATACGGATTCTCTTGCCCCCTCTATTTAAGGATGCCCACGAATTCGTCAAAGCTTGTGATCAGTGCCAGAGGACTGGAAATATTTCTAAGCAGTAGGAGATGCCCCAGCAGAGCATTCTTGCTGTAGATTTATTTGATGTATAGGGCATCGACTTCATGGGACCGTTCCCACCTTCTTATGGAAATCAGTATATCTTGGTAGCAGTCGACTATGTTTCCAATTGGGTTGAAGCAGTGGCTACTCCTACTTGCGATGCCAAGGTAGTCACGAAGATGTTTCAGAAGGTTATTTTTCCTTGATTTGGAGTGCCCAGAACAGTTATCAGTGATGGAGGTTCCCACTTCAAAGAAAGAAATTTCCAGACATTTTTGAAGAAATACGGTGTTTATCACAAGGTGGGCCTTCCATATCATCCTCAAACCAGTGGGCAAGGTGAAATCTCTAACAGAGAGATCAAGACACGCTGTGGGCATATAGGACTGCATTCAAAACTCCTATCGGGATGAGTCCTTTCAGGCTTATCTACGGAAAAACCTGCCATCTACCAGTCGAGCTTGAGTACAAGGCTATGTGGGCCATCAGAGAGCTGAACATGGACATGAAGGCCGCTGGGGAAAAGAGGCTGCTACAGCTACACGAGCTTAATGAGATCAGGCTAGACTTCTACGAGAATGCTCGTATTTATAAGGAGAGAACAAAGAAATGGCACGACAAACGAATAGTGCGCAGAGAATTCAATGAAGGCGAGCGAGTTTTCTCTACAACTACCGCCTTAGATTATTTCCGGGAAATTGCGCACTAAGTGGGGTGGTCCATACACAGTGGAGAGATTATACCCATACGGCCACGTCGAGCCTAGCATTGAGGGAGGAAAATCAATGGTGGTAAACGGGCAACGCCTTAAACACTACCACGTACTAAAGCATTTGGCCCCTCCTGAAGGCATCAATGACAACTTACTTCTCGGGAAGGGATCTCAGCAAGGGACTTCCAGAGAATGTTTCTAGTTCTACCCCCTAGCTATGTCTCGCCAAGACGTTAAACTAGGCCTCTTCGGGGAGTAACCCGCGCTGTAAGTATTAGTTAGTTGCATCTTGCATTTTGTGCTTTGTGTGTGATCATTGCAGGAATCCAAGTGTGGAGTAGGGCAATTTTGAGCAGACGACAGTATCAGGACGAGAAGAGATTTTTATGTTGGAAATTCAAGGTACCATGACACCCGTGACACATTGGACATGTCACGGCTGTCACGGCAGAGTAATTTGGCAGAGATTTTCAGAGGTGCCGTGACACCCGTGACACATTGGACATGTCACGGCTGGGTTATTTGATAGAGATATTCAGGGGTGCCGTGACACCCGTAAAATGCTCAGATTTCACGTCTGTCACGGCAGGTTTGGTTTTCAAATTAAAACAGATCGGGATTTCAGATATCACAAAATCGACCGCAGCTCTCTCCCTCCACAGCCGAAGACGTCCGAACCCTAGCCGCCCAGCTCCGTTTCGCTACCCCCCTCCGCCGCCGCCACCTACTGCTTACCAGCCTCCTTCGACATTCAAGGAGCGCTTCGCGCGCCTGGAGACCACCCAGATGCGACTTTTTGCGCAGCAGCACCAGATGATAGAGGCACAGAATTAGATCTTAGCGTACCAGCGCCAGATAATGGTGCATCAGATGCCGATAATCAAATCGCAGAGTCAGCTTTCCCAGGACCATGCCCAGCTCATCGCCGATTTTTCAGATTTTCGTCATCAGGCCAGCAGGGCGCAACAGTGGGCACAGGGTGCTTTGACGACATTACTTCAGGGGCAGGGCAACTCCGATTATCCTCCTCTGCCATCCCACATGCCTCCTACCCGCAATGACCACGAGGCTGGCCCTTCTTGCCCCCTGATCCTGGGGACTCCGATGGCACCGAGGACCTTTTTGGTGCTCGTGATGATGAGGACGGTGGCGGTGTTTAGCTCCTCGCCCATTTCTTTTCATGATTGTTTGTCACTTCTGTCAGTTGTTGCGCATTTCCTTACCACTCTTGTACGCTGACTTTTTGCCATGACTTTTCATTCTACATGCTACTTGATGTTTGAGACATGTTTTTTATATGATCTACGTCTTGCTCGCATCATTCATCATACCATCTATTTGACACTTCTTGTTTTTGCCTACCCACCATTACCGATGCTAATCTATCACTTGTGCAGCTCTTTGTTTTTCTTTACATATCTACCAGCTCATGAGTCGCTTTTCACTCCCCGTGCATCGTTTAATACCCACAATATCAGACCATCACACACGAGCAAAGTTCCTATGCGCCTTTTCTTTTCTTTTATATCTTCGCTTAGGGACTGCGCTCAATTTTAAGTGTCGAGTGGGTAGCGCATAGTCACACACATCGCATATCACATTCACTCTTGCATAGCTCAACTGTCTATCTACTGCGATTGAAATCCTCGTTTCTACGATACTCCTTGACTAATTGTCTTTCTTTTGGATTCGAAGTCTAGGACTTGAAATAGTTTTATCCATGTGTGTATTCTCTCGTGTCAGTATCATTGCTAGACTTTGCCTATCACGTGTTTTACGTATTTCTTGAAGCATGTTTGAGACTGGATACTAGTAGGCACCAGTACAAAATGCCTAAAACTTAAATTGCATCTCTTTTTCTAGGTGACCTTAGTGCCAGTATGTGCTTCTCTATACTTGTTGTGATCTGCATGCACCCGCCTTTATTCATACACTATGTCAAGCTTTAAGTGTAGAGTTAGAAGAATGGTTTTCAATCAAGAACAAAGTTCTACATTTTTAAAAGAGGGTGAAAAATCGACCCCAAGGATAGTTGTTTTTTAAGAGAAAAAAGCAGAAAAATACCAAGCGCAAAGTGAGAAAAGTCACCCCCTGTGTATGTAAAGGAAAAAATTCTAAAAACAGAAAAATAATACCAACGACAAAGTGAGAAAAGTCACCCCTTGTGTATGAAAAACAAAATTGAAAAATTCTGCCCCCTTTTGCTTGATGTAGTGTAATTCCATCTTCTCAATGCGTGCAAATCATGACTTGTCTTACGAGCTCATGTACTAGAAACTAAGGGACGGCCCTCGCACTGAAATTTTGATGTGATTTTCGTACTATTTTTCAGAAAAATCCTTAGCCAGGCTCTTTTTCTCTTACGGGTCATTGCCTAGTCCTTGGCACTTGAGAACGAGCTTTGTGCCAGGAGCCCGTGGACTATCCCGAGATAGCATAGGTGAATGGCGAGCATGTTTTGTGTAACGATTCACGTTTTTACTACATTGCAATAAAAATGATTAGAACATATGATTAGTCGCTTGCTAGCCGTGTGTACTGACCGTTTGAATGCATGACTCGTTTAATCTATGATTGTCCTACAACTTTAATGAAGATGTTTGACTTGAGGTCGAGGTAACACAATGAATCCGAGGTATGACATGACTTTACTCTGACTCGTTGAGCATCATTTCAAGCGTACACGTTAGTTAGCTGTACAGGGGATTTGTAGGTAGTCCCATTCCTGAAAACCTTCACGAGACTATACTCGTCCTACTAGGGCAGCCTAGGGGTTTAAAGGCTTGATGCATATGCTAAATGCATTCGTGTCCTCTACGACAGTGAGTTATCTTTTTGTTTTCATTTTAGTTAGAATTGATCGCATGACACTTGACTGGGTAGCTTATAAACTTATGGTCGTTGAGCATTACATTCACTTGAGTATTTATTCTGCCACATGTTCGACATTTGTTCGGGACGAACAAATCCTAAGTGTGGAGTGTTTTGATCAATCGATATTTTGACTAATTATTCACTGCATTCGATGAAGGATAACACTGGTTCTCCTGGCAAATTGTCTCTATTTGATGTCTTCCTTGAGTGTTTCAGGACAAAAAGACATATCATCGCTCTTTGGACTCGAAGTACTGAAAGAACGAAAAGATCGTCGAAAAAGACCAAAAAAGAGCTCTGCACCAACATGTGGGCCGTGAAAGCCGTGACATCTCATTAGTGTGACGGGTGTCATGGTAGGTTTTCTCCTCAGAAGGAATCAAGTGATTTCCAGCCAGGCCGTGACATGCCGTGACATCCTCCTAGTGTCACGACACCTTTTCAGCTCAGGGAGTTTTGCCCAGGCCGTGTCATGCTGTGACATCTTCCTAGTGTCACGGGTGTCACGGCACCTTTTCTACTCAGTAACTTTTGGGCATGCCGTGACATATTCGAATGTCACGGGTGTCACGGCACCGTCGGAAGGCAGAATCATCAGTTGATTTCCTTATCCGTTTTGGCAAGTTCTGGTCCTTTTTGTGAATTAATCAATTTTTGGGCTATAAAAGAGAAACGACCAAAGTGGTTTAAGTGTGCTTGAGTTGAGATTGAAGAACCCTAACTTGGGAGAGAAGACAGAGAACATCACGAGAGATTGAGGATTCAACGAGCTTCATCGTCACTACGGTTATCTCGTCCTTAATTTCTATTATTACACTATTCGTGGTTAACTTACCATGAGTAGTGAGTAGTCTTATTAATTATGGGATCCTACGGATCCCGTGCTATGTACCCAACTCTTCATGTGATCAATTGAACATTTTTCATTTATGCGATTCGAATATTCAATTTCATCGTGATTAATTTTATCGTTCTTGAAAGTTTTACATTGAATGGGATGTTTGCATGATAGAACGTATTTAGGTTATTTACCAAAAGATGGATGGGTCCTAGGTATTAATCGGATTGCATGAAATTGTTATTAGGTCATGGTAGCTACAATGGTAGTACATGAAGTAATTGGAGAGTTGACTTTCGTCTGAAAAATCCTAAGTTTAATAATCTAGATCGTTGATAATCCGTGGATGGGCGACAATCAACGAGTCAGATTAATCTAGACAATGATACGTGGATGGGTGGCTTGTCTAGTGTTATTTCGGTTTATTTCCATATTCGATAGCATGATGAATTTACGTGATATGATTGCATGATTAATGGGGTTGGCACGGGTGAAGTTTGATCCTGGGATTCTTTCTCTGATCAAGTCAAAACCCTTTTATTTTCTGTATTTAATTTTTGCTGTTTTCATCACATCAAAACCTTGAATCGTTTGGAATAGCTAAATAGGTCACTTGTTAGCTAGTACTCACACACGTTGTTCCTTGGATCGACCCTTGGCTTACCAAGGTTTATAAATTTAGTTTGACTGTAATTAGACCCCTAAAACATATAACTTGACAACTATAAAGGGTTAATAAATGCTTCATTTATTTCTATTATTATTTTTATTAGCTCGAGGTCGTAAAATGAAGGAAGTGCGAAATGCAACAGGTAGAACAAACCATCACTCGAGAAAGGTCCCCTTTAGCCATCGAGCTGAACAACATGCTCTGTCAAATGACAAGGACCCTTATATTGCAGCATATGGTGAGGTGTATGGCGCTGATGCCAGGGGAGCAGCGATTGTGGTAATGTCCACAAAGTTTCAATCATTTCTACTTTTCTACAATCAACAATACGCTGTAATTATTTGGTTGTGGTTTACTATTAAGTGAATATTGTGTGCGTTATTTATTGTGTAACTATCACTGTTGAATTTGATTGTGGGATATATATCAGTCACTTGACTTGTTGTATGATGAAAATAATGTTTATCTCTTATTTCGTGTTTTGCCTCTTATAAGCATCCCTATTATGTATTTCCTTAATTGGTCCCTTATTATCTTGTACCTCTTGTATTATTTAGTTTGTTATTTCCCTTATTAACTATCCTTAATTGTATATGACATTGATGCTTATAGGAAAAAATGAGACAACGTATGATTGAATTCGTGGCGAACCATGACTCGGAGGATCCTGAAGTGATAGATGAACCACTGCCAGTGAGTACTCAAATTGAGATAATAAGTCAGATTTTTGGCCAGAAGCGTGGACGCGTGTTTCTGACATTGCAAGTCCTTAGCGCGAGAGCCACAGCCAGGAGGAGGAGCAAAAGTTACGGCGGAAACCATTCAAATGACACAAGAACTCCGTAAAACACAAGAGGACATGGCTAAGAAATTCGAGGATCGCATGGTAGACCAGGGTAGCAAGTTTATGGAGCAGATACGATTACTCGAGGAAATGATCAAGGGGGGATCAGGAGCCATGGCTAGCAATGCCTCGGATGGAGCCACCAGTCACCTGCCAGTCGCACGCATGAAGTCTGAATTTGGGGAATGTTGCTGAATTCCGAATTTAAACTTGTGACTTTGTTTACTATTTGAAAAACTACTTGCTTTGTTTTGTCTTGGTACATTGACATGCACCCTTTTTGATGGAATGAACAGCAGGTTTTAAAATTTTGTGTTAACAGTGTTCTGTAAAAAAGTACACATGTCAATTTATACGACATAAGTTGATCTATACAGCATAAATATTTAGTTTTAAGTGACATAGTTGCTACCTTTATGCGACATGACTTTTGAATTAACAACACAATTCTATAGCTTTTACGCGACAATAACTCCTCTTTTATGTGACATAGATTTCTTATATAGCACAACCTAATATCTTTCAAGCGACACAGAATGCCATTTTATGCGATAACATAATCCTTTATAGCAATTTTATAGATGTCCTATAAAACCCTTTACGCGACACGGTGGACTTTATCTGACGAATGTGGTCTATATCTAATGTGACGTCATCTGATCATACGGCAAATTATATTCATGTGGCCTAAATGCTTTTATGCGTCGTCTTGAGCTTTAAGTGACGTCTGTCATTCAATTTTAACGCGACTAACTTGTAAATTTTCGCTTAATAGTTACACGTTAAAGCGACATACCTATTTGCGTACGTCGCGTAAACCGTCATGTCACAAGGATTAAGCGACGTTACTAAAGTGACGCTGTGTTTGTCACATTGGACTTACGCGACAAATTGCTACATTAAGCGACGACTTTTTTGATGCCGCTTAAATACAAATCTGGCGTAGTGTAAAGCACTTGCAAGGGTGAAGTTTGGCCAAATGCGCAAGTTGTTGGACGTTGTTATCTTAATCAAGTCTATATTGGGGGCGTAATTTCTTAGAATTTAGTCCCAGATTTTGTTAGTTATTTGTTCAACATATAAGGATGGAGGTTATATCATGATATGGATCCATATCTGACACAAATGATCCATATCTGACACAAGAGAAACAAAGAACTGGAAAATTTTCTGGAATCTGAAGGTGCCAAGCAAATGGAAAATCTTCGGATGGAGGTTATATCATGATGCTCTTCCTACAATGCACAACTTATCAAGAAGGGGTTGCCAGGTTCGGAATTACTGTACTCATTGTGGTGTAGCTGGAGAACATTCATTACATTTATTCAGGGACTGCTGGTGGATGCGAAGCCTACTGCAAGACTTAAATCTTCCAAGAGGGGTATTGATGTAGTAGCGTTTTGGGCTCCGAAATAGTATTTTAGCTTTATTTCTTTGTTTTAGATTTTAGCAGCATATGATTATCTTTAGCAGCTGCTGATTATATTTAAGCAGCTGATGATTATCTTTAGCAGCTGATGATTATCTTTTAGCAGCGGATGATTATCTATTAGCAGCTGATAATTATCTTTTTAGATTTCCTTTCCTAATTAGGTTTTATGTTTTCCTATTTAAACCCACCTTAGGGTTTCAGTTATGTATCTTATTTTTTCTTTCAATAAACCTTTGGTTTTTCGTTTTTGGTGGATTCCAAAACTTTCTTGGTGGATTCCAAGCTTTCTTGGTGGATTCCAAGCTATCCACGAATTCATTGCTGGTGAATTCGTTTATCCGATTTTCCCTCTGCGTCAGTTGGTATCAGAAGCAGGTCTTTCCCTGTCTCTCTTCTAGCTTGATTAGTATGGCTAATCAACCAATACCCAAGGCAGAATTCGAGAGGGTTTATGCGTGTTTTACCGCAACCCTGGCTGCTTTGACAACCCAGATGGCTGCTTTGTCAACCCAGATGACTAAAGTGGCAACTAGAGTCAATCAGAATGGCGGAGAGGAGAGAGCCTAGAGGGAAGCGCCGATTAGAGTTCCTTGTGGTGAGCGTAATTGTGTGGTCGTCGCTGAGGACTTAACCTCGACTGAGAAGTATCATATGGACAATGATAAAGAGTCGAAGAAAGAAGATATTATTTTGGCGGAGGAGGCATTGGAGAAGATTGTGAGCTGGCGATGCTGAGGATTTTGTCTGCTGATTTTGAGGAGGAGGGTGATAAGATTAAGATTAGTGGAGCTCAATATGATTTGCAGTTGCTAAATTCAGGCGACTTGAAGAGTGTTGAGAAGGAGGAAATAATTCCTGATGAGGGGCGCGATAACCTGCAAGATTTTGAAGAGTTGATTGTAGATGAGCTGCCAAATAATTTACCCCCTCTGCAAGGTATTCAGCATCAAATTGACTTGATCCCAAAGTCCAGTACCAAAAATCTGATTTCTCAAAAATTGGTTTGTCAATTGAAGTTGCCCACAAAGCCTAATGATAAGCCATATGCTCTCGTTTGGGTGAGTAACAGTTTGCAGTTTCGAGTGTCGCCAACCCATAGGGTTCCTATTTCCATTGGAAAGCACTACAAGGAAAAGAGTGCACGGAGTAAAAGGTCTAGCTTAGTGGTGATGACTCAGAGTGATAATGAGTTTGATGAGGCCGTGATTAAGGGCGCTATGAGTGTTGTGAAGGAGGAGGAGAGTATAGCAGTCAAGAAAGCTGTTAAGGCTAGATTAAAGACTACGGGGAAGAAGAACAAGCTTGATGCTGACAAGCGCGAGAGAGTAAAGTCATTAAAGGAAGGTGATGATGTGATACAACCTCACAAGCATGGTCCATTCCAGGTGGATGAGGTCCTATATTTAGAAGAGAACTCGGGGTCGAGTTCTTTGGAAGTGGAGGAGACTAATGTAGGAGCGTTTTGGGCTCCGAAATAGTATTTTAGCTTTATTTCTTTGTTTTAGATTTTAGCAGCATATGATTATCTTTAGCAGCTGCTGATTATATTTTAGCAGCTGATGATTATCTTTAGCAGCTGATGATTATCTTTTAGCAGCGGATGATTATCTTTTAGCAGCTGATAATTATCTTTTTAGATTTACTTTCCTAATTAGGTTTTATGTTTTCCTATTTAAACCCACCTTAGGGTTTCAGTTATGTATCTTATTTTTTTTCTTTCAATAAACCTTTGCTTTTTCGTTTTTGGTGGATTTCAAGCTTTTTTGGTGGATTTCAAGCTATCCACGAATTCATTGCTGGTGAATTCGCTTATCCGATTTTCCCGCTGCGTCATGTATGGAACAATCAATGTTTAGAACTGCGATATTGGCTTTGGTTGTGTGCAAAGGTTTGTTCAGGTGAAGAATTTATATCGTTATTATGTGGACTTTGGCTTGGATGGAAAAATAGAAATGAGATAGCACATGGAAAGCCAGGAAGCAACATAGAATCAATGAAAATTAAACTTTCCTGGCTGCTGAAGGAAGTTAAGGGAGGAGGTAAGGTTGATTGTAAGTGGCCAGAACACATGGTCAATGATATTGATGGTAATGCAGTTTTTTGTGATGGGTCCTTTGACCCTGAATCGAGTGTGGCTGGTATGTGCAATAATAAAAGCGAACGGACTTGTATTTGGTGTTAGAGCAGAAAGAATACAAAGTGGAACATCTGTTCAGGAGGCTGAGCTAAAGGCCATGGAGCTGGGGATGAAAACTGCTCATGAGCTGAAGTTTGAAAAGGTAAGGTTTTTTACCGACTCCACTGAAGTGATATGGGCACTAAACCTGGGGTCTTGGAGAACAGGAGTAGACACAACCGTTGTTAAGGAATGCATAAAAAGGCTGGATGAACACACAGACTGGTCAGTGGAAGGCGTAAGTAGAGAAAAGAATGAGGTTGCGGACATGTTGGCAAGGAAAGCGCGCACTGAAGGGTGGGAGTGGTCAAACCTAAATGCAATTCCAAGGGAGCTGTCTGCTGTTCTCTCATCTTCATCTGCCCCCTAATCTGTCTGTGTTCTGTCTTGCTTCTGGTTTGTGTTGTTTGTCTTGTAGTTTTCCCTCAACAAAAAAAAATGAAGTTGTCCCATAATGTGACGATTTTCGTTTAATATTTTCCTTATTCAATGTTATTAAGTAGTTGTTAGGATTTATCGATTAAGAGTTACAAACCGCAAAGATGTAACTCTTTTTACTCTATTTACTCTATTTCAATCGATGAAAGTGCTTGGTTTTACACTTATCTTTGAGTGTAAGATTTTGAGTTAAGCCAACATGGCTATGTTCGGCTGCAACCCCAGAAACCTATATTCTTTCATCTTTTTGTGCAAGAAGTGCAAAATGCATCCAGTCGTCCAGTATTGCACGCGTTCTTTACTTCTTACACATAAAAGTATTGAAACGCGTTTTTATCAGTAAAAAATGATGATCACCATACCATAAAATTGTGCCTGGGTACTTTTCATAAAAGAAGTGAAAATTATATGGATTGAGATTTCGTACTTCTTATAAAAGCGATGCAGAAATACAACTATATGCGGGATTATTATTTGAGCGCTCCTATAAGGAAACGTAGTCATTCACGTCTCTCTGAAGTAAAAGATCTTCAATTCTTGGAGGGATCTATTGGAAGTAATGCATAAATATACACTAGCGGAGTTACTAAACAATTGTAAATTTGCACTGAAAGTAGATATGATATGAACAACAAACAGTAAACAAATGATCGCAAACCGAGTATGGATAGAGTCACGTTTGACGCTGTCCTTAAAGCTGGATTGCCGCCCTACCAGTGCTTGGGACTGATGGCAATGAGCTTCCTAGGATGAAACTATCCTTAGCAAGTGAAGGAGAGAACAAGTGAAGGAGAGTTGATTTGTGTTTGCTGTGTTTTGAAAGTCAAGAGCAAGCCTGTATTTATAGGAGAGGTCTGCCCTCCCTCATAACTCCAAGGCTGCTGATTGTTCATATACCAAAGACTTTGGGAGATCAAAAACAGTCTTGAGTTTCCAAGTGCGGCTGATGGTTCAGCATCCAATCGCATGGGGAACAACAAGATGTTGGTTCAAAGATCAAAAGCCTTTGGGAGACCGAAAACGAACTAGAGATTGCCAAGACTGCATTGGGAACATTAAACGAGGTTTATGTTTCCCATATCAGATTGATATCCAAAAATCAAACCAGATTTTTGCAAAGCCGCACTACCCGCGGAGAAATCGGTGCTGCATTCGTGTCCGTTACATGCGGGCGCACACAAGTCAGGTCAAATTCGACGTCGTCGAGCCGATGATTTGCACACCCCTGGGCGGGCGCGTAGGCATTATGAGAGAGTGTAGCTTATAATCTTACAATGTAAGAAACTAAGATTATATATAAACATATAATTTCCCTCATAATGTTCCAATGTGGGACAATTGGTTTTCACTTGTGTGAAATCCATCTACCCATCCATTCCTACCATCATCACATGAACATGTATTTTGGTCCCACTTTGGGCATCGATTTATCATTCGATATAAATCCGATTTTGACAATTCTTTATACGATTTCAAACCTCTCATTGCAAGGTATTTTAATCCAATTTTTATCAATATATTTAAGGTGTTCTCCACACTTAAATTAGGTCTCAAAATGTGGCGCACCACCATTTTCTTCACACTTATTTCACACAAAGTTCAACAATCCCCCACATGAAGAAAATCAAGTGGTGAAAACGATAAATCATAAAAATCGATAATCAAGACTCGACACAATGTGGTGATAGCTTCTACGATTGATATCTGCATAGGATAGGTAGGCTACGCCCTTGAACCTTCCCTTGGGGAGAGATGTTCTCTTTGCTGACTTTTCAGTAGACGTGATTGTCTTTGAACTGTTCGTCTTATAATGCAAACGAAAGCCATGTGCCCCACAGATATCTTCCTGACCATATTTGGTTCTTACTGGTGGGTTCATTTCTGGCCATGACACCCCTTTCCTGGTTCTGCAAGAGTTTCTAAAGAATTAAGCCCTTTGAATTCTCCTTTGAAGCGGCCTCACTTCTCTCTCGCATAGGTGATTCTTTCTCAAAGTAATCCTGCGTTACCCATTTGAATCTCATTATTCAAATTGCTAGAATCATTAAAAGCTTCGAGCTTAGCCTCGTGCAGGAGTCACTGTTTCATCAGGAATAGGGCAGAGGTGTTACCCCCACAGTGACCTCATAGTCTTGGCAGTTAGGTTGCCCTTTGAACCAAGTTCTTGGGATCTCCGGTCATCATGGTAGGGTTTTCCGTTGCCTCGACTTTGTTTCCCAAAAGGGCTTAAGCCTGTGTTTTGATGTTATCAATTAAAAGGCTTCAGTCCCATTCCCTTTGTCGTCTTCTCTACTTGGTCCCTATTTAACCCTTTGGTTAACGGATCCGATATATTTTCTTTGGACCTCACGTAGTCAATGCTTATGACTCCGGATGAGAGAAGTGGTCTAATGGTATTGTGTCTTCGACGTATGTGTCTAGACTTACCATTATACATGGCATTCTGTGCTCTACCAATTGTTGATTGATTGTCACAATATAAACATATTGGTGGCACATGGTTTTTCCAACCATGAATATCCTCTACAAAATTCCCTAACCACTCTTCTTCTTCACCGCATTTATCTAATGCCACGAATTCAGCTTCCATCGTGGATCGGGTTATTAGAGTTTGTTTCGAGGATTTCCACGACACGGCTGCACCTCCCAAAGTGAATACATAACCACTTGTGGCCTTTGAGTCTTGTATATCAGATATCCAACTTGCGTCAGTGTATCCTTCAATGACTTCGGGATATCTGGTATAATGTAGACTGTAATTACGAGTAAATCGTAGATACTTCAGTATTCTTATGATTGCATTCCAGTGTTCTGTTCCTGGATTACTCGTATATCTTACAAGCCTAGTCACGGTATAGGCAATATCAGGTCTTGTACAATTCATCAAGTACATTAGACTTCCTATAACTTTTGAGTACTCTACTTGGGAGACACTTTCTCCTTTGTTTTTAGACAAATGTTGATTCATATCTATAGGAGTTCTACATACTCCCAAGCTCTCTTTTCCAAACTTGTCTAAGATTTTATCAACATAGTGTGATTGGCCTAAAATAAATCCATCTGCCATTCTTGTGATTTTAATACCTAAAATCACATCGGCTTGTCCCATATCTTTCATATCAAACCATGAGTTTAATATGCCCTTGGTGGATTTGACCAATATTTCATTGCTTCCTACAATGAGAATATCATCGATGTATAGACACAAAATCACATATCCATTTTCAGTGGTTTTGATGTAAATACATTTATCACACTCGTTGATTTTGAATCCATTTGACAACATTACCTTGTCAAATTTCTCATGCCACTGTTTAGGCACTTGTTTCAGACCATAGAGAGATTTTACAAGTTTACAAACTTTTCTCTCTTGCCCTGGTACAATACAACCCACAGGTTGTTCCATATATATCTCTTCATCGAGATCTCCATTTAAGAAAGCAGTTTTCACATCCATTTGATGAATCTCTAGATTGCGCAATGCTGCAATAGCAATTATCATTCTAATAGAAGTGATCCTTGTCACAGGCGAGAATGTATCAAAATAGTCTAGACCTTCCTTTTGTCTATACTCTTTTATCACAAGTCTAGCCTTGTACTATTCAATAGTACCGTCCACTTTCATTTTCTTAGTGAAAATCCACTTGGAATCAAGTGATTTGCATCCTTGAGGAAGATCCACTAGCTCCCACGTATGATTGTGCAGAATGGAGTCTAGTTCACTCTTTATGGCTTCTTTCCAAGAAGGACCTTCAACCGAGTTTATTGCTTCATTATATTTGACGGGCGTCGTTGTACCCGTCAAAAATAATTGTTTCTTTATTTCCGACTAGCAAGTGGTAAGTCGGGTCGTATCCACAGAGATTGATCTGAGAATCTGTTCACTAAGTATTCAAACACGTAAATGGAAAACACAAAACACAAGCAACAATTATCACTTATCAAGAGAGCAATCGTCACACGAAGTCAGGTATGTAATATCAAAGAGAAGTGCAAGCTAGAACTTTCGACTGTGATGCAAGACTAAATCATTGACAAATCAGTTTTGATTCCTGATGTTCTACAACTTAGAGCTTCCCCGCTAGGGTTACACTCCCCGTTCTTGTTTTAGTACTTAATCTCGCGCTAGCGATAATCAAGACCCTAACTCGCTAGAGTTGCATAAACATATAAACAAGTTGTCCTAGGGTGTTTAATCCTAGTGGTATATTACTCGTGTCCTAGTTTGCTATCCCCGCTAGGTTGCTAGTAAACTTGACAATGGAAATCAACAAACAAACAAAAGCTCCCCCGCTAGGGTTCCACTCATGCTAGCACATCAATTCCATGAACATAGTATAGTAATATGACGCAAAACATAGAAATCAATAGAAGTCTCAAGTCAATACATCACAATTTGGAGTTCTAGCCTACACATATGAGTTTAGCTACTCATCGTAATGGAATACATCATCAAGTATTTGAATGAGAATGAAATGAAAATACTGTTGACGAATCCTCCACCAAGCTGCAGCTCTACTCCAACACTCGAATCCAGCAACGAATCCTCAATCAGAATCCTACTCCAAGAACTCTTCTCTCCAAAACCGAACTTCGAACCAACTAACCCTAATCTGATTTTCCTTCCTTTCTCCAGATCCAGTCGCCCCCCTTCTCTGTCCCCTCGTGTTCTGTATTCTCCCCTTTCGAGATTGCAAATGTGAAATAATGATTTCGACTGCCAGCTGTCATCCGCGGACGTCTTCTCCATTTATCCTCCGGGGAGGTCTCAACAATTACCGTAAATCAGTAGACCTCCGCGCCTGTAATTCTTCAGACGTACGCCCCCAAGACTGAGTCAGCCTTCAAACACTTGGACTTCATTCCTTCGATGCAAAACATCTTCTACAGGCTCTCTTTAGCCGATATTCCTTCCATGGTCTCCGAATGTACCTGCGAACGAAAACTACACACAGGTAGTGAAATAACATACAAGCAAACACTAAAAGACGGGGTTTTAACACATAAAATAGTCGTACAACTACGACTCATCAGTCCTGCCTCAACCATGAAGGTAAAAAACTCAGATCCAAACGAAGTTGAAGTTCTAGCTCTTTTGCTTCGTCTTGGTTCCTCTAGGTTTGTATCCTCCTCGGATACTTCCTCTTGTTGTTGAGAAATGTCTCTCATAACTTCATCTGTCTCATAAGGCGAACTAGGACTTATTTCCTTAGATTTATAGGGAAACATTTGTTCAAAGAACGAAGCCGTCTTAGATTCAATAATGGTGTTCTTGTGTATTTCGGGATTCTTCTAATCATACACAAGAAATCTATAGGCTGTACTGTTTTGTGCATGTCCAATAAACACACAGTCGATTGTCTTTGGTCCTATTTTCATTCTCTTAGGAATGGGAGCCATCACTTTAGCTAAACACCCCCACACTCGCAAGTGTGTGTATGAAGGTTTTCTCCCTTTGAATAATTCTTAAGGAGATTTTTCCTTCTTCTTTCGGGGTATCCTATTCAGGATATAATTAGCCGACAAAATGGCCTTCCCCCACATTCCCTGAGGTAATCCTGAACTAAGCAACATCGCATTCATCATTTCTTTGATAGTGCGATTCTTACGTTCAGCGACGCCATTTGATTGGGGTGAATAAGGTGGAGTGACTTCATGTATGATCCCGTTTTGTGCACACAGTGTCCCAAACGATTCTACATATTCACCAACACCGTTTTGTGCACACAGTGTCCCAAACGTTTCTACATATTCACCACCACGATCACTCCTTAATCTCTTGATCTTTTTGTTTAGTTGGTTTTCCACTTCCAACTTAAACATAGCAAACTTTTCTATTGCTTCATCCTTGCTCTTAAGCAAGTATATGGAACAATATTTTGAACTGTCATCTATAAAAGTCACAAAATATTGATAGCTTTGATAGCAATTACATTCAGTTTCCACATGCCATCTTTAACATAGCCACGTCCTACATACATGCCTTTCTTTGACAGAACAACTTTTTGGGACTCAAATACTAGCTTAAAGCCATGAATATCAAGTAAAGCTTCAGATACTAAGTTCTTCCTAATGTCAGGCACATAGGAGACATTAGTCAGCTTCAGCTCTTTTCCCGAGGTCATCTTCAAGACCACACTTCCTTTTCCCTTGACTTCAGAGGTGGCAGAGTTGCCCATGTAAACCTTCTCTCCATTTTTAGTTAATTTCAACTATGAGAAGGCATTTTTGTCAGAACAGATAAGGTGGGTTGCTCCAGTATCCAACCACCATTCCTTGGGATTGGAATCCACCAGGTTCAGCTGAGAGACTATAGCTACCAGGAGATCTTCATCCACCTCGACTACATTTGCCTTTTTCTTCTTTTTCATTGGCTTCTTGCAGTCAGCAGCTCTGTGACCCTCTTTGTCACAGTTGAAGCACTTGCCAGCAAACTTGGGATGTGCCTTCATCTTGAATGTCCCATTCTTGGGTCCAAGCTTGTTGGAAATCTTCTTTCCTTCGGAGCTAGAACCATGCTCCGCAACATTGGCCCTCTCAGTCGGGAACCTTGTCCTCTTTTCAGAGCTTTGATTGTCCTCTTCAATCTTGAGGCGAACCACCAAGTCTTCCATAGACATCGCCTTTCGCTTGAGCTTAAGGTAGTTCTTGAAGTCCTTCCATCCCGGAGGCAACTTCTCAATAACTGCAGCCACTTGGAATGATTCACTGATTGTCATTCCCTCAGCATGTATCTCATGGATAATCAGCTGCAAGTCTTGCATTTGGCTGGTCACATTCTTTGAATCCATCATCTTGAATACAAGGAAGTGCCCCACAATGTACTTCTTAGTACCTGCATCCTCAGTTCGGTACTTCCGATCCAAGCATTCCCACAGCTCCTTAGCCGAGCTCTTGATACAGTACACCTTGTACAGAATATCACTAAGGCTGTTCAGCACATAGTTCCGACACATGTAGTCTCCATCTTTCCATGTGTTGAATGTCAACAGCACTTGAGGATCATCCTCTTCGTCAGGAACAACGGGTGTGTTGTCGGTCAGATACCGAGCTAACCCTAACTGTCGCAGGTAGAAGTGCATCTTCTGCTGCGACGTCTGGAAGTTCTGTCCAGCGAACTTCTCAGGCCTATCAGTAGGCATCACTGCAGTAAGCACTCGTGCCACTGTGGTGTTTGGAACTAGACCCTCAGGTCCATTCCCTGCCGTAGCAGTGGTTTTTCGTGCAAACATCGGAGTCGTGGCAACTGACTTAGCGGGTATAACAGGAGGGGCGTTCAGATGGATTCCCTCCACAGATAATTCGTTGTTGTTTTCAGAACTCATTATCTACATCAGAGGCAGATTACTCAGTAACTTTTAGAATAATCTATGCATCTTTAAGATTGTTGGAAGTAATGCATAAATATACACTACCAGAGTTACTGAATAATTGTAAATTTGCACTGAATGTAGATATGGTATGAACAACAAACAATAAACAAATGATCGCGACCGAGTATGGATAGAGTCACGTTTGACGCTGTCCTTAAAGCTGGATTGTCGTCCTACCGGTGCTTGGGACTGATGGCAATGAGCTTCCTAGGATGAAACTATCCTTAGCAACCACTTGTACACCAAAGCGTTGCTAATCGAACCGCTGATGGCCTTAGGCTATCACTCACCACGAATGGAAAAAACAAAGAACAAGTGAAGGAGAGTTGATTTGTGTTTGCTGTGTTTTGAAAGTGAAGAGCAAGCCTGTATTTATAGGAGAGGTCTGCCCTCCCTCATAACTCCAAGGCTGCTGATTGTTCATATACCAAAGGCTTTGGGAGATCAAAAACAGTCTTGAGTTTCCAAGTGCGGCTGATGGTTCAGCATCCAATCACATGGGGAACAACAAGCTGTTGGTTCAAAGATCAAAAGCATTTGGGAGACCAAAATCGAACTAGAGATTGCCAAGATTGCATTGGGAACACATTAAACGAGGTTTATGTTTCCCATATCAGATTGATATCCAAAAATCAAACCAGATTTTTGCAAAGCCGCGCTACCCGCGGAGAAATCGGTGCTGCATTCGTGTCTGTAACATGCGGGCGCACACAAGTCGGGCCAAATTCGACGTCGTCGAGCCGATGATTTGCACGCCCCTGGGCGGGCGCGTAGGCATTATGAGAGAGTGTAGTTTATAATCTTACAATGTAAGAAACTAGGATTATATATAAACATATAATTTCCCTCATAATGTTCCAATGTGGGACAATTCGTTTTCACTTGTGTGAAATCCATCTACCCATCCATTCCTACCATCATCACATGAACATGTATTTTGGTCCTACTTTGGGCATCGATTTAATTCGATATCAATCCGATTTTGACAATTCTTTATACGATTTCATACCTCTCATTGCAAGGTATTTTAATCCAATTTTTATCAATATATTTAAGGTGTTCTCCACACTTAAATTTGGCCTCAAAATGTGGCGCACCACCATTTTCTTCACACTTATTTCACACAAAGTTCAACAGGATCGATGTAAATTTTACTAGCGACCAGCCTCTCACGATGATTATTCTAGGGTTCACGATTTGAGGAAAACAAATTGGAAGTTTTTGCATATAGTTGGCTACCATTTAGATGAACATTCATACATAAACTATCAACAACAAAGTTTTACTACAGCGATCTTTCTCTCACTCTTTTCTAGAGTACTCGAATTCATTCACTTCCAATATCATTAGCTTGAACTACGTATTGATTTTATTCATGAGCGTGCACCTTGTCAAAAGCCAAACGAACTAATGCGATATATTTCTTTATAAAAGAAAAAAATATTTAATTAATTACATATATAGTGTAGTAATAAATAGTTAAGCCTGCCACTGCTACTGCCACTGCCACAAACCCTAACTCTTTTGTGGAGACTGAAGCATACAAGGCGAACATAACTAAATATATTTGAGGAATACAGGAATAATGACATTCAAATTCAGGCCACTCAATCTTGAAAATTGACATGAATCACAATAATCAAGATACAACGTAAGGCCAATTAACCTTGCGAGTATACCTCATTTTCTTGACAATTACCCATACTATATAATATGTAGACCCCTAATTATATATCTTGGAATGATTTCAAACTGTCGATACTTCGATAGCGCCTCAATCATGCGTCGAACTTCATACTTCGGGTTATTAATCTCCTCGGTTCATACTTGTGTTTATCCTCCCTGCATATAAAAATTGACCACAATTAAAGAGACTGATAAAATACACATTGGTAAGAGCAATGTGTATTTTATCAGTTTGAGAATGATATAGTTGTTGTTATTGCTCGATTAGAGGACAGATGGTTGCTATGTCAGACTTTGAGAATGATATATATAGTTGTTGCTAGTGCTGGAAAAAAAAAGCGTGCAGATAGACGAAGGTTCTGTGGAGACTGATGAGGTTTCAGATTAGGTCAATGTACAAGGAAAATCATCTGCTACTGATGAAGGAGCTATTGGAGAATCTAATCATGTTCTTGAGGAAGTTGAGGTTCAATATACGATTTAGACTGAAGATAGAGACTCTGAAGAATCAGATCCTATGGAAGAAGATGAAGAATTCAACAGGGTGTATGAGGAAATAGATGAAATAGCTCAAAATCTACAGAAAGCAGTGCCTGATAAGTCGAAGATGAGTTCTGAGAAGGAAAAAGCCTCTGAGAAAGATACTGGTGATGAAATTGTTCCAGGAGAGGTTGAACAACCAGTCAGTAATGATGTACAAGTGACTAAAGCAGATGTTCAGGAGGCTGACGAAGCACAAGTGCCATCAGCAGACACTAGTACAGAACATGCTAAAGACAGAGCTTTAAATAAGCGCTATCTTTAAAGAACAGAACATTAGACAGCGCTTTTCATGTAAGCGGCATCTAAAATGCACATAAGACAGCGCTTGAAGAGGAAGCGTTGTCTAATGTCTACACTTTAGACAGCGTTTCGTATAAAAGCGCTGTCTTATATTAAAATAGACAGCGCTTATCTGAGATGCGCTGTCGAAAGTTAACCTAAAATTCTATTAACCTCTATCACTTTTCACTCTATCGATATTCCTTCTTCTCAGATTACATAGTCAAAATTAGGGGTAGGCATTTGATCCTGGGGTCAAAATGCCCATAGGGTCACCCTTACCTTGCCCGACCCGTACCCTGTCCTGCCCTATCCTCGTACCCTGCCCACAAAGCCTAACGCGGGGTAAGGGTCACGAAAATATAGACCCTACCCTGCCCTACTACCCTAACCTCATACCTTGCCCTCCTACCCTGTCATACCCTGTCTTACCCTACTATCTTCATTCATATTATAAGTTTTTCCTCAAATTATGCTTAAATTTATCCTATCGGACCCGACACTACCTTACCCTAATTTTATCCTGCCCATAAGTACCCTGCGGGCATAGAAAAACTACTCTACCCTGCCCTTACCCTGCCCTGTACTGTTCATTGGGTCACGAAAAAATGGTCATACCATGCCCTTACCCTGCCCATTAGGGTAAGGGTTACCCTGAACCTGCCCATTGCCGACCCCTAGTCAAAATCACAGCGCCTTTGAATTGTTACCGTCGTCTTCGAGCGCGCCACCGTCGTCGTCATATTCGAGCCACCATCGTCGTCGTATTCATCGCCGTCGTCTTTGAGCGCGCGGTATGTAAATTTGTTTCTGCTAACATCATCTAATCCCCGACAGACTCAATTGCGAGTTCAGTTGTTGATTGTTGATTTTCGTTTCATTTCAGTTATGGTTGTTTCCGATTGGTTTGATTTATTTTTCTTTTTTGTTTGTGTGAATATGCAGTAAATAAGTTTGTGAGCCTGGGGATTGCCTTCGGTTGCCTCAAGATTTGTTGCTGCCGGCATTGATTATCTTCGTAGACGAGTTCCTTCTTTGAGTCGCTCGCGAGTCCCTTGCTGGCATTGATTATCTCGTCGTATCTTCGTGTTGGTAAGTGACGTGCGGTATTTTGTATGTCAAAAATAATTTATAATTCGGTAAGTACCGGATCGTCCAAGGGAGCAAGTTTAAACTTATGCACTATGTAAGGTTGTGTTTCCATTTATCGTTGTCAAAAAAGAGTTTTTGTTTTGGTTTTAAAAGCTAATCAATCTAACAATGCAAGAAAGTAAGATAAGGTTTCAAAAAACTTCGATAAGTATTTCGGGGAACTACTTCACTTACCCAACATTAGAATCAAGTTTATTAACTAGCATGCAAGGATTTGCCTATATTAATTGGAAAATAGCCGCACAATCCAAGTAAGAACCTCACCCATTCGGCACTATTGGTTCCAATTGGAATTGTACCTTAAACTACGAACCTCACCCTTTCGGCGCTATTGGTTCGAATCAAGTGACTCGCTGATGTTTACCAACTCTCGTTGCATAAACATGGGGAGTCCTTGTCATAAAACTAGCCTTTCCCGTTACAAACTTGGGCTACTTTCGTAGTCACCGAGTTTATAACGTGTATTTTACTAAATAGTCGCACATTTAGGCTCACCCTTTTGGCGCTATTGGCCTAACGTCTCAAAGCAATTCACTTAGGCATTTTGTCAAACACTAGTATGCATCGCTGGGGTTTAAGCGCTAAGTAAAATACAAATCATGTAAAACAATCCAAATCATGCAACGATTAATATATTAAACGATTCATAGTCGAATAAGATTCGTAGGACCCTAAAATATGGGTCACTACTCACTATCCATCGTCATGTAAATACAAGTCATATTTTGTTTGAAACAAAATTACAAGAGAACAAGGAATTACTACACCCTTTGAATTGATGTCGATAATCCCTTCAAATCTTCGATCGGATCAAAATCCTTGCATTTTTTATTCCCCTTCTCTCCTTTTCATCGTCTCCAAGTGTGTAGGTGGATGTGGAGATATGTGCGTATGGAATATCTCCAGAATTGTGGCTGCTCCTTCTTTTTCCTCTTTTTGTTATTTTTGGGCTTTTTGGAAAAACCTAGCAAACACTAATTTTTGGCCCATTCAGCTTGTGTCACCTGTGTCGTTTATTCGGACACTTTGGTGACACGGAGCACTTTTTGCATGCTCTCTGGAATCTACCATATCACTTGTGTCAACTATTTTGGTGACACAAGCGCAGTGTGAGATGGCCTTTTGAGCTCAAATTTTGATATCCGTAACGACTGAATCTGCTCTTAGTTCCAACTAGAAAGTTGTAGCTCTTGTTCTCAGCTTTCCATGAAGGCAAAGATCAATGCATTCGGTCACCGTATGGGCTCTAGGTGTGCGCGACAAGTAGGGATGTCAATCCTCTTATTTTTACACTGTTTTCGCCCAAATTCCCACAAAACTCTGTATTTCGCCTTGGATTCGTTTTTCACCTAAAAGGCATCAAAACAAAAAGTGAGAGCTCATATAAATAAGGTGAATGATCGAAAATCGACTAAATGTGGAGCATAAATATAGTACAAATTTATGCTCATCAAAACACTCCACACTTAGAGTTTGTTCGTCGCGAACAAACATGAACTAAATCCTAATCCACTGTCGTAGGGAACACGAGTGCATTTAGCGTATGCACCAAGCCTTTAAACCTCTAGGCTACCCTACAGGACGAGTTGTAGTCTCGTGAGAGTTTTTAGAAAAGGGAATACTCACAAATCCCAAATGCAACTAGCTATATGCATGAACAAGATACTTCCTCATTTATCTAGGCAATACGCAACGAATACCCCATGCACATCAACTAAAATAGTAATCAAAGGCTAACTCTTTTTCAAAGAATTTCGAACTACCAATGACCTTACAAAAATGCACATTCAAAGACAATCAATATTAGAGTTATCAAATGGCTAACCTAACAATTCATTCAATCTTTTCACAAGATACTCAAAACATGATCCTTAGAAGCACAAAATGTGTGCCCATTGCGCGCCATGCTATCAAGAAGGATAGTCCATGGGCTAACCACTACAAATTTTGGTAAAAATATACGATAACTCAAAATTATGGTAAAGTTAAGGTAGAGTTATCGTAAAATTGATTAACGTAAAAGTTGTACGACAACTATGCGATACCTTTATACGATAACTTTACGATAACCAGACGATAATATAATATTGTTATCGTAGAGTTGTCGTATAGTTATGGTACAACTTTTACGATAACTTTACGATAAAAATATAAATTTTATATTTTGCATATTATATTCATTTTGATTGATTTTTATATAATTAAATTATTAAAATTAAACGAAATTAAATAATGAAATTTGTTTTTTCATTTCACAAAATGAATTGTTTTCAACAAATACAATAAAATATTCAAAAATGTAATACAAATATTATGAATTTGTAGTCCGGAGTCGAAGCAAGAATTAGTCGATCTACTTCAGTAGCCGTGAAGCTCGGATTTGGTGATTTTAATATTTTGGTCTCTTTTCCCTTAAAAGTAAAAAGTTGCATTGCAAATTCCAGGCTTTCTTCCTAGTCCTGCCAAAAAGGAATGCCAACAAGTTATTAACCTAAGCCAAAAAGGAATGCCAACATGTTTAAACCAAAAAATCCAAACTTGAAATCAAAAAATCAGAAAAGCCCTCACATCTCTAGCTTTAGTATATCATTCCACATTCATAAGCATACCCCATTCACCATAAGCCTCATAACACCACCTCCTACTTCTACAGACTCAATCCTCGTAGCGGAAAAAAGGCGTGTAGAGTAATAACATTTCTAACAGAAGATTTGGACACTAATTTTCTAAAAAAGGGTCAGGGAACGCTTATTCGTTGCAGCACTTATTATAATAGCCCGACAGTAATTCACAAAACATAAAGAGTGCCTTTCACATCTCATCCGCAAACAAACACTCATGCACTAGAAGTATAAAACTAAAGCGATACTTTCATGACTCCAGATAAAATAAAGCTCTGCAAAAGCAACATACCATTTTTCAACAAAAACCGTGTGTATGGGAGGAAATCATACCATTTGTCGTCAAGGATAACATGTACAATATTTTCATCTGAACAGTCCACATGCTTGTACAACCATACCAGGATGATATCAAAGATGAAAAGAGGGTGATAGTTAATGTAAGTTCATAAACAACATAAGTACAACAAGAGAAAAAAAGTCTTACCAAAACACTTTCGTTACCAACTATTAAACTTGAGCAAGTGGAGCAAAAGTCCAATACTGATACTGGGGCACTTAAACCTTCAATTTTGGTATCTCCTAGCTACATGCATGCATATTGTATCGTTAATGATCAACACTTTTCAGAAAAATCCAAGTTATCCTTGCAGATCAATTTCAGACAAGTTAACAACCTTTAGTTGTAAAATAGAAAGAAAAGTCAGTGATGGGTATGTTGCATCATCCCATATTCGAA
The DNA here is from genome assembly GCA_033675395.1 of Rhodiola chrysanthemifolia. Classification (NCBI taxonomy): domain Eukaryota; kingdom Viridiplantae; phylum Streptophyta; class Magnoliopsida; order Saxifragales; family Crassulaceae; genus Rhodiola; species Rhodiola chrysanthemifolia. The sequence goes on along the minus strand of CM066208.1, from coordinate 12,587,210 downwards.
CCAGTTTGATCCATGTCTTAAAGATGCTCACATGTTGAAATGAACCAGTTTGATCCATGTCTTAAAGATGCTCACATGTTGCATAAAACATGTACGTTAGTAAAGAAAAACAACAAAACATGTATAAATGAGAAGCCAAAAGCAATTCTCTCATTTCTATTTCATACTTTAATAGTTTAATGTGGTGATGAGTCGAGTTTTCGACTCATTTATCGTCATTATTCACTATAGTTTTGAATCGTTTCCGACGATATTTTGATGTCATTTGACCTCTATCTCTACATTTCAGGTAGAAAACAAGTTTCCCCCATGGTCAAGGCCAATAGAAGGAAACTCGGTGAAAATCGGAGATTAGAGCAAAAAGTGGGCAGAATTGGTCCCCAGTCGATCGACTTGGAAGCTCCCCTGCTCCAGTCGGTCGACTGGAAGCAGTATCAGGAGAACCAAAATTCCACATTATCGCAGTCGATCGACTGGGAACCTACCATGTGCCAGTCGATCGACTGAGAATCTGCCAGCCAAACGACATTTCCTCCTCCAGTCGATCGACTGGGCCACAAGCACAACGCCAGTCGATCGACTGGGACTGCTACAGTTTCTGAATTTCAGCGAGCCTATAAATAGAAAGCAAGAGTTTTGACCTAAGTGTGGAGGTTTTTGGGGACAAGAAGATTGGAAAAGAGGCTCATCCAAGGTCATCAATCAACAATCCAACCAAGGGGAAGAAGAGAAGACTAAAGGGAGTTCTAGGATTGACAATCCTCCTTCATTTGCACTTTTCTTATTCTACTTGTTGTTGCCATTAAACCCTACTCACACCATGTTGTCTTACATGATGTGTGAGTAGTGGATCTTGTGTTTTGAGGGTCTTATGACTCTCCTTGGTACTCAATGATCATTGTATACACATTACCATGCAATTTATGAAGTTGATTTCATTTTACTATGGTTTCCATTTTAGACATGTTGCTAAGTGTTTGATAAAATGCCTAAGTGACATGTTTGTGTTAGAACTATGATCTAAGTATTGAGAGAGCTTAGTGATGGTTTGGATATAGTAAAAATGAACTTATCAAGCATTTATGAGAGTAAATGCATGGGTGAGAGGTTAACTAGAACTTTATGCATATAGTCTTTGTGAGAATAAATGCTATGTAGTGAATCAATACTCTTTAATTAGTGAGATTCTAACCAAGATGACTTGACTAGGATTAGACTTGCATGATAGTTTGTCTAGTCCTAGCCTAAGTTAGGTTTTAAACCTATCAACCTCTTAAATGATTAAACTCTTGTATACATGATCATTGGAATTTGCCAAGGAGGGGAGTAACCCCTCGAAACACCTCTTACTTATCTTTTATCCCTAATAACTCGCCACATAGGATTTAGATATATACTCCCCTTTATACATTTTTGGTTTAGAATAACCGAATGGAAACACAATCTTAAATAGTGCATGTGCTTGGCTTGCTCCCTTGGGTTCGACACCGGTCTTACCGGTCAAGTATAAATTGTTTTTGACTAATTGCATTGCTAAAATTTTACAACGTCAAAATGGCGCCGTTGCCGGGGAGCAACTAGTTAGCACATCCCTAGATTAGATTGTGTGAAAGTTTCGACTATTCTTGTGAATATTTTTCTTTTTTTTTCTTATACTTGTATATTCTTCTTTTTCTACTCATATCCCTTACTAGCTTTTGTTTACCTTGTTTTGCGAGGATGGACCCCCACGACCAACAAGTCTATTCGAATGAGGGATGCTATGAAGAGGAGGAACGACCATATTCTTATTTTCAAGAGCTTGGCTATCCAACAAGTTATTACACTCCGAATTGGAATGATAACCAAAGCTTTGAAGTTGAAGACTCCTACCCTCCATACCCTCGACCTCCTCAACCTTCAAGTGAACCCTCCAACATAGAATCAATGCTTGCCACATTCCTTGAAAATCAAGAGAAGATGCATAGAGACATGCAAGCCCAATTGATGGAGATGGATGCTCAATTTGATAGATTGGAGGCTCAACACCAAGTTTTGGAAAGCAAATTGGCGCAACAAGCAATGGAAAACGAAAACTTGGATGAGGAAGAGGAGGTATTCGAAGAAGAAGTCCTTGAATCTAATGGCTCAAGGGAAGAATGGGATCAAGAAAGGGAGGATGAATTTTGGAGAGCCGCCACCGAAGCTCATTACAATGAATGGGATCAAGCCATTCCATTGACGCTCTCCGATGAGGAATTCTTCAATGATGATGCCTCTCACATAGAGGAAACACCTTTTATTGATGAAGAAGAACTCCCTCCTCCCGCTACGAACGAGCTTGAATGTGAATCCCAATTCCTTGATGAGGACAAGATAGAGGAAGAGCATATAGAGATTGAAAGTCTTCAAGGGTATAGAGACTTCGTTGAGGTTTACATGGAAGAAATGAAAGAGCCACCTCGCATAGAAGAAGACAAAATTTTAGGAAGGGATATTGAGGATGGGGCACCCAAGGAATCGATTGAAAAATTAGAAGGAGGGATGCCCATCATTCTCGAGACAAGTTATGAAGACCCTTTCTTCACTACTTTGTCTCGAGACAAGTTTTGGAGCTTCTTGCCCTATTTTCAAAGGCTAGTCGGAAAAAGCTCCCATGACCCCTTAATTGTTAAGGGATGTTCATTATCGAAGGGGTCATGCTCCCAAAGGAAAGTCCATTGTAGACTTGATGGGAGGAAATTCAAATGGGATTTGAAGGTGGATTGACACTCCAAATGTCCAAGGCCCCGCGAGAAGGGATCCTAGCAAAGGACTTCTCGATGAGTGATTCTATGGGGCGCTTTGCTACGTCTTTGCCAAGACGGGAAAAACTAGGCCCTCGCAGGAGGTAACCCGGTTTGTAAGTTGTTTCATTCTCGTTCTCTATATTTAAGTGTTTGGCATGATTTTGAGTAGCTAAAGCCCTAAAGTGTGGAGTGTGATGTGTATGAGTAGTTGGTAAAATTTTAAGTGTGGAGTGAGTTCTACTCACTCCAATCCCACTTCGCAACTCCACACCCTTCCAACTTTCCCTTTGATTTATCTATGCTTAATGATGTTGCCCATAGTGCTCATATGCTTTATTGGTGTTTACTAGAGTGGAACTAATTTGTGATATCATACTATGACTCTAGTTTCACATTTTGGGCACTTAGGAAACCTTGTGCATGTTTTAGAGGGTGTGGATCAACTTCCTTGTTTGAATTTTATGAAAGTTATGCCATGATGTTATTATGTGACTTGTGATGCTCTCTTGCTCATACTTGCGTTGCATGACCTTGTATGTCACTTGTTACTTTTAACCTCTCATGTTCTTCTTGTCATCAAGGAAAGTTATTTGCATCATGTTCGATCACGTTTAGCACAATGGCGTCTTTTCTATTGGTGGGGCACATCTACAAACGAGGGGAGTTCCTATGCGCCTTATTCTCATTTTCTTTATTGTGTGCGCTTAGGGACTAAGCTACCTTTTAAGTGTGGAGTGGGGTAGTCGCATAGTTCACTCATTTCATGCCATGTGTACCATGTTTGAATGAGCACTTGCATTCATGTACCTTATCCCTAACATGAGAGTGTTAAAACCACATAGGCTTGTGACTATCAACTCTAAATCCCTATAAATCACATCTAGCCTACTTGTCACATTTATTGGATCTTGAACTTAGAACCGACCTAGTCCTATGAATGTGCATTCTTGTGAATCAATATCATTGCTATCCCTTGTCTATCTAATTCTCTAAGTGTTTTCGTTGAAATACCTTGGATTGAGTTTTATCAAGCACTTTTAAAACTTTCACGAAAACTTAGACCTCTTGTATGCTCCTTGGTGACTTGAGTACTTCCAACTTAGTGCCTTACTTATGATTGTTTGCCGCGCATTCCATACATTCCTTGAACATATTGTCTAGTTTTAAGTGTGGAGTTAAAAACAAAAGAGGGCGAAAATAGGCCCCAACAAAAAAAATGCTTCATTTTCATGGTCAAAAGAGGGCAAAGCCCCGACTAAAAACTTTCTCGAGTACTAGAGAAGTTTTGATCTTAAACATACAAATACCGGGGGTTAGGAAGAAAAGTTCCCCCTCGAAAGCATTTGTAGGCCAAAGGCCATTTGAGAAAGAAAATAAGAAGCACTTAAAACTTGACTTTATGTTCTTCCATCATCCTACATTTGCGCGGGTTCATCATTTGCATTGTGTGCTTGTTAGAATGACTTTTGTACGACCCATGTGCTTGCACGGGAGCTATCATTTAGTCTATGCTTGTTTTATAAGAACTCTTGTGTCGAACTCCTCTTCCCTTATGGATTATGGCTTAAGCGCCTAAAACTTGGGAATGAGTTCCTTGTCGCAAGCCCATGGACTAGCCCTAACTAGCATAGGTGAGCGGTTGACACTCTTTTGTGCAAACTAAACTATGACTCTATTGTATTGCCTTGAAAATGAGTAGACCTTTGGATGAGACATTTGATAGCTCTAGTATTGATGATCTTGAATGCACAACCTCATGGGTACTCAAATGGTTCAAAAGTTCTTTTGATGATATTGTGATGGTAGTCCTAGTTTGGGGTGAGGGATTGGTTTTGAGAAATCCTCGCCTTGGTTGAGCACTCTTGCATTCATTCTCATGGGATAGGTGCATATGGGATTTGTGAGTATTCCTTTTTCTGAAAACTCTCACGAGACTAAACTCGTCCACTAGGGTAGTGACAGATGCTTGTCGTCAGAGCAAATGTGCAAATAAATTTATAAGTCCGCTACTCGCGACTTAACTACAGGGTAGTAAGTGGTAAGTAGGGGTCGAACCCAAGGGAATTAGGGGGATAAGTTATTCTTTAAGTTGGACAATTTTGGGATTGGTTGGTTGGTTTTAAAGCTACCAGCTAAGTGATTGATTGGTTGGTTGGTTGGTTGGTTTTAGTACTGGAAAGTAACTGATAATTATTACAATTAAAAGAAAGCGTTCGGTTTCAGGGGCCTTGTATTATATCCTGTTTATCATTGACCCTTAGTGAATCTTCTAAGTATTCAAACGTGTATCAAGGCCTTTTCCGGCGCTCAATTTGCCACACTGTCTAGTCTTTTGCAAAAGTGTTCGAAAGTGAATCAAGGCCATTTCAAGCACTCGACTTGCAACACTGTCTAATCTTTTGCAAAAAACGTAAAGCCCTTGTTCTACTTAGACTAGCACCCCATTTCAAGGTATACTAGCCTGTGTGCATCCATTTTGGGTTGTCTTTTCCGATTTACCCAAAATGGTGTTTGAGAGAGATCAAACTCCTCAGATAAGCTTTGCCATTTCAAGCATCCACTTACCCGAGTATGTTTACGAACTTCCACAGAAGAGCTTTGCCATTTCAAGCATCCACTCAACCTTGGAAGTTCTGATCTAATATATGGCACATAGAACAAGTTTTGAATACAAAGACGAGACACTAAATTAATAGTCTAAAACATTTTATAATACAAGTCCACCCCTTCTACCGAACGACTAGTTTAGCTACTATTTATCGCGCTAAACATTATAACTAAGGAATTAGAAATTAGAAATTAAAGACGGTAAATAAATATTAAAATACTTACAACCGTTGAAGCGCCAAGGGAGCAATCTTTTATTTCCAAGCCAAACTTACAAAACTTAGAGAGATAAGTGATTTATGATTTTTGGATGATACAAATGAGGAGGAGGAGGGTTGTATTTATAGGCTAAGGGAGGAGAAATGGATGGAGGAGATGGCATCCATGTGTTTTTGATCCAAGGGAGGAGGAGGAGGAGCAAGGAGGAGCCGCCACATGGGGGAGGAGGAAAGCCGCCGGTCACCATGAGGGGAGGAGCCGCCGGTTGCCGGTTGCCATGGAGGGAGGAGCTCCTCCCTTGGCCACCTCCAAGCAAGGTGGTCGGTCACCTTGTCCAAGAGTGCATTTTGATAGTTGATTTGGAATGGCCAAGTGATTTTAAGACTAATGGTCGAGCCAGATTTTCCAAATTCCATGGTTTGGTCGAGCAACTTGGTTTTGGTGCCTACGCGCGGAGCTTTTGCTTTGGACTTGAATGCGGGCCATCTGCCAATGGGCGTTCGCCTTGGAGTTTCGACATCTTCCACCTTATTTTCCATTTGGAACATTTTGGTCGAGGTGGAATTGTCAGAAGAGGTGGTTTGCTCGAGCAACCTGAATTGAGTGTTTGGTCAGCTCGGCGGAGGGCCTGGAACTGCTTCAACCAGTCGGGTGGTTCTGAGACATTTTCCTACCCGGTCGGTTGAGTCTTCAATGTGATATTTTTGGCTTAAAATCCTCTTTGGTTTGATTTGGAGTGATTCAATGTCAAGATCCTTGAGATTTCTTCAGTCAGCGTCTGATCTTGACCTTGGAATGACTCTTGATATCTTTTCAGCTTAAAAACTCCTCCTTAGCCTGTATTCTCTCTAAGCTCTGAAATACCCTGTAGAAATATATCGGAACTAACAAGCAAAAGTTAAATAGACCAACAGTCTAATTTGGTGGGTTTTACTGTGTTTTTGATTCGTATAATTATGGTCCATCAGGTAGCCTAGGGGTTTAAAGGCTTAATGCATATGCTAAATGCATTCGTAACGCCTACGAAAAGGAGCTAGTTAGGTTGTACATACTTGTCATTTACTTTTCAATAACATGATTAGGAATAATGATCGAGACCTTGTGAAATCTAGTGAGGCAAATAGACGAAAAACATAGCACCACTAGCATTTCGACATTTGCATGACCTTGACATATTCTCATACTTTGTTCGGGACGAACAAAACTTAAGTGTGGAGTGTTGATGAGTCGAGTTTTCGACTCATTTATCGTCATTATTCACTATAGTTTTGAATCGTTTCCGACGATATTTTGATGTCATTTGACCTCTATCTCTACATTTCAGGTAGAAAACAAGTTTCCCCCATGGTCAAGGCCAATAGAAGGAAACTCGGTGAAAATCGGAGATTAGAGCAAAAAGTGGGCAGAATTGGTCCTCAGTCGATCGACTGGGAAGCTCCCCTGCTCCAGTCGGTCGACTGGAAGCAGTATCAGGAGGACCAAAATTCCACATTATCGCAGTCGATCGACTGGGAACCTACCCTGTGCCAGTCGATCGACTGAGAATCTGCCAGCCAAACGACATTTCCTCCTCCAGTCGATCGACTGGGCCACAAGCACAACGCCAGTCGATCGACTGGGACTGCTACAGTTCCGGAATTTCAGCGAGTCTATAAATAGAAAGCAAGAGTTTTGACCTAAGTGTGGAGGTTTTTGGGGACAAGAAGATTGGAAAAGAGGCTCATCCAAGGTCATCAATCAACAATCCAACCAAGGGGAAGAAGAGAAGACTAAAGGGAGTTCTAGGATTGACAATCCTCCTTCATTTGCACTTTTCTTATTCTACTTGTTGTTGCCATTAAACCCTACTCACACCATGTTGTCTTACATGATGTGTGAGTAGTGGATCTTGTGTTTTGAGGGTCTTATGACTCTCCTTGGTACTCAATGATCATTGTATACACATTACCATGCAATTTATGAAGTTGATTTCATTTTACTATGGTTTCCATTTTAGACATGTTGCTAAGTGTTTGATAAAATGCCTAAGTGACATGTTTGTGTTAGAACTATGATCTAAGTATTGAGAGAGCTTAGTGATGGTTTGGATATAGTAAAAATGAACTTATCAAGCATTTATGAGAGTAAATGCATGGGTGAGAGGTTAACTAGAACTTTATGCATATAGTCTTTGTGAGAATAAATGCTATGTAGTGAATCAATACTCTTTAATTAGTGAGATTCTAACCAAGATGACTTGACTAGGATTAGACTTGCATGATAGTTTGTCTAGTCCTAGCCTAAGTTAGGTTTTAAACCTATCAACCTCTTAAATGATTAAACTCTTGTATACATGATCATTGGAATTTGCCAAGGAGCAGGGGAGTAACCCCTCGAAACACCTCTTACTTATCTTTTATCCCTAATTACTCGCCACATAGGATTTAGATATATACTCCCCTTTATACATTTTTGGTTTAGAATAACCGAATGGAAACACAATCTTAAATAGTGCATGTGCTTGGCTTGCTCCCTTGGGTTCGACACCGGTCTTACCGGTCAAGTATAAATTGTTTTTGACTAATTGCATTGCTAAAATTTTACAACGTCATGTGGTCATATTGGTTACCATCAGCCAATTCAGTTAGTAAACAAATTACATCAGAAAGTGAAAATATACCAAGTCCCAGAGCCTCGAGGTCATCTAGGTGGAAGAAGCTAGTCCTCCATGTATTCATTTTCGTATTGGCACATACTGCAAGTCTGTCAGCTGTAGTAGAATGAAGAAAAAAAGAACCAATGCAGCTTCAGCCGAAATGATAGCACCAAAAAATGCTTCCACAAATGAAAAATCAGCATAAATAATAGCATTAACAAGACAGCAGTACCCAACATGATTAGTTTTAAAACAATCCTGCATAAAACGTGCAACTTGACAAGTTCCTTAATCTATTTGATTAGATACTTGTAAGAGGAGACAGTCCATTTGTTCTGTAAATGCCTTAATCGACCCACCCAAATATATTCAAACAAGCACAAATATCCATATAGCGACATAACCATCAAAGAGTAAGCCAAGAAACAAATATCAACAAAATGCAGTCCAAGCAACTGAATCGAGCCTAATAAAGAATATTTCACCATCATAGTGAGGTTTGTCCTTAAGCTGCTTGTTGGCAGTCCTGACAGGGTTAATATCAAAAAGATTAACCATCCTTCCTAAGCATCCAGGAATAGGCGTATTGGAATTCTGAATTTTCCTGTTCTTGCTCATTTCTTCAATGCCTAAAATCACAAAAACGCTAGAAAATCATTATTGAGCCAGACAATCTTAATTGTAGCTCACAATTATCAGCTATGAAATCAGTTGATGAATAGAACTGAAAAGCATATTTCATCAGCAATCAAATGGCACAGCCATTGATACACCAGCCCAGAAACATAACAATCACTCATTCATTCAGTCAATCAGTAAGAATGAAAATGCCCAACAATCACCCAAGCCTTTAACAAGGGGCGGGGATGTGAATCCTGTAACAAGGACGAGATGGAACACAAAAATGCATCATCCTTCATCACTAGCACATCTCAAGATCATTCGGATGAGAACACCCAAGAGTTCACCATTCCGTCAACGCCTTGGCTCTCCAACGAGGAATTCTTCAATGATGATGCCTTATACATAGAATAAATATCTTTGGTTGATGAAGAAGAACTCCCCCCTCCCGCTATAAGTGAGCTTAAACGTGAGCTCGAACTTCTTGTTAAGGATAAGATAGAGGAAGAGCATACTGAGACAAAAGGATTTCGAGGGTATGAAGACTTTGTTGAGGTTTACATGGAAGAAATTAAAGAACAACCTCGCACTCAAGAAGACACATGTTCAAAGAGGGAGATTGAGGATTGGGCACCCAAGAACATAATTGAAAAACTCAAAGAGGGGGTGCTTATCAAGCTCGAGATAAGTTATGAAGACCCTTTCTTCACCACGACGTCTCGAGACAAGTTTTGGAGCTTTGTGCCTTATTTTGCAAGATTACTGGAACGAGCTCCCATGACCCCTTAGTTCTAAAGGGATCTTCATTCTTGAAGGGGTCAAGCTCACAAAGAAAAGTCCATTGTAGACTTGATGGGAAGAAATTTAAAAGGGATTTAAAGGTGGATTGACACGCCAAATCCAAGGTCCTGTGAGAAGAGATCCTAGCAGAGGACTTCTCACGAGTGATTCTATGGGGCGCTTTGCTACGTCTTTGCCAAGACGTGAAAAACTAGGCCCTCACGGGAGGTAACCCGATTTGAAGTTATTTGCATCATGTATGATCAAGCTTAGCACAATGGCGTCTTTTTGGAGGGGCACTTCTACAAACGAGGAGAGTTCCTATGTGCCTCTATTTCATTCTCTTCATTGTTTATGCTTAGGGACTAAGCTATATTTTAAGTGTGGAGTGGGTAGTCACATAGTTCCCTCATTTCATGCCATGCATACACTTTTGAATGGACACTTGCATTCATGTACTTTATCCCTAACATAAGGGTGTTCCCACCATTTAAGGCTTGTGGCTATCATTTCTAAAATCTCCTATAAATCACATCTACCCTACTTTTTATTTTTACTCGATCTTGAATCTAGAACCGACTTAGTCCTTTGAATGTGCATTCTTGTGAATCAATATCAATGTTATCCTTTGTCTATCTAATTCTCTAAGTATTTTTACTGCATGCCTTCGACTTAGCTTTAGCAAGCACTTTCAAAAACTTTCATGAAAAAAAACTTAGACCTTTTGAATGCTCCTTGGTGACTTGAGTTTTCTAATTTAGTGCGTTGCTTGTGATTGATTCCCGCGCATTCCATACATTCTTTGAACATATTGTCAAGTTTTATGTGTGGAGTCAAAGGAGGGTGAAAAAAAGGCCCCAACAAAAAATGCTTCACTTTCATGGTCAAAAGAGGGCAAATCCCCGACTAAAAACTTTCTCGAAGGCCAAGAGAAGTTTTGTTTCAAAAATGATACAAATGTCGCGGGTTAGGAAGAAAGTTCCCCCTCGAAAGCATTTGTAGGCCAAAGGTCATTTGAAAAGAAAATAAAAAACACTTAAAACTTGACTCTATGTTCTTTCATCATTCTACATTTGCGCGGGAGCATCATTTGTATTGTGTGCTAGTTAGATTAACTCTTGGACGATCCTTGTGCTTGCACGGGAGTTTTTCAATTGGTCTTTGCTCGTTTTCTAAGAACTTTTAGTGTCGAACTCCTCTTTTCTTATGGATTACGGCTTAAGCGCCTAAGGCTTGGGAATGAGTTCCATGTCACAAACCCATGGACTAGCCCTAGCTAGCATTGGTGAGCGATTGCCATTTTTTGTTCAAACTATTATATTTGATCCCATTGTATTGCCTTGAAAAAGAGTAGATGATTGAATTAGACATTTGATTGATCTAGTATTGATGATCTTGAATGCACAACCTCTTAGGTACTCAAATGGTTCGATAGTTCTTTTGATGGTAATATGATAGTAGTCCTAGTTTGGGATGAGGAAATTGTTTTGAGATCTCCTCGCCTTAGTTAAGCACTCTTGCATTCATTCTCATGGGATAGGTGCATATGTGATTTGTGAGTATTCCCTTTTCTGAAAACTCTCACGAGACTATAACTCGTCCACTAGGGTTGCCTAGGGATTTAAAGGCTTAGTACATGCTCTAAATGCACTCGTAACGCCTACGAAAAGGAGCTAGATAGGTTGTATATATTTTCATTTGCCTTTCATTGACATGTTCAGGAATAATGATTGAGGCCTTGAAATAAACATTTACAGCAAATGGGCGACAAAACATAGCGCCACTAGCTTTTCGCCATTTGCTTACTCTTGACATGTGCATGTACTTTGTTCTCGACGAACAAAGCTTAAGTGTGGAGTGTTGATAAGTCAAATTTTAGTCTTATTCTTTGCCATATTTTACTAAAGCTTTGATTTGTTTCCGACATTTTTCGATGTGATTAGACCCTTGCTTTTCACATTTCAGGTACAAAATGGTTCCCCATTAAATTCAAGACCTCAATATCAAGATCGCATGAAAAATCGAAGTTTCGGCGCAAAACAAGGAGTTTCGGGGGCAAAATAGGGCAGATTGACTTTTCCGACTTATTTTGAATCCCCGGGGCGCATACGGTGTCCAAATTGGTTGATCTGTAGCTTGTTGGAAAGCTAACTCAAAGAGCTACAACTCTATAGTATACGCCAACACCAAACTCGGACTTTAAGACAGCGAAAAAGCCCTCGTAAGTCAGACCGATTGAGATTCCAGCAGACCGGTTAGGCACCTCCATTGTCAAGCATTGCACTCGGCCACTCCCAACCGACGGGCTCAATTCCCAGCCGACCGGTTGGGCCCAAAATACAGAAATTTCAGCTTCGAACCTATAAATAGAAAGAGAGGTTTTTGACCTAAAGGGAGGTGGTTTTTAGAGAGAAAAAGTGTGAGACAAGGGCCAAGGAAGACTCAACATCACAAAAGCATTGTTTGGGGGAGAAGAGGGAAGATCAAGGAAGGGATCTAGTCTTTATTTACTTTGGTTTTCTCTACTCATCTATCCTCCCATTTGTTGGTTTGTAATGAAAACTTGTTATCAAGATGATGTGTGAGTAGTTCTTGTGTTTTGAGGGTCTAGGACCCTCCTTGGCACTCTATGATTATTGTATATACATTGAAATTCATGTGGATGATTGTTGATTTCATTTTCTCTTGTGGTATGGAATGCTATGTGATCAGTCGAGTTTTCGACTGATTTATGGTCATTCTTCACTATAGTTTTGGATCGTTTCCGACATTATTTTGATTTCATTTGACCTATATCTCTACATTTCAGGTAGAAATCAAGTTTCCCCCATGGTCAAGGCCTATATATGAAGATTGGTTGGAAAAACAGAAGTTTCGGCGCAAAACAAGGAGTTTCGGGGCAAAACAGAGCATATTGACCTTTGCAATTTGTTTTGAGCGTCCAGGGCGCATACGGTGTTCGAATTGGTTGATTCAAAGCTTGTTGGAAAGCTAACTCAAAGGGCTACAACTATATAGCTGACGCCAAGACCAAATTCGGACGGGAAGACCACCAAAATGGTCCCAGTAGGTCGACTGAGAAGTCCAGTCGACCGACTGTTTAAAAACTCAGCAGCTCATCAGATCTTGCACATCCCAGTCGACCGACTGGGAGTCAAGCATAGCCCAGTCGACCGACTGGATGAAAAACTCAGATTTGAGGTCCAGATTTCAACCGAATCTATAAATAGAAAGCAAGGGTTTTGGACCAGGTGTGGAGGTTTTTGGGGAGAAGAAGATTGGAAAAGAGGCTCAACCAAGGTCATCAATCATCATCCAACCAAGGAGAAGTAAAGATAAAAAGGGAGACATTAGGATTAACCATCCTATTTCTATTCCTCTTCTATTCCCTTGTTGTTGCTATAAACCCTACTCACACCATGTTGTCTTACATGATGTGTGAGTAGTGGATCTTGTGTTTTGAGGGTCTTATGACTTTCCTTGGTACTCTTTGATCACATATATACATTGATATTCATATGGATGATTGTTGATTTCATTTTCTCTTGTGTTATGAATGATATGCACTCTAGGTGTTTGATAAAATGCCTAAGTGACAACTTGGACTAAAACTTGAACCTAGGACTTGGAAACTCTTGGGAATGGTTCTAGGATGGACAAAATGATCCATATCTTGAATCATGCAAGTGAACCTTAGGATATGGATGCTTGACTAAGGATTGAATGTTTAATTTATTGGAGTTAGTCATTAAGCGAATCATCAATTAATCCCATCGAATGGTGTCAAATTCATGTTCACTATGCTCTTTATACATGCCATGCTACTAAGTGTTTGATGAAATGCCTAAGTAACATGTTGAATCTTAAAACTAGACTTAAGAATCGAACGACCTTAGGGATAGTTTGGATGTAGTGAATATGATCATTTCTATGAGAATTGAAGTGAACTAGGTTCAATACTATTTGACTACCATCACACACTCTAGGTGTTTGATGAAATGCCTAAGTGACAACTTAGACTAAAACTTGAACCTATGACTTGAAAGAGCTAGGGAATAGTTTTAGTATGGTGAAAATGATCCATATCTTAATCATGAAAGTGAACTCTATGATATGGATTCTTGACTAGGATTAAATGTTTAATTCATTGGATTTGGTTGTAATGAAAGTTATGAACTAAGTGGTGAGTTAAATCGAATTAATATCTTGAAAGAGTGAGACTCCACATTTGATGGTCTAAGGCTTGAGGAAATGTCAACACAAGTTGATTTACATAAGTATTGGGCTTGGTCATTAAGCAAATCATCATTTAATCACATTAGTTATTTGTATTTGATCATTATGGTTGCTAGGGAGGGAATAGCCCTCGAAACTCCTTTTATCCATATCTTTTAATCTCTAATTGCTTTCCAAGTAAGATTTAGATACAGACACATTTATACATTTGAATTAGAATTAGAATAGCCGAACGGAAACACAATCTTATATAGTACATGTGTTTGGCTTGCTCCTTTGGGTTCGACCCGGTACTTGGTTTTATAAATGTTTTGACTTACTACCGACCCTCTCTTAATTGATACTATATAGAGGCTAAAGAGAATAGTTTGTCAGAGGAGAACGAACATATTTGCCTTCAACTTATACCACTCTTTCTAGATCCGAGAAAGCGAGCTTTTGTGGTTGTTGGAAAGGGGTTAAAGTCCCTTATGGTTTCTCATCATACATTTCTAGCTTGGTTTCGATGACAGACCTCAAACTGATTGGTTTAAAGTCGTACGACTGCCACACAAACTGATTGGTTTTGATGAAATTTTTTATAATATTTTACATTGTGAATCGTATGCATTTGTTGTTTAATTGTAGGACAATGGTTCACTCTGGTAGCGAGGAGGGCGGCTCTTCATCATCTCGTAAGACCAAGGGGTCAAGCTATATGAACAAATTAATCAAGAAGCATAATGAAGGAACTAAAGAACTGGTCACGCTAGATGCATACGGAACTATTGCCGGTGAAGTAGGGACAGCATTCAGAAGCTACATTGATAATGATTCACTTCTATTTGTTTAACTATTGAATCACATATTGTTTAAATTTTAAATAAATAATTTCTTGTGTAATTGCAGGTATTGTTGCTAAATCTAGAGTCCCGATTACATATGATAAATGGAAGGTAGTACCTAATGAGCTTAAGGATCTGGTGTGGGATAAGACTTTGGTATGCTCAATATTGTACCACGATTGTTACTTTACTCAGTTATTAAATTTTTAACATTTCTATTTTTTTTCTACAGACATTATTTGATGTGCCCACGAATGCTTCAAAGTTGAAGGCGACGGAGATGCGAGCTGCCGGTATCATGTGGAGAAATTTTAAGAGTGAACTCGCTAACCAGTACATTTTTGGGAAGAGATAAGGAGAGGACCCCAGAAAGATGTACTCTTTCATGGATCTGAAGCATTGGAAGACGTTTCTGGAACATCGGTCGACTCCCGAGGCGCTACAAATAAGGGAGAAGAACATTGCTTGAGTGAAATCAAACCCGTACTAGCATACATTGTCTCGGAGCGGGTACAAAAAGGCGAGGTCGGATATCCTTGCGGAAAAAAAAGTTGAGATGGAGTCTCAGGGTTTACTAGCACAGGGGGATGAACCTGTCATTCATGTTGAGAGGCATGAGGTATGGAAAATGGGTCACCAAAGGAGGAATAAAGATTATGTGAGTGACTCTATTAGGGAGGTTGCAGAAAAAATAGTAAGTTGTTTGTTTACAGTAAAATAATAAATAGTACCCTAACTCTGTGTGGTCATGATGAATGTAAAATGATTGATAACAGGATGAATTCCAAGAGCATGTCAGCCAGGGAAGATTTACTTCACAGGGTCGAAGAGACATATTGACGGAGGCCATAGGAAAGGATGAGTACCCTGGACGCACACGGGCGGTCGGGAGTTTGGTAGGTTGGACGAAGGTATTCGGGGAGCAGTCTTCCTCGTCCAACACACGTTCCACCGTCAGTTCGCACGCACCTACACTTCATAGTCGTCACAGTGGTTCTGATCCAGACCCCTTTGGAGATATACTCGAGGTATTATGCAGTCATTTAAAATCATGAAGAAAGTGCAATTTACTTCAAACATATTGTATTAATAATTTTGTTTAACAATATCAGGTTGGGAAGAAATGCATACTGCACGTGGAAGGAGGTTTGGATGTGCGTAGGAAAATCGTGGCACTTGGCCGAGTTATGGCAGGTGGATGATGTGATGGTGAAGGTGGTTATAGACGATGCGATCGGACCATCGGCAGACCTTCCAGAGAAGTTCGGGGAAATGGAGAGAGTATCTGATGTAGTGCGTGCTTTTGTGGGTTGTCCAAAATGGCTTGTAGACATTGATGAAAAGGTAAGTACGTACATTCAGTTTTAGCACACTAAGCAACTCTCATTTGTTATATTTACTCGTTTGATCGACATTTTTATTTTGCATAGGGTTATGACGAGTTTAGATTTTTGAAACTGCAACGCAGTAGTTTCATCGACGATGACACTTGCAGAATGTCAATGCATTGCCGCTTTCTGTACGAGCACGCTAGCATGATAACTAAATCAACTATGTATTCAGTGTACATCAGTAGCGAGGTGTTTGGTGAAGATTGCTATGTTGATCTGAACTGAGATTGTATTCTGGAGTTCACATTTGTTGAAAGCTTTGGGTGCATCCGCATCTGAAGTTTACATAAGGTAATTATTGATTTGATTATTAAATGGTTCTTAAGTTCGAAAAAAGTTTAGTAACAAAATCATATGCCCGCAGATTTATCCACGATAAGATCCCACTGGGCATTCTATTTGGATTCTTCTGACCGAGTTATGTGACCCCGTCTGAGGAGTTCGATGTGAGGGTGGAATTCTTCCAAAGGAGATTGAGAATGCCTGACTACGGTTGTAATTTTTGCTATTTCCTTCCCTACGTCAATGTCAGACAGTAAGTGAATATTTTTCTTATTGTGTGTTCATTTTGCATGAAATGCATGTTGTACTAATATATAATGTGTCAAATGTTTGTTAGGTGGCATTGGATGTTAGCTGTCGTATTCCCTACGAAGAGAGTGGTTCTTTGGCTTGATCTGATGGGTAGACAACCGGTGCCTGATGCAACGAATTTTGTGAACACGTAAGAACTATGCTAGTCCACTTTTATTTAGTATTACAACATGTGTTACAACTTGCTGATATTACCTTAATGTTGCAGGAGCATGAGTCTGTACTTCAACATCCATCATTCGGAAATAGAGTGGAAGACTCTGACGGTATTGACATAAAAATAAAAATTGTTTTTGATGTTCCCTTAAATGGCATGTATTTGGCAAAACGCCTTTAGACAGTTCGAGCAGGAGTTCAGGGGGAGTTCGAACACATTCTGGAACTAAGGGACAGCGTGGAGCAGACGCAAGAATGCAATCCGGAAGGTTCTAAAGATCGAAGATCTTTTCGGTCGAAGTCGGCTAATGAAGATTCGAAGAAGATTCAGATATTCATTCGAATATCTCCTCATCAGATTGATAAGTCGGTTGGCTGACTTGGCGTGGAAGTTATCGAATAATCTTCCTAAAGATTGGTTAAAGATACACATCGAATATTTAGGCATATTTCCTAAATATTTGATGAGTTTATCTGGAGCAGATTTGGAGATCGCCCATGCATATAAATAAGAAGCTAGGGCATCCACAATCTGTATCGCTTTGAGAGTGAAACACACACGAGTGCGTATTATCGATTGGAGAAGAAGAGAGCGACGGCCGACTGTCTTTCCCCACTGGAAAAACAACGGCGCTGATACAGTCTATGGAGTGTGCTGTTCAGACTGTCCGTGGTTAATCCTACCGCTGCACACACCAGTGACCACAACTGGCTTTCGAGAGAAAGCAACCGAGCTTCAGGAGAAGATCGAGCTCGTTCGGACAGAAGGTTCGGGCAAAGGGGATCGAGGTGAACCGCGGTGAACCAAGATTTCAAATCTGAGAGACGGAGTGATAGAGGCTACCCAATTACAAACGAGGGGTTGTGTAAGCGTAAGTCCACCTGTAAGCTCTATACTCGTAATAAAGATTTGTGACCCTTTAGGGTGTGGGAAGCCCCCAGAGTAGGCGAAGCCGAACTGGGTATCATATTGTGTGTGCTCCCATTTTGTTCTGTTTGTAGTACTGTTTGCCAAAGTGTTCAACAACTGTCTGAACACAACTTTGAAGAGTAGCTTGAATAGATTACAATATTTCAATTGGTATCAGAGCAAACACTCGACACACTGAGTGGGATCCTAAGACTGTTCAAGATGACTCTGAAGGAAGGACAAAGCACAACCAGACCTCCGCTACATGAAGGATCTAACTATGCCTCCTGGAAACCCAAGATGAAATCTTTCCTGAAATCCCTCGATGAAAAGGCTTGGAAGGCAGTCTTGATTGGATGGACTCAACCCATGATGGAAAGCCTTACGTGAGAAGTTGTTCCGAAACCAAAAGCTCAATGGGATGAAGCAGACGAAAAAGCGTCTATCGGAAACTCAAAGGCGATGAATGCAATCTTCTCTGGAGTGGATGAAAACGTGCTAAAACTGATCATAGACTGTGAAGTCGCAAAGGAAGCTTGTGATATTCTCCAAACAGCATATGAAGGCACTAACAAAGTTCGCAACTCACGAATGCAGATTGTGACAACAAAGTTTGAAGATATGAAGATGAAGGACAGTGAAACCATATCTGAATACAATGCAAGAGTCCTAGATCTGTCCAACGAGGCTGCTGCACTGGGAAAACCCATTGACGGAGAAAGAATGGCCAGCAAAGTATTAAGATCACTCCCTCCGAGATTTGCCATGAAAGTCACTGCCATTGAGGAAATGCATGATATCTCCAAGCTGAAACTGGACAAGCTCATGGGTTCACTCAGAACTTATGAGATGAATCACGAGGCCCAATCCAAAGAGGTGAAAGGAATTGCTCTAAAAGCTGAAGTGTCCGGAGACATGGTTGACTCTGACTACACCACTGAGCAACTGACGATGATGGCTCAGAACTTTGGCAGGATAATCCGAAAAATCAACAGACGTGGCCCATGCAAGGACAGTCATCCTCGAGCAACTCCCGTAACTGGAAAACAGGCAAAACAAGAACCAGTGAAAAGAGGCAGGATTCTTTTTTAAAAAGGAAGGAAATTCAGTGCCACGAATGCAGGGGATTCGGCAACATCCAGGCAGAATGCGCTAACACCCTCAAAAAGAAAAAGACAATGGTAGCAAATCTCAGCGATAGTGAGTCAGATGATGAAGAAGAAGGCGATGAAACTACCAACTTTGTCACATTTGTTGCACCCATAGGAGAATGCAGTAAAACCCGTGAACGTATGCCACCTCAGTTGGAACACACAGCTGACGACTCCTCAGACAGTGATGATGAAGAACTCACACAGGAGACTCTGGCAGCAACTTACAAAGACATGTACGAGAAGTGGCTGTTGGTGATCAACCTCAACAAGAAGCTCAACGACACTATTGCCAGTATGACTACGGACAAAGACAAAGTGTGGGAGGAGGTCGAATTACTGGTTACTCAGAAGGTGGAACTCGAAGGTAAAGTAGAATTGCTGAATGCTCAACTGACTGAATTGAAACAGGAAAAGTCATGTCTGCTTGCTTAGAAGACGAAACTCCTGGGTACGATCTCTTCGCAGAAAGTTGACATGGAGAAAGATCGTGAGACTCATCCAGTAGGCATGGCATGCCAGAGGAAAACCATTACTGATCTGAAACGCAAGGAGGTGTTCCTCTTAAAGAAAGTAGAATCACTGGAGCTTCAGCTAGAATCTGAAAGAATGGGCCACTCAACCACCGTGAAGGAGCTAAATCAGCTCAAATAGTCGATAAAAATGTTGAACTCTGGTTCTAAGAATTTAAACGAGATTCTCAGGTCTTAGAGGATGGAGTTCGGTCATCGAGGTTTGGGGTTCACAGAAGAAGGCAGCTCAAAAACTACAACCTTTGTTAAAGCGAAACCAGTGACTGAACAGCACCCTGAACAGGTGGTGAATCAGTACCAAGGAAACACCCTAGCTGGTCAGAAGAACACTCGAAAGGCTCACATTAGCCCTTACTCGAAACAGAAGACAGACTCTCGCACATGCTGGTACTGCTACCAAATGGGACACATCAAACCTAAGTGTCGCCTGTTTCTTGCTGAACGAAGAGCCTTTCAACAAAGGACGAAACCTCGACTAAAACAGGTATGGGTACCAAAGACAAGCGAGACCGTGTCCATGGTTGCCTTCAGCTCATCGAGTCACATGGAGAACGATCGTTGGTACTTCGACAGTGGATGCTCCGCCCATATGACAGGTAACTCTAATTATCTTTCACATATTCGACCTGTTAAGAAAAACCAGTTTGTCACTTTCGGAGATGGAGGAAAGGGTCAGGTGATCGGCTGTGGGACATTGAAGGTTCCGGATCTCCCTGTACTCAAGGATACTCTCCTAGTTGACGGATTGAAGGTGAACTTAATCAGTATCAGTCAACTATGCGATGACGGATACCATGTGCAATTCACTCATGACTCATGTCAAGTTTTGGACAAGGAAGGAGGCACATTAATGAACGGAAGCAGGGCAGCCAACAATTACTACCTCATAGGCTCTGCTGGAACAGTTGCTGCATCTGACTGTTTAACAAGTCAAGCGAACGAGATGGCATTGTAGCACGGGCGCTTGGGTCATCTGAATCTCAAGACCTTAAAGAAGCTCTCCTCATCTGGACTCGTCCGAGGAATGTCAAATGTGACAGGAGATGTAGATTTAATATGTGGAGAATGTCAAATTGGGACTGATCCATATGGATTTGATGGGTCCATTGGAAGTTGAGAGCTATGGCGACAAGAAATATGTTCGAGTGTGCGTGGACGACTATACAAGATTTACCTGGACTAGATTTCTTCGAGACAAGGCTGAGGCTGCTCAACAATTCATTCAACTTGCCACCCTTCTTCAAAGAGAGAGGGAGGACAAAAGATAACACCTCGTGAGTATCAGGAGCGACAACGGCACAGAATTTAAGGACACCACTATAGGCCTACTGCGCAGAACACGGAATAGCCCATCAGTTCGCATCCGCCATCACACCCCAGCAGAATGGTGTTGTGGAACGAAAAAATCATACAATTCAGGAGATGGCTCGCGTGATGATTCATGCAAAGAAGATTCCTCTGAAGTTCTGGTCAGAAGCTATGAATACGGCGTGTCACATCATAAATCATGTGACGATACGCACTGGCACGGAGAAGACTTCATATGAACTTTGGAAAGGAAAGAAGCCCACTGTCAAGTACTTTCACATCTTTGGGAGTGAGTGTTACATCCTGAATGACCGTGAGTACCGACAGAAGCTGGATCCGAAGAGTGATGAGGGGTTCTTTCTAGGTTATTCCTTGAACAGTCGAGCATATCGGGTGTTTAACAAACGCACGGGATCTGTCATGTAGTCAGTCAATGTCAAAGTAAAGGATGAAGTGATAGAGACAACTGTCTCAGACGATGCTGACGAAAGAGTTGGAACAGCACCTGACACTCTTCCAATGTCTCAGCCAACTGGCACAGTCCCGTCAGGCGAAGTGCCATCAGCAGACAATCCCAACGCCATCACTTCATCAGACGAGGCTGATGACGTCAGTCACTAAGAGGACATTGCTGTGTTACAACCCTCTCGACGTATTGCCAGGAACCATCCCATCACTGAGGTTATTGGAGCCCCAAATGTAGGCATAAGGACTCGTGGCAAGGAAATTAACTTCCGAGAACTAGCTGCCTGCTCGTGCTTCCTGTCCACTATAGAGCCGAAGAACATAAAGCAAGCGCTGCTTGATGAGTACTGGGTTCTAGCCATGCATGAAGAACTAGAAGAGTTTGCTCGCAATGACGTATGGGACTTGGCTCCAAAACCTGATGGTGTGAATGTCATCGGTACAAAATGGATTTTCAAGAACAAGTCCGACGCCACAGGAAATATCACAAGGAACAAGGCTCGCTTAGTGGCACAAGGCTATACCCAGATAGAGGGGATCGACGTTGATGAGACGTTTGCCCCCGTTGCCCGTCTTGAAGCCATCCGCTCTGGCATGTCACTTAAAGTTTCGGCTATTCCAGATGGATGTTAAGAGTGCGTTCCTGAACGGCTTTCTAAATGAGGAAGTCTACGTTGCTCAGCCGAAGGGATTTGAGGATCCACATCACCTTGCCCATGTGTATCGCCTGAAGAAGGCACTGTACGGTCTCAAGCAGGCGCCCCGGGCATGGTATGAGCGTCTCATTGTGTTTCTCGTCGACCATGGATATGTGCAAGGGGGAGTGGACAAGACTCTGTTCGTGAAGCACACAAGGTCAGATTTTATTATCGCATAAATCTATGTTGACGATATAGTGTTCGGGTCCAACACTCGGAAGCTGGTGGATCAGTTCGTGGAACAGATGCAGAAAGAGTTCAAGATGAGTATGGTTGGAGAGATGAACTACTTTCTTGGACTCCAGGTGATACAGAAGGATGATGGTATCTTCATATCACAGAGCATGTATGCCAAGAATCTGATAAAGAAATTTGATCTTGAGAAGGCAAGTCACAAAAGAACGCCAGCTGCTACTCACTTAAAAATCACCAAAGACGATGCTGGAACAAAGGTCGATCAGACAATGTACAGGAGTATGATTGGGAGTCTCCTATACTTGACTGCTAGCAGACCGGATATAGCGTATGCAGTAGGAGTATGTGCGAGATACCAGGCAGATCCGAAAGAAAGTCACCTTCTGCAAGTGAAGAGGATCATAAAGTATGTATGTGGAACTGTGGACTTTGGAATCTGGTACACCAAGGACACCAACCCACATCTGGTTGGTTACTGCGACGCTGACTGGGCAGGAAACGCCGAAGATCGGAAGAGCACGTCAGGAGGTTACTTCTTCTTGGGAAATAACTTGGTTTCCCGGTTCAGCAAAAAGCAAAACAGCATCTCGCTCTCTACGGCCGAAGCGGAATATATCGCTGCAGGAAGTTGCTGCACACGACTGCTATGGATGAAGCAAATGCTGTCTGAATAGGGAGTGGAACAGAAGGAGATGACCCTGTACTGTGACAACATGAGCGCAATTAGCATATCAAAGAACCCAGTACAGCACTCCAGGACGAAGCACATTGACATCAGACATCATTTCATCAGAGAGCTGGTTGAACAGAAGGTGGTGACTCTAAAGCATGTAACAACGGACAAGCAATTGGCCGATATCTTCACCAAACCGCTAGATGCTGCACAGTTTGAAACACTCAGATCCTCCTTGGGTTTGTGTTTTGTCAAGGACTAAGTGTTCCAGGTAGTGGTCAGTCATAGGCGGAACTCCAGCGAAACAGTTGGACTGATCACTTATACAAGGGAGCTGGAACAGAAGGTACTTTTTAAAAGGGTGAATATTTTTTTAAATATCTTTTTGAAATTTTTTGCACCGTTATGAGGAAAGAGGAAATATTCTCGAAGGCACGTTTGGGAAGTTGAAAAGGCCGACCTTGATTTGAAAATCAAATATGTTTTGCCTGCTGCTCATCTCACTCTCCTCCCAAACCCTAGAACGACAGACTGCTGCGAAATTTCTCGATCATCTTTCTTTGCGGCGTCAAAGGTGAACATCAGGAAAACCTCCAAGACCATTGTCGGGTCTTCCCCAGAAACCAAGAAGGCGGATATGAAATCTTACAAAGCTCTGGCGGCAAAGACCCAAATCTCGAAATCAAAGAAGCCGAAGATCCCAAAGGTGAAAAAGGCGTCGCCTTTAGACATCGACACTGCAACGGTGACTAATGTCAGAGTTACAGACAGTGGTGACGCTCCAGCAAACCTTAAATTCGGAGCGGTGGAGAAGAAAGGACCAGAACCTGCTGCAAAGCAGAAGATGGTGCCCTCGCTAACCGCGGAGGATACTTCTAAACAAACCGATGCTAGTTCGACATCAACGAGTCTATTTCCTCCACTGGCTATGCCCCCGTCTGAGGCAATCCAAAATTCTAACGCTCCGTATGTTCCTTCCGTGCATGTGAATGATGATCAGTCGAGTTTTCGACTCATTTATGGCCATTCTTCACTATAGTTTTGGGTCGTTTCCGATAATATTTTGATGTCATTTGACCTCTATCTCTACATTTCAGGTAGAAAACAAGTTTCCCCCATGGTCAAAGCCAAAATACGAGAACTCGGGGAAAGACCGGAGATTTGGAGCAAAACATGGGCAAAAAGAGCTCCAGTCGGTCGACTGGATATCTCCCCTGCCCCACTCGATCGACTGGATGATCAATCAGGAAAGAAGTTCAGCTCGCCCACTGAGTCGGTCGACTGGACCACCAGTCGGTCGACTGAGAAGAAGCTTCTCGTGCTCAAAAGCTCGAGTCGGTCGACTGACTGAACAACTAAGGAGGCTCACATTCTTCGTTTCCGCAGTCGGTCGACTGGACCTTCAGTCGGTCGACTGGGAGATCACTTCGACAGGCAACTTCTTCACCGCCAGTCGACCGACTGGGCCACCAGCATACGCCAGACGACCGACTGGGACTGCCACAGTGCGAAATTTCTGCCGAGGCTATAAATAGAAAGCAAGGGTTTTGGACCAAGTGTGGAGGTTTTTGGGGAGAAGAAGATTGGAAAAGAGGCTCATCCACGGTCATCAATTATCATCCAACCAAGGAGAAGCGAAGATCAAAGGGAGACATTAGGATTAACCATCCTACTTCTATCCATCTTCTATTCTTCTTGTTGTTGCTATAAACTCTACTCAAACCATGTTGTCTTACATGATGTGTGAGTAGTGGATCTTGTGTTTTGAGGGTCTTATGACTCTCCTTGGTACTCTTTGATCACATATATACATTGATATTCATATGGATGATTGTTGATTTCATTTTCTCTTGTGTTATGAATGTTATGCACTCTAGGTGTTTGATAAAATGCCTAAGTGACAACTTGGACTAAAACTTGAACTTAGGACTTGGAAACCCTTGGGGATAGTTCTAGGATGGAAAAAATGATCTAAATCTTAAATCATGTAAGTGAACCTTGGGATATGGATGCTTGACTAAGGATTGAATGTTTGATTTATTAGAGTTAGTCATTGAGCGAATCATCAATTAATCCCATCTAATGGTGTCAATTTCATGTTCTCCATGCACTTCATAAATGACATGCTACTAAGTGTTTGAGGAAATGCCTAAGTAACATGTTGAATCTAGTTTGGATAATAGAGAATATGATCCTATCTAATGTATGCATTTGTTGTTAACTAGGACTCGAGTTCATAGTAGTTATTACCTTAGGAAGATATTCCAAGGATGATGGTGCTATGGAATGAACCAATTATCTCGAGAGAGTGAGGTTCGAGCTATAAGAGAGCTTGACTAGGACTAGATTCAAACGAGAGTTTGTCTACCTTAGTCTAAGCTAGGTTTTCCACAATGCATGGGTAGGAAGTGAACTAGTCCTCGAGTTCATGGTATTCATTGCCATGGAATGAACCGAGAGGTTCGAGCTATAAGAGAGTTTGGCTAGGATTGGATTCAAGTGACATTTAGTCTATCCTAGTCTAAACTAGGTTCAATACTATTTGACTATCATGAAATGTTTGAATATCATGTATGTGATCATTGAGAATCAACCAAGGAGGGGAGTAAGTTCTCGAAACACCTCTTACTTAATCTTTTATCTCTAATTAATCACCACATAGGATTTAGAATATACACCTTTATACATTTTTGGTTAGAATAGCCGAACGGAAACACGATCTTAAATAGTGCATGTGCTTGGCTTGCTCCTCTTGGTTCGACCCGGTACTTTACCGGTATTATAAATGTTTTGACTTACTACCGACCCTCTCTTCATTGATACTATTTAGAGGTGAAAAAGAATAGTTCGTCAAATGATGATGTTGCTACAAATAAGAAGGGTGAGAAAGGAGTGGTTGATAAAAGTGGAGAAGCCAGTAGGGCTGTTGTCAGTAAGGATGTTGCAGGAGGTGTGAAAAAAGGGTAACAAGCAAGCCCCTGGCCAAGGTTACCGCTGGTCCAAGTGTGTGGAGAGACAAGATTCATGCTTCCGGGTATGTACGGCCATCCGGTCTTCGCAGAAAAGTGGTCAGTCGTCGAATAGATTCGCCAAAAAGGTATCTTGCTAAGATCACGGCTGTAAGAGGGCGTCTCATTGCTATGACAGACTCAGAGACTGAACAGTTTTTTGAAACATCAAACCCGAGAAAGCTGGTGATTGATGAAGAGTCTGGAGATGCTGCAGCAGAAAAGGCTGAAGATTCTGTGATTGATAATCAAGCTAAGCAAGGCGGTGCTGTGTCTGAAGAGTCTGATCCGTCCGAGAAGGATGCAGAGCTAGATGATTTGTACAAAGATATTGATGATGTTGTCAAAATTTGCAAGAGGAAGAGGTCTCAGTACCTGTTGTGCCGAGACCAGATCAGTCCCCAGAAGCCCGGGCTGTAGAAGTTGAAGAAGCCATACCTGCCAACATCTCTCATGCTTTAGAGGAGGCAACTGTGAAAGAATATGTTATCTCAGGTAGTCAGCCAGGAGTTGAATCAGTCGTTCCTCAAGAGTCCTCCGCCTCTGAAGCAGATTCAGTGGAAGAGCCAGATGGTGCTCCACCCAGATTTGATGTTCACGTGGAGAAAGCCCGTATGGAGATGGATACCTCAGCTCCCTCTGATGACGAGATGGAGGATGTTGATCAGGCTGGTCTCTTATCAGACACCCCCTCAGAGGATGCTCAAGATGCCGTCCCTCTTGCTGAATTCAGGAAAGCAAAGAAGGACAAAGGGAAGAAGAAGGTTTTGGTTGAAAGCCCTACCAAGAAGGCCGCTGCCAAGGATGCAGAGGGGAACAAGGTTGCAGGGGGAGCCGATGGTGCTAAGACGAGAAAACGTGAGGCCTCTGCTCCTGCTGTAGAGGATCCCCCAGTAGGTGTCGTGAAGAAAGGGATTTGGTTCGTATCCAAGGATGCTGCTCGGAAGTGGAGATATGTTCTGAAACGAAAGATTATCCCAGAAAGACTTATGGATGAGACTCGTTACAAAGGAAAGGAGGTTGTGCATGTGCTGAAGCAATCATGCAAGATCTGGACTCTAACCAAGTGCAAACCGTTTGATGAACAGCTGGTTCGTGAAACAATGACATATCTTCCTCCACAGTTTGGGGTGATCGGTGACAAAGACTATGGCGTAGTCTTCATGAGAGGAAGAAGAATTGAAATCAACGCAGATCTGATCAATAAGTTTTTCCAGATGGATGATCCAGAAGTTGATGAGGAAGAGGCAGACTATTACAAAATTACAGACACTATCACTGCGGGATCAGTCCCATGGTGGCCTGAGACTGTCGTGCCTACAGCTGACCTTTCAACGTTCTACTCAATGTTGTTCTTCATCACTGTGTTCAACTGGAAGCCCTCCTCTCACCGTTCCACGGTCAGCAAAGATGTGGCTCAACTTATATACCAGATTGGGAACAAGATGATGTTCAATCTGGGTTGGGAACAAGATGATGTTCAATCTGGGAAGAGTGATGTTCAAACAGATTGCGGAGCACGCCACCTCAAAACGATCTCTCCACCAGATTTGTTTCCCTTCTCTGATTCATGAACTGATTCTCTACCATGCTCCGCAACTGCAGTCCTCTGCTGGTCATCTTTCCAAGTCCCCGCAGAAATTCTCTGTTGATCATAAGCTGTTCAAAGGTCGTCATGTGAACGATCTCAAGGAGCCGAGACAAAGAGGTAAGGATCTCCCAGAGTCATCAAGGCGAGGGGGAGCTCGGTTGGATCGTGTTGAGAGGATCAGGCTGATCAAGGAACTGGATGCAATCATCGCTGCTGCGACGGTGCTTCACAAGAGCATCAACAAGCTGGCTCGTGCGCTCCGCTACTGACAGATGCTTGTCGTCAGAGCAAATGTGCAAATAAATTTATAAGTCCGCTACTTGCGACTTAACTACTGGGTAGTAAGTGGTAAGTAGGGGTCGAACCCAAGGGAATTAGGGGGATAAGTTATTCTTTAAGTTGGACAATTTTGGGATTGGTTGGTTGGTTTTAAAGCTACCAGCTAAGTGATTGATTGGTTGATTGGTTGGTTTTAGTACTGGAAAGTAACTGATAATTATTAAAATTAAAAGAAAGCGTTCGGTTTCAGGGGCCTTGTATTATATCCTGTTTATCATTGACCCTTAGTGAATCTTCTAAGTGTTCAAACGTGTATCAAGGCCTTTTCCGGCGCTCAATTTGCCACACTGTCTAGTCTTTTGCAAAAGTGTTCGAAAGTGAATCAAGGCCATTTCAAGCACTCGACTTGCAACACTGTCTAATCTTTTGCAAAAAACGTAAAGCCCTTGTTCTACTTAGACTAGCACCCCATTTCAAGGTATACTAGCCTGTGTGCATCCATTTTGGGTTGTCTTTTCCGATTTACCCAAAATGGTGTTTGAGAGAGATCAAACTCCTCAGATAAGCTTTGCCATTTCAAGCATCCACTTACCCGAGTATGTTTACGAACTTCCACAGAAGAGCTTTGCCATTTCAAGCATCCACTCAACCTTGGAAGTTCTGATCTAATATATGGCACATAGAACAAGTTTTGAATACAAAGACGAGACACTAAATTAATAGTCTAAACATTTTATAATACAAGTCCACCCCTTCTACCGAACGACTAGTTTAGCTACTATTTATCGCGCTAAACATTATAACTAAGGAATTGGAAATTAAAGACGGTAAATAAATATTAAAATACTTACAACCGTTGAAGCGCCAAGGGAGCAATCTTTTATTTCCAAAGCCAAACTTACAAAACTTAGAGAGATAAGTGATTTATGATTTTTGGATGATACAAATGAGGAGGAGGAGGGTTGTATTTATAGGCTAAGGGAGGAGAAATGGATGGAGGAGATGGCATCCATGTGTTTTTGATCCAAGGGAGGAGGAGGAGGAGCCGCCACATGGGGGAGGAGGAAAGCCGCCGGTCACCATGAGGGGAGGAGCCGCCGGTTGCCGGTTGCCATGGAGGGAGGAGCTCCTCCCTTGGCCACCTCCAAACAAGGTGGTCGGTCACCTTGTCCAAGAGTGCATTTTGATAGTTGATTTGGAATGGCCAAGTGATTTTAAGACTAATGGTCGAGCCAGATCTTCCAAATTCCATGGTTTGGTCGAGCAACTTGGTTTTGGTGCCTACGCGCGGGGCTTTTGCTTTGGACTTGAATGCGGGCCATCTGCCAATGGGCGTTCGCCTTGGAGTTTCGACATCTTCCACCTTATTTTCCATTTGGAACATTTTGGTCGAGGTGGAATTGTCAGAAGAGGTGGTTTGCTCGAGCAACCTGAATTGAGTGTTTGGTCAGCTCGGCGGAGGGCCTGGAACTGCTTCAACCGGTCGGGTGGTTCTGAGGCATTTTCCTACCCGGTCGGTTGAGTCTTCAATGTGATATTTTTGGCTTAAAATCCTCTTTGGTTTGATTTGGAGTGATTCAATGTCAGGATCCTTGAGATTTCTTCAGTCAGCGTCTGATCTTGACCTTGGAATGACTCTTGATATCTTTTCAGCTTAAAAACTCCTCCTTAGCCTGTATTCTCTCTAAGCTCTGAAATACCATGTAGAAATATATCGGAACTAACAAGCAAAAGTTAAATAGACCAACAGTCTAATTTGGTGGGTTTTACTGTGTTTTTGATTCGTATAATTATGGTCCATCAGATCACCCCACACTTTTAGTTGTTCGTCCCGAACAATGCTATTAAAGGGCGGTACTCTAAGTTTGGTTTTAAAATATGAAAAATAGACTGTGGGACTCGATTTATCCTAATTCATGCATTACTTACTTATTACCAAATTGAACTGTGTAAATAAATAGAAGAAACTTAATACTTGTACCTCCGTGCCGAGATGCAAATTATTCCGGATGTTTCGGGAGATAGCCCTTTTTAGGTTCCTGGACTGCAACCTCGGGATCGTTTCTCACTATATGGTTTCCTTGTAGCTTTCTCTAGCACGTGATTGGGTTCGGGTTTCACTGGTTTGAGTACTTTGATTTTTTTCCTTTTGGCGAGGGACTGCTTTTGTAGTGAATTGGCCTTTGGCCTTTGATTTGACGTTTTGAGTACTTCACTGTTGTTCGGTTAAAACCTTCACAATTTTGGGCCTTTGGCCTCTTGATTTGCTTCTTCGAGCTTTTTGCCTTTTTGTGGCTTGCTAGTCCATTTTCTCAGCCTTTTTGGGAGGTCCAATCATTGCCCGCAAGCCTATGGAAATACCTCCCGCTCCTCTCATCGTTGTTGTTTCGCGCTGGTCAAGATGAGGGTCGCTCATCTATTTTCTCGGCTACTTTAACTAGAGAGAGGACGGTCTGATTCCCGTCCTCGCCTTTTATTTTCTTTTTGCATAAACACTGCATGGCGGAGATGACTTCAATCTTCACTGAAACCCGAAGTGCAGCCTCCACTGACTTCGAAAACCATATAGTTTGATCTGATCCTTTGATTGCTTGCCAAGCCTCTCTAGGGCGATTTATGTCAACTCCACATCCCTAGTTTATCTCAGCACAAAGGACAAATGAAAAGTTACGTTCTAAGTTTTTAGACAGTTGAATTTTCACAAGGTAAATGCATGAATTTCGGTCTATCTTTTTCACATTCTTAAGTTCATATTTTCAAAAAGATACTATTAAAAATGAAAACAGCAAGCATGTTATTTATATACAACGGTGGTTCTCACCCCACACTTTTGAACGAAGGCGTGCCTTAGTTCAAAAGTCATGCAAGCTAATATATATATGTGAGAATTACTAAGACAGAAAATTAAATGACAGAATTTAAATGACAGAAAGTAAGATAGTGTCGGGTTACCTCCCGACCAGTTCCTTTGTTTAACGTCGTTGGCTCGACGATACCTCATTGTGGATTACTGGTTTGGGTCCCATGGGTGGCTCAGGTCGTATTTTGCCACCGTTCCTGTGTTGCTTCTTGCCTTGCATTTTCCCGATTTCTTGCGAGATGATGTGCTTGGGTCAGGACTCCTTTGTTTTGGGATCTTTTCTTTCCAATACCCCGGAGGGGGTGAGGGACCTTCCACTACTAGCCTTGTGGAGTTCTTGTATTTGGGACTGCCTAGTCCAGCTACGGTGTAACACTGCTCCATCGAGGAGTCATTCTGCAGAGGCCCTTTTCCCATCCTCTTTTCAGCCTCTTCATGGATCACATAGTTTTCAGCGATTTGTCTATTGATCGAAGGGAAAAGTCGGGAAGCTTGCATCTTAAAGCTTGGTTCTGCCTCGTTATGATTGTCAGTGAGGAACTGGTCGTAGATAGTCTCGGCTGCCCGGGTAATGATAGTCGGGTATGAATTGGGCAGTTCGTCAGTGGTGTTCTGGACTCCAACCTCGTTGCTTCCGGTGCTTTCCATATCTGATTCTTCTGATGGTTCAGGAGTCTCTTCTGACGACTCGGTAGTTTCTTCTTTGTCTGCCTCTGGGTCAACTTCATTTATCTGCATTTCCTCGTCAGTTTGGGGTACTCGTCTTGTGGCAGCGGCTAGGCCAATTATGAGGTACCACATGTCTGCAATGGTGAAGTTTCTGGCTGATCTTCTCATTGCTTCGTTAACTCTTCCCAGCTCTTCGGACCTCATCCCACGAAGAAATTTTTGGAGAAGGACCTTCTTCGTGAATCCATGGTGCGGGCAGCTTGAGACGATGGCATCATAGTTCGTGTAATATTCGTCCAAGGTCTCATCCCGGGATTGTTGAAGGCACATGATTTTCTCACGGGTTTCTTGGCGTAAGGATGGTGGGGAGAATTCCTTCAGGAATGGAACGCAGAGATCTACGTAACGTTCTGCACTGCAAGCGGTGGATGTGTAGTACCATATCGTGGCAAAGTCAGTTAGAGAGAATTTAAAGCATTTAAGCTTAAATTCCTCTAACACCTCATTTTCAGGTTTGATGTGGTGGCAAACGTGGTGGAAGTTTCGGCAGTGCTGTACTGGGTCTTCTCCCTCCGTTCCTCCGAACAGGGGCAAATGTCGTGTTGTCCATGCATACGAAGGGGGTTGCGTCATGAGGACATAGGAGGGAAAGAACAACTAATCCGATGGCTAATTCCCCGGCAACGGCGCCAATTTGACAGATGCTTGTCGTCAGAGCAAATATGCAAATAAATTTATAAGTCCGCTACTCGCGACTTAACTACTGGGTAGTAAGTGGTAAGTAGGGGTCGAACCCAAGGGAATTAGGGGGATAAGTTATTCTTTAAGTTGGACAATTTTGGGATTGGTTGGTTGGTTTTAAAGCTACCAGCTAAGTGATTGATTGGTTGGTTGGTTGGTTTTAGTACTGGAAAGTAACTGATAATTATTACAATTAAAAGAAAGCGTTCGGTTTCAGGGGCCTTGTATTATATCCTGTTTATCATTGACCCTTAGTGAATCTTCTAAGTATTCAAACGTGTATCAAGGCCTTTTCCGGCGCTCAATTTGCCACACTGTCTAGTCTTTTGCAAAAGTGTTCGAAAGTGAATCAAGGCCATTTCAAGCACTCGACTTGCAACACTGTCTAATCTTTTGCAAAAAATGTAAAGCCCTTGTTCTACTTAGACTAGCACCCCATTTCAAGGTATACTAGCCTGTGTGCATCCATTTTGGGTTGTCTTTTCCGATTTACCCAAAATGGTGTTTGAGAGAGATCAAACTCCTCAGATAAGCTTTGCCATTTCAAGCATCCACTTACCCGAGTATGTTTACGAACTTCCACAGAAGAGCTTTGCCATTTCAAGCATCCACTCAACCTTGGAAGTTCTGATCTAATATATGGCACATAGAACAAGTTTTGAATACAAAGACGAGACACTAAATTAATAGTCTAAAACATTTTATAATACAAGTCCACCCCTTCTACCGAACGACTAGTTTAGCTACTATTTATCGCGCTAAACATTATAACTAAGGAATTGGAAATTAAAGACGGTAAATAAATATTAAAATACTTACAACCGTTGAAGCGCCAAGGGAGCAATCTTTTATTTCCAAGCCAAACTTACAAAACTTAGAGAGATAAGTGATTTATGATTTTTGGATGATACAAATGAGGAGGAGGAGGGTTGTATTTATAGGCTAAGGGAGGAGAAATGGATGGAGGAGATGGCATCCATGTGTTTTTGATCCAAGGGAGGAGGAGGAGGAGCAAGGAGGAGCCGCCACATGGGGGAGGAGGAAAGCCGCCGGTCACCATGAGGGGAGGAGCCGCCGGTTGCCGGTTGCCATGGAGGGAGGAGCTCCTCCCTTGGCCACCTCCAAACAAGGTGGTCGGTCACCTTGTCCAAGAGTGCATTTTGATAGTTGATTTGGAATGGCCAAGTGATTTTAAGACTAATGGTCGAGCCAGATCTTCCAAATTCCATGGTTTGGTCGAGCAACTTGGTTTTGGTGCCTACGCGCGGGGCTTTTGCTTTGGACTTGAATGCGGGCCATCTGCCAATGGGCGTTCGCCTTGGAGTTTCGACATCTTCCACCTTATTTTCCATTTGGAACATTTTGGTCGAGGTGGAATTGTCAGAAGAGGTGGTTTGCTCGAGAAACCTGAATTGAGTGTTTGGTCAGCTCGGCGGAGGGCCTGGAACTGCTTCAACCGGTCGGGTGGTTCTGAGGCATTTTCCTACCCGGTCGGTTGAGTCTTCAATGTGATATTTTTGGCTTAAAATCCTCTTTGGTTTGATTTGGAGTGATTCAATGTCAGGATCCTTGAGATTTCTTCAGTCAGCGTCTGATCTTGACCTTGGAATGACTCTTGATATCTTTTCAGCTTAAAAACTCCTCCTTAGCCTGTATTCTCTCTAAGCTCTGAAATACCCTGTAGAAATATATCGGAACTAACAAGCAAAAGTTAGATAGACCAACAGTCTAATTTGGTGGGTTTTACTGTGTTTTTGATTCGTATAATTATGGTCCATCAGATCCCCGAGCGACGATGAGGCGGATGATGCTGAGACTGATGGTGATTCTGATGATGAGTCGTCTACCTAAAGGTCCTTGTTTTCAACTCTATGAACTATGTTTTGGTTGAAATTTCGTACTATTTGGTGCTTGTTCTGGCACATTTCTTTTGACTGTTCGAACTAGATTGGACCCCTTGAGTTTGTGGCAAAAAGGGGGAGTATTTTGAGGTGACCAATTTTTGTTTCCTCAAGTTTGTCTA
The DNA here is from genome assembly GCA_033675395.1 of Rhodiola chrysanthemifolia. Taxonomy (NCBI): domain Eukaryota; kingdom Viridiplantae; phylum Streptophyta; class Magnoliopsida; order Saxifragales; family Crassulaceae; genus Rhodiola; species Rhodiola chrysanthemifolia. The sequence continues at coordinate 12,553,275 of CM066208.1, read as the reverse complement.
AAGTCTAGATAGATCTAGTAGATTAGGTTTTGCCAAAATGCCAAGGGGGAGATTGATGTTCCCTTAAATGGCATGTATTTGGCAAAACGCTTTTAGACAGTTCGAGCAGGAGTTCAGGAGGAGTTCGAACACATTCTGGAACTAAGGGACAGCATGCAGCAGACGCAAGAATGCAATCCGGAAGGTTCTAAAGATCGAAGATCTTTTCGGTCGAAGTCGGCTAACGAAGATTCGAAGAAGATTCAGATATTCATTCGAATATCTCCTCATCAGATTGATAAGTCGGTTGCCTGACTTGGCGTGGAAGTTATCGAATAATCTTCCTAAAGATTGGTTAAAGATACACATCCAATATTTAGGAATATTTCCTAAATATTTGATGAGGTTATCTGGAGCAGATTTGGAGATCGCCCATGCATATAAATAAGAAGCTAGGGCGTCCACAATCTGTATCGCTTTCAGAGAGAAGCACACACGAGTGCGTATTACCGACTGAAGAAGAAGAGAGCGACGACCGACTGTCTTTCCCCACTGGAAAAACATCGGCGCTGATACAGTCTGTGGAGTGTGCTGTTCAGACTGTCCGTGGTTAATCTTACCGCTGCACACACCAGTGACTACAACTGGCTTTCGAGAGAAAGCAACCGAACTTCAGGAGAATATCGAGCTCGTTCGGACGGAAGGTTCGGGCAAAGGGGATCGAGGTGAACCGCGGTGAACCAAGATTGCAAATCTGAGAGACGGAGTGATAGAGGCTAGGCAATTACAAACGAGGGGTTGTGTAAGCGTAAGTCCACCTGTAAGCTCTATATTCGTAATAAAGATTTGTGACCCTTTAGGGTGTGGGAAGCCCCCTAGAGTAGGTGAAGCCGAACTGGGTATCATATTGTGTGTGCTCCTGTTCTGTTCTGTTTGTGGTACTCTTTGCCAAAGTGTTCAACAACTGTCTGAACACAACCTTGAAGAGTAGCTTGAACAGATTACAATATTTCGGTTTAAAAAAAATTTATTTCATAGTTAATATGTTTTGTGTGATTATAACTCAATTCCATTTTTAGTGACTGGAACAGCCCATACCGAGTGAAGTATGTGGCTATTATGTCTTGCAATACATTCGTGACATAATCAAGTACGTTCAAGCTACCAATGGATCGCTTGAGGACGACATCAGACAAGTAAGTATATTACGAGACTTGATTGATCGTTACCACTTAATTGAGGTGTCCATAAACTTTCTAACTATGAAATTTTTTTCAATGTTTCCCTAGAGGACGACAACCCTATGATAAAAATGTGCTAGATAAGATGAGGGATGTCTTTGCAGCTGCTTTGATTACTTACGTGCGGCAAGTATATCATCCGGTATATACATGAAGTCATTTATTGTATTATTGCTCGAATGTTGTCGTAAGACAAACGTGTCAAGTATCGAAACATTTGGACATATATATGAATGCAAATGTGTTGTATAATATTGAGCAAATGAATGTAATTTGATGTTCTGCAAATTGGTGTTTTTACGATAGGTGTTTTGTTTGAAATGTATCGTGCAAAAGGGAATTGTTTGAATCAATCTTGCCATTTTTTCAACCTTTAGATAGCGCTTCACCGACAAGCGCTGTCCAAGGTAGAAACTTAAGACAGCGCTTGAGGATAAAGCAATGTCATAAGTTATACTTTAGACAGCGCTTGAGACTAAAGCGATGTCTTAACTAAGACTATAGACAGCGCTTAGCTAATAAACGATGTCTATTGTCTGACATATAACAGCGCTGACGGAGATATAAGTAATGTCTAATATGGAGACTTTAGACATCGCTTATTCAAGAAGCGCTGTCAATGTCTCGACATAAGACAGCGGTCGAATAGACAGCGCTTGGTGAAGGGTTGTCTTATGGTAAAAAAAGCGCTGTCTTTTCTCTATTCTGTAGTAGTGAGATCCAGAGATGTCTAATGCCAGTAAAGATGAAGTTCAGGTGGTTGAACAGGAGACTGTACCGCTGGCTGAACTGAAGAAGTCTTCAAGAAGGAAACAGAGAAAGGAGGTGACTATAAAAGTGGGTGAACCAGAGATGACTGGTACTGACGACCACGGTCTTGATAGTACTAAGGCAGGGGGGAGCTGGCAAGTCAAAGAAGAGAAAATGGGCAACCCCTGGAGCTGGTTAAAAAGATGTCACTCCGCGAATTGTCAAGGATGGAGTATGGTTCAGTAATGAGGAGATGGCGAAGAAATCGAAGGATGTATAGAAACGGAAGATCATCCATGATGAGAAAAAGTATAAGGAAAGGAGGTCATCCAGCTATTAAAGGAGACTGATCTGTTCTAGACCATGAGGAAGTGCAAACCATACAACGAGTAGTTGGTAAGAGATGCCATAGCAAATCTACCAAGTCAGTTCGAAATAGAAGGAGATAAACAGTATGGAGAACTGTTTATAAGACAGAAGAAGGTTCTGATCACTCCAGAGCTCATCAATGTATACTACGGGATGGATGATCCAGCAGAAGAACAAGAGGAAGACAATTTTGACAAGATAGCTGATTGTCTGACATGCGGGTCTTGCCCATGTTGGGAGGAGACTATCATTCCTACTGCTGATTTGATGACATCATACTCCCTACTGTTCTTTATAGCACTGCGGAACTGAAAGCCCAACTCTCACAGGACCACAGTCAGTAAGGATATGGCTCAGCTGATTTATTTGATCGGGAATAGGATGATGTTCAATGTGGGTCGAATAATGTTCGAACAGATAGCTGCTCACACCACATCTACTAATTCACTCCATCAGATATTATTTTCATCACTCATCTACGAGTTGATAATATCTTAACATCCAGACTTGTAGACCAACCGAGATAGACTCACTAATGCCCCAGCACATTTGGGAGTAGACCAAAAACTTTTTAAAGGAAGGCATATGAATGATCTTAAGGGGAGGCAAGAGTTCCAGGAATAAAACTGAAGGATGTTCCAAAATCATCTATTCGATGGTCTGGAACAGCTACGAGACTATCTGCTGGTGAAAGAGAGAATATCCTGAGCGCACTGGAAGATATGCTGGAAACCATACAAGAGCAGAAGAAGAGGATCAACAGCTTAGTGCGTGCATTGCGTATCCCAGCAATATGAGGCAGATGAGCCAGATGCTAGTGCTGCCGAGGACGTTTCTGTGTGAAGGTTAAAAACTCTAGCTTCTATGCTCGACTGTTTCGTGCTACAATCATACGGTTTTAGTTCTATTTCGCACTTCTGTTACGTGGAACTATTATTTTGAACCTTCCTTGCCCATTTTGTGGCAAATAGGGGGAGTAATTATTCCTCTCAATCTTGCTGAGTACGGTCTCTGAAGTCTACATGGCTGAGATGGGAAGGGTTTTGCCTAAATGCCAAGGGCGAGATTGATAATTTCCTATGTGGCATGAAGTTTCGCAAAATGACTTCAGAGTGTTCAAGCAAGAAGTGAATGAACTGTTCAAGTAAAGATGGAACTCAGGAGCTGCACAGAACTGAAGCAAGACATGCTCTATATTTCGGAGTTTCCAAATACTAAAGTTTTCAAGTTACTGATGTTGGTTGGCTAAAAGATCAAAGAGAATATTCTGGAGAGCATAAATCAAATATATTGAGGAAGATAACAGCCGAAGAAGATTGGAAACGCGCTGACTTGGGAAGGAAGATTTCAAGATATTCAAATATACTCTCAAATATATTCTTGAATATCTCGAATATCTTTTTCGGTTAAGATTATTTTAACCGAATAGGAAACCAGCCGAGTACTATAAATACAAGGCTAAGGTTTCTTATTTTGTATTCGTTTTGGAGGAGTAAAATCACGAGCATACTACTACGCTGAGGAGGAGGAGGACGACGAACGGTCGGCTAGCTTTGATCATATCGGAAAGTTAACGACGCTGAGATAGACTGTTCAGTGTGCTGATCAGTGCTATCCGTGGAACACACACCGCTTGTTGCTACGCATTCGGGAGAACGCGTCTGTCTTCGGGAGAAGGCACTGAGCTTTGAGAGAAGTTCTACTGAAGGTCGAGAGGGAGTCACGGGCAAAACAACTGGAAGACGAGAGGGAGTCTCGGATCTAGGGAGAGCGTAGGTCGCATGTCTCGAAGAGTGTTAGAAGAAGTCTTTTAAACGTAAGTCCACTATTATCTATAAACTCTGAGTAAAGAGCTGCAATTCCTTTAGGGCTTGGGAAGCGCTCCAAAGTAGGCTGGTTGCCGACCTGGGTATTACATCGTGTGTGCCTATTTTTACTTGTGGTTAGTATTCTGCTGAGGTGTTCCAACAACTATCAGAGCACCTGCTAGACACTGTCTTGAACAGACAACGGTATCTCGTATGGGATGCACAAATACAACTAACTATGAGATTATTTAAATGCTCCTCTTTATATATAGTATAAGGAAACTTAGTCATTCACGTCTCTCTCAAGTAAAAGACCATCAATCTTTGGAGGGATGGATGTAAATTTTGCCAGCGACCAGCCTCAAAATAAATCTCACGATGAAAAGTCTTAGGTTCACGTTTCAAGGAAAAAAATTGAAAGTTCATGCATATAGTTGGCTACTATTTAGATAAATATTCATACATGAACTGCCCTGTAATCAACAACAGACAATCATACCCTAGGGGAACAAAGTTTTACTACATCTTTCTCTCACTCTTTTATAGAGTACACACATATACTCGAACTCATTTAGTTCCAATATCAATAGCTTGAACTACGTACTGATTTCATTCACCAAGAGCATGCACCATGTCGAAAGCCAAAACCAATACGACATATTTCTTTATAAAGCAAAAAAAAAGTTGATTACATATATAGTGTAGTAATAAATAGTTAAGTCTGCAACTGCCTCAAACCCTAACTCTTTTGTGGAGACTCAATTATACAAGTCGAATACACATAACCGTGTATCTGAGGATATATAGGAATAATGACATTCAAATTCAGGCCATTCAATATAGGAATTGACATGAAGATATCACAATAATCAAGATGCAACGTAAGGCCAATTAACCTTGTGTGATTATACCTCATTTTCTTGACAATTACCCAAACTATAATTATATATCTTGGAATGATTTCTAACTGTTGATACTTTGATAGTGCGTCAGTCATGCATCCAACTTCATACTTCGGATTATTATAATCTCATTGGGTTCATACTTGTGTTTATCCTCCCTGCAGATAAAAAGTGACAACAATTAATGAGTGATAAAATACACATTGGTAAGTGCCAGAATACATCAAACACTGTCATCAATGGTAAGAAGATATATATTCACATCGATTATACAAAATACTGCAAAGTAAATATACATAGTCAAATTATATCAAGTGTTCATTAGTTCCCAAACAACTCAATAAACAAGAATTTAATTACACACAAGTGAAAATGATGTTTCCCAAGACACAATGACTCTCCATTTACACAAATAAGAGGACAATTTTCAAACCCTAGTTTATGTATAATAGATGTGAATATATATCACATTTTCTTCCAATTTTCAGGAAAAAGCAAATTAAACATAGTAATTCAATTGGCAGACACCTTGATCAAATCTACGCCTTGCCCAATCGTCATGACCAGCTTCTGGTCTACTTGTAACAAGAACTATCACTTTTTCGAAAGACAAAAATATATATAGTGTAATAAAACAGCTGAGAATATAAACAGACGAAGGAATAATACCAAGCCAAAGCCATGTAATCCTTGTATGAGAATTTCCCAGAAATTGCTATCAAAAATCAAACAGGAAGGAATCTTGTCCATAATCCCAAAAACTTGAAGATGGGATATCATCCTCTCCCCCAAAAGACGGCCACAAACCCTGATCCGACCCCGATCCTGCAACAGCCAACGGATCTGACACTGACTGTCCAACACCCATACCCGGATCTGAATTCGTACACACAGAACCCACCAAAGAATTGATCTCTTCATACGACATCGTTCCAGCTTCATTTCCCATAATCCGCTGTTCCTCTTTTTTGTTAGGGTTAGGGTTTCCGTACGATGTTGTTGGTGTTCTTGTAGCTGTACTACCCATCATCGCAGCTGTTGTAGGATCTAGCACTGGATCCGTGCATGTAAGATTATTGTTCGGATCCGGAAAAGGGTTCACATTCTGATTCGTCGTCATCACTTGTTGATGTTGTTGCTGAAGAAACTGATGATGATGATGATGATGACCTTTGCTAGTATCACTATAATTCGTAGCTAATACGTTAGGATACATTACAGAGGGACCATACAACCCATACGGAACATAAGCAGCATGAGCCGCTGCCAAAACAGACAGAGCGGCCGGAGTCTGATGACATACTGAGCCCTGTGCGGCGGCCGGGAAGGCGGCGTAGTTGAATCCAGACGGCGGACGGGGAAGAAGAGGCCGCAGCTGAGTCTGAGTAGAGTTTGAAGATGACGAAGACGAGGCTCGTGAAGATGAGGACGCACGTGAAGTAGCCGCCGCCGCAGCAGCAGCAGCGTTGGCTGAAGACGATGGCTGGAGATTGAGCTGAGCGCGAGAGCCGTAGAGAACTAGAGCGGCTCGGTCATAAGCCCGGGCTGCATCTTCCGCGGTGGAAAAGGTTCCAAGCCATTTACGAGTTCGCTTGCGTGGCTCGCGGATCTCGGCTACCCACTTTCCCCAGCTGCGTTGTCGTACGCCTCTGTAGCGGAACTTGCTGTTGTCCGGCCCACCCTTTCCCTTACACCTGGCGGTGGTCTTACAGCTGTTGTTGTTGTTGTTGTTGTTGTTATCGCTGTTGTTGCTATTGGAGCAGCTGCTGCCATTGCTGTTGTTATTTTCTTCAGAGATTATTAGTGTGTTTGTTCTACTAGGGTTCATGTTGGAGGACAAGGGTTAGGGTTTGGTGACTTAAAAAGGGTGGAGTTGGGTGGATCAAGGGGGGGACTGCCTTTGTGGTGTGTGTTAAGATGCAATTGGAGAAACAGTGGGCTGCTAATTCTGCTCGGTGTTTGAAAGGTGGTATGAAGAGAGAGAGAGAGAGAGAGATGTAGAGAGAAAAAGAAAATGTAGAGAGAGAAGAGGGGTTGGAGTGGGAGTGGTGGATGAGGGCGGTGGTCTTGGTATTTATAAATATGTGTTGAGAAGGGGTAAAGATGAAGAAGTAGGATTGCTGCAGCATTAAGAAACACGCGGTGTGTGTCTGCAAGCCACTGCTGCTGCTGCCTCTTCTGCCAACTTTGGTGCAGACGTACGTACGTGTTTGGTTTGCTGTGGTTTATCTATCTGTATGTATATGATGACTTATTAGAGAATTTGATAGCTATGAAAAGCAGATGATGAATTATATTAGAATTTGATAAGTTTTTCTAGCTTGACTTCAGTAGGCTGAGTAATGGGTTCATAAGAAGTATATTAGATACGCCCGCTTATAAAAATATTCATCAATTTGTTTTTATTTTGTCTCAAATTAAATTCTTTGATAGTTCCTATAAAATTAATATCAATATTTATGTGGTTGATAAAAATAACGGAAAGTACAAAAAGGGGTCCCGAACTACCACTCGATTTCAATATGAGGTTCGAACAACCATATTTTCTAATTAAGGGGCAAAATCAAAAAGTCCGTTAAAGTTAACGGATAGAGTTAACTCCGTTAGTCAAAGTACAATTAATTTTTTTTCTTTACTTTAATCTACGTATTTATCATTGAATATTTTTAACTTTTAGTTTTAGTATTCATCAAAAAAAAAACTTTTAGTATCATTATGATATTTTTATTTTCCTAAACTTTCTATATATTTTTGTTCTATTTTAATTAAATATTTTTTCTTTTAAATTTTGTCGATATATCTCTCATTATATTCTTTTTGATATTCATTCTCTTAGGAACACGAATCAAGAAACAATAATTTAATTTTTATTCATATGGTGAATTGTCACACTATATAAATTTAAAATATTATATATACTCACCCATCATGCATATAAGGGAAAGATTTTAAAATTTTTACAATATGATCAGGAAAATAGTTTTTTTATTTTTATTCTTACATGTTATGTGGTAAATTACGAAACCGTAAATTATTGATTTAAAAATAATACGCATTTGTAGTCTGAAATTTAAAGAAATTTAAAAATATTATAATAAAATTAAAAATTAAAAACCTACAATGAGAAATATATAGATTAAATTAAAATAATATTTAATTATACTTTGACTGGCGGAGTTGACTAACGGAGTTAGCTCAATCCGTTAACTTTAACGAATTTTTTTATTTTGCCCTCTGATTGGAAAATGTGGTAGTTCGGACCTCAGATTGGAATTGAAGGGTAGTTCGAGGCCCCTTTTTGTACTTTTTCCTAAAAATAATATCTGTTTTTGGAGAAGTATAGATGTATAAACTTCAAGGGTACTTTTGATATTACTTTTTTTAATGATATAAAGATGTTAGTTTTTTCCAACTATTATATAACATATATATTTTGAGGTAATTTATAATCAGAATTCGCGAACGATAAACCAACCAACCATATGAATAAATACGAATGGAAGGGTTGGGGATCGAGTTGATTTTATACGGATAAATATAGGGAGTGCATCTCCTTCTATTTTGAGAATCTGAAAATCTAAATCTGATCACTGAATCAATATGTATCTTCGTATGTGCATTTGACACGTGTCTCACTAACAATGTTCACTTGATGATTTTGACTTTTCATTAAATACAAGTTTGAATATGCAAGTGGGACACGTGTGAATACCACACCTAGATGGTGCACTTTCAAAGATCGTATTGGGTTCCCCAAATGCTCGAAATATAGAGAATGTTCTCATCTTAGAGTCAAATGAGACGACCCCTCCATATTTCAAAAATCTGAGAACCTAACTTGCACCTTTGAAAATACATTATCAAGTTGTTGTGGTATTGACACATGCCCCATTTCCATTTTCAAAGATATAGAAATTCAGTAGTCAAACCTATTAACTTTAACTTTACTAGTGGGACACATGTTAGAGGTAGATATTCGAAAAACTCATATTGATCCTATAGTCTAATTTGAGCTCTCAAATTTATAAGAGGGTTCTCAATTATTATTTTTTGATGAAGAAGGGGCTTGAGTGTTAGGTTAGTACCCGTTCATTTTTTGTAAGGTAGGGACTTCGAACCCAACACACTTTGGTGCACGGGGGGATTGCTCACCACTGAGACAATCACATTCGCCCTAGAGGGTTCTCAATTGAACACCCCCGCCTATAAGTATGTTCGGCAATCGTACAATCCGGTTTAAATATTTACCTTACAATCAAATCCAAAATATTATCGCACATGTTTGTCATGCATGTGTCAACCACAAACTATCACTACTACAAAACAGGCACTATGCATCGGTTCAAAAAATTACAATAGACATCGGTTCAGCTTTATGCATCGGTTTATAATGAAATCGTTGCATAATATACACATTACGCATCGGTTTTGTTTGAACCGATGCATATTGTCACTTTATGCAACAGCTTTTATAAACTGTTGCTTAATGATAACTCTTACACATCGGTTTTATTTGAACCGATGCATATTGTGACTTTAATTAGGGGTGATCGTGGGACGAGTTAGGACGGGTTAGGTTCGTCCTTAACCCGACCCGATACGACGACCGGGTCATTTAGGTCAACCCGAGCCCGTCACTCAATATTGACCGGGTCGCATTTGATAACTCGAATCCGTCGTAACGATAGACTTATAACATATCAAGTAGCTAAAAGCGTAAAACAAAATAATCTACGAAAAAAGAATGTGAGCTTAAACATGTTAACCGCCCAACATTGTTGTAACAAAATGATGTGAAGCTCATATTGAAACAAAATTCAAGACAAAACGATAGACTTTTGTATTGAAGTTAAATTATTTTATTCTATATTAATATAGTTATAGGACCGGGTCACCCGAAGAGCAACCCGAACCCGACTTATTTAGGACCGGATCACTCGATGAGCAACTCGAACCCGACTTATTTAGTACCGGATTGGGACGGGTTATCGAATCAGGACTGGTCATGCTCGCCCCTAACTTTAATGATAACCCTTATGCATATTTCGCAGCTCGCTAGGGTTTTTCTCATTCCTCCCTTTTCCAGGCGACTCGTATACTCTCTCGCTCCCTCCTCACCAAAATCTTCTACTATGCTCCTTCCTCAATCACTCGATCCTACATCGCGCCGTCCTTCGCTCGGCTGCGGTCTCCGCTACTATTCGTGGCCAGCGAAGTCTCGTCGCCGCGTCCAGAGGTTTCGCTACTAGGTCCACCTCTTCGTCGCTCAGCGACGCGAACCCTAACTGGTAAAACCGCCCTCCGAAGGAGACTATTCTGCTTGATGGATGCGATTTTGAACACTGGCTGGTTGTGTTGGAGAAGCCTGAGGGCGATCCCACTAGGGATGAGATCATAGATAGCTACATCAAAACCCTTGCCATGGTTGTCGGCAAGAATCACAACTCTATCTTTCTATTATCTTTCAAGTTTGATATTCATCATGTTAATTTAACTCCCTGGAAAGACAATTAGTGTTTATTGATGTTTAGCTGGAAAGACATTTTCATTGATTTTATTAGTGAATGATTTGAAGCTTTGCGAATTTTAGTAGTCAATTAGAAACACATTCGTCTTTGGGAGCAATGAACTTCTCTCAGATGGCTCCTGTCCTACTAAGTTAATTTTTGTTTGGCTGTGTATTTGTAATATAGTGAGGAAGAAGCAAGGATGAAGATCTACTCTGTCTCTACTAGACATTACTTTGCTTTTGGAGCGCTTGTTTCAGAGGAGCTATCCTACAAATTGAAAGGTATACGATGCTTCAGTACTGCACATTGTGTATTTGAAAATCTCGACTGGACATTATCTTAAGGTTGAAGGACTCAGCTGGACATTAGAGAGCTGGGGATCCGGTTTGGATGTGTGAGGCTCATCCCCATTCCCCACGGTGAAAAGAGGATTGATGCAGTAAGTTTTGAGCATATTGATGTCCATTGACTGTTTGATAAAATGTGTGTGAAAGAATTTTGGATATGTATAAGTAGGGTTCTCATGAGTATTCACTTGATTTGCTAGAAGTTTGTTGTTCTTATGATTTTGATTTTGTTTTTAGATACAAAGACCGAATTTTGGTATCATTGCCACCTTCAAGGAAGGAATGTGCAGACTTCACCAGGCCTGTATTTACTGCTGTGGCATTCTATCTGTGTGCTAAGACGCAAAAGGTTGTGTTGACAACAATATTCATATTGCACGTGTGATAGGTAAGCCATTTGTTGTACTTGAGTTTAATTGTTGTATTATTGTGAACAACTGAAGGTAGACAGAATGAAGTTGATTGAGCTTTGCAGCACATCCGAGGCTGAATTCACAAGTGTAAGAGCTTCTGTGCTCTGTATTTTTGCAAAGTGTAGTATTATACACATAAGATTATTTCTGTGCTCTGTATTTCTGTAATCTTGTAGAATTCACAAGTGTAAGAGCTTCTGTGCTATGTATTCACAAGTGTATTATTGTGCTATGTGATTCGAGTAGTGCCCAAAATGTATGTAAGTGCCATGGCAGCCAAGATTTTGAGCTAATGCGATCGGTATCTTGTAGGTTTGGCTTCTCGTCTCCCACGTCCTGAGAATCTTGTCAAGTTTGCTTCGAGCTACATGTATAAAGTTTCAAGGAAGAAGAAGAAGAAGGCTCTCCATTACTAGGAAAATAAATGAAACTTTTGTTAAATAAATAAAAGTTGTATATTAAAAGTGACATCATGTATGAAATGTTATATTTTGGTTGAATAAAAAGTATTTTAAGATTTAGATATGAGCAAGTGTATTTATTAAATTTATTTACGAATTTTCAGGTTGATTTGAGCAATTTACAGGCAGAGCCGGCCCGTTGTCTTTAGAGGCCTTGTGCGAGATATCAAATGTGGCCCCTACAATGGCGGATCTAGAGCTTCGTGTGAGGGTGTCCCAAAATTGTTTTTTGATGAATAAGGGTATAGGTTGGATTCGGCAAAAAAAATTCGGTATATATATTCCGTATATTTGATGAATAAGCTATTTTCTAGTAAAATATCAAAGTTTGAATTCATATAATGTTTATTGATGATCTAACTTTAAGAGGTTATAGAAGACAAGATCGATATATATATCATTGGAGAGATAATTTGACGGCCTACAACTCTTCAATTGATATCAAGATATCAATCAGACGTTTAAGCAACCAAAAACATACGTAAAGTAAGAACGCATAACAAGTGTACATAGCCAATCACATGTAACCTTAACAACTTGCTAACATATAACAGGTAGACTGAGCACCACTTGAGAAATCAATCACCTTGCTCATGAAGCTGACGATAAGGGCTACAACTTCTATGCTAACATCTAGACACAAGTATACTGTTAAGGTGACCGAAAACTAAGTCGAAACAGGCTATATGTTTGAAGTCCGTTAATGATTAGCCAACCTTTTGAAGCTCATAGAGACATCATTCGGTGTCCGTTGAAGATGATCTATGTATTGATAGAAAGCTAATTGAATGTTCTATAACTTTCATGTTTAATGCAAGATGAATTTCGGAGGTTAAGCTGATAAAAACAACGATCAAAGATAGATGATTAGTTGAAATTTGCCGAAATTGAGGGGATTCGAGCCAATCTTCTGAAGCTCATAGAGGTGTCATCTAGTGTCAGTTGAAGATGATCCATATATGTATAGAAAGCTAATAGAATGTTCTATAACTTTCATGTTTACTTAAAGATGAAATTTGGAGGTTAAGCTGATAAAAACAGCGACCAAAAATAGATGTTTGATTTTGCCGAAATCAAGGGGGTCCGAGCCAACTTTCGGAATCTCATAGAGGCATCATGTAGTGTCCATTGAAGATGATCTATATATGAATAGAAAGCTCAATGAATGTTCTATAACTTTCATGTTTACTCCGAGATGAAATTAGAATGTTAAGCTCAGAAAAATAGCAATCGAAGATAAATGTTTAATCAAAAAAATTCAAAAAAAAAATTGTGCCCCTATGCCGTTGGTGGCCCTGTGCCGTTGCACATTTTGCCATGGGGATGGGCCGGCCCTGTTTACAGGCCAAAAATGCAACAAAAAAAATATCTTACATTATGCATCAGTTATTTAGAAAAACCGTTGCATAAAGTCTGACATTATGCAACGGTTTTAAAGAACCGATGCATAATGTTTGACATTATGCAACACTTCATTATGCATCGGAACCACCGATGCATAATATCAAAAAAAACCGATGCATAATGCATCGTTTGTAGTAGTGTATATTGTAATGTTAGCTAGTTACAAGATTAAATCCGTACATATTTCATAAGAGAAGTGCCCAAATACATCCTTTACTTTTTGGTGCATTCATGGATCTTCATATTCACATTAGGATCAAATAATCCAAAAGTCCAAAAAAGTTCGACTCTTTTTTCTTTTACCTAAATAGCATAGAGTGCAATTCTTTTGTCTTTTACTAAAATTTGAAAAGTGCAAAACACCAAACCTATTTCTTGAACTTAATCTAAGTCTTTAAATTACTTAATCCAAAAGCCAACATGGTGGTGGCCTGTTGGTTAAGGAGTCACATACGATTCCTTACATCCCGGATTCGAGTCTTGGGGACACCATTTTTCTCACAAAATTTCTTCTTTCTTTTCCTTTCCCTCTTCCTCGTCCCGCCTCGCGCGTGGATGCTTTTTACATCCCCGTGGATGCTTTCCTCTTCACACCTCGCACATGATGCTTCCTCCGAACGTCAAGATGGACGTGTCGTGTCTTACAACGGTAAAAGTGTCCAAGGTGGCCTGAGCTCTAAGTGTCGAGAATATACCGATGATGATTTGGGGTAGATGAGGATCCATGAATGGTAATGGTGTCGAACCCGGTCTGTGCTTCAAAAGTGGAGATACCTTACTAGTGATTCAGATATCAATATATATGTACTAGATGATAAGGCGTCATATGCATTGTATTATTCTTAGTTGTTGTACCCCATTATCAAAAAAAAATTGAATCCAAAAGTGCAAAATGAGATTCATGGATTGCCAAACAGTGGTGAATGTAATTGAGCGCCCCTATTTCATATTTTCTATATTTTCTTTCAGAAAAAATGGTTTTTAAAAAGTAAACATGATGTTAAGAAAATGGTCTTAATTATTAGTGGAGTTGGTTTGAATTAATATTGACGATATGTCAAAAGGTCAATACCTCCCACCTATCCTACACATTCGATCAAGGTCTCTTTACTTTTATGTCGGATTATTTTTTGTCCCACCTCTGTGTGGGCGTATTCTTCTTCCCTCACGGAGGTGTTGTGTTCTGTAGTTGGATCTAAGAGTGCTGCTCCGTGGGCTTCCTTCCATGGAAGCATGGAGATGCGTATTTACTTTTGAGTTTCATGTTGGTGATTTATGACATGTGATTCAATGAACGATTTAATTATTTAATAATCCGAGTTGGTATCTCGTGTGGCTTGTGCATGGTGCAAAAGTTTAGATATTCATATATTCTCAGTAAAGTACTCATGTAATATGTATAAGTTGTACTCATGCTACTTGATATGTATGAGGTGTAAATCCACGATCAAAGAAAAAATAAAATATGGTGTTATTTGGTAAATGTGATAATTTCTTAACTTCCAAATGAAAATTTAATCCTTCGTAACGAGAATTGGGTTGTTTCCGATGACCAATGAATTTGTTCAAGATTGTTAGAGAATACATTATTCGCATAAGATATTCATAACATATTCTTTATATTCTCTCATTCTTTATGCTTACCATACATATCTATCATGTACTGTATATATTGACTCGACACATATCAATATACAATTCGCATATTCATAACATGGGATCAGACGCTCTCGTTTGAGATACTTTTCTATTCTTTCTCATTTTTTTCAAACAAATATTTGTTTGGTTATCGATAAGTTTCGATGCCGTTGTGATTCTCACACACCGTCGCTGCCCTCCTATAGATCGCCGCCGTCGTCCCTTAGAACACCGCTGCCGTCCCAGAGACCGCCGCCGCTGTTCAAGACCGTCATCGCCATCTAACAGACAGCGGCAATTATCGTCGTCAACCAGATCGCCACAGCCCATTCAACCTGCAGTCCTTGAAGCTGCGATCTCTCTATTGCTGAAAAATCCAGATCTGTTTTCGCTGCTTCAATTATTCATAGTTCCAATTTACTTATGTGTTGCTGATCGAGGTTCATCAGATTACTGGCCGAATGAGACACGCGAATCCAAATACAATTCCAACAGCTTTGCATCCGATCTCTGTAGACAGCAGATATGCTTATGTGCTAGCCGTACATTGTTGTAAAGCTCTTGATTTCATTTATTATTCCGACCGACGTCTTGTAGTGGTCCATAAAGCGAAAGCTTCTGCTGCTCGGTTTCGTTGAACTGCATCGGGGTTGCAATTTTTTTCCGGGGTTGAACTGCATCATTGGTAATGATCTAGCGGTCACAGTCTTGGTCGAATGACCAGGAGGTCGACGGTTCGAACTCCCTCGAATGCACCAGCATGAGTTTGGGGCTTGTCCATTCATTGCTTAATAATAGTGGAATTTATTTATAAAAAAAAAGTTGCAATTTTTTTCCCTTCTCTTAAAAAAAAAGAAAGTGAAAATTCAACCCAATCGACTGTATAGTCATGTTACCGCCAAATCAGCACCACATCAGCACACATGCCCAGTCATCAGTCAAGGCCACGTCAACACACTTGCACAATCAGAAACAGTAAGAGCATCCGCACCCGTTGGAGCATTTTATCTCCTTGGTTGTATCTTCTGTGCAGCAATGTCTTCATGCGGAGACTGATTTTATCTGCTATTTTTGTATCTATTATGATGTTCCCTTGAGTGGCATGTATTTGGCAAAACATAGTTAGACAGTTCAAGCAAGAGTTCAGGGGGAGTTCGAACACATTCTAAGACTACAACACAGCGTGGAGGAGACGCCAAGATGCTTTCTGGAATGTTCGAAAGATTGAATGTCGGTTCGATCTGCTCTGGACAGCGAAGAATTCGATACTCAGATATTCGAATGAATATCTTCATTGAAGGCGGCGTGGATGACTTGGCAAGGGAGTCTTCGAATATTCTTCCCACCGATTTGATAAAGATACACATCAAAATATTTAGGAATATTTCCTAAATATTTTGATAAGATATCTGGAGCAGATTTGGACAGCGCCCTTGCATATAAATACACAACCTAGGGCGTCCACACATAGATCGCTTTCTGAGAGAAAAATACACGAGTGTATCCTGTTGATCGGAGATTGGAGAAAGCGACGGCCGACTGTGTTTCCCCACTGGAAATTCATCGGCACTGGATCTGTCTGTTCTGGTGTGCTGTTCAGACAGTCTGAGATACGAGCTTACTGCTGCACACGACGAGTACTCACAACCGGCTTTCACGCGAAAGCTTCCGACTTCAGGAGAAGGTCGAGATCGCTCAGACGGAAGGTTTGGGCGAAGGGGATCAAAGTGAACCGCAGAGATCCTTGATTGCAAATCTGAGAGACGTCGGCTTAGAAGTTGGGCGATTACGACGTTTTGTAAGCATAAGTCCTCTTACTGTTCTAAGCACGTAATAAAGATTTGGGTCCCTTTTAGGGTGTGGGAAACCCCCCAGAGTAGGCTTAGCCGAACTGGGTATCATTCTGTGTGCCTTTACTTTTGTCTGCTTGCTGCACTGTCACACAGGAGTTCCGGGTCTGTCTCAAACAGTCCCTGGAACAGTAGCTTGAACAGGTCGCTATATTTCAATTGGTATCAGAGCAAACACTCGACACACTGAGTGGGATCCTTGAACTGTTCAAGATGACTCTGAAGGAAGGACAAAGTATTACCCGACCCCCACTTCTGGAAGGTTCAAATTATGCCTCATGGAAGCCTAAGATGAAATCTTTTCTAAAATCTCTCGATGAGAAAGCTTGGAAGGCAGTGTTGGTTGGATGGACTCAGCCCATGATGGAAAATCTCACAGGAGAAGTCGTCCCTAAACCTGAAACTCTATGGGACGAGGCAGACGAAAAAGCTTCCATCGGAAATTCAAAAGCTATGAACGCTATCTTCTCTAGAGTGGATGAGAATGTACTGAAACTAATCATCAACTGTGAAGTCGCTAAAGAAGCTTGGGACATCCTTCAGACTGCCTGTGAAGGTACTGACAAGGTTCGCAATTCGCGTATGCAGATTGTGACAACAAAATTCGAGGAGATGAAGATGAAGGACAGTGAAACTATCCCTGAATTCAATGCAAGAGTACTAGATCTGTCCAACGAGGCTGCTGCACTGGGCAAACCTATTGATGAAGAAAGGATGGCCAGCAAAGTTCTGAGATCGCTCCCTCCAAGATTTGCCATGAAGGTCACTGCCATTGAGGAGATGCATGATATCTCCAAGCTGAAACTGGACGAGCTCATGGGTTCTCTCAGAACATACGAAATGAACCACGAAGCTGAATCTAAGGTAGTCAGAGGAATTGCCCTGAAAGCAGATATATCCGACGGTGTAGCTGAAACAGACGGCAACACTGAGCAACTGGCAATGCTGGCTCAGAATTTTGGCAGGATGGTTCGGAAACTTAACAGACGAAGCCCTGATCAAGGCCAGTCCTCCTCAGGTAACTTTCGTAATTGGAAAAATGGCAAAACAAGGTTCAGTGAGAAAACTGAGGATCCTTCGGAGAAAGAGAAAGAAATTCAATGCCATGAATGTAAAGGCTTCGGACACATCAAGGCTGAATGTGCCAACACCCTCAAGAAGAAAAAGGCAATGGTTGCAAACCTCAGCGACAGTGATGAGGAGGAGGAAACTACCAACTTTGTAGCATTTGCGTCTATCACAGAAGTATGCAGTGAATCCAGCCACATCAAGTCTCCTCAACCAACTCTTCTGACTGATGACTCTTCAGACAGCGACAATGAAGAACTCACACAAGAGTCACTGGCTGAATCATACAAAGACATGCACGAAAAGTGGCTGTTGGTGTTCAATCTGAACAAAAAACTCAACGACACTGTTGCCACCATGACTGAAGAAAAGGACAAGCTATGGCAGGAAGTTGATATTCTGGTTGCACAGAAGGTAGAACTCCAGGCTGAAGTCAATTCACTAAATACTCAACTTACAGAAATCAAACAAGATAGGTCAGGTCTGCTGGCTCAAAAGACGGATCTCCTGGGTACTATCTCCTCCCTAAAAGTTGACATGGAGAAAGATCGTGAAACTTTTCCAACTGGAATGACGGGTCTGAGGAAAACTATTACGGATCTGAAACACAAAGAGGTGTTCCTCTTGAGGAAAGTGGAGTCTCTGGAACTTCAGGTTGAATCTGAGAAAATGGATCATTCAAACACTCGGAAGAAACTCAACCAGCTCAAACAGTCGGTAAAGATGTTCAACTCTGGGACTAAGGATCTAAATGAAATTCTCAGGTCACAAAGAATGGAGTCTGGACATCGGGGATTGGGTTTCACAGAAGAAGGATGCTCAAAAGGCACAATGTTTGTTAAAACAAAATCAGTAGCTGAACGAAACCCGGAACAGAAGGTGGGACAGAGACTGAATCAGCACCAGGGAAAGATGGTGAGACAGACCCCGAGACAAAAAGTGGATGTGTCCCAAGAAAAAACCACGGCTGGTCAAAAAAGAACTCGCAATGATCGAACCAGCTCCTTCAAAGAACAGAAAGAAGATCTCCGCACATGCTGGTACTGCTTTAAAATCGGACACATCAGACCAAGGTGTCATTTGTTCCTTGCTGAACGAAGAGCTATGAGCCACAAGAATAAACCCCGAATGCAACGGATCTGGGTACCAAAGGCAAGCGAGACCGTATGTCTGGCCGCGCTCAACTCATCATGTCACATAGGGAAAGATCACTGGGTCTTCGACAGTGGTTGCTCCGCTCATATGACAGGTAATTCTAAGTTTCTTACAAAGATTCGACCTGTTATAAAGAAGCAGTTTGTCATCTTTGGAGATGGAAGAAAGGGTCAGGTGATCGGCTGTGGGACATTGAAGGTTCCTGATCTTCCTGCCCTCAAGGACATTCTCTTGGTTGATGGATTGAAGTTGAATCTATTCAGCATTAGTCAACTATGTGATGATGGACATCTTGTCACCTTCACTCAAGACTCATGTCACGTATTGAATGAGGACGAAAGCTCATTAATGAAAGGAGACAGGTCTCCCAACAATTGCTACCTCATTGGTCTACTGAACCGATTGGTTCTTCGGCATATCTACCAAGTCGACGGATTGAGATGGGCTTGCGGCACAGGCGGATGGGTAATCTTACTCTCAAAAATTCAATGATGCTCAACTCAACTGAACTCATCCGAGGAAGGCCCAAGGAGACAGGAGATTCTGAAGCACCCAGTGATGGATGGCGAATCAAGTCTCAGACAAAGAACTTGTCCCTCAACAGCTGTCAGCACTGTACTAGGAGAAAGGTAAAACAGATTCACATGAATATGAGTGGACCGACAAAAGCAGGGAACTATGGGAACTCCAAGCATGCTTCTGCGTGCATCGTTGGGCAGTCGTCCGGAGTTCGGAATAAACGCCCCATCAATCATGGATATGTTCGAGGGGGAGTGTTACCACAAGCCAGAATCACACACACCCATGTTGATAATACCATGTTCAGATCCAACAACCGTTCGCAGGGCCAAACAAGATTCGTGCCCCTACAGAGCAAGTATGCCGCGAAGCTAGCAAGTCTACGCCAGAAAACATTCGTGCCCTTACAAAGCAAGTATGCCACGAAGCTAGCAAGTCTCCAAAGAACGCATGTCACTACTCCCCTCAAACTGCCTAAACACAAAGGGAAACAGGAGAAAGTGATCCGTATGCGATTAAAGCCTACAGAGGTTGAGATCCTTAGATCTGTGCGGGGTCTAGGTGCTATCCGTATGCGACTGAATCCTACAGAGATTGAGACCCTTAGATCTTTGCAGGGTCTGGGTGCTATCAATCACTAAGCCCGACAGGGCAGTGGTCAGTCAGAGTCGCAACTCCAGCAAAACAGTTGGACTGACCCCTGAAGGGAGGGAGCTGGATTAGAAGGTACATTTTTAGAAGATGAATATTTTTTATATTTCTGGGAGATTTTTCGTACCGTTATAAGGAAAGGAGGTTTTATTTTTAAACCATGTTTGGGAAGTTGAAAAGGAAATTCAATCTCAGTCTCGCTGCTCCTTCCTTTCTGCTTCAATAACCCTAGCACAGCCGTTCCTCGCAAGTCTCCCCATTCCTTCATCCCTGCGGCAACAATGGTTCACACCAGAAAGTCCTTCAAATCAGTCATCAAGGGTTCTTCGGAATCAAAGAAGGCGGACAAGAAATCATCTGATTCCATGGCGACAAAAGCTCAAATTCCGAAACCGACGAAGTCGAAAATTCCATTGAGGAAAAAGGCGTCGCCTTTAGTTGCTAAAACTTCGCCTTTACCTAGTATCAAAATCTCAGACGGCGTAGCAACTTCCCCAATCCCGAAAGTTGTGGAGGTGGAGGGGGAACGACCGGAACCTGCTGCGAAGCAGAAGGAAGTCTCTTCGCAACCTGCAGAGGAACCTCCTAAACTAACCGATGTCAGTCCGTCACCATTCAGCATCGTTCCTCTAAAAATCCTGTCACAATCTCAGGTATCATCAAACCCTACTGCTCCAGTTGATTTGTCTTTGCATATTAAAAAGGCGGTAGTTGAGAAGAAGAAAGATGGAGATTATGGTGAAGCCAGGAGGGCTAGTATTGGTAAATCTGTTGAATGTGGGAAAGCCAGTAAGGCTGGTAATTTCTCTGTTGATACCATGAATGATGACAGTTCGGGAAAATCTGCTTCTAAGGTGTCCGTGCGTTCGATGTCATGGAAGGAGAAAATCCATGCGTCTGGATATGTGCGTCCTTCTGGTCTACGAAGGAATGTGGTAAATCGTCAGGATAAGTCTGCACAAAAGCTTCTTGCCAAGATCAGTGCGGTAAGAAGACGCTCAGAAGCGACAACAGGGCCAGTAGCTGATCAGGTTCTCCCTCCACTAAAGGAAAGGTGACTGCTGGTGAAGTTACAGAAGGTGGCTTAAGGGAAGTGCAAGGGTGTTCAGGTGGCAATCCTCAAACAAAGGATCATGACAGTCGGACTAATGCACCTGAGCAGGATGAAGAGCTTGATGACCTTTTCAAAGACATCGATGCGGTTATAGAGGATCTACAGAAGGAGCGTGTCACTGATGTGCCAATGGGTTCTCAGTCCTCACATGCCAAAGAAGTCGTGCTTGAAGATACTACTCTTGCCAGCAGTTCGGAAAGTGGAAAAGAGACAAGCTCTGCAGGAGGTGTTCCAACTGGGTGTCAGCTCGATGCTAAGACAGTCATGTCTCAAGAAATCTCTGGCTCGGAGGCTGAGTCAGTTGAAAATGCAGTTCCAGTCAGTATACAAGACAAGGCTGTGAATGATGCAGTGAAGGATGATGCCCAGACTGTCTCTCTGTCAGACACATCTTCTGAAGATGCTCAAGTTGCTGTTCCTCTTGCATCACTCAGGAAAGAAAAAATTGTCAAAATGAAGAAGAAGAAGAATGCTGTTGAAAGCCCCGCCAAGAAAGTCAGTACAACTAAGGAAGATGTTAGTAAGTCTACAGGAGAGGTCATCAGGGCTAAAAAGAGAAAGCATGAAACCTCTGCACCTGCTTTTGAGGACGCTCCAGTCGGGATTGTGAAGAAAGGGATCTGGTTTGCTTCCAAGGATGCAGCTCGAAAGTGGAAGGCTGTCCAGAAACGAAAGATTATCCCTGAACGTCGCCTTGATGCTACTCGATACAAAGGTAAAGAGGTGGTGCATACTCTGAGGCAAAACTGTCAGATCTGGACTCTCACCAAGTGTAAGCCGTTCAATGAACAGCTGATTCGTGAAGTCATGGCGAACCTTCCTCCGCAGTTTGGAGAGTTGCTGGGGATAAAGACTATGGGGTGGTCTACGTGAGGGGGAGACGAATTATCATCAATCCTGAGCTTATCAACACTTACTTCCAGATGGATGACCCAGAGGTTGATGAGGAAGTGACGGACTATGATAAAATTGCGGACACTATCACTGCTGGTTCCGTCCCATTGTGGCCTGACACCGTTGTGGCCACAGCTGATTTGTCAACCTTCTACTCAATGCTTTTCTTCATTGCTGTGTTCAACTGGAAGCCCTCCTCCCATCACTCAACTGTCAGCAAAGATGTGGCTCTACTGATTTACCAGATTGGGAACAAGAAGGTGTTCAATCTGGGTCGAGTCATGTTTAAACAGATCGCTGAACACGCTATCTCCTGCCGTTCTCTTCACCAGATTTGCTTCCCATCTCTCATCTATGAGTTGATCATCAACCAAGCTCCAGAATTGAATGATCCGAATGGCCGTCTCTCCAAAGCTCCTCAACAATTCTCGGTCGATCATAAGCTCTTCAAAGGGCGGCACGTGAATGATCTCAAGGAGGCAGGACAGCGAGGAATGGACATTCCAGAGTCCTCAAAGAAAGGGGGTGCCAGGATGGGACGTGATGAAAGGTCCAGGCTGATGAAAATGTTGGAAACCATTATCGCAGCTACTAAGGAGCAACGCAAGCAGATCAACAAGTTGGCCTGAGCTCTGCGCTATCCAAGTGATGATGAAGACGTGGATGAGGAATCTGATGGTGATTCTGATAGAAGGTCGTCGGCATGAAGGTCCTCTACTGTCTCTTTTGAACTCTGAACCTTAAATACTTTTGTTTTTAGTGCTTGTTCTGGCAAATTGGTTCGTTCTATTTGAACTTAGATTGGACCCCTTGCCAGTTTGTGGCAAAAAGGGGGAGTATTTTGAGAGGTGACATTTTTTTGTTTCTCTCAAGGTTGTCTAATGTCTAGATAGTTAGATAGATCTAGTTATCTAGTAGATTTGGTTTTGCCAAAATGCCAAGGGGGAGATTGATGTTCCCTTGAGTGGCATGTATTTGGCAAAACATAGTTAGACAGTTCAAGCAAGAGTTCAGGGGGAGTTCGAACACATTCTAAAACTACAGCACAGCGTGGAGGAGACGCCAAGATGCTTTCTGGAATGTTCGAAAGATTGAATGTCGGTTCGATCTGCTCTGGACAGCGAAGAATTCGATACTCAGATATTCGAATGAATATCTTCATTTAAGGCGGCGGCGTGGATGACTTGGCAAGGGAGTCTTCGAATATTCTTCCTACCGATTTGATAAAGATACACATCAAAATATTTAGGAATATTTCCTAAATATTTTGATAAGATATCTGGAGCAGATTTGGACAGCGCCCTTGCATATAAATACACAACCTAGGGCGTCCATACATAGATCGCTTTCTGAGAGAAAAATACACGAGTGTATCCTGTTGATCGGAGATTGGAGAAAGCGACGGCCGACTGTGTTTCCCCACTTGAAATTCATCGGCACTGGATCTGTCTGTTCTGGTGTGCTGTTCAGAGAGTCTGACATAGCAGCTTACTGCTGCACACGACGAGTACTCACAACCGGCTTTCACGCGAAAGCTTCCGACTTCAGGAGAAGGTCGAGATCGCTCAGACGGAAGGTTTGGGCGAAGGGGATCAAGGTGAACCGCGGAGATCCTTGATTGCAAATCTGAGAGACGTCGGCTTAGAAGTTGGGCGATTACGGCGTTTTGTAAGCATAAGTCCTCTTACTGTTCTAAGCACGTAATAAAGATTTGTGTCCCTTTTAGGGTGTGGAAAACCCCCCAGAGTAGGCTTAGCCGAACTGGGTATCATTCTGTGTGCCTTTACTTTGGTCTGCTTGCTGCACTGTCACACAGGAGTTCCAGGCCTGTCTCAAACAGTCCCTGGAACAGTAGGTTGAACAGGTCGCTATATTTCATATTACTATTTATTAAACAGTAGCAGCATTTTTGTATCTTCTGTGCAGCAATGTCTTCATGCGGAGAACTTCCTATTACTATTCATGAAAAAAATATTATTTTTTGAATTTTTTTCCTCTTTTTGTAACAGCATAAATGCCTAACAACATTTTTCCCATGACCAACTTGCTTGAAAATCGGTGTGGATTTTTTCCCATAACTTAACAATTTTGACCAACTTGTGGTTCAAATGAATATTTTATTTATACGAAATTTTATATAGGTTTTGATTATTATTTTTTGAAGTTTTTCGGATTTTTTTTATTTTTTTGAAATATTTCCGCTGCAAATTAATGTGGACCGTTAGATCATATGAAAATCTGATCTAACGGTTCAAATTATTTATCTGTTAGGGTTTTATGTATTGGGCTTAGGGTTTTCTGCATTGGGCTTGTGAGTTGGGCAAAAAATCACCTCCATCACTCTCCCTCACTCGCGCAGCTCAGCCGATTCACTCGCCCAGCGCAATCCCCACTCGCGGAGAACTTCCGCTCAGCCATCCTCGAGGAGCATTTCTGTGCGGACATTCTCTTCTAGACATCCTCTCCCAGCAAGCAAGCTCGTCGAGAACTCCATGGCAGCACAATAATTCGAGCTCAGACGTCCCCAAATCTCACAAAGAATAGCACGGCTGCATATGCCCTTAGCGCCACGTCAGCCTGTTTACCAGTTAACGATCTACCTTTGACCGACTATTAAAAAAACAAAAAACAAAACCTAATCCATTATGTCTTCTGTTGTTTATACATGTACCATTTTTATTCCTCTATGCACGGTGATCTTTAATGGCACAAATTTTTTATATGGGTACACCACAGGCGTGGTCAACGCCGTTGGGATTTTCTTGCCGACGAGCTGCCGTGTCAACCACGTCCCAACCTGCCTACTATGTCTGTCCTACCTGCAGATGCCTCCAACGAGGATAAGCAAAAAGCTTCAGCTAAATTTGATGATGCCATGGAATCTTTTCACACCCACTACACTCCCTTTCGAGCATGGATGGATGAGGTTGCCCACGCCTCGTCTAATATTGTTGCTAGTATGGAGGTGCCACTCTCGTCAGATATCATTTGCTTGAAATTAGTCTAGTTGATGTGGGCCCATCTTCAGGATCGTTATGCGCCCACTGGTGATTCTCTATTCTTGAGTGTTGTTCATCAAGAGCAATCACGACAGGAGGGAGATGCTACTATAGATGAATTATATGACCAGATGTCTACCTTATGGCGCCAGCTTGATTTTTGGAACCGACATGTCCGAATTGTCAGAATGTCAAGTCTCACTGCTAGATTCGTCGCATTTACAATTTTCTGACACATCTTTTGAGCATATCCCGGCTCAACTTCTAGCTCGTCATCCCCGGGTAAACATATTAGATGTCCTTACAGCTATCCGAACTGAAGAAATTTGACTTAGCAATGCGGATTTGCTTCCTACTCCTATTTTGGTTGTTCGTACATCATCTTCCACATCGCCTGGTCTTGCCTCACCAGATGTCACTATTTCGGAAACCCCCTCCGAGAGTGAGCGGCCTCATTGCACCTATTGTAACAAGGCAGGACATTCAGCCTACTATTATCACAAGAAGATGATAGATACTGCTGCACATCGTGGTGACCGCCCTCCAAAGATTTCTGGAAGTTGTTCCTCGCCATCCTCAACAGCTGCTGGATCTAGTACTTAGGATACTCAAGAGATTCTCACGTTGTTGCGCCGTATGTCAGCCTCTGCACCGTCAGGAGCTGCTGGTTTTGCTGATGTGCCTTCAGGCCTTGAGAGATCACCAAACAAACCATCAGGTATATCTCCCTGGATCCTTGACTCCGGTACTTCATTGCAGTGTGTCAGTCCTTTAATGGCTCCTTTATCAGTTCAAACAGCTGATGTCACTTCATTGTCTGTCGTTGGAAGAGGCACTCTCTCATCTTCTTCCTTTAGTGTCCCTTCAGTTTCTTTCGTTCCCCAATTGTCCATGTAGCTCATTTCTGCTGGTGAACTAACTGATTATGGTTGTCGTATAGTTCTTGACTCTCATTCTTACTGCGTTCAGGATTGCCGCACAGGGAATCTGGTTGGTAATGGCCCTCGGCGCCGTGATTCGCAGCGCCTTTGAGAGATTGACTGGCTTGATCTTCCTTCCGCTGCCTTTGTCAGTCATTCCACTTCCACTATGCCTCTTCCGCCGCCTCATTTGGTCAATAGATAATTGCTTGGGTCACATCCGGCTCTCGTTTGTCCTTCTTGGTTTGTCGTGGTCTTTTAGGTTCTGTATCTAATGATAGATCCTTAGGTCAAGGTTGTAAACTTGGAAAACAAATTATTCTTCCCTATTCTACTAGTGACTCAGTTTTTAGCCTCTATTTGATCTTATTCATTTTGATGTTTGGGGTCTCGCTCCTATTGTTTCAAAAGGGGGTCATCGCTATTATATTTTATTTACAGATGATTTTTCTCGTCACACTTGGATATACTTTATGTCCTCTCATAGTAATGTTTTATCTATTTATAAAAGTTTTGCCACCATGATTTGTACACAGTTTGACTCTTTCATTCGTATTCTGTGCTGACTCAGCTGCAGAATATCTATCTCGTCACCTTCGCCAGTTTCTTGCTTCATAGGGGACACTCTCCAAGTTTTCTTGCCCAGGCGCTCACGCGCAAAGTGGCTTTGCTGAGCCCAAGCATCGTCATCTCTCGGAGACCTCTCGTGCTCATTTACTTGCCTCTAGTGTTCCCGTTCATTTTTGTGCAGAAGCTGTCTCCACAACCACTTACTTGATAAATATTCAGTTGTCTTCTGCCCTTCAGGGGGCATTCCAGTGCAACGCCTTTTTGGTCGACTTCCTGAATATTCTCTTCTTCGTTTATTTGGTTGTTTGTGTTATATCTTACTGGTACCTGAGGAGTCGTATTTATACGACTCGTCGAACTAACCATTCCCAGCTATTTCGGCACTTTATTATGCGAACAGTTACTTTTTAGTGTTGTTTTGCATTTCAGGTGTTTCGGAAGCTCTAGGAGGGAACGCCCATAAAAGACGGCATTTCATGCCAAAAACAGAACAATGGCAGATCAGACCTTTGGACGCTCGACGCAGTGCTGAGAATGGACCGCTTAGCAGAAAAATCTGACCCACGCATTGTTGCGTATATGACTTAATTCTCTACAATTCTCTAGTTCACACCGAGAGCAGCCGAGGTCATATAGAAGGTCAAATTCAGAGTCGAAGTCGGAACTGACGCGCAGAAAGGAGAACCAGACTCAGTGTGGATCGCGTCCGATGAAGACATTAGCCGCTGTGCTAACGTCAACGCTGGGAGCGGCCAGTACCGATAACGTCAAGGCTGGGAGCGCTCGCTAACGTCTACAGTGGGCACGGCAATGACGTCATTAATGCGGTTTGATGATGTCAGCAAGTCCGAAAATTGGCAATTTGGCCCAAAAACAGATATAGAAACCCCAAAACTTATAAATTAAGGTCTGGTGAAGGGTTTCTATCATTCATCACATAATTCTACGAAAACCAAGACGACTCTAGAGGAGAAGACGAAGCTTTCAACGAGAGAAGCGATTTTTCTACTTTTCATCATGCATTGTGTTTCAATCATGTGTAGCTAAATTCCTAATTCAGTTTAGGGTTTCACATATTGTGACTTATGTTTTGAGACTTTATTCTTAATGCAATTTCTTGTTTCTCTAGTTCTTGTGCTTAATTTCAAGGATTGAATTGTGAAGCTAAGTGGATACTTTCCCGTAAAGCTTAGCCAAACAATTCAGTCCCTATCGTTAATACTCGTTGGATACTTTGCCGTAAAGACGGGTAGTAACACCTAGATTCGATAATACCTTTCCCGGATTATTTGGTTTAGGAGAACTAGAAGTCCAACACCTTTCTCGGGTTAGATTGTGGTGTATCGCCTTTCTCGGGATACTTTGGGTTATCACCTTTCCCGGAATAACCACACTTAGAAACTTGAGATTCGATTATTAGCAGTCAATGATAAACATGTCACAATAAAAACCGTAAGCTGAATATTCTCTCTGATTGAAATCTCGTTAGTCTTTTCTCTTGTGCTTTTACAATACTTGCTCACAAAACCCCCTTTTTAATTGTTTTCAGTAATAGCTTCAACAACCAGTTCCCTCGGATTCGACCCTGCTTACCGCTTCACTAGCCTTAGCAGGATAATATAAATATTACGTTTGACGCGTCAGATGAAGCGCGTCAAATTTTGGTGCCGTTGTCGGGGAGCTGCTCTTCGGTGAAGTTGTTTCTTTTTCTTTTTCTTTTTCATTTTTATTTTTGGTTTTTTTGTGCTTTGCTACTTTCTTCACGATGTCTCGTGCCGGTAGCCAGATCGAAGATGATGATGATCAGATAGAGTTGTATCCGCCTACGATGAAGGAGCTGTCTGCCCCTAACTTTCAGAATATACCTTGGTGCATCAACGAGGGGCCAGATGATCAGTCGGGTTTTCAACTGATTTATGGCCATTCTTCACTATAGTTTTGGGTCGTTTCCGACGTTATTTTGATGTCATTTGACCTCTATCTCTACATTTCAGGTAGAAAACAAGTTTTCCCCATGGTCAAGGCCTATATATGAAGATTGGTTGAAAAATGGAAGTTTCGGCGCAAAACAAGGAGTTCCGGGACAAAACCGAGCATATTGACCTTTACACCTTGTTTTGGACGCACATGGCGCATACGGTGTCCGATTTGGCTGCTCTTTAGCTTGTTGGAAAGGTATTTCAAAGGGCTACAACTCTCTAGTTGACGCCAAGACCAAATTCGGACGGGAAGACTACCAAAAAAGCCCCAGTCGACCGACTGTGTAAAAACTCAGAAGCTCAGCAGATTGTTTTTCTTCGTGACCTTTGCAAATTGTTTTGGACGCCTAGGGCGCATACGGTATCCGAATTGGTTCATTCAAAGCTTGTTTGAAAGCTAACTCAAAGTGCTACAACTCTTTAGTTGACGCTAAGACCAAATTCGGAAGGGAAGACCACCAAAAAGGTCCCAGTCGGTCGACTAAGAAGTCCAGTCGATGGACTGTGTAAAAACTCAGCAGCTCATCAGATCTTGCACATCCCAGTCGACCGACTGGGAGTCAAGCTTGGCCCAGTCGACCGACTGGATGAAAAACTCAGATTTGAGGTCCAGATTTCAGCCGAATTTATAAATAGAAAGCAAGGGTTTTGGACCATGTGTGGAGGTTTTTGGGGAGAATTGGATCAAGAAAAGAGGCTCAATCAAGGTCATCAATCAACCAAAGATCCAACCAAGGAGAAGAAGAGAAGATCAAAGGGAGATTCTACTTCCTCTATATCTTTTCCATTCTCTTTTGTTGTATGCTAGAAACCCTACTCACACCATGTTGTCTTACCTGATGTGTGAGTAGTGATCTTGTGTTTTGAGGGCCTTATGACTCTCCTTGGTACTCTTTGATCACATATATACATTGATGTTCATATGGATAATTGTTGATTTCATTTTCTCTTGTGTTATGAATGTTATGCACTCTAGGTGTTTGTTAAAATGCCTAAGTGACAACTTGGACTAAAACTTGAACCTATGACTTGAGGGAGCTAAGGAATAGTTCTAGGATGGAGAAAATGATCTATTTCTTAAGCATGAGAGTGAACCTTAGGATATGGACGCTTGCCTAGGATTGAATATTTGATTTATTGGAGTTGGTCATTAAGCGAATCATCAATTAATCCCATCGAATGGTGTCAAATTCATGTTCACTATGCTCTTTATACATGCCATGCTACTAAGTGTTTGATGAAATGCCTATGTAACATGTTGAATCTTAAAACCAGACTTAAGAATCGAACGACCTTAGGGATAGTTTGGATGTAGTGAATATGATCATTTCTACGGGATTGAAGTGAACTAGGTTCAAAACTATTTGACTACCGTGAAATGTTTGAATATCGTGTATGTGATCATTGGGAAATTGCCAAGGAGGGGAGTAACCCCTCGAAACACCTCTTATCCATCTTTTATCTCTAATTACTCGCCACATAGGATTTAGAATATACACACTCCTTATACATTTTTGATTTAGAATAGCCGAACGGAAACACGAGTTACATAGTGCATGTGCTTAGCTTGCTCCTCTTGGTTCGACCCGGTACTTTACCGGTATTATAAATGTTTTGACTACATTCGATCCTCTCTTCATTGATACTATTCTAGAGGTGAAAAGAATTAGTTCGTCACCAGACATGCAGGAAATCGAGATTAAGACTGTTGTAGTGCACCATCTACCGAAGTTTTCAGGTCGGCAAGGGGAATCAGCCACCAGGCATCTGCACGATTTTCACGGCATCTGCCAGACTCTCCGACCCTATGGAGCCACATTGGAGAATTTTAAACTTAAAGCTTTTCACTTTTCTTTAACTGACATGACTCGATCTTAGTTTCTTTCTCTTCCTTCAGGTACCATCAGGACATGGGATCAGATGCAGAAAAAGTTTCTCGACAAATACTACCCCGCAGCTAAGGCACCACAAGTTCGCAGGCAACTGCAGGACCTCAGGCAAGGGCCTAACGAGTCGATGTACGACTATTTAGAGAAATTTAATGCCTTGGAGCAGAGCTGCTGCAACTTAGGACTTCCTGAGAAGTTGGTGATCGAGTACTTGCTAGATGGTTTGAGACCACTCTACAGGATGCTGCTAGACGCCTCCACTAGAGAGACCATCATGTATCTGTCCCCAGTTGGAGCAAGAAATTTGATAGCGGAGGTGGCCGAGAATGCTAGATTCAGAGAGGAGGCCAGCCGTCATGAGGAATTCAGCAGGACTAAAACCGTTGCGAAGGCTGAGACCCCACAAAATCAGATGATTGAGGAGATTAAACAGATGATGGAGATGGTGCAGAAGCTCATGATGAATTAGATGGTCCAGGTGAAGCCTTGCGAGTTCTGCGATGCAACTAATCATAAGACGGATGCATGCCCTAGTTTATAAGAGGATACACAGGTTGATGTCAACGCAGTGGGTGAATTCCAAAATTACAATAACCATGCACCCCAGCAGCCTCAACAGCAGTACTATCGTCCACAATACCGTCAGCAGCAGGGTGGCTACAGTAATCAGAATCAGTACCAAGCAGGCCCTAAAAATCAGAATTCCAGCAAGTCTCTGGAAGATGTGGTGAAGGAGCTGGCAGCCAGCACCCAGCAAATAGCCCAGGCCGTTTCGAAGACTGATGGAGCAATAGCAGAACTGTCAAAACAAATGTCCAACTTAGCCCAGACTATTTCTGAGCTGAAGAGAGATCCAGGAAGGCTACCGTCATAGACAGTGCCTAACCTGAGAGGAAATATCAATACATTGGCAGTGGTAGACAGACGGGATGCAGAAAATGAAGAAAATGAGTCGGAGTCCGTGCCGATCGCGCCCAACGTTGACATTAGCTCGATGCTAATGTCTAATGCGGACGCGCCTATAACTTCAAGGCCGGACGCGGCCATAATGTGTGAAGCGGACGCGACCCGCACTGATGCGTGTCACGAAACTAACCCTTTGCTTCCATTTTCTGTGCAGGTGAGAGCTCCCGAAGGCCATGTGGTCGATAAGGACGAGGTAGGAGATGAGTTGGAGACGAAGCATGAGCCAAAAAAGCCAACACAGGTGCACCCACTTGCTGTGAGTCATGAGGCACCGTGATGGACCAAAATTATACGAATCATAAACACAGTAAAACCCCCTTAATTAGACACTTTGTCTATTTAACTTTTGCTTGTTAGTTCCGATATATTTCTACAGGGTATTTCAGAGCTTAGAGAGAATACATGCTAAAGAGGAGCTTTTAAAGCCGAAAAGATGTTACGAGTCATTCCGAGGTCAAGATCATATGCCGACTGAAGAAATATCAAGGATCCTGACGTTGAATCACTCATAACAAATTAAGCAGAAGAGGAATCAAGTCAGCCCGGTACGAAACACACTGATAGTTTTGTGAAAAGACTGCACAAAACTCACAAAACTCATCCATTTGCCTTGGTGACCGACCACTTGAAGAGAAGGTGGCCAAGGGAGGAGCTCCTCCCCTCCATGACCGGCGGCTCCTCCTCCCCACAACCGGCAACCGGCGGCTTTTGCTCCCCCCCATGTGGCGCCTCCTCCTTCTTCCTTCTTCTCCTCCCTTGGATCAAAAACCACATGCCATCATCTCCTCCATCCATTCCTCCCTTCTCCTCCCTATAAATGGAGCTCATCTCCTCCTCATTTGTATCATCATCACAAAAATCAAAATCAAATCCATAAGTTGTAAACACTTCTCTCTCTAAGTTTTGTAAGTTTGGTTTTGGAAATAAAGGATTGCTCCCTTGGCGCTTCAACGGTTGTAAGTATTTTAATATTTATTTACTGTCTTTAATTTCCAATTCCTTAGTTATAATGTTTAGCGCGATGAATAGTAGCTAAACTAGTCGTTCGGTAGAAGGGGTGGACTTGTATTATAAAATGTTTTAGACTATTAACTTAGTGTCTCGTCTTTGTATTCAAAACTTATTCTATGTGCCATATATAAGATTAGAACTTCCAAGGTTGAGTGGACGCTTTGACGGGCAAAGCTCTTCCTTGGGATTCGTGAACATACTCGGGTAAGTGGATGCTTTGACGGGCAAAACTTATCTGAGGAGTTCGATCTATCTAAAAAACCATTTGGAAACTGGACCAAAGGGACCAAATGGATGCACATAAGGCTAAGATACTTCGGAAGGAGGAATTAGTTGAAGTAGAATAAGTGCTCTACGACCTTAAAAAGGCTAGACGATGTTGCAAGTCTTGAGCTAGGAATAGCCTCGATTCATGTTTGAATACTTAGAAGATTCACTAAAGGTCAATGATAAACAGGATATAATACAAGGCCCCTGAAACCGAATGCTTTCTTTTAATTGTAATAATTATCAGTTACTTTCCAGCTTTAAAACCAATCAACCAACCTAAAACACGCTCTCTCGCTGAATAATCCCCTCAAAGAACAACTATCCCCCTAATTCCTTTGGGTTCGACCCCTACTTACCACTTACTACCCAGTAGTGAAGTCGCGAGTAGCGGACACTTATAAATTTATTCTAGATGATTGCGCATAACGACTGTGCAACCATCAAAAATTGGCACCGTTGCCGGGGAATTAGCCGTCGGATAGTTGTTCTTTTTCATTTCCCTATGACACTACCCACTACGCATGCATGGACAATGCGATATCTGCCCCTGTTCGGAGGAACGGAGGGAGAAGACCCAGTACAGCACTGCCGAAACTTCCACCACGTCTGCCACCACATCAAACCTGAAAATGAAGTGTTAGAGGAATTTAAGCTTAAATGCTTTAAATTCTCTCTAACTGACTTTGCCACGATATGGTACTACACATCCACCGCTTGCAGTGCAGAACGTTACGTAGATCTCTGCGTTCCATTCCTGAAGGAATTCTCCCCACCATCCTTACGCCAAGAAACCCGTGAGAAGATCATGTGCCTTCAACAATCCCGGGATGAGACCTTGGATGAATACTACACGAACTATGATGCCATCGTCTCAAGCTGCCCGCACCATGGATTCACGAAGAAAGTTCTTCTCCAAAAATTTCTTCATGGGATGAGGTCCGAAGAGCTGAGAAGAGTTAACGAAGCAATGAGAAGATCGGCCGGAAACTTCACCATTGCAGACATGTGGAACCTTATAATTGGCCTGGCCGCTGCCACAAGACGAGTACCCCAAACTGACGAGGAAATGCAGATAACTGAAGCTGAACCTGAGGCAGACAAAGAAGAAACTACCGAGCCGTCAGAAGAGACTCCTGAACCATCAGAAGAATCAGATATGGAAAGCACCGGAAGCAACGAGGTTGGAGTCCAGAATACCACTGACGAACTGCCCAATTCATACCCGACTATCATTACCCGGGCAGCCGAGACTATCTACGACCAGTTCCTCACTGACAATCATAACGAGGCAGAACCAAGCCTTTTGAGGCTTTCCCGACTTTTCCCCTTGATCAATGAGCAAGTTGCAGAAAACTATAGGATCAATGAAGA
This sequence comes from Rhodiola chrysanthemifolia, assembly GCA_033675395.1. NCBI lineage: Eukaryota > Viridiplantae > Streptophyta > Magnoliopsida > Saxifragales > Crassulaceae > Rhodiola > Rhodiola chrysanthemifolia. The sequence continues at coordinate 12,519,227 of CM066208.1, read as the reverse complement.
AACTCAAAAGAGGATGGGAAAAGGGCCTCTGCAGAATGACTCCTCGATGGAGCAGTGTTACGCCGTAACTGGACTAGGCAGTCCCAAATACAAGAACTTCAAAAGGCTAGTACTGAAAGGTCCCTCACCCCCTCCGGGGTATTGGAAAGAAAAGATCCCAAAACAAAGGAGTCCTGACCCGAGTACAACATCCGGCAAGAAGTCAGGAAGAGTCAAGGCAAGAAACAACACAGGAACAGTGGCGAAATTTGACCTGAGCCACCCATGGGACCCAAACCAGTAATCCACAACGAGTTACTGTCGAGCCAACGACGTTAAACAAGTGCACTGGTCGGGAGGTAACCCGACACTATCTTACTTTCTGTCATTTAAATTCAGTCATTTAGTTTTAAGCTTGCATGACTTTTGAACTAAAGCACGCCTTCGTTCAAAAGTGTGGGGTGAGAACCACCTTTGTATATAAATAACATGCTTGCTGTTTTCTTTTTTAGTAATAGTATCTTTTTGAAAATATGAACTTAGAATGTGAAAAAGATAGATCTTAGTTCATGCATTAACCTTGTGAAAATTCAAACTGTTTAAAAACTTAGAATGTAACTTTTCATTTGTCCTTTGTGCTGAGATAAACTAGGGATGTGGAGTTGACATAAACTGCCCTAGAGAGGCTTGGCAAGCAATCAAAGGATCAAATCAAACTATATGGTTTTCGAAGTCAGTGGAGGCTGCACTTCGGGTTTTAGTGAAGAATGAAGTCATCTTTGCCATGCAGTGTTTATGCAAAAAGAAAAGAAAAGGCGAGGACGGGAATCAGACCGTCCTCTCTCTAGTCAAAATAGCCGAGAAAATAGATGAGCGACCCTCATCTTGACCCGCGCGAAACGACAACGATGAGAGGAGCGGGGAGGTATTTCCATATGCTCGCGGGCGATGATTGGACCTCCCAAAGGAAAGGCTTGAGAAAATGGACTGGCAAGTCACAAAGAAGCAAAAAGCTCGAAGAAGCAAATCAAGAGGCCAAAGGCCCAACATTGTGAAGGTTTTAACCGAACAAAAAAAAGTGAAATACTCAAAAAAGTCAAATCAAAGGCTAAAGGCCAATTCACTACAAAAAAGCAGTCCCTCGCCAAAGAAGAAAGAAATTAAAAAGGCTCAACTCAGTGAAACCCGAACCGAATCACGTGCTAGAGAAAGCTACAAGAAAACCATATAGTGCGAGATGGTCCCAAGATTGCAGTCCAGGAGCCTAAAAAGGGTTATCTCCCGAAACATCCAATATAATTTGCATCTCAGCACGGAGGTACAAGTATTAAGTTTCTTCTATTTATTTACGCAGTTTAATTTGGTAATAAGTAGTAATGCATGAATTAGGATAGATCAAGTACCACAGTCTAAATTTCATATTCCAAAACCAACTTAGAGTGCCGGCCTTTAATAGCATTGTTCGGGACGAACAACTAAAAGTGTGGGGTGATATGATGGACCAAAATTATACGAATCATAAACACAGTAAAACCCCCTTAATTAGACACTTTGTCTATTTAACTTTTTCTTGTTAGTTCCGATATATTTCTACAGGGTATTTCAGAGCTTAGAGAGAATACATGCTAAAGAGGAGCTTTTAAAGCCGAAAAGATGTTACGAGTCATTCCGAGGTCAAGATCATATGCCGACTGAAGAAATATCAAGGATCCTGACGTTGAATCACTCATAACAAATTAAGCAGAAGAGGAATCAAGTCAGCCCGGGACGAAATACACTGATAGTTTTGTGAAAAGACTGCACAAAACTCACAAAACTCATCCATTTGCCTTGGTGACCGACCACTTGAAGAGAAGGTGGCCAAGGGAGGAGCTCCTCCCCTCCATGACCGGCGGCTCCTCCTCCCCACAACCGGCAACCGGCGGCTTTTGCTCCCCCCCATGTGGCGCCTCCTCCTTCTTCCTCCTTCTCCTCCCTTGGATCAAAAACCACATGCCATCATCTCCTCCATCCATTCCTCCCTTCTCCTCCCTATAAATGGAGCTCATCTCCTCCTCATTTGTATCATCATCACAAAAATCAAAATCAAATCCATAAGTTGTAAACACTTCTCTCTCTACGTTTTGTAAGTTTGGTTTTGGAAATAAAGGATTGCTCCCTTGGCGCTTCAACGGTTGTAAGTATTTTAATATTTATTTACTGTCTTTAATTTCCAATTCCTTAGTTATAATGTTTAGCGCGATGAATAGTAGCTAAACTAGTCGTTCGGTAGAAGGGGTGGACTTGTATTATAAAATGTTTTAGACTATTAACTTAGTGTCTCGTCTTTGTATTCAAAACTTATTCTATGTGCCATATATAAGATTAGAACTTCCAAGGTTGAGTGGACGCTTTGACGGGCAAAGCTCTTCCTTGGGATTCGTGAACATACTCGGGTAAGTGGATGCTTTGACGGGCAAAACTTATCTGAGGAGTTCGATCTATCTAAAAAACCATTTGGAAACTGGACCAAAGGGACCAAATGGATGCACATAAGGCTAAGATACTTCGGAAGGAGGAATTAGTTGAAGTAGAATAAGTGCTCTACGACCTTAAAAAGGCTAGACGATGTTGCAAGTCTTGAGCTAGGAATAGCCTCGATTCATGTTTGAATACTTAGAAGATTCACTAAAGGTCAATGATAAACAGGATATAATACAAGGCCCCTGAAACCGAATGCTTTCTTTTAATTGTAATAATTATCAGTTACTTTCCAGCTTTAAAACCAATCAACCAACCTAAAACACGCTCTCTCGCTGAATAATCCCCTCAAAGAACAACTATCCCCCTAATTCCTTTGGGTTCGACCCCTACTTACCACTTACTACCCAGTAGTGAAGTCGCGAGTAGCGGACACTTATAAATTTATTCTAGACGATTGCGCATAACGACTGTGCAACCATCAAAAATTGGCACCGTTGCGCATAACGACTGTGCAACCATCAAAATAACGAGCATTGAAGCCTCCTAAATTGTTGGTAGAGTTAGGGGATAAATCATGTATTCGTCATATTGGCTTGCTAGAGGATCTAACACTCCATATAGGAGACCTCGTTATTCCTGCAGACTTTTATGTTTTGCAAATGGGAGATGCTAGAAACGACGATCCTCCATCACTTATCTTGGGACGTCCATTCCTCTTCGCCAACAAGACCAAGATCGACATGGACACATGCTTATTGTCACTTGCGTTTGGTGGCAGGACATCAAACTTTTATATCTATGAGGATGGTGACAGTCCATGCATGAAGAAGCCACCGGACATCGTCCACACACCATTTCTTGGTGCCATATCTCCCTACCTACCGGATGAGGCTAGACTTACGACGAGTTGTGCAGCAAATGAAGTAGCTATGAGCAAAGTGTCCTCGCAGACTCGGGTGGATGTGAAGGCAAATCCACCTGATCGATGGAGAGAAGGCCCGAGCACACCATTATATGAGGACTATGAGCAGAGTCAAGGAGTAGCTGAGGAAAAATTTGACCTAACACGACCATGGGATCCTAACTTGTGATCCCTAACGAGGTATCGTCGAGTCAACGACGTAAAACAAAGGCGCTCGCAGGGAGGCAGCTTGGCAAAATTTTTATTTTTTTTCATTTTTATGTCGTTTATGTTTGTTTGAGTCTTGAGTCATGTTTTTTCATTGTCTTTTGGGAAAAGAGATGTTTTCATGCAGGAAACAGGTGCAACACAGTGCGGATCGCACCGAGCATCAACATTAGAGGCGCGCTGAGTGTGAACATTAAGGCGTTGACAGCACCCATATTGTCTATTGTGGGCGCGGTTGACCATTGACCAGCGTTGACCGACTCATTTGACCAAAATTTACACCATCACGCGACGAAACGAGGGGAGTGCCTATTCACTTTTATTCTCTATTTGTTTTTCCTGCGTTTGTGTGTCTTGCATTGTCTGTTATCTTTGATCTAAAGTCGTACCGTGAGGACACGGCTTGGTTCAAAAGTGTGGGGTGGGAGAGTCAGTCAGTTGTGTCAGCACGTTTATTTTTCTTGCATATGTAATGTGTCAGCAAATTTCCTTTAAAAAATATTTGAAAAGTAGAAAGTTTCTCTCTATTTCCTGGATATGCAGCATTGAATTTTGATGATGTGAAACAGACGATGCTGATTAGATGTGTTTCTCTCGTGAAATTTGAATTGTGCTTTTACATGTGAATTTAACCTACTACGTGTTCTTTTGAGTTGAGATAAACAGGGATGTGGAGTTGATAGAAATGTCCTAGAGAGACTTGACGAAGCATTCAAATGACCAAATTTCGAGTTATAAGGTTATGTGGATTTCGTAGAGGCTATCACTTCGAGACGACATGGTTCAGAGTTAGCTCCGCCGCCGCAGCGTTTATGTGAGTAGGCGGGATGGGAAAACAGACCGTCCTATCTCTAGTCCGAAGTAACCAGAAAAATAGGTGGAGGGCCCCCATCTTGACTCACGTCAAAAAGGTCGAGGATGAGAAACAACGGGGAGGTATTTCCATATGCTTGCGGGCGATGATTGGACCTCCTTCAAAAGAAAAGAAGAAAAATGACAAGCTGTTCACAATTAAGGAGAAAAGCTCAAGAAAAATCAGCCATTTGTGAAGTTTTATACAACAAAAAGTGAAGTACATCATTCATACATCAAGAGCCAAAGGCCAAAGAAAGTCACTACAAAAGCTGTCCAACAAAAGAAGAAGAAAAAAGCTCAAAAACCTTGAAGCTCGAATGAATCACGTGCAAGAAAAAACAATGAAGTGTAACCATATAGCTAGAGTTCGGGACAGCGAGTGCAGATCATGGGTCTAAAAAGGACTATCTCCCATTCATCCGAATTGATTTGAATTTCAGCTCAAAGGTAACATGTATCAAGTTAATTCTGTGTTGAGCATGATAATTTGAGTAACAATTGAATTATGCGTAGAAAAGTTGAATTTAGACTAGCAAATAATATTCATGTGCATCTATCCAGTGCGTCGAAGAAATTGTGGTGTTATATTTGTTTTCCTTCTATGACTTAGTTCTTGTTCGGGACGAACAAGTAAAGTGTGGGGTGGTTTGAGGAGTCGTATTTATACGACTCGTCGAACTAACCAATCCCATCTATTTCGGCACTTAATTATGCGAACATTTACTTTTTAGTGTTGTTTTGCATTTCAGGTGTTTCAGAAGCTCTAGGAGGGAACACGCATAAAAGACGGCATTTCATGCCAAAAATATAACCATGGCAGATCAGACCTTTGGACGCTCGACGCAGTGCTCAGAATGGACCGCTTAGTAGAAAAATCTGACCCATGCGTCGTTGCGTATATGACTCAATTCCCAACAACTCTTTAGTTCACACTGAGAGCAGCCGAGGTCATATATAAGGTCAAATTCAGAGTCGAAGTCGGAACTGACGCGCAGAAAGGAGAACCAGACTCAGTGTGGATCGCGTCCGATGAAGACATTAGCCACCGTGCCAACATCAACGCTGGGAGTGGCCAGTACCGATAACATTAAGGCTGGGAGCGCCCGCTAACGTTTACACCGGGCGCGGCGATGACATCATCAACGCATTTTGATGACGTCAGCAAGTCAAAAATTGACAATTTGGCCCAAAAACAGATATAGAAACCCCAAAACTTATAAATTAAGGTCTGGAGAAGGGTTTCTATCATTCATCACATAATTCTACGAAGACCAAGACGGCTTTAGAGGAGAAGACGAAGCTTTCGACGAGAGAAGCGATTTTTCTACTTTTCATCATGCATTGTGTTTCAATCATGTGTAGCTAAATTCCTAATTCAATTTAGGGTTTCGCATATTGTGACTTATGTTTTGAGACTTTATTCTTAATGCAATTTCTTGTTTCTCTAGTTCTTGTGCTTAATTTCAAGGATTGAATTGTGAAGCTAAGTGGATACTTTCCCGTAAAGCTTAGCCAAACAATTCAGTCCATATCGTTAATACTTGTTGGATACTTTGCCGTAAAGACGGGTAGTAACACCTAGATTCGATTATACCTTTCCCGGATTATTGGGTTTAGGAGAATTAGAAGTCTAACACCTTTCCCGGGTTAGATTGTGGTGTATCGCCTTTCCCGGGATACTTTGGGTTATCACCTTTGCCGGAATAACCACACTTAGAAACTTGAGATTCGATTATTAGCTGTCAATGATAAACATGTCATAATAGAAACCCTAAGCTGAATATTCTCTCTGATTGAAATCTCGTTAGTATTTTCTCTTGTGCTTTTACAATACTTGCTCACAAAACCCTCCTTTTTAATTGTTTTCAGTAACAGCTTCAACAACCAGTTCCCTTGGGTTCGACCCTGCTTGCCGCTTCACTAGCCTTAGCAGGAGAATATAAATATTAAATTTGACGTGTCAGACGACGCGCGTCAGTACCTCATCTTGAATATTATCTTCTTCGTTTATTTGGTTGTTTGTATTATGTCTTACTGGTACCTCATGAGCGCACCAAATTGACTGCTTAGTCTATTGAATGTGTGTTTCTTGGTTATAATAATGAACCTAGAGGATATCGTTGTTCGGATCCCGTTGCAAGACGAATCCGTATTTCTAGATATGTGACTTTTAATGAGTCTAGTCCCTTCTATCCTCGTCCTTCCTCCGATTCCTCATTAGCTTCTTTAGTCGAGCCCATCTCCTTTCTGACCTTTCCCGATTTACTCTCTTTCGCTCCCTCTCGCACTATATCCTCTTATCCTCAGTCTTACACTAGTCCTCCGGGAGCTGAGATTTCTGATATTCCTCTTAATTAATAACCTTAACATCCACAAATAACTAAGTTGACCAATGATTTGTCCTTCTCAGCCAAAATAGAAGTGCTAGCTAGCTGGATGATCCCCTGTTGCAAAAGCAGCAGATTGCTGCTGCTATGCTACCTGCATCTGATCTAGCTAGCAAGTTTTCAAAAACTAACGAATTCAACAAGGGTTTCCCCCAAATGCTGCTAGCTAATATATATATATATATATATATATAGAGGAGCGCTCAAATGAGAACTCATCTTTTTTTTTCGAGAACCTTGAGAACCCCTTCATTATACAGTTTTGTCTTCGTTATGCAGTTTTGAAAATGCATCAGTTTTTACCTAAGTGCAGTTTCCGAAAACTTAAAATGCATCTAGGCAAAATACATACTCGAAACTGCATCTAGGCAAAATGCATACACGAAAAAGTTGTTGGACACGTGCCACCTCCACATTCAAAGATGCAACTTGATCCAATGGTGAGAGTTGGGGTCTGAGGTTCTCAAATTTTTAGGGATTCTCAACCGAGCGCTCCCCTATATATATATATAGAGGAGCGCTCAAATGAGAACCCCTTATTTTTTCGAGAACTTAAGACACCAATCTTCACGTTCCAAAATGCTTCATCAAGTCATTTTGGTGATGACAAGTGTCCCATGTGCATTTTCCAAGATGCATTTAATGCAAAATCAAAGCCACCTTTTTTTACTTTACTTTTTGGACATGTGTCACATGCAGATTCAAAGATGTATCATTATCTAATGGTGAGATTAGGATTCTCAGGTTCTCGAATTTTTAAGGGTTCTCAACCGAGCGCTCCCCTGACATTTGGGTTCATATCAAATGTACGTACCACTACCATCCTCTCATCTCCTTTCCCACCCCACCCCACGCCCCAGTCCTTGATCCTTTCATTTATGGCACGGCAAAGATTTGGTTATTACCTGCTCATTCGAGAGGATAACCTCTATAGGACACACTACTTTTGGCGGTATTTCTTCAACAGTCTAAACATCCAGTTGTATTTGGATGTATAACATGATTTTTCCATCTTTAAGCACCGAAAACATACTCTCAATTCGCTTTGCATTGTTAAACTCAGTGGTGTGTGGAACTTCGAAACTCCAAGCAGTTTCTCCCATAGGTAAAACAATCTGAGGGGTCAGAGGCTGATTTCTAATAATAACAAGGTTACTAACATAATAAACTATAATGGTATTGTTTCTAGTGGGGGTAGGCTTTTGGCTATCAACGGATAGCTCATCTTCAGTGCCACTGTCATCTGAGTAAGATTGAACTCTAAGTTTTTTAAGGTGGAGTTTTTTATTCTAAAAGGGAAATTCATTCATCCGCCGAAGGTGATTTTTTTGAAGAGATGTTGAAAATAATTAATATCAATCCTCCAAGGAACAATAAGAGCCCAAATTTCCAGTTACAATTCCAAGTACGAGTTTGTGGGGCAGCGGCAACCTGTGCACACTCATTTTTCATATGGTTTATTACATTTGCACCCTGAAATTGAGGGGCACCAGGGTGTGCACCTCAATATTCGTAGGATGTATTACATGTACATCTGAAAATGGTGGGACAGAAGGATGTATTACATATAAATCCTGAAATTGCGGTACACCATTCATCATTTCTGAGAAAGGAATCGACAAAGTAACTCAGAGGAGGAAGAAAAACCCAATGTGACACAGCCCGTGCTGCTATATCGATAACAAAGGCATAGTGCTTCTTATATATTGTTGTCGATCCTTAATTACGAAGTTAAGCTTTCTTTATCAGATAATGTGATAACAAAAAGTAACTATCGCGAAATATCACATTTTGCGACAAAAATAGTGACGACTTAAAAATGTCATTACATAAAGTTAAAAAAGTGATAACTAACTCAAAGTTATCACTTTTTTTAAATTAATGTAATAACCAAAAATAATTATCACTATATCACGGTCATCTCTTATTGTAATTTAACTGTGATAAAACTTTACAAATCATCACTCATAAGATTTAATTAATAGTTATTCTCTTAAAACTTGTCATCAAAACTTGTAATAAGGTTTTTTGATTTTTTATAAAAGAGCGATCTCTAACATCCAGCTCTAAAGTAATTTCTAAATTTCTTATATCTTGCATATATATTGCATATATCTTGTATTATTCCACGTTCTTAACATCCAGCTCTGTTAGGATGTATAATGTGATTTTGCCGTCTTTAAGCACCGAAAACATACTCTCAATTCGCTTTGCAGTGTTAAACTCAGTGGTGTGTTGAACTTCGAAAATCAAAGCAGTTTCTCCCGTAGTAAAACAATCTGAGGGGTCAGAGGCTGATTTCTAATCATAACAAGGTTACTACCATAATAAACTGTAATGGCATTGTTTCTAGTGGGGGTAGGCTTTTGGCTATCAACGGATAGCTCATCTTCAGTGCCACCATCATCTGAGTAAGATTGAACTCTAAGTTTTTTAAGGTGGAGTTTTTTATTCTAAAAGGGAAATTCATTCATCCGCCGAAGGTGATTTTTTTGAAGAGATGTTGAAAATAATTAATATCAATCCTCCAAGGAACAATAAGAGCCCAAATTTCCAGTTACAATTCCAAGTACGAGTTTGTGGGGCAGCGACAACCTGTGCACACTCATTTTTCATATGGTTTATTACATTTGCACCCTGAAATTGAGGGGCACCAGGGTGTGCACCTCAATATTCGTAGGATGTATTACATGTACATCTGAAAATGGTGGGACAGAAGGATGTATTACATATAAATCCTGAAATTGCGGTACACCATTCATCATTTCTGAGAAAGGAATCGACAAAGTAACTCAGAGGAGGAAGAAAAACCCAATGTGACACAGCCCGTGCTGCTATATCGATAACCAAGGCATAGTGCTTCCTATATATTGTTGTCGATCCTTAATTACGAAGTTAAGCTTTCTTTATCAGATAATGTGATAACAAAAAGTAACTATCGCGAAATATCACATTTTGCGACAAAAATAGTGACGACTTAAAAATGTCATTACATAAAGTTAAAAAAGTGATAACTAACTCAAAGTTATCACTTTTTTTAAATTAATGTAATAACCAAAAATAATTATCACTATATCACGGTCATCTCTTATTGTAATTTAACTGTGATAAAACTTTACAAATCATCACTCATAAGATTGAATTAATAGTTATTCTCTTAAAACTTGTCATCAAAACTTGTAATAAGGTTTTTTGATTTTTTATAAAAGAGCGATCTCTAACATCCAGCTCTAAAGTAATTTCTAAATTTCTTATATCTTGCATATATATTGCATATATCTTGTATTATTCCACGTTCTTAACATCCAGCTCTGTTAGGATGTATAATGTGATTTTGCCGTCTTTAAGCACCGAAAACATACTCTCAATTCGCTTTGCAGTGTTAAACTCAGTGGTGTGTTGAACTTCGAAAATCAAAGCAGTTTCTCCCGTAGTAAAACAATCTGAGGGGTCAGAGGCTGATTTCTAATCATAACAAGGTTACTACCATAATAAACTGTAATGGCATTGTTTCTAGTGGGGGTAGGCTTTTGGCTATCAACGGATAGCTCATCTTCAGTGCCACCGTCATCTGAGTAAGATTGAACTCTAAGTTTTTTAAGGTGGAGTTTTTTATTCTAAAAGGGAAATTCATTCATCCGCCGAAGGTGATTTTTTTGAAGAGATGTTGAAAATAATTAATATCAATCCTCCAAGGAACAATAAGAGCCCAAATTTCCAGTTACAATTCCAAGTACGAGTTTGTGGGGCAGCGGCAACCTGTGCACACTCATTTTTCATATGGTTTATTACATTTGCACCCTGAAATTGAGGGGCACCAGGGTGTGCACCTCAATATTCGTAGGATGTATTACATGTACATCTGAAAATGGTGGGACAGAAGGATGTATTACATATAAATCCTGAAATTGCGGTACACCATTCATCATTTCTGAGAAAGGAATCGACAAAGTAACTCAGAGGAGGAAGAAAAACCCAATGTGACACAGGCCGTGCTGCTATATCGATAACCAAGGCATAGTGCTTCTTATATATTGTTGTCGGTCCTTAATTACGAAGTTAAGCTTTCTTTATCAGATAATGTGATAACAAAAAGTAACTATCGCGAAATATCACATTTTGCGACAAAAATAGTGACGACTTAAAAATGTCATTACATAAAGTTAAAAAAGTGATAACTAACTCAAAGTTATCACTTTTTTTAAATTAATGTAATAACCAAAAATAATTATCACTATATCACGGTCATCTCTTATTGTAATTTAACTGTGATAAAACTTTACAAATCATCACTCATAAGATTGAATTAATAGTTATTCTCTTAAAACTTGTCACCAAAACTTGTAATAAGGTTTTTTGATTTTTTATAAAAGAGCGATCTCTAACATCCAGCTCTAAAGTAATTTCTAAATTTCTTATATCTTGCATATATATTGCATATATCTTGTATTATTCCACGTTCTTAACATCCAGCTCTGTTAGGATGTATAATGTGATTTTGCCGTCTTTAAGCACCGAAAACATACTCTCAATTCGCTTTGCAGTGTTAAACTCAGTGGTGTGTTGAACTTCGAAAATCAAAGCAGTTTCTCCCGTAGTAAAACAATCTGAGGGGTCAGAGGCTGATTTCTAATCATAACAAGGTTACTACCATAATAAACTGTAATGGCATTGTTTCTAGTGGGGGTAGGCTTTTGGCTATCAACGGATAGCTCATCTTCAGTGCCACCGTCATCTGAGTAAGATTGAACTCTAACTTTTTTAAGGTGGAGTTTTTTATTCTAAAAGGGAAATTCATTCATCCGCCGAAGGTGATTTTTTTGAAGAGATGTTGAAAATAATTAATATCAATCCTCCAAGGAACAATAAGAGCCCAAATTTCCAGTTACAATTCCAAGTACGAGTTTGTGGGGCAGCGGCAACCTGTGCACACTCATTTTTCATATGGTTTATTACATTTGCACCCTGAAATTGAGGGGCACCAGGGTGTGCACCTCAATATTCGTAGGATGTATTACATGTACATCTGAAAATGGTGGGACAGAAGGATGTATTACATATAAATCCTGAAATTGCGGTACACCATTCATCATTTCTGAGAAAGGAATCGACAAAGTAACTCAGAGGAGGAAGAAAAACCCAATGTGACACAGCCCGTGCTGCTATATCGATAACCAAGGCATAGTGCTTCCTATATATTGTTGTCGATCCTTAATTACGAAGTTAAGCTTTCTTTATCAGATAATGTGATAACAAAAAGTAACTATCGCGAAATATCACATTTTGCGACAAAAATAGTGACGACTTAAAAATGTCATTACATAAAGTTAAAAAAGTGATAACTAACTCAAAGTTATCACTTTTTTTAAATTAATGTAATAACCAAAAATAATTATCACTATATCACGGTCATCTCTTATTGTAATTTAACTGTGATAAAACTTTACAAATCATCACTCATAAGATTTAATTAATAGTTATTCTCTTAAAACTTGTCATCAAAACTTGTAATAAGGTTTTTTGATTTTTTATAAAAGAGCGATCTCTAACATCCAGCTCTAAAGTAATTTCTAAATTTCTTATATCTTGCATATATATTGCATATATCTTGTATTATTCCACGTTCTTAACATCCAGCTCTGTTAGGATGTATAATGTGATTTTGCCGTCTTTAAGCACCGAAAACATACTCTCAATTCGCTTTGCAGTGTTAAACTCAGTGGTGTGTTGAACTTCGAAAATCAAAGCAGTTTCTCCCGTAGTAAAACAATCTGAGGGGTCAGAGGCTGATTTCTAATCATAACAAGGTTACTACCATAATAAACTGTAATGGCATTGTTTCTAGTGGGGGTAGGCTTTTGGCTATCAACGGATAGCTCATCTTCAGTGCCACCGTCATCTGAGTAAGATTGAACTCTAAGTTTTTTAAGGTGGAGTTTTTTATTCTAAAAGGGAAATTCATTCATCCGCCGAAGGTGATTTTTTTGAAGAGATGTTGAAAATAATTAATATCAATCCTCCAAGGAACAATAAGAGCCCAAATTTCCAGTTACAATTCCAAGTACGAGTTTGTGGGGCAGCGGCAACCTGTGCACACTCATTTTTCATATGGTTTATTACATTTGCACCCTGAAATTGATGGGCACCAGGGTGTGCACCTCAATATTCGTAGGATGTATTACATGTACATCTGAAAATGGTGGGACAGAAGGATGTATTACATATAAATCCTGAAATTGCGGTACACCATTCATCATTTCTGAGAAAGGAATCGACAAAGTAACTCAGAGGAGGAAGAAAAACCCAATGTGACACAGCCCGTGCTGCTATATCGATAACCAAGGCATAGTGCTTCTTATATATTGTTGTCGATCCTTAATTACGAAGTTAAGCTTTCTTTATCAGATAATGTGATAACAAAAAGTAACTATCGCGAAATATCACATTTTGCGACAAAAATAGTGACGACTTAAAAATGTCATTACATAAAGTTAAAAAAGTGATACCTAACTCAAAGTTATCACTTTTTTTAAATTAATGTAATAACCAAAAATAATTATCACTATATCACGGTCATCTCTTATTGTAATTTAACTGTGATAAAACTTTACAAATCATCACTCATAAGATTTAATTAATAGTTATTCCCTTAAAACTTGTCATCAAAACTTGTAATAAGGTTTTTTGATTTTTTATAAAGGAGCGATCTCTAACATCCAGCTCTAAAGTAATTTCTAAATTTCTTATATCTTGCATATATATTGCATATATCTTGTATTATTCCACGTTCTTAACATCCAGCTCTGTTAGGATGTATAATGTGATTTTGCCGTCTTTAAGCACCGAAAACATACTCTCAATTCGCTTTGCAGTGTTAAACTCAGTGGTGTGTTGAACATCGAAAATCAAAGCAGTTTCTCCCGTAGTAAAACAATCTGAGGGGTCAGAGGCTGATTTCTAATCATAACAAGGTTACTACCATAATAAACTGTAATGGCATTGTTTCTAGTGGGGGTAGGCTTTTGGCTATCAAAGGATAGCTCATCTTCAGTGCCACCGTCATCTGAGTAAGATTGAACTCTAAGTTTTTTAAGGTGGAGTTTTTTATTCTAAAAGGGAAATTCATTCATCCGCCGAAGGTGATTTTTTTGAAGAGATGTTGAAAATAATTAATATCAATCCTCCAAGGAACAATAAGAGCCCAAATTTCCAGTTACAATTCCAAGTACGAGTTTGTGGGGCAGCGGCAACCTGTGCACACTCATTTTTCATATGGTTTATTACATTTGCACCCTGAAATTGAGGGGCACCAGGGTGTGCACCTCAATATTCGTAGGATGTATTACATGTACATCTGAAAATGGTGGGACAGAAGGATGTATTACATATAAATCCTGAAATTGCGGTACACCATTCATCATTTCTGAGAAAGGAATCGACAAAGTAACTCAGAGGAGGAAGAAAAACCCAATGTGACACAGCCCGTGCTGCTATATCGATAACCAAGGCATAGTGCTTCTTATATATTGTTGTCGATCCTTAATTACGAAGTTAAGCTTTCTTTATCAGATAATGTGATAACAAAAAGTAACTATCGCGAAATATCACATTTTGCGACAAAAATAGTGACGACTTAAAAATGTCATTACATAAAGTTAAAAAAGTGATACCTAACTCAAAGTTATCACTTTTTTTAAATTAATGTAATAACCAAAAATAATTATCACTATATCACGGTCATCTCTTATTGTAATTTAACTGTGATTAAACTTTACAAATCATCACTCATAAGATTTAATTAATAGTTATTCTCTTAAAACTTGTCATCAAAACTTATAATAAGGTTTTTTGATTTTTTATAAAGGAGCGATCTCTAACATCCAGCTCTAAAGTAATTTCTAAATTTCTTATATCTTGCATATATATTGCATATATCTTGTATTATTCCACGTTCTTAACATCCAGCTCTGTTAGGATGTATAATGTGATTTTGCCGTCTTTAAGCACCGAAAACATACTCTCAATTCGCTTTGCAGTGTTAAACTCAGTGGTGTGTTGAACTTCGAAAATCAAAGCAGTTTCTCCCGTAGTAAAACAATCTGAGGGGTCAGAGGCTGATTTCTAATCATAACAAGGTTACTACCATAATAAACTGTAATGGCATTGTTTCTAGTGGGGGTAGGCTTTTGGCTATCAACGGATAGCTCATCTTCAGTGCCACCGTCATCTGAGTAAGATTGAACTCTAAGTTTTTTAAGGTGGAGTTTTTTATTCTAAAAGGGAAATTCATTCATCCGCCGAAGGTGATTTTTTTGAAGAGATGTTGAAAATAATTAATATCAATCCTCCAAGGAACAATAAGAGCCCAAATTTCCAGTTACAATTCCAAGTACGAGTTTGTGGGGCAGCGGCAACCTGTGCACACTCATTTTTCATATGGTTTATTACATTTGCACCCTGAAATTGAGGGGCACCAGGGTGTGCACCTCAATATTCGTAGGATGTATTACATGTACATCTGAAAATGGTGGGACAGAAGGATGTATTACATATAAATCCTGAAATTGCGGTACACCATTCATCATTTCTGAGAAAGGAATCGACAAAGTAACTCAGAGGAGGAAGAAAAACCCAATGTGACACAGCCCGTGCTGCTATATCGATAACCAAGGCATAGTGCTTCCTATATATTGTTGTCGATCCTTAATTACGAAGTTAAGCTTTCTTTATCAGATAATGTGATAACAAAAAGTAACTATCGCGAAATATCACATTTTGCGACAAAAATAGTGACGACTTAAAAATGTCATTACATAAAGTTAAAAAAGTGATAACTAACTCAAAGTTATCACTTTTTTTAAATTAATGTAATAACCAAAAATAATTATCACTATATCACGGTCATCTCTTATTGTAATTTAACTGTGATAAAACTTTACAAATCATCACTCATAAGATTTAATTAATAGTTATTCTCTTAAAACTTGTCATCAAAACTTGTAATAAGGTTTTTTGATTTTTTATAAAAGAGCGATCTCTAACATCCAGCTCTAAAGTAATTTCTAAATTTCTTATATCTTGCATATATATTGCATATATCTTGTATTATTCCACGTTCTTAACATCCAGCTCTGTTAGGATGTATAATGTGATTTTGCCGTCTTTAAGCACCGAAAACATACTCTCAATTCGCTTTGCAGTGTTAAACTCAGTGGTGTGTTGAACTTCGAAAATCAAAGCAGTTTCTCCCGTAGTAAAACAATCTGAGGGGTCAGAGGCTGATTTCTAATCATAACAAGGTTACTACCATAATAAACTGTAATGGCATTGTTTCTAGTGGGGGTAGGCTTTTGGCTATCAACGGATAGCTCATCTTCAGTGCCACCGTCATCTGAGTAAGATTGAACTCTAAGTTTTTTAAGGTGGAGTTTTTTATTCTAAAAGGGAAATTCATTCATCCGCCGAAGGTGATTTTTTTGAAGAGATGTTGAAAATAATTAATATCAATCCTCCAAGGAACAATAAGAGCCCAAATTTCCAGTTACAATTCCAAGTACGAGTTTGTGGGGCAGCGGCAACCTGTGCACACTCATTTTTCATATGGTTTATTACATTTGCACCCTGAAATTGAGGGGCACCAGGGTGTGCACCTCAATATTCGTAGGATGTATTACATGTACATCTGAAAATGGTGGGACAGAAGGATGTATTACATATAAATCCTGAAATTGCGGTACACCATTCATCATTTCTGAGAAAGGAATCGACAAAGTAACTCAGAGGAGGAAGAAAAACCCAATGTGACACAGCCCGTGCTGCTATATCGATAACCAAGGCATAGTGCTTCTTATATATTGTTGTCGATCCTTAATTACGAAGTTAAGCTTTCTTTATCAGATAATGTGATAACAAAAAGTAACTATCTTGAAATATCACATTTTGCGACAAAAATAGTGACGACTTAAAAATGTCATTACATAAAGTTAAAAAAGTGATAACTAACTCAAAGTTATCACTTTTTTTAAATTAATGTAATAACCAAAAATAATTATCACTATATCACGGTCATCTCTTATTGTAATTTAACTGTGATAAAACTTTACAAATCATCACTCATAAGATTTAATTAATAGTTATTCTCTTAAAACTTGTCATCAAAACTTGTAATAAGGTTTTTTGATTTTTTATAAAAGAGCGATCTCTAACATCCAGCTCTAAAGTAATTTCTAAATTTCTTATATCTTGCATATATATTGCATATATCTTGTATTATTCCACGTTCTTAACATCCAGCTCTGTTAGGATGTATAATGTGATTTTGCCGTCTTTAAGCACCGAAAACATACTCTCAATTCGCTTTGCAGTGTTAAACTCAGTGGTGTGTTGAACTTCGAAAATCAAAGCAGTTTCTCCCGTAGTAAAACAATCTGAGGGGTCAGAGGCTGATTTCTAATCATAACAAGGTTACTACCATAATAAACTGTAATGGCATTGTTTCTAGTGGGGGTAGGCTTTTGGCTATCAACGAATAGCTCATCTTCAGTGCCACCGTCATCTGAGTAAGATTGAACTCTAAGTTTTTTAAGGTGGAGTTTTTTATTCTAAAAGGGAAATTCATTCATCCGCCGAAGGTGATTTTTTTGAAGAGATGTTGAAAATAATTAATATCAATCCTCCAAGGAACAATAAGAGCCCAAATTTCCAGTTACAATTCCAAGTACGAGTTTGTGGGGCAGCGGCAACCTGTGCACACTCATTTTTCATATGGTTTATTACATTTGCACCCTGAAATTGAGGGGCACCAGGGTGTGCACCTCAATATTCGTAGGATGTATTACATGTACATCTGAAAATGGTGGGACAGAAGGATGTATTACATATAAATCCTGAAATTGCGGTACACCATTCATCATTTCTGAGAAAGGAATCGACAAAGTAACTCAGAGGAGGAAGAAAAACCCAATGTGACACAGCCCGGGCTGCTATATCGATAACCAAGGCATAGTGCTTCTTATATATTGTTGTCGATCCTTAATTACGAAGTTAAGCTTTCTTTATCAGATAATGTGATAACAAAAAGTAACTATCGCGAAATATCACATTTTGCGACAAAAATAGTGACGACTTAAAAATGTCATTACATAAAGTTAAAAATGTGATAACTAACTCAAAGTTATCACTTTTTTTAAATTAATGTAATAACCAAAAATAATTATCACTATATCACGGTCATCTCTTATTGTAATTTAACTGTGATAAAACTTTACAAATCATCACTCATAAGATTTAATTAATAGTTATTCTCTTAAAACTTGTCATCAAAACTTGTAATAAGGTTTTTTGATTTTTTATAAAAGAGCGATCTCTAACATCCAGCTCTAAAGTAATTTCTAAATTTCTTATATCTTGCATATATATTGCATATATCTTGTATTATTCCACGTTCTTAACATCCAGCTCTGTTAGGATGTATAATGTGATTTTGCCGTCTTTAAGCACCGAAAACATACTCTCAATTCGCTTTGTAGTGTTAAACTCAGTGGTGTGTTGAACTTCGAAAATCAAAGCAATTTCTCCCGTAGTAAAACAATCTGAGGGGTCAGAGGCTGATTTCTAATCATAACAAGGTTACTACCATAATAAACTGTAATGGCATTGTTTCTAGTGGGGTAGGCTTTTGGCTATCAACGGATAGCTCATCTTCAGTGCCACCGTCATCTGAGTAAGATTGAACTCTAAGTTTTGTAAGGGGGAGTTTTTCATTCTAAAAGGGAAATCCATTCATCCGCCGAAGGTGATTTTTTTGAAGAGATATCGAAACAAATTAAGATCAATCCTCAAAGGACAATAAGATCCCCATTGTCTAGTTACAATTCCAAATACGAATTTGTGGTGCAGCATCAGCCCGTGCACGCTCAATTTCCATATGGTTTATTACATTGTCACCCTGAAATTGAGGGCACCAGGGTGTGCACCTCAATATCCGTAGGATGTATTACATGTACATCTGAAATTGGTGGGACAGAAGGATGTATTACATATACATCCTGAAATTGCGGTACTCCATTCATCAATTCTGAGAAAGTAATCGGCAAAGTAACTCAGAGGAGGAAGAAAAACCCAAGGTGCCACAGCCCGTGCTGTTATATCGATAACCAAGGCGTAGTGCATCTTATATATTGTTGTTCATCCTTAATTACGAAGTTAAGCTTTCTTTATCAGATAATGTGATAACCAAAAGTAATTCTCGCGAAATATCACATTTTGCGACAAAAATAGTGACGACTTAAAAAAGTCATTACGTAAAGTTAAAAAGTGATAACTAATTCAAAGTTATCACTTTTTATAAATTAATGTAATAACCAAAAATAATGATCACTATATCACGGTCATCTCTTATTGTAATGTAAGTTTGATAAAACTTTACAAATCATCACTCATAAGATTTAATTAATAGTTATTCTTTTAAAACTTGTCATCAAAACTTGTAAAAAGGTTTTTTTATTTTTTATAAAAGAGCGATCTCTAACATCCAGCTCTAAAGTAATTTCTAAATTTCTTATATCTTTCATATTTCCACGTTCTTAACATCCAGCTCTATTAGGATGTATAATGTGATTTTGCCGTCTTTAAGCACCGAAAACATACTATCAATTCGCTTTGCATTCTTAAACTCAGTGGTGTGTTGAACTTCGAAACTCCAAGCAGTTTCTCCCATAGGTAAAACAATCTGAGGGGTCAGAGGCAGATTTCTAATAATTACAAGGTTACTAACATAATAAACTGTAATGGTATTGTTTCTAGTGGGGGTAGGCTTTTGGCTATCAACGGATAGCTCATCTTCAGTGCCACCGTCATCTGAGTAAGATTGAACTCTAAGTTTTGTAAGGTGGAGTTTTTTATTCTAAAAGGGAAATCCATTCATCCGCCGAAGGTGATTTTTTTTGAAGAGATGTCGAAAATAATTAAGATCAATCCTCCGAGGAACAATAAGAGCCCCATTTTCCAGTTACTATTCCAGATACGAGTTTGGGGGGCAGCAGCAGCCTCTGCACGCTCAATTTCCATATGGTTTATTACATTTGCACCCTGAAATTGAGGGGCACCAGGATGTGCACCTCAATATCCGTAGTATGCATTACATGTACATCTGAAAATGGTGGGACCGAAGGATGTATTACATATACATCCTGAAATTGCGATACACCATTCATCATTTCTGAGAAAGGAATCGGCAAAGTAACTCGGAGGAGGAAGAAAAACCCAAGGTGACACAGCCCGTGCTGCTATATCGATAACCAATGCGTAATGCTTCTTATATATTGTTGTTGATCCTTAATTACGAAGTTAAGCTTTCTTTATCAGATAATGTGATAACCAAAAGTAATTATCGCGAAATATCACATTTTGCGACAAAAATAGTGACGACTTAAAAATGTCATTATATAAAGTTAAAAAAGTGATAACTAACTCAAAGTTATCAATTTTTATAAATTAATGTAATAACCAAAAATAATTATCACTATATCACGGTCATCTCTTATTGTAAATTAACTGTGATAAAACTTTACAAATCATCACTCATAAGATTTAATTAATAGTTATTCTCTTAAAACTTGTCATCAAAACTTGTAATAAGGTTTTTTTATTTTTTATAAAAGAGCGATCTCTAACATCTAGCTCTAAAGTAATTTCTAAATTTCTTATATCTTGCATATATCTTGCATATATCCTGCATATATCTTGCATATTTCCACATTCTTAACATCAAGCTCTATTAGGATGTATAATGTGATTTTGCCGTCTTTAAGCACCGAAAATATACTCTCAATTCGCTTTGCATTGTTAAACTCAGTGGTGTGTTGAACTTCGAAACTCCAAGCACTTTCTCCCGTAGGTAAAACAATCTGAGGGGTCAGAGGCTGATTTCTAATCATAACAAGGTCACTAACATAATAAACTGTAATGGTATTGTTTCTAGTGGGGGTAGGTTTTTGGCTATTAACGGATAGCTCATCTTCAGTGCCACTATCATCTGAGTAAGATTGAACTCTAAGTTTTGTAAGGTGGAGTTTTTTATTCTAAAAGGGAAATCCATTCATCCGCCGAAGCTGATTTTTTTGAAGAGATATGGAATTAATTAAGATCAATCCTCCAAGGAACAATAAGAGCCCAAATTTGTAGTTACAATTCCAAATACGAGTTTGTGGGGCAGTAGCAGCCTGTGCACACTCAATTTTTATATAGTTTATTACATTTGCACCCTGAAATTGAGGGGCACCAGGGTGTGCACCTCAATATCCGTAGGATGTATTACATGTACATCTTAAAATGGTGGGACAGAAGGATGTATTACATATACATCCTGAAATTGCGGTACACCATTCATCATTTCTGTGAAAGGAATCGGCAAAGTAACTCAGAGGAGGAAGAAAAACCCAATGTGACACAGCCCGTGATGCGATATCGATAACCAAGGCGTAGTGCTTCTTATATATTGTTGTTGATCCTTAATTACGAAGTTAAGCTTTCTTTATCAGATAATGTGATAACCAAAAGTAATTCTCGCGAAATATCACATTTTGCGACAAAAATAGTGACGACTTAAAAATGTTAATACATAAAAGTTAAATAAGTGATAACTAACTCAAAGTTATCACTTTTTATAAATTAATGTAATAACCAAAAATAATTATCACGGTCATCTCTTATTGTAATGTAAGTGTGATAAAACTTTACAAATCATCACTCATAAGATTTAATTAATAGTTATTCTTTTAAAACTTGTCATCAAAACTTGTAAAAAGGTTTTTTTTATTTTTATAAAAGAGCGTTCTCTAACATCCAGCTCTAAAGTAATTTCTAAATTTCTTATATCTTGCATATATATTGCATATATCCTGCATATATCTTGCATTATTCCACGTTCTTAACATCCAGCTCTGTTAGGATGTATAATGTGATTTTGCCGTCTTTAAGCACCGAAAACATACTCTCAATTCGCTTTGCATTGTTAAACTCAGTGGTGTGTTGAACTTCGAAACTCCTAGCAGTTTCTCCCGTAGTAAAACAATCTGAGGGGTCAGAGGCTGATTTCTAATCATAACATGGTTACTAACATAATAAACTGTAATGGCATTGTTTCTAGTGGGGTAGGCTTTTGGCTATTGATGAGACGTATTTATACGAATCATTAAGTCAACAATTCCCACCAAATATGACATTTGGTCACACGAACAGTTGCTTGCTAATGTGGTTTTGCATTTCAGGCAATCTTGGAGCCTTAAGAGGAATCGGGCTTAAGAAGGGCATTTTGTGCCTAAAACATCACAATGAAGGTTGACCCGACCGGGTGGGAAAGTGCCTGAGGTCCAACCGACCGGGTGAGATCAGAATGCCGAAGCCGCGCCCCAGTGCCCCAGCACACCAGCCGAGCCATCCAAGGACCAAATCAAATCTCTCGGGCAAACGAGCTGATCTGACAATTCCGACTCGACCAAAGTTATTTAAATAGTGGATAAGTCGGAAGATGTCACGCAACTAAGGGGAATGCCCGAGAAGTGCCCAGCGTTTCAGCGCAACCAGTCGAGGAGACTAGTCCCTAGTCGAGTCGCTCGGGCGAATGTGCTGATTCGACGATTCCGGCTCGAGCAAGTTGAAGAGCATAGCGGAAAAGTCGAGAGATATGGCGCAACCAAAGGAAACGCCCGAGCGGATTGGTCCAGTTCTGAGGTCCCGCGCACACTATCAAGGCACCAAACCTATTCGCTCGACCAAACGGGACAATCCGGAAATTCTGCCTCGACCAAACGTCTTATAAGGGCCACTTTGTCAGAGAATCTCACTTTTCAGGCCGAACGCTCGGGCAGACCTGCACCTTGGCCGAGACCAAGCCATATCGACTTATTTGAGGGACGAAGGTGGGGCCCACTGCAAATCTCGGCTCGTCCTTCGAGGACGCCGTTTTGGCTCAATCCAGGGCACTTTTGACTCATGCCACTCCAAGCTTGGTGCCCAAGTAAAGAAGAAGCCTTGATGGATCTAGAAGCATCTCAAATATGGCTCATGCCAATCCTCTTGGACTTATGCCACTCCAAACTTGGGATCCAAGAATGGAATATGCCATATTCCCTTATCCATTTCTCCTATAAATAGAGCACCATTGTCTAGGAGGAAAAAACACTTCATTTTAGAGAGGCAATTTGGAGGTCTACGTTGGGGTTTCCCAACCCCATAAACGCATCAAAGTTCTCTCCAAATTGCACTAAACTTCTCTCTCTTGTATTTCATTTTGATTATAGAAGCAAATCCTTTACTTTCAAGCACTACTTTCTTGTATTTACTTTCTTGCATTACTTTCTTGTACTCTTCTCCATTGCTATTGTATCCCCTCTCATGGGTACAAGTAGCTAAATCCCCATTTGGTTTAGGGATCCATACATTGTGGGCAAGTTTTGAGACCCTTCACTTAATGCTATCTTGTGTTCTTGTGGAGTAAGTGCTTGGAATGGCCTTACTTGGGTTGTGACTTGAAATGGAAACAACCACACTAAAGAACACAAGGTTAGATCATTAGAGGTCAATGATGAACAAGCCACAATAGTATTGTCAACACATTTTGAGATTCTTTACTTAATGCTTCCTTTGTGTTCTACTAGTTCTTGTGCCCATTAATCCGGTTTGAACATGCAAGGCTAAGTGGATGCTTGGAATGCCAAAGCTTAGTCAAGTAGTTCAAACCCCCTATTGCTACTCATTTGATAATGAATCATGAGAACGGGTAGCCGCACTTAGGCTAATATACCTTGGAATGGGGTATTAGTCTAGCTAGAACTAGAAGTCTATGTGCTTGGAATGGCCATGGATGGTGGTGTAAGTGCTTGGAATGGCCTTACTTTGGGTTGGGACTTGGAATGGAAACAACCACGCCTATGAACATGAAGTTAGATCATTAGATATCTATGATGAATGTGTGACAACAAATCCCTAGACCAAATACTTCTCTTTTTGTTTACTTTTCGCTCATTTCCTTTTGCACTTTCTTTCATTTGTTCGCAACCCCCAAAACTCCCAACTGTATTTACTTTCCTTTTATTTTCTTGTAAGAACAACAAAGTAGTCATTACAACTCCTCTGGGTTCGACCCCTACTTGCCGCTCTACTAATCCATAGTGAGCCAATAGTAGTGGACAATTATAAATGTAATTTGCAAGGCACGACGACGCCTTGTCAGCTATCAACGGATAGCTCATCTTCAATGCCACCGTCATCTGAGTAAGATTGAACTCTAAGTTTTGTAAGGTGGAGTTTTTTATTCTAAAAGGGAAATCCATTCATCCGCTGAAGGTGATTTTTTTGAAGAGATATCGAAACAAATCAAGATCAATCCTCAAAGGAACAATAAGAGCCCCATTTTCCAGTTACAATTCCAAATACGAGTTTGTGGGGCAGCATCAGCCTGTGCACGCTCAATTTCCATATGGTTTATTACATTGTCACCCTGAAATTGAGGGCACTAGGGTGTGCACCTCAATATCCGTAGGATGTATTACATGTACATCTGAAAATGGTGGGACAGAAGGATGTATTACATATACATCCTGAAATTGCGGTACACCATTCATCATTTCTGAGAAAGGAATCGGCAAAGTAACTCAGATGAGGAAGAAAAACCCAAGGTGACCCAGCCCGTGCTGCTATATCGATAACCAAGGCGTAGTGCATCTTATATATTGTTGTTGATCCTTAATTACGAAGTTAAGCTTTCTTTATCAGATAATGTGATAACCAAAAGTAATTATCGCGCAATATCACATTTTGCGACAAAAATAGTGACGACTTAAAAATTTCATTACATAAAGTTAAAAAAGTGATAACTAACTCAAAGTTATCACTTTTTATAAATTAATGTAATAACCAAAAATAATTATCACTATATCACGGTCATCTCTTATTGTAATGTAAGTGTGATAAAACTTTACAAATCATCACTCAGAAGATTTAATTAATAGTTATTCTTTTAAAACTTGTCATCAAAACTTGTAAAAATGTTTTTTTATTTTTTTATAAAAGAGCGATCTCTAACATCCAGCTCTAAAGTAATTTCTAAATTTCTTATATATTGCATATATCTTGCATATTTTCATGTTCTTAACATCCAACTCTATCAGGATGTATAATGTGATTTTGTCATCTTTAAGCACCGAAAACATACTCTTCATTGCCTCTGCATCGTAGCATTACTGAATTGGGCCGTCTATTCGATTTCATGAATCCAAACAATCTCTCTCGTAGGCGAAATGACCGGAGGGGTAGAAGTTGCTTTATGATTATAACAAGTTTATCTAAAATGATTAAATGTGATGGTGACGGATCCATTGGAGGTAGGTTTTTAGCTATGATGGTATAATTCATCTGTAGCTTCACCGTCGTTTGAGTAATATTGAACTCAAAAGTCTTGTATAGTGACATTTTTTTATTCTGATGGGAAATTCCGAATGAGATTTTTTCAAAGTTAGGATACCAACAAGGCCCAATAGTCCAGCACACAAAACCACACCCATGACCCATTTTGCAGTTCCAGGTACAATTTACGTTAACAGTTATTTCTGGGGCTGCAGAAGGCTCTGGATGCTCAATTTACATTGGATTCATAACTTGTACACCCTGAAATACTAAGCATCAATCACAGTTAAGGTCCAGGCTTAATTTGTTATTTCTTATAAATTATTTGATGAAAATATAAATAATTGAATAATGGTTTCACTTTATGTATTAATAAATCTGTAGATAAGAAACCATCTAAAACTCCTGCTACACCCCAAACCACAGGAGATCAAAGACCTTTTTTTTTTTTGCAGGAAACCTTTTTTTTATTGTTCTTAAGTGGATTTTCACCACCGAAATAAAAGATCCAGCTACACTGAGGCTAGGACCAAACACTAAAGACATACTAAGGTCCATACACTACAAATTTGGCTAAAAATTTCGGGGCACAATTTTGACCGGAAAAGTGCCGGAATTCTGACGGAAATTTAAATTTATGTCCCCGGCAAAACGTCCCCCAAATTTTTATTTCGGGACAATTCCGGTGCTTTTCCAGGGAAATTCCGGGGCTAATCCGGTAACCGAAAACATATCCCCTGAATACCCCCTGAATTTCCCCTGAATTAATTCCTGGGCATTTCCGGGGGAACTTCTGGGACAAAATTCCGAGACATTTCCGGAGGAATACCGAGAACAAAATATTTGGGGGCATTTTGGGGAATTCTGAAAAATTTTAAATTTAAATATTCATATTATCTAATTGATTTAATAAAAAGAAATTTGATTTTAGTTAAGAATTTTATTAACGAATTCTTTTTTTGATCTATCTAATTTTCTAACAAAATAGAATTTTCTAATTTTCTAATTAAAACAAATTAATTGCATAAAGAAAAAGAAACTGCAGCCATTCTTAGCCCATGTACAACCTATAATCCCTAATTTAATCAACTTTTCTATTTTTATCCCTGACATCCTTCGCCATTGCCGTACGTCGAACTCCATGTCCAACATCCTTGCCTTGATTTCTTCAGGAACGATCCAGATCTGGATTTTCGCATATCCAACATCTCTATGTATTTCCCCATTCTTGCCTTGATTTCTTCAGGAAAGATCTAGATCTGCACTACTGCTGCGTTTCGTTCGCCTACGGACGAAAAATTCAGATCTGAACTGATGCTTCGTCTGGCTCGGCTACTGACGAAAATTGGAACGCTAAATTGATCCTTGCTGGTCGATTTGGCTAGCGAACTTCACCGATGGAAGATCGCATTCGATGTGCGGGTGATTAGGGGTTGTGAATTTGTTCCAGAAACTTCTCTAAGCTCAAGTAGTTTTGAAGATGAGAAGAATGGGAGATGAATCGGTTTTCGTCGAATAGTGAGACACAGATGTAGACACAACAGCTTTAGAGGAGCATTTCGTGGATACCTGCTGTCGAAATTCCGCCGGAATTATGCCGGAATATTTCAGGGGAAATTTTGACGGATTTGATTCGCCGGAATAATTTTTGCAGGTTTTTCGCCGGAATTTTTTTGAATTTTGTTGGCATTGTTGTTCTCCCCGAAATAAAACCGTAATTGCCTCGCCGGATAATGGCATTGTTGTTGGCATTGTTGTTCTCCCCGAAATAAAGCCATCGCCGGAATTTCGCAGCGATGGCTATGAATCAAAACAACCCAGCTCTGAAATTTCGCCGGAATTTTTTTGAATTTTGTTGGCATTTATGTTGCCGGAATAATTTGTGCCGGACTACCGCCGGATATTCTCAGGTTTTTTTAGGCACGAAATTTTCCTCCGGAATGCCGCCGAAGTCGCACAAGAATTTTTCCGGGGAAAACTTTAGTAGCCGAAATGTTGCCGGAATCTGTCGCCGGAAAATATAACAAAATTTGTAGTGATAGGACCAAACCACTAAAAGACGCTGCGAAGAACTCTCCCACTAACAACTCAAGCACAACCCCCTTTCGATTAAGATCGAAGGGGGCTAACTCCTCTCAAAACTCCTCGCCTTGAAGCTAGCAAAACACCCTCACCTCTTCGATGCAACTCTGAAAAGACGATACTGAGAACTTCGCCCACCAAGCCACTCTCGCTTTCACTAGCACTCCGGCCTCCTCCACTGGACTCTTCTACTTACCTTCTTTTATTAAGAATATTCACGAAAATCTGAATCATCTATTCCTCAGGTAAGTTACCTTTGATCCCCAATCTTGAAGCAAAATGGTAAGTTTCCTCGGCCTCCTTTCTAACTAGCTTTCTTCTTTCTTCTTCCTCGTCAACTTGCACCTCTACACTAGGCATAAGGTCAAGGCCTGGACCTCCTTCCGGGGGTTGAGCAGCTCCACCTTTTTTTGCAAGAAACCTGTCTTTGCGAATAAAGACTAAGCTAGTGTTAGAGACTTCTTTAAATCTGCTGGCGGAGAGGTGATTGTAATGCTAACGGTTTGTTCTCTTAGGTTTCGATTAGTCATTATTTTTGTTTTTGTATGTATGTACACCTATATATTTGTAAATAGTCTATACATGTTTCTACTCATTAATCCCATTTACATTTAAAGTTTTTTTTAATTTTTTTATTATCTATACTATATGCAATACCTATGCAATTCAAAGCATTTTACTAGTTTGAAATAACTCAGGCCTGCGGATGCTCATCCCACATAACATTAAAATTGTCCTTATCTTTTTTATTTTTAAGTTTGTTTGCTAAGTAAATCTACATCATTTTACCATTAATATTACGATTGCTATTAAAATGGATTTCTTTATCCACCGAAATATTTCACAACTTGTTGAAATATTTCATTTATTTATAATGACCTACAAAAATATATAAACTGTGATGCTGACGGATCAATTAGTGTAGGTTTTTAGCTATGATGGTATAATTCTTCTGCAGCTTCACCGTCATTTGAGTAAAATTAAACTCAAAGTCTTGTACAGTGTTGTTTTCAATTTTGACGGGAAATTTCAAATTGTTATGAAAGGGTAATGTGTGGAATGCTCATACATGTTTTACCCCCTACCCTATTACATCCTACAACAAGCAACAAGCAACAAGCTAATCAAGCCAAAATTTGTGCAAAGTTGTCTCCTCACTTGTGCTATAAATAGCATGCTTGGATGAAGTAAATAAGATAATCCCTTTACACCTTTTATCTCCTCCTTCTCTCTTTATTCAAGTGCTCCATTTGCATTAAAGTTTAGTTATTTTAGTCGGTTTCATAACACGTTATCAGTACGAACGCTCTACCTTTTCATCACGTAAGCTCCAAACCGTAAGTATAATAAATCATACATTAAAGCCTTTTGTGTTTATTATTTATCATTGTATAACATCATATTAATATACCAAGTAATATGATGTGAACTACAAATTTACTTTTATGTTTTTATGTTCATTGTATAACATCATATTACTATACCAAGTAATATGATGTGAATTACAAACTTTACTTACTTCATGTATTACATTTTTTGCTTATTACTCGCAATTGTATAACATCATACTACTATACAAAGGAGGCTCGGTAATGCAGAGCTAACGCAGAGCCAAATTGCACTTTCAGATGATCATTACATGTTCCTATAGGACCCGATAGACCTCCTGAATTCATATCTGATTCTAGAGGCACCATAGATGGCAAATCACCATTGACACCTTCAGCTGTTTCTCCCTCTGGTTCAGAGTCATCCGCTTGCACATCGTTTACCATAGCTGTATGGTCTATACCTTCCACATTGGGCTGTATGATACTCTCCGATAAATCTTCAACAGTATTTACCTGCGGGACAGGAGCTTGCAGTGCTCTTTCTGACAATGTTTCAGCTTCTATTTGATCACGCTCTTCCTCAACCACGTCATCACCATATACATCAAAAACAGGATCTCCTTCTGGAACAGGGACATCCTCGGGAGCATCATGCGTAAACAGTTCACGGGAACTCGAAACTTTAGGGCACTCCGCTTGACGATGCCCAATCTCTCCGCAGCCCTGGGAGCACTCCGCTTGACGATGCCCCATCTCTCCGCCATCAAAGACAGGGATATCAACTCGGAACCCAAGCTCCCACCGTCGGTCACGCTGAATGTCTAGCTCCGCGAACAGGTTATCCTCAGCCACAATGTCGGCATCGACATAGTGAGCTTCAAGTTCGCCCAAACGACGAGTTAGATAGTCAACCTGTCGGCGCAGGTCAGCAGTCCCACGAACTCTGAAATCCTCGATATCACGCTCCACAGCAGCAGCACCGCCTCTGGGTCTACCTCTAGCCATCGCGCAGGACCACCGTAGTCTGATACCAGATAATGCAGAGCTAACGCAGAGAAAGCTTTGAATTAGGGAAAACCCTAGTTCTGTATTTTTATTCAACTAAAACTGTTAATGAAGAGTACATAAGTTTGTTTAAATAGGGAAAAAAGCTGCCTAATAAGAAAATTACCAAAAACCTAAAACTGCTAAAAACCGAAAATATCTAAAAACATTAAAATTCAAAATAAAATAGGCAACTCATATCTTGCTAACTTGCACAATCTTCGTTATCGCCAATCTGTCTGCATCACTCGGCCACCGTATAATAGTATGATGTGAACCACAAATTTACTTACTTCATGTATAAACTTTTATGTTTATTACTTGTTATTGTATAACATCATATTATTATACAAAGGAGGCTCAGCCACCGTAAAATAATATGATGTGAATTACAATTATTTTACTACTTCATTCCTATGGTTAATAGCATTTATACTATACATGTCTATCCTCACATGGTAATTAATTGCATTACGTTTCTAATTAAATCTTAGCATGAATTAACCCATACACAACGGTAACCTAACGGCTATAAACGGCTAGTTTTTTCCCTATAAATATGTTTTCATTCAACTACACTAAATCACATTTTCTCTTCTACTTCACACTTCAAACACACTCAAAATTTCCAAAGCAATAAAATGTCTAGCTTACTATTGGTCTTTTTTGCAACAATTATTGTAGTACTCACTATTTATAATTTCACCGGGGATCTAACACCGGATGAATTTTATGATTGTTTAGCAATGCTAGGATTCATGTATGCCTTTTTCTTCTTTACACTATTTGTAGACTTGTATATCTTGAATTAATAAAAATTACTTGTTTTGTTTTAGTTAACATCATGACAAACTTGGTGAAACTAGACTTCAGTCCCCTTGACATTGCTGGGACCAATTACATGTCCTGGACAATGGACATAGAAATACATTTGCAATCAATGAATCTCATTGAGACAATCAAGGAGGGAAATAAACCCTCAGAAATAGTTATGGAAAAATCTTTGATTTTCATTCGCCGTCATCTACATGAGGATCTAAAAAATGAGTACCTCACAGTGAAAAAACCATGTGAACTGTGGAAAAATCTCAAAGAGAGATATGACCATCAAAAGGCTGTGATGCTCCCAATTTACCGCGATGAATGGACCGCTTTACGGTTCCAAGACTTTAAAAAAGTCAGTGAATACAACTCTGCAATGTTTAGAATTGTAACCCATTTGAGGTTCTGCGGAGATACAAAAACAGATGATGAAATGCTGGAAAAGACTTTTTCCACATTTCATGCATCAAATGTGACCCTGCAACAATAATATCGTGTGCGAGGTTTCCAAAGGTATTCAGAACTGATTGCTTGTCTCCTCATCGCGGAGAAAAATAATGAGCTGCTCATAAAGAACCATCAATCTCGCCCGACTGGCTCAAAGGCATTTCCTGAAGCGAATGCTGTTCGAACTGAACATAGAGATCATCTTCAGGGTCGAGAGCATAGCCGAGGTCGTGGTCGAGGTGGTTATTTTCATAATTCACCTTATAAGATTACCAAATATGGCCACAAGAACCATCAAGATGGGAGGAATCATGAGAATCCCTACAAAAGGAAAAATGACCCCAGCCCCTCGAAAAGTTATGAAACTACTTGTTTCAGATGCGGGACCAAAGGCCATTGAGCTAAAGTCTGTCGAGCTCCAAAGCACTTATGCGAGCTCTATCAGAAATTTGAAAAAGGGAAGGGGAAGGAACTCAACCTCAATGAGCACACATATGATGGGACTATGTAATCCCCTTTTTGGGAATGAAGCCAAGTTGTCCGATGTTTATTTGCATGTTTTCTTTTAAGATCTGAAATAAACTAGTACAATGTTTTATTCCATTACCTTTCTTAACATATTCTTTGTTTTTATTTAAAGTTTTAATATGGACAAAGATAATCATCAAGCCAACAAAGGGATTAACATTGAAGAAATTTGCATACTTGATTGTGGGACAACGCACACTATCCTGAAGGATAAAAGATATTTTTCAAAGATCAAACCAACACAAACAATTGTGAATACAATATCAGGTCCTGCAGACCTGGTTGAGGGAATTGGCGAGGCAAACTTTACATTGCCGAATGGCACAAAGTTTACGATAAATGATGCCATATTTTCACCAAGGTCCAAACGAAACTTGTTAAGTTTCAATGATATATATTCTCATGGATTTGATACTCAGTCTATAACTGAAAATAGCATGAAATATATGTTACTCACAACATATAAATCTGGAACTAAATGTGTTTTAGAAAAACTACCAATGCTCCCTACCGGATTGCATTATACATATTTGAATGCAATTGAGTCAAATATGGTAGTTATCAAACCTTCAGCACTAACCACATGGCATGACTGATTGGGTCATCCTGGTTCAACTATGATGCGAAGAATACTTGAAAATTCACAAGGGTATCCACTGAAGGATCAAAAGATCCCTCAAGGAAATGTTTTCCCATGTAAAGCTTGTTCTCTAGGAAAGCTAATCATAAGGCCTTCGCCGGGAAAGGTTGAAGCGGAATCACCTATGTTTCTTGAACGAATTCAAGGTGATATATGTGGGCCTATTCACCCACCATGTGGACCATTTCGATACTTCTTAGTATTGATAGATGCCTGATCAGTCGATATTTCGACTAATTATTCACTACATTCGATGAAGGATAACACCCGTTCTCCCGGAAAATTGTCTCTATTTGATGCTTTTCTCCAGTGTTTCAGGTTAAATTGACATATCATCGCTCCTTGAGCTTAAGATGTCGAAGGAACGAAAGAGATCAACGGAAGGCCGAAAAAAGTGCTCTGCACAAGCAAAGGGCCGCGACTGCCGTGATTTCCCAAGATGATCTCGGTAGTCACGGTAAGTTTTTAACGCAGAAGGAAACGGCAATCTAGGTGACTGCCGTGACGTCGACCAAAGGTCACGGTAGTCACGGCGCCAATACAGCTCAGTGCCTTTCAGCCTCTGCCGTGACTGCCGTGATGTCCACCAATGGTCACGGTAGTCACGGCACCTCCGGGCATAATTATCAGGAGTTTCCTAATTTAATTTTGGAAGTTTTCTGGGCCTTTTGGAAATTGATCGATTGGGCTATACAAGAGCAACGACCAGAACGAAATTAGTGTGCTTATTTGGAGAAAAGAAACCCTAACTTGGGAGAAAAGACGGAGAACATCGCGAGAGATTGAGGATCATCGAGCTACATCGTCTACGGTTAACTCGTCCTTAATATTCTCTTATTACACTATTTGTGGTTTAATCACCATGAATAGCGAGTAGTCTTCTTAATTCTGGGATCCTACGGATCCCGTGCATTGTACCCAACTCTTCATGTGATCATATGAATGTTTTTCGTTAATGCAAATCGAATATTCAATTTCATCGTGCTTAATTTATCGTTCTTTGCAAGTATTTACATCAAAGGGTATGTTTGCAAGCTAGAACGTATTTAGGTTATGTACCGAAAGGTGGATGGGCCCTAGGGATTAACCGGATTGTATGAAATTGTATGAAAACCTTTAGTTTAATAAATCGAGATCGTTGATAATCCGTGGATGGGCGGCGTTCAACGATTGAGATTAATCTAGATAATGATCCGTGGATGGGCGGCTTATCTAGTGTTATTTTGGTTTATTTCGATATTCGATAGCATGGTGAATTACATGATAATGATTGCATGATTAGTGGGGTTAGCACGGGTGAAGTATGGTCCTGGAATTCTTTCTCTGATTGAAATCACAACCTTCTATTTTCTGTTATTTAATTTTTGCAATTCAGTTCACAACAAAAACCTCTTTTAATCGGAGTAGCTAAATAGGTCATATTGTTTGCTAGTAATCACACACATGTTCCTTGGATCGACCCTTGGCTTACCAAGGTTTATAAATTTTGTTTTGACTACGATTTGACCCCTAAATCACATAATTTGACAACTATAAAGGGTTAAAAATACGCCTGTCAATGCCTCTAGCAAATGGTCACACGTATGTCTGTTATCAACCCGCAATATGGCATTAGCAAAATTGCTTGCTCAAATAATCAAATTACGAGCTCAATTTCCTGATCATACAATCAAGAAGATCAGACTTGATAATGCCGGTGAATTAACATCTCATACATTCGATGATTATTGTATGTCAGTTGGGATTACGGTTGAGCATCCTGTTGCTCATGTCCATACACAAAATGGTCTGGCCGAATCACTGATTAAACGCCTTCAGCTTATTGCTAGGCCTTTGGTAATGAGAACAATGCTCCCTACTTCGGTATGGGGTCATGCAATATTACATGCTGCGGCATTAATTCGCATCAGACCGAGCGCATATCATAAGTACTCCCCACTACAACTTGTATTCGGTCAGGAATCGACCAAATATATCTCATCTAAGGATTTTTGGTTGTGCTATTTATGTGCCTATTGCACCACCCCAAAGAACAAAGATGGGACCACAGAGAAGTCTTGGCATTCATCTAGGCTTCGAAAGTCCATCTATTGTTAAATATCTAGAACCTCAAACTGGTAATGTTTGCACAGCTCGTTTTGCTGATTGCCATTTTGATGAGGAAAAGTTTCCAACATTAGGGGGAGAAAGAAAACAGTTGGAAAAAGAAATTACTTGGTCTGTACCAACATTATTGCATCTTGATCCCTACACAAAGGATTGTGAAGGGAAAGTACAAAGGATTTTGCATTTGCAAGAAATAGAAAATCAACTTCCTGATGCATTTACAGACACAAAGAGAGTGACTAAATCTCACATACCAGCTGAGAATGCTCCAGTTCAAATTGAAGTCCTGAAAGGGAAGCTTGAAAATAAAGTCACTGATGAGCCGTATTTATACGACTCATCGAGTCAACAAATCCCACCAATTCCGACACTTTATCATGCGAACAAGTTACTTTTAGTATTGTTTTGCATTTCAGGTGCTTCGGAAGCTCTAGGAGGAAACGCGCTTAAAAGATGGCTTTCTGAGCTAAAAACATCGCAAAGAGTTGAGGACCGACCTATCTACACTTGACCTAAGGAGTCTCGAGCAGATCCAGGCCCCAGTCGAGCTGACAAACACTAAACTCAAGTTGCTCGGGCAAACGAGCTGATCTGACGAATCCACCTCGAGCAAAGTGATCAAAATAGCAAATAAGATGGACAATTTCGGTGAACCAAGGAGAACGCCCGAGCAGATTGGCATTTGGCCCAACCCCAGTAAGGCATAGTGCGCGCTGATATGCTCTGAAATCAAGTCGCTCGACCAGACGGACTCCTATGACAAATCTGACTCGACCAAGTTGCTCAAAATGGAAAACAAGTCGGACAATGTCACCAAGCCAAGGAGAACGCACGGGTGGAATGGCCCAGGAGCAGCCGAGCAGAGTTCCAGGCCGCGCCTGAAGGCCCTGTCGAGCAGACTAGCGCTGAATCCGAGTTGCTCGACCAGATGAACGAATCTCGCAAATCTGGCCCGACCAAAGTAATCGAAATGCCAAATGACTCGGACGATACCACTAGCCAAGCAAAACGCACGAGCGGGATTGGCCGGGATGAGCAAAACGACGTTGGAACTGCAAAAGGCCCCGCGCGCTGGGCCAAGTCAGTGGGCTCAAGTGAGGCGGTTCAAGCTTACTTGCTCACCAAGCAAAAACGGAAGTGAACCAGGCCCAAATAGAAGCTTCGAAACCCTAGCACTTTTTCCTATAAATAAGACCTCTTGGTCTAGGGTTTCGATCATCTAAAAACGTGAATTCGAGCTCTGCCCTCTCCTCCGGTCCTCCTTCATTCGGCAATAGAGAAGACATCGTTTCTTTATTTTTATTGTTTTTTGTTCTAATGGCTATGTGTAGCTAAACCCATTATTCGGGCTAGGGTTTCAATTATTGTAACGAATGTTTTGAGATTCCATGCTTAATACTATCTTTGCATTCTTTTAGTTCTTGTGCACATTAATCTCGGTTTGAATTGCAAGGTTACGTGGAGACCTGAAACGGTAAAGTTTAACCGAGCAATTCATACCCCATGTTTACTGCCTATTTGATACTAAACCGTTAGAATAGGTAGTTGCACTAAACCTAATATAACCTGAAACGGAGTATTAGGTTACCACACTTAAGAACGCAGAATAGATACTTAGAAATCAAGGATAAACAAAGTCACAATTAGAAACCCTAGTCTGAATATTCTCTCAGATTGATAACTCTCGCTTGTTTCATATTTTTGCACTGTTTCCTAAATTGCTCACAACCAATTGTCTCTCCTTTTTCAGAACAACAAGTAACCATCTAGCTCCCTAGGGTTCGACCCTTGCTTACCGATGTACTAACCCATAGCCAAGAGTAAGGAATTATAATTCAAATTTGCAGGTACCGACGACGCCTGTCAGTCACTCATGAAATCACAACACGCCTAAAGCGTGGAAGGCCACCTGGTTCTAAAAATAAAAATCCTCCGAAAAGAAAAGGAGTAGAGATACAAGATGACTCCAAAATGGAAGAACATACTCCTGTAGAAATACACAACGAGGAGAATCGAGAAATTTCGATTAATTATGCCAATACTGGTATAAGATGGAACCGAAATGTGGCCATCAATGATGCATTCTCTTATAGTCTGGCATGTGAAGTCATGGACGAAAATAATGGGGATCCTGAACCTCAGTCAGTGACTGAATGTAAAAACAGACACGATTGGGCTGATTGGAAAAAGGCAATCGATGCTGAACTAGACTCGCTTGACAAGCGCAAGGTCTTTGGACCAATAGTGCTCACTCCTGAAGGTGTGAGACCCGTAGGATACAAATGGGTATTTGTCCGAAAGAGAAACGAAAAAAATGAGATTGTGAGGTACAAGGCTCGCCTTGTTGCACAAGGTTTTTCTCAAAGACCTGGTATCGACTTTGAAGAAACGTATTCTCCTGTGATGGATGGAATTACGTTCCGATACCTTATCAGTCTAGCAGTCCATGAGAAATTAAAAATGCACCTTATGGATGTTGTTACAGCCTATTTATACGGATCGCTTGATACTAATATTTACATGAAAATCCCTGAAGGATTCAAGATGCCTGCAGCATCAAGATCAATGCCCAGAGAAAGATATTCGATCAAACTAGAAAGATCTTTATATGGGTTAAAGCAATCCGGACGCATGTGGTACAACCGGTTAAGTGAATACATGTTGCAAAAGGGATATGTCAATGACCCTCTTTGTCCTTGCGTCCTCATTAAGAAAACAACATTCGGGTGTGTGATTATCGCTGTCTATGTCGATGATTTGAATATCATTGGAACGAATGAAGAGATTCATGAAGTAATCTCTTACTTGAAAAGGGAATTTGAAATGAAAGACCTTGGGAGAACGGGATATTGTCTCGGATTACAGATTGAGCATATGCAAAGTGGAATACTTATGCATCAATCAAATTACACGAGAAAGATAATAAAGAGATTCAATATGGATAAATCAAACCCATTAAGTACTCCAATGGTCAGTAGATCCCTTGATGTAGACAAAGATCCATTTCGTCCATGTGAAGAATCTGAAGAGATTCTTGGTCAAGAAGTACCATATTTCAGTGCGATTGGAGCTCTTATGTACCTTGCTAATTGTACTCGACTTGACATAGCTTTGCTGTTAATTTATTAGCCAGGTTTAGCTCAGCTCCTACCAAAAGACACTGGAATGGAATCAAGCATGTGTTTCGTTATCTTCAAGGAACGATTGACTTAGGATTATTTTATCCTAACAATACAAAACCAGTTTTGATTGGTTATGCAGATGCAGGTTACTTGTCAGATCCACATAAAGCGAAGTCCCAGACTGGCTATGTATTTACATGTGGAGGAACTGCAATCTCTTGGCGTTCTCAGAAACAAACACTCGTTGCAACATCATTAAACCACGCTGAGATCATCGCATTACACGAAGCAAGTCGTGAATATGTGTGGCTGAGATCCATGACACAACATATCAGAACTACAAGCGGTCTTATACCAGCAAATGATCCAATCACACTTTATGAGGATAATGCTGCATGTGTTGCTCAAATGAAGGAAGGATTTATTAAAAGTGACAGAACGAAGCATATCCCTCCGAAGTTCTTTTCATTTACCCAAGAGCTGGAAAAGAGCAATGTTATCAGCCTTCAGTATGTTCGTTCCTGTGACAACTCAGCAGATCTTCTTACAAAGGCTCTCCCAACTTCGGTACTCAGAAAACATGTTCATGACATCGGAATGCGAAAGCTACGAGATTTATGAAGAAATCACCCATGTCAAGATGAGGGGGAGCTCTACATGGTTGCACTCTGTTTCCCTTACTGTGGTTTTTATCCCACTAGGTTCTTCCTAGTAAGGTTTTTAATGAGGCAGCATGAACACGTAAAATGAGCATCCCAAGGGGGAGTGTTATGAAATTGTAATGTGTGGAATGCTCGTACATGTTTTACCCCCTACCCTATTACATCCTACAACAAGCTTGTCAAGCCAAAATTTGTGCAAAGTTGTCTCCTCACTTGTGCTATAAATAGCATGCTTGGATGAAGTAAATAAGATCATCCCTTTACACCTTTTATCTCATTCTTCTTTCTTTATTCAAGTGCTCCATTTGCATTAAAGTTTAGTTATTTTAGTCGGTTTCATAACACAAATGAGATTTTTTAAAAGTTAGGATACCAACAAGGCCCAATACCCGCACAAAATCACACCCATTTTCGAATTACATTTACAATTGACGTTAATAGTTATTTCTGGTGCTTCAGGCTCTGGATGCTCAATTTCCATTGGATACATAACTTGGACACCCTGAGAGACTTGTGGTTCTCCTTCATTCATCATTGATTCGATCCGGTCACTCTGTAAATTAAAAGAGAAAAAATGTTAGTCTCGACAAAGTCAATATACACCTATATATTTGTAAATAGTCTATATATGTATGTACACATGAATCCATTTACATTTAAAAATTTATTTTTTTTCTCATTATTTATGCAATACATACGCTATTCAAAGCAGTTTACTAGTTTGAAATAACTCATGCCTGTGGATGCTCATCCCACATAACATTAAGATCTATCCTAATCTTTTTTTTAAGTTTGTAAATTGTAAATTAAGATACTTTGTTTGTATGAACCAAGCAAATTGTAATAATATTGAGATTTTACAATATAAAATAGCTGCTGATGTATTCCGAAAATTATAACACAAATGAAACAAATGTGAAACCCAAAATTAGTCACTTCGAAGGTCTTCGTTCGACTCTCCGTCATATAGAGCTTGCGCTAAATCGACGATTACTTGAGAATGATGTTGTTTGATCTCCCGAAGCTTCTCATTTGATCGATGCATCTCATCGAACCGTTGAATCATCGGCTTTGTAAACACTTTTAGCAACATGCCCAGTTTTCTGAATGAAGTCTTGGTATGTGCGTTTGGCAGGCTTTCAAGACGCATCACAAAAGCATACGTTTTTTTTATTGTGGATTTACATCTCATGTAGAACATATCAAGGAATACATCGCATACAAGATATTTCTCGTGTACATGTTATTTCTAGCCTATTTGAGCACAACACGTAAAGGGCACCACCCAGATTTGAACTTGAGTCACTTAATGGAGCGCATGCCATCTTGGTACCTCTAACTTTGAAACCCACGAAAGGGTAGTACCTGTAATGGAAGGACCATAGCACTGCTTAAGCACGCCTCCGCGAGAGGGTAGTACCTGCAAACGTCCACAGAGGACGAGAAAGAGGAAGGAAGAGGAAAACATCGACGAAGGATGTAGGAAGAGTCCGCACCATAGGTGGGACTAGGAAAATTCCACAAAATTTTGGAAAGGATAATTGCCACGCGGTGGGGTTTGAACACAAGACCTTGCGTATTGCAAGACAAGTGCTCTACCAACTCGTTCACACCTTGTTGGCACAAAAGCATACATGACTTTCAAAAATATAAAAAACTAAAGGGTAGATATTGGGTAAAAACCTTATTTATTTATAAAAACTATACACCTCCTTAGAATTTGACACGTGGCATATTTGTCGAAATTTCATAATTCAACACGGAGGGGTAAAATAGTCTTTTCGTATTTTCATAATGAATTAATTTTAATTTAATTATTTCAAAGCATAATGTTTAGAGTTATTTGATAATGTTCCGACTTAACAAAATATAAAAGTTCAGACTTAACATAATGTTCAGTGTTAACAAAATGTAAAAATTCAGACTTAACATAATGTTCAGAGTATTTAATAATGTTCAGACTTATACGATAATGTTCAGACTTCATAAAATGTATAAGTTCAGATCCAAAAGAGGACAACAAGCGCTCACGAGGATAGATGAGAGAAGACCACATGCGGGCGCGTGGATCTAGGTCGTAGTTTTTTGACAAATGTCGACCACCGTCTCGGTGAAAAAGAGAGGAGAAAGAGCAGCCCGTGAGTTTGTGGTAAGAGATAAGAACAAAGTTTTATCAGGCGATGTCGGGAGTCAAGGGCAGGCTATCATTGCTGGAGAAGCCGGCGTGGGTGACGGAGTTCCGGGATCTGGGAGTAGCACTCAAGAGGGGTCGAAGGTTGGCAACCGTGTGATTGGAGGGGAGTCTCTACAGGTTCAAAATAGGAATTTTTGGCGGCGAAGACGGCTACTGAGCGTAACAGAGAAAGAGGAGTCCCGTTGCAGTTCTTTCCTCAAGTTTAGTGTGCAGATAGAGTTATCATTCCAGAGGAGGTTTGGGATGGGGCTACTACGAGATTCAAAAACGTGTAACCTAAACATCCATTCATTTTCAAGGAAATACAAGTAACCAAGCTAATCGTGTACACAAAAATGGTCGATCGCTTGTCTATGCTAGCTAGGGCTAGCCCATGGGTTTACCACAAGGAACTCATTCCCAAGTCTTAGGCGCTAAAGGCATAATCCATAAGGGAAGAGGAGTTCGACATCAAGAATTCCAAGGAAACAAGCATAGATCAAACTAAAACTTTTATGCAAGCACAAGGATCATCCTGGAGTTTTTCCCAACTAGCTCACAATACAAATGACGAATCTCCCACAAATATAGAATGGTGGAAAAACATAGAGTCAAGTTTTAAGTGATTTTTCTTTTTAAATGGCATTTGGCCTACAAATTCTTTTGAGGGGGAATTTTTCTTTCTAATCCTCGGCATTTGTATCTTTTATGAACAAAACTTCTCTTTTTCGAGGGAGTTTTAGTGGGGGCATTTTTTTCTCAGTACCCTCTTTGCCATAAATTTTTTTGATGGGGCCAATTTCTTTCGCCGTCTTTTGACTCCACACTTAAAACTTGATAATATGTTTGGAAAGAGTATGGAATGTGCGAGAAACAACAAAATAAAGCTCCAATCGGGAAAACTCAAATCACCAAGAAGTATCAAGAGATCTAATTTTACATGAGAAGATTTTAAAGGTGCTTGCTACAAACTAGGTCCATGGTATGCAATAAAAATACTTAGATAGCTAGATACACAAAAGATAGCAATGATATTGACTTGTTGCAAGAATGTGCACTCAAAGGGACTAATTTGGTTCTAGATCCTAAATCAAGCAAAGATGAAGAGTAGGCTAAATATCAAATCTAGCCTACTTTTCTTCTTTGCTAAATCACATCTCCCCTTGTTTGGAATGTGTTTCCCATCCAAATATTTTGGCTTTTTCAACAGAAACGTGTTCCTTGTTTGCAATAGATAACAATGAGAGGTTAACTAGCACAAGTGACAACGTCTATTTTTACCCTCCCGACGTGTCGGTTTAGAAGAGGGTCGTCGTAGAGGTCAAAAACAATTTATAAAGACCGGTAGGGTACCGGGTCGAACCCAAAGGAGCAAGCCAAGCACATGCACTATTTAAGATTGTGTTTCCATTCGGCTATTCTAAACCAAAAATGTATAAGGGAGTGTATATG
The DNA here is from genome assembly GCA_033675395.1 of Rhodiola chrysanthemifolia. NCBI lineage: Eukaryota > Viridiplantae > Streptophyta > Magnoliopsida > Saxifragales > Crassulaceae > Rhodiola > Rhodiola chrysanthemifolia. The sequence goes on along the minus strand of CM066208.1, from coordinate 12,477,600 downwards.
TCTAAATCCTATGTGTGGCGAGTAATTAGGGATAAAAGATAAGTAAGAGGTGTTTCGAGGGCTCACTCCCCTCCTTGGCAAATTCCCAATGATCACATACACGATATTCAAACATTTCATGGTAGTCAAATAGCAATGAACCTAGTTTAGACTAGGATAGACCAACTATCACTTGAATCTATTCCTAGCCAAACTCTCTTATAGCTCGAACCTCTCGGTTCATTCCATAGCAATAAATACCATGAACTCGACTCCTAGTTCACTTCCTACCCATGCATTGTCGAAAACCTAGCTTAGACTAAGGTAGACCAATGTTTATGTTAATCTAGTCTTAGCCAAGCTCTCTTATAGCTCGAACCTCACTCGCTAGAGATAATTGGTTCATTCCATAGCACCATTATCCTTGGAATGTCTTCCTAAGGTAATAACTACTATGAACTCGAGTCCTAGTTAACAACAAATGCATACATTGGATAGGATCGCATTCTCTATTATCCAAACTAGGCATTTTCACAAACACTTAGTAGCATGTCACATATGAAGTGCATAGAGAACATGAATTTGACACCATTAGATGGGATTAATTGAAGATTCGCTTAATGACTAACTCCAATAAATCAAACATTCAATCCTTAGTCAAGCATCCATATCCTAAGGTTCACTTGCATGATTCAAGATATACATCATTTTCTCCATCCTAGAACTACTCCCAAGGGTTTCCAAGTCCTAGGTTCAAGTTTTAGTCCAAGTTGTCACTTAGGCATTTTATCAAACACCTAGAGTGCATAACATTCATAACACAAGAGAAAATGAAATGAACAATCATCCATATGAATATCATTGTATATATGTGATCAAAGAGTACCAAGGAGAGTCATAAGACCCTCAAAACACAAGATCCACTACTCACACCTCATGTAAGACAACATGGTGTGAGTAGGGTTTAATGGCAACAACAAGTAGAATAGGAAAAGTGCAAAGGAAGGAGGATTGTCAATCCTAGAACTCCCTCTTGATGTTCTCTTCTTCTCCTTGGTTGGATGATGATTGATGACCTTGGTTGGACCTCTTTTCCAATCTTCTTCTCCCCAAAAACCTCCACACTTGGTCCAAAACCCTTGATTTCTATTTATAGCCTCGGGTGAAAAATCCAGTACTGTAGCATTCCACCCGACCGGGTGGGAATTGGGTTGAAATCCACCCGACCGGGTGGGGTCCCAGTCGACCGACTGAAGGGTCCAATCGATCGACTACTGAAACATGGATTGCAGGCCCTCCTGAGACTGCTTCTAGTCGATCGACTCGAGGTCCAGTCGACCGACTCGAGCTTTCACCCGGTCGGGTGAGAATGGGGGAACCGAACCGGTCGGGTGAGAATGGGGGAACCGAACCGGTCGGGTGAGAATGGGGCAACCGAACCGGTCGGTTGAGAATCTCAGTCGGTCGACTGGGGCCTTTTTGGTGATCTTTCCGTCCGAATTTGGTCTTGGCTTCAACTAAAGAGTTGTAGCCCTTTGAAATACCTTTCCAACAAGCTAAATATTAGCCAAATCGGACATCGTATGAGCCCTAGGCGTCCAAAACAAGGTGCAAAGGTCAATATGCTCGGTTTTGCCCCGAAACTCCCTTTTTTGCGCCGACACTCCCTTTTCTCAACCAATCTTGATATTTAGGCCTTGACCATGGGGGAAACTTGTTTTCTACCTGAAATGTAGAGATAGAGGTCAAATGACATCAAAATATCGTCGGAAACGATTCAAAACTATAGTGAAGAATGACGATAAATGAGTCGAAAACTCGACTCATCAACACTCCACACTTAAGTTTTGTTCGTCCCGAACAAAGTATGAGAATATGTCAAGGTCATGCAAATGTTGAAATGCTAGTGGTGCTATGTTTTTCGTCTATTTGCCTCACTAGATTTCACAAGGTCTCGATCATTATTTCTAAACATGTTATTGAAAGAAAAATGACAAGTATGTACAATCTAACTAGCTCCTTTTCGTAGGCGTTACGAATGCATTTAGCGTATGCATTAAGCCTTTAAACCCCTAGGCTACCCTAGTGGACGAGTTATAGTCTCGTGAGAGTTTTCAGAAAAGGAAATACTCACAAATCCCATATGCACCTATCCCATGAGAATGAATGCAAGAGTGCTCAACCAAGGCGAGGATTTCTCAAAACCAATCCCTCACCCCAAACTACGACTACCATCACAATATCATCAAAAGAACTTTTGAACCATTTGAGTACCCTTGAGGTTGTTCATTCAAGATCATCAATACTAGAGCTATCCAATGTCTCATCCAAAGTTCCACTCATTTTCAAGGCAATACAATAGAAGCGAAGTTACTAGTTTTGCACAAAAGAGTGTCAACCGCTCACCTATGCTAGCTAGGGCTAGTCCATGGGTTTGCGACAAGGAACTCATTCCCAAGTTTTAGGCGCTTAAGCCATAATCCATAAGGGAAGAGGAGTTCGACACAAGAGTTCTTATAAAACAAGCAAAGACCAAATGATAACTCCCGTGCAAGCACAAGGGTCGTCCAAAAGTCATTCTAACTAGCACACAATGCAAATGATGAATCCCGCACAAATGTAGGACGATGGAAGAACATATAGTCAAGTTTTAAGTGCTTTTTATTTTCTTTTCAAATGGCCTTTGGCCTACAAATGCTTTCGAGGGGGAACTTACCTTCCTAACCCCCGGCATTTGTATATCTTTGCACAAAACTTCTCGTGCACTTGAGAAGGTTTTTGGTCGGGGCTTTGCCCTCTTTTGACCATGAAAATGAACCATTTTTTTTGTTGGGGCCTATTTTTCGCCCTCTTTTGATTTTTGACTCCACACTTAAAACTTGACAAAATGTTCAAGGAATGTATGGAATGCGCGGGAAACAATCATGAGCAAGGCATTAAATTTAGAAAACTCAAGTCACCAAGGAGCATTCAAAAGGTCTAAGTTTTTCGTGAAAGTTTAAAAGTGCTTGCTAAAACTTAATCCAAGGTATTTCAACGAAAATACTTAGAAAATTAGATAGACAAGGGATAGCAATGATATTGATTCACAAGAATGCACATTCAATGTACTAGGTCGGTTCTAAGTTCAAGATCCAATAAATGTGACAAATAGGTTAGATGTGATTTATAGGGATTTAGAGTTGATAGTCACAAGCCTATGTGGTTTTAAAAACACTCTCATGTTAGGGATAAAGTACATGAATGCAAGTGCTCATTCTATAATGCTAGGCATGACATAATATGAGTGAACTATGCGACTACCCACTCCACACTTAAAGCATAGTTTAGTCCCTAAGCGCAAACAATGAAGAAAATGAGATAAAGGCGCATAGGAACTCCCCTCGTTTGTAGATGTGCCCCACCAATAGAAAAGATGACATTGTGCTAAGCTTGAATGTGCATGATGTGAATAACTTCCTTGATGACAAGAACAAATGAGAGGTTAAAAGAAACAAGTGACATACAAGGTTATGTAAAACTCATGTATGAGCAAGATAGCATCACAAGTCACATAATAACACCATGGCACAATTTTCATAGAATTCAAGCAAAGAAGGTGATCTACATCCTCCATAATGTGCACAAGGTAACTTAAGTGCCAACAAAACGTCAAACTAGAGTCATAGCATGGCATAACAATATAGTTCCACTCTAGTAGACTACAATAAAGCACATGAGCACTAGGGGCAACATCATTAAGCATAGAAAGATCAAGGGAAAAATGGAGGGCTTGGCAATGTGAAGTGGAATTGGAGTGAGTAGACCTCACTCCACACTTAAAATTTTAGCCACTAATCACACATTTCACATTCCATATTTAGAGCCCTAGACACTCACAATCATGCCAAACATTTAAAGATAAAGAAAAGTGAGAATGAACAACTTACAAACCGGGTTACCTCCCGCGAGGGCCTAGTTTTTCCCGTCTTGGCAAAGACGTAGCAAAGCGCCCCATAGAATTACTCGTTGAGAAGTCCTTTGCTAGGATCCCTTCTCACGGGGCCTTGGATTTGGTCGTGTCAATCCACCTTCAAGTCCCATTTGAATTTCCTCCCATCAAGCCTACAATGGACTTTCCTTTGGGAGCATGACCCCTTCAATAATGAACATCCCTTGACAATTAAGGGGTCATGGGAGCTTTTTCCGATTAGCCTTTGAAAATAGGGCAAGAAGCTCCAAAACTTGTCTCGAGACAAAGTAGTGAAGAAAGGGTCTTCATAACTTGTCTCGAGAATGATGAGCATCCCTCCTTCTAATTTTTCACTCGATTCCTTGGGTGCCCATCCCTCAATATCCCTTTCTAAACGTTTGTCTTCTTGGATGCGAGTTTGTCCCCTAGTTTCTTCCATTAAAACCTCAACAAAGTCTTGATATCCCTCAAATCCTTTTGTCTCTATATGCTCTTCCTCTATCTTATCCTCACCAAGAAGTTGGGATTCACATTTAGGCTCTTCTATAACGGGAGGGAGGAGTTCTTCTTCACCATCCCATAGCCAAGCTTCGGTGGCGGCTCTCCAAAATTCATCCTCCATTCCTTGTTCCCATTCTTCCCTTGAGGCATTAGGATCAAGGACTTCTTTTGCAAGAATTTCTTGCTTCATCTTCTCTTGACGCTCAAGGAGTGTAGCAATTTTGGATTCAAATTTAGAGGGTTCTCTTGAAGGATGAGGAGGTTGAGGGTATGGAGGGTAGGAGTCCTCTTCATAGTATTCTCCATTAGAGTAGACTTGTTGGTGGTAGTGATCCATCCTCGCAAAACAAGGTAAACAAAAGCTAGTAAGTGATATGAGTGAAAAAGAAGAATATACAAGTATAAGAAAAAGGAAAAAAATATTCACAAGAATAGTCGGAACTTCCACACAATCTAATCTAGGGATGTGCTAACTAGTTGCTCCCCGGCAACGGCGCCATTTTGACAACGTCTATTTTTACCCTCCCGACGTGTCGGTTTAGAAGAGGGTCGTCGTAGAGGTCAAAAACAATTTATAAAGACCGGTAGGGTACCGGGTCGAACCCAAAGGAGCAAGCCAAGCACATGCACTATTTAAGATTGTGTTTCCATTCGGCTATTCTAAACCAAAAATGTATAAGGGAGTGTATATGTCTAAATCCTATGTGTGGCGAGTAATTAGGGATAAAAGATAAGTAAGAGGTGTTTCGAGGGCTCACTCCCCTCCTTGGCAAATTTCCAATGATCACATACACGATATTCAAACATTTCATGGTAGTCAAATAGCAATGAACCTAGTTTAGACTAGGATAGACCAACTATCACTTGAATCTATTCCTAGCCAAACTCTCTTATAGCTCGAACCTCTCGGTTCATTCCATAGCAATAAATACCATGAACTCGACTCCTAGTTCACTTCCTACCCATGCATTGTCGAAGACCTAGCTTAGACTAAGGTAGACCAATGTTTATGTTAATCTAGTCTTAGCCAAGCTCTCTTATAGCTCGAACCTCACTCGCTAGAGATAATTGGTTCATTCCATAGCACCATTATCCTTGGAATGTCTTCCTAAGGTAATAACTACTATGAACTCGAGTCCTAGTTAACAACAAATGCATACATTGGATAGGATCGCATTCTCTATTATCCAAACTAGGCATTTTCACAAACACTTAGTAGCATGTCACATATGAAGTGCATAGAGAACATGAATTTGACACCATTAGATGGGATTAATTGAAGATTCGCTTAATGACTAACTCCAATAAATCAAACATTCAATCCTTAGTCAAGCATCCATATCCTAAGGTTCACTTGCATGATTCAAGATATTGATCATTTTCTCCATCCTAGAACTATTCCCAAGGGTTTCCAAGTCCTAGGTTCAAGTTTTAGTCCAAGTTGTCACTTAGGCATTTTATCAAACACCTAGAGTGCATAACATTCATAACACAAGAGAAAATGAAATGAACAATCATCCATATGAATATCATTGTATATATGTGATCAAAGAGTACCAAGGAGAGTCATAAGACCCTCAAAACACAAGATCCACTACTCACACCTCATGTAAGACAACATGGTGTGAGTAGGGTTTAATGGCAACAACAAGTAGAATAGGAAAAGTGCAAAGGAAGGAGGATTGTCAATCCTAGAACTCCCTCTTGATGTTCTCTTCTTCTCCTTGGTTGGATGATGATTGATGACCTTGGTTGGACCTCTTTTCCAATCTTCTTCTCCCCAAAAACCTCCACACTTGGTCCAAAACCCTTGATTTCTATTTATAGCCTCGGGTGAAAAATCCAGTACTGTAGCATTCCACCCGACCGGGTGGGAATTGGGTTGAAATCCACCCGACCGGGTGGGGTCCCAGTCGACCGACTGAAGGGTCCAATCGATCGACTACTGAAATATGGATTGCAGGCCCTCCTGAGACTGCTTCTAGTCGATCGACTCGAGGTCCAGTCGACCGACTCGAGCTTTCACCCGGTCGGGTGCGAATGAGGGACCCGAACCGGTCGGGTGAGAATGGGGGAACCGAACCGGTCGGGTGAGAATGGGGCAACCGAACCGGTCGGTTGAGAATCTCAGTCGGTCGACTGGGGCCTTTTTGGTGATCTTCCCGTCCGAATTTGGTCTTGGCTTCAACTTGAGAGTTGTAGCCCTTTGAAATACCTTTCCAACAAGCTAAATATCAGCCAAATCGGACATCGTATGAGCCCTAGGCGTCCAAAACAAGGTGCAAAGGTCAATATGCTCGGTTTTGCCCCGAAACTCCCTTTTTTGCGCCGACACTCCCTTTTCTCAACCAATCTTGATATTTAGGCCTTGACCATGGGGGAAACTTGTTTTCTACCTGAAATGTAGAGATAGAGGTCAAATGACATCAAAATATCGTCGGAAACGATTCAAAACTATAGTGAAGAATGACGATAAATGAGTCGAAAACTCGACTCATCATCAAGCGGTAAATATAGGGGCATGATAAACAATAGGATCACGAGTGACAAGATAAATATCAGAGTCATGATTTAAAACATCAAACAAGGGAAAATGTAGTCAATCATCCCAAAATGAGCTAAAGGCGGTTTAAGTACTCAAAAAATAAAGCATGACAAAATGTAGTACATCAAAATGTAACATCCCAATACCAATGGAAAACAAACAACATTGATCTATAGCAAGTGGCATCATCTCCTCTCGTAGGTGGTGGAATCTCCTCATCCACCTCAACTGTAGCAGGGGTGCCCTCATCAACCTCCTCAATAGTGGGTGTAACCTTCTCGATAGCATCAAGAATATGGTGTGGCCGCCTCCTGAAATCGAGTAGATGGAGTGGTAGGCAAAGGAGAAACGACATGGGGAATAGAAGACCCCGGGAAAGATGGAGGTGGCTCAATGTCTGGAATCTGTAGTGCTAGACAAATGGAAGTAATAGTGTTGTGCATCCACTGTGACTCTCGGTGAGCGAATTCCTCTAGGTGACCAAGACCTCTCATCACGTCCGCGACATCTGAAGAGATGCTATCACAGCAAGTGATCCAATCCTTTCTAAATGATGGGGCACTATCAGCTTGAGGCTCATCAGAGGCATGGGTGTCAAAGACTACACACTCGGAAAGGCCAAGAGGCTCCGAGCGGGCATGAGGCTCTATAGGGTGCTCGGTGGCAGTAAGAGGTGATGGGATACGAGAGGATGGTGGGGAGGGTGTGAGATTAGAGGCACACTAGAGCTGGCGTTGATTCTTGAATGCTTTCCTCTTGTTCTTTGCCCGGCCCGGAAAGTTTCATTCTATGGTGCGGAGAAGTGGATCCAAGTCTTTTGGTCGGCCTCAAAGAAGTGCAAGAATTTCATTGTAGGCCTATCTAGCACTTTTTTCGTTCGCTTGGGACAAGTCTCATGTCCCGAAGGTGAAGTTACACCTTAAAGCTATCATCGTCACCAAGGATTCACCCCCAAGACCTTGAAGCTTTGCTTTTTTATTCACATACTCCTGAAATCTAGAGGCAAGGACTTAAAACCAATCAATTATCTTCACCTCATCCATAGACATAGTAATTAAAAGGTCTAGGAGAGTCACAGCGCGCCCTTCATCTAAACGCGCATTAATCCTTAACCAATCGAGTACGTACAACCTATCCAAACCAAACCCCTCGGACCCTCTTACTCGCCCGGGTAACCATATTAACCGGTCGGGTTTGACCTCCTTAGACAATTAAATTCACATTTCCTAAAAAACCTAATCCCCATTACCCGACTACCCCATTTGCTTACCGACCACCTCCAAACCTCAATCGACCATCTCTGTCGCAACCAACTCAACCTCCCACTTTCGACTAGCACCACCACTTTCAACCACCACACAAGCCAACGCCACTCCTCTCGTCCCTTCCCCAACCATCCACCAGCCGCATCTGCTCCGAAGCCAAACTCATGCATTGCCATCAGCCCAAAACCATAAATCGTGCTCTAGTTCCTCACTTCAAGCCCTAGAACTATCCTCCATCAAAATCCACCACTAAAACTCTGACCCTAGCTTGAAAATATACCCTCATCATCTCCCAAACATCAATTTGTGCCCTAGTTCGAAACTCTTAAACCCAAAAATTGTCTAAAACCAAAAATCTTAAATACTAAGCCAAATTTCACGTTTTCCACCACAGATCCCAATTTCTACCTCAAACAATGGCGCCTACCAAGGAAAAATCCAAGAGTGTATCGGAACCAAGTGGTATTTACGTTGCTAGAAGCAACCCTCCTCTCCAATCTTCAACAAAACGGACCCCAATTAACCAAGTTAGCTCGTCACCAAGTGAGGATTCGGAAACAAACTCTCCAAGGGAGGATGCCAAAAGACTGAAACTGATATTGCCAGATTGATTGGTGAGTCTCAGTCAACGTTTGTCGCAGACAGAAACATCGTAGATAATATCAGCATAGCCCAAAAATCAATGTACAGCTACGGTATAAAGAACATTAGGATATGCCATTAAAACCCAGCGATGCACACTAGGTGTTTGAGAAAATGTCAAATTGCATTGAGACGTAAAGCCAATAGCATCGAAAGGGTGAGGTTAAATGTCCGATTATTAAGTAAAATACACGTTACGAATTCGGTGACTACGAGAGTAGCCCAAGTTTATAGCGGGAAAGGCTAGTTTTAAGACAAGGACTCCCCATGTTTACGCGACGAGAGTTGGTAAACATCAGCGAGTTACTTGATTCGAACCAATAGCGCCGAAAGGGTGAGGTTCGTAGTTTAAGGTACAATTCCGATTTGAACCAGTAGCGCCGAAATGGTGAGGTTCTTACTTGGATTGTGCGGTTATTTTCCAATCAATATAGGCAAATCCTTGCATGCTAGTTAATAAACTCGATTCTATTATTGGGTAAGTGAAGTTGTTCCTCGAAATACTTCTCGAAGTTCGTTGAAACCTTATCTTACTTTCTTGCATTGTTAGATTGATTAGCTTTTAAAACCAAAACAAAAATAGTCGATTCTGACTAGGATAAATAGAAGCTCAACCTTACATAGTGCATAAGTTTAAACTTGCTCCCTTGGACGATCCGGTTCTTACCGGCATTATAAATTGTTTTTGACATACAAAATACCACACGTCAAACACTCCACACTTAGAGTTTGTTCGTCCCGAACAAACATGAACTTAATCCTAACCATTGTCGTATGGAACACGAGTGCATTTAGCGTATGCACCAAGCCTTTAAACCTATAGGCTACCCTACAGGACGAGTTGTAGTCTCGTGAGAGTTTTTAGAAAAGGGAATACTCACAAATCCCAAATGCAACTAGCTATATGCATGAACAAGATAGCTCCTCATTTATCTAGGCAATACGCAACGAATACCCCATGCACATCAACTGAAATAGTAGTCAAAGACTAACTCCTTTTCAAAAGAATTTTGAACCACCAATGACTCTACAAAGATGCACATTCAAAGACAATCAATATTAGAGTTATCAAATGGCTAACCTAACAATTCATTCAACCTCTTTGCAAGATACTCAAAACATGATCCTTAGAAACACAAAAAGCGTGCCAATCGCGCGCCTATGCTATCAAGAAGGATAGTCCATGGACTAACGATACAAAACTCATTTCTAAGTCTTAGGAGCTGAGTACATAATCCATAAGGAAATAGGAGTTTGACACTTCATTTTCAAAACTATCTCGAACAAAGTCATGCTCACGTACTAATACAAGGGTCATCACTCTACTCAAATCACAATGTATACACACTAAAAGAATGATGGAAAGGACATTGCCAAATTTAAGTGTGTGCCTAATTTTTTCTTTCCTTTTTTTTCAAGGCATTTTGCCTACGATATGCTTCACAAATTTTTTTCTTTTGGTAGCTTGCCTTATTTTGGCTTGTGCTTGCAAAAACGTTTTGCTTTTCTCTTTTTTTTGTGTAGCTTGCCTTATTTTGGCTTGTGCTTGCATATACAAAAAAAAAATTCATGCATATTGACTCCACACTTAATATTTGGCAATGTTTTAAGGATATAAATGGTGTGTGTGCATACAATGTGAAAGAATAAAGATCACCTAAGAGCAATGACTAGTTTTCGAAGAGAAGAAAAGTATTTTCATGTTTGCTAATTCAATGTTCAAGTGATGCAAAAAGGTTGCCTGAATCATTAGATAGACAAAAGATAACAACAACATTGGCGACTAGGAATTATGCACTCATAAAAGTCATGGTGATCCTAGATTCAAAATCAAGTCATTAGCAATGAAACTAGATAGTCGAGTAATGGGGTAATGCGAATGGCTTGGAAATTCGAGTACTCAAATATAAGCTAGTGCATCAAAAGTGCAACTGCCTAAACTTGGATATTTTTAATAGAATGCACTACACACCCACTCACACTTAAGAGGAAGCTTAGTCCCTAAGCGATAGATATATAGAAATAAAAAGTGTAGTGCAAAGGGCTTCCCTGAAATTGTAGCACGTGGAGCGTGGATCATTTGTTTGCTCTTCCTTTGCCGCATATGACAACAAAATCTATAAAACATACAAGTGACCACTTGATAGATATTAGTAGAATATGTCACAAGTACAAAATGTATCATAGTAGGGACTCCACAGTTAAATCAAAAGCGTATAGCGAGTAGTGGTGTGAGTGCAAAATAAATTCGGTAAGGCATCTTACAAATAGATTTACTTCCCTCGAAGACCTAGTTTAACGTCTTGGCGAGACTAGAAAAGCGCCCCATGGATTCGCTTCGGAGAATTCCTTTGCTCAAATAACTTCTTGCGGGGCTTACGATGCTTGATCCGTCAATCCACCTTCAAATCCCATTTGAATTTCCGTCTATCATGTCTACGGTGGACGTTTAAATGTGAACTCAACACCTTTGAAAGTGTTATGCTCTTTAGGATGGAGGGATTGTGGGAGCTCCTTGATCAGTCGAGTTTTCGACTGATTTATGGTCATTCTTCACTATAGTTTTGGGTCGTTTCCGACATTATTTTGATGTCATTTGACCTTTATCGCTACATTTTAGGTAGAAAACAAGTTTCCCCCATGGTCAAGGCCTATAGATGAAGATTGGTTGAAAAACAGAAGTTTCGGCGCAAAACAAGGGGTTTCGGGGCAAAACCGAGCATATTGACATTTGCAACTTGTTTTGGACGTCCAGGGCGCATACGGTGTCCGAATTGGTTGATTCAAAGCTTGTTGGAAAGCTAACTCAAAGGGATACAACTCTCTAGTTGACGCCAAGACCAAATTCGGACGGGAAGACCATCAAAACGACCTGGAAAGTGTCAGTCGGTCAACTGAAATCAGCCAGTCGACCGACTGGATAAGAGACTCAGAAGGCACTGAAAAATCACTCCATCCAGTCGACCGACTGGATGTCCAGTCGACCGACTGGATGTCCAGTCGACCAACTGGATCAAAAACCCAGAAATCTCATTTTCGAGGCTATAAATAGAAAGCAAGCTTTTTGGACCAAGTGGTGGAGGTTTTTGGGGAGAATTGGATCAAGAAAAGAGGCTCAATCAAGGTCATCAATCAACCAAAGATGCAACCAAGGAGAAGAAGAGAAGATCAAAGGGAGATTCTACTTCCTCTACATCTTTTCCATTCTCTTTAGTTGTATGCTAAAAACCCTACTCACACCATGTTGTCTTACATGAGGTGTGAGTAGTGATCTTGTGTTTTGAGGGTCTTATGACTCTCCTTGGTACTCTTTGATCACAAATATACATTTATATTCATATGGATGATTGTTGATTTCATTTTCTCTCGTGTTATGAATGTTATGCACTCTAGGTGTTTGTTAAAATGCCTAAGTGACAACTTGGAGTAAAACTTGAACCTATGACTTGAGGGAGCTAGGGAATAGTTCTAGGATGGAGAAAATGATCTATATCTTAAGCATGAGAGTGAACCTTAGGATATGGATGCTTGACTAGGATCGAATGTTTGATTTATTGGAGTTGGTCATTACGCGAATCATCAATTAATCTCATCGAATGGTGTCAAATTCATGTTCACTATGCTCTTCATACATGCCATGCTACTAAGTGTTTGATGAAATGCGTAAGTAACATGTTGAATCTTAAAACTAGACTTAAGAATCGAACGACCTTAGGGATAGTTTGGATGTAGTGAATATGATCATTTCTACGGGATTGAAGTGAACTAGGTTCAATACTATTTGACTACCATGAAATGTTTGAATATCGTGTATGTGATCATTGGGAAATTTCCAAGGAGGGGAGTAACCCCTCGAAACACCTCTTACTTATCTTTTATCCTCAATTACTCACCACATAGGATTTAGATATATACACTCCCTTATACATTTTTGGTTTAGAATAGCCGAACGGAAACACGATCTTACATAGTGCATGTGCTTAGCTTGCTCCTCTTGGTTCGACCCGGTACTTTACCGGTATTATAAATGTTTTGACACTACATTCGATCCTCTCTTCATTGATACTATTTAGAGGTGAAAAAGAATAGTTCGTCAAATGGCGCCGTCGCCGGGGAGCAACTAGTTAGCACATCCCTAGATTAGATTGTGTGGAAGTTCCGACTATTCTTGTGAATATTTTTCTTTTTCTTATACTTGTACATTCTTTTTCTACTCATATCCCCTACTAACTTCGTTTATCTGGTTTTGTGAGGATGGATCGCTACAACCAACGAGTCTTTGCTAATGGAGGATACTATGAAGTGGAGGAACGTCCATATTCTTATTTTCAAGAGCTTGGCTATCAAACAAGTTATTACACTCCAAATTGGAATGATGGCCAACGCTTTGAAATTGAAGACTCCTACCCTCCATACCCTCAACCTCCTCATCCTTCAAGAGAACCCTCTAAGTTTGAATCCAAAATTGCTACACTCCTTGAGCGCCAAGAGAAAATGAAGCAAGAATTTCTCGCAAAAGAAGTCCTTGATCCTAATGCCTCAAGGAAAGAATGGGATCGAGAAATGGAGGATGAATTTTGGAGAGCCGCCGCCGAAGCTTGGCTAGGGGATGGTGAATCTTGTAACGAGGACGAGATGGCTAGCACATCTCAAGATCATTTAAATGAGAACACACAAGAGTTCACCACTCCATCAACGCCTCGACTCTCCAATGAGGAATCCTTCATTGATGACGCCTCATCCATAGAAGAAATATCCTTGGTCGATGAAGGACTCCTCCCTCCCGGTACAAGCGAGCTTAAGGGTGAATCCGAACTTCTTGTTGAGGACAAGATAGAGGAAGGGCATATTGTGCAAAAAGGATTTAAAGGGTATGAAGACTTTGTTGAGGTATATATGGAGCAAACCAAAGGACAACCTCGCATACAAGAGAACACAACCTTAGAGAGGGATTTTGAGGATTGGTGATGAGCCGTATTTATACGACTCATCGAGTCATTAAATCACACCAATTCCAGCACTTTATTATACGAACAGTTACTTCTTAGTGTTGTTTCGTGTTTCAGGTGATTTGGAAGCTCTAGGAGGAATTGCGCTTAAAGATGGCACTTTAGGCCATAAATGCATCACAAGATGATTTTGGAGTCATGCGGAGTAAAGGAACTTCATTCGAGAGCAAAAGGGCGCAAATCGGACTCACCGGCAGATTTTGAGACCAGCGCACCATGACCGAGGCCCCGACTTTGAGAGCCGCCCCGGCCTTATCCGCCCTCACGATGGGGTGATCTCAAGGTCCTATCACCAAATCCGGATGTCCACCTGGTGCCCATGACCAAGACCCCGTCCAAAAGCTTGTCAGAGGCCGGAGTAAATCATTGCCAAAGTCGCTAGTCCAATCAGCGCAGATTTCAGGACTTAGCCAAATTTCAGGGACTATTTCCGGCTGGCTGAGACACCAACTTCAAGGACCGCCCGAGCTTCAATGTCCATTCAAATGTCCTATTTCAAGGTCCCAGCATCAAGTATACATGTCCAGCTAGTGCCCCAGACCAAGAGCCCGGCCAGAAGAGTGTCCGAAGGCGAGTCAAATCGGCCCCAAAGTACCCAGTCCGATCAGCCCTAGCATCCGAGTTCCAGCCAAGTTGACCGAGTTGCATCCGAGTCGCAGCCGAGCTGACCGAGTTCAAAGCCCAAATTCGTCCAGCCCAATGTCATATTTAGGGCAAACTTACATCTAGGGTTTCAGAATATTCAAGAAGGTTTAAGGTGGCTTAATTCCAAAGCAAAGAGATAGCTTGAAGATAAAGCAAAGAATATTATGGAAATATTTCCATGATTATCTTTGGCTTATTTTGGGAACTTTAGGGTTTCTCAAACTCTATATAAGGAGGAGCATACAAGACCTAATATCATCCCACAAACTCACGAGTGAGTCTCCTCTACTCACGTCCAAGCCCTAGACGTTCCCTCCTTGCTCCGCCTCCTTGTTCCACCGTGCACCACCATCACTCGGCCGTGACTCACCATAGCTCAGCCGTGACTCAGCCTTTGTTCCTCGGTTTTAAGTGAAGTGTTCCTCGTCCTTTTCATTCATGCATTATTTCCTCATGGCTATGTGTAACTAAACCCGTTATTCGGGCTAGGGTTTGAATAATTGTGACGAATGTTTTGAGATTCAGTTCTTAGTTATTGTTCTTGCATTCTATTAATTCTTGTGCAAATTATATCGGTTCGAATTGCTAGGTTAAGGGGAGATCCGAAAGGGTACAACTTAACCTAGTAATACTTGCCTTCTTTATCCTGCTTATTTGATACTGATCCGTTAGAATAAGTAGATGCACTAAGCCTAATATAACCTGACCAGGAGTATTAAGTTTGCTAGAATTAAAAGTCTATAACCTGACGAGGAGTAGATTGTGGCGTAGTGACTTAACGGTCCTACCTTAGGTTATAACCAGACCAGGAGTAACCACACTTAAGAAAGCAAGAATAAAATACCTAGGAATCAAGGATAGACTAAGTCACAATTGAAGAACCCTAGCCTGAATACCGTCTCTGATTGATACACACCAGCTTATTTCGTTCATTGCACTGTTTCCTAATCAATTACTCTCACCCAATTGTTTCTTTTTTCTCTCTTACAGAACAAAGTAGTAACCATCTAGCTCCCTTGGGTTCGACCCTTGCTTGCCACTGTACTAACCCACAGTTCAGAGTGAGGAATTATAAATTTAGATTTGCAGGTACTGACGACGACCTGTCAATTGGGCACCCATGGACGTCATTGGAAAACTCAAGGAGGAGGTGCCCCTCAATCTCGAGACAAGTTATGAAGACCCTTTCTTCACTACTTCGTCTCGAGACAAGTTTTGGAGCTTTTTGCCATATTTCCAAAGATTATTCGGAAAAAGCTCCCATGACCCCTTTGTTCTAAAGGGATCTTCATATTTGAAGGGGTCAAAGTCCCAAAGGAAAGTCCATTGTAGACTTGATGGGAAGAAATTCAAATGGGATTTGAAGGTGGACTGACACGACCAAATCCAAGGCCCCGTGAGAAGGGATCCTAGCAAAGGACTTCTCAACGAGTGATTCTATGGGGTGCTTTGCTACGTCTTTGCCAAGACGGGAAAAACTAGGCCCTCGCGGGAGGTAACCCGGTTTGTAAGTGTTTCATTCTTGCTCTTTTATATGTTTAAATGTTTGGCTTGATTTTGAGTGGCTTAGGCTCTAAAGTGTGGAATGTGATACATATGATTAGTGGGTCAAATTTTAAGTGTGGAGTGAGGTCTACTCACTCCAATTCCACTTCACATCACCACACCCCTCCAACTTTCCCTTGATCTTTCTATGGTTAATGATGTTGCCCTTAGTGCTCATATGCTTTATTGGTGTTGACTAGAGTGGAACTAAATTGTTATATCATGCTATGACTCTAGTTTGACGTTTTCTTGGCACTTAAGATACCTTGTGCACATTATGGAGGATGTAGATTACTTTCCTTGCTTGTTTTCTATGAAACTTATGCCATGATGTTATCATGTGACTTGTGATGCTCTCTTGCTCATACTTGTGTTGCATGACCTCGTATGTCACTTGTTGCTTTTAACCTCTCATGTGTTCTTGTCATCAAGGAAGTTATTTGCACCATATATGATCACGTTTAGCACAATGGCGTCTTTTCTTTTGGTGGGGCACATCTACAAACGAGGGGAGTTCCTATGCGCCTTTATCTCATTTTCTTCATTGTTTGCGCTTAGGGACTAAGCTATGCTTTAAGTGTGGAGTGGGTAGTCGTATAGTTCACTCATTTCATGCCATGCCTACCATGTTTGAATGAACACTTGCATTCATGTATTCTATCCCTAACATGAGAGTGTTTTTAACCACATAAGCTTGTGACTATCGATTCTAAATCCCTATAAATCACATCTAGTCTACTTGTCACATTTATTGGATCTTGAACTTAGAACCGACCTAGTCCCTTGAATGTGCATTCTTGTGAATCAATATCATTGCTATCCCTTGTCTATCTAATTTTCTAAGTATTTTCGTTGAAATACCTTGGATTAAGTTTTAGCGAGCACTTTTAAAATTTTCACGAAAAACTTAGACCTTTTGTTTGCTCCATGGTGACTTGAGTTTTCTAATTTAGTGTCATGCTTATGATTGCTTCCCGCACATTCCATACACTTTTTGAACATATTGTCAAGTTTTAAGTGTGGAGTCAAAAACAAAAGAGGGCGAAAAATAGGCCCCAACAAAAAAAATGCTTCATTTTCATGGTCAAAAGAGGGCAAAGCCCCGACTAAAAACTTTCTCGAGTACTAGATAAGTTTTGATCTTAAACATACAAATGTCGGGGGTTAGGAAGAAAAGTTCCCCCTCGAAAGCATTTGTAGGCCAAAGGCCTTTGGAAAAAGAAAATAAGAAACACTTAAAACTTGACTTTATGTTCTTCCATCATCCTACATTTGCGCGGATGCATCATTTGTATTGTGTGCTAGTTGGAATGGCTCTTGGACGATCCATGTGCTTGCACGGGAGCTATCATTTGGTCTATGCTTGTTTATTAAGAACTCTAGTGTCGAACTCCTCTTCCCTTATGGATTATGGCTTAAGCGCTTAAAACTTGGGAATGAGTTCCTTGTCGCAAATCCATGGACTAGCCCTAGCTAGCATAGGTGAGCGGTTGACACTCTTTTGTGCAAAACTATTAACTTTGCTTCTATTGTATTACCTTGAAAATGAGTGGAACTTTGGATGAGACATTTGATAGCTCTAGTATTGATGATCTTGAATGCACAACCTCATTGGTACTCAAATGGTTCAAAAGTTCTTTTGATGATATTGTGATGGTAGTCCTAGTTTGGGGTGAGGGATTGGTTTTGAGAAATCCTCGTCTTGGTTGAGCACTCTTGCATTCATTCTCATGGGATATGTGCATATGGGATTTGTGAGTATTCATTTTTCTGAAAACTCTCACGAGACTATAACTCGTCCACTAGGGTAGCCTAGGGGTTTAAAGGCTTAATGCATATGCTAAATGCATTCGTAACGCCTACGAAAAGGAGCTAGTTAGGTTGTACATACTTGTCATTTACCTTTCAATAACATGATTAGGAATAATGATCGAGACCTTGTGAAATCTAGTGAGGCAAATAGACGAAAAACATAGCACCACTAGCATTTCGACATTTTCATGACCTTGTGATATTCTCATACTTTGTTCGGGACGAACAAAACTTAAGTGTGGAGTGTTGATCAGTCGAGTTTTCGACTGATTTATGGTCATTCTTCACTATAGTTTTGGGTCGTTTCCGACATTATTTTGATGTCATTTGACCTCTATCTCTACATTTCAGGTAAAAAACAAGTTTCCCCCATGGTCAAGGCCTATATATGAAGATTGGTTGAAAAACAGAAGTTTCGGCGCAAAACAAGGAGTTTCGGGGCAAAACCGAGCATATTGACCTTTGCAACTTGTTTTGGACGCATAGGGCGCATACGGTGTCCGAATTGGTTGATTCAAAACTTGTTGGAAAGCTAACTCAAAGGGCTACAACTATCTAGTTGACGCCCAGACCAAATTCGGACGGGAAAGACTACAAAAAAGGTCCCAGTCGGTCGACTGAAAGTCCAGTCGACCGACTGTGTAAAAAATTCAGCAGCTCCTCAGATTGTTTTTCTTCGTGACGTTTGCGACTTGTTTTGGACGCCCAGGGCGCATACGGTGTCCGAATTGGTTGATTCAAAGCTTTTTGGAAAGCTAACTCAAAGGGCTACAACTCTTTAGGTGACGCCAAGACCAAATTCGGACGGGAAGACCACCAAAACGGCCTGGAAAGTGTCAGTCGGTCAACTGAAATCAGCCAGTCGACCAACTGGATGTCCAGTCGACCAACTGGATCAAAAACCCAGAAATCTCATTTTCGAGGCTATAAATAGAAAGCAAGCTTTTTGGACCAAGTGGTGGAGGTTTTTGGGGAGAATTGGATCAAGAAAAGAGGCTCAATCAAGGTCATCAATCAACCAAAGATCCAACCAAGGAGAAGAAGAGAAGATCAAAGGGAGATTCTACTTCCTCTACATCTTTTCCATTCTCTTTTGTTGTATGCTAAAAACTCTACTCACACCATGTTGTCTTACATGAGGTGTGAGTAGTGATCTTGTGTTTTGAGGGTCTTATGACTCTCCTTGGTACTCTTTGATCACAAATATACATTTATATTCATATGGATGATTGTTGATTTCATTTTCTCTTGTGTTATGAATGTTATGCACTCTAGGTGTTTGTTAAAATGCCTAAGTGACAACTTGGACTAAAACTTGAACCTATGACTTGAGGGAGCTAGGGAATAGTTCTAGGATGGAGAAAATGATCTATATCTTAAGCATGAGAGTGAACCTTAGGATATGGATGCTTGACTAGGATCGAATGTTTGATTTATTGGAGTTGGTCATTACGCGAATTATCAATTAATCTCATCGAATGGTGTCAAATTCATGTTCACTATGCTCTTCATACATGCCATGCTACTAAGTGTTTGATGAAATGCCTAAGTAACATGTTGACTCTTAAAACTAGACTTAAGAATCGAACGACCTTAGGGATAGTTTGGATGTAGTGAATATGATCATTTCTACGGGATTGAAGTGAACTAGGTTCAATACTATTTGACTACCATGAAATGTTTGAATATCGTGTATGTGATCATTGGGAAATTGCTAAGGAGGGGAGTAACCCCTCGAAACACCTCTTACTTATCTTTTATCCTCAATTACTCACCACATAGGATTTAGATATATACACTCCCTTATACATTTTTGGTTTAGAATAGCCGAACGGAAACACGATCTTACATAGTGCATGTGCTTAGCTTGCTCCTCTTGGTTCGACCCGGTACTTTACCGGTATTATAAATGTTTTGACACTACATTCGATCATCTCTTAATTGATACTATTTGGAGGTGAAAAAGAATAGTTCGTCACTCCTTCCTAATGATTTTGTAAAATGTGGTAGGAAGTTCCAAAACTTATCTCGAGACGGCGTGATGAAGAAAGGATCTTCAAAACTCGTCTCGAGATTGATGGGCACACCCTCCTTGAGTTTCTCAATAACAACTTTGGGTGCCCAATTCTCCAAATCCCTCTCAAAACTTGCATTCTCTTTTCTGCGAGGTTGATCTGTTGTAGCATCCATGTATACACCAACAAAGTCTTCATACAATCCGAATCCTCGTGGCTCAATGTTCTCTTGCTGTATTTCATCCCCATCAATAGATTAAAGCTCACCTTCGAGCTCACTTACGACTCGTGGAGGTGTGTCCGAAAATTATAGTCTTCTATACTTGAATCGTCTTCATATATCTCTTTTATAGCTTGGCCGGGCTTCTCAAAAGAGAAATTCAACACTTCATCCTCACTTGATTCAAAGACTTCTTCTTCGGAAACCGCTTCTTCATCATCATCCAAGTTCCCATTTTCAAATACTCGTTCTGCCAATTTGCTTAACACTTGGTTTTGGGCAGCGAGCTCATCTAAGCGCTGGATCACATCTTGGAAATTTTTTTGCATGTTCATATTGTCTTGGGCAACCATGGCTTGGTAAGCTTGAAGCATGGATATCATTTCCTTGTTGGAGAGTCCATTATTAGGTTGAGGAATTTCAGGATATAGGTGGTAGGAGTCTTCTTCAAATGAACTTTGGCTATCATACCAATTTTGAGAGTAGGAATGTGTTGGATATTCGTTTTCACCCCAATAAAAGTTTGGTTGCTCCTCCTCTTGGTCATCCCAATTTGGAGTGTAATACTTTGTTGGGTAGCCATGTTGTTTCCAATAAGAATTTAGTTGCTCCTCCTCTTGGTTGTATCCTTCATCGTATGCGACTTGCTGATTGTATGAATACATCCTCGCAAAATAAAAAACCAAAAGTTAGTAAGGGATCTGAGTTGAGAATATACAGAAGTAAAAAGAAAATATTTACAAGACTAGTCGAGATATCCACACAACCTAGGCTAATGACAAGTTAATGCGTTGCTCCCCGGCAACGGCACCATTTTGACGTGTGGTATTTTGTATGTCAAAAATAATTTATAGGCCCGTAAGAGCCGGATCGTCCAAGGGAGCAAGTGTAAACTTATGCACTATGTAAGGTTGAGCTTCTATTTATCCTAGTCAGAATCGAGTGTTTTGTTTTGGTTTTAAAAGCTAATCAATCTAAAAATGCAAGAAAGTAAGATAAGGTTTCAACGAACTTCGAGAAGTATTTCGGGGAACTACTTCACCTATCCAACATTAGAATCGAGTTTATTAACTAGCATGCAAGGATTTGCTTATATTGATTGGAAAATAGCCGCACACTCCAAGTATGAACCTCACCCTTTCGGCGCTATTGGTTTATGTTAGAAATGTACCTTAAACTACGAACCTCACCCTTTCGGCGCTATTGGTTCGAATCAAGAAACTCGCTGATGTTTACCAACTCTCGTCGCGTAAACATGGGGAGTCCTTGTCGTAGAACGAGCCTTTCCCGTTACAAACTTGGGCTACTCTCGTAGTCACCAAGTTCGTAACGTGTATTTTACTTAATTGTCGGACGTTTAGCCTCACCCTTTCGGTGCTATTGGCTTAACGTCTCAAAGCTATACACTTAGGCATTTTCTCAAACACCTAGTATGCATCACTGGGTTTAGGCGCTACGTAAAATACAAATCATGTAAAACATTCCAAAACATGCAATGATTAATATATTAAACGATTCATAGTCGAGTAAGCTTCGTAGGACCCCAAAATATGGGTCACTACTCACAATCCATCATCATGGAAATACAAATCATGTTCATGAACGGGACTAGAATTACAAACGAGAAAAAGAAATTACTACACCCTTCGAATTGATGTTGATAACTCCCTTCAATCAGAATCCTCGATCCGATCGTAAATCCTTGCGTTTTCATTCCCCCTTCTCTCTTTTTCGTCGTCTCCAAGTGTCGGGGCGTGGTTGATATGGAGAATGTCGAGTGATGATGTATGGCGGCTGAAGACTCCTCTTTTCCGTTTGTTCAAAATATGTCTTTTCGCATTTTTCCAAAACTTAGCCAAAATTGCATTTTTGCCCGTCTGGCTTGTGTAAGTCGTATCAGCTGTATCACCTAAAAGTGACACAAGAAAAACCAGAGAGCTGATTTTTGTCAGGCTAGTATCACCCGTGTCGCTTAAATAGGCGACACAGGCGATACAAGCGCTTAGTGATAGAGGCCATTTGGCTCCAATGTTTGGCCCATTTAACAACATAATCTGCTCTTGGTCCAAACTACAAAGTTGTATCCCTTCTTCTCAGCTTTCGAACAAGCCAACGATCAATGCATTTGGACACTGTATGAGCTCTGGGCGTGCACGACAAGTAGGGATGTCAATCCTTTTATTTCTGCACTGTTTTGGCCAAAATTCCCAAAAACACTTTATTTCACCTTGGATTCATTTTTTCACCTAAAAGCATCAAAACATAGAGTGAGAGCTCATATAAATAAGGAAGATGATCGAAAATCGACTAAATGTGAAGCATAAATATCGTCAAGATTTATGCTCATCAAGTACACCTTGGCGAAAGCCTCATTTGATATTTATAAGCTCGGGTCAAAATTTCTGGTTCAACCCCGCTACTCGGTCTACTAGCACAGAGGTCTAAGTCGTACCCGGTAAGAAAGTGTCCACTGATGGGCTAGTACTTGGCATCCCTAGAATTCAAGGGGACTTGGATATGGTATGCGGAGAATGCCAGATTAGGAAGTAAACGAGAGCTGCTCACCGAGGTACTAACCAAATCAACACTAAAAGACCCCTAGAGCTTATGCACATGGATCTGATGGGGCCTATGCAAGTAGAAAGCTATGGTGAAAAGAGGTACGTCCTCGTATGTGTTGATGATTATTCTTGGTTTACCTTGACAAATTTCTTGCATGAAAAGTTAGATGTTGTTCAAGCATTTGTTCAACTATGCCTACGACTCCAAACAGAAAGAGGAGGCAGAGGAGAACGCCTGGTGGTAATAAGGAGTGATCACTGAAGAGAATTGTGAACAAAACTTTTGATGAGTTTTGTGAGCAACATGGGATCACTCATCAGTTCTTGTCTCCCATTACGCCAAAACAAAATGGAGTTAATAAGCGAAAGAATCGTACCATTCAAGAGATGGCTTTGAGTAATGGTACATGCCGAGAAAGTGCCTTTGAAGTTTTGGGTTGAAGCTATGAACACTGCATGTTATATCACAAACAGAGTGAATATTCGAACAAGCACTGAGAAGACTTGCTACGAACCATAAATGGGAAAGAAACCAACAATGTGTACCTACAGAAACTTGACTCGAAGAGCAATGAAGGAATTTTTCTAGGCTACTCAACGAACAGTCGTGCCTATCGTGTCTATAACAAACGGACTGGAGCTGTGATAGAGTCCATAAATGTGATCGTGAAAAATGTTGAGCAGACACCTTCTGTTCCAGGAGATGATGAAGATGGAGATGTAGCACAATCTGAACTACCACAACAGGATGTACAAGAAGTTGTTTCAGATAAATCCCCTGATGATGAATCTGCCTCAAACGGAGATGGAATTACTTCAGAACCGCCAACCACTCCTGCTCCAGTTCTGCAACCCTCTCGAAGGATCGAGAAAAATCATCATATCACTGATGTTATTGGAGAGCCAACTGAAGAAAAGAAGACTCAATAAACTTCCGAGATATGGTGGCTAGCTCCTGTTTCCTATCTATAATGGAACCGAAGAACATTAAAGAAGCAATTTGTGATGAGTATTGGTGATTGCCATACAAGAAGAACTTGGAGAATTCAAGAAGAATGATGTCTGGGATCTTGTTCCGGGACCTGATGGAGTAAATGTTATAAGAACAAAGTGTATATTCAAGAACTAGTATGATGAACAAGGCAATATCACAAAGAACAAGGCAAGACTGTTAGCTCAAGGCTATAAGCAAATTGGAGGAGTTGATTTTGATGAGACCTTCGCTCCAGTTTTTCGGTTGGAGGCTATTAGCGTACCGCTCGCACTCGCTTACCCTTTGAAGTTCAAGTTGTTTCAGATAGATGTCAAGAGTGCCTTTCTAAACGGACTACTAAACAAAGTAGTTTATGTAGCTCAACCAAAAGGTTTTGAGGATCCTCACCACCCTGACCATGTGTATCGACTTAGGAAAGCCTTGTATGGACTAAAGCAGGCGCCAAAAGCATGGTACGAGAGGCTCACTGTGTTTCTAATCGACGATGTCTATGTTCAAGGGGGAGTAGAGAAGACTCTTTTCGTGTTTCGACCTTGTAAACGCCATTTTCTGCTCTCAATGTGAACTAGAGAGTTGTAGAGCTTTGTGTTAGCTACACAACAACGTATATCTTGTCTCAATCAGATCTTTAGTATGTTCAGCACTTGTTTGAAGTATCAACGGTCTAATCTACCGTTAACGACATTATTTTTTTGGAAGTTTATACATACCCTCACATATGTTATATATCCTTAATTAAGTCCATTTTAATTTTTTTTTATTTACAAAAAATATTCCGAATTATGATTGGTTGTCAGTGCCACGTGTCGAACTTCTTGGGATTTATAGTTAAACATATTTAAATATGATTTTTATTTGATTCATTCTCATGAACATGCATTGACAATTAATACAATTATAGTTCCTCCAATTTTCAGAGTCGACCAAAAGTATAACAGGGTAGGCACAGTCCACGAGACCACTAAAGGCTTGTCCATTTGAACTGAAACTTAACTGATCTTAATTGATCTTAACTGATATTAACTTATATTAACCGGTATTAACTTATATTGACTGATATTAACTTATGTTAACTTAACTGAAACTTATATTAACTTATGTTAAATCGTTTTGTTCCACCACCACCACCACTGCCGGAGGGGGCCGTAGGTGGTGGCCGGCGGCGGCGAGGGTGGTGGTGATGGTGGTGGTCTAACTTAACTGAAATTTATATTAACTTACATTGACTGAAAGTAACTTATATTAACTGAAATTAACTTGTATTAACTTGGGGCCTGTCCATTTGAACTGAAACTTAACTGATATTAACTGGTATTAATTTATATTGACTGATATTAACTTATGTTAACTGATATTAACTTATATTAACTTAACTAAAACTTATATTAACTTATGTTAAATCGTTTTGTTCCACCACCGCCGCCGCCGGCGGCGAGGGTGGTGGTGATGGTGGTGGTCTAACTTAACTTAACTTAACTGAAATTTATATCAACTTACATTGACTGAAAGTAACTTATATTAACTGAAATTAACTTGTATTAACTTATATTGATTGAATGAAATTTATCTTATCTTAAACGTCAAAAATATAAGTTCAAATGGACAGGGCGTAAGTCTTCCATTATACTTGTAGCCCATTTTATAAGGATCTTTATATAGACTTAGGGGAGCACTCGGTTGAGGCAGAGTTGGTGGAATGAGGCACGTGAGGCACATTGTGAGCCACTCATTTAGATGATGTGGCAGGGAATTGTTGTTTACTGTTTGTTTTTTGCTTTTTGTTTTTGATGGATTTTGGTAGTGGGACACGTGGCGCGCCCACAAAGCACGGGGGGTTAGATGTGTGGCTCTGATCGTGCCTCACTACCTCATTCTAATTTTGGTGCCTCATTTGAACGCTCCTCTATAGACTTATAGACTATTTTATTTTCTTATTAAATGACTTTAACCTAATAAAAGTTAGCTTTGAGCTCATTACAGGGGCCTTAACCTAATAAAAGTTAGCTTTCAGCTCATTACAGAGGCCCTAACAACATTAGTACATCAAAATGTAAACAACGTCCACCAATTATTAAATTAGACCAACATTATATGCAGACATATTTTAGTAATATAAAATTCTCATCTATTTAAATAAATATAAAAATTCCTCTCTTTTAACTCAACAGAATTACAGTGTAATGAATGCAAATCTGATATGCAAAATTCTAAGAGAATCCAACAACTTTCTAAAGGGAACATGACCCAGTCACTTGTGCCAAAGAAAAGTCACAGTGTTCTTTTTCTGGATGCTAAGGCAATTGCTGCTATTTTCAAGCTTCAACCAGTACAGTCCATTAAAAGCATCACCAGTCGCCACCAAAGTCTGGTCTACTTGGTCCTGAATTTCACAACCACTGTTAGTGAATGTAACAGATAGTTTGGAGTCATTCACTAACATGGATATAGAAATCAGATTAAATCTCATATCAGGAACCAACTTTACATCTTTCAGCAGCAGATGCTCATTTAAGGAACGATCGCCAATGTATTTAACAATCACCTTGTCTACATTAGGCATAAGAATATTCTGAGAATTACTTAAAGGTCTTATGTCAGTAAGTAATCTAGAATGCGGAGTAATGTGATCAGTGGCTCCACTATCCAATCATCACCTCTTTTAAAACTACTTAAACAAGTGATACCTGTCATATGTTGAGTATTCTCAGAATCAGCACTTGATTGTTCCAACAATTTGAAGAGTGTAGCCAATTGCTCATTAGTGAATTGAACTGAGGAAAACTGGGCACTGCTCTCTCCTTGTGCACTAGTTGACCTTGAACTCGACAAAGAAATATTTCATGCAGCTGCATCAATTCAGCACTAGTAACGGCATTAATCACGGACCTATTCTGAAGTCTATTATTCAGGTTGTGTAGCTTTTGACACTGTAGTTTGGTGGATATCCATGCAACTTGTAATATGTTTCTTTATTATGACCCTGAGTATTGCATTGAGTACAAAATAGGCCCCTCCTGTTGGTTATTATTAGATGCGTTAAGCGGAATTTCAGATCGTATCTAAACATCTAATAATCGGATCTACTAACATAGTTGATAGATCATGAGAATACCTTTGATGCGTGAACCGGATCTGATCGGGTAGGATTGATAGTGATGAGAGCTCCACGTGTTGCTCCTCTAGTTGGTCCACACGAGCCTGGCTAGATCCCCTTGTCTTCGACTGCTAGGACGAATGGACGAAAGGGAAGCAATCAAATTGCTTGGGGGGAATGATTGTGGTTTTCGTTTGATCTTTCATCCACTGCCGAAAAAACACTTTCTGTTTCAAACGAAACTCTTTCTTTTTCAAAACCAAAAAACCTTTTCAACGCCCATCTCTCGTGATTAATTGGAGCTTTAATTAGAATACTAATTAGGAGCATTTAATTGCATAGGAATTGAAGAGCCGTTAGCCCATATCAATTTGGCAATATAAAATCTTTCCCATTAATTTCTAATTGAGTCCACAATTCATTATTTATTTCCTAAATAAATAATAAACTTTATTATTAATAATATCTAATATCTAATAATAATAATTAATCATATTTCCCGTTTATCTAGTCCGACAACTCTAAGTGTGTGACCTCATAGGACCCGATTATAATAGCTATGAGTTTAACATGTTTAACCTCATTAATCGTAGTTGGCTTCTAGCAAAGCACTACGACTCCTAAAATAATCAGATTGAATTATCTCCGTTAATTGTCCTATTCCAAGTTTAGTCATTGCACATTAAATTAAAGGACACAATTCCTTCAATCTCCCACTTGTCCTTATACAAGTGTGCAATATAAGATACCTTTGTCTCTTAATGTCTTATTTGACGATATGGTGACATTCATATCTAATGTCAAATGTGTTTCTTGAACTCCGAGTTTGAACTGTCAATTAAACGGATGATTGCAAATAATCATCCGAGCATGGCCATGCATTTTCAGTTCTTGCTCTTCAAGTGGCCGAGACACCAATCCTGTTCAATGTATCACAGTATACACGAACCAGGAGGACTTCTCCAATCTTGTATGACTATGGCTCCCACTCAACTTTTTGCAATCCTAACAACTGCCTTTATAACTCCCTTTTACGGAAAGCGTTTAACAGTGTCAAAGAAATACCAATCATCAAGTGAGACCACAACATACTCATGTCTGAGGAATCTACTAATCCTAGTTTAACTTAAAACTTTACAATCTCTTTTGTAGAGTCTTAAGGTGGGTCAGTCTTACATGCATCATCCATACACATATATGTAAATGACTAGACATCTCCATGTCCCTATAGCCCATGAAACCTGGCGCTATCAGTCAACTTACAATATAGTCACTAACGAAATCATCCATGTCCATTTGATGATTTCAAACTATAGACTTTCAATAATTCAAAACTTCATTTCACTTAATGGGGTTTCATTCACCATAACACTTAAAGTGATCCCATTTGTTAATAATGAATTATTTGGACACATTATTCAATATTGATCAAAACAATATTTAAATAAGGATGAAATATCATATATCATAAGATCATCAAGTCAAACATAACACTAGTGTCCAACACTCATAATTATACAACGTAATATAAAAGCAAACTCAAAGCCATTCTCCAATGTGCTTGAGACCCTTAGCCCTAGTGTGACTCTCATGCTTGGGCCTAGGCATAGGCTTGGTCAATGGATCTGCGATGTTGTCATCAGTATGCACCTTACACATCTTAATGTCACCCTCAGTGATGATGCGTCGAATAAGGTGATACTTCCTCATAGCATGTCTGGATTTGGAGCTCGAACTCGGTTCCTTTGCCTGGGCTATGGCACCATTGTTGTCACAATAGATGTCGATAGGCACTGAAATGCTAGGAACTATACCGAGTTCATCTAGGAACTTCCTCATCCAAACGGCCTCCTTTGCTGCTTCACAAGCAGCAATGTACTCAGCCTCTGTTGTAGAATCTGCTACTGTATCCTGCTTGGAGCTCTTCCAGCTCACAGCTCCTCCGTTAAGGATGAAGACATAACCAGATTGAGACTCAAAGCCATCTCGGTCAGTCTGAAAGCTTGCATCAGTATAGCCTTGTACGATTAATTTTTCATCTCCCCCATATACTAAGAAATCATCCTTGGTCCTTCTCAAGTACTTCAGAATATTCTTAGCTGCACTCCAGTGTGCTTCTCCAGGACTTGAGTGGTATCTGCTACACATGCTCAAAGCATATGCAACATCAGGACGTGTACATACCATGGCATACATGATAGATCCTATAGCCGAAGCATATGGGATTTTGTTCATCTTCTCAAGCTCAGCAGGTGTTTTAGGACACTGCTTCTTGCTGAGATATACACCATGTTGCATGGGTAAAAACCCCTTCTTGGAATCCTGCATCTTGAATCTATCAAGAATCTTATCAATATAAGTTCCTTGACTCGATCCAAGAAGCCTCTTAGATCTATCTCTGTAGATCTTAATTCCAAGTATGTACTCGGCCTTTCCTAAGTCTTTCATTGAGAAACATTGCTTCAGCCATTCCTTTACGGACTCTAGCATCGGAATGTCATTCCCAATAAGTAGTATGTCATCCACATACAAGACTAAGAAGGCTACCTTACTTCCAATAAACTTCTTGTAAACACAAGGATCCTCTTCACATCTAATGAAACTAAACTCGTTGATCTTCTCATCAAATCGAAAGTTCCAACTCCTGGATGCTTGCTTGAGTCCATAAATGGACTTCTTAAGCTTGCATACCTTCCCAGCATCATTTGGATCTTCAAAACCTTCAGGTTGTGTCATGTACACATCCTCTTCCAAAAAACCATTTAGAAAGGCGGTTTTGACATCCATTTGCCATATCTCATAGTCATAATATGCGGCAATAGCTAGGATTATCCTAATGGATCTAATCATGACAACTGGTGAAAATGTCTCGCCATAGTCTATACCATGAATCTGTTTAAAACCTTTGGCAACTAGTCTTGCCTTGTAAACAGATACATTTCCATCCTTGTCAGTTTTGAGTTTGAAAATCCATTTGCTTCCTATGGGGTTTACCCCATTTGGCAAATCTATCAAGTCCCATACTTGATTTTCAAACATCGAATCCATTTCGGACCTCATGGCCTCAAGCCATTTCTTGGAGTCTGGACCCGTCATTGCTTGCTTATATGTAGAAGGCTCACTATGTTCTAACATAAGAACATCAAGGCTTACATTCAAGATGAAATCATCATAACGTCTTGGTTGTACCCTTGGCCTTTCCGATCTACGAGTGGGTTCAACTTGTTCAACAACTGAATCTGGAACATGATCCACAACTGTTTGTAGATTCTCTTGTTCCGGCTCTTGGATGATCTGAGGCCCTAAGCCTTCAAAAGTAATCATCTCATCATCGACATCATCCATGTCATCTTGTTGTTGAGTTTGTTGCTCTTCATCATCTTGAACTGTTTCAAGATGAATATTTCTCCCACTTGACTTGTTGGAAAGGAACTCTCTTTCCAAAAAGACACTATCCCTCGCAACAAACACCTTTTGCTGAGTTGGATTGTAGAAGTAATATCCAAAACTTCCTTTTGGATACCCTATAAAAAAGCATTTATCTGATTTTGGGGCAAGCTTCTCTGTTTGTAAACGCTTTACGTAAGCTTCACATCCCCATATTTTCAGAAAAGACAACTTTGGAACCTTTCCAGTCCATATCTCATATGGAGTTTTGTCTACTTTGGAGTCACTTTAGGCCATAAATGCATCACAAGATGATTTTGGAGTCATGCGGAGTAAAGGAACTTCATTCGAGAGCAAAAGGGCGCAAATCGGACTCACCGGCAGATTTTGAGACCAGCGCACCATGACCGAGGCCCCGACTTTGAGAGCCGCCCCGGCCTTATCCGCCCTCACGATGGGGTGATCTCAAGGTCCTATCACCAAATCCGGATGTCCACCTGGTGCCCATGACCAAGACCCCGGCCAAAAGCTTGTCAGAGGCCGGAGTAAATCATTGCCAAAGTCGCTAGTCCAATCAGCGCAGATTTCAGGACTTAGCCAAATTTCAGGGACTATTTCCGGCTGGCTGAGACACCAACTTCAAGGACCGCCCGAGCTTCAATGTCCATTCAAATGTCCTATTTCAAGGTCCCAGCATCAAGTATACATGTCCAGCTAGTGCCCCAGACCAAGAGCCCGGCCAGAAGAGTGTCCGAAGGCGAGTCAAATCGGCCCCAAAGTACCCAGTCCGATCAGCCCTAGCATCCGAGTTCCAGCCAAGTTGACCGAGTTGCATCCGAGTCGCAGCCGAGCTGACCGAGTTCAAAGCCCAAATTCGTCCAGCCCAATGTCATATTTAGGGCAAACTTACATCTAGGGTTTCAGAATATTCAAGAAGGTTTAAGGTGGCTTAATTCCAAAGCAAAGAGATAGCTTGAAGATAAAGCAAAGAATATTATGGAAATATTTCCATGATTATCTTTGGCTTATTTTGGGAACTTTACGGTTTCTCAAACTCTATATAAGGAGGAGCATACAAGACCTAATATCATCCCACAAACTCACGAGTGAGTCTCCTCTACTCACGTCCAAGCCCTAGACGTTCCCTCCTTGCTCCGCCTCCTTGTTCCACCGTGCACCACCATCACTCGGCCGTGACTCACCATAGCTCAGCCGTGACTCAGCCTTTGTTCCTCGGTTTTAAGTGAAGTGTTCCTCGTCCTTTTCATTCATGCATTATTTCCTCATGGCTATGTGTAACTAAACCCGTTATTCGGGCTAGGGTTTGAATAATTGTGACGAATGTTTTGAGATTCAGTTCTTAGTTATTGTTCTTGCATTCTATTAATTCTTGTGCAAATTATATCGGTTCGAATTGCTAGGTTAAGGGGAGATCCGAAAGGGTACAACTTAACCTAGTAATACTTGCCTTCTTTATCCTGCTTATTTGATACTGATCCGTTAGAATAAGTAGATGCACTAAGCCTAATATAACCTGACCAGGAGTATTAGGTTTGCAAGAATTAAAAGTCTATAACCTGACGAGGAGTAGATTGTGGCGTAGTGACTTAACGGTCCTACCTTAGGTTATAACCAGACCAGGAGTAACCACACTTAAGAAAGCAAGAATAAAATACCTAGGAATCAAGGATAGACTAAGTCACAATTGAAGAACCCTAGCCTGAATACCGTCTCTGATTGATACACACCAGCTTATTTCGTTCATTGCACTGTTTCCTAATCAATTACTCTCACCCAATTGTTTCTTTTTTCTCTCTTACAGAACAAAGTAGTAACCATCTAGCTCCCTTGGGTTCGACCCTTGCTTGCCACTGTACTAACCCACAGTTCAGAGTGAGGAATTATAAATTTAGATTTGCAGGTACTGACGACGACCTGTCAATTGGGCACCCATGGACGTCATTGGAAAACTCAAGGAGGAGGTGCCCCTCAATCTCGAGACAAGTTATGAAGACCCTTTCTTCACTACTTCGTCTCGAGACAAGTTTTGGAGCTTTTTGCCATATTTCCAAAGATTATTCGGAAAAAGCTCCCATGACCCCTTTGTTCTAAAGGGATCTTCATATTTGAAGGGGTCAAAGTCCCAAAGGAAAGTCCATTGTAGACTTGATGGGAAGAAATTCAAATGGGATTTGAAGGTGGACTGACACGACCAAATCCAAGGCCCCGTGAGAAGGGATCCTAGCAAAGGACTTCTCAACGAGTGATTCTATGGGGTGCTTTGCTACGTCTTTGCCAAGACGGGAAAAACTAGGCCCTCGCGGGAGGTAACCCGGTTTGTAAGTGTTTCATTCTTGCTCTTTTATATGTTTAAATGTTTGGCTTGATTTTGAGTGGCTTAGGCTCTAAAGTGTGGAATGTGATACATATGATTAGTGGGTCAAATTTTAAGTGTGGAGTGAGGTCTACTCACTCCAATTCCACTTCACATCACCACACCCCTCCAACTTTCCCTTGATCTTTCTATGGTTAATGATGTTGCCCTTAGTGCTCATATGCTTTATTGGTGTTGACTAGAGTGGAACTAAATTGTTATATCATGCTATGACTCTAGTTTGACGTTTTCTTGGCACTTAAGATACCTTGTGCACATTATGGAGGATGTAGATTACTTTCCTTGCTTGTTTTCTATGAAACTTATGCCATGATGTTATCATGTGACTTGTGATGCTCTCTTGCTCATACTTGTGTTGCATGACCTCGTATGTCACTTGTTGCTTTTAACCTCTCATGTGTTCTTGTCATCAAGGAAGTTATTTGCACCATATATGATCACGTTTAGCACAATGGCGTCTTTTCTTTTGGTGGGGCACATCTACAAACGAGGGGAGTTCCTATGCGCCTTTATCTCATTTTCTTCATTGTTTGCGCTTAGGGACTAAGGTATGCTTTAAGTGTGGAGTGGGTAGTCGTATAGTTCACTCATTTCATGCCATGCCTACCATGTTTGAATGAACACTTGCATTCATGTATTCTATCCCTAACATGAGAGTGTTTTTAACCACATAAGCTTGTGACTATCGATTCTAAATCCCTATAAATCACATCTAGTCTACTTGTCACATTTATTGGATCTTGAACTTAGAACCGACCTAGTCCCTTGAATGTGCATTCTTGTGAATCAATATCATTGCTATCCCTTGTCTATCTAATTTTCTAAGTATTTTCGTTGAAATACCTTGGATTAAGTTTTAGCGAGCACTTTTAAAATTTTCACGAAAAACTTAGACCTTTTGTTTGCTCCATGGTGACTTGAGTTTTCTAATTTAGTGTCATGCTTATGATTGCTTCCCGCACATTCCATACACTTTTTGAACATATTGTCAAGTTTTAAGTGTGGAGTCAAAAACAAAAGAGGGCGAAAAATAGGCCCCAACAAAAAAAATGCTTCATTTTCATGGTCAAAAGAGGGCAAAGCCCCGACTAAAAACTTTCTCGAGTACTAGATAAGTTTTGATCTTAAACATACAAATGTCGGGGGTTAGGAAGAAAAGTTCCCCCTCGAAAGCATTTGTAGGCCAAAGGCCTTTGGAAAAAGAAAATAAGAAACACTTAAAACTTGACTTTATGTTCTTCCATCATCCTACATTTGCGCGGATGCATCATTTGTATTGTGTGCTAGTTGGAATGGCTCTTGGACGATCCATGTGCTTGCACGGGAGCTATCATTTGGTCTATGCTTGTTTATTAAGAACTCTAGTGTCGAACTCCTCTTCCCTTATGGATTATGGCTTAAGCGCTTAAAACTTGGGAATGAGTTCCTTGTCGCAAATCCATGGACTAGCCCTAGCTAGCATAGGTGAGCGGTTGACACTCTTTTGTGCAAAACTATTAACTTTGCTTCTATTGTATTACCTTGAAAATGAGTGGAACTTTGGATGAGACATTTGATAGCTCTAGTATTGATGATCTTGAATGCACAACCTCATTGGTACTCAAATGGTTCAAAAGTTCTTTTGATGATATTGTGATGGTAGTCCTAGTTTGGGGTGAGGGATTGGTTTTGAGAAATCCTCGTCTTGGTTGAGCACTCTTGCATTCATTCTCATGGGATATGTGCATATGGGATTTGTGAGTATTCCTTTTTCTGAAAACTCTCACGAGACTATAACTCGTCCACTAGGGTAGCCTAGGGGTTTAAAGGCTTAATGCATATGCTAAATGCATTCGTAACGCCTACGAAAAGGAGCTAGTTAGGTTGTACATACTTGTCATTTACCTTTCAATAACATGATTAGGAATAATGATCGAGACCTTGTGAAATCTAGTGAGGCAAATAGACGAAAAACATAGCACCACTAGCATTTCGACATTTTCATGACCTTGTGATATTCTCATACTTTGTTCGGGACGAACAAAACTTAAGTGTGGAGTGTTGATCAGTCGAGTTTTCGACTGATTTATGGTCATTCTTCACTATAGTTTTGGGTCGTTTCCGACATTATTTTGATGTCATTTGACCTCTATCTCTACATTTCAGGTAAAAAACAAGTTTCCCCCATGGTCAAGGCCTATATATGAAGATTGGTTGAAAAACAGAAGTTTCGGCGCAAAACAAGGAGTTTCGGGGCAAAACCGAGCATATTGACCTTTGCAACTTGTTTTGGACGCATAGGGCGCATACGGTGTCCGAATTGGTTGATTCAAAACTTGTTGGAAAGCTAACTCAAAGGGCTACAACTATCTAGTTGACGCCCAGACCAAATTCGGACGGGAAAGACTACAAAAAAGGTCCCAGTCGGTCGACTGAAAGTCCAGTCGACCGACTGTGTAAAAAATTCAGCAGCTCCTCAGATTGTTTTTCTTCGTGACCTTTGCGACTTGTTTTGGACGCCCAGGGCGCATACGGTGTCCGAATTGGTTGATTCAAAGCTTTTTGGAAAGCTAACTCAAAGGGCTACAACTCTTTAGGTGACGCCAAGACCAAATTCGGACGGGAAGACCACCAAAACGGCCTGGAAAGTGTCAGTCGGTCAACTGAAATCAGCCAGTCGACCAACTGGATGTCCAGTCGACCAACTGGATCAAAAACCCAGAAATCTCATTTTCGAGGCTATAAATAGAAAGCAAGCTTTTTGGACCAAGTGGTGGAGGTTTTTGGGGAGAATTGGATCAAGAAAAGAGGCTCAATCAAGGTCATCAATCAACCAAAGATCCAACCAAGGAGAAGAAGAGAAGATCAAAGGGAGATTCTACTTCCTCTACATCTTTTCCATTCTCTTTTGTTGTATGCTAAAAACTCTACTCACACCATGTTGTCTTACATGAGGTGTGAGTAGTGATCTTGTGTTTTGAGGGTCTTATGACTCTCCTTGGTACTCTTTGATCACAAATATACATTTATATTCATATGGATGATTGTTGATTTCATTTTCTCTTGTGTTATGAATGTTATGCACTCTAGGTGTTTGTTAAAATGCCTAAGTGACAACTTGGACTAAAACTTGAACCTATGACTTGAGGGAGCTAGGGAATAGTTCTAGGATGGAGAAAATGATCTATATCTTAAGCATGAGAGTGAACCTTAGGATATGGATGCTTGACTAGGATCGAATGTTTGATTTATTGGAGTTGGTCATTACGCGAATTATCAATTAATCTCATCGAATGGTGTCAAATTCATGTTCACTATGCTCTTCATACATGCCATGCTACTAAGTGTTTGATGAAATGCCTAAGTAACATGTTGACTCTTAAAACTAGACTTAAGAATCGAACGACCTTAGGGATAGTTTGGATGTAGTGAATATGATCATTTCTACGGGATTGAAGTGAACTAGGTTCAATACTATTTGACTACCATGAAATGTTTGAATATCGTGTATGTGATCATTGGGAAATTGCTAAGGAGGGGAGTAACCCCTCGAAACACCTCTTACTTATCTTTTATCCTCAATTACTCACCACATAGGATTTAGATATATACACTCCCTTATACATTTTTGGTTTAGAATAGCCGAACGGAAACACGATCTTACATAGTGCATGTGCTTAGCTTGCTCCTCTTGGTTCGACCCGGTACTTTACCGGTATTATAAATGTTTTGACACTACATTCGATCCTCTCTTAATTGATACTATTTGGAGGTGAAAAAGAATAGTTCGTCACTCCTTCCTAATGATTTTGCAAAATGTGGTAGGAAGTTCCAAAACTTATCTCGAGACGGCGTGATGAAGAAAGGATCTTCAAAACTCGTCTCGAGATTGATGGGCACACCCTCCTTGAGTTTCTCAATAACAACTTTGGGTGCCCAATTCTCCAAATCCCTCTCAAAACTTGCATTCTCTTTTCTGCGAGGTTGATCTGTTGTAGCATCCATGTATACACCAACAAAGTCTTCATACAATCCGAATCCTCGTGGCTCAATGTTCTCTTGCTGTATTTCATCCCCATCAATAGATTAAAGCTCACCTTCGAGCTCACTTACGACTCGTGGAGGTGTGTCCGAAAATTATAGTCTTCTATACTTGAATCGTCTTCATATATCTCTTTTATAGCTTGGCCGGGCTTCTCAAAAGAGAAATTCAACACTTCATCCTCACTTGATTCAAAGACTTCTTCTTCGGAAACCGCTTCTTCATCATCATCCAAGTTCCCATTTTCAAATACTCGTTCTGCCAATTTGCTTAACACTTGGTTTTGGGCAGCGAGCTCATCTAAGCGCTGGATCACATCTTGGAAATTTTTTTGCATGTTCATATTGTCTTGGGCAACCATGGCTTGGTAAGCTTGAAGCATGGATATCATTTCCTTGTTGGAGAGTCCATTATTAGGTTGAGGAATTTCAGGATATAGGTGGTAGGAGTCTTCTTCAAATGAACTTTGGCTATCATACCAATTTTGAGAGTAGGAATGTGTTGGATATTCGTTTTCACCCCAATAAAAGTTTGGTTGCTCCTCCTCTTGGTCATCCCAATTTGGAGTGTAATACTTTGTTGGGTAGCCATGTTGTTTCCAATAAGAATTTAGTTGCTCCTCCTCTTGGTTGTATCCTTCATCGTATGCGACTTGCTGATTGTATGAATACATCCTCGCAAAATAAAAAACCAAAAGTTAGTAAGGGATCTGAGTTGAGAATATACAAAAGTAAAAAGAAAATATTTACAAGACTAGTCGAGATATCCACACAACCTAGGCTAATGACAAGTTAATGCGTTGCTCCCCGGCAACGGCACCATTTTGACGTGTGGTATTTTGTATGTCAAAAATAATTTATAGGCCCGTAAGAGCCGGATCGTCCAAGGGAGCAAGTGTAAACTTATGCACTATGTAAGGTTGAGCTTCTATTTATCCTAGTCAGAATCGAGTGTTTTGTTTTGGTTTTAAAAGCTAATCAATCTAAAAATGCAAGAAAGTAAGATAAGGTTTCAACGAACTTCGAGAAGTATTTCGGGGAACTACTTCACCTATCCAACATTAGAATCGAGTTTATTAACTAGCATGCAAGGATTTGCTTATATTGATTGGAAAATAGCCGCACACTCCAAGTATGAACCTCACCCTTTCGGCGCTATTGGTTTATGTTAGAAATGTACCTTAAACTACGAACCTCACCCTTTCGGCGCTATTGGTTCGAATCAAGAAACTCGCTGATGTTTACCAACTCTCGTCGCGTAAACATGGGGAGTCCTTGTCGTAGAACGAGCCTTTCCCGTTACAAACTTGGGCTACTCTCGTAGTCACCAAGTTCGTAACGTGTATTTTACTTAATTGTCGGACGTTTAGCCTCACCCTTTCGGTGCTATTGGCTTAACGTCTCAAAGCTATACACTTAGGCATTTTCTCAAACACCTAGTATGCATCGCTGGGTTTAGGCGCTACGTAAAATACAAATCATGTAAAACATTCCAAAACATGCAATGATTAATATATTAAACGATTCATAGTCGAGTAAGCTTCGTAGGACCCCAAAATATGGGTCACTACTCACAATCCATCATCATGGAAATACAAATCATGTTCATGAACGGGACTAGAATTACAAACGAGAAAAAGAAATTACTACACCCTTCGAATTGATGTTGATAACTCCCTTCAATCAGAATCCTCGATCCGATCGTAAATCCTTGCGTTTTCATTCCCCCTTCTCTCTTTTTCGTCGTCTCCAAGTGTCGGGGCGTGGTTGATATGGAGAATGTCGAGTGATGATGTATGGCGGCTGAAGACTCCTCTTTTCCGTTTGTTCAAAATATGTCTTTTCGCATTTTTCCAAAACTTAGCCAAAATTGCATTTTTGCCCGTCTGGCTTGTGTAAGTCGTATCAGCTGTATCACCTAAAAGTGACACAAGAAAAACCAGAGAGCTGATTTTTGTCAGGCTAGTATCACCCGTGTCGTTTAAATAGGCGACACAGGCGATACAAGCGCTTAGTGATAGAGGCCATTTGGCTCCAATGTTTGGCCCATTTAACAACATAATCTGCTCTTGGTCCAAACTACAAAGTTGTATCCCTTCTTCTCAGCTTTCGAACAAGCCAACGATCAATGCATTTGGACACTGTATGAGCTCTGGGCGTGCACGACAAGTAGGGATGTCAATCCTTTTATTTCTGCACTGTTTTGGCCAAAATTCCCAAAAACACTTTATTTCACCTTGGATTCATTTTTTCACCTAAAAGCATCAAAACATAGAGTGAGAGCTCATATAAATAAGGAAGATGATCGAAAATCGACTAAATGTGAAGCATAAATATCGTCAAGATTTATGCTCATCAAGTACACCTTGGCGAAAGCCTCATTTGATATTTATAAGCTCGGGTCAAAATTTCTGGTTCAACCCCGCTACTCGGTCTACTAGCACAGAGGTCTAAGTCGTACCCGGTAAGAAAGTGTCCACTGATGGGCTAGTACTTGGCATCCCTAGAATTCAAGGGGACTTGGATATGGTATGCGGAGAATGCCAGATTAGGAAGTAAACGAGAGCTGCTCACCGAGGTACTAACCAAATCAACACTAAAAGACCCCTAGAGCTTATGCACATGGATCTGATGGGGCCTATGCAAGTAGAAAGCTATGGTGAAAAGAGGTAAGTCCTCGTATGTGTTGATGATTATTCTTGGTTTACCTTGACAAATTTCTTGCATGAAAAGTTAGATGTTGTTCAAGCATTTGTTCAACTATGCCTACGACTCCAAACAGAAAGAGGAGGCAGAGGAGAACGCCTGGTGGTAATAAGGAGTGATCACTGAAGAGAATTGTGAACAAAACTTTTGATGAGTTTTGTGAGCAACATGGGATCACTCATCAGTTCTTGTCTCCCATTACGCCAAAACAAAATGGAGTTAATAAGCGAAAGAATCGTACCATTCAAGAGATGGCTTTGAGTAATGGTACATGCCGAGAAAGTGCCTTTGAAGTTTTGGGTTGAAGCTATGAACACTGCATGTTATATCACAAACAGAGTGAATATTCGAACAAGCACTGAGAAGACTTGCTACGAACCATAAATGGGAAAGAAACCAACAATGTGTACCTACAGAAACTTGACTCGAAGAGCAATGAAGGAATTTTTCTAGGCTACTCAACGAACAGTCGTGCCTATCGTGTCTATAACAAACGGACTGGAGCTGTGATAGAGTCCATAAATGTGATCGTGAAAAATGTTGAGGAGACACCTTCTGTTCCAGGAGATGATGAAGATGGAGATGTAGCACAATCTGAACTACCACAACAGGATGTACAAGAAGTTGTTTCAGATAAATCCCCTGATGATGAATCTGCCTCAAACGGAGATGGAATTACTTCAGAACCGCCAACCACTCCTGCTCCAGTTCTGCAACCCTCTCGAAGGATCGAGAAAAATCATCATATCACTGATGTTATTGGAGAGCCAACTGAAGAAAAGAAGACTCAATAAACTTCCGAGATATGGTGGCTAGCTCCTGTTTCCTATCTATAATGGAACCGAAGAACATTAAAGAAGCAATTTGTGATGAGTATTGGTGATTGCCATACAAGAAGAACTTGGAGAATTCAAGAAGAATGATGTCTGGGATCTTGTTCCGGGACCTGATGGAGTAAATGTTATAAGAACAAAGTGTATATTCAAGAACTAGTATGATGAACAAGGCAATATCACAAAGAACAAGGCAAGACTGTTAGCTCAAGGCTATAAGCAAATTGGAGGAGTTGATTTTGATGAGACCTTCGCTCCAGTTTTTCGGTTGGAGGCTATTAGCGTACCGCTCGCACTCGCTTACCCTTTGAAGTTCAAGTTGTTTCAGATAGATGTCAAGAGTGCCTTTCTAAACGGACTACTAAACAAAGTAGTTTATGTAGCTCAACCAAAAGGTTTTGAGGATCCTCACCACCCTGACCATGTGTATCGACTTAGGAAAGCCTTGTATGGACTAAAGCAGGCGCCAAAAGCATGGTACGAGAGGCTCACTGTGTTTCTAATCGACGATGTCTATGTTCAAGGGGGAGTAGAGAAGACTCTTTTCGTGTTTCGACCTTGTAAACGCCATTTTCTGCTCTCAATGTGAACTAGAGAGTTGTAGAGCTTTGTGTTAGCTACACAACAACGTATATCTTGTCTCAATCAGATCTTTAGTATGTTCAGCACTTGTTTGAAGTATCAACGGTCTAATCTACCGTTAACGACATTATTTTTTTGGAAGTTTATACATACCCTCACATATGTTATATATCCTTAATTAAGTCCATTTTAATTTTTTTTAATTTACAAAAAATATTCCGAATTATGATTGGTTGTCAGTGCCACGTGTCGAACTCCTTGGGATTTATAGTTAAACATATTTAAATATGATTTTTATTTGATTCATTCTCATGAACATGCATTG
Source organism: Rhodiola chrysanthemifolia (assembly GCA_033675395.1). Lineage (NCBI taxonomy): Eukaryota > Viridiplantae > Streptophyta > Magnoliopsida > Saxifragales > Crassulaceae > Rhodiola > Rhodiola chrysanthemifolia. Next base: position 12,436,573 of record CM066208.1, on the reverse strand, counting down.
ACAATTAATACAATTATAGTTCCTCCAATTTTCAGAGTCGACCAAAAGTATAACAGGGTAGGCACAGTCCACGAGACCACTAAAGGCTTGTCCATTTGAACTGAAACTTAACTGATCTTAATTGATCTTAACTGATATTAACTTATATTAACCGGTATTAACTTATATTGACTGATATTAACTTATGTTAACTTAACTGAAACTTATATTAACTTATGTTAAATCGTTTTGTTCCACCACCACCACCACTGCCGGAGGGGGCCGTAGGTGGTGGCCGGCGACGGCGAGGGTGGTGGTGATGGTGGTGGTCTAACTTAACTGAAATTTATATTAACTTACATTGACTGAAAGTAACTTATATTAACTGAAATTAACTTGTATTAACTTGGGGCCTGTCCATTTGAACTGAAACTTAACTGATATTAACTGGTATTAATTTATATTGACTGATATTAACTTATGTTCACTGATATTAACTTATATTAACTTAACTAAAACTTATATTAACTTATGTTAAATCGTTTTGTTCCACCACCGCCGCCGCCGGCGGCGAGGGTGGTGGTGATGGTGGTGGTCTAACTTAACTTAACTTAACTGAAATTTATATCAACTTACATTGACTGAAAGTAACTTATATTAACTGAAATTAACTTGTATTAACTTATATTGATTGAATGAAATTTATCTTATCTTAAACGTCAAAAATATAAGTTCAAATGGACAGGGCGTTAGTCTTCCATTATACTTGTAGCCCATTTTATAAGGATCTTTATATAGACTTAGGGGAGCACTCGGTTGAGGCAGAGTTGGTGGAATGAGGCACGTGAGGCGCATTGTGAGCCACTCATTTAGATGATGTGGCAGGGAATTGTTGTTTACTGTTTGTTTTTTGCTTTTTGTTTTTGATGGATTTTGGTAGTGGGACACGTGGCGCGCCCACAAAGCACGGGGGGGTTAGATGTGTGGCTCTGATCGTGCCTCACTACCTCATTCTAATTTTGGTGCCTCATTTGAACGCTCCTCTATAGACTTATAGACTATTTTATTTTCTTATTAAATGACTTTAACCTAATAAAAGTTAGCTTTGAGCTCATTACAGGGGCCTTAACCTAATAAAAGTTAGCTTTCAGCTCATTACAGAGGCCCTAACAACATTAGTACATCAAAATGTAAACAACGTCCACCAATTATTAAATTAGACCAACATTATATGCAGACATATTTTAGTAATATAAAATTCTCATCTATTTAAATAAATATAAAAATTCCTCTCTTTTAACTCAACAGAATTACAGTGTAATGAATGCAAATCTGATATGCAAAATTCTAAGAGAATCCAACAACTTTCTAAAGGGAACATGACCCAGTCACTTGTGCCAAAGAAAAGTCACAGTGTTCTTTTTCTGGATGCTAAGGCAATTGCTGCTATTTTCAAGCTTCAACCAGTACAGTCCATTAAAAGCATCACCAGTCGCCACCAAAGTCTGGTCTACTTGGTCCTGAATTTCACAACCACTGTTAGTGAATGTAACAGATAGTTTGGAGTCATTCACTAACATGGATATAGAAATCAGATTAAATCTCATATCAGGAACCAACTTTACATCTTTCAGCAGCAGATGCTCATTTAAGGAACGATCGCCAATGTATTTAACAATCACCTTGTCTACATTAGGCATAAGAATATTCTGAGAATTACTTAAAGGTCTTATGTCAGTAAGTAATCTAGAATGCGGAGTAATGTGATCAGTGGCTCCACTATCCAATCATCACCTCTTTTAAAACTACTTAAACAAGTGATACCTGTCATATGTTGAGTATTCTCAGAATCAGCACTTGATTGTTCCAACAATTTGAAGAGTGTAGCCAATTGCTCATTAGTGAATTGAACTGAGGAAAACTGGGCACTGCTCTCTCCTTGTGCACTAGTTGACCTTGAACTCGACAAAGAAATATTTCATGCAGCTGCATCAATTCAGCACTAGTAACGGCATTAATCACGGACCTATTCTGAAGTCTATTATTCAGGTTGTGTGGCTTTTGACACTGTAGTTTGGTGGATATCCATGCAACTTGTAATATGTTTCTTTATTATGACCCTGAGTATTGCATTGAGTACAAAATAGGCCCCTCCTGTTGGTTATTATTAGATGCGTTAAGCGGAATTTCAGATCGTATCTAAACATCTAATAATCGGATCTACTAACATAGTTGATAGATCATGAGAATACCTTTGATGCGTGAACCGGATCTGATCGGGTAGGATTGATAGTGATGAGAGCTCCACGTGTTGCTCCTCTAGTTGGTCCACACGAGCCTGGCTAGATCCCCTTGTCTTCGACTGCTAGGACGAATGGACGAAAGGGAAGCAATCAAATTGCTTGGGGGGAATGATTGTGGTTTTCGTTTGATCTTTCATCCACTGCCGAAAAAACACTTTCTGTTTCAAACGAAACTCTTTCTTTTTCAAAACCAAAAAACCTTTTCAACGCCCATCTCTCGTGATTAATTGGAGCTTTAATTAGAATACTAATTAGGAGCATTTAATTGCATAGGAATTGAAGAGCCGTTAGCCCATATCAATTTGGCAATATAAAATCTTTCCCATTAATTTCTAATTGAGTCCACAATTCATTATTTATTTCCTAAATAAATAATAAACTTTATTATTAATAATATCTAATATCTAATAATAATAATTAATCATATTTCCCGTTTATCTAGTCCGACAACTCTAAGTGTGTGACCTCATAGGACCCGATTATAATAGCTATGAGTTTAACATGTTTAACCTCATTAATCGTAGTTGGCTTCTAGCAAAGCACTACGACTCCTAAAATAATCAGATTGAATTATCTCCGTTAATTGTCCTATTCCAAGTTTAGTCATTGCACATTAAATTAAAGGACACAATTCCTTCAATCTCCCACTTGTCCTTATACAAGTGTGCAATATAAGATACCTTTGTCTCTTAATGTCTTATTTGACGATATGGTGACATTCATATCTAATGTCAAATGTGTTTCTTGAACTCCGAGTTTGAACTGTCAATTAAACGGATGATTGCAAATAATCATCCGAGCATGGCCATGCATTTTCAGTTCTTGCTCTTCAAGTGGCCGAGACACCAATCCTGTTCAATGTATCACAGTATACACGAACCAAGAGGACTTCTCCAATCTTGTATGACTATGGCTCCCACTCAACTTTTTGCAATCCTAACAACTGCCTTTATAACTCCCTTTTACGGAAAGCGTTTAACAGTGTCAAAGAAATACCAATCATCAAGTGAGACCACAACATACTCATGTCTGAGGAATCTACTAATCCTAGTTTAACTTAAAACTTTACAATCTCTTTTGTAGAGTCTTAAGGTGGGTCAGTCTTACATGCATCATTCATACACATATATGTAAATGACTAGACATCTCCATGTCCCTATAGCCCATGAAACCTGGCGCTATCAGTCAACTTACAATATAGTCACTAACGAAATCATCCATGTCCATTTGATGATTTCAAACTATAGACTTTCAATAATTCAAAACTTCATTTCACTTAATGGGGTTTCATTCACCATAACACTTAAAGTGATCCCATTTGTTAATAATGAATTATTTGGACACATTATTCAATATTGATCAAAACAATATTTAAATAAGGATGAAATATCATATATCATAAGATCATCAAGTCAAACATAACACTAGTGTCCAACACTCATAATTATACAACGTAATATAAAAGCAAACTCAAAGCCATTCTCCAATGTGCTTGAGACCCTTAGCCCTAGTGTGACTCTCATGCTTGGGCCTAGGCATAGGCTTGGTCAATGGATCTGCGATGTTGTCATCAGTATGCACCTTACACATCTTAATGTCACCCTCAGTGATGATGCGTCGAATAAGGTGATACTTCCTCATAACATGTCTGGATTTGGAGCTCGAACTCGGTTCCTTTGCCTGGGCTATGGCACCATTGTTGTCACAATAGATGTCGATAGGCACTGAAATGCTAGGAACTATACCGAGTTCATCTAGGAACTTCCTCATCCAAACGGCCTCCTTTGCTGCTTCACAAGCAGCAATGTACTCAGCCTCTGTTGTAGAATCTGCTACTGTATCCTGCTTGGAGCTCTTCCAGCTCACAGCTCCTCCGTTAAGGATGAAGACATAACCAGATTGAGACTCAAAGCCATCTCGGTCAGTCTGAAAGCTTGCATCAGTATAGCCTCGTACGATTAATTTTTCATCTCCCCCATATACTAAGAAATCATCCTTGGTCCTTCTCAAGTACTTCAGAATATTCTTAGCTGCACTCCAGTGTGCTTCTCCAGGACTTGATTGGTATCTGCTACACATGCTCAAAGCATATGCAACATCAGGACGTGTACATACCATGGCATACATGATAGATCCTATAGCCGAAGCATATGGGATTTTGTTCATCTTCTCAAGCTCAGCAGGTGTTTTAGGACACTGCTTCTTGCTGAGATATACACCATGTTGCATGGGTAAAAACCCCTTCTTGGAATCCTGCATCTTGAATCTATCAAGAATCTTATCAATATAAGTTCCTTGACTCAATCCAAGAAGCCTCTTAGATCTATCTCTGTAGATCTTAATTCCAAGTATGTACTCGGCCTTTCCTAAGTCTTTCATTGAGAAACATTGCTTCAGCCATTCCTTTACGGACTCTAGCATCGGAATGTCATTCCCAATAAGTAGTATGTCATCCACATACAAGACTAAGAAGGCTACCTTACTCCCAATAAACTTCTTGTAAACACAAGGATCCTCTTCACATCTAATGAAACTAAACTCTTTGATCTTCTCATCAAATCGAAAGTTCCAACTCCTGGATGCTTGCTTGAGTCCATAAATGGACTTCTTAAGCTTGCATACCTTCCCAGCATCATTTGGATCTTCAAAACCTTCAGGTTGTGTCATGTACACATCCTCTTCCAAAAAACCATTTAGAAAGGCGGTTTTGACATCCATTTGCCATATCTCATAGTCATAATATGCGGCAATAGCTAGGATTATCCTAATGGATCTAATCATGACAACTGGTGAAAATGTCTCGTCATAGTCTATACCATGAATCTGTTTAAAACCTTTGGCAACTAGTCTTGCCTTGTAAACAGATACATTTCCATCCTTGTCAGTTTTGAGTTTGAAAATCCATTTGCTTCCTATGGGGTTTACCCCATTTGGCAAATCTATCAAGTCCCATACTTGATTTTCAAACATCGAATCCATTTCGGACCTCATGGCCTCAAGCCATTTCTTGGAGTCTGGACCCGTCATTGCTTGCTTATATGTAGAAGGCTCACTATGTTCTAACATAAGAACATCAAGGCTTACATTCAAGATGAAATCATCATAACGTCTTGGTTGTACCCTTGGCCTTTCCGATCTACGAGTGGGTTCAACTTGTTCAACAACTGAATCTGGAACATGATCCACAACTGTTTGTAGATTCTCTTGTTCCGGCTCTTGGATGATCTGAGGCCCTAAGCCTTCAAAAGTAATCATCTCATCATCGACATCATCCATGTCATCTTGTTGTTGAGTTTGTTGCTCTTCATCATCTTGAACTGTTTCAAGATGAATATTTCTCCCACTTGACTTGTTGGAAAGGAACTCTCTTTCCAAAAAGACACTATCCCTCGCAACAAACACCTTTTGCTGAGTTGGATTGTAGAAGTAATATCCAAAACTTCCTTTTGGATACCCTATAAAAAAGCATTTATCTGATTTTGGGGCAAGCTTCTCTGTTTGTAAACGCTTTACATAAGCTTCACATCCCCATATTTTCAGAAAAGACAACTTTGGAACCTTTCCAGTCCATATCTCATATGGAGTTTTGTCTACAGTTCTTGACGGAGTCCTGTTTAATGTAAGTACAGCAGTGGTGAGGGCATATCCCCAGAAGGATACCGGAAGATCGGCAAAACTCATCATTGATCGAACCATGTCTAACAAGGTCCTGTTTCTCCTTTCAGACACACCGTTCAGCTGTGGTGTTCCTGGGGTAGACAACTGTGTTACTATCCCACAGTTTTTCAAATGATGTTCAAATTCGTGGCTCAAGTACTCACCACCACGATCAGATCGAAGTGCTTTTATTTTCTTGCCACTTTGAATCTCTACTTCATTCTGGAATTCCTTGAACTTTTCAAAGGATTCCGATTTATGTGACATTAAGTAAATATATCCATATCTACTCATGTCATCAGTAAACGTAATGAAGTATCTGTAGCCACCTCTAGCTTCTGTGGTCATTGGTCCACATACATCAGTATGTATTATGCCCAACAATTCAGTAGCCCTTTCATTTGTTCCTTTGAAAGGTGACCTTGTCATTTTGCCCATTAGACATGATTCACATGTGTTAATGGATTCATAATCCATGTCTTTTAAAAGTCCATCTTTATGGAGCTTCTTCATGCGATTCACACTAATATGGCCCAATCGACAATGCCATAGGTAGGCCTCACTCAAACTATTTGGTTTTTGCCTTTTGTTATTTATATTATATACATCCGATTTGAGATCCAACACAAAAAGTCCATTACTCATTGGTGCATTAGCATAGAAAATGTTGTTTCTAAAAACAGACATAAATCCATCTTTAATGCTAAAATCAAATCCCTCAGAATGTAATAATGCAACCGAAATAAGGTTCTTGGTAATGCATGGAACAAAATAACAATTATTCAGTTCTAATACAAAACCATAAGGTAAAGACAGACTAAAATCTCCCACGGTAAGTGCAGCAACACTTGCTCCATTTCCAACGCGCAGGTCTATCTCCCCCTTCTTCACTTGCCTTCTATTTCTTAGTTCCTGCACATAAGAAATAATGTGAGCACCACAAGCGGTATCTAATACCCAAGTGGGATCATATTCTAATGTGAGAACATTTGTTGTCATTATATCAATAACATAAATACCTGAAGTGCTGGAACTCACAGTTCCATTCTTCTTGTCTTCCAGGTACTTGGGACAGTTCCTCTTCCAGTGTCCCTTGGCCTGGCAGTAAAAACAATCATGATCAGCAGCCACCTTTGGCTTCTCACCACCCTTGGGTTTGGCAACTTGCTTGCCTTTCCCTTGGTAATTGCTCTTACTCTTAGCCACCTTCTTAAAACCCTTGCTATTGTTGACATTCAGAACTTCCTTCTTCTTGTCATCAATAATATTTGCCTCAGCATTTTTAAGCAAGCCATGGAGCTCATTCATATCATGCTTTAGACCATTCATATGGTATTGCATTCTGAATGGTGCAAAACCATCATGCAATGATCTAAGAACAATATCAGTGGCCAACTCTTGGTCATATGGGGTCCCCAGATTTTCCATCCTCTTAAAAAGCCCAGTCAGGCTAATCACATGAGGACTCACTGGTTTTCCCCTCACAAGCTTGCTATCAAGTATAGCCTTGTGAGTCTCATATCGCTCTATCCTTGCCTGATCTTGAAACAACGTTTTCAGTTCAGTTATGATAGTATAAGCATCAGAATGCTCAAACCTCTTTTGCAAATCAGGCTCCATTGCAGCAAGCATGAGGCAAGTTACAGGTAATGAATCAGACCTCACCCTAGTTTCTGTTGCCTTCTCCTCATCTGATGAGGTGTCGGTCAAAGAAGGGATAGGGGTAGCTAGGACGTCCTCACGTCCCTCGGACCTGAGAATGATTCTCAGATTCCTTTCCCAATCAAGGAAGTTTGTTCCATTGAGCTTGTTTTTCTCAACAATTGAGCGCAGAGAGAATTTCAAATTATCATTCGACATTATCTACAAAATATCAATGACATACAAATCAGTATATGTTTGAAATTGCAAATACTTATATTTAAACAATTTAAAATAAGAAAAAGCACATTTTATTCAGTTGTTGTCGTCCCTTTGAATAAAATATTCCAAGATCCCATCCCAGACAAGACTCAACGTACTTTTGCACTGCCTTAAGTCATATGTGTTCAGGGTAAGTAACAATTACTAATTATAACTCCTTATAATTCTTGGTTGATGATCCACATCCAATGTAAAATCATCCCATGCCTCAAGATCCAAAACTTTGCCTTTTGGTCTCTCGTTGGGTACTACCATATCAAGGTTTATGAACCCCCGTATAGATTCACCCTCACTCAGTCCAAGATTATGGAAGAACACCCTCACTTTTGTGAAGCCCATCCAACCACAATCCAGAACTTAATGGGTTATGATATGGAAAGGCATTGCCCCAATTTACCGTTGGAACGTAAGTCTTTTATTTGTCTTTTATTTATAAGTGAAAAAAATGTCATAAATAAAAACAATATAAAGACTTAAAATAAAGCATTCAAAACGCAATAATTGTGATCCTAGTATGGCCCCTACGATGCATAAAATAAAGATCTAATCTTCATAATATCTTCATCTTGTATCCTGCATGGATCTCCATCCTTGACCTTCTTATGTCTTGTACTTCTTCTTGTATTACAATTTTGAATTACTCTAATCACAGAAATTAAATTACAACAAAATAAACGATGCGCAGATCGTGTACAAGAAAACATAACGATACACAGATCGTATTATGGGCCATACTAGTCACTTTATGCAAGCAATATATCATAATATAAAACAAGCATAAAAAATTCATCTCAATTTAAAATTAAATCCTTATATGGTATTAATCAATATTAACCATTAAAATGTAATAATTGGATTAAATTGTATGAAAAAGATATAATATCAAATATTTAATCTTAAGTGGGATTTCCTAACTTTTAGGAAACAATTAAAATAAATAATATCATAATATTATCCATCTTAATTTTGTGACCTTTCCATCACCAAATCGAATCGAATCCGACTCAGTTGGTGTTCAATTTCCATATCAATTCATACAATTCCATGTCGCAATTCATCAAAATCTCAATTTCAATTTTACATCTTTATCCATATAAAATTCACCACTAATTTCAATCAAGATCCGCATCAAAACATTGATCATATCAATCTATGCAATCTGGCTCTTGATACCATTGTTGGTTATTATTAGATGCGTTAAGCGGAATTTCAGATCGTATCTAAACATCTAATAATCGGATCTACTAACATAGTTGATAGATCATGAGAATACCTTTGATGCGTGAACCGGATCTGATCGGGTAGGATTGATAGTGATGAGAGCTCCACGTGTTGCTCCTCTAGTTGGTCCACACGAGCCTGGCTAGATCCCCTTGTCTTCGACTGCTAGGACGAATGGACGAAAGGGAAGCAATCAAATTGCTTGGGGGGAATGATTGTGGTTTTCGTTTGATCTTTCATCCACTGCCGAAAAAACACTTTCTGTTTCAAACGAAACTCTTTCTTTTTCAAAACCAAAAAACCTTTTCAACGCCCATCTCTCGTGATTAATTGGAGCTTTAATTAGAATACTAATTAGGAGCATTTAATTGCATAGGAATTGAAGAGCCGTTAGCCCATATCAATTTGGCAATATAAAATCTTTCCCATTAATTTCTAATTGAGTCCACAATTCATTATTTATTTCCTAAATAAATAATAAACTTTATTATTAATAATATCTAATATCTAATAATAATAATTAATCATATTTCCCGTTTATCTAGTCCGACAACTCTAAGTGTGTGACCTCATAGGACCCGATTATAATAGCTATGAGTTTAACATGTTTAACCTCATTAATCGCAATTGGCTTCTAGCAAAGCACTACGACTCCTAAAATAATCAGATTGAATTATCTCCGTTAATTGTCCTATTCCAAGTTTAGTCATTGCACATTAAATTAAAGGACACAATTCCTTCACCTCCTATTTTGGAACTTATTGTTTGTCGCATTATAGTTCCCGTTTCGGACTATGGGCTGCCTTTGATTTCCACCAGAGTTCACATTCACATTCTGACCAGTATAGAAAGCTATTGAAGCATCAGTCAGAGCAGGTTTCTTGGACTTTGTCTGTGTTTCATCACTAATTAACATTTTATACACTTCTCCCAGCGTAGGAAAAGGCTCCATCAGTAATATTTGGGATCCAACGCCAATGTAAACATCATTCAGCCACATCAAGAATTTCATAATCCTATCTTTCATTTTTCTAGCATCAAAACATCTAGTAGCTTTGCAATGAAATCCAAGATCACATACATCCTTATCAACTAAGCCATCCTCTTCACCCCAAAGTTGAATTAACTTGTCGTAGTACTTCGTAATAGTCATAACACCTTGCTGTAACTCTGCTATTTCTTAATTACTGTATAGAGAAGTCATTTGAACCTCCAAACCTTGAGTGTAAATCCTCCCAAGCCGAGATACAATCATTGGAGTGAATCAAGGATGTAGCAATCTCTTTCGATATGGAGTTAATAATCCAAGAAAATATAGCATTGTTACATCTATCCCATCTAGCCAATTGATAAGAATCAATGTGTATCGACTACTAAACAAAGTAGTTTATGTAGCTCAACCAAAAGGTTTTGAGAATCCTCACCACCCTGACAATGTGTATCGACTTAGGAAAGCCTTGTATGGACTAAAGCAGGCGCCAAAAGCATGGTACGAGAGGCTCACTGTGTTTCTAATCGACGATGTCTATGTTCAAGGGGGAGTAGAGAAAACTCTTTTCGTGTTTCGACCTTGTAAACGCCATTTTCTGCTCTCAATGTGAACTAGAGAGTTGTAGAGCTTTGTGTTAGCTACACAACAACGTATATCTTGTCTCAATCAGATCTTTAGTATGTTCCCAGCACTTGTTTGAAGTATCAACGGTCTAATCTACCGTTAATGACATTATTTTTTTTGGAAGTTTATACATACGCTCACATCTGTTATATATCCTTAATTAAGTCCATTTTAATTTTTTTTTATTTACAAAAAATACTCCGAATTATGATTGGTTGTCAGTGTCACGTGTCGAACTCTTAGGGATTTATAGTTAACATATTTAAATATGATTTTCATTTGATTCATTCTCATGAACATGCATTGATCAATTAATACAATTATGGTTCGTCCAATTTTCAGAGTCGACCAAAAGTATAACAGGGTAGGCACAGTCCACGAGCCCACTAAAGGTTTGTCCATTTGAACTGAAACTTAACTGATCTTAACTTATATTAACTGGTATTAACTTATATTGACTGATATTAACTTATGGTAACTTATATTAACTTAACTGAAACTTATATTAACTTATGTTAAATCGTTTTGTTCCACCACCACCGCCACCGTCGCCGGCCACCGACGCCACCACCACCGCTGGCCACAGCCGGAGGGGGCCGTAGGTGGTGGCCGGAGGTGGTGGCCGACGGTTGCGACTCCGGCGGCGGCTGTGGGCGGCGGCGGTCCGGCGGTGGCGAGGGTGGTGGTGATGGTGGTGGTCTAACTTAACTGAAATTTATATTAACTTACATTGACTGAAAGTAACTTATATTAACTGAAATTAACTTGTATTAACTTAGGGTCAGTCCATTTGAACTGAAACTTAACTGATATTAACTGGTATTAACTTATATTGACTGATATTAACTTATGTTAACTGATATTAACTTATATTAACTTAACTAAAACTTATACTAACTTATGTTAAATCGTTTTGTTCCACCACCACCGCCGCCGCCGGCGGTGGGCGGCGGTCCGGCGGCGGCGAGGGCGGTGGTGATGGTGGTGGCTAACTTAACTGAAATTTATATCAACTTACATCGACTGAAAGTAACTTATATTAACTGAAATTAACTTGTATTAACATATATTGATTGAATGGAACTTATCTTATCTTAAACGTCAAAAATATAAGTTCAAATGGACAGGGCGTAAGTCTTCCATTATACTTGTGGCCCATTTTATAAGGATCTTTATATAGACTTAGGGGAGTACTCGGTTGAGGCATGGTTGGTAGAATGAGGCACGTGAGGCACATTGTGAGCCACTCATTTAGATGATGTGGCAGGGAATTGTTGTTTACTGTTTGTTTTTTGCTTTTTGTTTTTTGATGGATTTTGATAGTGGGACACGTGGCGCGCCCACAAAGCACGGGGGGTTAGATTTGTGGCTCAGATCGTGCCTCACTGCCTCATTCTAATTTTAGTGCCTCATTTGAACGCTCCTCTATAGACTTATATACTATTTTATTTAATTATCAAATGACCTTAACCTAATAAAAGTTAGCTTTAAGCTCATTACAGAGGCCCTAACAACATTAGTACATCAAAATGTAAACAACGTCCACCAATTATTAAACTAGACCAACATTATATGCAGACATATTTTAGTAATATAAAATTCTCATCTATTTAAATAAATATAAAAATTCCTCTCTTTTAACTCATCAGAATTACAGCGTAATGAATGCAAATCTGATATGAAAATTCTAAGAGAATCAAACAACTTTCTAAAGGGAACATGACTCAGTCTCTTGTGCTAAAGAAAAGTCACAGTGTTCTTTTTCTGGATGCTAAGGCAATTGCTACTATTTTCAAGCTTCAACCAGTTCAGTCTATTAAAAGCATCACCAGTCGCCACCAAAGTCTGATCTACTTGGTCCTGAATTTCACAACCACTGTTAGTGAATGTAACAGATAGTTTGGAGTCATTCACTAACATGGATATAGAAATCAGATTAAATCTCATATCAGGAACCAACTTTTTACATCTTTCAGCAGCATATGCTCATTTAAGGAACGATCGCCAATGTATTTAACAATCACCTTGTCTACATTAGGCATAAGAATATTCTGAGAATTACTTAAAGGTCTTATGTCAGTAAGTAATCTAGAATGCGGAGTAATGTGATTAGTGGCTCCACTATCGAATCATCACCTCTTTTAAAACTACTTAAACAAGTGATACCTGCCATATGTTGAGTATTCTCAGAATCAGCATTTGACTATTCCAACAATTTGAAGAGTGTAGCCAATTGCTCATTAGTGAATTGAATAAAGGAAAACTGGGCACTGCTCTCTCCTTGTGCACTAGTTGACCTTGAACTCGACAAAGAAATATTTCCTACAGCTGCATCAATTCAGCACTAGTAACGGCAATAATCATGGACCTATTCTGAAGTCTATTGTTGAGGTTGTGTGGCTTTTGACACTGTAGTTTGGTGGATATCCATGCAACTTGTAATATGTTTCTTTATTATGACCCTGAGTATTGCAGTGAGTACAAAATAGGCCCCTCCTATTTTTTGGAACTTATTGTTTGTCGCATTATAGTTCCCGTTTCTGACTATGGGCAGCCTTTGATTTCCACCAGAGTTCACATTCACATTCTGACCAGCATAGAAAGCTATTGAAGCATCAGTCAGAGCAGGTTTCTTGGACTTTGTCTGTGTTTCATCACTAATTAACATTTTATACACTTCTCCCAGCGTAGGAAAAGGATCCATCAGTAATATTTGGGATCCAACGCCAATGTAAACATCATTCAGCCACATCAAGAATTTCATAATCCTATCTTTCATTTTTCTAGCATCAAAACATCTAGTAGCTTTGCAATGAAATCCAAGATCACATACATCCTTATCAACTAAGCCATCCTCTTCACCCCAAAGTTGAATTAACTTGTCGTAGTACTTCGTAATAGTCATAACACCTTGCTGTAACTCTGCTATTTCTTAATTACTGTATAGAGAAGTCATTTGAACCTCCAAACCTTGAGTGTAAATCCTCCCAAGCCGAGATACAATCATTGGAGTGAATCAAGGATGTAGCAATCTCTTTCGATATAGAGTTAATAATCCAAGAAAATATAGCATTGTTACATCTATCCCATCTAGCCAATTGATAAGAATCAGATGGATGAGAGGAAACAAACCTTTCACGAATCAAAGCTTCATCTTGAAACCTAGAGTCACCTCCATAGAATTCTTCCAAGTAATGAAGTTTTCCGCCCCAATTAGAAGTTGTATCACCAACGGACTGCTCACTCTTTCATTGTGACTCACATAAAGAGGATCATCGGTACTACAGGTGTGATGGACTCAGCAGGTGCTGCAGGCGCGACAGGTTTTGCAGACGCTGTTGAAGAACTCGCCATTGTAAAAACGAAGGAAAAAAAGAAATCGGAAAAGGAATAACGACGAATCAAAATCCGATCAATCCAGACTCGATTGGCTCTGATACCATGTCGACGGAGCTCACCTGAGACGCCGTAAAGGACGACAAAGCTCGTCAGAGCAAAAGGGGCGAGATCGGAGGAGAGAAAAAATTTGGGAAGAATCGATAATGTTCTATTACCTCGAAAATCCATTAAAAGATTTTTGAGTTTGCAAAAATTACAATTGGGTCCTCAAGCTTTACATACTTACAAGACTCAAGAAACAGAAAATACAATTGCATCCCCTTGGTTACACAGCTTGACACTCGGTAATGAATTGTTAATTAGGCAATTAGGGCAACACTTTAATCCATCCCGATTGAGCTCATGCGGCTACTATTCGAACACCTTCGCTTCAGCCAGCTCCGGTGCGATCAATTTCCTCATTAGAAATTAAATATTGCATATGATTAATTTCTCGGTAACGAATAATAAAATATTGTTGACGAATTATGTCGTACTTTGGTTTCTCGGCGACGAATTATAATCCAATTTTGACGAACTTTACATTTTGTACTAAAAATATGTCTTATAGCTGATCTTTACTCTATTTAATTAATTATATAATTTTATTAAAAATAATGTGATCTTTTATCATATGAGTTCATAAGAGTAAGATAAACTCTAATAAATTCTAAGCGCGTTGTAATGACATTGTAGCGACGACATGGAGAATCTATGTGAGGCCAAAAAACAATGTTCCCTGAAAAGTTGAAATAGGACAGGATTATTCTTGTACTAATTACTAAAAACAAAACAAAATGGGGCTGAGAAAATGGAATGGAATATTGCATGAAAGAGGGGTATGTGTCAAAAATGGAAGAGGGGGAGGAAGTGTGACACAGCAGACTTCACATGCATGCATTATTATAAAATTTATGTCAGGCGTCTCCCGTGTCCTCGCACTTTCAAACACAATTAGACATGTCAACCAATCAGTTTTTCATTTTCTTTTTCATTTTTGTATTTTTGACTAAAATTTGAAAAAGAAAAGGAAACAAAATTTCTTATGAAATCAATTTAACTTTCTTGATTTTTAGTTTTCATACAAACTATAAAGAAAATATCTTTAAAACTCGCATGGCAACTACTAAGGTCTAAGAAGAGTTGTAATCTTCTAATTGAGGGGCATTTAATTAAGGTCTTCACTTTAGTAGATTTTGTGAGATTCATTTTGTATATTTGGATCACATGATGGAAGATGTATAATTATCTATAAAAATGCATTTAGTTTTGTTAAGGAAAAAATTTGATGCAGTGATTTATGCAAATTTCAAACCCGTTATGTTTCAATGAAAACGATATTAGTTCAGATAATATTTTTTCTGAAACATAATAAAATGACGATATTTTGACACTAACATCATTTTGCTACCCGGCCGGCCCGCACTGAATCCGAATCCAATCTTGAAGGGAAAGATGAGGCAGTAAATGGGAAATGAAGGACCGGTGGGCGTCATTCTGGATTTGTTGCGGTGGAGTGGAGATGGAGAAAGTGATTACACAAGTGCGTCAAAATGTGGCACACTGAATGCTTTCATCTTGAGCACGTGGCAATTAATTTAGCATCATTACATCGACCAACCTGTGAGATAGTGTAAAACAGAGATAAGAGGGCCGGCATTTTTGTAGTTTCTCAAGAGACTGTCGCCATGGAACAAGATTATGGATCAACCTTCTACGATATGATGTTTGTTCACGCATCTGCTTGGGTTTCTTATATTACAATGCAGTACATGAACAATTGCCAACTGAATGAATTGAGATGTAAGCCAGATAGTACAGTTAAACATCCTGGTCAAATCATGCCTTCCTTCTATGGCGCAGAAGAGAACCTGAACTGCAAGCCAGTCTTGCATCTATCATGCTCAGCATGCCTCACCACATAGCAGTAGT
The DNA here is from genome assembly GCA_033675395.1 of Rhodiola chrysanthemifolia. Classification (NCBI taxonomy): domain Eukaryota; kingdom Viridiplantae; phylum Streptophyta; class Magnoliopsida; order Saxifragales; family Crassulaceae; genus Rhodiola; species Rhodiola chrysanthemifolia. The sequence continues at coordinate 12,420,565 of CM066208.1, read as the reverse complement.
TAACCTGCCATCAAAACAAAGCTCACTGTGAGTCAATGTACTCATATTTGAAGTGAATGGGCTTATACATCACCAGCTGTTTCTATTAATTTGGCCTACAGATGGCCCTGCTAGTTTTCAAGGAATCTCAAAACTGAGCCAAGTCGATTTGAAAATTTATAAAAAGTAAGGTACCATAAACAGATAACGGAATCTATATGCGTCTCTAAATTGAATGCCAAGAGTGTAAAAATTTAGTTGCACGAAAATGCTACACCACATCCTAAACAGATAGCCTGGTCTAGAAGCAATAACTCTTATCACCTATACAACCCATCTATGCCTAATATAGTAATATGGTACAAATGATTAATGAAATGATTTTGCAAAGAGACTGACCTCAGCACGGAATCTTTTCATGGGAACAACAATTCCACATCCTATAGTATTCCGAAATGACTCCATGTACTTCTTGAGGTTAATATTCCTGTACTCATTTTCGGTTAATTTCGTAAGATTCCCAGCACAGGCAAATGCATGTCCATGAATTCCAGCTTCTCTGAGCAACTTCACTGGAAGATCAAAAGATAGATCAGCAAATGCAGTGACGGCAAGGTCACCTCCAAGAGCATCCCTTTCATCAGTTTCATAGGTAGCCGCACTGAAATTATTAGTCGAAATATGCCTTCGAGCCTCAGAAGGACCCAATCCCCTCGGCCTGAATCCTAACAGTGATGATGGCCCCCCTAAGGTGCATACAGGAGAAGATTTTCCACCTAAGAAAAATCTGTCAGATAGTGATGATGGCTTATCCAAGAACCCACTCCCCCATGGAAAAATAACCCCACTAGACATGCCAATGTTCACTGCAGCATTATAAAAGCCCAATGGTAGACACCATCGAAAATCAAATTCCTGTAAAATATAACAGAGGTTAAGCTTTCCAATCTGCATACATCAAAAAGAAAGCTTAATAACTCGATGAATACCTTGCGTAAAAAACGCAAGCTGTCCGGTGCCAGCCCTCCAATATGAAATGTGTATAGACAAGCATATCCTTGGGTAGGCCTCGAAGATGAATTTCTTCTATCAATACAGAAGGTATACTTTAGTGAAGAGAGCAAGTTCTGTCCAAGTTGTCTTCTAACTGACCTGGACAACGTTTCTGATGGATTTGTTAACTTGCGCCACGCAAGGTTGTAAGTCAAATCATGGTGCATCGATGATATCAAACCAACTGAAATACCCAATGATCGTTCTTTATAAGAAGAAACTTTAAGCCAGTCTTGCTGAAGAAGATAAACTTGTGCCTCCACTGGAGTGTTGATTACATTCCATCCCGGCAAAGATACTTTAGCACTTACCTCAGATAATTGGTCCCAGCCTAGTGCCAGATAGCCATCCCAGTCATCAGCACAGCCAAATAAGTTCTTCAGCTTAAGCTTACCCTCGAGTGACCAAGATCTAGCCTGAAACCCCAATTTAAGGTCAACTGTATCCTTTTATGTGCACTAGACTCAACATGTATGCATAGATGTGAGAGTGGAAATGTGCTTTACCTACGTTTTCTAAACTACATGTGTTTACATTTTGCTTTTTTTGACAGAGGTATACTTTCTTATCCCTTGGATCCACCTAATGCACTTAGACTCTCATATTGAGACATCTATCAACAAAAGTAATGTAAGCATTATACCAACATTTAGTTACATACTGACAAAAGTAATAATTGCAATATCAACAAAATGGATCTTATAGTGATAGAACAACCAAAAATCCAATTCACACAAACACATGACCCTGATGTTAACTACCAATTGGTGAATGTTAGCAATTGCCCAAAGCTGCTACACCTACAATGCATTTCAAAGGAATATATAAGCAATGTAAGCATTATACCATCCTCAATACCCATGCCAGACATATATCTCAGTGACAATGTAGCAGAAAGCCAAAATTGACAGCTACCACAAGCTGTTATCCAATAAGTCCATATTACAAATTGTGTAAGAGAAAGAGACAATTAGATCACAGTGGTTTAGTAGCAAAATTGTCCAGCTATTATCTACTTATCTAGTACATTCATTGATTGGCTAGAAATGGAACACGCACATCAACACACAATGATGGAAGAATGCTATAAAAGTGCATTACCTGTGGCTTGGCAAAAATGGCAACATCTCCAGAAACGTTACTCTTCTTTTCCACTACTTCAATCACCACGTTAGTCGTCCCTGGAGGGCCAGAGTGCAGTGTAATGTCGACAAAATCGAACAGTCCCAAACTTCTAAGTCTCGAATTCACTGTATTCGCCGCCTGAATAATCTCCTGCATCGTAGTAGCCCTCTTTAGGATTTCCACCTCGGACAAGATCACTGACGGATCAGTCTTACTGTTGCCTTTGATAACCACATCGTGAACTCTCAGAAACACTGTCTCACGCGACAATCGGAGGAAAATCTTCTCCAATCTGGCCCTCTCGTCCTCTAATAAGAACTCCTCAGATCGTCGATCGCTGGAAAACTCTTCGTCATCATCGAAATCGCCGTCGTCGTCGTCATCGTCTTCATCGTCAACGTCTTCTTCGTCGTCAACTGGTTCGTCTTCTTCGACCTCATCGGCTGCGGAGAACTCCGACGAGATACCTTCCCGATCTTCGGCTGGGCTCTCCATCGGGGGAGTAGATGTGAACTGCTTCGCCGAGCGGTATCGGAAATGAGACTTATTGCCAAATGCGCACAGTTAGGCCATAAAACGCAGCGTTATGTTACAAATCTGTGCTAGACGCTGTATTTTATAGGATGTTGTTGCCCTATACATCTTGTCAGTTTTATTGAAAATAAATGTTAGGGAAAATGACAAACATGCTTACCGATCAAACCGAATGCATTAAGCGGGGTAGACTAATCCGCTGTGTTGGATGTCTTTGTCGACTACGCAAGAAGAGTTATTCATACTCTGTTTTCTTAATTCATTAGTTTAGTCGTTTTATTTTATCACAAGTTAACATTGTTAATTGACGGAGTTATATTTCGTCAGTTAATCAATATGCCAATTAAAACATTTTGAAATTGTCCTTTAATTGTCATTTTCTGTAGTTCGGATCGTGATTTGTCACTGGGTGGTAGTTCATACCTCATCTTTGTCATTTTTCCTAAATGTTATATTTATGTGTTATCTTTTTAACTAAAATTAACTGAAACTGAATTGAAATGAGCGAAATAGAAACAAAAATTGAACTACAAAAACTGAATGACGGAAAGCTCTATAGTTGAACTACCAAGTCGTGTACCACCAATCACTATAACTAAATTTAGAGTCATTTACCATAACTCATATTGATAAATAAATTTAGAAGATGACAAGAATTCAAACATGGAATGTTCTCCTTTGGTTATTGTTTGACATGATTTTGGGTAAATCTATATTGGATGAGAAGAAACTGTTCATGATCAAACGACACAATAACTCAATGAAAATATTATTTCCCACATCCGCCTCGACATAACTAAACATAACATTTTGTTTTAGAGTGATAACTTAAATTTTTTTTTTATATAAGAGTGATAACTTAAATTAATAATAGTAATATCTTTTATTATATTATAAGAACATATCATTTGGTTGTTTTGAACATCCGAGTTTAATAGGGAATTTGACAACCACTAGTACAGAACATACAATAGACAACGCTTAATATAAACGTTGTCTTTAAAAAATGGACTATTAAACATCACTTTTTGATTAAGTGTTATCTATTGTCCACATTAAACAGAGCTTAAAATATAAGATACCGCTTAAAACAAGTGATATCTTATATTTACATTAAAGCGTGGTTTATACTATGAATTTTTTTATTTAAGGTTTCACTTAGTGGTCTGCAAGGGTGGTGCTCGTCCTCGTCCTCCTCTCTCTCTCTCTGTTCGTTCATTTTCTAAGGTCGATTTCTCGCCCAAGTCACCTCCGTCCAAATCGATCGATGTCTCTGCATTTCTAGCGTTGGCTTGCTACTTTCCCTAATCTGAAATGCCTCGTCTCACTCCCTCTCTTTCTCTCTTGCTTGCTCGATCCGTCGTTCTGAGTTGTGACTTGTGCACTACAAATTTTAACAGAAAAATACGACAACAACGTACGACATTATAAGTTGTCGTACAAAACATGCGACCGCTTACAACAAATCATGCGACTAGTATACGATAAACGTACGACAACACTATGTGCGAAAACAAAAAGTTGACGCTTAACCATCGTATTCTTGTTGTAAATTTCGATGCCGATAACTCCATTATTTGCCTTGCATTATTGGCCAATGTTCCAGCATGTTGCACTGTTGCAGCCTTATATCATCACATTCATCTCTCCACACTTCAATACCTTCCATCTCCACTCCCATCAACTCCCTCAAGCATCAAACATCATTTCAGTCATGGATCCACCAAGAAAAATAATTCCAGGACCTGCCGGTGCTTATCAAGTTGCCTTGCGTCGTAGATCTGAGATTCCATTGTCGGAGGACAATAACGATGCACAAAATCTTCCTACTCAGGAATATTTGACGAAAGCAATACAACATGATGGTGCAGCGGCACAAGACCAAGCGTATTTTAAAAGTAAATGTTGGATTGATGCATCCATTTACTGTGCAAATTATATCGGTATTACGTTAGACGGTATTAGGAATCACTCGCATTACAAGCTACCTACGGTATGTTCTATTTACACTATGTTCAGTTTTTCAATTTGGTTCTAACACATTTATTCCAAGGTCATTGCGCTGACAACGAAATGTACACCCAATGGATTTGGAGATTTTATGGTTTCACTAGCGGTACGCAAACACATTACTACGGTTAATATTTTTGGTAAAACGGAATATATTTGAGTTTATTAATAATGTTTTCTTGTTTAAGGATCCCACTGTCGTCATAGACGCAAGTGTTCATAAAAGTGTGTTGGAGACTGGAAATAATGGGTTGTACATACGTGTCGGGTCCATTTTCGTCCTCCAACAAGTACTGCCTATTGGCTTGAAATCAAAACATTGTCTTATTTTATTTGTACCGGAAGCTAATACTTAGATATTATTGGCCACATTGTGAATTAAAGGTATCAATTTGGCGGACTACATCAAAATGTTATCTGAACACTTCAGGGAAGAATGTCATGAAGGTATGTCTGCGTTCTTATTCAATATGACTTTTTCCGTGTTGGTTAACTGCCTCAATTGAGTTTATTATTTTCATAGATATTTGGAAGTGATTCGGAAACTTCTTGCAGCACAAGCGGGGTGTAGATCATAATTTGTGATAATTTGCGTATCAATGTCATTTTCAATTACCGAAGTTTAGAAATCAAAGCCAATTGCAGTTGAATATCCATTTTATTATAGTTACACATAGATAAAATTCTTTGTCTGTAATGTCTGTACTTATTTATTAGTTTTTTATTTATCTGTATTTTGATAAAAATGACCCAAAAGCATCAATTATTGGAGACAACCACCTGGTAGTGTCTGACAATTTGTACCACAACTATACGACAACAATGTTGTACGACAACACTTTGTTGTCGTATGATTGTCGTATCCCCTACGAGGAAAAATGTCTATATATTTCGCTTTCCATTTCCACATATCACACCACCTTCCTTTACCTCTCCCTGCACTCTTCATAAGCCGAGCGTTTGTGGATAATTTCCGTGGTCTTTGGTAAGTTTGAAATTTGAAGTTCCATTTGAGGGTTATTTTTCATTTTTATGAAATATTAGATTCACCAGTAGTTGTCATTCTACATTGTTATAAGCACCTGATTAATTCCATAAAACATTCACTTACGCACTTAACTTATTTTTGTAACGTCAATCTAGAACTACGTTATACTCGAATCTCAAACAAATGTAGTATTATTATCGACAGTATATTGTCGGTAAGCAATACCGAACAATTCGCTCTAAGACGTATACATGGCCTATTAGAAAATGAGCAGGTCCACACGTGAATTAGATAGGTATCGTTGCTCGGCTGTTGGTAGTCTTTACGAATGCGATTGGGGATCGGCTTGTTGCGGCATTCATAGCTACAGTTACAATAAATATAGGGAGGATGAGGAATCAACTGTCGAAGGTACCGAGTCCATGCGGGAAAATGTGAAAGGGGACGAGGTCGTTGACCAACCCTTACCTAAAGCAGCTAAAGAAACTGGAAAATCAGATGACGTTTCGAACAACTAAAATGTCGTCTTGAACTTGAAGTAGCCGAACTTCATTTAATCAACATGTATTATTGTATCGTCAGTTGTTATTATAATTCTTTTACTTTTTCTGATTTGAATATAAGTCATTTGATTGTGTTTATATGGTCATATATGTGTGTTCCTTGCAGTTTTTTTATCATGGAATCATTAATTGAACAACGATCATGGTTGTACAATCGGCGTGATCCCGGAAAATTGTACAACAATGAAACATTCATGTGGGGTGTTCGAAATTTCATAGAAGTGGCAATCGCAAGGGGCGAACGTCCCACGAAAATGTGTTGTCCATGTAAGGATTGCAAGACTCGAAAATATCATCAAAACGGAACAATTGAACACCACTTATACAAAAGCGGTTTCATGCTTAATTACTATAACTGGACTCATCATGGGGAAACTTGGGTTGAAGTCACATATGCTCCTTCAGTGCCATTATCCAAAGATCATCAGTACCCGCAACACATTCCAGTGCAGCACGAGTACAATGAAGATGTCCTCAATTATGGCTTGACCACAAATTTTCTAGACACAACATATGCGGACATGGTCAATGATGTTGTCGGTACTAGTTGGGAAATTTCAGTGAATCCAGATCCAGTTCTAGAAGAGCCAAAGTAGCCGCACAACGTTTCTACGATCTGTTCAATGCGAGTTGTAATCCAGCATACGAAGGATGCACTACTGAGACTGAGTTGTTGATGCATATGAAACTCCTTCAAATAAAATTTGACTATGGTCTGCCGATGACAACTTACGATTCAATCTGTGACATTGCAGAGCCTGGTATGTGACAACCGAATCCCCACATCGTTTAGCCACTCCAAAACACTCCTGCACGACTTGGGAATGGGGTGTAAAAGGATTGATTTGTGCGTAAATGGCTGTATGATTTACTATGGTGAAGATGAAAGTATGACCAACTACAGATTTTGCACGGAAGAAAGATTTCATTCACCCTTTGCTTCAGGAAGTAGCAGTCGTTATTCAAGAGTGGCCCGTTCATCTATGTTCTACTTAGACATTATACCAAGGTTGCAGAGGCTATTCATGATGCAGAGCACATCTCAGCATATGTCGTGGCACGCTTTAGGAGGTCGCGATCCTAATACCATGGTCCACTCATCCGATGGTGAGTCATGGAAACACTTTGACTCATGCTATCCGGATTTCGCAGCTGAGACACGGAATGTGAGATTAGGTTTATGTTCAGATGGTTTTAACCCATTCAGAAACAATACGAAGTCGTACTCATGTTGGCCTGTCATGGTTATCCCGTATAACTTGACACCTTGGATGTGCATGAAGACCAGATTTATGTGGTTGACAATCATGATCCCTGGTCCTACGAATCCCAAGAAAAGAATTGACATGTACTTGCGGCCACTTATTGACATCCTGAAATTCCCGTGGAACGTGGGAGTTGCTACGTATGATGCCAGTAGGAAGCAAAACTTCAAGTTACTGGCAGGATTGAGGTGGACTATTTCCGATTTCTTAGCTTACGGAATGCTTTCAGGATGGTCAACGCAAGGAAAATTGGGTTGCCCTTATTGTATGGAGGATACGAAAACATTTCATTTAAAAAATGGCCGAAAGGTTTCATATTCTGATTTTGACACTCGATTTAGGGTTTTCGCGTCCAAAGGTTGATTTTTAGTTTAAGGGTTATGTGTTCGAGTATTGAAAGGCCAAATTGGATTTGGATTCAAATGTGTGTATTAGACCTCGTTTTGGTCAGACTTTAGCAAAAACTCCCAGTGCTTGTGTAATGTATTTGCAAATAAGTCTTTATGTACTAACCATTTTTAGTTTAGGGGTTATTTCTTTTTCAGTTAGTTAAGTAATGTATTTGCAAATAAGTCTTTATGTACTCACCGTTTTAGTATGCTTTGATAAGGCGTTGTATACTGATGGAACCCAGTGGTGAATCAGATGGGCAGACACCCATACGAAGGACTGGGTTAGTCCGAAAAGGGGTTATGGACCGTATGTTGGAGGAAAGAGCTGCTGGACAAACAGATGGGCAGACACCCATACGAAGGGCTGGGTTAGTACGAAAAGGGGTTATGGACTTTATGTTGGAGGAAAGGGCCGCTGGACAACCAACAACACGTCCTTCAGGGGATGGAGCGGGTACATCGACACGAGCTGCGTCCACATGACCACAGCAACCGATGAACTCTTATGCAAATACATATGGTCGATGTGTGATGCCACGCAGAGACGCAGAGCCACACACCATCCCCACATCACACCATTCACTGACGACCGATTATGTTCCTTATATTGCATCACCATCGTGGAATAGAGCACATCAAACTGTATCACAATAGCGCGACCCTCGCCAAGGCCCTTACTTGATGGCTCCCCAAACTTGGATGAGGATCAGTTCGTGGAATAGTTCGTACAATCCCCAGCTACATATGCTAGTGTTTCTGGCCCCAATGCAGGGCAGGACTCTCCCATTGGACATGTAACACATTCTGCACACAACCATAGGGTACCAGCTACACCATCCAGAGACTCGGTGGACATGCCAGAGCCTAGGTCGCACCCTTATCCCGACCCGACACCGTCACGTAACTATGTGAGATTCGAGTCATTTGTGGGGCCGGTAGCGCTGATACGACCAGCCATAATTGAGTTTATATTAAAGCACACACTTGTACTTCATTTATTTTATTTTTAAATAGCTGCAGAGATTATGTATTGTTTTCATCTTATTTGTAGTTGGTCACCGGATGACATAGGCATTGATCTGTAGTTTGACTGTACGGGAAAACATTGGGAGGCGGGATGAACAACTCTTTTCACTTGCTCGAGGAGGGCGAGAGAACAATGGTTCAAAGAGTTTTCCGTAACATATTTAATGTGTCAAATCATTTTCTTTTCAATGTAAAAAATGTATATGATGAGGTTTCTATTTGCTGCATTTCATTCTCTGCTAAACATTTAAATCAAACTCATAATGCATTGTTATTCTTCGTGTGGACTTACTTTAATGTCATAGACGTTGGCAAAGTGGGATGAAAACGAAACGCTAATTATCAAAAGGATATTCAACAACAAATGTCGTAAGAAGCTTATCGAATCATGGTACAATGCGAGGCACCGTAGGAGCCTGGAGGGCCCTAAATGGTTGAAGCCGCATGAGGTACAAACAGGCATTCAATATTACTTGGACCACCCAGAGGATCTTGAGAAGATTTCAGCTCGCAATAAGAAAAACTCTAAAGGGTCCGACGGACGGTGTGTCCATCTGGGAGGAAATAAAGCGTCCCACGTTCATAAGGCTAGGATGGGAAGTAAAAATATAATTTTTTTATATTACAGTGACACATCAAGTAGAACTTAGAAGCTGCTACCATACTTACCTGATGGCTGATGGTTTTATGATATTGGTGATGCTTCTTCTTGTTATTTATATTCGAATTACATTTACAAATGTGTTTATGTAGTATAGACTAGAAGTTGCTCTGGAATGTGGTTTTGTTTAGTATTGGATTCATAAGAATGTAGTGCTATGCAATGCACAATCATGTTTATTTTGCCATGCTTGTAATGTGCATGTGTCTCATTGTTATGTGCTTGTTCTGTATGAATATGTACGCATTTATTATTTTATGAGGATGAATGTATCTTTTAATTTTTGATGCATTTCAAGGTCATTTATGAATTCATGGCTTTACCCTTCCATTTTATGTGTGTATTCTTCTATTCATATGTTGCTATTTGCAGACAGCTGCCCTCGGGAACACTATCTACTGTTACGACATGTATGTGAGACTGAAAAGGAAGCCTGATGGAACCTTTGTCGAGAAGGACGGCGCACGCAAAGCGGTAATTAAGATAATTTCTTTAAATTTGTAGGTTTCCATTTTTGAAGCAGCATGTTTGTTTTTTTTTTGGATTACAACAGCATGTTTGTTTCTGCACTAACATTTATGCACGCAAAGTGTGTGTTTGTGAAGCAGGTTCTGGTTTCCGCAACAGGACTGTTTAGTTTGTTTTTTTGTATAGCAAGCTTTGTTTTATGCCGCAACTAATGTTTATTTATGCAGCAGCTTCGCATAGCAGGGTTTTGGTTTCTGCAGCAGGGTTCTGCAGCATTTATGCACTCAAAGCATGTTTGTTTATGCTTTTGTGGTTGTTTAGCAGATACCAATGTTGCTTGTTTTATCCCGCTGCTAATCTGTTTGTTTAGTTGTTTAAGTTTTTTTTGGTTGTAGGTTTGTACATGTTATATTTTGTTCAGTGATGAGTAGCAGTGTTAGGGTTGTTTGTATAGTGGTTGTGTTACCAATGTTGACTTTTTTTTAATATAAGCAGCACCTTTATTCAAAAAAGGTAATGCGTATGTTTCGCACAGGAGGAATTAATGTTGGCTTTAGATGCTCTCTGAAGTAGGTTTGGAGATGTCATACCCGAAGCATTAGATTTCGAGATGGCGTCCCAGATTATTGGACTGTCAAAACAGAATGGACTTCCCAAAGTCGTTCGCTCAGTTCCGACTTCGGTTCCGGGATCCAAATTTTATAGCTAGCCTAGTTCTTCATCTGAGCCCTCGACCAGTACGGAAGACTTGACAAATCAAGTGCGGGACATGATGCAGGAAATTCAGCAGCTAAAACAGCAGAATTAGGAGCTATGCCATGTGGTTGCGGAGTTGGCGCGTTCTTTAAGAGGCGGTACCAGTTCTGACCTCCATGCTCAAGAGGATGAAGACCGTGCTCGCGTAGGTGAGCATGAGGATCTTGGAGATGATTAGTGTATTTGTGTCCGGTGTGAAATGCAGTAGACTTTTGCAAATTCATCACTTTTTGTGTATACTTTTGATGAATGTCCGATGCATCCGGTAGGATCTCAGCAATTTATTGTTCTGCATTGTATGTCTAACGTACAAGCACTTTTGATTCAAATTGTAAGAAGGATTTGAACCTCTCAACTTTCTTATCTCATTTTTGATTTTGTAAAAGATTACTTGAAATTTGAAAATATTAAAATAATGGTTTTTATGTAATTAATTTTGTTGTCGCAATTGTTGTCGACATATTATCACAGACCGGATATGGTAATGCTGGTGTAATATTACGACAACTTGTTCACGTTATCGTATACTTGTAGTACAGGTTGTCCTAAAACACATTCGACGACTGTACGATAAGTGTGCGACAACTTATTTTGGTTATCGCACTCCCGTCGTATACTTCTCGTACATTATTTATGTAATTAATTTGGTTGTCGCAATTGTTGTCGACATATTATCACAGACCGGATATGGTAATGCTGCGGTAATATTACGACAACTTGTTCACGTTATCGTATACTTGTAGTACAGGTTGTCCTAAAACACATTCGACGACTGTACGATAAGTGTGCGACAACTTATTTGGGTTATCGCACTCCCGTCGTATACTTCTCGTACATTATTGTCGTAGAGGGGCCTACGACAATGTTTTTACGACAACTTTCGGGTTTTGTCGTATGGTCGTCGCAGTACGACAATCCTGCGACAAATCTACGATTTTTATGAGCTGTCGTATTTTTCAACAAAAATTAGTAGTGGTGCTTGATTTCTAGGGTTTTCGATCAACAATGGAGGCCACCTCACGCCGCCGATGAACAACATGTCTTTGCTTTAGGTTGGCCATCTCCATCCCGACTTAATGAAATTAAGGCTATTGAAGATGAGATGTCTCAGTTGAAGAAAGCACAAAGTTTCCATCTTTCTTTATATTCCCAAGTAATTCCAAACTCGGTTTGCTTGATGACTTCCTTTCTACAAACATTATTATAAGCAGTTAGTACATGTAATTTCAGGGTCATCGGCATATCTCTGGAAGTGGGAAAGCAGGTCAGTGTTTAAACAGTCAGCGTGAGTCATGATGGCATGGTTTTATGGAATGACATATGGTCAGATTTGTGTAGAGAATTTGAGAATATACTAAGAATATGTGATAGGATTGATTGTAATATATTATTGATCCTTGTATTGATATATATATATATATATATATACCTCCCAACAGAGATGAATAAAATTATCAGAAATTCATCTTATTCTACTTGGTATCAGTAGCGAAGATCTGTTAATTTTGTTTCTGATCAACATAACAAGATTGATAAGTGATCATCTTCTTGTTCGTTTCTAGAAAGGTTGTCTCTTTTGACTACCATTTAATCTTTTTTTCTAACAATTTTTAGTATCCGCTGCATTTTTTTTTGATTTGTTATTGCATTCTTGCGATGGGTGGTGCTAACCGTGAAGAGCAAGACTCCATGAGCAAAGAAATTCAAAAGGTTGAATTTTCTGTTCGGAGTTCTGACGGAGGTTCCTTTGGAGTTTGGAGGTACAAAACTCAATGGCACCAACTACCGAACATGGAAAAAGATTATGTCAGTCCACCTTCGAAGCATTCACAAGATGTCTCATGTGAATGGAACGATGAAAGCTCCTTCTGAAGAGGATGATGTTGCATATACTAAATGGGAGGATGATGATGGATGTGTGATATATGTCTATTTTATTCAAAACCATGAATGATGATGTGCTGCAATTAGTTGAAGAATGTGAGACCGCTGAGGCAATATGGAAGACATTAGGTGAGCTTTATACAAATGAATCTGATTTTATTCAGGTGCATGAATTGATGTGCAAAGCTAGTAGTCTTCAACAGAATGGACAAGCAGTAGCTGTGTATTTTACCAAGCTAAATAATGTGTGGGCTGAGATCGACCGGAAACGTCCATGCAAGATTAAGAATCAAGAGGACCTTGTATGGTACCAAAAGGAGAAAGAACTTGAGAGTGTGCATGTATTCTTAAGAGGGCATGATGAGAAGCATATGAGTGCCAAAGGAGAGTTGCTCAGAATGGTTGATCCTCCCAGTTTGACTACAGCTTTTACATATATTAGTAAGGATGAGTCTCAACAAGAAAGTATCAAAACTGCACAGGTTGAAGTGCCGAGTCTCACTATTCAGACCAAGTCATCAACACCTATTTTACACTAGCAGAGTGAAGTTTCACCACAACAACAAAGCGTCTTACAAACGGCTCCTAACAACTCGCGTCTTCATTGCTCTTACTGTCACGCTCTGGGACATGCCCGTGATGCTTGTTGGAAACTAAACCCCCATCTCCGACCAAAAAGACAAGATTATCGTGGCAAATGAAAGGCAATTGTTCACATGATTCAGGAACAATAGTTTTGTGAAATTGCTGGACAAGACCATCATACTTAAGGTGGAGTTACTCCAACAGTATCCATTGTTGGTAGAGGTAAAATTGGTATAGCTTTAAAGGTTTCTAACTTTGTTGGGTCGGATACATGGATTATTGATTCAGGTGCATCCGATTCATATGACTTACGATAAATCATATTTTATTAAATTATGCCCTCCACCCGTGTCACATGTAACCAATGCAAACGGTGAGGCTTTTCCAGTGTTAGGGTCAGGATCAATTCGTGTCACTCCTAACTTGGAACTTCACAATGTCTTATATGTTCCTTACTTATCTCATCATTTGATTTCTGTTCCACAGTTAAATCTTGAATCCAAATGCTCCATCACCTTTTTTCCCATGTATGTGATTTTTCAGGATCTTCACACTATGGAAGTGATCGGTCGGGGTATCTGAGGGGCAAGTTATTTCATCTGGACAAAAATTACGCAGGGGAGAAACTAGGAGAACAATCCCGCGTAGCTTTGACTTCGACTTCTGATAAAGCGAAAGAAGTTTGGTTGTGGCATCGTCGTCTAGGGCATCCTTCTTTTGGTGTCATGAAAAAAACAATGCCTAGTTTATTTTTGGGTGTGGATGAATCTACTCTAAGCTGCGAGACATGCGTGTTGGCAAAGAGTCATCGTACTACCTATTCTCCCAGCATTTCTATTATAGTATTATTCCTTTTCAGATTATTCACTCTGATGTTTGGGGGCCTTCTAGAGTTCCCACAATATCAGACATGAGATATTTTGTGTTATTCATTGATGACTGCACCAGAGTAACATGGGCTGCACTTTTTAAAACCAAGGATGTGGTTTTCCCAACTTTTCAAAATTTTCGAAATATGATTCAAACACAATATGATGGTACCATCAAAGTCCTTCGGTCTGACAACGGACACTACGCCCGTTTGCACCTTAGACGACAGAGTTTGTGTCAGTCACGTAAGTACCAGTCACATAAGGGACCTTACATGACAGAGAAAAGACGGTCAGTCGTATAAGGACGCTTATGTGACTGGTACTTACGTGACTGACCAAAGTTAGTCACCCAGGTTTCCTTAAGTGAAAGGGACTTATGTAACTGACATAACTCAGTGACGTAAGCGTACTTATGTGACTGTAGCTTATATGACTGTATCAAGTTAGTGACTTAAGTGGTCTTATATGACTGGTCCCATTTGCGTAATCAAGGTGAGTCACATAAGTAAATAGTATAAATGCCACGTCAGATCTGACATTTGAAAATGTTGACTTTTTTTATTGTTCACCAACTTTTATTTAATTTGAATGCGGTAGGTGTACTTACGCAACTGAGATACGCAAAGTTAGTCGCGATAGAACGCAGCATTAAATGAAAATAACTCAACACTCTACCAACCTAGTCATTCGTTCTTCTTCTTGTTCCTTCAACCTACGGCCGAAAATAGTTTCCGGCGCCCTGGTTCTCCTCCGGCGAACACTCCCAGGTATATATTGTTCATGAATGTTGCTTTAGTGATTGTAATTTGTTGCTTGTTGATCATGTTTGTTGCTTATCTTTGTTAATTTGTGTCCATTGTTACATTATGAAGTCGAAGATTCACAATGGATAAAACTTGGATGGGGTTGGAAAGGAGTGACACACGGTACATTCAAGGCATTGTTGAGTTTGTTGAATTCGCAAAGCAAAATGGAGGAGATTCACATATATGTCCTTGTAGAAGGTGTTTGATGATTAGAGGAAGAATTCAAACAAAGGAAATATTTATCCATTTGATCAACAATGGTATGATGAATGGGTACCACACATGGACATCCCACGGTGAAGATAGTGCTGAACCTTCCCAATACATGTTGAGACAACAATGGCTTGCGGATAGGTATGGAGAAACAAGTAGTGGCGGTGTGAAGAATCATCAATCAAACCCGACTGAAGATATTATTCGATATGCATTTCCCTTTCAATATATGCAGCATGAGGATCTTCAGATGAACATGGATACAGTGAGTGGTGATTTAGATAGTAGTTTGGTTTTTGAAAGGTATAAAAGTCTCGTGGGTGAAGCATAGACACCTTTATACACTGGTTGTAACAGAACCGTTCTTGAAACTATTCTAAGGGCAATGCAAGTGAAAGTAGAGAGCGGATGAAGTGTGGTATTTTGTATGTCAAAAACAATTTATAAGATCGGTAAGTACCGAGTCGTCCAAGGGAGCAAGTGTAAACTTATGCACTATGTAAGGTTGTGTTTCTATTTATCCTAGTCTGAATTGAGTGTTTTGTTTTGGTTTTGAAAGCTAAAATAAACAAAAGTAAGAAAAGGATTTAACGAATTTCGAGAAGTATTTCGGGGAACTACTTCACTTACCCAACATTAGAATCAAGTTATTAACTAGCATGCAAGGATTTGCCTATATTGATTGGAAAATAGCCGCACACTCCAAGTAAGAACCTCACCCTTTCGGCGCTATTGGTTCGAATTGGAATTGTACCTTAAACTATGAACCACACCCTTTCGGCGCTATTGGTTCGAATCAAGTAACTCGCTGATGTTTACCAACTCTCGTTGCATAAACATGGGGAGTACTTGTCATAATCCTAGCCTTTCCCGTCACAATCTCAGGCCACTCTCGTAGTCACTGAGTTCGTAACGTGCATTTTACTTAATAGTCGGACATTTAGCCTCACCCTTTCGGCGCTATTGGCTTAAAGTCTCAAAGCAATTCACTTAGGCATTTTCTCAAACACCTAGTATGCATCGCTGGGTTTAAGCACTAAGTAAAATACAAATCATGTAAACAATCCAATATCATGCAACAGTTAATATATTAAACAACTCATAGTCAAGTAAGATTCGTAGGACCCCAAAATATGGGTCACTACTCACTATCCATCGTCATGGAAATACAAATCATGTTTTGTTCGAAACAAAAACTATAAAGAGAAAAAGGAATGACTACACCCTTCGAGTTGATGTTGATAACCCCTTTTAGCTCAATCTTCGATCCGATCAAATCCTCGTATTTTCGTTCCCTCTTCTCTATTTTCCGTTGTCTCCAAGTGTGTGGGCGTGAATATGTGGAGAATGTGCGTGTGGTTCTTAGATGTGGCTGCCCTCTCTATTTCTTTAATTTTGCTTTTTATCATTTTTGCCAAAAACCTAGCCCAAATTGTGTTTTTGTCCCATTTAGCCAATGTCACCTGATAACTGACACAACTGACACTATTTGGACCAGAGAGCAGGAAAAACTGCTCAATGTCAAAACTGAGTGACACAAGCTTAAGTGACATTGGCGCATAGTGAGATGACCTCTTGAGCTCAAGTTCTAACACCCTTAACGACTGCATCTGATCTAGGTGCAAACTACAAAGTTGTAGCACTTGTTCTCAGCTTTCCAACAAGCCAAATATCAATGCATTTGGACACTGTATGAGCTCTGGGCATGCGCGACAAGTAGGGATGTCAATCCTCCTATTTCTGGACTATTTTGCCAAAATTCCCAAAAACACTTTATTTCGCCTTGGATTCGTTTATTCACCTAAAAGCATCAAAATATAATGCGAGAGCTCATATAAATAAGGAAGATGATCGAAAATCGACTAAATGTGGAGCATAAATATATTTAAGATTTATGCTCATCAGCGGACTATCGGATAAGGGCTTCAATAAAATTCTACAGATCACAAAAGAAATTCTGCCTCTCGATAACAACTACCCTAGTTGTTATAAAGATGTGAAAAAGGTTTTAAAGAATGTGGGGTTGGGTTATGAGACCATACACACTTGTGAGCATGGTTGTATACTGTACTACAAGGAGCACAAAGATCGTATTACTTGCCCCGTGTGCGGTGAGGGAAGGTACAGAGAAAATGAAAGGAAAAGCAAGGTTCCAAAAAAGACACTTAAGTACTTCCCTTTGACTCCAAGATTGCAGCGTCTCTATATGTCACCGTATACTGCAGGCCAAATGACGTGGCACGCTTTAAGAAATGTTGATGATCCGGAATACATTCGACATCCAGCTGATTGTGAATCATGGCAATTATTTGACAAGGAATATCCAGAGTTCTCAAGTGAGATAAGGAATGTACGACTTGGCTTAGCAACTGACGGTTTTAATCCATTTGGGGCTTCGGAACTCTCACACAGCACATGGCTTGTCATTGTTATACCTTACAATCTGCCACCCCATATGTGTATGAGAAAAGAGTTTAATATACTATGTATGTTGATATCTGGACCCAAATCTCCTGGAAAGTGCCTAAGTGTTTTTATGAGGCCTCTTATCGACGAGTTGAAAGTACTATGGAATGAGGGAGTTTGTACTTTTGATAGACGTGATCGGTCATCTTTCATTATGAAAGCAGCGGTGATATCGACAATTAGTGACTTTCCTGGTCTTGGCATGTTAGGAGGCCTTAAGACAAAAGGGTACAAAGCTTGTCCCTTATGTCTAGATGACATCGACGCTACCCATTTGACCGGAAGGATGTCGTATCAAGGGCATCGGAGATGGCTCGCAAGAGACCATGACTGGAGGTTTGTATCCCATAGATTTAATGGGAAGATTGAGTCTAGAGACCCTCCACCTCCACCATTCGGTCATGATATATTCAATGTCATTATGTCACACGAGTATCCTACTCTTAGTCTGCATCCTCAATTGAAGGCGAGAGGCAGCAGTGAGAGGCTTTGTTGGACACACGTGTCTATATTTTATGAGTTACCATATTGGAAGTCATTCTCCCATCCATATTCACTCGATGTTATGCATATTGAGAAGAATGTTTTTGATAACATCATTGGGACCATACTTGGGATTGAAGGTATGAAAACTATTTGTACACATTCTACATTAACATATATTTGAAGTACTTATTCACGTTTGTTTTAGATTTGCAGGTAAGACTAAAGATGACTGACAGGCGTCGTCGGTACCTGCAAATTTAAATTTATAATGTTCCTTACTCTAGACTGTGGGTTAGTACAGTGGCAAGCAAGGGTCGAACCCTAGGGAGCTAGATGGTTACTATTTGTTCTGAAAAAGGAAAGAAACAGTTGGTTGTGAGTAATTTAGGAAACAAGTGCAAATAGGAAATAAGAAAGATGTGTATCAATGAGAGAGAATATTCAGACTAGGGTTTCTTAATTGTGACCTGTTTTATCATAGACTTCTAAATATCATATTTCGAATTCCTAAGTGTGGTTACTCCCATTCCAAGTTATAACCTAAAGTAGGGTCTTTCCGGACGCCTACACCACACGCTAGACCTAGCAATTTAATACTCCATTCCAAGATATATTAAATCAGTGCGCTATTTGTTTGTAGCTCTCTAGTATCAAACAAACAGTAAATAAGGGGTATATATTGTTCGGCTAAGTCTAACCTTTCCGAGTATCGACTTAGCTTCACAATATAACCGAGATAAATAGCACAAGGTTTAGTGGAATAACGAAATAAGCATTACGATTCAAGTCTCAAAAACATCGTCACAATATATAAACCCTAGCCCGAATAATGAGTTTAGTTACACATGGCCATAAGTGAACAATGCAAGAATTAAAAGGAACAAGGAGACTTCACTAGTCTGAGAACAAGAGCAAATAGACGTGTGGGCTGAGTCACGGCCGAGTGGGCGGAGGAGCTGGTGGCGCACGGAGGAGGAGATGAGGCGGAGCAAGGCTTGGCCGAGAGCTTTGAGAGAAGGAACTCGTGTGAGTTGAGGGATGATCATTCTAGTCTTGTGAGCTCCTCTTTATATAGAGTTGAGAAAGACCTAGAATTGCCTAAATAATCAAAGAGATAATTTAGGCAATATTTCCATATCTTTCTTGCTTTATCTTTAAGCTACTCCTTTGCTTGATAATTAAGCCACCTTAAACCTTCTTGAATATTCCGAAACCCTAGATGAAAGTTGCCCTAATATCACATTGTCTTTTGGGCCGGACGACTGGGCTAAACTCGGCCTTGCATGGAATTAGGATTTTTCCCCCGAAATTACTGTTCACGCCGGAATTACTATTCACGCCGGAGTACTGTTCACGAGCCGAAAAACACTGTTCACGGCCCTCCTTTGGCTCTGTTCTTCAATTGCGATGTTTCTGGCATGAAAATGCCGTCTTTTAAGCGTGTTTCCTCCTAGAGCTTCCGAAACACCTGAAATGCAAAACAACACTAAGAAGTAACTGTTTGCATAATAAAGTGCTGGAATTGATGGGTTTTGTTGACTTGATGAGTCGTATAAATACGGCTCATCAAACCACCCCACACTTAAACTTGTTCGTCCCGAACAAGGACTAGGTCATAAGAGGAAAAGATGAAGTGCGAACATCACAAAGCTTCGGCAATCCTAGACATGCTACATGAATGTGACCTGGCTAATTTAGACTTCACTTTTCCATGCATGCTCGTTACTAAAAGCCTTGTGCGAAAGCATGGGTTAATGATACGTGTTACCTTTGGGTCGAGATGCAAACCAATTTGGATGTCTCGGGAGATAGCCCTTTATAGACCCATGAACTGCATCCTCAGTGCCGATCTCTTGCTATATGGTTATACTTCATTGCTTTCTCTTGCACGTGATTGATTCGAGCTTCAAAGTGTTTGAGTGCTTTTCGGCCAGCTATAGTGTCATCGGATCTTGATATTTCAATGATGCTTTCACTTGATTTCGTGTGGACTATCACAATGATGGCGGATTTGTTGCTTTGTAGTGTGGATTGTGACTTGCTCGATCCTACTTGCTCTCACTCATCATCGTCCTTTTGACCCGGGTCAAGCCAAGGGTCGCTTGTCTATTTTCCCGGCTACTTGGACTAGAGTTTGGACGGTGTGAAGTATTCCCGTCCCGACCAACCGCTAAGTGTACCGCAGTGGTGGAGCAGACTCGTACTATGTCGCCTCGAAGTGCTAGCCTCCACGAAATCCGTATAACCATATAACTCGAATTCGGCCTTTGAATGTTCTGTCAAGTCTCTCTAGGGCGTTTCTGTCAACTCCACATCCCTGTTTATCTCAGCTAACAAAGGCACGCAATATTTAAGATCACATGTAATTGCACAAGTCAAATTTCACCAAAGACATGCATGTAATCGGCTCTATCTATTTCACCATATCATTATCCAATACTGCAAGTCTAGGAAATAGTGAAGTATCATGTACAAAAATTCAAAATTTTATGGGAAACGTGCTGACTCTGTGCAGGGTGCAGTAAAATAGACGTGCTGACTCAATGACTGACTCTCCTACCCCACACTTTTGAAATAAGCCGTGTCCTCACGGCACGACTCAAATCTTAGACTCACAATGCATGCAAACAAACAAAAGGGAAATAAGAAGAGAGTAGGGTTGGACAGGCACTTCCCTCGTGCGGTGCGTGACGATCAGAAGTAACTGATTATTCTCCTATGAGTCCTCGAAGAGAGCACCATCGAAGCTTGCATCGCAACATGAGTTCGTCACAAAATGAAAGGGCTGTGTCAATGACATCAAGACGAATAAAGGATTCCCAGGAGGTTGGAGGAGTCACAATGGTCTTACTTAAAACCCAACCTCCTTAGACTCGTAAGTCTTTGTGACAGAATCTTTAAACGCTCATGTTTCTTGACACAATTTATTCAAGGTGTGAACTACTCACGTTGGATGCAGTCTTATGCAATATCTTGGATACGTCCGCCTCTGCCCCTGCATGAAAATCATCTTCCTTCCCAAGGTACAATGTGACAATAAAGACTCAAAACATAGTAAGTAAATAAACTGAAAAAGTGAAAAGTGCAGGGCTGCCTCCCTGCGAGCGCCTTTGTTTAACGTCGTTGGCTCGACAGTACCTCCTCTATGTGTCGGGAGGCTCGGCTAGGTCAAATTCTTGTGCGGGTGCTTCGATCTCTCCGTGGTAGTGCTTCACCCTCTGTCCATTGATTTTGAAGCGCCGGCCATCTGTAGGGCACTCTAGTTCGAACGCTCCATGATTATAAACGTGGGTCACCGAGTATGGGCCTGTCCATCTCGATCGCAACTTCCCTGGCATCAACCGTAGGCGTGATGAAAAAACCAGGACCTGTTGTCCAATCTCGAAAGTGCGCCTGAGTATAAACTTGTCGTGGTAGAGCTTGGTCCGCGCCTTGTAGTCTGTTTGGCTCTCATAAGCCTCGAGGCGCAGCTCCTCAAGCTCGCACAACTGCAGCTTCCTATCTAGCCCGGCTGCGTGTAAGTCTGGATTGCACTTCTTCAGTGCCCAATATGCCTTATGCTCGAGCTCAACCGGTAAGTGGCACGCCTTCCCATAGACCAATCGAAAAGGCGAGGTGCCTATCGGCGTCTTGTAGGCAGTCCGGTATGCCCATAGTGCCTCATCTAGCCGCTGGCTCCAATCCTTCCTGTTCGGGCTCACCATCTTTTCCAGAATTCCCTTAATTTCGCGGTTGGAGATCTCCGCTTGCCCATTCGTCTGGGGGTGATAGGCAGTGGAAGTCCGGTGGTGAACATGGTAGTGCTTCAGTGTGGATGCCATCATTCGGTTGCAGAAGTGCGTCCCCTGATCGCTGATAATGGCCTTAGGTACTCCGTACCTGCAAAAGATGTTAGTGCGCAAAAAGTCTATGACAGTTTTAGCATCATCACACCTAGTGGCCTTGGCCTCTACCCACTTGGACACATAGTCAACTGCAACTAAGATGTAAGAAAATCCACACGAAACAGGAAAAGGGCCCATAAAGTCTATCCCCCAAATGTCAAACACATCATTCACTAGTATGGGGACTTGTGGCATCTCATTCCTAGCTGAAATATTACCTACACGCTGACATTTGTCACATCTCTTACAATGGTTGTAGGCATCTCTAAAAACATGCGGCCAAAAGAAACCACTATCTAAAATCTTCCTAGCCGTTCTCCTAGGGCCGAAATGACCACCACATGCAAACTCATGGCAGAAGCTAATAACTGAAGCAATCTCATCATCGGGGATGCACCGTCTAAGGATCTGATCTACACCTATTTTCCACAAGTACGGATCATCCCACACATAGTATTTTGCATCATGCTTCAATTTCAAACACTGTGCCCTAGAATATGAGGGCAGGAACTTACCTCCGACCAGGTAGTTCACTAGGGGAGCGAACCATGGCATCTTACCCGAAATAGCATACAAATGCTCATCTGGAAACGTCTCGGTAATCTGCCCGGCATCCTCCTCTCGGACAAGTCGGCTCAAGTGGTCGGCCACCGTGTTTTCTATGCCCTTCTTGTCCCTAATCTCTACGTCAAACTCCTGTAGGAGCAGGATCCACCTAATGAGCCTCGGCTTTGCCTCCTTCTTCGTCATCAAGTACCTGATAGCTGCATGGTCAGAATAGACAACAACTTTAGTACACAGCAAATAAGACCTGAACTTCTCTAAGGCAAAGACCACGGCTAGTAGTTCTTTCTCTGTGGTCGAATAGTTCTTCTGGGCCACGTCCAGTGTCCTTGAAGCGTAGTAGATCACCACGGGCTTCTTGTCCACCTTCTGACCGAGAACTGCTCCTACCGCATAGTCGCTCGCGTCACACATAATCTCGAAGGGCTGCGCCCAGTCCGGAGCTCTAATGATAGGCGTGCTGGTGAGGGCCTCCTTCAGCTCGTCAAATGCTGCCCTGCACTGATCTGTAAACTCAAAAGGAACATGTTTCTGCAAGAGGTTAGATAAAGGCAGCGCCTTTTTAGAGAAATCCTTTATGAACCTACGATATAAACCAGCATGCCCTAAAAATGACTTAATATCACGGACTGTGGAGGGATATGGCAGAGTAACAATCAAGTCTATCTTAGCTTTGTCTACCTCTATACCCTCATGTGAGACTATGTGACCGAGTACTACTCCATGAGTAACCATAAAGTGACACTTTTCATAGTTGAGCACCAAATTCATCGAAACACATCGTGCTAAAACTGTACTCAAATTATCTAAGCATGCATCAAAAGTGTCACCATGCACAGTAAAATCATCCATGAACACCTCTATGAATGAACCTATCATGTCAGAAAAAATACTAGTAACGACCCGCTGAAAAGTGCCGGGTGCGTTACACAAGCCAAAGGACATTCGGCGAAAAGCAAACGTACCGAAGGGACATGTAAAGGTCGTCTTCTCCTGATCCTCGGGTGCTATGGGAATCTGATTATAGCCTGAAAAACCATCTAGAAAGCAAAAGTAAGGCTTACCTGCCAAGCGGTCGAGCATCTGATCAATGAATGGAAGAGGAAAGTGATCCTTGCGCGTAACGGCGTTCAGCTTCCTGTAGTCTATGCACATGCGCCATCCATTCTTGACTCGAGTCGTGACCATCTCGCCCTCGGCGTTCTTCTCCACTGTGATCCCTGTCTTTTTTGGTACAACATGTACCGGACTCACCCACTGACTGTCTGAGATCGGGTAAATCACATCTGCATCCAATAGCTTCTGAATCTCCTTCTGGACCACCTCCATCATAATCGGGTTCAATCTGCGTTGAGGTCCCCTCGAAGGCTTTGCTCCTTCATCTAGCAAAATCCGATGCATACAAACTGCCGGGCTGATTCCCTTGATGTCGGCTAGTGTCCATCCGATGGCCAGCTTGTGCTCGGTCAGCACTCCAATCAACCGTCTCTCTTGATCTGCCTCGAGCCCGCTCTTGATGATGACTGGTAGTGTGTCATTCTCTCCTAGGAACGCATACTTCAAGTGCCCGGGTAAGGGTTTCAATTCTACTGTAGGTGCCTATACAACAGAAGGCAAACACACATTAGCTTTAAATAATCGAACTGCATTAACCTCATACCTCGGTGTGAGTGGCTGGGCGATCTCTAGCTGATCTAGGGCATCCATGATGGCCTCTGTATGCTCGTATGAGTCCTCGGGCGAATACACTGCCTCCTCGATGACTTGCTCTAGCGGGTTGGTCCCTCTCTCTGGATGTACCTCCTGGACTAGGTCGTCCAAGGCGTCTAAGGCATGGACCGCCTCGTACTCCGTGGGATGCCTCATGGTCCTGAAGATGTCGAAACTGAATACCTCCCCCTCAACTTCCATGGACAGTGTCCCACTGTCGCAATCTATCTTCATCTTTGACGTCTTGAGGAACGGCCGGCCGAGTAGAATCGGTGCATGGTCCGTTGGGCCGCAGTTCTCCATCTTGAGCACATAGAAGTCGGTTGGGAATACTAGCTCTCCCACCTGTACTAGCACATCCTCAATCTTGCCCTCGGGCTGCTTGCATGACCTGTCCGCCAGCTGTATGGTGAGACCTGCAGGTTCTAGAGGACCAATGCGCAAACAGGAGTATATCGAATATGGTAAAACATTAATAGAAGCACCAAGATCAAGCATGCAATTTTCTATCCTAATGTTACCGATCGTGCAGGGAATGGTGTATGTGCCTGGATCACCGCATTTTGGTGGCACCTTGCGCTGAATCACTGCTGAAACATTCCTGCTCATGAGCTCCTGCTCGGGCTGGGTTCCCCGCCGTCTGTTCGTGCACAACTCCTTCAGAAACTTGGAGTACCTCGGGATCTGCTTGATGGCCTCAAGGAGTGGGATGTTGATTTCTACCTTACTGAATAGCTCCCACACTTCCCTGTCCATTACGTATTTCTTCGGAGCTCGAACTTGCACATGAAAAGGCAGAGGTACCTGGACGTTAGAGTTCTCGGTGATGGGAACCGGGCATGGCCGAGAGGCCTCAGGCGCCGAAGTCGGGTCTGGTCCGGGCTCGTCCTGGCTGAAGGCACCGGGCTCGGTCGCTTCGTCCTCGGGCTCTTATGGGTGCTCGTCCTCGGATGGTCCTGATGCCCTTCGTCCACTCCTTAGTGTTACTGCATTGACGTTCCCCCTTGGATTCTGAATAGTTTGTGAGGGAAGTCGCCCTGGGTCGTTCTTGAGCTCGAAGACTGTCGTGGCGATCTGGGACATCTGTTTGGACAAGTCGGCAATGGCCCCGTCAGTTTTGGCCTGGAACTGGTGAACTGATGCGGCCAAGTCCTTCACAACATCTTCTAAGGACTTGCTCGAGCTGTGCTGGTGCGGGCCTGGCTGATTGCGGTTCTGCTGATACTGAATCGGCCCATTCTGTCCCTGTTGCTGGCGAAACGGAGGCTTATAGTACGGTTGGGCCTGGTGAGGTACGGGCTGCTGTGCTGGCTCCCTCTGGAAGTGGTTATTCTGATTATTGTTCCTCCAGCGCGGCCCGTTCGCTCCTTGCTCGTTCCCGGTCGGTCCATACTGTCGGACTGGCCCAGTCTGGTTGCTATGGCCCTGGTAATCGCCTACTGTGTTGACTTCGGCCTAGTCATCCTCCACTATGGTTGGGCACTCGTCTGTTTTGTGGTACGTGGCAACACAGAAACCGCACGGCTTGACCTGGACTGGTTGCCTTCTGATCACTTGCTGCATCATCTCCTTGAGCTGCCTGATCTCTTCGGCCATTGCATTGGATGGGGGCTCAACCTTCGACACGTTCCTGGTTCGACTGAATTCTTCTTCTTTATTGGACTCGTCCTGGAACCGTTCACTTTCTGCCACTGCCATGATCTGGCGTCTCACACCTGCTGGGGACAAGTTCATAAGGTTGCCCCCAGCCGAGGCATCTAGTAGCTTCCTGTCCAGTCGTCTCAGTCCGTCTAGCATATACTCTACCAGCAGCTTCTCTGGGAGTCCAAGATTGCAGCAGCTCTTCTCCAGGGCGTTGAATTTCTCCACGTACTCGTACATGGTCTCGTTGGGTCCTTGCCTGAGCTCTTGCAACTGTCTCCGAACCTGCATTGCCCTCCCTGCTGGGTAGTACTTGGTGAGGAAGCTCCTCTGCATCTGTTCCCATGTGTAGATACTACCTGAAGGCAAGGACAAAAACCAGTCGATAGCCGAGTCTGTAAGTGAAAAATAGAACGCCTTTAGTTTAAAATCGTCCACTCCGACTCCGTAGGGTTTGAGGTTCTGGCAGCTGCCATGGTAGCGTTGCAGATGTCCAGTGGCTGACTCTCCTTTCATGCCTGAGAACTTGGGCAAGTGATGGACGATTGACGTGTTGATGGCTATGGCTTCGAGGTCCGGCCCTTCGTAGATGCACCAAGACTGGTCTCGAAAGTTGGGGGCCGACAGCTCTCCCATGGTGGGCTCTTGATCGTCGTACTCCTCGTCATACTCGTCGTTGAAGACCGGCTGCCGTGGTCGTCTTATTGGCTGTCGTAGAGCGGCCGGTGCTTGTCGCCTTGGTTGGACCGGTGGAACCTGTTGTTGCTGAAGGTACTGATGTGGTGGAAGCATTGGGTATTATTGGAGAGGTGGTGGTGGTTGCTGGAACAGTTGGACCGGTTGGTGTTGAAGTTGTCTTTGGGCAGCCCCCCTGATTTCTCCGTGCTTGCCAATCTGGCCCTGCTCGTCATGTGGTGGAAGTGGCCTTTCCATATCTCGAATGCCCTGCTCCACTTCTTCATTGATGTTGTCGCCTACGCGGCTACCTGCATGAGACATGGTAACCGTGCAACCGCGCCCGCCGTCTTTTGGCAGAAACTTATATCGCAACGTGAGTTCGTCACAAAATGAAAGGATTATGTCAGAGAAATTTAAGACAATGAAGGATTCCCAGGAAATTGGTGGAGTCACAAACGGTCTCACTTAAAAACCAATCTCCTTAGACTCGTAAGTCTTGGTGACAGAATCCAC
Source organism: Rhodiola chrysanthemifolia (assembly GCA_033675395.1). Taxonomy (NCBI): domain Eukaryota; kingdom Viridiplantae; phylum Streptophyta; class Magnoliopsida; order Saxifragales; family Crassulaceae; genus Rhodiola; species Rhodiola chrysanthemifolia. Next base: position 12,393,443 of record CM066208.1, on the reverse strand, counting down.
GAAAGCTTATTTTTCTCGACACAATATATTCAAGATGTGAAACTACCCCCGATGGATAGCAGTCCTACGCAAAATTCTCGAATGGACGAAGAACGCTGCGTGTCACGAGCGACGCTGGTGATTTGTGATCTCCTCGTTGTTATGGGCTGAACTTGGTCACTAGTAGCTTGAATCCTGCAGTTTTGTTGTAATACCGGAAAAAAAAAACTAAAAAAAAAACTGAAAAAGGAAAAGAATAATTTCACCGTGCGTAGCTCCCCGGTAACGGCGCCAAAATTTGACAGGCGTCGTCGGTACCTGCAAATTTAAATTTATAATGTTCCTTACTCTAGACTGTGGGTTAGTACAGTGGCAAGCAAGGGTCGAACCCTAGGGAGCTAGATGGTTACTATTTGTTCTGAAAAAGGAAAGAAACAGTTGGTTGTGAGTAATTTAGGAAACAAGTGCAAATTGGAAATAAGAAAGATGTGTATCAATGAGAGAGAATATTCAGACTAGGGTTTCTTAATTGTGACCTGTTTTATCATAGACTTCTAAATATCATATTTTGAATTCCTAAGTGTGGTTACTCCCATTCCAAGTTATAACCTAAAGTAGGGTCTTTCCGGACGCCTACACCACACGCTAGACCTAGCAATTTAATACTCCATTCCAAGATATATTAAATCAGTGCGCTATTTGTTTGTAGCTCTCTAGTATCAAACAAACAGTAAATAAGGGGTATATATTGTTCGGCTAAGTCTAACCTTTCCGAGTATCGACTTAGCTTCACAATATAACCGAGATAAATAGCACAAGGTTTAGTGGAATAACGAAATAAGCATTACGATTCAAGTCTCAAAAACATCGTCACAATATATAAACCCTAGCCCGAATAATGAGTTTAGTTACACATGGCCATAAGTGAACAATGCAAGAATTAAAAGGAACAAGGAGACTTCACTAATCTGAGAACAAGAGCAAATAGACGTGTGGGCTGAGTCACGGCCGAGTGGGCGGAGGAGCTGGTGGCGCACGGAGGAGGAGATGAGGCGGAGCAAGGCTTGGCCGAGAGCTTTGAGAGAAGGAACTCGTGTGAGTTGAGGGATGATCATTCTAGTCTTGTGAGCTCCTCTTTATATAGAGTTGAGAAAGACCTAGAATTGCCTAAATAATCAAAGAGATAATTTAGGCAATATTTCCATATCTTTCTTGCTTTATCTTTAAGCTACTCCTTTGCTTGATAATTAAGCCACCTTAAACCTTCTTGAATATTCCGAAACCCTAGATGAAAGTTGCCCTAATATCACATTGTCTTTTGGGCCGGACGACTGGGCTAAACTCGGCCTTGCATGGAATTAGGATTTTTCCCCCGAAATTACTGTTCACGCCGGAATTACTATTCACGCCGGAATTACTATTCACGCCGGAGTACTGTTCACGAGCCGAAAAACACTGTTCACGGCCCTCCTTTGGCTCTGTTCTTCAACTGCGATGTTTCTGGCATGAAAATGCCGTCTTTTAAGCGTGTTTCCTCCTAGAGCTTCCGAAACACCTGAAATGCAAAACAACACTAAGAAGTAACTGTTTGCATAATAAAGTGCTGGAATTGATGGGTTTTGTTGACTTGATGAGTCGTATAAATACGGCTCATCAATGACATCAAGGCTAGAAAGGGTTTGGAAGAGCAGGGGGTACGTAGAAAATTATGGTTCAAACCATCCGGGTCAAACTCAAGGAATAAGGAAAAAGTGAGTAAAGCACCCTATACAGTGACTTCTAATGAGAAGCTAGATATACTTGAGTACATAAAGGATGCTAAGCATCCATCTGGGTACGCTGCCGGTTTACATTAGACCATACTTGCCTAGAAATGTGATTCACCCTCTCATATTACTATCTCATTGGTTTCGCAGAAACTGTTGCAGAGAGTTCAAGAAGGATGAGGTGCATCACATGAAGCTAGAGATAGTTCAGATTCTGTGTCAGTTAGAGAGGATTTTTCCACCGGCATTCTTCACTATAATGGTGCATCTCATGGTTCACCTTCCAGATCAAATTTTGTTCAAGGGGCCGGTACACTATAGTTGGATGTATCAGGTATGGAAAAACTCAATTAGTACATTGTAACCATATTTATTGTGCGCAAATTGTAATGTTATATATATGTTATATATATGTAGGCAACTTGGAAAGTACAAGAAGTTTGTGAGAAACACAAGGTACCCTGAAGGTTGCATTGCCGAGGAATATATTGCCCACGAGTGTGTGATGTACTGTAAGTTGTACATGGGTGAGATTGAAGGTAAATCTTGTATTGATGATGAAGCTAAGGAAGATCACTTTGACATATCAGTGGTCTCGAATGTCATAAAGCCGACGGGCTGCTGCGATAGGAGGTTTAGGCTCAACAATAATGACATAGACGTGATACATTGGTGTGTCATGGAAAATTGCGAAGAGGCAAGGGAGTATATTCAGAAACATGCAGAGAACTTTTACAGTGACAATCCCAACGGTGACAATGATTCCCGTATTGAACATTTCCATTCTCATTTACTTAATAAGGTAAAACTTTATTTAACACATAGATTTATTTGTAGTATATATAAATTTTGTGACATTGATTTAGTATACATTGATGTGTAGATGATATGGTTACGCGATGAAGGATCTGATTCGTACTCTATCGAGCTTCACATTTTGGCATGTAAGCCACAGTTTCACTCGTGTTACACTCACTGTGTTGTAAATGGGTTGAAATTTGTTGTATGGGATAAGGACCAACATTTGACGACACAAAATAGTGGAGTAATGGTACACGCTGGATAGTAATTTTGCTTCATTTTGTTTAAATATGTTTTTGTATCCTTCATTTATGTAATATTCGTTCATCTTCTTGTTTCATTGTTTTATGATTTCCAGGAGAAAATAACTATTATGGTGTTCTACAAAATGTTATCGAACTCAAGTATGCCGAGGGAATGCCGGTAGTCATATTCCAATGCAAGTGGTTTAATACGGATGAATCTGAGGGTGGAAACATAAAAAGCGAGCATGGAATTCTTTCGATTGACACATCTAACACGTGGTATGAAGATGCTCCTTATTGTCTTGCAAAACATGCCCAACAAGTGTTTTACTTGGAAGATCCTAAGTTTGGGGATAATTGGAAAGTTGTTAATGTCGTCGCTCAAAGAGGCACTTATAGTCACTCATGTGTTGGTACATCAGAAAATGCATATCAAGAAGACAACACACTACATATTTCCCCTTACAATAATTGCAATGTAATTGATGAAGAAGTTCCCGCTTCATATAATGATTTTTTTCGAAGTAGATGAGGAGAAGGAAGATGAAGAAGGTGAAGATGACGAAGAGGAAGATGAATTTGATGAAACAGATGATGAAGAGGAAGATGTTGATGAACTCCATTATTATTACAGTGATCATGAAGTAAGTGAGGAAGATCATGAAGATGAGGAAGGGTTTGATGATAGTGACGAGGAGGAGTGAAGATTATCATGTGTTTCAACATCATGTGTTTTCCAACCTTGAATGTTGTGAAATATTTTGTCCATTTTGGAATATGCAGAGTATGTGAACAAAGTAAAATGTTAGTTTCATTTTCAGGTTGACTGATCGGTCAAATTCTTGACCTATTATTCACTTCATTCGATGATGGATTAGGTTTATTTTCCGGATATTTTGTTATCATTTAACCTATTTTCTAGTGTTTCAGGTCATATATCACATATCTAATACTTTTGGATTGATCCGAAGCAAAGCAAAGCAATTGGTGAAGATTTGGGCAAAACAGGACAAAACAGGGCAGATTGACCTTTCCGTCTTATTTTACACGCACAGATCGTATATGGTGTCCAAATTAATTGATTCAAAGCTTGTTGGAAAGCTAATTGAATGGGCTACAACTTTGTAGTTTGCGCCAAGATCAAATTCGGAAGTTAAGACCATGAACAAACCGCCCAAAGGCTTTGCCATTTTGCATGGCTGTGGCAGCCGTGACAAAAACACAACGTCACCGTAGTCACGGCCCCCGTATGTCCCAGTGCACTTTTGGAGCATGCCGTGACATGTCTAAATGTCACGGTAGTCACGGCCCCATCGAAGACAATTTCCAAAATCGATTTTTGGGCAGATTTGAGAGTAGAAGCCCTAGATGTTCTACAAAATTTTGAGTGGAGAAACTCTCCAAAAATGATCCCAAACAAGCCCTAACATACCCTGCTACTGAGACTGAAACTGAAACTGAGTGTCCCTTGCTAGTACCCATGCTAGTTGATCCCCATGCTGCTTCTAAATACCCAACAAGAACTGTCTCATTCTCCCACCAAACCATCAATCGCTACCCCTCGCTTACTTTCATCTGCAGTTTCTGAAGAACCTCCTGCGAATCCCTCTAATGAAGTACTCAATGATTCACCAAATGAAGAACAGCCTGCTAATCCCTCAAATGAAGATCTTCCCGCTAATCCCTCTCAAGTGCCAAATGATGTTGACTATACTGATGACAACACCGAAGAGATGGAGGAACTGCCTCTGAGAATCCGCGTGACTAAGCAGCAGAATTCATCAGGTATAACATTAATATTCTTTATTTAATAATTTTATGTTATCAATACATCTTCTCATACTAATATAAATTGTTTGTTACTTGATGCTAGAAGACGAGGATGGCAATGTAAGTGAAGGTGAAACCACAAAGAAGAGAAAGCGCCGGGGAGTTGTGTGTGGCTCCAAGATTGCGACTTTGGTGAACTCATTGGGGACTAAGATCAAGGTTGAATGTTCTGAAGAGGCAAATGGCCCAGTAATAAGGCAAATAAGGAGTATGATGTGCCACCAAATCGGGGCGTGTGTGAGACAGAAGGTGCCGGTGTTAGCACCGACATACAGTGAGCTAGAACCTAAGCATTGGGATGTCGTGGTGAACTATCTCAGTGTAAGTTGTATATGTATTTAATTACAATTTTTGGTTTATCTCACTGCAAATTTTACATGCTGATTTTATATTTATTGCTGCCTCATTACTTTTTGCCAAAGAAAGACACTCTACTTTGGGAGTACATTACACGAATAGCAAATAACCGCTACAAGAATTGGAAGTCGTCTTGCCACAAACATTATCTGAAGAACGGGAAGAAAGTACCTTTGGAGTTTGTCCAACGCAAAGGAGGAGGCTGCTATAAAGGATGCTGAGTTCGAAGACAGGCTGAGGGCGCTCGAAGAAATGCTGAAAGGGGGTGGAGGTGGTGGCACGAGAATTGGTTGTAACGTCTCTGATGGTGCGAGTTTCGGTCTCGGTACTCTTTGAATTCTCTATCACTTCAAACTTTAGTTGGTGAACATGTTTTGGTATGTTGTGCTCTTGGAAACTTTTGTTGGAATTGTTGTAATGGTTCTTACTGTTGCATTCCTTGTAATGCTGGATACTTTTGTATAAATCCTGAAATGTTTCAGGTACTTTTGTGTAGGTCATGAATTTCAAATTAAACAGGGTTGTTTGGTTATACTCTTATGTGACACAAAAAACAGTTCTTAAATTATATGTCCCAACTTACTTGACTGGATTTCCTTATCACCAGATCTTTTACTTACTCTTACGTGACTGATATTCGTACCACACGCCGTCTTATAATATAACTTATGCGACTGCGTTTCATGGCCGCTCATGACTTCTTAAATGACAGATATTGTAAAATTTAGTTTACGTGACTAATCGAACTGCACCGTTGACTTTTTCCTGGCTCCTCAATTTAAACTTATACGACTGACCTATGTTCTTATGTGAATATTTTTTTTCACTGTCGCATAAGGTTTTATGTGACTGGTGTGATTTAGATCAGTCACCCCAGACGTAATGCGACACAACTTATGTCACTGGTCCTTATGTGACTGAGTGAAGTCACATAAACCCTTATGTGACAAAAAACGAACTTATGTGACTAGTTTGGGTCAGTTACCTAAGGTGCAAAATGGCGTAGTGGGAAGAGAATATGTTAATCATGTTTTTCAGTATTTTTTTAAAGCTCATGGAATTATTGACCAGACATTATGTTCACATACACCACCTGAACAAAATGGAGTCTCGGAATGAAAAAATCGTCACATACTTGATATGACTCGTGCTATTCTTTTTAGTGCACATATGCCAAAATATCTATGGGGAGATGCCGTCTTATGCCTCTGCTTATCTTATCAACCGTCCTTCAAGGAAAAATTCCATTTGAGGTGCTCGCTAGTAAAATTTCATTACCTTCATTTCATAACCTACCAACACGTGTTTTTGGTTGTGTAGTCGATCTTCGTCCACAACCCTAAAGATCAGAGGTCAAAGTTAGATGTCAGGTCACTTAAATGTGTGTTTGTCGGCTATGGAAATCATAAAAAAGGATATAAGTGTTATCATCCACCTACCAAGAAATATTATGTCACGATGAATGTCACTTTCTTTGAAGATATGAGTTATTTTTCTCCTACAGATACAACCCTTCAGGGGGGAGAGTTCATATTTTTAAGAGTTATATCATGGCGATGGGAAGGAGTTGAGAGAAGATGAACATGTTGTATGTGAAGATAGCAGCTTGGTTAGAGAAGATGAACATATGTTATAAGTGAAGATAGCAGTTTCAAAAATCCAGCTGAGGTTGTTCACCAGACATCATCAGTTCCTAGCACAGTAGTTTTTGAAAATCAGACATCTTCAATTCCTATCACTGAGAATGAAGAAGAAACACTTGCCCCTCCAATCTACACTTCTACCTCTGACTCATCACTTCCCGGTGAATAATATCAATCATCTGAGGTACGTCAAGCCATTGATGTTAGTGACCATATACTCGAGCGCTATGTGTTACCAAATAAGTCTACTAGGGGTCAATCGTTCAAAAAGTATGAACCTACCTTCACTGCCAAAGCAAAATATCCCATAGCCAACTACATGTCTAATAAAAGATTATCTAAGTCATATGAAACATTTGTGAATCAAATATCTATTGTATCTGTGCCTAACAAAGTGCAGGATGCCTTAAAAAATCCAGGAGAAAAGCCATGGAAGAAGAGATGGAAGCATTGCAAAAGAATGATACTTGGCAACTTGTTCCTCCACCAAAAGATAAGAAGGCGGTAGGTTATCGTTGGGTGTTTACTATAAGAAAAATGTCAATAGTAAATAGGTACAAAGCATGTCTTGTTGCGAGGAGGCCAAAGGGCGTGACCGGTTGGCATGTCCGCCTGGTGCCAAAAGTGCCCAGGTTCGAAGCCCTCCTCCCCCTCTAACCCCATACTAACCCCTAACCCCCCAATCAAAAAAAAGCATGTCTTGTTGCGAAGGGATTCACTCAAACTTATGGGGTTGACTATGACGAGACATTTGAACCCGTCACGAAGATGAATACCATTCGATTCCTTCTTTCCTTGGCCACTAATTTAAATTGGCCACTCCGACAGTTTGATGTCAAAAATGTGTTTCTTCATGGAGAGTTGAATGAGGAAGTGTATATGAATCTTCCACCGGGATACAAAGCTTCAACTCCTGGTGATTTTGTGTGTAGATTGAACAAATCTTTATACGGTTTGAAGCAGTCTCCTCGTGCATGGTTTGGAAAGTTCTCACAGTTTATGCAAAAAATTGACTATAAACAAAGCAACTCAGATCACACCTTATTTCTGAAGCATCAACATGGAAAGGTAACATATCTTATTATTTATGTAGATGATATGTGATAACATGTGATGACACAGATGAGATTGACAGATTACAATAGCAGCTAGCATTTGAATTCGAAATGACGGACCTTGGTGAGCTGAAGTACTTCTTAGGAATTGAGGTGGCCAGGTGGAGAGAAGGAATTTATTTGTGTCAAAGAAAGTACGTTCTTGATTTGTTGACAATGATAGGGTTGTTGGATTGCAAACCTGTGGACACTCCTATTGAGCAGAATCACTATTTAGCTGAATCTCCCGACCCAATTCCTATTGATCGAACCAGTTATCGGAGAGTAGTTGGTAAATTAATTTATTTGACTCACACTAGCCCTGATATTGCATATGCAGTAAGCGTGGTGAGTCAATTCATGCATAATCCTAGTGAGATTCACATGAATGCTGTTTTGAGAATCTTGAAGTATTTGAAGTCAGCTTCTGGAAGAGGTGTGTTGTTTTCAAAACACAATAACATCACAGAAGTTTGTGGCTTCACTGATGCGGATTGGGCTGGAAACATTACTGACAGAAGATCCACATCAGGTTGCTTCACTTTTGTGGGAGGTAATTTAGTTACTTGGAAGAGTAAAAAGTAGTGGCGAGATCTAGTGCGGAGGCAGAATATAAAGGCATGACTCAAGGAGTATGCGAGTTACTATGGCTGAAGAGTTTATTATATTATTTGGGTATTCAACTCACTAGTCCAATGAACTTGTACTGTGACAACAAAGCAACAATTGATATATCACAAAATCCAGTTCAACACGATCGAACAAAACATGTGGAGGTTGATCGTCATTTCATAAGATGATTGATTATCACATTCCCTTTTGTTCCATCTAAAGTGCAACTCAGGGACATACTTACAAAGGGAGTTTCTGTGAAGGCATTTCATGGCTCACTAAGAGAATCCGCACCCGTTTTCTCCTCGAGGACTTTCTCGATGAGAAATTCCTATTACTATTTATTGAACAGTAATAGCATTTTTGTATGTTCTGTGCAACAATAACATCCCGATGAGAACTTTCTATTACTATTCACAAATATAAAAAAATTTGGCATTCGCCCTCTGTTTGTCTTCATTGATCCATTTTGCAGTTACAAGTGCTAAAAACCTTTTACTTCATTAGAATATAAACACATCTTATATTTGATAACTTGGAACAAAAGCAGGAAATTTCATATCTGAGTTGCATGAAAACAAAACAAATGCAGCAACAGACGCTTCCCAGTTCTCCTCAAGAACTGAATACAGAAATGATGCACACCATCACAATCCCAAACACCAACCAAACCCATCTTTTATTCCTTATCTTCATCTGATTCGCATAGAAAAGACTGTTCGTTCCGCTGCTAACAAAACTCCCAGCTTTCATCACATTATGCTCGATATCGTCCACAACCTCCCCATGCTTCTCCACCAGCACCGCCATATCGAGAAACACTTGATGAAGTTTCGTCTAGCTCTTCTTTATGTTCATCACAGCCTCAACCTCATATCGAGGGAGCACTGTCTTCCCCAGCCTCCTTTGAGTATCTTTCTCAATCCTGTTGAACATCATTAGGTTATTAACAGCCACCAAAATCCTATCTAACTAGCACCTTTCAATGCCAACAAATACAAAATTGAGGTTGTACACAAATATCCAATTTTTTATGAACACAAATATCCAATTTAAACACTAGAATTTTCATCATAAGCTCAACTCAGTGCCTCACCGACTCATTCCAAAACCAATGATGGGATTAGCAATCCACTGCCAGTTATAAAATACCTAATAGCAACATCTACTTGTTGCCTTTCAGTTATATATAGTCATTTTGCAAACAAGGAAACTATTCGGCATTTCGAGTATTGAAAGTATTTCTCAGCCACGATCATCAAACATAAGCAACACACTGCGATAGATACGCTAGCTAACTCATATGAGAGCTACAAATAAGAACAACCTATATCCAACTAGCAGAACAACCTGCTGCCAATCAACAGAATCAAGCGATTTGTAACTACCTGTATAATTTAAGGCAATGCTAGACATGTCAAGGATGGCCCTGGCTAGACATGTTTTCCACGACCATTCCCAATCCAGAAAGAGCTGAGGCAATGCTAGACATGCTCTTGGGGAATACAGATTAATAAAACACAGTTTGGCGTATGACGTTGAATCTTCCACATCAACAACAATTAACAATCGCAAAAACCGCATCAACACATACAAAAATGAACGAATCCACAACATCAAACTGATAAAGAATCACGTAAAGAAAACCAAATCAAAACAAATCAAGAATACACAAATTGCAAAAACTCATCCGATTAAACCTAATCGACTGACAGATCTACACATTGACGGACGAAATCGTACCTGAACGCGTCGGAAACGGAGAGAGATCGGGTTCAATGTTGTAAGACGACAACGACGACTCGCGAACGAACCGAGTGAAAGGAAGAGAGCAGAACTGGGAATAGCGATGTGTATCCGGTGTGGAATTGAAGTGGTCAGAGGCGCAAACCGTCGCCCAGAAGGAGCCAACTGATTTCAAACCCGTCCCCGCGCTTATCCAACCGACTTGGAGAACGTCCGCTCAGACAGCGGACATTCTCCTTGAACCGCTGCAAAATTTCATGTCCTCGAACGTCCCAAAATCTCCCCTCGAACATCCTGAAATCTTAACCGCTGCAGATGCCCTAAGCAAATTGGACATGATTGATATGTATGCACCAACTTGAGGGGGAGAGTCAGCGTGAGCGTGAGTCATGATGGCATCGTTTTATGGAATGATATATGGTGTGATTTGTGTAGAGAATTAAGAATATACTAAAAATATGTGATAGGATTGATTGTAATATATTATCCTTGTACTGATATATATACCTCCCAACAGAGATGAATAAAATTATCAGAAATTCATCTTATTCTACTTAAACATCATAGCATGTTAAAGATTGTGTGTAACTGAACACCAATGAATGATTTTAATAATTTTACTGAATGTTATTCGGGAAAACTCTGCTCAGCCACTTCTTTTTATTTGCCTAACAGATGGTCGTAACACAGATTCCTCGGCGTCAGTATCTAAAGTAATGTCTTTTTGCATCATGTTTGTAATCCTCTCCTTTGATTCCTCACATTCTTGCTGCACTTTTCTATTACTGGAAGTTAAATCTATGGCTTGCTATTTGTTAGTCTGAATCTGAAGTCGAGTTCGTATCATCTGATCCTTCAAAGTACGCAACATCTATTGTGCTTTAGTATTCAATAAATGTTTATTTGGAGGGTCACTTGATTTAATTGTGTTGCTTTATGTGCTCAGGACTGAGCTACTGCAAGCAATGGACTCAAGGCTTAAAGCTCTAAGGGAAGAGTTGGCTGCATCTTTAGAGAAGGCTGCTGACACAAGGCCATCCTTGATAAGGTGCACAAGGCCATCCTTGAAGATGTGGTACTGGAGACACAGGAGAGAATGAGGTCAAAAGTAGACATGAATAGCTTCTTGATTGAAGCTTCATTTATATGGATGATGTACCAACTATTCCACCACTGTATAAGTGTTGTCTAATGTTAATGTATTATTTGTTGAGATTATGATTGAAAATTTTGGATGATCCAAATTTTTAATTGAATCTAATGCATTGTGATATGTGAAAATGTGCAAACTGAATGTAATAGTCGTTAAATCTGTGAATATTTTGTCAAATGTGGAGACAATAGACATCGTTTTCTAATGTTCTGACATTAGACATCAGTCGATAAGCGCTGTCTAATGTCCAAATAAGTGTTGTCTTAAGTCTTCTGTACCTACTAGTGATCATGTAAAGACAAAATAATTTTACTATCAGTTGCAACATTTCCGGCATGATGATTAACCCACCAAACTATATGGAAAATTTATTGGGTATTTTAGTGCTTAATGTTAATTATTCTAGTGGAATAGTACGATTTGAACCAATAAAATTTGATTCGGCCTATATCAAGAATGAGGAGTTAAGTCGGAGGTAGCCACCCTACCTTAGAGCATAATCGATTGAGCAACAAAAGCACACTGAGGTAGTCACCCTACCTCACAACATATTCGATTGAGCAACAAAAGCACACTGATGTAGTCACCCTACCCAGGCAGATAGTCACCGTACCTCATAACTCTCCAACATGTGCCTTATCCAATCTAACTGGCATAACCGATTCGGTTAAACTCATTTCTTTATAAATGAGGGCTGGTGAAGATGAATAAAATACAGAATTTTCTTGATCTTCTCAAGAGAATCATCCCATTAAGCATTTCAAGTTGTGAACAAGAATTACTCGACTGTCTTATCCCAATTCAATTTTTGGAAACCCTATATATGTAGAAATATTGAATTTGGAAAGGGCTACGCACGATTCATTCGATATCTAAGCATTCATACATTTATTTGAAGCCCTTGAACTAGATGACATTCCAACAATTAAATTCATTATTTTCTAAATCAATGGCGGGTGCATCAATGCGAGAGATGACGACGAAACTTGGAAAATGTAGAAGTTCGACGATGTTGATTTTTGTAGATGGCAGAAGAAGATGCATTTCTTGCTAACTAATCGGAAGGTGGTGTACGTGCTCTCTACTCCTATTCCGGTAGTGAGCGATGATGCACATATGGAAGCATTCAGACAAAGAAGCAAGTGGGAGAATGATGACTACATCTGTTGTGGTCATATTGTGAATGGTATGTCTGACACTCTTTTTTGATGTTTATCAGAATATGGAATCCTCAAAAGAGTTGTGGGATGCTCTAGATTCAAAATACAAGCAAGAGGATGCTTCTAGCAAGAAGTTCCTTGTGAGTAACTTTAATATTTACAAGATGACTGATTCTAGGCCCGTGATGGAGCAATTTAATGAGTTGATGCACATCCTTGGTCAATTTGCTCAACACAACATGAAAATGGATGATCCATTTTCGTGTCTAGCATCATAGACAAGTTGTCACCTTCGTGGAAGGACTTTAAGCACATGCTTAAACACAAGAAAGAAGAATTGTCTCTTGTACAACTTGGTAGCGACTTGCGTATAAAAGAATCTATAAGGACGCAAGAGGCTGTTAAACAGAAGGAGACTATTGAATCATCTTCCGTGAATATGATGGAAGATAGAGGCGGTTTTAAGAAGTTCAAAGGGAAGAAATGTCCCAATGTTAACACTTCTAGCAAATTCAAAAAGAAACATAAGGATTCTTGTTGAATTTATGGTAAATCGGGGTCACTACAAAAGTGATTGCCGGTTGGCTAAGGATGGAAAAGGAGTTGTGCAAAAGAATGTTTGTCAAATGGCTAAAGAACAAGGCCCTTCCAATCTTTAAGGTCAGATTTCTATTTCTGATTATAATTCTAGTTTGAATTACGTGTCACTAATATCCGAAGCTTTTTATGTTCAGGATGATGAAGTTGCATGGTGGATTGACTCGGGTACTACAAAGCATGTGTGCAAAGACCGTCATTGGTTCAAGGCATATGAACCTCTGAAAGATGGATCTGTTCTTCATACGGGAAACGAGTCAACTGCTCCTATCCTTGGCCATGGAAGTGTAGTGTTAGAGTTTAGTTCAGGAAAATCCTTAAACTAACTGATGGGTTAGATGTACCTGTTATTAGAAAGAACTTGGTTTCCGGTAGTCTTTTAAACAAGTTTGGATTTAAGCAAGTGTATGAGTCGGATAAGTGTGTCTTATCAAAGTGTGGTGTGTCCGTTGGATATGGATACTTTTGTAATGGCATCTTTATGCTTAATGTGAATAAAGTTGTGAATTCTATTTACATGGCACGTTCTAGTGATACATCTTATTTATGGCATGCTAGATTAAGACATCTTTATTATAAGCGATTACATGAAATGTCTAAAGGAGGTTTGATTCCTACATTTGATATGAATATTGAAAAATGTAGTACTTGCATGCTAAAAAAATAACCAGGTTGCCATTAAAAGTATCTCAAGACATTCAAACCTACTAGAACTTGTTCATAGCGACTTAGGTGATATGCAAGCTACTCCATCCTTAGGAAAGAAAAAGTATTACATAACTTTTATTGATGATTGTTCACGTTATTGGTATGTATACTCATTGCATGCTAAAGATGAAGCTTGAGATAAATTTAAAGTATTTAAAGCTGCAGTGAAATTACAACATGATTTGATTACGAAACTTAGAACCGATAGAGGTGGAGAATATTATGATCCTGTTTATTTCAAGTTAAATGGTATTATTCATGAGACCACAACCTCTTATACACCTCAGCAAAATGGTGTAGCTGAAAGAAATAATAGAGTCCTAAAAGAAATGGTTGATTCCATGTTGTCCTACTTTGCTTTGAGTGCAAGATTTTGTGGTAAAGCCATGTTGACGGCTTGTTATTTGTTGCATAAAGTTCCTAACAAAAGGAACAAGATTACCTCTTATGAGTTTTGCCACAAAAAGGAACCAAATTTGAATTATCTTTGAGTTTGGTGATGTAGAGCGGTAGTTAGGATACCCGCTCCCAAATAAGAACTTTGGGAGTAAGAGGTGTTGATTGCATCTTTATTGGATATGCTGAAAATTCAAAAGCATTCATATTTTATGTAACAAAACCTAATGATTCTATTTCGGCTCACACCGTAACTGAAATAAGAGATGCAATATTTGATGAGAATCGTTTCTCAATGATTCCTTTCCTCGAGATTTGATTTCTAGCTCCATTGGAGCTGATTTGGAAGATGACACAAACACATCTTCTAATGATAGCTCATCCGAGCCTCGTAGAAGCAAACGAGGAAGGATTGAAAAGTATTTCGATCCGGATTTTCAAATTTACTTGATTGAAGGATCTATAAATGATAATGAGTATCAATACTCATAATGTTATCATATTGATGATGATCCTAGGACTTTTGATGAGGCTATGAGGTCTCGAGATGTTGTTTTCTGGAAAGAAGCAATCAATGACGAAATGGATTCTATCTTGGGAAATAATCTTGGGTATTATCAGATCTCCCACCTGGTTGCAAGCCTTTGGGCTGCAAGTGAATTTTCAAAAAGAAAATGAAGGTTGATGGCTCAGTTGATAAGTTTAAAACTCCAATGGTTATGCAAGACTTTAGACAAAAGGAGGGTATTGATTATTTTGATACATATACTGCAGTTGCTAGAATTTCCGCCATTAGGTTGTTAATTGCACTAGCTGCAATTAACAATCTTGTTGTTCACCAAATGGATGTCAAGATAGCAGTCTTGAATGGTGATTTAGAGGAGCAAATCTATATGAAGCAACCAGAAGGATTCATTATGCCTGGAAATGAAAATAAGGTTTGTAAGTTGGTCATATCATTGTATGGGCTGAAACAAGCACTTAAGCAATGGCATCAAAAGTTTAATGATGTTGTATTGGCTAGTGGATTCAAGTTGAATCAATCTGACAAGTGTATTTATAGCAAGTTTGATAACTCCGATAATGGAGTAATCATTTGCTTATACGTTGATATACGTTGATCTTTGGCACCGACCCAAGACAAGTAGACCTTACTAAGGCCTTTTTATCATCGAGCTTTGCCATGAAAGACATGGGAGAAGCAGATGTGATTCTTGGTATTAGAATCAAGTGTGAGAACAAAGGATTAGCACTAACACAGTCTCATTATATTGAGAAAATACTTAATATATTTAATTGTTTGAATTGTCTCCGGTAAGTACTCTCATGGACCCAAGTGTGATGCTTATGCCTAATACGGGTGAAACTGTTTCACAACTTGAGTACTCTTAAGTAATTGATTGCATAATGTATGCAATGACAAGCACAAGGCCTGACATAGCATACTAGTAATCCAAGTACTCATCACTGGGAAGCTATAAGGCGAGTACTTATGTATCTTAAGAGAACCATGAATTATAATTTGACTTATGTTGAATTTCCCTCGGTTTCGGAGGGATATTCAGATGCAAGTTAGATCACTAATTTAGTAGATCATTCTTCTGCAAGTGGTTGGATATTCTTGCTTGGGGAGGTGTCATCTCTTGGGCCTCGAAAAAGAAAACTTCCATTACTAGCTCTACTATGAAATCTGAGTTCATAGCCTTAGCTACAGCTGGTAAAGAGGCAGAATGACTAAAGAATTTAATTCATAAAATTCCTTTGTCGCCGAAACCAATAGCACATATATCTACCCATTGTGATAGTAAGGCAACTTTAGGTAAGGCATATAGCCATATGTATAATAGTAAATCGAGACACCTGAGCGTTAGACATAGCGCGGTACGTGAACTGATCACTCATGGTGATATCGATTGACTTTGTTCGGTCACAACAAAATCTAGCTGATCATTTGACAAATGGATTAGCTAGGGACTTGGTGCACAAGTCTTGTGTAGGGATGGACTTAAAGCACATTTAAAATCCCTAGTGGTAGGACACTTAATTCCCTCTTTGTATAACATCAAGAGCTGAATTCAATGTGGAAATCCTACACTTAGAGATTTGAAGCACATGTTTATTTGCATCCCAAGGTATGTGCTTGTTTCTACAACGAAAGGGTTAGGTTGAAGATTATCTTCTTAATAGATCTTTTTGTAAAATGCATTACAGGTGCATGATCGAAAAGAATCTACCTATGTATGTGGGAAGTGAAGTCGCTTTAATTAGCTCGTGCTTGGCTAAGGACACGTGGCTGTAATAGTGTCAAGTTATATTTGGAATAGTAGTAAACTTGCGTGATGAGTTGAAAGGGTTAATTTCTTAGAATACCCTATTCTCAAATATTTGAAAATGTTTTACACTAAAATGAAATTCATTTGTTTCGATATTTCATTTATGCATGAGTTCAATTTTTGATGTATTTAGTGATCAAGGAAAGCACTAAAATGGGGAGAATGTTGGGTATTTTAGATGTATTTAGTGCATTTCAAAATGTTTCGATATTTCATTTATGCATGAGTTCAATTTTGGATGTATTTAGTGCATTTCAAATTGTACTATATCTTAATGTAATTTTTTTGATGGAGATTTTTTTTTGATGGAGACTACATAAATTTATATATTGTAGTTATATGTTTTTTCTTGTCATTTTGAGGTGAACGTAGATAAATAAAATTTAACTCGTCTCACGTGACTTCTTTTATAACTTGACTATGAGACTTGACTTTTTAGCTATAAAATCATATATAGTTTAGGGTTAAGATCATGTACAAAGTTAATTTTTAGTACAAACGATAAAATTCGTCAACATCGACCTATAGTTCATCGTCGAAAAACGAAAAAGACAACATAGTTCGTCAAATACAAAAGTGCACCAGAAATCAGGATTTAATCTAATCCATCCAAATAACAAGATTAAGGGATATGGTTTGTTTGTATTTTTTATCAAAAAATCAACTTTGTACCTGATCTCTTGGAAAATTTCCCAATTTGCTCAAAATTAAAATTTGAATTCCCTTTATACTCAATCTTCAAATTGCATTCCCAATTTACACTACTTTTTTAAAACCGCCGTTGCCAACGGTGTCTTAAGTTTAAGCCGCTCTTGGACACGACGGTTTAAGTCCTGTGGCATATTTGAGCCCAAAAATGTTGAGTCAGACAGATGATCTGACAATTCATATTAAGGCGCTGTTACAAGGTCACTCTTGCGTGAATCACACTCTTGCAGATTTCGGAAAGTCTAGGACAGTTAACCGAACTGGGTAACAGCAATCCTCACGTGCTTTGCTCTGGTCCTCCAGTTTCACAGACAACTCAGGTTTATGCGGAATCCCTGGACTACCAACGTGCGGCCTTCATCTTTCCACTGGGCAGAAGATTGGCATCGCCAAGCGCTGTTACTCATTGCCACTTGCTTAACTTGCTGGTGGAAACGACGACAAAATATTCTTAAAGCTCAACGCATAGCTGCGGGTAATGGGATCAAAACACATCACTCTCCTCAGTTGTTTGGTAACTTTGTACCACTACACAGTTAACCGAGTTTCATAACGAATGCGCTCTTTGCAGCAAGAGGCTCCTTATGCGAAGGCTAGGACACACTTCTCAAGGGACGTGCAAATGAGCCAGCACCACTCACAGGACAACCAAAACCACCACAGCCACCACCAGAAACACAGCTCATGACGTTGACGGCTGAGACCTAATCCTGCCAACGCCGGCTGAGACCTAATCCTGAAAGTGTCAGTCATCATCTTTCATCGGTCAAAGTGACACAAAAATGCAGCTCGCATGAAAATGGAACATTTTTGGGCTCAAATATGACACAAGACTTAAACCGCCGTGCCCAAGAGCAGCCTAAACCTAAGACGACGTTGGCAACGGCGATTTAAAAAAGTAGTGTAAATTGGAAACGAAATTTGAAGATTGAGTATAAAGGAAACTCATATTTCAATTTTGAGCAAATTGGGAAATTTTCCTGATCTTTTTTGTATAGCTGAAACCAAAAGTATTTATAAATGTATTGAGTATAGTAGTCGACTCTTAATTCTGATTAAACTAAAGTCGAACTGAAAATGGTAAAATTAAAACTCAGCAGAGTGGCCCAATTCCGAGTTTGGATGAAGATTATGAGAAATTTTCATCTGTTATTTGCAATTACTGATAAGTTGTTGAACTGACAAGGTGTTTGCCTTGCATTTTATTTAATGCAACAGTATTACCTTTGCAACACCTAGTCACATAACACATCTTAAATATATTTGCGCTAAGGGGGAGTGTTCGGTTGAGAATTCTTAAAAATTCGAGAATTTGAGAATTCAAATCTCACCATTAGATCATGATGCATCTTTGAATCTGCATGTGACACATGTCCAAAAAGCAAAGTAAAAAAGATGACTTTGACTTTACATTAAATGCATCTTGAAAAATGCACATGGAACACACGTGTCACTACGAAAATGCATCTTAAAAAATGCATCTTGCATTTTGAATGGTGAAAATTGGGGTCCCAAGTTCACAAAAAAATAAGAAGTTCTCATTTGAGCGCTCCTCTTTGCTTTAATATATGTAGTAACCTCGCATATTGAATAAAGAATCAAGAAGATTCAAACCATCAGAGACAAGTTTTCATTTACACTCCACCATTAGAACTACCTAATGAGTCTATTAAAACGTTATTTAATTTGAACATAAGAAACCAAAAAAGATTCAAACATATTCAGAAACTTGTATTCTAAATAGTCATAACTGCCAGATTATATTATCATGCAGCAGCTCCTTCATTTAGCAGCAACTGGTCAAAGTGCCACACTCCTGAGAATCACAAATAATATGTTTTGCTTAGAACAAATTTTTGTTGAATGAATGCAAAAGCAGCTGAAGACAATCATGTACAACTGTTAATATGGACGATGGTTGGAAGAGAAATACCATGTCCCTTTCCAACTCTTCTCAGCTGAGCAACATATTCAGAGATCCTTTTGATGGCTTCAACCTAAACGAAATGATACACCAAGTCAGTGTCATTTCCTTCCGAACCAAGTCAGTCTATGTCCAGCTATCACATACTTGGAACTAACTATTTGGCAGTAAACAAAGTAAGTTGAACCTGTTCAGTCAAAAATTCACTCTCCACAAAATCAGATAGCTGGACATCATTGTTTTGAGTAGCCACCTGTCAATAAGGAAATAATAGATAAATTACTATTTTCTGGTAAATAGGCATCTATCACTTGAACTCCTACCATAACACTATAGACATCTGTATACATACTTCATTTTAATATACATTTCAAATGCATTTCACAATAGAGCCTGTGATGGCCTGTCAATTGTTCTTCCCAACAGATTAACTAGCACCATACCTTATGTAGATTGAGAAGTTTCTCATTGGTCAACTTCTCCAGTGAAAGTGCAAGCTCCATTGCTGCAATAAAAAGAAGAGACACTACTAAGATATTTAAATGCAAATGATATGGTTCATATCCAATATATGACTAATTCCCTGAAAATAAAAAAGTGTAATTAAGTAGTTACTTACCATAGAGTGCGTCTCCTTTCTCAGCATGATCAAACTCAGATACAGGCATAGGTATCGACTGCAACTTCACTTTCCCACCCCTTTTGTTCTGAATTTTTTTTTAATATATTAACTTGATTAAAATACACACAAGATAGAAACTCAGCGCTATCACTACAAGAAGCACGTTAAGATATTTAATACCTGATACTGCATAAACTTCTCAGCATGTTCTCTTTCTTCTTTGCTGGATTCCTTAAAGAACCTACATATAAACAACACATCAAAATTATGATAGATATACATACACATGACAAAACCATAAAGAGGAAATTGGAAATACCTTGCAAGACCCTTGAGTGCCACATTGTCACGGTCAAAGTAGGCATACATGGCATGATACACATATGAGACATTGTACTCCACACTGCATCATTCAACAGTCAACATCAATTATATATGTATGTAATATGTAATTCAGCAAGTGAACCAAGTACAATCTTGTACTCAAAAACTAGATTACAGAGTCACTTGTTTTTTTTTATAAAAAAAAATTACAATCCCAAATTATGCCATAAAATACATTGCAGGAATTAGACTAGTCATTTGAGCAGGACTATTACAGCGAGACCGCTACATTCTGCAATTACACAGGAGTCATACGAAAATAGGATATGGAGATAAACTCACTTGATCTGCTCATTCACAGAGGCCTCGCACTCAACCGAGAACTTGTGCCGAGCTAGC
The DNA here is from genome assembly GCA_033675395.1 of Rhodiola chrysanthemifolia. Classification (NCBI taxonomy): domain Eukaryota; kingdom Viridiplantae; phylum Streptophyta; class Magnoliopsida; order Saxifragales; family Crassulaceae; genus Rhodiola; species Rhodiola chrysanthemifolia. The sequence continues at coordinate 12,373,046 of CM066208.1, read as the reverse complement.
GAATCCTGCAGAACGGTGGGAACGAGCGAAAGCTCCTTCTTCACCTCTTCAAACGGCTCAAAAACAACACCAGAAAGCGGACGGCTGTTGGAGTTCTTCGAAGCAGAGGCGACTAACCTTAGCCGTTCGTTCGCAGGAGGAAAAACTCTCAGAATCTGCGAGTAAGGCGAGAACGGATTGAAACCATCTCCGTTTTGATTCAGCAGCGCGGACGGTGGAGCAGCCTTGAGCAACATGGATGGAAATTGCAGCGCAGACACAATCAGCAACGGAGAAGAGTGAGAATATGCGAAGTTCAAAATCGGAACAACGACGCTGAAGAAATGGTTTGTAGTGTGATTCTTTGTTCTGTGAGGACGAATATCGACCGTTCGATATTAAGACGAGGAGGAAAGGGACGGTTGTGATTAAGTTATTGTGCTCTCTATTACAGAAACGGATGGATCGAGAAGAGTGTGGACCACTAATCGATGGATGAGCATTGAGACACGTGGAAGATTACAGATGGGTTGAAAGAAGTGATAGATTTGGATGAGATAGAGATGACAGTGAGACGAGACATTGAGATGGCACGAACAGATATAGAGATACGGCGAGATGAGATAGAGATAGATAGATCGGGGTTTATGATGAAAAGAGAGAAATATGTTATTTGTTGTAAAATGATTTTAAAAATCTCAATAAAGTGATATAAAATAATTTTGAAACTTTAACAAAATACTAATATAATATTATTTGTCAGAGGATATGGAAGACCTTTTTAGGATGAGTAAGAATGTAAGCTTAAGTTGTTCTTTTTCTCATTGCATTTGCACCATTTCTATAGCAAAAAGGGAGGAGGCAAGATCCATAAAATATGGATCAAACTTCTCTAATGTCAATACATTAACATCATATATTGACTAAGTTACTCTAATGTAAAAACAATGGCCACAAATGTTGACCCTAATGAGTAAATATTGGACCCTTTGTGTTTTGATGATAACAAACACTTAACTAATAATCCACTTGAGTGTGCAGAAATCACTGTCTGACAGGTAAGCTTGCTGAACATCTCTGAGAGAGAGCAGAGCTGCGAGAGAGATGCGATCTGTCCGAGAGATACACCGACACTATGACCAGATCGGATTTGGGAAAATATATCGAAGATACATATCAAAGAAGCACGGGTATATACGCACAATATATGACGAGAAACATTGATGGAAGTATATACACGGATACATGTCAAATATATACACGAGGAGATGTCTGTATATTCGACAGGAAGATTGAAGTCAGATTTGGTAAGCATATATGTGACAGGGTCAAGATATGGAAATATCTTGACTGTATCACATCTGCGAGATATCTATCGGATCTCTGATGGAGATAGACTCTGCCGACTCAAAGACACTATAAAAGGAAGAGAAGTCTTCAAAGAAAGGTTCGGCTTTTTGGTGAGAGTGATCGGAGATTGAAGAGTAATCAATTCCGGAGCTGACAAGGTGCTGCTGTGTGCGGACAGGACGATCGTGTTAGTTGATCCTTCGAATTGAGTAGTTTTGTTAGCTGTCACTGCGTGAGACAAGTGTAACAAACTGCAAGCATATTCCTTTATCAATAACACGGATCTTGAAGCCCTTCTGGAATTGTCCAGGAGGCAAAGTGGTTTTCAGCCTGCTGCAAAGGTTGCAGTAAGGTTTCCACTATAAATCTGTGAGTCTTTACTTTCCGTATAATTTCCTGTGTTAAAGATAATTTCTGCTGCCATCTGTCTGAGGGATACCACTCTGGGATCTCCCTCACATAGTTGGCTAACCTAACGATCCAACAATTGGTATCAGAGCCCGGCTCTAGATTGTGTGTTAGCCTTTGCAGGAAATCATGTCTGCCGGAAACGATTCATTCTGGAAACCTCCACTGCTCAGCTCGGGAGAGTACGACTGGTGGAAGGATCGGTTCGAAGCCCATGTCTGTTCCCTGGATGGGAAGCTGTGGCGTGTGTTTGAAAAGGGTAACTTCCCTATTCTGGATGTGACAGATCCCGCCAATCCGAAAGAAAAAGAGAAAGACGAGTATACCGAAGCTGATTACAAAGCTCTCCAACAGAATGCCAGGGCCAAGAAAGTTCTAAACATGGCCCTCTCACGGGGAGATCAAGTGAAAATGGCTGTTTACAAGACTGCCAAAGATCAGTGGGATGGGCTTGCTAGACTTTCCGAGGGAAATGAGGACATAAAGAGGAACCGAATTCTAGCAGCCACAAAGGACTAGGAAACAGTCGAGCAACGCAAGGATGAGTCCCTGGAGGATTTCTACACCAGATTTCAAGTAATCATCGCACAGCTGAACTCCCTGGATGAGAAACTCCCACAGTGGAAGATAACCTATCAGTTCATGCAAGCTCTCAGTCCCAGGTGGGATACAGTGACTACAGCCCTTCAGGCTCAAAAGGGAATTAAAGACATCACCCTGGAAGAGCTGGTGGCGAACCTGCAAAGCGAAGCTGGGATATCAGATAGAAAGATGGCCAGGAGACAAGCTGGAAAATCTCATGCCATAGCATTAAAAGTGGAGAAGGCCTTAGATATAGCCCAAGTAAGCCTGCCATCCAAAGGTGAGGACGAATAGATAGCTCTTCTCTCAAGAGCCTTCAAGATGGCAACCACAGGAAGAACACAAAACAGAGGTGCCTCTGGCGGGGGACAAAACAACCAAAGAGGGAACAAAGGAACTGCCTCAGAGGAAAGCAAGACAAAGGCAGGAACAAAGGAAGAAAGAACTTGTTATCACTGCCAGAAAAAGGGACATCTTGCTAAAGATTGCTACATCAAGAAGAAGGGTGAACCACCTGCCCCAAAGGAAGCTCAAGCCATGTTCGCTGCCTGGGGTGACTCGGACGAGGAACACAGCGATAGGAAGCGAGCCAAGGAGCCATGTCTGATAGCAAGATCCACAAACGATGAGGACGGAGTGAGGAGCAAGCCATGGTATCTGGACAGCGGATGCTCCAAACACATGACAGGAGATCCAGGATGGTTCATCTCACTCCAAGCCTACTCCGGAGGAAGCATTATCTTCGGAAACAAGAGCACAGGTAAGGTCGTTGCAACAGGAGAGGTAAGAATTTCAGAAACAATCAAAGTTCGACAAGTTAGTCTGGTTGAAAACCTGAATTACAACCTGCTGAGTATATCACAATTGTGTCAACATGGTAAAAATCAAGTGATATTCAACTCTAATGACTGCTTTGTGAAGTGCATTGAGACAGGAAAGGTAATTCTTAGAGGCGTATGTGAAAATCAAATATACACAGTGGACCCAGAGTTTGTTCCTGAAGAAGAGCTGTGCCTAGCTAGCATAACTGCCGACACACTGCTGTGGCACAAAAGGTTTGGACATGCAAGCACGAAACTGATTCACAAGCTACATCAGGGCGAACTAGTGATCGGATTACCCAAGGTAGAGAACTCAATTGATCAGATGTGCAGTGCATGTGCCACGGGCAAACAGGTACGTACTTCGTTCAAGTCAAAACAATCAGTAAGTACATCAGGTCCTCTTCACATGATCCACATGGATCTCTGCGGTCCAGTGAATGTCGTCAGCCGCGGAGGTAACAGGTATATATTAGTTATCGTAGACGACTACTCCAGGTACACTTGGACGATCTTCTTGTGCTCCAAAGATGAAACGTTTGCTGAGTTTGTCTCATGGTTGAAATTAACTGAAAACAAACTGAGTAAGAAGTTAGTATCCATTCGCACTGACAACGGAACCGAGTTTCGGAATTCCCAGTTTCTCTCGTTGTGCAGGACCGCAGGAATTGATCACAACTTCTCAGCACCACGTACTCCTCAGCAAAATGGAGTGGTAGAGAGAAAGAATAGGACGCTGGAAGACATGTCCAGAACAATGCTGATTGCCAGTGGCGCTCCAAAGGGGTTCTGGGCAGAGGCTGTGCATGCGGCCAGCCACATACTGAACCGAGCATCTCTACGCTTTCTGATAGGAAAAACGCCGTATGAGCTGCTGCGTGGAAGAAAACCTAACATTGGCTATTTGAGAGTTTTTGGCTGCAGGTGTTACGTACATAACAATGGAAAGGACAATCTGGGAAAGTTCGACCCAAGGAGCGATGAAGGTGTGTTCATAGGATACTCATGCCATAGCAGAGCCTACAAGGTGTACAACCTAAGGATGGAACGGGTGGAGGAGAGCATCCACGTAACCTTTGATGAGAGCGCTATGACAGGGCATCTAGTAAAAGATCCTTCATCACAGGATGACGAAGAACTTCAGTTCACCGATAGAGCTGACCCCGACTGGGAACACGCTCAAAATGAAGTCATAGGATCAGGCGAAGCAACTGCTCAGACAACTGGTCAGGAACCCGTAGATGCTCAGCCAGAGATGCCCGCTCAAGATCTTGTTCCTGATGTCCCTGTGACAGTCGTCAATGCTGGGCCTCCCAATGAAGGGCAGATCGCCAACAATCTCCCTCCCACAGACACTGTGGAAGAACCCAGAACTACAAGGAGTGGAAGAGTCACTCAGCCCCCAGCCTGGACAAGGGATTACCAGTGCTATACATCGCAGGATCAGGTAAATCTGGATGATCTGTGCCATTTCTGTGAATTTGCGTCTTTTGTCTCTATCACAGAACCAAGGACTACATCTGAAGCGTTGAAGGATCCGGAGTGGGTAAATGCCATGCAAGAAGAACTACATCAGTTCGAGAGGAACAAGGTATGGCGACTGGTCCCTAGGCCGAAGGACAAGAACGTGATTGGAACGAAGTGGGTCTTTCGCAACAAGATGGACGACAAAGGAGTCGTTGTAAGGAACAAAGCCCGCCTGGTAGTCAAAGGATACAACCAACAAGAGGGGATAGACTACGATGAAACTTTCGCCCCAGTTGCAAGGTTAGAAGCAATCAGATTACTAATTGCTTATTCAACTTACCATGGTTTTGTTCTACAGCAAATGGATGTGAAACGGCGTTCTTGAACGGAGTTCTAAAGGAGGAGGTATATGTGAGCCAGACACCTGGGTTTGAGGATCACACTCACCCGGATCATGTCCACATACTTGAGAAGGCACTATACGGGCTGAAGCAAGCTCCTCGTGCCTGGTATGAGAGGCTGTCACAATTCCTTCTATCCCACGGATACACCAGAGGAGAGGTGGACAAAACTCTCTTCCTTCTGAAGGAAGGGAAAGATACTTTGGTGGTGCAGGTATATGTGGATGACATCATTTTTGGTTCAACTAACCCTAAACTTGTCAAGCAGTTTACCGAATTGATGTCAAGCGAGTTCGAGATGAGCATGGTGGGAGAACTCAAGTACTTCCTTGGACTTCAAGTTACTCAAGAAGAGGATGGCACCAGAATCCATCAACAGAAGTACATAAAGGAGATTCTGAAGAAATTCGGGATGGATTCCGCCAAGACGTGTGCCACACCGATGTCCCCAAACGACACCCTGACGAAGGACGAATCCTCACCCCGAGTAGATCCAACTCTGTACAGAGGAATGATTGGTTCGCTATTATATCTCACTGCTAGCAGACCCGATATCTTATTCAGTGTTTGTCTGTGTGCAAGGTTTCAGGCTGATCCCAGGGAAACCCACGTGAAAGCTGTAAAGAGGATATTGAGATATCTGAAGGGAACAGATGACTTGTGCCTGTTCTATCCAAGGGGAGGTGAACTACGCCTGGAAGCATATACTGACGCAGACTATGCTGGATGCAAGACAGACAGGAAGTCCACATCAGGGATGGCTCAATATCTTGGACCATGTCTAATCTCTTGGGCCTCAAAGAAACAGTCCTCAATTGCACTTTCCACCGCTGAGGCAGAATATATTGCCGCTGCTGCTTGCTGTGCGCAGCTGCTATGGATCAGGCAACAGCTAAGTGACTATGGTGTTGTTACAAATTGTGCTAAGATTCTGTGTGATAACACTAGTGCTATTAACATCTCTAAAAATCCAGTGCAGTTCTCACGCACTAAGCATATTGAGATTCGATATCACTTCCTACGTGACTGTGTAGAAAAGGGAACAATCGAGATGGAATATTGCAGAACCGAGGAACAGATTGCAGACATATTCACAAACGCATTGCATAGAGAACCCTACGAGAAGCTGAGGCTCGAACTAGGTATGGTTTCTCTTCCTTAGAACTATGCTCACATGTTGCTCCCTCGGTGATTGGCTAGACAAGATGCATATGAGTCACGTCTGATGGAGAGTTTAACATAATTGTTCTATGCTAGTGAAAAAGTAAGTTGTGTTCATAATGTATCCATGTATGCTTGCTATGTGAACGATGACTGCATTAGGGACCGAAAAACATGAAACTCTGATTTCCTTCTGCCCAAAAGAGACCTCCACAGTTGATCCCTCACTATAAGCCCAGGAGGTACTCTAGACCACCTTAGCCTATCTTCATGTGGAATGCTTCTATGAGCCCGTCGATATGATTCCTTTCTGAAGCTATTCCACATGAGGTATGAAGACATTATAACATGTTTGGATGATTTCATTTTTTTCTTTTTGATTGTGTGTGGTGTTATTTGTACCATTTGGGTAAAATTAGCACACCATACCAAAACCTTGTGTACGCATGTGACGGTCAGACTAAGTTTTCACTATGGAGCGTTCGACTTTGACTGGTAAACAATCTGTGTGACAATTGTGAAGATGGTGAGTTCTATGGTCAGTGGCTCAGCCTTGGGACGGGGTATAGTTTGAATAGAGATGCGAACAGTTTCTGCTGCAGGCAGTTGTCCCGACGGTTGGCACGTGGCTGTTTCGGGTGAATTATAATTGGCAAGTCATTAATGCAGAACCGGTTTTGGAAAGAAAGAAAAGATGGCTAATTGCTAAAGGCGGTCTATCTCTTAAAGGAAGGCGTTCGATGTTTCGAGAATATGTTCTAGGGTTTCGAGGAGTATAAGAAGGACGAGGACCGTGTGTTGTGCCTAACCCAAACCAAAAAGCAATCACCGTCTCTCTCACCAAAATCAGGATTCCGAAAGCTTCGAATGACTTCCTCAAACCCTAAATCCAATCTTTCCCCTACAGCCGCCGCAGCGATGGCTGCACAGTTGATCGCAAGGGGGGTTGACCCTCTTAGTCTAGAGAGCATTCTACTGTCCGTCACGCCAACCGGGTCTACTCCGACCAACTCTGCAGTGGCCAGGGACCGCTCCTTGCTCGAAGAGCTTCGTGAGGACTCCTGCTCACAGCGCCCTGTTCAAAAAGGGTCCTCCGTTGCTGCTCGGTCCGCTGGCAAGCGAGCGAGGAAATCTACAACTCCCTCTGCCCGAAAAAGTCACAGATCTGCTAAGTCTTCCGCTCCACTGATTGGTGAAGAAGGGGAGTCGGATGAAAGTGCCGAGGAGTCGGAAGAAGTCGGGAAAGGTTTTGTCTAAGAGTTGGTGTTGCAGTACGAGTGGCTGGTGGAGTATAAGCTGGAGGAAGTTGTTGTGTTGCTGGAAACCCAAAGGTGGGGCGCATTGTTTAGGAAGCCTGTTCTAGTGGACGAAAAGCTGGTAAGAGAGTTTTACTCAAAACTGAAAGTTGTGGAAAAGGAGAAAGGAAAGGGTAACTTGGAGCTGTCGGCCGTTATCGGCGGTGATGTGTTTACAGTGAGTGTGAGGGAGATGGCCACCATTCTACAGGTACCCAAGGGAGGATATGCCACATACTCCAAGGGTACGTGGCCAGGCTCTGTGGCAAAATCAGAGGTGTTCGAGCGACTTGGGTTGGATCCCGCTGCTAAGGGACAGAGGGAGATCTACGGCATGGATGTACTTCCGAGGATTCTCCACAGAATCCTTCTGTCCAACATCTCTCCGAGACGTCACAAGCACAACCTGGTGACCTTTCAGGACATGCTGCTGATAGATCAGATCGTGCAGAAGAAACAAGTCAATCTGGCCTACCAAGTCACGCGCCATATGGAGAACAACAAGGAGAACCCATCCAATGGACTACCCTTTCCTGGGTTTGTGAAGGAGATACTGAAGTACTGGGAGACGTATGACCCCGTGTCTGAAAAGGTGCTATCGTCTGACCTTTGCGATGAGCAGATTGTCAAATTAGGTCTGGAGTACTCGGCAGGTGTTGGGTGGACAGTCCCGGTTGTTAAAGAAGAGGCTGATGATGAGGATGTTGTTGAGGTGGTTCCCATTAGTGTTGCTGCTCCTGTTCGTGATGAAGCGGTTCCCCCCACTGAGAGCTCGGTTGAGTTGCTGGTACTATTGAAAGATGTTCGTGATGAGTTAATAATGGTGAAAGCTGAGATGAAGGATGCAAAGGATGAATTGAGGGAGGTGAAGACTGAGTTGATGGATGCAAAGATCGAGCTGACTACCGTGAAAGAGAAAATGATCGCCCTGGAGGTGGCCATCACAATTGACTCGGGTGCCATGTCAGTAGCGGTCGAAGGGTTCTCGGGGCAGATGAAAGCCCTAGCCGCGGAGATTGTTGACCAGGTGAAGGCTTCGTTTCAGATTGACCCTTAGTCTGAGCCGTCTCATGGAACCCCCTCCTTGTCATCCCCTCCCACATCTACCCCCCCTCCATTGTTGAACTTGTCTTATTTTGAATTTCATGTTTTAAGTTCTCTATGCTTTTTTCATCTCTCTGCTGCATTTGTGGTGTCAACATGACACACTTTTGATTTGCTGGCATGAATGAATTGTTTTTCTTTCCATTGCTCTGTGTTCTTACTTGCTTATCTTTTTGATGATGCCAAAAGGGGGAAGAACTATATGAGCATTGCACTAAGGGGGAAATAACCGGTATCGAACTATATGAGCATGTCTATCTGAGGGGGAACTAGGCTAGCTAGTCGTTAAATAAAACACTCAGTGAATAAACTCTGAAGCAGCTAGCTGTCCTAGGGAAATATATTTGCATGTTCCATGCCTTAGCTATGTGTGATTTCTCATCTGTGAAGAAGTGTTTGTCATCATCAAAAATGGGGAATTTGTTGGACCCTTTGTGTTTTGATGATAACAAACACTTAACTAATAATCCACTTGAGTGTGCAGAAATCACTGTCTGATAGGTAAGCTTGCTGGACATCTCTGAGAGAGAGCAGAGCTGCGAGAGAGATGCGATCTGTCCGAGAGATACACCGACACTATGACCAGATCGGATCTGGGAAAATATATCGAAGAAACATATCAAAGAAGCACGGGTATATACGCACAATATATGACGAGAAACATTGATGGAAGTATATACACGGATACATGTCAAATATATACACGAGGAGATGTCTGTATATTCGACAGGAAGATTGAAGCCAGATTTGGTAAGCATATATGTGACAGGGTCAAGATATGGAAATATCTTGACTGTATCACATCTGCGAGATATCTATCGGATCTCTGATGGAGATAGACTCTGCCGACTCAAAGACACTATAAAAGGAAGAGAAGTCTTCAAAGAAAGGTTCGGCTTTTTGGTGAGAGTGATCGGAGATTGAAGAGTAATCAATTCCGGAGCTGACAAGGTGCTGCTGTGTGCGGACAAGACGATCGTGTTAGTTGATCCTTCGAATTGAGTAGTTTTGTTAGCTGTCACTGTGACAGATGCTTGTCGTCAGAGCAAATGTACAAATAAATTTATAGTCCGCTACTCGCGACTTCACTACTGGGTAGCAAGTGGTAAGTAGGGGTCGAACCCAAAGGAATTAGGGGGATAGTTGTTCTTTGAGGTGATTTGTACAGCAAGGGAGCGTGTTTTAGGTTGGTTGAGGTTTTAGAGCTAGTAACTACGTGACTTTTTGGTTGGTTTTGGTTTTTTTGTGCGAAAAGTAAATGACTGAAAATAAAAGTAGGAGACTTACAGCGGGTGATGCGTGATTGGCAAGTCCTCCGGAAGGTGAGCAGTTGATTACGGCAGTTATACTAAGAAAGTAAGTGCAGGAGTTGTTTGATTTCAAGGAAAACATTCGATTTTGGGGGCCTTATATCATAGCCTGTTTATCATTGACCTTTAGTGATCCTTCTAATTAAGTATTCAAACGTGCATCAAGGCCATTCCAAGCACTCGATTTGCCACACTGTCTAGTCTTTTGCAAAAGTGTTCGAAAGAGTATCAAGGCCATTCCAAGCACTCGATTTGCACACACTGTCTAGACTTTTGCAAAAAACGTAGAGCCCTTGTTCTACTTAGACTAATACCCCATTCCAAGGTATATTAGCCTGTGTGCATCCATTTGATCAGTCATTCCCGAGCAATCAAATGGTGTTTGAGAGAGGTCAAACTCCTCAGATAAGCTTTGCCATTCCAAGCATCCACTTATCCGAGTATGTTTACGAACTTCCACGGAAGAGCTTTGCCATTCCAAGCATCCACTCAACCTTGGAAGTTTTGGCCTAATATATGGCACATAGAACAAGTTTTGAATACAGAGAAAAAACACTAAAGCAAAGTCTAAAACATTTTATGATACAAGTACACCCCTTCAACCGAATGAAGAGTTTAGCTACGAATATCCATAGAGGTGGATACCATAGCTAAATACTCGGGGGTTTTTGAAAGACAGTAAGTAAGGGGAATACTCAAGAACCAACAGGAGTATTCCCAATTCCTACTTGAATACTCAAGAACCAACAGGAGTATTCTCTAAAACTGTTATAATACTCAAGAACCAACAAGAGTATTATTTCAAAACCAAACTTACAAATCGCCAAACTTAGAGAGATAAGTGATTTATGATTTTTGGGATGATTTACAAATGAGATGGGGGGCTTGTATTTATAGCCAAAGGAGAGGGGAATGGAGGGTGAGGATGAGAGCACATGGCTCTCATCCATGGTGAGCTCCATGGAGGTCATAGCCGCCGGTTGTGGGTGAAGAAGGGAGGAGAGCTTCCTCCTTTGGCCACCTCCTCCAAAAGCCGCCGGTCACCATGGGCAAATGTGGAGTTTTGTGACGTTTTTGCGACGTTTTCACAAAACTATCGGTGTATTTCAGCCCGGGATTGACTTTGATTACTCTTCGCTTTGATTTGTTTTGAATGATTCCATGTCAGGATCTTTAGATTTCTTCAGTCAGCGTCTGATCGAGACCTTGGAATGACTCGTAACATCTTTTCTGTGTAAAATCCTATCCTTAGCGTGTATTCTCTCTAAGCTCAAAAATACCCTGTAGATAAATATCGGAACTAACAAGCAAAAGTTAAATAGACAAACAGTCTAATTTAGTGGGTTTAACTGTGTTTTTGATTCGTATAATTATGGTCCATCACACTGCGTGAGACAAGTGTAACAAACTGCAAGCATATTCCTTTATCAATAACACGGATCTTGAAGCCCTTCTGGAATTGTCCAGGAGGCAAAGTGGTTTTCAGCCTGCTGCAAAGGTTGCAGTAAGGTTTCCACTATAAATCTGTGAGTCTTTACTTTCCGTATAATTTCCTGTGTTAAAGATAGTTTCTGCTGCCATCTGTCTGAGGGATACCACTCTGGGATCTCCCTCACATAGTTGGCTAACCTAACGATCCAACAGTAAACCACATTATATTCATAACACTCCCCATTGGGATACTCATTACGTGTTTACGATGCCTCGTTAAAAATCTTACTTGGAAAAACCCAGTGGGATAAAAACCAAGATAAGGGAAAAAGTGTGTAGCCACGTAAAACTCCCCCTGATGTTGGCAAGAGTGATCTCTTCATAAGTTTTGTAGCTTTCGCATGCCGATGTAATGAACATGTTTCTTGAATACTGAGGTGGGAAGGGCCTTTGTAAGAAGATCCGCTGAGTTCTCGCATGAACGAACGTTAGGATGTTGGTGACATTATTCTTTTCCAACTGTTGAGTAAATGAAAAGAATTTTGGAGGAATATATTTTGTTCTGTCGCTCTTTACAAATCCTTCATTCATTTGAGCAACACATGCAACATTATCCTCGTAGAGTGTGATGGGATCGTTTATGGGTTGAAGACCGCTAGTGGTTCTAACGTGTTCTGTCATAGACCTTAGCCACACACACTCACGACTTGCTTCATGTAATGCAATGCAATGACTTCAGCATGATTTGATGACGTTGCAACACATGTTTGTTTCTGGGAGCGCCAAGATATCGCAGTTCCTCCACAAGTAAATACATATCCTGTTTGTGACCTACCTTTTTGTGGATCTGACAAGTAACCTGCATAACCAATATAAACTGGTTTCGTATTGTTAAGATAAAATAAGCCTAAATCGATCGTTCCCTGGAGGTAACGAAATACATGTTTAACTCCATTCCAATGTTCTTTCTTTGGAGTTAAGCTGAATCTTGCTAATAAATTCACAGCAAAAGCAATATCAGGTCGAGTACAATTATGGTACATAAGAGCTCCAATTGCACTGAAATATGGTACTTCTGGATCAAGAATCTGTTCAGATTCCTCACATGGACGAAATGGATCCTTGTTCACATCAAGGGATCTTACGACCATTGGGGTACTTAATGGATTTGATTTATCCATGTTAAAACGCATTATTATCTTCTTCGTATAATTCGATTGATGCACAAGTATCCCACTCTGGAGGTGCTCAATCTGTAATCGAAGACAATATTTTGTTTTCCCCAAATCTTTCATTTCGAACTCTTTCTTCCAATAAGAGATTACTTCCAGAATTTCTTTATTGGTTCCAATGATATTCAAATCATCAACATAAACGGCAATTATTACACAACCGGATGTTGTTTTCTTAATGAAAACGCAAGGGCAAAAAGGATCATTGACATAACCCTTTTGAAATAAATATTCGCTTAATCGATTATACACATGCGTCCGGATTGCTTTAACCCATATAAAGATCTTTCTAATTTGATCGAATATCTTTCCCTAGGTTTGGAACTTAATGCCTCATGCATTTTAAAGCCTTCAGGGATTTTTCATGTAAATTTCAGTATCAAGCGATCCGTATAGGTAAGCGGTAACAACATCCATGAGGTGCATATTCAATTTCTCATGAACTGCTAGACTTATCAAGTATCTAAATGTAATTCCATCCATGACAGGAGAATATGTTTCCTCAAAATCGATTCCAGGCCTTTGAGAAAAACCTTGTGCAACAAGTCGAGCCTTGTATCTCGCAATTTCATTTTTCCCAAAGACTTTGCGTTTATTGAGCGAGTCTAGTTCAGTTTCAATTGCCCCTTTCCACTCAACCCAATCGTGTCTATTTTTACACTCAGTAATAGACCGTGGTTCGGGATCACCATTATTTTCATTCATAATATCACATGTCAAATTATAAGAGAACGCATCATCAATGTTCTCTTTTCGGTTCCATAGTATGCTTGTATTAGCATAATTAATCGAAATTTCTCGATCCTTTTCATTTTGTATTTCTACAGGAATACTTTCCTCCACCATAGGACCGCTTTGCTTTTCTTCCCCTTTTCTTTTTTGAGGATTTTTTTAGAACCGGGTGGCCTTCCACGCTTTAACCGTGTTGTGATTTCATGAGTGACTTTATTTTCCGGCTTCCCTTTTGGAATTTCAATTTGTACGGGAGCATTCTCAGCCGGTATGTGAGATTTAGTCACTCTCTTTGTGTCTGTAAATGCATCGGGAAGTTGATTTGCCATTTCTTGCAAATGTAAAATCCTTTGTACTCTACCTTCACAATCCTTTGTGCAAGGATCAAGATGCAATAATGTTGGTACAGACCAAGTAATTTGTTTTTCAAACTGTTTTCTTTCTCCCCCTAATGGTGGGAAATTTTCCTCATCAAAGTGGCAATCAGTAAACGTGCTGTGCAAATATTTCTAGTTTGAGGTTCAAGATATTTAACAATAGATGGACTTTCAAAGCCTACATATATCCCAAGACTTCTTAGTGGTCCCATCTTTGTTCTTTGAGGAGGTCTAATAGGCACATAAATAGCACAACCAAAAATTCTTAAGTGAGATATATTTGGTTCTTGACCAAATGCAAGTAGTAGTGGAGAAATTTTATGATATGCACTTGGTCTGATGCGAATTAATTCAGAGGCATGTAATATTGCATGACCCCATACTGAGGTAGGAAGCATTGTTCTCATTATCAATGGCCTAGCAATAAGTTGGAGGCGTGTGATCAATGATTCAGCCAAACCATTTTGTGTGTGGACATGAGCAACAGGATGCTCGATCACAATCCCAACTGACATACAATATTCATCAAATGTCTGGGATGCGAATTCACCGGCGTTATCAAGTCTAATTTTTTTGATTGTATGATCAAGAAATTGAGCTCGCAATTTTATTATTTGGGCAAGTAATTTAGCGAATGCCATATTGCGAGTTGATAACAAACATACATGTGACCATTTGCTAGATGCATCTATTAATACCATAAAGTATCGAAATGGTCCACATGGTGGGTGAATAGGTGTTGGGACCTCGCACATAGATGATAGCGCTAAAACATATGTATTTTAGGCGACCTCTATGCTTATTGTTTCGATCATTTTATTACGATTTCACTTGCTATTTGATGCTTTGTGGTTCATTTCAGGCATATTACAGAGTTTAAGCTGAGAACACAAGTGAGTAGCATTTTGGAGCAAAACCGAGCAGTTTCGGAGCAAAATATGGTGTTTCGGAGCCAAACCGAGCAATATTGACCTTTGGACCTTGTTTTGGACACCCAGGGCTCATACGGTGTCCGATTTGGTCGATTCAAAGCTTGTTGGAAAGCTAATTCAACGGACTACAACTTTGCAGTTTACACCAAGATCAGATTCGGAAGGTAAGAGGCTCTGAGTACCCGAACCGGCCGGCTCAAATTCGTGCACAAATCTCAACCGGCCGGCTCAAAGGGTCCGAGAGTTGGAATCCCTTGAAGCTCACCTCAGCCGGCCGGCTCAACCCAAGGCCAATTTCCAACCGCCCGGTTGGCCCCTGAAGGCAAATTTTGCCTATAAATTGAGATCTAGATCTAGTTTTCAAGGGGGGGAACTTTTGGGGAACTTTTGGGGGACTTTGGAGAGACTTTTTGGGGGACTTGTGGGGGATTGGAGCTAGGGTTTTTGGGGCACATCATCAAGGGTTTTTGGGAGAAAGGATCAACTTCAACAACATCAAGGATCGAATCTCTAGGGTTATTGGATCTCCATATTGGTTCTAGATTTCTAAACTCCCTTTTCCATATGGGTTTTTGCACTTTCATTGATGTTTTTGCTTGTAACCTCACCATGAGTGAGTAGTGACCTTGGTTGGGGATCTATGAATCCCCTAGACATGTTTGTGACATTGTAAACACTATGGATGCTATTGATGAATGATTTGCACATGATTCTTCTTCATTTGAACTTAACTCTTCAAGTTGCCTATAAGGTGTTTGTGAAATGTCCCCAATAGGAACTTTGCTTGATCTCATGTTTGATGTAACTTGCGTTGAAAAGCATGATTTCAATTGAACTAAATGAAGAATGCATTAAGGTTTTCGTGTTACATGGCGACACTCTAATCTTAATGAGAATGGCTTGAACCTAACAAGAGTGTGATTATCTAGTCAATAAAGCGTGAGTGTGAGACTAGACATTCATATTCTATAGTGCCAATAAAGCGTGAGTGTGAGGCATTATGCGAGATGTAACCTCTTTATACTAAGTTGGAGCGTGAGTTGAACTTAGCATTAATGTTGCATGGCTAAATTCTAAACATTTGCATGTGATTTCATCAATGGTGTCCAATATTACCGTCACAATAATTGTCTAGGTGGAGAAATAGATCCCTAGTCATCCTTTAATTGATTGTTAACCTCTTTAATATTTCAAACCTTACTTTTGGATCGAAATTCCCTTCCCAACCTTAGACAATCTAGATATATCTTTGGCATCATTAGTTTAATCACCTATCTTTTGGGTTCGACCTCGGATCTCCCGAGTCTTTACAAATGTTTTGATAATCGTGACTTAGCAATAGTGTTCGAATTCTATTTGAATATTTTCGCTATATTTACGAACGATCAAATGGCGCCGTTGCCGGGGATAGGTTAATTAACTAGGTGCTAATAGATTGTTTAGTTTGTCTACTCTTTCTTTACTTGTAGCTATTGCTTGTTTTGTGCCTAAATTGTGGATTATTTCTCTCGCCTTTCATTGCTAAGAACTTTCTTTGTTCTTGCAGGCTTGTGAATGAACACGAGATTTCAAGGGCGAAAACACGTAGCTACCGGTTCTTCTTCAAACTCTTCTCTCCCAACCGTCAAGAAACCAAGGGGTAGACCTCGCAAGAATCCTCTACCTCCTATTGTTCCTATTATTCCTCCGGTTATCCAAGACCAAAGACAAGAATTTATTATGGAAGAGGAAAGGGAGAACCGCCCCACTCTTCAAAGGGATGACCGAAACATCAGATTGGAGGATGAGATAGATGATCCTCCCGCTAGACAAAACAACATTGAAGATCAAAATCCTCCCGCCCATCAAAGAAACAATAGAAACTGGAGGTATGATGATGAGGACAATGAGAGACCCGTTGGGGATTACATGACTCCCACTCTTGAAGGGAATGGATCGGCTATTATGCCCCCGGATGAGGATGCCTTTGATTTCGACGTGAAATCCTCCTTAGTCCATATGGTGACACATGACCAATATCAAGGGGTCGGGAATCCATCTACTCATTTGGCCAATTTTCAGGAGTATTGCCGCACTTATAAGCCAAGAAATGTACCCGCGGAGTACGTCTACATGAAGCTTTTTCCCTCCTCACTATATGGAGATGCGAAAGAATGGTTGCAAAACCAAGAACCGGGAACTTTCAGGACTTGGGATCATCTTGCGAATGCCTTCCTCTCCAAATTCTTTCCACCGTCGAGGACGAAGAAATTTATAGATTTTATATTGACGTTCTCGCAAAGGGACAATGAGCTATTCCATCAAGCCTATGATCGATTCAAGCATTATTTGAAGGAATGCCCTCACCACAATTTTCGAAGAGCGGATCTTATTAGATACTTCTATCTCGGTATGAGCAAAGAGGCTAAAAATCAAATGGACACGGCTAGTGGTGGTGCGATCATGGATTTGCCGGCAAGCCAAGGATTTAAAGTCATAGAGAAGATCGCCACAAATTCCGATAGATACCAAGGGGTCGATCACAAGAAAATGGCTAAATCTAGAGACGATTCTTCAAGTTTTGTGACCAAAGATCAATTTGGTGAATTGGTCAAGAAAATGGATGGTTTGATAAGCATGGTAAGTGCTTCGGAGGTGTCTAAACCAAGGAATGAAAAAGAGAAGAATCCGGTTCAACAACCGTGTTTTCTATGTGCTAGTACGAGGCATTCAACAAAGAATTGTCCCGATGGGAGGTATGAAGATAATGATGATGTTTATGAAGAAGTTCGTTATATCAATCAACAAAGAAATTATGCTTCAAACCCAAGAAGAGTGTCCAATGACTCCGGCTTCCCTTCTAAACCTCAAGGGCAAAGTAATTACCAAGGTAATTACCAAAGACAAGGATATGGTTCCAATCTTAATCAAGGGCAAAATTCCTATTCTAGTCAAGGCCAAAATTCCAACCAAGGGAATTATCAAAAGCCTTATCAAGCCAAGTCCAACATGAATCATCAAGGGAATTCTTCTTCCAACACTCAAGATAATGCTATGATGTCTATGATGGCGCAAATGCTAGAAAATCAAAAAGAGACCAACAAGAGAATGGAGCATTTGGAAGCCCATAACAAGATGCTTGAGAATCAAGTGGCTCAACAAGCCGTAGCTTTGAAGCAATTTGGGAAGCTTCCTTCTCAACCGGATGTAAATTTCAACGAGCATTGCAATGCCATCTTTCTTGAAGATGAAGAGCCCTCTCTCATGAATGTCAATGCCATCACATTGAAGAGTGGACGAGTCCTTCCTACTCCACAAAGAAAACCGAGCCATAATAATAAGGTGGTAGAAGCGGAAGTTGCCCACAAAAATCCCGAAGTTGAACTTCAAGCTCCTACGGAAGATGAGAAAAAGGAAGAAGCGCCGGTTTTGATGAGGAAATATGTGCCAATGGTCCCCTTTCCTCAAAGGCTCAACAAAAGCAAGCTAGATGGCCACTTCCAACGACTTGTGGAGATGTTGAAGAAGTTGTATGTCACTCTTCCGTTCTATGAGGTGATCACTCAAAATCCTACCTATGCAAAGTTCTTAAAGGATATTGTGTCGAGTCGAAGAGTTATTGAAGAATCTAGCATGGTAGCTTTGAACCATGAGTGTAGCGCCCTCTTCTCCAAGCAAATACCTCTCAAAGTGAAGGACCCCGGCCGATTCACCATTCCATGTTCTATTGGCGCCATGAATTTTGAGGACCCATTAGCCGACCTTGGTGCCAGTGTAAGTGTCATGCCTCTTGCGACCTATTATAAGCTTGGGTTAGAGGGAATGAAAGCTACCAAGATGACCTTGCAACTCGCCGATGGAACCAAAAGGCTACCCAAAGGAGTGATTGAAAATGTCCCAATCAAGGTAGACAAGTTCTACATACCTTGTGATTTCGTAGTGATGGACATGGGGAATAATGGAAACACCTCTCTTATTCTTGGACGCCCCTTCTTAGCCACGGCCGGTTTCAAAGTTGATCTTAGAAAGGGGAAGTTGACCTTGAAGATTGGAGGAGAAAAGATTAATATAGAGAGGCCCATGGGCGAACAAGTGGCGGCACAAGAACCTTGTGATTTGGAAGAGCAAGCGAGTGCTAGGGCCGAGAATGTTGAAGTCAAAAAGGTGACTAAGAAGAACTTGTACAAGTTGGTTGATCCCGATGAGGACCCTCCTCTTGATCACTATTGGATGCCCCCATGCCATGATGGGGTAAAAAGAATTGTGGATGCTAAAACGGTAAGGAGTGAGAAGCAAGCATCACCTTGGACGAGAGCCTTTAAGCAAGTTGCTTGCAGCTCCTCAAAGAACCCGGATTGATTCCGCCACTTCTCAACATATCCGCTTGAGGAGGGATCTTAGCAAAAGACTCCTCAAGTGTGCTTCTTATCTCCCAAGAGGAGAATCGGCTCCGTCTTAGCCAAGACGTTAAACTAGGCTTGTGAGTGTCTTTCCCTTGATTTTCATGATGTCTATATTGATTGGATTTCTATTTGCCTTGAAGATATGAACTATGCATGTGTGAATGCCTATATTTGATGATTTATTAACATGTGCGTAGTTAACTTGATGTCTTGATAGGGCATAAGTGTGGGGTGCCTATGTTTTGACTACATGAGATGTTTGCGCTTGCTTGATGTGCTTTAATGTGTGGAATCCAATCAACTTGTATGTTTAAGGGAAAACACTTACACTATTGAGCAATTCATCCAAAAATTTCAAATTATTAATGAAAACAAAAAGTCTAGGCAAGGGCTACATTTTCGAAAAAAATTTCATCTCTAAATTCAACTAGTCGTGCATGATTTCACTTGATTGATCCTTTAGATGACTAATGGATTGGGTTGTTGACTTTCATTCTTGAGGATCAAAGCATCTACTAGAACTTCTTTATCTTTTATTCTAAGCTTTTTCTCGTTGAGACTAAAGAGTTGATCTTTGAAAGCATAAAATCGAAAAAAATATAATTTTAAAACTCTTGCATGCCACGATTGCCTTTAGGTGACTTTAGTGACCTTGCTTGTCTTGTGGATTTGTCTTGTCGGTTTGTCATGCTCCATCTTAACACTTAGCCCTTTGTCAAAGTTCTAAGTGTGGGGTCAAAAGAGGGCAAGAAAAAAAGAAAAAAAAATATACGAAATAAGCCCCAAATTCTTCCTTATGATTGATCACCATTAGGAAGTGACTTTAAAGAAGTATGTGCTAAGTGCCGAGGGTTAGGAAGGTAAGTTCCCCCTCGAAAGTGCTTAATGCGGCTTCTACCCCCTTTAATGTTGCAATTAGACTTGACAATCGGCTATTCCACCATTCTCTAGCATGAAAACCAATGAGACAATTGATACTTCCTAGCAAGAATTCACAAAGGGACGAACCTCGTATTCTTTATACTTAGGCATGAAATGACTTGCAAGAATATACAAAAAAACGGTAATGTTGGAACTCCTCTTCTCTTATGACTAAGTGACCTATGCGTCCTAGGCTTGAGAATGAGTTCAAAGCTCACAAGCCAATGGACTAGCCTCCTTGCTAGCATTGGTGAGTGATCCAACAAGATTTCTTTGCGACTATCTGATTGTTCTCTTGAAGTCACTAATATAGAAAATGACTAGAATCCTAGATTAAAGATTTATTAGTCTTTGCTTTGATTTGCTTGAATGTCTTAATTCATGAATTTCCACAAGGATTTGAAGAGGTTTCATGTAGTGATTGAAATGCACGCATCTAGTTGAATACATTGTGAACTTCATGAAAAACACCTTGCCTAGTACTTTGACAATTGTGAACTTAAAATGTCTAATTGGATGGTTGTTCTTTTTGTGGGATTTGTGAGTATTCCCGTATCTGAAAACTCTCAGGAGACTACAACTCCTCCACTAGGGTAGCCTAGGGGTTTAAAGGCTTGGTGCATTCGCTAAATGCACTCGTGTTGCCTACGAAAGTGGTTAGTTAGAAGTAGAATTTGTTCCTTAGTGTTTTTAGTTAGTTTTCGTGACCATATGGAGTTTTCTTTGAACCGATCATGAGTGAGCAAAATGCATTATTGTTGTTGATCTCTATGATAATTTGCTCGGGACGATCAAACGTTAAGTGTGGGGTGATTTGATAGCGCTAAAACATATGTATTTTAGGCGACCTCTATGCTTATTGTTTCGATCATTTTATTACGATTTCACTTGCTATTTGATGCTTTGTGGTTCATTTCAGGCATATTACAGAGTTTAAGCTGAGAACACAAGTGAGTAGCATTTTGGAGCAAAACCGAGCAGTTTCGGAGCAAAATATGGTGTTTCGGAGCCAAACCGAGCAATATTGACCTTTGGACCTTGTTTTGGACACCCAGGGCTCATACGGTGTCCGATTTGGTCGATTCAAAGCTTGTTGGAAAGCTAATTCAAAGGACTACAACTTTGTAGTTTACACCAAGATCAGAGTCGGATGGTAAGAGGCTCTGAGTACCCGAACCGGCCGGCTCAAATTCGTGCACAAATCTCAACCGGCCGGCTCAAAGGGTCCGAGAGTTGGAATCCCTTGAAGCTCACCTCAGCCGGCCAGCTCAACCCAAGGCCAATTTCCAACCGCCCGGTTGGCCCCTGAAGGCAAATTTTGCCTATAAATTGAGATCTAGATCTAGTTTTCAAGGGGGGGAACTTTTGGGGAACTTTTGGGGGACTTTGGAGAGACTTTTTGGGGGACTTGTGGGGGATTGGAGCTAGGGTTTTTGGGGCACATCATCAAGGGTTTTTGGGAGAAAGGATCAACTTCAACAACATCAAGGATCGAATCTCTAGGGTTATTGGATCTCCATATTGGTTCTAGATTTCTAAACTCCCTTTTCCATATGGGTTTTTGCACTTTCATTGATGTTTTTGCTTGTAACCTCACCATGAGTGAGTAGTGACCTTGGTTGGGGATCTATGAATCCCCTAGACATGTTTGTGACATTGTAAACACTATGGATGCTATTGATGAATGATTTGCACATGATTCTTCTTCATTTGAACTTAACTCTTCAAGTTGCCTATAAGGTGTTTGTGAAATGTCCCCAATAAGAACTTTGCTTGATCTCATGTTTGATGTAACTTGCGTTGAAAAGCATGATTTCAATTGAACTAAATGAAGAATGCATTAAGGTTTTCGTGTTACATGGCGACACTCTAATCTTAATGAGAATGGCTTGAACCTAACAAGAGTGTGATTATCTAGTCAATAAAGCGTGAGTGTGAGACTAGACATTCATATTCTATAGTGCCAATAAAGCGTGAGTGTGAGGCATTATGCGAGATGTAACCTCTTTATACTAAGTTGGAGCGTGAGTTGAACTTAGCATTAATGTTGCATGGCTAAATTCTAAACATTTGCATGTGATTTCATCAATGGTGTCCAATATTACCGTCACAATAATTGTCTAGGTGGAGAAATAGATCCCTAGTCATCCTTTAATTGATTGTTAACCTCTTTAATATTTCAAACCTTACTTTTGGATCGAAATTCCCTTCCCAACCTTAGACAATCTAGATATATCTTTGGCATCATTAGTTTAATCACCTATCTTTTGGGTTCGACCTCGGATCTCCCGAGTCTTTACAAATGTTTTGATAATCGTGACTTAGCAATAGTGTTCGAATTCTATTTGAATATTTTCGCTATATTTACGAACGATCAATAGATCCCAAGCCCTCGCACAAAGTACTCGCAAATGCTCCAGACCACCCAAGGATGACCCAGGAGGGCGCTCGCAACAAATGGCACAGTTTGGCCAAAGGCCCCGAGTTAGGCCCAGGGCGAGCCGAAGAGCACTAGTTCCATATCGCTCGACCAGACGGGCGAACTTGCCAAATGTGCCTCGACCAAAATGATCAAAATAGCCAATAAGGTGGACGATGTCACTAAGCCGGAAGAACGCACGAGCGGGTTGGCCGGAATGAGCAGAACGGCCCTTACGCGACTAGGAGACGGGGCCTGGAGGTGCGCGGGGCCTGGAGACGCGTCTGGCATTAATGAGCACACGCCTGGGCACACGACTGGCCATTATGAGACACGGTTCATGCATTAATGAGCACACGCCTAGCGCCCTAACCTTTCCTATATAAGCACTCTTGTATTTCCTTTCTATTCATTCAATCAAGAATCATCAAGTTATCCTTTTATCTTAGTTATCTAGTAGTAATTCAGCCATTTGCCTTAGGGCTGACCTTGATCCTTGATACGGGACCTTGGAGGGCATTAACCCTTAGTATCAACTATCCTTTTCCGCCATATCTACCATCAACCCACCACCACACTTCCGCAACCGATAGGCCCCGACTTGGCATTTCACAATCCGGGTCCTATCAATAGGCCCACAAATATTACCTTGAATACGCTCAAGAAACATAGGTGATTCCTTTCCCGGTGATGGTCTTATGATAAGCTTTCCAAGAGAACAAGCTTTACATGGAAAAATATTTCCTTGAGGATTTTATGACCCTTCAATGGGTGTCCATGCGTATTTTCGATAATTCTTCGCATCATACTTGAACCTGGATGACCCAATCGGTCATGCCACATGGTTAATATTGAAGATTTCATAACTACCGCATTTGACTCAATCTCATTTATATGTGTGTAATGCAATCCAGTGGGAAGCATTGGTAGTTTTTTAACTATGTATTTCTTTATAGATCTATACATAGTGTGTAACATGAACTTCATGTTACCTTCAGTCATAGAATGAGTGTCGAATCCATGAGAATAAATATCATTGAAACTTCTCAATAAGTTTCGTTTGGATTTTGGCGAAAATAAGGCATTATGTATCGTAAACTTTGTGTCATTTGGCAATACAAAGTTTGCCTTGCCAATTCCTTCAATCAGATCTACAGGACCTGATATTGTATTCACAATGGTTCGTGTTGGTTTTATCATCAAGAAAAACCTTTTATCCTTCAGGATTGTGTGCGTTGTTCCACTATCAAGTATGCACATTTCTTCAATATTAATCCTTTGGTTGACTTTGGTTTTGTCCATTTCAAAGCTTTAAGTAAACAAGAAAATGATAAGATAAATGAAAAGGTAGACATATTTTATTACATTTGAGAAAACATAGTCATGCTTAAAGGAAAACATACATATAACATAAGAAAATCAAATTTAAAACATCGGACCGTTTGGCTTCATTCCCATGGGTTTATACAACTTCCCCTTTCAAATCACACCAGTCATTTTTTCAGTTATATCACCAAGGAAGTCATCACTAAAATCACGTTCCCCAAGATGAGTGAACTCGTTCATGGGGTCGTGGTCAATAAAATTGATCTCCTTTGCATTTGTAAAATCCCCAACTGTATCAACATGCTCATTGTTGAAATCAGATTCTTCAAGTCGAGTAAACTCATTCATAGGAGTTTGGTCAATAAAGTTGACCTCCTTTCCTTTTCCCTTCACGGACTCTTGATAGAGTTTGCATAAGTGTTCAGGGGTTCGATAGGTTTTAAACCAATGCCCTTTACAGCCATATCTAAAACAAGTGGTCTCAGGCCTTTTTAATGAACTTGGACCACCTCTCCTTTTGTGGGAGTTCTCACGGTTCCAGTCATTTCGCTGTCTCTTTTGGTGATTATTGGCGGTCTTATGAGGTGGATTATTAGAATAACCACCTCGACTACGCCCCTGGCAAAAACTACGACCTCGACCTCGTCCACGACCTCGGCCTTGCCATCGACCCTGAAAATAGTTCATGGGTATACTCTCATTAGAGTTGATAAAATGTACCTCAGAAAATATTCTCAAGCCCGTTGGGCGAGATTGGTGGTTCTTTATCAACAGTTTATTGTTTCTTTCTGCCACTAGGAGAGTACCAATCAGCTCATTGTATTTTTGAAAACCACGTACGCGATACTGCTGTTGTAAGGTTACATTTGATGCATGGAAAGTAGACAAAGTCTTTTCCATCATTTCAGCATCAATTATTGAATCTCCACAAAATTTCAAATGACTCACTATTTTTATCATCTCAGAGTTATACTCACTAACTTTCACAAAATCTTGGAACCGTAAAGCGATCCATTTATCCCGATATAAGGGAAGCATCACATCCCTTTGGTGATCAAATCTGTCTTTCAGATTTTTCCATAACTCACTCGGATCTTTCACAGTGAGGTATTCATTTTTGAGATTCTCGTCAAGATGACGACGAAGGAAAATCAAAGATTTTGCCTTATCCATTTTCGATGAGGTATTCCCTTCAATGATTGTTTCGGGAAGATTCATTGAATCCAAATGTGTCTCAATGTCTATCGTCCAAGGCATGTAAGTTTTTCCTGAGATGTCGAGTGGACTGAACTCAAGTTTTGTGAGGTTTGACATGGTGGTAACTAAAAAAAAGGACAAAGTAGATAGAGTTTATTAGATTAATTTAAAACATAAAATTCTACAAATATTGTAAAGAAGAAGAAGACATACAATATTACAAGCATTTCTAAACAATGATAAAATTCATCCGTCGGAACATCTCCGGTGAAGAAACAAACAATAAGTACAAAAATATTTATGAAAATAAAAACTAGTATAAGACGAGACATTCTATGACAATGTTTTTTTTTCTTGAGAAGATTATGTAGTAGAAGAGAGAATGAATGTGATTTTGTATGGTGAATGAAATTGAATTTATAGAGAGAGAAAAAAAATAGTCGTTATGTTACCGTTGGGCACTAATTAGTTTGTTATGGTTAAATGCTAAGAGTAAATTAACAATGTAAGATCATCAAATAAATTATGGAAATATGGTTCAAAGAAAATATTAAATTGAAGTATTTAAAGTAAATATATTTACTTTGTAGATCACAACATTTTACTATGAGGGGAAAATCCGCCACTGCATAATAATATGTTGTTATACATTAAGAAAGTAAAACAAGTTGTAAATCACATCATTTTTGTTATACGGTAGCCTAGCCCCGTTGTATAACAAAATGACGTTATACAAAAATATCGAATAGAAAAAATTTCGTTATGTACAGAACTTACGGTATGGAAGTGGAGAGCGTTCGTGCTGATAATGTGTTGTAAAATGACTTCAAAAACCTCAACAAAGGTGATGAAAAGTAACTTTGAAACTTTGACAAAATACTAATACAATATTGTTTGTGAGAGGGATAAGGGAGAGCCTTTTAGGATGAGTAAGAATGGAAGTTTAAGTTGTTCTTTTTCTCATTGCATTTGCACCTAGCAAAAGCTTAAGTTGTTCTCATTGAATATTTTCTGAGGTACATTTTATCAACTCTAATGAGAGTAGACACATGAACTATTTTCAGGGTCGATGGCAAGGCCGAGGTCGTGGTCGAGGACGAAGTCGTAGTTTTGGCCAGGGGCGAAGTCGAGGTGGTTATTCTAATAAAACACCTCATAAGATCGCCAATTATCACAAAAAAAGACAGCGAAATGACTGGAAACGTGAGAACTCCCACAAAAGGGGAGGTGGTCCAAGTTCATTAAAGAGCCCTGAGACCACTTGTTTTAGATGTGGTTGTAAAGGGCATTGGTTTAAAACCTGTCGAACCCCTGAACACTTATGCAAACTCTATCAAGAGTCCGTGAAGGGAAAAAGAAAGGAGGTCAACTTTATTGACCAATCTCCTACAAATGAGTTTACTCGACTTGAAGAATCTGATTTCAACAATGTGCATGTTGATACAGTTGGGGATTTTACAAATGCAAAGGAGATCAATTTTATTGACCATGACCCCATGATCGAATTCACTCATCTTGGGGAACGTGATTTTAGTGATGACTTCCTTGGTGATATAACTGAAAAAATGACTGGTGGTAACTGAAAGGGGAAGTTATATAAACCCATGGGAATGAAGCCAAACGGTCCGATGTTTTTAATTTGATTTTCTTATGTTATATGTATGTTTTCCTTTAAGCATGACTATGTTTTCTCACATGTAATAAAATATGTCTACCGTTTCATTTATCTTATCATTTTCCTGTTTACTTAAAGCTTTGAAATGGACAAAACCAAAGTCAACCAAAGGATTAATATTGAAGAAATGTTCATACTTGATAGTGGAATAACGCACACAATCCTGAAGGATAAAAGGTTTTTCTTGATGATAAAACCAACACGAACCATTGTGAATACAATATCAGGTCCTGTAGATCTGATTGAAGGAATTGCCAAGGCAAACTTTGTATTGCCAAATGGCACAAAGTTTACGATACATAATGCCTTATTTTCGCCAAAATCCAAACGAAACTTATTGAGAAGTTTCAATGATATTTATTCTCATGGATTCGAGACTCAGTCTATGACTGAAGGTAACGTGAAGTTCATGTTACACACTATGTATAGATCTGGAAAGAAATAGATAGTTGAAAACCTACCAATGCTTCCCACTAGATTGCATTACACACATATAAATGAGATTGAGTCAAATGCGGTAGTTATGAAATCTTCAATATTAACCATGTGGCATGACCGATTGGGTCATCCATGTTCAAGTATGATGCGAATAATTATCGAAAATACGCATGGACACCCATTGAAGGGTCATAAAATCCCTCAAGAAAATATTTTTCCATGTAAAACTTGTTCTCTTGGAAAGCTTATCATAAGACCATCACCGGGAAAGGTTAGTTGATATGGCAGAAAAGGATAGATAAGGCGGAAAAGGATAGTTGATACAAAGGGTTAATGCCCTCCAAGGTCCCGTATCTACTAGATAACTAAGATAAAAGGATAACTTGATGATTCTTGATTGAATGAATAGAAAGGAAATACAAGAGTGCTTATATAGGAAAGGTTTGGGCGCTAGGGGTGTGCTTTGAATATTGGTTTCCCTCCAAGAGCTAGCCTTCAAAGCCATGCATAAACCGTGTCTCATAATGGCCAGCCGTGTGCCCAAAATAGGCAGGCGTGTGCCCAGGCATGTGCCCATTAATGCCAGACGCGTCTCCAGGCCCCGCGCATCTCCAGACCGCGTCTCCTAGCCGCGTAAGGGTTGTTCTGCTCGTTCCGGCCAACCCGCTCGTGCGTTCTTCCGGCTTAGTGACATGGTCCACCTTATTGGCTATTTCGATCACTTTGGTCGAGGCACATTTGGCTAGTTCGCCTGTCTGGTCGAGCGATATGGAACTAGTGCTCTTCGGCTCGCACAGGGCCTTACCGGGGCCTAACTCGGGGCCTTGGCCAAACTGCGCCATTTGTTGCGAGGGTCCTCCTGGGTCATCCTCGGGTGGTCTGGAGCATTTGCGAGTACTTTGTGCGAGGGCTTGGGATCTATGTGCGAGGTCCCAACACCTATTCACCCACCATAAGGACCATTTCGATACTTTACGGTTTTAATAGATGCATCTAGCAAATGGTCACATGTATGTTTGTTATCAACTCGCAATATGGCATTCGCTAAATTACTTGCCCAAATAATAAAATTGCGAGCTCAATTTCCTGATCATACAATCAAAAAAATTAGACTTGATAACGCCGGTGAATGCACATCCCAGACATTTGATGAATATTATATGTCAGTTGGGATTGTGATCGAGCATCCTGTTGCTCATGTCCACACACAAAATGGTTTGGCTGAATCATTGATCAAACGCCTCCAACTTATTGCTAGGCCATTTATAATGAGAACAATGTTTCCTACCTCAGTATGGGGTCATGCAATATTACATGCCTCTGAATTAATTCGCATCAGACCAAGTGCATATCATAAAATTTCTCCACTACAACTTGCATTTGGTCAAGAACCAAATATATCTCACTTAAGAATTTTTGGTTGTGCCTATTTATGTGCATTTATGTGACTAAATCTCACATACCGGCTGAGAATGCTCCCGTACAAATTGAAATTCCAAATGGGAAGCCGGAAAATAAAGTCACTCATGAAATCACAACACGGTTAAAGCGTGGAAGGCCACCCGGTTCCAAAAAAATTCTCGAAAAAGAAAAGGGGAAGAAAAGCAAAGCGGTCCTATGGTGGATGAAAGTATTCCTATAGAAATACAAAATGGAAAGGATCGAGAAATTCGATTAATTAGGCTAATACAAGCATACTATGCAACCGAAAAGAGAACATTGATGATGTGTTCTCTTATAATTTGACATGTGATATTATGAATGAAAATAATGGTGATCCCGAACCACGATCTATTACTGAGTGTGAAAATGGACACGCTTGGGTTGAGTGGAAAGGGGCAATTGAAACTGAACTAGAATCGCTCAATAAACGCAAAGTCTTTGGGCCTTTAGTACTCACACCTAAGGATGTGAAACCTGTTGGATACAAATGGGTTTTCGTATGAAAAAGAAATGAGAAAAATGAAATTGCGAGATACAAGGCTCGACTTGTTGCACTAGGTTTTTCTCAAAGGCCTGGAATCGATTTTGAGGAAACATATTCTCCTGTCATGGATGGAATTACATTTAGATACTTGATAAGTCTAGCAGTTCATGAGAAATTGAATACGCACCTCATGGATGTTGTTACCGCTTACCTATACGGATCGCTTGATACTGAAATTTACATGAAAATCCCTGAAGGCTTTCAAATGCAAGAGGCATTAAGTTCTAAACCTAGGGAAAGATATTCGATCAAATTAGAAAGATCTTTATATGGGTTAAAGCAATCCGGACACATGTGGTACAATCGATTAAGCGAATATTTATTTCAAAAGGGTTATGTCAATGATCCCCTTTGCCCTTGCGTTTTCATTAAGAAAACAACATCCGGTTGTGTAATAATTGTCGTTTATGTTGATGATTTGAATATCATTGGAACCAATAAAGAAATTCTGGAAGTAATCTCTTATTTGAAGAAAGAGTTCGAAATGAAAGATTTGGGGAAAACAAAATATTGTCTTCGATTACAGATTGAGCACCTCCAGAATGGGATACTTGTGCATCAATCGAATTATACGAAGAAGATAATAAAACGTTTTAATATGGATAAATCAAATCCATTAAGTACCTCAATGGTCGTAAGATCCCTTGATGTGAACAAGGATCCATTTCGTCCATGTGAGGAATCTGAACAGATTCTTGATCCAGAAGTACCATATTTCAGTGCAATTGGAGCTCTTATGTACCTTGATAATTGTACTCGACCTGATATTGCTTTTGCTGTGAATTTATTAGCAAGATTCAGCTCAACTCCAACGAAAAAACATTGGAATGGAGTTAAACATGTATTTCGTTACCTCTAGGGAACGATCGATTTAGGCTAATTTTATCTTAACAATACGAAATCAGTTTTGATTGGTTATGTAGGTTACTTGTTAGATCCACACAAAGGTAGGTCACAAACAGGATATGTATTTAGTTGTGGAGGAACTGCGATATCTTGGCGCTCCCAGAAACAAACACTTGTTGCAACATCACCAAATCATGCTGAAGTCATTGCATTATATGAAGCAAGTCGTGAGTGTGTGTGGCTAAGGTCTATGACAGAACACATTAGAACCACTAGCAGTCTTCAACCCATAAACGATCCCATCACACTCTACGAGGATAATGCTGCATGTGTTGCTCAAATGAAAGAAGGATTTGTAAATAGCGACAGAACAAAACATATTCCTCCAAAATTCTTTTCATTTACTCAAGAGTTGGAAAAGAATAATGTCACCAACATCCAATACGTCCGTTCATGCGGGAACTCAGCGGATCTTCTTGCAAAGGCCCTTCCCACCTCAGTATTCAAGAAACATGTTCATGACATCGGCATGCGAAAGTTACAAAACTTATGAAGAGATCACTCTTGCCAACATCAGGGGGAGTTTTACGTGGCTGCACTCTTTTTCCCTTATCTTGGTTTTTATCCCACTGGATTTTTCCAAGTAAAATTTTTAACGAGGCAGTGTAAACACGTAATGAGTAGGGTCAACATTTGTGGCCATTGTTTTTACATTAGAGTAACTTAGTCAATATACGAGGTTAATGTATTGACATTAGAGAAGTTTGATCCACATTTTATGGATCTTGCCTCCTCTCCTTTTGCTATAAAAGGGGTGCAAATGCAATCAGAAAAAGACAACTTAAGCTTTCATTCTTACTCATCCTAAAAGGCTCTCCCTTATCCCTCTCACAAACAATATTGTATTAGTGTTTTGTTAAAGTTTCAAAGTTACTTTACATCACCCTTGTTGAAGTTTTTGAAGTCATTTTACAACAATTCTTCTTTTTCCAATTGCATAAAAGTACTGCTTAAACTAATCCATGAAACTACCTGAAATTATCCGCATGCCTACACTACATCCATGTTTCCACTTCTACCCACTTGCTTCTAATTGTTACCACTATGCCTTAACTACAGTAATTGATTCAACCACGCTAATTGACTCTAACAATCCAAAAATAATTTACAGTGAAAATTCAGTCTGCAAAATTCCGACAACCGAATTTATTAACAGTACCCCCACAGTTTTAGTTCATGGCATACAGCCCTACTCCAACAATCCAAAAATATATGCATATCGCTTTTACAGTGAAAACTACATAAGACGCACCTAGTGTCCCCCATGATTCCCTTATTTTTCAATCGCTGACTGATAGGCACTCCAACAACAAAAAATTTATCATCCTAGGGACATCCACTTTCTAAAGCATTTCCAAAAAAAAATTTAGATTTCTACTATCCAAACATTCTCCTATATTATCATTCGCTTCAGAAAGAAAATTCGTAGCAATTACATAAGCTGATCTGACAGAGAAATGCTGAGAGTGACTCCTCCATGTAATATCTGTCCCTGATTCACTCATCTCACTTCCCCTCCTAATAATGTCTAGGGTTTTGAATAAACCCCTCCAAGTATGAGAGGGTCTATAACCCATCCTGGCATCAAGCAAATTACAGCGGGGAAATACTTAGCTCTAAATAATTTACACACCATGGAATCAGGCATAGATATCAGCTTCCATGCTTGCTTAGCAAGCATAGACAAATTGATACATTTAAGATCTCTGAAGTTCATTCCACCCCTGGCTTTTTCAAGTCTCAGGATGTCACTCCTAATCCAATAACACCCTTTTTCAGATGCAGTGTAACCCCACCAAAACTTCTTAATAGCAGAGGCCATCTTATTAATAAATTTATCAGGAATTAAGTAATAAGACATGACATAATGAGGGATAGACAGGAGAATTAATTTCACAAGGACTCTGTTTTGTCTTAGCCCATATTTTATCAACAATATTTCTGAAACACTCTGTTTTGTTTTGCCCAATAACCATTGGGAGCCCAAGATATTCCGAATGCTTTTGAGCTTCCTAGACTCCCAAATGAGTCAAGGGTCAGCCTCCTCATTTGATTAGGTGTATTCTTACTAAACACAATTTTTTATCTATTAAAATTACCAGTTGCCCAGCCCTTCAGATATTTTGAAGAATAATAAACTATCATCTGCGAAAAAAAGATGGGTAACCACTGGTGCCCCCTACATATTATATTTGTATGCCCCTCTGGTTTCCTCTACTCATGCACTTCTCAATTGTAGATGATAACCATTATGAACATAAAATAAATAGATAAGGCGACAATGGGTCTCCTTGCGTTAGACTCCTACTTGGGCAAAAGCCATCAGAAACATTCGCCATTATGAACATAAAATAAATAGATAAGGCGACAATGGGTCTCCTTGCCTATATGAAGCCTTGTTATGAAAATACCTCGTGTTGTTGTCTTCCTCCATAATCCAATGCATTATAGAGCGCTGCTTCCACATGATTTCCTCTCTGAACAGCCATTTGTCAATCTCCTCCACCAACAGGGCCTCCTGCTTTCTTATGTTTTCATCTCGAGTTCCTCTTCTGACAGTGACACGATGAAGAGATAATTTCAAGTTGTTAATCTTCGCATTCACTCTGCCAAAAAAAGAAGAATTGCATGTTTTAAGGTCTCGGGCTAAGTGATTCAATCTGTCGTGAAGCTTCATATCAGGGCTCTTAGAACTCCAATTTAAACCAATAAAGTTATTAAATTGATCATGTTTATACCACATAGCTTCAAATCTATAATTCCC
Source organism: Rhodiola chrysanthemifolia (assembly GCA_033675395.1). Taxonomy (NCBI): domain Eukaryota; kingdom Viridiplantae; phylum Streptophyta; class Magnoliopsida; order Saxifragales; family Crassulaceae; genus Rhodiola; species Rhodiola chrysanthemifolia. The sequence goes on along the minus strand of CM066208.1, from coordinate 12,340,449 downwards.
CTTCCTTTGCGCACAGAATCATCCCAGCATAGAAGAAGAGGAATTGATCAGAGGTGATAGCAGACACATGTTTAATAATAGCTCTAGGAAATAAATCCCACCAGGCATTATTAACCAAGCTTCAATCCAAGCGACATTTGGTTTCCCAAAGGTATAGGGTTGACCAATGTAACCCAGATAAAAAAGACCACACCCCCGGACCACTTCCCTGAACTTCTCCATCTGGTAGATCCTGCCTTTAACATTACCAGTAGTCTCCAACACATCCAGGATTTCATGATTGAAGTCCCCAATAATAAACCAAGGCATAAAAATTAAGATTATGTAATCTCCTAATAAGATTTCTAAGACATCGTTGTTAACGGTGTTTTAACATTAAGACGCTCCGGCCAACAGCGACTTAAGCCTTTGCGCCAAAATATACACTAATGTGGCATAATATTACCCAACAAACGTAAACCGCCATTGAAGACAGCGTTCTAATATACGGCATGAGCTAGTTGATCTGGCATGAGCTAGTTGATCTGGCATGAACTGGTTGATCTGGATAATGAATGCTGGAGGAGGTCAATTTCCTAGGTCCATCCGTTTCGTTCCTGAATGTGAAGGTGTCAGTACGTCTGGGCCAGCACATCTGGGTCCATCATAATTCCTCCTCCGTCTGTTGATGCTGACTGCTGTTGCTTCTAGGGACCAATGATCCCCTGATCCCAGTCTACTATGATGCCGCTGCTGCTCCCCAGCACTAGGTGAGGGCGGGGACGTCAGCCATGATCTTCCAGTTGAAGATGCAGCTCCGCCTCTGTAAATAAGCAAATTTTAATGTTTGTTCTGAATCTTTAAATTGTCAAAGAGCAAGATAAACAAGTAACACCAATGGAGGCTCATGTTTAACTGTTATGCACTAAAGAAGTGAACATGCGCTGATAACTAGGGTTATTTACTAATCTAACCCAGTTTCAAATTGGTATAACTCAAATGCACCAAACGAAACTCAAATAACCAATCTACCTTTTTTTACAATCCCGGTTTAGGAAGAACCGGGACTAGTAAAAATAGATAATATCGATACAACAGGTATCGGTATTCTTAAAAATGGCTGATGTGGAACGATATTGGGGTGAAGTGGACCAAGTGGCGCTTAGTTGTCATACACGTCAATCTCGGTGCAAGGGGAACCGGAATCATAAGGATCCCGGTTGCAGACGAACCGGGATCATCTGAATACAAAATCGAGGGTTTCTTTCTTCTTCTTCATTCCGCTGACGCCTCTGCTCTCCACAATCCGCCGCATGCTGCTGCTCTCCTCCATCCGGCGAAGCTCGTCCGAAATCCAGCGACGCCTCCAGTAATGAATTTGATTATCAATTACATAGATTAGGGTTTACATAGAGTTATTTTACATAGATTATATTTTGATTGGTGAATTGGTGAATTGGTGAATATGGTATTGTTATTGTTGCTTGTGTTAGTTAATTGTTGATCTCAATTGTTAATTGTTAATTGTTGATTTGAATTGAATTGAAGAAATTGATTGAATTCTTGATTGTTAAGTTTAGAATTTTTTGGTGAATTTTTGATTGATAATAGATAATTGGTGAATTGTTGATTGTTAATTTTTGAATTTGGTTTCTGATAAAATTCGTGACGCAGATATGGACTCACATAGACCATCATCTTCACAAAGACCGTCGCAAGCTATTTTGCATCCGAATATGGATGCGGATGACATAACTCATCCTGGTCCGATTGACAACTCAGTCCTACGTCAGCAAAGTACTCACCGTACCGAGTCAATTTGGAACTCAGTGGTTAGTATGTTAATTTAAGTTAATTATCATTCATAATTTAATATGTTACTAATGTTGAATGATATTTTTGGTTGACAGTTGGATACAAAAGGGAAGGCCAACTTACCCCTTAAGATTTACAAAGGGGGTGCATTGCCCCTTGATTATCGAATACGCCATTATGTTGTTGCTGCCGGACTTTATCCATGGACTCAGGTCTGCGATGTGAAGACTGATCCATCACTATTGACAGCCGTCATAGAGAGGTGGAGGCCAGAGATTCACACCTTTCATTTCAATGAGGGTGAAGCCACAATCACGTTGCAGGACGTGTCATTACTTACTGGGCTCCCTGTAGAAGGATCGCCTGTGACGGGACGGTCGCAGATGAATTTCAACGAGGTTTGTGTAAGATTGCTGTGAGTATACCCAGAGTGTTATGACAGAGCAACTGGTATGGCGAAGAGAAGTTGGTTTACGAACCATTTGGCCCAGATTCCTGTTGATGCAGATAATGAGACATTGAAGAAATATGCCAGGGTGTATATACTCAATCTTATAGGATCGACATTATTAGGTGACAAGAGCGGTAAGGCGATTCCGCTTTACTTTCTACCCTTGTTAGAGGACCTGGATAGGGTTAGAAACTATGGTTGGGGAAGTGCTGTGTTAGCATGTCTGTATAGTAACATGTGTAATGCATGTAAGATCGGACACAGTCAGCTTGTCGGTGCGCCTTTGATTATCTAGTTTTGGTCCTGGGACAGACTATCCCGTATCGGTGTGCCGAAGGGCACACTTTCCTGTCGTGATGCCGCCGGCAGATGCAGAGTTCGAACCAGCTTTGCGTGGATCGTGGTCCTACTTGTAAGTATTTATGTTTAGAATTTTTGTGTTTACATTATTATACTTCTACTTATATTTACTTCTACTTATATTTACAGGAAATGGGTTGGGCCAAACGTTGGGTAGGAGTACCTCACGGGAGTTTGTCGCAGTATCGCGATGCTATATAGAAGATGCCAACGGGCGATTTCATATGGAGACCGTATGATTACACCTTGTTTGAGTTGTTGAACCCGATTTGTCTAGAGGGTTGACGGAGCGCACTGCACTGTCGTTAAGGTGCAATGTCTCTGTGCAAAATAAATTTGTATCTCCGCTACTCGTACTCTACTATTGGGTAGTAAAGGGTAAGTAGGGGTCGAACCCAAGGGAGTCAGGTGAATTGTTGTTCTTTAAGTAAGACAGTTGGGGGTTGGTTGTGATTTTAGTACTGAAAGTAAATAACTGAAAAATAAAGTGCTTGAAGGACAAGACTTGCGGAAATTAAAGTGCTTGAAGGACAAGACTTGCAGAAATTAAAGTGCTTGAAGGACAAGTCTTGCAGAAATTAAAGTGCTGAAAGTAAGCAGTTGATATGGTACTGAAAGTAAAGGAACAGGTGATATTGCAATTAAAGGAAAGATTCGGTATCAGGGGCCTTGTATCATAGTCTGTTTATCATCGACCTCTAATGATCATACTAAGTGTTCAAAGTGTATCAAGGCCATTTCAAGCACTTGACTTGCCACACTGTCTAGCCCATTTCAAGGCATAGAGCACTTGTTCTATTTAGACTAATACCCCATTTCAAGGTATATTAGCCTATGTGCATCCATTTGATCAATCATTTCCGATCAACCAAATGGTGTTTTAAAGAGGTGGAACTCCTCAGATAAGCTTTGCCATTTCAAGCATCCACTTACCCGAGTATGTTCACGAACCCCACGGAAGAGTTTTGCCATTTCAAGCATCCACTCAGCCTTGGAAGTTCTGACCTAATATGTGGCACATAGAACAAGTTTTGAACACAAAGAGGCATTTAAGAGAAGGGTCTAAAACATTGTATGATACTAGTACACCCCTTCAACCGAATGAGGGGTTTAGCTACGAATATCCATGGAACAGGACATCATAGCTAAGTACTTGAAAAGTAAAGGTTTTTGAAAGACAGTAAAGTAAAGTTTTCGAAAGTAAAGACAGGAAAGTAAAAGGAGAATACTCAAGAACCGACAGGAGTAAACTCAGGAACTAGTTCAAATACTCAAGAACAAACAGGAGTTTTGATTCAAAGCGAAAGTATTACAAGGATTGTGCTCTCAATCTAGAGAGATAAGTGACTATGAGATGTTGTGATGAGATGATGAAGGGATGATTTGAATGAGGAGGAGATGAGCTCAATTTATAGGCATGGAGGATGGATATGAGCCATACACTTGGCAAAGGAGGAGAGGCTTGTGGTTTGAGATCTCTACACATGGCATAAGGGGAGAGGGGGAGCTTATAGCCGCCGGTCTAGGTGGAGGAAGGGGAGTGGTGGATGGCTTAGCCGCCGGCTAAGGTGGCATGAGGGGAGTGGATGAGCTTTGAGATCTTTTCCCAAAAGCCATCGGTTCTCTTTCAGCTCCGGACTGACTCTGGTTGCTCTTCGGTTGGACTTGTTTTGAGTTATTCTATGTCAGGATCATGAAAGTTGTACAGTCAAAATCTGGTCGTGTCCTGACTCGTAATCCATTTTCAGCTTTAAAACTCCTCCTTAGCCTGTATTCTTTCTGGACTTCAAAATACCCTGTAGATAAATATCGGAACTAACAAGCAAAAGTTGTCAAGATAAAGCATTCAATTTGGTGGGTTTAACTGTCTTAATGAATCATATAAATATGGTCCATCAAGGGTCAACAATAAAACACTTGGAGAGCTGATGTGCCACTTATCTGTTACAACTTAATTGAGTAGCACGTGTTGCGAGACAGTATGATTTTCGATAAGGTGTTCCGCCAAACCCAATTAGAAGTTCAGACCAATTCCACGTAATGGATAGGAAGAAGAATAGGGATTGGGCTGTCTTTCACGCCAATTACATTGCCTTTGTGGTTTAATCGCCATGAGTGATTAATAGACGGAGATATGGGAGACCCGTATGCGAATATCGACGAACCCACTCCATAGTATTTCACTTGGTATTCGAGACACACTCGTCGTTTATATCAGCTGAGGATAGATGATGATGTGGAGGAGGTTGGAGACGAGGATGCGCAAGAAACTCGTCATTCATATCGCCCAGATTCACATATGATACCCGAGCATGTAAGTTCAATTAATTTTCTGAATTATTTTTGAATACTAGTCAGTAATTGGTTTACATACTTACAATTATTTTGCATTTTACAGATACGTGGTTACGTCATTGGTGTAGGTGATGCTGGTTCGTACTTCCTCAACAGCACGGATGATTATTCGCGTAGGGGATTTCATGATCTATTCCACCATTTGTTTACGGAAGTGCAGAAGCTTACGGATCCTTCTATTGTGGGTGTTGATCCACATACTATTACTCTCGATATGTGTACTTTATATACACACTGTAATTATTTTTATGAACTATACATGGTAATTTAATTAGATGATTCACGTGATGAAGCTGATCTTGATATCGGAGGAGAGGAGGATTTTGATACACATGTTGAAGACGCGACCGATGATCAGTACCTGTGAAGAAGCTAAATGTGTACATAACCATATCTACCAGTGAAGAAATAAGCAGCTATCTGCTTAAATGTGTACATAACCAATGAAGAAACTGGCAAATCACGACCAATGAAGCATTCGTAGTCATATTACCCCAGCGAAATCCACCGTGGTCGAACGCCTGTGTCCATAGTTCCACATCCATATCTACCAACCATTTGCGAGCAAGTGGCTTATCATGCAATAGTTCTAAAAGCTCTGTAAACTTCTTCTTGAACTTGAACTCCTTCTTCACATACGCCACATCGCCAAGTTTTGCTTTCAAAGCCTCATCTTTTACCTTCGTCATGAACATGCTTTGCAAGTGACGCACGCATACACGAAGGTATGCCTTAGGGTCACGCCATTCAGGTTCACGCATGGCAGCCAGTATTCCAGCGTGTCTGTCAGAAACAACGCTCAGCCCCTCCCGTTGGGTCAGTCCTTCCCAGATACAAGACATGAACCACTTCCAGCTCGAAGTGTTCTCGCTCTCCACAAACGCAAAGGCTAATGTCAGTATGTGGTTGTTCGCGTCTAACCCAATTGTAACCAACAATTTTGCATTGTACTTTCCGTACATGTGCGTGCCGTCTATAGATAATATGGGACGACATTGCTTAAATGCATGGATGCATTTAGAAAAAGCCCAAAATATCCGATTTACCTACATGGTACCATCATCAAGTGGTGTGACATCCCACTTAACAAAATTGATGTTGTTGCTGAAATCCTGTAAAGCCTGCATCAAATGTGGCAGTCTATTGAATGATTCGTCCCATTTGCCGTACAGTAGACCAAAGCTTTCTGTTGTGCTTTCCATGCCTTCCAGTAACTTATTTCATACTCATAATCCCGCTAAATTAATTCCGTATCTGTCCGGCGGAGAACTTCGTGTTTGCATTCATCACATTGCACATCTCCCTCGCTATGAAATTTGCGTTCAAGTGGATGTTACTTTGTAGGATGCTGTTGTTATGGCATATGTGGTCCCCTCCGTACTTGCGGACCGTCCAGTAAGTTGTTCGTTGCATCACCACCACTCGAAGGCGCCACGGACATACTTCTTCACCCTTTCGACATTATAACACCAATTTAGTAGTGTCAGACTTTCTTACCCTAAACTCCACCCGATTTAGAATTGAGTATCTCTGCACAGCAAGCATGGAATTCTCTTTATTCGAAAAAAGTAGTATCCTTTCGAAGATCTGGGGAGTTACGATGGTGGACCCTCACATTCTCATCTGATGGTCGATATATTTCCCATGCCGAGATATCAGTGAAACTCGGATGGTCCCAGACGATCCGATCTTGACCTATTTCCGCATCGGGATATTCATCGGCAACATTATCCAAATTCTCCATCTCATCACGGTCATACTCGTCTCTTATTAGATTATCCAATGTTGCCAATGTGAACATATACACGTCCCTAGAATCATCACTCATATCAGACATGGTAAGAATTGAAGAGAGAGAGGTGATTGAATTGAAGAGAGATGATTGAATTGTGTGTTGAAAATGAAGAAACCGTAGTTGATTTTATAGTTAAATAATTTCGGTACTACAAGAACCGGAATCATTGTAATACCGGCGTCCGGGGAACCGGGACTGTCTCGTCTAGTCAATTTCCAACCGGGTCCGTTGGAATTTTTTGTTACAAATAGTTCCGATATGGGGCAAACCGGAATTCTTTACGTTTAGTCACATCCTAACTAAGTCCGTGATACCCCGACCAGTTCTGAAAAGTATGTTGGCTTAATACCGGTGTGCCGGGAACCGGCACTACGCTAATCCCGGTGCCTAAGGAACCGGGCCTCCACCTGGCTGCCACTTCACATTTTTCGGTCCACGTAGGCCCCAATCCGAGCCACATCTCTATTTTCAAAGAGTCCCGGTCGCGGACAAAACGGGATCATGATTTCCGATTCCCGGAAAATCGGAATTGTTAAAAAAATAGGGTAGATTGGTTATTTGAGTTTCGTTAGGTGCATTTGGGTGATTCCAGTTTGAAACTGGGTTAGATTAGTTAATATGTATGATGCTTTTCTGTAGTCACCAATCCCAAAAAAAAAATTCCACAAAGGGAACAGATGAGTAAAGTTACCAACTCAGGCCATATATGTTTCCAGATCCATATCCAGATCAACCAGCTCATGCCATATATTAGAACGCTATCTCCAACAGCGGTTTACGTTTTTTGGCAATCTTAGGTCACATGACTGCATATTTTGGCCCAAAAACGCTACGAGGTTTAAGCCAATATTGGCTAGAGCGTCTTAATGTTAAAACGTCGTTAACAACGGCGTCTTAGAAAACGTGAATAAATAAAAACCAATCTGTGAGATTGAGTACAATTGAAACTTAATCTTCAATTTTAAGCATTTTAGAAAATTTTCCGAAAATACCTACCCGCACCAGTCTTGCTTCTCCTAAAAACCAGTTCTTTGTCACGCGCAAAGCACTTGTAGCTCTCGAGACAGCGAGTCTCATCTCGTTATTTTTGGTACTGGACCACATCGAAAGGCCTGTCAACATGTTATGCTAGGCCCAAAACTCATGCCCACATAGATTATGTTGGGTGAGCTTAGGTTGTTTTGGGTAGCTTAGGTGAGCTTAGGTTGTGTTGGGTGAGCTTAGATTAGATTGTATTAGGTTAGGTTGTGTTAGGTGAGTGGAGAGTAGTTTTGGTGAGTGGGCCCTAGTTTAGTTTATGACCCTGCTATTTAGGGGTTAATTCAAACCCCATTAAACTAATACAATACAATCTAAGCCACTCAAGCTCAGGCCCTGTTCTTTAGAGCTTGACTCAATCTCCATTAAACTAATACAACACAATCCAAGCTCACTCAATCTCCAAGTTCATCCAACACAATCTAAACTCACCCAAGTTCATCCAACACAACTTAAGGGCCTGTTCTTTAGGAGGTAAGTTGGGGTGTTGGGAGTTTAGGTTAGTTTAGATTGTATTGGATGAGTTTAGATTGTGTTGGGTGAGCTTAGATTGTGTTGGGTGAGCTTAGATTAGATTGTATTAGATTAGGTTGTTAGGTGAGTGGAGAGTAGTTTAGGTTAGTGGGCCCTAGTTTAGTGTATGTGAGTGTAGTTTATAATAAATATAATGTAAATAATAGGTGAGTGGAGAGTAGTTTAGGTGAGTGAGCCCTACTTTAGTTGAGTGGAGAGTAGTTTAGGTGAGTGGACCCTACTTTAGTTGTTGTGAGTGTAGTTTATAATAAATATAATGGAAATAATAGGTGAGTGGAGAGTAGTTTAGGTGAGTGGGCCCTACTTTAATTTATGTGAGTGTAGTTTATAATAAATATAATGGAAATAATATGTGAGTGGACCCTACTTTAGTTTATGTGAGTGTAGTTTCTAATAAATATAATGGAAATAATAGGTGAGTGGAGAGTAGTTTAGGTGAGTAGGTCCTACTTTAGTTTATGAGTGTAGTTTATAATAAATATAATGGAAATGTTGTTAGGTGAGTGGAGAGTAGTTTAGGTGAGTGGAAATCAGGTTGTGTTGGATGAGCTTGGATGAACTTAGGTTGTGTTGGATGAACTTGGGTGAATTTAGATTGTGCTTGATGAACTTGGGTGAGATTGGGTGAGCTTGGATTCTGTTGTATTAGTTTAATGGAGATTGAGTCAAACTCAAAAGAACATGGATTAAGTTCATCCAAGCTCATCCAACACAACCTAATCTCCACTCACCTAACAACCTTTCCATTATATTTATTATAAACTACACTAACATAAACTAAAGTAGGACCCACTAACCTAAACTACTCTCCACTCACATATTATTTCCATTATATTTATTATAAACTACACTCACATAAACTAAATTAGGGTCCACCTAACCTACTCTTCACTCACGTATTATTTCCATTATATTTATCATAAGCTACACTCACATAAATTAAAGTAGGGCCCACTCACATAAACTACTCTTCACTCACCTATTATTTTCATTATATTTATTATAAATTACACTCACATCAACTAAAGTAGGGCCCACTCAACTAAAGGAGGGCCCACACACATAAACTACTCTCCACTCGCCTATTATTTCTATTATATTTATTATAAACTACAATCACATAAACTAAACTGGCCCACTAACCTAAACTACTCTCCACTCACCTAACAACCTAATCTAATACAATCTAATCTAAGCTCACTCAACACAACCTGAGGTCACCTAAGATCACCCAACACAATCTAAGCTCACCCAACACAATCTAAACTCATTCAACACAATCTAAACTAACCTAAACTCCCAACACCCCCAACCTACCTCCAAAAGAACAGACCCTTAAGCTCACCAACATAATCTAAACTCATCCAAAACAATCTAAACCAACCTAAACTCCCAATACCCAAACCCCAACCCCCAAAGAACAGGGCCTCGCTCAACACAACCTAAGTTCATCCAACACAACCTAATCTCCACTCACCTAAACTACTCTCCACTCACGTATTATTTTCATTATATTTATTATAAACTACACTCACATAAACTAAACTAGGGCCCACTCGCCTAAACTACTCTCCACTTAACACAACCTAACCTAATACAATTTTTAGTCTAAGCTCACTCAACACAACCTAAGCTCACATAAGCTCACCCAAAATAACCTAAGCTCACCCAACATAATCTAAACTCATCCAACACAATCTAAACTAACCTAAACTCCCAACACCCAAACCCCAACCCCATTAAACTAATACAATACAAACTAAGCTCACTCAAGTTCACTCAACAGAACCTAAGTTCATCCAACACAACCTAAGTTCATCCAAGCTCATCCAACACAACCTAATCTCCACTCACCTAAACTACTCTCCACTCACATATTATTTCCATTATATTTATTATAAACTATACTCACATAAACTAAATTAGGGTCCACTCACCTATACGACTCTCCACTCACCTAACACAACCTAACCTTATACAATTTCTAAGCTCACCCAACACAACCTAAGCTCCCATAAGCTCACCCAAAACAACCTACGCTCACCCAACATAATTTAAACTCATCCAACACAATCTAAACTAACCTAAACTCCCAACACCCAAACCCCAACCCCTAAAGAACAGGTAGTCGCCTCACATGTCTCACCTGCATCTCCTTTCTCCCATGTGTCCATCATGCATACTACCTACTCTTTCCCCTTAGATTTGCTGCAATCTTCAGAATATTCTTTCACTTCATTAAGGCCACCTTCGAATTCCAATGCAAATCATTTGATATCTCCATTTCCATTTCCACTGACACACGCAAATCCCCTACAGACGCTTACTCTTCCAAGGCAACATCGTCTCTAAACTTCCTTCCTTCCTCCTCAAGGATAGCTATTGTTGAATGAGGAATTGAAAACTTGCAAGGATTTAATGAAAAACGAATCAAGAATACAGAATTTATACTGGTTCGGAGTCCTAGTGACTCCTACTCCCTTCGAAGAACGGGGCAATCTTTATTAATATCAATCGATAGTTGTACAAGCTCGCAAACACTAGCCAGAAACTACTCGAGCTTTCTGTAACACCAATTTGAACTCAGCAGTGCGAATTTCTCGATTAAGCTTCAAGAACCCTGATTTCGATTTCTTGAAATTGAAGATGAGTCGACCCGCAAGTTGGAACAGTGAATATATAGTCATTGCTCGAGACCCGTCCACTTGTATTCAAAACGACGATGCATGGCCAAAACGATGCTTCTCCGCTTCAAGTTGAATGACACCGATTGCAAACGGTGTCAAACTCCTTTACGCGCCTTGCATAAAACGACACAGCTTTGGGAACCTCTGGTTTTCCTCCTTCGAAAAGCGACGTCGGTTACCCCTGTATCCAAAACTCCTTGATCTGTCTCACCTGTTCTTCCTCCTGGCCATACTACCATGTTCAAGCTACCTGCAACTCCAAGTACAACCACCAAAACCTCAATGATTTGCAGAACAATACTATACAAATCTCCACCTTGGTTCTGAATTTCTTTCCAGCCACTCATGCCCCATTCTTCTCGTCCTGCTACAGGATTCTTCCATCAACCCTATCAGTTCCAAGCAATACTCAAACTTATCACTTGGCACTGATTTAGTCAACATATCAGCATGGTTATCCTTGGTGGCAATTTTTACTACCTGTACTTCCCCAGTCTCAGCTATATTTCTTACAAAATGCATTCTTACATCAATATGCTTTGACCTCTCATGGAAAACTTGATGCTTTGACAAATGGATGACTCCTTGGCTGTCACTATGCACCTTTACACACCTATGTCCATGACCCAACTCTGACATGATTCCTCTTAACCAAAGAGCCTCTTTGACAGCCTCTGTTATGGCCATAAATTTAGCTTAAGTTGTTGACAATGCCACCACCTTTTGCAGGTTAGCTTTCTAAGAAATAGCAGTCCCAAACACAGTAAATACTAATCTAGTTTGAGACTTCCTTGTGTCCAAGTTCCCTGCATAATCTGAGTCCACAAACCCCTCTACTATATCTGACCTTGACTGGTTTCCACCAAATAACAATCCTTTATTCAAGGTGCCTTTCACATACCTTAGAGCATCTGCACTGGTAGGCAATATGAGGAGGTGCGAGCCGACGTGGCGCAGCTGCTGGAAGACGAAGTTGTGCAGCGGAGACGAGCGATTGCTGGGAGAAGAGTAGGTGCGCGGCGGGCAGCTGCTCGCCGAGCAGCCTGCTGAAGCTTGTACGGTGGATTGAAAGAGCTGGGAGAGATGAGGGGTTTGAGTGTGGGCTGGGCTGTTTTTGGCCCAATAACTTAATAATATTAATTTTTTCAATTAAGTTTGTTCAGTTGACCAGTTTAAAATAAATTTAAACTGAAATGCATACAAATTGAAATAAAAATAAAAACACAACGGAAACTGAAATACATATGAAATTGAAATACATAAAGAAATTGAAATACATAAATAAATTGAAATGCATAAAAGTTTTAAAGATATAACAAAAATTCAAAGTTCTTCGCCGATTGTCATGACCCAATTATGCTTCACTAGGTCATTTTGAAGCTGGGTATGTAAATATGCAGACTGAAGAGTAACAAGACGATTAGGAAATGCTTCCGATCGTTCGGCTCTTTCAACTGGGTCATGATGAATCCGATTACCATTTGGATCGACTGTCCCATCATACACTGTGAAAGCAATAGATGGATTGTACAGATCTTCTTCTTCGTGCTCGATAAATTCTTCCTCCACAAATTCTTCCTCAATAATCATGTTATGCATGATAATGCAAGCTAACATAATTTTTTTCAAAACACTAAGTCGATGGTTCATACCTGCGTGACAAAGTATTGCGCAACGCGATTGTAAAATCCCAAAACACCTTTCAACATCTTTACGATAAGATTCTTGTTTCTTTGAAAATAACTTATCTGCATCATTTTGTGGATTAGGAATGATTTTGACAAAGGAGGAGTACCTTGGATAAATACCATCGGCTGAATAGTAACTGTTTTCGTATGTGCTCCCATTGACTTTATACGTGACTCGTGGTGAGATTTCAGCAAGGAGAGGGTCGAATATGTCCGATTTGTACAACACATTGAGATCATTTTGTGCTCCAGGCACACCAATGAAACTGTGCCAAATCCAGGTATCGTACGAGGCTACTGCCTCCAAAATGATAGTGGGATGACCTTTACGACCTGAATATGAACCTTGCCAATCAGTTGGGCAATTTTTCCATTCCTAATGCATACAATCAATACTGCCTACCATACCTGGAAATCCTCGCTGCTCTGCCTTGCGTAGAAGTCTAGACAGATCAACCGCATTAGGAGATCATAGGTAATCATTTTTGTAAAGCTCGATTATTTGTTCACACCACTTCTTTATACATTTGAGTGTTGTTGACTCACCCATCCTTGTAAGTTCAGCACATTGATCAGCACATGATCCGTATGCCAACATTCGTATAGCAACGGTCATTTTTTGCTCGGGAAGGAGACCTAGCAATCCGGTGGCATCACATCGTTGATGCCAGAATGTATCATGATTGCAAAGCGCGGTTTTGATACGGTTAAACAAGTTACTACTCATCCGGTACATCCGACGAAAGTCTTGTTGTCGAAAAATAGGGCGTTCAACAAAGTAATCTTCCAATAAATGTTGTCCCCTAGATTGTCTTTGTCTTTCTCAATTTGGTTGATGACGAGGGGGAGAATTGTCTTCATCATCGATTGTTGCTAACACGGCCGCATCCATGATGAAAGAATTAGTAATTATATCACTTTCTCTTCTTTGCTGTTCGTACCTCCTTCTATTTTCATCGAAATCGAATGGATCCATGTTGAACGGGAAGAAGAGGAAAAAAATGAGAAAATTAAAAACAATTTTTAAATAATGTGGACTGTGTTGAGAGATGGTGTGAGTATAGAATAGTTGCAGGTATATTATATATAGGAATTGTCGGGTTTCAGAAAATCTAATCTAATACACGTGTCACATAACTATTGGTTCAACATATTATCGAAAATCTTATCTAATAATTCAAGAGATAGTATATAGATTTTGAGCTATTCACAATCTAAGTGTACACACGTGTCACATAACGATTGGGTCAATATTATCAAAAATCTAATCGAATAATCCAAACGATAGTATACGGATTTTGAGATTTTCACAATCTAAATGTATACACGTGTCACACGCTTATTAGCTAAAAATGTGATCGAAAATCTTGATTAATTTATCAAGTTATAATTTACTTTTTAAAATAAATACTAATAATATTTTATTTAATGAATAGTGCAAGGAGATGCTGAACTTTTGAACTGGTGCATAAATTACAGATCAAGGAGGTGCTGCTTGCTAAGGAGGTGCTGATTGAGCACCTTCTCCATTTGAGGAGGTGCTGAATGGGTGTGAATGCTCTTAGTATCCACTTAACAGCTTGCCAGTGATACTTGCCTGGGTTGGCCATATGCTTGCTTACCAAGCTCACACCATGTGCCAGATCAGGCCTGGTAGATACCATGGCATACATTAGTATTCCAATTGCATTTGAGTAAGGCACTCTTTCCATATGGATTTGCTCTTCTTTGGTCTGAGGTTCCTGGCTTTTTCTCAATTTGAAATGGCCAGCAACAGGTGTAAGCACTGGCTTAGCCTTTTCCATTTCAAATTTCTCCACCATTTTGGCCAAATAGTTTGACTGACTCAGGATTAGCTGGTTATTCTTCCTGCTTCTTTTTATCTGCATACCTAAAATCCTTTTTGCACTACCAAGATCCTTCAGTTCAAAGTTAGTACTCAACTGAATTTTCAAGTCATTAATAGCACCAAGGTAGCGTATCATCAACATAAAGTAACAGATAAATAATGGACTCGTCAGTTAGCTTCTTAAAATAGATACACCAATCAAACTCAGACCTTTTAAAGCCACAAGATAGAATGAACTTATCAAATGTCATATACCATTGTCTAGGTGACTGTTTTAATCCATACAAAGATTTTTTCAATAGACAAACTTTCTTTTCAGGGTCTCCAACACAAAAACCTTCAGGCTGCTTCATAAAGATTATTTCATCAAGACTACCATGTAAAAAGGTTGTTTTAACATCTAGTTGCTCTAACTCAAGGTTAAAATGAGCTACTAGGGCCAAAAGGATTCTTATTGATCTATGTTTAACAACAAGTGAGAATATTTCATTAAAGTCAATTCCTTCCTTTTGTGTGAATCCTTTTGCAACTAATTTTGCCTTTAGCCTAGGTGCTTCTACCCCAGGTATCCCCTATTTCCTTTTAAATATCCATTTACAGGCAACTAGTCTAGCATTAGGGGGCCTGTCAACTATTTCCCATGTCTTATTTTTATCCAGGGAATTCATCTCTTCTTGCATAGATTTCAGCCACAGTTTCCCATCTTTACAATCCACAGCATCTTTATAGTTCACAGGTTGATATTCAGACACATTATAAGCAGCATAACAAGCATAGCTTACCAGATTCTCATCTGACAGGGGCCCTTGGCTCTCTCCTAGATCTGTCTCTAGTCAGCCAATAATCATTACCCTGCTCCTGGTTTTGATCAGTGTCTTCAGGTTCAGTTGGTTGGTTTGGAACTTCATCAGTAGTCCTTCCATTTCCAAGCTCCACCTCAAGCACAATTTCATCTGATCTAGCTTCTTCATTTATAAGCTGCTCTTTTTTCTAGGTTTACCTGACTTACCTGTACATTCTTCTTAAAGGGAAACACAGCTTCATGAAAAGTAACATCTTTACTAACAAGTACTTTCTTATGACCTTGTTCCAAACACCACAGCCTATAGGCCTAAGTGCTATCTGGATAACCCCAGAAAACACATTTTAAGGCTCTTGGCTCTAGTTTACCCTGCTTGACAGATATATATGCATCAAAACCAAATATTCTTAGCCTAGCATAATCCTCTAAATGACCAGTCCACACTTGCATAGGAGTTTTAAATTTCAAAGCAGATGAGGGTGATCTATTTATTAAGTAACATGTTGTGTGAGTTGCCTTAGCCCAAAAGATTTTTGGTAAACCAAACTGCAATAACATGCATCTTATTCTTTCAAGCACATTTCTATTAAACCTCTCAGTAAGGCCATTTTGTTGAGGGTTCCCCGGTGCTGTATGGTGTTTTGTTATGCCATTTTCTTTACAAAAGTTCAGAATTTTTTTATCAAGGTACTCAAGTCCATTGTCAGTCCTTAGATATTTTATCTTTTTACTCGATTGATTTTCAACCATCAACTTCCAAGTTTTGAAAGTTTCAAAAGCTTCAGATTTGTGAGACAGAAAATATAGCCAAGTCCTTCTAGAGAATCATCAATCAAGGACATAAAATATCTCTTACCACCATGTGACACAACCTTAGTTGGCCCCCAAAGATCAGAGTGAACATAATCAAGTTTTACTTTAGTAACATGCTTACATTTTTTAAAACTTAACCTTGTGGATTTTCCTAAGACACAATTTTCACAGAAGTCAATATCCCCTACATGATCATTGCCAAAACAGCCTTGATCTGCAAGTTTCTTTAATTCATTCTGACATAAGTGTCCTAGTCTTAGATGCCACAAAACAGATCTATCTTTGTAGTGTTAAGTATAATTCACATTTTTAGAGATATCTACATTTTCTGTCAACACATAAATTCCATTGTTTCTTTTTGCTTTAATTCTTAGCACATTCCCTTTAAATACCTTGTGCAACCATGTGCTTCTAACATGCCTAAGGAATTTAAGTTCTTTTGAAGTTCAGGACATACCTTACCCTGAGAGTAGTATCTCAGGGCTATCCTCCACCTTAATTAAAATATTGCCTATTCCCACCATTTTACATGCATTGTTGTTTCCAAGATGCACTATTCCTTGGTTCCTTTCTTTGAAGTCCCTGAACCATTCTTTATGAGGAGTCATGTAGGAGGAGCAGCCACTATGTGACGTTTGTAATTTTTAGCAATGCAATTAGTCAAAAACAATTTGTAATTCAACCGGTAAGACCGGTGTCGAACCCAAGGGAGCAAACGGATTACACGCTAGTCCTATCAAATTTTCTTACTCGGCTAATTCCTAAAATTCGAGTGTGGTTGAGTTATCAATGATTCAAAAACAAGAATGAAATGGTTTTAGGGGATTAAATTCAATTAAAAGTGAGTTTCGAGGGATTAATCCCCTCCTTGGCAATTTCCCAATGATCATGCATACAAGAGTTTAATTAATCATGAGTTGATAGGTTTTAAACCTAGCTTAGGCTAGAATTAAAGAAACCATGCATGTTTAATCCTAGTCAAACCATCTTAGCTAGGATCTCACTACTTAAAGAATATTGATCCACTATATAGCCTTTACTCTCATAAATGCTACATGCATAAAGTTCTAGTTCACCTCTCACCATGCATTTACTCTCATAAATGTTGGTTAAGTTCATTTTGACTACATCCAAACCATCACTAAGCTCTTTCAATACTTAGGTCATAGTTCTAACATAAACATGTCACTTGGGCATTTTATCAAACACTTAGAGACATGTCTAACATGAAGAGCATAGTAAAATGAAATCAACTTCAATAGATTCATTCAAATGTGTATACAATGATCATTGAGTACCAAGGCGGTTCATAGAACCCCTCAAAACACAAGGGAGACTACTCACACATCAAGTAAGACAACATGATGTGTGGGTTTTTAGCAAAAATCTAAGAGAAAGGAAGAGGGAAAAGAGTAGGATTGTTGATCCTAATAAACTCCCTTGATCTTCAATCCTCCTTGATTAGGTGATGTTGAAACCCTTGATTTAGCTCACTTCCTTTTGTCTTTTCTCCAGAAAAATCCAAGATGCTAGGTCAACTTTGCCTCTTTCTATTTATAGCCTCGGAAAAGATTCGGTACTGTAGCAGGTCCAGTCGATCGACTGGCGTTGGGCTGATGTCCCAGTCGATCGACTGGAGGAAGAAAAGTCCTTTGGTAGGCAGGTTCTCAGTCGATCGACTGATGCATGGTAGGCTCCCAGTCGATCGACTGAGGGAACTCAATTTGTAGAACCTCCTGTTAGTCTGTTTAGTCGATCGACTGAGTTCCAGTCGATCGACTGATGGTCACGTGATCTGCATGCTCTGGGCAGGGGACTCTTCAGTCGATCGACTGAATGGGTCAGTCGGTCGACTGGCGCTGGTCGATTTGCAACACCTCCTGTTGGTCTGTTAAGTCGATCGACTGGAGCAGGGGAGCTTCCCAGTCGATCGACTGAAGACCAAATACTGCCACTTTTTGCTCTAAGACACCGATTTTTACCGAGTTTTCTTCCAATGGCTCTTGACACATAGACATCTTGCTTTGCACCTGAAACGCACGAAAAGGAGATCAAATGACATCTAATAGTAGTCGGAATCAAACTAAAGCTATAGTGAAAATGGGCATTTAACGAGTCGAAAGCTCGACTCATCAACACTCCACACTTAAGCTTTGCTCGTCCCGAACAAAGTATGCAAATATGTCAAGGAAGTGCAAATGTCGATATGCTAGTGGTGCTATGTTTTTCGTGCATTTGCCTCACTAGATCTCACAAGGTCTCGATCTTCATTTCTAAACATGTTATTCAAAGGTAAACGACAAGTATGTACAACCTATCTAGCTCCTTTTCGTAGGCGTTACGAATGCATTTAGCGTATGCATTAAGCCTTTAAACCCCTAGGCTACCCTAGTGGACGAGTTATAGTCTCGTGAGAGTTTTCAGAAAAGGGAATACTCACAAATCCCCAAGGTGCACATGTCCCATAAGAGTGAATGCAAGAGTGCTCAACCAAGGCTACGATTATTCAAAACCAATCCCTCACCCCAAGCTAGACTAGCGCCAAAATATCATAAAAAGAACTTTCTCAACCTTTTGAGTACCTTTGAGGACATGCATTCAAGATCATCAACACTAGGGCTATAAAATGTCTCATCCCAAGTTCTACTCATTATCAAGGCAACACTATCGGGGCGAGGCTTATAGTTTGCACAATAGAGCGTCAACCGCTCACCTATGCTAGCTAGGGCTAGTCCAAGGGCTCGCGACTAGGAACTCATTCCCAAGTTTTAGGCGCTCAAGCCGTGATCCATAAGGGAAGTGGAGTTCGACACTAGAGTTTCTCAATAAACAAGCATAGCCCAAATGATAGCTCCCGTGCAAGGCACATGGGTCGTCCAAGAGTTATTATAACAAGCACACATTGTAAATGAATGAATCCCGCACAAATGAAGAATGGAGGGAAAAACATATAGTCAAGTTTTAAGTGCTTCTTGTTTCTTTTTGAAACGGCCTTTGGCCTACAAATGCTTTCGAGGGGGGACTTACCTCCCTAACCCCCGGCATTTGTATATTTGGAGCAAAACTTCCCATGATCATTGAGAGAGTTTTTAGTCGGGGCTTTGCCCTCTTTGACCGCAAACATTTTTTTTTTTTTTTAAATGGGGCCTATTTTTCGCCCTCTTTTGACTCCACACTTAAAACTTGACAATATGTTCAAAAAGTGTATGGAAAGTGCGGGAATCAATCATGAACAAAGCATTATGCTAGAGCACTCAAGTCACCAAGGAGCATTCAAGTGGTCTAAGTTTTTCACGATGATATTTTAAAAGTGCAATGAGAAGCTTGATCAAAGGTGTTGCAATGAGAATACTTAAAAAGTTGGATAGACAAGATATAGCCATGATATTGATTCTCAAGAATGCATGCTCAAAGGACTAGGTCGGTAAATGTGGCGAATAGGCTAGTTGTGATTTATAGGGATTTAGAGTTGAAAATCATAAGCCTTTGTGGTTAAAACACTCTCATGTTGGGGCAATATGCAAGAGTGCAAGTGTCCATCTAGAAATGATATGTATGGCATGCAATAATGTGAACTATGCGCATCAAACCACTCCACACTTAATTCAAGCTTAGTCCCTAAGCGCAAAGAATGATAAAACAAAGGCAAAGGCGCATAGGAACTCCCCTCGTTTGTAGACTCGGTGATAAGACTCTCGGGAGTGAGAAGTAACCTTGTGGTTGCAAATGTAGATCAAGACGGCGAATATGGGCATGGTGAGAACATGGAAATATATATCCTGTGGATTGAGCAACATAAATTGTAAACACCGTCAATATCATAGAAAATGTGACATACAACCAAAGGCAAATCAAGAGTATATCACACAAGATGGCATACATCATCCAAAATTGCGCCAAAAGGCGACTTAACATCCAAGTACATGATCTAAGCGAGAAAGCACCAAATGATAGACAAAAGTACGAGCAAAATGCAATGCAAGCTCAAGATGTAGCCTCATCGCCTCCTCGAGTGATGTCTCTAGTGGAATCTCCAACTCCCTCCTCTCTAGCAGAATCTGCTCGCTCAATAGTGGCACCAGTGTAGCGCGAGCCCTCTGGGAGTGACGTGCCCGCCTCCCCTGCTCTAGGAGCTGGCGTGGTAGGCAAGGGGGAGGCGCCACGTGGAGCAGAGAACTCTGGGACAGCAGGAGGGATGAAAGGAGCGCTGGGGCCACTGATGAAGGACTGGACTGTAGATCTGAGCCACTCCCACTCTCGGCTGGCTCTCGCATCAGACTCTCGGACGAAGTCCTCGAGGCGAGTCAATCCACTCCTCAAATCAGCCACGCCGCCCTTCAGGTCATCAATATCAGAGGTGATCCTCTGTCGCCACTCAGCTGAATCATCGGCGACATGAGGGGGAATCTCGGCAGCGGGCTCCACTGGGGGAAGCTCCTCAGCTGCGGGAGGAAGCTCCTCATCTGCGGAAGGGGGAGGAGGAGGCGAGCCAGGAGGCGAGGGAGCGGGTGAGGGGGTGAGGTGGGCAAGGGAATAGAGCGGGTGTTGTTGCTTGAAGGCTCTCCTCCGCGCAGCAGCGGCGGTCACAAGCTCCTCCACATGAGGCGACGGGTCACTGCTCCATGTCCTGCCGTCCCGCTTGACCATATGCATATTCTTCATCAAGTCTAAGTCAAGCTTGCTCCTAGAAGGGGCCTCACAACCCTCGTGGCCAAAGGTGAAGTTACACCTTTGGGCTATCAATGTAATCAAGGAGCCCCCTCCCATGCTCTTGTTCCTCGTACTCGGCTTTACAACGGCCTCAAACCGGTTTGCAAGAACCACTAGCCAATCAATGATCTCCCCGTGATCCATGGCAACCATGAGGTCCATATCCGGGAAAGTAACCTTCCTACCCTTCTCCGTCCTCGTATTAAAATCAATAGCAATGACGTGGTGCACAATCTTCCAAACCGGGTCAACGATCGCAGAAGAGTTATATGAGGACACGAACCACTCATTCCTACCGGATATCCTCTTCCAAAGCCTGGACTGGTCGTGCTCAGTGAATACCCGGGGCGATGCCGCAGGCCGTGGAAAACCAAGCCACTCTCGGATCGTACTCTCCCTGATCCGGAAATCTCTACCCCCCAAAACAAACTTCCAATAATAAACTGAGGATCCATCCTCCCCCACTCTCTCCTTCACCGACTCAAACGAGCACAAGAACTCCTCAACTAATCTCTGGTAGGAGCCCGGATCATCACAAAATAGAAAAGGCAAACCATGTTGCGTGAGACGAGATTGTACCTCAGTAGCTACCACTTCGTCGATGCTACGAAGCAAGCCCATGTCTAGGTACAATGTCGGGATGGCCTTCTTCTTCTTCGTAGTGATAGTGGTGTGACGAGTCCGGTGCTTCTCGTCCTTGAAGACCAAGGGGGCCGAGAACGGGTACGGGACCGGTATGGGCATCGGTCCCTCATAAGGCCCCTCGTGAGGCTCAACCGGCACAATGGCGGTGGATGTAGGCGCGGCAGCAGGGCGCGGGGGCGAAGGAGCTCGAGGGGTAGGAGGCACTGGCGCTTTCCTCTTCGGTGCCGGTTTCCTCGGTTGAGGCTTTTTCTTCTTTGGAGGCGCTGGGGAAACCGGCACGGCTTCAATCTCTTCATCTGAGCCCGAGACATGGTCGGCTAGCGAAGCTCTCAATGCCCTTCTCTTGCGGGGAACAAGAGGTCTATCATCCTCGTCCTCGAGGGTAAAGTCGTCGATTTGCTCATCGAGCGAGGGCTCTCGAGCAATCCCCTTGCCTTTCGATTTGGAACTGGAGGAGGTACCGGCGCGACCCATGATGCACAACTGAGCCAAACTGAGCAAAAACTCAAAACTGCACTGAACTCTTGATCGAGTCGATCGACTGGCTAGCTGCTGATGTCTCAGTCGATCGACTGGGAGGGGAAAATCTGTCGGGTTTAGGGCAAAATCTGGGGTTTTTCCGGGAGGCTTTGGGAGGTGAAATTGATGCTTGGGGTTGGAAGGCGGGGCAGTGAGGAGTAGATAGGCGGTTGGAGCGGGCGCTGAGATGGCCGGACGAGGGAGATCGGACAAGGCTTGGATTTCCGATCGGAAATCGAAGATGCGTGAGGGTGGCTGGCTGGGCGCTTGCTGGGCGGTGGACGGGCGGACGGATGGACGGCGAGCTGATGGCGAGGAATGGTGGTGGTCGGAGGTTCGGATCGGAGGATGAAAATTCGAATTTAGGGTTTGGGCGGTTTTGGTCGAATGAAGAAGAAGGAAAGAAAATGAAGTTTTAGATAAGAGATGCTCAGTCGATCGACTGAGAGCCCAGTCGATCGACTGAGAATGTGCACAAAACAAGGGCTCCTGAAACAACGTTTAGTCGATCGACTGAGATGAAGCTTGCCTCCAGTCGATCGACTGAGAACGAATTTCTGCTTGAAAAATATTTTCCTCTTCCAAATGAATCCCGACTCCACACTCTGAATTTTTACTCAAAATCAAGTGGACACCACTCAAAATATCACATATATTCAAGGCACGCTCTTCTATGCAATCACTAGCACGTAAACATACGATTTTCAAACAAACAAGCTAGGATCAACACTCCACACTTAGAATGCCACCATCATCAAGAAATTTCATGCAAGCCTTATATCACGTCACACACACCTAGTTATGCACTTAGAATCATCCCAATCACCAAGCCACATGACAAGTTCACAATTTGCATGCTACACATATATGAAAATTACTTGTGCATAGATAGACAACTCACAAACCGGGGTACCTCCCGTGAGGTGCCTAGTTTAACGTCTTGGCAAAGACCGAGCCGAATCTCTTCTCACTAAGAAACACACTTGAGGAGTCCATAGCTAGGATCCCTCCTCAAGCGGATAGAGGCTCTCTAAGGGTCGGTTAAAGAGTAGGTCACATTTTGCTCATCCCGAACTTCTTCTCTATAATGCTTTAGCCTTTGCCCATTTGCCGTGAAGGTAGTCCCATCATTGTTGAGCAATTCTACATGTCCATCCTCGTGAGGCTTGTGGACAATAAATGGACCACTCCACCGGCTTCTCAATTTTCCCGGGAATAACTTGAGCCTAGAATTGAAGAGTAAGACCTTCTCTCCCTTCTTGAATTCACGACGAAATATTCTCTTGTCGTGCCATTTCTTGGTCTTCTCTTTATAGATCCTAGCACTTTCGTAGGCTTCATTCCTTATCTCTTCCAACTCGTGGAGTTGAAGCACCCTATTGTCTCCCGCCGTTTGCAAGTCCATATTTAACATCTTAATTGCCCACATCGCCTTGTATTCCAATTCCACCGGCAAGTGGCATGGCTTCCCATAAATAAGGCGATAGGGAGACATTCCAATAGGGGTCTTGAATGCCGTACGATAGGCCCATAAAGCGTCATCTAGCTTCGATGACCAATCCTTCCTTGAGCTTCCCACGGTTTTCTCCAAGATTGCCTTGATTTCTCTATTCGAAATTTCCACTTGCCCACTAGTTTGTGGGTGATAGGGCGTAGCAACCTTGTGACTAACTCCATATTTGCGAAGCAAGGCCTCAAAATGTTTTTCCTTGAAATGTGAACCGCCATCACTAATGACGGTCCTTGGAACTCCAAATCTAGGGAAAATAATCTTCTTGAAGAGCTTGGTGACCACCTTGGCATCACAAGTAGGGGAAGCGACGGCCTCAACCCATTTGGAGACATAATCAACCGCGACCAATATATATTGGTTCCCATACGAGGATGGGAAGGGTCCCATATAATCTATGCCCCATACATCAAATATCTCGACCGGGAGGATGCTTTGTTGGGGCATTTCATGCCTCTTTGAGATGCTTCCCGTTCTTTGGCATTGATCGCAAGCTTTTACAAATTCGTAAGCATCACCAAAGAGAGTTGGCCAATAAAAACCGCTTTGTAGAACCTTGGACGCTGTCTTTGCTCCGCTACCATGTCCTCCATATTGGGAAGAGTGACAATGGTGTAGGATATCTCTCATTTCCTCTTCGGCGACGCAAGTTCTATATAATCCATCCGCGCAAAGCCTATATAGATAGGGCTCATCCCAATAGTACCTCTTGGTCTCGGATAGGAACTTCCTCTTTTGATGGTGGTTCATATCGTGAGGAATAATCCCACAAACCACGAAGTTTACAAAGTCCGCGTACCATGGGAGGGCCTCCGCCTCAACTCTCATGAGTTGCTCTCCAATAAATGAGTCATTCACGGGTCTAGTATCCTCTTCAATCTCTTCATTTTCCTCTAGCCTTGATAGGTGGTCGGCTACCACATTTTCTACTCCCTTTTTATCTTTGATCTCGATATCAAACTCTTGGAGCAATAGAATCCATCTTATCAATCTTGGCTTGGAATCTTTCTTTGCCAAGAGGTACTTGATTGCCGCATGGTCGGTGAATACTATAACCTTTGATCCCACTAGGTATGAACGAAACTTGTCAAAGGCATACACGATAGCAAGGAGCTCCTTCTCGGTTGTAGTGTAGTTCAATTGATCTCCATTTAGCACTTTGCTTGTGTAGTGAATGGCATGAAGTTTCTTGTCCACCCTTTGCCCAAGAACCGCCCCAACGGCATAATCACTTGCGTCGCACATAAGCTCAAAGGGCAAGTCCCATCTTGGAGGTTGGATAATTGGGGCCGAAATCAATGCTTCTTTCAACTTCTCAAAGGCCAACAAGCAATCTTCATCAAACCGGAACTTGGTGTCATTGCATAGAAGGTTTGTTAAAGGCTTTGCAATCTTCGAGAAATCCTTGATAAATCACCTATAAAACCCCGCATGGCCTAGAAAACTCCTTATGCCCTTGACATCCTTTGGGGGTGGCAATTTTTCCATAACCTCTATTTTAGCTTTATCCACTTCAATTCCCCTTTTAGAGACCAAATGACCAAGAACTATCCCCTCCTGCACCATAAAATGACATTTTTCCCAATTAAGTACAAGGTTCGTCTCGATACATCTTTTCAACACTTTAGCCAAGTTAGCTAAACAATCATCAAAAGACGAACCATACACAGAAAAGTCATCCATGAATACTTCCATAATCTTTTCAATAAACTCGGAAAAAATAGCCATCATGCAACGTTGAAAGGTACCCGGCGCATTACATAGTCCAAAGGGCATTCGCCGATAGGCAAATGTTCCATAGGGACATGTAAAGGTGGTTTTCTCTTGATCTTGTGGGTGTATAGGGATTTGGAAGAATCCGCTATATCCATCAAGATAGCAAAAATAGTCATGCTTAGCTAGTCTTTCCAACATTTGGTCAATGAAAGGGAGGGGAAAGTGATCTTTTCTAGTGGCTTGGTTTAGTTTCCTATAATCCACACACATACGCCACCCGGTTACCGTTCTTGTGGGGATTAGTTCATTTTTCTCATTTTTAACTACGGTCATCCCTCCCTTTTTGGGGACTACATGAATGGGGCTCACCCATTTAGAGTCCGCAACGGGGAAGATGATTCCCGCATCAAGCAATTTAAGAACTTCCTTTTTGACTACTTCCCCAACAATAGGATTCAACCTCCTAGCTCTCTCCCTAGATGGCATACTATCACTCTCTAAATTGATTTCATGCATGCACAAGTTTGGGCTTATTCCCTTCAAATCATCAATAGAGTAGCCAATAGCATCCTTATGTTCTCTAACCACATCAAGCAATTTAGAAGTCTCAACATCATTCAAAGAAGCATTCACAATGATAGGCAAGCTAGAATTTGGGCCTAAGAACTCGTACCTTAGGCTTGTTGGTAGAGCTTTTAGCTCTACCGAACAAGACTCCTTACCTTTGTCGCTTAGAGTTCCTTCTTCGTTTTCTTCCTCCAAGATAGCCCAACAATTGGCAATGTCGGGAAGCTCATTATCAAGGTCAATTCCACTCATGTAAAGGTTAGGCACATCATACAATTCATATGCATCAACTAGGTCAAGATAATTACAAGTCATTGTAGGACTAGGACCTTTTTGTGCCTTTTCAAGATTAAACTCAATTTCCTCATCTCCTACTCTCATGGTGATTGACCCCTTAGTAGTATCAAATATAGCCCCCGCGGTGTAGAGGAAAGGCCTTCCCAAAAGAATGGGAATTTCATTGTCCTCTTCCATCTCTAACACCACAAAATCCCCCGGAATATAGAAATTCCCTACTCTAACCGGGACATCCTTAAGAACCCCCCTAGGGAATCTTGAGGAGCGGTCCGCGAGCCTTAGAATCATGTTAGTTGGTTTAGGCTCACCCATATTCAACTTTTTGCATAAAGAATAAGGCATCAACGATATACTTGCACCCAAATCACACATAGCACGTTCAATCTTAATATCATTAATAAAGCATGAAATGGAGAAGCTACCGGGATCCTCAAGCTTTGGGGGCATGCGCGGTTGGAGTATGGCACTACATTCGCCATTGAGAGACACCGTGTCAACATCCTCGATTGTTCTCCTGCACGTAATAACATCTTTTAGAAATCGTGCATAAGATGGAGCTTGAGTTATTACCTCGGTGAAGGGCATTGTGACATAGAGCTTCCTCATCATCTCGGCAAACTTGGAGAATTGCTTGTCATTGCTCTTCTTCTTTAGCCTTTGGGGAAATGGAATAGGAGGAGTGTATACTCTAGGTTCGTCTTTCTCCTTTTCCACTTCGCCCTCTTTCTCAACTTGAGGGTTAGGAACCTCTTCATCTAACTCTTCAATTTCGGCACTAGCTTGGCCTCTTAGATCAAAGGAGACTTTCTTCTTCTTTGGTAGCTCTCCCTCTAGCTCTTTCCCGCTTCTCAAAGTAACCGCATTACAATGCTCTCTTTGTCCTTGCTCGGGTCTAGCCGGTAATTTTCCTTGTGCCCTTGTAGAGGATTCGGCTTGTTGAGCAATTTGAGTTTCTAGCATTTTGTTATGAGTCTCCATTCTCTCGATTTGGGCTTGCATTTTATCTTGATTTGCAAGAAGCTTGGCAAACATAGCTTCAACCCCGGAAAGTTCATTAGAAGCTTGTGAGGGGGCTTCAATTTGTTGGTAGGTTCTTTGAGCTTGAGCTTGATGTTGTTGCCCTTGGTTTTGATTCCTTTGAAGCAAAGTCGGTCCTTGACTTTGATATTGGTTCCTAGGTTGGAACGCTTGATTTGATTGAGAAGGCTTAGGACCAAATCCGGGAGGTGTGGATCCAAAGTCGGGGCGAGTGGGATTAGTGGTCTTGTAGGAGAAATTTGGGTGATTTCTCCATCCCGAGGAGAACTTTGGTGTAGTATAGTTGGCTTGAGAGCTTTGCCCTTGATTGGCATTTCCTCCATAGTCTCTTCCTTGGTTTCCTCCCACGAAATTCACTTCTCCATAGCCTTGCCCTTGCACATCCCTTTGCACCAAGGGGCAAGAAACGGTCTCATGCTCGTAGACCTCACAAATATCACACCCTTGCTTTGTCGAAGATTCTCTTTCCGGGTGTTTCAACTTGAAGACTTCATCCGAGAGGCTATCAAAGTCCTTTCTCAACGCATCGTAATCACTTGTGCTCACCGCTTTAACCTCATGCCTTTCATGTCTTCTTCTCGGGTTTCCTCTTTCGCTTCCCCACATGAAGTAGTTTTTCGTTATCTTCTCTATCACCGCGTATCCTTCATGCGGTTCTAGTTCCATAATAGCTCCGCCCGAGGCGGTGTCAAGTGCAAGTCGAGAGGCACCATCGACACCGTGGTAGAAGGTGTGGAAGACTTGGAGATCATCGAGGTTGTGGTGAGGGCAAAGCCTTTGGTATTCCTTGTATCTCTCCCATGCTTCATAGAGGTTCTCCCCATCCAATTGTGAGAAATTTGTAATTTGACTCCTATAGAAGGCCGTCTTGGAAGGAGGGAAGTATTTGTTTAAGAAAGCCACGGCGAGCTCCTCCCAAGTCGTGAAGCTATCGGGAGTTTGACTCCTTAACCAATCCTTTGCTCTCCCCGTGAGGGAGAAGGGGAAGAGCCTTAGGAGCTTAGCGTCTTCCGAGAACCCATTGATCTTGAAGGTGGAACACACTTCAAGAAATGTTGTCAAGTGAGAATTAGGGTCTTCATTGTCCCTCCCCGAGAATTGGTTAGATTGAACCATTTGAATAGTGGATGTCTTCAAGTCAAAATCCCGGTTATCAACCGTTGGTACGAGGATTGGGGAACGATATCCATAGGCCGTAGGAGTAGCATAATCCTTGAGAACCCTTCTAGCTTGATGGACTTGTGGTAGGTGACCTTGGGGAGGTGGAGGTGGAGGAGGGAGTCTATTGTTGTTTTCGGCCATGACTCCTTGAGTATTGGAGGTTTGCCCTTTGTCCTTGGTCTTACTCCTTGTAACGGGAAGATTAACTAGCTCTCTAATAGGTTGGTTCAAATCTCTATCCGCTATTTGAGAAAGTTTCTTGGTCTTGGGTGGCATATAAGAAGTGAACCTATAAGAGAAGCCAATTAAAACAAGTAAGCGTAGTGAATAAGCTCAAGAAATCCAAGTAACAAGTAGAATAAAGAAAAACATGGAATAGTCGGAGCACTAAATGATTTTCCTAGGGGTAATCTAGCTATTGCTCCCCGGCAACGGCGCCATTTTGACGTTTGTAATTTTTAGCAATGCAATTAGTCAAAAACAATTTGTAATTCAACCGGTAAGACCGGTGTCGAACCCAAGGGAGCAAACGGATTACACGCTAGTCCTATCAAATTTTCTTACTCGGCTAATTCCTAAAATTCGAGTGTGGTTGAGTTATCAATGATTCAAAAACAAGAATGAAATGGTTTTAGGGGATTAAATTCAATTAAAAGTGAGTTTCGAGGGATTAATCCCCTCCTTGGCAATTTCCCAATGATCATGCATACAAGAGTTTAATTAATCATGAGTTGATAGGTTTTAAACCTAGCTTAGGCTAGAATTAAACAAACCATGCATGTTTAATCCTAGTCAAACCATCTTAGCTAGGATCTCACTACTTAAAGAATATTGATCCACTATATAGCCTTTACTCTCATAAATGCTACATGCATAAAGTTCTAGTTCACCTCTCACCATGCATTTACTCTCATAAATGTTGGTTAAGTTCATTTTGACTACATCCAAACCATCACTAAGCTCTTTCAATACTTAGGTCATAGTTCTAACATAAACATGTCACTTGGGCATTTTATCAAACACTTAGAGACATGTCTAACATGAAGAGCATAGTAAAATGAAATCAACTTCAATAGATTCATTCAAATGTGTATACAATGATCATTGAGTACCAAGGAGGTTCATAGAACCCCTCAAAACACAAGGGAGACTACTCACACATCAAGTAAGACAACATGATGTGTGGGTTTTTAGCAAAAATCTAAGAGAAAGGAAGAGGGAAAAGAGTAGGATTGTTGATCCTAATAAACTCCCTTGATCTTCAATCCTCCTTGATTAGGTGATGTTGAAACCCTTGATTTAGCTCACTTCCTTTTGTCTTTTCTCCAGAAAAATCCAAGATGCTAGGTCAACTTTGCCTCTTTCTATTTATAGCCTCGGAAAAGATTCGGTACTGTAGCAGGTCCAGTCGATCGACTGGAGGAAGAAAAGTCCTTTGGTAGGCAGGTTCTCAGTCGATCGACTGATGCAGGGTAGGCTCCCAGTCGATCGACTGAGGGAACTCAATTTGTAGAACCTCCTGTTAGTCTGTTTAGTCGATCGACTGAGTTCCAGTCGATCGACTGATGGTCACGTGATCTGCATGCTCTGGGCAGGGGACTCTTCAGTCGATCGACTGAATGGGTCAGTCGGTCGACTGGCGCTGGTCGATTTGCAACACCTCCTGTTGGTCTGTTAAGTCGATCGACTGGAGCAGGGGAGCTTCCCAGTCGATCGACTGAAGACCAAATACTGCCACTTTTTGCTCTAAGACACCGATTTTTACCGAGTTTTCTTCCAATGGCTCTTGACACATAGACATCTTGCTTTGCACCTGAAACGCACGAAAAGGAGATCAAATGACATCTAATAGTAGTCGGAATCAAACTAAAGCTATAGTGAAAATGGGCATTTAACGAGTCGAAAGCTCGACTCATCACTATGCAATATCCAATTACTGGTAGAAGGTGACCCAGCAGCAACTAGTGCTTCAGCTGACTCATAGGCCTCTTCAGCAAGGGCAGCCTCTCCCTTTTGTTGACTTTCATTGCTCTGTGACTTCTTCCTTTCAGGGCAACTTCTCCTGAAGTGTCCAGGCTTGTGGAAAAAGAAACAGGTGTATTTCTTTTGTTCTGATGCCTGATTCCGACTTGGATTTGACTTGCCTTGGGACTTTTGTTTATTCCCTTTCTTGTGAAAATTTTTCTTCGAGGAATTTCCTTGAGCAAATAACCCATCAGCCACCTCTCTATTTGACTTGGACTCTAGTTGTTTTTGCTTCAAAGCAGCCAAGACCTCCTCCATGGATAGGGTCTCCTTTGAGTACTTCATAGTGTCAACCAAAGAAGAGTAAGATGGAGGAAGAGAGTTCAGGACTATGATGGACTGATCCTGATCCTCAATCTTCTCATCTATGTTCTCCAAGTCAGTGATAATTTTTGAAAATCATCTAAGTGCTCATCTATTGACTTGCTATTATCTATCTTGAATCCAAACAATTTACCTTTCAAGTAGATTCTATTTGTGAGTGTCTTTGTCATATAGAGCTTCTCCAGTTTCAACTTAACCCATGCTGGTGTCTTCTCATTTGAGACTCCCCTTAGAACTTTTTCTCCCAAATACAAGATGATGGTGCTATAGGCTAGCTCCTTCATCTCTTCCATCACCGCATCTGTCAATGTTGCAGGAAGTCTATCCGTAGTTAATGGCTTGGCAACCTTCATCTGCACCAGAATGGCTTTCATCCTTTGCCTCCAAATTGCAAAATCCCCTTTTTCATCAAATCTTTCAAGAATTACCTTCGATGTCACCATCCTCACAACTGTTTGGCTCTTATACCAATTTGTTGAATGCGGAATCGAAAACTTGCAAGGATTGAATGAAAAATGAATCAAGAACATATAATTCATATTGGTTCGGAGTCCTAGTGACTCCTATTCCAGTCGATGAATGGGGAAGGCTTTATTAATATCAATTGATGGTTGTACAAGCTCGCAAACACTCGCCAGAAAATACTCAAGCTTTCTCTAACACTAATTCAAACTCAGCATCATGAATTTCTCGATTAAGTTTCAAGAACCCTAATTTTGATTTCTAGAAATTGAAGATGAGCCACGAATTGGAATAGTAAATATATAGCCGTTGCTCGAGACACGCCGTCTTGTACTGAAAACGACGACGTCATGGCTAAAACGATGCTTCTTGGCTTCAAGTTAAACGACACCGTTTGCAATCGGTGTCAAACTCCTTTATGCGCCTTGCATCAAACGATACAGCTTTGGCAAACTCCAGTTTCCCTCCTTCACAAAGCGACGTCGTTTACCCCTGTATCAGAAACTCCCTGATCTATCTCACCTATTCTTCCTCCTCGCCATACTGCCTTGTTCAAGCTACCTACAGTTCCAAGTAAAACCACTAAAACCTCAATGAATTACAGAATCATACAGTACAGCTAGGGTTTCCTTTGAAATAACCGGCGCCATGCTTGAATCGGAATCGAAACCTCCGAAATATTTTTCAAGGGCTCGATCAAAATTCCTTAACGTAGTCTTGTGATGAGCTTTGCTATTTGAGCTTCAAACACCGTAATCCACCCCCATCATCACTGGCTATTCCATCCGATTAAAACCGATCCACTAAGAGCCCAGTACAAGACGGATATGGCTGCATCTTCTCCTTGCCTTTCCAAACCACCTTGCTAGATTGATATCTGCCTCCCGAGTCTTTCACAACATGAGATAAGGACCCATCAAATAACCTCCTCCTTACTGGATCCGCTCGAATATTGTGACTCTCCCTTTTGACCTCCTTTATGTTAAGCTATGGAGCCTGATAACCAAAAGCCAACGACACTAGGGTTTCAGCTGTGCAACAGAGCTAGGATTTCCATTAGGGTTTCAAACCTTACCCTATTTATACATGTTCTGAGTATTGTAATCGCATCTCATCAACATAGTGAAAAATCTCCTGGCTTGGTAGTGCCCCCAGACGTAGTCACATTTGGTGGCGAACTGGGTAACAATTCTTGTGTTCTTTATTGTTTCTTTCATTACTGCTTTCAATCCTATCAACTGGTTTCAAGACCCGAGGTTCTAGTAGTCGCAAAGGGAGATGTAAGACAACTGGTGGAGAAATTTGATGGATCGGCTTTCGGATTCTGGAAGATGCAAATCGAAGACTACCTATAGGGTAAAGATTTACACCAGCCTCTGGAAGAAAAACCAAAGGACATAAAGGATAAAGAATGGAAGCTGTTGGACAGGAAATCAATGAGTGCGGTCTGACTGTCGCTGTCTAGAGAAGTTACACAGCATACGGTGAAGTCAAAGACGACGAAGGAGATGATTGAGACTCTGTCGGCGTTATACGAGAAACCATCAGCATCAAACAGTGTCCATCTGATGCGGTGATTGTTCACCCTGAGAATGGCAGAGAGCACGACGATGGCAAAACACCTGAGAAAGTTCAACATGACGATCACAAAGTTGAGCTCTGTTAAAATCAAGTTTGACGATGAAATAAGCACTATTTCTACTATCCTAATTACCAGAAAGCTGGAGCGGCATGGTAACAATTTTCCACCACATACTGAGTTTTACTCTAGGAAGATGTCCAAGTACTTTAATAAGTTCAGATACAACTGACAACTTGAACTTAGCTTGCGCCACAGATTCGACATTTGTTGTTGCAGCATTAGTATCATCCATGTATAATCTACAATATGTCACACACTCGTGCACAATGTACTGCTCAGCAATGCATACCTTCGGATAACGTGTGTTTCTGATGTATTTCTTATATAATTACTTCATCTAACGTGCGCAATGTGCGCAATGTACTGCTCAGCAATTCACCTAGCTGCATGTAAAACAAGTATTAGCTCATATAATTACTTCTATAATATAAAAATATATAAATTATTTGGGCACACATATCTTTCCATAGAGTACATTCAATTATAATGTACGGACCTTTTAGTAACACTTGATCTGGAAGATGAATCAAGAGATATTGTACCATTATTGTGAAGAAAGCTGGAGGAAAATTTTGTTCCAACTGACAAAGGATTATCACTATATCCGTCTTCATCTGAATAACATCGACCTTCTTCAACTCTCTACAACATAACTTTTGGAACCATATGGATAATGAGATCAATGGGTCTAGTACAATGTTAGGCAAGTAGGATCGAATAACAACTGGCAGTAGGCGTTGTAGCATGACATGACAATCATGTGTCTTTAGCCCGATAAACTTTTTGTCACCAACATTAATCTTATATTTCAAACATCTGGCATAACCATGTGGATATTTTGCATCTCTCATCATCTCAAGTGTTTCAACCTTTTCATTAGGCAACACAGTGTATGTTGCTTGAGACACTTTCTCTTTCCTTGAAGATAATTCGGTGAACGTTTGCCATAAGTGCTTACGTACACCTTGTTTCTATAAGGCAACACGTGTCTTTGAATCGTTCTTTGTTTTTCAGTCAAGTGGGTACGGTGCCGATTATGTTATCAAACACATTCTTTTCAATGTGCATGACATCGAGTGAATATGGGTGACTAAATGTTTCCCAATAAGCAGCTCATAAAAAATAGTCGTGTGTGTCCAACAGAGCCTCTCTGAAGTGCCTCTATTCTTAAACTTTGGCGAAGTGTCGGAAATTCATGACAATGTATCTCATATAAAATTTGTGAACCTGAAAGGGATGATGGAGCATCCCTCAGCTCAACTTGACCATTAAACTTGGTTGCAGCATTTCTCCAATGGTGAGTACTTGGAAGCCACCTACCTCATAAATGGTTAGCATCAATTTCATCCAAACATAATGGAGAAGCTTTGTAGCCTTTAGTCTTCAAGCCACCGAGCATACCCAAACCCGGAAAGTCACTAATGGTCCACATTACTGCTGCTTTCATCATAAATGAAGATCCATCGTGACGATCATAAGTGAGAACCCCAAATTCCTATAACATCTTCAAATCATCGAGTAATGGTCTCATGAATATGTTTAAACACTTTCCAGGAGATTTAGGACCAGATACCAACAAAGTGAGAATGTTGAACTCCTTTCTCACGCACATCGAAGGTGACAAACTATAAGAAATGACCACAACAGGCCAAGTGCTGCGCGATAACCCTGATGCCCCAAAAGGGTTAAACCCATCAGTTGATAAACCGAGATGCACATTTCGAAGCTCACATGCAAAATCCAGGAATTTTTTGTTAAACTTTTGCCATGTATCTCCATCTGCGGGGTGTCTGAGATAGTCACATTTACCAATATCTCTTTTTTTATGCCATCGCATTTCCTTTGCAATATGTGGTGACATGTATAGACGTTGTAATCTTAAAGTCAAAGGAAAGTATTTAACCACCTTCTTTGGAGTTTTTGAATGTGTATCATCGCCATATCCCACTTCATTACACACGAGACAATTCTGAAGATCTTTAAATTCTTTGTAGAACAACATACAACCATGTTCGCATGCATGTATAGTCTCGTAACCCAAATCCAAGTTCTTCAAAAGACTTTTCACGTCTCGATAACAACTAGGGAAGTTGTTTTCCCGAGGAAGTATTTCTTTACACAGTCGTAGATGATCATTGAAACTCTTATCCGACCATCGATTGGCAACCTTCACATGTATTGCTTTTAAAATTGCCTCTAAAACAGTTATGTCACTACCACTGTATATATGAGGTTGGGCTTCCGCTACAAGCCTATGATACTTATCATAGGCCTCCTTCTCAACAGGATCAATATTGTCCTCATTCATCATATCATCATCTACACCAGTGTCCAAGTTTTCTCGAAATGGAAAAGCATCATCCAACATTTCCATAGTGGGATTTACATAATGGTTGACACTAGAGTCTGGGAACTTGATTCTTCATTCCTTTGCATAAGGTATTGACGCCTTTGTGTATACAATGATGGTCTATCATCAACTTCACCATGTGATGTCCATATGATATAGTCTCGCTTCATCTCATGTTGTATCAAGTGTACTTTGATTTCATCCAACGTAATCTTAGGTAATTTGCGCAACTTACAACGACTACACGGGCATATATGCGTAGGGTGGCCACCCCTATTTTCCTTCACAAATTCAATAAAAGTTTTAATCCCTTCGTTGTAAGCTTTAGAACCTCTTTCCATTCCCATCCAACTTTTATCCAAAAGTGCCTGAAAATACAAAGGAAGTACATGTAAGTTAATCCATTTCCAAATCTAAATCCAACGGTTCCAAATTCTTCTTTGGATGTTTCATGTTTCCCATCATTATTATCAAAACCACTAATGGAGGAGCGGATGGAGTATAACGTGTTGTTGCATCTCCTCAAACAGTGTGTACTCAAGCTCCATTATATTTCATCAAATCTATATTACAAACACAACAAAAACTCTCTCCATGAGTTCATATTATGGGGTTTAAACAACATACACATATAAACTACATCAAAATGGAAGATTAAAACAAGTGGGGACTAAAATGAAAGAGAAACTTACTGGTTTATGTGCTGAACAGAGAGGATTCCAAACTCAGAAACATTCTAAATGTTTCCTGTCAATTGGGATAGATGTACATGACATCTGATTTTTCATAAAATGCGATACCCTTTATACAACTCTCTGATTGTCATATAGAGTCGCATAAGATAAAAGTAGTTGACCAACCAGTGTGTACGACGCACTAAATGTCACCTACATATTACTTTATTAATTATTCTAAAAGAAGAGTGTCAGCATGTCCAACTTAAGGGACATCATTTGATGTGTCCCTTAACATGATGTCTCATATGCCACCTTACGCGACACGTTTTATGCTGTCGTTTACGGAGATGTCGCGAAGGGTACCATATACGACAGTGAATGATTTGTCGCATTGGGGATGTCGCGTATGGGTGTCTTATACGACACTCACTAAAAAATACCGTCGGATAAACCAACATATGCGACTGCTCCGTATACGACTGCAGCAATCACAGTCGTATTATATGCAATCTGGTGTAGTGACATCCACCCAAAACGACCCTCCTGTTGACAAAGAAACCATGAACAATCGGCTTTCGGATATCCAGCTGCACCTTTACTAATTTAGCATACTTCAACGAGAGACCTTCCACCGTCGCCGGATTCGGAAGATCCTGCACCTTCAGGATTGGTCCTAACATGCGCCCAATATCCTTCAACGGCTTCTCATTGATGCATGTAGTTCATAGGTAGATTATACGACACGACCCATGCATTGAACTTGAAGAGCCGAATCTCATCCGGCCTTTTTCCTGAAATTGATCCACTTATCCACCAAAATGACCCAATTATCACCTAACCATGGACCTCCATTCAGCTGCCATAGGTATAAGCACTAATTACCCATCTGCCATTTCCATCTTGAAGATGATATGCACATTCTAGTGAAATGCTGGTGGTCCAAATGCCTTAAGACCATGTAAAATATCCAAGGGACAGAGCATTTTGAAAACTTCACTTGTGCGGCAGACATGTTATTCTGTGCACAACAAAATTGAGCAGCTTCAACCGGCCGTGTAAAATCATAATCACCTGCTGGTATATCTTGTTCCATAGGAACTTAGTAGCTCATGGTGGAAAGATGATCAATGTCCACATAGCCTATTACAGAATCCTTACAACTGTTATCGCAATTTCTGGCAAACAACTCAGAGCTCTCGGCTTGTATGGATACAAGATCTCTTGAATGGAAAAGAAAGACCAGCATAAGGGTTCATCAAAGTTAACTATGATTGGTGGGTCGAGGGAAGAAAATGGAGATGGAATTGGTGTCATAGCCAGAGACAGAGCAGGGAAGGTTCTGGTAATCAGCTGAGCACGGACAAACACCCGCAACAACAGTATAAAGAAGTATGAAGCACCAGCAGTCATCGAAGGAGCTAGAGGTACTTTATAGCTCAATATTGAAATACGACAAGTTGAAACATTGGGACCTGCTTGTAAGTTTTTGGCAATAATGTAGGGTGTTTTAACTGAGAATGTACAGGTATTTTGTTTCCATATTGTAAGTTCTCCGGTAAGGTTGTTTCTCGATGCACCTTCCTTAATGATTCATAGTGCTTTAAACATACCTTGCCACGCAGGGGATGGTTTGTATCATAGTCTGGCGTCAATAATATGAGTGGAATGGAAATATTTCGTCCGAAAAATTTGGCTTACCAAAAGTGATGGATTACTGTTATTTTTTCCAGCCTTGCTTTGCTGAGTGGAGTCGTACTTATACAACTCATCAAACTAACTAAATTCATTTATTTCGACACTTTTATATGCGAACATTTACTTTTTAGTATGAGTTTGCATTTTACGTGTGTGATCAGTCGAGTTTTGACTGATTTATGGTCATTCTTCACTATAGTTTTGTGTCGTTTCCGACATTATTTTGACGTCATTTGACCTCTATGTCTACATTTCAGGTAGAAAACAAGTTTCCCCCAAGTTCGAAGCCAAAATACGAAAACTCGGGGAAAAATCGACGACTTAGAAGAATACCGAGCAGATTGACCTTTGGCAGATCTTTAGCTTGTTGGAAAGGTACTTCAAAGGGCTACAACTTTTTAGTTGACGCCAAGGCCAAATTCGGACGGGAAGACCACCAAAAAGGCCTGGGAAGGTTCAGACGACCAACTAAAATCAGTCCGCCGACCGGCCGACTAAAGGGGCAGAACTTGATGACAATCGTACAACTTCAGCGGACTGGCTGGGCCAGTCAGCCGATCGGCTGGTCTCTGCCCTGCACAAACAATGGAATCGTCCGACTTGAGCCGACCGGCTGGGATTCGACCCCAAAACCAGCCGACCGGCTGAACTGCTACAGTGCTGTTTTTTCACCTGAGGCTATAAATAGAAAGAGGGCTTTTGACCTAAGGTGTGGAGGTTTTTGGGGAGAAGAAGATCAAGAAAAGAGGTCAATCAAGGTCATCAATCAACCAAAGATCCAACCAAGGAGAAGAAGAAGGCATAAAAGGGAGTTCAAGGATTCCAAATCCTCCTTCCTTTACTCTTTTCTTATTCTCTTTGTGTTGCCATTAAACCCTACTCACACCATGTTGTCTTACATGAGGTGTGAGTAGTGACCTTATGTTTTGAGGGTCTTATGATCCTCCTTGGTACTCTTTGATCACAAATATACATTGATATTCATATGTATGATTGTTGATTTCATTTTCTCTTGTGTTATGAATGTTATGCTCTCTAGGTGTTTGATAAAATGCCTAAGTGACATTTTGGACTAAAACTTGGACCTAGGACTTGAAAACCCTAGGGAATAGTTCTAGGATGGAGAAAATGATCTATATCTCAAATCATGCGAATGAACCTTAGGATATGGATGCTTGACTAAGGATTGAATGTTTAATTCATTGTAGTTAGTCATTAAGCGAATCATCAATTAATCCCATCTAATGGTTTCAATTTCATGTTCTCTATGCACTTCATATATGACATGCTACTAAGTGTTTGACAAAATGCCTAAGTAACATGTTGAATCTAGTTTGGATAATAGAGAACATGATCCTATCTAATGTATGCATTTGTTGTTAACTAGTCCCCGAGTTCATAGTATTTATTACCTTAGGAAGATATTCCAAGAATAATAGTGCTATGGAATGAACCAATTATCTCGAGTGAGTGAGGTTCAAGCTATAAGAGAGCTTGGCTAAGATTAGATTCACATGAACATTGGTGTATCTTAGTCTAAGCTAGGTTTTCCACAATGCATGGGTATGAAGTGAACTAGTGCGTATGTTCATTACATTTATCTCCCACCCATAGGACGATAATGCAATGGAATGAACCGATATTCTCTAATTGAGTGAGGTTCGAGCTAAGAAGATTCTAAACTATTTGACTACCATGAAATGTTTGAATATCGTGAATGTGATCATTGGGAATTTGCCAAGGAGGGGAGTAAGTCCCCGAAACACCTCTTATCTATCTTTTATCCTCAATTACTCACCACATATGATTTAGATATACACACCCCTTTATACATTTTGGATTAGAATAGGCGAACGGAAACACAATCTTAAATAGTGCATGTGCTTGGCTTGCTCCTCTTGGTTCGACCCGGTACTTTACCGATATTATAAATGTTTTGAGTTACTACCGACCCTCTCTTCATTGATACTATTCTAGAGGCTAAAAAGAAATAGTTCGTCAAATGGCGCCGTTGCCGGGGAGCAACTAGTTAGCACATCCCTAGATTAGATTGTGTGGAAGTTCCGACTATTCTTGTGAATATTTTTCCTTTTTCTTATACTTGTATATTCTCTTTTTCTACTCATATCCCTTACTAACTTCGTCTATCTTGTTTTGCGAGGATGGACCCCTACAACAAACAAGTCTTTTCTAATGGAGAATACTACCAAGAGGAGGTCTCCGAAGAAGAAGAAGACCTTGAATCTAATGCCTCAAGGGAAAAATGGGAACAAGAAATGGAGGATGAATTTTGGAGAACCGCCGCCACCGAAGCTTGGGTATGGAATGGTGAATCTTGTCACGAGGACGAGATGCCATGCAAAAGTGAAGCACCCTTCACTACTAGCACATCTCAAGATCATTCAAATGAGAATACACAAGAGTTCACCATTCCATCAATGCCCCGGCTCTCCGATGAGGAATTGTTCAATGATGATGCCTCTTACATAGAGGAAATACCTTTTGTTGATGAAGAAGACTTCCTCCCTCCCGCTATGAGTAAGCCTACATGTGAACCCAAAATTCTTGATGAGGATAAGATAGAGGAAGAGTTTATGGTGCAAAAAGGACTTCGAGGGTACAAAGACTTTGTTGAGGTCTACATGGAAGAAGGTAAAGGACAACCTCGCATACAAGAAAACACAAGCTTAATGAGGGATATTGAGGAATGGGCCCCCATGGACGTCGTCGAAAAACTCAAGGAGGAGATGCCCATCATTCTTGAGACTAGTTATGAAGACCCTTTCTTCACTAAAACGTCTCGAGACAAGTTTTGGAGCTTCTTGCCCTACTTTCAAAGATTATTTGAAAAAA
Organism: Rhodiola chrysanthemifolia; assembly: GCA_033675395.1. Classification (NCBI taxonomy): domain Eukaryota; kingdom Viridiplantae; phylum Streptophyta; class Magnoliopsida; order Saxifragales; family Crassulaceae; genus Rhodiola; species Rhodiola chrysanthemifolia. The sequence goes on along the minus strand of CM066208.1, from coordinate 12,300,092 downwards.
GCTCCCATGACCCCTTAGTTCTTAAGGGATCTTCATATTCGAAGGGGTCATGCTCCCAAAGGAAAGTCCATTGTAGACTTGATGGGAGGAAATTCAAATGGGATTTGAAGGTGGATTGACACGAACAAATCCAAGACCCCGTGAGAAGGGATCCTAGCAAAGGACTTTTCAACGAGTGATTCTATGGGGCGCTTTGCTACGTCTTTGCCAAGACGGGAAAAACTAGGCCCTCGCGGGAGGTAACCCGATTTGTAAGTTGTTCATTCTCGCTTTTCTTTATCTTTAAATGTTTGGCATGATTGTGAGTGTCTTAGGCTCTAAATATGGAATGTGAAATGTGTGATTAGTGGCTAAAATTTTAAGTGTGGAGTGAGGTCTACTCACTCCAATTCCACTTCACATTGCCAAGCCCTCCACTTTTCCCTTGATCTTTCTATGCTTAATGATGTTGCCCCTAGTGCTCATGTGCTTTATTGTTGTTTACTAGAGTGGAACTAAATTGTCACACCATGCTATGACTCTAGTTTGACGTTTTCTTGGCAATTAAGATACCTTGTGCACATTATGGAGGATGTAGATCACTTTCCTTGCTTCTATGAAAGTTATGTCATGATGTTATCCTGTGACTTGTGATGCTCTCTTGCTCATACTTGTGTTGCATAACCTTGTATGTCACTTGTTACTTTTAACCTCTCATGTGTTCTTGTGATCAAGGAAGTTATTTGCATCATGTTCGATCACGTTTAGCACAATGGCGTCTTTTCTATCGGTGGGGCACATCTACAAACGAGGGGAGTTCCTATGCGCCTTATTCTCATTCTCTTTATTGTTTGCGCTTAGGGACTAAGCTATACTTTAAGTGTCGAGTGGGTAGTCGCATAGTTCACTCATTTCATGCCATGCGTACCATGTTTGAATGAGCACTTGCATTCATGTACCTTATCCCTAACATGAGAGTGTTTTTAACCACATAGGCTTGTGACTATCGGTTCTAAATCCCTATAAATCACATCTAGCCTACTTTTCATTTTGATTGGATCTTGAATTTAGAACCGGCCTAGTCCTATGAATGTGCATTCTTATGAATCAATATCATTGCTATCCCTTGTCTATCTAATTTTCTAAGTATTTTTGTTGAAATACCTTGGATTAAGTTTTAGCAAGCACTTTTAAAAACTTTTCACGAAAAAAAACTTAGACCTCTTGTATGCTCCTTGGTGACTTGAGATCTTTCTAATTTAGTGCTTTGCTTATGATTGTTTCCCGCGCATTCCATACACTTTTTGAACATATTGTCAAGTTTTAAGTGTAAAGTCAAAAGAGGGCGAAAAATAGGCTCCAACAAAAGTTTTTGTGGTCAAAGAGGGCAAAGCCCCGACTAAAAGCTTTCTCAAAGTGAAATATAGTAACCTGTTCAAGCTACTGTTCAAGGGACTGTTGGAGACAGACCTTGAACACCTTTGTGACAGTGCAGCAAGCAGAATAAAGTAGGAGCACACACAGAATGATACCCAGTTTGGCTACGCCTACTCTGGGGGTTTCCCACACCCTAAAAGGGACACAAATCATTATCTAGGTTTGGCATGTGTTTGCCAAACACATGCCATTCATGGGAACATCAATCTCCCCCTTGGTATTTTGGCAAAACCAAATTTGCTAGATGCTAGCTATACTTAACTAACTATCTAGGCTTTAGACACAATTGAGGGAACAAAAAATGTCAACCTCAAAATACTCCCCCTTTTTGCCACAAACTGGCAAGGGGTCCAATCTAATTCGAACAGTACGAGAAATGTGCCAGAACAAGCACTGAGACAACACAAAATGAAAGGTAGCATGGTTAAAAGTTCAAAAGTTTTCAGCAATGGACCTTTAGCCAGACGACGTATCATTCGAAACACCATTAGATTCATCAGCCTCCTCTTCATCGTCGCTTGGGTAACGAATAGCACGGGCCAGCCTGTTGATCCGCTTGCGCTGTTCCTTGTCTGCAGCTATGATTGCATCCGGCTCCTTTATCAGCTTGGACCTCTCATCACAAGCCATGCGAGCTCCCCCTCGCTTTGACGACTCAGGGACATCCTTGAATTTCCATCCCGGCTGTGTGAGGTCATTCACATGGTGGCCTTTGAAGAGCTTGTGGTCCACAGTGAACTTCTGTGGGGTCTTGGAAAGAGTCATATTTGGAGCCAGCAACTCTGGAGCTTGACGAACAATCAGTTCAAAAATCAGAGAAGGAAAACAGATCTGGTGAAGAGATCGTTTCGATGTAGCGTGCTCAGCAATCTATTTGAACATTACTCTTCCCAGGTTAAACAACATCTTGTTTCCTATCTGACAAATCAGCTGGGCCATCTCCCTGCTGATAGTAGATCGGTGATAGTAAGGCTTCCAGTTGAAGACAGCAATGAAGAACAGCATGGAGTAAAAAGTTAACAAGCGAGCTGTAGCAAGATAAGTCTTAGGCCACCATGGGACTGAACCTGCAGTTAAAGTGTCCACAATCTTGTCAAAATCTTCTTCCTCCTCGTCCACCTCTGGATCATCTATCTGGAAGAATTTGCAGATGAGGTCAGGATTGATTTTAATTCTCCTTCCCCGAACAAAAACAACTCCATAATTTTTGTCGCCAATCACCCCAAACTGTGAAGGGAGATTTGCCATAGCTTCATGCACCAGTGGCTCATTGAACGGTTTGCTCTTGGTCAATGTCCAAATCAGGCATGTTTGTTGAAGAACATGAATAACCTCCTTCCGAGTGTAGCGCTTCTCATCCAGAAAACGCTCAGGAATAATCTTCCTTTTTAGCACGAACTTCCACTTTCTTACAGCAGTTTTATTAACAAACCAAATTCCCTTCTTGACCAAGCCAGCTGGAGCAGCATCAGAGAGAGGAGATGGGACTTCACAGCATCTCGGATCTTCTGAAACTAGAGTAGGAACACCACGTTTCCTCTTTTTGGAAGCAACAGCTCCCCCTGCACCCTGGCGATCATCAGTATCTACCACCGAATCCACAACAGGTCCTCCATCCTGAACCTTACCTTTTCCTTTGACCTTCTTTGCCTTCTTGATCTCAGCCAGAGAAACGAAATCTTGCTCATCCTCAGAAGGGGAGTCTGATACGAGAATATGCTGAGCACCAACCTCTATTTCTGCATTAGAGATAGCTGGGGAATTTGCCACCACACGGGCATCCTCTACAAGATCATCGCCCTCAACTCTGCCTTGCACAACGACTGGAGCTGACTTTTCAACTGACTCTGCCTCTGAACCAGAGTTCTCTTGAGATATGGATGTCTCAGCATCGTGCTGACAACCTGATGCAACAACTTCATGAACACTTGCGTCCTTACCAGCTTCCGAACTGTGTGCAGATGCAGAAACTTCAACCTCCGCTTCTTGGGTTTGTGGGGACACAACTGGCAAAGGCACAACAATTTCAGGAACAGTTTCCTTCTGCAACCCCTCGATGACATCGTCAATATCCTTGTAAAGAATATCAAGCTCGTCATCTTCTTCAACAGATTCTGCTTCTTCAGGCACAGTATCAGTTTGCTGTTGACCTTCTAAAACCTTATGCTTCTCAACAGAGACATCTACAGGCTCATCAACAAAGACAACACTTCCCTTCCTCTTGCTTGAAGGCTCAATAGGCAGTTCAGGTTCCAAGACTGACATAGTACTGAGCCGTCCACTTACGGCACTAATCTTGGCTAGACACTTCCTTGGAGAAATTCTTCTACGATTAACAATCTTCTGTTGAAACCTCGAGGGGCGCATATAACCAGAAGCAAGAATCTTCTCCTTCCAGACTATGGAACCAGCAGCCTTAGACACATGCAAACTGGGATCCTCACCTTTCACAGAATCAACAACCTCCAAACACTCAACAGCCCTACTGGCTTCACCACTCTTCACTATCACAGCTTCTACACTCTTTTCAACTACTTTATTACCAATAATAGCATCTTTCTTAGGAACTGAAGCAACAATCGGAGCTTTAGGGAATGAAGATACCTTAGACTAGGGCATGATCGGTGAAGGAACGACGCTTGGAGGTGTTAACTAGCACCGGTTTGTTTAGGAATTATTTGCGCAAGTTGCGATGGCACTTCCTTCTGCTTTGCAGCAGGTTCTAGACTTTTTCGCTCCACCATCCCAACCCTAGGGTTTGAAGAAACTGCTTCGTTCTCGGAAATTTTTACACCAGGCACGGCTGAAGTTCTACCAACCAAAGGCGACGCCTTTTTCTTCATCGGCATCGTCGTTTTTGGAATTTGAGGCTTTGCCGCCAGAGCATCGGACGGTTTCTTGACTGTCTTCTTTGATTCCGATGACAACTTGATACCAGAGTTGGAGGATTTCCTGGTGTTAACCATTGTTGCCAAAAAGATGAAGCTTTGGAAGAATTCACGAGGGACATCTACGTTTAGGGTTTCAGATGAGAGAGCAAGGGCAGCAGACGAAGTAATTCTTTTTTCAAAACACGTTCAGCCTTTTCAACTTCCCAAAAACGAGCCTTCGAGAATATCTCCTTTTTCTTCATAACGGCTCGAAAAAGAATCTCCAAAACTTAAAAAAAATATTCATCTTCAAAAAAAATACCTTCTGATCCAGCTCCCTTCCTTAAGTGGTCAGTCCAACTGTTTTGCTGGAGTTGCGACTCTGACTGACCACTGCCTGACAAGCTTAGTGATTGATAACACCTAGACCCAGGGCGGATCTATGGGTCTCAACCTCTGTAGCATTCAAACGCATACGGATCACCTTCTCCTGTAGCGTTCTTTGGAGACTAGCTAGCTTCGAGGCATACTCGCTCTGGAAGGGGAGGGTGCTAATATCCGTTTGTGGCGCCCGGCAAAGAGGGGATCTGACAGATCTATAATCATCAACATGGGTGTGTGCGACTTGTGTCAGTGTCTTGTTTACTCCCCCTCGAACATATCCATGATTGATGAGGCGCTTACACCGAGCTCCGGACGACTGTTGGGGAGTATGGATGAACTGTTGAGCAGTAGGACCCCTGTTTCGTAGATAACTCGTCTGTGTGAGACTGGTAAAATCATCCATGTAAGCTGGAACACACCTTGAGCTGCCATATCTCCCAACTTTTATCGGTCCATTCACATTTGTGTGAATCTGTTCTACCGGTCTTCTAGCACTGAACTTACAGCTGTTGGGGAACGAGTCTTTTGTCTGAGTCCTGATTCTGCATGCAACACCTAGTGCATCAATATCACCTGTCTCCTTGGGCCTTCCTCGGATGAGTTCAGTTGAGTCGAGCATCATCGAGGTTTTGAGAGTAAGATTACCCATGCGCTTGTGCCACAAACCCATCTCATTCCGTCGACATGGTAGGTAGGCCGAAGCACCAACGGGTCCGGGTGAACCAATGAGGTAGCAATTGTTGAGAGTCCTGTCGCCTTTCATTAATGTGCTTCCTTCCTTATTCAACACGTGACATGAGTCGTGAGTGAAGGTGACAAGATGTCCATCATCACATAGTTGACTAATGCTAAAGAGATTCATCTTCAATCCATCAACCAAGAGAATGTCCTTGAGTGCAGGAAGATCCGGAAACTTCAATGTCCCACAGCCGATCACCTGACCCTTTCCTCCATCACCAAAGGTGACAAATTGCTTCTTCATAACAGGTTGAACATGAGTAAGAAACTTAGAGTTACCTGTCATATGAGCGGAGCATCCACTATCGAAGAACCAGTGATCTTTCTCAATGTGACGTGATGAGTTGATAGCAGCCATACATACGGTCTTGCTTGCCTTTGGTACCCAAATCTGTTGCATTCGAGGTTTATTCTTGTGTCTCATAGCTCTTCGCTCAGCAAGAAACATGCGACACCTTGGTCTGATGTGTCCGATTTTGAAACAGTACCAGCATGTGCGGAGATCTTCCTTCTGTTCTGAGAAAGAGCTGGTTCGATCATTGCGAGTTCTTCTTTGATCAGCCGTGTTCTTTTCTTGGGACAGATCCACTTTCTGTCTCGGGTGCTGTCTCACCTTCTCTCCCATGTTCTGTTTCACCTTCTTTCCCTGGTGCTGATTCAGTTTCTGTTTCACCTTCTGTTCCGAGTTTCGTTCAACCACTGGTTTCGCTTTAACAAACGTTGTACCTTTTGAACATCCTTCTTCTGTGAAACCCAGTCCCCGGTGTCCAGACTCCATTCTTTGTGACCTGAGAATCTCATTTAGATCCTTAGTCCTAGAGTTCAACATCTTCACCGACTGTTTGAGCTGGTTGAGCTCCTTCAGGGTAGCTGAATGATCCATTTTTCAGATTCAACCTGGAGTTCCAGAGACTGTACGTGCCTCAAGAGGTACACCTCCTTGCGCTTCAGATCTGTGATCATTTTCCTTAGACCTACCATTCCAGCTGGATGAGTTTCACGATCTTTATCCATGTCGATTTTTAGTGATGAGATGGTACCCAGGAGCTCTGTTTTCTGTGAAAGCAGACATGACCTTTCCTGTTTCATTTCTGTTAGTTGAGCAAACAACAGATCTACCTTACCTTGGAGTTCCACCTTCTCTGTAGCCAGAATCTCGACCTCCTGCCACACTTTGTCTTTTTCATCAGTCATGGTGGCAATTGTGTCGTTGAGTTTCTTGTTGAGATTGATTACCAACAGCCACTTCTCATGCAGGTCTTTGTAAGATTCAGACAGTGTCTCTTGCGTGAGTTCTTCATTATCGCTGTCTGAGGAGTCTTCAGTCAGGAGAACAGGTTGAGGAGACTTGTTATTACTGGATTCACTGTATTCTTCTGTGATTGCAGCAAATGCTACAAAGCTGGTAGTTTCATCACATTCCTCCTCATCACTGTCGCTGAGGTTTGCAACCAATGCCTTATTCTTCTTGAGGGTATTAGCACATTCCGCCTTGATGTGGCCGAATCCCCTGCATTCGTGGCATTGAACCTCTTTCCCTTTTTCAGAAGCATCATTCGTTTTCTCACTGAGCCTCATCTTGCCTATTTTCCAATTGCGAGAATTACTTGAGGATGACTGACCTTGCTCAGGGCCACGTCTGTTGTGTTTCCGAACCATTCTGCCGAAGTTTTTAGCCATCATAGCCAGTTGTTCAGTGTTGCAGTCTGTTTCACTCAAGCCTTCAGACACATCTGTTCTTAGAGCAATTCCTTTTCCCTCTTTGGACTCAGTTTCGTGATTCATCTCGTAAGTTCTGAGTGAGCCCATGAGCTCGTCTAGTTTCAGCTTGGAGATGTCGTGCATTTCCTCAATGGCAGTGACTTTCATAGCGAATCTCGGAGGGAGCGATCTAAGAACCTTGCTGGCCATTCTTTCACCGTCAATGGGCTTTCCTAGGGCAGCAGCTTCATTGGACAGATCTAGTACTCTAGCATTGAACTCAGGGATAGTTTCACTGTCCTTCATCTTCATATCCTCGAACTTGGTTGTCACAATCTGCATTCGAGAATTGCGAACCTTGTCTGTACCTTCGTAAGCTGTTTGAAGGATATCCCAAGCTTCCTTTGCGATTTCACAGTTGATGATCAGTTTCAGCACATTCTCGTCCACTCCAGAGAAGATAGCGTTCATGGCTTTTGAATTCCCAATAGACGCCTTTTCATCTGCTTCATCTCATAGAGCTTCAGGTTTAGGGACAACTTCACCTGTGAGACTTTCCATCAAGGGTTGAGTCCATCCAACCAAGACAGCCTTCCAAGCTTTTTCATCGAGAGATTTCAGAAAGGATTTCATGTAAGGCTTCCAACAGGCATAGTTAGATCCTTCTAACAACGGGGGTCGGGTGATGCTTTGTCCTTCCTTCAGAGTCATCTTGAACAGTTCTAGGATCCCACTCAGTGTATCGAGTGCTCGCTCTGATACCAATTGAAATATAGTAACCTATTCAAGCAACTTTTCAAGGGACTGTTGGAGACAGACCTTGAACACCTTTGTGACAGTGCAGCAAGCAGAATAAAGTAGGAGCACACACAGAATGATACCCAGTTCGGCTACGCCTACTATGGGGGGTTTCCCACACCGTAAAAGGGACACAAATCTTTATTACGAGTATAGAGCAACAATATGGGCTTACTCTTACACAACTCCTCGTTTGTAATTGCCTAGCCTCTAATACTACGTCTCTCAGATTTGTAACCTCGGCTCACCGCAGTTCGCCGCGATCCCTTTTGTCCGAACCTCCTGTCCGAACGTCCTCGATCTTCTCTCCGAAGCTCGGTTGCTTTCTCCCGAAAGCCAGCAGTGATCAATGATGTGTGCAGCGATATGATCAATCACAGACAGTCTGAACAGCACACTGAACAGACTGTATCAGCGCCGTTGATATTCCGGGGAGGAATGATCAAACAGCCGTCGCTCTTCTCCAATCTCACAGATGCACTCTCGTGTGTGTCTCTCAGAAAAGCGATACTGATTAGGTCGCCCTAGCACTTGTATTTATACGGCGGTGAAGACCAAATCTGCTAGTGATAATCATCCAAATATTTAGGAAATATTTCCTAAATATTTGTTGGATATTATCTCTTCTAATCTTTGGAAATATCCGTTGATACCTTCCACGACAAGTCAGCCATCCTTCTTCAAACGGAAGAGAAGATATTCGTTTGAATATCTGTAGCTCGAAATCTTCGCTGGCTGACTTTAGTTCGAAAAGATCTTCGATCTTTTAGAACCTTCCGGAACACATCCTTGCGTCTGCTCCACGCTGTACTTGAGTGCCAGAATGTGTTCGAAGTCCCCCTGAACTCCTGCTCGAACTGTCTAAACCCGTTTTGCCAAACACATGCCATTCATGGGAACATCAATCTCCCCCTTGGCATTTTGGCAAAACCAAATTTGCTAGATGCTAGCTATACTTAACTAACTATCTAGGCTTTAGACACAATTGAGGGAACAAAAAATGTCAACCTCAAAATACTCCCCCTTTTTGCCAAACACTGGCAAGGGGTCCAATCTAATTCGAACAGTCCAAGAAATGTGCCAGAACAAGCACTGAGACAACACAAAATGAAAGGTAGCATGGTTAAAAGTTCAAAAGTTTTCAGCAATGGACCTTTAGCCAGACGACGTATCATTCGAAACACCATTAGATTCATCAGCCTCCTCTTCATCGTCGCTTGGGTAACGAATAGCACGGGCCAGCCTGTTGATCCGCTTGCACTGTTCCTTGTCTGCAGCTATGATTGCATCCAGCTCCTTTATCAGCTTGGACCTCTCATCACAAGCCATGCGAGCTCCCCCTCGCTTTGACGACTCTGGGACATCCTTCAAATTTCCATCCCGGCTGTGTGAGGTCATTCACATGGTGGCCTTTGAAGAGCTTGTGGTCCACAGTGAACTTCTGTGGGGTCTTGGAAAGAGTCATATTTAGAGCCAGCAACTCTGGAGCTTGACGAACAATCAGTTCAAAAATCAGAGAAGGAAAACAGATCTCTTGTATGCTCCTTGGTGACTTGAGCTCTTTCTAATTTAGTGCCTTGCTTATGATTGTTTCCCGCGCATTCCATACACTTTTTGAACATATTGTCAAGTTTTAAGTGTAAAGTCAAAAGAGGACGAAAAATAGGCTCTAACAAAAAGTTTTTGTCGTCAAAGAGGGCAAAGCCCCGACTAAAAGCTTTCTCAAAGTGAAATATAGTAACCTGTTCAAGCTACTGTTCAAGGAACTGTTGGAGACAGACCTTGAACACCTTTGTGACAATGCAGCAAGCAGAATAAAGTAGGAGCACACACAGAATGATACCCAGTTCGGCTACGCCTACTCTGGGGGTTTCCCACACCCTAAAAGGGACACAAATCTTTATTACGAGTATAGAGCAACAATGTGGGCTTACTCTTACACAACTCCTCGTTTGTGATTGCCTAGCTTCTAATAATCCGTCTCTCAGATTTGTAACCTCGGCTCACCGCAGTTCGCCGCGATCCCCTTTGTCAGAACCTCCTGTCCGAACGTCCTCGATCTTCTCTCCGAAGCTTGGTTGCTTTCTCCCGAAAGCCAGCAGTGATCAATGATGTGCGCAGCGATATGATCAATCACAGACAGTCTGAACAGCACATTGAACAGACTGTATCAGCGCCGTTGATATTCCGGTGAGGAATGATCAAACAGCCGTCGCTCTTCTCCAATCTCACAGATGCACTCTCGTGTGTGTCTCTCAGAAAAGCGATACAGATTAGGTCGCCCTAGCACTTGTATTTATACGGCGGTGAAGACCAAATCTGCTAGTGATAATCATCCAAATATTTAGGAAATATTTCCTAAATATTTGTTGGATATTATCTCTTCCAATCTTTGGAAATATCCGGAGATACCTTCCACGACAAGTCTGCCATCCTTCTTCAAACGGAAGAGAAGATATTCCTTTGAATATCTGTAGCTCGAAATCTTCGCTGGCCGACTTTAGTTCGAAAAGATCTTCGATCTTTTAGAACCTTCCGGAACACATCCTTGCATCTGCTCCACGCTGTACTTGAGTGCCAGAATGTGTTCGAACTCCCCCTGAACTCCTGCTTGAACTGTCTAAACCCGTTTTGCCAAACACATGCCATTCATGGGAACATCACAAAGCTAGAGAAGTTTTGCTTCAAAAATGATACAAATGCCGGGGGTTAGGAAGAAAAGTTCCCCCTCGAAAGCATTTGTAGGCCAAAGGCCATTTCAAAAAGAAAATAAGAAACACTTAAAACTTGACTCTATGTTTTCCTCCATTCTTCATTTGTGCGGGATTCATCATTTGCATTGTGTGCTTGTTAGAATGACTTTTGGACGACCCATGTGCTTGCACGGGAGTTATGATTTGGTCTATGCTTGTTTATTAAAGAACTCTACTGTCGAACTCCTCTTCCCTTATGGATTACGGCTTAAGCGGCTAAAACTTGGGAATGAGTTCCATGTCGCAAACCCGTGGACTAGCCCTAGCTAGCATAGGCAAGCGATTGACGTTTTTTGTGCAAACTAAAAGCTTTACTTCTATTGTATTGCCTTGAAAATGAGTAGACTTTTGGATGAGGCGATTGATAGCTCTAGTATTCATGATCTTGAATGCGCAACCTCATTGGTACTTAAATGGTTCAAAAAGTTCTTTTGATGATAATGTGATGGTAGTCCTAGCTTGGGGTGAGGAATTTGTTTTGAGAAATCCTAGCCTCGGTTGAACACACTTGAATTCATTCTCATGGGATAGGTGCATTAGGGATTTGTGAGTATTCCCTTTTCTGAAAACTCTCACGAGACTATAACTCGTCCACTAGGGTAGCCTAGGGGTTTAAAGGCTTAATGCATACGCTAAATGCATTCGTAACGCCTACGAAAAGGAGCTAGTTAGATTGTACATACTTGTCATTTACCTTTCAATAAAATGTTTAGGAATAATGATCGAGACCTTGTGAAATCTAGTGAGGAAAATAGACGAAAAACATAGGACCACTAGCATTTCGACATTTGCATGACCTTGACATATTTCCATACTTTGTTCGGGACGAACAAAGCTTAAGTGTGGACTGTTGATCAGTCGAGTTTTCAACTGATTTATGGCCATTCTTCACTATAGTTTTGGGTCGTTTCCGACATTATTTTGACATCATTTGATCTCTATCTCTACATTTCAGGTAGAAAACAAGTTTTCCCCAAGGTCGAAGCCAAAATACGAAAACTCGGGGAAAAATCGACGATTTAGAAAAATACTGAGCAGATTGACCTTTGCAGCTTGTTATGAACGCACAGGGCGCATACTGTGTCCGAATAGGCTGATCTTTAGCTTGTTGGAAAGGTACTTCAAAGGGCTACAACTTTTTAGTTGACGCCAAAGCCAAATTCGGACGGGAAGACCACCAAAAAGGCCTGGGAAGGTTCAGCCGATCGATTGAAATCAGTCAGCCGACCGGCCGACTAAAGGGGCAAACTTGATGACAATCGTCCAACTTCAGCCGACCGGTTGGGCCAGTCAGCCGACCGGCTGGTCCCTGCCCTGCACAAACAATGCAATCGTCCAACTTGAGCCGACCGGCTGGGATTTGACCCCAAAACCAGCCGACCGGCTGAACTGCTACAGTGCTGTTTTTTCACCCGAGGCTATAAATAGAAAGAGGGCTTTTGACCTAAGGTGTGGAGGCTTTTGTGGAGAAGAAGATCAAGAAAAGAGGTCAATCAAGGTCATCAATCAACCAAAGATCCAACCAAGGAGAAGAAGAAGGCATAAAAGGGAGTTCAAGGATTCCAAATCCTCCTTCCTTTACTCTTTTCTTATTCTCTTTGTGTTGTCATTAAACCCTACTCACACCATGTTGTCTTACATGAGGTGTGAGTACTGACCTTATGTTTTGAGGGTCTTATGATCCTCCTTGGTACTCTTTGATCACAATTATACATTGATATTCATATGGATGATTGTTGATTTCATTTTCTCTTGTGTTATGAATGTTATGCACTCTAGGTGTTTGATAAAATGCCTAAGTGACAACTTGGACTAAAACTTGGACCTAGGACTTGGAAACCCTAGGGAATAGTTCTAGGATGGAGAAAATGATCTATATCTCAAATCATGCGAATGAACCTTAGGATATGGATGCTTGACTAAGGATTGAATGTTTAATTCATTGTAGTTAGTCATTAAGCGAATCATCAATTAATCTCATCTAATGGTGTCAATTTCATGTACTCTATGCACTTCATATATGACATGCTACTAAGTGTTTGACAAAATGCCTAAGTAACATGTTGAATCTAGTTTGGATAATAGAGAACATGATCCTATCTAATGTATGCATTTGTTGTTAACTAGTCCCCGAGTTCATAGTATTTATTACCTTAGGAAGATATTCCAAGAATAATAGTGCTATGGAATGAACCAATTATCTCGAGTGAGTGAGGTTCAAGCTATAAGAGAGCTTGGCTAAGATTAGATTCACATGAACATTGGTGTATCTTAGTCTAAGCTAGGTTTTCCACAATGCATGGGTAGGAAGTGAACTAGTGCGTATGTTCATTACATTTATCTCCCACCCATAGGACGATAATGCAATGGAATGAACCGATATTCTCTAATTGAGTGAGGTTCGAGCTAAGAAGGTTCTAAACTAGTTGACTACCATGAAATGTTTGAATATCGTGTATGTGATCATTGTGAATTTGCCAAGGAGGGGAGTAAGTCCTCGAAACACCTCTTATCTATCTTTTATCCTCAATTACTCACCACATACGATTTAGATATACACACCCATTTATACATTTTGGATTACAATAGCCGAACGGAAACACAATCTTAAATAGTGCATGTGCTTGGCTTGCTCCTCTTGGTTCGACCCGGTACTTTACCGGTATTATAAATGTTTTGACTTACTACCGACCCTCTCTTCATTGATACTATTCTAGAGGCTAAAAAGAAATAGTTCGTCAAATGGCGCCGTTACCGGGGAGCAACTAGTTAGCACATCCCTAGATTAGATTGTGTGGAAGTTCCGACTATTCTTGTGAATATTTTTCCTTTTTCTTATGCTTGTATATTCTCTTTTTCTACTCATATCCCATACTAACTTCGTCTATCTTGTTTTGCGAGGATGGACCCCTACAACAAACAAGTATTTTCTAATGGAGAATACTACCAAGAGGAGGTCTCCGAAGAAGAAGAAGACCTTGAACCTATTGCCTCAAGGGAAAAATGGGAACAAGAAATGGAGGATGAATTTTGGAGAACCGCCGCCACCGAAGCTTGGGTATGGAATGGTGAATCTTGTCACGAGGACGAGATGCCATGCGAAAGTGAAGCACCCTTCACTACTAGCACATCTCAAGATCATTCAAATGAGAATACACAAGAGTTCACCATTCCATCAATGCCCCGGCTCTCCGATGAGGAATTCTTCAATGATGATGCCTCTTACATAGAGGAAATACCTTTTGTTGATGAAGAAGACTTCCTCCCTCCCGCTATGAGTAAGCCTAAAAATCAGTTTTGGAACCCAATCAAGAACATATATTTGGCTTTCATCAGAATTGTCAATTATTGAAAGATCATTCGGATGACGACTTTGGAGAAGATGAACAACGCGAAGCTTTCGACGAGACTAAGAGATTTCTACTTATTCATCATCCAAAAATATTTGTGTTTTATTTCCATGGATATGAGTAGCTAATTTTCTGTTTCAGTTTAGGGTTGAATCTTGAGACGAATCTTTTGAGAATCTTTTTTTTAATGCTTAATTCATGTTTTCCTAGTTCTTGTTCTTCATCCCATGAATTGAATTGTTAGGTTAAGTGGAAACTTTGCCGGAAAGCTTAGTTTAACAATCAATTCTTATCGTTAATATCTAATAGAAACTTTTTCGTAAAGGTATATCGTAACACCTAAGCTTGATATTACCTTTTCTGGAAATCTATGCTTAGGAGAACTTGACGAGCCTATTACTTTTGCCGGAATAGGTTGTGGTGTATCACCATTGACGGAATACTTTAGGTTATTATCTTTGTCGGAATAATCACACTTATAAACGTGAATTATGATTATTAGCCGTCAATGATGAACATATCACAAGTGAAAACCCTAGGCTGAATATTGTCTCTCATAAGAAAAACCTTTTTTCGTATTCTCTCGTGCACTCACTTACAACGCCCCCCCCCCCCCCCTTTTTAATTGTCTACAGATTACAATTTCGACAACCAGTTCTCTTGAGTTCAACCTTGCTTACCTCTACACTACCAGAAGTAGGAAAATATATTTATTACAGACGACACGCGTCAGATTTTGGCATCGTTGTGAAGCATTTTGTGATGAAGAAGACAAAGAGGACGAAGATGGTTGTGGGGTAAAAAGAAGGAGTCCCTGGAGAAAATCCTATAATGCACTTGAAGGAACTCCATTAAATTTGCATGGACATTTAAACATAAAGGAGTAACACTGGAAGAGTTTAAGTTTAAGGCTTTCTATTTCTCATTAATTGACTATGCAAAATCTTTCACTTTGTTCACAAATTTTATGCGCAGTTAGGAGCAATTACGAGATAAGTTTTTATGGAAGTATTCTCTCCTTCTATCACTGGAATTCGTAGAGAGATTACTACCTTACCATTCAGCAATTGCAAGTGGAGACATTGTATGACTACTTAGAGCGCTTCAAATACCTTTTCCAAAGATATCCGAATAACAAATTAACAAAGCTTAGTCTTACTGAGAGCTTTCTTGATGGAATGCTTTCACTAGAGCGTTGTATGCTCGATGGTGCAGCAAGAGGCTCGATAGTGCATTTCTGAATCGAGGACGCCTGGGAGTTGGTAGACACATTATCTCAAGGTACGAGACGGTATGCGTTACAGAAAAGAACCTATGAAACAAGACGATGAAAGCATCACATGCAACGACATGGTCACAACATTACCTGCAGCGAAAACTCCAGCTTTAGATGCAGAGGACAACTCCACCGCTATCAACGAGCTACACATGGAGAAAGAAACAATCAAACATGCGGTAATCTCTAACCAAATTAAAATTATGCATAATTTTGATGCACCTCTTCCACTTTTTGTGCAGGACAATATCATTCAAGACGACCATAAGAAGAATAGTGCCTATCACATACAAGGAGGCAATATGTTCGAGTAAAGAAAGCTCGATTCCTTACCATGTACACCGTTAATGCGAATGCAATATCTAGCAGTCCTGACATAATATAAGACCCTATACACCCAAGCAGGACTAAAGCCCAACTGAATAAGGATTAATTCTAGATAATCCCAGTGTATCTTGTCATGCGCCTTCACCATGTCTAATTTCAATAAGCCGCCATAGACTTGCTTTTGCTTAGTGATTGAGTTCACATAATGTGTCACCTCGTGTGCTATCAGAATGTCATCGGATATTAATGTATTTTTAATAAAAGCACACTGCATATGGGAGATTTGTTGGATTAATTTCTAATTAATCAATTAGGACCGAATATGTATCAAATATTGTATGTGTTATCATAACAGATAAGTCTACTAAATGTGATCTAATTTGTGATTGGCTTAAGGTATAATTGACAATGGGAATATATTGTGTAGATACTCTAGGGTTAATTGTCATATTCTTTGAGAGACGGAATTGGCAGTTACCAAATTTATAGCTGACGTGTATAGCTATAAACAGAGAGTTATGGTCCCCGGTCTATCACGTCGAGTTTCCAGTTCTCTTACTCTCAAAGAAACTGATTTAAGAAACGCGTGGCTAGATTGGAAGCACCAACCCAGGTTATTTCTTTTAATTCAATGGATTCAGGTTAGTGTTTATGTTTAAACAAAAGCATGCTTGATTATTCTGACATGGTTATGATCCTTACTTGCTTCCGCTGCATGATTTTACTCTAACAAGTGGTATCAATCGCCCCATGATCGGTTAATTTAGCATGATACGAATCTGATTTTCTGTGTACAATTCGTTGAAAGTCAGATATGAATTTGCTTGAATATGAAATCGCATGAAACTTTGCCAGCATGCTTCCTTGACTCTTTAAAATCGCATGAGTCTGAGTGTGCTGTGTTGTTTCTGAGGAAATTTTTTTCATGGCCGAACTTTCACATGAACTGAATGTATTGTGAGCATGATTAAAGGACAATTCAACCTGAGTTACTAAGAAATTTTACTGTGAAGTTTGATGTGATTTTCTGGGTTCTCGGTTCTCTGAGTGGGTTTCGACCACTGACAGCACGTCGTTGTGCACTGCAAAATTTACATTTATAGTTCCACTACTCGTGGCTCACTATGGATTAGTAGAGCGGTAAGTAGGGGTCGAACCCAAGAGAGTCAGTGTGGATTAGTTGTTCTTTAAAAAGAAAGAAAATGAAAGTAAAGACAGATTGAGTTTTTGTTGGTTTTTTTTATACAGAAAGTAAATGACAGAAAATAAATGACTGAAAATAAGTGCGTAAAGTAAAGACTGAAAGTAAAGTGCGGGAACAGTTGAGTTCAATATCAACCATACAACATACTTTTGGTTTGTCGCACGCTGTGTTTCAAGCGCAATACGTGCCAAATATTATGTTGGATTGATGTTGAAAACTTCTGTAATGAAAGTAAAGTGCGGAAACTAAAGTGCTGAAATGTAAATGACATAAAAGTAAAGACTGAAATATAAAGTACTGAAAAGTAAAATGCAGAAAGTAAATGACAGATAAGTAAGGACGAAAGATATTCAGTCTAGGGTCTCTACTTGTGAGACAACCATCATAGACGTCAAATGATCTTACTTTGTGTTCATAAGTGTGGGTTTATTCCATTTCAAGACATAAACCCTAAAGTAAGGCCATTTCAAGCACTTACACCACAATCTACTCCAAAATCAAGACATAGACTTCTAGTTCTAGCTAGACTAATACCCCATTTCAAGGTATATTAGCCTAAGTGCATCCACTTGATCTCACATTTCCGATCAACCAAGTGGTGTTAAAGAGAGGTTGAACTCCACGGAAAAGCTTTGCCATTTCAAGCATCCACTTAACCGTGTATGTTCACGAACCCCACGGAAGAGCTTTGCCATTTCAAGCATCCACTCAACCATGTATGTTCTACCCGAATGTATGGCACAAAGAACTAGTTGAAACACAAAATAGCATTAAGTTCTAGTCTCAAGATGCATACACAAGTATGAACACCCTTTGACCGAATATGCTTTAGCTACTTGTATTCATGGCAAGAAATACAAGCACCATACTTATGAAAGTAAAGGAAATCAAGAAAAGTAAAGGAGAGGAGCTCCAAAACAAGAACAAGACATGAAAGTAAAGAGAGCTTCGGTTTTGACAAGAAAGTAAAAGAAAGCTTTAGCTACTTGTATTCATGTCAAGGAATACAAGTAGCCGTGGCCTTTTGTGCAAGGAAAGTAAAGGAGAGGAGCTCCAAATCAAGGCAAGTAAAGGAAAGAGAGCTTCGGTTTCAAGAACAAGAACAAGGAACACAAGTGTGTTTGTATTGAAAGTGAAGAGAAGAGAGTTAAGCTCTCAACTCTCTAAGGACTTGGGATTTCGAAGGCTCTTGATTCTAAGACCAAGGCCTCTATTTATAGGCAAGCAACCCAACTTAGGGGCTAAGGATATGCATTGGCTAGAAGAAATATCCCAAAAGGAACTTGGATAGGAAGAAGAGAAGAGCCAACCACTTGGCATCCCACTTGCACCTCCTCCAACCGACTTTGGCACTTGTTGAAGCCAAAGGGCAACTAGCTTGAACCTTAGTTGAGCCACAAGCCAACCGACTTGAACTTGGTTGAGGCAAACCGGATTCCAAAACCAAACTGAAATGAATAGTAGAAGCCAACCGGAATATTGGGAATTCGGTTTGTGATTGGTTCCTCTTGGCCGGAACTTGGTTGGGTCTGATTGTACCTGATCGGAGCTTCATCGGAGCTTGGCCGGAGCTTGGCCGGAATCTGGCCGGAATTTTGGTCGGAGGTCTTTGGCTGTTGGACCATGGATTTGGAATGGGCAAGTGATTTTAAGACTAATAGTCGAAGTCGTTTTGCTGTAATCTGGCCGGAACCTGGTCGGAATCCCAAAACGGCCGGAATTGCCCTTGTTTGGCCTTGATCGGGCTTGAGCTGGTTCCACTCGGACGTTTTGTCTCGGGAGTGAGATTGTCCGAGTAGTTGGGCGTTCCAAACAACTTGGTCGAGCCAGATTTGCCAGATGCGCCCGTCTGGTCGAGGGACTTCGTTTCGGTGCCTATGCGCGTGGGGCCTTTGCTTTGGAATTGAGCCAACTGCCAATCTGCTCGGGCATTCTCCTTGGTTTTCCGACATTGTCCACCTTATTTGCCATTTTGATCACTTTGCTCGAGGCGGATTTGTCAGATCAGATGGTTTGCCCGAGCGACTTGATTTTGGACCTGGGCAGCTCGGCTGGTGCGCTGGAATGCTGGGGCGCGGCCTGGACGATGCCTGGGCGATGCCGCGGCATGCGCTCGCATGGTGCACCCTGTGCGATCGCACAAATGGCCTTGTGATGATTTTGGCTTGAAATGCCATCTTTTAAGCCCGATTCCTGTTTAGACTCCAAAAGTGCCTGAAATGCAAAATGACATCAACAAGCACATGTTCGTATGACCAAAAGTCTAATTTGGTGGGTTTAGTAGTACTTGATGAATCGTATAAATACGTCCCATCAAATACCCCCACACTTAATCTTGTTCGTCCCGAACAAGTATAGTCATAGAGGAACAACACCCTAAGTCCTAAATATGAATGTGAGATGCAAAACTAGATTTCACCTTTGCATGCATAACTTACTTGCTTCCAAACGAAATTGTGCTCAAACATGAAAGTAACTAGATACTTGTTACCTTTGAGCCGAGATGCAAATTAATTTGGATGATTGGGAGATAGTCCTTTTTAGGCCTTTGAACTGCACTCTCGAATCCGATCTTACTATATGGTTATGTTACTTGCTTCTTCTAGCACGTGATTGATTCAGGCTAATGGGTCGAGCTCATTTTCTTTGTTTGCGTGGTTGGACCGCTTTTTGTAGTGAGGTTTGGCCTTCGGCCTTTGATTTGACTCTTTGAGTACTTCACTTTTGCTTCGGTTTGGTTTCACCATTTTGGCTAATTTTTCTTTGCTTCTTTGAGCTTTGCTCCTTTGATGAGATTTGCATGTCCATTTTTCTTCACTTTTGGGAGGTCCAATCATCGCCCGAGAGCATATGGAAATACCTCCCCGCTCTTTCTCATCCTTGCCCTTTTCGCGCGGGTCAAGATGAGGGTCGCTCATCTATTTTCCCGGCTACTTTGGACTAGAGAATGGACGGTTTGATTCCCGTCCCGCCTCTTGCATAGACGCTGCATGGCGGAGTCCACTCTTCACCAAAAAGCCCGAAGTGCTAGCCTCCACAATCTTCACATAACCATAAAGTAAGGACCTGGTCCTTTGAGTGCTTGTCAAGCCTCTCTAGGGCATTTCTTTCAACTCCACATCCTACATTATCTCAGCACACAAAGACAAGTAGATAGTTAAGTACACATGTCCTTACACAATTAAGTTTTCACAAGGAAATGCATGAATCAGATCTATCTATTTTCACATCATGAAAGTGTATATTTTCAAAAAGTTTCAAAAAGATAAAAATTTTAAGGAAAAGAAAACATGCAGACTAATATGTGCAAAGACTCACCCCCACACTTTTGAACAAAGCCATGCCTCTCGGCATGACTCAGTTCAAAACACGAAATGTAAGCAAATAAGGTGGTGAGTAAAAAATGACATAAGAAAAACATGAAAAACTGAACATGCCGGGCTACCTCCCGGCGAGTGCTTTTGTTTAACGTCGTTGGCTC
Organism: Rhodiola chrysanthemifolia; assembly: GCA_033675395.1. Classification (NCBI taxonomy): domain Eukaryota; kingdom Viridiplantae; phylum Streptophyta; class Magnoliopsida; order Saxifragales; family Crassulaceae; genus Rhodiola; species Rhodiola chrysanthemifolia. The sequence goes on along the minus strand of CM066208.1, from coordinate 12,279,794 downwards.
GACGGTACCTCACTCATGTATCATAAGTTGGGATCCCATGGGTGCTTGAGGTCGAACTTCTTCTCGGTTGCTCTTCTACTTTGCCCAAAGAACTCATGGAGTGATGTGCTCGGTTGGGTTCTCCATTGCTTCGGCAGGTTCTTCTTTACATAGTGACAGGCCGTCGTTGTGGCACTGCAAATTATCAATTTATAAGTCCACTACTGTTTGGCTTACTATTGGCTAGTAAAGCGGTAAGTAGGGGTCGAACCCAAAGGAATTAGTGGATAGAGTAGTTCTTTTGAAAACTGAAAATAAAGTAAGACAGTTGGGTTCGATTTTGGTTTTGAACAGATTGTAAATACTGAAAGTAAATGTACTGAAAGTAAATGTACTGAAAGTAAAGGTGCTGAATGTAAAGTTAGGTACTGAAAGTAAAGTTAGGTACTGAATGTAAAGGTACTGAAAGTAAAGTTAGGAACTGAATTGAAGTTGTTGAAAGTAAGACTGTAAGTAAATGACAAGTTGGTGTTTTGATCAAGAGAAGGATTCGGTCTAGGGGCTTTATATCATAACTTCGTTCATCATTGACCTCTAATGATCTTACTAAGTGTTCTAAGGTGTGGGTTGTTCCTTTTCAAGACTTAACCCAAAGCAAGGCTTTTTCAAGCACTTGCCACACCGGCTAGTCCTTTTCAAGACATAGCTTACTAGTTCTAGCTAGACTAATTCCCCTTTTCAAGGTATATTAGCCTAAGTGCATCCACTTGATCAATCATTTCCGATCAACCAAATGGTGTTAAAGAGGGGATGAACTACTTGGAAGAGCTTTGCTTTTTCAAGCATCCACTCAACCTTGTTATGTTCAACCCGAATTGATGGCACGAAGAACTAGTTAGAACACTAGGTATCATTAAGTAAAGGGTCTAGAACGGTTTATGATATAAAAAACCCCTTCAACCGAATGAAGAGTTTAGCTACAAGTATCCATTGGAGGGAATACCAGAGCTAGTACAAGGGAAGTAAATGGTTTTCGAAATTAAAGACAAGAACAAGTAAGGTTTTGGAAAAGTAACTCAAGAACAAGTAGAGAGAAGTTGGAGCTTTTGATATCCAAATGTGTGTAGAGTGTGTACAAGCCTTGTGAGTGCAAGTGACAAAGATCTAAGCTAGTGAGATAGGTGACCAAGTATCCAAACTTCCAAAACACACATGAATCAAGAATTATGATTTAAAGGGCCAAGCTCTTCTATTTATAGGCAAGGGAGAGAGGCAAACAACTAGGCATGGGCACTCCCCCAAAGTCCAGCCGCCGGCCAGCTGTCCTCCCCAAAGCCGCCGGCCAGGTGGCTTCCCAAAGCCGCCGGTATGGCCTTCTCCTACAAGGATAGAGTAGAAGAAATCAAAGGTCAACCAACATTAATTGTTGCCCGGAGCTTGGTCGGTTTTGGCCGGAATTTGATCGGAGCATGGCTGGCTTTGGTTGTGCTTGATCGGAGCTTAATCGGAGCTTGGCCGGAGCTTGGCCGGAATTTTGGTCGGAGGTCTTTTGCTTTTGGATTCTTGATTTGGAATGCTGAGGCAATGCTAAGCCTAATGGTTGAAGTCGTTTTGCTGGAATCTGGCCGGAACCTTGTCGGAATCCCAAAACGGCCGGAATTGCCCTAGTTTGGCCTTGATCGAGCTTGAGCTGGTTCCACTCGGGCGTTTTGTCTAGGGAGTGAGATTGTCCAAGTAGTTGGGCGTTTCAAACAACTTGGTCGAGCCAGATTTGCCAGATTAGCTGGTCTGGTCGAGCGACTTCGTTTTGGTGTCTATGCGCGCGGGGCCTTTGATTTGGAATTGAGCCAACTGCCAATCTGCTCGGGCATTCTCCTTGGTTTTCCGACATTGTCCACCTTATTTTCCATTTTGATAACTTTTCTCGAGGCGGATTCGTCAGATCAGATGGTTTGCCCGAGCAACTTTAATTCAGTGCAAGACAGCTCGGCTGGGCACTCAGCACATCCGGACGCTGGACTCGGGCACTCGGCCTGGGACCTCTCGGCGCAGCCTGGTAGTGAAGTCCGGTCCCGGCTGGGCAGTCTTGACTTGTGATCCATTTTTAGCACAAAACTCCTCTTTTAAGCTTGTTTCCACCTTAGACCTTCAAGAATGCCTGTAAAGTAAAACGACACTAACAAGTGAAAGTTCAAAGGATAAAGTGTCGTTAAAGGTGGGTTTAGTTGACTCGATGAATCGTATAAATACGGTCCATCACATAGCTCCGAGAAGGTGAGGACTTCTTGACCATAGTTGCTGGTCCAATGAGCCGTGCTCTCTTGTTTCTCCTTCCGGGTTTCCATTCCTTCGGCCCATGTCTTTGCCGCTTCTTCATGTTTGACCGGTTGGCACCCTTACAAGTTTGGAAGTTCAGCATTGTGCCATCAAGCATAGGCGACATCAAGCGCCCCTGCCAAGCTTCTTTATTGTGGCAGCGGAGATGGGTTGTCTTGGAACAAGTGAGTTTTCCGAGCCGCTTTGTTGAGTTGTGGTGAATGAGCGCTCCATCATTGGCTTTTCTTGCCCTTGTTCTACCTCCAACTCCCCTTGCACCTCATCATCATTGATTCCGTGATCTTCGGTGGCTATGATCTGCATAAAACATAAAGGGTCAAGTTGTGGTTTCTCGGCCATGAAGACCGGTTCTTTCTCGGCCAGCTCGGCAGTGAGGATTGGCTTCGTCTCGGCCAGCTCGGGCGCGTCCTGGTCTTTCTCGGCCGGCCCAACATTAAGGTCCGGGACTTCCTCGGGTGCTCCGAGCGCAAGGACCGGGCCTGGCTTGATTTCCTCGGCCACTTCGGCAGTGAAGTCCGGGTATGACTCGGCTGGCTCGGCAATGAGGACCGGTTCTGATTTGGGCAGCTCGGTAATGAGGACCAGGCCTGCCTTGGCTGGTTCTTCTTCGGTCATCCGAGAGTCCTCATCCTCTACCGGTTCCGTGGGCTCTATTGTAGGCTCTTCCTCGCTGACCTTTGGCTTTGTCTCGAGCACCTTAGCAGCTTCTCTTTCAGTCGCCCATGATTCGATTTCGGTCTTGACTTGGTGCACCATGTTGTACAGTTCGTTGAGTGACTCGGCTCGATCTTGCCTTGACCTCTTGGCCAAATAATCTATCAAGTTCCAAATTTGAGACATGGTCAAGTTCATCACCGAGCCTCCCGCTGCATCATTGAGCCAATTCCACTCAAGTGGCATCATCCCACCAAGAAACCTTTGAAGAAGATACAAGTTGGTGAATCCATGGTGCGGGCAGCTCATCACAATGGAATCGAAGTACGACAAGTACTCGTCCAATGTTTCGTCCCGGGATTGCTCTAGGTTGTTGATCTTCTCGCGGACTTCAAGTTCGAAGGATGGTGGGGAAAACTCCTCATTATTCCAAGGCTCTCTTCCGTAGTACAACGACATTGTGAACTGCAAAACAAAAACAAACAAAAACAAAAAAGAACAACTATTCCGATTGCACGACTCCCCGGCAACGACGCCAAAATTTGACAGCACGTCGTTGTGCGCTGCAAAAGTTACATTTATAGTTCCACTACTCGTGGCTCACTATGGATTAGTAGAGCGGTAAGTAGGGGTCGAACCCAAGAGAGTCAGTGTGGATTAGTTGTTCTTTAAAAAGAAAGAAATGAAAGTAAAGACAGATTGGGTTTTTGTTGGTTTTTTTATACAGAAAGTAAATGACTGAAAATAAGTGCATAAAGTAAAGACTGAAAGTAAAGTGCGGGAACAGTTGAGTTCAATATCAACCATACAACATACTTTTGGTTTGTTGCACGCTGTGTTTCAAGCGCAATACGTGCCAAATATTATGTTGGATTGATGTTGAAAACTTCTGTAATGAAAGTAAAGTGCGGAAAGTAAAGTGCTGAAATGTAAATGACAGAAAAGTAAAGACTGAAATGTAAAGTGCTGAAAAGTAAAATGCAGAAAGTAAATGACAGATAAGTAAGGACGAAAGATATTCAGTCTAGGGTCTCTACTTGTGAGACAACCATTGATGAGCCGTATTTATACGACTCATCGAGTCAACAAATCCCATCAATTCCAGCACTTTATTATGCAAATAGTTACTTCTTAGTGTTGTTTTGCATTTCACGTGATTTGGAAGCTCTAGGAGGAAACGCGCATAAAAGATGGCTTTTCATGCCAAAAACAACACAGCGGCAGATTTGACCTTTGGAGCTTCGCCGGAGTACTGGGAATGAACCGCTGATCAGAAAAATACAAGACACATGCCGTTGCGTAGATGACTCAATTCCCTACAACTCTCTAGTTCACACTGAGAACATCCGAGGTCGTTTAGATGGACAAATCAATAGCCGAAGTCGGAACTCAGTGGGTACCGCGTTTCGTAGAGACATTAGTAATTCCGGCGTGAACAGTAATTCCGGCGTGAACAGTGTTTTCGGGAAAAAAAATCCAAATTCCATGCATGACGGTTTAGAGGCTTCTAGAAGGTTCTGGAAGGCTCTACACAGATCTGGAAGACTTGCAGAAGAAGAAAACTTAGAGACCAAGCAAAATCGGTTTTAGGACATGTTTCCTAAAACCGTTTTTGGACCGACTTCAATTTGGAAGCTTTGAGGCCTGAGTTTTCTCTATAAATACAGCCTCATATCAAGGGTTTCAAGGATCCCATCATCCCAAATTCGAGCTCCCCACTCCTCTCACTCGGCGCCTCTTCCACCTTCATTCGGCAATAAAGAAGAACATCTTTCCCTTATTTTTATTGTCTTTTGTTTCCATGGCCATGTGTAGCTAAGCCCTTTATTCGGGCTAGGGTTTTATACATTGTGACTATTGTTTGAGACTTCGTTCTTAATGCTATTCATGTTTTACTAATTCTCGTGCCTATATTACGAATTATTGCTAGACTAGGTGGATGCTTTGTCGCAAAGCTTAGTTGATCAATATTTCTATCATTATTATCTGCTTAATACTTTGTCGTTTGGGTAGATGGCACATCTAGGTTAAATAACACCTTTGTCGGGTTGTTTAATTTAGTAGAGAATTAGAATCCTTTCACCTTTGTCGGGTTAGGTTGTGGCATAACACCTTTGTCGGGTTATTTGGGAAGTCACCTTTGTCGGGACGACCACACTTAGAAACACTGAATTAGATCGTTAGTAGTCAAGGATAACAAAGTCACAATTAGAAACCCTAGATCGAATATTCTCTCTGATTGATAACTCTCACTTTCTTTCCTATTTCTGCACTGTTTCCTAAATTGCTCAAAACCCAATTGTTTCCTTTTTACAGAACAACAAGTAACCATCTAGCTCCCTAGGGTTCGACCCTTGCTTGCCGCTGTACTAACCCATAGCCAAGCGTAAGGAATTATAAATATTAAATTTGCAGGTACCGACGACGCCTGTCAACCATCATAGACGTCAAATGATCTTACTTTGTGTTCTTAAGTGTGGGTTTATTCCATTTCAAGACATAAACCCTAAAGTAAGGCCATTTCAAGCACTTACACCACAATCTACTCCAAAATCAAGACATAGACTTCTAGTTCTAGCTAGACTAATACCCCATTTCAAGGTATATTAGCCTAAGTGCATCCACTTGATCTCACATTTCCGATCAACCAAGTGGTGTTAAAGAGAGGTTGAACTCCACGGAAAAGCTTTGCCATTTCAAGCATCCACTTAACCGTGTATGTTCACGAACCCCACGGAAGAGCTTTGCCATTTCAAGCATCCACTCAACCATGTATGTTCTACCCGAATGTATGGCACAAAGAACTAGTTGAAACACAGAATAGCATTAAGTTCTAGTCTCAAGATGCATACACAAGTATGAACACCCTTTGACCGAATATGCTTTAGCTACTTGTATTCATAGCAAGAAATACAAGCACCATACTTATGAAAGTAAAGGAAATCAAGAAAAGTAAAGGAGAGGAGCTCCAAAACAAGAACAAGACATGAAAGTAAAGAGAGCTTCGGTTTTGACAAGAAAGTAAAAGAAAGCTTTAGCTACTTGTATTCATGTCAAGGAATACAAGTAGCCGTGGCCTTTTGTGCAAGGAAAGTAAAGGAGAGGAGCTCCAAATCAAGACAAGTAAAGGAAAGAGAGCTTCGGTTTCAAGAACAAGAACAAGGAACAAAAGTGTGTTTGTATTGAAAGTGAAGAGAAGAGAGTTAAGCTCTCAACTCTCTAAGGACTTGGGATTTCGAAGGCTCTTGATTCTAAGGCCAAGGCCTCTATTTATAGGCAAGCAAACCGACTTAGGGGTGACAGGCGTCGTTTGACCTCTCAAATTTGTATTTATATTTTTCCCTGCAATATGCTAGTAAAGCGGCAAGCAGGGGTCGAACCCTAGAGAGCTGGTGTGGTTCAGTTGTCCTGTAAACAAAGTTGATTGGGTTTTTTTTTGTAAGCAAGTGTAAGAAAGCACAAGAGAAAATAATAACGAGGATTTCAATCAGCGAGAAAATTCAGTCTAGGGTTTCTTTTGTGACACGTTCATCATCGATATCTAATGATCAATTTTATATTTCAAAGTGTGGTTGTTCCGACAAAGGTAACAACCCAACTATCCCGACAAAGGTGATAAGCCACAACCTAACCCGACAAAGGTGCTAGACTTCTAGTTCTTTCCTAAACTAAGCAATCCGACAAAGGTATTATTTAGCTTAGATGTTACTATCTACCTTTACGACAAAGTATCCAGTAAATATTAACGGTAAGAATTAGTTGTTCAACTAAGCCTTGCGACAAAGCTTCCACTTAGTCTAGCAATTTAATTCGTAAGAATGAGCACAAGAACTAGTGAAATATAAAATAGCATTAAGAACGAAAATCTCAAAACGTGTTCACAATATACGAAACCCTAAACCGAAAGAGAAATTTAGCTACTCATTGTCATGGCAATAATCACAAGTATTTTTGGATGAAAGTAAATAGAAATTCTCTGTATCGCCGAAAGCCTCGCGTTCTTCGTCTTCTCCAGAGCTGTCTCAGTCTTCGTAGAATGATTGATGATTTGATACTGAAAATCCTAGCCCAAGCTTCTTGTTTATAATGAACTGGGTTTCCAAATCTGGTTTTGGGCTTGAATTATCAAGTATCGGACTTGCTGACGTCATCAAACGGCCTGCTGACGTCAGCCCTCGTCGACTGGTCGCGTTCGGCAGCAACATTAACGGCGCGTTCGCAGTCAACATTAGCGTTAATGCTAATGTCTCTTGCGGACGCGATCCGCACTGAGTGCCGTTCCTTCTTCTTTGCGCCAGATCCGACTTCAACTCTGGATTTGACCCTCTATACGGTCTCGGACGCTCTCGGTGTGAACTAGAGAGTTGTAGGGAATCGAGTCAGCTACGCAACGCCATGTAGCTCGTATTTTCCTGATCAACGGTCAATTCCCAGCTCTCCGTCGAGTGTCCAAGGGTCTGAATTGTCATTGTGGAGTTTTCGGCGCAAAACACCGTCTTTAATGCACGTTTCTTCCAAGAGCTCCCGAAACACCTGAAATGCAAAACAACACTAAAAAGTAACTGTTCGCATAAAAATATATCGAAATAAATGGGATTAGTCGATTCGACGAGTCGTATAAATACGACTCATCAAACCACCCCACACTTAAACTTGCTCGTCCCGAACAAGGACTAAGTCATAGAAGGAAACTAACTGTAACTCCACAATTTTTTTCGACGTCCTGGATAATGCTACATGAATATGAGCTGCTAGTCTAGACTCGCTTTTCTATGCATAACTCAATCGCTACTAAAATCATTATGCTCAACACAGAATTAACCTTGATACATGTTACCCTTGAGCCGAAATTCAAATCAATTCGGATGAATGGGAGATAGTCCTCTTTAGACCCATGATCTGCATTCGCTGTTCCGAACTCTCGCTATATGGTTATACTTCATTGCTTTTTCTTGCACGTGATTCGTTCGAGCTTCAAGGATTTGAGTTCTTTTGTGGACAGCTTTTGTAGTGAGTTGTCTTTTGATGGATCATCGGTGTACTTCACTTGTTGCGTGTAAAACTTCACAAATAATTGATTTTCGCTTCTTTTGCTACTGATTGTGACTGCTTGTCCGTGACTCTGCTCTTTTGACGGAGGTCCAATCATCGCCCGCAAGCATATGGAAATACCTCACTGCTCTCCCTCATCCTCGTCCTTTCGACGCGAGTCAAGCCGAGGGTCGCTCGTCTATTTTCCCGGCTACTCGGACTAGAGTTTGGACGGTGTGATGTTTTCCCGTCCCACCTAACCGCATCAGCACTGCCGTGGCGGAGCAGACTCTTAACCATGTTGCCTCGAAGTGCTAGCCTCCACGAAATCCATATAACCATACAACCCGAAATTCGGTCCTTTGAATGCTTCGTCAAGTCTCTCTAGGACATTTCTATCAACTCCACATCCCTGTTCATCTCAACTCAAAAGGACACGTAGTACGATAAATTCACATGTAGTCACATAATTCAAATTTCACGAGAAAAATACATGTAATCAGCATCATGAATTTCACATACTCATACTTCAATACTGCAATTCCAAGAACAGAGAGATTTCATACTTCATCAAAAAAATTTTTCAAAAGAAACGTGCAGACACAGTACAATATGCAAGAAAAATAAACGTGCAGACACAACAAACAGACTCTCCCACCCCACACTTTTGAACCAAGCCGTGTCCTCACGGTACGACTTTAGTTCAAAGACAACAGACAATGCAGACATAACAAACTGACGGACTCTGACAAAGAGAAAAAGAAACAAAGAAAAAGGAAAGGGAAATAGGCACTCCCCTAGTCAGAATCTGACGATGAAGCTGGATGAGGAATAGCAAACTCCGGAGGAATTGGATCTCCGAACTCCCATCCTGGTGGTGCTGGCACTGGCTGTGTCCCTGGTGGCAGTAAAAACTGTAATGCTCGAGCCACATTGAAGGCTATGTCTAGCTGCTGCCTAGGAGGCACAGCTGCTGGTGGCTCTAGTGCGCTGGCACGTCTCTGCCGAGCTGTGGAGGACTCCCCTCTCTCTCGTGTAGGATGTCGGCGGGTAGCAGCTGATGAGGACTCAGGTCTGTCCCTTCGTATATGCACCAAGACTGGTTCCGAAAGTTTGGGGCAGACAGCTCCCCCATGGTGGGCTCTCGGTAGTAGTTCTCTCCGTGATAATCTTCCCTGATGAGAGGCTGCTGTAGTGGATGCTGTGGGGCGACGCGCTGAAGAGGCGGCTGCTGAGGTCTTGCTGGGGCCGGCGGCTGTAGCGGTGCTGGGGGAGGTGGTTGCCTCGGGCCAGCACCGTTTTGTGCCACTGGTAGCCTTTGATTCATTCTGGCGGCCTCCCTGTCCGCACGGTTCCTGTCTCGAATGAGTTGCTCCGGGTCATCATAGAATGGAGGTAGAATTGCGTTTTCATTGACCGGAGCGAGCTCGTTGTTGTTGTTCTGGTCATCACCAACCTGACTACCTGCGTGAGACATGATGAAACAAGTAGCAAGCACGAAAAAATAACTAAGTAACAATAAAAATAAAAAAGAAAATAAAAACAAAAAGAAACAACTTCACCGAAGCGCAGCTCCCCGGCAACGGCGCCAAAATTTGACAGGCGTCGTTTGACCTCTCAAATTTGTATTTATATTTTTCCCTGCAATATGCTAGTAAAGCGGCAAGCAGGGGTCGAACCCTAGAGAGCTGGTGTGGTTCAGTTGTCCTGTAAACAAAGTTGATTGGGTTTTTTTTTGTAAGCAAGTGTAAGAAAGCACAAGAGAAAATAATAACGAGGATTTCAATCAGCGAGAAAATTCAGTCTAGTGTTTCTTTTGTGACACGTTCATCATCGATATCTAATGATCAATTTTATATTTCAAAGTGTGGTTGTTCCGACAAAGGTAACAACCCAACTATCCCGACAAAGGTGATAAGCCACAACCTAACCCGACAAAGGTGCTAGACTTCTAGTTCTTTCCTAAACTAAGCAATCCGACAAAGGTATTATTTAGCTTAGATGTTACTATCTACCTTTACGACAAAGTATCCAGTAAATATTAACGGTAAGAATTAGTTGTTCAACTAAGCCTTGCGACAAAGCTTCCACTTAGTCTAGCAATTTAATTCGTAAGAATGAGCACAAGAACTAGTGAAATATAAAATAGCATTAAGAACGAAAATCTCAAAACGTGTTCACAATATACGAAACCCTAAACCGAAAGAGAAATTTAGCTACTCATTGTCATGGCAATAATCACAAGTATTTTTGGATGAAAGTAAATAGAAATTCTCTGTATCGCCGAAAGCCTCGCGTTCTTCGTCTTCTCCAGAGCTGTCTCAGTCTTCGTAGAATGATTGATGATTTGATACTGAAAATCCTAGCCCAAGCTTCTTGTTTATAATGAACTGGGTTTCCAAATCTGGTTTTGGGCTTGAATTATCAAGTATCGGACTTGCTGACGTCATCAAACGGCCTGCTGACGTCAGCCCTCGTCGACTGGTCGCGTTCGGCAGCAACATTAACGGCGTGTTCGCAGTCAACATTAGCGTTAATGCTAATGTCTCTTGCGGACGCGATCCGCACTGAGTGCCGTTCCTTCTTCTTTGCGCCAGATCCGACTTCAACTCTGGATTTGACCCTCTATACGGTCTCGGACGCTCTCGGTGTGAACTAGAGAGTTGTAGGGAATCGAGTCAGCTACGCAACGCCATGTAGCTCGTATTTTCCTGATCAACGGTCAATTCCCAGCTCTCCGTCGAGTGTCCAAGGGTCTGAATTGTCATTGTGGAGTTTTCGGCGCAAAACACCGTCTTTAATGCACGTTTCTTCCAAGAGCTCCCGAAACACCTGAAATGCAAAACAACACTAAAAAGTAACTGTTCGCATAAAAATGTATCGAAATAAATGGGATTAGTCGATTCGACGAGTCGTATAAATACGACTCATCAAGGGGCTAAGGATATGCATTGGCTTGAAGAAATATCCCAAAAGGAACTTGGATAGGAAGAAGAGAAGAGCCAACCACTTGGCATCCCACTTGCACCTCCTCCAACCGACTTTGGCACTTGGTTAAGCCAAAGGGCAACTAGCTTGAACCTAAGTTGAGCCACAAGCCAACCAACTTGAACTTGGTTGAGGCAAACCGGATTCCAAAACCAAACCGAAATGAATAGTAGAAGCCAACCGGAATATTGGGAATTCGGTTTGTGATTGGTTCCTCTTGGCCGGAACTTGGTTGGGTCTGATTGTACCTGATCAGAGCGTGATCGGAGCTTCATCGGAGCCTGGCCGGAGCTTGGCCGGAGTTGGCCGCAATTTTGGTCGGAGGTCTTTGGCTGTTGGACCATGGATTTGGAATGGGCAAGTGATTTTAAGACTAATAGTTGAAGTCGTTTTGCTGGAATCTGGCCGGAACCAAGTCGGAATCCCAAAACGGCCGGAATTGCCCTTGTTTGGCCTTGATCGGGCTTGAGCTGGTTCCACTCGGACGTTTTGTCTCCAAAGTGAGATTGTCCGAGTAGTTTGGCGTTCCAAACAACTTGGTCGAGCCAGATTTGCCAGATTCGCCTGTCTGGTCGAGCGACTTCGTTTCGGTGCCTATGCGCGCGGGGCCTTTGCTTTGGAATAGAGCCAACTGCCAATCTGCTCGGGCATTCTCCTTGGTTTTCCGACATTGTCCACCTTATTTTCCATTTTGATCACTTTGCTCGAGGCGGATTTGTCAGATCAGATGGTTTGCCCGAGCGACTTGATTTTGGACCTAGGCAGCTCGGCTGGTGCGCTGGAATGCTGGGGCGCGACCTGGACGATGCCTGGGCGATGCCGCGGCATGCGCTCGCATGGTACACCCTGTGCGATTGCACAAATGGCCTTGTGATGATTTTTGCTTGAAATGCCATCTTTTAAGCCCGATCCTGTTTAGACTCCAAAAGTGCCTGAAATATAAAATGACATCAACAAGCACATGTTCGTATGACCAAAAGTCTAATTTGGTGGGTTTAGTAGTACTTGATGAATCGTATAAATACGTCCCATCAACCACCAAGTCGATTCGCCATCCCCGCGTATTCCCGAATCAGACCCATACGCAATCACTTCGGATCTGGTTTGGTCGACTTTGATCTGGCTGCATCGTTGCACGGCTGCGCCGCTCGGATCTCCATAGTGCCTCGGATGCGCATCGATTGCTGCGCGGAGCGTCTGCCAGTTCTCGGCTCGACATTGGATACGCTGCGCGTCTCTGCGGCTCGGCCTCGCATCCTAAGTCATCGGGCGTTGCTGCTCGCACAACCAATTGATGAAATCCATGAAAACGGACGATGACGCTTGCCGAGAGAGGAGCATGCGCCGCTGTTGCCATGGACATGGAGTTGGCATCGTGTTTTCAAATATATATTTTTTGAAAACCCTAATCTTGATTTGGAGATTGCGGTTCAACTCGTTGTGAACCTATTTGGTTCGATTGACCTTGGTTTAATCGAGTTTGGTTCATTCTGGTCCGATCCAATTTTTTTCTGTTCGGTCAAATTTAGAGAATCGATTCAAATTCGATTTTGTTTCAGAAAAAAATGTTGGTTCAATCAGTTTCTGCTTGGGTTAATTTGTGGGTCATTTAAATTGGTTATTTAAATTGGTTCAGATTTCTCTCATTCTTTTGGCTTTATCTGTTCAATTTAAAACCATACTTTTGTGTGAATCAACATTTGATTTAATTGCTAGATTTGACATTCCTACTGTGGATCGGTATTTTACATCTGTCTGTTGAAACGGAAAACACGAACACCTCCGTGATGTATCCGCGTAGGTTGGCACAGTCTATTATATCGGATGTTTGTAGCTTTTTTGAAATTAATAGACCCTCCGGAAAGTTAATAGTTAATGTAGCTGCAGACGTACTTAGTGGTAAATAGTTGATGATCTTTTGTTTTCGATGTGGATGATATGTCCATCCTCCGATGGTTTATTGTTTGACATCACCTTATCGTCAATATTTATTCACTGGAACAAGATATCACTTGCAGTTAATACCACTGTCCTCCGACTAGCTATTAATGTGTGCCGATATCTTGTGAATGCCATTATCTACTTTTAAATTCTTTTGAGATATACATTTATTTTTTATTTTTTTTGATTGAAAGATATACATTTATTTGTATATATTTTTTGTGAGCCTTTTGCTTATTCAAATTCTTTTGTTCTTTTTTCTCTCTCAGCTTTCATGACAATGTCTTCCGTTATTGCCAACACCAACAACATCCCTATGCTGAATGGGAATAACTTCAAAGATTGGAAGCAGACCATGCTGATTCACCTCGGGTGTATGGATTTGGACTTAGCACTGCGCATGCCTAGGTCGGATGTTCTCACTGATGCTAGAACTGAAGCTGATGAGGCTTATTGGGAAAATTGGGATCGTTCGAATCGGCTGAGTCTGATGATTATGGAGCATGGTATTCCAGAGGCCTTTAGAAGTGCGACGACCGATGAGGTCAATGATGCGAGTGAGTTCCTTGCCGAGATTGAGAAGCATTTTGTGAAAAACGATAAGGCTGAAGTCAGCACGCTTCTAGCTCGTTTGACTTCAATGAAGTATTCTGGCAAGGGAAATTTTCGGGAGTACATCATGGAGATGTCTCATCTTGCTTCAAAACTGAAGGCATTGAAGAGTTGTTTGATGACCTACTCGTGCACTTGGTTTTGATATCTCTTCCTGCACAGTTTAGCCAGTTCAAGGTCAGTTATAACTGCCAGAAAAAGAAATGGAGTCTCAATGAGCTCATTTCTTATTTTGTGCAAGAGGAAGAGCGGTTGAAGCAAGATCGGCCCGACAGTGCTTATTTGACTCGCAACTTTAAGGATAAGGGAAAGGGTAAGGTTAAGGACACCAGGACTGCTGTTGTTGATGCTCCTCTGAAGGGTTCAAGCTTTAAGAAGCAGAAGACTGAGGTAAACTGTTTCTTCTGTAAGAAGCCTGGACATATGCGGAGGGACTGTTCTGAGTATGCCAAGTGGCGTACAAAGAAGGGTAAGTTTCTCAATTTTGTCTGTTCTAGAAACACATGGTGGTCAGATTCTGGTGCTACCACTCATATATGTGTTTCTGTGCAGGGTTGCCTGAGTCATCTAAAGCCAAGTGATGCTGAAAGATGCATATATATGTTGGGAATGGCGAGTCGGTGCAAGTAGAGGCGATTGGTCATTTTAGATTATTGTTGACATCTGGTCATTTCTTAGATTTAATGGATACTTTCGTTGTACCGTCTTTTAGACGAAATTTACTTTCGGTTTCTGCATTGGACAAATTTGCTTACACTTGTTCATTTGGAAACAATAAATATCAATTATCCATTAATTCTAAGACTGTTGGGACTGGCTTGCTTAATGTCTACGATAATTTATATTCGTTGGAAATCGTTCCTTCGTATTTTGAGACCCTGCATGTGGAAACACGAGGTACTAAGCGTAAATTAACTGAATCAGCTTCATTATGGCACAAACGTTTGGGTCACATCTCGAAATCTCGGATTCAGCGTCTTGTGTCTGATGGCATTTTGGATTCACTCGACTTTTCTGATCATGATACTTGTGTTGAGTGTATCAAAGGGAAACAGACAAATGTTAAGAAATTAGGTGCCAAAAGGACTTCTGGCGTCTTGGAGCTGATACATACTGATATTTGTGGACCCTTCCCTATTGCTTCTTGGAACGGTCAAAGATACTTTATTAGTTTCATAGACGATTATTCACGATTTGGCTACCTATTTCTTATATATGAGAAATCCCATTCATTGGACATTTTTAAAGCCTACAAGGCTGAGGTTGAGCTACAGCTCAACAAGAAAATTAAGAGCGTCAGGTCTGACCGTGGTGCGGAGTACTATGGTAGATATGATGGCTCGGGTGCACAACGTCCATGATCGTTTGCTTTATACCTAGAGGAATGTGTGATCGTGCCTCAGTACACTATGCCAGGGACGCCTAGCATGAATGGTGTAGCTGAGCGACGAAACCGTACACTTAAAGATATGGTAAGAAGTATGATTAGTCATTCTACCTTACCAGATAGACTCTGGGGTGAAGCACTTAAAACAACAGCATATATCCTTAACCGTGTGCTAACTGAAGCCACTGTTAAGACACCTTATGAGCTTTGGTTCGGGCGCAAGCCCACTCTAAAGCATTTCCGTATCTGGGGATGTCCAGCTGAGGGGAGGCCCTAGAGGCCTCATATGGGAAAATTGGACTCCGAGACAGTTAGCATTTACTTTCTTGGCTATGCCGAGCGATCAAGGGGTTTTAAGTTTTATGATCCTGCTACCAGAACTGTTTTTGAGACGAGTAATGCAACGTACTTTGAGGATGTTGAGTTTAGGGAGGAGAGATTTAGACAGAAACAGTGTCTTTGAGGAAGAGGGATCAACTACTATTTTTTATGATGATCACGTTTCTCTACCTATCATTAATCAAGAAATAGACTTAGATCCTCGACCAATTGGCAATGTTGTTCGACCCAGAGTACAGGCTCAGGACAATGTTCCTGATGTACAAACTCAACAACCTAGAGATAGTGCCACTTCGGAGATCCATTAGAGAGAGGAGAAATGCGATCCCTGATGACTATATCGTATATCTCATGGAACATAGGGATAATGGATTGTTGGAAGAAGATCCTACCAACCTCAAACAAGCCATGAATAGTTCCAACTCTCATAGGTGGATTGAGGCTATGAATGAGGAGTATAAGTCGATGCAAGACAATGGTGTTTGGGAACTTATCCCATTACCAGACGGTGTGAGACCCATCGGTTCCAAATGGATATTTGTAACCAAGCGGGATTCGAATGGTGATGTGGAGAGGTATAAAGCGCGTCTTGTAGCTAAGGGCTTTACTCAGAAAGAGGGAATTGACTATAAAGAGACATTCTCTCCAGTTTCATCGAAAGACTCTTTTAGGACAATTATGGCACTGGTTGCACAGTTTGACCTTGAGTTGCATCAAATGGATGTTAAGACTGCGTTTCTTAATGGTGACATTGAAGAAACGATTTACATGACACGGCCAGAAAACTTTGTGTCGAAAGATGCAGAGAATATGGTTTGTAAGTTAAAGAAATCCATTTATGGGCTCAAGCAAGCTTCTTGTCAGTGGTACTTTAAGTTCCATCAGATTGTTGTCTCATATGGTTTTGAGGCAAATTCTATGGATGAGTATGTGTATCACAAGTTCTGTGGGAGCAGGCACATCTTCTTAGTTTTGTATGTCGATGTCATATTACTGGCAACTAATGATCTGACGATGTTAGAGGACACTAAGAACTTTCTCTCAAAACATTTTGAGATGAAGGATTTTGGTGATGGTTCCTTTGTCTTGGGGATCTAGATACACTGAGATCGTTCGAGGGGTATCTTAGGATTATCACAAAGGAACTATACAGAGAAAGTCCTCACGAGATTTGGCATGCAGACTTGCAGACCCTTAGACACCCCAATCGCTAAAGGAGACAAATTTAGTCTCAAACAGTGTCCTAAAAGTGCTCTTGAAATTCAGAAGATGCAGAAGTTTCCTTATGCTTCGGCTGTAGGAAGTCTTATGTATGCTCAGGTGTGTACGCGTCCTGATATTGCGTACATTGTTGGTATGTTGGGAAGATATTTGAGTAACCTGGGAGTGGATCATTGGCAAGCAGTCAAGCGGGTTATGAGATATTTACAGAGAACAAAAGATTATATGCTCACGTATCAGCGATCGGATCATGCTGAGATCATTGGGTACTCCGATTCTGATTTTGCGGGATGCCAAGACAGCAGGAAATCCACGTCAGGCTATATTTTTCTGTTAGCTGGGGGAGCAATTTCGTGGAAATCTGCCAAACAGACGCTTGTAGCTCCATCGACTATGGCTGCAGAATTTGTAGCTTGTTATGAGGCATCCAATCATGGCGTATGGCTGCGAAACTTTGTCACAGAACTGCGCATTTTGAGTGACATCGAAAGACCACTGAAAATATATTGTGACAACAAATCAGTAGTGATGTACGCCAACAACAACAGGGGCTCTACGAAATCAAAGCACATTGATATCAAGTTCCTAGTTGTGAAAGAGAGAATATAGAGTGGACACATTTTCATAGAGCATATTGAGACAAACTCTATGATCGCGGATCCGCTTACTAAAGGATTGACACCAAAGGTCTTTCATGAGCACATGACTCATATGGGTGTAATCTTATTTGAGGATATTTAGATTTAGTGGGAGTTTGTATTATGTTTTGGATGCTCTAGTGATGTACGGATCTTTTATATCGATACATTCTTGATTATATTTCTGCAGAACTTGTGTTTACACGTTTCACTCTGTATGATTTTGTTGATCTCACTTTGGAGGAGACCAGTTGAAAATTGGCATGTACATATCACCTCACATGCAATTTTCATGCTACACACCCATTGTGAATCCATGTCGTTTAATTATGTTGACATCCGTGACAAGCTCGGTCGAGTATCGATGATGCATACGAAGGCCGCCTTGATCCCATGTCAGCATAGTTAATGGACCGGATTATTAGGAGTATACCTAATGATATGGTAGCAATTTTGAGCGCTCATTTCGTGATACAATTATTTGATTACACATGCGGTCCAGTGGGAGATTGTTGGATTAATTTCTAATTAATCAATTAGGACCGAATATGTATCAAATATTGTATGTGTTTTCATAAAAGATAAGCCTACTAAATGTGATCTAATTTGCGATTGGCTTAAGGTATAATTGACAATGGGCATATATTGTGTAAATACTCTAGGGTTAATTGTCATATTCTTTGCAGTTACCATATTTATAGCTGACGTGTACACCTATAAATAGAGGGTTATGGTCCCCGGTCTATCACGTCGAGTTTCCAGTTCTCTTACTCTCAAAGAAACTGATTTAAGAAACGCGTGGCTAGATGTGAAGCACCAACCCAGGTTATTTCTTTTAATTCAATGGATTCAGGTTAGTGTTTATGTTTAAACAAAAGCATGCTTGATTATTCTGACATGGGTATTGTTGAGGCATTGGCCTCAATATTTTGATGATTGACAAACCAGGTTAATGGGTTGCGTGAGTTTCTGTTAGTCAGGAACATACTGGAGCACACAAGGACTAGAGCACTCAAGGACATGATGCTGTACCTGAGTACCTGCGGAAGTATCCGAGTAACCAAGAACCTGAGAACGGGTCAAGTCAACGGAGCAGTTGAACGGGTCAAGTCAACGGAGCAGTTGAACGGTTGAGGTCAACAGAGACGTTGAGCAGTTGACACAGGAGTCAAAGACATCATGGAGTGATGGCCTGTCTCCACATCTCATTGAGGAGATCATGGGCTGTCGGTTACAGACCATGATCTAAGGCGGTTTCTGAAGAACCTATATAAGGCAGATTCAACTCTTCAGAAGGCTGCGCCTTCCACATACATCCGAGAGAGCTTTCCAAGAGTGAATATCGAGCGAGCTGTGTGAGTGAGCTATATTCAAGTGATCGAGCTAATCTTGATCTGTGCCGGAAAGCGACGGAGGTGCCACGACTACGCGACGTCTTGGAGATAGTCAGGGAAGTAGTCAGGTCTTGCATGTGTAAATCTAGGGTAGATTTATACATCATAGACAAGTTTTGTACCGATTGAGTGTACAGGTTAAATAGTAATAAAAAGCTATTTAAGTTTAATCCGCTGCGTATTCTGATTAAGTATTTATCTGCATACAAAGTTAGGTTCTTAACAGTTCCGATCTTTGTTAAGTCTCTGACTTTCAATCTTAAGTCTTTGACTACTAACCACGATCCTATCAATTGGTATCAGAGCCGCAGGGTTCTAGATTTTGGTTAGCTTTGCAGGTATGACATGTGATTCGTTCTCAAATCCTCCGAAACTGAAGCCAGGCGAGTATGAGACCTGGGCGGTCAGATTTGAAGCACATGTGATGTCTTCAGATGGAGAAGTTTGGCAGATCATAGAGCAAGGGCAACAGCACATTTATCTTGAGGGAAGTCAGACAGAACTTAAGCCCAGGACTATGTACTGGACTGAGGACTATAAGAAACTGGAGAAAAATGCAAAAGCATTACGAGTTCTACACAGTGCACTGGAGCCTGGAGACCTGAAGAAAGTGATACAGTTCAAGGACCCGAGTGACATCTGGGATTCACTGAAGAAGATCTATGAAGGATCGAAGGATGTGAAAAGAAACCGGATTCTTGCTGTGCAGTCTGAATTCAATTCCCTGAGACAAGTGAAGAACGAGTCAATGCATGAGTATCATTCCAGATTCCAAGGATGTCTGGCTACACTGAATAATCTCGGAAAGAAGTACAAGAACTGGGAGATTACTCACAGATTCATGCAGGGACTGGGTCCAGAATGGGATGATATCTCAAGGACATTAGCTGCTCTTCCAAGCACGAAGGAAAATTCTCTGGAGGAATTGGTTGCAAGCTTGGTTAGTAATAAGGCCATTGAGGACGTTAAACTGGAAAGTCGAGAACCTCACAAGTCTGCTCGACAAGTTGCTCTGGTTGGAGAGAGTTCTAGGTACAAGAAGTTTAACAGGAATAAGGGAAAGGAAACCTCAAAGACTGAGGAACGGAATGTGATGACTAAGGCCCTTAAGGTTTCTGATGACAAGAACTCAGATAGCAGATCGAGTAAAGGAAAAGACCGGAAGGATGTGGAATGCTTCTACTGTAAGAAGAAAGGTCACTTCAAAAGGGACTGCTACAAACGCAAGAAAGATGAGGCTGAGACAGAAGAGAAACAGAAGGAGGATGACAAAGGAAAGCAAGCAATGTTTGCTTGGGGGGATTCAGATGAGGACAATAGCATGGGAGACGTAAGAAGAAATGTGTGTCTGATGGCACAGGGAAATTCTTCAAGTTCGCAGATTTCGTCATCATCCTCACTGTCGAGGAAAACTCCTTCAAAGGAGTCATCCACTGAGGTAAGCTCAGATGATTCACAATCTGGCTATTATTCACGTTCTCAGTGCATTGCAGTTATCAAGAAATTAGTTCTCAAGGCAGAAGAGCTGAATGCTATCGTGGCTGATCAAGACAAACAGATGCAGTCGATGTTCGAAGAGAACCATCAATTGTCCATAAAGGTTCAGCGACTCGAGAAAGCAGCTGGAAAAAGGGTAGCAGGATCAGATGATCATTTCTTTGACTCGCCAATGGGAAAAGAGAAACAGAAGACAAAAACCAGGCCAGGTCTTGGATACGGACAAGTGACCATTGCAAAACCTCCACAAAGACAAAATCAACAGAGAACTACACCTAGACTGAAGGTTGATTTGGATGACAGCAAAACCTATGGAAAGGGTCATCAAATCTGGGAAAAACTCAACCGAAGGAACAGTCCAGTTCCTATTGACTTCGAGAAGCAGAAGAAGAAAGTCTCCGAGTCCAAGGATATAGACTTCAGTAAGCAAAAAGTCTGCTTTCACTGCGGAAAGGAGGGACACAGTCAGAGAAAATGCAAAGGACGGAAGAGCATTTCCAAGAAAGTGTCTGAGGTCTCAAGCTCCGAGTCTGGTACATCCTCAGGATCCAAAAGAAGTGGAAAACCTGGAGCAGCAAAAGATCCGTCTAGCTCAGGAGTGACCAAGGATGTCTCCCACTCAAAAGCAGTTTCAAAATCTCATGTTTCTAACCCTAAAACTTCATCTACCTTGTTATCTAAGCCCAAGAAGCCTAAGCTTGTTTGGGTTGCTAAAACCTGATTGTTTATGTGCAGGTCGAGAGAGGAATAGGTTCCTGGCTAGTTGACAGTGCATGCTCGGGTCATATGACCGGGAAGATGGATCAATTCTCCTCTCTGCGACATCATTCTGGTGGCTCCATTACTTTTGGAAATGAAAGTAAGTGTAAAGTCATTGGATCAGGTAAGGTACATTTATCTAGCAAGGTTAGTGTAGATAATGTGAGTCTAGTTAATGGTTTGAAGTTTAATTTGCTTAGTGTTTCTCAGTTGTGTCGTGGTGGTAAAAATGAGGTTGTTTTTACAGCTGATGGTTGCTTTGTTAAGTGTGTCTCCACAGGTCAAGTACTTTTGCGTGGAAAGTGTGCAAATAGAGTGTTTTATGTGGATACTTCGTTTGATCCGGAACAGTATCTCTGTTTGTCCTCTCGATCAGATGAATCTGAAATGTGGCATCGTCGGATGGGACATGTAAATTTCAGATTATTGAAGAGGCTGCATAATCAGAATTTGGTAATTGGATTACCGAAAATCAGCGAAGTCCCTGATCAGATCTGCAGTGCATGCACACAAGGGAAGCAGTCTAGAGGATCTTTTCACTCAAAGAATGGAGTTAGTACAGCAAGGGCGTTTGATCTAGTACATATGGACTTGTGTGGACCGATGAGAGTACAATCTCGTCAAGGTAATCGGTACGTGTATGTGTTAGTTGATGATTTTTCAAGATACACGTGGGTGATTTTTATCAGGTCAAAGGACAAAGTCTTTGATTGCTTCAAGACTTGGGTGAAGCTCGTTGAAAGAAATTTCAGTCTCAAGGTGAAGAGTATCAGATCAGATCATGGTACCGAGTTCGAGAACAGAATGTTTATTGCCTTCTGCACTGATCAGGGAATCAACCATAATTTCTCAGCGCCAAGGACTCCGCAACAAAATGGAGTAGTGGAAAGGAAGAATCGGACGCTGGAAGACATGACGAGGACGATGCTTATTGAAAGCAGGTTGGCTAGAAGCTTCTGGGCAGAAGCAATGAACTCTGCATGCTACGTTCTCAACCGATGTTACTTGAGACCAATCCTCGATAAGACTCCGTATGAGTTGCTGAAGGGTCGGAAACCCAATATTTCGCACCTTCGAGTATTTGGGAGTAAATGCTATGTTCACAACAACGGGAAGAATCAACTTGGGAAGTTTGATCCAAGAAGCGATGAAGGAATCTTCGTGGGGTATGCTCTGCACAGCAAGGCCTACAAAGTATTCCACAAAAGGACCAAACTAATTGAAGAAAGTGTACATGTCATCTTTGATGAGGAGTCCATGAGTAACGATTCTGAACATGTTCCTGATGTTCATGTTGCTGGAGAAGATGGTGATTTTGAGCTGATTCGTCCGAGGGATGTTGTAGTAGTTGATGTTCCAGAGAATCTTGAAACACCTGAACAAGTCACTGCTCAAGTCCCTGAGGATGAAGAACTTGAAGAGCAAACTGAATTGAATGGGCAAGTCCCTGAAGATGGTGAAGTCCATGGTGATCCTGAAGATATCCAAGAGGCTCAGGAGGTAACTGAGTTGAGGAGAAGTACTCGAGTTAGACAGCCTAGTAGCGCACTTCGCGATTATATTTGTTATGCTGCAGTTCAGGGTGAAACAGTCATGAACGCCTTCGTGTCTCTGATAGAGCCAAAGTCAGTTGAAGAAGCACTGAAAGACCCGGATTGGATTCAAGCGATGCAAGATGAACTGCATCAGTTCGAAAGGAACAAAGTCTGGAGACTTGTTCCAAGGCCAGAGCATCGGAAGGTGATTGGCACTCGCTGGATCTTGAGGAACAAAAGGAATTCCGAAGGAGAAGTAGTCAGGAACAAGGCCAGGTTGGTGGTGAAAGGCTACAGTCAGCAGGAAGGCATTGATTATGAAGAAACTTTTGCGCCAGTGGCAAGGTTGGAGGCTATCAGGTTGTTGATAGCATATTCAGTGCAGTTCGGAATCAAACTCCATCAGATGGATGTTAAAACTGCGTTTCTGAATGTGTTCCTGAAGGAGGAAATCTTCGTGGAACAGACTCCTGGCTTTGAGGTTCCTGAGCATCCAGATTATGTGTATGTTCTTGACAAGGCCCTGTATGGATTAAAACAGGCACCTAGGGCGTGGTATGAGCGCCTATCAGAGTATCTGCTAGCTCATGGGTATGAGCGAGGTAAGGTGGATAAGACTCTATTTTTGTTAAGAACTGATAAGCATTTTCTCATTGTGCAGGTGTATGTCGATGACATCATCTTCGGATCCACAAGTGACGAGCTTGTGAAGTCCTTCACTAAACTCATGGAGAGTGAGTTTGAGATGAGTATGGTCGGGGAGCTGACATTCTTTCTTGGTATTCAAGTTAGACAGCTGGAGAATGGTACTGAGATTTCACAACAGAAGTACCTGAGTGAAATCGTGAAGAAGTACGGGCTTGGAGGTTCAAAGCATGTGAACACTCCTAGTTCTCCGAATGAGTCCCTGACAAAGGATGATGCGTCTCCAAGAACAGATGCTACAAAATATCGTGGCATGATAGGTTCTTTACTATATTTGACTGCCTCTAGACCTGATATAATGTTTAGTGTCTATCAATGTGCTAGGTTTCAAGCTGATCCTAGGGAATCGCATGTGAAGGCCGTGAAGAGGATACTTAGGTATCTGAAGGGCACTGAGAAGCTGGTCCTGTGGTATCCGAGAGTGAAGTCTCTCAGTTTGGAAGGATTCACAGACGCAGACTTCGCAGGAGATAGGACTGACCGGAAATCCACGTCTGGGATGGCTCAGTTCCTCGGATCTTGCTTGGTTTCTTGGGGATCGAAGAAACAGAACTCTGTGGCATTGTCAACAGCTGAAGCCGAGTATATTGCAGCAGCAGCCTGCTGCGCTCAGATCCTATGGCTTCGTAATCAGCTAAGTGACTTCAACTTGCACTTTGATCAAGTTCCAATTTTTTGTGATAATACTAGCGCTATTAGTATTGCAAAAAATCCTGTTCAACATGGCAAATCTAAGCATATAGAAATTAAACATCATTTTCTTAGAGACTGTGTAGAAAAGGAACTTGTCACTATTAATTTCTGCAGAAGTGAAGATCAGGTTGCTGATATATTTACCAAGTCTCTACACAAGGATGCATTTGAAAAGCTAAGGATGGAACTTGGATTGATGAGTCCACAGTGAGGTACTTCTAGTACTTCCCTCAGTGATTGACTAGATGATAGAGTCCTGAACATGCATGTCCGTCAGTTACATGAGTGAATGTTTGAAGTCCCTGAGTTGTTGATTATGTGTGTGCTATTACTCCTGTGCCAAATCTGATAGAGTACATGCATTGGTGAACACATTTTTTTCTTGATGCCCTACACTGCTTCCGGATTTTGTTGCCAATTGCCCCATGAAGGAAGTATGTGAAACCACCTAACCCTAGAATAGGCTATGTGTGTCTGATGAACCTACCTGATTTACTTCAGAACATGCTTGATTATATACATGAGTGATTGAGTGACTTGAATTGTGGTGATTTTACATTATATACCCTTATGGTAAGCCGATCCACCACAATGTCCCTTGTGAAAAATCCATAGTCAGGGAACTGGTCTGGCATTCTCTCAATCAAGGATCGAATGTCTCTGGGACTGAAGAACTCATAGAGGTATTTGATATGATAAAACGACAGTTCAGTGATTTCTGCCTTGGAAGTCGGACGGTTGAGTGTGATACGTGCTCGCGAGTAATTAGGAGATAATGACAGGATTTTGAATTTAAAGAGGATTTGAAGTCATCTCTCTTCATTCATCCACTCACACACTTGAAACCCTAAATCAGAAATCTCAAAACCGTCAAGTTGGTATCAATCCGTTGCCCTCGCAGTCACTTCCGAAGCAATCTCTCTCAACGCTACAGACATGGAGTCATTCATTATCTCTGGTGTCCGATATGAAGTCCCGAAAGCAGTGGCTGATTTGTTGAACTCAAGTAAGTCGAACTTTCAAATCACTGTCTATAACCCTAAAATCGCTAGATTTGTTGAATACTGTGCTGGGGTTGGGAGTATTGGTGAATTGGAGAGAGTTGATATCTCTGGAGTAGTTAGTATTGTGGAGTTTGACGATGTGATAGAAGAAGTAAAAGACGGATGTTGTCTTTGTGGCGTTGGTCTCGTTGGCGAAACAGAAGAGGAGATAGAAATTGTTGATGATGTCTTGGTGGAGAACCCAGAAGGGGCTTCTGAAGGTGTATTATGCACTATGAAGACAGGTGATGACTCTACGGAGGGTGACTTGCATGTAAAACAAGCTGCTCTAGTGATGGAAGGTTTTCTAGATAGTCTAGAAACTTCAAAGACTGCTGTAGCTAACTCTGAGACATCTGGTGAGGCTATTGCTGATATGCTGAAAAACTCTGAAGGAGTCGAGGACTCAGAAGATACAGCAGACCTGTTTGCATGCTCTCAGGAAAAAGAGGAAACTGAAAAGGATGGTGGTGAGTCATCAGTTGATTTAGCTATTCCTGACGTGAATCAGCTGTTGGATGAGCTGGTGGAGATGGGCAAGATTGCCCAGTTCAAAGAAACTGACAGTGGTAAAAACATGGACTGTGAAATCATTGATACGCCCCCTACTGACAAAAAGAAAAGGATGAAGAAATCTCTTCCACTGAGAATTCAACCGACTAGAAAAACTGGTAAGAGGAAGTTGGAAGTGAAGGAGGAAGATGTTCCAAAGAGCTCTGCTAAAAGATCCAAAAGATCAATGTCTGGAAAAGAAATTTTGCTGGAAATGGAATGCTCTGAGGAGTTTTTGTTGGAGGAAGGCCTCACTGAAGTACTAGACATACTGAAAGCTCAAGGCTGGGAGAAAATCTGTGAGACTCAGGAATACGTTTGTCCTGAAGCGGTTGAAGAGTTTTACAGGAGCTTGAAGTTTATTGAAGGAAATGTTCCTGCCTTGGAGGTAAAATTCAAGGGACACAAATTCAATTTGTCAAGTATTGAGCTGGCAATGATAATGAAAGTAGATCATCAGGGGTTTGACGTATTCTGCAAGAACAATGTTTGGCCGAAGGAAGCCGGGGACAAGCAAGAGTTTGTCAGGAGAATCTGCAATTTAGACAAGGTTCCAAAAGGCTCGGCAATCAGCACTCAACTAATGGAACCAAATGTGAAGATTCTGCACAAATTACTAGTGAGAAATTTTATACAAAGGGGAGTAAAACCTTCATACGTCCAGCATCAGGATCTGATTGTCTTGGACAAACTGCTGAAGAAGGAAAGAATCAATCTGCCAAAATTAATAATTCATCAGATGGACCATCTGAAAAAATTAACTCAGATTGGTTTCTCAAGGATTATTAAGAAGGTTCTTCAGGCTCATGGGTTATATGAAGTCACTTCTGGAGGTGAGGAACAAGTAGTCAGGGAGTTTGATTCTGAAGTGTTCAGAAAAATGAATCTGGTAAAAGATCAAGTTGAAGGATGGATCAAAGCTCAGGTGCAAGAACCAAAGCTTGGAGCCACACCAGATCCGTTGGATGCTGAGGAAGAAGAAGATGATGAAGTTGAAGAAGGCAATGCTAAGTTGATGGCAGTGTTCGAGAAGGTCGTCTCTGATGTCAAGACTGAATTAATTGAGATAAGGACAGAACTCAAGGTATTTAAAGAGGAAATCAAAGTGGAAATCAAAGGAGTGCAGGATGCACTGTACGCCCTGCTTGAGCGGCTCTGAAGTTCCTCAAATCGGGATAATCTCTTTTGACTGTGAGAATGCAGTGACCAGTGACTGATATGGATTTCCCATCCTTGAACCCATCCAAACTTTTCCCATTTATTTCTGAGTGTTAACAATGTGTGTTCAACATGTCTGTTACGACTGTCTTATTTGTCATTGAAGTTCTATGCATGCCATTATGAACTGCTCTGAATTTCGAGTTCTTTACTCATGTTCTTGCCTGATGTGTATGTTGATTAACTCTTCTTTGATGATGTCAAAAGGGGGAAGGGTAGAAGTATCACCTGAGGGGGAATACAATCTGAGGTTCATCAGTAAAATACCTGTGTAGGTTTTTGGATTAATAGGATGTTTGTTGAGTTTCTGAATGTGCAGGAACATAGGGGGAATTTACCCCAAGGAGATTTGTTCTCATGTGATGCCGTTTACATGTTCAAACATCTATTAAGTGCTAAATTGGTATTTATTCGTTATGGGTTTGTCATCATCAAAAAGGGGGAAATTGTTGAGGCATTGGCCTCAATATTTTGATGATTGACAAACCAGGTTAATGGGTTGCGTGAGTTTCTGTTAGTCAGGAACATACTGGAGCACACAAGGACTGGAGCACTCAAGGACATGATGCTGTACCTGAGTACCTGCGGAAGTATCCGAGTAACCAAGAACCTGAGAACGGGTCAAGTCAACGGAGCAGTTGAACGGGTCAAGTCAACGGAGCAGTTGAACGGTTGAGGTCAACAGAGACGTTGAGCAGTTGACACAGGAGTCAAAGACATCATGGAGTGATGGCCTGTCTCCACATCTCATTGAGGAGATCATGGGCTGTCGGTTACAGACCATGATCTAAGGCGGTTTCTGAAGAACCTATATAAGGCAGATTCAACTCTTCAGAAGGCTGCGCCTTCCACATACATCCGAGAGAGCTTTCCAAGAGTGAATATCGAGCGAGCTGTGTGAGTGAGCTATATTCAAGTGATCGAGCTAATCTTGATCTGTGCCGGAAAGCGACGGAGGTGCCACGACTACGCGACGTCTTGGAGATAGTCAGGGAAGTAGTCAGGTCTTGCATGTGTAAATCTAGGGTAGATTTATACATCATAGACAAGTTTTGTACCGATTGAGTGTACAGGTTAAATAGTAATAAAAAGCTATTTAAGTTTAATCCGCTGCGTATTCTGATTAAGTATTTATCTGCATACAAAGTTAGGTTCTTAACAGTTCCGATCTTTGTTAAGTCTCTGACTTTCAATCTTAAGTCTTTGACTACTAACCACGATCCTATCAGGTATGATCCTTACTTGCTTCCGCTGCATGATTTTACTCTACCAAGATTACCTCATCCATTAACAATTGAAGTCGATTGGCGATAGTTTTGGAGAGGACTTTTGACATAGTGCCAAATAGACTAATGGACATGTATCTCGTGATTCGTGTTGCGTCTGCTTGTTTGGGAATAAGAGTGATGATAGTAGTGTTATTGGCAAGATATAGAAGACCATTATTCAAGAATTACAGACATTCAGAAATAAAATATGCGTTGACTGTGCTCCAAGTGCTAGTACAGAAAAGACGTTAGACAATGCTTATTTTGAACATTAAACAGCGTTTCTACAAGCGCTATCTATTCGACCGCTGTCTATTGTCGAGACAATAGACAACGTTTGTTAAAAAGTGATGTCTATAGTTCAGACAATAGACATCACTTGTTAAAAAACGTTGTCTATCGTCCAGACAATAGACAACGCTTGTTAAAAAATGTTGTCTATTATCTAAACAATAAATAACATTTTTTGATAGCACTTGTTAGCTACCATACATTTTCACATATCTACAATGCATTACATTCAGGGGCGGACCTACTTGATAGGTAAAGGGGGCAAATGCCCCATTAAATTTTGATATGTATGTATATTTTAGTTGCCTTTTTTTAGCTTTGCCCCCATTAAAAAATATATTGTGCCCCATTTATTCTTGAAATTAAAACCAAATTCAAATATTTAAAAGATTATTATACATGTTTTTGTAATAAAAATATGTTTGATTCATTCCTTGTTTCCATTTCATTGTAACTAATAACTATTTAATTCATTAATTATTTTTAAATATTTATATTTGAAGTTTAATCGAGTTTTTTTGTCATTAGATAATAATAAAAGGTTCAAGTTTTTAATAGTGCATATTCCTATTTGAACCTACAATTTTATTTAAATAATATAACACAGATAAAAATTTTTTTTGCCCCCAATAGAATTTTGGTCTGGGTCCGCCACTGATTACATTCAATTAAAATTTGGAACATCCAAAATAATGCATTTTCACTAATAATCTGAACAAATAATACATTGACATTAGACAACACTTATGAGTTATGTCAGTGCTGAAATAATTTCTACATATATCATCCAACTCCTTAAGGACTGTAACTTGTTCGATGCTAGCAGATTTGGATTGAATGTGGTGCGGGGTTGAGGAAGGGACAGACTGGGTTGAGAAGAGAAGGTGAAAGGAGAGGGAGAGGGAAGAGTTTTGCTGTTAAGTTGTTGTTTATTCTGTGCCCGTTACTCTAGTATATATAGTGCATTTCATTATGACTACGCCATCTATTACATCAGCAAAGGCATGCAGATCATGGCCTTATCTCCATTCTCTCTCTTCTGCGTAGTCACATTGGGATCGCATGGCATGCCTATCTTGTTCAACTCATACTCGTGCGCTGGCAAACGCACATTGGGCATTCTAGCTCTTGGGCCTAATTCATCCCCAGTCTGCACCTTTGTTCTCGTATCATTTCTCCCCGTGCCAAAATTATTCTCGTCCTCGAGAACGAACTCTGGATAGTCCATAGTCATTTGTTGTGTGTCTTCCCATGTAGCATCTTCTATGTCGTGGCCTGCCCATTGAATAAGAACTTGTTGCCCCAGCTCAGTACCTTTGAGTAACTGCCGTCGACCAAGTACGTGAGCGGGCAGCACTGTCGGAGTATGCCCCGTAAAACCTTCGGGCCAGCTGATTTGTTCAAATGGCGGTGTGGCCTTGCATCGTTTTAAAGTTGAGACATGAAAAACATCATGAATTCTGCTGTCCGCCGGTAATGCTAACTGGTATGCTACAGCCCCGATCTTCTTGACCACTTGAAAGGGTACATAATACCTCTTAGCCAGTTTGCTCGAGCGGAACGGACGAAGAGTATTCTGGCGATACGGCTGTAGACGCAAATACACCCAATCTCCAACTTGGTATTGCACGTCCAAACGATGCTTATTTGCCTTTTGAGTCATTCGATTTTGTGCCCTGTGTAAGTTCCCCGCATGCGCTTCAGCAGGATAGTTCTGGCCACTAACTTGTCATCGACTGCACTAACTCGGGATGAGCCAGGTACATAGTCAAGAAGGGAAGGAGGCTGGCGGCCATATACTGCTTCGAACGGAGAAGTACCAAGGCCTGAGTGAACAGCCGAGTTATAGTGTAGTTCTGCCCACGGCAGAAGGTCGACCCAAGTGGCTTGGTTTTACGCAACATAGCAGCGTAAGTAATCCTCTAAAATGCGATTAATAACCTCGGTTTGCCCGTCCGTCTGAGGGTGGTAGGTTGTACTAAGCGCCAATACTGTCCCCTGTTTGCGAAAAATCTCTTGCCAGAATGTGCTTAAAAAGATCGGGTCACGATCCGAGACGATGTGTGCTGGGACTCCATGTAGGCGGCATATGTCGCGGACGAATGTGTCAGCCACCAGTTCAGCTGTGAACCCTTTAGGAAGAGGACTGAAGTGTGCGTACTTCGACAAACGATCTACCACAACCATTACCGCTGTTTTCCCTTTGGATTTCGGTAAGCAAGTGACGAAATCCATTGTAACGGCATGCCAAATGAGGTATGGTATTGGCAGTGGCCGCAGGGTCCCTGGCGAGGGTGTGTTGAGCGGCTTGACTTGCTGGCAAGTCGCGCATTTAGTCACGTAATCGGCTACATCACGCCTTAAGTGTTCCCAGTAGAA
Source organism: Rhodiola chrysanthemifolia (assembly GCA_033675395.1). Classification (NCBI taxonomy): domain Eukaryota; kingdom Viridiplantae; phylum Streptophyta; class Magnoliopsida; order Saxifragales; family Crassulaceae; genus Rhodiola; species Rhodiola chrysanthemifolia. The sequence goes on along the minus strand of CM066208.1, from coordinate 12,249,333 downwards.
CAGAGCTGCAATTCGGGTCGTGGTCCGGGCGATTCCAGCATGGCCTCCTACAGGAGAGTCATGGTATTGGTGTAAGATAAGGTCTCGGATGGCGGCATTCTTAGGGACGTAGAGGCACCCTTTGTAAACCAGAAGTCCATCACGCACCAAGTAATGCTCATGTGCCTCAGGGTTTATTTCCACCTTATGCATCAGGTCCGTAGTTTTCTCATCCTCCATGCATAATGTGCGTAGCGCTCTCAGTAAGCCAAATACTGGTTGAGAGACACTGCGCAAAGCCATGCAAGACGCAGCAGGTTGTAGGCGAGATAGAGCATCGGCGGGGCCGTTTTTATGGCCAGGCTTGTACACTACTTCGAAGTCGAACCCGATGAACTTGCTTACCCATCGTTGCTGTTCTGGGGTATGTATTGTTTGGGAGAGGATCGTGCACAGCGGCTGATGATCCGTATACAAAATAAAGTGCCCTCCAAGCAAATAATGGCGCCATTTTTGGACAGCCATTACTACCGCAGCGAATTCTCTGTTGTAAGTTGAACTCTTCTGTAGTGTAGGGGTAAATTGGCGACTAAAGTAGGCTATGGGATGACTCTCTTGGGTGAGTACGGCTCCCATCCCCAACCCTGATGCATCAGTTTGGACGGTGAATGGCTTAGCAAAGTCTGGTAAGGCGAGTAACAGTTTTATTTGGCATCAGTTTGGACGGTGAATGGCTTAGCAAAGTCTGGCCAAACAGTTTTTCAATGTGTCAAATGCCTTGATTGCTTCTGGTCCCCAAATAAAAGCATCTTTGCGGAGTAACTCTGTGAGAGGTGCTGCTATGGTGGCAAAGTGTCGAACAAAGCGTCGATAATAACCTGCGAGACCTAGAAATCCTCGCAACTTCTTGACTGAATCTGGTTGTTCCCACTTTACAATACAAGAGACTTTCTCAGGATCCATTTCCATGCCATGCCCTGATATGATATGGCCGAGATAATGAACTTTTTGTAGAGCAATTTCGCATTTAGTGGCTTTCACAAAATATGCATGTTGTCGTAGCAGCGCTAGTACTTCTCGGAGGTGAGTAACATGGTCGGACCAAGTGGGGCTATACACAAGTATGTCGTCCATATACACAAGTATGTCTTGCGTAACAAGGGTCGAAAGATATCATTCATGGCCGCTTGGAATGAGGATGGTGCATTGGTTAGGCCGAAGGGCATGACCAGGAATTCGAAATGGCCATCATGCGTCCGAAACGCTGTTTTATGAACATCATCTGTTGCCATCAAGATTTGGTGATACCCAGCTCTTAGGTCAAGCTTGGTAAAGATCCGTGCTCCATGTAGCTCGTCAAAGAGCTCATCCACAGTAGGCATAGGGTAACGGTCGCGTATTGTGATGGCATTGAGCGCACGATAGTCCACACAAAATCTCCAGCTTCCGTCTTTCTTACGGACCAACAAAACTGGTGAGGAAAATGGGCTAGTACTCGGCTGGATTACCCCTTCTGCCATCATCTCGTTGACCATCTTTTCGATCTCAACTTTCTGATATCTCGGATAGCGGTAGGGGCGCACATTAACTGGCATTGCTCCCGGGAGTAGAGGAACATGATGATCATGTGTTCTGCTGGGTGGGAGGCCTTTTGGTGTTTTGAACACATTCATAAATTTAGTGAGTAAGGAGCTTAACTCAGAATGTAGTTCAAGCTCGAGCTCGGCTGGAATATCAGGTAATGTTGCGGTCTCTGGTGGAGTTTCCACTGTCTCAACAACTGCGAGATGGTATAAACTCATGACTGCGTCAGTGTGTGTTACTCGCCGTAGTTGTCCCAGGGACATAGCAGTTGGTTTAGATCTTGGTTTGACCCCATGCAATTGCACCATCTCGCCTTGGTGTTCAAAACTCATCCAGAGTTGCTTATAGTCGAAGGTTACTGGTCCGATATCCGCAAGCCATTGTGCTCCGAGGACTACGTCTGCCCCATAAATGGGCAACAAGTGCAAGTCCACTGTACATACCTTGTCGTCTAAACACAGTTTGACACCCTTGCCGAACCCAGCGCAGCGCAGCTCCTCGCCATTACCCACCGTAACGCTGAGGTGTTTGGTGGCTTCCACTGGATACCAACATTCTTAGCAATGCGGGTTTGAATGAAATTGTGTGTAGAACCTCCGTCAATGAGACTCATCACCTTTCGTCCCGCTAATCGTCCTTCAATCCTTAAGGTACGAGGCATAGTTTGTCCTTGCAAGGTGTGATAAGAGATGGCCGGAGTGACCTCCTCTATATCAGCATCAGGTTCGCATTCCATCTCTGGTTCACCCACCTCATCTCCGAAGCAAACATCTTCTTCGACCACCATACAAAGAAACTTCGGCTTGCATATATGCCCACGCGCATACTTGTCATCACAATTGAAACACAGTCCTTTCTCCTTACGGGTGGCCATCTCGGCTGGGGACAGTTTACGAATAGGTAACCCAGGCGGTAGGGAGCGAGGTCTAGTGGGTACAGGCCTTGAGCTTGGTAGATTTGTCGATGAGGCAAATTGTCGAGCACCTGGCGGGCGCCCTGTATGGCTTCTCATATCCCATAGTTTCTGTTCTGCGATTCGTGCCATCCCCATGGCCTTTCTCAATGTGTCCGGGTTTAGCAACGATAACTCTCTACGGACGTCCGCATGCAGCCCTGCGATGAACCGATGGAGCAAGTTCTCAGGTGACAGCCCCGGAGTGCGGGTGGATAGCGACTCAAAGTCTGAAATATAGGATGTGATTGTGCCCGTTTGATGCAATAGATTCAACAGAACCTCCGGTTTGCAATACTCAGAGGGACCAAAACGCAGTTTAACATCTTGTGTAAAATGTAGCCAATCACTAACCTGATGCGTCGTAAACAGCCATTGGTACCATTTGAGTGCCTCGCCTACCATATGGAACGTGGCTAGCATCATCCGCTGCTCCTGGGGTACGTGATTGTGTTCGAAGTAACGCTTCATTTGAAAGAGCCATCCTTCCACCGCATCGCCAGTGAACGTCGGGACCTCAATCCGTAGCGGCTTGGCATTCCCTTGTGAGCCGGCCTCCGTCTGGTAGTATTGGAGCGCTTGGTTGTCACCAGTCGTTAGCTGCTGCATAGGACTTCCGATTCCGTTTGGAGTGACGGGTGTAGGTAGCAGCGGGGCGAAGCGGTTTGGCGTGAACTCGTCCACCAAGGGTTGCTTGTCAGGGCGACCAAGCAATGAAGTGTTCACATGCAATGCTTCCAGCCTGGTCATGACGCGATCAAAGCGATCGGATTGTTTTGCATGTTCATCGGCTTGCTGCAGAGCATAAGCTTGTAGCTGCGCCGTTGCTGCTTGTTGTTGCGTCACGAGTTCTTGCTGTTGGGACTCGACTGTCTGGATGCGAGTAGACAACTCGGTGAAGCTTTGGGATAGGGCTGCCAAAGATTCTGTCATACTACGGGTCTCAGGCATGGTGATAGCTTAGTGAAAGCACCAATGGTGCGGGGTTGAGGAAGGGACAGACTGGGTTGAGAAGAGAAGGTGAAAGGAGAGGGAGAGGGAAGAGTTTTGCTGTTAAGTTGTTGTTTATTCCGTGCACATTACTCTAGTACATATAGTGCATTTCATTATGACTACGCCATCTATTACATCAGCAAAAGCATGCAGATCGTTGCCTTATCTCCATTCTCTCTCTTCTGCGTAGTCACATTGGGATCGCATGGCATGCCTATCTTGTTCAGCTCATACTCGTGCGCTGGCAAACGCACATTGGGCCTTCTAGCTCTTGGGCCTAATTCATCCCCAGTCTGAACCTTTGTTCTCGTATCAGAGTGAGAGCTTAACAACAGGTTTCGATTGAATGAGCCGGGCAAATCCATTTAAGAGTGGGTCTTGCCTTGTTCAAGTATCCACCTGTTGCAAAGATGCTTATTCAATTAGTTACGTTTATCATGAAAACAGAATATACAATACAACTAAACAAATTGAACTAAATATAACATTATGTCACTTTAAAACTGAGCGATTGGTAGATGAAAGAAATCTAGACATCTGAGTTGCAAGAAATCTGACACCAATTAAGAAAAAGGAACTTATGACTTACCGTATAGTTCTTCATTATTCGAAAGATAGTCATGCTAATGCTAGTCAGCACTGCACTTAAGGACAATGTCCGAAGCACTTCTGGCTGCATCAGTTGCATCCGCAACAGCAATACAGATATTAGCTTTCTTCAGTGCGAGCTGATCCTCTATAGATTTCAAAATTAAATATCATCAGAGTTCTTTAAAAAAAATAACAGAACATATGCAAAGAGATAGATTAAAAAACCATACCAGTGACTAAGCGACTAAAGAAAACTTAAGAGCAGGATTTGATATAAATAATTTACAAACAACAGATATATTTTTCAAAACAAAGTATCTGTAGGATCCTTGTATCACAAGCAAGTTGTTCAAATACATAAATTTCAATCTTACCGCTATAAAAGGATGAAGCTAAACTAGGCTTTCTATTAATATAGCACACTGCAATAACAGCTTAGAACTACTGCCACTTTCTAAGCAAGAAGAGGAAAATAAGTAAATGCTGGAGAAGAAGCCAACTTACGTCTTGATATGCTCTAGCTCCCTAGGTATCAGCCATTGGTGCCAGCCTTCAAACTTTCGAAGACGGCCTTCTGCTTGCTTGCCAATTCAAATTTGGTAGCTAAATAATAACTTGTGTTATTAGTCTAACTGATGAATCCTAAACTTAGCCTAAGCGCGCGCTTCTTTCTTCTTTGTAACCAATTTTCTTTATATATTAAAGAAAGGACTTGTAGATAATTGATGACGACACACAATAGCTTCTCGAATGAAATTGAGAAGTGCTCTGCCGACAAATCTGTCAATACAAGAAGTCCTTAGGGATCTTCCCGGGCTAGACAGCCGCACACGGATCCTTCGGAATACTCTCCGATCCCCGCCCAATTAACAGCACGGACTAGATGGGCATCCGAGCACGGCGCTTGCAGTTGCAGACCACGAGGGATTATTCACCAATGTAACCCAGTTTCAAACTGGAATCACCAAAATACACCAACTGAAACTCAAATAATCAATCTACCCCATTTTTTTACAATCCCGATTTTTCGGGAACCGGTACTGCTAATCCCGGTTTTCCCTCTACCGGGACTCTTTGAAAATGGAGACGTGGCTCGGTTTGGGGCCTACGTGTACCAAAAGATGTGAAGTGGCATCCAGGTGGAGTCCCGGTTTCTCAGGAACCGGGATCATGGTAATTCCGATTTGAGCGACATCGGCATTAAGCCAACATGCTTTTCAGAACTGGTCGGGGCATCAAGGACTCAGTTGGGATTTTGCATATATAGTCAAAAGAATTTATAATTGACCGGTAAGACCGGTGTCGAACCCAAGGGAGCAATTGGATTATACGCTAGGGGAATCAAGTTTTCAACTCGGTTATTCCTTCAATATTCAATGATGAGATGATTATCAATCAAGAAACGAGTAATGAAATGATTTCAAGGAGTTTCAATTCAATTAAAGAGAGTTTCGAGGGGTTCTTCCCCTCCTTGGCAATTTTCCAACGACCATGTATACAAGAATATAATCATTTTGGGAGTTGATAGGTTTAAAACCTAGCTTAGGCTAAAAATGGACAAACTATCATGTGAGTCTAGCCCTAGTCAAGTCATCCTAATTAGAATCTCACCTATTAAAGATATTGATTCACTCCATAGCACTATTATCCTTGGAATCTCTTCCTAAGGTAATAAATGTTATGGGCATTAAGTTTTAGTTAACCTCACATCCATGCATTTACTCTCATAAACACTTGATGAGTTCATTTCTACTATATCCAAACCATCTCTAAGCTCTCTCGATACTTAGATCATAGTTCTAGTACAAACATGTCACTTAGGCATTTTATCAAACACTTAGCAACATGTCTTGAGTGAAGAGCATAGTGAAATGAAATCAACTCCATAAATTGCATAATAGATGTGTATACATGATCATTGAGTACCAAAGAGGGTACAAACACCCTCAAAACACAAGGGAACTACTCACACATCATGTAAGACAACATGATGTGTGTAGGGTTTAAGCACAATCAAAGAGAAGAGAAGAGGAATATAAATAGGATGGTTAATCCTAGTTATCTCCCTTGATCTTCAATCCTCCTTGGTTGGATGGTGATGAATGCCCTTGATTTGATCTCTTTTTCTTGAAAAATCTCCCAAAGATGCCAAGTACCTAGGTCAAACTTGCCTCTTTCTATTTATAGCCTCGGTAGAAATTTCGTACTGTAGCAGTCCCAGTCGGTCGACTGGCGGATGCTGGTAGCCCAGTCGGTCGACTGGAGGTTGAAAAGGCAGTCTCGTGTAGTGATCTCCCAGTCGACCGATTGATGACCTTAGTCGAGCGACTGGGCATCTGAAGCTCCTGGTCAGTCGACCGACTGGAGGGTCCAGTCGACCGACTGCGTAAGTGAAGAATGTGAAGCTCCCGAGGCCTTTCGCCAGTCGACCGACTGGTTCAGGGGATCTTCCCAGTCGATCGACTGGAGGTCTTTTTGCCCAAATTTTGCTCTAGTCTTCGATTTTTCCCCGAGTTTTCGTATTTTGGCTTTGACACTGAGATATCTTATTTTGTACCTGAAACGGACGAAAAGAGATCAAATGACATCGAATTATCGCCGGAAACGAACTAAAGCTATAGTGAAAACGGGTACTAATAAGTCGAAAACTCGACATATCAACACTCCACACTTATGCAAATATGTCAAGGTCGTGCAAATGGCGAAATGCTAGTGGCGCTATGTTTTTCGTCTATTTGCCTCACTAGCTTTCACAAGGTCTCGATCATTATTTCTAAACATGTTATTGAAAAGTAAATGCAAGTATATACAACCTAACTAACTCCTTTTCGTAGGCGTTACGAATGCATTTAGCATATGCATTAAGCCTTTAAACCCCTAGGCTACCCTCGTGGACGAGTTATAGTCTTGTGAGAGTTTTCAGAAAAAGGGAATACTCACAAATTCCATATGCACCTATCCCATGATAATGAATGCGAGAGTGCTCAACCAATGCGAGGATTTCTCAAGACCAATCCCTCACCCCAAATTAGGACTACCATCACGATATCATCAAAAGAACTTTTGAACCATTTGAGTACCCATGAGGTTGTGCATTCAAGATTATCAATACTAGAGCTATCAAACGTCTCATCCCAAGTTCCACTCATTTTCAAGGCAATACAATAGATGCGAAGTTACTAGTTTTGCACAAAAGAGTGTCAACCGCTCGCATATGCTAGCTAGGGCTAGTCCATTGGCTCACGACATGGAACTCATTCCCAAGTTTTAGGCGCTTAAGCCATAATCCATAAGGGAAGAGGAATTCGACACTATAGTTCTTATAAACCAAGCATAAACCAAATGGTAGTTCCCGTGCAAGCACAAGGATCGTCCAAGTGTTAATCCAACTAGCACACAATGCAAATGATGAATCCCGCACAAATGAAGAATGGAGGAAAACATAGAGTCAAGTTTTAAGTGCTTCTTATTTTTTTTTGAAATGGCCTTTGGCCTATAAAAGCTTTTGAGGGGGAACTTTTCTTCCTAACCCCCGGCATTTGTATCATTTTTGAAGCAAAACTTCTCTAGCGCTTTGAAAGAGTTTTTAGTCGGGGCTTTGCCCTCTTTGACCACAAAACTTTTTTGTTGGGGCCTATTTTTCGCCCTCTTTTGACTCCACACTTAAAACTTGACAATATGTTCAAAAAGTGTATGGAATGTGCGGGAAGCAATCATAAGCATTGCACTAAATTAGAAAACTCAAGTCACCAAGGAGCAAACAAAAGGTCTAAGTTTTTCGTGAAAATTTTAAAAGTGCTTGCTAAAACTTAATCCAAGGTATTTCAACGAAAATACTTAGAAAATTAGATAGACAAGGGATAGCAATGATATTGATTCACAAGAATTCACATTCAAGGGACTAGGTCGGTTCTAAGTTCAAGATCCAATAAATGTGACAAATAGGTTAGATGTGATTTATAGGGATTTAGAATCGATAGTCACAAGCCTATGTGGTTGAAAACACTCTCATGTAGGGATAATGTGTAAAAGATGCAAGTGTCCATCTAAAAATGATATGCATGGCATGCAAACATGGGAAATATGGGTGACAAACCACTCCACACTTAATTCAAGCTTAGTCCCTAAGCGTAAAGAATGATAAAGAAAGGCAAAGGCGCATAGGAACTCCCCTCGTTTGCAGAGCCAGTGACATAACTCTTGGGAGTGAGAAATAACCTTTTGGTTGCAAATGTAGACAGAGAAGGTGCATTTGGAACATGATAATAATAAATAGATGCATATCCTGTAGAGAGAACAACATAAATGGTAAACACCTTCAATATCATAGGAAATGTAGCATACAACCAAAGGCGAGTCAAGAGAATATCACACAAAATGGCATACATCATCCAAAATTGCGCGAAAAGGCGACTTAACATCCAAGTACATGATCTAAGCAGGAAAGCATCAAATGATAGACAAAAGTAAGATCAAAATGCAATACAAGCTCAAGATGTAGCCTCATCGCCTCCTCGAGCGATCTCTCTAGCAGAATCTCCAACTCCCTCCTCTCTAGCAGAATCCTCTCGCTCTATCGTGGCGCCAGTGTATCGCGAGCCCTCCGCTCTAATGGAACTCTCTCGTACTATCGTGCCCCCAGGGAGTGGTGTGCCGGCCTCCCCTACTCTAGGAGCTGGCGTGGTGGGGCAAAGGGGAGGCGCCACGAGGGGCAGGAAACTCTGGAGCAATTGGAGGAGCTACTGGACCACCAGAACCTCTGACCATGGATAATACCGTAGACCGGAGCCACTCCCACTCCTGGCAAGCTCTCGCGTCAGACTCTCTAACAAAATCCTCTAGTCGAGTCAAGGAACTCCTCAGGTCGGCAATATCAGAGGAGATCCTCTGTCTCCACTCAGCTGAGTCATCTGTGGCAGGAGGAGGACTCTCAACCGCAGGCTGCATGGGTGGCAGCTCCTCATCTATGCGTGCCTCGTCAGGAATGGGAGCTGCGGGCTCGTCGGCTGGAGGAGGGGAAGGAATAGGAGAGGAAGGAGGGGATGGGGTGAGGTTGGCTAGGCAATAGAGGGGGTTGACTTGCTTGAAGAACCTCCTCCTATACGTCGCATAATCCTGAAGTTCCTTCTTGTGAGGCTTCATATCTGTCTCCCAAGTCTTCCCGTCCTTCTCGAGGATATGCATGTGCTTCATGGTGCCCAAATCAAGTGTGCTCCTGGACGGCTTGGGACATCCCTCGTGGCCAAAGGTGAAGTTACACCGTAAGGCTATCATGTCTCGAATCTACGATTCAAACGTAACAAAGGTGGCAGACCCCCAACCAGAATTAAGCCGTAACGAGATGGACCAGTGATCAGTCGATATTTTGACTAATTATTCACTACATTCGATGAAGGATAACACTTGTTCTCAGGGAAAATTATCCCTATTTGATGTCTTTCTCTAGTGTTTCAGGTGAAATTGGCATATCATCGCTTCGTGGACGCAAAGTGCTGAAAGAACGAAAATATCGACTAAAAAGATCGAAAAGGAGCTCTACACCAGCAGTAGGCCGTGGCATGCCGTGACATCTCATTAGTGTCACGGGTGTAACGGTAGGCTTTTTCCTCAGAAAGATCCGAGTGATTTCCAGCCAGGCCGTGACATGCCGTGACATCCTCCGAATGTCACGGGTGTCACGGCCCCTTTTCGACTCGGTGGCTTTTGGAGCACACCGCGACATGCCGTGACATGTCTGAATGTCACGTGTGTCACGGCACTGTCGAAAGACAGAATTATCAACTGATTTCCAAATCCGTTTTTGGCAAGTTCTGATCTTTTGTTAATTAAGCGATTTTTGAGCTATAAAAGGGCAACGACCAGAGTATACTGGGTGTGCTTGGATAGAGATTAAAGAACCCTAATCTCGGTAGTTTCATTTTTCGAATTAAAACAGATCCGAACAGATCCGAACTTCGAATTAAGTTCTGATCTCATTAGTTTCACGGCTGTCACGGCAGGTTCAGTTTTCGAATTAAAACAGATCCAAACTTCCGAAATCAAAATCAACCACCAATCTCTCCCTCAAAAGCCAACAACGACCAAACCCTAGGCACCCCGCTCGTCGCTCTCCGTCCGCCCGCCTATCCCGAATTGACCTTCTACCCAAATTCGAGCCCTAGCTCCAAATTCCCAGATTCAAATTCTCTCACCATGACTAGGAAATCCTCTCGCAGAGCTGCAGCCTCCTCGCCCCGAAATGCCCCAACACCACCAGCACAAGCCATTGAAGGGGCAATTGTGCTGGGAAATCAACCTCCTCCTCCATTAACCTACCCGGATCACCACCCTATCTATTTCACAGTGGCCCAATATCGGAGATACGACGACATCGTCTCGGAGAAAAAGGTGAAGCCCACTTTAATTCCTGATCATGATACATTACTCTCATTTGGATTGTTGGATAGCTGTCGTGAACTGTTTGTAGCTTCTGGACTTGACATATTATTTTCTAGACCTTGTCCAACTTATCCTAAGGTTTTGAAGGAGTTTCTAGCATCGTTTGCCTATTCAGGGACTCCAGGTCAGGCTACCCATTGGAAGTTCATTATCGGTGGCCAGAGTCAGCTTGTCCAGGGCCATGCCCAGCTCACCGCCGACTTTTTCAGATGACACAACGGACCTGTTTGGTATTGATGATGCTGAGAACGATGACGCTGTTTAGCTCCTCCTGCATTTCTCTTCATGACTTTTGGTTGTTTTTGTCAGTTGTTGCACGTTCATGATTTTCTTGCTGTACGCTGACTTTTTGCCATGATCTTTCCTTTTACATGATAGTTGTTGTTTGAGATGTGTTTTATGATCTATATTTTGCTCGCATCATTTATCGTACCTTCTATTTGGCACTTCCTGTTTTTGCCTACCCTCCATTATCGATGCTAATCTATAACTCGTGCAGCTTTATGTTTTTTTCTCTATTTCTATCAGCTCACGAGTCGCATTTCACTCCCCGTGCATCGCTTAATCTCCATGGATATCACGTCATCACACACGAGGGAAGTTCCTATGCGCCTTTGCCTTTCTTTTATTTATTCGCTTAGGGACTAAGCTCAATTTTAAGTGTGGAGTGGGTAGCGCATAGTCACACACACATTGCATATCACGCATTCAGTCTTGCATATGCTCAACTGTCTATGTATTGCGATTAAAATCCTCATTTTCTACGATACTCCTTGATGGATTGTCATTCTTTTGGATTCGAAGTCTAGGACTTGAAATAGTTTTATTCGTGCATGTATTCTCTCGCGTCAGTATCATTGCTAGCTTTTTCCTATCACGTGTTTTACGTATTTCTTGCATGTTTGAGACTTGATATTAGTAGGCACCGGTACAAAATGTCAAAAACATAAATTGCATCTCTTTTTCTAGGTGACCTTAGTACTAGTATGTTTTTCTCTATACTCGTTGTGATTTGCATGCACCCGCCTTTATTCATACACTATGTCAAGCTTTAAGTGTGGAGTTAGAAAAAAAAATGGTTTTCAATGTTTTCAATCAAGAACAAAGTTCTGAATTTTCAAAAGAGGGTGAAAAATTGACCCCAAGCATAGTTGTATTTGGGAAAAAAAATAGAAAAATACCAAGGGCAAAGTGAGAAAAGTCACCCCTTGTGTATAGAAAAAAAACAGAAAATAATACCAAGGACAAAGTGAGAAAAGTCACCCCTTGTGTATGGAAAAACTTCTGCCCCCTTTTGCTTGATGTAGTGTAATTCCATCTTCTCATTACTTGCAAATCATGACTTGCACTAAATTCATGTGCTAGAAATTAAGGGACGATCCATGTGCTTGCACTGAAATTTTGATATGATTTTCGTACTGTTTTTCAGAAAAATCCTTAAGCCAACCTCCTCTTCTCTTACAGGTCATTGCCTAGTCCTTGGCACTTGAGAATGAGCTTTGCGCTAAGAGCCCGTGGACTATCCCTAGATAGAATAGGTGAATGGCGAGCATGTTTTGTGTAACTATTCACGTTCTTACTACATTGCTATAGAAATGATTAGAGCATATAATTAGTCGCTTGCTAGCCGTGAAGTCGAGGTAACACAATGAATCAGAGGTATGACATGACTTTACTGTGACTCGTTGAGCATCATTCATGCATACACGTTAGTTAGTTGTACATGGATTTGTAGGTAGTCCCACTCCTGAAAACGTTCACGAGACTATACTCGTCCTACTAGGGCAGCCTGGAGGTTTAAAGGCTTGATGCATATGCTAAATGCATTCGTGTCCTCTACGACAGTGAGTTATCTTTTGTTTTTGTTTTAGCTAGAATTGATCGCATGACACTTGAGTGGGTAGCTTACATACTTATGGTCGTTGGGCATTACATTCACTCGTGTATCTATTCTGCCATTTGTTTGACATTTATTCGGGACGAACAAATCCTAAGTGTGGAGTGTTTTGATCAGTCGATATTTTGACTAATTATTCACTACATTCGATGAAGGATAACACTTGTTCTCCGGGTAAATTGTCCATATTTGATGTCTTTCTCTAGTGTTTCAGGTAAAATTAGCATATCATCGCTCCGAAGACGCGAAGTGCTGAAAGAACGGAAATATCGACGAAAAAGGCCGAAAAAGAGCTCTACACCAGCAGTAGGCCGTGACATCTCATTAGTGTCACAGGTGTCACAGTAGGCTTTTTCCTCAGAAAGATCCGAGTGATTTCCAGCCAGGTCGTGACATGCCATGACATCCTCCGAATGTCACGGGTGTCACGACACCCTTTCGACTCAGTGAGTTTTGCCCTCGCCGTGACATGTCCGAATGTCACCGGTGTCACAGCCCCTTTTTGACTCAGTGGCTTTTGGAGCACACCGTGACATGTCCGAATGTCACGGGTGTCACCGCACCGTCGAAAAACAGAATTATCAGCTGATTTCCTAATTCGTTTTTGGCAAGTTCTGATCTTTTGGTAATTAATCGATTTTTAGGCTATAAAAGGGCAACGACCAGAGTATACTGGGTGTGGTTGGATAGAGATTAAAGAACCCTAACTTGGGAGAATACAGAGATCATCGCAAGAGATTGGGGATTCAACGAGCCACATCGTCTACACGGTTTCCTCGTACTTAACTTCCTTTTATACACTACTTTTGGTTAACTTACCATGAGTAGTGAGTAGTCTTCTTATTCTGGGATCCTACGGATCCCGTGCTATGTACCCAACGCTTCATGTGATCAATTAAACAGTTTTCATTAATGCAATTCGAATATTCAATTTCATCGTGCTTAATTTTATCGTTCCTGTAAGTTTTACATTGAATGGGATGTTTGCATGCTAGAACGTATTTAGGTTATTTACCGAAAGATGGATGGCTCCCAGGTATTAATCGGAATCGCATGGAATTGATATTAGGTCATGGTAGCTACAACGGTAGTACATGAATTAATAGGAAAGTTGACTTTCGTCTGAAAAACCTTAAGTTTAATAAATCGAGATCGTTGATAATCCTTGGATGGGCGGCGTTCAACGATTGAGATTAATCTAGACAATGATCCGTGGATGTGCGGCTTGTCTAGTGTTATTTTGGTTTATTTCCATATTCGATAGCATGATGAATTTACGTGACATGATTGCATGATTAGTCGGGTTGGCACGGGTGAAGTATGATTCTGGAATTCTTTCTCTGATCAAGTTCAAACCTTTATTTTTCTGCATTTAATTTTTGCTACTTTTGACTCAACAAAACCTCTTGTCAATCGGAATAGCTAAATGGGTCACCTGTTAACTAGTATTCATACACGTTGTTCCTTGGATCGACCCTTGGCTTACCAAGGTTATAAATTTTGTTTGACTGCAATTCAACCCCTAAAACTCATAACTTGACAACTATAAAGGGTTAAAAATACGCTTGTCAACAAGCGACATCGACATTTAAGGGAATCCAGCAGCCAAGCAGCGTCTTCATCAACTCCGACCCCGCGAATCCAGACATGCACAAACTGCCACTTAGTGGGTCACAACAAGCGTGCTTGTCCGACTCCCCACCAGAATTAAGCCAAGTATGTTGTTTGTAATTCATCTTTCCTTAACGTCATGTGTTGAAGTCGAAATCGTTTTGCAACAACTATGACAACTTCAGTACATACCATGAACAAATTTGATACAAACTTCAGTACAAACCAGTATTCAACTACCATGAAATGACAAAACATGATAACACATGACACAAATCTATTACAAAATAAGGTAATCAACAACACATGATCCTCATTCTTCGGCTCCCTGTCCACCATGCCCTCTCAGTGGTCGCTTCCGTAAATTGCGCATAAAAGACCATCTAGACGCTCCATGTTCGCACTCGCTTCTGCGCTCTTCTTGCTGTGAAGAGCTAGAAAGGTCGGTACTGATCATCGGTTGCGTCTTCAACATGTGTATCCTCCTCACCTCCGATATCAAGATCAGCTACATCACGTGAATCATCTTATTAAATTACCATGTATAGTTGATAAAAATAATTGAAGTGTGTATATAAAGTACCCATATCGAGAGTAATAGTTTGTGGATCAACACCCACAATAGCAGGATCCGTAAGCTTCCCCACTTCCGTATACAAATGGTGGAATATATCATGAAATCCCCTACGCGAATAATCATCCGTGCTGTTGAGGAAGTACGAACCGGCATCACGTGCACCAATGACGTAACAACGTATCTGTAAAATGCAAAATAATCGTAAGTATGTAAACCGATTACTAACTAGTATTCAAAAATAATTCGGAAAATTAATTGAACTTACATGATCGGGTATCATATGTGAATCTGGCCAATAAGAATGACGAGTTTCATGCACATCCTCGTCTCCAACCTCCTCCACATCATCGTTTATCCTCGGCTGATATACACGGCGAATGTGTCTCGAATCGAACTGAAAAACTGTGGAGTAGGTTCGTCGATATTCGCATACGGGTCCCCCATATCTCCGTCCATCAATCTCTCATGGCGAGTAACCCGGAAGGCAATGTAACTGGGGTGGAAGACAGCCCAATCCCTATTATTCTTCCTATCCATTCCGTGGAATTGGTCTGAACTTCCAATTGGGTTTGGCGGAACAGCTTGTCGAAAACCATACTGTCTTGCAACAGGTGCTGGATGATGCCACTCAACTATATTGTAGCAGATAACGGACACGTCAGCTCTCCAAGTGGTTTGTTGACCCTCGAGACAAATCGGGTTCAACAACTCAAACAAGGTGTAATCATACGGTCTCCATATGAAATCGCCCGGTTGCATCTTCTATATAGCATCACGATACTGCAACAAACTCCCATGAGGTACTCCCACCCAACATTTTGGCCCAACCCATTTCCTGTACATAAAAGTTAAATATCAGTTAAATATAAGTAGAAGTAATTAAAATACTGTAAAAAAAAAAATCTAAACATAAATACTTACAAGTACGACCACGCTCCACGCAAAGCTGGTTCGAACTCTGCATCTACCGGCGGCAACACGACGGGAACTGTTATCTTCGGCGCAGCGATACGGATAGTCTGTCCCAGGCCCAAAACTGGATAATCAAAGGCGCACCGGCAAGCTGACTGTGTCGTATCGTACATGCACCACACATGTTACTATACAGACACGCAAACACAACACTTCCCCAACTATAGTTTCTAACCATATCCAGGTCCTCTAACAAGGGTAGAAAGTAAAGCGGAATCATCTTACCGCTCTTGTCACTGAATAATGTCGATCCTATAAGATTGATTAGATACGCCCTTGCATATTTCTTCAATGTCTCATCATCTGCATCAACAGGAATCTGCACCAAATGGTTCGTAAACCAACTTCTCTTTGCCATACCGGGTGCTTTGTCATAACACTCAGGGTATACTCCCAGTAAATTTACACAAACCTCATTGAAATCCAGCTGCGACTTTCCCGTCACAGGCTCTCCTTCTACAGGGAGCCCAGTAAGTAATGACACGTCCTGCAACGTGATTGTCGCCTCACCCTCATTGAAATGAAAGGTGTGAGTCTCTGGCCTCCACCTCTCTATCACGGCTGTCAATAATGATGGATCAGTCTTCACATCGCAGACCTGAGTCCATGGATAAAATCCAGCAGCAACCACATAATGGCGTATTCGATGATCAAGGGGCAATGGACCTCCTTGGTAAATCTTAAGGGGTATGTTTGCCTTCCCTTTTGGATCCAACTGTCAACCAAAAATGGCATTCAATATTCGTAACTTATTACATTATGAATGATAATTAACTTAAATTAACAAACTAACCTGTGAATTTTAAATCGCCTCGGTACGATGAGTACTCTGCTGACGTAGGACTGAGTTGTCAATCGGACCAGGATGAGTTATGTCATCCGCATCCCTATTCGGATGCAAAATAGCTTGCGAAGGTCTTTGTGAAGATGATGGTCTATATGAGTCCATATCTGCATCACCAATTTCATCAGAAACCAAATTCAAAAATTAACAATCAAATTCAAGTATTAAAGTAAAAAATTCATTCAAATTCTTCAATTCAAATCATCAATTAACAATCGAGATCAACAATTAACAAACAAAAGCAACAATAACAATACCCTATTCATCAAATTCAACAATTAAAATTCGACTATTAAAATTGACAATCAAATTCACCAATTAATATTCCTATTCTTCTAAAACCCTAATCTATGTAAAATAACTAACAATTGACCCTCAAATTAACAACTAACAAACCAAGTAAACTCATTACCGGAGGCGTCGCCGGATTTCAGTTTTGGAGGAGCTTCGGCGGATGGAGCAGCAGGAGGCGTCGGCACAGCAGGTGGAGTTCGGCGGAATGAAGGAAACTCTCGATTTGGGATTCAAATGATACCGGTTCCTCTTAAACCGGTATCATTATGATTCCGGTTCCTCTTGCACCGGAATTGACGTGTATGACAACTAAGCACCACTTGGTCCACTACGGCCCAATATCGTTCCACATCAGCAATTTCTAATAATGCCGGTACTTGTTGTACCGGTATTAGCCAAATACCTTAGTCCCGATTCTTCCTGAACCGGAATTATAAAAAAGGGTATTCTGGTTATTTGAGTTTCAGTTGGTGTATTTTGGTGATTCCAGTTTGAAACTGGGTTACATTGATGAATAAACCACCACGAGCTGAAACTTAAATAAAAAAATTATTGTATAGACAGTCCTTTGAAAATACGCGCTGTCTGAAGATGGTTGTTAGACAGCGTTTGGGAACAAGCGATGTCTAAAGTCCACTTTAAACAGTATTTGACAACAATGACGAACTAATTCTTTTTCACCTCTAAATAGTATCAATGAAGAGAGGGTCGGTAGTAAGTCAAAACATTTATAATACCGGTAAAGTACCGGGTCGAGCCAAGAGGAGCAAGCTAAGCACATGCACTATGTAAGATTGTGTTTCCGTTCGGCTATTCTAAACCAAAATGTATAAGGGAGTGTATATATATAAATCCTATGTGGCGAGTAATTAGGGATAAAAGATAAGGAAGAGGTGTTTCGAGGGGTTACTCCCCTCCTTGGCAAATTCCCAATGATCACATACATGATATTCAAACATTTCATGATAGTCAAATAGCAATGAACCTAGCTTAGACTAGGATAGACCAACTGTCACTTGAATCTATTCCTAGCTAAACTCTCTTATAGCTCGAACCTCTCGGTTCATTCCATAGCAATAAATACCATGAACTCGACTCCTAGTTCACTTCCTATCCATGCATTGTAGAAAACCTAGCTTAGACTAAGATAGACCAATGTTTATGTTAATCTAGTCTTAGCAAAGCTCTCTTATAGCTCGAACCTCAATCTCTAGATTTGGTTCATTCCATAGCACCATTATCCTTGGAATGTCTTCCTAAGGTAATAACTACTATGAACTCGACTCCTAGTTAACAACAAATGCATACATTGGATAGGATCACATTCTCTAATATCCAAACTAGGCATTTAGTCAAACACTTAGTAGCATGTCACATATGAAGTGCATAGAGAATATGAATTTGGCACCATTGGATGAGATTAATTGATGATTCGCTTAATGACTAACTCCAATAAATCAAACATTCAATCCTTAGTCAAGCATCCATATCCTAAGGTTCACTTGCATGATTCAATATATAGATCATTTTCTCCATCCTAGAACTATTCCCAAGGGTTTCCAAGTCCTAGGTTCAAGTTTTAGTTCAAATTGTCACTTAGGCATTTTATCAAAAAACCTAGAGTGCATAACATTCATAACACAAGAGAAAATGAAATGAACAATCATCCATATGAATATTAATGTATATATGTGATCAAAGAGTACCAAGGAGAGTCATAAGACCCTCAAAACATAAGGTCACTACTCACACCTCATGTAAGACAACATGGTGTGAGTAGGGTTTAATGGCAACACAAAGAGAATAAGAAAAGAGTAAAGGAAGAAGGATTTGGAATCCTTGAACTCCCTTTTGTGCCTTCTTCTTCTCCTTGGTTGGATTGTTGATTGATGACCTTGGATGGACCACTTTTCCAATCTTCTTCTCCCCAAAAACCTCCACACTTAGGTCAAAAACTCTCTTTCTATTTATAGCCTCGGGTGAAAAAAACAGCACTGTAGCAGTTCAGCCGGTCGGCTGGTTTTGGGGTCGAATCCCAGCCGGTCGGCTCAAACCGAACGATTGCATTACTTGAACAGGGCAGGGGCCAGCCGGTCGGCTGGGAATGGACGTGGGCAAGCCTCCTTGAATCTTTATTCAGCCGGTCGCCTGGCTGATTTCAGTCGACCGGGTGGCACTTCCCAGGCCTTTTTAGTAGTCTTCTTGTCCGAATTTGGCTTTGGCGTCAACTAGAAAATTGTAGCCCTTTGAGTTATCTTTCCAACAAGATTTGAATCAGCCAATTCGAACACCGTATGCGTCCTAGACAGCCAGAACAATCCGCAAAGGTCAATTTGCCCTGTTTTGATCTAAATCTTCAGTTTTTCCCCGAGTTTTCGTATTTTGGCTTCGACCTTGGGGGAAACTTGTTTTCTACCTGAAATGTAGAGATAGAGGTCAAATGACATCAAAATAATGTCGGAAACGACTCAAAACTATAGTGAACAATGGTCATAAATCAGTCGAAAACTCGACTGATCAAACAAGCGCTGTCTAAAGCCAGTTTTAGGCGGCGTTTGGCAACAATCGTTGTCTAAAATCCACTTTAGACAGCGTTTGGTAACAAGCGCTGTCTAAAGTGTAGCACATTACATAGTGTTTGGCAACAAGCGTTGTCTAAAGTGTGACACATTAGACCGCGCTTCTGTTTTAAGCGCTGTCTAATGGTCGGTTTTTTAAAGACAGCGATTATTTGAAGCGTTGTTGATTCCATATTTTGTACTAGTCGCGCTCTGGAAAAAAGAAGCCGAGAGAACCCATCGACTTCGGGACCTTTGGAGGCTGGAGGGATTCATTTGGAACAGAGCCCGAGTAACTTCATCACTAGTGTATGACGCTAATTAACGAAAATACAATAATATATGTTACACACAATGGTAAATCGGTCAGAACTTATAATTGTAGTCTGCAAAATCACATTTAATAATTTACTTGAAAATAAATATGTTGTGAGGGTCGTCACCGAGCAACCCTCCACTTGCAACCTTGCATCTCCTTGAGATGTCGTCCGTTCCCTTTTATTGAATTATCGTAGTGCATACACATACCTTTGTTGCATCACAATAATGTTATTTGTATTATTTTGACGGCATTTAAGGAGTTTCTAGTCTAATTGCCCCTCTTCCAAACTCAAATTGCCCAATTGCACTAGTTGAAACTCAAATAATTAGATTACCCCATTTTTAAGAATCACGGTTCCTTAGGAACCGATACTCTTCTTTTTTAATCCCGGTAGGTGATACACCGGTACCAATATTCCCGGTTTCTGTCCTACCGGGGAATATACAAAATGAAGATGTGGCTCGATTTGGGGCCTACGTGGACCAAAACGAGAAGAAATGGCATACACGTCAATACCGGTTCCAGGGGAACCGGTATCATAATGGTATTGGTTTTCGGAGAACCGACATCATTGAAATTAAAAAATCGAGGCTTTCTTCTTCTCCCTTGTTCGATCCGACCTCCCAATCTCCCTTGAATAGTAGAATACTGATTTTTGAAATTTTATTCATGGTTAAGGAAACGATATTGATAGTAAACGACTTCAACTTGAACACATGACGTTAAGGAAAGATGAATTACAAACATCATAGATGGTTTAATTCTGGTATCGAGTCGAACACAACACGTTTGTTGTGACCCACTTCGTGGCAGTTTGTGCATCGCTGAATTCGCGAGGTCGGGGTTGATGAAGACGCTACTTGGTTGCTGGATTCCCCTAAATGTCGATGTCGCTGGTCCATCTCGTTACGCCTTCGTCTAATTGGGGGTCTGCCAGCTTTCGTACGTTTGTATCTTTGATTCGAAACATGAACAAGTCCATCATAAGGTCTCCAAAAATCCTCGTGAAGTAAGGGGTTGAAAAAATAACTCCAAGTCCAATAGTAAGCTTCGAGCGTATATTCTCTGGGGACAAAAAATACTCGACACGGGCGTATTTGCAAGCTGCCATGGCATGAGAACAAGGATAGTGAAACAGTGTCCACTTCACACGATGTCGCTGGTCCATCTCGTTACGCCTTCGTCTGGTTGGGGGTCTGCCAGCTTTCGTACGTTTGTATCTTTGATTCGAAACATGAACAAGTCCATCATAAGGTCTCCAAAAATCCTCGTGAAGTAAGGGGTTGAAAAAATAACTCCAAGTCCGATAGTAAGCTTCGAGCGTATATTCTCTGGGGACAAAAAATACTCGACACAGGCGTATTTGCAAGCTGCCATGGCATGAGAACAAGGATAGTGAAACAGTGTCCACTTCGCACACGAACATGTTCGTGTATTTAGACAGACCATGTACGTGTTATGCATCCTTGTGGTCAATACATCAAAAACACGGCTTACTGGATTGTACAGCGTCGCTATGTGGTAGCCTGCCCTAGCCCGTAGTTCTGCTAATCTTTCACCAATTTTCAGAGGAAATAGTGCTCTGTCGTTGTTGTACGGGCTCTCATAACACTTCACGAAATAAGCAGCTGTCTGCTTAAACGTGTACATAACCAGTGAAGAAACTGGCAAATCACGACCATTCTTTAGAATTTTGTTGAAACATTCTGAAGCATTTGTAGTCGTTGCGCCCCATCGAAATCCACCGTGGTCGAACGCCTGTGTCCATAGTTCTACATCCATATCTTCCAACCATTTATGAGCAAGTGGCTTATCATGCAATAGCTCTGCAAACTTCTCCTTGAACTTAAACTCCTTCTTCTCATATGCCACATCGCCAAGTTTAACTTTCAAAACCTCATCTTTTACCTTCGTCATGAAGTTGCTTTTCAAGTGACGAATGCATATACGATGGTATGCCATAGGCTCTTGCCATTCAGGTTCACGCATGGCAGCCAATATTCCATTGTGCCTATCAGAAACAACGCACAACGCCTCCCGTTGGTCACTCCTTCCCGGATATAAGACATAAACCAAACCACTTCCAGCTGGAAGTGTTCTCACTCTCCCCAAGCGCAAAGCCTAAGGGCAGTATGTGGTTGTTCGTGTCTAACCCGATTGCAACCAACAATTTTGCATTATACTTCCCGTACATGTACGCGCCGTTAATAGATATTAAGGGACGACAGTTCTTGAATGCATGGATGCATTCGAAAAAGCCCAAAAAATACAATTTACATGCATGGTACCATCATCGAGTGGTGTGACATCCCACTTAACGAAATTGTTGGTACTAGAATCCTGTAAAGCCTGCATCAAATGTGATAGTCTATTGAATGATTCGTCCCATTTGCCGAACAAGTTGACCAGTGCTTTCTGTTGTGCTTTCCATGCCTTCCAGTAACTTATTTCATACTCATAATCTCACCGAATTAAATTTCGTATCTGTCAGGCTGAGAACCTCATGTTTTCATTCATCGCATTCCACATCTCCCTTGCTATGAAATGCGCGTTCAAGTGGATGTTACTTTGTATGATGCTGTTGTTATGGCATATGTGGTCCCCTCCGTACTTGCGGACCGTCTAGTAGCTTGTTCGTTGCATCACCACCAGTCGAACGCGCCATGGACATACTTCTTCACCCTTTCGACATTCTAAAACCATTTTAGTAGTGTCAGACTTTCTTACCCTATACTCCACCCGATTAAGAATTGAGTATTTCTGTACAGCAAGTATGACATTCTCTTTATTCCAAAAAGTAGTACCCTTTTCAAGTGACGGGGAGTGAGGATGGTGGACCCTCACATTCTCATCGAATGGTCGATATGTTTCTCATGCCGAGATATCAGTAAAACCCGAATGATTCCAGACGATCCGATCTTGAAATATTTCGGCATTCGAATTTTCAGCAGCAGCATTCTCTAATTCTTCCATCTCAGCACGGTCATACTCGTCTATTATTGGATTATCCAATGTTGCTAATGTGGTCATATACACGTCATCGGATTCATCATTCATGGTTGATGTAGAATGGTAAGAGCAATAAGTGAGATGATTGAATTGAAGATAGATGATTAAATTGTGTGTTGAAAATGAAGAAACTGAGGTGGGTTTTATAGTAGAATGATACCGGTTTTCAGGAACCGAGAACATCTTAATCCCAATTTCCCTGGAACCGGGACTGTCTCGTCTAGTTAGTTCCCGACCGGGTCCGTCGTCTCTAGGAAAGCCTGTTCGATGTGAACCTTTTATTGCAGAAGGTACCAGTTTCCCCTAAACCGGTATCCTTTTAGTTTAGTTACATCTCAATTGAGTCTGTGATGCTCCGACCAGCTCTGAAAAGCATGTTCGATTAATCCTGATTGCATAGAAACCGGTACTACGGTATTCCCAGTTTCTCAGAAACCGTTATTCCAGCTGGATGCCATGCTGGCACGGAAGGGGTCCAAATGGTCCACGTAAGCCCCAAACCGGACCACATCAACTTTTTTAATAAATCCTGGTTCCTATGCAACCGGGATTATAAAAAAATGAGAATTACCAGTGTCTCTCCTACCGGGATTATAAAAAAATGAAAAGTACCGGTTCCTGGAAAATCGGCATTAATAAAAATGGGGTAGTCTGGGTAATTTGAATTTGGAATTGGTTTAGTTTGGTGAGAAACTCGCATTTAAGAGAGAACTTTTTGATAACCAAACTAAAGGGTTTTGGTAAAACAGTAGAGGAATGCAAGAGGGAAAGATGTACTAGACGATCGTCCCCTCTGGCAGCTCCCCGAGCTAGATGACCGGCTTTTGGTAAAACCTTCTTGCAAAAATCGGGTGTGCGCAGCTCTCTTTGCGAAAAACCTGGATGTCTCTATTTATAGGTGCTGGGGAAAAAGAATTGGCTTACTTTTAACTCCTTTTTGCTTCTTTTTGCCTTGATTCGACTTGTTCTGCTCTCCAAGGGGCTTGATCACTGCTAGCATGAATTTTGTACCTGAAAGGGTAAAGAGTGTCAATTGGCCTCAATAATTCACATAATCGAGTCAAATTCTTATGAAGATACAGAGGGATAATAATCAAGAATTTGACTTATCAAATTACCCTATGAGCTTTTATTTAAGTTAAGGGTAAATTACAAAAATATTATTTGGACCACACCTCATTTTAAATTAGGTATGAAATTTTTTAAATATTCAATTTGGCGACTTTTGTATCAATTTCCAAATATTTCGTCACATCAATCATATCACCAACCACAATAAAAATATGTTCCATCAATTTGAGTTAAAACTTATAACCAAAATAATAAGTTTCTGACATAAAACTCCTCAAAAACTCTAAATTCAGAAACAAAATGTATGCAAATTGAGTTCACCCTTTAGAAAGGACCGAATGAATCTAGTGAGGTTCAATGAACTGGAGCAAAGCTGCTGCAATTTAGGTGTGTCAGAGAGGATGGTGATCGAGTACCTACTAGAAGAATTGAACCCCTTTAAGAGGATGGGGCTAAATGCCCTAACAAGAGGCACAATTATAGATTTAACTCTAGAAGGTGTGCGATGATTGATTGCCAATGTTGCAGAGAATGCCAGATTTCGAGAGGACGCCAACCACACTAAAAATGTCACTAAGGCGGAGACTTCATCAGAACTTCAAAAGGTGAAAGATATGATGCAGAAGTTGTTGGTTAATCAAATGACTGAGGTGAGAACATGTGAATTGTGTAGAGTTGCTAATCATAAGATGGGAATTTTCCACACCCTTCATGAAAAATAAGTTGTGGATGTTAATGCAGTAGGAGAGGATTTCAAAATTACAACAATCGTGCACCTCAAAGACAAATTGGCTTTACGGCTAATGGATTCAGTTGGCGTGGTGACATCAACTTTTCTAAGGAACCTTCACACCAAGCTGCACCCCTGCAACTGTAGGAGTACTACCGCCCTTGACATGCGTATTTTTAACTCTTTATAGTTGTCAAGTTATATGTTTTAGGGGTCAAATTGTAGTCAAAAACAATTTATAAACCTTGTTAAGCCAAGGGTCGATCCAAGGGACAGACATGTGCGATTACTAGCTAACAAGTGACATATTTAGCTATTCCAAACAGTGAAAGGTTTTGTTGTAATGAAAAGTGCAGAAATTAAATGCAGAAAAATAAAAGGTTTTGGCTTGATCAGAGAAAGAATCCCAGGATCAAACTTCACCCGTGCCAACCCACAATTCATGCAATTATGTCACGTAAATTAATCATGCTATCGAATATGGAAATAAACCAAAATAACACTAAACAAGCCGCCCATCCACGGATCATTGTCTAGATTAATTTCAATCGTTGAACGCCGCCCATCCACGGATTATCAACGATTTCGATTATTTACGCTTAGGGTTTTTCAGACAATAAAGTCAACTTTCCTATTAATTCATGTACTAGCAGTGTAGCTACCATGACCTAATATCAATTTCATATGATCTGGTTAATACCTAGGACCCATTCATCTTTTGGTAATTAACCAAAATACGTTCTAGCATGTAAACATCTCATTCAATGTAAAACTTGCAAGAACGATAAAATTGAGCACAATGAAATAGAATATTCGAATTGCATAAATAAAAACGTTTAATGGATCACATGAAGAGTTTGGGTACAAGGCACGGGATCCGTAGGATCCCAGAATATGGCGACTACTCACGATTCATGGCTATCAACCACAAATATATATATATATGAAAAGATAAGAAACAAGGAAACCGTGTTTTGATGAAGTGTAGCCTCCGATCTTGGTCTTTCTTGAGCTCTTAGTCGTCCTCCTTCTTTAATCTAGGTCAAAATCGATCCCCAAAGTCAGCGCCCTCAAAATCTGGTCCGAAACTGCTATTTATAGCCCAAAATCGACAACGGGCCCGTGACAGAGGGTGTGTCACGGGCCTTCACGGGCTATCACGGGACTTGAAAGATGCAAGCCATCTGAGACGGGTCGTGACGCTCGTGACAGTCGTGGTGTCACGGGGTCTGATTATATTGCCGTTGTGGTAGCCTAAACCTTCGAATCTGCTCTTGATGTAAACTATGAAGTTGTAGGCCTTCGAGTTAGCTTTCCAACAAGTTATAGCATGACCCATTTGGACACCATATGCGCTCTAGGCTTGCAAAATAACTCGTAAAGGTCGGTCTGCCCTATTTTGTCCTGTTTTTACCCAAATCTTCACCAAATGCTTTGCTTTGCTTCGGATCAATCCAAAAGTACTAGGTATGTCATATATGACCTGAAACACTATAGAAGAGGTTAAAAGATAACAATATGTCAAGAAAACAAACCTAATCCATCATCGAATGAAGTGAATAATAGGTCAAGAATTCGACCAGTCAGCCCTCCACATCGCCAGCAAGGAAATTACAGTAATCAGGGTCGATATCAAAACCGAGGACAGAATTATAGTCAAGTAGCCCTAACAACCAGAATTCCAGCAAGTTTCTTAAAGACGTGGTGAACAGTTAACAGAATCATATGTTCATCTTTTTGGTTTACTTAAAATCTAACCCCATGCGGAGGAGAATTTGTTGTGCCTGCAGACTTTTATGTTTTACAAATAGGAGATTCTAGAAAAGAGAAACTTCTATCACTTATCCTAGGGCGTCTATTTCTTATGACCACTAGAGCTAAAATCGATGTTGGATAATGACTTATGTCACTCTTATTTAATGGCAGATTATCGAATTTGACATTATGAGGATGCTTATCATCCGAGCATGGAGAAGATGGCTGACATCATATGTACTTCACACATTCGTGCCCTGCGCTCTGACCCGCCATGTAATGCAGTGAATAAGATGGTTGTGCACAAGTTATCCTCAAGAACTCAGGAGTATGTGAAGGCCAATCTACCTGACCGTTGGAAGAGGGACACAGACATGCTCACCTTCAAAACCCTCGAAGACAAAGAAGAGTCCCCCAAAAAGAAGTTTGACCTCGTGCGCCCTTGGGGACCTAAACCAATAATCCCTAATGAGGCACCGTCGAGCCAACAACGTAAAATAAAGGCGATGTGCGGGAGGCAACCCATTGTTTTCTTAATTTTTATTATTTTGAGTCTTTTGTATGATACTGTTTGTCGAGATAGTATGTCATAGTAAGTTTTCACTTAGTTTTTGGAAAAGAAATTGTTTTGCGAGTAAAAACAGGTGCACCAATAGTTTGTTTTGCGGGTTGCACACATTTTATACGTCGCGTCCCAAGAGCATTTTAGCGTTGCGCGTCGCATGAAGATGACCACCGTAGACCGGCGTTGACTGACCATTTTGACCAGGAATTTTATCCGACGCTGAGAATAAGGGGAGTACATGTTCACTTTTATCTTTTCTTTCCCTATTAGTGTGTTTCTCCCATTGTCTGGGTCTTTGAACTAAAGTCTTGTCGTGGAGACACGACTTGTTTCAAAAGTGTGGGTGGGAGCAGGCCCGGCTCAAATGGGAGGCAACTGAAGCGGCTGCTTCAGGCCCCATTTGGGTAGATTTTCCTCTTTATAAAATTAAAATAAATATAAAAAATAATAAAAAACCAAAGAAAAGAAGAAACGGAATACCAAACAAGCTATCCCTAAATTGTAATTGCGACACAATTAGAAGCAAATCGGAATCAAACGGCAAGTCGACACAACGCAACCAATCGACGTCACACCAAATAAGAACCTTCGGTCGATTTTCACCTACGAAAAATCCACAAGTCCACGGCTGCAAATCTGAGATTCCTAATTTCATCTCAGTTTCATCTTTTCAGATTACATCGTTCAACTATAGTGATTGCATTTTGTTATTGATTTTTGTGTGTATAGAATATTGCATATTAGAATACTTATAATGTCAACCCGTAAACAAGAATCTGGTTTTTCAAAACTCCAAAAGAGGAGAAAGGTTGAAGCTTTGATAGATTCTCAAAGGGGGCTCTTGATAAGTTTATTGTTAGGCCTTCTTTGAATGAACAAAATGAAACTGATAATCCAAGCTTAAATGTGTTGTTGATGCTACTGAAATGTGCTGATGTTGCTGCAGAATGAATTGTGCTGTTACTGCTGAATTGTGCTGCTGATTTTGAATTTTGCTGCTGAACTGTGTTGCTGGTGCTGCAGAATGAATTGTGTTGTTGCTGCTGAAATGCTGCCATGGTTGTTAATATTGTATTTGGTTCGTACATACAAAGCGACAAGACAAGGTATGTACTAGTTTGTAAAGTAAGAGTGTTTTGAATGTTGATTTGAATCTTTATTACGGTGCGTCGAAAACTGAAAAGGCCTATTTTTCGGTTTCGCTTCAGGCCCCGCGAAGCCTTGAGACGGTCCTGGTGGGAGAGTATGTCATCGAGTCAGTCTGCCTGTTGTGTTAGCACGTTTATTTCTTTGTATTTGTACTGTGTGTTTGCATGTTTCTTTTAAAAAACCAAATGAACGAAACAGTGAAATTTTCTCTTTGTTCTATGTATACTGCAATATTGAACTATGAGTGTGTGAAATTTATGATGTTGATTATACTGTATTTCTCTTGTGAATCTAAATTATGTAATCACATGTGAATTTAATCTATTACATATATTTTGATTTGAAATAATCAGGGATGTGGGGTTGTTAGAAATGCCCTAAAGAGACTTGACAAGCACTCAAAGGACTAAGTTCTCAGTCATATGGTTATGCGAATATGTGGAGGCAGGCCCTTTGAGATTTATGAAATTATCGTGTGCTCTGCCACTGCGACGTTAATGTAAATAGGCAGGATGGAAAACAAACTGTCATATCTCTAGTCCGAAGTAACCGGGAAAGGATGGTGACTCCCATCTTGACTCGCGTAAAAAAGACGATGATGAAAAAGAGCGGAACAGCATTTTCATATGCTTGAATGCGATGAATAGACCGTCAATAAGGACAAGCAAAGAGACACCTCTTAATACAATGGATAAATCATGAAATGTACCTATAATTATAATAGTAATTGGACGATAAATCTCTTCATTCAAAAAATGCTCCAGAAGCAGATATAACCAAACCAACTGATAATTTAGTCATGGAGACGTTGATTAAACCAGAAACAAGAGAAGAATAATATTTTTTTTGATACATGTGTTAGTATTGTTAGGCATTAGTTGTTAGAATTAGAGGTTAGAGGTTAGGGTGAGGATTGAACCCGGGCATCATTTGGCACCGGGTGAGTATGCTCCACTGAGTCATATCTCATCCTCGAGAAGAATAATATTTTGAAAATTGAATTATTGTAATGAGTTGAGATGGCCGAGTTGGCCTATTGCGCGGGTTCAAATCCCACTCTCAACAAAATAACATTTTTTTCATTTTAAATAACTAAAGAGGGGTTGTTCGTCCCTTGTGGACGTGTTTTGTCCTTCAGTTCGTGGGTGTTGCTTCACCAGTCTACATGGATTCGTGAAGACGCGTGTTTGCTCGTGGGTTTCAAGTTAGAAGGTGCCGTAAGGCCTGTGCTTCAACGGATTATTCAAGTATCATTTCGGGTTAGTGCCGTGCGTGGCCTTCATATGTACCCGATTACGATGTATTCGAGTTGTACTTGATTTGTATGAGTTGTAAACTCACAATAAAAAAACAAAATAAATTTTACATTTTAAATAACTAAATAAATCTCTGGAATTCATAACTAATTAAATCTGAGAAAATCTAAATAAAGCAGTCAATCTCCATTCGAACAAAAGAGCTCAGTATTATAAAAACTGACCCTGCGATTGAGTCATTGAGGTTACTGGGTCAATGGGTTATTGGTTCAATCGGGTTGACTCGTATTGAACTGCACATAGTAAAATAATAAAAATGCATATTAAAATAAAATTCAAAATTTATTCAAATATATTAGAATATCATATTTTTGAAATATAAATGTGAAAATTTGAAATTCACTTGTTATCTGATTCAAAAAAACCTTATTATACTAATTTTTCCATAATTTTCGTCTTCAAGACTGTACCGGAAAAGAGACGGAAAGACGCGAATTTCCGTCAACTTTCCTTCGACGACGATGATGTCGGAAATTTTTCCGACGGTAAATATTTTCCATATATATTTCGTCAACTCATTCCGTCGACGTGCCGTTTCTATTTCGTCATATTTCCGGTAGTATAATTTCGGCTGCGTGTCGTCGATATTCCGTCACAGTTACGTAAAACAATTCCGTCTACACTCCGTACATATTACGTTAAAGTCTTTTCCGTCACCTTTCAGTCTAAATTCCTTCAACATTATAATCCGTCAATCTTTCGTCTATATTACGCTACTCACATTTCCGTCATTTGTCCGGCATAATTCCGTCAATATATATTATCGGCAATAATCCATCTACGTTCCGCCGTCGTGATTTGCCGTCTACATTCCGTCGTCATTACGATACTCCTATGTCCGTCATTTGTCCGGCATAATTCCGTCAATATATATTATCGGCAATAATCCATCTACGTTCCGCCGTCGTGACTTGCCGTCTACATTCCGTCGTCATTACGATACTCGTATGTCCGTCATTTGTCCGGCATAATTCCGTCAATATATATTATCGGCAATATTTCATCTACGCTCCGTCATACAAATTTTCCGTCGTAGTTCCGTCGTTGTTACGATACTGGTATTTCCGTCATTGTTCCGTTAAATTCCGTCAATATATATTATCGGCAAAAATCCATCTTCACTCCGTCATCCTAATTTTCCGTCTACATTCCATCTAAATTACCTGAATCGTTAAAATTTAACAAAATTAATTTAATAAAATCAAATGTCTAATTTAACAAAATTAATTTAATTAAATTAAATGTTTTAACAAAATAAATGTCTAATTAACAAAATTTGAAATTTGAAATTATATCAAATAATTCAAATCAAACAAAATTAAAATGGCTAATTTCTGCGGTCTTCATTCGATTCCTGATGGCCATCATGGTTGTTTCCATCCGAGCTTCGACTGGAGGGCGGCTGGTATCCAGAAGTACTGAGCATCCTCATCATAGCAGCTTGCATTTGCATCATTTGGTCCATGCTCTCTCTCAGGGACTCCTGTTGTTGTTGTTGCATGCTCCTCAAATCAGCCTCCTGTCGGGATTCTATGCGCTCTAAACGCGGCACAAGCTCCTGAGTGTAATCGTTCGATGATTGGCTCCTTGCTGCTCCATGCGAGCTGGCACACGACTGGCTGCCCGTTGATGAGAACTTGTCCGACACTAATGTTGCTGCAGGACCATACAAATACGATATCCCCGACCTTGGGTGAACTCCCATGACAGTTGCAGCGGCCTCTACCAGCTTTTCATCCGGTACCCTTTCATCTGCAACGCGATCCTTCAGGACCAGAGCTTCAGCATCAGCAAGCTGTTTCTGCACATTCGTACAAATGAAACAAAAAAATTGTGAGTCCCAAATACATGTAATAAAAACATACAATAAGAAACATATTATTTAGTTACAATTATACTATTAATAAACAAATATAATTTGTTAAGTGTACCCTTTTGTTCTCCCAATCAGGTATCAGATACGTCCCATCCTGCCGCTTGTATTTCTTGTCAAACATATCAGTTAGCAACACTTGTCTTTTATTGTCCTTTTCCTGCAAATTTAATGCAAATGTGTTGTGAAAAAATTTAACTATAAAAATTGAATTATAAGTGTAACAATTTAATGATAAATTGTTGTGAAAAATTGAAGTGTAAAAATTGAATTATTACCATCTTCGCATGGTGAAAGTGTGCCGGTCTAGACCCAAATGCGTGCAATTTCGGGCCGTTTCTGGCAAGGTTGGCAGCATACGTTTGCTTGTTCTTTTCACTGCGGGCTATGAATGATGGGTCCGTATTAAATCGAGCTCTTCCCGCATTTATGTGATCTTTGGTCAACCATTTCGGGCCTTTGGTTTTCCCGGTTCGCAAACCTCTCCACGAATCTTGTAGAATCTTAGCCCCCTTCTTCCTAAAGTTGGCCTCAATTTGGTCGGTGTGTATCGGATCCCACCGGTACAAGCTCTACATATACATTACATAGAATCAGAAAACTATGTAATCGAAAACCAAATTACCCAAAAAATAATGCAACTGCTACAATTTTTTTACCTTGAAGTGTCGAAACCACTTCACCGGAGCTTGTGGATCACACGTCTCCACTGTCGTCCAACCAATCTTAAAGCCAGGTCCAATGCATTGAAGCCCGATTTTGTTAACAGCCGAAGGGGGGTCAAAGCTGAAAAAATTAAAAGGTAACATTTATAATATGGTTAGCATAAACAAGCTGCACAAATTTATGTACAATAAAAGTACTCACTTGTCATCCCCAGCTGGAGTGATCCAAGGTCGAGTATCATGTGTCATTGAACTCAACGGAGTCTCCTCACTGACTCCGCCACCGGCCGAAGTCCCTCCTCTAACAAAATCTGGCCGCATTGCGTCATCATGATCGTCAGCATATGCCGAAGGTGGGGCCCTGTCTTCGGCATCCTCGTCCCTGTTCACCCCCACCATATGAAACAGGTTGTCGATTGAGTACTCATCCACTTCTGGTAAGACTCTGTCTTCATCCATAGGCACAGTAGGGTCCGGTACATGCATAGAAGGCCTGTAAAGGTCTGGACTTGGACGTCTGTCCCCGGTTGACGATGGTGTACTTTGCCTTTC
The DNA here is from genome assembly GCA_033675395.1 of Rhodiola chrysanthemifolia. Lineage (NCBI taxonomy): Eukaryota > Viridiplantae > Streptophyta > Magnoliopsida > Saxifragales > Crassulaceae > Rhodiola > Rhodiola chrysanthemifolia. The sequence continues at coordinate 12,217,036 of CM066208.1, read as the reverse complement.
CTCACCCCCTTGTCTCGCAGGGATATGATCCTGTACCGGAACAGAAGGTCTGTACGCATCTCGATTTTGACTGTTTTCCCCAGCTGATGGCTGATGTTGATCACCCTGAATCAGCTGTCTTGGTTGGCGTATTTCAGTTAGCCACGTTTGTGCTGACCCTCTACCAGCCACGGTTTTCCTTTTACCCTGTACATTTCGCTTGAGTGGTGCCATTTACCCTGCCATAAAATTTAAATTAGTAATTTCAAATCACAGATAGAACACATTGTTGTATCTTGTTCTTGTAACCACATTATGAACCAAAACATCAGCCATTCGAGTATGTGTATGACAAATATTAATTTAAGCCAAATAGTATCAAAGGTACCTAAGGACGATGAGCTACAGGCATTTCATTATCAGAAAGTTCCAACAGATTGTATCAACAGATATCAACATATGATGACAACATGTACAGCTAACACAGAGGACATAAACACAATTTGTCAGGCGACCAGTTTCGAACATTTGTTGTACAGAAATTCACACACAAACACACACGAACACACGCCGAACAAACAAATTTGCTTTGGAAATCGGACACACGCGCATAACATTTAACACACTTTTTATACCAATTGGATTCGAACAAACAAACAACCGCAGCCGAACAATAGAATCACGAACTCAACTGAAGCGCACAAGAGAAAGACGAGTTGTTTTCCCATACTTGGGCTATCAAGGTTGCTTAGCAATTGGCACAAAAATCGGCTGTCGAGCTCGGCGGGGTACGGCGGACGATTGTGTTCTAACACGCATAATGAGGGTTTTCCATTGCGCATGTAATTTCAATTCGCTTTCTCCAAAACAATATGTATTTAGTCTATTTTAACAAAAACTTTTTAACTCGTCTACGCGGGCGAATACGGCGGGGATTTTTTTTAGATGAATATAACAGCGCTTGTTTTGCAAAGCGCTGACGTAATTAGATATTACGTCGCCTTTGTATATAGGCGCTGTATTTTACTTATTTAATACGGCGCTTAACATATAAGGGATGTGCTAAATGTCCCATATGACATCGTCTATTTAAGAAGCGCTGTTTTTTTGTACCATATTACATCGCTACTCAGACAGGCGCTGTTTTTTTATTGCATTATGACATCGTCTATTAAAGAAGCGCTGTTTTATGGTTACTTTAAACAGCGCACATATATTAAGCGCTGTTTATTTATCATTTTTCCAGAAAATTACATAACACAAAACGTTCCAGCCCTTTCCATTATTTAAAATAACAAAATTGATGATTACACATACATAATCTGTTTCCCATTCTAATATCCCACATTGCTCGATGTCATTGACTTGGATTCACAAGTGATTATAAAAGGGGAGAGTAAAACCCAATAAACCTACAACACCAAAATCCTAACTTTTGGGCTACTCTAATCCTTGGTCTTTGGGTTATTGAGTTGCCCTTCGGATATTTGTGTAAAATGCTTAATTTTCTCTGCACAACGCTTCATGAACTTCTTGTGTTGCCATTGTGCATAGTCACGAGAAGTTCATGAAGTGTTGGCCGAGAAACTTAGGTTAAATCATACTTAAAATACAATGAATGCTCAGACTAGGCACAATATGTCTGACTTAAAAACATATATGAATGGTCATACTTAAAATAGAATTAATGAATAGCAATGCGAAAAAATAAATGATCAGACTTAAGATAAAATTGATCAGAGTTATATAATTAAAGATCATACTTGTTATTCGATACATAAGCACAACATTCTCTACACATTTTTCTTAGGTCGACTTGCATGTCCGTTTGGTCTGATTTTTCATTGCTTCATTTGCTTCACGACGATTCGTCAGACTCTTCTTCGGTATCCGGATTAAAAGCTACGTGCTCGTCGTTCCTGTCTTCTTCTTCGGTGTCGTACTCATTCACCTTGTCATCAGCAAGGTCCCCTACGGATCCGATATCGTTGACCAATACAGGCATCTCAGTTCCCATTTCACCATCATCTTGGAACGGAACATTCGCCGCCTCCATGTCGATTGCGTTTGTTGGTTTCACAGGACAAATTGCTAACCAACCCTGATTATTTTGCGATGCTAATCCTGGAAATGTAACATAGTAAACTTGCACAGCTTGCTGGGCAAGAATGTATGGGTCGTAATGGGGGTATGGTCTATGAGTGTTCACGATGACAACCCCGTTAGACGGGTATGACCTAACAAACTGAGGGTCATACCAACGGCACTGGAACAAGACAACCTTTAGGCGATGGTTGCTCCTACATCTCATATGAATTATTTCTTCAATCACCCCGTAGTAGTGTGTACCCTCCGTTCCCTTCACGTAAACATGACTGTTCACCGTGTTCCTCCCTTCACCGTGGCTTTCAATGTGAAACTTGTAGTTGTTAACTTTGTATGTCGCCGAACATGCAACGTCGGATTGGAATCCAGCGGACAAGTAGTGAATCCATTGTGGCAGTCCTATAGTTTCTCCAAGCTCCCAAACCTGGAGAGAATTTAATCATAAAAGTGCTACAGTTTAATTTATACGCATAATGGAACGAACCGTAAGTTGATTCTACTTACATGGGAATTCAGCCATTCTGGGAATTCCGTTAATACGGCATCGTATATTTGCTGATCATTAAGTCGCGGTCGTCTTTGTCTTAAGCCGGTTTCAAATAATTCCAAATATTGTTCAAGTTCAGGGGTGTTGCTAAATATGTAATGAGTTGCTTTTTTAAATTCTCGGTTGTCCAATACCCTCCTTTTACTTTTGCTCCCACCAACTCCTGGGTAATTTAAAATAGAAATCTGAGGGTCCTCGAAATCTGATGTCCCAAATTCGTTTCGTTTGTATCTTAGGTCGGTTGTTGTTAATTCCGGACCTAGGTAGTCGGATCCCAAATACGAAGTCTCCAGCTGTATGTATGCGTTAACAATACTGGCTTCCACCTCAGCTCTGTTTCCCTTATGGCCCAATTGTTTAAGACGGTATATGAAACGCTCAAACGGATACATCCAACGATAGTGTACTGGTCCACCAAGTAGGACCTCATCAGCCAAATGGATTGGTAGGTGTTCCATTGAGTCAAAAAATGAAGGGGGAAATATGGACTCCAGTTTACACAGTGTCACCGATATGTTGTTCTGCCAGTGTTCCATTCGCTCAACGTGCAGGGAAGATGCACATATATCTCAGAAAAATGTACACAACTCTGATACAGCTTCCCAGATCTTATTAGGTAAAAACCCCTTGAAAGCAATTGGCATGAGTCGCTCTATAAATACGTGTGCGTTGTGTGACTTGTAACCAACTATTTTTAGTGCACTCAGATCTACTTTGTTCCCCAAATTAGATGAAAATCCATCAGGAAACATCACAGACTTCACCCAAATAAGTACATTTTTCTGTTCTTCTCGCGTTAGCTGATATTTGGCCTTATTCGCTACCAAACGCCCCCGGCAAGTTTTCAGTTCCAATTCGGGTCTTCGACAGTACAACCCGATATCTTTTCTACACTTCACACCGTCATCTTTTGTTTTCCCCTTAACATCCATGATGGTGTTGAATAAATTCTCAAAAAAATTCTTTTCAATGTGCATGACGTCTAGATTATGTCTAAGCTTCAAGTCCACCCAGTAAGGTAGTCCCCAAAAAATTGATTTCTTTGTCCAGTTGTGTTCCGCACCGAAGCCGTCGCAAACCTCATTCATATGCTGCTCCCATATATATTTTAAGTTCCTAACCCTGTCATGAACTGCTTGACCAGAACGAAATGGGACTGGACCATCAAAGTCGGTTCGATCTCTGTAAAAATTCCTAGCATCACCCCGATATGGATGATTTTTGGATAAAAATCGTCTGTGACAGCCAAAATACGATACTTTTCTTCCATTTTTCAACACGAATGTCTTCGTGTCGTCCATACATTAGGGACAGCCGAGTTTCCCTTGCGTTGACCACCCCGACAACATTGCATAGGCAGGGAAATCAGATACAGTCCACATGAGAGCTGCCCATAACGTAAAAGTCTGTCTGCGATTAGCATCATACGTGTCGACCCCAACATTCCAAAGTTGAACCAAGTCATCAATAAGAGGCCTTAGATATATGTCCAACCGCTTCTTTGGACTTGACAGACCAGGGATTAGTATAGTTAACCAAATGAATCTCGTTTTCATGCACAACCACGGTGGTAAGTTGTATGTTGTTACCATGACAGGCCAAACGGAGTACTGTTTTGTGGACATACCCCATGGATTAAATCCATCAGTGCATAATCCCAATCTTACGTTACGTGCATCCGATGCAAAATGAGGATGACACCGATCGAATTGCTTCCAAGATTCTCCGTCCGAAGGGTGTAGCATGCGATTCACGTCTGCTTTGGGTAAAGCGTGCCAGGTCATTTCTTTAGCCAGGCTTTGAGATAAAAAAAGTCTTTGTAAACGCGGTATAATCGGCAAGTAAAACATTTGCCTCCTCGCATTTCGTTGGTACGATGAAGAACTTTCTGTGCGTCTTGGACGATGATATCTTCGTTCCTTGCAGAAACGACATTCTGTCAAACTTTCGTCGCAACCGTAGTAAATCATACAACCCCCTACGCAAACGTCAATCCTTTGGTACCCCATTCCGAGATCAGATACGAGTTTTTTCGACTCTTTGAATGAAGATGGGATCTTATTCTCCCCCCCAATTAGATTTTTCATCGTTCCACAAACAGCGTTAAATGCGCCTTCTGATAATCCGTAGTTAGCTTTTGTTGCCAGCATTTTCATGTTAATTGAAAGCTCCGTCTCCATCGTGCAACCTTCGTAAGCTGGTTCCCCACATGAATTTAGCATATTGAAGAATCTGTTTGCTTCGAAATTATCTGTTTGATGTTCAATATTGTTCGACGACTCGGGAATATCATCTGTTGTGCCAATATCTGGAACCATCTCTGGGAAGGCCTCGTTAGTCCAAATTTGGTCTTCATTATCAAAAACTGGGTAATTTGTCGTCGGTTCGGGTAGAGTTGGGACTGTATTATTTACGTACTGCATTTCTGCCAGATCTTCCCCGTGTAAGGTCCAATTGAAGTAATTTGGTGTGAAACCGTATTTGTACAAATGCGCTTCCATCATTCTTATATTGATGAATCGCTTGTTCTTGCATTTTGTACATGGACATCGGATTGAGTTGTCGCTGGCAAGAAAACCTTTTGCGACGGCTGCTCCAATAAAATTATTGACCCCAGCGATGAAAACATCATTGGTACATGATTCCCCATGGGCACCCGCTTCGTACATCCATCTCCGTTCTTCATATAAATATGCCATATGCTTATACTAATATGCGATTTGAAACAAAACTAAAATAGAGTACCTCAAATCGTGTCTCACGCCGAAGCAAATATCAGCACACAAGTGGTCGGTCACAGCTTGGCCATTGCAATGAAGCCATTTGATAAATTGTACCAGCTGTTGAATATAAGCAAGAAAGATGGTGTTAATATATTTGGTCAGTGCAAATTGCTAAGTAGTATATATATATAAGTCATTTGCAACATTAAGTTTTCATTCGTATCAATAAATATAAACACTGTCACGGAGTGGTATTCAAATGTTTATGTTCAATATTCCGTCTACACGGCGGTTCATTTCCGTCGCTAAGTGACGAAATTACAACGAGATTTCGACGATGTTTTGCAATTGAATATTTATTGTCGGTACATTTATTCACCTAAAATTCAGCGCCGTTGTATATCAATGAACGTCAGCGCCTATACATGCAGCGCCGTCGTGTGTAACAAAAGGACATCGCTTATTTGTAAGCGATGTTGAAAGTCTGAACTGAGACATCGCTTTTTGTACAAGCGATGTTGAAATGATGCACTAAAACAGCGCTTTCATAACAAGCGATGTTGCAATGATGCAATGTAACAGCATTTTTTGTATAAGCGCCGTGGAAATGATGAACTGAAACTGCGCTTTCGTAACAGGCGATGTTATAAGTCGATGGGTGACGGTAAATTGGCGGAAATTAGACGCATTATATACCTTATGGTCAGACTTTTTTTCTTTGATAGATCTTCTTGGCTTGCTTGTACAAGTCAGTCAACTACATTATATGCAATTATGTTCTCATGAGCAGCACCATTCTGCTCTACTCTGTCTTCTTCTGAGTCGATGTCTCAATAGGAACGACAAATTCAGAAGAAGACGGAGGAGAACAGAATAGAGCTGATCACAAAACACCACTATATATAATACAGCTGATTAACATGTACAGCAAATCCAAAAAGAACTCTCAAAGAAAATAAGTCCGAGCATAAGAAACAACAGAATCGGAACAATTAGATCAGGTGATTGTAAACGCCCCTATTTAGAATACATTTAGAATACATGTCTGTTTGCAAATTCCCCTATTTATAGTACAGTTTGAAGATTAGGTGGATAAGAAGGTAATAAATACGATGCATGTTCAGTCAACACAGAGGCTCTATTCCGTCACAAATTGACGGAAACACGTCGAATACTCGACGCTTCAATTAATGCAACGGATAAATATTAACGCTAACATTGTTGCTGGACAGTATATAATATTAACTGTGATGACGGAAATGTAACGGAACAATGATGAAACGTTTTACGTTAAATGTCCGTTACATTTCCCTTTGTGGTGACGGAAATGTAAAGGAATAAAGACGTAGAAAATATGTTTGCCAAATTTTGTTTCAATTATCTTAATGTTATCTATACACATATATATATATGTGGGTGTCAACAATTAGCACGGAAGACGACAAAAACAAAAAAGTAAAAATTAAAAGCTGTGATTCATGCAGTCACCCGACATCGCTCAATAATGATCGTCACATCATATTGTAAAAAAAAAAATTAAACGAAATAGTGAATGATCGTCACATCATATCAAAAAAAAACAAGACAAAAAAGGAAATAGTGATCGTCAAATCGCTTTGGGCAAATTTTTTGATACATGGATACTCATGTCTGATTTCTTGATATATGTGGGTGGTATCGTCGATCAATTCTGACACTTAATTTCTTCAATTTTGTATGATAATATATACATACATACATATATATATATATATCTATATATATATATATCTATATATATATATATATATATATATATATATATGTGCACTTTTGAGATGCACTACAAATTCGGCCTAACTTTCACACTGGTTTGCCTTTGAAAATGTACTTGTATACTATTGTCTTCGTTGTGTATGTATTTTTATCAACTGAAGACATGATATCCTAGACAGTCCGAGACATTGTCGCAACGATATATAAAATCTTGAGCGGAGCAAATATATCCTTCAGACCCGCCTTCGAATTCATATACGGACGACGAAGCAAATATACGTTAAGCTTCAGAATTCTTGCTCATTCTTACAAATCGTTGGGTTTCAATTTTAGATAGTAATTTTTACGTGCTTTTATATATATAGTGCATACAAAGAATATACGTCTCGTTTTCGATAGTAGTCCGTTCCCCGTTTTCTAAAATTAAAACGCGCATTTATAACCGAAAAGGGGTAGTTAACTTCATTAGATACGTTGCACATCAATATATAACATAGTTTATGATACTTTAGTACAGATTATGTGGAACGTTAATTACATAAATTCAACGAGTTTTTGGTGCTTGCTTTCCATCTGACCCACGGGGTGACGGCTGGTCAACTTCTTCGCCACCGTCACATGGACTTGTATTTGAAGACGAACATTGTCTATTATTGTTGTATTCGTCGTATCTGTATTTTTCCATACTGAAGCTATGCTCTCCTAAATATTCGGAGCCATTATCACATGGATAGAATCCATCTTGAGCGGAACAAACATATCCTTTAGAACCGCTTGATTCTTCATCAGACATCTCCGCAAAGAAACGGTCGACTGCAGAGTTGGAACTCATTATATGAAATTGTTGCGATGAAAAATATAAGGACAAGAGATAGTGCATTTACTTATAGGGTGGACGATATATGATTCAGTCGTAGTTCAGTTAATATTCTGTGACATGTAAGACGACGCTTATACAGAAGCGACATTGAATATATGTATTGAGACAGCGCTTTAATTTAGGCGCTGCCTTAGTATAAATAAACGGCGCATTTATATATAGGCGACGTGAGAAATAACATATAACGGCGCTGGTATATATAGGCGCCGTTATATGTGTAGTGAACACGGCGACTGAAGAATAAACGCCCTAGAAGCCTAAAAATTACATTTCAACACATTTTTTAACCACACTGGTAAATTCCGTTTACGCCGACTTCTTCGCCCGCGGTACGCATTTCACTCACGCGGAGGTTTGATTTTGTCGCCCAGGTATGTCGATAGTTGTCATCCTATTTCGGCGCTTATTGTCTCTGTTTTGCATAAGTTGTCGGCGGAGTGCGACACGGTTACGGTTGCGTGTAAATTTGAAAATTTGGTTGACTCCGGTGTATGGATGTATTCATTTAGTCAAGGTACTCAGTTCAGGCAACTGATTATTATTCTGCTTGAAACTATGAGAATGTAGGGACGATGGTTAACACACCAAGTAGTCTCGACGGAGCCTCATCAGCGACAGTTAAGAAAAAATCGAAACGTAAACAAAGGGGTGCAACCCTTCTGACCAGTTTAATTGACAAGCATAAAGATGGCACAAAGGAACCGGTCACGATAGCAGCAGATGGAACTATCAACGGTGAAGTAGGGAAATTATTCAGAACATACATTGGTAATATGATACAGTATGTTAATATATTAAATGCACAATGTGGTATTTATACGTTAAACTGTGCGTTCGGTACATGCAGGTCTGGTTGCGAAAAAGCATATGCCAATTACATATGAAAAATGGACGTTAGCACGCCCGGAGCAGAGGGAGTTGGTGTGGGAAGAGACTTTGGTTCGGATTATTAACTGTGAAACGATTAATTGTTAACTTTATACTTTTGCATGTGTTAACCATTCATTTAATTCTGCAGAAAATATTTGATGTGCCTCAGAATGACTTAACTACGGTGTTAAAGAGAACGGAGATGCGGGCAGCGGCTAAAATATGGAGAGAATTTAAGAGTGAGCTGGCAAATAAGTACATTTTTGGTCCGAAAGAAGGAGAGGACCCACGGCAGATGTATCCGTTCATTGATACGGATCAATGGAAGACCTTTGTGGAACAACGTCTGACTCCCGAGGCACAAAAACTTAGGGAGTTGAACATTGCGCGAGCGAAATCGAACCGGTACCCGCATACTATGTCCAGGGGCGGGTACAAAAAGGCAAAAGCGGATGTCGTCGCGGGAAAATTAACAGAGATGGAGGCGCAGGGTTTAATATCCCCGGGGGATGACCCTGTCATCGATGTTGGAAGGCATGAGGTTTGGAAGAGGGGGCACCAAAGGACTAATAAAGAGTACGTGAATGACCATATGAGGGAGGTTGCCGACAAAATTGTAAGTTCTATGCTTACGTTAAATAATTACGTAACTGTCTGTGACTTTCATGAACGTCCATTCACTTCGGTATCAGGATGAATTGGAGAAGCAAGTGAGGGAAGGAAAATTTATATGCCATGGTCGACGTGACATATTAACAGAGGCCATAGGAAAGGACGAGTACCCTGGACGAACACGGGGGGTGGGGTGTTTGGTAGGTTGGAAAAAAGTATTTGGGAAGCAATCTTCTTCGTCGACCACACAGTGCACTGTCACTTCGAACGCTCTTACGAGTCATAGCCCTGAAATTGGGTACGATGATGACCCATTTGGAGATATACCCAAGGTAATATTCCGTAATTTTTTAAATTACGACGAAATTTCAATATACTTCGTAAATGTGTCTGAATTTTTCCATTTCAGGTTGGGAAGAAATGCTTGCTGCACGTGGAAGGAGGAGGTTCGGATCAGGGCAGGATACTTGTAGCACTTGGCAGAGTGATGCGAGGACGCTTCGTTCAGTGTCAAGAGCTGACTGATGAGATGGTGAAGGTGGTTGTAGAGATTGAACTTGAACCGTCGGCAGAGCTTCCAATGAAGTTGGGGCGCATGGAGAAAGTATCAGATGCACTGGGTGATTTTTTGGGATGGCCGAAATGTCTGGTAGACATTGATGAAAAGGTAGTTGATTCCTAAATTCTGTTATATGATAAGAAACACCTATAAGCATATCAATGTGAATAGGTTCATTGGTTTTTTTTTTTCCCGCACAGGGATATGACAAGTACAGATTTTTTAAACTCCAATGTAGCAGTTTTGACGACGCTAAACTTGAAGGAATGACAATGATATGTCGTTTTTTGTACGAACACGCGAAAATGATGGCCAAGTCGACTATCTATTCGGTGTACATTGCTAGCGAAGTTTTCGGTGAAGATTGTTATATCCAACTGGAAAAATCTGACATTTTGCAGTTCACCTCATTGGAAGCTTTGAGTGCAACCGCGGTTGAAGTGTACATGGGGTAAATTTTTATTTATTTATTATTATTTGTTGTTAACAATGAAATTTTGTTGACTGGAACACTTAATTATTCAAATGGCAACAGAGTTATACACGATAAGATCCCGCCGGGCATTAGGTTTGGATACTTCAGACCGAGTCATATGACTCCATCCGTCGATCTAGAAACGAGGGTTGCTTGCTTCGAGAGGAGATTGCAAATGCCAGACTACGTTCATAATTTTTGCTACTTCCTCCCCTACGTCCATGTCAAAAAGTAAGTTATTATTTTCCGTGGTGTTCTGTGTTTTCGATGAAATACAATGTATACGAATATAACATTTAAAATATATATTTATTAGGTGGCATTGGATGTTAATTGTCATATCCCCGAGAAGCGCTTGGTCCTTTGGCTTGATCCAATCGCAAGTCCACCGATGGATGATGCAATAAATTTCGTCAACACGTAACGACGACTATGCTAATCCGCTATTTCTTACCAATACTACAAGTGCTACAACTTATATTAATTACACTAATGTTACAGGGGATTGCGTACATACTTCAATCTCCCGTCAGATGAACCTATACAGTGGAGGACTGTAACGGTATGGACTTAACAAATAACAACAGAAAAGACCGAATTCTTTTATTCTTTTACTTAATACGTTTGATTTATTTTTATAAATCATTTCTTATTTCAGTGCCCCAGACAGCCCTTCAACACTGAAGTGTGTGGCTACTATGTGTTGCAATATATGCGCGACATAACGAAGTTTGTTCATCAAACCAATGGATCTCTTCATGAAGACATCAGACAGGTAAATATATGCCCCGATAAGTAATAGCGCATCAACCATTAGTCTACGTATATGCCAATTTGATAACTGTGCGCTTTTTTCCCAGGCTTTCCCAACAGGAGAGGACTCGTATGGTAACAATGTCCTGAATGATATGAGGTGCGACTTTGCTAATGAATTGGTAGATTATTTGCGGCAAGCAGATAATCCAGTGTAAAACACATCATATATATGCTGTATATTGGTCCAAATGTTTTGTACATATAATGCTGGGCAATGCAAATGTGTTTGTTTTTGTTGATAATATAGAGCAATGTAATCGGGAATAAATGTTTATTAAGGAAATGGTATCGTGCACGGGATTGTTTGTAACAATCAAAAATATCAATGCATATTCGCACTTTCGACAGCGCTTAAAGTGGAAGGCGCCGTTTATAATGTCCAATGAAACAGCGTGTCATTTGTAAGGCGCCGTTTATTATGAACTTAAGTCAGCGCCTTATGGGTAACCGATGTTTTAAGTCTACCTGATACGGCGCGTCTAAATTAAGCGCCGTTTTAAAGTATACCCGGGTAATAATAAATTTGTTTAAGATATAAGCAATATATTCAATGAGACAGCGTGTCATTTGTAAGGCACCGTTTATTATGAACTTAAGTCAGCGCCTTATGTGTAAGCGATGTTTTAAGTATACCTGATACGGCGCGTCTCAATTAAGCGCCGTTTTAATGTATAAATTTGTATTCTACGAGTCCGATTTCGAACATAAATTTTTAGCCGTTTAATCCGTTGACAATTTCCAAGTACAAATTCAATTCACTGACAATATATGAATGTAATATACAATTTATGACATAATTGTAAGGCAATGGAAATCACTAATATATTTCCAATAAATGTTTCATGTTTCCGTCATGTTGCCGTCATTATACCTTTACAAAGTTCCCGTTAATTATAGACCGTTGTTGCGTTTCGGTCACTATAACATGTTATTTCCGTCATCAGATGACGGAAAATGGACGGAAGTTTGACGGAAAAATTTATGCAACCATATTTCATTGTTGCGCTATATAACTATGAGATTGAGAACTCTTGAAATCATTCATCCCACCACATTCAGTAGCAACATATACTTCCTTCCAATCGTCAACATATGTCTCCTTCATTTGACCGTGTGAGTTGCACTGACAATACACGCGGATTTGCTCGTAGAGATCACGTTGTGCCTATTGGCCGACACCAGTAACAACTTACTATTGTTCTCTTCATATTGTCTGTTTTGATAAATGCGGCACGTTATGTAATACATACTTTTGTAACAGTTTCTTCCCATTCGATGTTCAACGACGGATTGCTCAAGAATGCATCTTAAAATGTTGGGACGCAACGTGGGCATCATGGACCAGGATCCCAGACAGCAGCAAGGAAATATGGTTCGAGGAGTTTCAGGTACAAAACAAGAACTCGAGAAATGTTTTACTTTCCTTTGGATGACTAAAGTTAACGGATCTTACAAATGATTTGCTTGTAGAGTATAGCTACCTGGGATGCACAATATGACAGTCGCATTCGGGGTAATTTTATGAATGCATGCAAGATGATCATCAATGATCATCGTACGATGCGAAGGACAGGAAGGAATTCACTTTTGTCGTTGTCAACCAACCCGTAGATTGCATAATGTTCGACTGCTCACGATGTCGTTATAAATCAATTAGTGACAACTTTGTATTCAATTATTTAAATAAAATATTAATAGTGCTTTATCTAAATGAATTTGTAACGCAAATTAACCCCTAAGTAATGGTTTTTATATATTAAATTATATTTGAAATCATTTGTGTAACGCTGATTGATTATACGTTAAAATAAATTGATAATAAAGTAATATAAAAAAAATTCAGAAAATATGGTTCGCAAATGAGACAGCCATTCAGTGTTGAAGCGATGTCTTAATTGACATTATAAACGGCGCCTTATAAATGAAGCGCTGGCATATATGACGGAAATGTCGGAATGTATGTGAATAAAATATGCGGGTACTTTCCGTCATTTGTTCGTTACTTATATTCCGTCGCTAATCCGAGAACTCATGAGCGACGGAATTAATGTTGACGGAATTATAATGGAAATACCTCGAAAATGTTTTTGGTGACGGAATGGAATCGAAAATGTACCGTTTTATTTACCGTCGCCATTTCGTATGACTTTATTGAAACGGAAGTTTTGGACGGAAAATTTGGAAAAATTTGTAGAGTGCTTTCTGTTGTGCTTTCCATGCCTTCCAGTAACTTATTTCATACTCATAATCTCACCGAATTAAATTTCGTATCTGTCAGGCTGAGAACCTCATGTTTTCATTCATCGCATTCCACATCTCCCTTGCAATGAAATGCGCGTTCAAGTGGATGTTACTTTGTATGATGCTGTTGTTATGGCATATGTGGTCCCCTCCGTACTTGCGGACTGTCTAGTAGCTTGTTCGTTGCATCACCACCAGTCGAACGCGCCATGGACATACTTCTTCACCCTTTCGACATTCTAAAACCATTTTAGTAGTGTCAGACTTTCTTACCCTATACTCCACCCGATTAAGAATTGAGTATTTCTGTACAGCAAGTATGGCATTCTCTTTATTCCAAAAAGTAGTACCCTTTTCAAGTGACGGGGAGTGAGGATGGTGGACCCTCACATTCTCATCGAATGGTCGATATGTTTCTCATGCCGAGATATCAGTAAAACCCGAATGATTCCAGACGATCCGATCTTGAAATATTTCGGCATTCGAATTTTCAGCAGCAGCATTCTCTAATTCTTCCATCTCAGCACGGTCATACTCGTCTATTATTGGATTATCCAATGTTGCTAATGTGGTCATATACACGTCATCGGATTCATCATTCATGGTTGATGTAGAATGGTAAGAACAATAAGTGAGATGATTGAATTGAAGATAGATGATTAAATTGTGTGTTGAAAATGAAGAAACTGAGGTTGGTTTTATAGTAGAATGATACCGGTTTTCAGGAACCGAGAACATCTTAATCCCAATTTCCCTGGAACCGGGACTGTCTCGTCTAGTTAGTTCCCGACCGGGTCCGTCGTCTCCAGGAAAGCCTGTTCGATGAGAACCTTTTATTGCAGAAGGTACCAGTTTCCCCTAAACCGGTATCCTTTTAGTTTAGTCACATCTCAATTGAGTCTGTGATGCTCCGACCAGCTCTGAAAAGCATGTTCGATTAATCCTGATTGCATAGAAACCGGTACTACGGTATTCCCAGTTTCTCAGAAACCGTTATTCCAGCTGGATGCCATGCTGGCACGGAAGGGGTCCAAATGGTCCACGTAAGCCCCAAACCAGACCACATCAACTTTTTTAATAAATCCTGGTTCCTATGCAACCGGGATTATAAAAAAATGAGAATTACCAGTGTCTCTCCTACCGGGATTATAAAAAAATGAAGAGTACCGGTTCCTAGAAAATCGGCATTAATAAAAATGGGGTAGTCTAGGTAATTTGAATTTGGAATTGGTTTAGTTTGGTGAGAAACTCGCATTTAAGAGAGAACTTTTTGATAACCAAACTAAAGGGTTTTGGTAAAACAGTAGAGGAATGCAAGAGGGAAAGATGTACTAGACGATCGTCCCCTCTGGCAGCTCCCCGAGCTAGATGACCGGCTTTTGGTAAAACCTTCTTGCAAAAATCGGGTGTGCGCAGCTCTCTTTGCGAAAAACCTGGATGTCTCTATTTATAGGTGCTGGGGAAAAAGAATTGGCTTACTTTTAACTCCTTTTTGCTTCTTTTTGCCTTGATTCGACTTGTTCTGCTCTCCAAGGGGCTAGATCACTGCTAGCATGAATTTTGTACCTGAAAGGGTAAAGAGTGTCAATTGGCCTCAATAATTCACATAATCGAGTCAAATCCTTATGAAGATACAGAGGGATAATAATCAAGAATTTGACTTATCAAATTACCCTATGAGCTTTTATTTAAGTTAAGGGTAAATTACAAAAATATTATTTGGACCACACCTCATTTTAAATTAGGTATGAAATTTTTTAAATATTCAATTTGGCGACTTTTGTATCAATTTCCAAATATTTCGTCACATCAATCATATCACCAACCACAATAAAAATATGTTCCATCAATTTGAGTTAAAACTTATAACCAAAATAATACGTTTCTGACATAAAACTCCTCAAAAACTCTAAATTCAGAAACAAAATGTATGCAAATTGAGTTCACCCTTTAGAAAGGACCGAATGAATCTAGTGAGGTTCAATGAACTGGAGCAAAGCTGCTGCAATTTAGGTGTGTCAGAGAGGATGGTGATCGAGTACCTACTAGAAGAATTGAACCCCTTTAAGAGGATGGGGCTAAATGCCCTAACAAGAGGCACAATTATAGATTTAACTCTAGAAGGTGTGCGATGATTGATTGCCAATGTTGCTGAGAATGCCAGATTTCGAGAGGACGCCAACCACACTAAAAATGTCACTAAGGCGGAGACTTCATCAGAACTTCAAAAGGTGAAAGATATGATGCAGAAGTTTTTGGTTAATCAAATGACTGAGGTGAGAACATGTGAATTGTGTAGAGTTGCTAATCATAAGATGGGAATTTTCCACACCCTTCATGAAAAATAAGTTGTGGATGTTAATGCAGTAGGAGAGGATTTCAAAATTACAACAATCGTGCACCTCAAAGACAAATTGGCTTTACGGCTAATGGATTCAGTTGGCGTGGTGACATCAACTTTTCTAAGGAACCTTCACACCAAGCTGCACCTCTGCAACTGTAGGAGTACTACCGCCCTTGACATGCATATTTTTAACTCTTTATAGTTGTCAAGTTATATGTTTTAGGGGTCAAATTGTAGTCAAAAACAATTTATAAACCTTGTTAAGCCAAGGGTCGATCCAAGGGACAGACATGTGCGATTACTAGCTAACAAGTGACATATTTAGCTATTCCAAACAGTGAAAGGTTTTGTTGTAATGAAAAGTGCAGAAATTAAATGCAGAAAAATAAAAGGTTTTGGCTTGATCAGAGAAAGAATCCCAGGATCAAACTTCACCTGTGCCAACCCACAATTCATGCAATTATGTCACGTAAATTAATCATGCTATCGAATATGGAAATAAACCAAAATAACACTAAACAAGCCGCCCATCCACGGATCATTGTCTAGATTAATTTCAATCGTTGAACGCCGCCCATCCACGGATTATCAACGATTTCGATTATTTAAGCTTAGGGTTTTTCAGACAATAAAGTCAACTTTCCTATTAATTCATGTACTAGCAATGTAGCTACCATGACCTAATATCAATTTCATATGATCTGGTTAATACCTAGGACCCATTCATCTTTTGGTAATTAACCAAAATACGTTCTAGCATGTAAACATCTCATTCAATGTAAAACTTGCAAGAACGATAAAATTGAGCACAATGAAATAGAATATTCGAATTGCATAAATAAAAACGTTTAATGGATCACATGAAGAGTTTGGGTACAAGGCACGGGATCCGTAGGATCCCAGAATACGGCGACTACTCACGATTCATGGCTATCAACCACAAATATATATATATATGAAAAGATAAGAAACAAGGAAACCGTGTTTTGATGAAGTGTAGCCTCGGATCTTGGTCTTTCTTGAGCTCTTAGTCGTCCTTCTTCTTTAATCTAGGTCAAAATCGTTCCCCAAAGTCAGCGCCCTCAAAATCTGGTCCGAAACTGCTATTTATAGCCCAAAATCGACAACGGGCCCGTGACAGAGGGTGTGTCACGGGCCTTCACGGGCTATCACGGGACTTGAAAGATGCAAGCCATCTGAGACGGGTCGTGACGCTCGTGACAGTCGTGGTGTCACGGGGTCTGATTATATTGCCGTTGTGGTAGCCTAAACCTTCGAATCTGCTCTTGGTGTAAAGTATGAAGTTGTAGGCCTTCGAGTTAGCTTTCCAACAAGTTATAGCATGACCCATTTGGACACCATATGCGCTCTAGGCTTGCAAAATAACTCGTAAAGGTCGGTCTGCCCTATTTTGTCCTGTTTTTACCCAAATATTCACCAAATGCTTTGCTTTGCTTCGGATCAATCCAAAAGTACTAGGTATGTCATATATGACCTGAAACACTATAGAAGAGGTTAAAAGATAACAATATGTCGAGAAAACAAACCTAATCCATCATCGAATGAAGTGAATAACAGGTCAAGAATTCGACCAGTCAGCCCTCCACATCGCCAGCAAGGAAATTACAGTAATCAGGGTCGATATCAAAACCGAGGACAGAATTATAGTCAAGTAGCCCTAACAACCAGAATTCCAGCAAGTTTCTTAAAGACGTGGTGAACAGTTAACAGAATCATATGTTCATCTTTTTGGTTTACTTAAAATCTAACCCCATGCGGAGGAGAATTTGTTGTGCCTGCAGACTTTTATGTTTTACAAATAGGAGATTCTAGAAAAGAGAAACTTCTATCACTTATCCTAGGGCATCTATTTCTTATGACCACTAGAGCTAAAATCGATGTTGGATAATGACTGATGTCTCTCTTATTTAATGGCAGATTATCGAATTTGACATTATGAGGATGCTTATCATCCGAGCATGGAGAAGATGGCTGGCATCATATGTACTTCACACATTCGTGCCCTGCGCTCTGACCCGCCAAGTAATGCAGTGAATAAGATGGCTGTGCACAAGTTATCCTCAAGAACTCAGGAGTATGTGAAGGCCAATCTACCTTACCGTTGGAAGAGGGACACAGACATGCTCACCTTCAAAACCCTCGAAGACAAAGAAGAGTCCCCCAAAAACAAGTTTGACCTCGTGCGCCCTTGGGGACCTAAACCAATAATCCCTAATGAGGTACCGTCGAGCCAACAACGTAAAATAAAGGCGATGTGCGGGAGGCAACCCATTGTTTTCTTAATTTTTATTATTTTGAGTCTTTTGTATGATACTGTTTGTCGAGATAGTATGTCATAGTAAGTTTTCACTTAGTTTTTGGAAAAGAAATTGTTTTGCGAGTAAAAACAGGTGCACCAATAGTTTGTTTTGCCGGTTGCACACATTTTATACGTCGCGTCCCAAGAGCATTTTAGCGTTGCGCGTCGCATGAAGATGACCACCGTAGACCGGCGTTGACTGACCATTTTGACCAGGAATTTTATCCGACGCTGAGAATAAGGGGAGTACATGTTCACTTTTATCTTTTCTTTCCCTATTAGTGTGTTTCTCCCATTGTCTGGGTCTTTGAACTAAAGTCTTGTTGTGGAGACACGACTTGTTTCAAAAGTGTGGGTGGGAGCAGGCCCGGCTCAAATGGGAGGCAACTGAAGCGGCTGCTTCAGGCCCCATTTGGGTAGATTTTCCTCTTTATAAAATTAAAATAAAAAAAAATAATAATAAAAAAACCAAAGAAAAGAAGAAACGGAATACCAAACAAGCTATCCCTAAATTGTAATTGCGACACAATTAGAAGCAAATCGGAATCAAACGGCAAGTCGACACAACGCAACCAATCGACGTCACACCAAATAAGAACCTTCGGTCGATTTTCTCCTACGAAAAATCCACAAGTCCACGGCTGCAAATCTGAGATTCCTAATTTCATCTCAGTTTCATCTTTTCAGATTACATCGTTCAACTATAGTGATTGCATTTTGTTATTGATTTTTGTGTGTATAGAATATTGCATATTAGAATACTTATAATGTCAACCCGTAAACAAGAATCTGGTTTTTCAAAACTCCAAAAGAGGAGAAAGGTTAAAGCTTTGATAGATTCTCAAAGGGGGCTCTTGATAAGTTTATTGTTAGGCCTTCTTTGAATGAAGAAAATGAAACTGATAATCCAAGCTTAAATGTGTTGTTGATGCTGCTGAAATGTGCTGATGTTGCTGCAGAATGAATTGTGATGTTACTGCTGAATTGTGCTGCTGATGTTGAATTTTGCTGCTGAACTGTGTTGCTGATGCTGCAGAATGAATTGTGTTGTTGCTGCTGAAATGCTGCCATGGTTGTTAATATTGTATTTGGTTCGTACATACAAAGCGACAAGACAAGATATGTACTAGTTTGTAAAGTAAGAGTGTTTTGAATGTTGATTTGAATCTTTATTACGGTGCGTCGAAAACTGAAAAGGCCTATTTTTCTGTTTCGCTTCAGGCCCCGCGAAACCTTGAGACGGCCCTGGTGGGAGAGTATGTCATCGAGTCAGTCTGCCTGTTGTGTTTGCACGTTTATTTATTTGTATTTGTACTATGTGTTTGCATGTTTCTTTTAAAAAACCAAATGAACGAAACAGTGAAATTTTCTCTTTGTTCTATGTATACTGCAATATTGAACTATGAGTGTGTGAAATTTATGATGTTGATTATACTGTATTTCTCTTGTGAATCTAAATTATGTAATCACATGTGAATTTAATCTATTACATATATTTTGATTTGAAATAATCAGGGATGTGGGGTTGTTAGAAATGCCCTAAAGAGACTTGACAAGCACTCAAAGGACTAAGTTCTCAGTCATATGGTTATGCGAATATGTGGAGGCAGACCCTTTGAGATTTATGAAATTATCGTGTGCTCTGCCACTGCGACGTTAATGTAAGTAGGCAGGATGGAAAACAAACTGTCATATCTCTAATCCGAAGTAACCGGGAAAAGATGGTGACTCCCATCTTGACTCGCGTAAAAAAGACGATGATGAAAAAGAGCGGAACAGCATTTTCATATGCTTGAATGCGATGAATAGACCGTCAATAAGGACAAGCAAAGAGACACCTCTTAATACAATGGATAAATCATGAAATGTACCTATAATTATAATAGTAATTGGACGATAAATCTCTTCATTCAAAAAATGCTCCAGAAGCAGATATAACCAAACCAACTGATAATTTAGTCAATTAATAAGTGGAGACGTTGATTAAACCAGAAACAAGAGAAGAATAATATTATTATTTTTGATACATGTGTTAGTATTGTTAGGCATTAGTTGTTAGAATTAGAGGTTAGAGGTTAGGGTGAGGATTGAACCCGGGCATCATTTGGCACCGGGTGAGTATGCTCCACTGAGTCATATCTCATCCTCGAGAAGAATAATATTTTGAAAATTGAATTATTGTAATGAGTTGAGATGGCCGAGTTGGCCTAATGCGCGGGTTCAAATCCACTCTCAACAAAATAACATTTTTTTCATTTTAAATAACTAAAGAGGGGTTGTTCGTCCCTTGTGGACGTGTTTTGTCCTTCAGTTCGTGGGTGTTGCTTCGCCAGTCTACATGGATTCGTGAAGACGCGTGTTTGCTCGTGGGTTTCAAGTTAGAAGGTGCCGTAAGACCTGTGCTTCAACGGATTATTCAAGTATCATTTCGGGTTAGTGCCGTGCGTGGCCTTCATATGTACCCGATTACGATGTATTCGAGTTGTACTTGATTTGTATGAGTTGTAAACTCACAATAAAAAAACAAAATAAATTTTACATTTTAAATAACTAAATAAATCTCTGGAATTCATAACTAATTAAATCTGAGAAAATCTAAATAAAGCAGTCAATCTCCATTCGAACAAAAGAGCTCAGTATTATAAAAACTGACCCTGCGATTGAGTCATTGAGGTTACTGGGTCAATGGGTTATTGGTTCAATCGGGTTGACTCGTATTGAACTGCACATAGTAAAATAATAAAAATGCATATTAAAATAAAATTCAAAATTTATTCAAATATATTAGAATATCATATTTTTGAAATATAAATGTGAAAATTTGAAATTCACTTGTTATCTGATTCAAAAAAACCTTATTAGTGCTTGAGAAGAACAAAAACACATAACCAGCTTTATGTTAATAAGTAAATAACAAATTACGTATTACTTTTATAGCTTATTAGTACATGGTTTGATTGAGATTTTGACTACCGTATACGAGTAGCAAACAAGAACGTTAGATTAGTCACAAGGTTAGGAGTAGGCATCACTTAGAGTGACCGCACTGACCTAATCCTAGACACGAATATAAATACTAAACAAATAATGTAGTACGAGAGTACTAATCTGGTCAAGATTAGTCAATTCGAATACAACCTTACTGTAGAACAAGTATTGCAATAATTCATATTATCAAAAAAAAAAAAAGAGTATTGCAATAATTCATAGGATTATATTATCAACATGAGTTCTAGTTACAACAAGTAGCTTTGTAAAATGCTACTAATCCAGTCACGATTACCTAATCGGGTAACACCTCTATCATTGTGACCACTGTCCACTCCTTATCTGAATGCATCTTGATGCTCTTGACACTACACCATTTTACATCCTACGTGACAAATTTTGAACCTCGTCGCAATAGCTTTGTCGCATAAAACAGTTTATACGACTACACTTTGATGTGTTTGTCGCAATAACATACAAATGTGACAAAATATTATGCGACGCAAAACATGTTGTCACATAAACATGTTTAAGCGACTTTAGTTTAAGCGACACGAAATTTATGTCCCGTAATATGGTGTTATTGCGACATATCTTTAAGCGACACCGAATGTATGTCACGTTAAACGTTTTTTGCGACTTAAATTAAGCGACAACTCAAAGTATGTCACTTAATAATACAAATTAAATCCTTGAAGCATGTGCTTGGCATGAAGAACCCCTATACGTTTCAAATTTACTCGGCATTAAAGAGGGCGACCTACCGTTTGTGGATTACGCGACGTTTTTATCGAAGTAAGTCGCGTAAACGTAGAATTAAATGCAGAAAACAGAACACCCAAAGTACACCCCTGCATTGAGTTCTACCTACCTCAAACTTCTGAGAACCCCAATGTGTCGGATTAAGTTGGGCATTTTTTGGTTTTGTTTAGCTAAAGGCACAAACGTAGGTGAAATATTAAAATTTTGTGAAATATCAAATTTCATGTGTAGTTGAAAATTCATGTCTTTGATTTTGTTCTCTTTAGCTTAAGGCACAAACATAGGTAAAAAGGTCGCTCAAGATGATTTTATTTTTGGGGGAAAAGTACATATCGTTGGAGGAAAAATGAAATATTCGTGAATATTCAAATTTCGTAAAACTTTACGCGACCGTTTTGACATAAAATCTCACATAAAGGTACATCTTGGCCCAAAAAATACAAAGCCCAATCGATGAAACCCATTCTCCATACTAACCATGAACCCCAACTTTGTTCAAAGTGTTGAAACCCTAACGCCGCAAATTTCTCTTTCGTCAAACACTCATCAGATCGAAGTTGAGCCATCAACTGCTCAATCTTCATGTCCATCGATCTCTACAACGCATCTCGCTCATCCTCGTCCAACCTCTTCAACGCACCAACTCCAGCTCCAGATCCATCGTCGTCCAACCTCTCGCTAATTTTTCAAATCCATCCTCGTCCAACGCACCGACTCCAGCTCCAGATCCAGATCCAACCTCGTCCAACCTCTGCAACGCACCAAACTCTTCCACTCTGCTGGAAAGGCAAAAAGCCATTCAAACTCTGCTCGATGTAAAGAAATACTTCAAGAGTTTTGAGTTGAGCTTTGTTAATGGATGGAGAGCGAAGACCAAGTTTGAATTCACACCGGAATCTTATCTCGTAATCTCAATAAGCACTGTAATCTTATATCCTCGTCCTCTGAAGTCTCATAGATGCTGCAGTCATTTGGAATGTGAACTGATTGACTCAAACAATATCTTATACAATTGTTTCAGTTGAAAGGCATGCCTGCTTGGGAATTCTTAACAGGGCCGAAGTAGGAGTGGACAACATCATTTGAGGTCAATTTTTTTTTTTTTGATGGGAATCATTGGAGGTCAATTAAACAAAGGAAAATCTATGTTGTTTCTGTTGGACCCTTTGTGTTTTGATGATAACAAACACTTAACTAATAATCCACTTGAGTGTGCAGAAATCACTGTCTGACAGAAAGGTTAACTGGACATCTCTGAGAGAGCTCAGCGCTACGAGAGAGATGAGATCTACGAGAGAGACGGGATCTGCGTGAGAGACGAGATCAGCACCGACTTTATGACGAGATCAGATCGCTGGAGATATTCGTGATATATCAAGATCCGAGCTGGGGATATTCGAGATATATCAAGATCCGAGATTGAGATATTCAAGAGATCATAAGATTGGATGCGGAATATATACTCAAGATATAATATACGGAAATATACGGCAAGATATATTCAAGACGTGATAGGGAAATATACGAGCTGGATATGGAAGGGAAATAGTTGATTGAGTTAAGATATGGCAATATCTTAACAGAATCAGATCTGCAAGATGGAGATTGAATCTCTGATGTAGATCAGATCTGCTGGACATCTCTGAGAGAGAGCAGAGCTGCGAGAGAGATGCGATCTGTCCGGGAGACAAACCGACTTATGACGAGATCAGATCGACGAGAATATACTGGATACAAATCAGGAGATATTCGAGTATATATGCTGGATAATTGACGAGAAGAATTAATGCACATATATACACGAGGAGATGTCAGTATATTCGACAGGAAGATTGAAGCCAGAATTGGTAAGCATATATGTGACAGGGTTAAGATATGGAAATATCTTAACCGTATCACATCTGCGAGATAACAATCAGATCTCTGATGGAGATAGACTTTGCCGACTTAAAGACTCTATAAAAGAAAGAGAAGTCTTCAAAGAGAGGTGCGGCTTTTGGAGAGAACGAATCGGAGATTGAAGAGTGATCAATTCCGGAGCTGACAAGGTGCTGCTGTGTGCGGACAAGACGATCGTGTTAGTTGATCCTTCGAATTGAGTAGTTTTGTTAGTTGTCACTGCGTGAGACAAGTGTAACAAACTGCAAGCATATTCCTTTATCAATAACACGGATCTTGAAGCCCTTCTGGAACTGTCCAGAAGGCAAAGTGGTTTTCAGCCTGCTGCAAAGGTTGCAGTAAGGTTTCCACTCTAAATCGTGAGCATTTACTATCTGTTTTATATTTCCTGTACGAGAGTGAATTTCCGCTGCCATCTGTCTGAGGGATACCACTCTGGGATCTCCCTCACATAGTTGGCTAACCTAACGATCCAACAATTGGTATCAGAGCCGGGAAGCTCTAGATTTTGTGTTAGCCTTTGCAGGAAATCATGTCTAACGGAAGCGACTTGTTCTGGAAGCCGCCGATGCTCAGTCCAGGAGAGTATGACTGGTGGAAGGACCAGTTCGAAGCTCACGTGTGTTCCCTGGATGGGAAGCTGTGGCAGGTATTCGAAAAGGGCAACTTCCCTATTCTGGATATGACAGACCCTGCCAAACCGAAAGAGAAGGAAAAAGACAAGTACACAGATGCTGACTACAAAGCTCTCCAGCAGAATGCCAGGGCTAAGAAGGTTCTGTACATGGCCCTCTCACACGGAGATCAGGTGAAGATGGCTGTGTACAAAACTGCGAAGGAGCAGTGGGATGGCCTTGCTAGACTGTACGAGGGAAACGAGGATATAAAAAGGAACAGAATCCTAGCCGCCACAAAGGATTACGAATCTGTCGAACAGCGAAAGGACGAATCCCTGGAAGACTTCTACACCAGATTTCAAGTCATTGTCGCACAGCTGAACTCCCTGGATGAGGTACTTCCACAGTGGAAAATAACCCATCAGTTCATGCAAGCTCTCAGCTCCAGATGGGACACAGTGACTACTGCTCTCCAAGCTCAGAAGGGGATCAAAGACGTCACTCTGGAAGAGCTCGTGGCGAATCTGCAGAGCCAAGCTGGGATATCAGAGAGAAAAATGGCTAGGAGGCAAGCACACGAATCCCAAGCGATAGGATTGAAAGTCGAGAAGGCTTTGGATATAGCCCAGGTTAGTATGCCATCTAAAGGTGAGGATGAGGAGATTGCTCTTTTCTCGAGGGCCTTCATGATTGCGAACACAGGGAGAGCGCATAACAGAGGTTTCTCTGGCAAAGGACGAAATAACCAAAGGGGGAACAAGGAATCTACCTCAGAGGAGGCAGGAGCAAAGGAAGAAAGAACCTGCTATCATTGCCAGAAAAAGGGGCATATTGCTAGAGATTGCTACAGCAAAATGAAGGGTGAACCACCTGCCTCAAAGGAAGCTCATGCCATGTTCGCTGCCTGGGGTGACTCAGATGAAGAACGCAGCGATAGCAAGCGAGCTAAGGAGTCATGTCTGATGGCGCGATCAACGAACAATGAGGTATATGAATCTGACTCCTTTGTGGATGAGGTTTTCAGTGAATCTTATTTTGCAGAGACCATTGGAAAATTGTTGGAAAAGAATCAAAGTCTTAAAGAACAGCTAGAGATCATGAAAGATGAACATGAGGACGACATGGAGAACAACCGCCTCTGGTCAACCAAAGCTATGCGACTTGAGAGGGAGATGGAAAAGCACGTCTGCAAGTGTCCCACATGTGACGGAAAGCACACGCAAATCAATAATCTAAGTGATGAGCTGAGGCGCATGAGAATGGACAACACCGAGCTGATAGATTTCAGAACTAAAATGGAAGAATTAGATACAGAATTGGCCAAGCTCCAGTCGGATAATGATAAACTCCGTCAGACAGTGGCAGATCTCAGACGAGAGGAGATTGACAAAAAGGAAATCTGGCTGGGAGAACCTGAAGCCAAGAGGGTTGAAGAAGAAAAGGAGAACTTCAAAAGAAGGTTTGTTAGACCAGGACTTGGATATGATGAAAGAAAGAAAGAGACTGACGAAGAGGCAGAGAACAAAAGGACCGCCAAAGGAAAGGAAGTAATAACTGAAATCGGTGAGTGCTCTCGTCATAAGAGAAAGCCAGAAGCCACGAGACAGTTGGGAACAGCAGGCACATCTTCAAAGGAAGGTCACCTCTATGACAGTGACTCTGTACCATTCAAAGCTAGGAAAGCCTTTGAAACTTGGAAGAAGCAGAGCTCCAATCGTCAACCCTTCTCGATTGACTTTCAGGCACGAAGAAATAGGAAACCTATGCCCTTAGAGAGAAACAGGAAAACTGGTGGTCTTTACTATCGTGTCTGCTGGCACTGCGGTCACTCTGGCCATTATAAATCAGACTGTAAGAAGTTGAAAGAAGCGACCGAGAGGAATCACAGTTATCATAGAAAGGTCAGTACTGCTCACATCCCTAAAAGAGAAATCTCTTCCCACAGGAGGGAAGACGGAGCTGAGTGGGCTCGTCCACACCATGACACAGCCATCTACGGACGACCCTGAAGAACCCCTAGAAGAAAAATTAATCTTAATGACAATGAGGGAGATTCTTGTTCTTTAAAGTGTTTTTCTGTTGCTAAAACTGTTCCAAAACCCAGTAAGCCCAAGCTTGTCTGGGTTCGTAAAAACTGATCTCTCTCATACAGGTAGGAGTGAGGCCCCGACCCTGGTATTTGGACAGGGGATGTTCCGGGCACTGAGAGGGAATCAAGGACTACAAGCGATGGGAGAGTTATACAGGCACCGGTAAGGCTGAGGGACTACCAGTGTTACGTATCACAGGATCAGGTAAATCTAGATAATTTGTATCATTTTTGTGGATTTGCATCCTTTGTCTCTCTTGCAGAACCAAATACAGTAGCAGAAGAGCTCAAGGATCCAGAATGGGTCAATGCCATGCAAAAAGAGCTACATCAGTTCGAGAGGAACAAGGTATGTCGGTTGGCTCCTAGGCCGAAGGACAAGAATGTAATATGGACGGAATGGGTCTTTAGA
Organism: Rhodiola chrysanthemifolia; assembly: GCA_033675395.1. NCBI lineage: Eukaryota > Viridiplantae > Streptophyta > Magnoliopsida > Saxifragales > Crassulaceae > Rhodiola > Rhodiola chrysanthemifolia. The sequence continues at coordinate 12,190,042 of CM066208.1, read as the reverse complement.
AACAAGATGGACGACAAGGGAGTCGTAGTGAGGAACAAGCCCGGCTGGTGGTCAAAGGGTACAACCAACAAGAAGGGATAGTCTACGATGAGACATTCGCCCCAGTTGCAAGGTTAAAAGCAATTAGATTATTAATTGCTTATTCTACTTACCATGGCTTCACTCTACAGTAGATGGATGTGAAAACGGCCTTCTTGAACGAAGTTCTGAAAGAGGAGGTATATGTGAGCCAGACACCAGGGTTTGAGGATCGCACTCACCCTGATCATGTCCATATCCTGGACAAGGCGTTGTATGGGTTGAAGCAAGCACCCCGCACATGGTATGAGAGACTGTCACAGTTTCTACTGTCCCACGGATAAGCCAGAGGAGAGTTGGACAAGGCTCTCTTCCTTTAAAGGAAGGGAAGAACACTCTAGTGGTTCAGGTTTCAGAGAAACCCCCGTGAAAGCTGTGAAGAGGATACTGAGATATCTAAAGGGAACAGATGATTTGTGCTTGTTCTATCCGAGGGGAAGAGACTTACGCCTGATGCAGATTGTGCGGGCTGCAAGATAGACAGGAAATCCACGTCAGGGATGGCTCAGTATCTTGGACCGTGTCTCATCTCTTGGGCTTCAAAGAAGCAGTCCTCAATTGCACTTTCCACCGCTGAGGTGGAATACATTGCTGCTGCTACTTGCTGTGCTCAGCTGCTATGGCTCAGGCAACAGCTAAGTGACTATGGTGTTATTACTGATTGTGCTAAAATTCTATGTGATAACACTAGTGCTGTTAATTTCTCTAAAAATCTTGTGCAGTTTCCACGCACTAAGCATATAGAGATTCGATATCACTTTCTGCGAGATTGTGTTGAAAAGGGAATAATGGAGATGGAATATTACAGAACTGAGGGACAGATAGCAGACATATTCACAAAGACATTGCACAGGGAACCCTACGAGAAGCTGAGGCCTGAACTAGGTATGGTTTCTCTTCCTTAGAGCTATGCTCATATGTTGCTCCCTCAGTGACTGGCTAGACTAGATGCATATAAGTCACGTCTGATGGAGAATTTAACATGGATGTTCTGTGCTAGTGAAAAATTAAGATTTGTTCACATTGTATCCATGCATGCTAGTTATGTGATTGATGACTGCATTAGGGATTGAAAAACATGAAATTCTGAATCTTCTTTCTGCCCAAAAGAGACCTCCATAGTTGATCCCACATTATAAGCCCAGGAGGTACTCTAGACCAACCCTAGCCTATCTTCATGTGGGATATTCCTATGAGCCCGTTGATGTGCTGTTTTTCTGGAGTTATTCCACATGAGGTATGAAGATGATAAAAATGTGTTTGGATGATCTTATTTGTTTTTGCCTGATTGTGTGTGGTGTTATTTGTACCATTTGGGTAAAGTTAGCACACCATACCAAAAACCTTGCGTACCCATGAGACAGGTCAGATTGAGTTATCACTCTGGAAGGTTCAACTTTCGCTGAGAAACAATCTCTGTGACAGTTATGGAGATTGCTGCCATTTTTAAGGCTGCTGAAATGGAGCAACAATTACTGAGATGAAAAAGTTATGGTGAGGAAAAGCTGTGGTCAACTCTCCTACTTTTGAATCCAGTGTTGAAGATTTTGAGCCCATGATGAATGGTCGTGTGAGGGTGATTTCCACGCTTTAGAGAGTAAGTTTTGCGTGCTTAAAAGGTTGTGCCTTGTGGTGGAGAAGACAATACTATAGTTCTGTGAGTACGCGAGAAAGACAAATGATGATGTAATCTCGTCGAGGAGACTTCCTTTGATAGAGGAATGAAGAAGCAGAGAAGACCACGTTAGATGGGTGGCTAGCTATGTGCAGGTCACTTTCATGCAGTTGATGGTGTGAAGAATGATGATGACCTGAGTTTTGTCCTCAGAATGGACGGGAAGGCTATCCTTGAGCTAATGACCCGAAGGAAAGTGATGACAAGCCAAGTTGCTGTGTTGATGACTTGTATGGAAAATTCAGCATAGTAAGGTGAGCACGTTGAGCTGGTCAGCAAATAACATGATGCTGTGCAATAGGCATTCATAACTCAAGAAGTTGTGAAGGATGTCGGATGACAGTTTTGAGATGTTCAAAAATGACAAGAATAGTAATTTTGGGAGTAAACCCAAGAGAGGGTATGTGAAGGCCCTGCCGCTGCGTGATAGAAACGTGAGGTATGGAAAATGGTCCACAAGTGCTGCATGATCAGTCTTGGTGATGGTTAGTGTATTCAGTTGAGTCACACACATTATGAGAAGAAGATCATGAGTCCTGTAGCGCAGTTGGTGTTCTTCTTGCTCCTACTTATGAGCGTGATTGCTGAAGTCTGGTGATAAGCAGATCCTCAAGCTGAGTCTGGAGTACTCTGCAGGAGAAGGATGGATTGTTCCGCGCTCCCCGACCCTGTCCCCTATAGAAGAAGATGTTGTTGAAGTGACCCCCGTTTCTGTTCCTGTGCGTGAAGAAGCTGTTCTCCCCACTGATAGTAGGGGCGAGATGATGACGTTGTTGAAGGAGCTTCGGTCTGAGGTTCAGGAAGCTCGGACTGAGATGCAGGGAGTTCGGTCTGCATTGAAGGAGGTGAGGTCTGAGCTGCAGGATGTGAAGGAGAGGTTAGCAGCCATGGAGTTGGCAGTAGAGTTAGACTCGGGTAGTGTGACAGCTGTGCTGGAAGGGCTCCCATCGCAGATCAAGAGCCTTGCCACAGAGACTGTGGACCAGTTGAAGGTTCCGTCCCAGAATGATGCTTAGTCTGTACTGTCTCATGGATCCCCCTCTTTGCCAACCCTACCATATCTCTCCCTGCTTTTTGAATTTGTTTCTTTTTGAATTTCATGTTCGATTTCTCTGTGCATTCTGATTTCCCTGCTTGACTGTGTGGTGTCTGTGTGACACACCTATGATTTGCTGGCATAAATGAAATGTTTTCTTTCCATTACTCTGTGTTCTTATTTACATATCTTTTTGATGATGCCAAAAGGGGGAAGAAATATATGTGCATACACTAAGGGGGAAAATCAGTATCGAAGGTCGAGCGGATGTCTATCTGAGGGGGAACTGTGCTAGCTAGACTTTAAATAAAAATTTAATGAATAAATTCTGGAGTTGCTAGCTGTCCTAGGGGAATGTAGATGTGAATTCCGTACCATCGCTGTGTGTGATTTCTCATTTGTGAAGAAGTGTTTGTCATCATCAAAAAGGGGGAATTTGTTGGACCCTTTGTGTTTTGATGATAACAAACACTTAACTAATAATCCACTTGAGTGTGCAGAAATCACTGTCTGATAGAAAGGTTAACTGGACATCTCTGAGAGAGCTCAGCGCTACGAGAGAGATGAGATCTACGAGAGAGACGGGATCTGCGTGAGAGACGAGATCAGCACCGACTTTATGACGAGATCAGATCGCTGGAGATATTCGTGATATATCAAGATCCGAGCTGGGGATATTCGAGATATATCAAGATCCGAGATTGAGATATTCAAGAGATCATAAGATTGGATGCGGAATATATACTCAAGATATAATATACGGAAATATACGGCAAGATATATTCAAGACGTGATAGGGAAATATACGAGCTGGATATGGAAGGGAAATAGTTGATTGAGTTAAGATATGGCAATATCTTAACAGAATCAGATCTGCAAGATGGAGATTGAATCTCTGATGTAGATCAGATCTGCTGGACATCTCTGAGAGAGAGCAGAGCTGCGAGAGAGATGCGATCTGTCCGGGAGACAAACCGACTTATGACGAGATCAGATCGGCGAGAATATACTGGATACAAATCAGGAGATATTCGAGTATATATGCTGGATAATTGACGAGAAGAATTAATGCACATATATACACGAGGAGATGTCAGTATATTCGACAGGAAGATTGAAGCCAGAATTGGTAAGCATATATGTGACAGGGTTAAGATATGGAAATATCTTAACCGTATCACATCTGCGAGATAACAATCAGATCTCTGATGGAGATAGACTTTGCCGACTTAAAGACTCTATAAAAGAAAGAGAAGTCTTCAAAGAGAGGTGCGGCTTTTGGAGAGAACGAATCGGAGATTGAAGAGTGATCAATTCCGGAGCTGACAAGGTGCTGCTGTGTGCGGACAAGACGATCGTGTTAGTTGATCCTTCGAATTGAGTAGTTTTGTTAGTTGTCACTGCGTGAGACAAGTGTAACAAACTGCAAGCATATTCCTTTATCAATAACACGGATCTTGAAGCCCTTCTGGAACTGTCCAGAAGGCAAAGTGGTTTTCAGCCTGCTGCAAAGGTTGCAGTAAGGTTTCCACTCTAAATCGTGAGCATTTACTATCTGTTTTATATTTCCTGTACGAGAGTTAATTTCCGCTGCCATCTGTCTGAGGGATACCACTCTGGGATCTCCCTCACATAGTTGGCTAACCTAACGATCCAACAGTTTCGATGCAGATTCATATCCCCAATGACATCCATTTTTGTTGTTTCTACATACATATCAATGCAGGACAAAATGGTTATTTATGACAACAATGTACATGTAATTGGATGGATGCCTGCAAATTGTGATAGAGTCCCAAAGTCCTTGTTAGTGTTTTGGGGACGGCCTTATTCAAGCTAGGGAGTGCCAAGATAAAAGCAGAATACCTCATCCACAAGAGAATGAACAAGCACCTAGAGCGTATGAGAGATTCAAGATCCCATGGTGTGGGTATTTGTGGGTGAAAATGAAATCGCAGAAGGGACTGTAAAGCTCTTGTTAAATTTGCTAAGCTGCAAGGAGCAATAGAGTAGCTAGCGCGAGGGATGATGATGATGATGTATTTGTAATGTTTGTCTAGTTTCTTGGGATTGAACTTTTGTATTGTTAGTACATTTATTTAAAATAATGTCATTTTTAATTTGAATATAAATTTTATTTAATAATTTATGTAAAAGTAAATTCAAATATAAAGTTTTATTTAATATTTTAATATATTTGTAGCATTTATCATCTCAGTTTTATGGGACTAAATATAACAATTGTCGCTTAAGAGTTTAACTTAACGCGACATGTGTTTTTTTCGGTTGTCGCGTAAACATCTCGCTACTCCGATTTCGAGACTGATTTTACGCGACACACTGAAAGTCACATAAAGTCTATGCGACCAATTTAGCTGTTTATGCGACGGGAAAAAAATGTGCCCTAAGATGTAAATTGACATAGCGTGAGTGTTTCGCCGACTCTAGTGCAACTTGTTTCAAGATCAAATTTAAGTTGTAAGAATTGTGTCAAGAGCCTTCTTTTTATACTCGCAAAATGGTCATAGGCCGGCGCCTACTTTAGGGACAGGCAACGCCTATTGAGGTTGTCCGACCTCTTGTTACACCCCCTCTCTCCAGGCGGTGCCTAGTTCCATACTTGATCCAATTTTGGTTTGATTTTATCTATTTTGTATTTTGTTCCTCCTTCAGTCCATGTGAGTTAAAATAATTTAAAAGTAAATTAGCACGACAAATGTCGGTTGGAAGCGTCCCAAAATCTGTATGAGATGAAGTGTAAAAGTCTATATGAAACTCGCTAATTAGGGAGGTAGAATAGACATGCACAAAAAGGGATAAGACAATACACTCGCACCGTACTGGGCCATAAATCGGACTGTATAGACTCGGGTCAGGTCTGATCCGCGGTCCACTTTTTCAAAAATTTCTGGTCTAAGTCCGGTATAGATCGTAATATTGGAGTGATCATATGGTTAAATTAAGGCTCGGTCCAATCAAATGTTCACATTTAAAAAATTACGCTCCACTCCCACCGAAATTGTATAAACTCGAATTTGGTCTGATTCATAATCAACTTTTTCGAAAATTTCCAATCCATCGGTCCGATCCAAATGTGCATCGCTAGTTGCTAATGCAGGTTTCTGCAATTCCTTTATTACACATCAGAGAGCTCCCAGAGACCACAACAAATTCCTTTGTTTGTCTAGCATCTAGAGCATTACTCTCTCATATATAGACTAATGGGACTAACATGAGCACAGACCCATGTAAGATTAATTTCATATACCCAGGATCGTAATACTCATATTCGTGTTAATAAACAGTAAATCAATCTGACCTGATTCCATGGATGAACTCTGAGACTTATCTGGTTGTCACCTGCAGTGAATCTTCCAGTTTCTTCGTACGACCTTATGCCAGAATTATTGGAGAGAAAATAAGACTGAGAGCATACGTGAAACTGGGGACCAATACATATTTATAGCAATGTACATAACTGCTATAAGTTTTCATAATTACGAATCCTTCCCCTCAAAAGAAACGTATTTACGAACTGGTATCTACACATATGTTTGATGTTCCATGATTACCTTAATTTATATACTCTAACGCCAACCATATAATAGATCACATTATGATTCAAACATTACATTATAAAATAATCTAACAATCTCCCACTGGATCATTAATGTAAATCCAACTAGATGTGTAACCTTAGTGATATCAAATGTACTATCATATAGAGTATATCCCAAAACAATCTCGTCCATCAATTATTCTAACATAGGATCAAGCCAGCACTCGTAGCATTAATTGTTATGGGACCAACTTGTCACGTATATTAGTACAACCAAATGACATAGATCAATCATGGATGTGTAGCATGGAAATTACATGAACTGTGATCTACACATGTCTATTTCCAACTTGTCAAAATGCAAAAGAGTGCAATGTACACTTTATTTCTGCAGAACTTAAATGTATAGGATCCATATACGACATAGAGCAAAACATGATTACAACACAAACTCCCACTAAATTCGGATATCCTCAAAAAAAATTGATTACACACATGTGAGCAACATGCTCTTGAAAGACCTGCGGTAATAATCATGGAGTTTGGTCCCAAAGTGCTCTATGGAAATCTGATTACTCTGTAATTTATTGGAACATACTGTCGATTTACTGTCACAATATCCTAAATGGTCTTTCAATACCTTCCATAAAGTGCAGTCTTGTGACAATATTTCAGTCATATTCCCTAATTTGATGTCTCGTAACTAAACGTGGATCTTTTGCCATATTGACATCATGTGAAATCGGAATCAGAATACCCAACGATCTCCAACTTATCCGATTTCCCTTATGTGAGCATGTAATCTTTTGTTCTATTTAAGAGCCCAACAACTTTCATGACTGCTACCCAATGATCCACTCAAGGGTTGCTTATATGTCCACATAGCATGCCAATAATGTACACAACATCTGGTCGCATACATACATGATTATACGTAAGTCTCTATAAGGCTGAAACGTTATGAATCTTTTGTATTTCCAGAGTACTTTTAGACACCGATTGAAACTTCATTTATCTCCTTTAACGGACACGGTAGAAGGAAAATAACTCTACTCCCACTCAACTAGTGATACACCTATTCATCCATTAAGTTTGTCTCAAAATCGTATGAGACCATCACTTGATGAAACTTAAAGTATCACAAACGAGAAGCCTGTATAAATCCATAAATGAATTTCCTTAGATTACGCAGTACTAGAGGTTTGTTGAGTTTGTACTTCAGAAATATTGTTCTGATTATCAGTCTGGGTCGAACAATATTTCTAACGTGATTCTCCCCCAAACTCAACATCCTCAATAAAATTTGCAAGTCTCGTCCAAAACTTTAGTAGTGGGATAGTAGATCTGATAGGCCTTTGATTGGACTGATTGTCCAATAAAATGCTTTTAACTGTATTATCAGGTTATAAGCTGCTATATTTAATGCTTCAACTAGAGTCGTATTTCTCTAGGTGCCTAGCAAAGAGTCACGGAGATCGTTCATTTGATTTGTCATATCTACTGTAGTATTCACCACCACAATCAAATATAACTTCCTTTACTCTTCAGTTGAATCGTCACTCAACTTCAGCCGTAAATTATTTGAACATGTCCAAGGACAAATTTCACATGCAGGGGTTTATTAGATGATGAAAATTCTAACATATGTAGATTATCATGAACTTTAAATAAATTGGTCCCAATAACATTTGAATTTATGGATAAAGTAAATTTCTCATTTCCAAAGGAACAAGAGTAACCAAATTTGTCCAAACAGAAATAGAAATTAAGTTTCGTCCAAAATACGGTACAATAAAGGTATCCATCAAATTCAGAAAATGACCAAAAAAAACTAAAAGTAATCTGAATTGCATTATTGCTTCCACTTCCACGGACTGACCATCAACGACATAGATGCGTCTTTCAGCATCACATGGTCTTCGAAAGCTCAGGCAACCCTGCATTGAAACACATATGTGAGTAGTGGCACCAGAATCTAACCACCATGTATTTCCAGATACTGAAGATAAATTAACTTCAGAACAGACCAAAGTAAGGAACTTACCCTTCTTCGCTCGCCAATCAGCATACTTAGGGCAGTCCTTCTTTACGTGTCCAGTCTTCTCACAGAAGTAGCAAGTAACTTGCATCTTCTTGAAAGATGGACCCTCAGAAGCAGCAGCTCTATAATCCTCAACCTTTCTTTTACCCTTGTCTTTAGCAGTGCGGGTCAGGTGAGCACTTTCTGTCATGTCTTGCTTTAACCTTTCTTCTTCTTGGACACAAAATGAAATGAGCTCGTTAAGAGACCATTTCTCCTTCTGACAGTTGTAAGAAATTTTAAACTGACTGTATTGTCCAGGAAGAGAAATCAATATTAAGTGCACCAATAAATCCTCAGATAAATCAAGCTTTAAGCTCTTAAGCTTCGAAGCAAGATTGGACATCTCCATGATGTACTCCCTGATGTTACCCTTTCCAGAGTACCTCATAGCAATCAACTTTTCTAAAAGCACACTTGTCTCGGCTTTATCATTCTTGACAAATCGCTTCTCTATTGCAGCAAGATAGTCCTTAGCAGTGGTATCCTCATCAGGTACCGCACTCCTAAATGCCTCTGGAATGCCGCGACGAATGATCATCAAACTCAGCATGTTGGAACGCTCCCATGTTCCCTTATATACCTGATTGGATTCACTGCTAGTGTCAGTGATAGCATCCGGCTTAGGCTCCCTTAATACCAAGTCAAGATCCATGCAGCCCAAGAGAATCATAATGTTCTCTTTCCAGTCCTTGATGTTTGTCCCGTTAAGCATAGAGACATTACTTATGTTGGCAGCAACTGACTAGCAGACATGTAAGCTGAAAGAAAGAACAAGACATAGGTCAATTTTCAAGCTCACATAATGCATAAATAAATATGACATATCAAGATACCCAGCACAACATTAACATCAAATCTTGGGATAGTTCTATTAACTGTAAGTGGTACTCTTGTTGTAGTAATCAAACATTGATGATAAACGGTGTCAAATAAATAGTCATCTTTTGATGTACTAATTCACACAAAGTACAAAGTTCATCCTGACAATCATCACATGTTATTACCACAGATATATATGTAATTAAATTAGATAATAATTTTCCTTGGGGCCAATTAATTATTCATGTAAATTACATACATATTCTTATCCAACACCCGTCATGTATTAACTTACACATAAGAGGTCACTTTTGTGACAATTATGCTTTAATTAATACACTCTAAGTGTGGCCCAAAACTTGAACACATATGTCATATATGTATGTATGTACCTTTAATTTTCAATAATACAACCAATCTTTAATTAAATCAAATCTGATTTAATTGATTAAGTATAAGTGAACCTAAAAATTGATTTGAACCGCATAATTGAACCAGTACAAATCACTTTAATTGAATCAGATTGAATTGGACCAACTTACAAAACTGGACTACATTGAACCAAATTCCTATATTGGACCAAATCAAATCAATTCCAAATGAACCAGACTGGTTTGATCCCAATTGAACCGGTTCAATTTCTTTAACTCAACAATTAGGGTTTTTTTCTTATGATATATAAAAAAACAAACCAAACATCCCTACACTGCCGTCACAAAGCAGAAATAAAAAATGATTTGTTAAATAAATAATTAATCAAATTAAGTAATGCATTAACGGCCCATTAGTGCATCAATTCCAGTAGCGTTTCAATTCCATAAATTTCGCAACCTTCGGATCGACTTCTTCAACCCGACTTCAAACGCCAAGTCTGGATCAACACAACATTAACGCAGCAGGTCAACAATCGCGAAAACCATTAACGCAGCAATTAAGTTAATCAATTCTAGAGAAACGCATCTGATGTTTCGTCGAAAGTCTCGCAACAGTCTCAATTCATCGCACCACACCAAAGTCGAACCGAAATCCGCATTCAACGCGGCTTTAGGCCATCCTTAGCAATGATCTTAAAAAAAAGATCATCATCTGAACTTTTCTGTTTTTGTCATCCTACAATCTTTTTATCAAATATAGCCTTAATAATGAACAAGAAATTAAAGATCATGATATTTTCTCTTCTATTTTTTCTATCATACATCTCTTTTATTTTGTATCCAAACCATAACAAATTGGGTGTCTATTTGTAGAGCTCCAGAAAACAAATTTATAGATATACTTTTTATAAAATTTTATTTATTACTTTTTCATTAATAACTTGTATAAAATTTTGAGTATAAACTATTTTAACTAATAAAATAATGGAAGGCTTTTCCAGCCAATAGAGGACTGCCACGTGAGTATTTGTGGGATATATAGGATCGTGATTTCGTTCATCCCATACTCAATTATCACGATCATTCATAGGATGATCTTAAAATTTTAATCTATTAAGAACCAAAATTTAAAGATTGGATCTACAATCTTATATTTGGTTGCCTATTAAGGATGCCCTAGCACCAAGTCAGACATCTTATTCCGGCATCATACCGAATGAAGCAGCCAGATCTATCGGAGATGGCCGGAATCTGGCCGAGCGAATCCAAGATATCATGCGAGGCTGAGAAAACATGTCGAATTAATCGAGCCATGGACAGCAACCTCTAACGTAGACGAACAGCGACGATTTAAGATCCGGCGCGGAGGATCTTCGAAGTGGTTCTCGGCGGTTCCATTCAATTCGCAGCGGTTGGTTGGCCAAGAGATGCCGAAGTAGTTCAGTCACAAAAGCAGGAAGATGATGAACAAGTAGTTCACAATTTTCACAATTTAGTTTATCAAAATCTTCCCTTAGTCGTTGTCAATTAACATTAAACATATGTGTAGATACTAGTTCGTAAATACGTTTCTTTTTAGGGTAAGGATTCGTAATTATAAAAATTTATAGCAATTATGTACACTGCTATAAATAGGTAGTGGTCCCCAATTTCAGGTATGCCCTCAGTCTTCTTTTCTCTCCAATAATTCTGGCATAAGATCGTACGAAGAAACTGAAAGATCCACTGCCGGTGAGAACTCGATAAGTCTCAGAGTTCATCCATGGAATCAGGTCAGATTGATTTATTGTTTATTAACACGAATATGGGCATTACGATCCTGGGTATATGAAATTAATCTTACAATTGGTATCAGTCGCACCCATATTCGTGTTAATAATAAACAGTAAATCAATCTGACCTGATTCCATGGATGAACTCTGAAACTTATCTGGTTGTCACTGGCAGTGGATCTTACGTACGATCTTATGTAAGAATTATTGGAGAGAAAATAAGACTGAGAGCATACGTGAAACTGGGGACCACTACCTGCAATAAGTTTTTATAATTACGAATCCTTCCTCTCAAAAGAAACGTATTTACGAATTGGTATCTACACATATATTTAATGTTCCATGATTACCTTAATTTATATACTCTAAAGCCAACTATATAATAGATCACTTTATTATTATTATTATTGATACACTTTATTATTGACTTCTAAACCATGACACATCTTAAACCATTTATAGTATGATTCAAACATAAGATTATAAAATAATCTAACAACCCGACCATACAACAGGTGTTAGCATCTTATTTTGACCTAATTAACTCCATTTGGAGAGGTCTTCAATTGCTGCAGATTTTGAACAATGTGACCAGCGAATAATCTGAGTTTGATTAATGACTGGAGCTGCCAAGCATGGACAATTATGAAGAAATTAAGAGATAAAACATGGAAATCCCTAGTGTTTGTGACAGCATAAAATTCACGAAAATAAATAATGGCTGGCACTTTGTAAGGTAACATTCCTGTAAACCATTTTTGTTGCTCGACGGAAATGGGGTCTCACAACAGATCTAAATGGATAAACATATCTCTATAATCATATAATACAGAGGTATTTGTTACAGCTCATAATATGATGTTGGCCTATAAAACCACTGACCTGTTTATATATTTTAAAGCAATTCTTCAGTTCCTGTTAAATTAGCAAACTCTGTTTCATCAATGGCACCTTTTTTCAGTTTCTTAAGAAGTCGATAGTCCCTTGTCAGTTCGTCATCATCGTAGGTTGACTGAGAAGCCCTTCTTTGTTTTGCTGTTTTCTTTCTCATTGCAGCAGCTGTAGAACTTGAGCTTTCCTTGCGCTTGTTGGGTTTAGGCTCTTGCTTCTCAGCTGCGGCTTTTTTTGCTTCCACATTCTTTTTCCTTTGTTTCTCACGAGATTTGTCCCTTCAGTTGTTAACTTTATCAGTTATTACGCGTAAAATGCAATTAACTAAAAGAACTGCTGCAAAGTCTATGCCAATACAATAGAAAAGTAGAGAATGGTGTTTTGTCTTGAAACTTGCTTCTGAATGCAGTAACAGAACTGTCGAAGGTCCCTTGCATATGTGAATGATCTTTGTTTGCAATGGGTGTAATGTCATCCTTATGCAAATATAAGTTTCACTTGACGAAATTTTATTGAAACTACGCTAATCGAATAGAGAAAGAAAAATGCATACTTAAATATTATTTCATCGAGCTTGAGACCTTCCACAGGGATAAAACCCTCCGTGGAGAGTGAATTATGCTTTACTTCGGGTATTGCAGGAATCTGCAACAAGCCATATCCCATGGCCAATTTCCCAACTTCAAGCTCTTTCCACCTGCAGGTAATAACAACTAGAGCACTCACCAAAATGCTCAAGTTCAGTGATTGCTCATAGTGAATAGCTTATGGTTTCGTTATCTAACCTGAATATGTATGAGCAGTGGTGCTCTTTATACGCACGAAAATAGGAGACAAATGCCCTAAGTCCCTTTTCCATGACATCCCGATCTTTTTTAGCAGCTAACCGTATCTAAATAGCAACAATTTTCCATGTCAGTCATTTATTCATTATCTAATAAGAAGAATGTCCAATGTGGCAACAGTCTCCAATTCAAAGGGTGGCCTTCTCTTGGGCATTTTCTTAATTTGTATCAAACTTATACGAAATACTAAATGGAATCATACAATCCGCCCATCCTTCAATTTAGACAGAACAACCACAGAAACTGTACCGGAGATGGGAAAAGAGGGAAGAGAAACTGACCTCAGGAGTAATATCATATGCATCATCAGAGCATTTCTTTTGTTGAAGTGGTATTCGTCTTATACGCAAAAATTCAACGTAGGCTTCCTCCTGTTTGCGGATAAATAAAGATCAATAACCGACCCTTGAAACAACAGAAACTAAGAGCGTATACCAAGAATTTCACATTGATATCCCAGTACCTTTGGGAGCAAATAGAAGATGGCACTTCCCTGTTTACCCATACGAGCGGTTCTGCCGACACGATGTATGAAGTCATTTGGATTTTGAGGTGGATCATACTGCACACAAAAAACCAGCCTAAAACTTCGCAGGTGTCTCATGAGATATGTCAAAAAAGTTGCTTACGATCCATTCATAATAAATAAGAAATCACTGACATATCTCAGCTGATTAAGATGGCTATATTAAAAAGATATCTTGATTGAAAAACATAGCAACGAAAAGAACCATTAGTTTTCATTCACTAAGCAACATATATGAGGTATAAACAGGGAAATAACAAGGTTACCTGCACTATGCAATCAACACCAGGAATATCAAGTCCTCTTGCTGCAACATCGGTGCAGAGCAGAACGCCACTCGATAAAGAAGTAAATGACTCTAGAGCCTTTGCTCTTTGCATCTGCAGTGAAAACAGTAAAGATATTACAGGTTATGCATGCTCAGTTATGATGATCTATGATGAACAACTAAAAACGACAATGCATGTATCCAATAAAATCAATTACACACCTGCTTCATCTTTCCATGAAGTGAAATCAGAGGAATCCCTTTGAGAACCGAAATACCAGGAAGAACAAGTCCCCAATAGTCAACAGAGGCACACGTCATGAAGTAGCTGAAAAATGACAAATATATACTTAAATATAAGCCAGCGGGTATGTTGTGGACTCAAAACAGTACACTTGCAGAAATTTGCTGATGGTTAACTTACACAATGAGTTTCCGAGATTTATTCTTAATAATGAGGTCAACTAGCTGTTAAGGCTTTTTACAAGCTTCACACTCCACGTACTACAAAGACAATCATCAGAAAGGTAAGAAAATATGTAAAGAACACATTACATTGGATCCGAAAACCCACAAGGATGGAATCAAGTTTAAAGATCAGACCTCAATGTTGAGACTTGACGGTGTTTTTGAAGACAATGCTTGTTGCGACGATGGATCATTTGAAGGTTTTGCTTCAGCCTTGACTTCCACCCTGACAGGATTTCTCAATCCAGCTTTGGACAATTCTTCAACAGCTTCAGTTTGCGTAGCAGAAAAAAGTCCAGTTCTTCTGAGTTTAGGCAAGCGAGATATAATGGAAGTGATCTGCTTCTGAAACCCCATATCCAACAACCTATCAGCTTCGTCCAAGATCAAAACCTCAAAGTTCTTAAAATCAAAGTTATCAACTCTATCCATTATATCAAAAAGCCTCCCAGGTGTTCCAATCAAAATATTAGCACCTTCCTCCTCAATCTTCTGTATATCAGATTTAACTTCTCCTCCTCCCACAAGAAGCACTGACTTGATGTTACCTAAAGTTGCTACGAATGGCTTTCCCACATTATAAATTTGAGTTGACAGCTCTCTAGTTGGCGATATAATGATTCCCATCACCTGATCATTACACAATCAATCAACATGAGTTCTCTAGCGGTCATGGTCAAATGATCATTTCAAACCCTAGATGCATTTTATGGAATTAAAAAAAAAAATATCAGCACAGCCCGAAAACTCGCAGCTCTGAAACAGTTCAGCGTGTTCAACGAACCTGCAGAGGCTTGGGAGGAGAAGAGTTTCTTCGTAGAATCTCGACCATGGGAATGACGAAAGCGAGGGTTTTACCGGAGCCGGTAGCGGCATCGACAGCGACATCCTTGTAGCCGCAAAGCAAGGGGATGGTGGCGGCCTGAACGGGCGTACAGAAGTCGAATCCGCCTTGGGTTAGAGCGGCGAGGACCGGCTCGGATAAGGGCGGGTTGAGTTCGGAGAAGCGCGTGCTGGTCAACGCCCTGTTCGGAAAGTCTGCTGCATCAGCCGCCATGTCCGTTAGGTTTCCGAGCTCTCTGCCTTAGGGATGCAAATGAGACGATGTACTCGTCAACAATTCGTGAGACTACTCGGTCAAAGCTCGACTCGAGTATAAACGAGTCGAACACGATCACGATATTTAGGCTTGATTATTAAACGAGTCGAGCACGAACAAAGTGATACTCGACTCGTTTAAACTCGTGAACAACTCGTTTATATACTCGGTTAAACTCAGTTAGCACTCGATTTATAACCTTTTTTTATTATTATAAGTGCCAAAATAGGCTACAAGCGAAGCTAGCTGCCCACGAAGTGCACCAAGCCAAGAAGGACAAGCCAAAAAACAGCTGGCCGGCCGACCGCAGTGACCGACATTACATAACGTACTGAAGCCCGGCATACCCTTCGATACAAACAGGAGTCTAGCTCCTGAGACCTAAACACGGAAAAAAAAACTCGATTATATGCTTGGTTGAAACTCATTTATACTTTATGTAATTAACTATATAAAAGTCTTTGCACAAAGACTTATTTTAATTGATTATTACGAATCTAACATTGTACGTACTTCGTAGATAGTGCTCCAACATTTTTTCATCATTTACAACTGAATCAAAGGCCATGTCCATTAGAACTTATATTTTTGACGGTTAAGATAAGATAAGTTATTTTCAGTCAATAAAAGTTAATTTCTATTAATATAAGTTACTTTCAGCTAATGTAAGTTAATATAAATTTCAGTTAAGTGAAGTTCAATTTAAATCGATTTTTTCATCAATTCCATCAAAAAAATCATGATGATGACCATCATCATCATATCACCATCATCATCATATCATCATCATCATACCATCATACCATCATATTCACCATACCATCATCATCATACCATCATCATCATACAACCATCATCATATCATCATACCATCATCATCATACCGCCATCATCATACCACCATCATTATCATACCATCATCATCATCATCATACCACCATCATACCATCATCAACATCATCATCATACCATCATCATCATATCACCATCATCATATCATTATCATCAACATACCACCATCATACCATCATCAACATCATCATCATACCATCATCATCATATCACCATCATCATATCATTATCATCATCATACCATCATCATCATCATATCATCATCATCAAACCATCATCATCATATCACCATCACCATACCATCATCATCATACCATCATCATATCATCATACCATCATCATCATCATACCATCAACATCATCATCATATCATCATCACCATACCATCACCATCATCATCATACCATCATACCATCATCATCATACCACCATCATCATACCACCACCATCATCATACCATCATCATCATACCATCGTCATCATCATACCATCAACATCATACCACCATCATCATACCATCATCATCATACCATATCATATCATCATCATACCATCATCATACCACCGTCATCATACCATCATCATATCATCATCATCATCATACCATATCATATCATCATACGATCATCATCATCATACCACCATGATGATGATATGATGATGATGGTATGATGATGATGATGATGATGATGACGATGGTATAATGATGATGATGATTGTATGATAATGGTATGATGATGATGATGATGGTATGATGATAATGATGGTATGATGACGATGATGGTATGACGATGATGATGGTATGATGATGACGATGACGATGATGGTATGATGATGATGATGGTGGTATGATAATGATGGTATGATGATGATGATGACGGTATGATGATGATGGTATGATGATGATGGCATGATGATGATGACGGTATGATGATGATGGTATGATGATGATGATAGTATGATGATGATGATGGTATGATGATGATGGTATGATGATGATGGTATGATGATGGTATGATGATGATAGTATGATGATGGTATGATGATGATGATGGTATGATGATGATGACGATGAGGATGATGATGATGATGGTATGATGGTGGTGATATGATGATGATAGTATGCTGATGGTATGCTGATGATGATGGTATGATGATGATGATGGTATGATGATGGTGGTATAATGATGATGATGGTATGTTAATGATGACGGTATGATGATGATGATGGTATGATGGTGTGATGATGATGGTATGATGATGATGATGATGGTATGATAATGGTATGATGATGATGATGTTGATGATGATGATGATGTTGATGATGATGATGGTATGATGTTGATGATGATGATGGTATGATGATGGTATGATGATGATGATGACGATGATGATGATGGTATGATGATGATGTTGGTGGTATGATGATGATGATGGTGTGATGATGATGATGTTGACGGTATGATGATGATGGTATGATGATGATGATGGTATGATGATGATGGCATGATGATGATGATGATGGTATGATGATGGTATGATGATGATGATGGTATGATGGTATGATGATGATGACGATGAGGATGATGATGATGATGGTATGATGATGATGGTGGTATGATGATGATAGTATGATGATAATGATGATGGTATGATGATGATTGCATGATGATGATGATGGTATGCCAATGATGATGGTGGTATGATGATGATGATGGTATGTTGATGATGATGGTATGATGGTGTGATGATGATGGTATGATGATGTTGATATGATGATGATGTAATGATGATGATAAGTTAATATCAGTCAATATAAGTTTCTGTTAAGTTAATATCAGTTAATATAAGTTAATACCAGTTAATATCAGTTCTGTTACAGTTATTCAGTTTCAATTCAAATGGACAGGCCCTAACAACAGCACAAATAAACAAATGGAGGTTGAGGTTATATTCTATTTCTCTATTGTCCCACATCGACCATTAGATCTGTACTGTTTGGTTTGGAGATGCAATAAATAGAGGAAAGAGGCAACCGACATCTACTCATCGAGAATCAATGTAATTGGGCTAGCAATGCTTTGGGCTTTTGTTATATATACAATGCCTATGCTGCCTGCTCGATTACAGCTCGAGCTACTCGTTCAAGACTCGATTGAGAGTACAACTCGTTTAGATGACGAGTCGAGTTCGAGTTATATAAAAAAAATTCGAGTCGAGTTCGAACGCAGATATCTAAGGCACGTCGAGTATCGAGTCGAGCTCGAGTTCAATAAATATATGATCGAGTCGAGTTCGAACATCCAATTACTCAACTCGACTCGTTTGCAGCCCTACCGCTGCAACAGCTTCTACTTGTATCAAATGCAATGGCCCAATTTGTGTTTGGCCCATGATTATTGCCAATGGGGATTAGAAATTTTAATAATTAACTACTTTATTCAATAAATAAAATTATCTCTCACGAGCGTTCAATTAAGAATATTTTTTTTGAATAAACTTGACTATTCAGTCTCCTCTTTAAAAATGAATCATCAAGTCATTGTGATGGTTACATATGTTTCACGTCGATATTCAAAGTTACATTTAATGCAAAATCAAAGTCACCAAGTTTGACCTTGTTTTTAGGACATATGTCATATGCATATTCAAAGATGTATCATGATATATTGGTGAGATTTAGGTTCCTAAGTTCTTGAATTTTAAAGGATTCTCGACCGAGCGCTCCCCAATTATGTCTTTTATCAAAACTACAAAAAAAATTGGTCAATGGGTTTACACGTCGATACAAATTTAAGATATGCTAGAACTATCTAGTACACTCTTTTCTATCTATTAAAGTGTTGTTCTGTCTTATTGAACTTCTTATCCTCATCCAAAGATTAGACTTTAGATGTATCAATGTCTGCAACGTACAATTCTATTTTTGACGCGGCATACTTGCAAAGGGACACAACAAAGGCCAATAGCCAAAAGGAAGCAACGAAGACCAACAGAAATGAACAAAAATTATAGAAGAAAATAAGTGTGGTGGCCAATATTCAAACTTGGGATCTGAAGGATTATATATTTGTCCATTTAGCCTTAGTTAGGGTAAGAGTCACACAAAAAATCATACCGTACCCTCCTATCATGCCCTTTTTCAGACTTTGACATGCCTTACCCTGTCATATCCAATCATTTTTAATCATATTTTTGAATGTTTACTTCAAATTATGCTTGAAATCACCTTACCGACTTTACCCAATCAGATCATACCCTACCCTCTCCTTAATATTCATGGATTACCCTACGGATGTACAAAAACTGCCCTACCATGTCTTTACCCTACCCCACAATGTTCATTTGGTCAAGAAAAAAAATGACATTACCTTACCCATAACCCGTCTTAAAGAGGGCAGGGTTACCATTACCCTGCCCGTTATCGACCCTAAGAAACAGACACCGACGATGCCGATTTGTAACAAGTTCTAACACACTAGAAGTGTCGATATCGTTCTCACAACTTTACACAGCGAACATCAGCTGACATATACCTATGAGAAGATAAACCTTGCCAAGTTGATGCCACGAGCATAAATAGAGTTTCTTTCTTCTTTTTTTCTTTCTTCTTTGCAAACCACACCCACTCCCCCCATTTTCAACTCTAATATTCTGTAAATCCCTGTTTGGATTAGGGCGTCGGTATGAATGAGGAGTCCAAAAATAGTGCCTTGTACTATTTCATAAACTTCAACATTAAGTCATAGGACTCTAAAAGTCCTCCAAGAAGTCAGAGTCGACCTTAGCCCTAAGTCTGACCCGGCTTTAACTTCGAATCCTAATAGGCTGGCCTCAAGTGTTAAAAATCGACGATTGACCTCTACATGAAAGCCCAATCCAATCCTTGATCCCGTTCCTTTCCTTCAAATGTTTCATGCCCAACCCTACCACTCGGGTCGTAGTCCTCTCATCTGTATACTTATCATCGCGTATTTCAATTTTAGTCGTCATATTTTTTATATAACATCAACTCTTAATTTTTTTTTCTGGTCGTAAATGAAATACTCCCCTGTGTGTCGAGATGTTGTTCTAGCTACTTATGGAACAACTAGTTAAACAGCTAAAGCAAAACTAATAAAAACAACTACGACCAAAACAAACTAAAGACACGCAACTTGATACCCAGTTCGGCAACCGCCTACTCTGGGGTGAAAAACAATTCATATATTGAGTTTAGAGTACAGATGAACTTATGATTACAAACTCCCCCTAATCAGCCTACTCTAATACTCCGAGTGAACTTGCGATCTAGTCTCCCCTAGACGAGAGATCCCTCTCTGTTTTCACCTTGATCCCCTCCCGAAGATGAACGCCCTCTCCCGAAAGCGTAGCAGCAACCAAGTCACAGTGCGTGCAACTTCAGTACATTCCACGGTTGGTCTAAACAGCACTCAGATCAGACTAACACCCAACGCCTAATACTCACCGAAATGAGGAGCCTAGACTGATCACCGCCTCCTACACTCGCTGTGTATTTTCGTGAATAATTTCTTCAAGAGTGCTTGCAATATCGAATACCTTAACACTCTTTATATAAGGGCGAATGATTCCTAAATTACTTAGGAAATCAAGTCCTAACCGCCAATATATCTTTTAGGGAATATTCTTCAATCTGAGGAATGTTTCCTAAAAGCTTGAGCCGCTTCTTCTTGATAATCTTCCGCCAATATATCTTCAATATCCAAATTATCTTCATGGCGTATCTTCCCTAAAAGCTCTCAGCCGCCTCTAAACTCGTCACCGATATGCCACCGACCTTCCAAATATGAATTAGGAAATTCTGCTCTGCGCCAGACTTGTTCCAATATGTCTCCAGTTTGTTGGCTCTTTGATCTTGAACTCATCCTTATCTGACAGCTTGAACAACTTCAAAGGATTTTGCCAAAACACATGCCTCTAAATCTAATAGTATATATTACTTTGAATTTGAATGTCAGAGATCTATAATTTCTATTTGAAAAATAGTCACGATAATATTATTTTTTTGAATAAAAGATGATATCAATTAATCAAAAAAGGGTAACACAGAACACCAAAACACAGCTCGTTTGGTGCGTAGAGTCTGTTGTTTACACTTTACAGGGGCTGGTGTTTGTGTCTGTTGTTGGCCTTTGTTGGGCTGATAGTCACGATAACGTGATCGGGTCATTTATTTGAATACTGACCCGATTCGAAAGATCGGGTCAATCATGTGTACCCGAACCCGACCCTAAAACTAAAATTTATAATAGACATAAAACATTCAATATCATCTATCGCAATACAAATACTCAGAAAATATAAGCTTAAATCACTGATTTGTGATTTAAAGTTTAGTATTACGGTTTTATTTTTCATTGCAAATCAATTACATATTCATATGTAGTTGATATTTCATGAGAACACAAATAAATTAATTGGTATGTGTAGTAATATTTATTCAGGTGAGGTGTAAGGTTTGAATCTTATTAAAAATCTAATATTTTTTATATTACTTATGAAATCGGGTAACCCGATCCTCAACCCTAACCCGACTCGAAGCTCATACCGGGTTGTAGGGGTGGGCAAAAACCACTCCGCATTTAAAAACCGCCCGCACCGCACCGCAAAAGTGTGTTCGGTTAACCGCACCGCTTTTGAAAAAACCGATTTGTCAAAAACCGCACCGCAACCAAATAAAGCGGTGCGGAAACGGTTCTTTATCTCAAAAAACCCGGTTTAAACCGCACCGCATATATAATTAATTATTAAATTATTAAATAATCTAATAATTAAATATTCAGAATTATTACATTTAAAAAAACAAATCAGATTTCAATCCCAAGCCCAAAACCTAAAAGCAAGTTAGCGCCGGGTCCATGCCCATGCCTAAAAACAAGTCAGCGCCTAAAAACAAATCATATTATCAGCCCAAGCCCATGACCAAAACCTAAAAACAAATCATATTGCGGCTATGCGATTTTGATTTCTTATTCCGGCTCTCACTCACAACTGATACATGGACTTCTGTTCAAAACATAAACTATCTAGTGTTGACAGGGCATTTTATAGATGGAGCATGGACTTTGCAGAAACGCATTCTGAATTTTTGTGTCATTCCAGATCATAAAGGGAAAACTATTGGGACGTTGGTCGAGCGATGTTTGTATGACTGGGGCATTGAGCGGGTTTATGCTGTTGTTGTTTATAATGCATCAAGCAATCAAGTTGCTCTTGAACATATTAGGGAAAGGATTGGAAGTTGGGGCAGCTTGGTATTAGGTGGGACTTTCTTACATGTGAGATGTTGCTGCCATGTATTGAACTTAATTGTAAGGGATGGAATGGCGGAGTTAGACGATAGCATTGAGGCCATAAGAAATGCTGTGAAGTATATAAGGTCATCACCTTCTAGGTTGGAAAAATTTAGAGTGGCTGCTCAAATGGCGAAAGTAGAACATAAGGGTGGTGTTGTCCCAATGGATGTGTGCACAAGGTGGAACTCTACCTATTTTATGTTGGATATTGCTGTGAAATACAACAAGGCATTCTCGAAACTAGAAGAGGAAGACCAACTATATGATGCATATTTTCAAGATAAAATAGGTGGGAAAAAGAGGATTGGTCCTCCAAAGGAGGAGGATTGGAGTAAAGCTGCAACCTTGGTCAGATTTTTAAAGATTTTTTATGATGCAACTCTAAGTTTCAGTGGCACTAAGGTGGTGACTTCAAATCAGCCCATACAATGGATATGTGCCATTGTTGACGAGGTTGAAAATTGTTCGAGTAGTGAGGATCCGATGATGGTTAGAGTGGGGCTTGCTATGAGAGAAAAATTTGATAAATATTGTAATTCCTGGAATCTCCAACAAATATTGGAACGAAGACATTAATGTGGCTCTTGCATTTGCTGTGGTACTTGATCCTAGGTACAAACTACTGTATTTGGAGTTTTTCTTTCCAAAGTTATATAAAAAGAATGACACGTACAACTTGACAATGGAAGAAGAGAAGGGCATGAAAAAGACATGGGTAAAAACAAGAGTGGATGCAGTGATAAGTAAGTTCAGAGAATTATATTCAGAGTATGCAACTAAGGTTGGTGTGCCTTCTCAAACTTCGATTAATATGGAAAATGATGAAGCTTCTTTATTTGACAGAGAAGAACATGATTCTTATAAGTCATCAATGAGTCAGTTTGTTGGACCCTTTGTGTTTTGATGATAACAAACACTTAACTAATAATCCACTTGAGTGTGCAGAAATCACTGTCTGACAGGTAAGCTTACTGGACATCTCTGGGAGAGAGCAAAGCTGCGAGAGAGATACGATCTGTCCGAGAGACCAACCGACATGTGATGAGATCGGATCTGGGAAAAGATACTCGAAGATATATATATCAAAGATACAAGAATATATGCATGTAATATCTGATTAAGATTATTAATGCAAATATATACACGAGGAGATGTTAGTATATTCGACAGAAAGATTGAAGCCAGATTTGGAAGGGAAGATATGTGATGTGATTAAGATATGGAAACATCTTAACCATATCATATCTGCTGGATGCATTCAGATCTAAGAGAGCGCCGACTTGAAGACTACTATAAAAGAAGGAGAAGTCTTCAAAAAGAAGTTCGGCTTTTGGAGATAAGAATCGGAGATTGAAGAGTAATCAACACCGGAGCTGACGAAGTGCTGCTGTGTGCGGACGAGACAGATCGTGTTAGTTGATACTTTGAGTTGAGTAGAATTGTTAGCTGTCCCTGAGTGAGACAAAGTGTAACAATCTACAAGCACACTCTTTCATCAATAACATTGATCTTGAAGCCCTTCTGGAACTGTCCAGAAGGCAAAGTGGTTTTCAGCCTGCTGCAAAGGTTGCAGTAAGGTTTCCACTATAAATCTGTGAGTCCTTACTTTCCGTACAATTTCCTGTGTTAAAGTAAATTTCCGATGCCATCTGTCTGAGGGATACCACTCTGGGATCTCCCTCACATAGTTGGCTAACCTAACGATCCAACAATTGGTATCAGAGCAAGGCTCTAGATTGTGTGTTAGCCTTTGCAGGAAATCATGTCTAACGGAAACGATTCCTTCTGGAAGCCTCCAATGCTCAGCCCGGGTGAGTACGACTGGTGGAAAGATCAGTTCGAAGCTCATGTCTGCTCCCTGGATGGAAAGCTGTGGCGTGTGTTTGAAAGGGGTAACTTCCCCATTCTGGATGTGACAGATCCCGCCAACCCGAAGGAGAAGGAGAAGGACAAGTACACCGAAGCTGACTACAAGTCCCTCCAACAGAATGCCAGAGCTAAGAAGGTTCTGTACATGGCACTCTCTCCAGGAGATCAAGTAAAGATGGCTGTCTACAAGACCGCCAAGGAACAGTGGGATGGCCTTGCTAGACTGTACGAAGGAAATGAGGACATAAAGAGGAACAGAATCCTGGCTGCCACAAAGGACTATGAAACAGTTGAGCAACGGAAGGACGAATCGCTGGAGGACTTCTACACCAGATTCCAAGTTATCATCGCACAGCTGAACTCCCTGGATGAGAAACTCCCACAGTGGAAGATAACCCATCAGTTCATGCAAGCGCTCAGCCCCAGATGGGATACTGTAACTACAGCCCTCCAGGCTCAAAAGAGGATCAAAGACATCACTCTGGAAGAGCCAAGCTGGGATATCAGAGAGAAAGATGGCCAGAAGACAAGCTGGAAAATCTCAAGCTATAGCACTGAAAGTGGAGAAAGCCTTGGACATAGCTCAAGTAAGTCTACCATCCAAAGGAGAGGACGAGGAGATAGCTCTTCTCTCAAAAGCCTTCAAGATGGCAATGATGGACCCAAATTATACGAATCATAAACACCGTAAAACCCCCTTAATTAGACACTTTGTCTATTTAACTTTTGCTTGTTAGTTCCGATATATTTCTACAGGGTATTATGGCGCTTAGAGAGAAAACACGCTAAGGAGAGGAGTTTACGCTGAAAAGATATTAAGAGTCATTCCAAGGTCAAGATCAGACGCAGACTGAAGAAATCTCAAGGATCCTGACATGGAATCACTCCAAACAAATCAAACCGAAGAGGAATTTGCATTGAAGACTCAACCGACCGGGTGAGAAAATGCCGCAGAAACCACCCGACCGGATGAAGCAGATCCAGGCCCTTTGCCGAGCTGACCAAACACTCGATTCAAGTTGCTCGAGCAAACCACCTCATCTAACAATTCCGCCTCGACCAAAGTGTTTAAAATGGAAAATAAAGTGGACAATGTCGGAAAACCAAGGAGAATGCCCGAGCCAATTGAGAGTTGGCCCAATGCCAAGCAAAGACTCCGCGTACACTAGGCACCATGACCGAATTGCTCGAGCCAACCGACGAATCTTGCAAATCTGGCTCGACCAAGATGTTTGGAATGCCCAACAATTCGGACAATCTCGCTTCCCAGACAAAACGCTCGAGCCGATTGGCAGTTGGCCCAATTCCATAGTAAAGGCCGCGCGCATAGGCACCAAAACCAAGTTGCTCGACCAAAACATGGAATTTGGAAATTCTGACTCGACCATTAGTCTTAGAATCACTTGGCCATTCCAAATGAACTATCAAAATGCACGTTTGGACAAGGTGACCGGCCACCATGCTTGGAGGTGGCCAAGGGAGGAGCTCCTCCCCATTCCACCACCTGCTACCGGCGGCTCCTCCTCCATATGACCGGTGGCTTTGCTCCACCCCATGTGGCAGCTCCTCCTTGCTCCTCCTCCTCAACCCTTGGATCAAAAGACATGTGCCACCATCTCCACCACCCATCTCCTCCCCTTATGGCTATAAATACCATGCATCCCCTCCTCATTTCATCATCCCATTCTCATCCAAAAATCACTTATCTCTCTAAGTTTTGTAAGTGTGGTTTTGGAAATAAAGCTTGCTTCCTTGGCGCTTCAACGGTTGTAAGTCTTTCTTTGTATTTAATTTACTGCTTTTATAATGTTTAGCGCGATAAATAGTAGCTAAACCCATATTCGGTTGAGGGTTCTCACCCTTGTGCCCACATCTTGAGACTCTTGCACCTTATGTCATTTTGCACTACTCTAGTCTTTGAGATCTAGTTTGAGTAACACCTTTGTCGGGTTGTTCAAACTAGCGAAAGACTAGAAGCCTAAAGCTTTGTCAAGCTTGTTGTGGAATACCACCTTTGTCGGGGTATTTGGGTTGTCACCTTTGTCGGGACAACCACATCACAACTTGACAGGTTAAGGGTGTGGAGTACCACCTTTGTCGGGGTATTTGGGTTGTCACCTTTGTCGGGGTATTTGGATTAGAAGTGTAAAAGAAATCATTTGGAGTCAATGATAGATGTGTCACAAGAAGAGTCCCAAAACCGAATGCTTTCTTTTAATTGTAATAATTATCAGTTACTTTCCAGTACTAAAACCAACCAACCAACCAATCAATCACTTAGCTGGTAGCTTTAAAACCAACCAACCAATCCCGAAATTGTCCAACTAAAAGAACAATTATCCCCCTAATTCCCTTGGGTTCGACCCCTACTTACCACTTACTACCCAGTAGTGTAGTCGCGAGTAGCGAAAAATATAAATTTATTTGTACAGAGAACACTGCACCTTAACGACAGTGTAGTGGTCTCTGTCAAATTGGCGCCGTTGCCGGGGAATTAGCCGTCGGATTAGTTGTTCTTTCCTTTCCCTTCTCGTTTCTTCATCACGCTACACACTATGTATGCAAGAAGCAACACAGGAACAGTGGCAAAATACGACCTGAGCCACCCATGGGACCCAAACCAGTAATCCACAACGAGGTATCGTCGAGCCAACGACGTTAAACAAGTGCACTGGTCGGGAGGTAACCCGACACTATCTTACTTTCTGTCATTTAAATTCTGTCATTTAATTTTCTGTCTTAGTAATTCTCACATATATATATTAGCTTGCATGACTTTTGAACTAAGGCACGCCTTCGTTCAAAAGTGTGGGGTGAGAACCACCGTTGTATATAAATAACATGTTTGCTGTTTTCTTTTTTAGTAATAGTATCTTTTTGAAAATATGAACTTAAGAATGTGAAAAAGATAGACCGAAATTCATGCATTTACCTTGTGAAATTTCAACTGTCTAAAAACTTAGGACGTAACTTTTCATTTGTCCTTTGTGCTGAGATTAACTAGAGATGTGGAGTTGACATAAACTGCCCTAGAAAGGCTTGGCAGGCAATCGAAGGATCTTATCAAACTATATGGTTTTCGAAGTCAGTGGAGGCTGCACTTCGGGTTTCAGTGAAGATTGAAGTCATCTCCGCCATGCAGTGTTTATGCAAAAAAGAAAAAAAGGCGAGGACGGGAATCAGACCGTCCTCTCTCTAGTTAAAGTAGCCGAGAAAATAGATGAGCGACCCTCATCTTGACCCGCGCGAAACAACAACGATGAGAGGAGCGGGGAGGTATTTCCATAGGCTTGCGGGCGATGATTGGACCTCCCAAAAAGGGGCTTGAGAAAATGGACTTGCAAAAGCCACAAAAAGGCGAAAAGCTCGAAGAAGCAAATCAAGAGGCCAAAGGCCAAAAATTGTGAAGGTTTTAACCGAACAAAAAAAGTGAAGTACTCAAAGAGTCAAATCAAAGGCCAACGGCCGATTCACTACAAAAGCAGTCCCTCGCCAAAAGAAAAATCAAAGTACTCAAACCAGTGAAACCCGAACAAATCACGTGCTTGAGAAAGCTACAAGGAAACCATATAGTGCGAGCCGATCCCGAAGTTGCAGTCCAGGAACCAAAAAAGGGCTATCTCCCGAAACATCCAATATGAATTGCATCTCAGCACGGAGGTACACGTATTAAGTTACTTCTATTTATTTACACAGTTCAATTTGGTAATAAGTAAGTAATGCATGAACTAGGATAAATCGAGTCCCACATTCTAATTTTCATATTCCAAAGCCAACTTAGAATGCCGCCCTTTAATAGCATTGTTCGGGACGAACAACTAAAAGTGTGGGGTGATATGATGGACCCAAATTATACGAATCATAAACACCGTAAAACCCCCTTAATTAGACACTTTGTCTATTTAACTTTTGCTTGTTAGTTCCGATATATTTCTACAGGGTATTATGGCGCTTAGAGAGAAAACACGCTAAGGAGAGGAGTTTACGCTGAAAAGATATTAAGAGTCATTCCAAGGTCAAGATCAGACGCAGACTGAAGAAATCTCAAGGATCCTGACATGGAATCACTCCAAACAAATCAAACCGAAGAGGAATTTGCATTGAAGACTCAACCGACCGGGTGAGAAAATGCCGCAGAAACCACCCGACCGGATGAAGCAGATCCAGGCCCTTTGCCGAGCTGACCAAACACTCGATTCAAGTTGCTCGAGCAAACCACATCATCTAACAATTCCGCCTCGACCAAAGTGTTTAAAATGGAAAATAAAGTGGACAATGTCGGAAAACCAAGGAGAATGTCCGAGCCAATTGAGAGTTGGCCCAATGCCAAGCAAAGACTCCGCGTACACTAGGCACCATGACCGAATTGCTCGAGCCAACCGACGAATCTTGCAAATCTGGCTCGACCAAGATGTTTGGAATGCCCAACAAGTCGGACAATCGCGCTTCCCAGACAAAACGCTCGAGCCGATTGGCAGTTGGCCCAATTCCATAGTAAAGGCCGCGCGCATAGGCACCAAAACCAAGTTGCTCGACCAAAACATGGAATTTGGAAATTCTGACTCGACCATTAGTCTTAGAATCACTTGTTCATTCCAAATGAACTATCAAAATGCACGTTTGGACAAGGTGACCGGCCACCATGCTTGGAGGTGGCCAAGGGAGGAGCTCCTCCCCATTCCACCACCTGCTACCGGCGGCTCCTCCTCCATATGACCGGTGGCTTTGCTCCTCCCCATGTGGCAGCTCCTCCTTGCTCCTCCTCCTCAACCCTTGGATCAAAAGACATGTGCCACCATCTCCACCACCCATCTCCTCCCCTTATGGCTATAAATACCATGCATCCCCTCCTCATTTCATCATCCCATTCTCATCCAAAAATCACTTATCTCTCTAAGTTTTGTAAGTGTGGTTTTGGAAATAAAGCTTGCTTCCTTGGCGCTTCAACGGTTGTAAGTCTTTCTTTGTATTTAATTTACTGCTTTTATAATGTTTAGCGCGATAAATAGTAGCTAAACCCATATTCGGTTGAGGGTTCTCACCCTTGTGCCCACATCTTGAGACTCTTGCACCTTATGTCATTTTGCACTACTCTAGTCTTTGAGATCTAGTTTGAGTAACACCTTTGTCGGGTTGTTCAAACTAGCGAAAGACTAGAAGCCTAAAGCTTTGTCAAGCTTGTTGTGGAATACCACCTTTGTCGGGGTATTTGGGTTGTCACCTTTGTCGGGACAACCACATCACAACTTGACAGGTTAAGGGTGTGGAGTACCACCTTTGTCGGGGTATTTGGGTTGTCACCTTTGTCGGGGTATTTGGATTAGAAGTGTAAAAGAAATCATTTGGAGTCAATGATAGATGTGTCACAAGAAGAGTCCCAAAACCGAATGCTTTCTTTTAATTGTAATAATTATCAGTTACTTTCCAGTACTAAAACCAACCAACCAACCAATCAATCACTTAGCTGGTAGCTTTAAAACCAACCAACCAATCCCGAAATTGTCCAACTAAAAGAACAATTATCCCCCTAATTCCCTTGGGTTCGACCCCTACTTACCACTTACTACCCAGTAGTGTAGTCGCGAGTAGCGAAAAATATAAATTTATTTGTACAGAGAACACTGCACCTTAACGACAGTGTAGTGGTCTCTGTCAAATTGGCGCCGTTGCCGGGGAATTAGCCGTCGGATTAGTTGTTCTTTCCTTTCCCTTCTCGTTTCTTCATCACGCTACACACTATGTATGCAAGAAGCAACACAGGAACAGTGGCAAAATACGACCTGAGCCACCCATGGGACCCAAACCAGTAATCCACAACGAGGTATCGTCGAGCCAACGACGTTAAACAAGTGCACTGGTCGGGAGGTAACCCGACACTATCTTACTTTCTGTCATTTAAATTCTGTCATTTAATTTTCTGTCTTAGTAATTCTCACATATATATATTAGCTTGCATGACTTTTGAACTAAGGCACGCCTTCGTTCAAAAGTGTGGGGTGAGAACCACCGTTGTATATAAATAACATGCTTGCTGTTTTCTTTTTTAGTAATAGTATCTTTTTGAAAATATGAACTTAAGAATGTGAAAAAGATAGACCGAAATTCATGCATTTACCTTGTGAAATTTCAACTGTCTAAAAACTTAGGACGTAACTTTTCATTTGTCCTTTGTGCTGAGATTAACTAGAGATGTGGAGTTGACATAAACTGCCCTAGAAAGGCTTGGCAGGCAATCGAAGGATCTTATCAAACTATATGGTTTTCGAAGTCAGTGGAGGCTGCACTTTGGGTTTCAGTGAAGATTGAAGTCATCTCCGCCATGCAGTGTTTATGCAAAAAAGAAAAAAAGGCGAGGACGGGAATCAGACCGTCCTCTCTCTAGTTAAAGTAGCCGAGAAAATAGATGAGCGACCCTCATCTTGACCCGCGCGAAACAACAACGATGAGAGGAGCGGGGAGGTATTTCCATAGGCTTGCGGGCGATGATTGGACCTCCCAAAAAGGGGCTTGAGAAAATGGACTTGCAAAAGCCACAAAAAGGCGAAAAGCTCGAAGAAGCAAATCAAGAGGCCAAAGGCCCAAAATTGTGAAGGTTTTAACCGAACAAAAAAAGTGAAGTACTCAAAGAGTCAAATCAAAGGCCAACGGCCGATTCACTACAAAAGCAGTCCCTCGCCAAAAGAAAAATCAAAGTACTCAAACCAGTGAAACCCGAACAAATCACGTGCTTGAGAAAGCTACAAGGAAACCATATAGTGCGAGCCGATCCCGAAGTTGCAGTCCAGGAACCAAAAAAGGGCTATCTCCCGAAACATCCAATATGAATTGCATCTCAGCACGGAGGTACACGTATTAAGTTACTTCTATTTATTTACACAGTTCAATTTGGTAATAAGTAAGTAATGCATGAACTAGGATAAATCGAGTCCCACATTCTAATTTTCATATTCCAAAGCCAACTTAGAATGCCGCCCTTTAATAGCATTGTTCGGGACGAACAACTAAAAGTGTGGGGTGATATGATGGACCCAAATTATACGAATCATAAACACCGTAAAACCCCCTTAATTAGACACTTTGTCTATTTAACTTTTGCTTGTTAGTTCCGATATATTTCTACAGGGTATTATGGCGCTTAGAGAGAAAACACGCTAAGGAGAGGAGTTTACGCTGAAAAGATATTAAGAGTCATTCCAAGGTCAAGATCAGACGCAGACTGAAGAAATCTCAAGGATCCTGACATGGAATTACTCCAAACAAATCAAACCGAAGAGGAATTTGCATTGAAGACTCAACCGACCGGGTGAGAAAATGCCGCAGAAACCACCCGACCGGATGAAGCAGATCCAGGCCCTTTGCCGAGCTGACCAAACACTCGATTCAAGTTGCTCCAGCAAACCACATCATCTAACAATTCCGCCTCGACCAAAGTGTTTAAAATGGAAAATAAAGTGGACAATGTCGGAAAACCAAGGAGAATGCCCGAGCCAATTGAGAGTTGGCCCAATGCCAAGCAAAGACTCCGCGTACACTAGGCACCATGACCGAATTGCTCGAGCCAACCGACGAATCTTGCAAATCTGGCTCGACCACGATGTTTGGAATGCCCAACAAGTCGGACAATCTCGCTTCCCAGACAAAACGCTCGAGCCGATTGGCAGTTGGCCCAATTCCATAGTAAAGGCCGCGCGCATAGGCACCAAAACCAAGTTGCTCGACCAAAACATGGAATTTGGAAATTCTGACTCGACCATTAGTCTTAGAATCACTTGTTCATTCCAAATCAACTATCCAAATGCACGTTTGGACAAGGTGACCGGCCACCATGCTTGGAGGTGGCCAAGGGAGGAGCTCCTCCCCATTCCACCACCTGCTACCGGCGGCTCCTCCTCCATATGACCGGTGGCTTTGCTCCTCCCCATGTGGCAGCTTCTCCTTGCTCCTCCTCCTCAACCCTTGGATCAAAAGACATGTGCCACCATCTCCACCACCCATCTCCTCCCCTTATGGCTATAAATACCATGCATCCCCTCCTCATTTCATCATCCCATTCTCATCCAAAAATCACTTATCTCTCTAAGTTTTGTAAGTGTGGTTTTGGAAATAAAGCTTGCTTCCTTGGCGCTTCAACGGTTGTAAGTCTTTCTTTGTATTTAATTTACTGCTTTTATAATGTTTAGCGCGATAAATAGTAGCTAAACCCATATTCGGTTGAGGGTTCTCACCCTTGTGCCCACATCTTGAGACTCTTGCACCTTATGTCATTTTGCACTACTCTAGTCTTTGAGATCTAGTTTGAGTAACACCTTTGTCGGGTTGTTCAAACTAGCGAAAGACTAGAAGCCTAAAGCTTTGTCAAGCTTGTTGTGGAATACCACCTTTGTCGGGGTATTTGGGTTGTCACCTTTGTCGGGACAACCACATCACAACTTGACAGGTTAAGGGTGTGGAGTACCACCTTTGTCGGGGTATTTGGGTTGTCACCTTTGTCGGGACAACCACACTTAGAAGTGTAAAAGAAATCATTTGGAGTCAATGATAGATGTGTCACAAGAAGAGTCCCAAAACCGAATGCTTTCTTTTAATTGTAATAATTATCAGTTACTTTCCAGTACTAAAACCAACCAACCAACCAATCAATCACTTAGCTGGTAGCTTTAAAACCAACCAACCAATCCCGAAATTGTCCAACTAAAAGAACAATTATCCCCCTAATTCCCTTGGGTTCGACCCCTACTTACCACTTACTACCCAGTAGTGTAGTCGCGAGTAGCGAAAAATATAAATTTATTTGTACAGAGAACACTGCACCTTAACGACAGTGTAGTGGTCTCTGTCAAATTGGCGCCGTTGCCGGGGAATTAGCCGTCGGATTAGTTGTTCTTTCCTTTCCCTTCTCGTTTCTTCATCACGCTACACACTATGTATGCAAGAAGCAACACAGGAACAGTGGCAAAATACGACCTGAGCCACCCATGGGACCCAAACCAGTAATCCACAACGAGGTATCGTCGAGCCAACGACGTTAAACAAGTGCACTGGTCGGGAGGTAACCCGACACTATCTTACTTTCTGTCATTTAAATTCTGTCATTTAATTTTCTGTCTTAGTAATTCTCACATATATATATTAGCTTGCATGACTTTTGAACTAAGGCACGCCTTCGTTCAAAAGTGTGGGGTGAGAACCACCGTTGTATATAAATAACATGTTTGCTGTTTTCTTTTTTAGTAATAGTATCTTTTTGAAAATATGAACTTAAGAATGTGAAAAAGATAGACCGAAATTCATGCATTTACCTTGTGAAATTTCAACTGTCTAAAAACTTAGGACGTAACTTTTCATTTGTCCTTTGTGCTGAGATTAACTAGAGATGTGGAGTTGACATAAACTGCCCTAGAAAGGCTTGGCAGGCAATCGAAGGATCTTATCAAACTATATGGTTTTCGAAGTCAGTGGAGGCTGCACTTCGGGTTTCAGTGAAGATTGAAGTCATCTCCGCCATGCAGTGTTTATGCAAAAAAGAAAAAAAGGCGAGGACGGGAATCAGACCGTCCTCTCTCTAGTTAAAGTAGCCGAGAAAATAGATGAGCGACCCTCATCTTGACCCGCGCGAAACAACAACGATGAGAGGAGCGGGGAGGTATTTCCATAGGCTTGCGGGCGATGATTGGACCTCCCAAAAAGGGGCTTGAGAAAATGGACTTGCAAAAGCCACAAAAAGGCGAAAAGCTCGAAGAAGCAAATCAAGAGGCCAAAGGCCCAAAATTGTGAAGGTTTTAACCGAACAAAAAAAAGTGAAGTACTCAAAGAGTCAAATCAAAGGCCAACGGCCGATTCACTACAAAAGCAGTCCCTCGCCAAAAGAAAAATCAAAGTACTCAAACCAGTGAAACCCGAACAAATCACGTGCTTGAGAAAGCTACAAGGAAACCATATAGTGCGAGCCGATCCCGAAGTTGCAGTCCAGGAACCAAAAAAGGGCTATCTCCCGAAACATCCAATATGAATTGCATCTCAGCACGGAGGTACAAGTATTAAGTTACTTCTATTTATTTACACAGTTCAATTTGGTAATAAGTAAGTAATGCATGAACTAGGATAAATCGAGTCCCACAGTCTAATTTTCATATTCCAAAGCCAACTTAGAATGCCGCCCTTTAATAGCATTGTTCGGGACGAACAACTAAAAGTGTGGGGTGATATGATGGACCCAAATTATACGAATCATAAACACCGTAAAACCCCCTTAATTAGACACTTTGTCTATTTAACTTTTGCTTGTTAGTTCCGATATATTTCTACAGGGTATTATGGCGCTTAGAGAGAAAACACGCTAAGGAGAGGAGTTTACGCTGAAAAGATATTAAGAGTCATTCCAAGGTCAAGATCAGACGCAGACTGAAGAAATCTCAAGGATCCTGACATGGAATCACTCCAAACAAATCAAACCGAAGAGGAATTTGCATTGAAGACTCAACCGACCGGGTGAGAAAATGCCGCAGAAACCACCCGACCGGATGAAGCAGATCCAGGCCCTTTGCCGAGCTGACCAAACACTCGATTCAAGTTGCTCGAGCAAACCACATCATCTAACAATTCCGCCTCGACCAAAGTGTTTAAAATGGAAAATAAAGTGGACAATGTCGGAAAACCAAGGAGAATGCCCGAGCCAATTGAGAGTTGGCCCAATGCCAAGCAAAGACTCCGCGTACACTAGGCACCGTGACCGAATTGCTCGAGCCAACCGACGAATCTTGCAAATCTGGCTCGACCAAGATGTTTGGAATGCCCAACAAGTCGGACAATCTCGCTTCCCAGACAAAACGCTCGAGCCGATTGGTAGTTGGCCCAATTCCATAGTAAAGGCCGCTCGCATAGGCACCAAAACCAAGTTGCTCGACCAAAACATGGAATTTGGAAATTCTGACTCGACCATTAGTCTTAGAATCACTTGTTCATTCCAAATCAACTATCAAAATGCACGTTTGGACAAGGTGACCGGCCACCATGCTTGGAGGTGGCCAAGGGAGGAGCTCCTCCCCATTCCACCACCTGCTACCGGCGGCTCCTCCTCCATATGACCGGTGGCTTTGCTCCTCCCCATGTGGCAGCTCCTCCTTGCTCCTCCTCCTCAACCCTTGGATCAAAAGACATGTGCCACCATCTCCACCACCCATCTCCTCCCCTTATGGCTATAAATACCATGCATCCCCTCCTCATTTCATCATCCCATTCTCATCCAAAAATCACTTATCTCTCTAAGTTTTGTAAGTGTGGTTTTGGAAATAAAGCTTGCTTCCTTGGCGCTTCAACGGTTGTAAGTCTTTCTTTGTATTTAATTTACTGCTTTTATAATGTTTAGCGCGATAAATAGTAGCTAAACCCATATTCGGTTGAGGGTTCTCACCCTTGTGCCCACATCTTGAGACTCTTGCACCTTATGTCATTTTGCACTACTCTAGTCTTTGAGATCTAGTTTGAGTAACACCTTTGTCGGGTTGTTCAAACTAGCGAAAGACTAGAAGCCTAAAGCTTTGTCAAGCTTGTTGTGGAATACCACCTTTGTCGGGGTATTTGGGTTGTCACCTTTGTCGGGACAACCACATCACAACTTGACAGGTTAAGGGTGTGGAGTACCACCTTTGTCGGGGTATTTGGGTTGTCACCTTTGTCGGGACAACCACACTTAGAAGTGTAAAAGAAATCATTTGGAGTCAATGATAGATGTGTCACAAGAAGAGTCCCAAAACCGAATGCTTTCTTTTAATTGTAATAATTATCAGTTACTTTCCAGTACTAAAACCAACCAACCAACCAATCAATCACTTAGCTGGTAGCTTTAAAACCAACCAACCAATCCCGAAATTGTCCAACTAAAAGAACAATTATCCCCCTAATTCCCTTGGGTTCGACCCCTACTTACCACTTACTACCCAGTAGTGTAGTCGCGAGTAGCGAAAAATATAAATTTATTTGTACAGAGAACACTGCACCTTAACGACAGTGTAGTGGTCTCTGTCAAATTGGCGCCGTTGCCGGGGAATTAGCCGTCGGATTAGTTGTTCTTTCCTTTCCCTTCTCGTTTCTTCATCACGCTACACACTATGTATGCAAGAAGCAACACAGGAACAGTGGCAAAATACGACCTGAGCCACCCATGGGACCCAAACCAGTAATCCACAACGAGGTATCGTCGAGCCAACGACGTTAAACAAGTGCACTGGTCGGGAGGTAACCCGACACTATCTTACTTTCTGTCATTTAAATTCTGTCATTTAATTTTCTGTCTTAGTAATTCTCACATATATATATTAGCTCGCATGACTTTTGAACTAAGGCACGCCTTCGTTCAAAAGTGTGGGGTGAGAACCACCGTTGTATATAAATAACATGCTTGCTGTTTTCTTTTTTAGTAATAGTATCTTTTTGAAAATATGAACTTAAGAATGTGAAAAAGATAGACCGAAATTCATGCATTTACCTTGTGAAATTTCAACTGTCTAAAAACTTAGGACGTAACTTTTCATTTGTCCTTTGTGCTGAGATTAACTAGAGATGTGGAGTTGACATAAACTGCCCTAGAAAGGCTTGGCAGGCAATCGAAGGATCTTATCAAACTATATGGTTTTCGAAGTCAGTGGAGGCTGCACTTCGGGTTTCAGTGAAGATTGAAGTCATCTCCGCCATGCAGTGTTTATGCAAAAAAGAAAAAAAGGCGAGGACGGGAATCAGACCGTCCTCTCTCTAGTTAAAGTAGCCGAGAAAATAGATGAGCGACCCTCATCTTGACCCGCGCGAAACAACAACGATGAGAGGAGCGGGGAGGTATTTCCATAGGCTTGCGGGCGATGATTGGACCTCCCAAAAAGGGGCTTGAGAAAATGGACTTGCAAAAGCCACAAAAAGGCGAAAAGCTCGAAGAAGCAAATCAAGAGGCCAAAGGCCCAAAATTGTGAAGGTTTTAACCGAACAAAAAAAGTGAAGTACTCAAAGAGTCAAATCAAAGGCCAACGGCCGATTCACTACAAAAGCAGTCCCTCGCCAAAAGAAAAATCAAAGTACTCAAACCAGTGAAACCCGAACAAATCACGTGCTTGAGAAAGCTACAAGGAAACCATATAGTGCGAGCCGATCCCGAAGTTGCAGTCCAGGAACCAAAAAAGGGCTATCTCCCGAAACATCCAATATGAATTGCATCTCAGCACGGAGGTACAAGTATTAAGTTACTTCTATTTATTTACACAGTTCAATTTGGTAATAAGTAAGTAATGCATGAACTAGGATAAATCGAGTCCCACAGTCTAATTTTCATATTCCAAAGCCAACTTAGAATGCCGCCCTTTAGTAGCATTGTTCGGGACGAACAACTAAAAGTGTGGGGTGATATGATGGACCCAAATTATACGAATCATAAACACCGTAAAACCCCCTTAATTAGACACTTTGTCTATTTAACTTTTGCTTGTTAGTTCCGATATATTTCTACAGGGTATTATGGCGCTTAGAGAGAAAACACGCTAAGGAGAGGAGTTTACGCTGAAAAGATATTAAGAGTCATTCCAAGGTCAAGATCAGACGCAGACTGAAGAAATCTCAAGGATCCTGACATGGAATCACTCCAAACAAATCAAACCGAAGAGGAATTTGCATTGAAGACTCAACCGACCGGGTGAGAAAATGCCGCAGAAACCACCCGACCGGATGAAGCAGATCCAGGCCCTTTGCCGAGCTGACCAAACACTCGATTCAAGTTGCTCGAGCAAACCACATCATCTAACAATTCCGCCTCGACCAAAGTGTTTAAAATGGAAAATAAAGTGGACAATGTCGGAAAACCAAGGAGAATGCCCGAGCCAATTGAGAGTTGGCCCAATGCCAAGCAAAGACTCCGCGTACACTAGGCACCGTGACCGAATTGCTCGAGCCAACCGACGAATCTTGCAAATCTGGCTCGACCAAGATGTTTGGAATGCCCAACAAGTCGGACAATCTCGCTTCCCAGACAAAACGCTTGAGCCGATTGGTAGTTGGCCCAATTCCATAGTAAAGGCCGCGCGCATAGGCACCAAAACCAAGTTGCTCGACCAAAACATGGAATTTGGAAATTATGACTCGACCATTAGTCTTAGAATCACTTTTTCATTCCAAATCAACTATCAAAATGCACGTTTGGACAAGGTGACCGGCCACCATGCTTGGAGGTGGCCAAGGGAGGAGCTCCTCCCCATTCCACCACCTGCTACCGGCGGCTCCTCCTCCATATGACCGGTGGCTTTGCTCCTCCCCATGTGGCAGCTCCTCCTTGCTCCTCCTCCTCAACCCTTGGATCAAAAGACATGTGCCACCATCTCCACCACCCATCTCCTCCCCTTATGGCTATAAATACCATGCATCCCCTCCTCATTTCATCATCCCATTCTCATCCAAAAATCACTTATCTCTCTAAGTTTTGTAAGTGTGGTTTTGGAAATAAAGCTTGCTTCCTTGGCGCTTCAACGGTTGTAAGTCTTTCTTTGTATTTAATTTACTGCTTTTATAATGTTTAGCGCGATAAATAGTAGCTAAACCCATATTCGGTTGAGGGTTCTCACCCTTGTGCCCACATCTTGAGACTCTTGCACCTTATGTCATTTTGCACTACTCTAGTCTTTGAGATCTAGTTTGAGTAACACCTTTGTCGGGTTGTTCAAACTAGCGAAAGACTAGAAGCCTAAAGCTTTGTCAAGCTTGTTGTGGAATACCACCTTTGTCGGGGTATTTGGGTTGTCACCTTTGTCGGGACAACCACATCACAACTTGACAGGTTAAGGGTGTGGAGTACCACCTTTGTCGGGGTATTTGGGTTGTCACCTTTGTCGGGACAACCACACTTAGAAGTGTAAAAGAAATCATTTGGAGTCAATGATAGATGTGTCACAAGAAGAGTCCCAAAACCGAATGCTTTCTTTTAATTGTAATAATTATCAGTTACTTTCCAGTACTAAAACCAACCAACCAACCAATCAATCACTTAGCTGGTAGCTTTAAAACCAACCAACCAATCCCGAAATTGTCCAACTAAAAGAACAATTATCCCCCTAATTCCCTTGGGTTCGACCCCTACTTACCACTTACTACCCAGTAGTGTAGTCGCGAGTAGCGAAAAATATAAATTTATTTGTACAGAGAACACTGCACCTTAACGACAGTGTAGTGGTCTCTGTCAAATTGGCGCCGTTGCCGGGGAATTAGCCGTCGGATTAGTTGTTCTTTCCTTTCCCTTCTCGTTTCTTCATCACGCTACACACTATGTATGCAAGAAGCAACACAGGAACAGTGGCAAAATACGACCTGAGCCACCCATGGGACCCAAACCAGTAATCCACAACGAGGTATCGTCGAGCCAACGACGTTAAACAAGTGCACTGGTCGGGAGGTAACCCGACACTATCTTACTTTCTGTCATTTAAATTCTGTCATTTAATTTTCTGTCTTAGTAATTCTCACATATATATATTAGCTTGCATGACTTTTGAACTAAGGCACGCCTTCGTTCAAAAGTGTGGGGTGAGAACCACCGTTGTATATAAATAACATGCTTGCTGTTTTCTTTTTTAGTAATAGTATCTTTTTGAAAATATGAACTTAAGAATGTGAAAAAGATAGACCGAAATTCATGCATTTACCTTGTGAAATTTCAACTGTCTAAAAACTTAGGACGTAACTTTTCATTTGTCCTTTGTGCTGAGATTAACTAGAGATGTGGAGTTGACATAAACTGCCCTAGAAAGGCTTGGCAGGCAATCGAAGGATCTTATCAAACTATATGGTTTTCGAAGTCAGTGGAGGCTGCACTTCGGGTTTCAGTGAAGATTGAAGTCATCTCCGCCATGCAGTGTTTATGCAAAAAAGAAAAAAAGGCGAGGACGGGAATCAGACCGTCCTCTCTCTAGTTAAAGTAGCCGAGAAAATAGATGAGCGACCCTCATCTTGACCCGCGCGAAACAACAACGATGAGAGGAGCGGGGAGGTATTTCCATAGGCTTGCGGGCGATGATTGGACCTCCCAAAAAGGGGCTTGAGAAAATGGACTTGCAAAAGCCACAAAAAGGCGAAAAGCTCGAAGAAGCAAATCAAGAGGCCAAAGGCCCAAAATTGTGAAGGTTTTAACCGAACAAAAAAAGTGAAGTACTCAAAGAGTCAAATCAAAGGCCAACGGCCGATTCACTACAAAAGCAGTCCCTCGCCAAAAGAAAAATCAAAGTACTCAAACCAGTGAAACCCGAACAAATCACGTGCTTGAGAAAGCTACAAGGAAACCATATAGTGCGAGCCGATCCCGAAGTTGCAGTCCAGGAACCAAAAAAGGACTATCTCCCGAAACATCCAATATGAATTGCATCTCAGCACGGAGGTACAAGTATTAAGTTACTTCTATTTATTTACACAGTTCAATTTGGTAATAAGTAAGTAATGCATGAACTAGGATAAATCGAGTCCCACAGTCTAATTTTCATATTCCAAAGCCAACTTAGAATGCCGCCCTTTAATAGCATTGTTCGGGACGAACAACTAAAAGTGTGGGGTGATATGATGGACCCAAATTATACGAATCATAAACACCGTAAAACCCCCTTAATTAGACACTTTGTCTATTTAACTTTTGCTTGTTAGTTCCGATATATTTCTACAGGGTATTATGGCGCTTAGAGAGAAAACACGCTAAGGAGAGGAGTTTACGCTGAAAAGATATTAAGAGTCATTCCAAGGTCAAGATCAGACGCAGACTGAAGAAATCTCAAGGATCCTGACATGGAATCACTCCAAACAAATCAAACCGAAGAGGAATTTGCATTGAAGACTCAACCGACCGGGTGAGAAAATGCCGCAGAAACCACCCGACCGGATGAAGCAGATCCAGGCCCTTTGCCGAGCTGACCAAACACTCGATTCAAGTTGCTCGAGCAAACCACATCATCTAACAATTCCGCCTCGACCAAAGTGTTTAAAATGGAAAATAAAGTGGACAATGTCGGAAAACCAAGGAGAATGCCCGAGCCAATTGAGAGTTGGCCCAATGCCAAGCAAAGACTCCGCGTACACTAGGCACCGTGACCGAATTGCTCGAGCCAACCGACGAATCTTGCAAATCTGGCTCGACCAAGATGTTTGGAATGCCCAACAAGTCGGACAATCTCGCTTCCCAGACAAAACGCTTGAGCCGATTGGTAGTTGGCCCAATTCCATAGTAAAGGCCGCGCGCATAGGCACCAAAACCAAGTTGCTCGACCAAAACATGGAATTTGGAAATTATGACTCGACCATTAGTCTTAGAATCACTTTTTCATTCCAAATCAACTATCAAAATGCATGTTTGGACAAGGTGACCGGCCACCATGCTTGGAGGTGGCCAAGGGAGGAGCTCCTCCCCATTCCACCACCTGCTACCGGCGGCTCCTCCTCCATATGACCGGTGGCTTTGCTCCTCCCCATGTGGCAGCTCCTCCTTGCTCCTCCTCCTCAACCCTTGGATCAAAAGACATGTGCCACCATCTCCACCACCCATCTCCTCCCCTTATGGCTATAAATACCATGCATCCCCTCCTCATTTCATCATCCCATTCTCATCCAAAAATCACTTATCTCTCTAAGTTTTGTAAGTGTGGTTTTGGAAATAAAGCTTGCTTCCTTGGCGCTTCAACGGTTGTAAGTCTTTCTTTGTATTTAATTTACTGCTTTTATAATGTTTAGCGCGATAAATAGTAGCTAAACCCATATTCGGTTGAGGGTTCTCACCCTTGTGCCCACATCTTGAGACTCTTGCACCTTATGTCATTTTGCACTACTCTAGTCTTTGAGATCTAGTTTGAGTAACACCTTTGTCGGGTTGTTCAAACTAGCGAAAGACTAGAAGCCTAAAGCTTTGTCAAGCTTGTTGTGGAATACCACCTTTGTCGGGGTATTTGGGTTGTCACCTTTGTCGGGACAACCACATCACAACTTGACAGGTTAAGGGTGTGGAGTACCACCTTTGTCGGGGTATTTGGGTTGTCACCTTTGTCGGGACAACCACACTTAGAAGTGTAAAAGAAATCATTTGGAGTCAACGATAGATGTGTCACAAGAAGAGTCCCAAAACCGAATGCTTTCTTTTAATTGTAATAATTATCAGTTACTTTCCAGTACTAAAACCAACCAACCAACCAATCAATCACTTAGCTGGTAGCTTTAAAACCAACCAACCAATCCCGAAATTGTCCAACTAAAAGAACAATTATGCCCCTAATTCCCTTGGGTTCGACCCCTACTTACCACTTACTACCCAGTAGTGTAGTCGCGAGTAGCGGAAAATATAAATTTATTTGTACAGAGAACACTGCACCTTAACGACAGTGTAGTGGTCTCCGTCAACCACAGGCAGATTCCAAAACAGAGGTGGCTCTGGGGGAG
The DNA here is from genome assembly GCA_033675395.1 of Rhodiola chrysanthemifolia. Lineage (NCBI taxonomy): Eukaryota > Viridiplantae > Streptophyta > Magnoliopsida > Saxifragales > Crassulaceae > Rhodiola > Rhodiola chrysanthemifolia. The sequence continues at coordinate 12,147,079 of CM066208.1, read as the reverse complement.
GAAGAAATAACCAAAAGGGGAACAAGGGAGCTACCTCAGAGGAAAGCAAAACAAAGGCAGGATTAAAGGAAGAAAGAACCTGCTATCACTGCCAGAAAAAGGGACATCTTGCTAAAGACTGCTACAGCAAGAAGAAGGGCGAACCTCCTGCCCCGAAGGAAGCTCAAGCCATGTTCGCTGCCTGGGGTGACTCAGACGAGGAACACAGTGATGGGAAGCGAGCTAAGGAGCCATGTCTGATGGCAAGATCCACGAACGATGAGGTAAATGAATCTGATTCCTTTGTCAATGAAGTCTTTAGTGAATCCGATTTTGCAGAAACCATTGCCGAACTACTGAAGAGGATCACGAGCCTTAAGGAACAGCTTGAAGTCATGAAGGATGAACATGAAGATGACATGGAAAACAACCGCCTCTGGTCAACTAAAGTTATGCGCCTCGAGAGAGAAGTAAAGGAACACGTCTGCAAATGCCACACTTGCGACGATGGAGACACACAAATGGACAGGTTGAGTAATGATCTGAGGTGCATGAAGATTGACGATACCAGGCCGACAGAGATCAGAACTAAGACGGCAGGATCAATTGAAGAATCAGTCAGGGTCCAGTTAGATAACGAGGAACTTCGTCAGACAGTCGCAGATCTCAGACAAAAGGAGACTGAAAGAAAGAAAATCTGGCTAAGAGAACTAGAAGCTAAGAAGGCTGAAGAAGTAAGACAGGACTACGAAAGGAAGTTTGTCAGACCTGGACTCGGGTACATTGATGTGACTAACAAAGAGGAGGAAAACAGAAGGATTGCCAAAGGAAAGGGAGTGATGACTGAAGTCGGTGAGGGGTCGCACCAGGAGAAAAAGCTGGGAGCCACCAGACAGTCGGAGAAAGCGGCGACATTCCTAACAGAGAGCCAACTCTATGACAGAGACTCCGTACCCTTCAAGGCCGGAAAAGCCTTTGAAATTTGGAAGAAGATGAGCTCCAACCCTCAACCATTCTCTCTTGATCCTCACGCCCAAAGATATAGGAGACCCACCCCCTTAGAAAGGAGGAGGAAAACTGGGGTAGTCTACTATCGAGTCTGCTGGCACTGTGGTCACACTGGCCACTACATATCGAACTGCAGGGAACTGGAAAATTCCAACGAGAGGTATCACAGTCATCAGAAGGAAGTTCCCTCTCACAGCAAGGACGACAGGGGTAAATTGGGTCGCCCTTATCATAACACAGCAACCTACGGACGACCCAGGAGAACTCCCAGGAAGAAAATCGATCTCACAAATGATAACGATTCACACCCTCTAAAGTTCCCTTCTGTTGTTAAAACTGCACCAAAGCCCAGTAAGCCCAAGCTTGTCTGGGTTCGTAAAAACTGATTTCTCTCTTGCAGGACGGAGTGAGGAGCAAGCCATGGTATCTGGACAGCGGATGCTCCAAACACATGACAGGAGATCCAGGATGGTTCATCTCACTCCAAGCCTACTCCGGAGGAAGCATTATCTTCGGAAACAAGAGTACAGGTAAGGTCGTTGCAACAGGAGAGGTAAGAATCTCAGAAACAATCAAAGTCCGACAAGTTAGTCTAGTTGAAAATCTGAATTACAACCTACTGAGTATATCACAATTGTGTCAACATGGTAAAAATCAAGTGATATTCAACTCTAATGATTGCTTTGTGAAATGCATTGAGACAGGAAAGGTAATTCTTAGAGGCGTCCGTGAAAATCAAATTTATACAGTGGACCCAGAGTTCGTTCCTGAGGAAGAGCTGTGCCTGGCTAGCATAGCTACCGACACACTGCTGTGGCACAAAAGGTTTGGACATGCAAGCACGAAACTGATTCATAAGCTACATCAGAATGAGCTAGTGGATGGATTACCCAAGATAGAGAGCTCGATTGATCATGTGTGCAGTGCATGTACCATGGGCAAGCAAGTACGCACTTCGTTCAAGTCAAAACAATCAGTAAGTACGTCAGGTCCTCTGGACATGATCCACATGGATCTCTGTGGTCCAGTGAACGTCGTCAGCCGCGGAGGTAACAAGTATATACTAGTCATTGTAGACGACTACTCCAGGTACACTTGGACAATTTCCTATGCTCTAAAGATGAAACATACTCTGAATTTGTTTCATGGTTGAAATTAACTGAGAACAAGCTGAGTAAGAAGCTAGTATCCATTCGTACTGACAACGGAACCGAGTTCCGGAATTCCCAATTTCTCTCGCTGTGCAGAACTGCAGGAATTGATCACGACTTTTCAGCACCACGTACTCCTCAGCAGAATGGAGTGGTATAGAGAAAGAATAGGACGCTGGAAGACATGTCCAGAACAATGCTGATAGCCAGTGGCGTTCCCAAAGGGTTCTGGGCAGAGGCTGTGCACGCGGCCAGCTACATCCTGAACCGTGCATCTCTACGATTTCTGATAGGAAAGACACCGTATGAACTGCTGCACGGCAGAAAACCTAACATTGCTCATTTGAAAGTTTTTGGCTGCAGGTGCTACGTTCATAACAATGGAAAGGACAACTTGGGAAAGTTCGATCCAAGGAGCGATGAAGGTGTGTTCGTAGGCTACTCAAGCCACAGCAGAGCTTATAAGGTGTATAACCTAAGGATGGAACGAGTGGAGGAGAGCATCCACATAACCTTTGATGAGAACTCTATGACAGGTCACAAAGTGAAAGATCCTTCATCACAGGACGATGGAGAACTTCAGTTCACCGACAGGGATGACCCCGACTGGGAACCTCCTCAAAATGAGGACATGGAACCAGTTCAAGAGACTGCTCAGGGAGCCGGACAGGAACCCGCAGATAATCAAGCAGAGTTGCCCGCTCAAGAACCTGTTCCTGATGTCCCTGTAACAAACATCACTGCTGAGACTCACAACGAAGAGGTAACTGACAATAATCCCCCGCCTACAGTTACAGCGGTGGAACCCAGAACTACAAGGAGCGGAAGAGTCGTCCAGCCCCCATCCAGGATGAGGGACTACCAGTGCTATACATCACAGGATCAAGTAAGTCTGGATGACCTATGTCATTTCTGTGTTTTTGCATCCTTTGTCTCTGTTACAGAACCAAGGACAATAGCTGAAGCATTGAAGGATCCGGAATGGGTAAATGTCATGCAAGAAGAACTTCATCAGTTCGAGAGGAATAAGGTATGGCGCCTGGTCCCTAGGCCGAAGGACAAGAATGTGATTGGAACGAAGTGGGTCTTTCGCAACAAGATGGAAGATAAAGGAGTCGTTGTAAGAAACAAAGCCCGCCTGGTAGTCAAGGGATACAACCAACAAGAAGGGATAGATTACGATGAAACTTTCGCCCCAGTTGCAAGGTTAGAAGCAATCAGATTACTAATTGCGTATTCGACTTACCATGGCTTTGTTTTACAGCAAATGGATGTGAAAACGGCCTTCTTGAACGGAGTTCTAAAGGAAGAGGTATATGTAAGTCAGACACCAGGGTTCGAGGATCACACTCACCCGGATCATGTCCATATCCTCGAGAAGGCACTGTACGGACTGAAGCAAGCCCCTCGCGCCTGGTATGAGAGACTGTCACAGTTCCTACTATCTCACGGATATACCAGAGGAGAGGTGGACAAAACTCTCTTCCTTCTGAAGGAAGGGAAGGACACCCTGGTGGTGCAGGTATATATGGATGATATCATTTTTGGTTCAACTAACCCTAAACTTGTCAAGAAGTTTACAGATTTGATGTCTAGCGAGTTCGAGATGAGCATGGTGGGAGAGCTCAAGTACTTCCTTGGACTTCAGGTCACTCAAGAGGAGGATGGAACCCGAATCCATCAGCAAAAGTACGTAAAGGGAAATCCTGAAGAAGTTTGGGATGGAGTCCGCCAAGACGTGTGCCACACCAATGTCCCCAAACGATGCCCTGACAAAGGACGAATCCTCAACTAGAGTGGATCCAACTCTGTATAGGGGAATGATCGGTTCACTACTTTATCTCACTGCTAGCAGACCCGATATCTTATTTAGTGTCTGTCTGTGTGCTAGGTTTCAGGCTGACCCCAGGGAGACCCACGTGAAAGCTGTAAAAAGGATATTACGATATCTGAAGGGAACAGATGATTTGTGCCTGTTCTATCCAAGGGGAGGTGAATTGCGCCTGGAAGCATACACTGACGCAGACTATGCTGGGTGCAAGACAGACAGGAAGTCCACGTCAGGGATGGCTCAATATCTTGGACCATGTCTCATCTCTTGGGCTTCAAAGAAGCAGTCCTCAATTGCTCTCTCCACCGCAGAGGCAGAATATATTGCCGCCGCTGCTTGCTGTGCGCAGCTGCTGTGGATCAGGCAACAGCTAAGTGATTACGGTGTTATTACTAATTGTGCTAAGATTCTGTGTGATAACACTAGTGCTATTAACATCTCTAAAAATCCAGTGCAGTTCTCACGCACTAAGCACATTGAAATTCGATATCACTTCCTACGAGACTGTGTAGAAAAGGGAACAATTGAGATGGAATATTGTAGAACTGAGGAACAGATTGCTGACATACTCACAAAAGCTTTGCACAGAGAACCCTACGAAAAGCTGAGGCTCGAACTCGGTATGGTCTCTCTCCCTTAAAGCTATATTCAAATAGTGCTCCCTCAGTGATTGGCTAGACTAGATACATATGAGTCACGTCTGATGGTGAGCTTAACATGACTGTTCTGTGCTAGTAAGAAAGTAAGTTGTGTTCATAATGTAGCCATGCATGCTTGCTATGTGATTGACAACTGCATTAGGGATCGAAGAACATGAAATTCTGAATTCTTTCTGCCCAAAAGAGACCTCCATATTTGATCCCACACTATAAGCCCAGGAGGTACTCTAGACCAACCATAGCCTATTCTCCTGTGGGATGCTCTTGTGAGCCCGTCGTGATGTTACATTTCGGGAGCTCTTCCACATGAGGTATGCAGACATTATAACATGTTTGGTTGACTTCTTTTTGATTGATTGTGTGTGGTGTTATTTGTACCATTTGGGTAAAGTTAGCGCACCATACCAAAACCTTGTGTATCCATGAGACAGTAAGATTGGGGTATCACTATGAGCGGATCACCTTTGGGTGGGAAACGGTCTATGTGCCAGTTGTGAAGTTAGGTTGTATGCGTCCTCTGTTGAAGTTGGGCTTGGGAAGGGGTAAAGGGAAATTGAAAGGTGAACAGTCTCTGCAGCAGGGAGTTGTCGCGTCGGCTGCTTATGGGACAACACGCTTAACTAAAGTGACACGTGTCACTTCCCTGACTGTTAGCGCATGACCTCTCAGTTGGTTCAATTTTGGCAAGTGTTTACTACGAAACCGTTTTTGGAAGGAAGAAAAGGATGGCAATTACCAAAAATTGAAGGCAGCTTATTTATTGGAAAGAAGCGACGTTTGGGGTTTCTGGTGTCTCACAACTCCTAGGGTTTGAAAAGGATACTTAAAGCACGCAGTAGAGTGCCTCGTCTCTCAAACTCAGACAATCAAATTGAAGGCAGATTATTTCACTCTCTCTCTCCCCAAATCTAAGTTTCCGAAAAGTTCAATGGCTTCCTCAAACCCTAAATCCAGCCTTTCTCCTACCGCCGCCGCAGCTATGGCCGCACAGTTGATCGCAAAGGGAGTAGATCCTCTATGTTTGGAAAGCATTCTGCAGTCGGTTACGCCAACCGGATCTACTCCGACAGACTCTGCAGTGGCCAGGGACCGCGCTCTGCTCGAAGAGCTTGGGGAGGACTCCTGCTCTCAGCGCCCTGTCCGACAAGACTCCTCCGTTGCTGCTCTGTCCGCTGGCAAGCGTGCGAGGAAATCTACAACTCCCTCTGCCCGGAAAAGTCACAGATCTACTAAGTCTTCCGCTCCGCGGATTAACGAAGAAGGAGAGTCGGACGAAAGTGCCGAGGAGTCGGAAGAAGTCGGGAAGGGTTTTGTTCAAGAGTTGGTGTTACAATATGAGTGGCTGGTGGAGTATAAGCTGGAGGATATTGTTGTGTTACTGGAGACCCAAGGGTGGGGCGCACTATTCAGGAAGCCTGTTCTAGTGGACGAGAAGTTGGTAAGGGAGTTCTACTCAAAACTGAAAGTTATGGAAAAGGAGAAGGGAAAGGGAAACTGGGAGCTGTCGGCTGTCATAGGTGGTGATGTGTTCACAGTAAGTATGAGGGAGCTGGCCACCATCCTACAAGTCCCCAAAGGTGGGTATGCTACATACTCCAAGGGGGCGTGGCCAGGCTCAGTGGCCAAATCGGAGGTGTTCGAACGACTTGGACTGGATCCCGCTGCAAAAGGTCAGAGGGAGATCTACGGCATGGCTGTGCTTCCGAGGATTCTCCACAGAATCCTTATGTCAAACATCTCTCCGAGACGTCACAAGCATAATCTGGTGACCTTTCAGGACATGCTGCTCCTAGATCAGATCCTGCAGAAGAAACAAGTCAATCTGGCCTTCCAAGTCATAGGAGAACCCATCCAACGGACTACCCTTTCCTGGATTTGTTAAGGAGATACTGAAGTACTGGGAGACATATGACCCCGTGTCTGAGAAGGTGCTATCGTCTGACCTTGGTGATGAGCAGATTGTCAAATTAGGTCTGGAGTACAAGGCAGAGGTTGGTTGGATTGTCCCTGTTGTTAAAGAAGAGGCTGATGATGAGGATGTTGTTGAGGTGGTCCCTATTAATGCTGTCGCTCCTGTTCGTGACGGAGTGGTTCCCCCCACTGAGAGTTCCGGTGTGCTGGTGGAGATGCTGAAAGAGGTCCGTGATGAGGTAAAGTTGTTGAAAGCTGAGATGAAAGATGTCAAGGATGAATTGAGGGAGGTGAAAACCGAGTTGGTGGATACAAAGATGGAGGTGACTATCGTGAAGGACAAAATGATCGCCCTGGAGTTGGCCATCACTGTTGATTCGGGTGCCATGTCGGTGGCAGTAGCGAGTTTCCCTGATCAGATGAAGAACCTTGCCTCAGAGATTGTTGAACAGATGAAGGCCTCGTTCATAATTGATCCCACATCTTAACTGTCTCATGGAACTCCCATCCTTGCTATCCCCTCCCACATCTGCCCCCCAGTTTGTTTGACGTGTTTTGCTTTGAATTTCATGTTTTAGAATTCTATGCACTTTGAATTCTCTGCCGCATGTGTGGTGTCTGAATGACACGCTTTTGACTTGCCGGCATGAATGAAATGTTTTTTCTTTCCATTACTCTGTGTTCTTATTTGCCTATCTTTTTTGATGATGCCAAAAGGGGGAAGAACTATATGAGCACTACACTAAGAGGGAATAACCAGTATCAAAATTTGAGCGGATGTCTATCTGAGGGGGAACTATGCTAGCTAGACGTTAAATAAAATACTCAGTAAATAAACTCTGAAGCAGCTAGTCGTCCTAGGGAAATGCATATGATAGTTCCATGCCATAGCCATGTGTGATTTCCCATTTGTGAAGAAGTGTTTGTCATCATCAAAAAGGGGGAATTTGTTGGACCCTTTGTGTTTTGATGATAACAAACACTTAACTAATAATCCACTTGAGTGTGCAGAAATCACTGTCTGACAGGTAAGCTTACTGGACATCTCTGGGAGAGAGCAAAGCTGCGAGAGAGATACGATCTATCCGAGAGACCAACCGACATGTGATGAGATCGGATCTGGGAAAAGATACTCGAAGATATATATATCAAAGATACAAGAATATATGCATGTAATATCTGATTAAGATTATTAATGCAAATATATACACGAGGAGATGTTAGTATATTCGACAGAAAGATTGAAGCCAGATTTGGAAGGGAAGATATGTGATGTGGTTAAGATATGGAAACATCTTAACCATATCATATCTGCTGGATGCATTCAGATCTAAGAGAGCGCCGACTTGAAGACTACTATAAAAGAAGGAGAAGTCTTCAAAAAGAAGTTCGGCTTTTGGAGATAAGAATCGGAGATTGAAGAGTAATCAACACCGGAGCTGACGAAGTGCTGCTGTGTGCGGACGAGACAGATCGTGTTAGTTGATACTTTGAGTTGAGTAGAATTGTTAGCTGTCCCTGAGTGAGATAAAGTGTAACAATCTACAAGCACACTCTTTCATCAATAACATTGATCTTGAAGCCCTTCTGGAACTGTCCAGAAGGCAAAGTGGTTTTCAGCCTGCTGCAAAGGTTGCAGTAGGGTTTCCACTATAAATCTGTGAGTCCTTACTTTCCGTACAATTTCCTGTGTTAAAGTAAATTTCCGCTGCCATCTGTCTGAGGGATACCACTCTGGGATCTCCCTCACATAGTTGGCTAACCTAACGATCCAACACAGTTTATGAAGCTAAGAAAACAGAAGGATGTTGTTGAGATTAAGGATGAAATAGACAAGTACTTCAATGAACCATCTCAAGACCCTTCAAACAAGAATTTCAATCTTTTGGATTGGTGGAAGGAAAATGCATCAAGGTATCCTATTTTATCTAAAATTGCCAAGGACATATTTGCAGTTCCAGCTTCTACATTTGCTTCAGAATCAGCTTTCAGTCTTGGATCAAGGGTGGTGAATCCATTTAGAGCTACATTAACTCCTAATATGGTTGAGGGGTTGGTTTGTCTAAATGATTGGCTTAGGGGTGGATCATTTTTCATGTATAAAGAGCCTACCAAAACAGAACTAGAACTCTATATGGAGCTTGAAAAATTAGAATCAGAAACAGGTTCAAGAAAACCATGAATGATCATGTATCCCTCAATGACTTGTTAGGTTCTTGTTTTCACTTTGTAATAGCTGCAAGTAATGAATCAGGTTTTGAACTTGTTACCAAAAAAAAGCTGCAAGTCTCTAACATTCAACTTATGTTTTTTTTTGTAAACTTTGAAAATCGGTTTTTAAACCAAACCGCACCGCATTATATTTGATTTTCACTTTTGTAATGCGGTTTGAAAAATTTCCAAACCAGATAATGTGGTTCGGTTGCGGGTTTACCCTTAAACCGCACCAACCCGCACCGCGCCCACCCCTACCGGGTTGGGTTAAACCCGACATTAAGTGGACCAGGTCAGGCCGGATTTTATCCATCCCTAGTCAGCCCCCACTCGACCCATAATAGAGCTCTAATATTTCATATGCATGCGCTACTTATTAAAATATTCCAGACCCAAGACTTGCTAATTCTAGTGTCAATGTTTTATATGTTTTTTTTGAAGAGTTATATCTTAGGATCGGCGCAAGTAGTAATGAAGAAAAACCATCTATTTTTTTAAGTTAAAGTCGGTCGGTGTCAGCGATTTTATTGATGAGTTCAAAAAGCTTGAACTGGGCATGTACAAGAAGATGAATTGAAGTTCCAAAACAGTACCCTCCCTCAAGTGGCAGAGCTTGGTTATATCACCCAAACCCTTAAAAACACCGAACATGAGTATAACAAGGCAGACAAAAACTAATGCATCAAAAAAGCGTATCATCTGGGAACTGCATGTGGGACACTATCAAGTCGAATTTTCTTACTATTTGATGAGATGCGATTACTATACTCAACACATCTTTATATAGAGAAACATATGAAAACCTAATCCATATTGGGTCGAAGATCAAGGTGGCCCAAAATGTCTCGGAGACTTTGATTATCATGCTCCATAATCCAACATTAAAAACTAAATCTCTTACCGACAAGAAAACTAATAAGAACCAAACTATCAATACCGATATTGGTCTGCCAACAAGGTGGTGGTTGAGTTGGTAGAACACTTGCCTTAGCAGGTCAAGGGTTCGAACCCCACCATGACCTTTTCCTGTCCACAATTTTGTGGAATTTTCCTAGTCCCACCTATGGTGTGGACCTTTCCTCTATCCTTCGGGATGTTTTCCTCTTCCCTTTCCTCTTTCTCCTTCTCGTCCCTTGTGGACGTCTGCAGGTGTTATGGTCTATCCTCCGCTGAGGCGTGCTGAAGCACTAAAACTCCTACCACGAAAGGGTGTGTCGACTTGTGGGTTTTCAAGCTAGGGGTGTCGGATGACCCGTGCTTCAACGGATGATTCAAGTTGAATTCCGGGTTTGGTGCTTGTATGACTGTACTTTAAATGATCTAGAAATATAAATGTACCCAAGATGTATCTGATATGCATTCCTTGATGATATGTTGGATGTAAACTCACAATAAAAAATATACCGATATTGGCCTAAAATAAGCACTGACAGTGTCGTTCTTTTACGAACATCCACATAGCACTTTAAAATAGGTTAAATCGGCCCACAAAACAAACAAGATTTACACGGATAACGGCGACCTCGTCGAAATTGAAACTTAAAATACCATAAATTGGAGAAGGCTAAAAAAAATAATTCCAAATTGATTCATTAAGAGCATATGCACTCATAACTAAAGAAATGCTAGGAGAGGACTTCCTCATCTAGCATTTCCTTCAAATAAAGCACAAAATCAATGAGGATGTTCTCTCACACATCCTCAAGGAGCATGTGTGAGAGAACATCCTCATTAGTTTTGTGCTTTGTTTAGAGGAAATGCTAGGTGAGGAAGTCCTCTTCTAACATTTTCTTATTCATGGGTGCGAATGCCCAGTGATTTCTTTTTTTTTTTTTGATGCAAATGCCCAGTGATTTCAAGGCTACAGTTTTCTATATTTGATTACATCTGCAAACTTCTTTTACGATTGATTCAAAATAGCACTTTACAATTCTATTTTATATTATGTTTACGATTTAGAACAATGAAACTAGCTGCAGCCTGCAAGTATATAAAAAAGAATTGCAGCAGAGCAGGTCTGTGAAGTTTTACTTTACCAATGGAGGTTTAAAAATCACTTTCTGAAATGTAGATGACTTATGTATCAAAAAAAAAAAAAGAAGAAATGTAGATGACCTTTCACCTCACTTTAACTTTTATTTTTATTTTTTTTATAATGGGTAAAACAACGACCCCAAGTTTCTAACTTGAAATATAATGTTTAATATAGACTCTTTTACCAACATGACATCATTCCACCTCACTTTTGTTTTTGATAGCGGGTTTCTTACATCTCATACATATCAATCACCATACGAATACATCTTATACATATTGCATGAGAACTCAATCGGGTACATATGAAAAACTTGACTTTTTTGGAGCACAGGTCACGCATGGCACCAATCCGGATTTGATACTTGAATTGCGTCAACTGAAGCACGGGCCATAAGACAGTATAAGCATGAAACTCAACACTTCCACGCGTAATGGAAGAAGGAACAACACGTCTGCGCCAAGGAGAGACGAAAACACATCCACAAGGGATGAATAACACTCCTACACAAAAGTGAGAAAAAAATACTACTCAGGAAAATCGAACCCTTGATCTCTTAACTAGTCAAGTGTCAAAGTCACTCGACCAAACACCACCTCACTTTATTTTTTTATTTTTTATTTTTTTGTTAACTTAATTGAATATTAAAAGAGAATTCAGCAATTGAATCCTCAAAGTTCACAAATTACTAATTCATCAAATATTTTTTTCTTCTAAACTGCTTCTCTCTTCTTCTACAAGCTTCCCGACTCCTCCCCGCCCAACCTCCACATCAGCTCAGCCCCGGTTTTTTTCTCCCCTTCCCCCTCCCCTCTCCCCTCCTCCACCTCCCCCATGTTTGCTCCACCGTCCCTCCTTCGTTCTCCCTTTTTTTCGGCCTAAAGCTTTGTGCTCCTCCGGATGTTTCGTCATGTTCAGATTTGCAGCTGGGGTGGCGTGGAGTTGCAGGCTGATGGAAGGGCAGCTTAGGTGGCTTTGGTGGTAGTTGGAGGGGGTGGCGTTCGGTTGGGAAGTGGAAGCTTTTTGACCTCAGCCGTTCCGGTGTGAGTTTTTCCCGTAGTGTCTGTTTTGGACACGATTTTTGTGTAGATATGTTTCTCTCCATTGGTCTTCGACTGATGTTTTCGGCAGGCGGACGTGGCTTGGATGATGATCTGTGATGTCCTGTCTCTTTTCAAGCTGTGAATGACAAGATGACGTGCTCACGTTTTATATTGTTTGGTCTGTACTGCACCCAACTGGATGTTATTTTCCAGCTTTAAGACCTCGGTTCGCCATTGTTAATTTGCAGCTTTTAATATCAAAAAAAAAAAACATGTTCACAAATTAAGCAAAATGAAGCATCCATCTTCATCTAATTCATCCTCTCTTCTCAAAAGGTCTCGTCTTTCTCCATACCTCCTTTCCCTCATCGCCTTCATCTTTATCGTCACCGTCCTCTACGGTCAAACCTTCACCCTCATCTTCCGCCAGCCACCGCCTCATTCACGACCAGTGGGTGAGTTGAGCACATTGCAGTACCAAATGTTAAAAGATTTGATTTTGAAGTCATAATCGGACTTGTTTGACTGATTCACTATCTGGGTTTCTTTTGTTTGCAGAGAAGATCAAGCCGAGATTGGCGTTCGCAGTCGGTGAGACAGCACAAGGCTGCGACGTGTTCAGCGGCAATTGGGTCAAAGAAAACGGGTCGACCCGACCACTGTACCAGGAATCGGAGTGTCCATACATCCAGCCGCAGCTCACGTGTCAAGAGCACGGCCGGCCGGATAAAGAGTATCAGTACTGGAAATGGAAGCCCCACCGGTGCGATCTTCCCAGGTTTATCTTTGTCCATCTTTCCCTCATTGCTACTTTTGATTCAGAAAGTGTTGTAATAATAGTATGCCTATTTGGGATCTGAATTGGAGGTTTCTGAGATTAGATTTCAATGGGGTTTGTGAATTTGTCTCTGGGGTCGGGGCCTTGGCCTTTTGTGGTTGATTTGGAATGGGACACAATGATATGATGATTTAGTTGTCAAGTTATCGAATGCCGTTGCAGATCACGCATACGGTTTACTTTTGGTATCAATTACAAAAAGTATTGTAACTACTAGATGAGATCGAGTATTCAGGCATTGGGAATTTTATATATAAAGTTGTTCATTAGTACCATCTTAGGTTGTTGATTTTTGTTGAAAAGGTTGTTCATTTTTGTTCATTAGTACAATACAAAAAGTATTGTAACTACTAGATGACATTTGATTCAGAGATTAGAGACTAAATCTGCTAGGGAAACATAATGTGCTGATATCGAGTTTGAACTGTGTTGAATATAGTATCCACTTCTTGAGCAGTAAGCACTTTCTCATAAATTTCTCAAAAGAAAGGTCCTGTCTTTACTTTGTTGTACTTGTGTTGTTAGGACTGCCCCATTTCCTTAAAAGGAGTTATAAGTATTGGGTACTTTTGCGTAGAAGGTAAAATTGCAAGAGTTCTGTTGAAGGGGTGTGGTCCGTGGGGAATGCAGATAGACATGTTTATAAGATGAGTTATACATGTAATGATCATAATTATTAAAATTCCTCTGATTAGTGTCCTCATGAAATTTATGGGAATCTGTCTTCTTTTTGTGTACTGGTGTTCAAATATATGGGCGAGAAATGCGTACATATGTTACTGAGTAAGACCCACCTATGACTTGGGCATTGACATTTGAAATTGTGTAGCTTCAACGCTACGATGATTCTCGAAGCTCTTCGCGGAAAGAGGATGATGTTTGTCGGTGATTCTTTGAACCGGGGTCAGTATGTGTCCTTTATCTGTCTTATCCATTCAGTCATTCCTGAAAGTGCCAAATCCATTGAAACAAAAGACTCTCTTACTATCTTCAGAGCTAAGGTAATAACCATACCATTCTACGTGCTCATAGTTTACATATTTCCTCAAATGTCTAAGTATTCATATACCGTTTTATTGATTTCAGGACTATAATGCTACAATCGAGTTTTACTGGGCTCCTTTCCTCCTTGAATCGAATTCTGATAACGCTGTTGTTCATAGAATAACTGACAGAATCGTTAGGAAAGGATCGATAAACAAGCATGGGAAATACTGGAAAGGAGCTGATATTATTGTTTTCAATACCTATCTTTGGTGGATTACTGGCTCGAATATGAAGATTTTGTAAGTCTCACTGCACAATCACGCGTCTTTCTAACTTTAATTTGAACAAGGAGCGATCCTGATAGCTACGACTGTTTTACAGGCGTGGATCGTTTGAGAACCAAGTCAAAGACATAGTAGAGATGAGTACAGAGGATGCTTATCGCATGACAATGAAAAATATGCTGCGATGGATTAAGAAAAACATGGATAGTGAGAAAACACGAACTTTCTTCACTAGTATGTCACCTTCCCATGCCAAGTAAGTACTGACGTCACCGACTTCATTCCATCAGCTGAGTTTTGATTTTCTGTTTCTGAAATCTAAAATAATGTTGCAGGAGTGGAGAGTGGGGAGACAAGCCAGGGGGAAATTGTTACAACGAGACGACTCCAATTGACGAGCCAACGTACTGGGGATCGGATGCTAAGAGAAGCATAATGCAAGTGATACAAGAAGAGTTCAACAAGTCGAACGTCCCCATTATGTTTCTCAACATAACGCAATTGTCACACTATCGTAAAGATGCACACACTTCTATATACAAGAAGCAGTGGAATCCGCTGACGCCGCAGCAGTTAGCCAACCCAGCAAGCTATGCTGATTGCACACATTGGTGCTTGCCTGGTTTGCAAGACACATGGAATGAGCTGTTGTTTGCGAAACTCTTTTATCCTTGACACATGGGAAAATCTGTTGTTGTAAACTTACACAAAAAGAATACAAGAGTACGCCGAAATTTATATAAATCAATGAAAATAAGATTGTTTCATTCTTGTTCATTAAACCTTCTATGGGATGCTTTGAACCTTGGGTCTTATTACAAGCCACAAGGTCACTGAAGAAAATGCATATTTAATCCTTTAGTATTTCGAATTGCAATTTTTTTTTTGTTGAAAAATGGAATATTAAAACTAAAATGAAACTGTTACTCAAAACCTGCAACAACTAAAATACACAGAGGAATTCCATGTCTGTTAGGATCGTTAGGTGCGATACTGACGAACTATTTCTTTTTCACCTCTAGAATAGTATCAATGAAGAGAGGGTCGGTAGTAAGTCAAAACATTTATAATACCGGTAAAGTACCAGGTCGAACCAAGAGGAGCAAGCCAAGCACATGCACTATGTAAGATTGTGTTTCCGTTCGGCTATTCTAAACCAAAATGTATAAGAGTTTGTATATTCTAAATCCTATGTGGCGAGTTATTGAGGATAAAAGATAGATAAGAGGTGTTTCGAGGGGTTACTCCCCTCCTTGGCAATTTCCCAATGATCATGTACACAAGAGTTGAATTATCTTTAGGGGTTAATTGGTTCAAACCTAGCTTAGGCTAAGGTAGGCTAACTATCGTGTGATCTATCCTAGTCAAGCCATCTTAATTAGAATCTCACTTTATCAAGATATTGATTCACTCTATAGTACTATTATCCTTGGAACATCTCCCAAGGTAATAAATGACATAGGCATAAAGCTTTAGTTAACCACATACCCATGCATTTACTCTCATAAACACTAGATATGATCATTTTCTCCTTATCCAAATCATCACTAAGCTCTCTCGATACTTAGATCACAATTCTAAGACTAACATGTCACCTAGGCATTTTATCAAACACTTGGTAACATGTCATAGAATAAGTACAAGAGAAAATGAAATCAACACCATAGATTATATGTTCAATGTGTATACATGATCAAAGAGTAACAAGGAGAGTCATAAGACCCTCAAAACACAATATCACTACTCACACCTCATGTAAGACAACATGGTGTGAGTAGGGTTTTTAGCATACAACAAAAGAGAATGGAAAAGATGTAGAGGAAGTAGAATCTCCATTTGATCTTCTCTTCTTCTCCTTGGTTGGATCTTTGGTTGATGACCTTGATTGAGCCTCTTTTCTTGATCCAATTCTCCCCAAAAACCTCCACACTTGGTCCAAAACCCTTGCTTTCTATTTATAGATCCGGCTGTTAGAATCTGAGTTTTTTGATCCAGTCGGTCGACTGGACTTGGCTTGATTGGGATGTGTAAAATTTACTGAGCTTTTGAGTTTTTACACAGTCGGTCGACTGGACTTCTCAGTCAATCGACTGGGGCCTTTTTGGTGGTCTTCCCGTCCGACTTTGGTCTTGGGGTCAAATAAAGAGTTGTAGCCCTTTGAGTTAGCTTTCCAACAAGCTTTGAATCACCCAATTCGGACATCGTATGCGCCCTGGGCATCCAAAACAAGTCGCAAAGGTCAATCTGCTTACTGAGCTTCTGAGTTTTTACACAGTCGGTCGACTGGACTTCTCAGTCGACCGACTGGAGCCTTTTTGGTGGTCTTCCTGGCCGAATTTGGTCTTGGAGTCAACTAGAGAGTTGTAGCACTTTGAGTTAGCTTTCCAAAAAGCTTTGAAGCAACCAATTCGGACACCGTATGCGCCCTGGACGTTCAAAACAAGTTGCAAAGGTCAATATGCTCGGTTTTGCCCCGAAACTTCTGTTTTTCAACCAATCTTCATATATAGGCCTTGACCATGGGGGAAACTTGTTTTCTATCTAAAATGTAGAGATAGAGGTCAAGTGACATCAAAATAATGTCGGAAACGACTCAAAACTATAGTGAAGAATGACCATAAATCAGTCGAAAACTCGACTGATCAGATACCTTGCGAGTACCGTTCCTCGCTAAGTATCCACGTAGCGGAAATTAATGCAGTAAGTAAAATCACTCAAAACACAGCAATAGATAGTAGAAATTTAGATACTGGTATCTAAAAAAACCACTACCTTCTAATAGGATTAGTAGGATTTTGGAACAGTTACTTGTATTGATGTGTTCTCGGATACAACGACTTAAAATAATCACCCATTCACACTCAGTGGTGTACCGCCATACTTTCAGACCCACCTTAGTTTTGTATCTAACTCGTTTGTCACCGTACTGCAAACTCTCCCCTCATGCCTCAAATCGCAGTAATGCTCCCTCCGAGGTGCGCTGTTGAATGTCGGATCCAAAGGTTCTTCGAATACAATCTCTGGTCAATGCTACTTCCGTGAGCACGCAGCCAAGGATTTCCAGTTGAAAGGCAGCCTTAGCATTTTTTATATAATGGGTTCCCTGCCGGGTAGCCCTATATTTTCGTACTCGAAAATCTGTCGTCTTGATCACCAAGTAAGTGCAAGATTTCCTAGCTGATTCGTCCATCCCATACTGACTTCATCAGCTTGCCAATTAGATCGTCCCATACCGATCTAATTGGATATGCACAAGATACTTAGTTTCCTAAAATATATCACGCAATCTTACCAAATCTTTAATCACTTCTTAATCTCGTAAAAAGAATATTTGAACTGATCTTGGGCATTATCCAGCATATATTCTCGCTGGATCACGAATCTTTGGAGCTAGAAGATACTCTGAAAATATATGGGAGATATTCTCGCCTTTAAGCAGTTTGCGGAGGTAGCGTTACCTTCAGAGTATCAGTGCATCAACCTGCACACTCAAGTAACCGTTACTTCCAGAGTATCTGTACATCAATCTCCCCACTCAAGTAATATATCAGCAGGATGGTTGACACATCAAAACACATTGGAGTGTGCTTACTCAAGGGGATACGTACTCCAACAATGTCTGATAACATGGTCCAGCTATCCTTTCTAGCCAACTCCGCAAGCTTGTCTGCATCCCTGTTCCCTTTCTTGAGAACGTGCTTGAAGCTCCAATCTTGGACCGACTCAATAGCTATTGACATTCCACCAGCCAATCAGAGGATCTAGCTCTGAGACCTCCTCTTCTTTTGATAGAAAAATTTCTGCATTTTTGAGACAAAAGTGACCTTTCTAAGGCCATGCTTCTGGGCTACCAACATTCCCTATCAAGGAGCATGTCACCTCCAAGATGCTTGAAAATCCGGCCAACCACTTGGCTCCCACGAAAGTAGCCACTCCTCTGTGATCCATGCAACGAAACTGACTCTTCCCCTTCTCGAGAGACTGACTCATGCCCCATTGCCCTGTCGCAGTTGATTTTAAATCCATCAGTTTTTTGAGCGAATCCATGAAACTTTCTTTTTATTCAAGTGGTGCACGATCACGAAAAGATAAAAATGTGTTTGGCCCAATTCAGTGTACTTCTCTCTCATTTCCCGACTACTCTCTCCGCAGGCATGACCCAAAAAATATAGGGCTCTTTGATTCTACCCAACTGACTCTACTCTAACCAATTCGACTACTCCAACGGACAGAAAAACGCTTCAGTCTCTTCTACTCTTTAGATTTCCACAAGATCGGAACCTACTAAATTTACTTTTATTTTTGATGGCCCAACACACTCTATTTCGGAAGATTAACAAAATCCCTAAAACGCTGGCATCGCTACTCTCTATTTCAGCTCCATTTTCCACTCCTTTGAATAAATCTGTCACTTGTATTTTTATTTTGATTGGGGGTTAGTGGGTTAGAGTTAGTATCTGCTCATTTTGAGCTTGTGAGGATTTGAACCCTAGTTGCTTTGCAAACTTAGGAGGGAGTGCTCCACTGAGCCACTTCACTTGACCTCATCTGTCACTTGTATTTCAACATCTGTATTTGTTGTTACTTATTTGTCTACTTATTTGTCTCATACACTCCTCATTTGTTACTCCCTTTTCTCTTTTCCTCATCTAGGTTATTGAAAAGCTGGATTACTTCCTCATCCGGCGCATTAGCTTTTATCCATAATCGCCTAGTAAACGTATATGTCATCTCTGCTTCCTTCCTCTGTTATTAGAGATGCACAACCAGTCCGATCCGGATCGGAATTTTACGGTCCGGATCGAACCGGTGGATCAGAAATTTTAAAAATATGGACCGTGGACCGGACCGGGGTTTATATGGACCGGACCAATGGACCCAATTTTTTTGTAAAAAGTGGACCGGACCGGACCGATTCACCTTAATTTTACGGTCCAGACCGGACCGTAATTTCGGTGTGGTCCTGGTTTACGATCCTGTCGAAATGTGTGCATCCTTATATGTTCTATCTTCTTTCTTTCTTCGTCTGACACCTTTTCTTTCTTCAACGGATTGCTACTCGGCCGTTTCTCTTTGTCTTTTCTATTTCTTCAACAAGGGATTTTTTAAGACCTTCTAGCTTGCCCTTTCTTATTCTCCTATGATATGTGACACCTTCCTTCTCCTTTGACGCTTTTCTTTTTATCATTTTAAAAGCTTTTAGGGTTTTTTGAATTGGCCTGAAGACCCATCTTCCTGTGCACTTTCGTCAGACTTACTGTTGTCCCTCTGATCTGCTCACTACCTTTTCCATTCACACTTTCCCTGGTACAGTCGCATGCTACTTTTGTCCCCATCATATCTGCCCTCCCTTTTAAACTTTCCATCGTTAACTGAACGATATTGTGAGAGTAATCAGCTTTGTTGACTATTTCAACAATATTTGAACAGTTGGCAACCCCATCTAATTCCCCCCATGGTCGTTGAATGGACGCCAAATACCGGAGCTTCGCCCTGCTCCTCCGTGTCCATCGCCTGGTTGTGTCTTTCTTAATTTCTTTCACCACACTTCTGCTTTTCTATTCCTAATGTACTCCAGTTTTCCTCCATCCCCTCTGCTTAGTCTTACTCAAGGCACTATGTCTCACACCCACTATGGAAGCATTCTTTGCACACTCCTAGCCAGTACAACTTTCCTCCCATTTCTATCTCCAACATCTTTGAGATCCTACCCATCAGGCTTGTCTCCACCAATTTCCTCGCCCTCACTATCCCACGAATTTGAACATGCCTATTTTCCCTCTTTAGAAAGGTCCCAAAAGATTTTTCAGTTTTTATTAAATTTTCATCGCTCCACGCCTTAATTGGCAATCCCATGACACTGAGCCAGGTTAATCTTGATAATAGTGCTTTCTCCTCCTTCTACGTTGGATGTTCGAGAATCTTTGGAGTATTGTAGGGTAATCTTCAACTATGAAGCACGAGTACTTGGCCTGAACTCCGTGTCCAGTACCCGCATCCGTATCGATTCAGATTTGCGACGGCACGGTGGATATGTCCTCAAGCTGTACCCATATGACCGGATACTTTAACTTGGTACGGTTCGGTTCACTAAGAACCCGGGTATGTCTCGGGGACCGATCGACAAATTTAGAAACCCTAATCGAAGAAATTAGAAACATATTCACATATTAGTTAAACAGCTAGCATTCGTCCGTCTGCTTCTTCGATTCTCCTTCCTTCCACAGCCCCTGTTCGCAGCTTCTGCAGCCTATGTTCGTAGCTTCCGAAGCCATTGTCTGCAACCGTCTTCATCTTCTGCAAGCGTCTTCTCCAGTGCACATGGTAATAAGTGTTCATTATTATTTTTATTATTTTAACTTAAAAGGCAAGGACCTAAGTAATCAGATCTTCATCTTCTTGACTTTTCCTTTTCTCTTTCCGGAAGTTTTCCTCTCTCAGAGCCGATGCAACGAGAGCTTCTCAACCTTTTTTGGTTGTTTTTTTTTACTGAAACAAAGTTATTGAAGAAGGTTTTGATAGTTAGAGATATGGAGAAGGACGGGATAGAAGTATTGGCGGAAAGATTCAATGGCAAGATGGTTTTTTTTCTTCTTTTTTCCCCCCTCAGGATTCGAACACACGATCGCTTGCGCATCGGAGGTTTTATGTCTTAGCCCTCGACTGGTTTTTCTACGCCCTGATGGGCGCAAGATGGTATTATCAGGTAAGAAGGATGTGTGGAAGAGTGCTACAGATGAATATAGATGGGCAGCAGTAATTAAACTTTCAACAGGAGAAAGTTTTAATGTGAAGGCACTGGCTAACAATCTAAAAAATGGCTGGAAGACGGAGAAAGGTGTTGTATTTGAGGAGTTTCAGGACAATATGGCTGTTGTGAAGGTCGATGTAAAGGCAAAGCTGGACTCAGTATTGGAGGATGATCACGGGTCGTTCCTAAATCAGGTAGTCATACTGCAAAAGTCGAAGTTCGGTCCACACCCCAGGACTTAGATTTCAGCAAGGTTCAATTTTGGGTAAAATTTCATAACATAACTTTGAGCTCATGAATAAAAAATCATAGGAGGAAATGCGGAAAGTATGGGCAGAGTGTGTAGGTTAATGCCTGAGGAACAGGAGATTAGGAAAAGAAAGTTTGGGCGAGCTAGACTGGAAGTTGATATCAAACACTAATCTAGGAAGGGTGTATCTGAAGCTCGAGGAGTTGGAAGGGGAACCCATATGGATACATTTCAAGTTTGAGAGACGACCGCCCTGTTGTGATTGTTGTCGGGTGTTGGCTCATAGGACGGATGATTGTCTTGAGATGGGAGGAAACATCGTGATAATAAGGGGGACGAGGGACACTATGGTGGCTGAAATTAATAATGAAGCCAATGAATGAGGTAGTAAGATTCTAGATGTGTCCCGTAAGCGAGTAGTGACATCACAGGAACAAAACATATTGACTAGAATGGAGGTTTACGGTGAGAGAAGGGCGCCGATGTCGGGCAGCAACGACAAGCAGCCAAGCGTCGCAGGAATTTGAAGAGTCAGTTTTCCCGATAGAATAGTCCCTAAACTCATGGAAGGAAAGTCGGCGCTGAGAGTTAATTGGAGAAGCCGGCGAGTCAGTTGCAGAATGGGGAAAAGTGGGATGGAGTTAATGCAGAGTTGAATGCTGATTTGTCCAGCGTGGTAGAAAAAGGAAAAGGAAGGCTATGGAAAATTGGGCCTGGTCAGAATTTAGGCAGGGGTATTTGGCCGACTTCTCAAGAAAATTATAAAGTTGGATGTGGGCCGACCAAATTGCAGGTAAGTGAAATACTAGGTCTAGGGTATCTGGTGAGCGACGTTGCGATGAATATGAAAATGGAGAAACTGAATGAGTTAAAGAGGAAGAAAGGGTGGAGAGGTTCAGATTGAAATGCCAAACCATAAAGAATAAGAGGCGGCATGGAGGAGTGAAGTGATGCAGGCAAAAGGAGTTACGAGAGAAAAGTGTATAGACTAATGATGGATTGATTATTTATTACTCAAGACCCCACAAGTTTATATAAAGTTATTACACCCAATAGGTACTCGACAGGTGGCCTCCTTCCAGCACCTTCCTTTAACAACCTTCATTCTGTTATGGTGTCGTAATATCCTCTGGCTTGGATGGGTACATCTCCCTTTTAGCTCTCATGTTCCCTCCTTTAGGATCTGCCATGTCACCTCTTGGTGTAACATTACTCCCTCCTTCAGTTGGAACCTCGAACTCGAGGTGGATTTCAGGGTAGTCATGGCGGAGGTCAGCCACATCTTCCCATGTCGAATTGTCAGCTTGCTGCCCTTTCCAAACTACTCGGACTTGTGGAATGAGCTGGTCTCGGCGGACAATGGAGCCGGAGTCAATCACACGGTCAGGCATGGTGATGGGGTGTTTGCACGAGGCGCGCTTAAGCTGTCCTAGTGTGAAGCTTGCGGACTCAGCCGAGGCTCTGAGGTTATGGTGTTGGTCAGTGTTTGAGTGGTCAGGAACGAATGGTAATAGGCTCAGGGTGTTGGTATGTGTGGATGGGTTAATATGGGACTCAGTGGTGGAGCTCAAAGTCAACTGAAACATGGAGTGGATGGCTTGCTGGCGTGAGGCTTGCTTTAGTTGCCTCAAGGTAAGGCTAGCTAGCTCAGCCGAGGTCTTAAGACCATCCAGACGGAGCATCTCGCCTTTGTAATCGAACATCATCCATAGGTCTTTGAAGTCGAACAGAGCCGGACCAATATCTTGGAGCCATTGGGCGCCGAGTACTGCACCTACGCCATAGATAGGTAGCAAAAAGAAATCTATATGGAAGATATGATTACCCAGGGACAAGGGTACCTGACGGCAAAGGCCCTCGCACTGGAGTTCATCACCGTTACCAATGGTGACATGTAGGTGGCGAGATGGTTCGATGGTGAAATTAGCGTGTTTGGATACTCGTGCCTGGAGAAAGTTATGGGTTGAGCCGCTATCCACGAGCACTATGATACGTCGGCCTTGTAGTGTACCTCCAAGTCGCAGCGTACTTGGTTGAGGTTTGCCTTGCATGGCATGGAAGGAAATGTTAGGCACCTCGTCACCTTGCATTGTCATGAACAAGCCCTCCATTGTTGGTGTCTTGTGATGTAAGGCAGGTGGATCATTAGCACTGAGGTCAAGGTCCTCAATCAAATGCTCATCCTCCATCACTAAGCTCTGGAATCTTGGACGACACTTATGTCCCGTCGTATACTTGTCGTCGCAGTTAAA
Source organism: Rhodiola chrysanthemifolia (assembly GCA_033675395.1). Lineage (NCBI taxonomy): Eukaryota > Viridiplantae > Streptophyta > Magnoliopsida > Saxifragales > Crassulaceae > Rhodiola > Rhodiola chrysanthemifolia. Next base: position 12,123,886 of record CM066208.1, on the reverse strand, counting down.
GCACAAGCCCTTCTCACGCCGCGCAGCCATCTCGACCGGTGTGAGACGCTTGATCGGAAGGCCTATTGGTGCTGGTTGTGCCACGGGTGGGGCTGGTAGTAAAGCAAGCGGGTGTGGTATGGGTCGAGGAGCAAACGTCTGCGGACTGAATGAATGGATCTTTGTTCAGCGAGCCGAGCTAAACCCATCGCCTGGTGAAGTGTAGTGGGATTAAACATGACGATCTCGCTGTGAATCTCCTCCTTGAGGCCGGCAATGAAGCGGTGACGGAGATTGTCAGCTGACAGGCCAGGAGTTTAGGTAAACAAGTGATGAGTCGTATTTATACGACTCGTCGAGTCAATTAATCTCATTTATTTCGACACTTTTATATGCGAACAATTACTTTTTAGTATGGTTTTGCATTCCAGGTGTTTCGGAAGCTCTAGGAGGAAACGCGCATAAAAGATGGCTTTTCATGCCAAAAACATCGCAATGGCAGATCAGACCTTCAGACGTTCAACGGAGCGCTGGGAATGGACCGCTGATCAGAAAAATACGAGCCACATGCCTTTGCGTAGCTAACTCAATTCCCTACAACTCTCTAGTTCACACCGAGAGCATCCGAGGTCGTTTAGATAGTCAAATCAAGAGCCGAAGTCGGGACTCAGTGGGGACCGCGTTTCGTAGAGACATTAGCTCGACGCGAATGTCTAAAGGAAACGCGGCCGTAACGTTAAGGCGAAACACGGTGGCTACTGTCAGCACGCGTTTTGATGACGTCAGCAAGCCTAAAACTTGGAAATCAAGCCCCAAAACATATTTAGAAACCCAATTTGATAATTCAACCCAAAACCAGATTTGGTAACACAGCTTTGCTATATATTAAGGTTTTGGGTTAGGGTTTCAATAATCTCATCATACTACGAAGACCAAGACGACTCTTGAGGAGAAGACACAAGCTTTCGACGAGAGAGAAGATTTTCCTACTTTCATTATGTTTTCCATGATTATGTGTAGCTAAATTCCTAATTCAGTTTAGGGTTTCGTTCATTGTGACGTTTGTTTTGAGACTTTGTTCTTAATGCTATTTTATGTTTTACTAGTTCTTGCTTCATCACATTAAATAACTTGTTAGATTAAGTGGAAGCTTTGTCGCAAAGCATAATTGAGCAATTAATTCTTACCGTTAACATCTACTGGAAACTTTGTCGTAAAGGTAGATAGTAACACCTAAACTAAATAATACCTTTGTCGGATTATGTTATTTAGGAAAGAACCAGAAGTCTAACACCTTTGTCGGGTTAGATTGTGGTGTATCACCTTTGTCGGGATACTTAGGGTTGTTACCTTTGTCGGAACAACCACACTTAGAAACATGAGATTAGATATTTAGCAGTCGATGATAAACATGTCACAATAGAAACCCTAAGCTGAATGTTCTCTCTTATCGAATCTTTCTTGCTATTTTCGTCTCTTGCACTCTTAATCACTCACACCCCCCTTTCCTTTAATTGTTTTCAGATACAGCTTCAGCAACACCAGCTCCCTTGGGTTCGACCCTGCTTGCCGCTACACTAGCTGTTAGCATGAGATTATAAATTAATAAATTTGACGCATTAGACGACGCGCGTCAAGTTTTGGCGCCGTTGCCGGGGAGCTGCGCTTCGGTGAAGTTGTTTCGTTTTTTTTTTTTTAGTTTTAGTTTTTTAATTTTTTTAATTTTATCTAGTTATTTTGTGTGCTTCGCTACTCGTTTGCAATGTCTCATGCAGGCAGCCAGGTTGGTAATAACGACAACAACAACGAGATCGGCGAAGTTGTCAATGATCAGATGGAGCCATACGAGCCGACAATGAGGGAGCTGTTTGCCCCTAACATTCAAAATCAGCCATGGTGCATCTACGAGGGGCCAGAATTAGCTGCGATAGAGATCAAGACTGCGGTAGTGCACTACCTGCCGAAGTTCTCAGGACGACAAGGAGAGTCAGCCACCAAGCATCTGCAGAGGATTGTCAATGGGAATGGAGAGACTGGAGCCTGCAGATTGGCTATGGATTTGTGCCTTTAATTTGAACCTTGCTGATTTCAGGTTGGTAATTTGTGGGAGTCGGCACCTGTGGTACAACCAAAACCTAGTGAGACATAGACATCAAGGGATGGAATGTTCTGACATGGTGAGTAGGGTGCGCGCATACGTAGCTGGATGCGATAGATGGCTTAATGAGTGAAACAGAAAAACTATGGGGTTATAGGCGTATTGCCAGCTAAAGGGGGGTATGAGGAACCATTTCAGCGATGGCTCATATAGTAAAGAGGATGGCACTTCTTGATATGCAGTGGTTCCAATTTATTGTTTTATTGTTTTCTGCGATGGCTCATCTGAAACAACATATTTTGTTATTTATTGTTTTATTGGAGGCTCGAATTTTTGTTGGGCAAATGCGGTGAAGGCTGAGATTCTAGTTATTCTTCAAGGCTTGCTATTGGCTTCTAGGCAGCAGATCCCGAAGATGGTGATTCTATCAGACTCACTGGAAGCGGTGGATGCTGTCATCAAGGGAGATCGAGTAGGGGAAGGACAAAACAATGGGTGGAACTATGCTTCGAGCTGCTGAAACAGAATAGATGATGGGTTATGGAGCATGTTATGAGGGAGGACAATGGTGTTACGGATAGAGCTGCAAACTGGGCAAGGATTGGTAGAAAAAGCGTGAACAATATTGAGGCAATTCCCTAGGTATGTGCTATATATTTAAAGCAGGCGAGGACTATGGAGACACAAGTGTAGGGAATCAAGTAGAGCTATTGAAGATTACTGGCAAATATGCGCGGTTCTTGTTAAGGCCTAGGGGCGTGAAGGTGTCAATGCAGAAGGTTTACTAGGGAACTGACAGTGTTGTGTTTTTTTTTTGATTCATAAGTGGCGAACCACCAAAAAGAGTACAGCACCCTGTAAGGCTATTTGTCTAGCCACCCTTACCCTCAAACTCGAAACCTGGGTATTTTGCTCAAATGACAACTACCTGCTCTAGTACTTTGAGATAAACAAACACTAAATTAACCTGGATACTACACAAGTCAAGCTATTCTCAGATTGTTCTCTGGACACCACTTTGAGACTTGGATTGTATCCTGGCAAAGGAAACCACCCCTACTTCTGCGCTCACTGTTTGTTGTTGTAGCTTTATACTCCCTGCCTTCGATGTTTTACTAACTATCCCTTACCTCTTCGATACACCTGCTGATTGTCGATATCGAGTATGGGCATCTGGTGCTTCGATATTTCGCCCACCACGCTATTCGCACCTTCACCATCTCGGCTATGTCCTCTGCTGGCCTTCACTTATTCTGGAAACATCTCTTGTTCCTTTCTTCCCATATAGACCATAAGACCGCATAGCTCAGTATCTTCCAAAGCCTCTTATATGATTTAGGCCTCCCTGCTATAACCCAGCTCTCTAACAGGCATTTCGCTGATTCTGGGAACACCCAGCATGCTCCCCACCAGCTTAGGCACATTGACCATACTTTCCAACTCCATCTACAATGCATTAGTAAGTGGTCGGCTGTTTTAATTTCTGTCTCACATAGAACGCACCGCAGATCCTCTTCCCTTCTTAGGATTCTTCTTCTATGGAGGGACGCCTTGGAGGGTAAACCTCCCATATATATTCTCCAAACGAACATCTCAACCTTTGGTGGTGCTAATCCCGACCACAAACGGAAAGGTAAATGTTCCCAATTCTTCTTTTTTACTCTGATTGCCATTGCTGCCCGCATGAGTGAGTTTGTACTGAAGTCTCCCTCTGCCGAAAAGGTCCACACCATCCTGTCATCCTCCCTTCCTTTTAACTGAATGTGTTTTAGACCCTCCTCTAGTTCTCTTTTACTTATCTCCTCCCATTGGTAGAGCACTCTCCTGAACTGTAAGTTCCAACTCCATGTACCTCCCAGCCACTGCCCCATCTCCCTCACTGATGCTTGACCGTTTACTGATAATTGAAATAGCTTCGGGTATTGGTCACTGAAGGACTTTTCTCCACACCAAATGTCATGCCAAAAAGATATCTTACTGCCATCACCCAACTTCAACTTCATTCCTTTCTTCATAGCCAAGGCTACTTCTGAATTCCCTTTTACAATCTTCATGATGTCTTTCCAGCAATTAGATAATTTGTTGGGAGAAGCCGAAAGCTCACACGGATCAAGTTCTCTCTTTATTGCGTATTTTTCTAGGACCATCCTCCTCCACAGTCCACCCCTACTTGACAGTGTTGTGTTGTCTTTATGTTAATTTGTAGTAGTTGGATCTGTTAAGGGATGTGTAGTAGTTTTCAGAGTTTTTGTTGTAGTTCACATTATGCAGGGTCGTGAGTCAGAGTTTTTACTAGTTTTTGTAGGTTGGTCAGGTTTTTCTCTTCGGGTTTGTGATGCTTGATTGTTGTGTCGGTGCTCGTTTGGTCCCCTTTAAGGTTCTTGTTTGTAGGCTTCATGCCAGTTTCCCATAATAATAAAAAACTTAAAAGGCAACGAATGCGAGGCATTACTTTAGAGGCAGGTTGTCATGTAGTACAAGTACTGTCAGGTTGATGTTTCTTTTTTCATAAGCAATTGTGCGCTGTCAGCTTTTTGATATATTTTTATTCATAAAAAATTGTGTTTGTACCATGTGAGTGTGTATTGAATATTAATTAATGATGGTGTCATATATTTGGATGTACACACTGATGAGAATGTGCACATCTTCTTGATGTTTTTTTTCTTTTGATAAACAAATTTTCGGTTTCGAAAGTTCTTTTTTTTTCACTTGTAGCATGGCTTCTTCTCAACAGCAACATATCGATATCAGCAGTAATGCTGGTAATGGATCTTTTCAAAGTGATGATGCTCCTCCGTTATGAAAATTTGTGACTAAATTGGAAAAAAATAGGAGATACCGGAGGAACATGGAAGTGGCAATGTACTTATTGCAGTATAATTCGAAAATCTATTGTTTCCTTGAAAAAGGAAAAGGAATCGAACCTTGTAAGACAACATCTCGTTCTGATATTATGAAAATGCAAAAAATGGGAGGAGTTCGAGAGACAAAAAGTTGATTCGAAACGTAAAGAAGTTTCTTTGCCTTGTGAATCTCAAATGGATTCAGGTTCTTCATTTAAAAAAAGAAAGTCTGATATGTCCTCGATTGCAAGATGTTTTGGCATTGAAGTGAGGGATCAGATGGATCAAGAAATTGCAAAAATGTTTTATACTGGAGGTTTGCCATTCGATCTTGCTAGGAATCTACATTATATGAGGTCTTACACATCTGCTGGCTGCTGCCACTCATGCTATAGCTAGTTATAAACATCCCAGTTCTAGTAAGTTGAGGACAACAATGCTTGTACAAGAAAAAAAATCATTTGAAAAACCTTTTAGTTCCACTACAGTCAACATGGAAGGAAGAGGGAGTAACAATTGTAACCGATGGGTGGAGTGATCCAGCAAGAAGACCTCTCATCAATTTTATTGCTACATCTGGAAGCTGTCCCACCTTTCTAAAAGCAGTGAACTGTTTTGGTGAAGTGAAAGATAATTTTTTTATTGCAAGGCTTATGAAAGAAGTCATTAATAAGGTTGAGATCCAGAATGTTGTCCAAATTATAACCGACAATGCAGCAAATTGTGAAGGGGCTGGAGATCTCATTCAAAGCGAGTTTCCTCATATTTATTGGTCACCATGTGTTGTCCATACACTTAACCTTGCTTTGAAGAACATTTGAGCAGCAAAAATGTCAATGGCAATGAAAGAACTTATGAAGAATGCAGTTGGATCACTAAAATTCATGGAGATACCATTCAGATAAAGAATTTCATCATGAACCATAACATGAGATGAGCCATCTTCCAAAACATTTCTACTCTTAAATTAGATTCCGTGGCCGACACTCGCTTTGCCTCTGTTATCGTGATGCTTAAGAGGTTTAATCTTATCAAACAAGGTCTCCAAGCCATGGTTATTAGTGAACAACGGGCTTCTCTTAGAGAGGAAGACATGGGGAAGGCAAACTTTGTAAAAGAGAAGATTGTGAATGATGACTGGTGTGATCGATTGGCTTATATTGTTGATTTCACACGGCCTATTTATGAAATGATTAGATACTGTGACATAGACAAGTTGTGACTTCACTTGGTGTATGAAATGTGGGATTCCATGATCGAGAAAGTGAAGATTGAAATATATAAGAAAGAAGGCTGTCAGGATATTGAAGGTAGCCCATTTTATGACGTGGTATATGAAATTTTAGTAGCTTGATGGACTAAGAACAATACTCAGCTTCATTTTTTAGCACACTTGTTGAACCCGATGTATACTTTATTTGGTATGATACTTATCTTCTTATGGTATTGTTTGTTACTCAATTCTAAATTTTTTTTATGTTATACGTTCTATAGTGATGAATGACTAACTAGAGATTCTACTAGAGTTGACCCCCGTAGAGAAGGTGAAATATCTCTAGAGAGAATGAAGTGCTTTTGTCGATTATTTGCATTTATAGATGATCACGATAAAGTAATGAATGAATATGCATAATTCTCTATGAAGAATGGATCGTTTGAAGACTTAACATGCATTTCAAAAATGTACTCTATGGATCCGAAGAGTTGGTGGGCAAACTTTGGAGCTCAAACCCCTCTCCTTCAATCATTGGCTTTAAAATGCTTGGACAACCTGCTTCGTCATCTTATTGTCAGCGCAATTAGAGTACATATTCTTTCATCGACTCGCTTAGAAGGAACAAGTTGAATCCCAGTCGTGCTCAAGATTTAGTTTACATCCACAACAATCTTTTCTTTTATCTCGTAATTCACAACAGTATGAAGAAGGTATTACGAAGATGCGGGATGTCGGTGGGGATGGCTTTGATTCTATGGATAATGTGGGATTTTTAGAGTTTGCGGAACTCTCACTTAATGAACCAGATTTGGAGAATGAGTTGCTTGATTGAAGAACTTACTTTGTTTTCGTTTAGAATATTAAACCTCGATATGTTTTTCATTTCGTAGCACTTATGCAATCTTAATTTTTTAATATTTGGAATTTTAATTTTTGTCGTACCCAAGTGTACCAATACCCTATAAGTTTTATTTTACATGTACCCATATCCGTAATCGTACCCGTTCCCACATCTGTATCGGGGCTACATAGATCTTTAGTTAGGCAGATGTCCATATCTTCTATTGTTTGAAATTGGATTAACATCATTTTCCTCTCATGGGTGCTATCTAATAGAACCTTATACCATTGTGACGCAACTCCTTTTACAACTTGGTTAGGATGATGTCCTTAGATCTACCATTGCACGATCCTAAACCAGTTTTTATTTTCTTGAACCACCTCCAAGGATACCCTCCTCTTGTTGGTGCACTTTCCTTCTCTTGAATATACTTGGAACCTTCTCCCACGTCTTTAGTCTTTCAGTCCGGTCAATGCATCCTCCTTGGTCTGTTCTTCGACTACTATCCGGTTGGTGCCTTACCATCGGCTTTCTCCCACTGTCTACTAGCTTGACCACTTGTCTGCCTCTATCTGCTGAAGTACTATTCCACCTTAAAACTACAGATTCAGCTTCCTCTAAAGTCTAGTACCGCACAAAACCAAATATGCTCCTCGTAGCTTTCCTTTCTCTTGCCGGAATAAACTTCTCCATTGACTTCCCATCTTGGTTCTATAGAGTTCTCAGTCACTCTATGTCTCTTTACCTGTGAAGATCCATAATTTTCTTGACCTGTGAAGCTTTTGCAAACAATCGAATTTCATGTCATTGACTTCCCATCTTGGTTCTTATTAACAAAGTTTGGATCACCAATGTTTCTTGCAACACTAAAACTGACATTGTTCTATCTCGAGCTTAAATCAAATCCATAAAGCATTCGCCATGACCGCAACAAGTCCAAGAAAACGGATATGAGAAAACGAAGAGACTGACAGGAAACTTTCTCCGGCTCTGATACCATGAGAAACGAACTTCGCCAAGCTTCTGATCAGGATGGTTTGATCGCAATTGAACGAAGCAATTAAAGTATCATAGAGAAGAAGATGGGTAAACGATTAGAGTTTCATATTTATATTAAAATCAATTATCGAGGCAGTTGGGAGAGAAGTATATGTATAGAGTACTGGAGCAAACTGGCGTTTTCCAGCCCAATGCAGTCTAACACGCTGATTGACGAAACAACATCGTGCAAGGCCTAACTAACTGCAACTAACTTTCTCGCCTAACTAAAACTAACAGCTTTAACAACCTTAACTAAACCCCAATATAAAGCGCCTAATATCACTGGTTATAGGTTAGCACAAGCTAAATGAACCGAAGTAAAAATTCCTTGTCTTTTGATTTTCATCTTCTCAGTTCTTATCCAGTTTTATTGAAGTGAGCGAGGCGGTTTATACCTATGTTGCACGGGTACTTCAAAATAGTCATGTACATGTATCGTACCCGTGTCGGACACACTACACGCTTAGGACACACGTATTCAACGTATCCGTTCAAGAAGAACTTGTATTGACTTTTGGATACATTTATTGACGTATTTAACAAATTAAGCCCAAAAAATCAAGTAAGCCCATAATCCTATATAGGGGAGTGCTCGGTTGAGAACTCCTAAAAATTTGAGAACTTGAGAACCCAAATCTCACCATTAGATCATGATGCATCTTTGAATCTGCATGTGACGCATGTCCAAAATGCAAAGTCAAAAAAGGTGGCTTTGACTTTGCATTAAATGCATCTTGGAAACTGCACATAGGTCACGTGTCACCACCAAAATGCATCTTGGAAAATGCATCTTGGATGGTGAAGATTAGGGTCTCAAATTCTCGAAATTTAAAGGGGTTCTCATTTGAGCGCTCCTTATCCTATAAAAATCCTAAGTAGTTATACTGAATTTATATGCTTGAACTTTTAACTAGTTAAGTAATGAGTTTTATACAATGTCCTGTTATAAAATCCCTCAAGGTATTGTCAAGAGACTGGCTAGTATTATTTTCAATTTTTGGTCGGGAATTGGAGATGGAAACAAATGCATCAGTTGGTTGTCGCGGAAAATTTTGACTGCAAGAAAGGAAGACGGAGGCATGGATTTCAAGCATCTATCATTTATTTAATGAAGCAATTCTAATTAAGCAAGGCTGGAGATTAAAGCTGAATGAAGAGGCGCTGGTGTCCAAAGTATTGAAGGCCAAATATTTCAAAAATATGGATTTTGTAGAGGCCAGACTTGGGAATTCTCCTTCTCTAGCATGGTGATGCATCTGGGAGGCAAAGGAAAAAAGCGCGCAGACTGGGTATGGAGAGGCAATGGGAATATGCATGAGGTGCGTGAACATACCTTACAGGTGAAGCATATATATAAGGCTTTGCAAGCAGCTTTAACCAGGGAGGAGATTGATGAAAGGGGAGAAAGTTCAAACACCGAGGAGAAGAAGATATTCTGGAAAAAAATACTATGGCGGGTAAAGGTTCAAACGAAGGTCAAAATTTTCATGTGGAAAGCTTACCATGATATTCTGTCCACATCAGATAATCTGATTCGAAGAGGCTGCCAAATTGATGTGACATGCAGATTATGTGGTTTCGAGAACGAGACTACATGTCACGTACTATTACACTGTCAATGGGCAAGAAATTTATGGAAGGAAATCTTACCATCCAAAGATGAGTGGAGTGCAAACATTACCATCCCTGCTGATTGGGTATGGATGGTAGTTAAAACACTATCGCTTGAGGTGCTCCCAGCAGTATTTTTAGGAGGTTACTCAATATGGTGTAACAGAAACGTAGTATGGCATGACAAGGGTATGCAAGACTTTCGATGGGCAGCGATTAAGGTGAGAGTAGAACAATACAAGAAATGAGGGATAAAAGATTCTCGCTATTCACACTCATCAAAGATCCTGGCACATGTTGGAGGCCGCCAGAAGAGGGCTTTATAAAAATAAACACTGATGGAGCTTGGAGTTCAGCAACAGGTCAGGCGAGTGGGGCTTATGTATGTCGTGATTACACGTGGAGGATACTATTCATCTGGGCAGCCCCAAAAGCTAATGTATCAAATAGCTTGGAGGCAGGAGCATGGGTATTGAATAAAGCAATGGAAAGAGCAAAAGCAATGCGGTGGCATAAAGTTATCTTCGAAAATGACTGTGCACATCTAGTGGAACTTGTTGAGCTTAATACATCAGGTAAAGAAGGGCAAATAGCAAGGAGTGTACTCAAATGTTGTCAATATATGGTGAAAAACAGCAAATATGGTAGCTAAGTCACATATTAAGGGAGGGTAATGAGCTTGCTGATTTTCTTGCAAGAAGGGCGAAGGACACAAATTGGAGTTGGTTTTCTACTATTTCTCTACCTTTATGTTTAGCTAATAGAGCGTTAATAAACTAGCAGATTTCTCAGCTTCCAGGTCCTATGTCTTTGTTTTAGTCCATGTCCTTTCATCAAAAAAAAAAGTAATGAGTTTTATAAAACTAAAATTATTTGTTTGTGCATAATCTACCTTTTTTATCATATGACTTATAAACAAATTATATAACTTTTATAAATATATATTTATTATATATATAAAATTACGAACGTATCCTAGCCGTAGCCTATCTTGCTTTTTTTGAGAAAAAAAAAACGTATCCTCGTATTGTATCGTACCCGTATCCGTGCAACATATGTTCATACATGTTAGAGCACTCTTTAGAACTGGGTCTATATTGAATGTTATATGATGAAAACAATATTGCAAAAAAAGATGAAAACAATAACTGAAATGTTTGATTCTGAGTCAAATGGTACTCATATGAGATCATGGCACCAGATACAAACCCAGTTTATCTATTAAAAACAATGATACAAAACTAAAGGCAAGAGCCCCAATGAGGGAATTATAACAACAATTAAACTCATATAATAGAATCGAAAAGCAGAAATATTGTTTCCACATTGCTTACTGCAAATTGTATCACTGATGTTCATGTGTGCAGGTCTTTTTAATAACAAAGTGGCAAGTCAGCTGGAGGAGGCTCTATGGACTCCAGTTCCCCAATGCCATTCTCGACGATGAAAATCATTGCTAGACCCCAGGAGATATGAACATCCAAATGACAATGCATTATCCACACCCCTGCCAGTTCATATAAACAGAAGATCCATCAGCCTTAGAATTTTGTGTAATGTTAAAATTTCATAATTTAATTCTTTTACCTGGATTATCGGCGACGAATCGTATGACTGCCCATCCATTCACTGGTACTCCAACTGTATTCCTTAGAGGTGGGTCAATAAGGTTAAACTTGGTGGCGTCTGTTTGAGGATTGAAGTTGCCAAAACCTTGTGCAATGATGTAGAAATCATATCCATGAAGATGGATTGGGTGATTCTCTCCGGTGATGATGCTCGTCCCCTGCAACACAACTTGCACATTCGATCCGTACCTCAGTTTGTAAACTTTGGTTCCTTTCACAGGCTTCCAGAGTGCTTGATTCACGTTGCCCGTATAATCAAACTGCACCGGTGGAACTGCAGGGAAGTCAGTAGTGAACACTCCTTGAATGCCTTGTTTATGAGCTTGGAGTAGCGAAAAATTTGATGGAAGATTAAAGGAAACATTGTTCATGCTGGATGTGAAGCGCATTCCGTTAGGTCCTTGACACATTTGAGGACTGGAGAAAGGAGGGCAGTCTTCTAGTCCAAGGCCTACAGTGACGAAGAGATCCTCATCTATCTCGGTTGGAACTCGAGCCTTTTTAAGACTTCTGAATTTTGAAGTGAAGTCTGTAACAGCATTAGTATCATTAAAAGCAGGCATGAGGGGTAAGGTTGGAGTGATAGTTACTCCTTTTTTAGCTGGGCAGGGAGCTGCCTTGTATTCCAGAATGGCTGTTGTGGTTGTGTTGTCAAATGTTGCATTTTGTGCACTTTGGTAAGGACTTGCTGCCATGTAATATCTCGACGGTGCCTGATCACCACTTATTAAAACATCAGTAGTTTGGCCTGGTCCTAGCATGATTACTGATGTCGTAAAGGGCTTGACGTACGAGGCATCTGCTCCCACCACTGTCAGAAGATGGTTCGCTACTGAGAAAAAAAGCTCTTGGTTGAGCGCAGCGTTGATGACTCGCAGAAGGTGCGTGTCCCCCGTGGCTATTGGAACAACTGAAGTCTCTGCATCACATTAAAATCATCAGGTTAGACAGTTAGATTTTCTTTTCTAAGTTATTCACATGAGATTTGAAACATAAAAAAAATCCAGGTTGCTAGGAATAAACCAACAACCAACTTTCTTCCAGTCCTACCAAGCTTCATCTGCATAAATAGATAATTTTAAAATCTACAACTACTTATTTCTTGTCATATTTTTCACTCTTGAATGATCAATAAAATCAGTAACAGTATTAGAAAAGTTCCTTCACAAAAGGTAAACACCGGAAACTAAGAGGAGCGCTCAAGTGGTGACACGTGTCTCATGTGCATATTCAAAGTCGCATTTAATGCAAAATCAAAGCTACTAAGTTTAACTTTATTAGTGGGACACGTGTCAGATGCACAGATTTGAAGATGCAATGTGATTTAATGATAATAATTGAATTCTTACATTCTCGAATTTTTAAGTGTTCTCAACCGAGCACCCTAGTAAACTAATGTATCGAGAACAAAGGGTGTAAAGAAAGCAAACCTTTGGTTGCGCAATCATAAAGGCTGCCAGGCTGACCATTGATTGTGTAGGCATCAGAAATATTTGGGGCTCCTCCTGTTCTTGTTGCTTCCCTGATAACATCCACTGGGTTTGCATCCCACCATTCACCTGATCATTTTTCACATTCATCATTGCTTTTAGTTTTATTGTTCACTGAATTACTTATATTGTTCACTGGTAAGGCATATATTTTGTAAAAAGATGTATTACCTAGAAGTATTGGCGTCTGACGCTTCGGCTTTTGGAAAGGATAGGAAGTCCCTTGTTTCGGGTAGATTATTAAAGCTCCATAAACTGTGGCCCTAAGCCATGAACTGTGAGCGTGCCACCATAACGTTCCTTCTTGTCCCGTAATCGTGAACCTGTAAGTGTAACTAGTTCCAGGCCTAATCGGACACTGAGTCACAAATTCTGGTCCATCTGCCCATCCAGTTCTTATCTGCCTAACACCATGCCTGTGCGAAACAATAAAATTAAAAATGTCCAAAATCATTCCCATTTGATTTGATTATCAGGAAAAGTTTTGGCACAATGCTTCTCTTGCTTTGTATCTAAAATTACCAGTGAATGGTGATGTTGTATTGGGCTTTATTTGTGACTTTTATAACTAACGTGTCGCCATTGTTTACTTCTAACGTAGGCCCTGGCACCTGACCGTTTATGGTGATGGCATTGACAGTTTTGCATAGTCTCTTTATCGGCGTTTCTTGAACCTGCAAGTTGAATCAGTGAGAATTTTATCTCTTGCAAAATGAGATATCTGAAGACACGGCAAAGACTGTAATGTACATACAACAAAATCATGGTAGTGTATTTTAACGCTCGCAGCACATCCAAAGCCAACAACAATCAGCAATAGCAGGAGACTCGAGAGGATCAAGGAGCCACAGAAGTCAGAGACATTTCGGGTAATGACCTTCATTACCGCTCCTCTTTTTTTTTTTTTCCTTTGTGACAGATATCCGCAGAGTTCTTACAATGTGAGAACCAAAGGGAGATAGGAAATTTATATATAGAGAAATAAATTGAAGGTTGATTCTGAGGCAATTCAAGCAGTGCTGATGAAGTTGTTGCACCAACTGGCCTGACAAAAAAGTGAGGAAAACACATGTTGTTTACATAATGATTTGTGTCTCATGAGTCCTCTCATTTGGTTTGAAAAAACACATACACTCTGCCAGCATCATTTGTTTTAGAGCATTTTTTGTCTTTCTATTTATCTTTGGATGATTGCTCATTGCTAGTCTCCAGATCACTCTGTCATCGTTGTACGTAGTCAAACGATTCGATCATCGTCGTACGTAGTTAGCTTGTAATCAGCTAGATTCATTAGCTTGCTGGAATGACCCACAGTGAAACTTCCTTTGAAGTATTATTTGCTGAAAGGAACTCAATTCACCAATATGCCTACTGGAACTGTAGTTGAGAAAATGAGATTTTTTTTTTAAGATCAGCCAGTTGGATATTGGTACCTGGCTCCCGAGTAAGATTGCTTGTAATGTAAGTTAATTTCAGACTCACTACCTTTTTTAACCTTGATATATACTAATATTCAGTTGTTCAATTTTTTTTCTCTTCAGTTTCAATACAGTTTAGTACTGTTCAGTTTCAATTAGTTTCAGCTCGAAAGAACAACCCGGTGTTATTAAAACCGGACCGGTGATCGAACCGGTCAAGTCACTGGGTCAATGGGTCAGTGGTTCAACCGGGTCGAACCGGTTTGACCCGCACAAATTAAATAATATAAATAAAATACTTATATATGATATTATAATTTAACATATTTATGACTTGAATAAATATTACTTGTTTATGATCGGATTACAATAACATACCATAACAAATTGTCAAATTTAGAATTTGATAAAGTACAAATCAATAATACAACAATAATAGAACAACAATAACAATTTTAGTCTTAATTTGCAAGTCACAACAATAAGAGATTTCTAAGACTAATTGAATTTCTAGTTAAATTGATAATAAGTAAAAATATTTATAGATTTGATAAATGAATATACATTAATGAAACAAATAATAAAACAAGAATCATGTTTAGAGGAAGACTAGGTTCGAGTCTTGTCCAGGTCAAAATAAATAAATAAATATTTTTTCAGACCAAATCGAACCGATTGAACCGATCAAATCACTATTTTAATGCAAAATTGAGTCAATCAGCGAGTCAACCGGTTCATCCGGCCGGTTCAACCAACGGTTCAACCGGATCTTGACCGAGTTTGACCGGTTCGATTACAGAACGGTTTGATTACAGAACCGGACCGGTCAAACCGGCCGGTCCGGTCCGGTTTTAATAACACTGGAACAACCGAACAACCCCTTAATTTATATTAATCCTTTCACCATTTTTTTAAAATTTTGAGTGCCACATCAAAGTTAAATGATCAAACTAGTTGAGAATTTGATCCAGCTGAAACAATATTTCTTGCCAAAGTCATATGCTTATAGTATAGCTAGAAAGATCTCTGTAGCTTTAGGCGTAACTTAATTATTCAAATCATAACGTTTTCGACATTTTTCAGTTTCAGCATGTGGTAGATTGCTATGCAGTATAGAAATGGAAAAGGAAATCTCGGGACATTTGGAAGCGAAAAATCTAAAAAACGTAGAAACAGCAAAAAAACATCATCATTAAATATTTATGAGTAAAGATCAGGTATAAGTATATTTTTGGTGCAAGGGAGCGCTCGGTTGAGAACCTTTAAAAATTCGAGAACTTGAGAATTCATATCCCACCATTAGATCATGATGCATCTTTGAATCTGCATTTGACACTTGTCCAACATGCAAAGTCAAAAAGGTGGCTTTGACTTCGCATTAAATGCATCTTGGAAAATGCACATGGGATACGTGTCACCACCAAAATGCATCTTACAAAATGCATCTTGCATTTTGGAAGGTGACGATTGGGATCTCAAGTTCTCGAAATTTAAAGGGGTTTTCATTTGAGCGCTCCTCTTTGGTGCAAAATGCAAATTTCGTCAAAACTGAGTTATAATTCGTCGTCGAGAAACAAAAAATACGACATAGTTCGTCACAAATAATTTATAATTCGTCACCGAGAAATTCACCATAAACAGGATTTAATAGGAGATTTAATTTCATCCGTCCAAATGGTCAAATCAATGAGTGTGATTGATTTTTATTTTTTACAAAAACATGACCTTTGCACAGGATCCTTTTTCAAATATTTATAATTACATGATTCTTTAAAATAATCAAAGTTTAGTTTAGAATAATTCAATTTATCATTTTAATTCATTTTTTCTGAAAACTGCGTAAATAAAATGCATTATTACGTTTTCAGAGATTTCCAAAGGTTTTTTTGTTGTGCCCTAGGATTTTTCGATTCGTTGGTCAATTAAGAAATCTCACCCGTTTCTTGAGGTTTCCTGGTACTTTCTCACGTTTCTGAATTTCTGAAACGGAAATCCCTTCTAATTTGAAATTTTCGTGCTACATGGGTAGATTTTAACAATAACTGGTCATTCGTTGTCATTTTTTCAAGAGCGATAATGAAAGCTCATTTTGGTAAATAAAAACAGGTAAAGTAGAAGCCGTCTTTTTTGACAGTTCAATGAGGCAGCGTTCTACAAAGCTGGCTGACCTTCTGAAATGGCTAAAATTATTTATATAGTTGCTAGAGAAACTAATGATCAAACATCATTTTGACTTGTTCTTCAAATTCTTTTGTTTTCAAAAAACGTGTTTTTTGCTATTACAAGTCAGTTACATTTTCCATGGTTGTTTCAGGTGGGCGTGAATCTTAAACAACATGCCAAATTGCTTCTCTAGTCTGATTTAAAGCCCTCTCTTTTTGTTTTCCTGCCTGATCCTGACTGTATCAAAAAAAGAAGAAGTAGAATTGTCGCACGCATTTTTTATTCGAGCCCGCGTAACTATTATCACACAACAATAAAAACATTCAATGTAGTTGGTTAGTAAAACTAAAATATATGTAGATTAACGCCTTAGAGCATTAGGATGCACAAATTTGGACTTGACCGGTCCACGGTCTATATTTTTGAAAATTTTCGGTCCATCGGTACGTAAAATTTCGGTTCTGGTCCGGTTTGGACCGTAAACTTAAGGTAATCCGGTCCAATCTACTTTTTACAAAAAAATCCGATCCACGTTCCATATTTTAAAAAAATTCGATCCATCGGTCCGATCTAAACTATAAAATTCTGACCCGATCAGATCCGGATCGAATTGGTTGTGCAACCCAATTAGATATACACCACGGAGCAGCTGCTGGTGATGTGGCGTCTACTTGGAGCACGTGCTGGGCGACAAAGAATGCAGCGGTGGGGCATCTGTGAACATGTGCTCGCAGGCCGACCCAATAGATTTTGTGGCCTGAAACATATAGAAAATAAGAGGCATTTTTAAAAAAAATTATTTTACATTACATTATCTTTTAAGCAGAAAATGAATTAATTTAGGCCTTTTAACAGCTCTTAAGTACATGTGATACATATTTTGGGGCCCTTTAGACATCTATTTTATTAAGTTAGATTAGAAATGAGCCTACTTTTTATAATTAGGTAAAAGTATAAAAAGAGGCCCTGAACTATCACATCTTTTCAATTTGAGGTTCGTACTATCACAATTTCCAATGAGAGGGCAAAATCAAAAATCCGTTAAAGTTAACGGTCAAAGTTAACTCTGTTAATCAAATTATATTTAAATGTCATTTACTTTAATTATATATATATATCTCTCACGAGGAGCGTTCAAATGAGGCACCAAAATTAGAATGAGGCAGTGAGGCACGATCTGAACCACACATCTAACCCCCCGTGTTTTGTGGGCGCGCCACGTGTCCCACTACCAAAATCCATCAAAAAGCAAAAAGCAAACAGCAAACAACTATTCTCTGTCACATCATCTAAATGAGTGGCTCACAATGTGCCTCTCTTGCCTCATTCTACCAACCATGCCTCAACCGAGTGCTCCCCTATCTCTCATTATATATTTTTAACTTTTAATTTTATTATAATTTTTTATTCTCTTTCACTTTCATATCACAAATGAGTACTCTATATAAATTAGTTGTTTCGGGTTTCATAATTTTTACCATTATATGTATGAATAAAAATTAAACAATTATTTTTTTTGTAAAATTTTCAAGTTCTTTTCTAATATGATGGGTGAGTATAGTATTTTAAATTTTCATAGTTTCACAATTGATCATAAAATATGTATGGATAAATATTAAATTATTGTTTTTAAATTCATGTTCATAAGAGTATTACTATAAAAAAGAATATAAATTTATGGATAAATGGAAGAAAACAATTTTAAACTTTTGTTCACACATATTATATGGTGAATTGTCAAACTTTATAAATTCAAAATATTATCCTGATCCATCATATACGGGAAACATCTTTAAAAATTTAGAATATGAATCAAAATCTCATATGTATTTAATTTTAATTCATACATGTTATATGGTAAATTATGAACTCTAAATACTTAATTTAAAAGAAGTTACATTTGTGATATGAAATTTAAAAAGAATAAAAATATTATAATAAAATTAGAAGTAAAAAAATATAGAAGGAGAGATATGTAGATTAAATTAAAGTAAATGACATTTAATTGTAATTTGACTAACGGAGTAAACTATCGGAGTTAATTTTAACCGTTAACTTTAACGAAATTTTTGATTTTGCTCATTCATTGAAAATTATGGTAGTTCGGACCTCAAATTGGAAAGAGGTGGTAGTTCAGGGCCCTTTTTTATACTTTTCCCTTATAACTAAAACATGATATTTTAAGTGGGACTAAAGCACATGCTTCATCGACTTCAAGGTTGGATCAGGCTTAGGTGTGAGAAAAGGGGTTATTAACTAATCTAACCCAGTTTCAAACTGGAATAACCGAAATGCACCAAACGAAACTCAAATAATCAATCTACCCTCTTTTTTTACAATTTCGGTTTTCCGGGAACCGGAACTCATAATCCTGGTTTTCCCTCTACCGGGACTCTTTGAAAATGGAGACGTGGCTCGGTTTGGGGCTTACGTGGACGAAAAGGTGTGAAATGGCATCCAGGTTGAGTCCCGATTCCTGAGAAACCGGGATCATAAGGAGTTCCGGTTGCAGAGGAACCGAGATCATTTGAATCAAAAATCGAGGGTTTCTTTCTTCTTCTTCATTCCGCCGACGCTGCTACTTCTTTCTTCATTCCGCCGACGAAGCCGATGCTGCTCCACCGCCGAAGCTCCTCCGAAATCCAGCTTTGCCTCCGGTAATGAGTGTTTGAGTTTCAATTACATGGATTAGGGTTTACATAGAGTTATTTTACATATATTAGATCTTGATTGGTGAATTGGTGAATATGGTATTGTTATTGTTGCTTGTGTTAGTTAATTGTTGATCTTTGAATTGAAGAAATTGAGTGAATTGTTGATTGTTAAGTTTAGAATTTTTTGGTTAATTTTTGGTGAATTTTTTATTGTTAATAGTTAATTGGTGAATTGTTGATTGTTATTTGATTGTTAATTTTTGGATTTGGTTTCTGATGAAATTCGTGACACAGATATGGACTCACATAGACCATCATCTTCACAAAGACTGTCGCAAGCTATTTTGCATCCGAATATGGATGCGGATGACATAATTCATCTTGGTCCGATTGACAACTCAGTCCTACGTCAGCAGAGTACTCATCGTACCGAGTCAATTTGGAACCCAGCGGTTAGTATGTTAATTTAAGTTAATTATCATTCATAATTTAATATGTTACTAACGTTGAATGATATTTTTGGTTGACAGTTGGATACAAAAGGGAAGGCCAACTTACCCCTTAAGATTTACAAAGGGGGTGCATTGCCCCTTGATTATCGAATACGCCATTATGTGGTTGCTGCCAGATTTTATCCATAGACTCAGGTCTGCGACGTGAAGACTGATCCATCACTATTGACAGCCGTGATAGAGAGGTGGAGGCCAGAGACTCACACCTTTCATTTCAATGAGGGTGAAGCCACAATCACGTTGCAGGACGTGTCATTACTTACTGGGCTCCCTGTAGAAGGATCGCCTGTGACGGGACGGTCGCAGATGAATTTCAACGAGGTTTGTGTAAGATTGCTGGGAGGATACCCAGAGTGTTATGACAGAGCACCTGGTATGGCGAAGAGAAGTTGGTTTACGAACCATTTGGCCCAGATTCCTGTTGATGCAGATGATGAGGTTGAAGAAATATGCAAGGGCGTATCTACTCAATATTATAGGATCGATATTATTAGGTGACAAGAGCGGTTAGAGGACCTGGATAGGGTTAGAAACTATAGTTGGGGAAGTGCTGTGTTAGCGTGTATGTATAGTAACATGTGTAATGCATGTAAGAACGGACACAGTCAGCTTGCCGGTGCGCCTTTGATTATCCAGTTTTGGTCCTGGGACAGACTATCCTGTATCGGTGTGCCGAAGGTCACAGTTCCTGTCGTGATGCCGCCGGCAGATGCAGAGTTCGAACCAGTTTTGCGTTGATTGTGGTCCTACTTGTAAGTTTTTATGTTTAGAATTTTTGTATTTAGAGTATTTTACTTCTACTTATATTTACTTCTACTTATATTTACAGGAAATGGGTTGGGCCAAAACGTTGGGTAGGAGTACAGAAGATGCCAACGGGCGATTTCATATGGAGACCATATGATTACACCTTGTTTGAGTTGTTGAACCCGATTTGTCTCGAGGGTCAACAAAACACTTGGAGAGCTGATGTGCCACTTTTCTGTTACAACATAATTGAGTGGCATCATCCAGCATGTGTTGCGAGACAGTATGGTTTTCGACAAGGTGTTCCGCCAAACCCAATTGGAACTTCAGACCAATTCTACGGAATGGATAGGAAGAAGAATAGGGATTGGGCTGTCTTTCACGCCAATTACATTGCCTTGTGGTTTAATCGCCATGAGAGATTGATAGACGGAGATATGGGGGACCCGTATGCGAATATCGACGAACCCACTCCACAGTATTTCACTTGGTATTCGAGACACACTCGTCATTTATATCTGCCGAGGATAGATGATGATGTGGAAAAGGTTGGAGACGAGGATGAGCAAGAAACTCGTTATTCATATTGCCCAGATTCACATATGATACCAGAGCATGTAAGTTCAATTAATTTTCTGAATTATTTTTGAATACTAGTCAGTAATTGGTTTACATACTTACAATTATTTTGCATTTACAGATACGTGGTTACGTCATTGGTGCACGTGATGCCGGTTCGTACTTCCTCAACAGCACGAATGATTATTCGCGTAAGGGATTTCATGATCTATTCCACCATTTGTTTGCGGAAGTGCGGAAGCTTACGGATCCTGCTATTGTGGGTGTTGATCCACATACTATTACTCTCGATATGGGTACTTTATATACACACTTCAATTATTTTTATGAACTATACATGGTAATTTAATAAGATGATTCACGTGATGCAGCTGATTTTGATATCGGAGGAGAGGAGGATTTTGATACACATGTTGAAGACGCGACCGATGATCAGTACCGACCTTCTAGCTCTTCATAGCAAGAAGTGCGCAGAAGCGAGCGCGAACGTAGACCGTCTAGATGGTCTTTTTTGCGCAATTTAGGGAAGAGACCACGGAGAGGGCTAGGTGGACGGGGAGGACGAGATGGACAGGGAGCCGAAGAATGATCTCATTGTGTTTTTCATTACCTTGTTTACTCGTCATTTGATGGTAGTTGAATACTGGTTTGTTCTGAAGTTTTTATCAAATTTCTCCATGGTTTGTGCTGAAGTTATCATAGTTTTTGCGAAACGACTTCAACTTGAACACATGACGTTAATGAAATGTGACTTACAAACAACATAGTTTTTGCGAAACGACTTCAACTTGAACATACTGGTTTGTACAATGAAGAAGAAGAAAGAAACCCTCGATTTCTGATTCAAATGATCCCGATTCCTCTGCAACCAGAACTCCTTATGATCCCGGTTCCTGAGAAACCGGGACTCCACCTGAATGCCATTTCACACATTTTCGTCCACGTAGGCCCCAAACCGAGCCACGTCTCCATTTTCAAAGAGTCCCGGTAGAGAGGAAAATTGGGATTATGAGTTCCGGTTCCCGGAAAATCGAAATTGTAAAAAAGGGGTAGATTGGTTATTTGAGTTTCGTTTGGTGCATTTGAGTTTTTTTTAAAATAACCCTAACGAGTTTCCCAGTTTCAGAACTGACCCATGCGAGTTTCACATTTCAAAAATGACCCATTTTTAATGAAACCGGATCCACAGGATCCGGTTTGTTACGATTTTCAGAAGACCGGATCCTGAGAATCCGGTCAGTTGCGTTTTGTAACTAATCGGATCCCGGGGATCCGGTCTTTGGCGACATTAAATTTCAAAAATGACCCAGTTATTTTCGTCGATTAAATTGAGCGATTGAAAATACAAAACGTATCATAAGTTATTTTCGTCGATTAAATTGAGAGATTGACAGTATAAAATGTTGCATAAGTCCAACAAAATAATAAAGTAAAGTTATTCTCAATCTCTTCCAAATCTATGTTTACGCAACCTCTTCAGCCATGATTGTTTTGGTGACTTTTGGAGGACGAAGCTGGTGCCCGTGAGCTGGTGGTGAAGGTGGTGCCTGTGAGGTGGATTGCCGAAATGGTGGCGAAGGTGGTGCCTGTGAGGTGGATTTCCGAAATGATGGTGAAGGTGGTGCCCGTGAGCTTGATGGACGATTATAACCCGCTGTCCGTGAGTCAAGGTTGGTGACATGATCTTCCTCTAGACTCATATCATCATCGTCACCTGTCGTTAAAATTTATTATTATATTAATTAAATAATTTCAAATAAAATAAAATAAATGGAAATTTACCGTTTCCAAACTGAATAATATCAGGGTTGATATTCAGCAGCCGCAACTCCCCCAAAGACCGAAATTTAATTTCGCCAAAGACCGGATCCCCGGGATCCGGTCTTACGTGGAAGCCACGTATTCGACCGTCGTCCACATCATCCACATCTCAAAAAAACCGGATCCCCGGGATCCGGCTAGTTACAAAACGCAACTGACCGGATTCTCAGGATCCGATCTTCTGAAATTCGGGATCCGGTTTCATTAAAAATGGGCCATTTTTGAAATGTGAAACTCGCGTGGGTCAGTTCTGAAATTGGGAAACTCATTTGGATCATTTAAAAAAAAACTCGGTGCATTTAGGTTATTTCTATTTGAAAGTAGGTTAGATTAGTTAATAACCCCGAGAAAAGATGATGAGATGCAACTTGAGTTACTGCTCTGGCAGCTCAAGTTGCAACTGCTACTTGCAAAAGCTACATTTGAGCTGTTTTTGAATTTTTTTTAAATGGCTTATTTTGATATTTACTAAATGGCCTATTTTATTTGTTTTTTAATCAAGTATAAATAAATAGAGTTCAATTTCAATTATGTGATTTTAATTAATTAAGAAGTTTAATTTTAAATTCAACTTCATCTTAGATTGTCTTATTTCATTTCTTTTTTTTGATTGAAAATCCCAACAGGGCAAACAAGCAAAAACCAACTCTCGAGAAAACAGACCCAACACGGACTACACAGACTCAGGACTGACCCAACAAACAGAAAAACACCACACCGATGTTTGACACCTTTGTGCAAGAAAACATAAAAAACAAAAGACACCACCGGGAGACACAACAAAGGACATTGTCAATACATACATTAAAACAACTACTCGAGAGTTGACCATGCAAAAAACACCACAATGCCCCTAGGAGACCACCAGTACACACAAGTGATCTTTACAATAAAGCACATATAGCTACACACGCCAACCTAAGCGCAGGACCTGGACATAGGAGAGCCTCCGACTTCCAGGCTCCGACATTCGCTTTGGGGTCTGCCAGCCCAAGGGAGGACATGAGGATTGCAGACGATGAAGAACAAGATGCAGGAGAAGATTTGATGATCGGAGGAGAAACTGAAATGAGAAAAGAAGAAGAGATTTGGCGGAAAAGATGCTGAAAGCATCAGGTCCATTTTGAATTTATATGATGCACATAAGTGCCTTATTACAGATTAGTCCCTCTAGTATAGTTAGGTTACATTACCCCCCCCCCCCCCCCCCCCCCTCAAGCTTAGCGTGTAGGAAATTCGAAACGCCAAGCTTGACGATGAGGCGACGAAGC
Source organism: Rhodiola chrysanthemifolia (assembly GCA_033675395.1). Classification (NCBI taxonomy): domain Eukaryota; kingdom Viridiplantae; phylum Streptophyta; class Magnoliopsida; order Saxifragales; family Crassulaceae; genus Rhodiola; species Rhodiola chrysanthemifolia. Next base: position 12,099,971 of record CM066208.1, on the reverse strand, counting down.
AAATCCGTCGGAAGCGGCTTGGTGAAGATGTCCGCCGATGGTCAATCGAACCAATGAAGCGCGGAGAGATGAGACCGCTCACGAAATGCTGGCGAACCACATGACAATCGATCTCAATGTGTTTCGTCCACTCGTGATAAACTGGATTTCGAGCAATGTGATTGGCCGCGACGTTGTCACAATATAGAGTTATAGGGGTCGAGACATGTACACGAAGATCCTTGAGCACAGCCACGAGCCAGACCAGTTCACAGCAGGTCTGCGCCTTAGCGCGATATTCAGACTCAGCTGATGAACGCGTGACCACTGCTTGTTTCCAGGTGCGCCATGATATTAAGGAAGGACCCAGTTTGATGTTATAACCAGTGGTGGAGCGCCGAGAGACAAGCATGAAGCCTAGTCAGCATCACAGAACCCTTCCAATGTAAGAGACGCACGGGCTGGGTAGAGGAGACCCTGAGCTGGTGCCAGTTTAATGTAACGAAGGACTCGATGGGCAGCCTGGAGATGATCCTCAGTGGGAGTTGCAAGAAACTGACTGAGGATGTGCATCGGGAAGGCAATGTCAGGCCGAGTCACATTGAGGTAAATGAGTTTTCCCACAAGTTGTCTATAAGCAGTAGGATCTTCAAGTTTAGGAGTTGTATACAGAGCCAATTGCTGTTTAGTATCCATAGGAGTAGAGTTAGGCTTACAGCCAAGAAGGCCCGTCTCCGTTAGCAAGTCTAGAGCATACTTGCGTTGGTTAATGAAAATGCCCGAAGATGATCTAGCAACCTCAATGCCTAGGAAGTATTTGAGAAGTCCCAGATCCTTGATTCTAAACTCAGCATGAATAAAAGCCTTGATGGCTGAAATGAGAGAAGTAGAAGTGCCAGTCATCACAATGTCGTCAACATAGACCAAGAGGATAATAAAATCAGTACCTCTGCTGAGAGTGAATAAAGAATGGTCATTGGGACTCTGAATGAATCCATAAGCAAATAAAGAGTCTGCAAACTTGCTAAACCATTGACGAGGTGCCTGTTTGAGACCATAGAGGCTCTTATTTAGCTTGCAAACCATCCCCAGTTGTTTTTCTTTTAGGAAATAGCCCGGGGGATTAGTCATATAGGCTTCTTCATTCAAATCTCCATAGAGAAAGGCATTATCAACGTCAAGTTGATATAAGGGCCACTCTTTAGAAGCTGTCAGCGCTAGGATCATGCGCACAGTCGGCATTTTAACATCAGGAGCGAAAGTTTCATTGTAGTCCAAGCCCTCCTATTGAGTGAAACCCGTAGCAACTAGACGTGCTTTATATCTTTCAATGGTTCCATCAGAATGCCTCTTGACCCTAAAGATTCATTTTGAGCCAACTGGATTTTTTCCATGAGGGAGGGGGATAAAAGTCCAAGTATTATTAGACCGAAGAGCACTAAGTTCCTTCTCCATAGCAGCCTGCCATATGGGGTCTTTGTTAGCTTGAGCAAAGTTTGTCGGTTCAGGAACACTAGAGTTTTGCAGAATATAGTGCTGATGTTGAGAAGAACATTGAGTGTAGTTCACAAAATGCTCAATAGGATACTTGACAGTTGTAGAACTACACACAAAATCCTTCAATAGTACTGATGATTTAGGCACTCTAGTGGACCTCCTCACAGAAGGAGTATGATGCGGCAAAGGCTGATCAGTGACCTCTGGAATGCAGGTATCAGCTAACTGAGAGTCTGAGCTAACTGGGACAGCCAGTGGAGGTGCGTAGACAATGACTGGTTCAGAAACAATATCTGAAGTAGGAGACTGAGGCAGGGGCACAACAAGAACACCAAGTAATGCTTGAAACTGTGTTGCATATGGAAATTTATGTTCATGAAAGATCACATCTCTACTAACCAAGTAATTGTGATGTTTGAGTGAAAACAACTTGTATCCTTTTTGACCATGTGGATAACCCACAAATATGCAGGCCTCAGCTCTTGGATCGAACTTTCTTTTACCAGCAGCAACTGTGGAAGCAAAGCAAAGGCAACCAAACACTCGCAAGGTGTCATAAGTTGGAGGATGGCCATACAGCAACTCAAATGGTGTTTTATCATGCAAAAGGCCTGACGGAAGCCTGTTAATCAGATAAGTGGTTGTCAACACACAATCACCCCAGAAAAAGTCAGGTAACTCAGCATTAAACTTCAGTGCTCTTGCAACTTTCAATAAATGACGATGTTTACGTTCCACAATCTCATTTTGTTGAGGAGTGTAGACACACGATGATTGATGTATACATCCCTCAGCAATAAGGAACTGAGATATAGTGTTGTTAAAGAATTCTGAACCATTATCAGTTCTGAAAATTTTAATCTTCTTTCCAAACTGATTTTTCACCATTTGGAAAAATTACAAAATAGAGGCAATTGCTGAATGCTTATCAGGAAGCAAGAAGGTCCAGGTGGTACGAGAAAAGTCACCAACTAAGGTAAGGAAGTACCTAGCTCCTGTAATAGTGGCAGTATGATAGGGACCACATACATCACCATGTAAAATCTCAAAAGACTGAGTAGAATGAGTAGAACTTATAGGGAATGTAAGTCTTGTCTGTTTAGCAACTGGACAAATAGCACAGTGCAAATCTGTCTTATTACAAGCACCAACTGGCAAATGTTTGCTGAGATTAGTCACAATGTTCTTGATAGATGCATGCCCAAGTCTGCAGTGCCATAGGGATAGAGAGTCTATAGGTTTGATAGCTGCCAAGCTTGCTGATTGAACCTTGCTCTTAAGCTGATATAAGCCTTGCACATAGTTACCAGTCCCCAGGATAAAATGCCTGACTGGATCCTGAATATGGCAGAGATTGTCAACAAACTTGACAACATAGGAAGAGTTAGAAACTAGTTTGCCAATTGACATCAGATTAAACTGAAAGGGAGGGACTAGAAGAACATCAACTATAGTTAGATGTGGATTGATTACACTAGAACCAGTGTGAGTAACCAGGGCTTTGCTCCCATTAGGCATGACAACCTCATAGGGAATTTGAAGAAGTTTTACATCAAATAAGAGATGAATATGTGGTGTAATATGGTCAGTGGCTCCACTATCTAAAATCCATGTATCATGAGGAACTTTAGTTGTAGTGAAGCACAATATACCTGCCATAAGAAATTGAGACTCATCCTTGTTGCCTTTTTGATTGAACAGACTGAGAAGCTGGCTCAAGTGCTTCTGAACCTGAGACAGTTGACTAAGAGCAGAAACAACAGAAGTACTAGGTAATACATTATCCCATGCACCACCAGAGTTAGTGCCAGTAGGATGAGAATGACCAGCAACACTGTTAGCAGCATGTTTATGTGCTGTAGAATTTTGTGAGTTGTTCTCTTTGTCCAATCTGTGTCCAGGAGGGAATCCATTTAACTTGAAACAAGTTTCCTTTGCATGACCTGAAACCTGACAGTGTGTACAAAAAGGCCTCCTGGATCTATTGTTATTTGAATAACTGCCAGTGGTTGCAGAATAATTGCCTGGAGAGTAGTTCTTAGATTGACCAGAATTTCTGTCATAAGACTGACTGGATTGAACTTGATTTTGTTTATCATATTGCCTAGTGTGAGCAGAGTACAAAGCTGAGGCTTCAATCACCTTAGGTTTTGATATCATTTTCTGCATCTCATCATCCACTACTAAGTTAGATGACTCATCCAGTCCTAGTCTAGGTCTTGTTACAAGGATTTGAGTCCTAACTTGAGCATGAACCTCATTAAGACCCATTAGAAATTTCTGGATCCTAGTTTTTAGCTTCTTATTCTGCATACACTTAGTTGATTGACATGTATCTCCAAGTGTACATAGCACATCATTTTCACAGGAGTCCTCATCTCCCCATAATTGGAGCAGTTTGTTAAAATAAGAGGCAACCGTGAGCTCACCTTGCATAAGAAGCGTGATTTCCTTGGCAATAGAGTACTCTCTCATGCTATTATCTCCACCAAATCTATTTTGCAGATTGTTCCATGCCTGAACGCAGTTGACAGAATGAACCAGAGATGCAGCGATCTCATCAGAAACGGAGATGATGATCCAGGACAGAACCACACCATTGCATCTCTCCCAGCGAGCCAACTTGTAAGGATCATCCGTAGGCTTTGGAAACAGGCCTTGGACAAAGCCTAATTTCGCTTTGATTCCAAGCGATCGGATCATAGATGATCGCCACGGGATGAAGTTATCAGCACTGACAAGCTTTGCTGATACCAGTGATGCGCCAATGTTCTCATTGTTGCCGACGAACATTGGATCATCCGCCGGATTGAAGAATTCATGTCCATGTGCGACTATCGAAGGTGAGGTATGAGGAGGACGAGCATCAGTGACCGATTCTGAAGTTTCAGCCATGAATTAGTGCCGAAAACACAGACTGCGAAACACACAAATTGCAGAAATCGCCAGAAAACAAAAAATTGACGGATGATGCTCATAGACCGATCGATGCGCAGCAACAGTGCGGATTGTCGGCTCTGATACCATGAGGATTGCAGACTATGAAGAACTGATGCAGGAGAAGATTTGATGATCGGAGGAGAAACTGAAATGAGAAGAGAAGAAGAGATTTGGCGGAAAAGATGCTGAAAGCATCAGGTCCATAAATTTATATGATGACCACAAGTGCCTTATTACAGATTAGTCCCTCTAGTATAGTTAGGTTACATTAGGATACCGTCCAACTGGTGTTTGATAGGTAAATCCGCACAAGCAATTGAGACAGCATCCATCCTCATCCACATCTTCCTCTTACGCCTCACTCACTTTGCTACTCCATCTGCAACGCTATTGTTTTCCCGCAGTATGTGGTCCACCGCCCAACCTTTGTTTCTTTCCAATAGCGAGAAGCAATTAACGATCCACTGGGAGACCCTACCTTGTTTCCTCACTCCTTTGAATACCACAGAGACAGCTTCCAAAGAGTCCGAGAACACCAGAGCCTACGAAATATTTTTTCTTGCTAGCAACATGAGAGCTTGTAGGATGGCAAATACTTCTGTTTCTAATGCATTCACAAATGATGATTTCCAACCTGCAAAAACAAGGTTAATATGACAGTTTGATACTTCAACTATCGCATAGCCTGCACTCTCTCCTTTCCTCTCAAATAAACCATCACAAAAGAATCTCCTCATTCCTCGACTTGGCCGAACGATCCCCCACAGTCCCTACGTAATCCTATTACGTCCAGTCAACCACATATCATACTGAATCAAATATGCTCTAACTTTATGCACTATCTCAAAGCTGCTTAAATCATGGGAGTCATGTCTGCACTGATTCCTGCTAAACCAAAGCCACCAGCAGCCGCAAATCACTACCCTAAATTTATTCAAGTCCAGCTCATGCATACACATCCACAGCCAGTCCGCAGGATGAGCAAAATCAGCCTCCACCAATGCTCCTTCAAAGTCCATCTCTTTCCACACTACTCTAGCCTTCCAACAGTTCTTAATTACATGTAGCACATTTTCAACCTTATACCCACAATTCACACACTACACATCCACATCACAATTTCTATAAACAAGACTTTTCGCATCAGGCAGCTCTCTATGAAATAATCTCCAAGCAAAAAAATTACCTTATTTGGTAGGGGCAACTTCCACAATGTTTTCCAGAACTCTGTGATCTTCGCCTTATCCGAGCTCTCACCAGCAACATTTGATTCCTTTACCTCTTTTTCCCGAATTAATCTGTAAACATCCCTGCAAGAGAATTTCCCTAATCCAACATCATCACCTGAAAACATTGCTCTGTCCATTAAGATCTCTTTATATTTGCTCAGCACCTCTTTTGCTATGTATATACATCTCCATGCGTACAATCGTCTGGCTCCAAGGTAGGCATCCAGCAGGTTTCATGTTCTGAAGTATTTAGCACACAAAACTCTGCTCACAAGTAGCTCAGGTTCTATTAGAATTCTCCACACTTGTTTCATAAGTAATGTTAAGTTAAAAGTCCTCATTTTCCTAAGTACCAGACCTCCCTCAGTTTTATCTTTCATCACATCATCTTTTTGAACCTAGTGAACTGCTCTTTATTATTCCACAAAAAGTTCAAACCAACCCTTTCTAAATTAGCACACAATCCTTTAGGAAAACTAAAACACTACATAGCATAAATCGGAATGGCTTGTAATGTGCTTTTTATTAATATTTCTTTACTGGCAAAAGACAATAATTTATATTTCCAATCCGACGCTATCCTTTGAATCCTCTCCTCAATTACTCTTAAAATGTCTCTTATTCAACCCAACAATAACTGGTAGTCCTAGATATCTTGAGTGTTTTTCTACCACATTAGCCCGAAGTTCATCCCTCATCTCATTTACTAACTGAGGATGAATATTCCTACTGGCCACCATTTCAGAGTTTTGCAGATTAATTTTCTGACCAGATATGCTTTCATATTCTCTTAGTAAAGATTTAAATTCCTTAATTTCATCAATTCTCACTCTCAAATAAATCATACTATCTTCTGCAAAGAGTAGATGAGATATAGCTGGAGCTGATCTAGCAATTTTAATTCCACTAATCAGATTATTTTCCTTTTTGTTCTCTAAATAGGGGGAGATGGGGTGCCCCTGCCTTAAGCCTCTAATTGGGATGATTTCTCTAGGCATATAATCATTAATTCTTACTCTATAGGTCACCAGTCGAACTAACCACCCTCATAACTAAAGAGATCCAGCCATCAGGGAAGCCTAACTTTCTAAGCATTTTTCAAGAAAAAACCATTCTAGCCCTTCATATGCCTTACTCATGTTCAGTTTTAATGACAATACACTTTCCTCACCATTTTCTTACTCTTAATAAAATGACCTAGTTCATGGGCAACTATAATGTTATCATAAAATTAATCTACCCCTTAAGAATGCAGTTTGGGACTGAGAAATTACCTGCTGGAGTATTCCCTGCACTCTGTTCACCAGAACCTTTGAGATCACTTTAACGGTAGTGATGCATATGCTAATAGGTCTGAATTCCTCTATCTTCTGAGCACCCTTACACTTAGGGGATGAGCGTTATTCGGGCCACATTTAATTTCCTGTCCAATACCCCTCCGTTCAGAAAGTCTAACATTTAATTTGAGCACTTTGACCTTCTCGCATGTGTCTCCCACCCCTCGCACATGGCCCAGATCACACATGGCGTTGATACCATGTTGGAATTCCCTAGCTCAACTGGAATTATATTCTCATATTGACTAGATTTTTTAGAGTTATATTTTTGTAATCCAATATAAGCTAACAATTCTCCACTTTACTTAAACAATTTCCTCAAATGCATATTTCAGTTCAATTTTCAACAAAAATGAGTAGAATGAGAGCCCATGAGGGATCCAATTAATTTATCTTTATAATTTTTTTGGGGTTCTTTTACGGTTTGATTGCAATATTGTCAGACTTGGAAAATTAGCCAACTCCTTGTTAGGATCGCGCAAGCAGCAATGCCCAGAGAAAAACAGATAAACGATGCGAGGACACTGACAGGCGTCGTCTGACGCGTCAAACTTAAATTTATATTTCTCCTGCGACTACTAGCTAGCGGTAAGCAGAGTCGAACCCAAGGGAACTGATTCTTGAAGCTGCTTCTGAAAACAATTAAACAAAAGGGGGTTTTAGTAATGTGAGTGCAAAAGAGAAAAATAACAAGGAAGATATCAATCAGAGAGAACATTCGTAAGTATCCCAACAAAGGTGATACACCACAACCTAACCCGATAAAGGTGTTAGACTTCTAGTTCTTTCCTAAACACAATAATCTGACAAATGTATTATTAAGTCTAGGTGTTACGATCTACCTTTACGACAAAGTTTCCAGTAGATATTAACGATAAGAATTGATTGTCAAACTAAGCTTTACGACAAAGTTTCCACTTAACCTAACAATTCAATTCATGGGATGAAGCACAAGAACTAGAGAAACATGAAATCGCATTAAGAAAAGAGTCTCAAAACATAAATCACAATAAACGAAACCCTAAATTGAATTGAGAGTTTAGCCACACATCATTGAAATAAAAACACAAATATTCATGATGAAAGTAGTAGAAATCTTTTCTCTCGTCGAAAGCTTCGCCTTCTCCTCCATAGCCGTTTTCTGATCTTCGTAGAATGTTGAGATGAATAGAAACCCTAACCCAAAGCTTTTATTTATAGCAAAACTGGGTTTCTAAGTCTGTTTTTGGGCTGAATTATTAAATCTCGGACTACTGACATCATCAAAAGCGTTGCGGATGTCATCACCTCGTCGGCTCGCCGCACCATACTGACTTGGTTTCTCCTGTCTGCGCGCCAGTTCCGACTTCGACTCTGGATTTGGCCATCCAAATGACCTCGGCTGCTCTCGGTGTGAAATAGAGAGTTGTAGGGAATTGAGTCAGCTACGCAATGACATGTAGCTCGTATTTTTCTGATCATTGGTTACTTCCCAGAACTACGTCGAACCTCCAAAGGTCTGATCTGCCATTGTGGTGTTTTGGGCACGAAATGCCGTCTTTTATGCGCGTTTCCTCCTAGAGCTTCCGAAACACCTGAAATGCAAAATAACACTAAAAAGTAACTGTTCACATAATAAAGTGTTGAAATAAATGAGATTAATTGATTCGACGAGTCGTATAAATACGGCTCATCAAACCACCCCACACTTAAACTTGTTCGTCCCGAACAAGAATAAGTCATAGAAGGAAAACAAATGTAACACCACAATTTCTTCGACGTCCTGAATAGATGCACATGAATATGAGTTGCTAGTCTAGATTCAGCTTTTCTATACATAACTCAATCGTTACTCAAATCATCATTCTCAACACATAATTAACTTGATACATGTTACCTTTGACCTGAAATTCAAATCAATTCAAATGAATGGGAGATAGTCCTCTTTAGACTCATGATCTGCATTCGCTGTTCCGAACTCTAGTTATATGGTTATATTTCATCGCTTTTTCTGGCACGTGATTTATTCAAGCTTTAAGGCTTTTGAGCTTTTCTTTCTTCTTTTGTTGGGCAGCTTTTGATGTAGTGAACTTTCTTTGGCCTTTGGCTCATGATGTATGAATGATGTACTTCACTTTTTCTGTATAAACCTTCACAACTTGGTTGATTTTTTTCTTGAGCTTTGCTCTTTTATTGTGAATAGCTTGTCCTTTTTCTTTTTTTCTTTTGAAGGAGGTCCAATCATCGCCCGCAAGCATATAAAAATACCTCTCCGCTCTTTCTCATCCTCCACCTTTTTGACGCGAGTCAAGATGGGGTCACTCACCTTTTCCCCGTTACTTCGGACTAGAGATAGGACAGTCTGTTTTCCCGTCCCGCCTACCTACATAAACGCTGCAGCGGCAGAGCAAACTCTGAACCATAAAGTCTCGAAGTGCTAGCCTCCACTAAATCCATATAACCATATAACTCGAAATCCGATCCTTTGAATGCTTCGTCAAGTATCTCTAAGACATTTCTATCAACTCCACATCCCTGTTTATCTCAACTCAAAAGGACACGTAGTGGGTTAAATTCACATGTAAGAGCACAATTCAAATTTCACGAGAGAAATTCAATATAATCAACATAATCTATTTCATAGCATCAACATTCAATACTGCATATTCAGGAAATAAAGAGAAATTCATACTTTTTATTCAATTTTTTAAAAAAGAAAACGTATTGACACAGTACAATATGCAAGAAAAATAAATATGCTGACACAACTGACTGACTGACTCTCCCACCCCACACTTTTGAACCAAGCCGTGTCCACACGGTACGGCTTAAGCTCAAAGACACGACAATGCAAGACACACAAACATATATGAAAAGGTAGAGATCAAAGTGAACAGGTACTCCCCTAGTTTCCTAGTGTGATGATGAGAATTCTAGTCAAACGAGTCAGTCAACGCTGGTCAACCGACTGTCGCGCCCAGTGTAGACGTTAGGGGCGTGGTCAACGCCTTAATGTTCTCCTAGGACGCGCCACTAATGTTACGCCTGGGCGCGCCTCTAATGTTAATGCTCGGCGTGATCCGCACTGAGTTGGACCTGTTTTCTGCATAAAAACATCTCTTTCCCACAAAAACGAAGTCAAAAATAGACTCGGTTAGACGACACAAGACTGAACAAACTCAAACAAACACAAAAGACAAAAAAAAAGAAGAGAAAAACAAAATTTTTGCCGAGCTGCCTCCCTGCGAGCGCCTTTATTTTACGTCATTGGTTCAACGATACCTCATTAGGGATCACCAATTAGGACCCCATGGGCGTGTGAGGTCAAACTTCGCCTCATCTACTCCTTCATTTTGCTCGTGGCCCTTATAGGACGGTTCTCTCACATCTTTCCTCCACCGATCAGGCGGATTAGCATTCACATCCTCCTGAGTTTGCGAGGACACTTCGCTCATAGCTACTGGTCTAGCTACACAACCAGTCCCGTCCGGTAGGTAAGGAGATATGGCACCAAGATATGGTGTGTGCACGATGTCCGGTGGCTTCTTCATGCATGGATAGTCGGCATCCTCATAAATATGGAAGTTCGATGTCTTGCAACCAAACGCAAGCGACAACAAGCCTAATTCCATGTCAATCTTGGTCTTTGTGGCAAAGAGAAATGGCCGTCCCAAAATAATTGTTGGACGATCGTCATCTCTAGCATCTCCCATCTGCAAAACATAAAAGTCTGTAGGTACAATAAGGTCTCCTACATGGAGTGTTAGCAAGCCAACAGGACGAATACGTGATTTATCGCCTAACTCTACCAATAGTTTAGGAGGTTTCAATGGGCCCAGTTTCAAAGAACAATATAAAGAGTACGTCATGGCATTAATAGCAGCATCCAAGTCAATTAAATAATGGTGTATAAGAGTATCGCCAACACCACAGGTGACTGTGAAGCCACCTGGGTCCTTACACTTTCCAGGCGGTGCTTCTTGACTCGCAGCAAGTAGGTGCTCTATCGTTGGCTTTTCTGGCACATGGCTTGCCTCCAACTCGTTATCTAGCTCATCCTTGGTGATCACAGCTCTTCAGGAGCTCTTACCTGCACAGAAAACGGAAGCGAAGGATTAGTTTCGAAATGTCCATCAGTGAGGGTCACGCCCGGCTCACACATTACGGTCGCGCCCGACCTTGACAGTATGGGCACATCCACTGCAGACATTAGCGCGATCGGCACTGACTCAGGCTCCTTTTCGCTATGTTTTGTTTTAATATGATCAATGAGCATGAGTAACGCGTTCACCACTTCTGTAGACTCCTTTAGTGCCGCGTCCAGTTCGTCTATCACTGCCAATGAGCTGATATTCCCTCTCGGGTTAGGAATGGTCTGCGAAGGTAGCTTTCCTGGATCACTCTTCAGCTCAAAAACTGTGTTGGCAATTTGGGACATCTGTTTGGACAGCTCTGCCAAAGGTCCGTCGTTCTTCACCTGATTTTGTTGCACGGTGGTAGCTAATTGATGTGTGCTAGCTGTCAGCTCCTTCACCACATCTTCCAGAGACTTGCTGGAATTCTGATTGCTAGAGCCTGATTGATTGTAATTCTGCACTCGCTGCTGATACTGACTCTGATTACTGTAGCTACCCTGCTGCTGACGATATGGTAGACGATAGTATTGCTGTTGTTGCTGAGGTTGTTGGGGTGCATGATTATTGTAGTTCTGGAATTCACCCACTGCATTGATATTAGCATGTGTATCCTCCTATAAATTAGGGCAACGATCCATTTTATGGTTAGTTGCACCGCAAAATTCACAAGACTTCACCTGGACCACCTGATTCATCATGAGCTTCTGCATCATCTCTCTCATCTGTTTAAGCTCTTCGATCATCTGATTTGATGGCGTCTCAGCCTTTGCAATGTTTCTGGTTCTACTGAATTCCTCTTGGCGCCTGACCTCCTCACTGAACCTAGCATTCTCGCCCACCTCAGCGATCAACTTCCTCACTCCAGCTGGGGATAAATTCATGATCGTGCCTCCAGCTGAGGCATCAAGCAACATCCTATCGAGCGGTTTCAACCCATCTAGCAAGTACTCGATCACAAGCTTCTCAGGCACTCCTAGGTTGCAACAACTCAGCTCTAAAGCATTAAACTTCTCCAGATAGTCATACATCGACTCATTAGGCCCATGCCTGATATCTTACAGCTATCTACAAACTTGTCCTGACTTAGCTGCTGGGTAGTATTTATCAAGAAACTTCTTCTGCATCTGGTCCCATGTTCTGATGCTACCTGAAGGAAGAGACAGAAACCAAGATCTAGCCATGTCAGTTACAGAAAAGTGAAAAGCTTTGAGTTTAAAGTTTTCCACTGTGACTTGACAATTATATTTTTGTATAGTCAAAAGAATTTATAATTTGACCGGTAAGACCGGTATCGAACCTAAGGGAGCAATTGGATTATACGCTAGGAGAATCAAGTTTTCAACTCAGCTATTCCTTCAATATTCAATGGTGACATGATTATCAATCAAGAAACAAGTAATGAAAGGATTTCAAGGGGTTTCAATTCAATTAAAGAGAGTTTCGAGGGGATACTCCCCTCCTTGGCAATTTCCCAACGATCATGTACACAAGAGTTAACTCATCTTTAGGGGGTTGATTGGTTCAAACCTAGCTTAGGCTAAGGTAGACTAACTATCCAAATCATAAACACTAGATATGTTCATTTCCACAATATCCAAATCATCACTAAGCTTTTTCAATACTTAGATCACAATTCTAAGATCAACATGTCACTTAGGCAATTTATCAAACACTTATCAACATATCATGAATAGAACACTTAGTGAAAATGAAATCAACTCCATAGATTGCGAATTGAATGTGTATACATGATCATTTAGTGCCAAGGAGGGTTGTAAAACCCTCAAAACACAAGGAGACTACTCACACATCATGTAAGACAACATGATGTGAGTAGGGTTTAAGCACAACTACAAAGAGAATAGAAGAGGGATAGAAGAAGGATGATTAATCCTAGTGTCTCCCTTGCTTCACTCCTCCTTGGTTGGATGATGATGGATGACCTTGATTTGATCTCTTTCTTTTGTATTTTTCTCCCAAGATGCCAAGTCCCTAGGTCAAAATTGCCTCTTTCTATTTATAGCCTCGGGTAGAATTCACACTGTAGCAGGTCCAGTCGGTCGACTGGCGTATGCTAGTTAGCCCAGTCGGTAGACTAGCGGTGAAGAAGCTGCCCTTTTGAAGTGATCGCCCAGTCGACCGACTCGATAGACGTGCTTTGGGGAGCCTCCTGAGTTGTTTGTCCAGTCGACTGACTGAAGGTCCAGTCGACCGACTAGCATTTTTACTCTCTAAGCTTCTTCTCAGTCGACCGACTGGAGGTCCCAGTCGACCGACTCGATGGGTGATGCTGAGCTCCTCTCCTGTTTGATCCTCCAGTCGACCGACTGGTGCAGGGGAGGTATCCAGTCGACCAACTGGATCTCTTTTCTGCCCAAATTTTGCTCTAGTCTCCGATTTTTCCCGAGTATTCGTATTTGGGTTTTGACGCTGAGATATCTTGTTTTGTACCTGAAACATACGAAAAGAGATCAAACGACATCAAATTCTCGCCGGAAGCGAACTAAAGCTATAGTTAAAACGGGTACTAATAAGTCGAAAACTCGACTTATCAACACTCCACACTTAAGCTTTGTTCGTCCCGAACAAAGTATGCAAATATGTCAAGGTTGTGCAAATGGCGGAATGCTAGTGGCGCTATGTTTTTCGTCTATTTGCCTCACTAGCTTTCACAAGGTCTCGATCATTATTGCTAACATATTATTGAAAAGTAAAAGCAAGTATATACAACCTAACTAGCTCCTTTTCGCAGGCGTTACGAATGCATTTAGCATATGCATTAAGCCTTTAAACCCCTAGGCTACCCTAGTGGACGAGTTATAGTCTCGTGAGAGTTTTCAGAAAAGGGAATACTCACAAATCCCTAATGCACCTATCCCATGATAATGAATTCAAGAGTGTTCTACCAAGGCTAGGGCTTCTCAAAACAAATTCCTCATCCCACGCTAGGGCTACCATCACAATATAATCAAAATAACTTTTGAACCACTTGAGTACCCTTTGAGGTTGTGCATTCAAGGTCATCAATACTAGAGCTATCAATCGTCTCATCCAAAAGTCTACTCATTTTCAAGGCAATACAATAGAGTCATAGTTTAGTTTGCACAAAAGAGTGTCAACCGCTCACCTATTCTAGCTAGGTCCATGGGGTTGCGACAAGGAACTCATTCCCAAGTTTTAGGCGCTTAAGCCATAATCCATAAGTGAAGAGGAGTTCGACACTGAAGTTTCTTAGTAAACAAGCATAGACCAAATGATAGCTCCCGTGCAAGCACATGGATTGTCCAAAGTCGTTCCAACTAGTACACAATGCAAATGATGAATCCCGCGCAAATGTAGGTCGATGGAAGAACATAAAGTTAAGTTTTAAGTGCTTCTTATTTTCTTTTTCGAATGGCCTTTGGCCTACAAATGGTTTCGAGGGGGAACTTTTCTTCCTAACCCCCCGCATTTGTACGTTTTTGCACAAAACTTCTCGTGCACTTGAGAAAGTTTTTGGTCGGGGCTTTGCCCTCTTTTGACCATGAAAATGAAGCATTTTTTTGTTGGGGTCTATTTTTCGCCCTCTTTTCTTTTTTTGACTCCACACTTAAAACTTGACAATATGTTCAAGGAATGTATGAAATGCGCGGGAAACAATCATGAGCATGGCACTAAATTAGAAAACTCAAGTCACCAAGGAGCATACAAGAGGTCTAAGTTTTTCGTGAAAGTTTTAAAAGTGCTTGCTAAAACTTAATCCAAGGTATTTCAACGAAAATACTTAGAAAATTAGATAGACAAGGGATAGCAATGATATTGATTCACAAGGATGCACATTCAAGGGACTAGGTCGGTTCTAAGTTCAAGATCCAATAAATGTGACAATTAGACTAGATGTGATTTATAGGGATTTAGATTTGATAGTCACAAGCCAATGTGGTTAAAAACACTCTCATGTAGGGATAATGTGCAAAAGATGCAAGTGTCCATCTAAAAGTGATATGCATGGCATGAAAAACATGTGAACTATGCGCATCAAACGACTCCACACTTAATTCAAGCTTAGTCCCTAAGCGCAAAGAATGATAAAATAAAGGCAAAGGCGCATAGGAACTCCCCTCGTTTGTAGAGCCGGTGACATAACTCTTTGGAGTGAGAAATAACCTTTTGGTTGCAAATGTAGACAAAGAAGGTGAATTTGGAACATGATAATGATATGTAGATGTATATCCTGTAGAGTGAACAACATAAATGGTAAACACCTTCAATATCATAGGAAATGTAGCATACAACCAAAGACAAGTCAAGAGTATATCACTCAAAATGGCATATATCAACCAAAATTGCGCCAAAAGGCGACTTAACATCCAAGTACATGATCTAAGCAAGAAAGCATCAAGGCATAGACAAAAGTAAGATCAAAATGCAATACAAGCTCAAGATGTAGCCTCATCGCCTCCTGGAGTGATGTCTCTAGCAGAATCTCCAACCCTCTCTCCGGATGTTTCAATTTAAACACTTCGTCCGAAAGGCATTCAAATTTTCTAGCTAATGAATCGTAGTCCCTTGTGCTTACGGCCTTTGCTTCATGTCTTTCTTTCTTTCGTCTTGGGTTTCCTCTTTCACTTCCCCACGTGAAGTAGTTATTTGTGATCTTCTCGATTACCGCATATCCTTCATGAGGTTCAAGCTCCATGATAGCTCCTCCCGCGGCGGTATCAAGTGCAAGCCGCGAGGGACCATCCACACCATGATAGAAGGTATGGAACACGAGGAGATTGTCTAAGCTGTGATGTGGGCAAAGCCTTTGGTACTCCTTATATCTCTCCCCAAGCCTCATAGAGCGTTTCTCCATCCATTTGCTCAAAATTCATGATTTGACCCCTATAGTAGGCCGTCTTGGATTGAGGGAAATACTTGTTGAGGAATGCAACGACAAGCTCCTCCCAAGTTGTGAAACTACCCGGCGTTTGGCTCCTTAACCAATCCGTGGCTCTTCCCACGAGGGAGAAAGGGAACAACCTCAAGAGCTTAGCATCCTCGGAGACCCCATTGATTTTGAAAGTATCACAAACTTCAAAAAACGTAGTCAAATGAGAGTTCGGGTCCTCGCGGTCTCTTCCCGAGAATCGGTTTGATTGAATCATTTGGATTGTAGAGGTTTTCAAATCAAAGTCTCGGTTGTCTACCGCGGGAGCGAGGATTGGGGAACGATATCCATAGGCATTAGGAGCGGCGTAGTCTTTAAGGACCCTTCTAGCTTGGGGTAATGGTGGTAGTTGATGAGGAGGGGGAGGAGGAGGAAGTCCATTTCTATCCCCCATGTCTTGATGAATGGTTTCTTGAGCGTTCGAGTTTGTTCCTTTAGCCTTGATTGTCTTACTCCTTGTAAGGTGAGGATTAACAATACCCCTTATAGGTTGGTTCAAGTCTCTATCCACAACTTTGGTAAGCTTCTTTGTCTTTGGTGGCATAAACAAAATTCACCTACAAGGGGAGAACAATTAAGACAAGTGAGGATAGTTGAATAAGCTCAAGAACCACAAGTAGCAACCAAATAAAGAAAAACATGGAATAGTCGAAGTACTAAATGATTCGTCCTAGGGACAATCTAGCCATTGCTCCCCGGCAACGGCGCCATTTTGACAATTATATTTTTGTATAGTCAAAAGAATTTATAATTTGACCGGTAAGACCGGTATCGAACCCAAGGGAACAATTGGATTATACGCTAGGAGAATCAAGTTTTCAACTCAGCTATTCCTTCAATATTCAATGGTGAGATGATTATCAATCAAGAAACAAGTAATGAAATGATTTCCAGGGGTTTCAATTCAATTAAAGAGAGTTTCGAGGGGTGATGGACCATAATTGTATGAATCATAAACACAGTTAAACCCACCAAATTAGACTCTTTGTCTATTTAACTTTTGCTTGTTCGTTCCGATATTTATCTACAGGGTATTTTGAAGTCTAGAGAGAATACAGGCTAAGGAGGAGTTTTTAAGCTGAAAATGAATTACGAGTCATTCCAAGTCACGACCAGACTCCGACTATACAAATCTCATGAACCTGACATGGAATCACTCAAAACAAGTCCAACCGAAGGGCAACCAGAGTCAGTCCGGAGCTGAAAGGACCGATGGCTTTTGGGAATGAGATCACAAACTCACTCCACCACTCCTTCTCCTCCATCTAGCCGGCGCCTAAGGGCTTCTCCTCTCCCCTTCCTCCATGTGGCCGACGGCTTTTGGAGTGATGAGTCACTCCGATGGCTTTTGAAGCCTCCTCCCATCTTGTGCCAAGTGTTGGCCTCTCCTCACTCTCCTTAGCCTATAAATAAGACATCTCCTTCCCTTTGTAAATCATCCCACAATCCTCATTTCAAAACACCCTCCATCACAAAGCTTTAGCTTCTCTCTAGATTTTGGGCACTACTCTTGTAAACACTTGTTTTAAATCTATAATACTCATGTTGGTTCTTGAGTATTCTAGTTGTTCTCGAGTTTACTCCTGTTGGTTCTTGAGTATTCTCCTTTTACTTTACTGTCTTTTGAAAACCTTCAAGTATTTAGCTATGATGTCCTGTTCCATGGATATTCGTAGCTAAACCCTTCATTCGGTTAAAGGGGTGTACTTGTGTCTTAATATGTTTTAGGCCCTACTCTTAATGCCTCTATGTGTTCAAAACTTGTTCTATGTGCCACATATTAGGTTAGAACTTCCAAGGTTGAGTGGATGCTTGGAATGGCAAAACTCTTCCGTGGGGTTCGTAAACATACTCGGATAAGTGGATGCTTGGAATGGCAAAACTTATCTGAGGAGTTTGACCTCTTTAAAACACCATTTGGTTGATCGGGAATGATTGATCAAATGGATGCACATAAGGCTAATATACCTTGGAATGGGGTATTAGTCTGAATAGAACAAGTGCTCTATGTCTTGGAATGGACTAGACAGTGTGGCAAATCAAGTGCTTGGAATGACCTTGATACACTTTTGAATACATAGTATGATTATTAGAGGTCAATGATAAACAGACTATGATACAAGGCCCCTAAAACCGAATACTTTCCTTAACTTAAAACATCATCTGCACTTTACTTTCAGTCTCAATATCAACTGCAATATCAACCGCTTACTCTCCGCAAGACTTATCCTTCAAGCATCCCACTTGCTGTAAGTCTTCTCCTTTTACTTTCAGTACTTTACTTTCTGCACTAAAATCCCAACCAACCCACTTACTTTCTGTACTAAAACAAAAACCAACAACCAACCACTCACTTTTCATCGCTAAAACCTCAATCCACCTAAAATCACGCTCCCTCTCAGTACATTCCTCAAAGAACAACTATCCCCCTAATTCCCTTGGGTTCGACCCCTACTTACCACTTGCTACCCAGTAGTAAAGTCGCGAGTAGCGGACTTATAAATATATTCTTGACTTTTGCACACAACGACTGTGCATCCGTCAAAATTGGCGCCGTTGCCGGGGAATTAGAGTTAGAAATTAACAATCGGATAAGTGTTCTTTGAATCGGTACTCGCTTCAATACAACCATGTCTCGCGAAGGAAGCCACCATGACTATCAGGATGACGACGAGATAAACCTGTACGATCAAAATAATGAGGCTCCACCTCCATTTATTGACGATCCGGAACAACTCATCAGAAACCAAAGAGCTCGTAATAGGGAGGCCGTTCGAAGAAACCAAGGACCACCCGAGGACCGAAATGAAGCTGGTCCAGTGCAACCCCCTAGACATCCCCCACCTCGACAAATACCGAGGCGAGAACCCATCTTTGATAACTACTATGGGGATAACAACTTCCGCGAACCTACTATGGGAGAACTATCGGCACCAGATTTCAGAAATCAACCGTGGTGCATCTACGAGGGCCCAGAGCTGGAAAACATTGCCATCAACACATCAGTGGTCCACAACTTGCCCAAGTTCTCAGGAACTCGTGGAGAATCAGCAACAACTCATCTACAACGCTTACATGGCATTTGCCAAAACCTAAAACCCAATGGCGTGAACGTAGACGACTTCAAGTTAAAGGCGTTCTACTTTTCCCTCGTTGACTCGGCGAACGACTGGTTCCTTTCATTGCCTTCCGGTAGCATCAGAACATGGGCTCAGATGCAAAAGAAATTCCTGGACAAATACTACCCAGCGGGAAGAGCAATGCAAGTAAGGAGGCAACTGCAGGAAATAAAACAGGGGCCCAATGAAACCATGTACGATTACCTGGAGAAATTCAATCACCTGGAGAGAAGCTGCTGCACCCTTGGACTGCCCGAGAAACTCATCATCGAATACCTCATTGATGGATTGAGACCCTTAGACAAAATGCTCCTGGATGCCTCAGCTGGAGGATCCATGATGAATCTATCACTGAATGGCATAAGGAATCTCATCACCAACGTTGCTGAAAATGCCCGATTCAGAGAAGAGACAACTCGGCAGGAAGAATTCTCCCGAACAAAGAATGTGGCAAAGGCTGAAGAAACACCAATGAACTCTATGCCAGAGGAGATGAAACAAATGAAGGAAATGATGGTTCAGATCCTACGAAGGCAGCCAGCTCAAGTATAACCTTGCGAATTCTGCAGTTCTACAGACCACAAAACTGACGCATGCCCAACATTAATAGTAGAAGAACCAGGAGAAGTGAACGCAGTGGTAGGATACCAAGGATACAACAATAACAACAGCAATGACAGAGCCGGACCAAGCCGACAGTATAATCAAGCAACCAATTCAAGCTGGCGGAACGACAACCATACTCCAAGAGAGACACGACAAGCCGCACCACAATTAGCTCAGTCATTCTACCAACCCCCCCACCGGCAGTATAACCAGAACGCTCCACCAGCAGGCCAATACCAACAAGAGGGACCAAACCAGTACCAAGCAAGCTCGAGCAATCATCAAGGACCAAACAAGTCACTTGAGGACATGATGATGCAATTGTCAGGTACTGTGCAACAGTTGAATACTACTATGCATCAAAACCAAGCCGAAACAAGGGGAGAATTATCGGACTTGAAGAAGCACATCTCCCAACTCGCTGCCTCAGTGTCCGCACTCACTAATGAGCCCGGCAGACTCCTTTCACAAACCATTCAAAACCCGCAGGAAAATGTGAATGCCGTGACTCCTAGGAGTGGAAAAACGGTTGTCGGCAAACCTATGGAGCAAAAGGAGGACAAAGACCCAAAGTTGCCCGGAGAAGAGCAAATGAGGCCCGAGTCTCTCTAAACTCTAGAGGAAGACGCGGCCGATAAAGACGACGACATGTTTGAGGAAGAGCGGGACATAACCAAAGAAGAAGAGAATACATCCAAGGAACACAGGCCTGGCCCGGTACCTAGAACCGAAACCCCCAAAATCAGCGCAACACTTCCATTTCCAGTACCTGCTCATGTGCAAAAACAACATGTCATGGATGAGGACGTGTTTGAGTTGTTCAGTAAAGTCGAAATCAACATCCCCCTTTTGGAAGCCATCAAGCAAATTCCTCGATATGCCAAGTTTTTAAAAGAACTTTGCACCAACCGGAGAAGGAGTACTAGATACGATCAAGAGCTGATGAGTAGGACCGTGTCGGCCGTCATACAACGAAAAGTGCCCCCCAAATGTGGAGATCCAGGAACTTACACCATTCCATGCACAATTGGCAACATCCGGATCGAGAACTGCATGCTAGACCTTGGAGAATCAATCAATGTTCTTCCCTTCTCTATCTACTCATGTCTTAGGATTGGGCCGCTCAAACCCACCGGTCTCACTATTCAACTAGCAGATAGGTCGTGCAAACAGCCCGAGGGAAAAATAGAAGACGTCCTGGTTCAAGTAGGCGAATTGGTGTTTCCAGCAGACTTCTACGTCTTAAAAATGGAGAATGGCGGACCTACAGACCATGCACCCATCCTTCTCGGTCGTCCATTTCTCAAAACATCAAAAATGAAGATAGACTATGGAAGTGGAATGCTCTCAATGGAGGTAGAAGGAGAGGTCTTCAGTTTCGACATATTCCGAGCAATGAAGCACCCCATGGAATTCGAGGAAGTACACGCTCTCGATACTTTGGATGACCTGGTCCAAGAAATTCAGCCAGAACTGAGAGCAGATCCCTTGGAAGCCATACTCAATGGTGCCGAAAACTCTTACAAATTGACCGAAAGCTTGCATAAAACGGTGGCCCACTTAACAATCTCGGAACCTCTCACACCAGAATATGAAGTAAACGAGGTAAAATTATTGAAATCAAATACTTTTCTACCCTCAGTGATGCAAGCTCCCAAGATAGAATTGAAGCCCCTGCCCGGGCATCTGAAGTACGCCTTCCTAGGGGATAATAACACACTTCCAGTAATCATCAAGAGTGGCTTGGAAGCAGGCCAGGAACAAAGTTTGATAAAAGTACTGAAGCAACACAAGTTGTCTATTGGATGGACTCTGGCCGACTTGAGAGGAGTCAGCCCGGCTGTATGTGACGGAGCCCACTGCACTGTCGTTAAGGTGCAATGTTCTCTGTGCAAAATAAATTTATAGTTTCCGCTACTCGCGACTACACTACTGGGTAGTAAGTGGTAAGTAGGGGTCGAACCCAAGGGAATTAGGGGGATAATTGTTCTTTGAGGGGATTATTCAGCGGGAGGGCGTGTTTTAGGTTGGTTGGTTTTAAAGCTACCAGCTAAGTGATTGATTGGTTGGTTGGTTGGTTTTAGTACTGGTAAGTAACTGATAATTATTACAATTAAAAGAAAGCATTCGGTTTCAGGGGCCTTGTATTATATCCTGTTTATCATTGACCCTTAGTGAATCTTCTAAGTATTCAAACGTGTATCAAGGCCTTTTCCGGCGCTCGATTTGCCACACTGTCTAGTCTTTTGCAAAAGTGTTCGAAAGTGAATCAAGGCCATTTCAAGCACTCGACTTGCAACACTGTCTAATCCTTTGCAAAAAACATAAAGCCCTTGTTCTACTTAGACTAGCACCCCATTTCAAGGTATACTAGCCTGTGTGCATCCATTTTGGGTTGTCTTTTCCGATTTACCCAAAATGGTGTTTGAGAGAGATCAAACTCCTCAGATAAGCTTTGCCATTTCAAGCATCCACTTACCCGAGTATGTTTACGAACTTCCACAGAAGAGCTTTGCCATTTCAAGCATCCACTCAACCTTGGAAGTTCTGATCTAATATATGGCACATAGAACAAGTTTTGAATACAAAGACGAGACACTAAATTAATAGTCTAAAACATTTTATAATACAAGTCCACCCCTTCTACCGAACGACTAGTTTAGCTACTATTTATCGCGCTAAACATTATAACTAAGGAATTGGAAATTAAAGACGGTAAATAAATATTAAAATACTTACTACCGTTGAAGCGCCAAGGGAGCAATCTTTTATTTCCAAAGCCAAACTTACAAAACTTAGAGAGATAAGTGAAATGTTGATTTTTGGATGATACAAATGAGAGGAGAATGGCTTGTATTTATAGCCAAAGGGAGGAGAAATGGAGGGTGGAGATGGCTTCCATGTGTTTTTGATCCAAGGGAGGAGGAGGAGGAGGTGAAGATGTGGTGGAGGAGCCACCACATGGCAAGCTTTCCATGGAGGAGCAAAAGCCGCCGGTCACCATGAGGGGAGGAGCCGCCGGTGGCCGGTCACCATGAGGGGAGGAGCTCCTCCCTTGGCCACCTCCTCTTCAAGTGGTCGGTCACCTTGGTCCATGAGTGCATTTTGACAGTTTTGTGCAGTCTTTTCACAAAACTATCAGTCCAATTTCGCTCCGTCTGACTTTGATTCCTCTTCTGCTTAATTTGTTTTGAGTGATTCAACGTCAGGATCCTTGATATTTCTTCAGTCGGCATATGATCTTGACCTTGGAATGACTCGTAACATCTTTTATGCTTTAAAAGCTCCTCTTTAGCATGTATTCTCTCTAAGCTCTGAAATACCCTGTAGAAATATATCGGAACTAACAAGCAAAAGTTAAATAGACCAACAGTCTAATTTGGTGGGTTTTACTGTGTTTTTGATTCGTATAATTATGGTCCATCAGTATGCATGCACCGTATTCTACTTGAGGATGGAGCAAAGCCATCAAGAGAGCCTCAACGACGACTCAACCCAATCATGATGGAGATCGTCCAAAAGGAAATACAAAAGCTACTAGATGCGGACGTTATCTATCCCATATCGGATAGCCAATGGGTGAGTCCTGTCCACGTGGTCCCAAAGAAAAGTGGGATCACGGTCGAGGAAGATGCCGAAGGAAAAATGGTAACAACAAGGATCAAGAACGGCTGGAGAATGTGCATCGACTACAGGAAATTAAACGCCGTCACAAGAAAAGACCATTTTCCTCTACCATTCATCGACCAAATGCTAGACCGACTGGCAGGCAAGCCATATTTTTGCTTCTTGGACGGGTTCTCAGGCTACAACCAGATCCCCATAGCACCTGAGGACCAAGAGAAAACTACATTCACCTGCCCATTCGGTACATTCGCCTTCAGAAGAATGTCGTTCGGCTTATGCAATGCCCCGGGGACTTTTCAAAGGGTAGTAACCAGCATCTTTTCAGACATGATCGGAGAATTCATTGAAGTCTTCATGGACGACTTCACCATCTATGGAGACACATTCGACGCCTGCTTAAGTAATTTGAGCACGGTTTTGGCACGATGTGTGTCCATGAACTTAGTGCTCAATTACGAGAAGTGCCACTTCATGGTAACACACGGAACAGTCTTAGGACATATCGTCTCACAAAAAGGCATGGAAGTGGACAAAGCAAAGATCGACCATGACTCTACCATACCCATCCACGGTCCGAGACATCCAAGCATTCCTAGGCCATGCAGGATTCTACCGACGATTCATCAAAGACTTCTCCAAAAAGGCATTGCCTCTACCCACTCTTCTCCAAAAAGAAGTTCCTTTTGAATTCACCAATGCATGCAAGGAGGCCTTTGATGATCTGAAGAAAGCCCTCACTAGCACACCTATCATCCAAACGCCAAATTGGGAACTACCATTCGAAATCATGTGCGACGCGAGCGACTTTGCTGTGGGAGCAGTTCTCGGCCAAAAGATTGATAAGAAGGCAGGTGTGATCTACTACGCCTCACGAACCCTAGATTCTGCCCAACGAAACTACTCAACCACTGACAGATGCTTGTCGTCAGAGCAAATGTACAAATAAATTTATAGTCCGCTACTCGCGACTACACTACTGGGTAGCAAGTGGTAAGTAGGGGTCGAACCCAAAGGAATTAGGGGGATAGTTGCTCTTTGAGGTGATTTATACAGCGAGGGAGCGTGTTTTAAGTTGATTGAGATTTTAGCGCGGAAAAGTAAGTGACTGGTTGGTTGGTTTTGGTTTTAGTGCGGAAAAGTAAATGACAAAAAATTAAATACTGAAAATACAAAGAAGACTTAC
Organism: Rhodiola chrysanthemifolia; assembly: GCA_033675395.1. NCBI lineage: Eukaryota > Viridiplantae > Streptophyta > Magnoliopsida > Saxifragales > Crassulaceae > Rhodiola > Rhodiola chrysanthemifolia. The sequence continues at coordinate 12,075,427 of CM066208.1, read as the reverse complement.
AGCGAGTGATGCGTGATTGGCAAGTCCTCCGGATGATGAGTGCAGTTGATTAAGGCAGTTATACTAAGAAAGTAAGTGCAGGTGTTGTTTGATTTCAAGGAAAACATTCAGTTTTGGGGGGTTTTGTATCATAGCCTGTTTATCATTGACCTTTAGTGATCCTTCTAAGTATTCAAACGTGCATCAAGGCCATTCCAAGCACTCGATTTGCCACACTGTCTAGTCTTTTGCAAAAATGTTCGAAAGTGTATCAAGGCCATTCCAAGCACTCGATTTGCACACACTGTCTAAACTTTTGCAAAAAACGTAGAGCCCTTGTTCTACTCAGACTAATACCCCATTCCAAGGTATATTAGCCTGTGTGCATCCATTTGATCAGTCATTCCCGAGCAATCAAATGGTGTTTGAGAGAGGTCAAACTCCTCAGATAAGCTTTGCCATTCCAAGCATCCACTTATCCGAGTATGTTTACGAACTTCCACGGAAGAGCTTTGCCATTCCAAGCATCCACTCAACCTTGAAAGTTCTGGCCTAATATATGGCACATAGAACAAGTTTTGAATACAGAGAAAAAACACTAAAGCAAAGTCTAAAACATTTTATGATACAAGTACACCCCTTCAACCGAATGAAGAGTTTAGCTACGAATATCCATAGAGGTGGATACCATAGCTAAATACTCGGGGGTTTTTGAAAGACAGTAAGTAAAGGGGAATACTCAAGAACCAACAGGAGTATTCCCAATTTCTACTTGAATACTCAAGAACCAACAGGAGTATTCTCTAAAACCGTTATAATACTCAAGAACCAACAAGAGTATTATTTCAAAACCAAACTTACAAATTGCTAAACTTAGAGAGATAAGTGATTTTGTGTTGTGAATGGGATAATTACAAATGAGGTTTGGCTTGGTATTTATAGCCAAACTTGAGAGAATTGGAGGGTGGAGATGGGGGGCATGTGTTTTTGATCCAAGGGAGGAGAAGGGAGGAGCAAGGAGGAAATGACACATGGGGGGAGCCAAAAGCCGCCGGTTGGGGGAGGTTGAGCCGCCGGTTGCCGGTTGCAAGGGGAGAAGAAGGGTGGCTTTGGCCACCTCCAAGCAAGGTGGCCGGTCACCTTGGTCCATGAGTGCATTTTGACAGTTTTGTGCAGTCTTTTCACAAAACTATCAGTCCAATTTCGCTCCGTCTGACTTTGATTGTTCCTTGGTTGGATTTGTTTTGAATGATTCCATGTCAGGATCTTTAGATTTCTTCAGTCAGCGTCTGATCGTGACCTTGGAATGACTCGTAACATCTTTTCTGCGTAAAATCCTCTCCTTAGCGTGTATTCTCTCTAAGCTCCAAAATACCCTGTAGAAATATATCGGAACTAACAAGCAAAAGTTAAATAGACAAACAGTCTAATTTAGTGGGTTTAACTGTGTTTTTGATTCGTATAATTATGGTCCATCAGATCACCCCACACTTTTAGTTGTTCGTCCCGAACAATGCTATTAAAGGGCGGCACTAAGTAAGTTTGTTAAAATATGAAAATTAGACTGTGGGACTCGATTTATCCTAATTCATGCATTACTACTTATTACCAAATTAAACTGCGTAAATAAATAGAAGAAACTTGATACTTGTACCTCCGTGCTGAGATGCAAAGTATTTTGGATGTTTCGGGAGATAGCCCTTTTTAGGCTCCTGGACTGCAATCTCGGGACCGTCTCGTACTATATGGTTTTCTTGTAGCTTTCTCTAGCACGTGATTCGGTTCGGGTTTCAATGGTTTGATCTTTGATTTTCTTTCTTTTTGGCGAGGGACAGCTTTTTTTGTAGTGAATCGGCCTTTGACATTGGATTTGACTTTTTGAGTACTTCACTTTTGTTCGGTTAAAACCTTCACACTTTTGGATTGGCCTCTTGATTTGCTTCTTCGAGCTTTTGCTTCTTTGTGACTTGCTAGTCCATTTTCTCAAGCCTTTTTGGGAGGTCCAATCATCGCCCGCGAGCATATGGAAATACCTCCCCGCTCCTCTCATCGTTGTCGTTTCGCGCGGGTCAAGATGAGGGTCGCTCATCTATTTTCTCGGCTACTTTGACTAGAGAGAGGACGGTCTGATTCCCGTCCTCGCCTTTTCTTTTCTTTTTGCATAAACACTGCATGGCGGAGATGACTTCAATCTTCACTGAAACCCGAAGTGCAGCCTCCACTGACTTCGAAAACCATATAGTTTGATTCGATCCTTTGATTGCTTGCCAAGCCCCTCTAGGGCATTTTCTATCAACTCCACATCCCTAGTTTGTCTCAGCACAAAGGAACAAATGAGAAGTTACATCCTAAGTTTTTAAACAGTTGAATTTTCACAAGGTTGATGCATGAATTATGATCTATCTTTTTCACATTCTCAATTTCATATTTTCAAAAAGATAATAAAAAAAGAAAAACATGTTATGTACACAGGTGGTTCTCACCCCACACTTTTGAACGAAGGCGAGTCTTAGTTCAAAAGTCATGCAAATATATACAAGAGAAGGAAGTGACATTAAGGTAAAAAGAAGAACAAAACTCCCTTTTACCGTGTCGTGTCGTGGAACGACATGCCTCGGAGTTGGATAATCGAGGGAGTTCGGCTGGGGCCTTGAACTCTCAGCGCAAGCCCGGTAATTCACGGAAGCTGCCTGGCTGATCTAGTCTTGCTCCAAAAACCGATTCCTACAAGGGGTCATTCCTTCTATACAAAAAGTGGGTGAGAGCGACTTATTGGAAAAAAAACTAAATGACAGAAAATAAAAGTACTGAAAGTAAGATAGGTGTCGGGTTACCTCCCGACCAGCCTTTGTTTAACGTCGTTAGCTCGACAGTACCTCACTTAGGGATCATAAGGTGGGATCCCATGGGTGTGTGAGGTCGAACTTCCCCACGGCTGCCCTTTTGATTCGCCCAAAGAACTCATATGGCAACGGGCTAAGTTCTGCTCTCCCTTGATCCGGTGGTTTCTTCTTCACATATCCCCGAGAAGGCGAGGATTCCTTGACCATAGCGCTGGTCCATGGAGCCGTTCTCTCTTACTTCTCCTTCCGGGTTTCCATTCCTTTGGCCCATGTCTTGGTCGTTTCTTCATGTTTGAATGGGTGGCACCTTTGCAATTCTGGAAGTTTAGTATTGTGCCATTGAACACGAGCGACCTTGAGCTTGTTCCCATGCCAAGCCTCTTCTTTGTGGCAGAGATGATTGGCCATCCTAGAACGTGTGAGTTTTCAGCCGGCTTTTCTTGGCTCATGACGAGTGAGTGCTCCATCTTCGGCTCTTTTGGCTCATGTTTTGCCTCCAACTCCCCTTGCACCTCATCATTGATCACTTCATCTTCAGGGGCTGTGATCCGCATACAAACCGAGGGGACAAGTTGGGGGACTTCTACCACAAGGGCCGGGTCGTTCTCGAGCAGCACTTTAGTGAGGACCGGGCCTGCCGTGATTTCTTCGGGCAGATTGGTGATGAGGACCGGGCCTGAATTGAGCAGTTTTTCTTCTAACTCCCAGGGGTAATCTGAGTGGAGTTCTTCTTCAGGCAACCATGGGTCCTCATCCTCGTCATTTATATGGTCTCCGGGGGCAATCACACTGAGGTCTGGGTCTACTTTGGGCAACTCGGCAGCGAGGACCGGTTCTAGTGGTTCGGTCGGCTCCGTGGGCTCCCATGTAGGCTCTTCTTTGTCCCACACTGGATCGGTTTCTGGCTCTAGGTCTTCTGATGGCTCGGGAGTGATCTCATTGATCAGATATTCCGTTTCTTTTTGAGCTGCCTCAACTATTGCCCATGATTCTTCGGCTTCGGCCTGATTTTGGTGCATCATGTTGGCCAGTTCTTCGAGCCGCATGGCCTGATCTTGTTTCGCGCTTCTTGCCATATCTTCTATTAAGTTCCACAGATCATCCACGCTTAAGTTATCCATCGAGCCTCCTGCCGCAGCATCATTAAGCCTATTCCACTCTTGTGGCATCATTCCACCGAGAAACCTTTGAAGAAGATCGAATTTTGTGAATCCATGGTGCGGGCAGCTCGTCACAAGGGAGTCAAAGTACGACAAGTACTCGTCCAATGTTTCGTCCCGGGATTGCTCAATGTTGATGATCTCCTTGCGGGCTCCAAGTCGGAGAGATGGCGGGCAAAACTCCTCTAGGAATTTGGTTTGTAGATACCCATAATTACTTTCATAAGCTGCACATGAGTAATACCATTCTATTGCGGAGTTAGTTAGAGAAAATTTAAAGCATTTAAGTTTAAACCCCTCTGGCGATTCATTTTTAGGCCTCATGTGGCTGCATATTGAGTGGAACGTATGTGTATGCCTCACGGGATCTTCTCCAATGGCACCTCCGAATTTGGGGAGACAGTTAAGCATCTCAAACATAAGGTTGCTGCCCCCATCATTCCAAGGTTCTCTGCCGTAGTACGAGGACATGGTGAATTATGTACAACAGAAAAAAGAACAACTATCCATTTGCTAACTCCCCGGCAACGGCGCCAATTTGACAGATGCTTGTCGTCAGAGCAAATGTACAAATAAATTTATAGTCCGCTACTCGCGACTACACTACTGGGTAGCAAGTGGTAAGTAGGGGTCGAACCCAAAGGAATTAGGGGGATAGTTGCTCTTTGAGGTGATTTATACAGCGAGGGAGCGTGTTTTAAGTTGATTGAGATTTTAGCGCGGAAAAGTAAGTGACTGGTTGGTTGGTTTTGGTTTTAGTGCGGAAAAGTAAATGACAGAAAATTAAATACTGAAAATACAAAGAAGACTTACAGCGAGTGATGCGTGATTGGCAAGTCCTCCGGATGATGAGTGCAGTTGATTAAGGCAGTTATACTAAGAAAGTAAGTGCAGGTGTTGTTTGATTTCAAGGAAAACATTCAGTTTCGGGGGTTTTGTATCATAGCATGTTTATCATTGACCTTTAGTGATCCTTCTAAGTATTCAAACGTGCATCAAGGCCATTCCAAGCACTCGATTTGCCACACTGTCTAGTCTTTTGCAAAAATGTTCGAAAGTGTATCAAGGCCATTCCAAGCACTCGATTTGCACACACTGTCTAGACTTTTGCAAAAAACGTAGAGCCCTTGTTCTACTCAGACTAATACCCCATTCCAAGGTATATTAGCCTGTGTGCATCCATTTGATCAGTCATTCCCGAGCAATCAAATAGTGTTTGAGAGAGGTCAAACTCCTCAGATAAGCTTTGCCATTCCAAGCATCCACTTATCCGAGTATGTTTACGAACTTCCACGGAAGAGCTTTGCCATTCCAAGCATCCACTCAACCTTGAAAGTTCTGGCCTAATATATGGCACATAGAACAAGTTTTGAATACAGAGAAAAAAAATACTAAAGCAAAGTCTAAAACATTTTATGATACAAGTACACCCCTTCAACCGAATGAAGAGTTTAGCTACGAATATCCATAGAGGTGGATACCATAGCTAAATACTCGGGGGTTTTTGAAAGACAGTAAGTAAAGGGGAATACTCAAGAACCAACAGGAGTATTCCCAATTTCTACTTGAATACTCAAGAACCAACAGGAGTATTCTCTAAAACCGTTATAATACTCAAGAACCAACAAGAGTATTATTTCAAAACCAAACTTACAAATTGCCAAACTTAGAGAGATAAGTGATTTTGTGTTGTGAATGGGATAATTACAAATGAGGTTTGGCTTGGTATTTATAGCCAAACTTGAGAGAAATGGAGGGTGGAGATGGGGGGCATGTGTTTTTGATCCAAGGGAGGAGAAGGGAGGAGCAAGGAGGAGATGACACATGGGGGGAGCCAAAAGCCGCCGGTTGGGGGAGGTTGAGCCGCCGGTTGCCGGTTGCAAGGGGAGGAGAAGGGTGGCTTTGGCCACCTCCAAGCAAGGTGGCCGGTCACCTTGGTCCATGAGTGCATTTTGACAGTTTTGTGCAGTCTTTTCACAAAACTATCAGTCCAATTTCGCTCCGTCTGACTTTGATTGTTCCTTGGTTGGATTTGTTTTGAATGATTCCATGTCAGGATCTTTAGATGCAGTCAGCGTCTGATCGTGACCTTGGAATGACTCGTAACATCTTTTCTGGGTAAAATCCTCTCCTTAGCGTGTATTCTCTCTAAGCTCCAAAATACCCTGTAGAAATATATCGGAACTAACAAGCAAAAGTTAAATAGACAAACAGTCTAATTTAGTGGGTTTAACTGTGTTTTTGATTCGTATAATTATGGTCCATCAACCACCGAGAAGGAACTCTTGGCAGTGGTATTCGCTCTGGAAAAATTCAGATCCTATTTGCTTGGAGCAAAAGTGATAGTTTATTCTGACCATGTTGCCATCCGTTACCTGATTAAGAAGAAGGACGCCAAGCCAAGACTCATTCGATGGATATTACTACTACAAGAATTCGATGTGGAAATAAGGGACAAAAAGGGGATCGAGAATACTGTGGCCGACCACCTAAGCAGGATTATCAGAAAGGAAGAAGAAGGGCACATAACTGAGTCATTCCAGACGAGCATCTCTATACAGTCTCAACCAAGGTGCCATGGTATGCCTCAATCGTCAACTACCTTGTAGGAGGTACATTTCGTCCTTCTTTTACTAAAGCACAATGTATGAAACTTAGGCATGATGCTAAACATTACTTGTGGGATGATCCTTATTTATGGAAAATAGGAGCAGACCAAATACTTAGGAGATGCATCCCAGATAATGAAATAGCCTCTATTATTAGCTTCTGCCATGAGTTTGCATGTGGAGGACACTTCGGGCCTAGGAGAACCGCTAGAAAAATCCTAGATAGCGGCCTCTTTTGGCCAAGCATGTTTAGAGATGCCTATGAGAAGTGTAAAAAATGCGATAAGTGCCAAAGAGTAGGAAATGTGTCAGCTAAAAATGAGATGCCTCAAGTACCCATACTAGTCAACGATGTTTTCGACATTTGGGGTATTGACTTTATGGGACCATTCCCAATATCATGTGGTTATACTTATATTCTAGTCGTTGTAGATTATGTGTCAAAATGGGTAGAGGCTAAGGCCACAAGGTATGACGATGCAAAAACTGTCATAGACTTTCTGCGCACTAACCTGTTTTGTAGGTACGGGGTACCCAAGGCCATAATAAGCGACCAAGGAACTCATTTCTGCAACCGCATGATGGCTGCTACCTTAAAACGCTACCATGTCCACCACCGGACGTCCACGGCATATCACCCCCAAACCAATGGTCAAGCGGAGATCTCAAACCGCGAAATCAAAGGAATTTTAGAAAAAATGGTAAAGCCGGGTAGAAAAGATTGGAGTCAGAGGCTAGATGAAGCTCTTTGGGCTTATCGGACGGCATACAAGACGCCAATTGGAACCTCCCCCTTTCGGCTTGTTTATGGGAAGGCATGCCACCTTCCGGTGGAATTAGAACATAAAGCCTATTGGACGCTCAAGCATTGCAATCCAGATTTAAGGGCTGCCGGACTGGATAGGAAGCTTAATCTGTGTGAGCTTGAGGAATTGCGGCTTGAGGCCTATGAAGGGCAAACGGACTACAAAGCACGGACCAAATTGTATCATGACAAATTCATCCTCCGACGCTCATTTGAGGAGGGACAACAAGTGCTGGTCTTCTCCTCACGACTGAAATTGATGCCCGGGAAGCTTAAATCTAGATGGACCGGCCCTTTCACAATAACTAAGGTATTCAACCATGGGGCAGTTGAGTTGGAAAGCCCGGACAATGGAAGAAGATTCACAGTAAATGGGCAGCGAGTCAAACATTACCACGGCAAGGTCAACTTAACTCCGCTAAACTATGACCTAGCCGTACCTCCAGACATTGTAAATACCGCTGATCTCAACGCACTAATTCATGACCAACCAAGAGAGACTGTAAGAGTAGCAAGACCAGCAGCTATGGTCAAAAATCCGTCTCCTTCTCAGAGACGATGGAAGGAGAAACCACCAGAACCATGTGAATTGGACCCAAGCCCATCATCCCCCAAAAACCCAGGAAAAGTCAAGGCTAGAATCAACGCAGGAGCTGCGGCAAAATTTGACCTGAGCCACCCATGGGATCCAAACTTGTGATCCCCATGCGTCGAGCCAACGACGTTAAACAAAGGCACTGATCGGGAGGTAACCCGACACCTATCTTACTTTCAGTCATTTATTTTCAGTCATTTAGTTTTTACCTTAACAGTCACTCTCACCCACTTTTTTGTATAGAAGGAATGACCCCTTGTAGGAATCGATTCTTGGAGCAAGATCAGATCAGCCGGGCAGCTTCCGAGAAATTACCGGGCCCGCGCTGAGAGTTCAAGGCCCCAGCCGAACTCCCTCGATTATCCAGCTCAAGCTATGACGTTCCACGACACGACATAGTAAAAGGGAGTTCAGTTCTTCTCTTTTCCTTAATATCATTTCCTTCTCTTGTATATATTTGCATGACTTTTGAACTAAGTCGTGCTGAAAGGCACGCCTTCGTTCAAAAGTGTGGGGTGAGAACCGCTTGTGTACATAGTTAACATGCTTTTTCTTTTTCCTTTTCCCTTAATATTATCTTTTTGAAAATATGAACTTGAGAATGTGAAAAAGATAGATCTAAATTCATGCATTTACCTTGTGAAAATTCAACTGTTTAAAAACTTAGAATTTAACTTCTCATTTGTCCCTTTGTGCTGAGATATACAGGGGATGTGGAGTTGACATAAACTGCCCTAGAGAGGCTTGGCAAGCACTCGAAGGATCGAATCTAACTATATGGTTTACGAAGTCAGTGGAGGCTGCACTTCGGGTTTCAATAAAGATTGAAGTCATCTCCGCCATGCAGTGTTTATGCAAGAGGCGGGACGGGAATCAAACCGTCCTATCTCTAGTCAGAGTAGCCGGGAAAATAAATGGGCAACCCTCATTTTGACCCGCGCGAAACGGCGAGGATGAGAAAGAGCGGGGAGGTATTTCCATATGCTTGCGGGCGACGATTGGACCTCCCAAAAAGGCTGAGAAAATGGACTAGCAAGTCACAAAGAAGTAAAAGCTCAAAGAAGCTAATCAAAGGCCAAAGGCCAAAATTGTGAAGGTTTTAACCAAACAAAAGTGAAGAAACTCCAACTCAATATCAAAGGCCAAAGGCCAAAGGCCGATTCACTACAGAAGCTGTCCCTCGCCAAAAAGAAATCAAAGTGCTCAACTCAGTGAAACCCGAACCGAATCACGTGCTAGAGAAAGCTACAAGCAAACCATATAGTGTGAGTCGATCCCGAGAATGCAGTCCAGGAGCCTGAAAAGGGCTATCTCCCGAAACATCCGAATTAATTTGCATCTCGGAACGAAGGTACAAGTATCAAGTTTCTTCTAAGTATTTACACGGTTTAGTTTGGTAATAAGTAAGTAATGCATGAATTTGGATAAATCCAGTCCCATAGTCTCACTTTCATATTTAAAAGTTTTTACTTAGATTGTGTTCCGCCCTTAAAAAGCATTGTTCGGGACGAACAACTAAAAGTGTGGGGTGATCTGATGGAGCATAATTGTATGAATCATAAACACAGTTAAACCCACCAAATTAGACTCTTTGTCTATTTAACTTTTGCTTGTTAGTTCCGATATTTATCTACAGGGTATTTTGAAGTCTAGAGAGAATACAGGCTAAGGAGGAGTTTTTAAGCTGAAAATGAATTACGAGTCATTCCAAGTCACGAACAGACTCCGACTATACAAATCTCATGAACCTGACATGGAATCACTCAAAACAAGTCCAACCGAAGGGCAACCAGAGTCAGTCCGGAGCTGAAAGGACCGATGGCTTTTGGGAATGAGATCACAAACTCACTCCACCACTCCTTCTCCTCCACCTAGCCGGCGGCTAAGGGCTTCTCCTCTCCCCTTCCTCCATGTGGCCGGCGGCTTTTGGAGTGATGAGTCACTCCGATGGCTTTTGAAGCCTCCTCCCATCTTGTGCCAAGTGTTGGCCTCTCCTCACTCTCCTTAGCCTATAAATAAGACATCTCCTTCCCTTTGTAAATCATCCCACAATCCTCATTTCAAAACATCCTCCATCACAAAGCTCTAGCTTCTCTCTAGATTTTGGGCACTACTCTTGTAAACACTTGTTTTAAATCTATAATACTCCTGTTGGTTCTTGAGTATTCTAGTTGTTCTTGAGTTTACTCCTGTTGGTTCTTGAGTATTCTCCTTTTACTTTACTGTCTTTTGAAAACCTTCAAGTATTTAGCTATGATGTCCTGTTCCATGGATATTCGTAGCTAAACCCTTCATTCGGTTGAAGGGGTGTACTTGTGTCTTAATATGTTTTAGGCCCTACTCTTAATGCCTCTATGTGTTCAAAACTTGTTCTATGTGCCACATATTAGGTTAGAACTTCCAAGGTTGAGTGGATGCTTGGAATGGCAAAACTCTTCCGTGGGGTTCGTAAACATACTCGGATAAGTGGATGCTTGGAATGGCAAAACTTATCTGAGGAGTTTGACCTCTTTAAAACACCATTTGGTTGATCGGGAATGATTGATCAAATGGATGCACATAAGGCTAATATACCTTGGAATGGGGTATTAGTCTGAATAGAACAAGTGCTCTATGTCTTGGAATGGACTAGACAGTGTGGCAAATCAAGTGCTTGGAATGGCCTTGATACACTTTTGAATACATAGTATGATTATTAGAGGTCAATGATAAACAGACTATGATACAAGGCCCCTAAAACCGAATACTTTCCTTAACTTAAAACATCATCTGCACTTTACTTTCAGTCTCAATATCAACTGCAATATCAACAGCTTACTCTCCGCAAGACTTATCCTTCAAGCATCCCACTTGATGTAAGTCTTCTCCTTTTATTTTCAGTACTTTACTTTCTGCACTAAAATCCCAACCAACCCACTTACTTTTCTGTACTAAAACTAAAACCAACAACCAACCACTCACTTTTCATCGCTAAAACCTCAATCCACCTAAAATCACGCTCCCTCTCAGTACATTCCTCAAAGAACAACTATCCCCCTAATTCCCATGGGTTCGACCCCTACTTACCACTTGCTACCCAGTAGTAAAGTCGCGAGTAGCGGACTTATAAATATATTCTTGACTTTTGCACACAACGACTGTGCATCCGTCAAGGGGATACTCCTCTCCTTGGCAATTTCCCAATGATCATGTACACAAGAGTTAACTCATCTTTAGGGGGTTGATTGGTTCAAACCTAGCTTAGGCTAAGGTAGACTAACTATCGTGTAATCTATCCTAGCTAAGCCATCTTAATTAGGATCTCACTTTATCAAGATATTAATACACTCTATAGCACTATTATCCTTGGAACATCTCCCAAGGTAATAAATGTCATAGGCATAAAGCTTTAGTTAACCACATACCCATGCATTTACTCTCATAAACACTAGATATGTTCATTTCCACAATATCCAAATCATCACTAAGCTTTTCAATACTTAGATCACAATTCTAAGATCAACATGTCACTTAGGCATTTTATCAAACACTTAGCAACATATCATGAATAGAACACTTAGTGAAAATGAAATCAACTCCATAGATTGCAAATTGAATGTGTATACATGATCATTTAGTGCCAAGGAGGGTTGTAAAACCCTCAAAACACTAGGAGACTACTCACACATCATGTAAGACAACATGATGTGAGTAGGGTTTAAGCACAACTACAAAGAGAATAGAAGAGGGATATAAGAAGGATGATTAATCCTATTGTCTCCCTTGATCTTCACTCCTCCTTGATTGGATGATGATGGATGACCTTGATTTGATCTCTTTCTTTTGTATTTTTCCCCCAAGATGCCAAGTCCCTAGGTCAAAATTGCCTCTTTCTATTTATAGCCTCGGGTAGAATTCGCACTGTTGCAGGTCCAGTCGGTCGACTGGCGTATGCTGGTTAGCCCTGTCGGTCGACTGGCGGTGAAGAAGCTGCCCTTTTGATAGTGATCGCCCAGTCGACCGACTGGAGGTCCAGTCGACCGACTCGATAGACGTGCTTTGGGGAGCCTCCTGAGTTGTTTGTCTAGTCGACCGACTGAAGGTCTAGTCGACCGACTAGCGTTTTTGCTCTCTAAGCTTCTTCTCAATCGACCGACTGAAGGTCCCTGTCGACCGACTTGATGGGTGATGCTGAGCTCCTCTCCTGTTTGATCCTCCAGTCGACCGACTGGTGCAGGGGAGGTATCCAGTCGACCGACTGGATCTCTTTTCTGCCCAAATTTTGCTCTAGTCTCCGATTTTTCCCGAGTTTTCGTATTCGGGTTTTAACGCTGAGATATCTTGTTTTGTACCTGAAACGTACGAAAAGAGATCAAACGATATCAAATTCTCGCCGGAAGCGAACTAAAGCTATAGTTAAAACGGGTACTAATAAGTCGAAAACTCGACTTATCATGACTCCATAAGGTCGGAGAGTCAGGCAGATGCCATGGAAATCCTGCAGATGCCATGGAAATCCTACAGATGCCTGGTGGCTGATTCCCTTTGCCGACCTGAAAACTTCGGTAGATAGTGCACTACCGCCGTCTTGATCTCAATTTCCTGCGTGTCTGGCCCCTCATTGATGCACCAAGGTATATTCTGAAAATTAGGGGCAGGCAGCTCCTTCATCGTAAGCTGATACATCTCTATCTAATCATCATCACCTTCGCCGATCTGGTTGTTGTTTTTACCAACATCGCTAACTACACGAGACACTACAACACCAGAAGAAAAGCACACAAAAAGCTAAATTTTTTAAAAAATAGCTTCACCGAAGCGCAGGTCCCCGGTAACGGCGCCAAAATTTGACGCGCATCGTCTGATGCGTCACACTTAAATTTATATTTCTCCTGCGACACTAGCTAGTGGTAAGTATGGTCGAACCCAAGGGAACTGGTTGTTGAAGCTGTTTCTGAAAACAATTAAATAAAAGGGGAGGGGGGGGTTGGGTTTTAGTAGTGTGAGTGCAAAAGAGAAAAATAGCAAGGAAGATTTCAATCAGAGAGAACATTCAGCTTAGGGTTTCCATTGTGACACGTTTATCATTGACTGCTAAATATCAAATCTTAAGTTTCTAAGTGTGGTTATTCCGACAAAGGTAACAACCCTAAGTATCCCGACAAAGGTGATACACCACAACTAACCCGACAAAGGTGTTAGACTTCTAGTTCTTTCCTAAACACAACAATCCGACAAAAGTATTATTAAGTCTAGGTGTTATGATCTACCTTTACGACAAAGTTTCCAGTAGATATTAACGATAAGAATCGATTGTCAAACTAAACTTTACGATAAAGTTTCCATTTAACCTAACAATTCAATTCATGGGATGAAGCACAAGAACTAGAGAAACATGAAATCGCGTTAAGAAAAGAAAGGAATCTCAAAACATAAATCAGAATAAACGAAACCCAAAACTGAATTGAGAGTTTAGCTACACATCATTGAAATAAAAACACTAATATTGATGATGAAAGTAGTAGAAATCTCTTCTCTCGTCAAAAGCTTTGCCTTCTCCTCCAGAGCCATCTTCTGATCTTCAAAGAATGATGGGATGAATAGAATTCCTAACCCAAAGCTTTTATTCATTGCAAAACTGGGTTTCTAAGACTATTTTTGGGCTGAATTATCAAATCTCGGACTGCTGACGTCATCAAATGCGTTGCTGACATTATCACCTGGTCGGCTCGCCGCGCCTAGCATAGATTTTAGCGCCGTGCCTAGCGTTGACGTTAGCGTTAACGCTAATGTCTCTGCTGGGCGCGATCCATACTGAGTTGGTTTCTCCTGTCTGCGAGCTAGTTCGGACTTTGACTCTAGAGTTGACCTTCCAAATTACCTCGGCTGCTCTCGGTGTGAACTATAGAGTTGTAGGGACTTGAGTCAGCTACGCAACGACATGTAGCTCGTATTTTTCTGATTAGTGGTCACTTCCCAGCACTCCGTCGAACCTCTGAAGGTTTGATCTGCCATTGTGGTGTTTTGGGCACGAATGTCATCTTTTATTTGCGTTTCTTCCTGGAGCTTCCGAAACACCTGAAATGCAAAACAACACTAAAAATTAACTATTCGCATAATAAAGTGTCAAACCCCAAACATTGATACCCAGTTCATCATTATACCGTTACTACGTCTGGGGGCACTATCAAGCCACGGTTTTCTTCACTATGACGTTGAATACAATGACAATAATAAAGTTGAGTATAAATAGGGTAACCATCTAAACCCTAAACCTCACTGCCAAAATTATGAACTTCCTAAAACTAGACCAGCCCAATAATCTAATCAGGCTCCACAACCCAACAATCTCCCACTTGGAGACTGATTCCAATCGTAAATGTCTTCGTCCTGAACAACTCATGCATGCGATAGCGCCAAGCCTTCAGCTCACGTCTTGAGCCCCGTTGAAGCAATGCACAACTTCTACTACTTCCTCTTCAAAGTTTTGCTACTCTGCGAAACTTTCTGATTCATGTGACCACAACGACAGTGACACAAATCCGCATTACCGCTCCCAACTGAACCAGTGATGCCGTTCTGAACGTTGCCCACCTTGTGTAAGGTTGCTTCCTTCTTTCCTTGAGCTATCACCCTAGCTCCCTTTGCTATCTTCCAGTTCCTGCTGTTGAATGTTACAGCATACCCATAACTAGTACAGAACACATCCCTGTCTTTCAAACACGGGACTTCAGACAGTGCTTACTGAGAAAGCGCTGCCTTTAGTGACCTTTAGACAGCGCTTCAGACACAGTCGATGTCTTATGGTAACTTTAGACATCGCTTGAGTTCCAGGCGCTGTCTTATGTGAACTTTAGACAGCGCTTGGAAATAAGCGATGTCTTAGTTTATTTAAGACATCGCTTATTTTCCAAGTGCTGTCGAAAACCAGAATTAAAGACATCGCTTTGGGTTGAAGCGCTGTCTTTTGCTAAACTAAATTATCAGATTTGACTTTCACTCAAAATTCTTACTCAGATCTTTAATGCGCGTTGTCTTACGCGTCAAATTTAATATTTATAATCTTCTGCTAAAAGCTAGTGTAGCGGTAACCAGAGTCGAACCTAAGGGAGCTGGTGTTGTAGAAGCCGTCACTGAAAACAATTAAAGAAAAGGGGGTTGTGAGTGATTATGAGTGCAAATGAGGCAAATAGCAAAGAATATTTCGGTTAAAGAGAACATTCAACTTAGGGTTTCTATTGTGACATGTTTATCATCGACTACTAAATATCATATCTCAAGTTTCTAAGTGTGGAAAGGTTATCCTAAAATATCCCGACAGTGATACACCACAATCTAACCCGGCAAAGGTGATACACCACAATCTAACCCGGCAAAGGTGATACACCACAATCTAACCCGGCAAAGGTGTTAGACTTCTAGTTCTTTCCTAAACACAATAATTCGGCAAATGTATTACTAAGTTTAAGTGTTACGATCTACCTTTACGGCAAAGTTTCCAGTAGATATTAACAATAAGAATTGGTTGTCAAATTAAGCTTTACGGCAAAGTTTCCACTTAACCTAACAATTCAATTCATGGGATGACACACAAGAACTAGAGAAACAAGAAATTGCATTAAGAAAAAAGAGTCTCAAAACATGGTAATAATAAACGAAACCATAAACTGAATTACGAGTTTAGCTACACATTATTGAAATAAAAACACAAATATTGATGATGAAAAGTAGTAGAAAAATCTCTTCTGTCGTCGAAAGCTTCGCCTTCTCCTCCAGAGCCGTCTTCTGATCTTCGTAGAATGAAGGGATCATGGAAACCCTTCTTCAAACTGGGGTCGAACCCAAGGGAGCTGGTGTTGTTGAAGCTGTCACTGAAAACAATTAAAGAAAAGGGGGTGGTGAGTGATTATGAGTGCAAAAGAGGCAATTAGCAAAGAATGTTTCAGTCAAAGAGAACATTCAGCTTAGGGTTTTATTGTGACATGTTTATCGTCGACTGCTAATTATCATATCTCAAGTTTCTAAGTGTTGAATTCCGGCAAAGGTAATATCCTAAAGTATCCCGACAAAGGTGAGTGATGAGCATAAATTTGTATTATATTCATGCTCCATATTTAGTCGATTTTCGACCGGTTTCCTTATTCTTAAGAGCTCTAACTCTATGATTTGATGTTTTTAGCTGAAGAAATGAGTCCAAGGCGAAACAAAGCGTTTTCTGGAAATTTGGGCAAAAATAGTGCAAAAATAGACGGATTGACCTTTCTACTTGTCACACACGCCCAGAGCGCATACGATGTCCGAATACATTGATCTATGGCTTGTTGGAAAGCTGAGATGAAGTGCTACAAGTTTGTAGTTTTTACAAAAGCTGATTCAGTCGTTAAAGAGGTCGAAACGTGAGCCAAAGTCTGTTGTACAAAATGCACACGTATCACCCGTGTCATGATCTGTCAACAATAGGTGACACTGCAACCTCTCTGAATTCAACTAAGTCACTTATTAAGTGACACAAGCGAAACATGCCTGATGGGGCCAGATGGGCCAAAAATGCAATTTGGGCTAGGTTTTTGGAAAATATGAAAAAAAGAAAAATTAAACAAATAGAGGAGCAGCCGCAACTCTGAATTATCGACGTCCACTTCCATACACATTTTCACGCCTAGACACACTTGGAGACGATGAAGAAGGGAGAAGGGGGTACGAAAACGCGAGGATTTTGATCGGATCGAAGAATGAGCTGAAAGGGATTGTCGACATCAATTCGAAGGGTGTTGTCATTCCTTTTTCTCTTTGTAATTTTCGTTTCGAACAAAACATGATTTGTATTTCCTTGACGTTGGATAGTGAGTAGTGACCCATATTTTGGGGTCCTACTAATTTTATTTGACTATGAATCGTTTAATATATTAACCGTTGCATGATTTGGATTGCTTTTTCATGATTTCTATTTTGCTTAGCGCTTAAGCCCCAACGACGCATACTAGGTGTTTGAGAAAATGCCTAAGTGCATAGCTTTGAGATGTTAAGCCAATAACGCCAAAAGGGTGAGGCTAAACGTCTGAATATTAAGTAAAATACACGTTATAAGTTCGGTGACTGTGATAGTAGCCCAAGTTTGTAACGGGAAAGGCTAGTTTTACGACAATGACTCCCCATGTTTACACAACGAGAGTTGGTAAACATCAGCAAGTTACTTAATTCGAACCAATAGCGCCGAAAGGGTGAGGTTCGTAGTTTAAGGTGCAACTCCAATTTGAACCAATAGCGCCGAAAGGGTGAGGTTCTTATTTGGATTGTGCGGCTATTTTCCAATCAATATAGGCAAATCCTTTCATGCTAGTTAATAAAATCGATTCTAATGTTGGGTAAGTGAAGTAGTTCCCTGAAATAGTTCTCGAAATTCGTCAAAACCTTTTCATATTTACTTGTTTATTTTAGATTATAAAACCAAACAAAACATTGGCTTAAGACTAGGATAAATAGAAGCATAACCTTACATAGTGCATAAGTTTACACTTGCTCCCTGGACGACTCGGTACTTACCGATTTTATAAATTATTTTTGACACTCAGAATACTACACGTCAGTGATACACCACAATCTAACCCGGCAAAGGTGTTAGACTTCTAGTTCTTTCCTAAACACAATAATTCGGCAAAGGTATTACTAAGTTTAGGTGTTACGATCTACCTTTACGGCAAAGTTTCCAGTAGATATTAACAATAAAAATTGGTTGTCAAATTGAGCTTTACGGCAAAGTTTCCACTTAACATAATAATTAAATTCATGGGATGAAGCACAAGAACTAGAGAAACAAGAAATTGCATTAAGAAAAGAGTCTCAAAACATGGTCACAATAAACAAAACCCTAAACTGAATTAAGAGTTTAGCTACACATCATCGAAATAAAAACACAAATATTCATGATGAAAAGTAGTAGAAAAATCTCTTCTCTCGTCGAAAGCTTCGACTTCTCCTCCAGAGCCGTCTTCTGATATTCGTAGTATGATGGGATCAGGGAAACCCTTCTTCAAACTATTTATTTATAGCAAAACTGGGTTTCCAAGTCTATTTTTGGGCTGAATTTCCAAATCCCGTCATCACGTCGTCGGGTTGATCGCGCCCAACGTGAAGATTAACTGGCGTGCCCATAGAGTACTTAAGTCGCCGCGCCCAACACTTATAAAGTGTTCCTTGGGCCCGAGACTTACGGGACAGGAATTCCTACGCTCGCTCGAATCTCGACTTTGGCTCTTCAATTGATATTACTCGAACTCCAGGTGATGTATTTGGCACCGAAACGCCGTCTTTAAGCACGTATTCCATCAAAGGCTTCCGAAACACCTGAAACGCAAAACAACACTCAAAAGTAACCGTTCTCATAAGAAAGTGTTGAAATAAATGGGAATAATTGACGTGATGAGTCGTATAAATACGACTCATCAAACCACCCCACACTTAAACTTGTTCGTCCTAAACAGGAACTAAGTCATAGAAGGAACAAAAAGACATCACACTCGTTCTTCGACGTCTTGAATAGATGCACATGAATATGATTCGCTAGTCTTGCTTTTCCATGCATAACTCAATCGTTACTCACATCATCAAGCTTAATACAGAATTAACTTGATACATGTTACCTTTGAGCTGAAATCCAAACCAATTCGGATGAATGGGAGATAGTCCTTTTTAGACCCATGATCTGCATTCATTCGAGCTTCAAGGTTTTTGAGCTTTCTTTCTTCTTTTGATGGACTGCTTTTGATCTAGTGAACTTTCTTTGGCCTTTGGCTCTTGTGTATGAATGATTTACTTCACTTTTCTTTGTGTAGAACTTCACAATTTGGCTGATTTTTCTTGAGCTTTGCTCCTTTGTTGTGAATAGCTTGTCCTTCTTCCTCTGTTCTTTTGAAGGAGGTCCAATCATCGTCCGCATGCATACGAAGATACCTCCCTGCTCTTTCTGATCCTCGCCCTTTTTTACGCGAGTCAAGATGAGGGTCACTCACCTCTTCCGGGTTACTTCAGACTAGAGATAGGACGTTCTGTTTTCCTGTCTCGCCTACTTACATAAATGCTGCAGTGGCGGAGCAAACTTTGAACCATCTAGTCTCGAAGTGCTAGCCTCCACGAAATCCATATAACCACATAGTCAGAAATTCGGTCCTTTGAATGCTTCGTCAAGTCTCTCTAGGACATTTCTATCGACTCCACATCCCTGTTTATCTCAACTCAAAAGGACACGTAGTGGGTTAAATTCACATGTAAAAGCACAATTCAGATTTCACGAGAGGAATGCAATATAGTCAGCTCATCTATTTCACATCAACATTCAATACTGCATATTCAAGAACAGAAGAGAAATTTTATACTTCCAATTTTTTAAAAAAAGGAAACGTGCTGATACAGTACAATATGCAAGAAAAATAAATGTGTAGACACAACTGACTGACTGACTGTCCCACCCCAAACTTTTGAACCAAGCATAGGGAAAAAGAAAATAGAGCATAAAAGTGATTAGGCACGACTTAAGTTCAAAGACAAACAAAAATGCAGACACACATGCGTAGGGAAAAAGCAAATAGAGCATAAAAGTGATTAGGCACTCCCCTTGTTTCGTCGCATGATGGTGAGAATTCTGGTCAAACAAGTCAGTCAACGGTCAACCCTGGTCAATGGTAACGCTAGGCAACCGAGTGAGTCGCGTCCAATGCGGAGGTTATCCTCTCACGCCCAAGGAAGAGATTAGCCATTTAAAATGGCTGTTGGGCGCGGCGCCTAATATGTGTGTTGGGCGATACTCACAGACTTACACCTATTTCCTGCATGAAAAATGTTCTCCTTTCCCAAAAGACAATGTGAAAACACGACTCAAGACTCAAACAAACATAAAACGACATTAAAAAATGAAAAAAAAAAACAAAAGTTTTGCCGGGCTGCCTCCTTGCGAGCACCTTTGTTTTACGTCATTGGCTCGACAATACCTCATTAGGGATCACAAGTTGGGATCCCATGGTCGTGTGAGGTCAAACTTCTCCTCAGCTACTCCTTTGTTCTGCTCATGGCCCTCATGGAATGGCTCTCTCATGTCTCTCCTCCATCGATCAGGCAGATTAGCCTTCACATCCTTCTTAGTTTGCGGGGACACTTCGCTCATAGCTACTTCTCGAGCTGCACCACTAGTCTCATTCGGTAGATCAGGGGGTAGGGAACCAAGATATGGTGTGTGCACGATGTCTGGTGGCTTCTTCATGCATGGACGGTTGGCATCCTCATAAATATGGAAGTTCGATGTCTTGCCAGCAAATGTAAGTGGCAACAAGCCTAATCCCATGTCAATATTGGTCTTTGTGGCAAAGAGGAATGGATGTCCAAATATAAGTGCTGGAGGATCATCATCTCTAGCATCTCCCATCTGCAAAACATAAAAGTCTGCAGGAACAAAAGATCACCAACATGGAGTGTTAGATCCTCTAGCAAGCCAACAGGACGAATACGTAATTTATCTCCTAACTCTACCAACAATTTAGGAGGTTTAAATGGTCCCAGCTTTAAAGAGCTATATAAAGAGTACGGCATGACATTAATAGCAGCACCCAAATCGATTAAGCAATGATGTATTAGAGTCTCACCAACACCACAGGTGAATGTGAAGGCCCTGGGTCCTTACACTTTACAGGAGGTGCTTTTTGACTCGTTGCAAGCGGGTGCTCCATCGGTGGCTCTTTAAGCTCATCCCTTGCCTCCAGCTCGTTTCCTAGTTCATCCTTATCGATCATATGCTCTTCAGGAGCTCTTACCTGCATAGAAAACGAAGGCGAGGTCCTAGAATTCGAAAATAAATTTCCCCTCGCCGTAAGCGTCGTGTCCACAGGGCATTTGAACTCACAGCGCCCAGCTATAATGTCCTCCTTGGGCGTGGCTTTAATTTCCTCGTTGAGAGGATATGTCCTCTAGCGATGTAGTCGCCGTTTTCCCATCTACTTCTATCACGGAATGCAACCACCGGTGCGTCATCTCCAACTTCAGGGCTGATAGCGCTAAAATATATGCATTTTAGGCGACCTCTATGCTTATTGTTTCGATCGTTCCATTACGATTTCACTTGCTATTTGATGCTTTGTGGTTCATTTCAAGAAAATTACAGAGTTTAAGCTGAGAACACAAGTGAGTAGCATTTTGGAGCAAAACCAAGCATTTCGGAGCAAAAATATGGACTTTCGGTCAATACGGGACAAACCGACCTTGCCATAGTATTTTGGACTTACAGATTGCAATTGGTGTCCGATTTGGTCGATTCAAAGCTTGTGGAAAAGCTAACTCAAAGTACCACAACTCTCTAGTTGACGCCGAGGCCAAATTCGGAGATTAAGATTGCCAAACAGCCTTGTGCGTTCGCACAGTCGCCCCTGTGCGTTCGCACAACATAAACCAGTCGCATGGATTTTTCATGCGAGCGCATGCAAGATATTGACATTTGCAACTTGTTTTGGACGTCTAGGGCGTGTCCGATGTCCGATTTGGCTGATCTTTAGCTTGTTGGAAAGGTAACTCGAAGGGCTACAACTCTTCAGTTGACTTCAAGACCCAATTCGGACGTTAGGACTGCGAAAAAAGGCCAGCAAGAATCCATGCGTTCGCAGGGTTCAGACTGTGCGAACGCACGCCGTCGTAAAAATCAGATTTTACTGCTGGACTATAAAGAGTAACTTAGGGTTTTTGAACAAATCTCTTGGGTTTTTGGGCATTTTTCTGGAGCAAAGCTGGATTTTTAGAGAAGGAAGAACTTCAACAACATCTTGAATCTCCATATTGGTTTTGAAGTTCTAAACTCTACTTCCCTATGATTTTCTGCACTTTTATTGTTGATTTTGCTTGTAAACTCACCATGAGTGAGTAGTGACCTTGGTTGGGGATCTATGAATCCCCTAGACATGTTTGTGACATTGTAAATACCACTGATGTTATTGATGAATGATTTGTACATGATTCTTCTTCATTTGAACTTAATGTTTCGGATTGCCTATAAGGTGTTTGTGAGAAGTCCTCAATATCAATTCTGCTTGATTTCATGTTTGAAGTAGCTAACCCTGAAAAGCATGATTTCAAATGAACTAGATGAAGAAGCATTAGAGTTTTTGTGTTACATGGCGACACTCTAATCTTAATGAGAATGGCATGGATTAAACAAGAACATGATTATTTAGTCAATAGAGCGCGAGTGTGAGGCTAGAGAATCATATTCTATAGTACCAATAGAGCGCGAGTGTGAGGTACTATGCGAGATGTAACCTCTTCGTACTAAGTTGTAGCGCGAGTGGAACTTAGTATAAATGTTGCATGGCTAGATTCTAAGTATGTGCGTGTGATTTCATCAATAGTGTCCTATTTTACCGTCACAATAATTGTCTAGGTGAAGAAATAGATCCCTAGTCATCTTTGAATTGATTATTTACTCTTTTAGTTGATAAAATCTCTCATTTGGATAGTAAAAATCTGCTATCATCCTTTTAAAGGAACAAACCCCCTCCCCCCCCAACCATAGACAATCTAAGTAAATCGTTAGCATTATTGGTTTAATCACCTGTCCTTTGGGTACGACCTCGGTTCACCCGAGTCAATATAAATGTTTTGATTACCGTGATTTAGCAATAGTGTTTGGATTTTATTCGAATATTTCTGCTATATTTACAACCGATCAAATGGCGCCGTTGCCGGGGATAGGTTAATTAACTAGGTGCTAATAGATTGTTTAGTTTGTCTACTTGTGAATATTTTTCTTTTTCCTATACTTGTATATTCTTCTTTTTCTCTCATATCCCTTACTAACTTACTCTATCTTGTTTTGCGAGGATGGACCCCTACAACCAACAAGTCATGCACAATGGAGATTATTATGAAGATGATCAACCAAATGCCCATTGTGAAGACTATTGGATGTACAACCACAACCAACAAGTCTATTCTAATGAGGGATACTATCAAGAGGAGGAGCACATAAATTCTTATTGGCAAGAACATGGTTATCCGACAAGTTATTACACTCCAAATTGGGATGATAGCCAATGTTTTGAAGTTGAAGACTCCTACCCTCCATACCCTCAATCTCCTCAACCTTCAAGTGAACCCTGCAATATAGAATCCATGTTTGCTAGATTTCTAGCAAACCAAGAGAAGATGGAAGCTCGATTGAATAGATTGGTGGCTCAAAGCCATGAGTTAGAAAGCACAATACCTCAAGGAGCCATTGAAATTGGGAACTTGGATGAGGAAGAGAAAATATCCGAAGAAGAAGAAGTCCTTGAATCTAATGTCTCAAGGGAAGAATGGGATCAAGAAAGGGAGGATGAATTTAGGAGAGCCGGCACCCAAGCTTATTACAACCAAAGGGATGGTGAATCTTGTAACGAAGAAGAGATGGAATGCAAAAGTGAAGCATCCTTCACCACTAGCACATCTCAAGATCATTTTGATGAGAACACACAAGAGCTCGACATCCATTTGACGCTCTCCGATGAGGAATTCTTTAATGATGATGCCTCATGCATAGAAGAAACATCTTTGGTCAATGAAGAAGAATTCCTTCCTCCCGGCACTAGAAAGCTTGAATGTGAACCCCAATTCCTTGATGAGGATAAGATAGAGGAAGAGCGTATAGAGATTGAAAGTCTTCATGGGTATAGAGACTTTGTGGAGGTTTTCATGGAAGAAACTAAGGAACCATCTCGCACTCAAGAAGACAAGGGTTTAGAGAGGGATATTGAGGAGTGGGCACCCGTGAACGTCATTGAAAAACTTAAGGAGGGGATGCCCATCATTCTCGAGACAAATTTTGAAGACCCTTTCTTCATTATGAAGTCTCGAGACAAGTTTTGGAGCTTCTTGCCATACTTTCAAAGATTATTTGAAAAGAGCTCCCATGGCCCCTTAATTTTTAAGGGATTTTCATACTTGAAGGGGTCATGCTCCCAAGGGAAAGTCCATTGTAGGCTTGATGGGAGGAAATTCAAATGGGATTTGAAGGTGGTTTGATACGATCAAGTCCAAGGCCCCGCTTGAGGAGGGATCTTAGCAAAAGACTCCTCAAGCGTGCTTCCTATCTCCTAAGAGGAGAATCGGCTCCGTCTTAGCCAAGACGTTAAACTAGGCTTGTGAGTGTTTTCTCTCCCGATCTTTAAGTATATCTATTTTGATTGGATTTCTATTTGCTTCGTGCAAGAATTTGAGGATATGAACTATGCATGTGTGAATGCCTATATTTGATGATTTCTTAACATGTGCTTGGTTAACTAGATGTCTTGATAGGGCATAAGTGTGGGGTGTTGAAATTTTGTGCATGAGTGTTGATGTACGATTTGAGATTGGCTTAGAAATTCTTGTCCGTAACTCCATGCGTTCGCATAGTCTCATCCATGCGTTCGCATAGTTTGCCTTTTTCTTCATTTCGTTGTGCATGCATAGATTTCATGCGCTCGCACATAAAATCAATGCCACTGCCCAGATCCGTGCGTTCGCACAATGAAATCTATGCGATCGCATGACCAAGTAAACTCTCTTTGTGCTTTGGTCGCATGATTCCATGCGTTCGCACGCTTATTCCATGCCACTGCCCGCATTTGTGCGTTCGCACAATCCCAAGCATACGTTCGCATGCCCATCTGATGCGATCTTTTGATAAACTTTTTGAGTTGACTTGCATGATGTTGACATGTTTACGATGATGATTTCTCTACCTTGTATGCTTAACACTCTCACTTTTAGTTTCGTGTCTTATAGAAGAAAAAGGGGGATCATTACTCGAATCTTTTGTGCAAGATCAGTCGGCCAAGAACTAGATGCGCATAGCAACATTTCTTACATTGAAATGGCTACCTCCAAACGAGAGAAGTTCTTCTTAACTCTCTCTTTGCTTTTCATTCTATTCATTGCTTAGGGACTAAGCAATTGCTAAGTGTGGGGTGGCCTATCTTTTGACATGTTTTGACTATACGAGATGGTTGTGCTTGCTTGACGTGCTTTCATGTGTGGAATCCAATCAACTTGTATGTTTAAGGGAAAACACTCACACTACTGTGCAATTCATCCAAAAATTTCAAATTATTAATGAAAACAAAAAGTCTAGGCAAGGCTACATTTTCGAAAAATTTCATTCCTAATTCAACTAGTCGTGCATGATTTCACTTGATTGATCCTTTAGATGACTAATGGATTGGATTGTTGACTTTCATTCTTGAGGATCAAAGCATCTACTAGCACTTCTTTATCTTTTATTCTAAGTTTTTTCTCGTTGAGACTAAAGAGTTGATCTTTGAAAGCATAAAATCGAAATAATTTATAACTTTGAAACCCTTGCATGCCATGATTGCCTTTAGGTGACCTTAGTGACCTTGCTTATCTTGTGGATTTGTCTTGTTGGTTTGTCATGCTCCATTTTTAACACTTAGCCTTTGTCAAAGTTCTAAGTGTGGAGTCAAAAGAGGGAAAAAAATAGGCCCCAACAAAAAATATATATACTTCATTCTTATGGTCAAAAGAGGGCAAAGCCCCGACTAAAAACTCTCTCGATGTACACGAGAAGTTTTGATCAAAATATACAAATGCCGGGTGTTAGTAAGAAAAGTTCCCCCTCGAAAGCATTTATAGGCCAAAGGCCATTTGAAAGAAAATAAGAAAATAAGAAGCACTTAGACTTGACAATCGGCTATTCCACCATCCTCTAGCATCAAAACCAATGAGACAATTGATACTTCCAAGCAAGAATTCACTAAGGGACGAACCTCGTATTCTTTTATACTTAGGCATGATATGACTTGCAAGTATATACAAAAACTATAATGTTGGAACTCCTCTTCTCTTATGACTAAGTGACCCTTGCGTCCTAGGCTTGAGAATGAGTTCAAAGCTCACAAACCAATGTACTAGCCTCCTTACTAGCATTGGTGAGCGATCCAACAAGATTTCTTTGCGACTATTAGATTGTTTTCTTGAAGTCACTAATATAGAAAATGACTAGAATCCTTGATTAAAGATTTATTAGTCTTTGTTTTGAATTGCTTGAATGTCCTAATTCATGAATTTCCACAAGGATACGAAGAGGACTCATGTAGTGATTGAAATGCACATATCTAGTGGAATACATTATGAACTTCATGAAAAACACCTTGCCTAGTACTTTGACAATTGTAAACTTAAAATGCTAATTGGATGGTTGTTCTCTTTGTGGGATTTGTGAGTATTCCCGTATCTGAAAACTCTCAGGAGACTACAACTCCTCCACTAGGGTAGCCTAGGGGTTTAAAGGCTTGGTGCATTCGCTAAATGCACTCGTGTTACCTACGAAAGTGGTTAGTTAGAAGTAGATTTGTTTCTTAGTATTTTTAGTTAGTTTTCATGACCATATGGAGTTTCTTTGAACCGATCCTGAGTGAGTGAAGTGTCTTCTTGTTGTTTATCTTTATGATTAGTTTGCTCGGGACGATCAAACGTTAAGTGTGAGGTGATTTGATAGCGCTAAAATATATGCATTTTAGGCGACCTCTATGCTTATTGTTTCGATCGTTCCATTACGATTTCACTTGCTATTTGATGCTTTGTGGTTCATTTCAAGAAAATTACAGAGTTTAAGCTGAGAACACAAGTGAGTAGCATTTTGGAGCAAAACCAAGCATTTCGGAGCAAAAATATGGACTTTCGGTCAATACGGGACAAACCGACCTTTCCAGAGTATTTTGGACTTACAGATTGCAATTGGTGTCCGATTTGGTCGATTCAAAGCTTGTGGAAAAGCTAACTCAAAGGGCTACAACTCTCTAGTTGACGCCGAGGCCAAATTCGGAGGTTAAGATTGCCAAACAGCCTTGTGCGTTCGCACAGTCGCCCCTGTGCGTTCGCACAACATAAACCAGTCGCATGGATTTTTCATGCGAGCGCATGCAAGATATTGACCTTTGCAACTTGTTTTGGACGTCTAGGGCGTGTCCGATGTCCGATTTGGCTGAACTTTAGCTTGTTGGAAAGGTAACTCAAAGGGCTACAACTCTTCTGTTGACTTCAAGACCCAATTCGGACGTTAAGACTGCGAAAAAAGGCCAGCAAGAATCCATGCGTTCGCAGGGTTCAGACTGTGCGAACGCACGCCGTCGTAAAAATCAGATTTTACTGCTGGACTATAAGGAGTAACTTAGGGTTTTTG
Source organism: Rhodiola chrysanthemifolia (assembly GCA_033675395.1). Lineage (NCBI taxonomy): Eukaryota > Viridiplantae > Streptophyta > Magnoliopsida > Saxifragales > Crassulaceae > Rhodiola > Rhodiola chrysanthemifolia. The sequence continues at coordinate 12,048,265 of CM066208.1, read as the reverse complement.
AACAAATCTCCTGGGTTTTTGGGCATTTTTCTGGAGCAAAGCTGGATTTTTAGAGAAGGAAGAACTTCAACAACATCTTGAATCTCCATATTGGTTTTGAAGTTCTAAACTCTACTTCCCTATGATTTTCTGCACTTTTATTGTTGATTTTTCTTGTAAACTCACCATGAGTGAGTAGTGACCTTGGTTGGGGATCTATGAATCCCCTAGACATGTTTGTGACATTGTAAATACCACGGATGTTATTGATGAATGATTTGTACATGATTCTTCTTCATTTGAACTTAATGTTTCGGATTGCCTATAAGGTGTTTGTGAGAAGTCCTCAATAGCAATTCTGCTTGATTTCATGTTTGAAGTAGCTAACCCTGAAAAGCATGATTTCAAATGAACTAGATGAAGAAGCATTAGAGTTTTTGTGTTACATGGCGACACTCTAATCTTAATGAGAATGGCATGGATTAAACAAGAACATGATTATTTAGTCAATAGAGCGCGAGTGTGAGGCTAGAGAATCATATTCTATAGTACCAATAGAGCGCGAGTGTGAGGTACTATGCGAGATGTAACCTCTTCGTACTAAGTTGTAGCGCGAGTGGAACTTAGTATAAATGTTGCATGGCTAGATTCTAAGTATGTGCGTGTGATTTCATCATTAGTGTCCTATTTTACCGTCACAATAATTGTCTAGGTGAAGAAATAGATCCCTAGTCATCTTTGAATTGATTATTTACTCTTTTAGTTGATAAAATCTCTCATTTGGATAGTAAAAATCTGCTATCATCCTTTTAAAGGAACAAACCCCCTCCCCCCCAACCATAGACAATCTAAGTAAATCGTTAGCATTATTGGTTTAATCACCTGTCCTTTGGGTACGACCTCGGTTCACCCGAGTCAATATAAATGTTTTGATTACCGTGATTTAGCAATAGTGTTTGGATTTTATTCGAATATTTCTGCTATATTTACAACCGATCAAATGGCGCCGTTGCCGGGGATAGGTTAATTAACTAGGTGCTAATAGATTGTTTAGTTTGTCTACTTGTGAATATTTTTCTTTTTCCTATACTTGTATATTCTTCTTTTTCTCTCATATCCCTTACTAACTTACTCTATCTTGTTTTGCGAGGATGGACCCCTACAACCAACAAGTCATGCACAATGGAGATTATTATGAAGATGATCAACCAAATGCCCATTGTGAAGACTATTGGATGTACAACCACAACCAACAAGTCTATTCTAATGAGGGATACTATCAAGAGGAGGAGCACATAAATTCTTATTGGCAAGAACATGGTTATCCGACAAGTTATTACACTCCAAATTGGGATGATAGCCAATGTTTTGAAGTTGAAGACTCCTACCCTCCATACCCTCAATCTCCTCAACCTTCAAGTGAACCCTGCAATATAGAATCCATGTTTGCTAGATTTCTAGCAAACCAAGAGAAGATGGAAGCTCGATTGAATAGATTGGTGGCTCAAAGCCATGAGTTAGAAAGCACAATACCTCAAGGAGCCATTGAAATTGGGAACTTGGATGAGGAAGAGAAAATATCCGAAGAAGAAGAAGTCCTTGAATCTAATGTCTCAAGGGAAGAATGGGATCAAGAAAGGGAGGATGAATTTAGGAGAGCCGGCACCGAAGCTTATTACAACCAAAGGGATGGTGAATCTTGTAACGAAGAAGAGATGGAATGCAAAAGTGAAGCATCCTTCACCACTAGCACATCTCAAGATCATTTTGATGAGAACACACAAGAGCTCGACATCCATTTGACGCTCTCCGATGAGGAATTCTTTAATGCTGATGCCTCATGCATAGAAGAAACATCCTTGGTCAATGAAGAAGAATTCCTTCCTCCCGGCACTAGAAAGCTTGAATGTGAACCCCAATTCCTTGATGAGGATAAGATAGAGGAAGAGCGTATAGAGATTGAAAGTCTTCATGGGTATAGAGACTTTGTGGAGGTTTTCATGGAAGAAACTAAGGAACCATCTCGCACTCAAGAAGATAAGGGTTTAGAGAGGGATATTGAGGAGTGGGCACCCGTGAACGTCATTGAAAAACTTAAGGAGGGGATGCCCATCATTCTCGAGACAAATTTTGAAGACCCTTTCTTCATTATGAAGTCTCGAGACAAGTTTTGGAGCTTCTTGCCATACTTTCAAAGATTATTTGAAAAGAGCTCCCATGGCCCCTTAATTTTTAAGGGATTTTCATACTTGAAGGGGTCATGCTCCCAAGGGAAAGTCCATTGTAGGCTTGATGGGAGGAAATTCAAATGGGATTTGAAGGTGGTTTGATACGATCAAGTCCAAGGCCCCGCTTGAGGAGGGATCTTAGCAAAAGACTCCTCAAGCGTGCTTCCTATCTCCTACGAGGAGAATCGGCCCCGTCTTAGCCAAGACGTTAAACTAGGCTTGTGAGTGTTTTCTCTCCCGATCTTTAAGTATATCTATTTTGATTGGATTTCTATTTGCTTCGTGCAAGAATTTGAGGATATGAACTATGCATGTGTGAATGCCTATATTTGATGATTTCTTAACATGTGCTTGGTTAACTAGATGTCTTGATAGGGCATAAGTGTGGGGTGTTGAAATTTTGTGCATGAGTGTTGATGTACGATTTGAGATTGGCTTAGAAATTCTTGTCCGTAACTCCATGCGTTCGCATAGTCTCATCCATGCGTTCGCATAGTTTGCCTTTTTCTTCATTTCGTTGTGCATGCATAGATTTCATGCGCTCGCACATAAAATCAATGCCACTGCCCAGATCCGTGCGTTCGCACAATGCAATCTATGCGATCGCATGACCAAGTAAACTCTCTTTGTGCTTTGGTCGCATGATTCCATGCGTTCGCACGCTTATTCCATGCCACTGCCCGCATTTGTGCGTTCGCACAATCCCAAGCATACGTTCGCATGCCCATCTGATGCGATCTTTTGATAAACTTTTTGAGTTGACTTGCATGATGTTGACATGTTTACGATGATGATTTCTCTACCTTGTATGCTTAACACTCTCACTTTTAGTTTCGTGTCTTATAGAAGAAAAAGGGGGATCATTACTCGAATCTTTTGTGCAAGATCAGTCGGCCAAGAACTAGATGCGCATAGCAACATTTCTTACATTGAAATGGCTACCTCCAAACGAGAGAAGTTCTTCTTAACTCTCTCTTTGCTTTTCATTCTATTCATTGCTTAGGGACTAAGCAATTGTTAAGTGTGGGGTGGCCTATCTTTTGACATGTTTTGACTATAAGAGATGGTTGTGCTTGCTTGACGTGCTTTCATGTGTGGAATCCAATCAACTTGTATGTTTAAGGGAAAACACTCACACTACTGTGCAATTCATCCAAAAATTTCAAATTATTAATGAAAACAAAAAGTCTAGGCAAGGCTACATTTTCGAAAAATTTCATTCCTAATTCAACTAGTCGTGCATGATTTCACTTGATTGATCCTTTAGATGACTAATGGATTGGATTGTTGACTTTCATTCTTGAGGATCAAAGCATCTACTAGCACTTCTTTATCTTTTATTCTAAGTTTTTTATCGTTGAGACTAAAGAGTTGATCTTTGAAAGCATAAAATCGAAATAATTTATAACTTTGAAACCCTTGCATGCCATGATTGCCTTTAGGTGACCTTAGTGACCTTGCTTATCTTGTGGATTTGTCTTGTTGGTTTGTCATGCTCCATTTTTAACACTTAGCCTTTGTCAAAGTTCTAAGTGTGGAGTCAAAAGAGGGAAAAAAAATAGGCCCCAACAAAAAATATATATACTTCATTCTTATGGTCAAAAGAGGGCAAAGCCCCGACTAAAAACTCTCTCGATGTACACGAGAAGTTTTGATCAAAATATACAAATGCCGGGTGTTAGTAAGAAAAGTTCCCCCTCGAAAGCATTTATAGGCCAAAGGCCATTTGAAAGAAAATAAGAAAATAAGAAGCACTTAGACTTGACAATCGGCTATTCCACCATCCTCTAGCATCAAAACCAATGAGACAATTGATACTTCCAAGCAAGAATTCACTAAGGGACGAACCTCGTATTCTTTTATACTTAGGCATGATATGACTTGCAAGTATATACAAAAACTGTAATGTTGGAACTCCTCTTCTCTTATGACTAAGTGACCCTTGCGTCCTAGGCTTGAGAATGAGTTCAAAGCTCACAAACCAATGTACTAGCCTCCTTACTAGCATTGGTGAGCGATCCAACAAGATTTCTTTGCGACTATTAGATTGTTTTCTTGAAGTCACTAATATAGAAAATGACTAGAATCCTTGATTAAAGATTTATTAGTCTTTGTTTTGAATTGCTTGAATGTCCTAATTCATGAATTTCCACAAGGATACGAAGAGGACTCATGTAGTGATTGAAATGCACATATCTAGTGGAATACATTATGAACTTCATGAAAAACACCTTGCCTAGTACTTTGACAATTGTAAACTTAAAATGCTAATTGGATGGTTGTTCTCTTTGTGGGATTTGTGAGTATTCTCGTATCTGAAAACTCTCAGGAGACTACAACTCCTCCACTAGGGTAGCCTAGGGGTTTAAAGGCTTGGTGCATTCGCTAAATGCACTCGTGTTACCTACGAAAGTGGTTAGTTAGAAGTAGATTTGTTTCTTAGTATTTTTAGTTAGTTTTCATGACCATATGGAGTTTCTTTGAACCGATCCTGAGTGAGTGAAGTGTCTTCTTGTTGTTTATCTTTATGATTAGTTTGCTCGGGACGATCAAACGTTAAGTGTGAGGTGATTTGATAGCGCTAAAATATATGCATTTTAGGCGACCTCTATGCTTATTGTTTCGATCGTTCCATTACGATTTCACTTGCTATTTGATGCTTTGTGGTTCATTTCAGGAAAATTACAGAGTTTAAGCTGAGAACACAAGTGAGTAGCATTTTGGAGCAAAACCAAGCATTTCGGAGCAAAAATATGGACTTTCGGTCAATACGGGACAAACCGACCTTGCCGGAGTATTTTGGACTTACAGATTGCAATTGGTGTCCGATTTGGTCGATTCAAAGCTTGGTGAAAAGTTAACTCAAAGGGCTACAACTCTCTAGTTGACGCCGAGGCCAAATTCGGAGGTTAAGATTGCCAAACAGCCTTGTGCGTTCGCACAGTCGCCCTTGTGCGTTCGCACAACATAAACCAGTCGCATGGATTTTTCATGCGAGCGCATGCAAGATATTGACCTTTGCAACTTGTTTTGGACGTCCAGGGCGTGTCCGATGTCCGATTTGGCTGATCTTTAGCTTGTTGGAAAGGTAACTCAAAGGGCTACAACTCTTCAGTTGACTTCAAGACCCAATTCGGACGTTAAGACTGCGAAAAAGGCCAGCAAGAATCCATGCGTTCGCAGGGTTCAGACTGTGCGAACGCACGCCGTCGTAAAAATCAGATTTTACTGCTGGACTATAAAGAGTAACTTAGGGTTTTTGAACAAATCTCTTGGGTTTTTGGGCATTTTTCTGGAGCAAAGCTGGATTTTTAGAGAAGGAAGAACTTCAACAACATCTTGAATCTCCATATTGGTTTTGAAGTTCTAAACTCTACTTCCCTATGATTTTCTGCACTTTTATTGTTGATTTTGCTTGTAAACTCACCATGAGTGAGTAGTGACCTTGGTTGGGGATCTATGAATCCCCTAGACATGTTTGTGACATTGTAAATACCACGGATGCTATTGATGAATGATTTGTACATGATTCTTCTTCATTTGAACTTAATGTTTCGGATTGCCTATAAGGTGTTTGTGAGAAGTCCTCAATAGCAATTCTGCTTGATTTCATGTTTGAAGTAGCTAACCCTGAAAAGCATGATTTCAAATGAACTAGATGAAGAAGCATTAGAGTTTTTGTGTTACATGGCGACACTCTAATCTTAATGAGAATGGCATGGATTAAACAAAAACATGATTATTTAGTCAATAGAGCGCGAGTGTGAGGCTAGAGAATCATATTCTATAGTACCAATAGAGCGCGAGTGTGAGGTACTATGCGAGATGTAACCTCTTCGTACTAAGTTGTAGCGCGAGTGGAACTTAGTATAAATGTTGCATGGCTAAATTCTAAGTATGTGCGTGTGATTTCATCAATAGTGTCCTATTTTACCGTCACAATAATTGTCTAGGTGAAGAAATAGATCCCTAGTCATCTTTGAATTGATTATTTACTCTTTTAGTTGATAAAATCTCTCATTTGGATAGTAAAAATCTGCTATCATCCTTTTAAAGGAACAAACCCCCCCCCCCCCCAACCATAGACAATCTAAGTAAATCGTTAGCATTATTGGTTTAATCACCTGTCCTTTGGGTACGACTTCGGTTCACCCGAGTCAATATAAATGTTTTGATTACCGTGATTTAGCAATAGTGTTTGGATTTTATTCGAATATTTCTGCTATATTTACAACCGATCAAGGGCATGGTGTCGACAGCACGTACACCACCTTCAAATTCGTTAGTAGAAAGTGCATCTTCCTCCTCCAACGCCGGAAATTAGTTCCTTCAAATTTGTCTAACTTCTGGAACTGATGCATCATGTCTCTCACGCTCGCCATTGATTATCGAGATATTGATTTCATTTGTAGTTGCTGGGTCGTCTTGTATCTTCACTTTAACAGCAACAAGGTTGTAACGGGTCTTCAATGGCAGCAAGAATAACTTCAGAATGTAGCTTTGTTCACTTGTAGTAAAACGGTCCCTTGGATAATAGATTGGATCGCGTAGTTTCGCTGTCCGAAATCAATATTTCCACCCTTATACTTGTGCCTTGGGTTGCAGGAAACTTGAAGTGAGATATAATCCAAAATGAGAAACACTGCGTTTTCAGGCAGGAAAAACACGGCAAGCTTATGGTTTGAGATAATTTGGTAATCAAAGCTTGGATTGTAGTTTCTAGCAAAATCCCTGTGATTTTTCGTGTCCCATATATCAAATATCATCTAGTATATATAGAGAGTGAAGAGAGACGAAGAAAAGATGTCTCTGGAGCCAAAGGATGCGACTGTGTCTGTCCGCACCGCGTCTGGCGTAGACATTAGTCGTCGCGTCTGCCCTTGACGTTAACTTAATGTCTGAAGCAAACGCGGTTGGACTTAATGTCAAGTCCAGACGCGGTAAGCACTGAGGGAAGTTACCAAGTTCCTCGATTAATCCCGTTTTAGCTTGATTCTTTTAGAACTTCATGTTCCAGCGTTTTAGAGCATGATTCTATGCTCAAAACCCTAAAAATCACTAACCGTGTTGTTCTAAATTAACAAAAACTTGACACTGATATGTATGATACAATACTAGGGTCCAGGAATAAAAGGCGCCATTTGCAACAAAAATTTCAATATTAAGTCACACTTGCAAACAATAAGGCAAAACATATCAAATTAGAAAGCAAACAATATTCAATTTGGCGAGAAACTAAGTTGCATTATCATATTAGAAAACTTCATAAAATTAGGCATCACTTCGATGCACGACCTTGAGAGTTACGATTAAACGCGTCGTTTATAAGCTTACTTTAGATGAAACGGTGCCGTTATAGAGTGGGTTCTTTGGCGATGAGGACATTTGACTCTGGGGCATGGTCTCCAGTTTGGCCTTTGCTATGGCCGAAACCACAAGCAATCGCCCGCCGATTCCGCGACTTGGATCCTCTTCATGATCCCCGTGATTTCAAATTCATCTTCTCAGAGCAGATCAGCGTCGACTGTGCCTAGCTAAACTGAGTATCAAAGATGATGATGATGGACGGTGAGGCTGAGTTCTCAGCGTCTCGAGATGAGATGGAATCTCTGGTCCTTGACGAACCTATTTCTTCTTCGTCACCGTCGAATAAACTGAACGGCAAACCATCCGACGGAATTCATCCTTTGTCACATCCGCTGGCTGCCAGGGACGACGATTTGCTGTATTCCACATCTTCGTCAGTCGCGGCTAGCCAGAACCCTAATTTCCACTCTGTCAATTCCTACCTCGATTCGCCTTCTTTTGAAGACTCGATTGTCAATTCATTCGATTCGTTGAACAGCGGCAGCAATGGACACTGGAGTCCTGAGCCGATTTCCGGATCGTCTGAGTATATCAGGATCTCAGTTTCGGATCCGCACAAGGAGCAGGAAGTCTTGAACTCGCTCGTGCCCGGTGGGAACTATTACTATACTTATCTTATCACGACGAAGACAAATGCTACTGATTTTGGAGGGTCCGAGTTCAGTGTTAGGAGGAGGTTTAAGGATGTGGTGACATTGGCTGACCGCTTAGCTGAATCTTACAGGGGCTATTTTATACCTCTCAGGCCGGACAAGAATGTGATGGAGAGTCAGGTAATGCAGAAACAAGATTTTGTTGAACAGAGGAGAGTTGCTTTGGAGAAATACTTGAGGAAGCTGGCTGAACATCCAGCTATTAGAAAGAGTGATGAATTGAAAATTTTTTTACAAGCACAAGGGAGGCTTCCCTTGCCTAAGACGACAGATCTCACCTCTAGGGTGCTTGATGGAGCTGTTAAGCTCCCAAAACAACTGTTTGGGGATTCATACAATGGGGCTGTGGATATAAGTGAAGTCACAAAACCCGCCAAAGGTGGGAGGGACTTGTTTAGGATGTTTAGGGAGTTGAAGCAGTCTGTTGCGAATGATTGGGGAGGACCAAAGCCACCACTGGACGAGGACGATAAGGAGTTTCTGGAGAAGAAACTGAAATTACAGGACTTTGAGTACCGGCTTGCTGATATTTCCAAGCAGGTAATATGGTTATTTGGTTATCTCCAATCAGAACATCTGTTACTTTTATCAGCTTATAATATCTATTCTGTAGATGTGTTTCAAATTATTTGTTTATTGGTATGTAGGCAGAATCATTTGTCAAAGCGCAGCTGGAGATTGGAGAGACCATGGGAGAACTGGGATTGTCACTTATAAAACTCACCAAATTTGAGACAGAGCAAGCTGTGTATGATTCTCAAAGAGTGCGGGCTGCTTTCATGAAGAATGGGTCTACTGCTACTGTTAAAGCAAGTCGATTGTACCGTGGATTAAATGGGCAGACAATGAAGCATTTGGTAAATATTGATCTGTTGTTCGTTAACTATATAGTGCAGCAAATTCCTTATGAGTAAGTGGCGATGGCATGCTGCCTAATGCAGTATTCCTGCTCACTGTTTGAGATAAATTGCAGGATAAATTGCATGACTACCTTGGGATAATGGTAGCTGCCAACAATGCATTTTCAGATAGATCAAGCGCATTGTTGATGGTGCAGACTCTATCAACCGACCTGTCTTCCTTATACTCGAAAATTGAGAAGCTTGAGGTTGCTTCTAGCAAAGTATTTGGCGGTGATAGGTCTCGCAGTCGCAAAATAGAAGAGTTGAAAGAAACTGCACGAATCACTGAGGACGCTAAGTCGTGTGCTGTTCGTGAATATGAGCGGATCAAGGTTAAGTTTGTTTTTGTGTTTCATATATATCTACTATTGGTCTGCTAATTGGTCTAGGTGAGATATTATGTGTACATGTTCTTTTGCTGATATGATTTTGAATGCCTTCAGAAGCACTAAACTTGTGCTCATAGTGTAATGGATTCCATTTAGATTCTTCAATTTGTTACACGAATCTGAATGATTTGCTTGATTCTTTGAAACTTTGAAGAATGGAAATATTTAAGGTGGAAAATAGAGTTATTATTTGGTCATCATGGAAAACAAGAACAAAAAAAGTATTAAATATAAAGTTTTCTCGATTTTCCATGGTAAAATCGTTTTCCCATCTGTTTTTCGTTTTTTTTCTTTCCACGGCTATTTTCAAGATCCAAATGGAGAGTAAGTGTAACTAAAAAGTTAAATTGGCAGCGAATCATATTGTAGTTGTGATTGTAGACACATCTAATTTCTTGCTGGTCAAGGATCAACTTTTAGACCCGGAAGACTAGTTGGTCCTGGTCATGTACTTGTGTACTGAACCTTTATTTGGCTATAAGTGATTTGTATACAACTCATAACTCAGCATTTTATCGTTTTCTGTAATGCCCACATGACCACCATCTTTCGTGGCAATTTTACCTTTCATTTAAACTTGAATCGTTGCTGATGAATATTGACTCTTAATAATGACACAGGATAATAACAAGAACGAGTTTCAAAGGCTGGACAAAGAGATTCAAGATGATTTCTTAAACATGTTGAAGGGCTATGTTGCTAACCAGGTGACTTTCTCCTTCTTCCGTCTTTGCTCGATACGACCTACGATATCACACTGTTCGAGTATGTTGCATGCCAATCTATGATTCGCACATTTGACTAATTATTAATAGTTGGTTTCTCATCATCTTGGTTCTGATTTCCGAATATCGCCCTCAAATTAATTTTTCGTAACTATCTTGATCACCAAAATATTGCATGTTCGGATATGGTGCAAATGATGTGTTGTATTTTCTAAAATTGGGTAGCCTTTCATGCACGTCTTCTCTACTCTCTCCTTAAGCCATCATAAATCTGTATTGTGATATTAATAGGCCGGTTATGCTGAGAAGATGGCGAATGTTTGGGAAAAGGTTGCTGAAGATTTACAAGGGTATGCCAAAGAAAGCACAGCTAATGTACGATAAGTTTCAGTCTGCTTCTCAGACGCTCTTGTTAAATAACCCACACTATACTTGATGTTTGAAAGGGGGGGGGGGGGAAGTGAGTTTGCACATATACCACTTGTTTGAGCTGGCTGAGTTATTTCAACGTGCCCATTCAACTTATTTAGAATGGTATATGGTGGTGCATGTGTACTTTCAGGGAAAATATTTGCATTCATAGAAGTGGATGATTTTGGTGCCAAATTAAAGCAGGCAAGCCTAGGCCTAGGATAGGATTTCACTTTTTAAATTTTCGCTCGATGGTATTCCAGAATTTTTGTTAATGGTGTAGTTCTTTTTTTTTTTTTTTGCCTTCCTGGTGAACAAATTCAGTGTTGTATAATTTGTAACGGAATCTCTCACTGGTTGGAACTTTTTTGATTCTATTTGTGACCATAATTGAAAGCTTGTTCATTTTAGGGAGTCCTCTTTTTAAGCATTCACCGCCTCCCAAATGGATCATCATGATGTATTTTTATTGTGGAATATGGGTAGCTATTGTGAATTAAAGGGAGTCTTGTTTATTATTTTGAGTTGTCATTTATAGTATTTTTTTTATGAGATCATTTATAGTATTAGATAATAGATAATATGAGGGTTCACATATAAGGAAACAGATCAAATACAAATACAGTTATAAATGAAAACTAAAAATCTAATAAAATATTATCACGTGTATATTTCGATCAATCGTAATTTGTGGTGCTTTTTGTAAATAAAAAAAATTAAAACTGACTTATTTAAAAATACATAACAGATGCGAGGGTATAATCGTCCTAAAATTTTCAGTTTAAGTCTGATCATTGTTGTTTAAGTCTGATCATTGCTACAGTAATAATCAGACTTAACTTAAGTCTGATCATTGATGTTTAAGTCTGGATATTACTGTTTTAAGTATGGATTTTGTTGTTTTAAGTCTGAATAATGTTGTTTTATATCTGGATAATGCTGTTTAAGTCTGAATATTGTTATTTTAAGTCTGATCATTGCTGTTTAAGTCTGATCATTGATGTTTTAAGTCCGATCATTGATGTTTAAGTCTGGATATTGCTGTTTTAAGTGATTATTAAGTCTGATCATTGTTGTTTAAGTCTGATCATTGTTGTTTATGTGTGATCATTATTGTTTAAGTCTGGATATTGCTATTTTAAGTCTGATTATTAAGTCTGATCATTCCAAGTTAAGTCTGATCATTGATGTTTAAGTCTCTGATCATTGATATTTAAGTCTGAACATTATTGTTGTAAGTCTGCTCATTGCTGTTTTAAGTCTGATCATTTAAGTGTGATTATTAAGTCTGGTCATTGCTGTTTAAGTCTGATCATTGATGTTTTAAGTCTGATCATTGTTGTTTTAAGTGTGATTATTATGTCTAATCATTGCTGTTTAAGTCTGATCATTATTGTTTAAGTCTGATCATTGCTGTTTTAAGTCTGATTATTAAGTCTGATCATTCCAAGTTAAGTCTGATCATTGCTATTTAAGTCTGATCATTGCTGTTTAAGTTTGATCATTGTTGTTTAAGTCTGATCATTGTTGTTTTAAGTCTGATAATTGCTGTTTTAAGTGTGATTATTAAGTCTGATCATTGATGTTTAAGTCTGATAATTGCTAATTTAAGTTTGATTGTTAAGTTTGATTATTGCTGTTTTGAGTCTGATCATTGTTGTTTTAAGTCTGATCATTGCTGTTTAAGTCTGATCATTGCTGTTTTTATGTCTGATTATTAAGTCTGATAATTGATGTTTAAGTCTGATAATTATTATTTTAAGTCATAAAATTTTGAAACAAAAAATACGTATTTTTATGTCGATGAAGATTGGACGATATGCTCTTCATCTCTGTTGAACGTGGTCGGTATAAAAGTGAAAGTTGATAAACTTGATTTCTTGAAAAACCAAGCGCCGGAGTGAATATTTATGTTATAATGGCTTTCATTAGTATTCAGTATACAAAATAATAAACGTCTAGGTTGAAATTAAAAGACACAAAACACATTGCATAACTAGGGAGATGGTTGGAACGTGCGACCAAGTTTTCAGAACCAACATAACAGGTTCGATACTCCACAAGATTCTGATTTTGGTGTCACGTAGGATGCAATATGGCGTAAGACGACATTTGATGATAATCACTTCGGCTCCCCGTCATACACGGTACAGTGACATTATTCAATAATAATAACCTCAAGTCTCCCCATAATAAAGAACCACATACTTGATACTTCACGTAGGCCTCTTACCTCCGGCCTTTAGGTGGGCACAACTAGAATTGGGGATGAAATCTCGACCTAGCTAGGAATTGTGGTTCATAAACTGATGCTTCACAGAAAGCTTGAGGTCCTACAGTTCAGACTTCAGAAGTGTAATCCCTTCTTCTACGTTCTCGCAGACGAGCTTGAACCTAAAAAAATGGAAGGGAATGTTCAACAAGAGTTTTCACTCGGTCTTATAATGCCATTGTAGATTTGGGGTACTGACAGTTGTAATTCGTATAGTCAAAAATAATTTATATTTGACCGCTAAAACCGGTGTCGAACCCAAGGGAGCAATTGGATTATACGCTATGAGATATCAAATTTTCAACTTGGCTATTCCTACAAATCAATTATGAGGTGATTTTAAATTAAAAACTACTAATGAAATGGTTTCAAGGGGGTTTTAATTCAATTCAAAGAGAGTTTCGAGGGGTCACTCTCCTCCTTGGCATTTCTCATGATCACGTACACAAGATTTAAGTCCTCTTAAGGTGTTAAATGGTTTAGAACCTAGCTTAGACTAAGGTAGACCAGTTCTCATGTGAATCTAATCCTAGTCAAACCATCTTAATTAGAACCTCACTTTATTAAGATATTGATTCACTCTATAGTACTATTATCCTTGGAACATCTCCCAATGTAATAAATGTTATAGTTATTAAAGATCTAGTTAACCTCACATTCATGCATTTACTCCCATAAACACTAGATATGAACATTTTCACCACATCCAAACTATCACTAAGCTTTTTCAATACTTAGATCAAGTTTTGAGACTAACATGTTGACGGAGCGCACTGCACTGTCGTTAAGGTGCAGTGTTCTCTGTACAAATAAATTTATAATATCCGCTACTCGCGACTACACTACTGGGTAGTAAGTGGTAAGTAGGGGTCGAACCCAAGGGAATTAGGGGGATAAGTGGTTCTTTAAGTTGGACGATTTTGGGATTGGTTGGTTGGTTTTAAAGCTACCAGCTAAGTGATTGATTGGTTGGTTGGTTGGTTGGTTTTAGTACTGGAAAGTAAACTGATAATTATTAAAAGAAAGCGTTCGGTTTCAGGGGCCTTATATTATATCCTGTTTATCATTGACCCTTAGTGAATCTTCTAAGTATTCAAACGTGTATCAAGGCCTTTTCCGGCGCTCGATTTGCCACACTTTCTAGTCTTTTGCAAAAGTGTGCATAAGTGAATCAAGGCCATTTCAAGCACTCGACTCGCAACACTTTTTGCAGAAAACGTAAGACCCTTGTTCTACTTAGACTAGCACCCCATTTCAAGGTATACTAGTCTATGTGCATCCATTTGGTCCCTTTGGTCCAGTTTCCAAATGGTTTTTTAGATAGATCGAACTCCTCGGATAAGCTTGCCCATTTGGTCCCTTTGGTCCAGTTACAAATGGTCCACTTACTCGAGTATGATCACGAACCCCCATGGAAGAGCTTGCCCATTTGGTCCCTTTGGTCCAGTTACAAATGGTCCACTCAACCTTGGAGATTCTAATCTTATATATGGCACATAGAATAAGTTTTGAATACACAGACGAGACACTAAGTTAATAGTCTAAAACATTTTATAATACAAGTTCGCCCCTTTTACCGAACGACTAGTTTAGCTACTATTTATCGCGCTAAACATTATAAAAACAGTAAATTAAATACAAAGAAAGACTTACAACCGTTGAAGCGCCAAGGAAGCAAGCTTTATTTCCAAAACCACACTTACAAAATTTAGAGAGAGAAGTGAATTACAATTTTTGGATGATTGAAATGAGGAGGAGGAGGGTTGTATTTATAGCCAAAAGGGGAGGAGATGGGTGGTGGAGATGGTGGCAAGTGTCCTTTGATCCAAGGGTTGAGGAGGAGGAGCTGCCACATGGGGGGTGGAGGAGCAGCCGGTCACATGGAGGAGCAGCCGCCGGTAGCAGGTGGTGGAATGGGGAGGAGCTCCTCCCTTGGCCACCTTCAAGGGTGGTTGCCGGTCATCTTGTCCACGCGTGCATTTTGATAGTTGATTTGGAATTTCCAAGTGATTCTAAGAGTAATGGTCGAGCCAGATTTTCCAAATTCCATGGTTTGGTCGAGCAATTTGGTCTTGATGCCTATGCGCGAGGCTTTTACTTGGAATTGGGCCAATCTGCTAATCTGCTCAAGCGTTTTGTCCGGGAAGCGAGATTGTCCGACTTGTTGGGCATTCCAAACATCTTGGTCGAGCCAGAATCTGCAGATGCATCCGTTGGGTCGAGCGACTTGGTTTGGGTGCCAATGCGCGCTGGGCCTTTGCCTTTGCATTGAGCTAACTGCCAATCTGCTCGAGCATTTGCCTTGGAGTCTCGACAACTTCCACCTTATTTTCCATTTGGAACATTTTGGTCGAGGTGGAATTGTCAGATGAGGTGGTTTGCTTGAGCGACTTGAATTGAGTGCTTGGTTAGCTCGGCGGAGAGCCTGGAACTGCCTCAACCGGTCGGGTGGTTTCTGCGGCATTTTCTCACCCGGTCGGTTGAGTCTTCAATGCAAATTCCTCTTTGACTTGATTTGTTTGGAGTGATTCCATGTCAGGATCCTTGAGATTTCTTCAGTCAGCGTCTGATCTTGACCTTGGAATAACTCTAAACATCTTTTCAGCGTAAAATCCTCTCCTTAGCGTGTTTTCTCTCTAAGCGCCAAAATACCCTGTAGAAATATATCGGTACTAACAAGCAAAAGTTAAATAGACCAATAGTCTAATTAAGGGGGTTTTACGGTGTTTATGATTCGTATAATTTGGGTCCATCATATCACCCCACACTTTTAGTTGTTCGTCCCGAACAATGCTATTAAAGGGCGGCATTCTAAGTTGGCTTTGGAATATGAAAATTAGACTGTGGGACTCGATTTATCCTAGTTCATGCATTACTTACTTATTACCAAATTGAACTGTGTAAATAAATAGAAGAAACTTAATACTTGTACCTCCGTGCTGAGATGCAAATTGTTCCGGATGTCTCGGGAGATAGCCCTTTTTTGGTTCCTGGACTGCAACTTCGGGATCGGCTCGCACTATATGGTTTCCTTGTAGCTTTCTCTAGCACGTGATTTGGTTCGGGTTTCACTGGTTTGAGTACTTTGATTTTTCTTTTGGCGAGGGACTGCTTTTGTAGTGAATCGGCCTTTGGCCTTTGATTTGACTTTTTTGAGTACTTCACTTTTTTCGTTCGGTTAAAACCTTCACAATTTTGGGCCTTTGGCCTCTTGATTTGCTTCTTCGAGCTTTTCGCCTTTTTGTGGCTTTTGCAAGTCCATTTTCTCAAGCCTTTTTTGGGAGGTCCAATCATCGCCCGCAAGCCTATGGAAATACCTCCCCGCTCCTCTCATCGTTGTTGTTTTGCGCGGGTCAAGATGAGGGTCGCTCATCTATTTTCTCGGCTACTTTAACTAGAGAGAGGACGGTCTGATTCCCGTCCTCGCATTTTCTTTTCTTTTTGCATAAACACTGCATGGCGGAGATGACTTCAATCTTCACTGAAACCCGAAGTGCAGCCTCTACTGACTTCGAAAACCATATAGTTTGATAAGATCCTTTGATTGCCTGCCAAGCCTTTCTAGGGCGATTTATGTCAACTCCACATCTCTAGTTAATCTCAGCACAAAGGACAAATGAAAAGTTACGTCCTAAGTTTTTAGACAGTTGAATTTTCACAAGGTAAATGTATGAATTTCGGTCTATCTTTTTCACATTCTTAAGTTCATATTTTCAAAAAGATACTATTACTAAAAAAGAAAACAGCAAGCATGTTATTTATATACAACGGTGGTTCTCACCCCACACTTTTGAACGAAGGCGTGCCTTAGTTCAAAAGTCATGCAAGCTAATATATATATGTGAGAATGATTAAGACAGAAAATTAAATGACAGAATTTAAATGACAGAAAGTAAGATAGTGTCGGGTTACCTCCCGACCAGTGCACTTGTTTAACGTCGTTGGCTCGACGATACCTCGTTGTGGATTACTGGTTTGGGTCCCATGGGTGGCTCAGGTCGAATTTCTTCTCGGTAGCTCTTTTGATTTGCCCAAAGAACACATATGATAGCGGGCTCAGTTCTGCTCTCCCATGATCCGGAGGCTTCTTTCTCACATATCCCCGAGAGGACTCCTTGACCGTAGCTGCTGGTCCATCAAGTCGAGCTCTCTTGCTTCTTCTTCCGGGTTTCCATTCTTTGGGCCCATGTCTTTCCCGCTTCTTCATGTATGGCCGGATGGCATCTTTGCAGCTTTGGAAGTTCAGTCTTTTGCCATGCGACCTTAAGCATGCTCCCATGCTGACCCTCTTCTTTGTGGCAGAGATGATTGGCCATCCTAGAACGAGTGAGTTTTCAGCCGACTTTTCTTGGCTCATGACGAGCGAGTGTTCCATCTTCGGCTCTTTTAGCTCATGTTTTGCCTCCAACTCCCCTTGCACCTTATTATTGATCACTTCATCTTCAGGGGCTGTGATCCGCATACAAACCGAAGGGACAAGTTGGGGGACTTCCACCACAAGGGCCAGGTCTTTCTCGAGCAGCTCTTCAGTGACGTCCGGGCATGTCTCGGGTGGTTTGGTAGTGAAGTCCGGGACTTCATTTGGCTCGTTTGTGATGAGGATCGGGCCAGATTTAGGCAGTTTTTCTTTGGTCATCCAAGAGTCCTCATCCTTTGTCTGCTCCGTGGGTTCCAATATTGGCTCCTTTAGAGTCGCCTCCACATCCATTACTGCCCTTGTACTGGTGTCCTCTCTCGGTTTTGTTGTGGGCAAGCTCATAATGGGTGTGGTGTCGGGCTCGTTATGTACTGAGTCCACTTCCATCGTTGGTGCCTTATTATCAGTTTGGTGCCACTGACCCTGTTTTGTGTTCTTTGCCAAATCATTTATGAGGCGCCAGGCTTCAGTCACGGTTAACTTCATGAGTGAACATCCCGCTACATCATTAAGTCTTTTCCGCTCAAGTGGCATCATTCCCCCGAGAAACCTTTGAATAAGATTGAATCTGGTGAATCCATGGTGTGGGCAGTTCTCCACAATGGAGTCAAAGTACTCCAAGTACTCGTCCAAAGTTTCGTCCTGGGATTGCTTAATGTTGATGAGCTCTTCGCGGAGTAGCGAGAAAAACTCCTCATTGTTCCAAGGCTCGTTTTCGTAGTAGGAAGACATGGCGGATTATGTATAACGGAAAAAAGAACAACTATCCGACGGCTAATTCCCCGGCAACGGCGCCAATTTGACGGAGCGCACTGCACTGTCGTTAAGGTGCAGTGTTCTCTGTACAAATAAATTTATAATATCCGCTACTCGCGACTACACTACTGGGTAGTAAGTGGTAAGTAGGGGTCGAACCCAAGGGAATTAGGGGGATAAGTGGTTCTTTAAGTTGGACGATTTTGGGATTGGTTGGTTGGTATTAAAGCTACCAGCTAAGTGATTGATTGGTTGGTTGGTTGGTTTTAGTACTGGAAAGTAAACTGATAATTATTAAAAGAAAGCGTTCGGTTTCAGGGGCCTTGTATTATATCCTGTTTATCATTGACCCTTACTGAATCTTCTAAGTATTCAAACGTGTATCAAGGCCTTTTCCGGCGCTCGATTTGCCACACTTTCTAGTCTTTTGCAAAAGTGTGCATAAGTGAATCAAGGCCATTTCAAGCACTCGACTCGCAACACTTTTTGCAGAAAACGTAAGACCCTTGTTCTACTTAGACTAGCACCCCATTTCAAGGTATACTAGTCTATGTGCATCCATTTGGTCCCTTTGGTCCAGTTTCCAAATGGTTTTTTAGATAGATCGAACTCCTCGGATAAGCTTGCCCATTTGGTCCCTTTGGTCCAGTTACAAATGGTCCACTTACCCGAGTATGATCACGAACCCCCAAGGAAGAGCTTGCCCATTTGGTCCCTTTGGTCCAGTTACAAATGGTCCACTCAACCTTGGAGATTCTAATCTTATATATGGCACATAGAATAAGTTTTGAATACACAGACGAGACACTAAGTTAATAGTCTAAAACATTTTATAATACAAGTTCGCCCCTTTTACCGAACGACTAGTTTAGCTACTATTTATCGCGCTAAACATTATAAAAACAGTAAATTAAATACAAAGAAAGACTTACAACCGTTGAAGCGCCAAGGAAGCAAGCTTTATTTCCAAAACCACACTTGCAAAATTTAGAGAGAGAAGTGAATTACAATTTTTGGATGATTGAAATGAGGAGGAGGAGGGTTGTATTTATAGCCAAAAGGGGAGGAGATGGGTGGTGGAGATGGTGGCAAGTGTCCTTTGATCCAAGGGTTGAGGAGGAGGAGCAAGGAGGAGCTGCCACATGAGGGGTGGAGGAGCAGCCGGTCACATGGAGGAGCAGCCGCCGGTAGCAGGTGGTGGAATGGGGAGGAGCTCCTCCCTTGGCCACCTTCAAGGGTGGTTGCCGGTCATCTTGTCCAAGCGTGCATTTTGATAGTTGATTTGGAAAGTCCAAGTGATTCTAAGACTAATGGTCGAGCCAGATTTTCCAAATTCCATGGTTTGGTCGAGCAATTTGGTCTTGATGCCTATGCGCGAGGCTTTTACTTGGAATTGGGCCAATCTGCTAATCTGCTCGAGCGTTTTGTCCGGGAAGCGAGATTGTCCGACTTGTTGGGTATTCCAAACATCTTGGTCGAGCCAGAATCTCCAGATGCATCCGTTGGGTCGAGCGACTTGGTTTGGGTGCCAATGCGCGCCGGGCCTTTGCCTTTGCATTGAGCTAACTGCCAATATGCTCGAGCATTTGCCTTGGAGTCTCGACAACTTCCACCTTATTTTCCATTTGAAACATTTTGGTCGAGGTGGAATTGTCAGATGAGGTGGTTTGCTCGAGCGACTTGAATTGAGTGCTTGGTTAGCTCGCGGAGAGCCTGGAACTGCCTCAACCGGTCGGGTGGTTTCTGCGGCATTTTCTCACCCGGTCGGTTGAGTCTTCAATGCAAATTCCTCTTTGACTTGATTTGTTTGGAGTGATTCCATGTCAGGATCCTTGAGATTTCTTCAGTCAGCGTCTGATCTTGACCTTGGAATAACTCTAAACATCTTTTCAGCGTAAAATCCTCTCCTTAGCGTGTTTTCTCTCTAAGCGCCAAAATACCCTGTAGAAATATATCGGTACTAACAAGCAAAAGTTAAATAGACCAATAGTCTAATTAAGGGGGTTTTACGGTGTTTATGATTCGTATAATTTGGGTCCATCACATGTCACTTAGGTATTTTATCAAACACTTGGTAACATGTCATAAATAGAGCACTTAGTGAAAATAAAATTAACACCATAGATTGTATATTCAATGTGTGTATACATGATCAAGAGTACCAAGGAGGGTTACAACACTCTCAAAACACAAGGAGACTACTCACACACCATGTAAGACAACATGGTGTGAATAGGGTTTAGAGAATACAATAAAGAGGATGAAAAAGTGTAAAGGAAGAAGGATTGTTAATCCTTGAATCTCCCTTTTGAGCTTTTCTTCTCCTCCAAGATGGCCTTGATTTGATCTATTTTTCTTAGTATTTTTCCCCTAAGATCCCATCTGCTTAGGTCAAACCTTCCTCTTTCTATTTATAGGCTCGGGTGGAAAAGCTGAAGTAGCAGGTCCAGCCGACCGGCTGGTAATGTGCTTGGGCAAGCATCCCTGGGTCTTTTAGTTAGTCGGTCGGCTGATAGGTCCAACCGACCGACTGGGTGTTACGATAATGTGAGCACCCCTGAGTTCTTTTACTCAGTCGACCGGCTGATCCATTCACCCGACCGGCTGGGTGTTGCGAGAATGTGATCACCCCTGAGTTTGTTTAGTCAATCGACCGACTGGTTCAGGGGAGATTCCCAGTCGGTCGGCTGGCAGCCTTCTTTACCCATATTTTGCTCCAATCTTCGGTTTTTCCCGAGTTCTCGTATCTAGGCTTTGACTTTGATTAGGACTTGTTTTCTACCTGAAACGTAGAGATAAAGATCAAATGACATCAAAATATCATCGTAAACGACCCAAAGATATAGTGAAAATCGCTATTAATAAGTCGAAAACTCGACTTATCAGCACTCCACACTTAAGCTTTGTTCGTCCCGAACAAAGTATGAAAATATGTCAAGGTAATGCAAATGGCGAAATGCTTGTGGTGCCATATTTTTCGTCAATTTGCCTCACTAGCTTCCACAAGGTCTCGATCATTATTCCTAAACATGTTATTCAAGGAAAATGCAAGTATGTACAACCTAACTAGCTCATTTTCGTAGGTGTTACAAATGCATTTAGCACATGCATTAAGCCCTTAAACCCCTAGGCTACCCTAGTGGACGAGTTATAGTCTCGTGAGAGTTCTCAGAAATGGGAATACTCACAAATCCCAAATGCATCTATCCCATGAGAATGAAATCAAGAGTGCTTAACCGAGACGATGATTTCTCAAAACAAATCCCTTACCCCAAGCTAGGACTGTCGTCACAATATCATCAAAAGAACTTTTGAACCATTTGAGTGCCCATGAGGTTGTGTATTCACGATCATCAATACTAGAGCTATCAAACGTCTAATCCAACGATCTACTCATTTTTAAGGAAATAAAATAGAGTCATAGTTTAGTTTGCACAAAGGGTGTCACCGCTCACTTATGCTAGCTAGGGCTAGTCCATGGGTTCGCGACACGAAACTCATTCCCAAGTTTTGGGCGCTTAAGCCATAATCCATAAGGGAAGAGGAGTTCGACACTATGAGTTCTTAGAAAACAAGCATAGACCAAATGATAACTCCCGTGCAAGCACAAGGATCGTCCAAGAGTTAGTCCAACTAGCACACAATGCAAATGATGAATCCCGCACAAAGGTAAAATGATGGAAGAACATAAAGTCAAGTTTTAAGTGCTTCTTATTTTCTTTTTCAAATGGCCTTTGGCCTACAAAAGCTTTTGAGGGGGAACTTTTCTTCCTAACCCCCGGAATTTGTATATTTTGAGCAAAACTTCTCGGGTACCCTTGAGAAAGTTTTTAGTCGGGGCTTTGCCCTCTTTTGACAATGAAAATGAAGCATTTTATTTTGTTGGGGCCTATTTTTCGCCCTCTTTTGACTCCACACTTAAAACTTGACAATATGTTCTAGGAATGTATGGAATGCGCGAGAAACAATCATAAGCAAGACACTAAATTAGAGAAACTCAAGTCACCAAGGAGCAAACAAAATATCCAAGTTTTTCGTGAAATTTTTTAAAAGTGCTTGTTAAAACTTAATCCAAGGTATTTCAACAAAAATACTTAGAAAAATAGATAGACAAGAGATAGCAATGATATTGATTCACAAGAATGCTCATTCAAGGGACTAGGTCGGTTCTAAGTTCAAGATCCAATAAATGTGACAAATAGGCTAGATGTGATTTATAGGATTTTAGAGTTAATAATCACAAGCCTATGTGGTTAAAGACACTCTCATGTTAGGGATAAGGTGCAAAGATGCAAGTGTCCATCTAAGAATGATATGTAAGGCATGAAAGCATGTGAAGTATGCGTATTAACTATTAACCCACTCCACACTTTAATTCAAGCTTAGTCCCTAAGCGCAAAGAATGATAAATAAAGGCAAAGGCGCATAAGAACTCCCCTCATTTGAAGAGCGGGTCAAAAATCCAATGATATAACTCTTGGGAATGAGAAGTATTCTTTTAGTTGCATATGTAGATAAAGAAGGTGAATTTGGCATGATAAGAGCATGTATATATATCCTGTAGAGTGCACACACATAAATGGTAAAGCACCTTCAATATCATAGGAATGTAGCATACAACCAAAGACAAGTCAAGAGTAAATCATCAAAATGGCATACATCATCCAAAATTGCGCCAAAAGGCGACTTAACATCCAAGTACAAAGTCTAAGAAAGTAAACATCAAAACATCGATGCAAGTATGATCAAAATGCAATACAAGCTCAAGATGTAGCCTCATCGCCTCCCGGAGTGGCCTCCCTAGTAGTGGCTCCATCAACTTCCTCCATAGCATTTGTGAATGGCATGCCCGCCTCCTCAAGTCTAGTAGATGGCGTGGTGGGCAAGGGAGAGGCGGTACGAGGGGCAGATGGCCCTGGATCAACTGGAGGGGCATCAACGGGAGCACTCGACCCTCTGATCATGGACAAAAGTGTAGTACAGAGCCACTCCGACTCCTGACGAGCTCTAATAGCCTCCTCTCTAGCAAAGGCCTCAAGACTAGCTATCCCGCTTCTCAAATCAGTAATGCCGCTCTTCAAGTCGACGATGTCGGAGGAGACCCTCTTTCGCCACTCGGCCCAATCCCCACTAGCACGGGGAGCACTCTCAGCAGCAGGCTCCTCGGTGGGTAATTATTCATTAATGGGGGCCACGGGATCGGAAGCCGTGGGAGGAGAGGGATTAGGAGAGGAAGGATTGGATGGTGTTAGGTTGGTTATGCAATAGAGGTGGTTTTGTTACTTGAAACTCTTCCTCCGATACGCCGCATAATCCCGAAGCTCCTTCTTGTGAGGCTTCTTGTCTTCCTCCCAAGTCTTTCCATCCGCATTGAGAAGGTGCATATATTTCATGGTGGGCACATCAAGGAGTTTCTTGGATGGCTCGGGGCATCCCTCATGGCCGGAGGTGAAGTTACACCTTAAGACAATCAATGTGATCAAGGAGCCTCCTCCCAAAGTACGATTCCGTGAGGTTTTCTTAACATAGCTCTCGAACCGGGAGGCAAGGATAGCAAGCCAATGGAGGATATCCTCATGATCAGTGGCCATCATTAACTCCTTATCGGGAATTGTTAACTCCCTAGCCTTCTCCGTTCTAGTTTTGACCCCGATGGCTATAAGATGGGGAATAACCTTCCAAATCGGGGCGGTGATGGCGGAAGAGTTATAGGATGCGACAAACCATTCTTGCCTCCCTGAGATCCACTTCCAAAATCTACTCCACTCGTGGTCATTAAATTTTCGCACCTCTACCCCATGGGGAGGAAAATTCAACCATTCTAGCACCAAGCTTTCCCTTATCTTGAATTCCTTTCCTCCCAATACAAACTTCAAAAAGAAATTCTCCCCCTCATCCTTAAACCATTCAAATGAGCACATAAACTCCTTTACTACCCCTTGGTAGGACCCCGGATCATCCATAAATAGGAAATTAAGCCCACTATGGTGAAGTCTAGCATGTACCTAATCGGCAACTCCAAGGTCTTGAAGGAGCTCCATGTTGGGGTAGAGAGTTGAAACGGCCCCCTTCCCTTTCTTCCTTATGTCATTAAGGCGCCTTTTGTGCGTTTCATCTCTAAACTCAAGGGGCACGGCGAAAGGGTAAGGGGTGGGAAGTGGCAACGGACCCTCTAATGGATTTTCATTCGGCACTACGGGAACGAGTGCACTAGGTGTAGGAGAAGCCGGTGTGGGTGAGGGCACTCTGGGAATGGGAGCCGCGGGGGCCTTCTTCTTCTTTGGTTTCTTAGGTGCGGAGGAGGCACCCTTGGGAGGTTTTCTTTTCTTCTTGGGAGGAGGCGTGGGAGAAGGTGGAGGAGGCTCCAATTCCTCGCTCGAGGATGAGCTCATGTCTCTTAATGAAGCTTTTATTTCCTTCCTCTTGCGGGAGACGAGGGGATTGTCATCCTCATCGCTCTCGTACGGTTCATCCATGGGAGTGCCTCTCAAGGGCTCCCGGGTGATTTCCTTGCCCTTAGCATTGGTTTTGGATGAAGAACCACCTTGAGGCATAACTGGAATGGGGAGGAAACACTGAATTTTTGAGCTGAACAATTGACCAGTCGGTCGGTTGGAATTCAGCCAAAGTCAGCCGGTCGACTGGTTTTGCGATTTCGGGTGGAGGTCGGGTTCTTCCTTGGAGGGTTCGGCGGCTCAAATCGGTGCTTGGGGATTGTAATCCAATCGGTGTGGAAATGGATGGAAGAGATTGGGTTTGGTGAAATCGGCACTTCCGACGGAGGAGTTGCGACTGGGGGAGAGGGTTGTGCGGCTGGGTCGACTGGGGATGGGAATGGGACGGTGAATGAGCGCGAGGCTGGTGCGGCTGGTGGTTGGCCGGAGGATGCAGAGGATCGGAGTCGGCTAGTGTGAGGTTGGGGTTTTGCGAGTCAGTCGTTTGGGTGAAGTGAAGGGAGGCCGGCTGAAATGAGTTTGAAAAGGGCAACTCGGTGTTTGTGATAAGCAATTTCTAATCGGTCGACTAATATGTCCAGCCGACCGACTAGCTTCGTGAGTTTGGAGTCCAGTCGGAGAACTTTGTCAATCGATCGACTGGATACAGGCTACTTCCCAGCCGACCGATTGGAGACTGGTTTAAGTAAAATTGTTCCAAGTTTTGGCTCCAAAGACCCTTTGATTCTTGCTTGAACCCAACTCCACACTTAGAAATTTTCACTCCACGAAATGAACGAGCACCACTCAAGATTCACCCAAAATTCAATGAAACTCAAAGCATGTTCCACCAAGGAATCACTAGCATGTACATGATTTTCAACAAAAGCAAGCTAGGATCATACACTCCACACTTAAGACATCACCCACCATTTAGAAATTACATGCACGCACCATTCCACACCAAGCACATCTAATCATGCATTTTCACCATCCTAGCACTCATGTTCACATTGAAAGTTCAATAGACGCATGCCAAACATATATAAACTTACTTGCGCATAGATGGACAACTTACAAACCGGGTTACCTCCCGTGAGGGCCTAGTTTAACGTCTTGGTAAAGACCGAGCCGAATCTCTTTTCAAGAAACACACTTGACGAGTCTTTTGCTAGGATCCCTCCTCAAACGGATTTGTAGCCTTTTTCATGGGTCGGTCAAAGAATAACTTGCACCACGCTCATCCCGAGTTTGTCCACAATAGTGTTTGAGCCTTTGTCCATTTGCCTTAAAGATATCTCCTTTATTATTGATCAACTCTACATGGCCATCTTCGTAAGGTTGGTGGACAATGAAAGGACCACTCCATCGGCTCCTTAATTTTCCCGGAAAGAGCTTGAGCCTAGAATTGAAAAGTAGGACATTGTCTCCCTTCTTGAATTCGCGACGAATGATTCTATTTTCATGCCATTCTTTTGTCTTTTCCTTGTAGATTCTTGCGCTCTCATATGCTTCATTTCTTATCTCTTCTAACTCGTGAAGTTGAAGGACTCTATTTTCTCACGCCGTTTGCAAGTCCATATTCAAGAATTTAATTGCCCACATTGCCTTGTATTCCATTTCAACCGTCAAATGGCATGGTTTTCCATATATAAGGCGATATGGAGACATCCCAATGGGGGTTTTGTATGCGGTTCAATAGGCCCACAATGCACCATCTAGCTTCGATGACCAATCTTTCCTTGAGCTACCCACCATCTTTTCCAAAATTGCCTTGATTTCCCGATTTGAGATCTCCACTTGCCCACTTGTTTGCGGGTGATATGGCGTTGCTACCTTGTGATTTACCCCATACTTGCGAAGAAAGGCTTCAAAGTGTTTTTCCTTAAAGTGTGAACCACCATCACTAATGACGGTTCTTGGAACTCCAAACCTTGGGAAAATTATCTTCTGGAAAAGCTTTGTGACAACCTTGGCATCGCAAGTAGGGGAGGCGATGGCCTCTACCCACTTAGAAACATAGTCGACTGCGACCAATATATATTGATTTCCATATGAAGACAGGAAAGGACCCATGTAGTCTATACCCCAAACATCGAATAATTCGATCGGTAGGATACTTTGTTGGGGCATTTCGTGCCTCTTAGAAATATTCCCCGATCTTTGGCATTGGTCACAAGCCTTGACAAACTCATAAGCATCACTAAAGAGGGTAGGCCAATAGAATCCACTTTGTAGGACCTTTGACGCCGTCTTTTCTCCACTACCATGTCCTCCATAGTGGGACGAATGACAATGGTATAGGATATTCCTCATTTCCTCTTCGGCGACACAAGTCCTATATATCCCATCCGTGCAAAGCCTATACAAGAATGGCTCATCCCAATAATATCGCCTTCTCTCGGATAAACATTTCCTCCTTTGGTGATGATTCAAGTCATGGGGTATGATCCCACATACTACAAAATTTACCATATCCGCATACCAAGGGAGGGACTCCGCCTCTACCCTCATGAGTTGCTCTCTAATGAAAGCGTCAGTAACAAGGGTAGTGTCTTCTTCGAGCTCTTCATTTCCCTCAAGCCTAGATAGATGATCGGCGACAAGATTCTCCACTCCCTTTTTATCCTTGATCTCGATATCGAATTCTTGGAGTAAGAGAATCCATCTTATTAGCCTCGGCTTGGAGTCCTTTTTTGACAAGAGATATTTAATTGTTGCGTGGTCGGTGAAGACTATGGTCTTTGATCCCACAAGATATTAACGAAACTTGTCAAAGGCATACACAATTGCAAAGAGCTCCTTTTCGGTTGTAGAATAATTCCACTTGAGCTCCATTAAGGACCTTGCTAGTGTAGTAAATGGCGTGAAGTTTCTTGTCTACTCTTTGTCCAAGGATCGCTCCAATAGCATGATCGCTTGCATCACACATGAGCTCAAATGGCAAATCCCAATTCGGAGGTTGAATAATGGGAGCCAAGACCAATGCCTTCTTTAACTTCTCAAAGGCCAATAAGCACTCTTTATTGAATAGGAATTTGGTGTCATTGCACAATAGGTTCATCAAAGGTCTTGTAATTTTTGAGAAGTCCTTAATAAATCTTCTATAGAAGCCGGCATGGCCTAGAAAGCTCCTTATCCCTCTAACATCCCTTGGAGGTGGTAGTTTCTCAATGACTTCTACCTTTGCTTTTGTCCACCTCAATTCCTCTCTTAAAAACCAAATGTCAAAGCACTATGCCTTCCTGCACCATAAAATGACATTTTTCCCAATTTAGAACAAGGTTTGTCTCAATACATCTTTTCAAGACTTGGCCAAATTGGCCAAGCAATCACCAAATAAAGAACCATAGACAGAAAAATTATCCATAAACACTTCCATTATATCCTTAATAAATTCTGAAAATATAGCCATAGTGTATCTTTGAAATGTGCCCGGTGCATTACAAAGCCCAAAGGGCATTCGCCGATAGAAAAATGTTCCATAGGGACAA
Organism: Rhodiola chrysanthemifolia; assembly: GCA_033675395.1. Classification (NCBI taxonomy): domain Eukaryota; kingdom Viridiplantae; phylum Streptophyta; class Magnoliopsida; order Saxifragales; family Crassulaceae; genus Rhodiola; species Rhodiola chrysanthemifolia. The sequence goes on along the minus strand of CM066208.1, from coordinate 12,020,238 downwards.
GTAAAAGTAGTATTTTCTTGATCTTGTGGATGAATAGGGATTTGGAAAAACCCACTATATCCATCAAGATAGCAAAAATAATCATGCTTGGCTAACCTTTCCAACATTTGATCAATAAAAGGAAGTGGAAAGTGATCTTTCTTAGTTGCCTTGTTGAGTTTTCTAAAGTCTATGCACATTCGCCAACCGGTAACGGTTCTAGTTGGGATCAACTCATTTTTATCATTTTTCACAACCGTCATGCCACCCTTTTTGGGCACCACATGAATGGAACTCACCCAATTCGAGTCCGCAATAGGGAAGATGATTCCCGCATCAATCATTTTTAAAATCTTCTTTTTCACAACTTCACCAACAATAGGATTAAGTCTCCTAGCATGCTCTCTTGTAGGTACATTATCATCTTCCAAATTAATTCTATGCATGCATAAATTGGGACTTATCCCTTTCAAGTCATCAATTAAAAAGCCAATGGCACCTTTGTGCTCTCTAATCACATCAAGCAATCTCGAAGTCTCATTTTCATTCAAGGACGCATTCACAATAACGGGCAAAGTGGAATTTGGGCCTAAGAATTCATACATTAGGCTTGTTAGTAGAGTTTTAAACTCTACCAAGCAAGACTCCTTACCTTTGTCGCTTTGAGGTTCCCTGACGGAGCGCACTGCACTGTCGTTAAGGTGCAGTGTTCTCTGTACAAATAAATTTATAATATCCGCTACTCGCGACTACACTACTGGGTAGTAAGTGGTAAGTAGGGGTCGAACCCAAGGGAATTAGGGGGATAAGTGGTTCTTTAAGTTGGACGATTTTGGGATTTGTTGGTTGGTTTCAGTACTGGAAAGTAAACTGATAATTATTAAAAGAAAGCGTTCGGTTTCAGGGGCCTTGTATTATATCCTGTTTATCATTGACCCTTAGTGAATCTTCTAAGTATTCAAACGTGTATCAAGGCCTTTTCCGGCGCTCGATTTGCCACACTTTCTAGTCTTTTGCAAAAGTGTGCATAAGTGAATCAAGGCCATTTCAAGCACTCGACTCGCAACACTTTTTGCAGAAAACGTAAGACCCTTGTTCTACTTAGACTAGCACCCCATTTCAAGGTATACTAGTCTATGTGCATCCATTTGGTCCCTTTGGTCCAGTTTCCAAATGGTTTTTAGATAGATCGAACTCCTCGGATAAGCTTGCCCATTTGGTCCCTTTGGTCCAGTTACAAATGGTCCACTTACCCGAGTATGATCACGAACCCCCAAGGAAGAGCTTGCCCATTTGGTCCCTTTGGTCCAGTTACAAATGGTCCACTCAACCTTGGAGATTCTAATCTTATATATGGCACATAGAATAAGTTTTGAATACACAGACGAGACACTAAGTTAATAGTCTAAAACATTTTATAATACAAGTTCGCCCCTTTTACCGAACGACTAGTTTAGCTACTATTTATCGCGCTAAACATTATAAAAACAGTAAATTAAATACAAAGAAAGACTTACAACCGTTGAAGCGCCAAGGAAGCAAGCTTTATTTCCAAAACCACACTTACAAAATTTAGAGAGAGAAGTGAATTACAATTTTTGGATGATTGAAATGAGGAGGAGGAGGGTTGTATTTATAGCCAAAAGGGGAGGAGATGGGTGGTGGAGATGGTGGCAAGTGTCCTTTGATCCAAGGGTTGAGGAGGAGGAGCAAGGAGGAGCTGCCACATGGGGGGTGGAGGAGCAGCCGGTCACATGGAGGAGCAGCCGCCGGTAGCAGGTGGTGGAATGGGGAGGAGCTCCTCCCTTGGCCACCTTCAAAGGGTGGTTGCCGGTCATCTTGTCCAAACATGCATTTTGATAGTTGATTTCGAATGTCCAAGTGATTCTAAGACTAATGGTCGAGCCAGATTTTGTCCGGGAAGCGAGATTGTCCGACTTGTTGGGCATTCCAAACATCGTGGTCGAGCCAGAATCTCCAGATGCATCCGTTGGGTCGAGCGACTTGGTTTGGGTGCCAATGCGCGCCGGGCCTTTGCCTTTGCATTGAGCTAACTGCCAATCTGCTCGAGCATTTGCCTTGGAGTCTCGACAACTTCCACCTTATTTTCCATTTGAAACATTTTGGTCGAGGTGGAATTGTCAGATGAGGTGGTTTGCTCGAGCGACTTGAATTGAGTGCTTGGTTAGCTCGGCGGAGAGCCTGGAACTGCCTCAACCGGTCGGGTGGTTTCTGCGGCATTTTCTCACCCGGTCGGTTTAGTCTTCAATGCAAATTCCTCTTTGACTTGATTTGTTTGGAGTGATTCCATGTCAGGATCCTTGAGATTTCTTCAGTCAGCGTCTGATCTTGACCTTGGAATAACTCTAAACATCTTTTTAGCGTAAAATCCTCTCCTTAGCGTGTTTTCTCTCTAAGCGCCAAAATACCCTGTAGAAATATATCGGTACTAACAAGCAAAAGTTAAATAGACCAACAGTCTAATTAATGGGGTTTTACGGTGTTTATGATTCGTATAATTTGGGTCCATCATATCACCCCACACTTTTAGTTGTTCGTCCCGAACAATGCTATTAAAGGGCGGCATTCTAAGTTGGCTTTGGAATATGAAAATTAGACTGTGGGACTCGATTTATCCTAGTTCATGCATTACTTACTTATTACCAAATTGAACTGTGTAAATAAATAGAAGTAACTTGATACTTGTACCTCCGTGCTGAGATGCAATTCATATTGGATGTTTCGGGAGATAGCCCTTTTTTGGTTCCTGGACTGCAATTTCGGGATCGTCTCGCACTATATGGTTTCCTTGTAGCTTTCTCTAGCACGTGATTTGGTTCGGGTTTCACTGGTTTGAGTACTTTGATTTTTCTTTTGGCGAGGGACTGCTTTTGTAGTGAATCGGCCTTTGGCCTTTGATTTGACTTTTTTGAGTACTTCACTTTTTTTGTTCGGTTAAAACCTTCACAATTTTGGGCCTTTGGCCTCTTGATTTGCTTCTTCGAGCTTTTCGCCTTTTTGTGGCTTTTGCAAGTCCATTTTCTCAAGCCTTTTTTGGGAGGTCCAATCATCGCCCGCAAGCCTATGGAAATACCTCCCCGCTCCTCTCATCGTTGTTGTTTTGCGCGGGTCAAGATGAGGGTCGCTCATCTATTTTCTCGGCTACTTTAACTAGAGAGAGGACGGTCTGATTCCCGTCCTCGCCTTTTTTTTCTTTTTTGCATAAACACTGCATGGCGGAGATGACTTCAATCTTCACTGAAACCCGAAGTGCAGCCTCCACTGACTTCGAAAACCATATAGTTTGATAAGATCCTTCGATTTCCTGCCAAGCCTTTCTAGGGCAGTTTATGTCAACTCCACATCTCTAGTTAATCTCAGCACAAAGGACAAATGAAAAGTTACGTTCTAAGTTTTTAGACAGTTGAATTTTCACAAGGTAAATGCATGAATTTCGGTCTATCTTTTTCACATTCTTAAGTTCATATTTTCAAAAAGATACTATTACTATAAAAAACAGCAAGCATGTTATTTATATACAACTGTGGTTCTCACCCCACACTTTTGAACGAAGGCGTGCCTTAGTTCAAAAGTCATGCAAGCTAATATATATATGTGAGAATGACTAAGACAGAAAATTAAATGACAGAATTTAAATGACAGAAAGTAAGATAGTGTCGGGTTACCTCCCGACCAGTGCACTTGTTTAACGTCGTTGGCTCGACGATACCTCGTTGTGGATTATTGGTTTGGGTCCCATGGGTGGCTCAGGTCGAATTTTGCCACTGTTCCTGTGTTGTTTCTTGCCTTGACTCTTCCTGATTTCTTGTGAGCTGATGTGTTTGGGTTGGAACTCCATGGTTTTGGTGGTTTTTCTTTCCATTGTTTCTGAGAAGGTGACGGATTTTTGACCATATCTGCTGGTCCATCGAGCGGTGGCCTTGTATTTCTCCATCCCGGCTTCCATTCTTTTGGGCCATGTCTTTGTCGCTTCTTCATGTTCAAATGGTTGGCACCTTTGCAAGTTTGGAAGTTCAGCATTGTGCCCTCAAATGTAGGCGACATCAAGCATGCGCCCCTGCCAAGCTTCTTTTTTGTGGCAGCGGAGATGGGTTGTCTTGGAACAAGTGAGTTTTCCGGGCCGCTTTGTTGAGTTGTGGTGAGTGAGCGCTCCATCATTGGCTTTTCTTGCCCTTGTTTTTCCTCCAACTCCCCTTGCACCTCATCATCATTGATTCCATGATTTTCGGTGGCTATGATCTGCATAAAACATGAAGGGTCAAGTTGGGGTTTTTCGGCCATGAGGACCGGGCTTTTCTCGACCAACTCGCTAATGAGGACCGGGACTTCAGTTGGCTCGGCAGTGAGGACTGTGTAAGACTCGGCTGGTTCGGCAATGAGGTGCTGGACTGGCGTGATTTCCTCGGGTAGATTGGTAATGAGGACCTGGCCTGATTTGGGCAGTTCTTCTTCTAACTCCCAGGGGTAATCTGAGTGGAGCTTTTCTTCAAGCAACCATGGGTCCTCATCCTCGTCATTCATAAGGTCTCCGGGGGCAATCATACTGAGGTCCGGGTCTGAATTAGGCAGCTCGGCTGTGAGGTTCGGTTCTGATTTGGGCAGCTCGGCAGTGAGGACCGGGACTTCCTCGGGTGCTTCTTCCTCGAGCTCGTTCTGCACTAAGTCCGCCTTCACCGTCGGTGCCTTATCTTCAGTTTGGTGCATTGGCCCTCGTTTTAAGCTCTCGGCCAAATCATTAATGAGGTCCCAGGTTTGAGACATGGTGAGATTCATCACCGAACCTCCCGCTGTATCATTAAGGATAGACCGCTCAAGTGGCTTCATTCCACGAAGAAACCTTTGGAGAAGAACAAAGTTCGTGAATCCATGGTGTGGGCAGCTCGAAACAATGATATCGAAGTACGTATAGTACTCGTCCAAAGTTTCGTCCCGGGATTGCTCAAGGTTGATAATCTTCTCGCGGGTTTCAAGTCGGAGAGATGGCGGGGAAAACTCTTCTAGAAATTTGGCTCGTAGATCCCCATAATCGCCTTCAAAAGCAGCACATGAGTAATACCATTCTATTGCGGAGTTAGTTAAAGAAAATTTAAAGCATTTAAGTTTAAACTCCTCTAGCGATTCATTTTTAGGCCTCATGTGGCTGCATATGGAGTGGAACGTATGTGTATGCTTCATGGGATCTTCTCCAAGAGCACCTCCGAATTTGGCGAGACGGTTAAGCATCTCAAACATAAGGTTGCTGCCCCCATCATTCCAAGGTTCTATGTCGTAGTATGAAGACATGGCGAATTATGTATAACAGACAAAAGAACAACTATCCATTCGCTAACTCCCCGGCAACGGTGCCAATTTGACGGAGCGCACTGCACTGTCGTTAAGGTGCAGTGTTCTCTGTACAAATAAATTTATAATATCCGCTACTCGCGACTACACTACTGGGTAGTAAGTGGTAAGTAGGGGTCGAACCCAAGGGAATTAGGGGGATAAGTGGTTCTTTAAGTTGGACGATTTTGGGATTGGTTGGTTGGTTTCAGTACTGGAAAGTAAACTGATAATTATTAAAAGAAAGCGTTCGGTTTCAGGGGCCTTGTATTATATCCTGTTTATCATTGACCCTTAGTGAATCTTCTAAGTATTCAAACGTGTATCAAGGCCTTTTCCGGCGCTCGATTTGCCACACTTTCTAGTCTTTTGCAAAAGTGTGCATAAGTGAATCAAGGCCATTTCAAGCACTCGACTCGCAACACTTTTTGCAGAAAACGTAAGACCCTTGTTCTACTTAGACTAGCACCCCATTTCAAGGTATACTAGTCTATGTGCATCCATTTGGTCCCTTTGGTCCAGTTTCCAAATGGTTTTTAGATAGATCGAACTCCTCGGATAAGCTTGCCCATTTGGTCTCTTTGGTCCAGTTACAAATGGTCCACTTACCCGAGTATGATCACGAACCCCCAAGGAAGAGCTTGCCCATTTGGTCCCTTTGGTCCAGTTACAAATGGTCCACTCAACCTTGGAGATTCTAATCTTATATATGGCACATAGAATAAGTTTTGAATACACAGACGAGACACTAAGTTAATAGTCTAAAACATTTTATAATACAAGTTCGCCCCTTTTACCGAACGACTAGTTTAGCTACTATTTATCGCGCTAAACATTATAAAAACAGTAAATTAAATACAAAGAAAGACTTACAACCGTTGAAGCGCCAAGGAAGCAAGCTTTATTTCCAAAACCACACTTACAAAATTTAGAGAGAGAAGTGAATTACAATTTTTGGATGTTTGAAATGAGGAGGAGGAGGGTTGTATTTATAGCCAAAAGGGGAGGAGATGGGTGGTGGAGATGGTGGCAAGTGTCCTTTGATCCAAGGGTTGAGGAGGAGGAGCAAGGAGGAGCTGCCACATGAGGGGTGGAGGAGCAGCCGGTCACATGGAGGAGCAGCCGCCGGTAGCAGGTGGTGGAATGGGGAGGAGCTCCTCCCTTGGCCACCTTCAAGGGTGGTTGCCGGTCATCTTGTCAAAACATGCATTTTGATAGTTGATTTGGAATGTCCAAGTGATTCTAATGCTAATGGTCGAGCCTGATTTTCCAAATTCCATGGTTTGGTCGAGCGGGCCAATCTGCTAATCTGCTCGAGCGTTTTGTCCGGGAAGCGAGATTGTCCGACTTGTTGGGTATTCCAAACATCTTGGTCGAGCCAGAATCTCCAGATGCATCCGTTGGGTCGAGCGACTTGGTTTGGGTGCCAATGCGCGTCGGGCCTTTGCCTTTGCATTGAGCTAACTGCCAATCTGCTCGAGCATTTGCCTTGGAGTCTCGACAACTTCCACCTTATTTTCCATTTGGAACATTTTGGTCGAGGTGGAATTGTCAGATGAGGTGGTTTGCTCGAGCCACTTGAATTGAGTGCTTGGTTAGCTCGGCGGAGAACCTGGAACTGCCTCAACCGGTCGGGTGGTTTCTGCGGCATTTTCTCACCCGGTCGGTTGAGTCTTCAATGCAAATTCCTCTTTGACTTGATTTGTTTGGAGTGATTCCATGTCAGGATCCTTGAGATTTCTTCAGTCAGCGTCTGATCTTGACCTTGGAATAACTCTAAACATCTTTTTAGCGTAAAATCCTCTCCTTAGCGTGTTTTCTCTCTAAGCGCCAAAATACCCTGTAGAAATATATCGGTACTAACAAGCAAAAGTTAAATAGACCAACAGTCTAATTAAGGGGGTTTTACGGTGTTTATGATTCGTATAATTTGGGTCCATCAGTAGCCTCATCGCCTCCTCGAGTGATCTCTCTAGCATAATCTCCAACTCCCTCCTCTCTAACAGAACTCTCTCGCACTATCGTGCCCCCAGGGAGTGGTGTGCCTGCCTCCCCTACTCTAGAAGCGGGCGTGGTAGGCAAGGGGGAGGCGCCACGAGGGGTAGAAAACTCTGGAGCAACTGGAGGAGCTACTGGACCACCAGAACCTCTGACCATGGATAATACTGTAGACCGAAGCCACTCACACTCCTGGCGAGCTCTCGCGTCAGACTCTCTAACAAAATCCTCTAGCCGAGTCAAGCCACTCCTCAGGTCGGCAATATCAGAGGTGATCCTCTGTCTCCACTCAGCTGAATCATCTGTGGCAGGAGGTGAACTCTCAATCGCAGGCTGCATGGGTGGCAGCTCCTCATCCATGCGTGCCTCCTCAGGAATGGAAGCTGCGGGCTCGTCGGCTGGAGGAGTGGAAGGAATAGGAGAGGAAGGAGGGGATGGGGTGAGGTTGGCTAGGCAATAAAGGGGGTTGAGTTGCTTGAAGAACCTCCTCCGATACGTCGCATAATCCTAAAGCTCCTTCTTGTGAGGCTTCCTGTCTGTCTCCCAAGTCTTCCCGTCCTTCTTGAGGATATGCATGTGCTTCATGGTGCCCAAATCAAGTGTGCTCCTGGACGGCTTGGGACATCCCTCATGGCCAAAGGTGAAGTTACACCGTAAGGCTATCAATGTAATCAAGGATCCACCTCCCAAAGCACGATTCCTCGTGCCCTCCTTCACAATGGCTGAAATCTGGTGGCAAGGATAGCAACCCAATCAATGACCTCTCCGTGATCAATAGCTAACATGAGGTCCATGTCGGGGAGGGTAAACGACCTAGCCTTCGCCGTCCGAGTGTTTATCCCTATCGCTATGAGGTGGTGGATGACCTTCCAAACCGGGTCGGTGATTGCCGAAGAGTTGTAGGATGAGATAAACCACGCATTCCTCCCTGAAATCCTCTTCCAAAATCTGCACTGCTCCTGCTCAGTGAATTTCCGTGCTGTAGCATCATGAGGAGGGAATTCTAGCCAATCACGGATCACACTCTCCTTAATCTTGAAATCCCGTCCTCCTAACACAAATTTCCAATAGAATTCACGTGCATCGTCCTCCCCCTCCTTAACCCACTCAAAGGAGCAAAGAAACTCCTCCACTACCCTTGGGTAGGATCCTGGATCATCATTAAACAAGAAATGCAAGCCACTATGTGTAAGGCGAGAGTGTACCTCTTCCGTGACTGCACTATCAATCTTCCGCAGGAGCCCCATGTCGGGGTAGAGAGTGGGAATGGCCGTCTTCCCCTTCTTCTTGATGGTGGCATGATGGGTTCGGTGCGTCTCATCTCTAAACTTTAGAGGCACGGAGAAGGGGTATGGGGTCGGAGATGGCAAGGGTCCCTCCAATGGTCCTTCATGTGGCACTATGGGGACGAGTGCATTGGTGAGAGATGCTGCAGCTGCGGGTGAGGGTACTCGGGGCACAGGCGGTGATGGCATTCTCGGGATAGGAGGATCCGGGGCTTTCTTCTTCTTTGGCTTCTTCGTTGCGGAGGAGGCACCTTTGAGGAGTTTGCTTTTCTTCTTGGGAGGCGGAGTGGGAGAAGGCGGAGGGGCATCCATTTCCTCTTCCGAAGCTGAGCTAGAGTCTCTCAATGTGGTTCGCAGCAACCTCCTCTTGCGCGTGACAAGAGGCCTATCATCCTCGTCACTTTCAATGTGATCATCAATGGGAGCATCACTAGGAAGCTCATGGGCTATCTCCTTGCCTTTTGACTTTGATTTGGAGGAGGAAGAACCCTTAGGCATGGTTGGAATGTACTGTAAAAACTGAGGTTCTGAGCTGAGCTACCTCCAGTCGGTCGACTGGAATTCAGGTCAATGTCAGTCGGTCGACTGGGCAAGCGATTTTGGTCGAAAATGGAGTTGCTTGAATCGGTTTCGTCGGACCAAATCGGTGCCTGGGTTTTGTAGGCGGGTGGATTCCGAGCAGGATGAGAGGTCGAGCGGCTCGCTTGGTCGCCGGACGGAGAGATCGGACGGATTACGATTTCCGATCGGAAATCGAAGATGCGGATGGGGGTGGCTGGCTGGGTTCGATCGGGCGGACAGTTGGACGAAGGTGAGGAGATGGCGAGGCGGTCGGACGGCTTTGGTGAGGTCGGGTGAGGGTCGGGGTCGGAGGTGATTGGAGTGAGTGAGGGAGTCGGTCGAGTCGGGCGAGAGAAATGAGAAAGGGAAAGGAAATTGGAGGTTTTGAATAAGCCGTTCCCAGTCGGTCGACTGCGGAAATGAAGATTTTGTTGTTTCTGAAAACACGCGCGAGTCGGTCGACTGAGACTGGTTGGATTTCCATTCCTTCTGAAACATTTGCACAGTCGGTCAACTGGGCTTTTGGTCACCTGTCAGTCAGTAGCACGAATATCAGCTTCGACAATTTTTGCTCCTTGTTTGAACTCCCAACTCCACACTTAGAAATTTTACTTCGCAGCACGAATGAACACCACTCAATATTCACATAAATTCAATGCAAACTCAAGGCATGCTCTCTCAAGAAATCACTAGCATATATACGATTTTTAACAAAAAGCAAGCTAGGATCATGCACTTCACACTTAAGACATCACCATCATGTATATATGTCATGTAAGCACAACTTCACACCAAGCACACCTAATCATGCATTTTGGATTATCCTAGCACCAAGTTCACTTTCAAAGTTCAATGCACGCATGCCAAACATATACGAAATTAATTGTGCATAAATGGACAACTCACAAACCGGGTGACCTCCCGTAATGGCCTAGTTTAACGTCTTGGCAAAGACCGAGCTGAATCTTCTTTTTAGAAACACACTTGAGGAGTCCTTTGCTAGGATCCCTCCTCAAGCGGACTTGTAGAATATTGGGAGGCTCAATCCGGATTCTTTGAAGAGTTGCAAGCAACTTGTTTAATAGCCCCTTTCCAAAGTGGTAGCTTCTCCCCCTTTGATGTATTTGTTTTTCCATTCTTTTTCATCTCATTGTCGGATGATGATTCATATTGATCAAAGGAAGGGTCTTCATCGGGTTCAAGCATGTTGTGCAACGCCTTCTCATCAACTTTCTCGCCCTTAGCAACTTCGGCTCCCTCCTTCTCTAGCACACTAGCCACTTGTTCTTCTTTTGGCTTTTCTATCTTTACCTTTTCTCCACCAATCTGTAGGGTCAATTTCCCTTTCCCAACATCAACCTTAAAACCAGCGGTGGCCAAGAAAGGACGCCCAAGGATCAATGAGGAGGTGAAGTTGTCTCCCATATCTATCACCACAAAGTCGCATGGGATGTAGAATTTGTCGACTTTGATTGGGACGTTCTCCACTAGGCCCCAAGGGCGCCTTGTAGTGCCATCCGCTAGTTGTAGTGTCATTTTGGCGGACTTCACCCCTTTCAATCCAGGCTTGTGGTAGGTGGCTAGAGGCATGACGCTCACACTAGCCCCAAGATCGACTAGTGGATTTGTGAAGTTTATGTCACCTATCGAGCAAGGAATAGTGAATTTTCCGGGATCTTTTACCTTCTCGGGAATTTGTTTTGAAAAGAGGGCACTACACTCATGGTTCAGGAGGTGGGGATCATCTTCTTCAATGGTCCTCTTTTTGGACAAAATGTCTTTTAGAAATTTGTTGTATAGAGGTGCCTTCTTGATGAGCTCATGAAATGGTATGTAGACGTATAGCTTTTTCAACATCTTGGTGAAGACCTCATATTCCTTGTCCAACTTAGTGGGCCTTGCAAGTCTTTGAGGAAATGGAATGGGTGGAGAGTAAGGTTTCAATTCCTCTTTTCCCTTCTTGATATCGTTAGCTTTGTCGGTTGGAGGATTAGGGGCTTCTTCATCGAGTGCTTTTTCTTCGGCTCTAGCTTGGCCTATGGGTTTTGAAGGTGTTTGAATGGATTTCTTTGGTGCACCCTCCAATTTCTTCCCACTTCTAAGCGTCACCGCCTAACAATGCTCTTCCCTCTCTAGAAATTCATCCTCAAGTAATCCATCCTCGAATGATTCCTCAATATAGATGGCGTTGCAAAACTCCTTCTTTTCATTCTCGGGCCTAGCCGACAATTTTCCTTGTGCTCTTGTGGATGATTCGGCTTGTTGAGCTAGTTAGTTTTCAAGCATCTTGACATGTGTTTGCAAGCCTTGGTGAGATTGTTTCATTTCTTTCAATTCTTTACTTATCTCAAGGATTACGGAAAGCAAGACATCGGAATTCGAAGGTTCATTTGATGGTTGAGAAGGATGATCCCGGATGGACCATATTTATATGATTCATTAAGACAGTTAAACCCACCAAATTAGACTCTTTGTCTATTTAACTTTTGCTTGTTAGTTCCGATACTTACCTACAGGGTATTTTGAAGTCTAGAGAGAATACAAGCTAAGGAGGAGTTTTAAAGCTGAAAATGAATTACAAGTCACTCCAGGACACGACCAGATTCCGACTGTACAACTTTCATAAACCTGACATTGAATCACTCAAAACAAGTCCAACCGAAGAGCAACCAGAGTCTGTCCGGAGCTGAAAGGACCCGATGGCTTTTGGGAAAAGATCTCAACTCACACTCACCCACTCCCCTCCACCTAGCCCGGCGGCTTTGGCCATGGAGAAGCCATGTGGCCGGCGGCTTTTGGGATGAATGACTCACCTCCGATGGCTTTTGGCTCCTCCACCCATCCCTTGCCATGTGTGAGCTCTTCTCCTCCCTTGTGACAAGTGTATGGCTCTCATCCCTTCACCTTGCCTATAAATACCAAGCCATTCTCACTTGTAACTTAATCCCATCCCACAATCCTAAAATCCACAATTACTTATCTCTCTAGATTGAGAGCACAATCCATGTAAACACTTCTCTTTGATATCAAAAGCTTTACATTTGTTCTTGAGTACTCTTGTCGGTTCTTGAAGTACTCTCCTTTTACTTTCCTGTCTTTACTTTCGAAAACTTTACTTTACTGTCTTTCAAAAACCTTTACTTTTCAAGTACTTAGCTATGATGTCCTGTTCCATGGATATTCGTAGCTAAACCCTTCATTCGGTTGAAGGGGTGTACTAGTATCATACAATGTTTTAGACCCTTCTCTTAAATGCCTCTTTGTGTTCAAAACTTGTTCTATGTGCCACATATTAGGTCAGAACTTCCAAGGTTGAGTGGATGCTTGAAATGGAAAAACTCTTCCGTGGGGTTCGTGAACATACTCGGGTAAGTGGATGCTTGAAATGGCAAAGCTTATCTGAGGAGTTCGACCTCTTTAAAACACCATTTGGTTGATCGGAAATGATTGATCAAATGGATGCACATAGGCTAATATACCTTGCAATGGGGTATTAGTCTAAATAGAACAAGTGCTCTATGCCTTGAAATGGGCTAGACGGTGTGGCAAATCGAGTGCTTGAAATGGCCTTGATACACTTTTAAACACTTAGTATGATCTTTAGAGGTGAATGATAAACGGACTATGATACAAGGCCCCTGATACCGAATCTTTCCTTTAATTGCAATATCACCTGTTACTTTACTTTCAGTCCATATCAACTGCTTACTTTCAGCAAGTCTTGTCCTTCAAGCAATTACTTTCAGCAAGTCTTGTCCTTCAAGCAATTTCTTTCTGCAAGTCTTGCCCTTCAAGCACTTTAATTTCCGCAAGTCTTGTCCTTCAAGCACTTTAATTTCCGCAAGTCTTGTCCTTCAAGCACTTCATTTTTCAGTTATTTACTTCTAGTACTAAAATCACAACCAACCCACGCTACTTTCACTACTAAAATCACAACCAACCCCCAACTGTCTTAATTTCTATCTTCGAAAGAACAACTATCAACTAATTCCCTTGGGTTCGACCCCTACTTACCACTTTACTACCCAATAGTAGAGTACGAGTAGCGGACTTATAAATTTATTTTTGCACAGAGACATTGCACCTTAACGACAGTGCAGTGCGCTCCGTCAAAATTGGCGCCGTTGCCGGGGAGTTAGCTTTCTGACTAGTTGTTCTTTTCTTTCCCTTTTCATTTCTTCATTGCACTATCCACTATGTATGCTTGGATGACTCAACATCTTCCTCAATTTGGAGGTACAGTTGGAGAGGACCCTGTAATGCACTGCCAACACTTTCACCATATATGCCGCTACAGGAAACCTGAAAATGAGGATCTAGAAGAGTTTAAAATGAAATGCTTTAAATTCTCTCTAACCAACTTTGCGACAGTGTGGTATTACTCATCAAATGCTAGTTGTGCAGGTTATTATGAGAACCTTCGTGCTCGATTCCTGAAAGAATTCTCCCCCCCATCTCTACGACATGACACCAGAGAGAGGATCATCCGCCTTCAACAATCCCGGGATGAGACTTTGGACGAATACTACACGTACTTTGACACCATAGTCTCACGCAGCCTGACAAGATGCTCGTTGTCAGAGCAAATGTACAAATAAATTTATAAGTCCGCTACTCGCGACTTAACTACTGGGTAGTAAGTGGTAAGTAGGGGTCGAACCCAAGGGAATTAGGGGGATAAGTTGTTCTTTAAGTTGGACAAGTTTGGGATTGGTTGGTTGGTTTTAAAGCTACCCGCTAAGTGATTGATTGGTTGGTTGGTTGGTTTTAGTACTGGAAAGTAACTGATAATTATTACAATTAAAAGAAACCGTTCGGTTTCAGGGGCCTTGTATTATATCCTGTTTATCATTGACCTTTAGTGAATCTTCTAAGTATTCAAACGTGTATCAAGGCCTTTTCCGGCGCTCGATTTGCCACACTGTCTAGTCTTTTGCAAAAGTGTTCGAAAGTGAATCAAGGCCATTTCAAGCACTCGACTTGCAACACTGTCTAATCTTTTGCAAAAAACGTAAAGCCCTTGTTCTACTTAGACTAGCACCCCATTTCAAGGTATACTAGCCTGTGTGCATCCATTTTGGGTTGTCTTTTCCGATTTACCCAAAATGGTGTTTGAGAGAGATCAAACTCCTCAGATAAGCTTTGCCATTTCAAGCATCCACTTACCCGAGTATGTTTACGAACTTCCACAGAAGAGCTTTGCCATTTCAAGCATCCACTCAACCATGGACGTTCTGATCTAATATATGGCACATAGAACAAGTTTTGAATACAAAGACGAGACACTAAATTAATAGTCTAAAACATTTTATAATACAAGTCCACCCCTTCTACCGGACGACTAGTTTAGCTACTATTTATCGCGCTAAACATTATAACTAAGGAACTAGAAATTAAAGACGGAAAATAAATATTAAAAACTTACTACCGTTGAAGCGCCAAGGGAGCAATCTTTATTTCCAAAGCCAAACTTTACAAAACTTAGAGAGATAAGTGAAATTTTGATTTGAGGATGATTTACAAATGAGATGGATGGGTTGTATTTATAGGCTAAGGGAGGAGAAATGGGTGGTGAAGATGAGGGGCAAGTGTCTTTGATCCAATGGAGGAGGTGGAGGAGCAAGGAGGAGCCGCCACATGGGGGAGGAGGAAAGCCACCGGTCACCATAAGTGGAGGAGCCGCCGGTCGCCGGTCACCATGGAGGGAGGAGCTCCTCCCTTGGCCACCTCCAAGCAAGGTGGCCGGTCATCAAGTCCATGAGTGCATTTGATAGTTGATTTGGAATGGCCAAGTGATTCTAAGACTAATGGTCGAGCCAGAATTTCCAAATTCCATGGTTTGGTCGAGCAATTTGGTCTTGGTGCCTATGCGCGAGGCTTTTGCTTTGGACTTGGGCCAACTGCTAATCGGTTCGGGCGTTTTGTCTGGGAAGCGAGATTGTCAGCGTTGTTGGGTATTCCAAACATCTTGGTCGAGCCAGATTTTCCAGATGCATCCGTCGGGTCGAGCGACTTGGTTTGGGTGCCTATGCGCGCCGGGCCTTTGCCTTGGAATTGAGCTAACTGCCAATCTGCTCGAGCATTCTCCTTGGTTTTCCGACATCTTCCACCTGATTTTCCATTTTAAACACTTTGGTCGAGGCGGAATTGTCAGATCAGATGGTTTGCTCGGGCAACTTGAATTTGGACTCGAATAGCTCGGCAGGCGCGCTGGACGCTGGGCGCTGGACGGCGGGCGCGATCTGGGTTTCTCGGTCTTTGGCTGGCCAGAAATTGCGAGCGATCCTTTTTAGCGTAAAACTCCTCTCCTTAGCGTGTTTTCTCTCTAAGCTCTGAAATACCCTGTAGAAATATATCGGAACTAACAAGCAAAAGTTAAATAGACCAACAGTCTAATTAAGGGGGTTTTACTGTGTTTTTGATTCGTATAATTATGGTCCATCACTGCCCGCACCATGGATTCACGAATGTGGTTCTTCTTCAAAAATTCCTTTGTGGAATGAGGGCAGTTGACCAGTGACGTGAGTATTTTGCATACGGTAAAAAACAATTTGTAATTCAACCGGTAAGACCGGTGTCGAACCCAAGGGAGCAAACGGATTACACGCTAGTTCTATCAAATTTTCTTACTCGGCTAATTCCTAAAATTCAAGTATGATTGAGCTATCAATGATTCAAAACAAGAATGAAATGGTTTTTAGGGGATTAAATTCAATTAAAAGCGAGTTTCGAGGGATTAATCCCCTCCTTGGTGATTTCCCAATGATCATGCATACAAGAGTTTAATTAATTATGAGTTGATAGGTTTTAAACCTAGCTTAGACTAGAATTGAACAAACCATGCATGTTTAATCCTAGTCAAGTCATCTTAGCTAGGATCTCACTAATTAAAGAGTATTGATCCACTATATAGCATTTACTCCCATAAATGCTACATGCATAAAGTTCTAGTTTACCTCTCACCATGCATTTACTCTCATAAATGTTGGTTAAGTACAATTTTACTACATCCAAACCATCACTAAGCTCTTTCAATACTTAGATCATAGTTCTAACATAAACATGTCACTTGGGCATTTTATCAAACACTTAGAGACATGTCTAACATGAAGAGCATAGTAAAATGAAATCAACTTCAATAAATCCATTCAAATGTGTATACAATGATCATTGAGTACCAAGGAGGTTCATAGAACCCTCAAAACACAAGGGAGACTACTCACACATCATGTAAGACAACATGATGTGTTGGTTTTTAGCAAAAATCTAAGAGAAAGGAAGAGGGAAAAGAGTATGATTGATGATCCTAATAAACTCCCTTGATCTTCAATCCTCCTTGATTAGATGATGTTGAAACCCTTGATTTGGCTCACTTCCTTTTGTCTTTTCTCCAGAAAAATCCAAGATGCTAGGTCAAACTTGCCTCTTTCTATTTATAGCCTCGAGCAATTTCCGGTACTGTAGCAGGTCCAGTCGATCGACTGGCGGTGGGCTGTTGGCCCAGTCGATCGACTGGAGGGAGATAAGACGCTTGGAAAGCAGATTCTCAGTCGATCGACTGAGACAGGGTAGTCTCTCAGTCGATTGACTGCGGTAATGCAGAAAACAGGCCCTCCTGAGACTCCATTAAGTCGATCGACTGGAGTCCCAATTGATCGACTGAAGGCACGTGGCTTGCACGCTCAGCTGGAGAACTCGCCAGTCGATCGACTGGAGGGCCCAATCGATCGACTGCGGTAACTTGATTTGCAGTCCCTCCTGAGAGTCTATCGAGTCGATCGACTGGAGCAGGGGAGCTTCCCAGTCGATCGACTGGAGGCCAAATTCTGCCAACTTTTGCTCTTGACTCCGATTTTTTCCGAGTTTCCTTCTATGGGCTTTTGGCACTGAGTCATCTTGATTCGCACCTGAAACGCATGAAAAAGGAATCAAATGACATCAAATAATCGTCAGAAACGAACTAAAGCTATAGTGAAAATGGGCATTAATGAGTCGAAAACTCGACTCATCAACCAGTCAAGGTTTAACGACGCAGTAGGAGGATCGACCTTGCACTTAACCATGACTCAAATGTGGGATATTATAGATGACTTGGCCGAAGCCACAAAACGAAGGCCAATGCCCCGAGCTAATAGAGGAATACAAATAGTAGAGGCTGGTCCAGAGACGAATGAAGAAGAAACACGAGCCATCAGAAGAATTAGATACAGAAAGTACCGGAAGCAACGAGGAAGAACCTTCATGGGAACTCAAGACCGTGCCAGCAAAGGAAGAAGTCCAGGATACCACTGGCGAGCTGCCCGAGTCATATCCAACTATCATTACCAAGGCAGCCGAGACCATCCAAGACCGGATCCTCACTTACGAACATGACGAGACAGACCCAAGCCTTAAGATACAAGCTTCCCGACTTTTCCCCTTGATCAATAGGCAAGTTGCAGAAAACTATGTGATCAATGAAGAGACTAAAAGGAGGATGGAAGAAGGGCCTAAGCAGAACGACTCCTTGATGGAGCATTTTTTCGCCGCAACTAGACAAGGCAGCCCTAAACATAAGAAAACCCAATTCAAAAGACTAGTAGTGAAAGGTCCCTCGCCTTCTCAGAGACAATGGAAGGAGAAACCACCAGAACGATGGGAACAGGACCCGAACTCATCATCTCACAAGAACTCAGGAAGAGTCAAAGCTAGAATCAACGCAGGAGCCGCGGCAAAATTCGACCTGAGCCACCCATGGGATCCCACCTTATGATCCAGGAATGAGGTACTGTCGAGCTAACGACGTTAAACAAATGCACTGGTCGAGAGGTAACCCGACATCTATCTTACTTTCAGTCATTTTATTTTATGTCATTTAGTTTTTGCCTTAAGTCATTCTCACCTTGCCTGTATATATTTGCTTGCAATTGACTTTTGAACTAAGATGTGCTGCGAGGCACGCCTTCGTTCAAAAGTGTGGGGTGAGAACCGCCTTTGTACATAATTAGTTTAACATGCTTTTTCTTTTCCTTTTCCCTTAATATTATCTTTTTGAAAATATGAACTTGAGAATGTGAAAAAGATAGATCTAAATTCATGCAATCACCTTGTGAAAATTCAACTGTATAAAGACTTAGGATGTAACTTCTCATTTGTCCCTTTGTGCTGAGATATACAGGGGATGTGGAGTTGATATAAACTGCCCTAGAGAGGCTTGGCAAGCACTCGAAGGACTGGATTTCACTATATGGTTTACGAAGTCAGTGGAGGCTGCACTTCGGGTTTCAGTTGAGTCAGAGTCATCTCCTCCGGGCAGCGTTTATGCAAGAGGCGGGACGGGAATCAAACCGTCCTATCTCTAGTCAGAGTAGCCGGGAAAATAGATGAGCGACCCTCATCTTGACACGCGCAAAACGGCGAGGATGAGAAAGAGCGGGGAGGTATTTCCATATGCTCTCGGGCGACGATTGGACCTCCCAAAGAAAGGTTGAGAAAATGGACTAGCAAGTCACAAAGAAGCAAAAGCTTGAAGAAGCTAATCAAAGGCCAAAAGCCAAAGTATGTGAAGGTTTTAACCGAAACAAAAGTGAAGAAACTCCAATTCAACATCAAAGGCCAAAGGCCGATTCACTTCAAAAGCTGTCCCTCACCAAAAGAAATCAAAGTGCTCAACTCAGTGAAACCCGAACCAAGTCACGTGCTAGAAAAAGCTACAAGTTAACCATATAGTGCGAGTCGGTCCAGAGAATGCAGTCCAGGAGCCGAAAAAGGGCTATCTCCCGAAACATCCAAATTAATTTGCATCTCGGCTCGAAGGTACAAGTATCAAGTTTCTTCTAAGTATTTACACAGTTTAGTTTGGTAATAAGTAAGTAATGCATGAATAGGATAAATCTAGTCCCACAATCTCACTTTCATATTTGAAGTTTTTACTTGGATTGTATGCACATCTCTTAAATGGCATTGTTCGGGACGAACAACTAAAAGTGTGGGGTGATCTGATGGACCATATTTATATGATTCATTAAGACAGTTAAACCCACCAAATTAGACTCTTTGTCTATTTAACTTTTGCTTGTTAGTTCCGATACTTACCTACAGGGTATTTTGAACTCTAGAGAGAATACAAGCTAAGGAGGAGTTTTGAAGCTGAAAATGAATTACAAGTCACTCCAGGACACGACCAGATTCCGACTGTACAACTTTCATAAACCTGACATGGAATCACTCAAAACAAGTCCAACCGAAGAGCAACCAGAGTCTGTCCGGAGCTGAAAGGACCCGATGGCTTTTGGGAAAAGATCTCAACTCACACTCACCCACTCCCCTCCACCTAGCCCGGCGGCTTTGGCCATGGAGAAGCCATGTGGCCGGCGGCTTTTGGGAGGAATGACTCACCTCCGATGGCTTTTGGCTCCTCCACCCATCCCTTGCCATGTGTGAGCTCTTCTCCTCCCTTGTGACAAGTGTATGGCTCTCATCCCTTCACCTTGCCTATAAATACCAAGCCATTCTCACTTGTATCATCATCCCATCCCACAATCCTAAAATCCACAATTACTTATCTCTCTAGATTGAGAGCACAATCCATGTAAACACTTCTCTTTGATATCAAAAGCTTTACAGTTGTTCTTGAGTACTCTTGTCGGTTCTTGAAGTACTCTCCTTTTACTTTCCTGTCTTTACTTTCGAAAACTTTACTTTACTGTCTTTCAAAAACCTTTACTTTTCAAGTACTTAGCTATGATGTCCTGTTCCATGGATATTCGTAGCTAAACCCTTCATTCGGTTGAAGGGGTGTACTAGTATCATACAATGTTTTAGACCCTTCTCTTAAATGCCTCTTTGTGTTCAAAACTTGTTCTATGTGCCACATATTAGGTCAGAACTTCCAAGGTTGAGTGGATGCTTGAAATGGAAAAACTCTTCCGTGGGGTTCGTGAACATACTCGGGTAAGTGGATGCTTGAAATGGCAAAGCTTATCTGAGGAGTTCGACCTCTTTAAAACACCATTTGGTTGATCGGAAATGATTGATCAAATGGATGCACATAGGCTAATATACCTTGCAATGGGGTATTAGTCTAAATAGAACAAGTGCTCTATGCCTTGAAATGGGCTAGACGGTGTGGCAAATCGAGTGCTTGAAATGGCCTTGATACACTTTTAAACACTTAGTATGATCTTTAGAGGTGAATGATAAACGGACTATGATACAAGGCCCCTGATACCGAATCTTTCCTTTAATTGCAATATCACCTGTTACTTTACTTTCAGTCCATATCAACTGCTTACTTTCAGCAAGTCTTGTCCTTCAAGCAATTACTTTCAGCAAGTCTTGTCCTTCAAGCAATTTCTTTCTGCAAGTCTTGCCCTTCAAGCACTTTAATTTCCGCAAGTCTTGTCCTTCAAGCACTTTAATTTCCGCAAGTCTTGTCCTTCAAGCACTTCATTTTTCAGTTATTTACTTCTAGTACTAAAATCACAACCAACCCACGCTACTTTCACTACTAAAATCACAACCAACCCCCAACTGTCTTAATTTCTATCTTCGAAAGAACAACTATCAACTAATTCCCTTGGGTTCGACCCCTACTTACCACTTTACTACCCAATAGTAGAGTACGAGTAGCGGACTTATAAATTTATTTTTGCACAGAGACATTGCACCTTAACGACAGTGCAGTGCGCTCCGTCAAAATTGGCGCCGTTGCCGGGGAGTTAGCTTTCTGACTAGTTGTTCTTTTCTTTCCCTTTTCATTTCTTCATTGCACTATCCACTATGTATGCTTGGATGACTCAACATCTTCCTCAATTTGGAGGTACAGTTGGAGAGGACCCTGTAATGCACTGCCAACACTTTCACCATATATGCCGCTACAGGAAACCTGAAAATGAGGATCTAGAAGAGTTTAAAATGAAATGCTTTAAATTCTCTCTAACCAACTTTGCGACAGTGTGGTATTACTCATCAAATGCTAGTTGTGCAGGTTATTATGAGAACCTTCGTGCTCGATTCCTGAAAGAATTCTCCCCCCCCCATCTCTACGACATGACACCAGAGAGAGGATCATCCGCCTTCAACAATCCCGGGATGAGACTTTGGACGAATACTACACGTACTTTGACACCATAGTCTCACGCTACCTGACAAGATGCTCGTTGTCAGAGCAAATGTACAAATAAATTTATAAGTCCGCTACTCGCGACTTAACTACTGGGTAGTAAGTGGTAAGTAGGGGTCGAACCCAAGGGAATTAGGGGGATAAGTTGTTCTTTAAGTTGGACAATTTTGGAATTGGTTGGTTGGTTTTAAAGCTACCCGCTAAGTGATTGATTGGTTGGTTGGTTGGTTTTAGTACTGGAAAGTAACTGATAATTATTACAATTAAAAGAAAGCGTTCGGTTTCAGGGGCCTTGTATTATATCCTGTTTATCATTGACCTTTAGTGAATCTTCTAAGTATTCAAACGTGTATCAAGGCCTTTTCCGGCGCTCGATTTGCCACACTGTCTAGTCTTTTGCAAAAGTGTTCGAAAGTGAATCAAGGCCATTTCAAGCACTCGACTTGCAACACTGTCTAATCTTTTGCAAAAAACGTAAAGCCCTTGTTCTACTTAGACTAGCACCCCATTTCAAGGTATACTAGCCTGTGTGCATCCATTTTGGGTTGTCTTTTCCGATTTACCCAAAATGGTGTTTGAGAGAGATCAAACTCCTCAGATAAGCTTTGCCATTTCAAGCATCCACTTACCCGAGTATGTTTACGAACTTCCACAGAAGAGCTTTGCCATTTCAAGCATCCACTCAACCATGGACGTTCTGATCTAATATATGGCACATAGAACAAGTTTTGAATACAAAGACGAGACACTAAATTAATAGTCTAAAACATTTTATAATACAAGTCCACCCCTTCTACCGGACGACTAGTTTAGCTACTATTTATCGCGCTAAACATTATAACTAAGGAACTAGAAATTAAAGACGGAAAATAAATATTAAAAACTTACTACCGTTGAAGCGCCAAGGGAGCAATCTTTATTTCCAAAGCCAAACTTTACAAAACTTAGAGAGATAAGTGAAATTTTGATTTGAGGATGATTTACAAATGAGATGGATGGGTTGTATTTATAGGCTAAGGGAGGAGAAATGGGTGGTGAAGATGAGGGGCAAGTGTCTTTGATCCAATGGAGGAGGTGGAGGAGCAAGGAGGAGCCGCCACATGGGGGAGGAGGAAAGCCACCTGTCACCATGAGTGGAGGAGCCGCCGGTCGCCGGTCACCATGGAGGGAGGAGCTCCTCCCTTGGCCACCTCCAAGCAAGGTGGCCGGTCATCAAGTCCATGAGTGCATTTGATAGTTGATTTGGAATGGCCAAGTGATTTTAAGACTAATGGTCGAGCCAGAATTTCCAAATTCCATGGTTTGGTCGAGCAATTTGGTCTTGGTGCCTATGCGCGAGGCTTTTGCTTTGGACTTGGGCCAACTGCTAATCGGTTCGGGCGTTTTGTCTGGGAAGCGAGATTGTCAGCGTTGTTGGGTATTCCAAACATCTTGGTCGAGCCAGATTTTCCAGATGCATCCGTCGGGTCGAGCGACTTGGTTTGGGTGCCTATGCGCGCCGGGCCTTTGCCTTGGAATTGAGCTAACTGCCAATCTGCTCGAGCATTCTCCTTGGTTTTCCGACATCTTCCACCTTATTTTCCATTTTAAACACTTTGGTCGAGGCGGAATTGTCAGATCAGATGGTTTGCTCGGGCAACTTGAATTTGGACTCGAATAGCTCGGCAGGCGCGCTGGACGCTGGGCGCTGGACGGCGGGCGCGATCTGGGTTTCTCGGTCTTTGGCTGGCCAGAAATTACGAGCGATCCTTTTTAGCGTAAAACTCCTCTCCTTAGCGTGTTTTCTCTCTAAGCTCTGAAATACCCTGTAGAAATATATCGGAACTAACAAGCAAAAGTTAAATAGACCAACAGTCTAATTAAGGGGGTTTTACTGTGTTTTTGATTCGTATAATTATGGTCCATCACTGCCCGCACCATGGATTCACGAATGTGGTTCTTCTTCAAAAATTCCTTTGTGGAATGAGGGCAGTTGACCAGTGACGTGAGTATTTTGCATACGGTAAAAAACAATTTGTAATTCAACCGGTAAGACCGGTGTCGAACCCAAGGGAGCAAACGGATTACACGCTAGTTCTATCAAATTTTCTTACTCGGCTAATTCCTAAAATTCAAGTATGATTGAGCTATCAATGATTCAAAACAAGAATGAAATGGTTTTTAGGGGATTAAATTCAATTAAAAGCGAGTTTCGAGGGATTAATCCCCTCCTTGGTGATTTCCCAATGATCATGCATACAAGAGTTTAATTAATTATGAGTTGATAGGTTTTAAACCTAGCTTAGACTAGAATTGAACAAACCATGCATGTTTAATCCTAGTCAAGTCATCTTAGCTAGGATCTCACTAATTAAAGAGTATTGATCCACTATATAGCATTTACTCCCATAAATGCTACATGCATAAAGTTCTAGTTTACCTCTCACCATGCATTTACTCTCATAAATGTTGGTTAAGTACAATTTTACTACATCCAAACCATCACTAAGCTCTTTCAATACTTAGATCATAGTTCTAACATAAACATGTCACTTGGGCATTTTATCAAACACTTAGAGACATGTCTAACATGAAGAGCATAGTAAAATGAAATCAACTTCAATAAATCCATTCAAATGTGTATACAATGATCATTGAGTACCAAGGAGGTTCATAGAACCCTCAAAACACAAGGGAGACTACTCACACATCATGTAAGACAACATGATGTGTTGGTTTTTAGCAAAAATCTAAGAGAAAGGAAGAGGGAAAAGAGTATGATTGATGATCCTAATAAACTCCCTTGATCTTCAATCCTCCTTGATTAGATGATGTTGAAACCCTTGATTTGGCTCACTTCCTTTTGTCTTTTCTCCAGAAAAATCCAAGATGCTAGGTCAAACTTGCCTCTTTCTATTTATAGCCTCGAGCAATTTTCGGTACTGTAGCAGGTCCAGTCGATCGACTGGCGGTGGGCTGTTGGCCCAGTCGATCGACTGGAGGGAGATAAGACGCTTGGAAAGCAGATTCTCAGTCGATCGACTGAGACAGGGTAGTCTCTCAGTCGATTGACTGCGGTAATGCAGAAAACAGGCCCTCCTGAGACTCCATTAAGTCGATCGACTGGAGTCCCAATTGATCGACTGAAGGCACGTGGCTTGCACGCTCAGCTGGAGAACTCGCCAGTCGATCGACTGGAGGGCCCAATCGATCGACTGCGGTAACTTGATTTGCAGTCCCTCCTGAGAGTCTATCGAGTCGATCGACTGGAGCAGGGGAGCTTCCCAGTCGATCGACTGGAGGCCAAATTCTGCCAACTTTTGCTCTTGACTCCGATTTTTTCCGAGTTTCCTTCTATGGGCTTTTGGCACTGAGTCATCTTGATTCGCACCTGAAACGCATGAAAAAGGAATCAAATGACATCAAATAATCGTCGGAAACGAACTAAAGCTATAGTGAAAATGGGCATTAATGAGTCGAAAACTCGACTCATCAACCAGTCAAGGTTTAACGACGCAGTAGGAGGATCGACCTTGCACTTAACCATGACTCAAATGTGGGATATTATAGATGACTTGGCCGAAGCCACAAAACGAAGGCCAATGCCCCGAGCTAATAGAGGAATACAAATAGTAGAGGCTGGTCCAGAGACGAATGAAGAAGAAACACGAGCCATCAGAAGAATTAGATACAGAAAGTATCGGAAGCAACGAGGAAGAACCTTCATGGGAACTCAAGACCGTGCCAGCAAAGGAAGAAGTCCAGGATACCACTGGCGAGCTGCCCGAGTCATATCCAACTATCATTACCAAGGCAGCCGAGACCATCCAAGACCGGATCCTCACTTACGAACATGACGAGACAGACCCAAGCCTTAAGATACAAGCTTCCCGACTTTTCCCCTTGATCAATAGGCAAGTTGCAGAAAACTATGTGATCAATGAAGAGACTAAAAGGAGGATGGAAGAAGGGCCTAAGCAGAACGACTCCTTGATGGAGCATTTTTTCGCCGCAACTAGACAAGGCAGCCCTAAACATAAGAAAACCCAATTCAAAAGACTAGTAGTGAAAGGTCCCTCGCCTTCTCAGAGACAATGGAAGGAGAAACCACCAGAACGATGGGAACAGGACCCGAACTCATCATCTCACAAGAACTCAGGAAGAGTCAAAGCTAGAATCAACGCAGGAGCCGCGGCAAAATTCGACCTGAGCCACCCATGGGATCCCACCTTATGATCCAGGAATGAGGTACTGTCGAGCTAACGACGTTAAACAAATGCACTGGTCGAGAGGTAACCCGACATCTATCTTACTTTCAGTCATTTTATTTTATGTCATTTAGTTTTTGCCTTAAGTCATTCTCACCTTGCCTGTATATATTTGCTTGCAATTGACTTTTGAACTAAGATGTGCTGCGAGGCACGCCTTCGTTCAAAAGTGTGGGGTGAGAACCGCCTTTGTACATAATTAGTTTAACATGCTTTTTCTTTTCCTTTTCCCTTAATATTATCTTTTTGAAAATATGAACTTGAGAATGTGAAAAAGATAGATCTAAATTCATGCAATCACCTTGTGAAAATTCAACTGTATAAAGACTTAGGATGTAACTTCTCATTTGTCCCTTTGTGCTGAGATATACAGGGGATGTGGAGTTGATATAAACTGCCCTAGAGAGGCTTGGCAAGCACTCGAAGGACTGGATTTCACTATATGGTTTACGAAGTCAGTGGAGGCTGCACTTCGGGTTTCAGTTGAGTCAGAGTCATCTCCGCCGGGCAGCGTTTATGCAAGAGGCGGGACGGGAATCAAACCGTCCTATCTCTAGTCAGAGTAGCCGGGAAAATAGATGAGCGACCCTCATCTTGACACGCGCAAAACGGCGAGGATGAGAAAGAGCGGGGAGGTATTTCCATATGCTCTCGGGCGACGATTGGACCTCCCAAAGAAAGGTTGAGAAAATGGACTAGCAAGTCACAAAGAAGCAAAAGCTTGAAGAAGCTAATCAAAGGCCAAAAGCCAAAGTATGTGAAGGTTTTAACCGAAACAAAAGTGAAGAAACTCCAATTCAACATCAAAGGCCAAAGGCCGATTCACTTCAAAAGCTGTCCCTCACCAAAAGAAATCAAAGTGCTCAACTCAGTGAAACCCGAACCAAGTCACGTGCTAGAAAAAGCTACAAGTTAACCATATAGTGCGAGTCGGTCCAGAGAATGCAGTCCAGGAGCCGAAAAAGGGCTATCTCCCGAAACATCCAAATTAATTTGCATCTCGGCTCGAAGGTACAAGTATCAAGTTTCTTCTAAGTATTTACACAGTTTAGTTTGGTAATAAGTAAGTAATGCATGAATAGGATAAATCTAGTCCCACAATCTCACTTTCATATTTGAAGTTTTTACTTGGATTGTATGCACATCTCTTAAATGGCATTGTTCGGGACGAACAACTAAAAGTGTGGGGTGATCTGATGGACCATATTTATATGATTCATTAAGACAGTTAAACCCACCAAATTAGACTCTTTGTCTATTTAACTTTTGCTTGTTAGTTCCGATACTTACCTACAGGGTATTTTGAACTCTAGAGAGAATACAAGCTAAGGAGGAGTTTTGAAGCTGAAAATGAATTACAAGTCACTCCAGGACACGACCAGATTCCGACTGTACAACTTTCATAAACCTGACATGGAATCACTCAAAACAAGTCCAACCGAAGAGCAACCAGAGTCTGTCCGGAGCTGAAAGGACCCGATGGCTTTTGGGAAAAGATCTCAACTCACACTCACCCACTCCCCTCCACCTAGCCCGGCGGCTTTGGCCATGGAGAAGCCATGTGGCCGGCGGCTTTTGGGAGGAATGACTCACCTCCGATGGCTTTTGGCTCCTCCACCCATCCCTTGCCATGTGTGAGCTCTTCTCCTCCCTTGTGACAAGTGTATGGCTCTCATCCCTTCACCTTGCCTATAAATACCAAGCCATTCTCACTTGTATCATCATCCCATCCCACAATCCTAAAATCCACAATTACTTATCTCTCTAGATTGAGAGCACAATCCATGTAAACACTTCTCTTTGATATCAAAAGCTTTACATTTGTTCTTGAGTACTCTTGTCGGTTCTTGAAGTACTCTCCTTTTACTTTCCTGTCTTTACTTTCGAAAACTTTACTTTACTGTCTTTCAAAAACCTTTACTTTTCAAGTACTTAGCTATGATGTCCTGTTCCATGGATATTCGTAGCTAAACCCTTCATTCGGTTGAAGGGGTGTACTAGTATCATACAATGTTTTAGACCCTTCTCTTAAATGCCTCTTTGTGTTCAAAACTTGCTCTATGTGCCACATATTAGGTCAGAACTTCCAAGGTTGAGTGGATGCTTGAACTGGCAAAACTCTTCCGTGGGGTTCGTGAACATACTCGGGTAAGTGGATGCTTGAAATGGCAAAGCTTATCTGAGGAGTTCGACCTCTTTAAAACATCATTTGGTTGATCGGAAATGATTGATCAAATGGATGCACATAGGCTAATATACCTTGAAATGGGGTATTAGTCTAAATAGAACAAGTGCTCTATGCCTTGAAATGGGCTAGACGGTGTGGCAAATCGAGTGCTTGAAATGGCCTTGATACACTTTTAAACACTTAGTATGATCATTAGAGGTCAATGCGCTCGGAGTACCAAAGGAAATCATGCCGGTCCCGGACTTCACTGCCAAACCAGCCGAGACATGCCCGGACCTCACTGTCGAACTGACCGAGAAAATCACGGCAGACCCGGTCCTCACTGAAGAGCTGCTCGAGAAAGACCTAGCCCTTGTGGTGGAAGTCCCCCAACTTGTCCCCTCGGTTTGTATGCGGATCACAGCCCCTGAAGATGAAGTGATCAATGATGAGGTGCAAGGGGAGTTGGAGGCAAAACATGAGCCAGAAGAGCCGAAGATGGAGCACTCACTCGTCATGAGCCAAGAAAAACCGGCTGAAAACTCACTCGTTCTAGGATGGCCAATCATCTCTGCCACAAAGAAGAGGCTTGGCATGGGAACAAGCTCAAGGTCGCTCGTGTTCAATGGCACAATACTAAACTTCCAGAATTGCAAAGGTGCCACCCATTCAAACATGAAGAAACGGCCAAGACATGGGCCAAGGGAATGGAAACCCGGAAGGAGAAGCAAGAGAGCTCGACTTGATGGACCAGCAGCTATGGTCAAGGAGTCCTCGCCTTCTCGGGGATATGTGAAAAAGAAGCCTCCGGATCAAGGGAGAGCAGAACTAAGCCCGCTGCCATATGTGTTCTTTGGGCAAATCAAAAGAGCTGCCGAGAAGAAGTTCGACCTCAAGCACCCATGGGATCCCTACTTATGATCCAGGAGTGAGGTACTGTCGAGCCAACGACGTTAAACAAAGGCACTGGTCGGGAGGTAACCCGACACCTATCTTACTTTCAGTCATTTAATTTCAGTCATTTAGTTTTTTCATTCTCACCTTACCTGTAAATATTTGCTTGCATGACTTTTGAACCAAGCCTTGCTGAAAAGCACGCCTTCGTTCAAAAGTGTGGGGTGAGAACCACCTGTGTACATTAGTTAAGTAACATGTTTTTCTTTTTTAATATTATCTTTTTGAAAATATGAACTTGAGAATGTGAAAAAGATAGATCATAATTCATGCATTTACCTTGTGAAAATTCAACTATTTAAAAACTTAGAATGTAACTTCTCATTTGTCCCTTTGTGCTGAGATAAACTAGGGATGTGGAGTTGATAGAAACTGCCCTAGAGGGGCTTGGCAAGCACTCAAAGGACTGAATTTCGCTATATGGTTTTCGAAGTCAGTGGAGGCTGCACTTCGGGTTTCAGAGAAGATTGAAGTCATCTCCGCCATGCAGCGTTTATGCAAAAAAAAGGCGGGACGGGAATCAAACCGTCCTATCTCTAGTCCTAATAGCCGGGAAAATAAATGAGCGACCCTCATTTTGACTCGCGCAAAACGGCAAGGATGAGAGAGAGCGGGGAGGTATTTCCATATGCTTGCGGGCGATGATTGGACCTCCCAAAAAGGCTTGAGAAAATGGACTAGCAAGCCACAAAAAGGCAGGGCACAAAAAGGCAAAAGCTCAAAGAAGCAAAAGCTCAAAGAGCTAATCAAAGGCCAAAGGCCAAAATTGTGAAGGTTTTAACCGAACAAAAGTGAAGAACTCAAAGAGTCAAATCAAAGGCCAAAGGCCGATTCACTACAAAAAAAAGCTGTCCCTCGCCAAAAAGAAATCAAAAGGCTCAACTCAGTGAAACCCGAACCGAATCACGTGCTAGAGAAAGCTACAAGGAAACCATATAGTGCAAGACGGTCCCGAGAATGCAGTCCAGGATCCTGAAAAGGGCTATCTCCCGAAACATCCGAATTAATTTGCATCTCGGCACGAAGGTACAAGTATCAAGTTTCTTCTATTTATTTACACGGTTTAATTTGGTAATAAGTAAGTAATGCATGAATTAGGATAAATCTAGTCCCACAGTCTAACTTTCATATTTTAAAAGCTTACTTAGATAGTGTGTGCCGCCCTTTAATAGCATTGTTCGGGACGAACAACTAAAAGTATGGGGTGATCTGATGGACCATAATTGTATGAATCATAAACACAGTTAAACCCACCAAATTAGACTGTTTGTCTATTTAACTTTTGCTTGTTAGTTCCGATATCTATCTACAGGGTATTTTGGAGTCTAGAGAGAATACAGGCTAAGGAGGAGTTTTAAAGCTGAAAATGAATTACGAGTCAGGACACGACCAGATTCCGACTGTACAACTTTCTTGGAACCGACTTGGAATCATTCAAATATGCTAGAACAGTCGGCGTTTGGACAAGAACGCAATGCAAAGGCACCAAGCCCGGTAAAAGCCAAACAAGGGCAATTTCAGCCGATTTGGGATTTCGACCATGTTCCAAGCAGAATTTGGCTTAGGTTCCTTCTTGAGATCATCTTAGAATGACATTTTCATTCAGAATACACTCTCCAAAATCCGAGAAGCACCAGTCAAATTCAGGTCAAACCGATGGCTTTTGAGAAACAAATATCTTCCGATGGCTTTTGGAGTGGTGACTCACCCCGATGGCTTTTGCTCTCCTTATGCCATGTGTTGAGATCTCAAGCCACAAGCCTCTCCTCCCTTGACAAGTGTATGGCTCTCCTTGCCTCCCTTAGCCTATAAATAGACATCTTCTCTTCACTTGTAAATCATCCACAAATCCATCCACAATTCCAACATCCCACAATCCACAAGTTACTTATCTCTCTAGATTTTGGCACTTTTGTAAGCTTTGTTTGAAATCTATAATACTCCTGTTGGTTCTTGAGTATTCTAGTAGTCTTTGAGAATACTCCTGTTGGTTCTTGAGTATTCTCCTTTACTTACTGTCTTTCAAAAACCCTCGAGTACTTAGCTATGGTATCCACCTCTATGGATATTCGTAGCTAAACTCTTCATTCGGTTGAAGGGGTGTACTTGTATCATAAAATGTTTTAGGCTATACTCTTAGTGCCTCTTCTTTGTGTTCAAAACTTGTTCTATGTGCCATATATTAGGTCAGAACTTCCAAGGTTGAGTGGATGCTTGAAACGACAAAACTCTTCCGTGGGGGTTCGTGAACATACTCGGGTAAGTGGATGCTTGAAATGGCAAAGCTTATCTGAGGAGTTCGACCTCTCTAGAACACCATTTGGTTTGATCGGAAATGATTGATCAAATTGATGCACATAGGCTAGTATACCTTGAAATGGGGTGCTAGTCTAAATAGAACAAGTGCTCTACGACCTTGAAATGGGCTAGACAGTGTGGCAAATCGAGCGCTTGAAATGGCCTTGATACACGTTTGAATACTTAGCAGGATCACTAAAGGTCAATGATAAACACGCTATGATACAAGGCCCCCGAAACCGAATGCTTTCCTTAGATTAAAACACTACCTGCACTTACTTCCTTAGTATAAACTGCCCTTTCAACTGCTGACGTTCCGCAAAACTTGCCAATCACGCAACAACCGCTGTAAGTCTTCTTTTTACTTTCAGTATTTACTTTTATGTCATTTACTTTTCCGCACTAAAAACCAAAACCAACCAACCAATCACTTAGCTGTTAGTAGTAAAACCTCAATCAACCAAAAAACACGCTCCCCCGCTGTACGATCCCTCAAAGAACAACTTATCCCCCTAATTCCTTTGGGTTCGACCCCTACTTACCACTTGCTACCCAGTAGTGAAGTCGCGAGTAGCGGACTTATAAATTTATTTGTACATTTGCTCTGACGACAAGCATCTGTCACATATCCTTCATGAGGTTCAAGTTCCATGATGGCTCCTCCCGCGGCGGTATCAAGTGCAAGCCGCGAGGGACCATCAACACCATGATAAAAAGTATGGAACACAAGGAGGTCGTCTAAGTTGTGATGTGGGCGAAGCCTTTGATACTCTTTATATCTCTCCCAAGCTTCATAGAGTGTTTCCCCATCCATTTGTGGAAAATTTGTAATTTGATTCCTATAGTAAGCCGTTTTTGAAGGAGGGAAATACTTATTGAGAAACGCTACGGCTAGCTCCTCCCAAGTGATGAAACTATCGGGCGTTTGGCTCCTTAACCAATCTCATGTTCTTCCCGTGAGGGAGAAAGGGAATAACCTCAAGAGCTTTGCATCTTCGGAGAACCCATTAATCTTGAAAGTGGCACAAACTTCAAGGAATGTGGTCAAATGAGAGTTTGGGTCCTCATGGTCTCTTCCCGAGAATTGGTTTGATTGGACCATTTGGATGGTTGAGGTCTTCAAGTCGAAGTCTCGGTTATCCACCGCCGGGACAAGGATCGGGGAACGGTATCCATAGGCTTTGGGAGCGGCATAGTCCTTGAGAACCCTTCTAGCTTGAGGGCCTTGTGGTTGTTGACCTTGGGGTAAATGAGGAGGGGGTGGCGGAGGAGGAAGTCTATCTCCCATGGCTTGATGAATGATTTCTTGAGCGTTTGAGGTTGATCCTTTAGCCTTGATTGTCTTACTCCTTGTAAGGTGAGGATTAACGATATCTCTTATCGGTTGGTTCAAGTCTCTATCCACAATCTTGGTAAGCTTCTTGGTCTTGGGTGGCATAAAATAGATACACCTATAAAGAGAAGGCAAACAAGACAAGTGAGAATAGTGGAATGAACTCAAGAATCACAAGTAGCAAACAAATAAAGAAAAACATGGAATAGTCGGAGAACTAAATGATTTTTCCTAGGGACAATCTAGCCATTGCTCCCCGGCAACGGCGCCATTTTGACGTGTTGTATTTTTCGTATAGTCAAAAAGAATTTATAGTTTGACCGGTAAGACCGGTGTCGAACCCATGGGAGCAATTGGATTATACGCTAGGGAAATCAAGTTTTCTATCTCAGCTATTCCTTCAGATCAATTATGAGGTGATTATCAAACAAGAAACAAGTAATGAAATGTTTTCAAGGGGTTTCAATTCAATTAAAGAGAGTTTCGAGGGGATACTCCCCTCCTTGGAAATTTCCCGATGATCATGTACACAATAGTTAAGTCATTCATATGTGGAAATTGGCTTAAAACGTAGCTTGGACTAAGGTAGATAAGCTCTCGTTTGAATCTAGTCCTAATCAAGCTCTCTCTATTAGAATCTCACTTTCTCAATTTATTGATTCACTCTATAGCACTATTATCCTTGGAATCTCTCCCTAAGGCAATAAATGTTATAGGCATTAAGTTCTAGTCCACCTCGCACCATGCATTTACTCTCATAAACACTAGATATGATCATTTTCTCCTTATCCAAATAATCACTAAGTTCTCTCGATACTTAGATCAAAATTCTAACACTAACTTGTCACTTAGGCATTTTCTCAAACACTTGGTGGCATGTCATAGAATAAGCATAGGAGGAAATGAAATAAACACCATAGATTACATGTTCAATGTGTATACATGATCAAAGAGTACCAAGGAGGGTTGTAAAACCCTCAAAACACAAGGGGACTACTCACACATCATGTAAGACAACATGGTGTGAGTAGGGTTTTTGCACAACAAATGAAAATAGAAGAGGGATAGAAGAAGGATGGTTAATCCTAGTGTCTCCCTTGATCTTCACTCCTCCTTAGTTGGATGATGATGGATGACCTTGATTTGATCTCTTTCTTTGGTATTTTTTCCCCAAGAGGCCAAGTCCCTAGGTCAAACTTGCCTCTTTCTATTTATAGCCTCGGATAAAATTTTGCACTGTAGCAGTCCCAGTCGGTCGACTGCGCAAGTGGGCAAGTCTGGGCATCTGAAGCTCCTGGTCAGTCGACCGACTGGAGGGTCCAGTCGACCGACTGCGGAAACACAGTTTTTGAGCCTTCTGAAGCCTTTTACCAGTCGACCGACTGGTGCAGGGGAGATTCCCAGTCGATCGACTGGAGGTCTCTTTGCCCATATTTTGCTCTAGTCTTCGATTTTTCCCCGAGTTTTCGTATTTTGGCCTTGACACTGAGATATCTTGTTTTGTACCTGAAACGTACGAAAAGAGATCAAATGACATCGAATTATCGCCGGAAACGTACTAAAGCTATAGTGAAAATAGGTACTAATAAGTCGAAAACTCGACTTATCACTTAGGTGGCATAAAAGAAATGCACCTACAAGGGGAAAACAAACAAGACAAGTGAGGATAATGGAATGAACTCAAGAACCACACGTAGCGAAACAATAAAAGAAAAACTTGGAATAGTCGAAGTACTAAATGATTCGTCCTAGGGACAATCTAGCCATTGCTCCCCGGTAACGGCGCAATTTTGACAGTTATAATTCGTATATTCAAAAACAATTTATAGTTGACCGGTAAGACCGGTGTCGAACCTAAGGGAGCAATTGGATTATACGCTATGAGATATCAAATTTTCAACTTGGCTATTCCTACAAATCAATTATGAGGTGATTTCAAATTAAAAATTAGTAATGAAATGGTTTCAAGGGGGTTTGAATTCAATTCAAAGAGAGTTTCGAGGGGTCACTCCCCTCCTTGGCATTTCCCATGATCACGTACACAAGATTTAAGTCCTCTTAAGGTGTCAAATGATTTAGAACCTAGCTTCAGACTAAGGTACACCAGTTCTCATATGAATCTAATCCTAGTCAAGCCATCTTAATTAGAACCTCATTTTATCAAGATATTGATTCACTATATAGCACTATTATCCTTGGAACATCTCTCAATATAATAAATGTTATATGCATTAAGCTCTAGTTAACCTCACATCCATGCATTTACTCCAATAAACACTCGATATGAACATTTTCACCACATCCAAATTATCACTAAGCTTTTTCAATACTTAGATGTCACTTGGGCATTTTATCAAACACTTGGTAACATGTCATAAATAGAGCACTTAGTGAAAATGAAATTAACACCATAGATTGTATATTCAATGTGTGTATACATGATCAAGAGTACCAAGGAGAGTTACAACACCCTCAAAACACAAAGAGACTACTCACACATCATGTCAGACAACATGGTGTGAGTAGGGTTTAGAGAATACAATAAAGAGGATGAAAAAGTGTAAAGGAAGAAGGATTTTTAATCCTTGAATCTCCCTTTTGAGCTTTTCTTCTCCTCCTTTGGTTGGATCCTCCTAGATGGCCTTGATTTGATCTTTTTTTTCTGAGTATTTTTCACCCAATATCCCAATTGCTTAGGTCAAACCTTCCTTTTTCTATTTATGGGCTCGGGTGAAAAAACTGAAGTAGCAGGTCCAGCTGATCTGCTGGACTGATGCCCAAAATCCAGCATGTCGGCTGGTAATGTGCTTGGGCAAGCATCCCTGGGTCTTTCAGTCAGTCGGTCGGCTGATTGGTCCAATCGACCGACTGGGTGTTGCGAGAATGTGAGCACCCCTGAATTCTTTTAGTCAGTCGACCGGCTGATCCATTAACCTGACCGGCTGGGTGTTGCGAGAATGTGATCACCTCTGAGTTCGTTTAGTCAGTCGACCAGTTGGTTCAGGGGAGATTCCCAGTCGGTCGGCTGACAGCCTTCTTTGCCCATATTTTGCTCCAATCTTCGGTTTTTCCCCGAGTTTTCGTATCTAGGCTTCGATTTTGATTAGGACTTGTTTTCTACCTGAAACGTAGAGATAGAGATCAAATGACATCAAAATATCGTCGAAAAAGACCCAAAGCTATATTAAACGGTTATTAATAAGTCGAAAACTCGACTTATCAGGTACCCATCTCCACAAGCAACCATGCTCAAACTATTTGTCCAAGTTATAGCTGTGTGTGGTGGGTTAAATTGCATCTCACGTTGACCTGTCATAAGCAGCTTCTACTTTAACAAGCCACAAGCGGGTTTTGTTTAAAAATGACCCAAACGAGTTTGGGCATTTCAAAACTGACCCACGCGAGTTTCACATTTCAAAACTGACCCATTTTTAATGAGACCGGATCCTGGAAATCCGGTCTTCTGTGTTTTTTACAAGACCGGATACCCAGGATCCGGTCTTCTGTGCGTGTTCGAATGAGAGAACTCCACGTGTTTTCGTTTGCACATAAGACCAGATCCTGTGGATCCGGTCTTGTAAAAACATAGAAGACCGGATTTCCAGGATTCTGTCTTTTGAAAAACGTAAAAGACCGGATCCCCAGTATCCGGTCTCATTAAAAATGGGTCAGTTTTGAAATGTGAAACTCGCGTGGGTCAGTTTTGAATCCCACAAACTCAAATGGGTCAGTTTTAAAAAAACCTCGCCACAAGCCAGTATGTTGACAATGAAAAATACAGGAAGAATAAGGAAGCAAAAATATGCATAAATTTGTATTACCATCATTTTAATAAACTGAATTGACCCAGTAGCATATATCAAATGTTGATTGTTGAGTCTTCATACGCGATAGCTGCCTTTCGAATTCAAAAAGCACAGCACACATATGTACATTGTAAGGCAGGAGATTAGTTCCATCAAATTAAACATTTCAGCAATGATCTACTTGGGATGATGGACGATTAGGTTGAAAGTAACTTCAAGCCCTGGACTGAAGCTGGTTGATGCATCATATGGCCCATGGCTTTGGCATCATGTATCAAGTCTAGCCATGTGCACCATTTCAGAACATACTACTACTCAAGAAAGCAACCTAACAACAAATATGAATAATGTATTAGGGATCATGCAGAGCCCCTACTTAGATGGCCCTCCCATAAAATGAGAACAGTCTAAGCCGACAGTTAGCCATTAAATGCATGGGTATAGGTGTCTTGGTTTAACTGGGTCGAGTCAGCCTTCTTATGAAATTCGTCGACATTAAGTATAAGAGAAGAAACAATAATGACATTGTCTTAAAGGGTTTTCAAGAAACCATCAAAATTTCCAGTTTGATCTCTAATCCATTTTTGGTACAAGTATCTGTCATGTGTGAAGAATGCTGGCCCAGTCAACAATTATGTGCAACAATCCATCCTACAGCAAGCTTGTGTTTTCATAAATACCAAAGGCAGCTGCCGTAACGTAACAAACATTAATTCTTTGACACATGTCCAGAGTATAAATTGTTCGTTCTAACTTCTAAATGTCATGAGCGTAAACGAATATATACGAAACAATGGTGAAGTCGAGAGAGTAAGGGAAAACCTCAAGATCTTACCTCAAGCTGCCTCTAATGATGTCTTCATGCGAGTGTCTAGATATATTCTCCTGGCTTCATAACCTCCCACCATTAGATGAATGGAAAACAAATTCCATGTCCATACCGATATGTTCGCCAGATTCAGCCCAGCCTAGCCTAAATCTATCAGTATCCCAAAACCTCCAATCTTCATCATTCATCTTCTCAATCTGTATTGATTTCAACCTTCCAATATCTATTTGGACTTCAAAGGCATTTGTATTGAAATCCGAGAAAACCAAACTGGTAGATACAGAAATATGTTCCGACATTCTAACCAATTTGGTTCAGGACGTCCTCCGTTATGGTGCAATGAAGTCATCAGCTCTTGAACTGCCAAAGCAAGAGTGTCTTGAAGAATACAAAGCTGCCTTCAATTTAGCATTCATATCACTGACATTCCTGGTTTGTATCTATGAGGCTCCAGCAGACCTCCGTTCACAATTTATGTGCGCTCTTAATGGTATACTGTCTAGTCCAGAATCCAGAGAAGCATCGAAGCTGCTCATGAGACTCTCGGGATCAAATTTAGAAGAGCTATGGGTGAAATCTATAAACCTGGCTATTACAAATTGGAAAGCGGAGCTAGAAGCCAGCAAGACTGAGAATGACATGCCGCCAGCATTGTTTTCTCATTCCCTTTCCACGACTGGGCTATGGAAAGTTCAATTGTATTGCCCACTAGTTGCGTTAGAGGCAGAGAATACTTGCAATCATTCACCGGATCCAAAATTAAACTTTTCGCTCAACTATCACCAACTTGAAGGCGTCCTCCAATTCAATTACCAGGTAGCTATGCAGGAGCTGTGGATAGACGTCAAAGTGAACATAGATAACATCAGGTACCATAAATTTTGAATTTCACTCCCACTTGATATAGACCGAGTTCAAAGCTTCTTCCAAATCCACACTTGCAACAGGTTTGATGTCACCCGGCTCATCGAGGAGAGTCTAATGAATGAGAAAGGAGTCGGGTCATCAGAAAAACACTTCCCATCACGAATATCTTTACAACTTACCCCAACCCTTCAAACAGAAGTGCTAAGTGTATCAGTCAGCAAGTCGTCCGAAAACCCATTAAGAGAGATTGGTATAGAGAAAAGCATTGAAACTGGAGTCAACATCCCTACATCCCTGGGGCTGAAAATATCAGCTGGAGAAAGCACAACAGTAAGCTTGAAGCCATGGAAATTCGAAGAATCCGTGTTTGGAAACAGTGCAAATTTAAACTGGTACCTTCACGATGCTGCGGATGGAAGAGAAGTTGCAACTTCCAAACCGTCGAAATTCTCTCTAATGCACCCGAATGCATGGTACAAAGATAGATACTCAAGTCCATACAGACCGTTCACGAGGCAAGGGGGAATTGTGTTCGCGGGAGACGAGTACGGGGAGAGTGTATGGTGGAAAATTGACAAAAGCGCTGCAGGGAAGACAATGGAATGGGAGATCAGAGGATGGATTTGGCTCACCTACTGGCCTAATAAACACAAAACATTCTACAATGAAACTAGAAGGCTGGAGTTTTCTGAAACACTCCACTTGACCCTTCACTAGCTAGAAAATTGAATCAACAACAACGAAAAACTATGCATCCCAAGTCCCTGTCATGCTTTTTATGTTTATTTTGCACATCAGTTTGCAAGATGAAATTTACATTTACATTCGTCGCAATTTACATTTACATTCGATTACCAAGCTACAGACTCCAAAACCACCTGAGATTTCATAGACCACTAACGAGATCACAAATTACGAGATTGAATAGAGAATCCCTAACCTACATAGCGCTGAAATGTGATCGGAGCTCGGAATAATTTCATACATTCTCGCGGAGGCGGCGGCACGGCAACCACTGTGAAACTGTAATAGCAATAAATCGGGTTATTCACCAAAGTATCCAATTTGAAACTCGAATCACCAATATACACTAACTGAAACTCAAATAACCAATCTGCCTCATTTTTTTATAATTCCGATTTTCCGGGAACCGGTAATGATAATCCCGATTTCCCCTCTACCGGGACTCTTTGAAAATGGAATCGTGGCTCGGTTTGGTGTGAAGTGGCATCCAAGTGGAGTCCCGGTTTTCGGGGAACCGGCATCATAATGATCCCGGTTTGGGGCAACCGGCATCATAATGTTGCTTTTGCTTGTTTGGACTTGAACGGTCGTGATTGATTGAGTGCCTTGGTTTCGAAGATGCTCTTTTGCAGTTCAACACGTCACGTGAAGCGCACGTTGTCCCACTCTCACATTAATGTTGTTTTTCATATTTGATAAGATTGATTGTTTGCAGTTCAACACGTCACGTGTGCCTTTGGTCGTGATTGATTGAGTGCCTTGAAGATGCTCTTTTGCAGTTTAACACGTCACGTGAGGCGCACGTTGTCCCACTCTCACATTAATGTTGCTTTTCACATAAATAATCAATGATAAGCAACGTGTCCTGCAAAAGCAACATTATGATGTCGGTTCCTCGAAAATCGGGACTCCACCTGGATGTCATTTCACACCTTTTAGTCCACGTAGGCCCCAAACCGAGACACGTTTCCATTTTCAAAGAGTCCCGGTAGAGGGGAAACCGGGATTAGCAGTACCGATTCCCGGAAAATCGGAATTGTAAAAAAATGGGGTAGATTGGTTATTTGAGTTTCAGTTGGTGTATATTGGTGATTCGAGTTTCAAATTGGGTTACTTTGGTGAATAACCCCAATAAATCGTAATTCTATATAAACTAAAAATGACCCATATGAGTTTGCACTTTTAAAAATGGCTTGTTTTTAATAAGATCGGATTTCCGAAAACCGGTTTTTGCCATTTTCTCAAACACTATGGCCAGTAATCAGTTTTATGTGAAAAATTATAAAATCGGATTCCGAGTATTCGGTTTTTGCAAAAAAAATGACAGGTGTACGAAACGTGAATTTTAAGTGTACGTGGATGACGGGTGGAAAAAAAATTAAATTTTTTTAAACACGGGTTACCGGGGAATCGGTTTTCGTTAAAAAAATTAATTTTTAATTTTTTTTAAAAAAATCATCCTTCTGTTACAGTCCTTCCAAGTTCCAAGTGAAGTTATGCCCTTCTTGGCAAACCCCTCGCCATTTTTTGGGTATGGCCGTATGGGAGGCATGTTTGTGTCGTCAAAGCTCGGACTCTCAGGCCACACCTTCTGCAGCAACTGTACCTCATCTTCAGACAATGTCGCTGCAAATCCTTCCATGGCCGGGTTATACGAGTAAAGAAGGCGAGAAGAAGGATCATCCCCTGGCAACACGACTTGTCCGAGCAACGAGAGATGCCAATTCGTCTTGGAGATTCTTTCAGCTCCTCGTGTGTTCAGCTGGATTATATATGTTTGAAGCGTTTGAGCACGTAAAGAACCCAAGTAACAGAAAAGCACAACGACAAACAGGCGTCGCAGTCGCATTCTCTAGAACTCCATTTACCGAAAGGGTTACTGTATTTCTGTTTAACTTAAGAACTGATGGGGGCTATTTGAAGGAGACCAGAGCCATTTTTGAATTGGGATTGAGGAACTCTTCACCACGAGGACCCTTCTGCTTGTAGGAGGAGCTGAGCTGCTGCACTGAGCTCAGGGCATGGGTATTTAAATCTTCATGCATTGTCGACTGCAATGCTTACTGCACTGAGAAGGATGATTTGGAACTGGTGTTTAAAAAAACTAATTTTTTTCCATACGGCATCTACGTACACTTAAAATTCACGTTTCGTCCACCAGTCATTTTTTTGCAAAAACCGGATCATCGGAATCCAGTTTCATAATTTTTCACATAAAATCGGTTCCTGGCCATCCGGTGTTTGAGAAGATAGCAAAAACCAGTTCCCGGGAATCCGGTCTTATTAAAAACAGGGTATTTTTGAAAGTACAAACTCACATGAGTCATTTTAGAAACTCAAAACGGGGCATTTTTAAAAAAAAATCCTATAAACTAACCCACTTTGAAACTCAAATCTCTCATTTGCACCGCCCGAAACTCAAATATAAGGAATACCCCATTTGAGTTAGGTAATAACGATTTTTACTAATACTTATTTCCTAGGAACCGGCATTGGTAAAAAAATACTGATGTGGTCCGGTTTCGGGCCTACGTGAACCAACCGAACCCAATCCGTGGCAACATGGCATCTAACTCGGGAATATATTCATACCGGTGCCCCCAAAATCGGGATTAGTCGAACAGGCTTTTCAGAGCTGGTCATGGCATCACGTACCCAGTTGGGATGTGACTAAACTAGAAAGATACCGATTTGGGGGAAACCGGTATCCTCTGCAACAAAATGTCCCATGGAAGAGGCTTTCAGAGACAACAGACCCGGTTGTAAATTGACTAGACGATCGGTTTAAGGGAAATCGAGATTGGTGTTATCGGTTCCCGGGAAACCGGTATTACGATGTTCCTGATTCCTGGAAAATCATTATCATTCTACTTTAAATTTGACCTTAGTTTCATCATTTTAAACACACAATTCAATCATCTCTCTTATTGTCCGGACAAAAGATACCGGTTTTCTGTGTACCAGCATCATTGAAATTAAAAATCGTGGCCATTGTAGGGTCGTTGATCTCACATATACTGGAATCGTGGCCATTGTAGGTATTCGATTCCAGTCCTGTGAGATCAACTACCCTATAATGGATCGTGGCGCGTTGTAGGGTAGTTGATCTCACAGTTACTGATGTGGTCCGGTTTGGGGCTACGTGAACCAACCGAACCCCATCCGTGCCAACATGTCATCCAACTCGGGAATATATTCATACTGGTGCCCCAAAATTGGGGTTAGTCGAACATGCTTTTCATAGCTGGTCAGGGCATCACGTACCCAGTTGGGATGTGACTAATTTAGAAAGATACCGGTTTGGGGGAAACAGGTATCCTCTGTAACAAAATGTCCCATGGAAGAGGCTTTCAGAGACGACGGACCCGGTTGTAAATTGAGTAGATGACCGGTTTAAGGGAAATCGAGATTGGTGTTATCGGTTCCCGGGAAACCGGTATTACGATGTTCCCGATTCCTGGAAAACCGTTATCATTCTACTGTAAATTTGACCTTAGATTCATCATTTTAAACACACAATTCAATCATCTATCCTTAGTTTCATTATTTTAATAGGAACGGATCAGCCATCACATCGCTCACCTGAGTCCACGGATAAAATCCAGCAGCTACCACATAAGGGCGTATGCGAGCATCAAGGGTCAAGGCACCCGCTTTATAAACCTTAAGGGGTATGTTGGGTATCCCTTTTGGATCCAACTGTCAAACAACAATGCCATTTAACATTAGTTAACATATTAAATTTTGAATGACAATTAACATAATTTAAAATATTAACCGGTGGATTCCAAATCGCCTCGGTACGATGAGTACGTTGCTGACTGAGGACTGAGACATCAATCGAACCAGGATGAATTATGTTCGGATGCATTATAGCTGGCGATGGTCTTTGTGAAGATGATTGTATTTGTGAGTCCATATCTACATCACAAAAATCATAATTTCATAAAAATTTGAACAATTCAATATTATAAAAAATTCAATATAAACACAACTTCAACAATTACACCATTTCATCACCAATTTCATCAATAACCAAATTCAACGATTAACAATCAAAATTGACTATTAAAATCAACAATTAACAATCAAAATCGACTATTAAAATCAACAATTAACAATCAAAATCGACTATTAAAATCAACAATTAACAATCAAAATCATCAATTAACCAAACCCTATTCTTCTAAAACCCTAACATATATTAACAACTAACAATTAACCCTGAAATTAACAACCAACAACTAACTCTAACCTACTTACCGGTTTCTGGCAAACCGGAATCGTCGGCGACGGGCGCGGCGGACTTGAGAGACGGAGGTTGGCGGAGGTGTGACGCTGGGAGAGAGCGGATCGAATGAGGGAGAAGAAGAAACTTTCGATTTTTAATTTTAATGATACCGATTCGCCGAAAACCAGTACCATTATAATACCACTTCGTCTCCCACCTGGTCCACGTAGGCCCAAAATCGAGCCATATAAACAATTTTAAGCTTACCGGTAGCTGGGTAATCGGTAATAACATAACTGGTTCCTCTCCTATCGGGATTGTAAAAAAATACAGAATATCGGTTCCTGAGGAACCAGTATTAACTAAAATGGGGTATTCCTGATATTTAAGTTTCGAGCGGTGCAAATGAGAGATTTGAGTTTCAAACTGGGTTAGTTTATATAGAAACTCAAATTAATCTAGTTTCTCTATAAAAAAATATTCCATATTTACCCATTTTAATTAATACTCGTTGCTGGGGAACGGTATTATCATTTTTTCATGTTAAAAAATTACGAATGTGGCTTGGTTTGCCCTATGTGTACCATCCGAATCCTATTTGTGCCAACATGGTATCTACGTTAATGCCGATTCTACGGGAGCCGATATCCAAATAATTATTAACAATGTTTACCATCAACAATTAACAATCAAAGTCATCATCTACATCAACAAACCCTAAACCCTAATTCAAAACTGCCCCTACTTCAAAACTACCAAT
Source organism: Rhodiola chrysanthemifolia (assembly GCA_033675395.1). NCBI lineage: Eukaryota > Viridiplantae > Streptophyta > Magnoliopsida > Saxifragales > Crassulaceae > Rhodiola > Rhodiola chrysanthemifolia. The sequence goes on along the minus strand of CM066208.1, from coordinate 11,976,732 downwards.
ATTCATACCTAATTGAACCTAAATCAATTAAAAAATGTCATATACAAATAAAACTATTGGTACAAGGGGTGCCGGAATGGTCGGCGACGACGGAGAGATCGGATGAGGGGGGCAGAGAGATGAGGGAGGCGAAGAGATCGGATGAGGGAGAAGGGAAAGAAAACCCTCGATTTTTTAATTTCAGACAATACCGGTTCGCGTCGTACGGATATCTTAAAGATCCTCGATGCCCCGAGAACCGATAACGTACGTGTACGCCACCTTGGCTTCGATCGTCTACCAGTTGGTCCACGTATGGCAAACCAAGCCACAACCGCAATTTTTTAAAGATACTAGTTCCCCAGGAGCCGATAGCAATCTAGATATTCCAGTTTCAAGCGAGCTATTTTGAAGAGGTGAGTTTCAAACTGGGGTAAAAAAATAGAGAAACTCCTATAAATCTTGTTGTTCGTCGACGTCGAATCTAGTTTGAATTGTGTAAGGATTTAAATGTAAATGTTATTTTTGTTTGTTTTATTAGGGAAAAGTAGAAAAAAACTATCACCCTATTTCAAGTCAAGTACCAAACTATCAATAATTTCAACTTAAGGATCTGAACTAACACCTCATTTCAAATTAAGTACGAAACTTTCACAAGTTTCAATTCAGGTACCGAACTTCCAATTCTTTTCAATTCAACTACCCACTAATCATAAAGCATATTTATTCTCTTAATAATAAATTTTATTAAGTAAAATATTAAATGAATTATTATGTTTTAATCTTTAACCCGAATAAATAACTAAATGAATAAATTTATCTTTAATTTCACCATTTGAGTAATAAAACTTACATAATGACCATATAAAGTATGAATAGTTTTTTTTTTGAAAACAAAGCCTGGGTTACAAAGACAGAAACAAGGGGAAAGCATACATCAAACAATGATCGCACAACTACAAAAGCTTTCTCACAGAAAGGAAATCATCTGGGGATAGAGGAGACCTCCGTCCACTCCCCATCTTTCCACTCGGCATTTCCTAGCAATCCAGTCGACCACCACGTTTGTTTCTCTGTTGATGCTTTCCAAATGCGAATCCGTATGAATGTCGAGAGCCTCTATGCATTCCTTCAGCTCCGCGCCACCCTCGTCTGTCCTCCAGCTTCCCAAATTTAGTGCTTAGATAGCTTCAGCAGAATCCGAGAAGATGGTCACCTTCGTCAGTCCCATCTTTTTTGCCAACTCCATTCCAAGATGCAACGTTCTCAACTCTGCTGCTAGCTCTGATCTAGTGTTTGTATACCATCTGACCATTATTCTGGACACCGTGCCTCCTTGCATCAATACTGCTCCAGCCCCTGCTTCCTTTGTTTATTGGTCAACAGAACCATCACACAAGATCACTGGTTGATTCTCGTGTTACCTGCTTTGTTCCTCCCACCAGTTCAATGGCCTTATACCTTCCTTCCATTCCCTTGTCAAGCACTTCATCCTCAGCTTCAGGAATATTATGTTGCCTCCTCCCTTCCCATGAGCTTTCTCATTCATGCTCTTCCATCCCTGCCAGAGGCCGCCCAGTAAACTGATGAACTCCTCCTGTGAGCATAATTTGGCACACAACCAGAGCCAATAGCCCGGGTCTCCGCACTAGTTCTCCCAAAACTCATTCGGAAGGTTAACATCTTTCATCAGGCATCTTATCCACCAGCAGTCTCTGAACAGGTGCATACTGCTCTCCCCTGCACTTCCACAATGCCAACATACATTTGCAAAATTACATCCTCTCCTTGCTAAGTTTTGCATCATTGGTGAGCCATCGTGGTACAACCTCCAACCAAAAATCTTTCCCTTGTTTGGTATTTTCAGCCTCCAAAAGCTCCTCCAACAATTTTTGGTCTCCCGCTGCTCGGATTGTTCTCCTTTGTTTGTATTCCTTTGTTCCTCCATCGTCCTCGCAGTCAAGTAGGGAAGTTTTATTGTGAGCCACCTGAGCTATCGAACCTCTAGAAGTACTTCCCTTGCCTTTCATCCCATTCTATGCCCATCTTGATGATATCTAGAGCTTCATAAATTCCTCTCCATCCATATGATGGTCTGTTAGTGAATTGTTATCCACCTGACTAAGAAGAAGCCCCCCAGACGTAGGCTCGTTAACGTCGAACTGGGTAACAACTTTGCGTGTCATTTATTTGCCGCACTGCATTTCTTTTTGCATAAGTTGTTCTGGATATTGTTCTATATTCGACTAGAACAACATCTCAACATACACGGGAAGATTTCAATTGGCATCAGAGAAAACACTCAACACACAGAGTGGGATCCGAAGGTTGTTGAGATGGATTTGAGGGAAGGGCAGAACATCACACGACCACCGTTGCTAGAAGGAAACAAGTATGGATACTGGAGAGTACGAATGAAGGCGTTCCTAAAATCGCAGGATGAATCCATTTGGGAAGCTGTTGAACAAGGGTGGACACATCCAGTAACTGTCGATGAAGCTGGCAAAGCCTCTCCACTCGCAAAAATCAGATGGACTGAAGGACAGAAGATTGCTGAAGCTGCAAACTCCAAAGCAATGAATGCTATATTCTCATAAGTTGATGGGAAGAACTTCAAGATGATTTCAACCTGTGAAATTGCGAAGACGGCTTGGGACATATTGCAAACAGCTCACATAGGTACGAAAAAGGTCAAAATATCCAAAATGGAGATGGTCACGTCAAAATTTTAAAATCTAAGAATGCAGGAGGACGAGACCATAGCTGACTTCAACACAAGGGTACTTGACATCTCTAATGAATCGTTTGCACTTGGAGAGCCCATGAGCGAAGAGGCACTGGTAAGAAAGGTGCTAAGGTCACTACCTAAGCGATATGCCATGAAGGCACTCGCAATCAAGGAAGCACAAGATGTGACGACCATGAGGTTGGATGAACTGATGGGATCTCTGCAGACTCATTAGATGGAGCTGAATGAAGAGGAACAACACATGAAGGTTAGAAGTGTTGGTCTGAAATCTGAATTAAATAATGTTTAAGGCAACGGTGAAGAGTTGTCTGGATAACAGTATACTATGTTCGCTAAGAACTTTGGGAAGTTCATGAGAAGGACGTACAAGAACGGTTCTGATTCAGGTCAATCATCTAGTTCAAGATTCCAGAAGGATTAGAAATTTCAAAAGAAAAATAGATCTGGAGACTTCAATCACGACAACTGGAAAATGTGAAGGCTATGGACATATTCAGGCAGAATGTGTCAACATACAGAAGGAGAAGAATGCCTATGCTGTCAACTGGAGTGATAATGAATCTGATCAGGAAGGTGAGTCTAATAACTTTGTGGCCCTTGCTAGCTGTGTCAACCTGGAAGGAGAACGAAGCAAAGGAGTAGAGTCAAAGTCATCTTCTGAGGATCACACACAGTACTCAAGCTGCAATGATGATGAAGAAATCACTGAAGAAGATATTGCTAACAAGTACAAGGAGTTGTTCCAGCAGTGGCTGAATGAAGTTAAGCGGAACAAAAAACACCGTTGCAATCTGGCTGATCTGAAGGAAGAAAAAGAAAGGCTATGGGAAGAAGCTGCTGTCCTAGTAGCTCAGAAGGTTGAACATCAACAGACAATCACTGACCTTAATGCCCAGTTGCTTGAAGTAAATGATGAACGAGCCGATCTTGTTGCACAGAAGGCCGAGCTACTGGCAGTTGTATCATCACTGAAGGTTCAGATTGAAAGAAGCCAAGGGAAACATCCAGGACTCATTGATGATCTACAGAAGAGGAATGCCATTCTAAGACGAGGAGAGGTAATCTTTCTCAATACTATAGATGCCTTCAAATGTGAGATCGAAAAGACAGACTTGTTCATGAGGAGACATTAGAAGAGCTGAACAACCTTAAGAAGTCTGTCAAGATGCTCAATTCTGGAACAAAAGATCCAGACTCTATTCTAGGAGCTCAAATGATGGGTGGCAGTCACAAAGGGTTAGGGTTCACTGATGCATCTGGCTCTAGAAAGACAACGTTTGTGAAAGCTGAGCCACGATCTTACAATGTACCAGCTAAACTTCACTCTCAAAGAAGAACAACCTGGTATCACTCAAGAAGGCAAGACAGACGAAGGTGCTTTTACTACAACCGAATGTGACACATCAAATCAAGATGTCAGGATTTTCATAAGTTTCTCAGAAAGATGGATGAAGCGCCGAAACCTCATGTGAAGAAAGTCTGGAGAGTTAAGCAAACAAGTGAGGTTTGCCATGTTGTCTTCAGTTCCACTAGTCATCCAAAGAAGGAAAGATGGTACTTTGACAGTGGTTGTTCTAGACACATGACTGGAAATTCTGAGTTTCTGACCAATGTAGAGGAATTCAAAGGGAGGTCTGTGACATTTAGAGATGGAGTAGAAGGCAGAATACTTGGAAGAGGAACCTTGAACGTTCAACGCTTATCCAGATTGAAGAATGTCCTTCTTGTCAAAGGATTACAAGCAAATCTAATCAGCATAAGTCAATTGTGCGACAGAGAACATTATGTCCAGTTCACACAGGTTGAGTGTGTTATGCGGAACAACAGGAATGAACCAGTTCTCACTGGAAGAAGATCCTCGAACAACTGTTACCAGCTGAATCTTGGTCGACCCACATCTGAAACAACCTGCCGGTTGAGCAAAACTGAAGGTATGAAGACTCGAGGTAACCAAGTACACCTTCAAGAATCGCATGGTCTTACATGTTTTATGTCCACTGTCGAGCCCAAAAATATCAAGAGTGAGTTTCTGAATAGTCTTCTAAGTGATGAAGTGTATGTGAAACAACCGAAAAGATTCGAAGATCGTCATCATCCTGACCGTGTGTATCATCTGAAAAAAGCTCTATATGGACTCAAGCAGGCGCCCAGAGCAGGGTACGACGTCTCAACCATGGCTATGTTCGAGGGGGGAGTAGACAAGACTCATTTCGTCAAACACGCTGGAAGTTGTTGTACCCAGTTGTTGAAGCTACATATCGACATCCGGCATCACGTCATTCGAGAGCTAGTTGAGAAGAAAATAATCACGTTGAAGTATGTATCCACTGAGAAATAGCTAGCAGACATCCTCACCATAGGCTTGGACAACCTACAGTTCGAGACACTTAGATCCTCACTGGTTCGTGTGTCATTGACAACTAAGTTGTTCCAGTACAATTTGGTCAGTCGGTGCTTGAACGAGTTATCTTAAGGGCTGACGTGGTAGGAAGGTAGAAGAATTCAAATACTAGTGCGAGAAGAAACGATTGGTCTACCAGAGATATTCAAATACTTTTGAACAGCGTGAAGTGACGTGGCAGCATGTAAAGATTCGAGAAGATTTATGGCGTGCCAAAAACAGATTGAGTTTCCAAAATCAAATTATCTTTCAAATCATCTGTCCGTGCCTTGTTCCTTCTCTCTAGACGAAACCCTAGACGAAGCTTGACTAAGTTCAACAATGGTGGACACGAGGAAGAACAAGGTGCCTAAAGCATCGAAGACTGAAACATCATCTAAGGAAGTTGAAAAGACAGAGATTGTCGAAGGAAACCCTAAACCAGCGAGCGACAAAGCAGTAACAGCATAACCAAAATCTAAAGCAACTATGGCAAAGAACGCATATGTTCCTGAGAAGGCAATGTCTGAAAAACCGATGAAGGAGACAGAATCTGCCATCCCGGCAAAGGAAAAGCAGATTCCCAAATCTGTTCTAGAGCAAAACCCTAAGAAGCCGACTGCTTCAAAATCCACTTTGGTCAAGGAACCAGCAAAGAAAATGGCACAAGAGGTATTCTCTAAAATTTCCAAATCTATTAATGCGAGTAGTCCGAATGTGCCTGGTGTGTCGATGGAGGGTTCGAAAGTGGTTATAGAAAAGCCAAACGTAGTGGCTACGGTGCAGGGGGAGAGTTCTCCTGTGGTGAAGGGTGCTAGGATGAAGATGGTTAAACAAAAGAAAATCATAGTAAAAGAGAAGTTTAGGGTTGTGAAACGTAGAGTAGTCGTTTCTGAATCAGATGAAGAAGGGTCTGATGAAAAAGATGATGAAGTTGATGTTGCTAAGAAGGTAGCTGTAGAACAGCATGTGAAAGTGTCCAGCAAAACTGATCAAAAGAAGAAGGGTACAATCCTTACAGAAAAAGCTTCAGAAAAAAATGTAGAAGTGGCGGATAAAGATGTTAGTGATCCTGAAGATGAGGAAGTTAGTGAAGAGAAGCAGAGTGAGGCTTTGGCTGAGAGTACAGATGAGGAAGAACCAGAAGAAGATGAAGGTTCTGATGCAGAGGAGCAGGCTGAGTCTCCTGCTAAGAGCATGGCTAAATCTACAAAAGAAGATGTTGAGATGACAAACAATGAGGAAGAAGAGCATTCGCAGAATGAGTCCAACAAGGTAGATGAATCTCTACAAGAGTTGTTTGATGCTATTGAACAATATGAAGAAGAAGAGAGGCCTACTAAAGTAGCTGCTAAAGAAGGTGAGGTTGAACAACCAGACCAAGCTAATATTGATGAAGAGATAGAGGAACTGAGTGAAGGTTCAAAAGATGAATCAATCAAGCTATCAGATTTGGTCAAAGAGATTCAGAAGGATGTTCCAGCTCCTGTTGAAAAGAATGTGTCAAACAAGAGGAAGGCTTCTGCCCCTACCCCAGTAGAAAATACAGCTGAGGAGGAAGCTACTAGCCAAAAGAATGTTGCTACACCAGCAGCAAAGAAGCTTAAGATAAATTCTGGTACAGGGAAAAGTTACAGTTTGAGACTGGAGTTGTCACACATGGAGTTTGGTTCGTGACAAACAACAATGTCAAGAAGTGGGAAGCAGTTCAGAAGCCAACGATTGTCGCAGAACGTGTGCTAGAGGCAGACAAGTATGGTGCAAAAGAGATTGTCAGCTTATCAAGGAGCTGGATCTATGGACATCTGTGACAATGGCCAACCCATTTGCAGCCAGTGTCGTAAGGGAAGTGATTGTCAATCTGCCAGAAAAGTTTGCTGATGTTAAAAGTGAGGCATATGGAAAGGTGAGCATAAGAGGAAAGGAAGTGACTATCACTCCTGGCGTTATCAATGACAACTACGGAGTCGAGGGGCGAGAGATGATCGTTGGTGAACAAAATTGGCACAAGATAGCAGAAGTGATCACCGTTGGAGTTCGAAGGAGGTGGAACAAGATGACCTTGCCCAAGACAGACATGTCATCAAAGCACTCATTGCTTCACAACATTGATGTGCATAATTGGTTACCCAACAATCACCGTACTACACTGGGTCGTGCCATGGGAGCTTTACTGAAGACTCTAGGATGCAGTGAAAAGAATGATCTCGAACAACTGATTTTTGATCAAATTGCCACCCATGCTACCTCTGTGAAGATAAATCATCCTATTGGGTTCCCATCCCTGATTCATCAGCTTGTGCTGGCACAACACCCTGATATTATAACCAGTCAAGACAAGTTGACGAATGCTCCGAAGGTTTTTCTTGCCGATCACAAGCACTTCACTGGAAAGCATACTATGGATCTGGACCTAGAGGCTCCTGTCAAGTCAAAGAAGAAGGTGTCTGAAAAATCCCTTGGTGATCTAAGTGCTCATGTTCCCTCTGCCACTCGAAGAAAATTCTCACACATCTTGAAGAGGAACTAGCAGATGCTAACGAGAGGATCGTGTTGCTCATGGCAAGGAAGAAAAAGATCACAAAGCTATTGGTGGCCCTTCGCTATCCCAAGGAAGAGAAGACGTCGACTTCGCTGGTGATGAAGAAAGTGAGGAGTCTGACTACTAGTCCTGGTACTGAACGCTCTATTTGCTCTCTCCTACAAACAATTATGATGTTTTGTTTTTCAGTTTGTTGAACTTTGGTATTATTGTTAAACAATTGTTACTTTTTGCGCTCCCTTGTCACTTTATGGCAAAAAGGGGGAGTACATTAATTTGGAGTTTGAAAGCTCCTTAAAAGATTCATATGTGCTTGAAAATTTTGGAGTTTGAAACCTCCTTCAAAGATTCAACTGTAATAGTAGTACAGGTAGTAGTTTTGCCAAAAATGCCAAGGGGGAGATTGTTAGATCTTATGGCATGTGGTTTGGCAAAACTCTGTGAAGAGATGTTCAAGCTGTTGTACAAGGAAGAGTTCAAGGTAGGCAGAGGCAACTGTCCTAGAACAAGTCCGGAGAAGATGAAATGTTTCCTAATTCAGATTAGGCAACATAGTCAACCGACGAAGAACAAGACGGAAGGTCTGAAAGAATGTTTCCTAATTCAGATGAAGCAACATGTTCAACCGCCGTGGAGCAAGTTCGACGCAGCAGATGTTTCCTAAAACAGATTAGGCAAGTCGGTGTTGTTACACATTGAAGATATGATGCATATATTGAATTCGGTGGATTCAAATATCAGATGCATATCAAGAAGTCGGTTGAGAGATATTAGTGAAGACTTGCGCTTGAAGATAACTTGGCGAAGAAGATAATCAAAGAGTTTCTTAAACGGAGTTGAAGATCTATGGAAGATTATCTACAAGAGATATGTGCAAGGATTTAGGAAAGATTTCCTAAAGAGATAGGCGGTTGAAGATTGGAAATCCTATTCGTTTAAGGGTTTCTACCGCTCTATATAAGGAGGGCTGATGCATTCACAATACTCAGCACTCACAGAGATATTATTCACGCATACTCACTGAAGAGAGGTGGAGGCAAACGGCCGGCGAACTAATCATTCCGATTACTTCACGACGCTCGGATTCAGTCATTTCTAGTGCTCGGCAGACTGATCGTAGAACAACTTGACGATACACGCACTGTTGGTGTTGCTGCACATTCTGCTGAAGGCGCTGATTCTTGTGGAGGATCATCTGGTGGAATCGGAGGCGATGCTATGATCTAGGGGGAGACCTAGTTAGCGATTACTAGAGTATTAGAGGCTCCGGCAGTTTAAGAGGGATTCTGTAAACGTAAGCTCCTGTACTCGTGATACTCAATATTAGTGCTATCCACCGGGCTAAAGAGAAGCTCCCCAGACGTAGGCTCGTTAACGCCGAACTGGGTAACAACTTTGCTTGTCGTTTATTTTCCTCACTGCATTTATTTTTGCATAAGTTGTTCTGGATATTGTTCTATACTCGACTAGAACAATATCTCAACATACACGGGAATATTTCAGAGTTTATGCTTCCAGTCATCTATTCTCCTCAGGATCTTATCCTCAATTGATCTGAAAAGTAAGACTTTTTTCGGCGTCCTCGGGCGGAGGCTGGACGGATCTGGCTTCGCTGAGTTTTGGCTGGGGCGTATGGCGGTGGCGATGTTAGATTTCCAAGTTAGTTTTAGTAGTTTGCAGGTTAGATATGTTAGTTTCTCTCAGCCGGTATTTCCGGTCTGAGCTTGTTAGATGTTAGTTTTTAAGTCTCAGGAGCTCTTCTCCTGCTTTGTATCAAAGGGCAGGACGGTGCGTAACTCGTCTATGTAGTGTCGGCCACTGCGGTCGGTCCGACCAGAACAGTTTCTGTTTGGTCGTGCCCTTTCTAGGCCTTCTGTCCCTTCGGGGCAGTTTGTTTTCGTTTTAATAAAAGTTGAACTTTGATCACACACAAAAATCAGTGGTAAGCCTAAGCAATTTGAGTGTGCCTCAACTATCTTGATTTGTAGTCACTCCGCCACTTGATGCGTAAAGTTTTGAGGTACATTTTTGCTGCACACTCCCTCAGACTTTGTGTAGTTTACTTTCTGTCCGGATGCTACTTCATATCTCCGTAACCCATCCAGAATCCATTTGATATAGAGTCCTGTCTAGCTTTCAGAAAAACAAATAGTCGTCATTGAACATCAAATGTGTGATACTCGGGGCCCCTCTACTCACTCAGATTCCTTCTATCAATCCCATCTCCTGGTACATATTAACAGCATATGGGTGAGCAACTCTGCGCAGATAAGGAAAAGGTAAGGTGAAATGGGATCTCCCTGCCTCAGCCCACGGTTTGGAATGATAACATCTGATACATTATCGTTTATCCTTATTCTATACGTCACATTTTGAACGCACATCATTACCATCTTCACCTAGCTGACGCTGAAACCCATAGTTAACATCATCTCTCTAGGAATCTCCATTCTATTCTATCATACGCCTTGCTCATGTCTAATTTCAGCAACATTAAGACTGTTTTTATCTTGTCATTGCACCTCATGCTGTGGGAGATCTCATGGGCTAATAAGATATATTATCAGTATTTAATCTCCCCCTATAAATGCACTCTGACTGTGTGAAATGATCTCTGGCAATATCATTTTCAATCTATTGGCCAAAGTCGTTGTGATTAACTTCATAATCACATTGCACAAACTTATGGGCCTCAGCTCTTCCGCCCTTTCTACCTTTTTCACCTTGGGTATTAGCACTATAAGATTCTCATTCAGTACCTTAATTAGCCTCTCATTGTTTAAACAATTCAGCACTTCATACACTACTTCACTGCCAACGACTGCCCAATAATTTTGGTAAAAAAGAGCCGAAAAACCATCCAAACCTGGGGCTTTGGTTGGATGCATCTGGTACGTACATGGCTCTTCTTACTTCTCCTTCTATGAATGGGGCATCTAGCATGTCATTCATCTCCTTCGTCACTATCCTCGGTATCATTTCAAATTCTTTACTCCAACTTTCAACAGAAACACCAACCTGGGAAGTAAAGATATCACGAAAATAGGAGGTAATAACTCTGCTGGACTGACTCACAGAGATCTCCCGCATATCTGTTTCAATTTGCTGGACTGACTCACAGAGATCTCCCGCTTGGTTTCGAATATGTTCAATGTGATTCCTCTTTCTCCTGTGAGAAGCTCTCGCGTGGAAATAGGAGGTGTTCCTATCTCCCTATTTCAACCATTCCGCCCTCTCCATCCATTCATCAAGTTCCTCCATCAGGCCGGCTTCTCTCACCGCTATATCCTCCGTTCTGTCCTCCCTCCTCACTTGACGGATGCATTCTTTCAGCTCCTTAATTTTCTCTTTCACATTGCCAAAGGTGCCCGAACTCCATTTGGATAAGTCGTGCATACAGTTATGTAGGTTTTCACTAAGAGGGAGTCCATTACTTTGGGAAGATCACCAGGATCTCCTAACAACATCTTTGAAATCTGCGTGTCTTAACCACATCGATTCAATTACTGTTAGTACAAAAGTCTTATTATATTAAAATAAAGAACGTCTTGTTTCCATATCACGAAAATCATCTATTATTGAATCGGTGCTAAACATTTTAACTATGTCTTTCTCAATGTTGACAACCAAGCAATCCGATAAAAAATCGTCTTCCATCTTGTTGCGAAGTGCACTTTTTACTATATTCATTCTCGAAAAGGAGCGTTCATCAGTAGCCATGGAAACTGGAAGAGTCAGAATAAGAGATATCACCTTGTATAGTAAAGGAAACATGTTTGATTTTCTTGTCCTCGCCAACCATTATTGACATAATTCAGAAATCTCGGTCAAAGTGTTAAAATCTGAAAGTTGTCGAATCATCTCAAAATGTTGAAGTTCCATGCGCAACGAGCTCCTGTCATCTTCATCAAAGTCTATAGGGTACATTTTTTCTACCAATTTACATATATCATCAACTCTGACTGATGTACGCAACTCTTTAGGATCTAAAGCTGAACAGAGAATGAGCAATTCCACAGTGTCCTCATTGAATCGGTTGTTTAGTTCTTGCAATTGAGAATCTACCACTGTGTAGAAAATATCAACTTTATAGTAATGCTCCACTATGATTCCGTTTTGCTGATGAGAAGCTCCTCTTTTTGTTTGACGTTGAGCGCTAAAATTAGGCACTTCTATGTTCACTTTTCCACAAAATGTTTTCACACTTTCAACTAAGTTGCTGCATCCATCATCTCTAAGCTTCTGAAGAACAGACTTTGAAGACGTAACAAGTGACATAGCATTCAAAATATCTTGCGACTGAAGTTGCAAATCATTACAAAGGCAGCTAGTGATGTCTAAAACCTCTCTCATTAGGTGCATAATAAAGACAGTAAAATGAAGTCATCGTCTCATAAACTGAACTTGCTTCACCACGCTGACTATGAGTATATCCATCCGATTTGATAAGTAATAAAACCTCACATGTTGCACTAAACATCTTGATCAAACTGGAAATTGATCTAAAGTGAGAAGTCCAACAAGTATCACCGGCTCTTTTCAGAGAACCTAACTGATTAAGACCTTTTTCACTTTCAAGGTCACCAATACCAAGTAAATAAGCCATATTTGATGCATGAGCATCCCTTAATTGGTCGTTGCGCTTACATGATGCACTAACGATGTTGACAATAAAATTGAGCTTCTCAAAGAAGTGTTTAACATGATAAACTTCTTTTGAAGCAGCAACTAAGGATAGCTGTAAACGATGAGCTAAGCAATGGACATAATAAGCATATGGACACTCGGGTGAAACTAAAGCTTGCAAACCGTTCCATTCTCCACGCATATTGCTAGCACCATCATAACCTTGCCCTCGGATAGACTGAATATCAAGATTATAACGAAAGATCATAGAGAAAATACCATTTTTCAAAGTCAATGACGTAGTGTCCTGAACATGAAGCACCCAAAAAAGCGTTCTTGTATGCAACCATCTCTGTCAACGAATCTCAACACAAGTGTCATTTGCTCTCTTTTAGATTCGTCACGAGCTTCATCCACTATTATAGAAAACTTTGCACAATCAATTTCTTCCCGAATATACTTCTTTACTTTCATTGCCAAGACCTGCAATATCTGCTTATGTATTTTTGGTGATGTATATGATGCATTCCGCGGAGCATTATCTAGAACCTTTGCTACATCACTATTCAAAGATGCGGAGTATCTCAACAATTCTATAAAGTTACCACGATTTTTTGACGTGTCAGATTCATCATGGCCTCTGAAAGCACAAGACTGGTACGCTAGCCATCTAGCAACTTCAATAGAAGTTTTCAAGCGAAGTCTATTATCAAGTATCTCTTGTGTTTTGAAATTTCCAAATCTATTTGGAATATGAGCTGGTTGATTCAAGAGATCTGACCAACTCACCAGAGCTTTATGATGAGGAGAATTGTGATCTTTTCCAACCTGTGCCATAAGTGAACAATTTTTCCCTCCTACCTTATTCCATGTCCGAAACCCCTCGATGGTGAACGCATTAGATCCAGATGGTCCATCATCTTTTTGGAATAAAAAACATGGCAGACAAAATATAGCATCTGCTTCCTTAGAGTATTCTAACCATGATGCAAAATGGGTATACCAAGAAGACTGAAAGCTGCGAGATTGTTTATTTGATTTTGGATACTTGTCAAGTATAGGCTGATAAGGACCAAAGCTAATATAAGCTCTTCGAATCTCGTCGCGCTTATCAATGGGATACTTCCATATTTGTGGACGTAAACCTGGGTCGCGTTCTAATTTGTTGATATCGAATTCACAAGCAATTTCAAGCCTTTGCACTTTTGGAGCATGATGTTCCTCACTCTGTAAATGACTGTCTTGCTCTGAAGTTTCAGTCGATTTTCTTTTGAAGAATGAATCAATGGTTGTCGTTTTCATCTAAAAATCAAATATTAGAATCAAGTTAAAATTAATTCATTCTTAAATTGGATTTGGCTGACAAGAACATGAATATAAACAAATATTTGATTGCAGCACATGCCGACATGGATTTAGCCGACTGGCGACATGGTTTTCAAGCACTGAATCTAAAAAAACAGGTACATATTTTATGCGGACAATCCAATTTTTTGCAATTATAGCCGACAATTTGCTATCATACAAACAAGAAATTGAATATTTGATTGCAGCAAGACCTCAATCAGGCCAGGTACACAACACAAGCAACAATCCAATTTTTTGCAATGAAACCATAATTGCAAAAGCAACCTTCAAAACCATAAAGAGCCCTAATTTCAATAATTTATTAGACGGGTGATGAAGTGATGTTCACCTGAATTAGCTTTCGGAGTCGTAAGTCGACTATGTGATGATTGTGGACGCTGCGCGATTAGATTGTTTCCGAAGTCGCAAGTTGCAAGTCGGCAAACTCAATTGCGTATTTGCATCAAGGCTCAAGCGTATACTGATAACAGAGTTGTTATCTTTATTATAATTATATGTTTTTAACTTATTATATATATATTTAAAAAATTAGTAAAAAAAAATTTGACCAACCTGGGGTGACATGTGTCACCCCGGGCTTAAGCTGCGTCCGCCCCTGACCTTGTGACTTTCTATCTTCTCCGCCGCTAGCGACGTTTTCCGGCTGTTTCATTGCCCGAGGCCTTTCATTACTGGGGGTACTCTTCTGCATTGCATCTCCTTCTGAAATGCTCATTTTCGGCAACCTCCTCTTCAATATTTCAATTTTGCCCGACTCCTCCCTCTCCCATGGCTGGTCTTCCCTTTCTCTGTTGTGGCACTCCTTCGACTCATGCAAGATTTTTCCACACATATTGCAACGGCTTGGGTGCCTCTCATACTTCACCGAATTCCAAGAGGGGTCGCTCGAGGTAGAAACCTTCCACCACTGGCTTGTCAATGTCCAGCTCCACTCTCACCCGGATGTATCTTCTTTTTGTCTCCTCTGTTTCATTCTGACTCACCCTTACAAATTTATCGATATACCCTGCCAGCTTCTCACCCATTTCTCTATCGTTTAACGCTGCACCTACCGGGAGATTGTGTAGCTAGGGGTGCAAGTGAGACGATGTACTCGTGAGTAGATCGCGAGCATACTCGGTCAAAGCTCGACGTGAAAGTAAATGAGTCAAGTACGAGCATTATTTTGGAGCTCATTTATTAAACGAGTCAAGCTTGAGCAAAGTGTTACTCGACTCGATTATACTCGTGAACAACTCAATTATATACTCGATTAAAACTCGACTAAATACTCGATGAATACTCGTATATATACTCTTGTTTATTTGATATTTAGCTTTCTAGACTCTGCTTTAATGATTCAGTGCTTTTTAAGTTTATTTTCACTATTCAATGTGGGACAAATGTGAAGAATGGAGATGCGCTATGCATAAATATAAAATGTGAAAAAGAGAATTCCTATCATGTTCAAATCTCACATTGCTGAGTTGAGAGTAGTAGAGGTTGCTGGATCTATTTAAAAAATGATATGGTGCTTGATAATGAAGTAAAAGCTGGGCCTTGATTGTTTGGCCCAACTTGATTATATTCGAGTTTTTCATGTCGAGTTCGAGTACTTACAAAACTTGGCGAGTCGAGTTCGAGTTTGTATATTTTAGGCTCGACGAGTTCGAGTTTAGTATAATGTTAAACGAGTTGAGTTCGACTTCTGTCATACTCGGCTCGACTCGGCTCGTTTGCAGCTCTATGTGTAGCTGTGCCCACACTCTAAGTTTGTTCATGGTGAACTCTTCCGGTGCTTAATGTTGGAGATTTTAGGTCTATACATTGTAAAACATGTATTAAATCTTGTAAAGATGTTTTATGGATAAATGAAACTCTTTGGAACTCAATTTGCTAGTTGTTTTTTGGTTATGTTGTGATCTTTTCAGTCGGTCGACTTGATGGATGGCCTCGAACTCAGTGGTGACCGCGTTTTGTAGTTACAGTAGGAGCCGCGTTTTGTTCAGACATTAACTCGTTAATGTCTATACAAAACGCGGTGAGCGTATGTCCATTGCAGACGCGCGGCACCTGTAGTTCCAATTTTTGAATCGGAAGTTTATCCGATCGAATTTGCCGATTCACTGATCTTAAAGGTTTGATTCTGGGTTCGACAAAGATAGTGAACACACAGCAAAGCTAGGGCTGGATTTTTCTCTCCTTCAATTTGGCGATCGAATCAATTCGACGAGGTTAACTCACCGTTTTCATTATTCCATTACAAAAGACGTTTGTCTTATCTCAGTTCAAGGATTTCGGAAAACCCCTGCCTGGGTGAAATCTTGAATTAGGAAAGCGAAGCGACTTTGTGATTCAAGCGATATCCGGTTTATTATCTTCAGAAGCAAATACAGACGACCCAGGGACTAACACGTAATCCGGACACCAATCATGCATCAAGACCACTGTATCCATACAGTGCCACGGACCTCCTTCTTTAATCCTCACCAGGTCAGTTTTAAACTTGAAAATGGCCAATACCATTTGCTACATTCCATATTTTGCATAGGGCCTTTGATAAGCCATTGAGGTTGACTGCCATTCCATTTGCTAATCTAAGAACAATCGCCCATTTGTTATCCGCCGACATCTTCTCCCAATCCTCCTCTTCCAGTGACACCATCATCTTCCCATTGAAGCTGTCTGTGATGGCTTCTACTTGTTCTTCCCAACTCCCTTGTTCTCTGCTCCTCCTTTCCACGGACTCGCTGCCCTCTGCAGTCGCCATGTTGTTAAGACCGAACCCTCACTTCCAAAGCCGCTGAGTAGCTGTTTAGAAGAAAACCACACTGAAGAACGAGAGAAAAAAAACCTGAGTTTTTTAACTGAGTAATGAAACTTACATAATGACCAGATAAAGTATGAATAGTTTCCTTATAAAAAAAAGTATGAATAGTTTCAAATGACAAAATTTTCAACTAAATTATTCATGTATGTTTAATAAAATTTTATATGCCTTTAATTTTGTGTTGTGTGTTTCAATTCAATTATTTGAATTTAACGGATAAATAATTTTTAATTTAGTAAAGATATTTATATCAATTAAAATATTTGATAGTTATTCTAGTAATACCGTACGATTAGTGATAAGTGAACTAAAAATACTAATCGTTAATATATAACCTAATATTGTATTACTATTTTTTTAATATTCAAATGTTAAATTAATAATAATAATTTTATGTTTCGGTACTTGAATTGAAAAGAATTGATAATTTGATACTTCAATTGAAACTAGGGATAAAAGTACAAAAACATGGCTTGAACTACCACCTCATTTCAAATCAAGTACCGAACTATCAAAAACTCCAATTGAAGTACTGAACTATCATCTCGTTTCAAATCAAGTACCAAACTATCAACAGTTTCAATTTAAGTACCGAACTATCAGTTCTTTTTCAATTCAAGTACCGAAACATAAACTTATTATAATTAAACATTTGAATAATAAAAACATACTAAAATGGAAATATAATAGTAATACAATATTACGTTATATATTTCTAAATGATGATTATTTTTAGTTCACTTGTCACTTATATAATAACCATCTAATAAATAAATATTTTAATTGATATAAATATCCCTATTAAATTAAAAATTATTTACCAGTTCAATTCAAATAATGAATTGAAACACACAATCCAAAATTAAAAGCATAAAAATTTTGATTAAAATTTGTAAACATAATTTGTTTAATTTAGGAGAAATTTTTGTCATTTGTAAGTATTTATAATTTATATGGCCATTATGTACGTTTTATTACTCAATTGATAAAATTAAAGATAAATATATTCATTTAGTTATTTAATCGGGTTAAAAGTTAACATATAATAGTTTATTAATTATTTTACTTAATAATGCTAATTATTAAGAAAATAAATATGGGGTTTGATTAGTGGGTACTTGAATTGAAAAGAATTGGTAGTTCGGTAATTGAATTGAAACTTTTGATAGTTTTGTACTTGATTTGAAATGAGGAGGTAGTTCATGTATTTAAGTTGAAATTTTTGATAGTTCGGTACTTGATTTGAAATGAGGTGGTAGTTAAGGTCATGTTTTTGTAGTTTTCCCTTGAAACTATTGTTAGTTTTGTACTTGATTTGAAATGATATGATAGTTCAGTACTTAAATTGAAACTTTTGATAGTTCAGTACTTGATTGAAATGAGGTAGTAGTTCAGATTATGTTTTTGTACTTTTCCTTTTTTTATAAGGCTAAAGATCCTGAAAGGGTTATGTAGAGTTTAAACAGCTTCGATCTTGCAGAAATTGAACAAAAACAACAAATGACACAATGGATTTATATAGGTTCGTACTATGTAGAGTAGACTTGGCTTATGTAGAGTTTAAACAGTTGACTCGCGGGTCGATCTTGCAGAAAGAGTAGACTCGCGGCTTATGTAGAGTTTAAACAGCTTCGATCTTGCAGCCTTGGTGGTTCCTACTCCAGTCGAAGAGAGAGAGAGAGAGAGAGAGACGAGCTTTATTCATCAAAATTAATGGTAGTACAAAGTTACACACAATCACCAGAATCTCTGTGAACGAAATCTCTATAATTGAACGAATTTCACGAAATCTCTCCAAGAACCCTAATCCCAAATCTGTATATCGAACTGAGTTGACTCGCGGGTTACTACAGTGCTTTGTATCCGTTGCAGCTTGAACTCGAACCAAACGCTACTCTTTCCATCTTGGCGCTCCAATTAGCTTTCCTCAAACGAAGTCGTTCCATTAAACTCAAGGCGTGCACTCCTTTAGGCCAAACGACAGCATCCTGATATAGTCCAAACTCTCGCGCCAAGCACCAAACGGCGATGTCTGCTCTTGAGATCTTTGCGCTTTCTCCCAACGACGTCGTTCTCTAAAAACTCGAGTCCCGACTTCATCAAACGACGGCAGTTTACCCTGCAACATCCCAATCAAGCTCCTTTGTTCAGCTTAATCCTCCAGGCCATACTGGCCTTTTCAAGCACATGCAATCCTTATTTACTACCATCAAACATCTCAAGTAATTGAGAAACCACAATCAACAAATCTCCACCTTGGTTTTCAATTACTTTCCAATCCCTGTTGTCCTTCTTATCTCATTATATTCTAGGGTTCTTCCATCAACCCACTCAGCTCCAAGCAGTATTCAAACTTATCACTTGTGACTAATTTTGTCAACCTATCAGCAGGGTTATCCTTTGTTCCTATCTTCACCACTTGAACAGTTGCAGTGTCAGAGTGCATCCTCACATCAATATGCTTTGATCTTACAATATCCAAATTTCCTGCATAGTCTGAGTCTACAAAACTTTGTATAATATCAACACTGATTTGCTCCTTCCCAAACAACAAGTCTTTTCCCAATGTTCCTTTTATATATCTAAGTAACCATTTTACTGCTTGCTAGTGGTATTTCCCTGGATTTGCCGTATGTCTGCTCACCACCATTACTCCATGAGCTATGTCTGGTCTTGTACAGACCATAGCATACATCAAACATCCCACTGCATTTGAATAAGGCACATTTTCTATATATGCATGTTCTTTCTTGGTCTGAGGCCCTTGATCCTTGCTCAATTTGAAGTGACTTGCCACTAGTGTCAATACTGTTTTGCCTTTGCCATCTCAAACTTCTCAACTACCTTGGTCAGATAATCAGTTTGGCACAAGAATACTATTCTTTCTTTTCTGCATCTTTTTATCAGAATACCCAATATCTTCTTGGCACCACCAAAGTCCTTCATCTCAAAGTTAGTACTTAACTGCACTTTTAAATCATTAATAGCAGCAATATCATGACTAGCAATTAGCATATCATCCACATACAAAAACAAATAAATCACTGATTTACCTTGTACATGTCTATAGTAAATACACCAATCATAGTCATACCTTTTGAAGCCACATTCAAACATGAACTCATCAAATCGCCTATACCAAAGCCTGGGTGACTGTTTAAGTCCATAAAATGATCTCTTTAGTAAGCATACTTTCTTTTCAGGATCACCTACAACAACTCCGTCAGGCTGTCTCATGTAGATAGTCCCATCCAGGTTACCATGCAAGAATGCTGTTTTTACATCTAGCTGTTCTAGTTCATAATCAAAATATACAACCAAAGACAACATGATTATTATAGACCTATGCTTTACCACTGGGGAAAATATTTTATTGAAATCTATACCTTCCATTTGGGTAAAATCTCTTGCAACCAACCTGGCCTTCAACCTTGGAGGTTCCACACCAGGTATTCCCTCCTTCCTTGTGAAGATCCATTTGCTTCCCACTAACCTTGCTTTATGAGGCATATCTACAATTTCCCAAGTCTTGTTTTTCTTCAAGGAATCCATCTCATCATGCATTGCCTTTAACCACTGTTTTCCTTCATTACTATTCACTACATCGTTGACACTCTCAGATTCATGGTTAGAGACATTATCAGTAACATAACAAGCATAATTTACCAAATTCTCAAAACCATACATCACAGGAGCCTTATGGTTTCTTTTAGGCCTATCTCTAGTAAGCCAATAGTCATTTTCCTCACCATGATCCTTGTTTTCCTCATTAGGATTTCTTCATTATCTTCAACCTAGGAGTTCAAGCTGCACCTCATGTTCAATACCATCAGTTCTAGGCACAAAGTCATTTTCATTATTCTCCAAATTTACCTTCACATATTTAGCATTTTTCTTAAAGGGAAAACTAGATTCTTCAAATCTAACATCTTTACTGATAATGACTATTTATGACCATCTTCCAAGCACCACAACCTATATGCTTTAGTACCATCAGGATACCCCATAAAAGCACATTTTAAGTCCCTGGGTTCTAGTTTACCCTCCTTCACATTTGTATAAGCAGCACAACCAAAAATCCATATCATACTGTTCAAAATGTTCAGTCCAAGCCTGCATATGAGTTCTAAAATTCAAAGCTGAAGTGAGACTTTTATTTATCAAATAACATGCAGTATGAGCAGCCTCAGCCCAAAAAGATTTTGGCAAACCAGATTGTAATAGCATATATCTTACTCTTTCTAAGATAGTCCTATTAAATCTTTCAGCCAAACCATTTTGTTGGGGATTACCAGGTTCTGTATGGTGTTTAACTATACCATTCTCTTTACAAAAATTCAGAAAAACACTAACAAGATATTCTAGACCATTATCAGTTCTCAACTATTTTACCTTCTTACCAGACTAATTTTCCACCATCATTTTCCAGTTCTTGAAGGTTTCAAAGGCTTTAGATTTTTATGCTAAGAAAATTACCCAAGACCTTCAGGTAAAATCATCAATGAGTGACATAAAATATCTTTTACCACCATGTGATTGAACCCTTGTTGGTCCCCAAAGATCAGAATGTATATAGTCAAATTTTTCTCTAGTAACATGTTTATCTTTTCCAAAACTCAACTTTGTGGACTTACCTAAGACAAGGTTTTCACAAAACGTAAATTTTCCCACTTGATCATCACTAAAAAAGCCCTGATCATGTAGTTTTTGTAGGCCTATTTGGCCTAAGTGTCATAGTCTCAAATGCCACAATACAGTCCTATCCTTATCAGACTCACTCACTATTGATCATTCTAGTGTCACCCTCTAGCACATAAATCCCATTTTGTCTTTTCCCCCTTATATTTAGCACATTCCCTTTAAACTCTTATATTTTTTCATTTTCAACTTTAAAAGTACAACCAAGTGCTTCTAACATACCCAAAGCAATCAAATTCCTTTTCAATTCAGGTACATACCTCACATCTGAGAGTTGGATCTTAGGTCCATTCTTTACCTTGATCCAAATGGTGCCAGTTCCCACCATTTTACAAGTCTTGTTGTTGCCAAGATGCACAGTTCTTTGATCTTTTTGGACAAACTTCATTAGCCATTCTCTATATGTTGTCATGTGATATGAACAACCACTATCAATCATCCATCTACTGGTTTGACTACTCTAAGTCACAGTGAGAGCCTTAGTTGTTTCATAAGCCTCTTTAGCCAAGGCAGCATCACCTTTTTCTAGACCCTTTTGGGCCAACTGTTTCTTCCTTTCAGGACAGTTCTTCCTCAAATGACGAGCTTTATGGCAAAAGAAAAACTTGAACTATTGTTCATTTTGTTGAGAAGAGCTTGAACTAGTCTTTCCCTGAAATCACTGATTTCCAGACTTCTTCTGAAAAACTTTTTTTCTGAAAACCTTAATGCGCAACTAGTCCACCAGCCACCTCCCTTCTAGGCCTCTCCTCCAACTGCTTTTGTTTCGAAGTAGTCAATACCTCTTCCATAGGCAAAGTTTCCCTTGAATACTTCATATTATCAACCAGTGTGGCATTATGATGGAGGCAAAGCATTTAACACTATTATAGCCTGATCCTCATCCTCAATTTTCTCCTTGATATTTTCAAGATGAATCACTATTTTGCAAAATCATCATGATGCTCATCTATTGACTTACTGCCATCCATCTTGAATCCAAACAGCTTACCTTTCAAGTAGATTCTATTTGTGAGAGTGTTGGTCATGTACAAGGACTCCAGCTTCAACCATACTCCAGCAGCTATCTTCTCCTTGGACACTTCCCTCGAGACCTTATCTCCGAGATGCAAGATCAATGTACAATAAGTCAGCTCCTTCATTTTCTTCTTTTTCATTCCATGTGAGATTGGCTGGAAGAGTGTTCGCCAAAGCCTTAGCAACCTTCATCTGAACCAAGATCGCTTTCATCCTTTGCTCCCACAGCGCAGAGTCACCTTTCCCATCAAACCTCTCCACCTTCATTGATACCATCTCTGCAACCTCGCTCTGATACATATTTGTAGAGTTTAAACTGCTTCGATCGTGCAGAAATTGAACAAAAATAACAAATGATACTATGGGTTTATACTGGTTCGGAGCCAGGGTGGCTCCTACTCCAGTCGAAGAGAGAGACGAGCTTTATTAATCAAATTAATGGTAGTACACAGTTACACACAATCACATGAATCTCTGAGAGCGAAATCTCTAACCAATTCGACTGCAATTGAACAAATTTCACCAAAGCTCTCCAAGAACCCTAATTCCAAATCTGGATATCGAACTGAATTGGCTGACGGGTTGCTACATTGCTTCTATTTCCGTTGCAGCTCGAACTCGAATCAAACGCTACCGTTTCCATCTTGGCGCTCCCATTGGCTTTCCTCAAACGAAGTCGTTCCATTAAACTCAAGGCGTGCACTCCTTTAGCCCAAACAATAGCGTCCTGATCCAGTCCAAACTCTCGCGCCAAGCACCAAACGGCGACATCTGCTCTTGAGATCTTTGCGCTTTCTCCCAACGACGTCGTTCTCAGAAAACTCGAGTCCCGCCTTCATCAAACGATGGCGTTTTACCCTGCAACATCCAAATCAAGCTCCTTTGTTCAGCTTAATCCTCCAGGCCATACTGGCCTTTTTAAACACCTGCAATCCTCATAGACTACCATCAAACATCTCAAGTAATTGAGAAACCACAATCTATAGCTTACATGATGGCTTACATAGCTGGAAAAAACACAAACAGAGTTACAAATACTGCGTACAACGTGGTCCATTACCATTTGAGAGTTTGACTTTTACGAACTAAGGCATGTGCTTGACCATTCGCTTCACGTCTTACAAGGTGAATCTTCCAATTCGATTCTCGCCGCAGGAATTGACAACATACGATAAACTTTTGTTTTACGGGTTAGTGCTGGTAACTATGTTTGCACTGTCAGATTTGGGTTTCTCTATAATCTACCCCGATTACGAACTCAAATCTCGAAAATACACCAGCCGAAACTCAAATATCCAGAATACCCCATCTGAGTTAATATCGGTTCCCCAGGAACCGAAATCCTTCATTTTTTTTCACAATCCTGGTACCAGGAAAATCGGTTAGTTCGATTTCAATCCTTCTCGGTTTCTCAAGAACCGGTAAGATCAAAATTGCTTATGTGGCTCGATTTGAGGCCTACGTGGATCAGGTGAGAGGATATTGAAGGCGAAGTGGCATACACGTCAATACCGGTTCCTGAGGAACCGGGAATATTATTATTTATTTCAATGAATACCGGTACGCCGAGAATCGGAATAATAATATTCCCGGCTACTCAGGAACCGGTATTGACGTGTATGCCACTTCGCCTTCAATAACCTCTCATCTGGTCCACGTAGGCCCCAAATCAAGCCACATAAGCAATTTTGATCTTACCGGTTCCTTGGAAACCGGGAAGGATTGAAATCAAACTTACCAGTTTTGCTGGTACCGGGATTGTAAAAAATGAAGGATTTTGATTCCTGGGGGGAACCGGTTGGGGTATTCTAAATATTTGAGTTTCGGCTGATGTATTTTCGAGATTTGAATTTGAAACCGGGTAGTTATAGAGAAACTCATCAGATTCGAGAATCACCTTTTTCAATTTTGATTCAGCCGCCAATTGCATTCCAAGTCTAATAGCCTCTCCTTCTGCGTCAGTGACACTGGTGCAACCAGATATAGGTACACTGCATACTGCCGTAGTAATGGCTTCCTGGTCTTGCGACCAAGCACCAATTCCACAGCCATTGTCTTCTTTGTTCCAGGAAGCTTCACAGTTGATTTTCACAAAGTTTCTAGGCTGCCAGCTCTATTCCAATAAATTAGATTGTGCATCATATAAAAGATTAGAGTTGGACTGGAAGTCTAATAACAAGGACAAAATTCTATAAAAAGCAATCCCGGGATCCATTATCAAACCCTTATGAGCGCAAATAATTCTATGGTACCAAATAATCGAAATTGTTTGTATTTATTAAATAGATGAGAGCGTCACAACTCGGAAGTATAACGGTGTATGTTTAGCATTGAACCTTGCTTGAACAAAAATCTAATAACTTTCGCATCAAGAACCTCACGAGCTCTTGAAGGGGCAAACAATACACATTAGCGTCACTTCTCATTTCGTTAAGCAGAGTTTTTTTCAAAACAGACCCATTTGGGTTTGCAAATATCTAAAATGACCCATATGAGTTTGCATTTCAGTTTTGACCTATTTTTAATAAAATCGGACCTGGAGATCCAGTATTTTGCTTTTTGTTAAAAATCTGATGACCAGGAACCGGTTTTATGTAAAATCGGATCCTGGGATACCAGTTAGTTGGGTGTTCTAACAAACCGGATTTCGGGGATCCGGTTTTTGCAAAAAAATGACAAATGGACGTTACATGGACTTTTAAGTGTACAGGGATGCCGGTGAAAAAATAATAAATTTTTTTTCTCAAACACCGGTTCCAGGGGAGCCGGTTTTCTAAAAAGAATTATTTTTTTAAAGAAACTAACTGAAGAAGAGAATGAGGATTTTTAAAAAAATTAAATTTGTTAACGAAAACCGGTTCCCCAGGAACCGGTTTTTTATAATAAAAGAAATTCCACCCGGCATCCACGTACACTTAAAATCCACGTTTCATCTACTTGTCAATTTTTTTTAAATTGGATCTTAGGGATCCGATTTGTTAGAAAACCCAACTAACCGATATCCCAGGATCCGGTTTTAAATCCATGTGGTACCTAAGAAAGGAGGCTTGACGGTAGTCAAGAATGAAAGCTAATCCCTACACGCATCGTCACGGGGTGGCGGATGTGTGTTGACTTCCGTAAATTAAACAAGGCCACTAAGAAAGATCATTTTCCTTTACCTTTCATTGATCAAATGCTAGAAAGGCTTGCTAACCATGAATACTTTTGTTATTTGGACGGGTATAGCGGATTCTTCCAAATCCCTATACACCCTTCGGACCAAGAGAAAACACAAGCCCCTACGGAACCTATGCGTATAGGCGTATGCCCTTTGGGCTATGTAATGCACCGGGAACCTTCCAAAGGTGCATGATGGCTATTTTCTCCGAATTCATTGAAAACACAATGGACATTCATGGATGACTTTTCGGTTTATGGGTCCTCCTTTGACTCTTATCTAGAGAACCTTTCCAAGGTTCTTGATAAATGCCTTGAGACCAATCTAGTCTTGAATTGGGAAAAGTTTCATTTCATGGTAAAATAGAAAATTGTGCTTGGGCATCTTGTCTCTAATAGGGGAATTGAGGTGGACAAAGCCAAGATTGAAGTCATTAAAAAGCTCCCACCCCCTAGAGACGTGAAGGGAATTCGAAGCTTCCTTGGGCATGCCGGGTTCTACCGGCGCTTCATTAAGGATTTCTCTACAATTGCCAAGCCATTAACCGATCTCTTGCATAATGATACACCTTTTGTATTCAATGATCCTTGTGTTGAGGCTTTCGAGAAGCTAAAGTTTTCCCTCACACCCGCTCCAATAATTCAACCTCCCAATTGAGAACTTCCCTTTGAGCTCATGTGCGACGCAAGTGACTATGCCACTGGAGCCGTTCTAGGGCAAAGGGTAGACAAGAAGCTACATGTGATCTATTACACGAGCACGGTCTTGGACCAAGCTCAATCAAACTACTCCACCACAGAGAAAGAGATGCTAGTTATTGTCTACGCCTTCGAGAAATTTAGGCAATACTTGGTGGGATCAAAACCATAGTCGACACCGATCACGCCGCCATCAAGTACCTTGTTTCTAAGAAAGATGTTAAGCCTAGGCTCATAAGATGGGTACTTCTACTTCAAGAGTTCGACATATAAATCAAAGACAAGAAGAGAGTAGAGAACTTGGTCGCCGGTCACCTTCTAGACTTGAACCTTCGGAAAAGAAAGCCTCAAGTGAGGAACTGCCTATTGAGGATTCCTTTGTTGGTGAATACTTGATGAGTCTTGAAAATACACCCACACCATGGTACGCCGAAATAGTGAACTATAAGGTTTGTGATGTGCTTCCTCCTAACATGAACTACACTCAAAAAGAAGAAGTTTGTGCATGATGCAAGGAGATATTATTGGGATAAACCCCATCTTTTCAAGCTTTGTTCGGATGGTATTTATAGAACATGTGTAGCCGACGAGGATATACAAGGAATCTTGCACCATTGTATTTCTTCCCCTTATGGAGGCCATGGAGGAAGTTCAAAAACCGCGGCCAAGGTACTTCAAAGTGGACTCTATTGGCCCTCAATATTCAAAGATGCCTACAATTTCGTAAAGGCTTGCGACAAGTGCCAAAGAAGTGGGAATATCTCCAAAAGGGACGAGATGCCCCAACAAGTAATGCTAGAAGTGGAATCTTCGATGTGTGGGGGAATAGATTTCATGGGTCCTTTTCCCCCTTCCTATGGAAACCGCTACATTCTTGTGGCGGTTGACTATGTTTCCAAATGGGTCGAAGCTCTAGCCTCCCCAAATTGCGATGCAAAGGTCGTAGCAAAACTCTTCAAGAAGGGTAATCTTCCCTAGATTTGGAGTCCCAAGAAACGTGATTAGTGACGGGGGATCTCAATTCAAGGAAAAGCAATTTGGGGCACTTCTAAAGAAATATACGGTCTACCACAAGGTTGCTACACCTTACCACCCTCAAACTAGAGGGCAAGTTGAGGTGTCCAATAGAGATCAGAGTTATCCTTGAAAAAACGGTGGGAAATTCTAGGAAGGATTGGTCCTCAAAATTGGATGATGTTCGTTGGGCACATAGGACCGCTTTCAAAATGCCAATATGGATGTCTCCCTTTAAGCTCATTTATGGGAAACCTTGTCACCTCCCGGTTGAACTAGAATATAAGTCATTTTGGGCGGTTAGAGAATTGAATTTTAACTTGAAAACCGTCGGAGAAAAGAGGCTATTGGATTTGAATTAGTTGGATGAGATAAGACTAGACTCATATGAGAATGCCAAAATTTACAAGCAAAAGCACAAGAAATGGCATCACAAGAAATCTTTGAGGAAGGAGTTTAAAGAAGGGGACCAAGTCCTACTATTTAATTCAAGATTAAGGTTATTCCCGGAAAAGCTAAAATCAAGATGAGCTGGTCCATTTGAGATTCAAAAGGTGTTCGAGGATGGGCATGTCAACTTATTCAACAAGAGAGGGGAAATTTTCAAAGCCAATGGGCAAATGCTCAAGCTCTATCATGGATTGCCCCAAGATCCCGAGAACACCAAAATCTCCTTACATGACATATCCGCTTGAGGCCTCCTCAAAGTGCGTTTCTAAATTTTCTATGAGAAGATTCGGCTCGGTCTTTGCCAAGACATTAAACAGGCCCTCTCGGGAGGTAGCCCGTTGTAAGTGTCATTTTGGTCCTCAAATTCTATATGCTTGGTATGATCATTGCAAGTCTTGAGGAGTGCACTCGAATCTAAGTGTGGAGTCAAGTTTCGAATCGAGAATTCATGAGATTGGTGGTGAAAATCGTTCAAAACCATGTACAAAGGTCTAAGGCGACAAGCTCGCCCGAGCTCCATGACTTCTTAAGCCTCGCTCGTATTCCGCTCGACCTAGCATTGCCACGCTCGCTCGAGCTTCGTGCTCCTACATTAGCCTCTGCCAAATTTCGTTCGACCACGCTGCGTTTCGCTCGCCCGAGTTGGATTTCTTCTCGGCAGCTCGTTAACCAAATGCTGCCCGAGCCTTCCAACGCTCGCTCGAGCTTCGAGCTTCTCAATTGCATCTGCCAAATTCAAGAACAAGATTCATGCGGAAAACTTGGCTCTCATAACGAAATTGGCAAAGGAACCGATGGTCACCTTATATCCTCACTTGACTACCCTTAGCGACTTGGGCTTACACGATGAGGTACACTCTTGCCTTTCGCATTGCGGTTTAGGTGTAATATTCATTGATGATCCGGGGATGTACCCGAAACTTGTGAAGGAGTTTATTAGTTCCTTTTAAGCGGTGAGGAACAAGGAAAAGAAAATCACACATTGGAAGTTTGGTTTGGGTGGGGTGCAAAAGAGACTGCCCAAGGACGTTGTTTGTGAAGCGTTGGGATTTCCCTTGAATGGAGAGCATATCACAAGGTATCCCAAAGTGGAAAGGTATTTATTTTGGCGTAGAATCTCGGCTAGGGATGAATGGTTTGTTTCGGGTTATGCGACCACAACTATCAAGGATAAAATATGGAAAATCATTCACCGATTTATTGCTATGGGGATTAATGTTCGTAAGGTTGGGGCGAGGATGGTCACTAACCAAGATTTGGACCTCATGTTAGCAATCGATGAAGGAAAAGTGCTAGATTGGTTCACCATAGTTGTTATGAGGTTCGAAGAGTATATAAAGCCTACTTCACAACTGTTGGCACTTGGTGGTGGCTCATTTGTTACTCGCTTGGCTCTAAAGTGTAACTTCACTTTTAGTGCTAATGATTGTCCACCACCGGTGAAGAAAGCACTTAATATGGAAGCATTGAAGGCTATGACCACGCTTGGGACGGACGGGAAGACTTGGGTACATTCCACCGAACCTCACAAGAAACCACTCCGGAAAAGAGCAAGAGAAAAGAAAAAAAAGTTCAACCTTAAGAGGAGACACAAACTTCGCCAAGACAACTACCCATTCTCCGATGCTAAATCATACTCCACCTCATCATCTTCTCCTATAGCTCCTCCCAATGAGCCTTCGGTCCAAAGTCATCCTCTGCCGAAGAAGGTCTCCCCAAGTGATAGACTTGAGACCATCTCTTTCGATCTTGAGCACTTGAAGACATATGTCCATGAGCATGTGTGGAATTTAGAGGAATTTGTGCGCGAGAACTCTCAGTGGGTGGCCACTACATTGGCGGATATATTCCGTGCCATGGGCATCACGCCTTCCACCACACCTCCCTCATTCTCGGGGTATTCTATTCCCCAAGCCACCACTCCTACAACCATCATTCCTCCAGCCACATTTGCCGAAGCTAGTGCTCCTACACCCACTAATATTGAGGAGCCACCACACACCATCGTGGAGATTGACGAAGGAGTCACTGCTCAAGTGGAGGTTGATGAAGAGGGCACTAGAGCGAGGATGGCACTACATCATTAGGAGATGGAGATGGCAATGCATCATAGACTACCATGATTATCACTTCGGATTTTATTATTTTGGGATGGTTTATTTGACATTGTTATGTTGATTTGGATGTTTAAGTCGCCTTTGGGCGCACTTTTGATGTGCTCTACTCTTGGATGATGCACTATGTTTTATTCCTTTGTTTTGGATATTCTCTATATATTGCATTGGAATTAACTCGTCACTTGCACTCTTTTATTCTTCATATCTATAAATATCCATGCTTGTACAAGTTAACTTTCCCTTGTTTTGCATTGCCATCAAGGAATACTCATGTTTGCCAAAGAGTTGAACAACTGGGGAGAACTACATTCTACAAACGAGGGGAGTTCCTATGCGCCTTCACATTTATTTTATCATTTCTCGCGCTTGGGGACTAAACTTGAATTAAGTGTGGAGTGGGTTAGGCGCATTACTCACATGATCTTACACCTTGCATAGTACTTGAAAATGAACACTTACATCATGCTTTATCCCAAATTCTTCTTGAGTGTTTTACTACAAAAGGCTTGTGACTATAAATTCTCAACTTTTATAAATCACATCAGCTCACATTTCACTTTTACTTGATTTAGAGTCTATAACCGAAATAGTTCTAATGAATGCACATTCTTGGGAATCAATATGCATTACTATCTTTTGCCTATCTAGCAATCTAAGCTTTTTTCGCGCATGCTTTGAACTTAGTTTTTAGCAAGCACACTTTGAAACCTTCGTTAAAAACGTAAACCTCTCGATTGCTTTTAGGTGACTTTAGTTATTTTGCTTAGTGCGTCGTTTGTGGTTGTTTCTCACACATTCCATATTCACAATGGGCATATTGTCAAGTTTTAAGTGTGGAGTCAAAAGAGGGCGAAAAATAGGCCCATCAAAAATATTTACATGGTCAAAGAGGGCAAAGCCCCGACTAAGAACTTTCACGAAATACAAGAGAAGTTTTAATTCAAAAATATACAAATGTCGGGGGTTAGGAAGAAAAGTTCCCCATCGAAAGCATTTGTAGGCCAAAGGCCAAGTAAAATCCACTTAAACTTCACTTGATGTCCTTCCATCATCTATTATATGTGTGAGTTCACCATGTGCATTGTGTGCTAACAAGGTTGAACTTTGGGACGACCCTTGTGATTTCACGTAAGCTATCGATTGGTTTATGCTTGTTCTTGAGAACTCTTGTTGTCAAATTTCTCTTTCCTCATGGATTATGACCTTAGCGTCTAAAACTTGGAAAAGAGTTTTATATCGTGAGCCCGTGGACTAGCCCTAGCTAGCATAGGTAATCGATTGACACTTTTGTGCGAAGCATTAACAGTATTTCAAAAGCCTTGCATTGAAAATGAATAGACATCTTGGTTAGGCACTTGATAGCTCTAGTATTGACTTCCTTGAATGTGCACATTCATATGTCCTTAAACGGTTTGAAAACTCTTTTGAATTGTATAGTGATTGTGGTGCTAGTTTGGGATGTGAAGTAGTTTTGAGAAATCCATGCCTTAATTGTTAAACACTCTTGTTTTCACTCCTATGGGATAAATGCATGTGGGATTTGTGAGTATTCTCGTTTCTGAAAACTTTCACAAGACTATAACTCGTCCACTAGGGTAGCCTAGGGGTTTAAAGGCTTGGTGCATACGCTAAATGCACCCGTAACGCCTACGAAAAGGAGTTTGTTTGCTAATAATGAGTGTTGCTCTGGAATAATCTTTAGACTCGCCTTTGTTTCCTCTTGAATTGTTTCCATTGTTTGCTCGGGACGATCAAACTCTCTAAGTGTGGAGTATTTTGATAAGTCGAATTCTCGACTATCACTCCTCTACTTTTACTAGATGTTTTGATTCGTTCCAAGCCTCTTTCCTTTTACTTGCTATTTCAGGTGAGAAACCGACTCTATGATTCCCGAGCTTGAGACGATCAATTCTCGCAGAAAATCGAAGTTTCAAGCCAAAAATGAAGATATCTCATGCAAAGAGGAAAGAGCCCGCCCGAGCCCAGTTTTGTCGCCCGAGCTCCGAAGCCTTAGAGCACATTCAAGCCGACATAAGGAAACAAGTACCCGATCTCGAAGAGGCTCGGTCGAGCCTCTATTCCTCAATAACAAACTGCCAAATTTTGCTCGACCGAGCTCGGCAAAGCTCGTTCGGATCTCCCTGACATCATCTTATCTGCTCGAGCAAAAGAGAAGCCGGCCTCGAGTAGGCTCGACCGAGCCTCGAATGCTCATTATTCCCCTGCTGCGTAGAGCTCGACCGAGCTCGCATTAGCTCGCCCGAGCGAGAATGCAAAGCCTGGATTTTTAATCCTTGGCTATAAATAGAAAGTTGGAACTTGGGGCACAATCATCTAGGGTTTTAGAGAGGAGACAAGGGTTTTTGAAGATCATCACATCAAGTTAGAAGCCACTCCAAGGATATAGGGGGATTCTTCATCCTAGTTCCTTACTCTTCTTTGTGTTATCTTCATTATCCTTGTACCAACATGAGGAGTCGTATTTATACGACTCGTCGAATCAACTAATCCCATTTATTTCGACACTTTTATATGCGAATATTTACTTTTTAGTATGGTTTTGCATCTCAGGTGTTTAGGAAGCTCTAGGAGGAAAACGCGCATAAAAGACGACATTTCATGCCAAAAACACCACAATGGCAGATCAGACTTTTGGACGTTCGACGGAGTGCTGGGAATTGACCGTTGATCATAAAAATACGAGCTACATGCCGTTGCGTAGCTGACTCAATTCCCTACAACTCTCTAGTTCACAGCAAAAGCAGCCGATATCATTTAGAAGGTCAAATCTAGAGTTAAAGTCAGAACTGGCGCGCAGACTCAGACAGTTCCGCGGACGCATGCCATTTTATGAATAGTGTCCGCGGAGGATAATATGTACATGGTCCGTGGAGGTAAAATGCACAGAGTCCGCGGCCGATGTCAGCAAAACCGAGAATTGGAAGTCCATCATAAAAATCATATTTGGAAATCCAGTTTTTGCTATAAATAAGAGGCTTGGGTTTGGGTTTCCAATAATCTCATAATTCCATCATTCAAAAGACGGCTCTACAGGAGAAGACGAAGCTTTCGACGAGAGAAGCGATTTATCTACTTTTCATCATGTAGTGTGTTTCAATCATGTGTAGCTAAATTCCTAATTCAGTTTAGGGTTTCGCATATTGTGACCTATGTTTTGAGGCTTTATTCTTAATGCAATTTCTTATTCATCTAGTTCTTGTGCTTAATTTTAAGGATTGAATTGTGAAGCTGATGAGCCGTATTTATACGACTCATCGAGTCAACAAAACCCACCAAATTGGACATTTGATCATACGAACGTTTGCTTGTTAATGTCGTTTTGCATTTCAGGCATTTTTGGAGTCTAAAGAGGAATCAGGCTTAAAAGATGGCATTTCAAGCCAAAATCATCACAAGGCCATTTATGCGAGCGCACAAGAAGATATGTGCGAGCGCACAAGGCCTCGGCACAGCACCATGCGAGCGCATGCCGCGGCATCGCCCAGGCCGCGCCCCGCGCACCAACCGAGCTGTCTAGCACTGAATTCAAGTTGCCCAGGAAAACCATCTGATCTGACGAATCCGCCTCGAGCAAAGTGATAAAAATGGCAAATAAGGTGGAGAATGTCGGAAAACCAAGGAGAATGCCCGAGCAGATTGGCAGTTGGCCCAATTCCAAAGGTCCCACGCGCGCTTATAGGCACCGAAACCAAGTCGCTCGACCAAAGTTGTTTGAAATGCCCAACAACTCGGACAATCTCACTTCCCAGACAAAACGCCCGAGTGGAACCAGCTCAAGCCCGATCAAGGCCAAACTAGGGCAATTCCGGCCGTTTTGGGATTCCGGGCAGATTCCGGCAACACGACTTCGACCATTAGGCTTAGAATTGCCTCAGCATTCCAAATCCGCAGTCCAAAAGCCAAAGTCCTCCGACCAAAATTCCAGCCAAATTCCGGCCAAGCTCCGATCAGCCTCCGGCGATGCTCCGACCTAGCTCCGATCACTTGCAACCATGCTCCGGCCAGTTCTATCCTTGCTCCGGCCACATTCCGGCGAAGTCCAACCGGAACACCCATGTGCAAGTAGGTTGCCCTTTGGGTTAAGCCATGTGCAAGTAGGTTGCCCTTTGGGTTGAGCCATGGGCAAGTAGGTTGCCCTTTGGGTTGAGCCATGTGCAAGTGGGTTGGCCTCTACAAGCCAAGTGGTTGGCTCTTGGCTCTCCAAGTGGTTTGACTCTTCACTCTTGCCAAATCCACATCCAATGCCTTTGCTTTTGGGATATTTCTCCCCCCTATGTCGGTTTAGCTAGCTTATAAATAGAGGAGCTTGGCCCTTGAAACAAAGAGACATCTCTAGCATTCTTGGATCTTTGGATACTTGGTCACTTATCTCACTAGCTTGATCTTTGTCATTTGTAGTCACAAGTCTTGTAAACACTCACACACATTTGGATATCAAAAGCTCCAACTTCTCTCTACTTGTTCTTGAGTTTACTTTCCAAAACCTTAACTTGTTCTTGTCTTTGATTTCGAAAACCATTTACTTTCCTTTGTACTAGCTATGGTATTCCCTTCAATGGATACTTGTAGCTAAACTCTTCATTCGGTTGAAGGGGTTTTTTATATCATAAAACCGTTCTAGACCCTTTACTTAATGCTACCTAGTGTTCTAACTAGTTCTTTGTGCCATCAATTCGGGTTGAACATTACAAGGTTGAGTGGATGCTTGAAAAAGCAAAGCTCTTCCAAGTAGTTCATCCCCTCTTTAACACCATTTGGTTGATCGGAAATGATTGATCAAGTGGATGCACTTAGGCTAATATACCTTGAAAAGGGGAATTAGTCTAGCTAGAACTAGTAAGCTATGTCTTGAAAAGGACTAGCCGGTGTGACAAGTGCTTGAAAAAGCCTTGCTTTGGGTTAAGTCTTGAAAAGGAACAACCCACACCTTAGAACATTTAGTAAGATCATTAGAGGTCAATGATGAACGAAGCTATGATATAAAGCCCCTAGACCGAATCCTTCTCTTGATCAAAACACCAACTTGTCATTTACTTACAGTCTTACTTTCAACAACTTCAAATCAGTACCTTTACATTCAACACCTTTTACTTTCAAGTACTTAACTTTCAATTCAGTTCCTAACTTTACTTTCAGTACCTTTACATTCAGTACCTAACTTTACTTACAGTACCTAACTTTACATTCAGCACCTTTACTTTCAGTACATTTACTTTCAGTATTTACTTTCTGTTCAAAACCAAAATCAAACCCAACTGTCTTACTTTATTTTCAGTTTTCAAAAGAACTACTCTATCCACTAATTCCTTTGGGTTCAACCCCTATTTACCGCTTTACTAGCCAATAGTAAGCCAAACAGTAGTGGACTTATAAATTGATAATTTGCAGTGCCACGACGACGACCTGTCAGAAGCTAAGTGGATACTTTTCCGTAAAGCTTAGCCTAACAATTCAAACCCTACCGTTAATACTTATTGGATACTTTGCCGTAAAGACAGGTAGTGAAATTATATCCCCTGTTCAAGCAAGTGTTCTAGGTCGTGTTTCGACAGACCTTGAACTCTCTCCACAACAGTGCAACAAACAGATCAAACAGAACAGTAAAACTGGAGCACGCACAGGTTGATAACCCAGTTCGGCCAGGCCTACTCTGGGGGGTTTCCCACACCCGGAAAAGGGACAACAAATCTTTATTACGAGTATAGGGTTTCCACAGGGACTTACACTTACACCTTGTAATAGCCTCACCTCAATACTCCGTCTCTCAGATTTGCAACCGAGGTTCACCGCAATTCCCCTCGATCCCCTTCGTTCAGAACCTGCAGTCCGAACGTTCTCGACCTTCTCCAGAAGCTCGGATGCTTTCTCTCGAAAGCTTTGATCACCTTTGTTGTGTGCGGCAGTTGATACGCTTCAGACAGTCTGAGTTGCACTTGAGCAGACTGCACTTGCACCGATGTATTCTCAATGAGAAAACACAACCGGCCGTCGCTTTCTTCTTCTCCAATCGGCAGGGTATGCTCGTGTGTATTTGATCTTTGAAAGCGATGGAAATTAGGGTTGCCTTTGCATTGTATTTATATGCTCGGACGAAACCCTAATTCGCACAAGATAATCCCATCAAATATTTCGGAATATATTCCAGAATATTTGATGCATATCTTTCACAAATCCTTGGAAGAATATACGAAGTCGTCTTCTTTCCCAAGCCAGTCACGCCGTCTTCAATGTGCATATTCATTCGAATATCTTGCTCGAATAAGTCGCACGCCATCTTTAACTTGACGAAATCTTCGTTGCCAATATCTTCCGGAAAATATCCTTGCGTCTGCTCCACGCTGTACATGAGTGCTAGGATATGTTCGAACTCCCCCTGAACTCCTGCACGAACTGTCTAACCACGTTTTGCCAAACACATGCCACTCAAGGGAACATCAATCTCCCTCTTGGCATTTTGGCAAAACCAAATCTACTAGATAACTAGATCTATCTAACTATCTAGACAGTCGACAACCTTGAGGGAACAAAAAATGGCACCACCTCAAAATACTCCCCCTTTTTGCCACAAATTGGCAAGGGGTCCGATCTAGTTCGAACAGCAAATCAAGATGTGCCAGAACAAGCACGAAATAACTAAAGTTTTAAAAGAAAACTGAGTTCAGAGAGATTGAAGTCAGTGGACCTTTATGCAGACACATCATCTGTGGCAGCTTCAGAATCTGCATCATCAGATTAATCTTCACTTGGGTAGCTAAGGGCACGAGCAAGCTTATTGATGCGCCTGCGTTGCTCCTTGTCCGCAGCAATGATGGCATTAAGATCTCTGAGCAACTTGTTTCGCTCATCTCGGCCCATTCTGGCTCCCCCTCGACTGGACTCCGCCACAGCATTTCCTTTCTCCTTGAGATCGTTCACGTGACGCCCTTTAAACAACTTGTGGTCAACGATGAACTTGCTGGGAGCCTTTGAGAGTTGGTCAGGCGAGGCCTTCAAATCAGGAGCTTGATGGATGATCAGCTCGTATATCAGGGACGGGAAGCAAATCTGATGCAGAGATCTCATCGAAGTGGCATGTTCAGCAATCTGTTGGAACATTACTCTGCCCAGGTTGAACTTCAGTTTATTCCCTATCTGATAAAGCAGTTGAGCCATGTCCTTGTTGACCGTTGAGCGATGAGTAGACGGCCTCCAGTTGAAAACAGCAATAAAAAACAGCATCGAATAGAACGTAGAAAGATCCGCTGTATGCACAACTGACTCAGGCCTCCACTGAACAGAGCCTGCAGTGATGGTGCTCACTACATTTTCAAAATCTGACTCCACTCCATCAACAGCTGGGTCGTCCATGGCGAAGAATACATTGATCAGCTCAGGATCAATCTTGATCCTTCTCCCTCTGACGTAGAAGACCCCATACTCGGATTCTCCAACAACCCCGAAGAGAGGGGGTAAGTTCGCCATGGTCTCACGTACCAACTGCTCATTGAAGGGTTTGCCCCTGGTCAATGTCCAAAACAGATCAGATTCTTTCAGAACCGTAATCACCTCCTTCCCTTTGTAACTGGACTCTACTAGCACCCTCTCAGGAATGATCTTCCTTTTCGACACACAGCTCCATTTCCTACTTGCATCACGGTTGACGAACCAAACTCCTCCCTTGACAATTCCCACTGGAGCTGAATCAGACTCAGGAGATGGAACTTTGCATCTTCCAGCATCCACTGAAACAGGGACAGGAGCTTCATGTTTTCTTTTCTTAGATGAAACAGCTCCCCCTGCCAGGTTGTCCTCCTTCGCAATCTCTTGGACTGTTCCCTTAGCAGATTTTTCAAACACCACCTTCTTCTTTCCCTTGTCCTTCTTTGGCCTTTTGAGAGAGATAAGAGGGGCAGTATCTTGGTCAGCTTCAGACAACTTATCCTCCTTTGAGACTGGCTTCGCAGTATCCTCACGAACGGATCCACCAACATCCTCCATATGATCACGAAGAAGATCATCTTGAGTAACAGCTGGGACAAGCACAGACTCCTTAGCAACAACTGGAACTTAAGTACCACCTGATTCCACTCCTGGCTGAACACCAAAATCCTCTTTTTGCAGATTTTCAGTAAAATCATCAATATCTTTGAACACACTGTCCGGATCTTCATCTCCTTCCGCAACCTCAGGTTCTTCATCAATCATACCAACACCGTTTACTGATAAAACAGGCATCATACTCACAGTCTCAGCAACTTCTCCTTCAGAGACTCCAATCTCCTCAGCCGACCCATCAACAGGAGCATCCTCCATTACCAACTTCCTCATGCTCTTCTCACCCTCATTAGAAATATCAGAGACCCTCCCTCTGATAGAGATGATCTTTGCCAGGCATTGTCTGGGAGAGGCAGCTCGGCGAGTTACCTTCTTTCTTTGAAATCCTCCTGGACGAACGAACCCGGAAGCTTGAATTTTCGCCTTCCACACATCTGAAATACCTGAGCCTCTTGTCACTGACAGCCTGGGTTCCGTTTCTTTAACAAACTTAGAAACATCATCACCCTTTTTACCAGCATCACAAGTCACAACCTTGCCCTTGTCAACACAAATCTCAGCCCTCCTGGCTTCATCACTACCAGCCCTACTGGCTTCAGCACCCAAACACCCAATTTTCTCAACTCCCACAATTACTTCATCATTAATCACAGAATTTTCAACCACTGAGATATTCGCAGAAACAGATGGGAGAACGGGATTTACCTCCGATTGCGGACACGCTTGTGGAGAAGAAACCGCTGAGACTGTCTGAGGAATTTCAGCGGTGACCTCTTCGGCAGACTTTTCATGAAAAGGTGACGCCTTTTTCACCTTCGCAGCTTTGGATTTTGGAATCTTCGATTTTGCCGTCACCGCCTTTGAGGTCTGCATGCTTTCCTTTCTTTTCTCCGCGGATTTAACACTGGATTTTGCTGACTTCCTTGTGTTCACCATCGCCGTTTGCGAAGCAATCGAGTGAGAGATTTCCGATCTAGGGTTTCGGGGACGAGTGAGAGAGGACACGCTCAACAGTCGAGTTTTTGAAAATAAAATATCCTCCTGCCTTTTCGACTTCCTAATATACGCAAGCCGCTTTCCAAAAAAACGGCGTAAAACAAATCTTCTGGAATAAAGAAGTTGACATTAAGTATTGTCCCATCTGTTCCAGCTCCCTTTCTTAGGTGGTCAGTCCAACTGTTGTAGCTGGGGATTCGCCTTTGACTGACCACTGCCTGGAACACTTAGTTCATGAAACCACGCACACCCAAGGAGGATCTGGGTGTTCCAAACTGTGGAATCTCATTCAATTTCTCATCCAGTGGAATGGCATTCATTCGTGGAAACAGTTCGAACTCCGTCTTCAACTGTGTTATCTTCTGTTCGAACTCTTTCTGTAACTGCGACACCCTTTGATCCAGCAGTCTCCTGGTGCACTTGCCAACATGGATTTGTGCGATTCTCCTATCTGACCTTGTGTGAAGGGTCTTATTCACTCCCCCTCGCATAACTCGTTGTTTGGCTTGAACATAGTCTAGAGTAGACCGTGGCTTGTCAAGACTTTCGACTGCTATTCTGATGGTGTAACAGGTATTTGCCATCCTTGTGCCTTTCATCACAGAATCACCATTCTCGTTTAGAACCAAGCATGAGTCACGAGAGAATGACACATAGTGTCCATTGTCGCACAGTTGACTGATGCTAATAAGATTCATTGTCAGACCTTCAACCAGGAGGGTGTCCTCGAGTGCAGGGAGATCCGGAACCTTCAATGTCCCACAGCCGATCACCTGACTCTTCCTACCATCCGCGAAGGTGACAAACCGCATCTGCTCAACAGGTCTAATATGCGAGAGAAATTCAGAGTTACCTGTCATGTGGGCAGAGCATCCGCTGTCGAAGTACCAACTATTTTGCACTGTATCTCTTGAGGAGCAACAGGCCATCATGCATACTGTCTGTTGTTCCTTTGGTACCCATACCTGTTTCTGTCGAGGTTTGATCTGTTGTTTATGCCCTCGACGTTCAGCAAGAAACTGCCGACACTTGGATCTGATGTGTCCATCCTGAAAGCAGTACCAACATGTGCGCAAATCTTTCTTTTGATTGGAGGTTGAACTGGAGTGAGCTTTGCCAGTCCTGTCTTTGGCTTTGTCTTGGGACAGATCCACTTTCTGTCTAGGGTGCTTTCTCACCTTCTGTTCAGGCCTCTGTTCCGACACTGATTTTGTTTTAACAAATGTTGAACCTTTTGAACTGCCTTCTCCTGTGAACCCCAAACCTCTATGTCCAGACTCCATTGTCTGAGATCCGAGAATATCATTTAAGTCTTTAGTGCCAGAGTTGAGCATTCTTACCGACTGTTTGAGGTGATTTAGTTCCCCCTTGGTAGTTGAGTGCTCCATTCTTTCAGATTCTAGCTGAAGTTCCAGCTGTTCTATCCTTCTTAACTGGAACACCTCTTTGCGCTTCAGATCTGTGATGGTTTTTCTTAGACCCACCATGCCTACAGGATGAGTGTCACGGTCATTCTCCATTTCAACTTTCAGTGAGGAGACAGTACCTAAGAGCTCTGTTTTCTGAGCAAGGAGACACAGCCTTTCCTGTTTCATCTCAGCTAGACGAGTATTCAGAGAGTCTACCGTGCCTTCGAGCTCAACCTTCTGTGTAAGTAATATCTCAACCTCCTGCCAGACCTTGTCCTTATCCAAGGTGACGCTTGCAACTGTGTCATTCAGCTTTTTGTTAATCCTGATCAGAAGCAGCCACTTCTCATACAGATCCTTATATGTCTCACCCAGAGCCTCCTGCGTGAGTTCTTCACCATCACTGTCTGAGACATCTTCAGCCGGGAGTTCCAACAGAGGTAGAGCAGGTTTACTGGTGCTGCCGTAACCATCCAGAGTTGAAGTAAAGGCCACAAAGTTGGTGGTTGCACCTCCTTTATCTTCGTCTGACTCACTATCGCTGAAGCTCGCGACCATTGCCTTCCTTTTCATGAGAGTATTCGCACATTGTGAAGCAATATGACCGAAACCTCTGCATTCATGACACTGAATTTCTTCCTTTCTTTTGTCAGAGGAGTCTTGCCTTGAATCACGGGACCTTGATCTGTCGGACTTCCAGTTTCGGAAACCAGTTGATGAAGACTGACCTTGTTCTGGACCACGTCTATTTATCTTGCGCACCATTCTGCCAAAGTTTTGAGCCATCATGGCCAGTTGCTCAGTGGTGCAGCCAGCCTCCACTTTGTCTTCAGACAGTTCTGCTTTCAGGGCGATTCCCTTCATATCTCCGGTTTGGAAATCACGGTTAATCTCGTAAGTTCTGAGAGACCCCATCAGCTCGTCCAGTTTCAGTTTGGAGATGTCGTGCATTTCCTCAATAGCCGTGACTTTCATAGCAAATCTCGGAGGAAGTGATCTCAAGACTTTACTGGCCATCCTCTCTTCCTCAATCGGCTTTCCTAGAGCAGCAGCCTCGTTGGACAGTTCCAGAACTCTAGTGTTGTACTCAGAGATAGTTTCACTCTCGTTCATCTTCATTTCTTCAAACTTAGTAGTGACAATCTGCATTCTTGAGTTGCGAACTTTGTCCGTGCCTTCATATGCCGTTTGGAGAATATCCCAAGCATCCTTTGCTACTTCACAGTTAATGATCAACTTCATGACGTTCTCATCTACAGCCGAGAAGATTGCGTTCATCGCCTTCGAGTTTCCCATGGATGCCTTGTTCTCTTCTTCACTCCACAAGGTTTCTGGTTTCAGAATTGGTTCACCAGTGAGATTGTTCATCATAGGTTCAGTCCAACCTCTCTGAACAGTCATCCATGCTTTCTCGTCAAGGGATTTCAGAAAGGATCGCATCATGGGTTTCCAGGTGGCATAGTTCGATCCTTCAGGCAACGGAGGTCTGGTGATGCTTTGTCCTTCTTTCAGAGGCATCTTGAACAGTTCAGGATCCCACTCAGTGTGTCGAGTGTTTGCTCTGATACCAATTGAAATTATATCCCCTGTTCAAGCAAGTGTTCTAGGTCGTGTTTCGACAAACCTTGAACTCTCTCCACAACAGTGCAACAAACAGATCAAATAGAACAGTAAAACTGGAGCACGCACAGGTTGATAACCCAGTTCGGCCAGGCCTACTCTGGGGGGTTTCCCACACCCGGAAAAGGGACAACAAATCTTTATTACGAGTATAGGGTTTCCACAGGGACTTACACTTACACCTTGTAATAGCCTCACCTCAATACTCCGTCTCTCAGATTTGCAACCGAGGTTCACCGCAATTCCCCTCGATCCCCTTCGTTCAGAACCTACAGTCCGAACGTTCTCGACCTTCTCCAGAAGCTCGGATGCTTTCTCTCGAAAGCTTTGATCACCTTTGTTGTGTGCGGCAGTTGATACGCTTCAGACAGTCTGAGTTGCACTTGAGCAGACTGCACTTGCACCGATGTATTCTCAATGAGAAAACACAACCGGCCGTCGCTTTCTTCTTCTCCAATCAGCAGGGTATGCTCGTGTGTATTTGATCTTTGAAAGCGATGGAAATTAGGGTTGCCTTTGCATTGTATTTATATGCTCGGACGAAACCCTAATTCGCACAAGATAATCCCATCAAATATTTCGGAATATATTCCAGAATATTTGATGCATATCTTTCACAAATCCTTGGAAGAATATACGAAGTCGTCTTCTTTCCCAAGCCAGTCACGCCGTCTTCAATGTGCATATTCATTCGAATATCTTGCTCGAATAAGTCGCACGCCATCTTTAACTTGACGAAATCTTCGTTGCCAATATCTTCCGGAAAATATCCTTGCGTCTGCTCCACGATGTACATGAGTGCTAGGATATGTTCGAACTCCCCCTGAACTCCTGCACGAACTGTCTAACCACGTTTTGCCAAACACATGCCACTCAAGGGAACATCAGGTAGTGACACCTAGATTTAATAATACATTTGCCGGATTATTGTATTTAGGAAAGAACTAGAAGTCTAACACCTTTGTCGGGTTAGATTGTGGTGTATCACCTTTGCCAGGATACTTTGGGTTGTTACCTTTGCCGGAATAACAACACTTAGGAACTTGAGATTTGATTATTAGCAGTCAATGATAACCATGTCACAATAGAAACCCTAAGCTGAATATTCTCTCTGATTGGAATCTTTTCGCTCTTTTCTCTTTTGCACTCATTACTGCTCACAAATCCCCTTTTTTAATTGTTTTCAGTAACAGCTTCAGCAACACCAGCTCCCTTGGGTTCGGCCCTGCTTGCCGCTACACTAGCTTTAGCAGGAGAATATAAATACAAGTTTGACGCGTCAGACGACGCGCGTCACAACACTACTATTGTTTGTCTATGAACATGAGTGGTGAGTAGTCCTTCTAGTTTCTAGGGGTCCTATAGACCTCCTTGGTGTACAAACTCTATCTTCTCTGTGAATATATGCTTGAATGAAGTTTATGACATGGTTTTAAATTACTTTGATCAAATGTTTATTCTATGCCTTCTAAGTGTGTGATAAAATGCCTAGGTGGTTTAGAAACATGAACTTGAGGTTGCTTATTCGAGAGAATGAGACTAAGGGTTCTTGAAAACAAGTAGATTCACCCTTGTTAGGTGGTGTTCACTAGCGTGACCCATACTAGCATTGAGATAGGCTTGGTCTTCACCACTCTTGGATATCGATCATTCAACGAGAGTTGATGATTGAGAAACTTGAGTTGGACGTGAGCTAAAAATATCGAGAGATTGAAGCTCACGTGCGAGGTGCCTCTCCCTTAAATCATAGAAGTAATCGAGAGATGGAATTTGATTAAATAGTCGAACGCCTTAATCTAACCATTACATTGCTTGTTCCTGCATGAATTTGTGCCTATCGAGAGTCTTGTGCACCAAGGAGAAACGTAGTACCCTAGGAAACGCTTTTTAACCCTTGAAAACACCCTCTTTTATTTCATTGTTTTTACTTAGTAATTGATAATCAACAATTCGAACAATCACTTAAGGAATATACTTACTGGAGTAGAATCGAATAGTGATCTTAGGTTTACACTTGCTCCTTGGACGACCCGGTACTTACCGGTCTTACAAATTGTTTTTGACCAAATATCTTGCTTTCGATCACATATATTTGAAGTGCAAATATTGCAACGATCAAAATGGCGTCGTTGCCGGGGAGCAATGAATTAACTTAAGGAACTAGAGTAGATTTTACGAGATTTGGACTATTCTCATTGGTCTTCTTGCTATATTACTTGTGTCGCATTTATGGCTTAACGGATTCCTTTGTTTTTGTCCTTGTAAGCTTCGGTTGAATGCAAACGAGGTCCAAAGGCAAGGAAAAAGTGACCCCCGGTTTTGATCAAGCTTTGAAATACTTTTTGGATAAGGAGAGAGCCAAAGGTCAAGGCTCTCGCAACAGAAGGCAACCTCGTAAGCGAAGACCACCACCAATGGACAACCATCCTCTTCCAAATGAAGAGAAACCTTTGAAGGACTATTCTACTCCAAGCCTAGCCGATTTCCAATCGCCAATAGCTTCACCGGGAGTTGATGCCCCTCAATTCGAACTCAAACCGCCATTGATAAACATGGTAGGCAACAATGCCTTCACCGGGATAGGAAATCCCAATGCTCATTTGACTTCCTTCCTTGAGCTATGTGAGACCTTCAAGATCAATAATGTGCCGAAAGAATCCATATACCTCAAACTTTTCCCTTTC
Source organism: Rhodiola chrysanthemifolia (assembly GCA_033675395.1). Classification (NCBI taxonomy): domain Eukaryota; kingdom Viridiplantae; phylum Streptophyta; class Magnoliopsida; order Saxifragales; family Crassulaceae; genus Rhodiola; species Rhodiola chrysanthemifolia. The sequence goes on along the minus strand of CM066208.1, from coordinate 11,932,361 downwards.
TCTCTAATGGGGAAGGCCAAAGATTGGTTGTGGAGCCATGAAGCAAATACTTTCACAACGTGGGACGAGTAAGCCCAAGCTTTTCTTCTACAATACTTTCCACCAGCAAAGACCCTAAGGCTCAAAAATTTAATCAACTCATTTGGGCAAGGGGAAGATGAAACGTTCCACGAGGCATGGGAAAAATTCAAGGAACTCCAAAGAGAATGCCCCCACCACAACATAGACAAACCAACCCTCATCCAAACTTTATATCAAGGCATGGACGCCGAATCAAAGACGCAAATGGATCAAGCCGAGGGTGGGGCACTTATGGAGCACCATCCCACTAGTGGAGGATCAATCATAGATACGATTGCAAGGAATTCCCATCTACGGGGGAGTGAGAGGAGCCTCCCCATGAAGCAAAACAAGACAAGGGAAGTAGAGGAAGTAGATTCAAGAGAGGATGTTCGTGCCCTCAACAAGAAGATAAACGCTCTAGCCACTTCCCTTAGTGCGCTTCATGTGAAACTGTAATATAGTAACCTGTTCAAGCTTCTGTTCAAGGGACTGATTGAGACAGATCTTGAACACCGTTGAGACAGTGCAGAAGCAGAAAGCAGTAGGAGCACACGCAGTATGATACCCAGTTCGGCTACGCCTACTCTGGGGGGTTTCGCACACCCTAAAAGGGACACAAATCTTTATTACGAGTATAGAGCAACAATGTGGGCTTACACTTACACAACTCCTTGTTTGTAATTGCCTTGCCTATAATACTCCGTCTCTCAGATTTGTAACCTCGGCTCACCGCAGTTCGCCTCGATCCCCTTCGTCCGAACCTCATGTCCGATTGTCCTCGATCTTCACTCCGAAGCTCGGTTGCTTTCTCTCAAAAGCCATCAGTGATCAATGATGTGTGCAGCAGTATGGTCGATCACAGACAGTCTGAACAGCACACTGAACAGACTGTATCAGCGCCGTTGATGTTCCGGTGAGGAATGATCAAACAGCCGTCGCTCTTCTCCAATCTCACAGATGCACTCTCGTGTTTGTTTCTCTGAAAAGCGATACAGATCTGGTAGCCTTAGCCTTGTATTTATATGCGTAGGCGAATTTCCAAATCTGTTGCAGATAACCTCATCAAATATTTTGGAAATATTCCTAAATATTCGATGTGTATCTTTGATCTAATCTTAGGGAAGATTCGGATTTCTTCCCCGCCAAGTCAGCCAGTCCAATCTTCAATCTAATTAGGAGATATTCGTTTGAATATCTGTATCAACCAATTCCTCGCTGGCCGACTTTAGTTCGAAAAGATCCTCGATCTTCAGAACCTTCCGGAACAAATCCTTGCGTCTGCTCCCCGCTGAACTTGAGTGTCAGAATGTGCTCGAACTCCCCCTGAACTCCTGCTCGAACTGTCTAAAGGCATTTTGCCAAATACATGCCATTTAAGGGAACATCAATCTCCCCCTTGGCATTTTGGCAAAACCTAATCTACTAGCTCTATCTAGACTTTAGACAGACTTGAGGAATCAAAAAGAATGGTTACTGATGAGCCGTATTTATACGACTCATCGAGTCATTAATTCCCACCATTTCATTCACTTTATTATGCGAACAGTTACTTTTTAGTGTTGTTTCGTATTTCAGGTGATTTGGAAGCTCTAGGAGGAAACACGCTTAAAAGACGGCATTTTCATGCCAGAAACATCGCAGTGGAAGAACATAATTCCGGCATGAACAGTAATTCCGGCATGAACAGTAATTCCGGCATGAATAGTACTTCCGGCGTGAATAGTGATTTTGGGCCGTGAACAGTAACTTCGAAAAAAAGAAAGAAAGTCCAAGCCCTCAATCCAGCAGCCGGCCCACTCTACATTGTGATATTAGGGCAACATTCAAAAGCTAGGGTTTAGGAAGGTTCCAAGAAGATCAAAGGGTTTCTCAAACCCTATATAAGGAGGAGTCCACAAGCCATCTCAATCATCCCATTCATCACTTAGCCGTGTGCCCTAGACCTAACTTGGTCCGCCGCCCATCTCCTCCATCAGCCGCCGTGAGCTCCTCCTTGCTTCCGCCACTTCTCAGCCTTGCACGGCCAGCTTGTTCTTCATTCGGTTTTAGTGAGAATCCTTGTTTCCTTTTATTTATTGTATTGTTATTCCATGGCTATGTGTAACTAATCCGACTATTCGGGTTAGGGTTAAATAATTGTGACTATTGTTTTGAGATTCTGATCTTACTTATTATTATTGCATTCTATTTAGTTCTTGTGCCAATTATCAGTTTGAATTATTAGGCTAAGGGGAGATCCGAAAGGGTACAACTTAACCTAGTTATTCTTACTATCCATTCACTGCTTATTTGATACCGACCCAGTTAGAATAAGTAGTCGCACGAAACCTAATATAACCAGACCAGGAGTATTAGGTTTGCTAGAATTAAAACGGTTATAACCAGACCAGGAGTAACCCTAAGAAGCAAGAATAAACATTAGAAATCAAGGATGAACGTAGTCACAATTGAATAAAACCCTAACCTGAATATCTTCTCTGATTGATAAAACCCCCTCTTATTTTCGTGCCTTGCTTTTGTTCACTAACCTTTACTCTCACATTAGTTTCTTGTCTTTCTCCATTACAGAACAAAGTAGTAGCTATCTAGCTCCCTTGGGTTCGACCCTTGATTGCCATTGTGCTAACCCACAGTTCATTGCGAGGAAATTATAAATTGTTTTTGCACAGGTACGACGACAGCCTGTTCAAAATGGCGCCGTTGCCGGGGAGCTAAGCACGGTGAAATTTGTTCTTTCTTTAATTTTTCGTTTATTTTCTCTTTGCTTATTTCGAAATTTGCCTATTTCGGTGTTATTCAAATTTCAACTGTTCGATTTCCGATTTCCATTCTATTCGATTTCCAATTTCTAGCTCTCAGAGGGTTCTGTCACCAAGACTTACGAGTCTAAGGATTTTGGGTTTTAAGTGGGACCGCTGTGACCCCTCCAATCTCCTGGGGACCCTTTGTTGCTAGTCTGTCTTTGCTATTACGGTGTTTGCTAGACCGGTGCTTGCTACTCTAATCCCACTTTACCATGTTGCTAGTTTGCGTTTTTTTCTAGTTTACTTACAGATTCGACATGACTTCCTACTATGGAAGTGAGCCGTGGAATTATGGGGAGTACTACCAACAACAAAACCAACCCCAACCGCAATATCCACAGTACCCACCACCACCATACCCTCAGTACCCACCACCATATCAGCAATATCCACCACCCTCCCGACAAGAAGTCCGAGAAAAGATCATGCACCTTGAGCAATCCCGGGATGAAACTTTGGATGAGTACTTACGGTACTTTGATTCCCTTGTGATAAGCTGCCCGCACCATGGATTCGCAGACTTATATCTTCTTCAAAGGTTTCTCGCCGGGATGTTACCACATGAGTGGAGTTGGCTCAATGAGGAGGCCGGAGGCTCGATCTACGACTTGACCATGAGTGCTACTTGGGACTTGATAGACGATTTGGCCGAGAGATCTAAACCAGTACAAGAGCAAACCAAGTCACTTGAAGATGTGATGAAAGAGCTGGCAGCTAGCAACCAGCAGTTGGCCGACACGTTTCAGCAATATCAGGCCAACATAGAGAGAGGCTCGGCCGAGATGTTAAGAGCAATGTCCAAGTTAAGGGGAAATCAGGAAGAAGATGTCGGTACAAAAACAGAGGAGGACGTGGAAGAGGCTCTAATAGAGCCTATCTTGGAGCCCATAGAACCGGCAAAGGATGAGGACCAATGGTTGAAGGAAGAAGAGCTCAAGTCGGACTACCCCGAATATTTGGAAGAAGACAGCCCGCTTGCACCTAAAGAAGAGCCGACCGAGCCACTCGAGTCAGACCTCATTATCGAGTTACCCGAGACGTGCTCGAACCTCGTTACGGATCTGCCCGAGGAAGAACCGGTCATCACTATCAAGGCAACCGAGGAAATCAAGGTCACGTCCATCGAAGATCCTACCTCAGTAAAGGGCGCGGATGCCTCTACAATATCTGCGCGGACGTATGAAGAATTACCAATAAATCAAGAGACGTCCGCGGCGCTTAAACAGGAGACGTCCGCGGGAATCATTAATTCAGGTGAGGACCCAGGTATTGTCACACTCACCCGTGATATTGATTCTTATATTTTGCAGACGGGAGATGCCAGTGGTCACAATCCTCTTACACTCATTCTGGGACAACCGGTCATCTCGGACCCAAGGACCAAGAATTACATTGGAACAAAAAGGTTGTCACCTACGCTTGCTGGAACGAAATCAAACTACCATGTTCACAAGGGTTCTGACCGTCCATACATGAGGAAGAGACCGAGACATGGCACGTTTGAGTGGAGACCAGGATGGAGAAACACTAGAGCACGACTCGATGGACCAATGACTAGGATAAAGGTGGCCTCGCCAGCTTGGAAGGATGTAAAGGCGAATCCGCCTGATCATTGGAAGGCAGAGCCGAATGGACAGCTAAAGAAGCAGTATGGACGAACAGAAGAAGAGGCCGAGCAGAAGTATGACCTCACACGTCCATGGGACCCTAACTTGTGATCCCTACAGAGGTACTGTCGAGCCAACGACGTTAAACAAACGCGCTAGCAGGGAGGCAGCCCTGCACTATCTGCATTTCATTTATTGTCACGTGTCATTTTTTTATCATCACATTGTACTTGGGAAAGGAGATGATCTTTATGCAGGGACAGAGGCGAACGTATCAGAGATGTTAGCAACAGACTGTATCCGGCATGAGTAGTTCACACCTTGAATAAGTTGCGTCGAGAAACATGAGCGTTTACAGATTTTGTCACAAAGACTTACGAGTCTAAGGAGGTTGGGTTTTAAGTGAGACCGATGTGACTCCTCCAACCTCCTGGGAATCTGTTATTCGTCTTAATGCCATTGACGCAGACCTTTTGGTGTGCAACAAACTCACGCTACGATGCAAGCTCCAATGGTGCTCTTCGAGGACTCACAGGAGAATTATTAGTAGTCTCTGATTGTCACGCACGCACGAGGGAAGTGCCTGTCCTTACTCTATTCACTTTATTTATTGCATGCATTCGTGAGTCTAGATTTGATTCGTGCCGTGAGGACACGGCTCATTTCAAAAGTGTGGGGTGGAAGAGTCAGTTATGAGTCAGTTATCGAGTCAGCATGCCCACCACACAGAGTCAGCACGTTTCGAGTCATTTTTAAAATTTTTGTACATGATTACTTCACTATTTCCTAGACTTGCAGAATTGGATAATGATATGGTGAAATAGATAGAGCCGATTACATGCATGTCTTTGGTGAAAATTGATTTGTGCGACTAACTTGTGATCTTAAAATTTTGCGAGCCTTTGTTAGTTGAGATAAACAGGGATGTGGAGTTGATAGCAATGCCCTAGAGAGACTTGACAGATCATTCAAAGACCGGACTCAGGATATATGGTTATGTGGAGCTTGTGGAGGCTAGCACTTCGAGGCAAACATAGTACGAGTCTGCTCCGCCACTGCGGCACACTTTGCGATGGTTGGGACGGGAATACTTCACACCGTCCAGACTCTAGTTCAAGTAGCCGGGAAAATAGACAAGCGACCCTTGGATTGACCCGCGCAAAAGGACGATGATGAGCGAGAGCAAGTAGGTTTGAGCAAGTCACAATCCGCACTACAAAGAAAAATCCACTACCATTGTGATAGTCCACACGTCCCACATGTGAAAAGCGTCATTGAGAATGCCAAATCATATGACGCTATAGCTAGCTGAAAAGCACTCCATTACTTGAGCCCGAATCTATCACGTGCAAGAAAAATCAGCGAGACATAACCATATAGCAGCGAGTTCGAGTCCGAGAATGAGGGTTCATGGGTCTAAACAGGGCTATCTCCAGATACATCCGAATTGATTTGCATCTCGACCCAAAGGTAACACGTATCTTTAACCCATGTTTTCGCACAAAGATATTAGTAGCAAGCATGCATAACAGGTAGGATCTATAGTAGCCAAGTCATGTCCATGTAGCTCGTCTAGGATGACCGAAGCATTGTGGTGTTTACATTAGTCGTTCCTCTTATGACCTTGTTCTTGTTCGGGACGAACAAGTTTAAGTGTGGGGTGGTTTGATGAGCCGTATTTATACGACTCATCGAGTCATTAATTCCCACCATTTCATTCACTTTATTATGCGAACAGTTACTTTTTAGTGTTGTTTCGTATTTCAGGTGATTTGGAAGCTCTAGGAGGAAACACGCTTAAAAGACGGCATTTTCATGCCAGAAACATCGCAGTGGAAGAACATAATTCCGGCATGAACAGTAATTCCGGCATGAACAGTAATTCCGGCATGAATAGTACTTCCGGCGTGAATAGTGATTTTGGGCCGTGAACAGTAACTTCGAAAAAAAGAAAGAAAGTCCAAGCCCTCAATCCAGCAGCCGGCCCACTCTACATTGTGATATTAGGGCAACATTCAAAAGCTAGGGTTTAGGAAGGTTCCAAGAAGATCAAAGGGTTTCTCAAACCCTATATAAGGAGGAGTCCACAAGCCATCTCAATCATCCCATTCATCACTTAGCCGTGTGCCCTAGACCTAACTTGGTCCGCCGCCCATCTCCTCCATCAGCCGCCGTGAGCTCCTCCTTGCTTCCGCCACTTCTCAGCCTTGCACGGCCAGCTTGTTCTTCATTCGGTTTTAGTGAGAATCCTTGTTTCCTTTTATTTATTGTATTGTTATTCCATGGCTATGTGTAACTAATCCGACTATTCGGGTTAGGGTTAAATAATTGTGACTATTGTTTTGAGATTCTGATCTTACTTATTATTATTGCATTCTATTTAGTTCTTGTGCCAATTATCAGTTTGAATTATTAGGCTAAGGGGAGATCCGAAAGGGTACAACTTAACCTAGTTATTCTTACTATCCATTCACTGCTTATTTGATACCGACCCAGTTAGAATAAGTAGTCGCACGAAACCTAATATAACCAGACCAGGAGTATTAGGTTTGCTAGAATTAAAACGGTTATAACCAGACCAGGAGTAACCCTAAGAAGCAAGAATAAACATTAGAAATCAAGGATGAACGTAGTCACAATTGAATAAAACCCTAACCTGAATATCTTCTCTGATTGATAAAACCCCCTCTTATTTTCGTGCCTTGCTTTTGTTCACTAACCTTTACTCTCACATTAGTTTCTTGTCTTTCTCCATTACAGAACAAAGTAGTAGCTATCTAGCTCCCTTGGGTTCGACCCTTGCTTGCCATTGTGCTAACCCACAGTTCATTGCGAGGAAATTATAAATTGTTTTTGCACAGGTACGACGACAGCCTGTTCAGTTACCTCAAAATACTCCCCCTTTTTGCCGCAAACTGGCAAGGGGTCCAATCTAGTTCGAACAAAATTAAAAAAATGCCAGAACAAGCACTGAGACAGCACAGAATGAAAGGTAGCATGGTTCAAAGTTCAAAAGTTTTCAGTAATGGACCTTTAGGCAGACGACATATCATCTGAAGCACCATTAGATTCATCGGCCTCCTCTTCATCGTCGCTTGGGTAACGAAGAGCGCGGGCCAGCCTGTTGATCCGCTTGCGCTGTTCCTTGTCAGCTGCTATGATGGCATCCAGCTCCTTCATCAGCTTGGACCTCTCGTCACAAGCCATGCGAGCTCCCCCTCATTTTGACGACTCTGGGAAATGCTTGAATTTCCATCCCGGCTGTGAGAGGTCATTTACATGGTGGCCTTTGAAGAGCTTGTGGTCCACAGTGAATTTCTGCGGGGTCTTGGAGAGAGTCATATTTGGAGTCTGCAATTCTGGGGCTTGACGAACGATTAGTTCAAAAATCAGAGAAGGAAAACAGATCTGGTAAAGAGATCGTTTCGATGTGGCGTGTTCAGCAATCAGTTTGAACATGACTCTTCCCAGGTTAACAGCATCTTGTTTCCTATCTGATAGATCAGCTGGGCCATCTCTCTGCTAACAGTAGATCGGTGAGAGCAAGGCTTCCAATTGAAGACAGTAATGAAGAACATCATGGAGTAAAAAGTTGACAAGCGGGTTGTAGCAAGATAAGTCTCAGGCCACCACGGGACTGAACCAACAGTTAAAGAGTCCACAATCTTGTCAAAATCTTCTTCCTCCTCGTCCACCTCTGGATCATCTATCTGGAAGAATTTGCAGATGAGGTCTGGATTGATTTCAATTCTCCTTCCCCGAACAAAAACAACTCCATAATTTTTGTCGCCAATCACCCCAAACTGTGAAGGGAGATTTGCAATAGCTTCACGCACCAGTTGCTCATTGAACGGTTTACTCTTGGTCAAAGTCCAAATCAGGCATGTTTGTTGTAGAACATGAATAACCTCCTTCCCTGTGTATCGTTTCTCATCCAGAAAACGCTCCGGAATAATTTTCCTTTTTAGCACGAACTTCCACTTTCTTGCAGCAGCTTTGTTAACAAACCAAATTCCCTTCTTGACCAAGCCAGCTGGAGCAGCATCAGAGAGAGAAGATGGGACTTCACAACTTCTCTGATCTTCTGAGACTGGTGTAGGAACTCCACGTTTCCTCTTTTTGGAAGCAACAGCTCCCCCTGCACCCTGGGGAGCATCAGAATCTACGACCGAATCCACAACAGGTCCTCCATCATGAACCTTCCCTTTTCTTTTGACCTTCTTTGCCTTCTTGATCTCAGCAAGAGAAACGAAAACTTCCTCATCCTCAGAAAGGGAGTCTGATACGAGAATATGCTGAGCACCAACCTCCATTTCTGCATTAGAAATAGCTGGGGAATCTGCCACCACATGGCCAACATCAACAAGAACATCGCCCTCAACTCTGCCTTGCACAACGACTGGAGCTGACTTCTCAACTGAATCTGCCTCTGAACCAGAGTTCTCTTGAGATATGGTTGTCCCAGCAATGTGCTGACAACCTGATGTAACAACTTCATGAACACTTGCCTCCTTACCAGTTTCTGAACTGTGTGCAGATGCAGAAGCTTCAACCTCCGCTTCTTGGGTTTGTGGGGACACAACTGGCAATGGCGCAACAATCTTAGGAACAGTTTCCTTCTGCAACCCAGCGCTGACATCGTCAATATCCTTGTAAAGAACATCAAGCTCGTCATCTTCTTCAACAGATTCTGCTTCTTCAGGCACAGTATCAGAATGATGTTGGCCTTCTAAAACCTTAAGCTTCTCTACAGAGATATCTACAGAAACATCAACAGAGACAACACTTCCCTTTCTCTTGCTTGAAGGCTCAATAGGCAGTTCAGGATCCAAGACTGACATAGTACTGAGCCGTCCACTTACGGCACTAATCTTGGCCAGACATTTCCTTGGCGAAACTTTTCTCCGATTAACAATCTTCTGTTGAAACCTCGAGGGGCGCATATACCCAGAAGCAAGAATCTTCTCCTTCCAGACTTTAGAACCAGCAACCTTAGACACATGCAAACTGGGATCCCCACCTTTCACGGAATCAACAACCTTCAAACATTCAACAGCCCTACTGGCTTCACCACCCTTCACTATCACAGCTTCTACACTCTTTTCAACAACTTTATTATCAACACTAGCATCTTTCTTAGGAACTGAAGCAACAATCGGAGCTTTAGGGATTGAAGGTACCTTAGACAGGGACAAGATCGGTGAAGGAACGACACTTGGAGGTGTTGAGCTAGCACCGGTTGGTTTAGGAGATATTTGCGCAGGAAGCGATGGCACTTCCTTTAGCTTTGCAGCAGGTTCTAGACCTTTTCGCTCACCCAACCCAACTTTAGGGTTTGTAGAAACTGCTTCGTCCACAGAAATTTTGACCCCAGGCACGGCTATTGTTCCAGCAACCAAAGGCGACGCCTTTTTCTTCATCGGCATCTTCGGCTTCGTTGATTTTGGAATTTGAGGCTTTGCCGCCAGAGCATCGGACGGTTTCTTGACTGTCTTCTTTGATTCCGATGACAACTTGATACCAGACTTAGAGGATTTTCTGGTGTTTGCCATTGTTGCTGAAGAGATGAAGCTTTGAAAGAATTCTCGAGTGACAGCTACGCTAGGGTTTCAGAAGAGAGAGCAAGGTCAGCAGATGAAGCAAATCTATTTTTCAAATCACGTTCAGCCTTTTCAACTTCCCAAAACGAGCCCTCGAGAATATCTTTTTTTTTTTATTTCATAACGGCACGAAAAAATCTCCAAATATTTAAAAAATATTCATCTTCTAAAAATATACCTTCTGATCCAGCTCCCTTCCTTAAGTGGTCAGTCCAACTGTTTTGCTGGAGTTGCGACTCTGACTGACCACTGCCTGTCAGGCTTAGTGATTGACAGCACCTAGACCCAGGGCGGATCTAAGGGTCTCAACCTCTGTTGCATTCAATCGCATATGGATCACCTTCTCCTGTAGCGTTCTTTGGAGACTAGCTAGCTTCGAGGCATACTCGCTCTGGAAGGGGAGGGTGCTAATATCCGTTTGTGGCGACCGGCGAAGAGGGTATCTGACAGAACTATAATCATCAACATGGGTGTGTGCGACGTGTGTCAGTGTCTTGTTTACTCCCCCTCGAACATATCCATGGTTGATGAGGCATTTACACCGAGCTCCGGACGACTGTTGGGGAGTATGGATGAATAGTGGAGCAGGAGGACCCCTGTTTCGTAGATAACTTATCCGCGTGAGACTGGTAGGATCATCCATGCAAGCTGGAACATACTTTGAGCTGCCATATCTTCCAACTTTTATCGGTCCACGTACATTTGTGTGAATCTGTTCTACCTTTCTGCTGGCACTGAACTTACAGCTATTGGGGAACGAGTCTTTTGTCTGAGTTCTGATTCTGTATGCGACGCCTGGTGCATCAATATCACCTGTTTCCTTGGGCCTTCCTCGGATGAGTTTAGTTGAGTCGAGCATCATCGAGTTTTTGAGAGTAAGATTACCCATGCGCCTGTGCCACAAACCCATCTCAATCCGTCGACTTGGTAGGTAGGCCGAAGAACCAACAGGTCCAGCGGAACCAATGAGGTAGCAATTGTTGGGAGACCTGTCACCTTTCATTAATGAGCTTCCGTCCTTATTCAACACGAGACATGAGTCTTGAGTGAAGGTGACAAGATGTCCATCATCACATAGTGGACTAATGCTAAATAGATTCATCTTCAATCCATCAACCAAGAGAATGTCCTTGAGTGCAGGAAGATCCGGAACCTTCAATGTCCCACAGCCGATCACCTGACCCTTTCCTCCATCACCAAAGGTGACAAATTACTTCTTCATAACAGGTCGAACATGAGTAAGAAATTTAGAGTTACCTGTCATATGAGCGGAGCATCCACTATCGAAGAACCAGTGATCTTTCCCCATGTGACGTGATGAGTTGATCGCAGCCAGACATACGGTCTTGCTAGCCTTTGGTACCCAGATCCGTTGCATTCGAGGTTTATTCTTGTGTCTCATAGCTCTTCGCTCAGCAAGAAACAAGCAACACCTTGGTCTGATGTGTCCGATTTTGAAACAGTACCAGCATGTGCGGAGATCTTTCGTCTGTTCTGAGAAGGAGCTGGTTCGGTCATTGCGAGTTCCAGCCGTGTTCTTTTCTTGGGACAGATCCACTTTTTGTCTCGGGTGCTGTCTCACCTTCTCTCCCATATTCTATTTCACCTTCTTTCCCTGGTGCTGATTCAGTTTCTATTTCACCTTCTGTTCCGGGTTTCGTTCAACCACTGGTTTCGCTTTAACAAACGTTGTACCTTTTGAGCATCCTTCTTATGTGAAACCCAGTCCCCGGTGTCCAGACTCCATTCTTTGTGACCTGATAATCTCATTTAGATCCTTAGTCCCAGAGTTCAACATCTTCACCGACTGTTTGAGCTGGTTGAGCTCCTTCAGGGTAGCTGAATGATCCATTTTTTCAGATTCAACCTGGAGTTCCAGAGACTCTACGTGCCTCAAGAGTTACACCTCCTTGTGCTTCAGATCTGTAATCTTTTTCCTTAGACCTACTGACAGAGCTCACTGCACTGTCGTTAAGGTGCAATGTCTCTGTGCAAAAATAAATTTATAAGTCCGCTACTCGTACTCTACTAGTGGGTAGTAAAGGGTAAGTAGGGGTCGAACCCAAGGGAATTGGTGGATTAGTTGTTCTTTAATGAAGCTTATGCATAAATTTAATGCGATTGGGGTTGGGTTTGAGTGTGCTTTGTGAACTGAAAGTAAATTACAACAGTTGATAACGGACTGTAAGGAAAGGATTCAGTTTAGGGGTTTCATATCATATCTTCGTTCATCATTGACCTCTAATGATCATACTAAGTGTTCAAAGATGTATCAAGGCTATTTCTAGCACATGACTTGCCACATCATTTAGAACACTTGTTCTATTTAGACTAATTCCTCCTTTCGAAGTATCTTAGCCTTATGTGCATCCAATTGATCAATCAGTTACGATCAACCAAATGGTGTTTAAAAGAGGTCGAACTCCTCAGATAAGCTTTGCCCGTTAAAGCATCCACTTACCCGAGTATGTTCATGAACCCCACGGAAGAGCTTTGCCCGTTAAAGCATCCACTCAACCTTGGAAGTTCTAACCTAATATATGGCACATAGAACAAGTTTTGAACACTAAGTAGCATTAAGCATAGAGTCTAAAACGGTTTATGATATAAATACCCCCTCTACCAAATACAAGCTTTTAGCTACTTGTATTCATGTCAAGGAATACAAGCAAACCATGGCTTTGAACAAGGATACCAAAAAGGAGAATAACTTTAAAGTAAGAACAATATATACGGAAAGTAAAGGACAAGCCGTGGCTTTTGTACCTACAATAAGTGGAGGAGAGGAGCTCCTAAGCAAGATCCAAGCAAGGAAAAGTAGCTCCAAAATGAAGAACAAAATGTGTATTGAAAGTGAAGAGAAGAGGGTTAAGCCCTCTATCTCTCTAAAGACTTGTGGATTGTGGATGGGATACATTTACAAGGAGAGGGCATCTCTATTTATAGGCTAAGGGGAGGCAAGGGTGTGGATGAGAAGAGAGACACTTGTCACAAGGGAAGAGGGAGAGCAAAAGCCATTGGGGTGAGTCATCCCCTCCTCTAAGCCGCCGCCCATGTGGCAAAGGAGGAGTGGATGATGGCTTAGCCGCCGGCTAGGTGGAGGAGGGGGAGTGGTGGAGTGAGTGCAATGTGATCTTCTCCAAAAGCCATCGGTCCTTTCAGCTCTGGTCTGACTCTGGTTGCCCTTCGGTTGGACTTGTTTTGAGTGATTCCACGTCCGGTTCTTGAAAGTCGGAATTTGGTCGTGACCTGGAATGACTCGTAATTCATTTTCAGCTTTAAAAGTCCTTTTTAGCATGTATTTTCTCTAGACTTCAAAATACCCTGTAGATAAATATCGGAACTAACAAGCAAAAGTTAAATAGACAAAGAGTCTAATTTGATGGGTTTAACTGTCTTAATGAATCATATAAATATGGTCCATCAGATCACGCCACACTTTTAGTTGTTCGTCCCGAACAATGCTTTTTACGGGCGGTACACAATCCAAGTAAAAACTTCAAACATGAAAGTGAGATTGTGGGACTAGATTTATCTTATTCATACATTACTTACTTATTACCAAACTAAACTGTGTAAATACTTAGAAGAAACTTGATACTTGTACCTTCGGGCCGAGATGCAAATTAATTTGGATGTTTCGGGAGATAGCCCTTTGCAGGCTCCTGGACTGCATTCTCGGGATCGACTCGCACTATATGGTTTCCTTGTAGCTTTCTCTAGCACGTGATTCGGTTCGGGTTTCACTGAGTTGAGCACTTTGATTTCTTTTTGGCGAGGGACAGCTTCTGTACTGAATCGGCCTTTGGCCTTTGGCCTTTGATATTGAGTTGGAGTTTCTTCACTTTTGTTCGGTTAAAACCTTCACAATTTTGGATTTTGGCCTTTGATTAGCTTCTTTGAGCTTTTACTTCTTTGTGACTTGCTAGTCCATTTTCTCAGCCTTTTTGGGAGGTCCAATCATCTCCCGCAAGCATATGGAAATACCTCCCCGCTCTTTCTCATCCTCTCCGTTTCGCGCGGGTCAAAATGAGGGTTGCTCATTTATTTTCCCGGCTAGTCTGACTAGAGATAGGACGGTTTGATTCCCGTCCCGCCTCTTGCATAAACGCTGCACGGCGGAGATGACTATGATCTTCTTTGAAACCCGAAGTGCAGCCTCCACTGACTTCGAAAACCATATAGTTAGATTCGATCCTTCGAGTGCTTGCCAAGCCTCTCTAGGGCATTTTCTATCAACTCCACATCCCCTGTATATCTCAGCACAAAGGGACAAATGAGAAGTTACATCCTAAGTTTTTAAACAGTTGAATTTTCACAAGGTAAATGCATGAATTATGATCTATCTTTTTCACATTCTCAAGTTCATATTTTCAAAAAGATAATATTAAGGGAAAAGGAAAAAGAAAAACATGTTAATTAACTATGTACACAGGTGGTTCTCACTCCACACTTTTGAACGAAGGCGTGCCTCACAGCACAACTTAGTTCAAAAGTTATGCAAGCAAATATTTACAGGTAAGGTGAGAATGACTTAAGGCAAAAACTAAATGACAGAAATTAAATGACTGAAAGTAAGATAGGTGTCGGGTTACCTCCCGACCAGTGCATTTGTTTAACGTCGTTAGCTCGACAGTACCTCATTCCCGGATCATAAGGTTGGGTCCCATGGGCGTGTGAGGTCGAATTTCTTCTTGGCTGCCCTTTTGCTCCGAGAGGGTGAGGCTTCATTGACCATAGCTGCTGGTCCAATGAGTCGTGCTCGCTTGTTACTCCTTCCGGGTTTCCATTCTTTCGGCCCATGTCTTTGCCGCTTCTTCATGTTTGAATAGTTGGCACCTTTGCGAGTTTGGAAGTTTGGTTTTGTGCTATTAAATGTAGGCGACATTAAGCATGCGCCTCTGCCAATCCTCTTCATTGTGGCAGTGATGGATGGTTGTCTTGGAACGAGTGAGTTTTCAGGCGGTTTTCCTTGGCTTGTGACGAGTGAGAGTTCCTTTGTCGGCTTTTTTGGCTCATGCTCCTCCTCTAACTCCCCTTGCACCACATCATCATTGACTACATGATCTTTGGTGGCTATGATCTTCATAAAACATGGAGGGTCAAGTTGTGGGACTTCAATTACAAGGACCGGGTCTGTCTCGGGCAGTTTGGGCGCTTCGACCAGCTTGGGCGCATCCTGGTCTGTCTCGGTCAGCCCGATATTGAGGTCCGGGTCAGCCTCGGACAGATCGGCAGTTAGGACCGGGACTTCTGTCGGCTCGATAGTGAGGACCGGGACTTCTGTCGGCTCGGTAGTGAGGACCGGTTCAAGTGGCTCGGGTGCTCCGACAGTGAGGACCGGGCCTGTCTTGGCCGGTTCTTCTTCGGTCATCTGTTGGTCCTCATCCTCTGCCGGCTCCTCGGGTTCAGCCGTCCTTTCTATTGCCCATGATTCGGTTTCGGCCGTGAATTGGTGCATCGAGGCACTCAATTGCTGTATGTCTGCGGCCAATTGCTGGGTGCTAGCTGCCAGCCCGTTTTCTGCTGCCCATAATTCGGTTTTGGCCCTGATTTGGTGCATCGTGTTGTCCAGTTCTTCGCGCCGCATGGCCTGATCTTGTCTTGGTCTTGACCTCGCGGCCAAATCATCTATTAAGTTCCAAAGATCATCTATGTCTAAGTTGTTCACCGAGCCTCCCGCTGCATCATTTAGCCAATTCCACTCTTGTGGCATCATCCCATTGAGAAACCATTGAAGAAGATCGTGGTTGGTGAATCCATGGTGCGGGCAGCTCGTCACAATGGAGTCGAAGTACGCCAAGTACTCGTCCAAAGTTTCGTCCCGGGATTGCTCTATGTTGTTGATCTTCTCGCGGACTTCAAGTTCGAAGGGTGGTGGGGAAAACTTCTCATTGTTCCAAGGCTCGCATCCGTAGTAGAAAGACTTTCTGAACTGCATGACAGAACTAAAACAAAAGAAAAACAAATAGAACAACTATTCCGATTTCTAATTCCAATTCCCCGGCAACGGCGCCAATTTTGACGGAGCTCACTGCACTGTCGTTAAGGTGCAATGTCTCTGTGCAAAAATAAATTTATAAGTCCGCTACTCGTACTCTACTAGTGGGTAGTAAAGGGTAAGTAGGGGTCGAACCCAAGGGAATTGGTGGATTAGTTGTTCTTTAATGAAGCTTATGCATAAATTTAATGCGATTGGGGTTGGGTTTGAGTGTGCTTTGAGAACTGAAAGTAAATTACAACAGTTGATAATGGACTGTAAGGAAAGGATTCAGTTTAGGGGTTTCATATCATATCATCGTTCATCATTGACCTCTAATGATCATACTAAGTGTTCAAAGATGTATCAAGGCTATTTCTAGCACATGACTTGCCACATCATTTAGAACACTTGTTCTATTTAGACTAATTCCTCCTTTCGAAGTATCTTAGCCTTATGTGCATCCAATTGATCAATCAGTTACGATCAACCAAATGGTGTTTAAAAGAGGTCGAACTCCTCAGATAAGCTTTGCCCGTTAAAGCATCCACTTACCCGAGTATGTTCATGAACCCCACGGAAGAGCTTTGCCCGTTAAAGCATCCACTCAACCTCGGAAGTTCTAACCTAATATATGGCACATAGAACAAGTTTTGAACACTAAGTAGCATTAAGCATAGAGTCTAGAATGGTTTATGATATAAATACCCCCTCTACCGAATACAAGCTTTTAGCTACTTGTATTCATGTCAAGGAATACAAGCAAACCATGGCTTTGAACAAGGATACCGAAAAGGAGAATAACTTTAAAGTAAGAACAATATATACGGAAAGTAAAGGACAAGCCGTGGCTTTTGTACCTATAATAAGTGGAGGAGAGGAGCTCCTAAGCAAGATCCAAGCAAGGAAAAGTAGCTCCAAAATGAAGAACAAAATGTGTATTGAAAGGGAAGAGAAGAGGGTTAAGCCCTCTATCTCTCTAAAGACTTTTGGATTGTGGATGGGATACATTTACAAAGAGAGGGCATCTCTATTTATAGGCTAAGGGCAAGGGATGGATGTGGATGAGAGGCCACCACATGTCACAAAATGGGAGGAGAAGCGAAAGCCATCGGGGTGAGTCATCACCTCCCTTAGCCCCCCCCCCCCCCCCCCCATGTGTCACTTCGTCCTTGAAGCCGCCGGCCATGTGAGGTGGAGGAGAGTGAGTGGTGAGTTTGTGATCTTTTCACAAAAGCCATCGGTCCTCTTTCAGCTCCGAACAGACTCTGGTTGCTCTTCGGTTGGACTTGTTTTGAGTGATTCCATGTCAGGTTATGAAAATTGTACAGTCGGAATCTGGTCGTGTCCTGGAATGACTTGTAATTCATTTTCAGCTTTAAAACTCCTCCTTAGCTTGTATTCTCTCTAGACTTCAAAATACCCTGTAGATAAATATCGGAACTAACCAGCAAAAGTTAAATAGACAAAGAGTCTAATTTGGTGGGTTTAACTATCTTAATGAATCATATAAATATGGTCCATCACCTACCATTCCAGCTGGATGAGTTTCACGATCTTTTTCCATGTCGATTTTTAGAGATGAGATGGTACCCAGGAGTTCTGTTTTCTGTGCAAGCAGACATGACCTTTCCTGTTTCATTTCTGTTAGTTGGGTAGACAACAGATCGACCTTACCTTGGAGTTCCACCTTCTCTGTAGCCAGAATCTCGACCCCCTGCCACACTTTGTCTTTTTCATCAGTCATGGTGGCAATTGTGTCGTTGAGTTTCTTGTTGAGATTGATTACCAACAGCCACTTCTCATGCAGGTCTTTGTAAGATTCAGCCAGCGTCTCTTGCGTGAGTTCTTCATTATCGCTGTCTGAGGAGTCTTCAGTCAGGAGAACAGGTTGAGGAGACTTGTTATTGCTGGATTCACTGTATTCTTCTGTGATTGCAGCAAATGCTACAAAGCTGGTAGTTTCATCATAGTCCTCCTCATCACTGTCGCTGAGGTTTGCAACCATTGCCTTATTCTTCTTGAGTGTATTAGCACATTCCGCCTTGATGTGGCCGAATCCCCTGCATTCGTGGCATTGAACCTCTTTCCATTTTTCTGAAGCATCATCCGTTTTCTCACTGAGCCTCATCTTGCCTGTTTTCCAGTTGCGAGAGTTACTAGAGGATGACTGACCTTGCTCAGGGCCACGTCTATGAGTTTCCGAATCATTCTGCCGAAGTTTTGAGCCATCATAGCCAATTGTTCAGTGTTGCAGTCTGTTTCACCCAAGTCTTCAGACACTTCTGCTCTTAGAGCAATTCCTTTTCCCTCTTTGGACTCAGTTTCGTGGTTCATCTCGTAAGTTCTGAGTGAGCCCATGAGCTCGTCTAGTTTCAGCTTGGAGATGTCGTGCATTTCCTCAATGGCAGTGACTTTCATAGCGAATCTCGGAGGGAGCGATCTAAGAACCTTGCTGGCCATTCTTTCACCGTCAATGGGCTTTCCTAGGGCAGCAGCTTCGTTGGACAGATCTAGTACTCTTGCATTGAACTCAGGGATAGTTTCACTGTCCTTCATCTTCATATCCTCAAACTTGGTTGTCACAATCTGCATTCGAGAATTGCGAACCTTGTATGTACCTTCATAGGCTGTTTGAAGGACATCCCAAGCTTCCTTTGCGATTTCACAGTTGATGATTAGTTTCAGCACATTCTCGTCCACTCCAGAGAAAATGACGTTCATGGCTTTTGAATTCCCAATAGATGCCTTTTCATCTACTTCATCCCAAAGAGCTTCAGGTTTAGGGACAACTTCACCTGTGAGACTTTCCATCAAGGGTTGAGTCCATCCAACGAAGACAGCCTTCCAAACTTTTTCATCGAGAGATTTCAGAAAGGATTTCATCTTGGGCTTCCAACAGGCATAGTTAGAACCTTCTAACAACGGGGGTCGGTGATGCTTTGTCCTTCGTTCAGAGTCATCTTGAACAGTTCTAGGATCCCACTCAGTGTGTCGAGTGTTTGCTCTGATACCAATTGTAATATAGTAACCTGTTCAAGCTACTGTTCAAGGGACTGATTGAGACAGATCTTGAACACTGTTGAGACAGTGCAGAAGCAGAAAGCAGTAGGAGCACACGCAGTATGATACCCAGTTCGGCTACGCCTACTCTGGGGGGTTTCCCACACCCTAAAAGGGACACAAATCTTTATTACGAGTATAGAGCAACAATGTGGGCTTACACTTACACAACTCCTTGTTTGTAATTGCCTTGCCTCTAATACTCCGTCTCTCAGATTTATAACCTCGGCTCACCGCAGTTCGCCTCGATCCCCTTCGTCCGAACCTCCTGTCCGAACGTCCTCGATCTTCACTCCGAAGCTCGGTTGCTTTCTCTCGAAAGCCAGCATTGATCAATGATGTGTGCAGCAGTATGGTCGATCACAGACAGTCTGAACAGCACACTGAACAGACTGTATCAGCGTCGTTGATGTTCCGGTGAGGAATGATCAAACAGCCGTCGCTCTTCTCCAATCTCACAGATGCACTCTTGTGTGTGTTTCTCTGAAAAGTGATACAGATCTGGTCACCTTAGCCTTGTATTTATATGCGTAGGCGAATGTCCAAATCTGTTGCAGATAACCTCATCAAATATTTAGGAAATATTCCTAAATATTCGATGTGTATCTTTGATCCAATCTTAGGGAAGATTCGGATTTCTTCCCCGCCAAGTCAGCCAGTCCAATCTTCAATCTAATTAGGAGATATTCATTTGAATATCTGTATCAACGAATTCCTCGCGGGCCGACTTTAGTTCGAAAAGATCCTCGATCTTCAGAACCTTCCGGAACAAATCCTTGCGTCTGCTCCACGCTGAACTTGAGTGTCAGAATGTGTTCGAACTCCCCCTGAACTCCTGCTCGAACTGTCTAAAGGCATTTTGCCAAATACATGCCATTTAAGGGAACATCAGAAACAGTCTCAAAATCAACATCGAGTATGCGCCATTTGTATAAGCTCCTCTCATATAGAGGATGATTTCCCTAATACCTTCCCAAAAGAAGAGATGCAAGATAACGAGGACGTTAATTTCTTGCAAACAAATCAAGTGAACTATGGGAGAGACCGGGATCACCCCAACATTTCGTATAAGACAACTGAACCAATCAAGTATGATGCAAATTGGCGCCAAAAGAGCAATCCTCCTCCCGGTTTCACCGCGAAGAACCAAGATTATCAAAGGCAAAATCAAGGTTATCAAAAGCAAACATATCAAGGACAATCTAGCCAACCTCAACAACAAACTCAAACCCAACAACCACCTATGGAGGACTCTACTACGACCACATTGCTAGCTACACTTGTTGCGGGATAAAACAAGATGGCTCAAGATCAAACCAAGATATCTCAAGATCAAATCAAAATGGCTCAAGATCAAGTCAACGCCACACCAGAAAATAAGCTCATGTTCCAAGAAATCAACCAAAGGCTAAATGAAATGTCCACTCACCACAAGATGATGGAAACTCAAATTGCCCAATAAGCTAGTTCATCCACGAGATATCAAGGGAAACTTCCCTCTAAGCCGGACTTCCATCATGACGAACATGTGAACGCTATAACCTTGAGGAGTGGGAACACCTACACACCTCCCTCGCCCAAACAAAAAGACACTAGCACAAGGTTGCCCATTATCCTTGAAGAAAGCGAAGAGGAGGTTGAGGAAGAAATCTCCACACCAAAAAAAGTTCACCCCAAGAACTCAACAAAAGAAGTTGCTAAGGATGCAATGAAAGAACCTCCCCCTTACAAGCCTCCCATGCCATTCTCTCAAAGGCAATTGAAGAAAAACACTGAATTGCACTTCCACAAAATCGCGGAAATGATGAAGAAGATCAATGTGACACTACCAATCTCCGAGGTAATATCCCAAATGCCCAATTTTAATAAATTTCTTAAGGATATAATCTCTCATAGGCGTGAAATTTCAAAAATTAGTTCGGTTACTCTAAATGCGAAATGTAGTGCTATTGTACAAAATCATATGCCTAAGAAAGAGAAAGATCCGGGGTCGTTTTCCATTCCTATCTCTATTGGTGA
This sequence comes from Rhodiola chrysanthemifolia, assembly GCA_033675395.1. Taxonomy (NCBI): domain Eukaryota; kingdom Viridiplantae; phylum Streptophyta; class Magnoliopsida; order Saxifragales; family Crassulaceae; genus Rhodiola; species Rhodiola chrysanthemifolia. The sequence continues at coordinate 11,911,225 of CM066208.1, read as the reverse complement.
TGTTAATAAAGGCAGTGCGTTGTGTGATCTAGGAGCGAGTATTTCATTAATGCCTTACTCTCTTTATAAGCAACTTGATATGGGGACTCTCGTGCCTACTTCCATTAGTCTATGCCTTGCGGATCCCTCCACTAGGATCCCAAGTGAAATCCTAGAAGACGTGCCCGTGAAGTTGGGGAAATTTTACATCCCCGTGGATTTCTGTCTTAGAAACGGAAGAGGGGCGAGAGATCCCAACCATTTTGGGAAGGCCATTTTTGAAAACTACTAAAGCGGTGATAAGTTGCATAAATGATTCACTAGAGTTTGAAGTAGGGGGAGAAAAAATCAAGTTCTATCTAAGACAAACATGTAGCGCTCCTAGTAATTCATTGGATTGTAACTTGCTCGATGTGTACCATGATTATTCTTGTGATGAACTAACCTCTATTAAGCAAGAGCTATTGAGTGATGAAAACATAGGTGACTTTATGATGGACCTATTGATGATGGGCGAGCAAAAACAAGAAGAGGAGAAAGATGATGAGAAAGAAAGAACTGAGAAATGAGAAGGTAAGGGACCTTGTGGGATGGCTTAAGGCTTTACCTACAATCTAAGGTACGAATTTCTAGGTCCTAACTCTACCTTTCCCGTAATAGTGAATGCATCTTTGAACGAGCTTGAGACCTCTAAACTATTGCATGTGCTTAGAACGCGTAGGGAGGCTATTGGTTATTCCATTGATGACTTAAAAGGGATTAGCCCCGAAATATGCATGCATAGGATTAAATTGGATGATGATGCTAAGCCAACCCGAGAGAGGTTGAGGAGGTTGAACCCTACGTTAGGGGAAGTTTTCTTCAAGGAGATAACTAAATTGAGGGAAGCGGGAATCATCCGGTCCGACGACGTCAGATTTGGCTTGATTTGTGTGCGGCCGCATCGTACGGGACACGAATGCAGCATCGATTGAGCCGCCGTGGCGCGGTTCGGTTTTGCAAAATTCAGTTTCTGTTTTTGAGCATTAAACCAAGTCAAGAACGACTTGGTTTTCCCCATACTCTTCGGTTTCTTTTGGGAACGGTTCGTATCCCACGAACTTATCAACTGCGGGTCATAGAAGTCGGTTAGACGTCATGGGAAAGTGGAACGGCTCTCCCATTAAAGCGTCGTGGGCAGTTCAATGGAGCTCGCGACTCCTATAAATTGAAGTCTGCGCCTCAGTTCCGAAACACACTGAAAAGAACATCAGCTCTCCTTCTCGATTTTTCATTCGTATTAGTTCGTCGGTGTTGATAGCCAAAGGCCAGAAAGGTTTGATCGACAAAGCTTGGTGCTAAGTTGTTGTCGAGGATCGTTTTATCCTAGGAAGCATACTGCCAGCGAGTCCCAGCACAGTAGGGCGGCAATCTTGCTTTAAGGAAAGCGTTGAACATGACTCGATCCAACACAACTACTGTTTGCAATTGTTTTCCCAGTTTCATTGAATCTGTATTGCATGTCATATTTGTTCAGTGACTTCAGTTTGAAATCTGCCTGTTATATTTATAAAGATTGCCAACACTCAAAACATTATTGACGAACTATGAGCTAGTTTCTGGGCAAAAAATTAATTTTGACATATCTGAATTGGTGTGTAGCAAGAACACAGAGGATGGGTTAAGGTATGACATTCAAAACACTCTGGGAGTTAAGATAGTTGATAAACACAGTAAATATTTGGGTCTTCCACTAGTAATAGGATTAAATAAAAAAGTTGTATTCAAAGAAGTGGAGGAAAGAATCATGAAAAAGATATCTGTTTAGAAATACAAACTGTTGTCTTCTGCGGGTAAAGAGGTGTTGATAAAAAGTACGATTCAGTCTATCCCTATTGATGAGCCGTATTTATACGACTCATCGAGTCAACAAATCCCACCATTTCCGACACTTTATCATGAAAACAAGTTACTTTTGGTGTTGTTTTGCATTTCAGGTGCTTCGGAAGCTCTAGGAGGAAACGCGCTTAAAAGATGGCTTTCTGAGCTAAAAACATCACAAGGAGTCGAGCTGACCAACACTAAACTCAAGTTGCTCGAGCAAACGAGCTGATCTGACGAATCTACTTCGAGAAAAGTGATCAAAATGGCAAATAAGGTGGTCAATGTCGAAGAACCAAAGAAAACGCCCGAGCAGATTGGCAGTTGGCTCAATTCCAAAGGTCTTGCGCGCGCTGATAGGCACTGAAATCAATTCGCTCGACCAGACGGACTCCGATGAAAAATCTGACTCGACCAAGTTGCTCAAAATGGAAAACTAGTCGGACAATGTCACCAAGCCAAGGATAACGCACGAGTGGAATGGCCCAGGTGCAGCCGAGCAGAGTTCCAGGCCAGCGCCCGAAGGCCCTGTCGAGCAGACCAGCGCTGAATCCAAGTTGCTCGACTAAACGAACGAATCTAGAAAATATGGCTCGACCAAAGTGATCGAAATGACAAATTACTTGGACGACATCACTTTCCAGACAAAACGCACGAGCGGGATTGGCCGAGATGAGCAAAACGACGATTTAAGGCCCCGCGCGTTGGGCCAAGTCAGTGGGCTCGAGTGAGGCGGTTTAGAGGCCTCCATGAAGTTCCCAGCAGGTTCTGGAAGGCCCTAGAAGGCGCTGGAAGACTTGCACAAGAAGTTAACTTGAAGATCAAGCAAAGTCGGTTTTAGGACATGTTTCCTAAAACCGTTTTTGGGCCAACCTCAATTTGGAAACTTCGAAGCCACATTCTACACTATAAATACAGCCTCTCCTCAACCTTTCAAAGCATCCCATCATCCCAAATTCGAGCTCCCCACTCCTCTCACTCGGCGCCTCTTCCTCCTTCATTCGGCAATAGAGAAAGACATCGTTTCTTTACTTTTAATTGTTTTTTGTTCTAATGGCTATGTGTAACTAAACTCATTATTCGGGCTAGGGTTTATACATTGTGACGATGTTTTTGAGACTTGACTCTTAATGCTAAATTCATTGTTTTACTAATTCTCGTGCATGAATTCCATGAATTATTGCTAGACTAGGCGGATACTTTGTCGTAAAACCTAGTTGCGCATATTTCTATATTAATCATCTATCTAATACTTTGTCGTTTGGATAGGTAGCACGTCTAGGTTAAATAACACCTTTGTCGGGTTATTAAACCTAGGGGAATTAGGTCGTGGCGTAACACCTTTGTCGGGTTACTTGGGAAGTCACCTTTGTCGGGACAACCACACTTAAAACTATGAATTAGAATATTAGAAGTCGATGATAAAACAAGTCACAATCAAACCCTAGTCTGAATATTTCTCTCTGATATTTACACCCTCGTTGATTTCGTGATTTGCTACTGTTTCCTAATCAATTGCTTTCACCCAATCGTTTCTTTTTCCCTCTTACAGAACAAAGTAGTAACTATATAGCTCCCTTGGGTTCGACCCTTGCTTGCCGCTATTCTAACCCACAGTTCAGAGTAAGGAAAATATAAATTCAAATTTGCAGGTACAAACGACGCCTGTCAAATTTTGGCGCCGTTGCCGGGGAGCTACGCACGGTGAAATTGTTCTTTTCCCTTTTCAGTTTTGTTTTTAGTTTTTTTCTCTTTCTTTTTTTTTCTTTTTTTTTCTTTTCCGGTATTACAACAAAACTGCAGGATTCAAGCTACTAGTGACCAAGTTCAGCCCATAACAACGAGGAGATCACAAATCACCAGCGTCGCTCGTGACACGCAGCGTTCTTCGTCCATTCGAGAATTTTGCGTAGGACTGCTATCCATCGGGGGTAGTTTCACAACTCGGATAGGAACTTCCTCTTTTGATGGTGGTTCATGTCGTGAGGAATAATCCCACAAACCACGAAATTTACGAAGTCCGCATACCATGGGAGGGCCTCCGCCTCAACTCTCATAAGTTGCTCTCCAATAAATGAGTCATCCACGGGCCTAGTATCCTCTTCTAGCTCTTCATTTCCCTCTAGCCTTGATAGGTGGTCGGCTACCACATTTTCTACCCCCTTTTTATCTTTGATCTCGATATCAAATTCTTGGAGCAATAGAATCCATCTTATCAATCTTGGCTTGGAGTCTTTCTTTGCTAAGAGGTACTTAATTGCCGCATGGTCGGTGAATACTATAACCTTCGAACCCACAAGGTATGATCGAAACTTGTCAAAGGCGTACACGATAGCAAGAAGCTCCTTCTCGGTTGTAGTGTAGTTCAATTGGGCTCCATTTAGAACTTTGCTTGTGTAATGAATGGCATGGAGTTTCTTATCTATCCTTTGCCCTAGAACCGCCCCAACGGCATAGTCACTTGCGTCGCACATAAGCTCAAAGGGCATGTCCCATCTAGGGGGTTGAATAATTGGAGCCGAAATCAATGCTTCTTTCAACTTCTCGAAGGCCACCAAGCACTCTTCATCAAACCGAAACTTGGTGTCATTGCATAGAAGGTTTGTTAAAGGCTTCGCAATCTTCGAGAAATCCTTGATAAATCTCCTATAAAACCCCGCATGGCCTAGAAAACTCCTTATGCCTTTCACGTCCTTTGGGGGTGGCAATTTTTCCATAACCTCTATCTTTGCTTTGTCCACCTCGATTCCTCTCTTGGAGACTAAATGACCAAGAACTATCCCCTCCTGCACCATAAAATGACATTTTTCCCAATTAAGTACGAGGTTCGTCTCAATACATCTTTTCAACACTTTAGCCAAATTAGCCAAACAATCATCGAAAGACGAACCATAAACAGAAAAGTCATCCATGAACACTTCCATAATCTTTTCAATAAACTCGGAAAAAATGGCCATCATGCATCGTTGAAAGGTACCCGGCGCATTACATAGTCCAAAGGGCATTCGCCGATAGGCAAACGTTCCATAGGGACATGTAAAGGTGGTTTTCTCTTGATCTTGTGGATGTATAGGGATTTGGAAAAATCCGCTATATCCATCAAGATAGCAAAAATAGTCATGCTTAGCTAGTCTTTCCAACATTTGATCAATAAATGGAAGGGGAAAGTGATCTTTTCTAGTGGCTTGGTTTAGTTTCCTATAATCCACACACATACGCCACCCGGTTACCGTTCTTGTGGGGATTAGTTCATTCTTCTCATTTTTAACTACGGTCATCCCTCCCTTTTTGGGGACTACATGAATGGGGCTCACCCATTTAGAGTCCGCAACGGGGAAGATGATTCCCGCATCAAGCAATTTAAGAACTTCCTTTTTGACTACTTCCCCAACAATAGGATTCAACCTCCTAGCTCTCTCCCTAGATGGCATACTATCGCTCTCTAGATTGATTTCATGCATGCATAAATTTGGGCTTATTCCCTTCAAATCATCAATAGAGTAGCCAATAGCATCCTTATGTTTTCTAACCACATCAAGCAATTTAGAAGTCTCATCATCATTCAAAGAAGCATTCACAATGATAGGCAAGCTAGAATTTGGGCCTAAGAACTCATACCTTAGGCTTGTTGGTAGAGCTTTTAGCTCTACCGAACAAGACTCCTTACCTTTGCCGCTTAGAGTTCCCTCCTCGTTTTCTTCCTCCAAGATAGCCCAACAATTGGCAATGTCGGGAAGCTCATTATCAAGGTCAATTCCACTCATGTAAAGGTTAGGCACATTATACAATTCATATGCATCAACTAGGTCAAGATAATTACAAGTCATTGTAGGACTAGGACCTTTTTGTGCCTTTTCAAGATTAAACTCAATTTCCTCATCTCCTACTCTCATGGTGATTGACCCCTTAGTAGTATCAAATATAGCCCCCGCGGTGTAGAGGAAAGGCCTTCCCAAAAGAATGGGAATTTCATTGTCCTCTTCCATCTCTAACACCACAAAATCCCCCGGAATATAGAAATTCCCTACTCTAACCGGGACATCCTTAAGAACCCCCCTAGGGAATCTTGAGGAGCGGTCCGCGAGCCTTAGAATCATGTTAGTTGGTTTAGGCTCACCCATATTCAGCTTTTTGCATAAAGAATAAGGCATCAACGATATACTTGCACCCAAATCACACATAGCACGTTCAATCTTAATATCATTAATAAAGCATGAAATGGAGAAGCTACCGGGATCCTCAAGCTTTGGGGGCATGCGCGGTTGGAGTATGGCACTACATTCGCCATTGAGGGACACCGTATCGACATCCTCGATTGTTCTCCTGCACGTAATAACATCTTTTAGAAATCTTGCATAAGATGGAGCTTGAGTGATTACCTCGGTGAAGGGCATTGTGACATAGAGCTTCCTCATCATCTCGGCAAACTTGGAGAATTGCTTGTCATTGCTCTTCTTCTTTAGCCTTTGGGGAAATGGAATACGAGGAGTGTATACTCTAGGTTCGTCTTTCTCCTTTTCCACCTTACTCTCTTTCTCAACTTGAGGGTTAGGGACCTCTTCATCTAACTCTTCAATTTCGGCACTAGCTTGGCCTCTTAGATCAAAGGAGACTTTCTTCTTCTTTGGTAGCTCACCCTCGAGCTCTTTCCCACTTCTCAATGTAACCGCATTACAATGCTCCCTTTGTCCTTGCTCGGGTCTAGCCGGTAATTTTCCTTGTGCCCTTGTAGAGGATTCGGCTTGTTGAGCTATTTGGTTCTCGAGCATTTTGTTATGAGTCTCCATTCTCTCGATTTGGGCTTGCATTTTATCTTGATTTGCAAGAAGCTTGGCAAACATAGCCTCAACCCCGGATAGTTCATTAGAAGCTTGTGAGGGAGCTTCAACTTGTTGATAGGTTCTTTGAGCTTGAGCTTGGTGTTGTTGCCCTTGGTTTTGATTCCTTTGAAGCAAAGTCGGTCCTTGACTTTGATATTGGTTCCTAGGTTGGAACGCTTGATTCGGTTGAGTAGGCTTAGGACCGAATCCGGGAGGTGTGGATCCAAAGTCGGGGCGAGTGGGGTTAGTGGTCTTGTAGGAGAAATTTTGGTGATTTCTCCATCCCGAAGAGAACTTAGGTGTAGTGTAGTTCGCTTGAGAGCCTTGCCCTTGGTTTGCAATCCCTCCATAGTCTCTTCCTTGGTTTCCTCCCACAAAATTCACTTCTCCATACCCTTGCCCTTGCACATCCCTTTGAACCAAAGGGCAAGAAACGGTCTCATGCTCGTAGACCTCACAAATATCACACCCTTGCTTTGTCGAAGGTTCTTTCTCGGGGTGTTTTAGCTTGAAGACTTCATCCGAGAGGTTATCAAAGTCCTTTCTCAAAGCATCGTAGTCACTTGTGCTCACCGCTTTAACCTCATGACTTTCATGTCTCCTTCTTGGGTTTCCTCTTTCACTTCCCCACATGAAGTAGTTTTTCGTTATTTTCTCTATAACCGCATAGGCTTCATGTGGTGCAAGGTCCATTATAGCTCCGCCCGAAGCGGTGTCAAGTGCTAGACGAGAATTACCGTCCACACCTTGATAGAAGGTGTGGAATAGTGACGTTGTAGATTTTTAGCAATGCAATTAGTCAAAAACAATTTATAAATGACCGGTAAGACCGGTGTCGAACCCAAGGGAGCAAGCCAAGCACATGCACTATGTAAGATCGTGTTTCCGTTCGGCTATTCTAAACCAAAAATGCATAAGGGAGTGTATATATCTAAATCCTATGTGTGGCGAGTAATTAGGGATGAAAGATAAGTAAGAGGTGTTTCGAGGGGTTACTCCCCTCCTTGGCAAATTCCAATGATCATGTATACAAGAGTTTAATCATTTAAGAGTTGATAGGTTTAAAACCTAACTTAGGCTAGGACTAGACAAACTATCATGCAAGTCTAATCCTAGTCAAGTCATCTTGGTTAGAATCTCACTAATTAAAGAGTATTGATTCACTATATAGCATTTATTCTCACAAATGCTATATGCATAAAGTTCTAGTTAACCTCTCACCCATGCATTTACTCTCATAAATGCTTGATAAGTTCATTTTTACTATATCCAAACCATCACTAAGCTTTCTCAATACTTAGATCATAGTTCTAACACAAACATGTCATTTAGGCATTTTATCAAACACTTAGCAACATGTCTAAAATGGAAACCATAGTAAAATGAAATCAACTTCATAAATTGCATGGTAATGTGTATACAATGATCATTGAGTACCAAGGAGAGTCATAAGACCCTCAAAACACAAGATCCACTACTCACACATCATGTTGGTAATGTGTGAGTAGGGTTTTTACACAACAAGTAGAATAGAAGAGGGATAGAAATAGGATGATTAATCCTAATGTCTCCCTTTGATCTTCACTTCTCCTTGGTTGGATGATGATTGATGACCTTGGTTGACCTCTTTTCTTAATCTTCTTCTCCCCAAAAACCTCCACACTTCGGTCAAAAAGCCCTCTTTCTATTTATAGATTCGGCTGAAATCTGGGTGCAGAAATCTGATTTTTTCATCCAGTCGGTCGACTGGGCTTTGCTTGACTCCCAGTCGATCGACTGGGATGTGCAAGATATGATGAGCTCCTGAGTTTCAATCGAGTCGGTCGACTGGGGCCCTTTTGGTGGTCTTCCTGTCCGAATTTGGTCTTGGCGTCAACTAAAGAGTTGTAGCCCTTTGAGTTAGCTTTCCAACAAGCTTTGAATCAACCAATTCGGACACCGTATGCATCCTGGGCGTCCAAAACAAGTTGCAAAGGTCAATATGCTCGGTATTGCCCCGAAACTCCTTGTTTTGCGCCGAAACTCAACCAATCTTCACATTTAGGCCTTGACCATGGGGGAAACTTGTTTTCTACCTGAAATGTAGAGATAGAGGTCAAATGACATCAAAATATCGTCAGAAACGATTCAAAACTATAGTGAAGAATGACGATAAATGAGTCGAAAACTCGACTCATCAAATAGAAGAAGATCATCCAAACTATGGTGAGGACATAGCCTTTGATATTCTTTGTACCACTCCCAAGCTTCATAGAGCGTCTCTCCATCCATTTGCACAAAATTTGTAATTTGGCTCCTATAATGCGCCGTCTTGGAAGGAGGGAAGTATTTGTTTAGAAATGCCACGGCGAGCTCCTCCCAAGTCGTGAAGCTGTCGGGAGTTTGACTCCTCAACCAATCCTTTGCTCTCCCCGTGAGGGAAAAAGGGAAGAGCCTTAGAAGCTTAGCGTCCTCCGAGAACCCATTGATCTTGAAGGTGGCACACACTTCAAGAAATGTTGTCAAGTGAGAATTAGGGTCTTCATTGTCCCTTCCCGAGAATTGGTTGGATTGGACCATTTGAACGGTGGACGTCTTCAAGTCAAAATCTCGGTTATCAACCGCCGGTGCGAGAATTGGGGAACGATATCCATAGGCCGTAGGAGTAGCATAATCCTTGAGAACCCTTCTAGCTTGAGGGACTTGTGGTAGGTAACCTTGGGGTGGTGGAGGTGGAGGAGGGAGTCTATTATCTCTATCTCCCATGTCTTGAGTGATGGTCTCTTGATTTCCTTGAGGGTTCGATGTTGTTCCCTTGTCTTTCGTTGTTTTACTCCTTGTAGGGTAGGGATTAACGAATTCTCTTATCGGTTGATTCAAATCTCTATCCACAACTTGAGTAACCTTCTTTTTCTTTGGTGGCATAAACAAGATTGCCCTACAAGAGGAGGACAATTAAAACAAGTAAGCGTAGTGAATAAGTTCAAGAAATACAAGTAACAAGTAGAATAAAGAAAAAACATGGAATAGTCGGAGCACTAAATGATTTTCCTAGGGGTAATCTAGCTATTGCTCCCCGGCAACGGCGCCATTTTGACGTTGTAGTATTTTAGCAATGCAATTAGTCAAAAACAATTTGTAATTCAACCGGTAAGACCGGTGTCGAACCCAAGGGAGCAAACGGATTACACGCTAGTTCTATCAAATTTTCTTACTCGTCTAATTCCTAAAATTCAAGTATGATTGAGTTATCAATGATTCAAAACAAGAATGAAATGGTTTTTAGGGGATTGAATTCAATTAAAAGCGAGTTTCGAGGGATTAATCCCCTCCTTGGTGATTTCCCAATGATCATGCATACAAGAGTTTAATTAATCATGAGTTGATAGGTTCTAAACCTAGCTTAGACTAGAATTGAACGAACCATGCATGTTTAATCCTAGTCAAGCCATCTTAGATAGAATCTCACTAATTAAAGAATATTGATCCACTATATAGCATTTACTCTCATAAATGCTACATGCATGAAGTTCTAGTTCACCTCTCACCATGCATTTACTCTCATAAATGTTGGTTAAGTTCAATTTTACTACATCCAAACCATCACTAAGCTCTTTCAATACTTAGATCATAGTTCTAACATAAACATGTCACTTGGGCATTTTATCAAACACTTAGAGACATGTCTCACATGAAGAGCATAGTAAAATGAAATCAACTTCAATAGATCCATTCAAATGTGTATACAATGATCATTGAGTACCAAGGAGGTTCATAGAACCCTCAAAACACAAGGGTGACTACTCACACATCAAGTAAGACAACATGATGTGTGGGTTTTTAGCAAAAATCTAAGAGAAAGGAAGAGGGAAAAGAGTAGGATTGTTGATCCTAATAAACTCCCTTGATCTTCAATCCTCCTTGATTAGATGATGTTGAAACCCTTGATTTAGCTCACTTCCTTTTGTCTTTTCCCCAGAAAAATCCAAGATGATAGGTCAAACTTCCCTCTTTCTATTTATAGCCTCGGGAAATTTTCGGTACTGTAGCAGGTCCAGTCGATCGACTGGCTGTGGGATGTTGTCCCAGTCGATCGACTGGAGGGAGATACAACGTTTGGGAAGCGGATTCTCAGTCGATCGACTGAGACAGGGTATCCTCCCAGTCGATCGACTGGAGATTTGCAGAAAACAGGCCCTCCTGAGACTCCATTAAGTCGATCGACTGGAGTCCCAATCGATCGACTGAAGGCACGTGGCTTGCACGCTCAGCTGGAGAGCTCGCCAGTCGATCGATTGGAGGGCCCAATCGATCGACTGGAGTATCTTGATTTGCAGACCCTCCTGAGAGCCCATTAAGTCGATCGACTGGAGCAGGGGAGCTTCCCAGTCGATCGACTGGAGGCCAAATCCTGCCAACTTTTGCTCTTGACTCCGATTTTCTCCGAGTTTTCTTCTATGGGCTATTGGCACTGAGTCATCTTGATTTGCACCTGAAACGCATGAGAAGGGGATCAAATGACATCAAATAATCGTCGGAAACGAACTAAAGCTATAGTGAAAATGGGCATTAATGAGTTGAAGGCTCGACTCATCAAAGCCCGTGGTGATCTACTACGCTTCGAGGACACTGGACGTGGCCCAGAAGAACTATTCGACCACAGAGAAAGAACTACTAGCCGTGGTCTTTGCCTTAGAGAAGTTCAGGTCTTATTTGCTGTGTACTAAAGTTGTTGTCTATTCTGACCATGCAGCTATCAGGTACTTGATGACGAAGAAGGAGGCAAAGCCGAGGCTCATTATGTGGATCCTGCTCCTACAGGAGTTTGACGTAGAGATTAGGGACAAGAAGGGCATAGAAAACACGGTGGCCGACCACTTGAGCCGACTTGTCCGAGAGGAGGATGCCGGGCAGATTACCGAGACGTTTCCAGACGAGCATTTGTATGCTATTTCGGGTAAGATGCCATGGTTCGCTCCCCTAGTGAACTACCTGGTCGGAGGTAAGTTCCCGCCCTCATATTCTAGGGCACAGTGTTTGAAATTGAAGCATGATGCAAAATACTATGTGTGGGATGATCCGTACTTGTGGAAAATAGGTGTAGATCAGATTCTTAGACGGTGCATCCCCGATGATGAGATTGCTTCAGTTATTAGCTTTTGCCATGAGTTAGCATGTGGTGGCCATTTCGGCCCTAGGAGGACGGCTAGGAAGATTTTAGATAGTGGTTTCTTTTGGCCGCATGTTTTTAGAGATGCCTACAACCATTGTAAGAGATGTGATAAATGCCAGCGTGTAGGTAATATTTCGGCCAGACAGGAGATGCCACAGGTCCCCATACTAGTGAATGATGTGTTTGACATTTGGGGGATAGATTTTATGGGTCCTTTTCCTGTTTCGTGTGGCTATTCTTATATCTTAGTTGCAGTTGACTATGTGTCCAAGTGGGTAGAGGCCAAGGCCACTAGGTGTGATGATGCTAAAACTGTCATAGACTTTTTGCGCACTAACATCTTTTGCAGGTACGGAGTACCTAAGGCCATTATCAGCGATCAGGGAACACACTTCTGCAACCGAATGATGGCATCCACACTGAAGCACTACCATGTTCACCACCGGACTTCCACTGCATATCACCCCCAGACGAATGGGCAAGCGGAGATCTCCAACCGCGAAATTAAGGGAATTCTGGAAAAGATGGTAGGCCCGACTAGGAAGGATTGGAGCCAGCGGTTAGATGAGGCACTTTGGGCATACAGGACAGCCTACAAGACACCGATAGGCACCTCGCCTTTTCGGTTGGTCTATGGGAAGGCGTGTCACTTACCAGTCGAGCTAGAGCACAAGGCTTATTGGGCACTGAAGAAGTGCAACCCAGACTTACAGGCAGCCGGGTTAGACAGGAAATTACAGTTGTGCGAGCTTGAGGAGTTGCGCCTCGAGGCTTATGAGAGCCAAACAGACTACAAGGCGCGGACCAAGCTCTATCACGACAAATTTATACTCAGGCGCACGTTTGAAGTCGGACAGAAGGTGCTCTTGTTCTCATCACGGTTACGGCTCATGCCCGGGAAGTTGAGGTCCAGATGGACAGGACCTTACACGATCGCACATGTTTACAATCACGGGGCACTGGAGCTAGAGAACCCAAAGGATGGTCATCGGTTCAAGGTTAATGGACAGCGAGTTAAGCACTACCATGGAGAGATTGACACCACTACTGATGAGATTGACCTTGACGAGCCTCCCGACACATAGAGGAGGTACTGTCGAGCCAACGACGTTAAACAAAGGCGCTCGCAGGGAGGCAGCCCTGCACTATCTGCATTTTAGTTTTCATCATTTATTTTACTATGTTTTGAGTCTTTATTGTCACATTGTACCTTGGGAAGGAAGATGATTTTCATGCAGGGGCAGAGGCAGACGTATCCAAGATATTGCATAAGACTGCATCCAACGTGAGTAGTTCACACCTTGAATAAATTGTGTCAAGAAACATGAGCGTTTAAAGATGTTGTCACAAAGACTTACGAGTCTAAGGAGGTTGGGTTTTAAGTGAGACCATTGTGACTCCTCCAACCTCCTGGGAATCCTTTATTCGTCTTAATGTCATTGACACAGACCTTTCATTTGGTGACGAACTCACGTTGCGATGCAAGCTTCGATGGTGCTCTCTTCGAGGACTCATAGGAGAATACTCAGTTATTTCTGATCGTCACGCATGCACGAGGGAAGTGCATGTCCAACGTTACTCTCTTCTTATTTCCCTTATATTTATTGCATGCATTGTGAGTCTAGATTTGAGTCGTGCCGTGAGGACACGGCTTATTTCAAAAGTGTGGGGTGGGAGAGTCAGTCATTGAGTCAGCACGTCTATTTTACTGCACCCTGCACAGAGTCAGCACGTTTCCCATGATTTTTTAAAAATTTTGTACATGATACTTCACTATTTCCTAGACTTGCAGTATTGGATAATGATATGGTGAAATAGATAGAGCCGATTACATGCATGTCTTTGGTGAAAATTGATTTGTGCGACTAACATGTGATCTTAAAATCTTTGCGTGCCTTTGTTAGTTGAGATAAACAGGGATGTGGAGTTGATAGAAATGCCCTAGAGAGACTTGACAGATCATTCAAAGACCGAACTCAGGATATATGGTTATGTAGAGCTTGTGGAGGCTAGCACTTCGAGGCAACATCGTACGAGTCTGCTCCGCCACTGCATCACCTTTGCGGTTGGTTGGGACGGGAATACTTCACACCGTCCAAACTCTAGTCCGAGTAGCCGAGAAAATAGACAAGCGACCCTTGGCTTGACCCGAGTCAAAGGACGATGATGAGTGAGAGCAAGTAGGTTCGAGCAAGTCACAATCCGCACCTCCAGCAACAAATCCATCATCTTTGTGATAGTTTACACCAAAATCGAGTGCCTTGTAGCTGATTGAAATATTCCATCCGTTGACACTATAGCTGGCCGAAAAGCACTCCATTACTTTGAAGCTCGAATCAATCACGTGCAAGAAAAAGCAGCAAAGCATAACCATATAGCAGCGAGTTCGAGTCCGAGAATGCAGTTCATGGGTCTAAAAGGGCTATCTCCAGATACATCCGAATTGATTTGCATCTCGACCCAAAGGTAACACGTATCTTTAACCCATGTTTTCGCACAAGGATATTAGTAACGAGCATGCATAGAAGGTGGGATCTAGAGTAACCGATTCATGTCCATGTAGCACGTCTAGGAAGACCGAAGCATTGTGGTGTTTGCATTTGTTTTCCTCTTATGACCAAGTTCTTGTTCGGGACGAACAAGTTTAAGTGTGGGGTGGTTTGATGAGCCGTATTTATACGACTCATCGAGTCAACAAATCCCACCATTTCCGACACTTTATCATGCAAACAAGTTACTTTTGGTGTTGTTTTGCATTTCAGGTGCTTCGGAAGCTCTAGGAGGAAACGCGCTTAAAAGATGGCTTTCTGAGCTAAAAACATCACAAGGAGTCGAGCTGACCAACACTAAACTCAAGTTGCTCGGGCAAACGAGCTGATCTGACGAATCCACTTCGAGCAAAGTGATCAAAATGGAAAATAAGGTGGTCAATGTCGAAGAACCAAAGAAAACGCCCGAGCAGATTGGCAGTTGGCTCAATTCCAAAGGTCTTGCGCGCGCTGATAGGCACTGAAATCAATTAGCTCGACCAGACGGACTCCGATGACAAATCTGACTCGACCACGTTGCTCAAAATGGAAAACTAATCGGACAATGTCACCAAGCCAAGGATAACGCACGAGTGTAATGGCCCAGGCGCAGCCGAGCAGAGTTCCAGGCCAGTGCCCGAAGGCCCTGTCGAGCAGACCAGCGCTGAATCCAAGTTGCTCGACCAAACGAACGAATCTAGAAAATATGGCTCGACCAAAGTGATCGAAATGACAAATTACTTGGACGACATCACTTTCCAGACAAAACGCACGAGCGGGATTGGCCGAGATGAGCAAAACGACGATTTAAGGCCCCGCGCGTTGGGCCAAGTCAGTGGGCTCGAGTGAGGCGGTTTAGAGACCTCCATGAAGTTCCCAGCAGGTTCTGGAAGGCCCTAGAAGGCGCTGGAAGACTTGCACAAGAAGTTAACTTGAAGATCAAGCAAAGTCGGTTTTAGGACATGTTTCCTAAAACCGTTTTTGGGCCAACCTCAATTTGGAAACTTCGAAGCCCCATTCTACACTATAAATACAGCCTCTCCTCAACCTTTCAAAGCATCCCATCATCCCAAATTCGAGCTCCCCACTCCTCTCACTCGGCGCCTCTTCCTCCTTCATTCGGCAATAGAGAAAGACATCGTTTCTTTACTTTTTATTGTTTTTTGTTCTAATGGCTATGTGTAACTAAACTCATTATTCGGGCTAGGGTTTATACATTGTGACGATGTTTTTGAGACTTGACTCTTAATGCTATATTCATTGTTTTACTAATTCTCGTGCATGAATTCCATGAATTATTGCTAGACTATGCGGATACTTTGTCGTAAAACCTAGTTGCGCATATTTCTATATTAATCATCTATCTAATACTTTGTCGTTTGGATAGGTAGCACGTCTAGGTTAAATAACACCTTTGTCGGGTTATTAAACCTAGGGGAATTAGGTCGTGGCGTAACACCTTTGTCGGGTTACTTGGGAAGTCACCTTTGTCGGGACAACCACACTTAAAACTATGAATTAGAATATTAGAAGTCGATGATAAAACAAGTCACAATCAAACCCTAGTCTGAATATTTCTCTCTGATATTTACACCCTCGTTGATTTCGTGATTTGCTACTGTTTCCTAATCAATTGCTTTCACCCAATCGTTTCTTTTTCCCTCTTACAGAACAAAGTAGTAACTATCTAGCTCCCTTGGGTTCGACCCTTGCTTGCCGCTGTTCTAACCCACAGTTCAGAGTAAGGAAAATATAAATTCAAATTTGCAGGTACAAACGACGCCTGTCACCTATCGACCCCATGCAGTGTTATAAGTTGCCTAAGAATATATGCAATAGTATTATGTCTAAGGCACTGAATTTTTTGTGGAATCGGGGAGGAGCTAACAAGAGTATTCATTGGATAAGAAAAGAAATTGTCATGAAAACAAAACTAGAGGGAGGCTTGGGGCTTAGGAATATGGAATGATTAGTGAACCTGAATTGCTGATGTGCAGAGTTTTCAGAGCAAAGTATTTTAAAGCAGGGAGTTTATTAGAGGCCAGGTTGGGTGCTAGACCGTCGCATGCGTGAAGAAGCATATATGAGGGGAAAGAATATCTGAAGAAGGCTAATTGTGTGCCAGGCAGTGAGGAATGGAATCAGAAGCTCTTATCCAGCACAGGGGATTTTTCATGTAAGAAATTAGCTTATGATTTGGTGTATTCTGATTACTTGGAATCTACTAATGGTACAGGTGAATGTTCTGATGCAAGGAAAGTGGAGCAATTCTGGAGGATGGTTCTCCCCAATATGGTAAAGTTGTTTATATGGAGATTTTTCTATAATGCACTACCAGAAGCAATGAATTTGTATAAGAAACCGTGTCCTATAGATATGTATTGCGATACATGTGGTTGGAAAGGGGAAAGTATTCTGCATATAGTAAGACACTGTTGGGAGGCGAGGGTAGTTTGGGAGGGTCTGGAACATAAGGGTGAAGTATTGGAAGTGCAGTATGCCCTCCCAGCAGATTGGTTATGGATATGCGCGCATGAATTGGATCTTGGGGAATTTAGAACTGTAGTCTGTGGGTGTTGGTGGTTATGGTACCGCAGGAACCAAGTTCGACATGGGTCAAAATCTGGAGTGTGAAGAAGTAGTGAGAAGAGTAAAAGCTTATTTGATTCAATGTGATAAATGGATGACAGGCAAAAATAGGTTGTTCCAGGGTCTGTGGGGAATTTGCCAGCCACAAGAAGGGCTGCGGAAGTTCTTCTGTGACGCATCTTTTGAGAGGGAGGGGAATGACATGAGGTTTGCAGTTGTAGAACTGACAGGCCCATTTGTTAATGTTGTTTTCGCAGGTTGGTCACCATCATGTTTAAGTGCATTGGAGGCTGAGATTGTGGCTATAATTCATGGCTTGAAGTAAATGCTCAAGCTGGGAGTATCGACAGCAGTACTGTCTACTGTATTAAGACTCTTTGGAGGCGGTTTCTGCGGTAATCAGAGGCTCAACTAAGCACCGGAGCATGAAACCTACTATTGATCAGTGTTTTACCATCTTGGAGGCGCAGAAGCATTGGAGTGTCGAGCAAATCTTGCGAGAGGAAAATACTGAAGCTGGCCAACTAGCACAACAGGCGAGAACGTCAAGAAAGAGCTGGACAAACCTTCATGCTATACCAATGGAGTGCGCTGAGTTCATGGCAAAAGATCGGCATGAGGATGCTGGTTAGGTCAGGGTGTCTTAGAGCGTCTCAACTTCTGGGCAGTCCTTGGTCCATCGCTGATCTATGTTGGAGATTTTAGGGTGATTGTTGGTCAAAACATGTTTAAACCCTGTAAAGATTGTTTTGTGAATAAACGGAACAATTCCAAAGTCATTTGAGCTCGTTTCGAGTTTTGAACTCAGTGTCGACCGCGTCCTGTCGTTACATTAGGAGCCGCGTCCAGTCGTGACAATAACTCGTTAATGTCCACTACGAACGCGACGAGATAGTGTGGCTTGTGAGCGCGCGGCGAATGGTTACCGCGTCCTGTTCAGACATTAACGATGGGTCGCGACCAGCGCTTAATGTATATACAGGACGCGCCGGTAATGTCAATACCGGACGCGCGGCAGGTTGGTTCCCAATTTGAATCGGCGAGTTTATCCGTTGGAAAACTATCGAATGGAGGTTCGAATGAGTTCGAAGTTGGTTGTCGAACATTACCAGAATGAGGGCGACAGTGTTCAGGTGTATTTTGATCTCCTTCAATTGAATCGATTACGTTCGATTGGTTGTTACTCGCCGATTCCTTATTCCGGTGCAAATCATTTGTTTTATCTCAATTCAAGTATTTCGAAAAACCCCAACCTGGGTGAAATATTGAATTAGGGAAGCGAAGTGACTTCGTGACTCAAGTAGAATCCAAGTTATCATCTTCAGAAGCATCGACAGGAGACCCAGGCACCTACAATCTATTTCAAGATTTCTGCTGCTTCAGTGAGGGAGATGACTGCAAATTTTGGAAAAATGGAGAAGTTCGAAGGAGTGAATTTAAGAGGAAGATGCATTTTTTGCTGACAAGCTTGAAGGTGGTGCATGTGCTCTCTACCCCTATGCCGGTGGCGGATGACAATGGTCCAATTGATGCAATTAGAAAGAGAAGCAAGTGGGAGAATGATGACTACATCTGCCGTGGTCACATTTTGAATGGTATGGCTGATAACTTATTTGATGTCTATCAAAATGTTGAATCCGCAAAGGAATTGTGGGATGCTCTTGAAGCAAAGTATATGCGAGAGGATGCTTCTAGCAAGAAGTTTCTCGTGCGTAACTTTAATAGTTACAAGATGGTTGATTCTAGACTAGTGCCGGAGCAATTCAATGAATTGACTCGCATATTGGGACAATTTGCTCAGTACAATATGAAGATGGATGATTCCATTGCAGTGTCTAGCATCATAGACACGTTACCACATTTGTGGAAGGATTTCGAGCACAAGCTTAAACATAAGAAATAGGATACGTCTATTGAGGAACTCGGTGGAGAGTTGCAAGTGGAGGAATCAATTAGGATTCAAGAGGAAGCAAAACAGAAAGAGACCATTGAGTCGTCTTTTGTTCATATGGTGGAAGACAAGGGAGGTCTTCGAAAATTCAAGGGGAAGAAACGTACCAATGAGAACTTCGGTAGCAAGTTCCACAAGAAACCTAAGGGTTCTTGTTGGATTTTGTGGTAAACCGGGTCACTACAAGAATGACTGTAGGATGGCTAAGAATGAGAAAGGAAAAACGAAAGTGAATGTTGGGGATAAGGGCAAAGAAAAATGCCCTTCCAACCTTCAAGGTCAGTTTTGTATTTCTGATTGTAATTCTAATGTGTATTATGTGTCACTTATCGCTGAAGCATTTTATGTTCAGGATGATGAAGTGGCGTGGTGGATTGACTCGGGTGCTAACAAGCACGTGTGCAAAGACCGTCATAGTTTCAAGACTTATGAAACGGTGAAAGAAGGAGATGTCCTTCATATAGGAAACGAGTCAACCGCACCATACTTAGCCAAGGAACTGTAGTGTTAGACTTCAGTTCGGGAAAAACACTCGAGTTGTTAAATGTTTTACAAGTACCTCTTATTCGAATAAACTTGGTTTCCGATAGTTTGTTAAACAAATTTGGTTTTAAGCAAGTGTTTGAATCCGACAAATATGTATTGTCAAAGTGTGGTGTCTTTGTTGGATTTGGCTACTTTTGTAATGGCATGTTCATGTTGAATGTAAATAAAGTGGTAAATTCTGTTTACATGTCTTCTACTAGTGATGATTATACTTTGTGGCATGCTAGATTAGGACATGTTCACTATCGGCGTATGGACATTATGTCTAAGGAAGGTTTAATACCTAAAGTTGACATGAATGTTGATAGATGTACTACTTGCATGCTTACAAAAATCACTAAGTTGTCATTTAAAAGTATTTCAAGAACATCAAACTTGCTTGAACTTGTTCAAAGTGAGTTGGGTGATTTACATTCTACTCCATCTTTAGGGAATAAGAAGTACTACATAACCTTTATAGATGTCTGTTCTAGATATTGTTATGTGTACTTGCTGCATGCTAAAGATGAAGCTTTAGACAAGTTTAAAGTGTATAAAGCTGAAGTAGAATTGATGCATGATTTGATTAAGATGCTTAGAACCGATAGAGGTGGGGAATATTACGATCATGTCTATTTCCAGATGAATGGTATCATTCATGAGACTACAACACCTTATACACCACAGCAAGATGGTGTAGCTGAAAGGAAGAATAGAGTCCTAAAAGAGATAGTTAATTCCATGTTATCCTACTCTGGTTTGAGTGATGAATTTTGGGGTCAGGCTATGTTGACACCCTGTTATTTACTTAACAGAGTTCCTAACAAAAGGAACGATATTACCCCATATGAGCTTTGGCACAAAAAGAAATCAAATCTGAATTATCTCCGAGTTTGGGGATGTAGAGCGGTAGTGAGACTACCGGCTCCCAAAATAAAAACATTGGGAGAAAGAGGTGTTGATTGTATCTTCATTGGATATGCTGAACATTCTAAAGCATATAGGTTCTATGTAACTAGAACGAATGATTCTATTTCGGTTCACACCGTAATTGAATCAAGAGATGCAATCTTTAATGAGAACCGTTTGTCATCGATACCTAGACCTCAAGATTTGATTTCTAGCTCCATAAGGGCTGAGTTGGAAGATGATGTGAGTACATCTTCTAAAAGTACATCGTTTGAGCCTCGTAGAAGTAAACGGGGAAGGATTGAAAATCCTTCGGACCAGATTATCAAGTTTACTTGATTGAGGGTTCTAGAGAGGATATTGAGTATAGATACTCATATTGTTATCATATTGATGATGATCCTAGAACCTATGATGAGGCTATGAGGTCTCAAGACGTGTCCTTCTGGAAAGAGGCAATAAACGATGAAATGGATTCTCTCATTGGGAATAATACTTGGGTATTATCGGATCTTCCACCGGGTTGCAAGCCATTAGGCTGCAAATGGATTTTCAAAAGGAAAATGAAGGTTGATGGATCGGTTGATAAGTTTAAAGCTCTATTGGTTATCCAAGGCTTTATGCAAAAGTAAGGTATTGATTTTTTCGATACTTATGCTCCGGTTGCTAGGATTTCCACTATTAGGTTGTTGATTGCACTTGCTGCGATTAACAACCTAGTTGTACACCAAATGGATGTCAAGACAGCGTTCTTGAATGGTGATTTGGATGAGGAAATCTTTATGAAACAACCGGAAGGATTCATTATGTCGGGAAATGAAAACAAGGTTTGTAAGTTGATCACATCATTGTATGGGCTGAAACAAGCACCCAAACAGTGGCATCAAAAGTTTGATGAGGTAATCTTGTCTAGCGGATTCAAGTTGAATCAAGCAGACAAGTGTATTTACAGCGAATTTGACAATTCCGGTAATGGAGTAATCATTTCTCTATATGTTGATGATATGCTGATTTTTGGTACTTCCCAAAAAAAAGTAGACATTTCCAAGGACTTCTTATCATCTAGTTTCGCTACGAAAGATATGGGAGAAGCGGATGTGATTCTTTGTATTAGAATCAAGCGTGAGAACATGGGTTTAGCACTGTCACAGTCTCCATACGTTGAGAAAGTGCTTAAGAAATTCAACTGTTTGAATTGTTCTCCGGTTAGCACTCCCATGAATCCAAATGTGAAGTTTTTGCCTAATACGGGTGAAGCAGTTTCACAACTTGAGTACTCTCAAGCCATTGGTTGCCTAATGTATGCAATGACGAGTACAATGCCTGATATAGCTTATGCAGTGGGAAAATTGAGTAGATATACTAGTAACCCTAGTACTTATCACTGGGAAGCTATTAAGCGGATACTCAAATACCTTAAAGGAACCATGAATTATGGCTTGGTGTATGCTGGTTTTCCCTCGGTCTTGGGGGAACATACTGATGCAAGTTGGATTACCAATTTAGAAGATCATTCTTCTACAAGTGGTTGGGTATTCTTGCTTGGGGGAGGTGCCATATCTTGGGCATCAAAGAAGAAAACTTGCATCACCAGCTCGACTATGGAATCTGAATTCATAGCCTTAGCGGCTGCCGGCAAAGAGGCAGAATGGCTAAGGAATTTCGTATATGAGATTCCACTGTGGCCGAAACCGATAGCGCCTATTTCTATCCATTGTGATAGTAAGGCAACTTTGGCTAAGGCATATAGCCAAATGTATAATGGTAAATCGAGACACCTAGGTGTTAGACATAGCGCGGTTCGTGAACTGATGACTCACGGGGTGATATCGATTGACTATGTTCGGACACATCATAATCTAGCTGATCATTTGACAAAAGGATTAGCTAGGGACTTGGTACAGAAGTCGTGTGTAGGGATGGGCTTAAAGCACATCTAAATCTCTTATCGTAAGACACCTTAATTCCCTCTTAGTATGACGCTAAGAGCTGAGTTAAGCACAAGCCTATTCTGAGAGATTTGAAGCACATGGTTATATCCATCCAAAGTTGTGCTTGTTTCCTGCAGAGAAAGGGAGGATGAAGTTTATCTTCTTAATGGATCTTTTGGAAAAGTGCATTGCAGGTGCATGCGAAAAGAATCCACCTATGTAAGTGTGAAGTGAGCCGCTTCAATTAGCTTGTGCTTGGCTAAGTATACACTTATGAATGGATAGGGACACATTGCTGAAATAATGTCAAGTTGTACTTGGAATAGTAGTAAACTTGTGTGTGTTTTATTTTCCCGTACTCAAATGGGTTGAAGGGTACAATTCTTGGAACACCCCGATTCTCGAGTATTGGAAGATACTACACTATGTGAAGTTCAAACGTATGGGACACTTCACTTATGCACAATGTTTTGTTCGGTTTTGAATGTTTTTAGTATTCATGAGTATAACCCTAAAATGGGGAAGGATTGTTGGAGATTTTACGGTGATTGTTGGTCAAAACATGTTTAAACCATGTAAAGATTGTTTTGTGAATAAACGAAACAATTCCAAAGTCATTTGAGCTCGTTTCGAGTTTTGAACTCAGTGTGGACCGCATCCTGTCGTTACATTAGGAGCCGCGTCCAGTCGTGATATTAATTCGTTAATGTCCACTACGAACGCGACGAGATAATGTGGCTTGTGAGCGCGCGGCGAATGGTTACCGCGTCCTGTTCAGACATTAACGCTGGGTCGCGACCAGCGGGTATACACAGGACGTGCCGGTAATGTCAATACCGGACGCGCGACAGGTTGGTTCCCAATTTGAACTGGCGAGTTTATCCGTTGGAAAACTGTCGATTGGAGGTTCGAATGAGTTCGAAGTTGATTGTCGAACATTACCAGAATGAGGGCAACATTGTTCAGGTGTATTTTGATCTCCTTCAATTGAATCGATTACGTTCGATTGGTTGTTACTCGCCGATTCCTTTTTCCGGTGCAAATCATTTGTTTTATCTCAATTCAAGTATTTCGAAAAACCCCAACCTGGGTGAAATATTGAATTAGGAAAGCGAAGTGACTTCGTGACTCAAGTAGAATCCAAGTTATCATCTTCAGAAGCATCGACAGGTGACCCAGACACCTACAATTTACTCCCCATTATAGTCTTATTATGTTTTTGAATTGTACATAGGAGTTGTTCTGTTTATTTCTTAACTATGAACTTTGTTGAGTCCAATTTTTAGTCTGTTGTCAATTCTTCAGGGGAGTAGTAGGCTTGGTCTTGTATCCTCTTGGGTCTTTTGTAACCATGTTTTCCCATCAAAAAAAAGAATAATGGAAAATTTCCCAATATACTCAAAATTCAAATTTGAGTTCCCTTTATACTCAGTCTTTAAATTGTTTCCTAATTTACTCAATTTTTCTATGACGTCGTTGTCTGTCAACAGCGCCTTAGGCATCATGTTACTTTGCCGCATCAAATCGACAACTAAGCTTAAGACGCCATCAAATAGAGCGTCTTAACCACTCAGTCCCCAGCACTGCCTTAATCCGCACACGCAAAAAAAATACAAGCTCTCCAATTGCATTCCATTGCAGTGGAGCAATGGACGGCGCATAGCAAAAAAAATAGAGAAATGGGATCAAACTGGTGGATGAAAAACACAGTCAGACTACAGCCGCAATCTCAAAAAATTCAAAATCGAAGGACGATTGGAACTGATTTTGCCGACTAATGCATTTAATATGAGTGATAAGCTGGCGGTTGAAAAGAAATTCGCGTCGATTAGGGTTTCGATGAAATTTATCTATCGAAAATTAGGGCTCAAATGACTAAGACACCGTAACGGTGACTTAAAGGTTAAAGAATATGTGACTCGGCATCCGTGTAAGCAAAAGAGACATGCGACCTAGAACGTTGTTGGAATGAACGACTAATGTCTAAAACGTCGTTGACAACAACGTTTTTGAAATCGTGAGTAAGTTGGGAATCAATTTGGTGCGACGCGAGTTTTGACCCGGACCAATGTAACCTTGTAATCGTAACCACCACTAATTTTATACGAGCACCAAAACGCAACTCTTATCTCGCCACGTAGGTAATGAAAGAAAACTAAAATGTTAAACCGGCGTCGTACTGAGGAGCATCAAAGCTCAATATTCGCCACACGAATGTAATTGGCTGAAGCTTCGTTCTAACGAACTCCTCTCGGCATCGTCGCCCTCTGATGGCCTCCTGCTCTCCTACCTACAACACAAGTCACTTCCCACACTCTGCCACAAAACGACTGCGTATCGGTCACCATCGCTGCGACGCGCAACCGCAATTCCTCCGGACGAATAGAGGACGACTCAGTCGCGTCGTCGATGCGCGGCGATGTAATTTGTTGTTGGTCAGTTGTTGTAAGATAAATGCGGATCGGAGCGGGGAAGGATATGCGGCGGTTAACAGGCGCGATGTGTTGGTGACGCCGTTGCTGGCAGTCGGAGCTTACTTCGCGCGCTCGGTTGTCGCCAGAGCCGATGAGAAGCCTCCCGAGCGGGCGGAGCCAGCTGTGGCGCCGGAGAAATCTATGGCGACTGAGAAGGTGAAAGTAGAGGAGCAGAAAGAGGATGTAGTGACTTCGAGGATCTATGATGCGACGGTGATCGGAGAGCCTCTAGCGGTGGGGAAAGATAAGAGTAGGATTTGGGATAAGATAATGAATGCTCGGATTGTATATTTGGGAGAAGCAGAGCAGGTGCCAGTTCGAGATGATAAGGATTTAGAGCTTGAGATTGTCAAGACTTTGAGGAAGAATTGTGTGGAGAAGGAGAGACCACTGTATTTAGCTTTTGAGGCTTTTCCTTGCAATTTGCAGGAACAGCTTAATCAGTACATGGATAAAAGGTACTTTGTCTATTTACTGCGTGCACCAAAGTACTCAGTATCAATGACTGCTTAGTTGGATCTTTCAAAATGTTAGGGTAAGAAGTGTATGCTTCATTTTAGGCTAGGTTTAGTTATAGGCAAAAATGGGATGCTGCACTGGAATTAATCAATAAAGCTCCTCCTAAGTTATTTTGTTTGCACTCAAGATTGAAAGCTGTCCATACTTGATTCCAGGATTGATGGAGAGACTTTGAAATCATACACAACACATTGGGCACCTCAACGCTGGCAGGAGTATGAGCCTTTGCTAACTTACTGCCGTGATAATGGGGTTCGGTTGATTGCCTGTGGTACTCCACTTGAGGTACTTCATTGTTCATTGCCTATACCCGTGATGGCTATATCTTTTGATAAGCTCTATAACACTCATTTTTCTCTTCAATATGTTGCTGAATCTAATAACTTGCAACTTGTAGGGTGTCAACTGTTAGCATTAACCCAGAAGTACTGATATTTATTGTTATTAGGTTATATATGTTTTATGGTTGTGCTTACACACTGGTTATTCCAGGTATTGAGAACTGTTCAGTCTGAAGGTATTCGTGGCCTCTCTAAAGCTGACCGCAAAAAGTATGCCCCTCCAGCAGGTTCCGGATTCATATCAGGTTTTTATTCCTCGTCTCGCATGTCATCAATGGATGTGAATGCCTTAAACCAGTCAATCCCATTTGGACCAAGTTCATATTTATCTGCACAAGCACGTGTGGTTGAGGATTATACAATGTCACAGATAGTGTTACAATCCGTGTTAGACGGAGGTAACAATGGCATGCTAGTAGTAGTTACAGGTGCAAATCACGTCATATATGGATCAAGAGGCACAGGAGTCCCAGCTAGAATTTCGAGGAAGATACAAAAGAAAAATCAAGTGGTTATCTTGTTGGATCCTGAAAGGCAATTCATAAGAAGAGAGGGAGAAGTCCCAGTCGCTGATTTCCTATGGTATTCCGCAGCAAGGCCTTGCAACAGAAATTGCTTTGACCGCGCAGAAATCGCAAGAGTGATGAATGCAGCAGGTAGAAGACGAGAAGCCCTTCCACAGGTCAGTAGAGTCCTTGCAGGGATACACCCTTCTATGCATAGTATTTCCTATACTATTTTTTCTGTTGGTTTTGATCGTACCGTCAACTGATTTTATCATGAATTATCCTTTTAATCTGTGTTTTGATCTCCTGATTCAGTTTTAGTTTGGCTACTAATTACTGTCTCAGTATTCCTCTTGTTGCCATGTAATGATGTGCAAACAAAAATACTTCCGAAGACTGTGTCGCCTCTTTGTTAGTAAGTTAGCAACCAAGTATGACCCTCATGTTTGTTGGCATATGCTGTCTCAGAAGGCATCCTCTTTTACTATAATTGCTCACATACCCAGTACCCACAATTTTTGGGATCTAAATCTAGCAAGAACAAGTAAATCCATATTTAAGAGGTGTGCCATCAAGGATCCCCATCTCATACAATAATAAAATATTTATCCGGTGGTGTCCAGTTGATGATTTTTTCTATTCATGACTTGTGATTTGTTTGTGCTTATTGTCAATATATTATTACAATGTGCCCATTCCATCTGTAATATGATCTCTAAAGTTGTGTGTCATGACTAAACATGCAACATCTGATGATACATTGTATTCATGAAGATGACGAAATGACGTGTTATGCTTAACAGGACCTTCAAAAAGGACTTGACCTCGGGCTTGTTTCGCCTGAAGTGTTACAGAATTTCTTTGATTTGGAACAGTATCCACTTCTTGCAGAATTAGCTAAGCGTTTCCAGGTAATGTGTCGGGCTTGATGTTACATCCCAGCCTAGTTTTTCTGGTTCGTAATCAAATTTGGTTTTCTCTTATCATACCTTGTTTGCAAGTGGCCACTTACTATTTGCTCTTACGGTTCATAAAGTTTTCTTGAAAAGGATGTTTGTGTGAATGTAGGGTTTCAGGGAGAGATTGTTGGCAGATCCAAAGTTTCTGAATAGATTGGCCATTGAAGAAGCTATATCAATATCTACAACTCTATTGGCACAGTATCAGAAACGTAAAGAAAACTTCTTTGAAGAGCTGGACTATGTCATAACAGACAGTGTCAGGGGAATAATTGTAGATTTTTTTACTGTATGGCTTCCAGCACCAACACTCTCCTTCCTTTCATATGCTAATGAGTCAGATGCAGCAGATGGCTTGGATGCTCTAAAGGGATTTCTTGGCTCCATCCCAGATAATGCGTTTCAGAAGAATCTTGCAGGAAATGACTGGAATTTGAATCATAGACTTGCATCTGTGTTGGTTGGTGGCCTCAAATTGTCTGGTGTTGGATTCATTTCCAGCATTGGTGCTGTGGCTTCCTCCAATCTTCTCTATGCAGCACGTAGATTTCTTAACCCAACTGCTATGTCTGAACAGCAGACCAAAAGATCTCCAATATTAAAGACAGCTGTTGTCTATGCCAGCTTTCTTGGCATATCAGCTAATCTTCGTTACCAGGTGATAAAAAGCTACTACAAAGTATTTTAACACTTCGTCATTTATGTCATGCAGTTTAATCCCATATTGACTACATATATTCTTGTAGATTATTGCTGGAGTGGTGGAGCACCGGCTTTCTGATCAGTTTGCTTCACAACCGTTACTTGTGAATCTGATATCTTTTGTTGCCAGGACCATAAACTCTTATTGGGGAACTCAGGTACGATATGTTTTTCTTTTTTCCTGGATGAATTGCATCATTTTAGCTTAGTATCTAATCTGCAGTCGGTAACTTTCTTCCTCGACTATTGTTGTATGGAATCTTACAAGGATTGCCCTTTTGACTGGCTCAAGCATAAATATTTTTAAAAAAAGTATAAATGTCAATGTATGAAGAAAAACATACAATAAAAAAGATGAGATAGAAACTTTAGTAAAAAATTCCGACTGCCATATTATGACTCAGGCCATCCTTAGTGATGATCTTTTATAAAAGATCTTTCCACTATTCACAACATTCTAAAGTTATCCTACAATCTTATTTTATAAATCTTTCATAACAATAATCAACAAGAAAAAGATCATCCTCCATATCCTTCACTTTTGTATTTTATATATTATTAAGGTAGGAAATATAGTATATTCAAAATATAACAAAATGGATGTCTATTTAAAAATTTTGGAACAACAAATATATTGGTAATTGTTATAAAATATTTACTTGTTATTTATTTGTATACAACGCTTTCAATTTTTAAATATTGTTATATTATACACTCATCAATGGGAGCTTTATTTCTGGCCAATAAAAATTTGACACATGTCAAATTGGCTCAAAAAACGGTCGTGAGTTTGGTCGTCCTATGCTAAGATTCTACGACCTTTGCTCTGACAATCTTTAATTTTCAAGCTATTAAGAATCAAAAATAAAAGGTTGCATCTATGATCTTTAAAACAGGTAGCTATTAAGGATGCCCTTATGAGTTCAATTCAACATACAGAAATGTTTTCATTTTTATTTCTTTTCTTCTTGCAGCAATGGATTGATCTTGCAAGGCTCACCAAGTTACAAGCACGAAAGAGCGACTTGCCAGAAGAGAAGACCGTGACCGAAGATCCATCTACTCAGAATGCAGTGGAGTGCAATGTTATAGAAGAGGCTAATGCAGATGAGATCAAGAACCAATGAGGTGAATTCCTTTTACACAATCATACTTTACCCAGTCTGTAGTCCCTGTTGTACATGATTCTATATCCTCTCAAATTTTGACTTGCTTACAGAGAATCTCTATGTAGGCAATACACAATATGTAACCAGCAGTATTCATGTCATACCCAGCTAACCACAATTACTTCGTCAAAAAAAATTGCGATTTCATGGATTGGTCTGTCATTATAGTTATTTTTTTTAAAAAGAACTCCTTGGAAATGGTATACTGTATGATTGTGTATTGCATTGATAGAATTATAACAACGATAAATTTTGTTTTTAGTTTACCACCATTTGTTGATCTACAGAGTAGGATCTCGTTACCTGGAACATTCTCCAGTGCCCCATTGCTAATCTTTTCACTGCTTTAGCCTTGACAGCAGTGTTATCCAAGTTAGAATATTGTATATGCGGATGTTTTACTAATATTCATCTGATTATTAGTTGCCTTTTCTTGCAACTTCAAACGTTGGAAATGCCCAGTGTGACCGAAAATTTAGTCATTAAATCACTATCTTTGAATAAATAATAGACCATTGATTATTAAGTAATATAACAATTAAACTGTAAGAAGAGGTTAAGGTTTGATGTGCAAGGGTGAGGATCAACTCTTAAACTGTAAACTCTTGGGTAAATTGTCCCATGTCAAATTTCAGCAGTAAGTTTATTTAGGAATGTATCAATTATTTAGTTGTATGTGAAAATATTCAGAAAAGAATTTATTTAGAACAATATCAAATTATTTAGTTGTATATGGAAACCTAACATATTATTTAGGAAATACTAATTTTTTTCTGGCAGAGTTCCATGAAATTTATAGTTTATTATATAAAAATGTTTATATTTGAACCACTCCTTGATGTGCGATATTTATAAATCATCCATTGTCAATGTGGTTTAGTTTTTTTTTTTTTTTTTTTAAGTTTCATGTTAATAAAGGGGTTAATCTGGCATTGATAGAATATGTAATCAGATGAAAATGTGATTAGTTTCGCAATTCATATGCTTAAAATTCCTCCCAAAATGTAATTTGCTTTTGCCAGAGAATCTTGGCAGTGAGTTGTCTATTTTTGTTTCGTAATGTATTGTCAAATCTGTTATTTCCCACTAATTTTTTGGATTTCAAATTTTAAACGTACATAATGTAGTCTATATAATGGATAGACTTATAAGTAGCAAGTCACTCACTCACACTTCTTTAAGACAACCGTATCTCTCTACTATGGATAATGATAGTTTTGCGGGATTTTCAAATAGCTGGTCATACGGGAGTGATCCTCGCAGTGAGGAAAGTATATCCAACAAGAATCAAGTACAATAATTTTTAAAATTATGGCTCCTAATTATAAGTTCAATTAAAATTTAAAAAATCAAGTACAATAATTTTTAAAAAATTTGGCACATGTTGTATTTTAATTTTAATTTTTTTGATTTATAATAATATAAATAAATATGATACAAATAACTTATATTAGGTACAATTAATTTATAATATTAATCATTATTTAATTGAATTTAAATTAGCTTTTAATTAAACTTTAAAACATATACAAAATTAAATGGCATAACATGTAAATATGATTGTAAAGAGAGGTAAAATTGTCAAATGGGCATGGGGCCCACAAATTTTTTTGTCTTGTGAGGGGTGCGATTAGCACCTCCCATTAGAAATTACCAGGGAGCTACAATAATGATTAAGCACTACAGACACTGACCTGACAACTCAACTAGATAGATCAAAAAAAAGAAACAGTTGTGCACGCCATGCAGTTTAGTTGTCTTTCCTTTTACTCCATTGATACCTGCCTTTCAAGAAACACCATCCCCATAAATCACTGTCCCTTTTGAACCCCAGAAATAAAAATGAATGCCAGCAGCTTTAGCTAGTAATACAAAGCTCATGTAAAGTTCATCAGCGCTCTCTTTAATGGCTTTGTTTTCCCAGTGGAGATCAACCACATGCATCCATGTAATGGCTGTAGATGGTATTGTCACTGTCAACTCTCTTTTCACCATAGCTGTTTTCCTTGGTCTCACCACCACTGACCCCAGCGCCACCTTAGTCGACGCAGCTCGCAATCCTCACTGTATAGCCGGCAAGTCCATCGCCCAAAGTCTCGTTTCCAGCCATGTCTACTCCTTCACTTCCTTTCTCTTCTCCAGCCTTGTTGCCTCAGCTCTCAAACAGGCTCTCAAGTTGGAAGGAGACGAAGGCCGTCTAGGCCAGGCTCATGTTAACGTAGTTCTACTCCGGTTAGGGATTGTGGTTTCAGCGATTGGATCGGTTTTTGGTTGTGGATTTCTGACGTGGGCTTTGGTTGCTTTAGTTGAGATCAAACTAGGGACTCTTGCCTGCTGGAGCAGTTACAGTTTAGCTGCTGTTGTTCCTTTGATTGTTCTTGTTCCGTCTGCACTTATTATCTATCTCGGCATTGTCATCCATGCCTTTACACGCTAGGCTAGGCTGTTGGCTCCTATAGAAGGCTAATAAATTTGAATTTCATCTCCATCATTTTCCTACATATAATCTGTTTTGAATTAAGAGACTTTTACTTTTGCACAAAAGGCTAACTATTCATTTACCACGTACAGAATCACAACTAAGCGCAAAATGAAAATTTAGAATTGACTTATCTCACAAACACACAACCACACGCTGCTTTTAAATAAATATGTGCTGAGAAGACAGATGCAGGCTATCAACTAGATAACAGCCAATTGCAAAGATTTGGAACATCATCGAACTATTTACAATCTAGATGGACGGACAAAGGATTGCGTCGATTCGACCTCAGGTGCGATTGACAAGCAGGCATTGCGACTGGAAGGAGGCAATCATACATGATTGCTGTAAGCCTCGTGATTCGACATAGTGCGTTGAGCTTGTGCTTGTTGGCAGTGACGGTTCCAGAGCGTTATAAGAGGGGGTCCTAAATTTTTTTCCATCGATGAACTTGGATATTGGTCTGATTTGGCAAAAAAAAATTTTTTTGCACATATATATCATTTATGTTCGAAGTTAACTAAACTATTAAATTCAAACTCATATATGTAGTCCATTGATGACCTAACTTTGGAAGGTCATAAAACTCACATCGATTACCCTATCAGTTCGACACATATGTCAATGGAAAGATAATTTAATAGGTTATGACTCTTCAGTTGATATTAAGATCTAAATCGGACGTTAAAGCAGCTGAAAACATGTTCAAACTAAGGTCGCCTACAAGTGTGTGTGATCAACCACATATAACCGTAGCAACTTTGCAACGGTATAACAATCAACCAGAGCACCATTTGGGAAATCGATCACCTAAAACATAAAGCTAAGAACAATGGCTACAATTTCTATGTTTACACCTAAACTAAAATATAACGTTAAGGCAACTCAAAACCAAGTCGAAATAGACCGTATGTTTGAAGACGATCTTTATATCGTCGGAAAGCTAATTGAATGTTCTACAACTTTCATATTTACATCAAGATGAAATTCAAAGATTAAACTGGTGAAATCAGCGACTAAATATAGCTGATTGATCAAAATTTGTCGAAAAAGAGAGGGGTCCAAGGACCCCCTGGACACCCCTACAACCGTCCCTGCATGTTGGTGTATGACTACAACTACTATCATCTACTATTTTGTTATTATCATCATGGGTACAGAGTGGTGATAGCAAAGGTATGACTCCCTTTGAGCCATGATCCATCTCGTCTTCATTCTTTATTATTGATCTGGATAGATGCCGGTGCCTGCTTCTGCAGCCTCGTCCAGCTCTTTCTCCTCCATTTTGATTTCTCTTTTCTTTCTTTACTTATGATACAATGATTGCTTCTCCCCTGTTCACTCTCTTCCATGTATATATACCACTTTAGTCCTGGAGAGACGTAATAGAAATCAGCAAGAGGATGAAATATCTGCAGATGGTCGGATATGTGACTGCCTAATGGGTGAGAGAAAGATTTAAAAAGTAAATTCGGTGGATCCTTTTTCTTCAGTGGATAGGGAGGAAGGAGAAGGCCTATTTTTAACTGTTTTCTACAAACCAACAGTCTATATTGACCGTCAGTAACCAAGGAACAGAGCTATTTCCTCATTCAACAAACTAACGTTGCCTTGATATTAGCATTGGTTTGCCAAACAACATGACGAATGGAACGCTTGTGTAATTTTGCTTTAGAATGATCCTGGAATATACTACAGCATAATGCTTCATGCTGCCTGTTTAGTTTTTGGTAGACAGTAACTGAGAGGCTTGATGCAGAGTGAAAAGAACCAACTGTATTCCCCCATTAAGGCCATAACAAGCACTCAGTCCAGATGAATAAAGATAGCACGGCGGGTCTGAGAGCAGTTGACAACTAAGTATTTGTTGGATATTTGGATAAGTCTGCTTGATGTGTGGTTGAATTAGAGATAGCACATCTGCCTCACAAATTGGTGAACATACTGGAGTCTTCTCCTTTGCTAGCTAAGATGAGGGATCCTTCAAGTTTCTGTGGAGAAGATAAGAGCATCAACAATAACCTCAAATGTCTTGCTAGCAGCTTATTGGCTGAAAGACTTGCTGTAGCATTATTGGTTCCTCAACATAGTGCCACCTGTCAGTTGGCCAATCCCATTGGTTTGTTCCTGTAAAAAACTGTCCACATGAACTCAATAACCCTTTATCCCTTTAAATAGCATCCATTGCTTATCACTTCTCTCCGAGATAGCTCACCAAAATTCTTTCACTGACTGTCTGATCTACCAGCTTAACCAACATGGCTGCACTTGTTCCGACTGTTGCAGTTACTCAAAGGACACAGGTATATCTAGTAACTGGTGTTTGCTTACGCTTTTTTTTTTTTAAAAAAAATTGCTTCCAACAAGTTCCCATACAATTTCTTGGTTGATTCACTTGCTTGAGAGTAGACAAGAAGCTCACCCCTTGTTTATGGTTCAGTTGAGCACCACTGTCTGCTCAGGAGGTGCAGCTCCTAGCTCAGCATTCCTGGGATGCAACTTGAAGAAATTGACCTCTAAAGTTCCGAAACAAAAGACTGCATCCAGAGCCTTCAAGGTTTCAGCAGAAGCAGGTAAGGAAGATAAACCCAAAACAGACAGGTGGAAGGGCCTTGCCTATGATATATCCGATGACCAGCAGGACATCACCAGAGGTAAAGGACTGGTGGATACACTATTCCAGGCTCCTAGTGGTGCTGGAACTCATGATGCTATCATGAGCTCTTACGAATATATCAGTACTGGACTTCGCACGTAAGTATCACCCATACCAAACATTTGACATGCTAATATAATGTGAAGTCCAATCTCACACAGATGTCAAAGATGTTTCCAGATACATGGACAACAAGATGGACGGATACTACATAGCCCCAGCATTTATGGACAAGCTAGTGGTTCACATTACCAAGAACTTTATGACTCTGCCAAACATCAAGGTTTACGCATTACCCTTTTATACCAGGCAAAAAGCTGGTCATAGTAAATACTAATGCCCATTCAAATATCTCTTTCAGGTTCCCTTGATTTTGGGTATTTGGGGTGGCAAAGGTCAGGGTAAATCATTCCAATGTGAGCTTGTATTTGCCAAGATGGGAATCAAGTGAGCAATATTCCGTTGTATTTCCTTTTCCGGCTAAGTGACTCCGTATAGGTATGTAGTTGAAGCTTCTTATATGTGATTGCATTTCAGCCCCATCATGATGAGTGCTGGTGAGCTTGAAAGCGGGAATGCTGGAGAACCTGCCAAGCTGATAAGGCAAAGATACCGTGAGGCTGCAGACATTATCAAGAAAGGAAAAATGTGCTGCCTCTTCATCAACGATCTTGACGCAGGTGCAGGTAGAATGGGAGGAACTACTCAGTACACTGTCAACAACCAAATGGTGAACGCTACCCTTATGAACATAGCTGATAACCCCACAAATGTCCAGCTACCTGGTATGTACAATAAGGAGGAAAACCCCAGGGTTCCAATCATAGTTACAGGTAATGACTTTTCGACTCTGTATGCACCTCTTATCCGTGATGGACGTATGGAGAAGTTTTACTGGGCCCCAACTAGAGAAGACAGAATTGGTGTCTGCCTTGGAATCTTTAGGACAGACAACATCGCCCCGGAGGATGTTATCAAGATTGTAGATACCTTCCCTGGCCAGTCTATTGGTAAGCACATTCTGTTACCCCTACTGCTGATTAATGTGCAAGCTTTTTGGTGAACCTACTGAGCAGATTTGGTACTCCATCATGCAGACTTCTTTGGGGCCCTCAGAGCACGCGTGTATGATGATGAAGTGAGGAAATGGATATCAGGAATTGGAGTCAACGAAATTGGCAAGAAGCTTGTGAACTCGAAGGAAGGACCACCCACTTTCCAGCAGCCCAAAATGACACTTGAGAAGCTTCTTGAGTATGGTCATATGCTTGTGCAAGAGCAAGACAATGTTAAGAGAGTCCAACTGGCAGAGAAGTACCTCAATGAGGCAGCTCTTGGAAATGCAAATGAAGATTCAATCGCGAGAGGAAATTTCTATGGTTAGCACCCTTCTTTCCAGAAGCTTAATCAGTAATCACTTCCGCACACCACTGCAGGATTGCTCACAACTTTTTTTTTGTACCCAGGAAAAGCAGCACAACAAGTTGCCATACCAGTCCCAGAAGGTTGCGCAGACCCAACTGCAAAGAACTATGACCCAACTGCTAGGAGTGACAACGGAAGCTGTCTGTATGAGTAGAAAACAACTTGTCTCATTTTTATGTGTACTATTTTTGTTGCAATCCTTCCAACTTTGTGTGAATCTTTACGGTTGCCTTACTCATCTCTTTGCCCCTATTGTTATCCACAAAATCAAGCATCACAAATCTGTTAGTTTCCGTTCAGCTATGTAAGTACAAATAAACAATATAGGGCACAAGAAAAGATCACCTCCATCGAATTAAAATGAATAAGAAATGAAAATAATAATTCTAACAAGCAACAATGCATTCACATTCATTAGCTCGTAGTTATTGACACCTAAACCAATTTGCGAAACATGAACTCACTACTCGTGAAAATATGATACTCATATATGACGTTTTACTTTGTACCTTCTATATATATCTTGGGTGATTTTGTCGTGCACTTCCTCATTACCAAGAGGGTGGTCTGCAGCTTAAACCAAGTCACTTGAATCAGCAATTAACAGATCATCATTATCGTCGCAAACAAAGAGCTTCAGTTAGTAAATACCCACACTGAGAGAGGATCACAAATTATTTTTGACGAAGGTTGTCAAACGGACATTTCACAGAATCCACAGTTCTTTCCTTGCTGGAAATTTTATAGCTAACACGCACACTGGAAAGGTGGTGCCACAGTACGCACCAGATACCTCCAACAAAAATCTACTTTTATCATTTGAAACCTTATTAAGTAAGAATCCCAAGGAAAAAAAAATCACATATCAACAACCTTCATAAGAAGAACCCTTTAGAGGCTGATGATTTATAACCCAATATCTTAGTGCCCATGAAGTAAATCCTTACGCAACTCCTTGAAAGGCATCATTGCCTTTAAAGCACAAGAGAAGAGACTGTCTTCATGTTTATTATTTTGATAAAATAAGCCTTGTTAGGTTAAAGCTATACCTTCAAGTTAATTCAATGAAGATTATTGAACCCAGAAGCAAAATTTGTGAAAAGACACAACTTCAACTAAATTTGTGTCAATTTTAGTTTTGCGAAACGGTCACCGAAATGCTATCAACAAGGTAAAGAGAAAAACACAGGTGAAAAAAATCAACAAGCTTATAATATTAACAGATCATTATAAGCATCAGACCTTTCCATACAGGTAATCCTGAAGATCCCTGTAACGTTATTAAGCTTTCATGTGCATAACAATTACTGGCAACTTTATTCATAACAACAATGGAATAAATAAACAGGTTGATAATTTACTTCTTAAGTTGCATCGCATTAAGGGAATTGAAACACAATAGCTCCATCCTAAAGCAGTAGCTTAAAACAAATACTAGCGACCTTTTATGTTTCTCTTTCTATCACAGAGGTGATATAATTCGTGCAGCAGCAAGCATCCATACTCTTTATCAACTGCCCACCTATCTGAATTGAATTTCCATAAATTTAGACTGATTGGATTCTGAACCTGCAGAAGATGATATGTTGAGCAAATCAAGAGTGCAAATAAAGAAAACTATAAAGAAACGAACTTCAGGTGCAAAGCTAGTACCTTATGTCAATCATTGGCAGGAGATGCAAGCGAAGCGTAGTTATTGGCGGATGACCAATCCCTTTGTTGATGTTGCTGTTGCATCATGTTAAAGTGATGATGCGAGTCAAATGGGTGATAAGATGAAGGATTAACCATGGGCATGACAGGCGGTGGCTGCTGTTGCTGTTGCTGCTGCTGGCGGAGGTGGTGAGGGTAAGGCTCGTTAGGAAAAAATTGATCGGAGAGAGCAGGGCCTTCTCCTGATTGTCTCTTGAGATATAGTCTATACTTCTGGAGATGGCTGGCGACATTCTCCCTTGTCAAACCATCAACATTCATCATCTGCATAATAGTCTTGGGGACGGCGTTGTTGAGACCCAAGTGAGACACCACTTCAACAAAACGTTTGTGGAGCTGAGGGGTCCAGACCAATCGGGGCCGCTTCAAAGCCCTGGCGGAGGACTGATCGTCAGCGGAATTATCAGTTCGGAGAGCTGAATCGGCGTCTTCAGTAGTATCCAGCCTCCTGGATTTCTTGAAATCGGCCCCGACATCATCATCAATAAGCATCATGGTAGTAGTTTCCTGCTGTGGCGGTCGAATCTTGTTGTTAGGTTGGAATGATGATAATGAGCTGGCAGTGCGGAGAGTTGAGATTGTGTTTTCGGAAGCGCGATTGACATCGTGAAGAGTGCGGTAGGGCTCGGGTGAGATGCTGAAAGCGGTGGCGAGATCGTGTGGGATTAGGGATTGTGAAAGTGGAGTCAAATCATCGAAGTTAGGGAGTCCGGCTTCCCACTCCGATACTCTCTCATCATCGTAATCAACCGAAACTATTTTATCAACACCATCGGCATCATCATTGCCGCGGCGGCGGCGGCACTGGTCTTCCATCCGATCGGATCAGATCAGAAGCAGCGAGAGCAACAGCTAGGTCTCTGTAGGACAACCAGATTTGGGGAAATTGAGAGAGAGAAAATCGCATCTGGTGGAAGACAGAAGAAGAAGAAGGTTCAGTTTAGTTAGGGTTGAGTTGAATAAAAAGGAGATGAGATATTTTGAAGTGTCCAGACAGCTTGAAATTATTTACGATCGTCTGATTGGGTAGGAAAGCCAAAAGTGTAAATGCGCATTGATTAATCTACCCTCAAAAGGCGACAAGTGGGGAATGTTGGGGAGACGGCTCTAATCAGGAGGCAAAGAGAGCTTTCTAGAGGAAGGTTTGGAGGGTTCAAGTACAATCCAAGATCAAAATTTTTATGTGGAGGGTGTTTCAAAATGCACTACCTACGGTTGATAACTTGGTTAGGAGACGATGACAAACTGAGTTGATGTGTAAAGTGTGTGGGCGAGCTGCTGAATCTATTTATCATGTACAGTTGTATTGTGATTGGGCTGTGGCAGGATGTTCTAAGAGGAAAGCAAATGTGGCTGAGTGGTTGGAGTGATCCAACGGATTGGATGTGGGAGACGGTTCGAAGCTACTCTATTAAAGATATACCATCTGTGTTTAGTGCCGCATATGCTATTTGGATCAACAGAAACTCAGTGTGACATGTAAAAGGGTGTATGGAAGTGAGGTGGTCGGCAGCTAAGGTAAGAATGTTGGCACAGGAGCTTCGAGGGCGTTCTTTCTCTTTTTTCACAATAAGGAGGGAACCTGGAAACTGCTGGAGGCCGCCGGAGGAGGGACATGTAAAGATCAATGCTGACGCGACTTGGAGTTCTGATTCTCGGAGAGCGGGAGCAGTGTGCTTGGGTAGAGATGCGGTGAGGAATGTTCTGTTCGTGTGGGCGGTTTTAAGGAGAAAGTTGCAAGTGCCCTGGCAGCCGAGTTGTGGGCTTTAAATATGGCGATGCGGATGGCAGAGAGATTGAAGCTGCGAAGAGTCATAATTGAGACGCACAATGTTACAGCTATGGATATGGTGCTACTGGGATTTCAAGGAAAAACTGAAATGGTCCAAGAGGATGCTCTGGATTGCCAAGTAATATTAAGCCACAATCCGAGATGGAAGGTAGAACATGTGTTGAGGGAAGGTAATACGGCAATAGACTGGTTGGCTAAAAAGGCGAGGGAGAATCTTTGGAGCTGGACTGTTTCGAATGCAATTCCTAACTGCTTGTGAGAAGTTGCTCAGGTGGAGTAGTAGTTTCTGTCTTGGTTTCATTTCCTTGTCTTTTACTCTCTTGTATTGATTATCAACAAAAAAAATCTACCCTCAACCGACGTTGTCTCTTTCTTCTCACCGTAGTATGCTTTCGGGGATCAGGTTCTCACATCACACACTCACAAGTCACAATAGTTCCAATATTATATTTGGAGTGTGTTTTAAGCTTCACCATGCTTCTAGTTTTTGAGTGTCGGAGTATGTATCTGTTGGGGCTGCCCCAACTAAGGCTTTTGAGCTTAGACTCAACCGACCAATGACCACACTCAATTTCATTCAGATTATGGGCCATCCCGCACTAGACCAAGGTCCCTAATACAAGCCCAAT
Source organism: Rhodiola chrysanthemifolia (assembly GCA_033675395.1). Taxonomy (NCBI): domain Eukaryota; kingdom Viridiplantae; phylum Streptophyta; class Magnoliopsida; order Saxifragales; family Crassulaceae; genus Rhodiola; species Rhodiola chrysanthemifolia. The sequence goes on along the minus strand of CM066208.1, from coordinate 11,871,614 downwards.
CATGAAAGAAATCAGTCAAGGAAGGAGAAATCGAACAGAATCAATTGGACAATCAAACCGAGGGTGAACCGACTAGAACCAAGGCAAGCCAAGGTATTTCCCCACATGTTTCATGCAATTTCGTGGCCCAAAGCTTGCTAAATATAGGACCTCGACGCAACCACCAAGGGGGCAAGAAACCAAGTCAAAATGGCTAAAAATAGTAAATGGGCACATTGGGCGAGATATCTTCAATAGAGGGCTCATGCACTTGGCCAAGGGGAACCAAGCCAATACGAATCTTGTTGGACTCAATGCACCAAGCTACCTAAATTTGACCACCAATAGCAGCCCCCATTGCGCCTTAATTGCCCCAAAGGCCAAGGCCATAAAGTTCCCTCCAAATCATGCCTTTCCCACCAAGAGCCATCCAAGGACCCTATATAAGAAGACCACCAGCATACATTCTGGTCATCCAACCATTGAAGAAGATAATCTCTCACAAGAGTAGTTGAGTCCTCTATTGTTCTTATTTATCGCCTTAGGCTCCTCTTTTGATCCGTGTTACAAGGATCATTTAGGGGGTATTTGCTATTGTAAATCACCATTCTTCCGCATCAATAACATCATCCACCTTTTCGCCAAATTTTACTTTTTGGGTCCCAACAATTGGTATCTAGAGCAGTTTGATCTTAGAGCCATGAAGCCCCAAAATTCTTTCGCAAGCAAGGATGACTACGCTGAAAAGCTTGCTGCCATTGATGGCCAACTTGCAGTGCTCAAACAAGGCCAAGAAGAAGCACTAGCCAGGCACACCAACCTGGAAAACAAGGCCACTTCCGTGGAGCAACTCTTGCTTGAGATGTCCAAGAAGTCGGATCTTCTTGTTCCCGCTACAGCTAAACAAGGGACCAACGAAGGAGGCGACAACCAGCAAGGTTTAAGCGATGTGCCAAAGACCTTGAGGCATGGTAAGGGTGTAGTGGACGAGTCCAATGAGTTCCTGAAGGATCCGGATGCTGCCATCAAGCCAGCCACCAACAAAGAAGGAGTAACGATTGAGGAAGGTAATAACTCCCCACCCATTTTTCCCCTTCCACCTTTGCGCACCGAGTTCCCACAATTCAGCACACCACGACGGAGTCGCAAGGTCCAATGGCGAGGTGAGTCTTCACAACGCTAAGGAAGCTCAAACCGATAACATTATGGCAGACTTGGCCATGATTGGAGTGCCCGGGCAGATCTGGTGCGCTACCAATCAGACTATGGAGACCCACCAGATTGGGAAGAAGGCGAGTATGAGGAGGAAGTCTAACTTAGATCGAGAGGCAAAGCCCACGAGTGATGGATAGTCGAGTGCGAAGACTCAAAATTCCCAATTTCGAAGGAAACGACGTAACCGAATGGATCTACCTCGTTGAAAGGTACTTTTATGTTAATGCCTTAACTGACGCTGAAAAGCTTAGCGCTGCTGCGTTGTGCTTAGACGGCAAGGCCCTCAAGTGGTTTTGTTGGAGGGAATATCGCCAGCTAATCCGCCATTGGGAGGAACTTCGAGCAGTGTTACTTGAGAGGTTCCAAGGGCAACAAAGTGGAGACATTCATGAGCGTTTCTTAGCTCTAACTCAAGACGACTTAGTATTGAAGTATCGAGAGAAGTTTGAAGAGCTATCGGGTGAACTTGAAGGGATTTTCGATAGAGCCTTGATGGGGAACTTTATAAAAGGGCTCAAGGCCACGATACGCGATGCCGTCAAGCTCCATCGACCAAGGAACCTAGGAGATGCCATGTCTTTGGCTCAACTAGTCGAAGAAAGAGAGGTGGCCGACAAGCGTAGCCAAAGTGCGTCACGACAAGGAGAAAGCACAAGGTAACACCTCTACTTTTCCCAAATCCACAGTTTGATACATGACCGATGCACATGCTAGGGAAAGGTACGCAAGGGGGGTGATGGACCCAAATTATACGAATCATAAACACCGTAAAACCCCCTTAATTAGACACTTTGTCTATTTAACTTTTGCTTGTTAGTTCCGATATATTTCTACAGGGTATTATGGCGCTTAGAGAGAAAACACGCTAAGGAGAGGAGTTTACGCTGAAAAGATATTAAGAGTTATTCCAAGGTCAAGATCAGACGCAGACTGAAGAAATCTCAAGGATCCTGACATGGAATCACTCCAAACAAATCAAGTCAAAGAGGAATTTGCATTGAAGACTCAACCGACCGGGTGAGAAAATGCCGCAGAAACCACCCGACCGGTTGAGGCAGTTCCAGGCTCTCCGCAGAGCTAACCAAGCACTCAATTCAAGTCGCTCGAGCAAACCACCTCATCTGACAATTCCACCTCGACCAAAATGTTCCAAATGGAAAATAAGGTGGAAGTTGTTGAGACTCCAAGGCGAATGCTCGAGCAGATTGGCAGTTAGCTCAATTCCAAGGCAAAGGCCCGGCGCGCTTAGGCACCCAAACCAAGTCGCTCGACCCGACCGATGCATCTGGCGATTCTGGCTCGACCAAGATGTTTGGAATTCCCACCAAGTCGGACAATCTCGCTTCCCAGACGAAACGCCCGAGCAGATTAGCAGATTGGCCCAATTCCAAGTAAAAGCCTCGCGCATAGGCACCAAGACCAAGTTGCTCCACCAAACCATGGAATTTGGAAAATCTGGCTCGACCATTAGTCTTAGAATCACTTGGCCATTCCAAATCAACTATCAAAATGCACGCTTGGACAAGATGACCGGCCACCATGCTTGGAGGTGGCCAAGGGAGTAGAGGTGGCAAATAGGGCGGGCGGGCGGGTTAGTGGACGGGCTTATAAGTTAAAGGGTTCAATGGACGGGTTCTTAATGGACAAGGGTTAAAAGGGTCAAACCCTTCAACCCTTTAAGAACCCTTTTAACCCTTTGGATCCTTTTAACTCTTCAACCCTTTAAGAGCCTTTTTAACCCTTTAAGAGTCTTTTTAACCCTTTAAACTCATTTAAGCATTTATAACCCTTTTAACTCATTAAATGGAAAATTAAATAAATTTTAAATCAGATATGTTCTATATCTTTTATAGACACGATCAAAGTGGATCGATAAGAATTTTGAAAAATAAAACACGACGCGGAATCACTGAAAACAACATACATAGACTCAACCGATACGAAGTTCGTGTTTTATTTTTTTTTATTTTTTTTATTATAATGTTAGTTAAAAGGGTTGTTAAAGGGTTGGAGGGTTATCCGGGTAAAAACCCTGGAACCCTTTTATAAAAGGGTTCTTAATGGACAAGGGTTTTCTAAACCCTTTTATTAGAAGGGCGGGCTAATGGACGGGTTTAATAGGGCGGTTAATGGACGGGTTGGAGGGTTTAGGGTTTACTTGCCGGGTCTACAAGGGAGGAGCTCCTCCCCATTCCACCACCTGCTACCGGCGGCTCCTCCTCCATGTGACCGGTGGCTTTCTCCTCCCCCATGTGGCAGCTCCTCCTTGCTCCTCCTCCTCATCCCTTGGATCAAAAGACATGTGCCACCATCTCCACCACCCATCTCCTCCCCTTATGGCTATAAATACCAACCTCCTCCTCCTCATTTCAAACATCCACAAAAATTGTAATTCACTTATCTCTCTAGAAATTGTAAGTTTGGTTTTGGAAATAAAGGATTGCTCCCTTGGCGCTTCAACGGTAGTAAGTATTCTGATATTTATTTCCGTCTTTAATTTCCAATTCCTTAGTTATAATGTTTAGCGCGATAAATAGTAGCTAAACTAGTAGTTCGGTAGAAGGGGTGGACTTGTATTATAAAATGTTTTAGACTGTTAATTTAGTGTCTCGTCTTTGTATTCAAAACTTGTTCTATGTGCCATATATTAGATCAGAACGTCCATGGTTGAGTGGATGCTTGAAATGGCAAAGCTCTTCTGTGGAAGTTCGTAAACATACTCGGATAAGTGGATGCTTGAAATGGCAAAGCTTATCTGAGAAGTTTGATCTCTCTCAAACACCATTTTGGGTAAATCGGAAAAGACAACCCAAAATGGATGCACACAGGCTAGTATACCTTGAAATGGGGTGCTAGTCTAAGTAGAACAAGGGTTTTACGTTTTTTGCAAAAGATTCGACAGTCAAGTGCTTGAAATGGCCTTGACTCATTTTCGAACACTTTTGCGAAAGACTAGACAGTGTGGCAAATTGAGCGCCGGAAAAGGCCTTGATACACATTTGAATACTTAGAAGATTCACTAAGGGTCAATGATAGACAGGATATAATACAAGGCCCCTGAAACCGAACGCTTTCTTTTAATAATTATCAGTTACTTTCTAGTACTAAAACCAACCAACCAACCAATCAATCACTTAGCTGGTAGCTTTAAAACCAACCAACCAATCCCAAAACTGTCCAACTTAAAGAACAACTTATTCCCCTAATTCCCTTGGGTTCGACCCCTATTTACCACTTACTACCCAGTAGTGTAGTCGCGAGTAGCGGAAAATATAAATTTATTTGTACAGAGAACACTGCACCTTAACGACAGTGCAGTGGGCTCCGTCAGGGGGCAATGCTATCATTGAGGGGATGCATATACCCCAAGCCACCGATGGAAGGATAAGGCCCTCCAAGTGATAATCGTTCAAGACGATGAGGAGGATCCTTTCTATGGGAACTTTGTAGAGGGACAAGAGGACAGTGACCACAATCCAAACGAAGTCATTGAAGTGTCTCTCAATAGCGTCGCGGGGCTTACTGACAACGTCTATTTTTACCCTCCCGACGTGTCGGTTTAGAAGAGGGTCGTCGTAGAGGTCAAAAACAATTTATAAAGACCGGTAGGGTACCGGGTCGAACCCAAAGGAGCAAGCCAAGAACATGCACTATTTAAGATTGTGTTTCCATTCGGCTATTCTAAACCAAAAATGTATAAGGGAGTGTATATGTCTAAATCCTATGTGTGGCGAGTAATTAGGGATAAAAGATAAGTAAGAGGTGTTTCGAGGGCTCACTCCCCTCCTTGGCAAATTCCCAATGATCACATACACGATATTCAAACATTTCATGGTAGTCAAATAGCAATGAACCTAGTTTAGACTAGGATAGACCAACTATCACTTGAATCTATTCCTAGCCAAACTCTCTTATAGCTCGAACCTCTCGGTTCATTCCATAGCAATAAATACCATGAACTCGACTCCTAGTTCACTTCCTACCCATGCATTGTCGAAAACCTAGCTTAGACTAAGGTAGACCAATGTTTATGTTAATCTAGTCTTAGCCAAGCTCTCTTATAGCTCGAACCTCACTCGCTAGAGATAATTGGTTCATTCCATAGCACCATTATCCTTGGAATGTCTTCCTAAGGTAATAACTACTATGAACTCGAGTCCTAGTTAACAACAAATGCATACATTGGATAGGATCGCATTCTCTATTATCCAAACTAAGCATTTTCACAAACACTTAGTAGCATGTCACATATGAAGTGCATAGAGAACATGAATTTGACACCATTAGATGGGATTAATTGAAGATTCGCTTAATGACTAACTCCAATAAATCAAACATTCAATCCTTAGTCAAGCATCCATATCCTAAGGTTCACTTGCATGATTCAAGATATAGATCATTTTCTCCATCCTAGAACTATTCCCAAGGGTTTCCAAGTCCTAGGTTCAAGTTTTAGTCCAAGTTGTCACTTAGGCATTTTATCAAACACCTAGAGTGGATAACATTCATAACACAAGAGAAAATGAAATGAACAATCATCCATATGAATATCATTGTATATATGTGATCAAAGAGTACCAAGGAGAGTCATAAGACCCTCAAAACACAAGATCCACTACTCACACCTCATGTAAGACAACATGGTGTGAGTAGGGTTTAATGGCAACAACAAGTAGAATAGGAAAAGTGCAAAGGAAGGAGGATTGTCAATCCTAGAACTCCCTCTTGATGTTCTCTTCTTCTCCTTGGTTGGATGATGATTGATGACCTTGGTTGGACCTCTTTTCCAATCTTCTTCTCCCCAAAAACCTCCACACTTGGTCCAAAACCCTTGATTTCTATTTATATCCTCGGGTGAAAACTCCGGTACTGTAGCATTCCACCCGACCGGGTGGGAATTGGGTTGAAATCCACCCGACCGGGTGGGGTCCCAGTCGACCGACTGAAGGGTCCAGTCGATCGACTGCGGAAACATGGACTGCAGGCCCTCCTGAGACTGCATCTAATCGATCGACTCGAGGTCCATTCGATCGACTCGAGCTTTCAACCGGTCGGCTGAGAATGGGGGAACCGAACCGGTCGGGTGAGAATGGGGGAACCGAACCGGTCGGGTGAGAATGGGGCAACCGAACCGGTCGGTTGAGAATCTCAGTCGGTCGACTGGGGCCTTTTTGGTGATCTTCCCGTCCGAATTTGGTCTTGGCTTCAACTAGAGAGTTGTAGCCCTTTGCAATACCTTTCCAACAAGCTAACTATCAGCCAAATCGGACATCGTATGAGCCCTGGGCGTCCAAAACAAGGTGCCAAGGTCAATATGCTCGGTTTTGCCCCGAAACTCCCTTTTTTGCGCCGACACTCCCTTTTCTCAACCAATCTTGATATTTAGGCCTTGACCATGGGGGAAACTTGTTTTCTACCTGAAATGTAGAGATAGAGGTCAAATGACTTCAAAATATCGTCGGAAACGATTCAAAACTATAGTGAAGAATGACGATAAATGAGTCGAAAACTCGACTCATCAACACTCCACACTTAAGTTTTGTTCGTCCCGAACAAAGTATGAGAATATGTCAAGGTCATGCAAATGTTGAAATGCTAGTGGTGCTATGTTTTTCTTCTATTTGCCTCACTAGATTTCACAAGGTCTCGATCATTATTTCTAAACATGTTATTGAAAGAAAAATAACAAGTATGTACAATCTAACTAGCTCCTTTTCGTAGGCGTTACGAATGCATTTAGCGTATGCATTAAGCCTTTAAACCCCTAGGCTACCCTAGTGGACGAGTTATAGTCTCGTGAGAGTTTTCAGAAAAGGAAATACTCACAAATCCCATATGCACCTATCCCATGAGAATGAATGCAAGAGTGCTCAACCAAGGCGAGGATTTCTCAAAACCAATCCCTCACCCCAAACTACGACTACCATCACAATATCATCAAAAGAACTTTTGAACCATTTGAGTACCCTTGAGGTTGTTCATTCAAGATCATCAATACTAGAGCTATCCAATGTCTCATCCAAAGTTCCACTCATTTTCAAGGCAATACAATAGAAGCGAAGTTACTAGTTTTGCACAAAAGAGTGTCAACCGCTCACCTATGCTAGCTAGGGCTAGTCCATGGGTTTGCGACAAGGAACTCATTCCCAAGTTTTAGGCGCTTAAGCCATAATCCATAAGGGAAGAGGAGTTCGACACAAGAGTTCTTATAAAACAAGCAAAGACCAAATGATAACTCCCGTGCAAGCACAAGGGTCGTCCAAAAGTCATTCTAACTAGCACACAATGCAAATGATGAATCCCGCACAAATGTAGGACGATGGAAGAACATATAGTCAAGTTTTAAGTGCTTTTTATTTTCTTTTCAAATGGCCTTTGGCCTACAAATGCTTTCGAGGGGGAACTTACCTTCCTAACCCCCGGCATTTGTATATCTTTTCACAAAACTTCTCGTGCACTTGAGAAAGTTTTTGGTCGGGGCTTTGCCCTCTTTTGACCATGAAAATGAACCATTTTTTTTGTTGGGGCCTATTTTTCGCCCTCTTTTGATTTTTGACTCCACACTTAAAACTTGACAAAATGTTCAAGGAATGTATGGAATGCGCGGGAAACAATCATGAGCAAGGCATTAAATTTAGAAAACTCAAGTCACCAAGGAGCATTCAAAAGGTCTAAGTTTTTCGTGAAAGTTTAAAAGTGCTTGCTAAAACTTAATCCAAGGTATTTCAACGAAAATACTTAGAAAATTAGATAGACAAGGGATAGCAATGATATTGATTCACAAGAATGCAAATTCAATGTACAAGGTCGGTTCTAAGTTCAAGATCCAATAAATGTGACAAATAGGTTAGATGTGATTTATAGGGATTTAGAGTTGATAGTCACAAGCCTATGTGGTTTTAAAAACACTCTCATGTTAGGGATAAAGTACATGAATGCAAGTGCTCATTCTATAATGCTAGGCATGGCATAATATGAGTGAACTATGCGACTACCCACTCCACACTTAAAGCATAGCTTAGTCCCTAAGCGCAAACAATGAAGAAAATGAGATAAAGGCGCATAGGAACTCCCCTCGTTTGTAGATGTGCCCCACCAATAGAAAAGATGACATTGTGCTAAGCTTGAATGTGCATGATGTGAATAACTTCCTTGATGACAAGAACACATGAGAGGTTAAAAGAAACAAGTGACATACAAGGTTATGTAAAACTCATGTATGAGCAAGATAGCATCACAAGTCACATAATAACATCATGGCACAATTTTCATAGAATTCAAGCAAAGAAGGTGATCTACATCCTCCATAATGTGCACAAGGTAACTTAAGTGCCAACAAAACGTCAAACTAGAGTCATAGCATGGCATAACAATATAGTTCCACTCTAGTAGACTACAATAAAGCACATGAGCACTAGGGGCAACATCATTAAGCATAGAAAGATCAAGGGAAAAATGGAGGGCTTGGCAATGTGAAGTGGAATTGGAGTGAGTAGACCTCACTCCACACTTAAAATTTTAGCCACTAATCACACATTTCACATTCCATATTTAGAGCCCTAGACACTCACAATCATGCCAAACATTTAAAGATAAAGAAAAGTGAGAATGAACAACTTACAAACCGGGTTACCTCCCGCGAGGGCCTAGTTTTTCCCGTCTTGGCAAAGACGTAGCAAAGTGCCCCATAGAATCACTCGTTGAGAAGTCCTTTGCTAGGATCCCTTCTCACGGGGCCTTGGATTTGGTCGTGTCAATCCACCTTCAAGTCCCATTTGAATTTCCTCCCATCAAGCCTACAATGGACTTTCCTTTGGGAGCATGACCCCTTCAATAATGAACATCCCTTGACAATTAAGGGGCCATGGGAGCTTTTTCCGATTAGCCTTTGAAAATAGGGCAAGAAGCTCCAAAACTTGTCTCGAGACAAAGTAGTGAAGAAAGGGTCTTCATAACTTGTCTCGAGAATGATGGGCATCCCTCCTTCTAATTTTTCACTCGATTCCTTGGGTGCCCATCCCTCAATATCCCTTTCTAAACTTTTGTCTTCTTGGATGCGAGTTTGTCCCCTAGTTTCTTCCATTAAAACCTCAACAAAGTCTTGATATCCCTCAAATCCTTTTGTCTCTATATGCTCTTCCTCTATCTTATCCTCACCAAGAAGTTGGGATTCACATTTTGGCTCTTCTATAACGGGAGGGAGGAGTTCTTCTTCACCATCCCATAACCAAGCTTCGGTGGCGGCTCTCCAAAATTCATCCTCCATTCCTTGTTCCCATTCTTCCCTTGAGGCATTAGGATCAAGGACTTCTTTTGCAAGAATTTCTTGCTTCATCTTCTCTTGACGCTCAAGGAGTGTAGCAATTTTGGATTCAAATTTAGAGGGTTCTCTTGAAGGATGAGGAGGTTGAGGGTATGGAGGGTAGGAGTCCTCTTCATAGTATTCTCCATTAGAGTAGACTTGTTGGTGGTAGTGATCCATCCTCGCAAAACAAGGTAAACAAAAGCTAGTAAGTGATATGAGTGAAAAAGAAGAATATACAAGTATAAGAAAAAGGAAAAAAATATTCACAAGAATAGTCGGAACTTCCACACAATCTAATCTAGGGATGTGCTAACTAGTTGCTCCCCGGCAACGGCGCCATTTTGACAACGTCTATTTTTACCCTCCCGACGAGTCGGTTTAGAAGAGGGCCGTCGTAGAGGTCAAAAACAATTTATAAAGACCGGTAGGGTACCGGGTCGAACCCAAAGGAGCAAGCCAAGTACATGCACTATTTAAGATTGTGTTTCCATTCGGCTATTCTAAACCAAAAATGTATAAGGGAGTGTATATGTCTAAATCCTATGTGTGGCGAGTAATTAGGGATAAAAGATAAGTAAGAGGTGTTTCGAGGGCTCACTCCCCTCCTTGGCAAATTCCCAATGATCACATACACGATATTCAAACATTTCATGGTAGTCAAATAGCAATGAACCTAGTTTAGACTAGGATAGACCAACTATCACTTGAATCTATTCCTAGCCAAACTCTCTTATAGCTCGAACCTCTCGGTTCATTCCATAGCAATAAATACCATGAACTCGACTCCTAGTTCACTTCCTACCCATGCATTGTCGAAAACCTAGCTTAGACTAAGGTAGACCAATGTTTATGTTAATCTAGTCTTAGCCAAGCTCTCTTATAGCTCGAACCTCACTCGCTAGAGATAATTGGTTCATTCCATAGCACCATTATCCTTGGAATGTCTTCCTAAGGTAATAACTACTATGAACTCGAGTCCTAGTTAACAACAAATGCATACATTGGATAGGATCGCATTCTCTATTATCCAAACTAGGCATTTTCACAAACACTTAGTAGCATGTCACATATGAAGTGCATAGAGAACATGAATTTGACACCATTAGATGGGATTAATTGAAGATTCGCTTAATGACTAACTCCAATAAATCAAACATTCAATCCTTAGTCAAGCATCCATATCCTAAGGTTCACTTGCATGATTCAAGATATAGATCATTTTCTCCATCCTAGAACTATTCCCAAGGGTTTCCAAGTCCTAGGTTCAAGTTTTAGTCCAAGTTGGCACTTAGGCATTTTATCAAACACCTAGAGTGCATAACATTCATAACACAAGAGAAAATGAAATGAACAATCATCCATATGAATATCATTGTATATATGTGATCAAAGAGTACCAAGGAGAGTCATAAGACCCTCAAAACACAAGATCCACTACTCACACCTCATGTAAGACAACATGGTGTGAGTAGGGTTTAATGGCAACAACAAGTAGAATAGGAAAAGTGCAAAGGAAGGAGGATTGTCAATCCTAGAACTCCCTCTTGATGTTCTCTTCTTCTCCTTGGTTGGATGATGATTGATGACCTTGGTTGGACCTCTTTTCCAATCTTCTTCTCCCCAAAAACCTCCACACTTGGTCCAAAACCCTTGATTTCTATTTATATCCTCGGGTGAAAAATCCGGTACTGTAGCATTCCACCCGACCGGGTGGGAATTGGGTTGAAATCCACCCGACCGGGTGGGGTCCCAGTCGACCGACTGAAGGGTCCAGTCGATCGACTGCGGAAATATGGACTGCAGGCCCTCCTGAGACTGCATCCAGTCGATCGACTCGAGGTCCAGTCGATCGACTCGAGGTCCAGTCGATCGACTCGAGCTTTTAACCGGTCGGGTGAGAACGGGGGAACCGAACCGGTCGGGTGAGAATGGGGGAACCGAACCGGTCGGGTGAGAATGGGGCAACCGAACCGGTCGGTTGAGAATCTCAGTCGGTCGACTGGGGCCTTTTTGGTGATCTTCCCGTTCAAATTTGGTCTTGGCTTCAACTAGAGATTTTTAGCCCTTTGAAATACCTTTCCAACAAGCTAAATATCAGCCAAATCGGACATCGTATGAGCCCTGGGCGTCCAAAACAAGGTGCAAAGGTCAATATGCTCGGTTTTGCCCCGAAACTCCCTTTTTTGCGCCGACACTCCCTTTTCTCAACCAATCTTGATATTTAGGCCTTGACCATGGGGGAAACTTGTTTTCTACCTGAAATGTAGAGATAGAGGTCAAATGACATCAAAATATTGTCGGAAACGATTCATAACTATAGTGAAGAATGACGATAAATGAGTCGAAAACTCGACTCATCACTTACTCCATCTCGATCAATGAAACTCAAGGGAACAATTGGAGATCGAGAGGTAATGGTGCTCGTGGACAGCGGTGCTACGCACAACTTCATTGCTTAGCGCCTGGTCGAGCAAGAGGGGCTGGAAATACGAGATGAAGGAAGGTTCAAGGTCAATCTCGGCACAGGAAACGCTAAGTAAGGACATGGGTATTTCCCAAGTGTGTGACTCAAGCTGCCCGACTACGAGGTCGAAGCCAACTTACTCCCTTTACGAATGAGGGGAAACGACGTCATCCTCGGAATGCAATGGCTCCATGACAGAGGACGTCGTTGAGTGCTAAGCAAGATAAATTTATAAGTCCACTACTCGCGACTTCACTATTGGGTAGTAAAGCGGTAAGTAGGGGTCGAACCCAAGGGAGTCAGTGTGGATTAGTTGTTCTTTTAAAAAGAAAGAAAAGAAAGTATATACAATTGGTTTTTTTTGGGTTTTGTTGGTATTTTAGACAGAAAGTAAATGACAGAAAGTAAAGTGCTGAAATTAAGTGCTTGAAGGACAAGACTTACGAAAAGTAAATGCTTGAAGGACAAGACTTGCGGAAAGTAAATGCTTGAAGGACAAGACTTGCGGAAAGTAAATGCTTGAAGGACAAGACTTGCGGAAAGTAAGCAGTTGATATGTGACTGAAAGTAAAGTGACAGGTGATGTTTGAATCAAAGGAAAGATTCGGTCTCAGGGGCCATGTATCATAGTCTGTTTATCATCGACCTCTAATGATCATACTAAGTGTTCAAAGATGTATCAAGGCTATTTCTAGCACATGACTTGCCACATCATTTAGAACACTTGTTCTATTTAGACTAATTCCTCCTTTCGAAGTATCTTAGCCTTATGTGCATCCATTTGATCAATCAGTTACGATCAACCAAATGGTGTTTAAAAGAGGTCGAACTCCTCAGATAAGCTTTGCCCGTTAAAGCATCCACTTACCCGAGTATGTTCATGAACCCCACGGAAGAGCTTTGCCCGTTAAAGCATCCACTCAACCTTGAAAGTTCTAACCTAATATATGGCACATAGAACAAGTTTTGAACACAAAGAGGCACTAAGAGAAGGGTCTAAAACATTTTATGATACAAGCACACCCCTTCAACCGAATGAAGGGTTTAGCTACGATTATCCATGGAAGTGGATATCATAGCTAAGTGCACTAAAAGTAAAGGGTTTTGGAAATCAAAGACAAGGAAAGTAAAGAGGGTTTCGGTTTTTGACAAGGAAAGTAAAGTGAGCAAGAACAAGTGGAGAGCAATTGTGAGGAAATATGTTTGTGTATTGAAGTGTGAAGAAGAGAGATAAGCTCTCAACTTCCTAATATGTAGCATGGGACATTTGATTTCTAAGGCAAAGGCCTCTATTTATAAGCAAAGGGAGAAGAGGAGAGCCATCCACTTGTACCATCCTCATCCAAAGTAGCCGGCCAGCTGTCCTCCCTTCAAAAGCCGCCGGCCAGCTTGTCTTCTTCTCCAAAAGCCGCCGGCCATAGGTGGCATCCCCCCTTGGTTGAATTCTTCTCCAAAAGTCAACCTAAGTCAAAAGGTCTTTTGATTGCGGATTTGGAATGCTGAGGCAATTCTAAGACTAATGGTTGAAGTCGTTTTTCCGGAATCTTCCCGGAACCTGGTCGGAATCCCAAAACGGCCGGAATTGCCCTAGTTTGGCCTTGATCGGGCTTGAGCTGGTTCCACTCGGGCGTTTTGTCTGGGAAGTGAGATCACCCAAGTCATTTGGCATTTAGAACAACTTGGTCGAGCCATATTTGCTAGATTCTATGGTTTGGTCGAGCGACTTGGTTTAGGTGCCTATGCGCGCGGGGCCTTTGCTTTGGAATTGAGCCAACTGCCAATCTGATCGGGCATTCTCCTCGGTTTTCCGACATTGTCCACCTTATTTGCCATTTTGATCACTTTGGTCGAGGTGGATTTGTCAGATCAGCTTGTTTGCCCGGGCAACTTGAATTCAGTGCTAGATAGTTTGGGCGTGGCTGGATTTGCTCGGGTCCTGGCTGGCCAGAATTGGCTAGTGGTGCTTTTTGGCACAAATCTCCCTTTTTAAGAGTGTTTCCTCTTTAGACTCCAAAATGGCCTGAAATACAAACACACATTAACAAGCACATGTTCGTGCACTCAAAGTGCCTAGTTCGGTGGGTTTAGTAGTACTTGATGAATCGTATAAATACGCTCCATCACTCCACACCCTAGGAGACATGAAGGTCAATTAGCGACACATGAGTATGGAGTTCGAGCAGGCCGGGAGAAAGGTTAAGCTCACCGAGGATCCGGAGCTGGGCAAGGCCAAAGTGTCCTTCCAATCCCTTCAACGAGGAGCAAGGTACACCGCCAAATGCTACTTAGTGGAGGTGCAAGCTCTTGAGTTCGACTCGGAAGACCCAATGGAAGCCACTCCAGGAGAAGTCAAAGAAACTCTCGAAGAGTTCCATGACATTTTCAAGGAACACAAGGGGCTGCCGCCGAAGAGGGGACATGAGCATGCCATCGTACTCAAAGAAGAGTCCTCGCCAATCAGCGTGCAGCCATACGATACCCACAAGTACAAAAGAATAAAGTGAAGAAGCTCGTGGGAGAGATGCTCGAGGCGGGGATCATCCATCCAACCAAGAGTCCATACTCAAGTCCCGTGCTACTTGTAAAGAAGAAGGATGGGAGCTGGCGTTTCTGCATGGACTATCGCGCATTAAACAAGCAAACGGTGCCCGATAAATTTCCCATTCCAATCATTGACGAGCTGTTGGACGAGTTGCACAACGCGTCCACCTTTTCAAAGATAGATCTCAAGTCAGGCTACCATCAAATATGAATGGCCAAGGGGGACGAGCATAAAACAGCCTTTCGGACTCACGAGGGACAGTACGAGTTTCTGGTCATGCCCTTCGGCCTTATGAATGCGCCAGCCACCTTTCAATCACTCATGGATCCGAGGATGCTACACATCCCGACCTCGTATACATCCTTTACAAGGCACTGCACGGTCTGAAGCAGGCTCCTCGAGCCTGGTATGAAAGACTATCTCAATTTCTTCTGTCATATGGATACATAATTGGACAAGTTCCTTCTGAGAGATGGGAACGATACACTCGCGGTACACGTATACGTAGATGATATTATTTTTGGTTCCACTAACGCCTCTCTTGTCAGGAAAATTACCAAGCTCATGGAGTGTGAGTTTGAGTGAGTATGGTGGGAGAACTTAAGTTCTTCTTAGGACTCCAAGTCGCTCAAAGAAGGAGACGGCACGAGAATCCCTCAACAAAAGTACCTTCGAGAGATGACGTCCAAGTTCGGCATGAAGGACTCAAGTACGATGTCTACTCCCATATCTCCCATTGAGTCTCTCGGAAGGGATGATACCTCACAGAAAGTGGACTAAACGCTTTATCGAGGAGTGATAGGCAGATCTAAGGGTGACATACCTCAAAGTAGTGAAGCAAATTCTGTGGTACCCCAGGAATGGAAACCTCCGATTAGGAGGATACTCCGATGCTGGCTTTGCCGGAAATAGAGTGGACAGGAAGTCTACATCAGGGATATCATAGTTCCTTGGATCATGTCTAGTGTCATGGGCCTCCAAGACGCAAAACTTATTGGCACTCTCAACAGCGGAGGCGGAGTACATTGCGGCTTTAACATGTTTTTCCCAACTACTATGACTCAAACAACAGCTAAGTGACTACGGTACTTCATTTGATTATGTTCCCATACTCTGTGATAATACTAGTGCTATAAGTACCTCTAAGAATCATGTGCGTCATTCGAGAACTTAATACATAGAGATATAACACCACTTTCTACGTGAATGTGTTGAAAAGGGGATGGTGAGTATAGAATTTTGCAGAACAGAGGATCAAATCGCCGACATATTCATAAAGGCACTTAAAAGGGATCCTTCTAAGAAGCTACACATAGAGCTGGGTATGACTTCCCTCGACTAACACTGCATCCCCTGTGAGGACCCCGATGATTGGTAAGAAATATTTGACTTGTGTCTAACTGCATGATTATGTGAAGTTGTTGGCTTGGTGATGAGTCGTATTTATATGTCTCGTCGAACTAACTAATCCCATTTATTTCGACACTTTTATATGCGAACATTTACTTTTTAGTATGGTTTTGCATTTTAGATGTTTCGGAGGCTCTAGGAGGAAACACGCATAAAAGACGACATTTCATTGCAAAAACACCAGTGGCAAATCAGACCTTTGGAGGTTTGACGGAGGGCTGGGAGTTGACCACTGATCCGAAAAATACTAGCTACATGTCTTTACGTAGATAACTCAATTCTCTACAACTCTCTAGAACCGAGAGCATCAAAGGTCATTTGGATGGTCAAATCAAGAGTCGAAGTCGGAAACAGTGCGGACCGCGCCCACAGGACATTAGCGTAGTACTAACGTAACGCTGGGCACGGAATAGCAATAACGTCAATGCTGGGAGCGCCCGTAACGTCTTCCTTGGGCGCGGCGATGACGTCAGCAAGTCCGAAAATTGGCAATTTGACCCAAAAACAGATATAGAAATCCAAAAACTTATAAATTAAGGTTTGGAGAAGGGTTTCTAAGAATCCCATCATTCTTATAAGATAGAAGACGGCTCTGGAGGAGAACGCAAAGCTTTCGTCGAGGGAAGAGATTTTTACTTTCTTTTCATTAAAAATATTTGTGTTTATTTTTATGACGATGAGTAGCTAAATTTCTATTTCAGTTTAGGGTTTCATACATTGTGACTACGTTTTGAAATTTCCGTTCTTAATGCAATTTTATGTTTCTCTAGTTCTTGTTCTTCATCACATTAATTAATTTGTGAGGTTAAACGGAAGCTATGTCGCAAAACTTAATCAAACAATTAATTCTTACTGTTAACATCTACTGGATACTTTGTCGCAAAGGTAGATAGTAACACCTATCCTTAGTAATACCTTTGTCGGATTATTGAGTTTAGGAAAGAACTAGAAGTCTAACACCTTTGTCGGATTAGATTGTGGCGTATCACCTTGGACGACTCGGTACTTATCGATTTTATAAATTATGTTTGACATTCAAAATACTACACGTCAAAATGAAATAGCAGCAGCCGCACATCATAATTATCGACATTTGTTCAATTATCCCCGGCAAAGGTGCCATTTTGACGTGTAGTATTTTGAATTTCAAAAATAATTTATAAAATCGGTAAGTACCGAGTCGTCCAAGGGAGCAAGTGTAAACTTATGCACTATGTAAGGTTGTGTTTCTAATTATCCTAGTCCAAAAAGAGTTTTTGTTTGGTTTTATAATCTAAAATAAACAAAAGTAAGAAAAGGTTTCGACGAACTTCGAGAAGTATTTCGGGGAACTACTTCACTTACCCAACATTAGAATAGAGTTTATTAACTAGCATGCAAGGATTTTCTTATATTGATTGGAAAATAGCCGCACACTCCAAGTATGAACCTAACCCTTTCGGTGCTATTGGTTTATATTGGAAATGTACCTTAAACTACGAACCTCACCCTTTCGGCGCTATTGGTTCGAATCAAGAAACTCGCTGATGTTTACCAACTCTCGTCGCATAAACATGGGGAGTCCTTGTCATAAAACTAGCATTTCCTGTTACAAACTTGGGCTACTCTCGTAGTCACCGAGTTTGTAACGTGTATTTTACTTAATAGTCGGACATTTAGCCTCACCCTTTCGGCGATATTGGCTTAAAGTCTCAAAGCAATACACTTAGGCATTTTCTCAAACACCTAATATGCATCGCTGGGTTTAGGCGCTAAGTAAAACACAAATCATGTAAAACAATCCAAATCATGCAACAATTAATATATTAAACGATTCATAGTCGAATAAGATTAGTAGGACCCGAAAATATGGGTCACTACTCACTATCCATCGTCATGGAAATACAATTCATGTTTTGTTTGAAACGAAAACTATAAAGAGAAAAAGGAATGACTACACCCTCGAACTGATGTCGATAATTCCTTTAAGCTCAATCTTCGATCCGATCAAAATCCTCTCGTTTTTGTGTCCCCTTCTCTCTTTTTCGTCTCCTCCAAGTGCGTAGGTGTGAATATGTTTGTAGTGGAGAATTGAGAATTATGGTGTGCGGCTGCTGCTCTTTCATTTTGTTCAATTTTTTAGTTTTCCAAAACCCTAGCCCAAATTGCAAATTCTCTAAATGGCTTTTTGAGTCGATTAATTCCTTTTATTCTCTATCTCCAAATTCGTTGTCCAAAATACTCACTTTTCCTAAGGCACTGTTGAGAGACGATGTTTATACTTAAGCCGCTCTTACCAACATCAATTTAGCCAGTGTGACATTTTTACACTATAAATATTGCCGAGTTAACATAATATTGCCACGTAGCCTAAGTCGCTGTTTATAAGAGCGTCATAGGCGTATGTGGCAATATTATGCTAAAGTTACGTGGCCTTTTTACCTAATAAGTAAATGTTGAGTAAGCATAATACTGACACATAAGCCTATGGTGTTGTTGGCAATAGCGCCTTAGGCTTATGTGGCAATATTATGCCGAGTTAGTATTACTTAGAAAGTAAAATTGTCACGTAGCCTAAAGTGCTATTGGTAAGAGCGACTTAAGTCTGAAAAACCGTCCACAACAGCGCCTTCAGAAAAGTGAGTATTTTGGAAAACAAATTTAGAGATTGAGTACAAAAGAAAACAAATTGCTCACTTTGAGCAATTTGGGAATTTCTCTTAAAATTGCTAGTCTCGTTAAAATTGACAATGTCAGTGCTGCTTTTGTTAAAAAGTATACTTATAGTCCATGTGGGTAGGGGTGGGCAAAAACCGCTCCGAATTTAAAAACCGCCTGCACCGTTTCGCAATTGTGTGTTTGGTTAATCGCACCGCTTTGGATAAAAACAAATTTGTTAAGAACCGCACCGCAACCGAATATAGCGGTGTGGAAGCGATTCCCTATCTCAAACCACCCGTTTTAAACCGCACTGCACCGCATATATAAATAAATAATTATAAATTTAAAGTTATTATAAAAAATAAGAAAAATAATAATTTACGGCCCAAGCCCAATGTAAAATTAAGTCGTAATTGATTTCTATTGTTGCTCGTTAGTAGTTCCGTCGTTTCTCTTTCCCTTCCTCGTTCTTCGTCACAGCTGCACATCAAATCTTCGTTTTCCCCAAGTTGCCAAGCCACGAGAGTCTCGATCGTTATTGTTTGGTCTTATCTTCGTTCTTGAATTATGGAATCCGTAATTGTTTTAGTCAAAAATTTCTTGTTGATGGTTACTTAAGTTTGATATTCGTCTCTTTGCTGAATTTTATCATTGTGTTGACTCCAAACTCTGCTTTCAATCTCTTCAAGTTTTGGCTTCAATTTATCTTTATAAAAAATGAAGTCTCTACTTCTACTGTGCAACTTCAATTTTTTTGTCAACTTTAAAAATCGGTTTTTGAACCAAACCGCACCGCACCGCACCACATATTTGGTTCTAATTTTTCAGGTGCGATTTGCGGTTTGCAAAATTTACAAACCAGTTAATGTAGTGCGTTTGCGGATTTACTCTTAAACCGCACCAAACCGCACCAAACCGCACCGCCCCCTCCCCTACATGTGGGGATCATGTCGAATCGAAATGTGGAGCGGATATACAGTTGTTTTTAAAGAGATCGACTTTGTGAGTGTCGGACTCATTAAAACATGGTGAAATTGAAAATTAAACTTAAAACATGCTAAAAGCAAAACACAAAATGTGAAAACAAGGCAGAAAATATATTGGGAAAATTATACGCTCTAGTTCCGGTAAAACCCAATATTTATATGAAACTAATAAAACTTATCCGGATAATCAAACTTTAGTATTAATGACTAAGATTAGTGAGCCAGTTTAGTCATGTCTTAATTTATTCTACCCTTCCCCATTAACAAAAGAACCAACTTCGATCTCATTAGGGTTCGAATCCTGATCGTTTTGAGTGGTTGGTAACTCTGACCACTACTCTTGCCAATAGAACACGTATCCAATAAACTATCTTTTGAAACTCAACAAGGATAAATCAGTCTATATCTTTCCTTTTATTTTCCTTGAAACATGCATTTAATTCTCGCAACAAGTAGTACGTCTTTAAAAAATTGAAACCGTAACCCATTGCTTTTCTCCGAATTTCAAGCACGCAAACCTTCAAAACTCTAATCAATTGCAGGGCCGTCTCAAGAACTTCGGGGGCTCTAGCAAAATAAATTAGTGGGCCTTCTTATAAGCAATTAGTATAGATATCATATAAAATGGGGCCTTTGTAATTAGTTTGAGATTAATATGAAGCCTAATTTATCATCAAAATGGGCCTTTTTTAGATTTAAAAAAATCGTAAAATCAAGTGGGGCCTAAAGCCACTGCTTGACTTGCCTCTCCCATTGAGTTGACACTGATCAACTGTTCACAGGCCCTCTGTGAAGTTCTTGAAAATTGTTAACACCTAATCCAAACGCTCGGAAGCACAGACACACTATTTTTTTTGGTGAGTTGCCGTTTCGAACACGGCTGGAACGGCTGGAAATGGTCAATCAGTCAACAGGTGGATTTTATTGCAATCAAACCTATTTTGAAAACAAAATTGGACCTGGCTCAACCTCGTATGTCCTTTCCGAAACCCTAGCTCGCATCGCAACTTCCAATCGGGTCATTCTAAAGGTTTATCTATGTTCGTCCCAAGTTAGTCTCATTCTAATATTTCCTTAGAATGAGACTAACTTGGAACAAACTGTGTTGCTCTGAACTGTGAGACTATTATTTTATCACCATGTGTAAGTAGAGATGAATATTTAATTGTACTGAGTCTTTTATGAATATTTAATTGTATAAAGGTAGAGATGGAATAGAGATTTGGTTTAGTCTTCGATCACCATGTGCCATGACTGCCATCTTTTCTTTCGATGTTGTTTTTTTAATGATTTTATAACTGTACACAATCTGTACAAGTAGACAAAGTCAGACTGTCAGTCACCATTTTGACTGTCTCTTGTTTCTAAAGTTTAGGTTAGGCCTCGGTAGTGGGCCGGGTAGGGGCCTACCCTGCCCTGAAATGAGAGGATCGGGTGGGCTTTACATAGATTTCAATGGTACAATGAACATTTCGGATGTCGGGCCGGGTACAATTTTCCAAAAAAACTAAACCCATAGGGCCCAATTTTCGGGTCCAAATTACCCTTGCAGGGTTCAAAACTTATTGTAATACTACATTTGTAAAATAACCTGTTGTCCTTGATGAATCAAGGTTACAAAAAAACTTTCACATGAGCCTTTCAAAAAAACAAAGATGAAGCAAGCTAAGATATAAGAGCAAGCTTCATTACAAAAAGCTTCCAAAAACTAAGCCGAAGCAAGCTTTTGCATCAAGCATAAAGATTTTATCAAATATGTTAACAATTTTCAGCATCACCCGCTGAATAGATATCTCCATTCAGCTCTTCTCCAATATTGTTGGGTGTGTTGGTTACACTTTCTTCATCATCAACCATCCATTTGGGTCTAGCAGTCCTATAACTCATCAAATCTTCAGCGACTTCCTCTTCTCTAGCTGATTCTTGCTTCCTCTGAGCAGCCAAAGACCAATCTTTGAGGCTAATTAAAGCTTCAATAGTATTCTGACTTAAAGCTGCCCTCTTTTCATTGACAACTCTCCCTCCAGCACTAAAAGCTGCTTCTGAAGCTACGGTTGATGTCGGGACTGAGAGTAAGTCCTTCGCCAAACTGCTAAGAACAGGATATAAAGAACAATTATTTTTCCACCATCCCAAAAGATTAAAATTATCATCATCCTCAACCTCTATTGTTGCTAAGT
Organism: Rhodiola chrysanthemifolia; assembly: GCA_033675395.1. Taxonomy (NCBI): domain Eukaryota; kingdom Viridiplantae; phylum Streptophyta; class Magnoliopsida; order Saxifragales; family Crassulaceae; genus Rhodiola; species Rhodiola chrysanthemifolia. Next base: position 11,849,893 of record CM066208.1, on the reverse strand, counting down.
CAAGATAGATTTGCAGATCAGAAGTTTGAACAGATATATTCAGATTAACCCTTGCTCTTTCATCCTTGACATGCTAAAATTTTGAACTAAAGGAAACATGGATGCATTATTCAAAGATGCAGAAGCTGCTGCAGGATTAGAGGGTGCGAAAGGGGCAACAGAAATCAGTTTCCTTTTATAAAAATCATATACATTATACAAGCAAGTCTTGATGCTATCAATCCTACACTCAACTTCATTATCCGAAAGGCATAATATCTCAGCCAATCTTCAATAGCTAACAATTTGAATCTTGGATCCATAATGGTAGCAAGACAAAAAGTCATTGGAAAAGTAGAACAATATTTATCAAACTTCATTTTCATGGCATTAAGAGCAATCTGAAATCCAGGATAATCAGAATATGCGACAAAATTTTGGTAAATATCCACTAAACATGGTATGACTCTACTTGAGGTAGGCGTATACACATTGCAGCATGTTTTCGTAGAAGAGTTGAAAATGGAAAGAAAATTGCATATCAAGTTAGCAACTATCCAATCATTCTCATTTGGAATTTCCAAGTTGACATTTCTTGATTCATTCACAATAAGCACATATCTGTGTAAAGCAGATTTATACGTAAGTGCTGTAACAAGTAGATCATGAGTCGAATTCCACATATGTGGAACATCAATGTCAATATTTTTTCCCCAAGCCCAAATCTTTACAAGCATGCACCCAAACTTTATGTCTTTTATTACTTGAATTCATACTTCTAACTATGGTAGTGATTTTTTCAATCAGTGCAGATAATGTAGACAATCCATCTTGCACAATTAAATTCAAAATATGTGCACAACAGCGAATATGAAACAATAGCTTAGTAACATCAGCTATCATCAAATACTCAGGCATCAAATTCACAAGTGAGTCATTATTTGATGAATTATCAAGTGTTATGGAGAACACCTTATTCTGAATATGCCATGCAATTAACTCTTCATTAATATGTTGTGCTAAAATTTCTCCGCTATGTGGATATTCTATCATTTTAAAGGACAATATCCTTTTGTTTAACAACCAATCCTTGTCAATATAATGAGTAGTTAGAGACATGTATCCCATTTTTTGTCGTAAAGACCAAACATCACTAGTTAAAGAAATTTTATCATCAAATTCAGTGAAAAAGTTGAGCAAATCACTTTTACTCGTTGAAAACATTTTTAAAACATCCCTTTTACATGTTCTAGCAGAAAAACTAGTAAATTGAGGTTGAATAGCTCTCTGAATCATCCCACAAAAATCATGCTTCTCAATGAAAGTAAATGGCAACTCAGCTCTAACAATAAAATCTACTATCTCTTTTCTAGCTCCAATTTTATCAAACTTAAAATTACTTAAGTTACCCGAAGCATTGATTCCTTGTTGCATTTGAGTCCTAATATCAGCAATCTGAGATGTCGATTTTTGGTGTCTCTTCATATGCCTTAGCAAATGATGAGTACCATTATTTCCACCCCTAGCCAATGACTCTCCACATACATTACACTTTGCTTTTAGCAAAACAACATCATTTTATCTTACTTTAATTTTTTTGAAATAGTTCCAAACCTCAGATGTTTTCCTAAGACTTGGAAGATTTACAGACTCAGATTCAACAACATTTTGAGAAGACAAAGTATTTGCAACGTCAGAGTCAGACTCCATTTTGATTACTCACAGGACACAAGCAGCAAACAAAGCATACATCACGCATCAACAACACAACAAGTAACAACAGCAAAACAAGTAAATAAAATGGTAAGAAGTTAGGGATGAGAAGGGTTCCGTTGAACCAAGCTAAGCAGAGAAAATGATTGGTGTATCCTGAGATTGAAAAAAAAACATAAGATTCATTAATCTACAATAAAAAAAACCAAAAAGAAATAGAACAGTATGTAAAACAACCTGCATGTTGCGTTTCAGCTCTCGAATCAAACGTAAATCCTTAAAAATTCCCAATATTTTCGGATTGAAATTACAAATCGAGATTTAAACTTGGTTGGAAACTTCGAATCTGAAAGCTTTACAATAAGAGGCAGTAGTGAGGTGGTCGAATTTCTTTAATAGCTTTATCAATTTTATAGAGATATGAAGACATATTGATAGAAAACTAACCTGCAAATTTGCAAATAGATCCGTTGAGACTCAAAGTCGACGAAATGATGCCGCAGAAGTGAAGTTGTGTGCTTCGATTTCAGATGGCAGAAGGCTACGGCAATACCCAACGGTTCAAACCTATGATTATACGAAAAAAAACTCATGATGAAAGAAACGAAATGATGCGAGAGAGATGTCTGATCAGTCGAGTTTTCGACTGATTTATGGTCATTCTTCACTATAGTTTTGGGTCGTTTCCGACATTATTTTGATGTCATTTGACCTCTATCTCTACATTTCAGGTAGAAAATAAGTTTCCCCCATGGTCAAGGCCTATATATGAACATTGGTTGAAAAACAGAAGTTTCGGCGCAAAATAAGAAGTTTCGGGGCAAACCGAGCATATTGACCTTTGCAACTCGTTTTGAACGCCCAGGGCGCATACGGTGTCCGAATTGGTTGATTCAAAGGTTGTTGGAAAGCTAACTCAAAGGCCTACAACTCTCTAGTTGACGCCAAAGCCAAATTCGGACGGGAAGACCACCAAAAAGTCCCCAGTCGGTCGACTGAAAGTCCAGTCGACCGACTGTGTAAAAAACTCAGCAGCTCCTCTCAGATTGTTTTTCTTCGTGACCTTTGTGACTTGTTTTGGACGCCCAGGGCGCATACTGTGTTCGAATTGGTTGATTCAAAGCTTGTTGGAAAGCTAACGCAAAGGCCTACAACTCTCTAGTTGTCGCCAAGACCAAATTCGAACGGAAAGACCACCAAATAGGTCCTAGTCGGTCGACTGAAAGTCCAGTCGACCGACTCGATTAAACTTCAGGAGCTCATCAAATCTTGCACATCCCAGTCGACCGACTGGGTATCAAGCTTCAGCCAGTCGACCGAATGGATGGAAAAACTCAGATTTTGACAGCCGGATCTATAAATAGAAAGCAAGGGTTTTGGACCAAGTGTGGAGGTTTTTGGGGAGAAGAAGATTGGAAAAGAGGCTCAATCAAGGTCATCAATCAACCAAAGATCCAACAAAGGAGAAGAAGAGAAGATCAAAGGGAGATTCTACTTCCTCTACATCTTTTCCATTCCCTTTTATTGTATGCTAAAAACCCTACTCACACCATGTTGTCTTACATGAGGTGTGAGTAGTGATCTTGTGTTTTGAGGGTCTTATGACCCTCCTTGGTACTCTTTGATCACATATATACATTGATATTCATATGGATGATTGTTGATTTCATTTTCTCTTGTGTTATGAATGTTATGCACTCTAGGTGTTTGATAAAATGCCTAAGTGACAAATTGGACTAAAACTTGAACCTATGACTTGAGGGACCTAGGGAATAGTTCTAGGATGGAGAAAATGATCTATATCTTAAGCATGAGAGTGAACCTTAGGATATGGATGCTTGACTAGGTTCGAATGTTTGATTTATTGGAGTTGGTCATTACACGAATCATCAATTAATCCCATCTAATGGTGTCAAATTCATGTTCACTATGCTCTTTATACATGCCATGCTACTAAGTGTTTGATGAAATGCCTAAGTAACATGTTGAACCTTAAAACTAGACTTAAGAATCGAACGACCTTAGGGATAGTTTGGATGTAGTGAATATGATCATTTCTACGGGATTGAAGTGAACTAGGTTCAATACTATTTGACCACCATGAAATGTTTGAATATCATGTATGTGATCATTGGGAAATTGCCAAGGAGGGGAGTAACCCCTCGAAACACCTCTTACTTATCTTTTATCCTCGATTACTCACCACATAGGATTTAGATATATACACTCTCTTATACATTTTGTTTTAGAATAGCCGAACGGAAACACGATCTTACATAGTGCATGTGCTTAGCTTGCTCCTCTTGGTTCGACCCGGTACTTTACCGGTATTATAAATGTTTTGACATTACATTCGATCCTCTCTTCATTGATACTATTTAGAGGTGAAAAAGAATAGTTCGTCAAATGGCGTCGTTGCCGGGGAGCAACTAGTTAGCACATCCCTAGATTAGATTGTGTGGAAGTTCCGACTATTCTTGTGAATATTTTTCCTTTTTTATATACTTGTATATTCTTCTTATTCTCTCATATCCCGTACTAACGTATGTTAATCTTGTTTTGCGAGGATGGATCACTACAACCAACTAGTCATTCACAATGGAGATTATTATGAAAAGGATCAACCAAATGCCCATTGTGAAGACTATTGGATGTACAACCACAACCAACAAGTCTTTTCTAATGGAGAATACTATCAAGAGGAGGAGCAACCATATTGGAATTACCAAGAGCATGGCTATCAAACTAGTTATTATAATTTGAATGGGGATGACCAAGAAGAGGAGCAACCAAACGCATATTGGGAAAACTCTTGGCATCCATCACATACCTACACTCAAAATTGGAATGATAGTCAATGTTTTGAAATTGAAGACTCCTACCCTCCATACCCTCAACCTCCTCAACCTTCAAGTGAGCCCTCCAATATAGAAGCCATGCTTGCCACATTCCTTGAAAACCAAGATGAGATACATAGAGACATGCGAGCTCAATTAATGGAGATGGATGCTCAATTTGATAGATTGGAGGCTCAACACCAAGTTTTGGAAAGTAAATTGGCGCAACAAGCAATGGGAAATGAAAACTTGGATGAGGAAGAGGAGGATTCCGAAGAAGAAGTCCTTGAATCTAATGCCTCAAGGGAAAAACGGGATCAAGAATCGGAGGAGGAATTTTGGAGAGCCGCCACCGAAGCTTATTACAAGACAAGGGATGGTGAACCTTGTAATGAAGACGAGATGGAATGCAAAAGTGAAGCATCCTTCACTACTAGCACATCTCATGATCATTTGGATGAGAACGCACAAGAGTTCACTATTCCATTCTCTCCGATGAGGAATTCTTCAATGATGATGCCTCTTACATAGAGGAAACACCTTTTATTGATGAAGAAGAGCTCTTCCCTCCCGGTGTAGAAGAGCCTAAATGTGAACCCGAGCTTCTTGATGAGGATAAGATAGAGGCAGAGCATATAGAGCAAAAAGGACTTCGAGGGTATCAAGACTTCGTTGAGGTTTATTTGGATCAAGCTAAAGGGCATTCTCGCATTCAAGAAGACAAAAGTTTAGAAAGGGAGATTGAGGAATGGGCACCCAAGGAAATAATTGAAAAACTCAAAGAAGGTGTGTCCATCAAGCTCGAGACTAGTTATGAAGACCCTTTCTTCACTACGATGTCTCGAGATGAGTTTTGGAGCTTCTCACCCTATTTCGAGAGATCATTTGGAAAAAGCTCTCATGACCCCTTATTTCTTAAGGGATCTTCATATTCGAAGGGGTCATGCTCCCAAAGGAAAGTCCATTGTAGACTTGATGGGAAGAAATTCAAATGGGACTTAAAGGTGGATTGACACGACCAAATCCAAGGCCCCGTGAGAAGGGATCCTAGCAAAGGACTTCTCAACGAGTGATTCTATGGGGCGCTTTGCTACGTCTTTGTCAAAACGGGAAAAACTAGGCCCTCGCGGGAGGGAAACCGGTTTGTAAGTGTTTCATTCTTGTTCTTAAATATGTTTAAGTGTTTGGCATGATTTTGAGTAGCTAAGGCCCTAAAGTGTGGAGTGTGATATGTGTTATTAGTGGGTCAAATTTTAAGTGTGGAGTGAGTTCTACTCACTCCAATTCCACTTCACATCACCACACCCCTCTAACTTTCCCTTGATCTTTCCATGCTTAATGATGTTGCCCTTAGTGCTCATGTGCTTTATTGGTGTCTACTAGAGTGGAACTAAATTGTTATACCATGCTATGACTCTAGTTTGACGTTTTCTTGGCATTTAAGATACCTTGTGCACATTATGGAGAATGTAGGTCAACTTCCTTGTTTGAATTCTATGGAACTTGTGCCATGATGTTATCATATGACTTGTGATGCTCTCTTGCTCATACTTGAGTTTTGCATAACCTTGTATGTCACTTGTTGTTTTTAACCCCTCATGTGTTCTTGTCATCAAGGAAGTTATTTGTATCATGTTCGATCACGTTTAGCACAATGGCATTTTTTTTTCTATTGGTGGGGCACATCTACAAACAAGGGGAGTTCCTATGCGCCTTTATCTCATTTTCTTCATTGTTTGCGCTTAGGGACTAAGCTATGCTTTAAGTGTGGAGTGGGTAGTCGCATAGTTCACTCATTTCATGCCATGCCTACCATGTTTGAATGAGCACTTGCATTCATGTACCTTATCCCTAACATGAAGGTGTTTTTAACCACAAAGGCTTGTGACTATCGATTCTAAATCTCTATAAATCACATCTTGCCTATATGTCACATTTATTGGATCTTGAACCTAGAACCGACCTCGTCCCGTGAATGTGCATTCTTGTGAACCAATGTCATTGCTATCCCTTGTCTATCTAATTTTCTAAGTATTTTCCTTGAAATACCTTGGATTAAGTTTTAGCAAGCACTTTTTTAAAAAAAAAATTCATGAAAAACTTAGACCTTATGACCCTCCTTAGTGACTTGAGTTTTCTAATTTAGTGTCATGCTTATGATTGTTTCCCGTGCATTTCATACATTCCTTGAACATATTGTCAAGTTTTAAGTGTGGAGTCAAAAACAAAAGAGGGCGAAAAATAGGCCCCAACAAAAAAAAGCTTCATTTTCATGGTCAAAAGAGGGCAAAGCCCCGACTAAAAACTTTCTCGAGTACTAGAGAAGTTTTGATCTTATACATACAAATGCCGGGGGTTAGGAAGAAAAGTTCCCCCTCGAAAGCATTTGTAGGCCAAAGGCCATTTGAAAAAGAAATAAGGAGCACTTAAAACTTGGCTTTATGTTCTTCCACCATTCTACATTTGCGCGGGTGCATCATTTGTATTGTGTGCTAGTTGGATTAACTCTTGAACGACCCATGTGCTTGCACGGGAGTTACCATTTAGTCTATGCATTTTTATTGAGAACTATAGTGTCGAATTCCTCTTCCCTTATGGATTATGGCTTAAGCGCCTAAAACTTGGAAATGAGTTCCGTGTCGTGAGCCCATGGACTAGCCCTAGCTAGCATAGGTGAGCGGTTGACACTCTTTTGTGCAAAACTATCAACTTTGCTTCATTGTATTACCTTGAAAATGAGTGGAACTTTGGATGAGACATTTGATAGCTCTAGTATTGATAATCTTGAATGCACAACCTCATGGGTACTCAAATGGTTCAAAAGTTCTTTTGATGGTATTGTGATGGTAGCCCTAGTTTCGGGTGAGGGATTGGTCTTGAGAAATCCTCGCCTTGGTTGAGCACTCTTGCATTCATTCTCATGGGATAGGTGCATATGGGATTTGTGAGTATTCCCTTTTCTGAAAACTCTCACGAGACTATAACTCGTCCACTAGGGTAGCTTAGGGGTTTAAAGGCTTAATGCATATGCTAAATGCATTCGTAACGCCTACGAAAAGGAGCTAGTTAGGTTGTACATACTTGTCATTTACCTTTCAATAACATGATTAGGAATAATGATCGAGACCTTGTGAAATCTAGTGAGGCAAATAGACGAAAAACATAGCACCACTAGCATTTCGACATTTGCATGACCTTGACATATTCTCATACTTTGTTCGAGACGAACAAAACTTAAGTGTGGAGTGTTGATCAGTCGAGTTTTCGACTGATTTATGGTCATTTTTCACTATAGTTTTGGGTCGTTTCCGACATTATTTTGATGTCATTTGACCTCTATCTCTACATTTCAGGTAGAAAACAAGTTTCCCCCATGGTCAAGGCCTATATATGAAGATTTGTTGAAAAACAGAAGTTTCGGCGCAAAATAAGGAGTTTCGGGGCAAAACCGAGCATATTGACCTTTGCAACTTGTTTTGAACGCCCAGGGCGCATTGGTTAATTCAAAGCTTGTTGGAAAGCTAACGCAAAGGCCTACAACTCTCTAGTTGACGCCAAGACCAAATTCGAACGGGAAGACCACCAAAAAGGCCTCAGTCGGTCGACTGAAAGTCCAGTCGACCGACTGTGTAAAAAACTCAGCAGCTCCTCAGATTGTTTTTCTTCGTGACCTTTGCGACTTGTTTTCGACGCCCAGGGCGCATACGGTGTCCGAATTGGTTGATTCAAATCTTGTTGGAAAGCTAACCCAAAGGCCTACAACTCTCTAGTTGTCGCCAAGACCAGATTCGGACGGAAAGACCACCAAATAGGTCCCAGTCGGTCGACTGAAAGTCCAGTCGACCGACTCGATTAAACTTCAAGAGCTCATCAAATCTTGCACATCCCAGTCGACCGACTGGGTATCAAGCTTCAGCCAGTCGACCGACTGGAATGAAAAACTCAGATTTTGACAGCCGGATCTATAAATAGAAAGCAAGTGTTTTGGACCAAGTGTGGAGGTTTTTGGGGAGAAGAAGATTGGAAAAGAGGCTCAATCAAGGTCATCAATCAACCAAAGATCCAACAAAGGAGAAGAAGAGAAGATCAAAGGGAGATTCTACTTCCTCTACATCTTTTCCATTCCCTTTTATTGTATGCTAAAAACCCTACTCACACCATGTTGTCTTACATGAGGTGTGAGTAGTGATCTTGTGTTTTGAGGGTCTTATGACCCTCCTTGGTACTCTTTGATCACATATATACATTGATATTCATATGGATGATTGTTGATTTCATTTTCTCTTGTGTTATGAATGTTATGCACTCTAGGTGTTTGATAAAATGCCTAAGTGACAAATTGGACTAAAACTTGAACCTATGACTTGAGGGAGCTAGGGAATAGTTCTAGGATGGAGAAAATGATCTATATCTTAAGCATGAGAGTGAACCTTAGGATATTGATGCTTGACTAGGATTGAATGTTTGATTTATTGGAGTTGGTCATTACGCGAATCATCAATTAATCCCCATCTAATGGTGTCAAATTCATGTTCACTATGCTCTTTATACATGCCATGCTACTAAGTGTTTGATGAAATGCCTAAGTAACATGTTGAACCTTAAAACTAGACTTAAGAATCGAACGACCTTAGGGATAGTTTGGATGTAGTGAATATGATCATTTCTACGGGATTGAAGTGAACTAGGTTCAATACTATTTGACTATCATGAAATATTTGAATATCATGTATGTGATCATTGGGAAATTGCCAAGGAGGGGGAGTAACCCCTCGAAACACCTCTTACTTATCTTTTATCCTCGATTACTCACCACATAGGATTTAGATATATACACTCTCTTATACATTTTGTTTTAGAATAGCCGAACGGAAACACGATCTTACATAGTGCATGTGCTTAGCTTGCTCCTCTTGGTTCGACCCGGTACTTTACCGGTATTATAAATGTTTTGACACTACATTCGATCCTCTCTTCATTGATACTATTTAGAGGTGAAAAAGAATAGTTCGTCAATGTCGTGGTTGATGAATTATATCTACGAAGTGAGGCGATAGGTGGCATGTAGCAGATGGTAGGCTGTTCAAATCAGGCGGGGAGCTGCAGGTCGCGGGATGTAGAGTTGTCGAACTAGAGATTTGGTAATATTAGATAGGGTTTTCTAATACACAGAGACATAGACTGAGTTTAGTTTCATTTGGGCCGAATTTTTGGGCCTTACCAAATTCGGGTAGACGGGTCGGGAAGATGGTCGGGTCGGGTCTCAATTACATGACCCTTACCCTGCCTATATGTATGTCGGGTGGGTCAAGTCGGGTACAGGTCGGGTTGCGGGCGTGGCTGAAATCGGGTCACCCGACGGGTGAGATGCCGAGGCCTAGTTTACGTTTTGGCATATATGATATTCATAAGATTACTAATTAAATTTGTTTAAATTGAAGTTCGATTTAACTCATATTGCAAATTTTATCAATGGAGAATCAGACCCAAAATCGTTCAGACTCAACATCAGTGGATAGATTACCTCGTTGGCTATTTGTTGAAAAAAATTGAGAAAATTCCGGGAGGAGGAAATTAGATATGGAAGTGCTTGTGTCGCTTTAAATTACAATACGTTGCAATGGTCACGCGCAACAATGCAACTGTTGCATTAGACCACGTTGCATATGCCTTGTTGTAAAAACAATTTTCAACGAACAAAAATGTTACTGTTGCATTAGTATCAATCTTAAGTAACGCATTTTAAAGTCTCGTCGCAAATTTCCTTTGCAATAAGGCATATGCAACTCGGGCTAATGCAACAAGCATTGAGTTGCGCAGTGCAAATGCAACAGCCATCGTATGCAACACATTTTTAAAAGACCAAATACTATTAAAACATATGCAACAGAAACATATATGTGCAACAAGATCGTTGCTTGTCAAACAAACACTGTCTATTGTAGCATCTAAAAGACTACATTTTCATTCATAATCTCAACAAAAGTTCATACACGTTCAATATTTATATACGACTAAAATGATTAACTCGACACGTTCATCTTAACGTCGGCAGAAAAGAAGAGTTTGGTGGTGTACTTAGAGAGGACATCTTGGTACCGTTTCTTCAACCTCAGCCAAGCCTCAGCATGATGCTCAATGCATTCATTCAAAACCTACAGCAATGAAAACCCAAAGTTACAAATTGTAATATGTTCAAAACTATTGGATTTTCATGTCTTAACCTTCTTCTTTGGAGCCTTAGCCTACAACAAAACTGAGATTTTTAAAGAAAATTAAAAAGATACTACACTGGAAAAGTTAGTCATTCTCCAGTTATAGCCCAAAGTTACTCCGATAAAAAAAAAATATGATAGTAATTCACCTTGCGTGAGACACCAGCTCTCTCATAATACTTCCTAGCAACTTCAAGAGATTTTTCATATCTTTCACAAGCAACTAAGCAGCCCGCCTCAGCTAAAGAAGAGTATCCGGAAACAAACCACAAGAAAAATTAGATTGTGAACACAAATTTCAATAGCCGAAACATCAAAACACAATGAAACATTTAATACATAAAAATACTTGTGGCAGCCTTCTATTTCTGTAACTGTGAAGAACCCAACTTCAATACATCTTTCTTCTCCAAGCATCTGGACAAGCATGAATAGCAATTGCGCTCGGTCCGTATAAACCTACAAACCAAATCATCCTCTTACAAATCTCAAGAATCCTATCAAACATTTAGCAAACATATTTGCAAATGGAATTGTTGGAAAAATGTGTGTTAAAGGTTTGAAGAAAATGGTGGTGCGCCACATTTGAGACGGTTCGGTTTTGGTCAATTCGATTTTGATTCACGAACCAAAACTTCAAACCAAGAACCAAAACGTCAAGGACTTGACTGAGTCAGTCAGTCTTGTTCATGGGGCAGTTGCGCGTCATGGAGATCATGCGCCCACTTCACCTGTCATGCTGTCATGGGGCAGTGGAGTGATGCATATATCATGGGACAGTTTTGGTAGACATGGTTTTCGTGGAATCATGCACACGGTTGCTGATCTACAAATCACTATAAAAGGAGAGGATCAATAGCTTCAGAAACACACAGAAAAAACGAAATCCCACACACTCGACTACCTTTTGTTTTTTGCTTCGCTCGGTGATAGTAGAAGGTCGAATAGGTTCGATCAGCAAGGCTAAGGTGCAGACGCGCTTGCTGAGGTTCTTTCATCCTGGGAAGCTCGTTGCCATCAGACCCAGCACCTGCGGGAGGCAATACAGCTTTAAGGACAGCGTCGCTCGACGTGACTGAACCAATATCTCGGTTTGCTGTCCTATTTTGTTCTGTGTTTTTAAACATCTCGCAATGCTCATATTAATATGTCTGTTTGCTTATTCTGTTTGTTCAGTAAATTAATATGTTTGTTTGCTTATTCTGTTTGTTCAGTAAAGTAATATGTCTGTTTGCTTACTGATAAATCTCAATGTTACCTTCATTATCAGAACAGATGCATGAGAGTAGTCATATGTTTGCTCAGTATTTTTATATGAATGTTTTGTTTCAAATTTAGTAAAACTGCATGCTTGTGACTATTCTGTTACTTCATTGCTTCATTTCAGTTGATGTTTACAGCTTTGTTATTAAGTTACTTGCTGTTAGTTAATTTCATTACTGCATGAGTTTATGCATGTGAAATTGTGTTCTGTTACTCAGTTTCTACAACAAAGCTTTCTGTTTCAGTACATTACAATTATATTCAGATATATATCAAGTTTTCCAACACTCTTAAAGCTGTATCTCTTGTTCTGAATATACTTTGAAGTTACTGACTAAAGTGTTAGCTTGATGCTAGTTGAGAATGGATTCAGATCAGAGAGTGTGCCGCAGACACACCTTTCAGAAATGATCTCGTGTGACATCTGATTACTAGTGGGAAGCAAACCAAACAATGATGATATTGTTTTGACAGGGGAAAAAGTTGAGGATAATGTCATCAAGCCGAAGAGGATGAAGATGTCTTCTGAGTCAATCAAGGCTTGAGTGTTTCATCAATCGAATTACTAATGTTGATCTGATTGATTGTGCAGACGAAGGAGTAGATCGGCTCGGCAAAGGAGCTGTGGCCGTTGATTGTAAATGGAGTGTTTGTGGTTCGCTCCGGTGTCAGCATGGCTGAATCGTAAAGCCAGGTGGCTGGAGACCGATAGAGATACTCGATGAAAAGAGGAAGTCTGATGGACTTAGCTGGGTTCTATATGTGTTAAAACGTTTACGTCTAACACTGACATATTTTCTCGTCTATGCTAATGTCTTCAATGAGATTGATGTCTGCAGCAAACAGCTTTGGACGGCCTTCGCCCGGATCGGATTAAGCTGGTTCAGTTTGTTTTTCCGGAGCATCATGCCACGGGCATATTGGATCCAATTGATTTACTTTTAGCATACAGCCCACTGCTCATGTGTTTTACTGACTCACTGTATGTCTAATTTTAAGCAGCAAAGTAGAGCGCGACAAGTTGATGACGATCAAGAGATGATCGGAATGTAGCGGTTTGCTGCTGTGGGGATCAACATCGACATTGACATGGCTGAGACCGAAGTAACCGATTTCGTCAAAGTTGAGGTTGTGGAGACGTGACAAAGTTGAGGTTGTGGAGATCATGTTAAAGATCGAAGCCAGCTGCCAATTTCTCGGATAGAAGAAACCCTGAGATTGCTGAATAGGGCTCATATACTTTTATGTTATTTGGGCCAGCTTCAAGACTTCAATTTCTAATCGTCTGTTTATTTTGGACAGCTTCACGAGCGGCGTGAAAGAGGGTGATGACGTCGAGCGAAAACTGTGGCGAATGGCAACTGACCGCCGTGTGAAAGTCGAGTAGGATGATGGCACCTGCAGCGGCGCTGCGAGCATCGGCCGGATTCCATGGACATTCCGATGAGGGCCAGAGAAGATGGTGCTTCTTCAAACTATCGATTTCACGCCGGAGATGATATTCTTAGCATCAATGATGTGCTGCCATAGTGCCAGTCGATTGAAACCCTATTTGGGTTTTGTCGTTGAGGCTAGATTGGTTCAGTGGTTGAATCGATTCAATTTGATATTGATCAAAAGAATGCTTTCTTTCAATTTCAGCCCAATATAATTTATTCAGTGCATCTGACGAAAACCATTCTATTTGCGCAGCAACTCTCATAGGTTCGATCGGAGGCAGTATTGCTGGAGGATGGTGCATGAGATCAAATTTGAATTTGATTTAGAATCAATTAATTTTGATTCAATTGATGCAGATTGCCTTGATAAAATCGCAGGAGATGTCAGCTTCAAAGTCAAAGGAAACCAAGGTTTGTGAATTGCCGGCTGCTGTTGCGCTGAGATGCCACCAAAATAGTGACCTGTGATAATGATGCCAAGATCCTTACTGGCGAAGTGAACACTGCGATAAAGCCACGTGTTGGCTTGATTGAACTAAGAAGGTTTGATGACATGTCAATTGATTATAAATCTATTGATTAATTTTGTCAATCATCAGGATCTACACGTGATGTGATGGTGAGATGTCGATCCTTAATGAAGAGCCTGATGCTCACTCAGTTTCGAAGTCTGAGAAGCGAGGACTAAAAGCCTATCTAATGCTCGGAGATGCTTGCTTTTCAGTAGCGGCAATAACGCTCTGATTGTGATTGAACTGAAATCACAAGGTCTTATACTGAGCGTTTTGACAGCTTATATCGTGCTGATGGATGCCGATAGTGCCGTCGAAGGATAAAGCGGTTGCTGCTGCAATTTCTTCACTGATAAACCCTACCTTTGTTTGGTTTAGTTTTGCTATTGTATGATTCAATCTAATCTCCTGTTGGGTTTTGGTGTACAACCTGGTCAGGAACAAATGATGAGAATATGTTATAGTAGACAAGCTTGTCATCGGGAGTGGCGAAACCAGAGTAGATCAGGGAATCTCAAGTTGGTGGCTCTATAACCATCACATGTGATGGCAGTTTCAAAATGTGGCTGCCGCGATTAGATGCTGTTAAGATGCCAACTAAAATGGAGGGCTTTGGTTTGATGGAAGCTGTAGCTTGAATTGTATCCCAGCAAAGACTGCTGGGTGCTGCCGCTTTGATGATTATTTGGGTGATAATCAATTAAGTTCTGAGAAATCTTTCAGCGCAAGGGAGATCTCCAGGCCAGGTGGAGGACACTATTTGGGCTCAGATGAGTAATGAATGGGATCGAGCCACCAGTGAAAGGCACAATGGAGTTGTTACCATCATATCTGCTTCACTGAAGATGAAATCCTAAGTGGATTTTAGTGGCTCGCGGGAGTATGGAGCTGGATGTCATTTTGCGTGTCACCAGCTGTAGTAGATGTTTACTACTTTCATATTGGTTACGGCCAGGAATATACCTGCGGGTATAGTTCCACACGGTTGAGTGACGTGACTGTCTGCCGTAGTGCTTGATGAATTTGGATTGTATGTCCTAATGTCATTTTGATTTAAAAGCACAAATGTAAAATTTGCGTTAAAGCAAATGTGATCGTAAATCCTTTCATAGTATTGAAAGCGATGTGAACCCCTTGATTCAATCCATAGCGAGTTATGTGATTTGAGATATAAGGTGTAATACGTATTTTGTGACTTTCGTTAATAATGGTACAAAATATGGTTATGAATATTAGCTTAATGGCAAAGCTGTGATAGTTGAGGAAAAACATGTCATGTGAAGTTGAATATCAACTACAAAGGTTGAGTAGCAACTTGATAAGTTGAGAAAAGTGATATTGGAAGTGAACATGATCACTCCATCATACTCTCCTCAGTCGAACTGTGTTTCGAAATGGAAAAGTTGCATTCGAAAGAGATGATGAATATGATGATGGTAAGCTCCGGGTTAACCCAACGAATGTGGGGGGAGGCCATCAGCAAAGTATCTTATGAGTAAGATACCTTGCAAGAAGAATACGTCTCTTTATAGGTCATTTAAGGGAATGATGCCTTCCAATAAATACTCGCAAATGTGGGGATGCCTAGCTATGGTAATGGCCCTTGGTCCTAAGAGAATGAGGATAGGACCAAAAACCACTAATTACGATTTCATTGGTTATGTGAAAAATGGTAAAGCATATAGATTCCTTGTGTATGAATTGGAAAATTCAAATATACACAAGAACACTATAATGGAATCAACGAACGTGTCGTTCTTCAAGAATGTATTTCCTTATAAGAATAAGGGAGACATGTAAGGTTCTTCTCAGTTAATGGAGGATATTAAAGAAATATCTCAAGAACAAGAGAATGAGGAAGAATCTGAACATGAGATCGATATACAAGAATCAAAGGCCACCAGTGGATATGTATTCACTTTGGGAGGTGCAGCCGTGTTATGGAAATCCTCGAAACAAACTCTAATAACCCGATCCACGATGGAAGCTGAGTTCATGGCATTAGATAAATGCGGCGAAGAAGCAGAGTGGTTAAGAAAATTTGTAGAGGATATTCCTGGTTGGAAAACCATTGTGCCACCAATATGTTTATATTGTGATAATCAATCAACAATTGGAAGAGCACAGAATGTCATGTATAATGGTAAGTCTAGACACATACGTCGAAGACACAATACCAAAAGACATCTTCTCTCATCCGGAGTCATAAGCATTGACTACGTGAGGTCCAAAGAAAATCGGATCCGTTAACCAAAGGGTTAAATAAGGACCAAGTAGAGAAGACGACTAAAGGAATGAGACTGAAGCCTTTTGATTTCTAAAATCAAAACATAGGCTTAAGCCCGTGGGCATTAAAAGTCGAGGCAAAGGAAAACCCTACCATGATGACTGGAGATCCCAAGAACTTGGTTCAAGGGACAACCGACCTGCTAAGACTGTGTGAGGTCACTGTGGGGGGCTAACCCCCTTCCTATTCCTTGATAAAACAGTGACTCCCGCACGAGGCTAAGCTCGAAGCTTTTAATGATTCTAGTAATTTGAATAGTGAGATTCAAATGGGTAACGCGGGATTACTTGGAGAAAGAATCACCTATGTGAGAGAGAAGTGGGGTCGCTTCAAAGGAGAATTCAAAGGGCTTAATTCTTTAGAAACTCTTGCAGAACCAGGAAAGGGGTGTCATGACCAAAATGAGCCCACCAGTAAGAACTGAATAAGATCAGGATAATATCAGTGGGAACATGATTTCGTTTACAGTAAAAGACGAACAGTTCAAAGACATCACGTCTACTGAATAGTCAGTAAAGAGATCTTGTTATCCCAATGGAAGGTTCAAGGGGTTAACCTACCTATCCTGTGCAGATATTATCCATAGAAGTGATAAGTCGAGATTCCGACTTATTAGTACCCGTTTTCACTATAGCTTTCGTTCGACTCCGACGATATTTTGATGTCATTTGATCCCTTTTCGTACGTTTCAGGTACAAAACAATATATTCTCAGTGTCAATGCCAAAATACGGAAACTCGGGAAAAACCGGAGGTTTGGAGCAAAATATGGACAGAATTGCATCTCACTCGGTCGGGTGGGAATGTCCCCTGCACCAACCGACCGGTTGAAAGCTCGAGTCGGTCGACTGGACCTCGAGTCGATCGACTGGAAGCAGTCTCAGGAGGGCCTGCAATCCATGTTTCAGTAGTCGATCGACTGGACCTTCAGTCGATCGATTGGGAATCCAACCGGTCGGGTGGATGTCTTCCAAATGGCCACCCGGTCGGGTGGACTGCTACAGTACCGATATTTCACCCGAGGCTATAAATAGAAAGTGGCGATTTTGACCTAGAGAGCTGGACTTTTGGGCAAAAATACTCATCAAAGGAGATCAAATCAAGGTCATCAATCCACAACCAACAAAGGAGGAGTGAAGATCAAAGGGAGACATCTAGGATTAACCATCCTATTTTCTATCCCTCTTCTCTTCTAAATTGTTGTATTCAAACCCTACTCACATCATGTTGTCTTACATGATGTGTGAGTAGTTCCCTTGTGTTTTGAGGGTGTTGTTCATGGTTGTCAAGTCGACAAGTCGAGTCGAGTCAGAAGGGTTATCATTAGTCGACTAGTCGACTAGTCGTGGACTAGTCAATGACTAGTCGACATATATAATTCATATATATAATATAAGAGGTGAAGGGAAAAATGTAAAATTTCAGAGAAAGTGTAATCAAAACTAAGGTTTTGTTGTTGTAGAGTATCATCAAAATAAAACATAAATGAAATACGGAATTAAATGTTTTCATCAAGCTCTATGTCTTCATTTGTCACTCGATCATTGCTCTCATCAGGGCGAGGAAGAACCGAGCGAAGGGAGTTTTAAATCTGACCTAGGTTTTTTTCTTCATATCGGGCCAAGTCGAGCCCAAGTCGAGCCCAAGTCGACTAGTCGCTGTGTAAGTCGAGCAACTCGACCGACTTTCCCACAAAAACCAAGTCGAAGTTTCAAGTCGGGCAAGGAAAAACGACTTGCTCGACTAGTCGCGACTAGTCGACGACTAGTCGAGCGACTTAACAACAATGGTGTTGTTACCCTCCTTGGTACTCTTGATCATGTATACACATGTTTGATGATTAATCTATGGTGTTAAATTCACATTTGCTATGATCTTCATTATTGCATGCCACTAGGTGTTTGATGAAATGCCAAAGTGAATTGTTTATCCCAAAACTTGACCTAAGAATCTAACGACCTTAGGGATGGTTTAGATGTGGTAAATGTGATCATGTCTACGGACTTGAAGTGAACTAGGACTCGAGTTCATGGTATTTATTGCTTGGGAGAGATTCTAATGCTAATAAATGTCATGGAATGAGCCAATATCTTGAGAAAGTGAGGTTCGAGCTATAAGAGAGCTTGACTAAGAATAGATTCGATTAGGATGGGATCTACCTTAGTCTAAGCTAGGTTCAACACTATCTAACACCTTGAATGTATTTAATTCTTGTATGCATGATCATGGGAAATGCCAAGGAGGGGCATAACCCCTTGAAACTCTCTTTTGATTGATATTTCAACCCTTTAGTGCTATCTCATTGCTTGTTTTAGACTTGAAACCATTCTCATAATCGATTTGAAGGATTAGCCGAGTAGAAAACTTGATTCCCTAGCGTATAATCCAATTGCTCCCTTGGGTTCGACACCGGTCTTACCGGTCAAATTATAAATTGTTTTTGACTAATTGCATTGCTAAAAATCTACAACGTCAAGAAGCTATCACCACATCAAGTCGAGGTTGATTATCGAGGATTATTGTTTTATTTGATTTCACCACTCGATTTTCTTCATGTGGGGGATTGTTGGAAAAATGTGTGTTAAAGGTTTGAAGAAAATGGTGGTGCGCCACATTTGAGACGGTTCGGTTTTGGTCAATTCGATTTTGATTCACGAACCAAAACTTCAAACCAAGAACCAAAACGTCAAGGACTTGACTGAGTCAGTATGTCTTGTTCATGGGGCAGTTGCGCGTCCTGGAGATCATGCGCCCACTTCACCTGTCATGCTGTCATGGGGCAGTGGAGTGATGCATATATCATGGGACAGTTTTGGTAGACATGGTTTTAGTGGAATCATGCACACGGTTGCTGATCTAAAAATCACTATAAAAGGAGATGATCAATAGCTTCAGAAACACACAGAAAAAACGAAATCCCACACACTCGACTACCTTTTGTTTTTTGCTTCGCTCGGTGATAGTAGAAGGTCGAATAGGTTCGATCAGCAAGGCTAAGGTGCAGACGCGCTTGCTGAGGTTCTTTCATCCTGGGAAGCTCGTTGCCATCAGACCCAGCACCTACGGGAGGCAATACAGCTTTAAGGACAGCGTCGCTCGACGTGACTGAACCAATATCTCGGTTTGCTGTCCTATTTTGTTCTGTGTTTTTAAACATCTCGCAATGCTCATATTAATATGTCTGTTTGCTTATTCTGTTTGTTCAGTAAATTAATATGTTTGTTTGCTTATTCTGTTTGTTCAGTAAAGTAATATGTCTGTTTGCTTACTGATAAATCTCAATGTTACCTTCATTATCAGAACAGATGCATGAGAGTAGTCATATGTTTGCTCAGTATTTTTATATGAATGTTTTGTTTCAAATTTAGTAAAACTGCATGCTTGTGACTATTCTGTTACTTCATTGCTTCATTTCAGTTGCTGTTTACAGCTTTGTTATTAAGTTACTTGCTGTTAGTTAATTTCATTACTGCATGAGTTTATGCATGTGAAATTGTGTTCTGTTACTCAGTTTCTACAACAAAGCTTTCTGTTTCAGTACATTACAATTATATTCAGATATATATCAAGTTTTCCAACAGGAATGAACCTGGACAACCATATCCAATCATACCAAGTATATACCAGCGGGTTGATAATACAAAGCAGTGTGTACTAACTTAGCATAATGAGAGAAGATAGCCAATAACCTGAAGCAATTTCCAAGGGGAACCGCGCCATTGTCCACCGTCATGAGAAATCATAACCACCGAAACACGACCATAAATCCATCGAGGCTTTGAGCAATCCCCAGCAGCAACATCCATCATTACCGGCATACCAACAGCCCATCTCAAGCTCAGTGCTCTATCCACCAAATCTGCCTTTACTAAATGTGCCGAAACACCCAGTTCATACCCTGCACATCCGTCATCTTCAGATTCTGAGCCGGCGCAGTTTCTCCAGCTAGAACTGATCTGGATAAATCTCACAGATTTGACCGAAAAACCCTAGCGACCAAAGAGGCGTGAGTGTATTTAGTATTTACAAATGGGATGTCTGTTCGGCCCAACGGTTTGGGTGGATGAAGTTTTGAAATTTTGAGTTATTTCGTCAAGTAAAATATTTACTTTTTTTTTTTTGAAAGTAAGGTAAATTATCAATTCCTGTCAGGATTATAATGCCCTGCCGAAAAGCATCAACATATACAACATCCCTGTTAACAACTGACACCAATCTGGCAGCATGGTGAGCTACCATATTACCACTACGAGGGATAAAAGAAAAAGAAACAAATTGACATGAATCACAAATTACTAATATGTCTTCAACAACAACATCCACGTATGAAGATTTCAATCGCCGTTCTCGCAACTTTTTGATTAGTGTCAAACAATCACTCTCAATTACCATCTTTGTGTATCCCAATCTTACAGCAACTTGAAGGCTCCATCGACACGCAATTGCTTCAGCCAACAATGGATAATTTGAGCCATAAACACAATTCCCAGCCACCATAATTAGTTTGCCATCAGAATCTCGACACACTGTCCCAATACCAAATTTATTTCCATACACTGCAGCATCAAAGTTAACCTTCATAATTCCTTCTTCAGGAGCTGTCCATTTAACATTATGATGAGAATAAGAATGGCCTACATTACCATTTGCACATCTCAATGAAAGCATATCAAAGTCGGAAATAAATTTCAATAATCCTGTTCGAACCACATATCCATTTATGAATCCAGGTTCAAAGATGCAATTGTTGCGCCAAGTCCAACCAATCCAACAATGAACAAAGAAATCCCTTACAGTTGTGCGTCCATATGCTCCATTGAGTAGCATCACTGCTTCTATTAAGTTATTAAAATTGATACTTCTCACCCACGAAAGCAATGAAGATCCAGTCCATGAGATATCAGTTTCTGGACATAAGATATATAAATGCCAGATAGATTCGGAATCACCTCTACATCAATCACATAGAGAAGCGTCAATAATATGCCTCCTGTGCAAATTATCTTTTGTAGGTAACACTCCCGAGCATGCTCTCCAAGCAAAATATTTTAACTTTGCAGGGCCCTTCATTGACCATATCAATTTCCATATGTCCATATTTGGACTATCAAGTCGGTTCTCCCAATCTGTAATAGTCTCACAAGTACTTAACCAATATGTTGATCGTACTGTGAATGTACATTCTCGATTCTGCCACCATAGAAGCGAGTCGGGTTGACATTGATATGATAATGGAATACTAAGTATTGCATCAGCAGGACAGAAAATATAGCGCACATAATTTGAGTTCCATATGTTACTATTAGGGAGTATGAAATCAGACACTTCTATATTCGCCGGAACAACTGACATTGGTGAAATTCTTCTTATTCTTTTCCCATCTGGGATCCAAGCATATGTCAAAGCATTAATATTTTTTCCATCTCCAACTCGCCATCCCAGACCTTGTACTAGCAGACTTCTAGATTCAAAAATACTCTTCAATGAGAAACTATATATATTTAGAACGCAAAGAAGCTGTTAGAAAATCTCCGTGCCTATAATATCGTGCTTTAAAAAAATTTGCTAATAAAGAATGTTGATTGTAGACAAGACGACAAGCCTGCTTCGCAAATAAAGATTGATTTAAAGGATTTTAGGTTCCTGAAACCCATTCCACCAAGCCTCTTTGGTATACACATAGCATCCAAACGCTTCCAATGAATTGTCCTGTGCAAATCAGTGGAACCCCACCAAAACTTGGCAATCATCATATGTATTTCATTGATGATTCCATCTGGAATACAATATACTCCCATCATATATGTTGATATGCTTTGTAAAACAGCCTTTATCAATATTTCTTTCCCAGCTTTTGATAGAAAATTACTTCGCTATGAATGTAGTTTGTTCCATATTCTGTCTTTCAGGGTTCGAAAAATTACTTTTCTTGCTCTTCCAATCACCGTAGGTAATCCCAGATACTTGCTATGTCGATCAACTGTTGTTATACCTAAGAATTGTACCACCGCAGCTCGTGGCATTGCATTCACATTTTTGCCAAAAGAAACCTCTGTCTTGTTATAGTTAATTTTCTGACCAGACGCTCGTTCATATAAACTGAGAAATTTAGTTAATTGAGCGCATTCAAGGAGGTTAGCTCTTATAAAGATAAGACTGTCATCTGCAAAGAATAAGTGCGATACTATTGGTGCCGTTTTACAAATCTGCGCACCATGAATTCTGCCATCATGAACTGCTTTGTCTATAAGTGATGAGAAAACATCAGAACATAAAATAAAGAGATATGGCGAAATCGGATCCCCTTGTCGAATGCCCCTTCAAGGATCACTTCACCCCGAACCTGACCATTTATTTTGAAAGAAAAAGTCACTGAGCGGACACAATCCATCACTCTGTTAATCCAAAGGGGAGCGAAACCGTAGCGCTGCAATACTTTTTGAAGAAAAGGCCACTCTACCCAATCGTATGCCTTGCTCATATCAAGTTTCATAGCCATTGTCCCTTTTTTCCCTGAACTTTTGTTTTTCATATAATTAAAACATACCATTGCAACTAGAGCATTATCTGTTATCAACCTCCCCGATACAAAGGCACTTTGAGATTCAGAAATCAAATTCGAATGTAGCTTCAAACGATTAGCAAGCATTTTCGAAATCATTTTATATAACACAGTGCATAAGCTGATGGGACGATATCCACCCACATATTTAGGATCTGATTCTTTCGGTATGAGGGCTATTACCGTTTTGTTAATTTCATCCAAAGATACTTCTCCTTGCCACCATCTTTGGATAAAAATCACAATATCAGCACCGACAATATGCCAGAATTTTTGATAAAATAGTGCGTGCATCCCATCAATCCCAGGCGCGCCTTCGTCGGGTGCATCTGAAATAATGCTATTTTAATCTCCTCAGCATTTGGCTCAGCGGATAACTCAGTGTTTTGGTTATCATTTATCTTTGGACATATATGTTCTACTGCCATGTCCATATCAGATACTCCCACTGATGAAAACAAATTCTGCTATCTTTAATCTCCTCAGCATTTGGCTCAGCGGATAACGAATTTTCTTTGTTCTATCACGAAATTTGAGCTGTGCCCATGAGGTAAGCCTCTCTGCACATCTTGCCAACCGAGCGAGTATAAGGGAGATCTGTTTGGGCATTCCATTGTTCCGCTACAATATTTTTACAATCATCATATTCTAACCACATAGATTCAAACCTGAACGGACGTCGTCGATTCACATTCCTTTGAGAAGTAGGCTCAGTATTTAGGTAGATGAGTGAATGGTCAGAGTGTAATCTTACAAAATGCACAACATCATAATTGGGGAAAAGATCTAGCCAACTTTCATTAGCAATAAAGCGGTCAAGCCTCTCCCGAATAACTGAGTTCTCATCAGCTCCCCGCTGCCATGTGAACATTAGGACCCCTGAATTTTAAATCTATCATCCCACAGTCTTCCAAAGAAACACGAAAAGCTGTCATCTCCGCATCTGAACGAGGTACACCTCCTTCTTTCTCCTCTTGAAATAATATTTCATTAAAATCACCAAAGTATAGTAGTGGAAGATCACAATTTGCTTTTAAAGACCGGAGCATTGCCCAAGTTCTGAATTTTTTATCTCGGTTAGGCCATATACCAGCTAGTGCCCATCGTATATTAGTACCTTGTTCAATAACTTCCGCCATTATATGTCTATCAGAATAAGATTTTATTGTGAGACCAACATCTTTCCACCACATTCCCATTCCTCCTGATAGGCCTTGACTACCTATGCAAATACCTTCAGTGAATCCACATTTTCTCATAACACCTTCCAAACTCCTTTTACAAATCATTGTTTCTATTAAAAAGACAACATTTGGACGAGATCGCCAGCACCAATCTCGCAGGGCTCTGATTGTCGGAGCGTTGCCCAAACCCCGACAATTCCAACTAAAAAATTTCATTGTTGTTCGCGGGCCGGATCACCTCCGTTACCCGCTACTTGAGCGACATAATCACTGCCACCCTCAGTATCATTTCTTCCTTTCTTGAATTCCATAGTCAGTTCATCCAAATTGTTTGAGCCATCATTAGTATATACATCATGTTTCCGCTTTCCTAACTCAGTTTCAACAGACATAATCATCAACTTTGTTTTGCTTGCTTCTCTCTTTTGCTGTAGATAATTTGAAATCACTGCATTGCTATCTGATGGAATTTCCATTGTATATGTCTCCATATCAGTTGGTATAGAACGCAGAGTATTCTCTACCGAATTCGCTAATAATTCTTGCAAATGAGTATTTTCAAAATCACATTCCTCTTTATTAATTCGGAGACGTGGTCGCTCTACCACTTTCATCCACGGACCAAACTGATTTGGATTCATTTCCTCCTCCTTAGCCGTAACATATGAACAAAGTTTTCCCATATGACCGATTCTCCCACATCGATAACATAGTATAGGAAGTCGCTCATAGTTGAAATCAATCCATCGATAAGAGTCATCTACCAGCAATTTAGTTCCACGTAACAAAGGTTTATCAATCTTAACAGCAGTCTTTATACGTAGCATCTTATGAATTCCCAATAAATCAGTATCATCGAAATCCATAAAGGTACCACGTACCAGCCTTGTCACCAATTTGTTTTGCTGTAATTTTGTTGCATAGTGGATCCAGAAATGTGCATCAGGGAAGCGCAACTCAGAAGGACATTCCTTACCATCTAATTGTTGGAGAAGAATTAGAGAATCATCAAAAGTCCATGACCTTCCATCCCAAACTTTGTCTTTGTCTTCTTTAGTAAAGAATTGAAAGATAAAACATTTTCTCACCAATTTCACGAACAGAGAAAACCTTTTCAGTTTTCCAGATCTGTTTTAAAGTCGATTTGAGAGCAGCAAAATTTACAGGACGGTCTGTCAGGATTTTCCCAGCAAGGCAGAGCGACCATCGTAATTTCTGGCCAGAATCACATTCAACCCCCCACAATACTTACTTTCTGATTCTGCCGCTGAAAGTCGTAATTTCGCACATGCTGTCTGTATTTCTTCCATTGTAAATTGATGTTTATGCCAATGTATGATATTCCCCAAAGTTCTCTTAATCCAATTGTATATGCGCTTAATTTTTTTTTATCAAGAAAATAACCTAACGAAAATTAGGCAAATCGAAAGTAAAAGACACTTTTTACGTGGTTCGGGGGTTACCCCTACTCTACAGAGCCTCGGGGACGAGGAGACTCAACCCAATGTTTCACTATAAGTAAAAAAGGGTTACAAGAGGCACAAATGTTCTAATGGTGATCTTGCAAGCATAAACTATAGGATACGAGTTCTAAGCACCACAGTATATCAATAGAACACAAAGACAATGAGGACTTCCTTGAAAAACAGTCGAACGGATGCTTTCACCAAAGTCCGGCTACGGCAAACGGTTCTGAGTTCGTGGCTTGCTTCACCGGATGACTGAGGCGTCTCCGCTCAAATTGCCGGTGCAGACAGCTTCGCCACACAGTATGAATCTCGTCTGGGTCGTCACAATTTTCGAATCGTGTTCTCTGTCGCCGAATCGCTCTCAATTTTGTATCGCTCGAAGGTTGCCCTAATTCCCAAATTCGAAATCCAGCTGGGTGAATATTCTGGCTGAAGGAGAAGAGATGAACGACGACATTTCCCTTGCGACTTTAAACTCAACTCGCGCTCTCTCAGACGACGTCGTTGCTTTGCATCTTCAAATCCTCACGCGTAGACAAAACGGCGTCGCCCAACTTAAACATCCAAAACTTAGTTGCCGCTTCTTTAATACGCCGTCGTTCCCTTTGTTCTCCAAATCTCACTTGGCGCCTTGACAAAGCTGCGTCGTTTTGGCTGAAGGGAATTCCTAATCCTACCCACAACTAAACTAACCTAAAGCTTGCATTACAAACATCTAGAGGGGACTTTCCACTTCACAAAAAGGATTACATCTCTACAAATGCCCTCCTAATCTATTTTGTGCCAAAACCTTTAAATGACTTACAATGGATCATTGGACCAAGTCTCTCATATCCCTTCATTAGCTCACTCCACATCTCAGCCTACTTCACCAATGTGAAGCTTCCTCCTGCAATTAACAAACTTGTCAGTGGGAACAATTTTTGTTCCAAAATCTGCAGGATTAGTGTCACCAGAAATCTTCTTTAACACAATTTCACTTGAGTCAATTTTATCCCTTATAAATTGATATCTCACATCTATGTGTTTAGATCTTTCATGATAAACTGGATCTTTACATAAGTAAAGAGCACTTTGGCTGTCCATGAGGAGATGAGGAACTGGGACTCTTCCCTCAATCCCAGCAAGCCATAAGGCTTCTTGAACTGCCTCAGTGGCAGCAACATACTCTGCCTCAGTTGAGGAGAGTGTCACAATGGGTTGGAGCTGGGATTTCCAGCTCACACCGTTTCCATTCCAAGTATAAAAGAAGGCAGTGGTAGATTTTCTATTATCTTTATTTCCAGCATAGTCAGAATCTACATAGCCTACCAAGCCAGCATTTGGATCATAGTTTTGAAAAACTAGGCCTATGTCTTTTGTTCCACTTATATACTTGAGCAAGTACTTCATGGCCAACCAGTGTTTTTCACCTGGATTGGACATGAATCTGCTCAAAACACTGATGGAGAAAGCCATGTCAGGCCTTGTGCACAGCATGGCATACATGACTGACCCAGTTGCAACATCATAAGGGACATCAGCCATTGATTGTTTTTCATCTTCATTAGAGGGGCAATCAGCTTTGGAGAGCTCAAGATGCCCTCCTAATGGGAAAGGGGAAGGTTTGACATTCATCATAAAAAATTTGTTTAAGACCTTATTAATGTAATCAGTTTGTGATAAGCAAATGGTCCTAGATTTTCTATCTCTGATTATTTTTACCCCAAGGATCTTTTGGGCACTCCAAGAATATCATCAACATAAAGCAACACATAAATAGGGGAGACAGTGTTTTGCATTTTCAGATATAGACAACTATCATATTTGCTTCTAATAAAGCCAAGGGAAATCATGCCAGAGTCAAACTTCTTATTCCATTGCCTAGGGGACTATTTCAGTCCATAAATAGATTTGTTTAACAGGCAAACATGCTCAGGATGATTTCTATCCTCAAAACCTATAGGTTGTCTCATATAAATTGTTTCATGCAAATCCCCATACAAAAAAGCTGTCTTTACATCCATTTGTTCTAACTCTAAGTCATAAACAACACCCATATCAATTAAGAGTCTCATTGTTTTATATTTCACAACTAGAGCAAAAAGTTCAGTATAATCAATTCCTTCTTTTTGTGTAAAGCCCTTAGTAACTAACCTAGCCTTAAATCTAGGTGGATCACTAGGACTATTTCCCTCTTTCAGTTTAAAGATCCATTTACAGTCAACAGTTCTGGCTTTTTCAGGTTTTGGAATCAGTTTCCAAGTGTCATTAGCATGCATAGATTCAATTTCCTCAATTATGGCAATTTTCCATTCATTAGCATTTCTACTAGTCATGGTTTGCTTATAAGTTTCAGGCACAGCAGTATCAATAGATCTAGCAGCAACAAGAGCAAATTCAGCAAGATCATTCACATCATAAGTCTCAACCAAGTTTTCATACTTCCTATTAGGTTTGGGAATCCTAGGTGCTATATCCCTAGATAGCAAATAATCCCTAACATTTGAATCACTAACAGCAATGGGATTATTCATAATTTGGGAAGCATTCCTAAGGTGAGAATCACCTGAGGTTATGGGAACCTCAGGGTCCTGTTCAACAATAGGGGACGCATAATCTGTGTTTGCATCAAAAACAGCAAGGGAAGTAGCATCAACATTAACAGCAGCAGAAGCATCATTAATAGGGTTTAAAAATGAGTAGTTAGGTGCACTTACCTCCCCCCCCCCCACCTGCTTGGTATGGATGCACATTACCTGGTTAGTTTGAGCCACCTTGGGGCTCACTGGTTACCTCATTCTCCAACTCAGGCATCTCCAAGTCCAGTGACTGGCCTGAGTAAGCTCCTGGAGGGTCACCTGGATCATCAACTGGAAAGAAAACAGGATGACCTGGTGGAAGAAAACTGGTCACATGCTCAAATGTGCCAACAGGATTAGAAACACAGTTTAGTTTGGACTTGAAGTAATAATCATCTTCATTAAACGTAACACTTCTAGATACAATAACCTTGTATCCTCCTGGTTGAATAAACAGTATTTTGTAGCCTTTCACACCCTTAGGGTAGCCAATCATGATCCCCTTTTAGGCCCTTGGCTGTAATTTACCTTGGGAAATCTGGGTGTATGATGTGCAGCCAAAAGGTCTCAAATGACCAAGGGCTGGTGGATTACCAGTTCATAGTTCCTGGGGAGTCTTGAAGTCTATCACTGATGATGGGCTTCTATTGACTAAATAAGAGGCAGTGATCACTGCCTCACCCCTTAATGAGGGCTTAACCCCTGAGGTGAGCATCATGCATCTAGCCCTCTTCAAGAGGGTTCTATTCATCCTCTCAGCAGTCCCATTCTGCTGAGGGGTACCAGGGACAGTAAGATGCCTTCTAACTCCATTTTCAAAACAAAATTTATCAAATAGTTTATTGCAAAACTCCAAGCCATTGTCTGTTCTTAGGCATTTTAGTTTCAAGTTTGTTTGAGTCTCAACATTGGTTTTCCACAGTTTAAAGTGTTCAAAAGTCTCATCCTTAGTTTTCAACAGATAAACCCACACTTTTCTAGTAAAATGGTCGATTAAAGAGAGAAAATAATGCCTTCCTCCAACTGTGCCAACCTGGGCAGGCCCCCACAGATCAGAGTGAACATATTCCAAAGGTTTGTTAACCTTAAATGTTGATTTACTAAAGGGATGTGAGGTCTTTTTACCAAGGACACAGTTTTCACAAAATTTCAAGTCAATAGGTTGAGATTCAATAAGACCAGATTTATACAAGTGTAAAAGACCTTTGTTACCAATGTGACCAAGTCTGGTGTGCCTTTTGTGAGTATCTTTTAAAGCTTTTTGTTCATCAACTGTGTTAATTTCAGGTGACAAAACAACATGATACAGTCCACCTTTATTAATACTTTTTATCACAGTTTTGTTATCTTTAATAACCTCTCTTATGTCATTGTGTGTATTAATGTGACAACCTAGGTTATCAAACTCAGATTCAGACAAAAGACTTCTTCTCAAATTAGGCACCCAACCAACATTTTGCATAGTTCTTATAACACCATCATGCATTCTTAAGGGCACCTTACCAATTCCCTTAATCTGCTTGAGCCCCCATCCAATGCAATGGCCGAAGAGATCAGGCAGCTGAAGGAGATGATGCAGCAAGTGATCAGAAGGCAACCAGTCCAGGTCAAGCCGTGCGGTTTCTGTGCCGCCACGGACCACAAAATAGACGAGTGCCCGACCATAGTGGAGGATGACCAGGCCGAAGTCAACGCAGTAGGCGACTACCAGGGCCATAGCAACCAGACCGGGCCAGTCCGACAATATGGACCGGCCGGGAACGAGCAAGGAGCGAACGGGCTGCACTGGAGGAACAACAATCAGAACCCGTACCTCACCAGGCCCAACCGTACTACAAGCCTCCGTTTCGCCAGCAGCAGGGACAGAATGGGCCGAGTCAGTATCAGCAGAACCGCAATCAGTCAGGCCCGCACCAGCACAGCTCGAGCAAGTCCTTAGAAGATGTTGTGAAGGACTTGGCCGCATCAGTTCACCAGTTCCAGGCCAAAACCGATGGGACTTTAGCAGAGCAGGGTAAACAGATGTCCAACCTAGCCCAGACAGTTTCTGAGCTGAAGGGAGATTCAGGAAGACTCCCATCACAGACAGTGCAGAATCCAAGAGGGAATGTCAGCATGGTGGAAGTAGTGGACGTGGACGCAGCCTTAAAGGAGTCTGCTTATTGGGTGAACAAGATGCTCAACACGAAGGCAAGGGATAGCGAGGACGAGCCTAGCTCAGATTACACCAGGCCTACAGAAGACTTCGGCCTGCTAGCATCCGAAGAAGAACCGGCTGAAACACTCAGCTCAGACACGCTCAAGGCATCCGAGCCAGGCCCGGTCCTCGTGGCCGAGAAGTCCGAAACTCACGGTTCTTCATGTGCCATGCAGGTAGCTGCTCCCGAAGGCTGTATGACCGACAAGGACGAGCTGGAAGGTAGTTTGGAGACGAGGCCTAAGCAGAACAGCCCCATAATGGAGCACCCACTTACTACGAGCCATGAGGCACCGCCAGGAAAGAGTAAGGACCCAGGTACCTTCACGGTCACCTGTGGTATTGGTGAGGCTCAGATACATCACTGCTTAATTGATTTGGGTGCTGCTGTTAATGTCATGCCTTATTCCTTATATTGCTCGTTAAAACTTGGCCCATTGAAACCGCCTAAGCTGTTAATAGAACTGGGGGATAAGTCATGTACTCGGCCTAATGGTTTGCTTGAAAACTTAACCCTCCGAGTAGGAGACCTTTTTGTTCCTGCAGATTTCTATGTCTTGCAGATGGGCGATGCTAGAGACGACAAACCGCCAGCACTGATTTTGGGGCGATCATTCCTTCACACCACCAAGACCAAGATTGACATGGGCAAAGGCTTACTGTCACTAGCATTTGGTGGAAAGACATCAGATTTCTATGTCTATGAGGATGCTGACCGTCCATGCACGAGGAAACCGCCAGACATTGTGCACACATCAGATTTCGGTGCCCTAGTTCCGGACCTACCAGAGCAGACCGTACATACGATTGGGCCAGCAGCTATGGCCAAGATGTCCTCACCATCTCGGGAATATGTGAAGGCTAAGTTGCCCGATCAATGGAGAGCAAACCCGAGCACGTCGTTTCATGAGGATTTCGGGCAAATTGAAGGAGTCGCTGGAGCAAAGTATGACCTCACACGTCCATGAGATCCTAACTTGTGATCCCTAAAGAGGTAACGTCGAGCCAACGACGTAAAACAAAGGCGCTCGCAGGGAGGCATCCCGGCACTTTTATCGTTTTTTTTCCAGCTTATTCTCTTATTTTGTTTTCTGTTTATTTGAGTCTTGAGTCATATTCATCACATTGTACTTGGGAAAGAAGATGATTTTCATGCAGGGGACAGATGCGAATGCATGAGGAAACTGGACGAGCGCACACGGCTGGGAATCCAACCGCATGCGAGCACGCAAGGCCATCTGAGATATTTGCGTAAGACTGCTATCCATCGGGGGTAGTTTCACACCTTGAATAAATTATGTCAAGAAACATAAGCTTTTGAGGATTCTGTCACCAAGACTTACGAGTCTAAGGAGATTGGTTTTTAAGTGAGACCGTTTGTGACTCCACCAATTTCCTGGGAATCCTTTATTTGTCTTAATTTCTTTGACATAGTCCTTTCATTTTGTGACGAACTCACGTTGCGATACAAGTTTCTACCAAAAGAAGGTAGGCGCAATGGTGCTCTTCGAGGACTCAAAGGAGAATGGTCAGCTGTTTCTAAACATCACGCATCGCACGAGGGAAGTGCCTGTCCAACCTTACTCTCTTCTTATTTCCCTTTTGTTTGTTTGCATGCATAGTCGTGTCTTTGAACTTAAGATGAGCCGTGAGGACACGTCAGTTCAAAAGTGTGGGGTGGGAGAGTCAGTCATTGTGTCAGCACGTTTACTTTCTTGCACCTTGCATAAAGTCATCACGTTTCCCGAAATTTTAAAATTTTTGTACATGTTTCTTCTCTATTTCCCAGATTTGTGGTATTGAATAATGATGATGTGAAATAGATAGAACCGATTACATGCATATCTTTAGTGAAATTTGACTTGTGCGATTACATGTGATCTTAACCCATTGCGTGCCTTTGTTAGTTGAGATAAACAGGGATGTGGAGTTGATAGAAACGTCCTAGAGAGACTTGACAAAGCATTCAAAGGACCGAATTCAAGTTATATGGTTATGTGGATTCCGTGGAGGCTAGCACTTCGAGGCAACATGGTTACGAGTCTGCTCCGCCACTGCGGTACTTTTGCGGTTGGTTGGGACGGGAATACATCACACCGTCCAAACTCTAGTCCAAGTAGCCGGGAAAATAGACGAGTGATGGACCATATTTATATGATTCATTAAGACAGTTAAACCCACAAAATTAGACTCTTTGTCTATTTAACTTTTGCTTGTTAGTTCCGATATTTATCTACAGGGTATTTTAAAGTCCAGAGAGAATACAAGCTGAGGAGTTTTAAAGCTGAAAATGAATTACGAGTCAGGACACGACCAGATTCCAACTGTACAATTTTCATGAACCTGACATAAAAAACACTCAAAACAAATCCAACCGAAGGGCAACCCGAGTCAGACCGGAGCTGAAAGGACCGATGGCTTTTGGGGAAAAGATCACAAAACTCTCAACCACTCCCCTCCACCTCACATGGCCGGCGGCTTTGAGTGTCAAGATGACACATGGGGGGGCGGCTCCCCCTCCCCTCCACCTCACCCGGCGGCTTTGCTCCTCTCCTCCCATCTTGAGCCATGTGTCTTCATCTCCTCACTTCCCTTAGCCTATAAATAGAGCTCCTCCTTCCCTTTGTAAATCATCCCACAATCTCATTCAAAAATCAAAAACACAATTCACTTATCTCTCTAGAGTTTGGGCACGATCCATGTAATCACACTACTTTGATATTGAAGTTTGATCTTGAGTACTCTTGTCGGTTCTTGAAGTACTCAAGCTTTTCCTTACTGTTCCTGAGTACTCTTGTCGGTTCTTGAAGTACTCTCCTTTTACTTTCCTGTCTTTACTTTCGAAAACTTTACTTTACTGTCTTTCAAAAACCTCTACTTTTCAAGTACTTAGCTATGATGTCCTGTTCCATGGATATTCGTAGCTAAACCCTTCATTCGGTTGAAGGGGTGTACTAGTATCATACAATGTTTTAGACCCTTCTCTTAGTGCCTCTTTGTGTTCAAAACTTGTTCTATGTGCCATATATTAGGTTAGAACTTCCAAGGTTGAGTGGATGCTTTAACGGGCAAAGCTCTTCCGTGGGGTTCATGAACATACTCGGGTAAGTGGATGCTTTAACGGGCAAAGCTTATCTGAGGAGTTCGACCTCTTTTAAACACCATTTGGTTGATCGTAACTGAAGATCAAATGGATGCACATAAGCTAACTTCGAAAGGAGGAATTAGCCCAAATAGAACAAGTGTTCTAAATGATGTGGCAAGTCATTTGCTAGAAATAGCCTTGATACATCTTTGAACACTTAGTATGATCATTAGAGGTCGATGATAAACAGACTATGATACAAGGCCCCCTGATACCGAATCTTTCTTTTAATTGCAATATCACCTGTTACTTTACTTTCAGTCCATATCAACTGCTTACTTTTCGCAAGTCTTGTCCTTCAAGCAATTTCTTTCTGCAAGTCTTGTCCTTCAAGCAATTTCTTTCCGCAAGACTTGTCCTTCAAGCACTTTACTTTTCAGTATTTACTTTCAGTCTCGTATTTACTTTCTTTACTTTCAGTCATTTACTTTCCAGTACTAAAATCACAACCAACCCACGCTACTTTCAGTACTAAAATCACAACCAACCCCCAACTGTCTTAATTTCCATCTTCGAAAGAACAACTATCAACTAATTCCCTTGGGTTCGACCCCTACTTACCACTTTACTACCCAATAGTAGAGTACGAGTAGCGGACTTATAAATTTATTTTTACACAGAGACATTGCACCTTAACGACAGTGCAGTGGGCTCCGTCAACGAGCGACCCTCGGCTTGACTCTCGTCAAAAGGACGAGGATGAGTGAGAGCAAGTAGGTACGAGCAGTCACAATCCGCAACACAAAGAAACAAATTCATTCCATTGTGAAGTCGTACACCGACACAAAGTGAAGTGCCCCATTGATACATCAAACCAAGTCACTACAAGCTGTCCGAAAAGAACTCAAACACCTTGAAGCTCGAATCAATCACGTGCAAGAGAAAGCAATGAAGCGTAACCATATGGCAAGAGCTCGGCCCCGAGGGTGCAGATCATGGGTCAAAAAAGGACTATCTCCCGAGACATCCGAATTGATTTGCATCTCGGCCCAAAGGTAACACGTATCATTATTTCCATGTTTGAGCACAAGGCGTTTAGTAACGAGTATGCGTGGAAACGTGAAATCTAGATTAGCCGAGTCATGTTCATGTAGCAATATCTAGGATGCCGAAGCTTTGTGATGTTCACGGTTTATTTTCCTCTTATGACCTAGTCCTTGTTCGAGACGAACAAGTTTAAGTGTGGGGTGGTTTGATGAGCCGTATTTATACGACTCATCGAGTCATCAAATCCCACCAATTTCGGCACTTTATCATGCAAACAGTTACTTCTTAGTGTTGTTTTGCATTTCAGGTGTTTCGGAAGCTCAAGGAGGAAACGCGCTTAAAAGACGACATTTTCATGCCAGAAGCATCGCAGTTGAAGAACAAAGCCAGAGGAGCATCGTGAGCAGTATTTTTCGGTTCGCGAACAGTACTTTTCGGCTCATGAACAGTACTCGTGAACAGTAATTCCGGCGTGAACAGTAATCCCGGGATGAACAGTGATTTCGGGTCGTGAACAGTAACTTCGGGAGAAAATCCAAATTCCCTCCGTAGCGGTTTAGAAGGCTGTGGAATGTCCCGGAATCTTCTAGCAGACTTGCACAAGAAGTTTACTTAAATATCATGCAAAGTCTAGATTTGGACACGTTTCCTAATCTGTTTTTGGGCCCTTTCCAAATCCAGACGAAAGAAGCCCTGGTCCTTAGCTATAAATAAGAGCTCTCCTCAGCCCTTCAAATCATCCCAAAAAATTTGAGAGCTTCATCCATCAGAGCATTCCATCTTCTCGGCGCCTTTCTCCTTCGTTCGGCAATAGAGAAGACATTCTTTCTTCCTTTACTTTTGTATTCTGTTTTCATGCCATGTATAGCTAAGCCCCTTATTCGGGCTAGGGTTTCATACATTGTGACTATTGTTTGAGACTTTGTCCTTAATGCTATTTCGTGTTTTACTAATTCTCGTGCATATATTCCATGAATTATTGCTAGACTAGGTGGATGCTTTGTCGCAAAGCTTAGTTGATCAATATTTATATCTTTATTATTTGCCTAATACTTTGTCGTTTGGGTGAATAGCACATCTAGGTTGAATAACACCTTTGTCGGGTTGTTTGATTTAGGAGAGAATTAGAAGCCTTTCACCTTTGTCGGGTTAGGTTGTGGCATAACACTTTTGTCGGGTTATTTGGGAAGTCACCTTTTTCGGCACGACCACACTTAGAAACATTGAATTAGATTGTTAGTAGTCGATGATAACAAGTCACAATAGAAACCCTAGACCGAATATTCTCTCTGATTGAAAACCTACACGTTTATTTCGCTTGTTTCCTATTTGCACTTGTTTCCTAAATTGCTCAAAACCAAATTGTTTCCTTTTTACAGAACAACAAGTAACCATCTAGCTCCCTAGGGTTCGACCCTTGCTTGCCGCTGTACTAACCCATAGGCAAGAGTAAGGAAATTATAAATTCAAATTTGCAGGTACCGACGACGCCTGTCAATCGTCAATGATAAATTGCATATGCGAAGGACGGGAAGGAATTCACGTTTCTCATGGTCAACCAACCCGTAGATGGCAGAAGCGTGGACTGCTCACGCTGTTATCAATGAATCAGTGACAACTTTGTATTCCATGAATTAAATAAATTAGTGATTTCCAAATGAGCCTCTCACGCAAATTGACAACAACCCGCCCTGAAAATTAATGTTTTCATAGAATAAAATGTATTTGAAATCATTTGTAACGCAAATTGATTATATGTTAAAATAGTTTTATATTACACGACATTTTAATATGAAAACATCTTCGAAAAATATGTTTGCCAAATAAAGTTTTTTGGGGTGAGTTTCGACAGCGCTTAATGCATAAAGCGCTGTCGAACGTTGTAAAGAAGACATCGCTGAATGCAGCGCTGTCTTATTTTTAATTTCAACAGCGCTTCCTCCACTAAGCGCTGTCTAATTTTGTTCAACAGCGCTTGTCACGTTAAGCACTATCTAAATGCTGAATATAAATTGCTTACATATATAGGTGTAAATAATTATACAATTCATTTGGTTCATTTACATTCATAAATGTCGAAATATTTGGATACTTGACACGTCTATGTCACAAAAATATTCGAACAATAATGCGTTACATGACTAAATGTTGCAATATCCATTGCACGATACATTCCAAAGAAAACACGATTTGGAAAAATATTGTACAACACGTTTCAATTCATATATGTCGACCAATAACACCTTATATTCCTTCAAGTTTATACAAGATTATACACTTGTCGTATGTAAGTAATCAAAGCATCCGCAAAGTGATCCCTCATATCATGAAGCACTGTGTTATCCTATGATCGTTGTTCGCGAGGGAAACACTGTGAAAAATCATTATTACAAAGTTTATGGACACCTCAATTAATTGTTAATGACTAATTAAGTGTCGCTATACGCTTACTTGTCCGAAGTCGTCCTCAAACGTTCCATTTGTCTCTTGGACGAACTTGATTATGTCCAGAATATATTGCATGACATAGTAGCCACACAGATTAGTGTGAAGGGTTGTCTCGGGCACTGAAATAAGAATGAAGTTATAAGCAAGGAAAATTATTAATTAATGAAATATTCAATTTTATAACAATTGTATATGATAAGTGAATACCGTCACAGTCTTCCACTCTATTTCGTCTGCTGACAGGATGTTGAAGTACAGACGCATGCTCCTGCAACAATAAGGTAATTTTTACATAAGAAATTTGTAGTCATAATATAATGCTAACTAAAGTGCACTACCATAGTACTTACGTGTTAACAAAATTCGTTGCTTCAGGCAGCGGTGTCTTTCCCATCGGATCAAGCCAAAGACATACTCGCTTCTTCGGGAATAGGACAACTAACATCCAATGAAACCTAACATAGATTTAACGTAACCATTATTTATTAGTGAAATAGCCATCTCATCGAAAATATACCCAAAATTTGTATAATATCAACTCACTCTTTCACATTTATGTAGGGAAGGAAGTAGCAATAATTACGCTCATAGTCGGGCATTCTCAATCTCCTCTGGAAGTACTTCACCTTGACATTGAATTCCTCAGACGGAGTCATAAAACTCGGTCTTAAGAATCCAAACCGTATGCCCGGTGGGATCTTATCGTTGATGAATCTGCTGGCATTTGATTTAATTAGTACAATTGTTATAAACTTAAAAACCATTTTATAATAAAATCAATACTTACCTTATGTAAACTTCTGCTGATTGTGCACCCAAAGCTTGCAAGAGTGTGAACTCAGTAATGCAATCTTTGTTCAAATCGACAAAGCAATCATCACCAAACACTTTGCTACTAATGTAAACCAAATACAGAGTTGCCTTGGCCATCATGTTAGCGTGTTCGTGAAGAAAGCGGCATTGCATTTTCATTCTGATAGTATCTTCGTCGTCGAAACTGGAGCATTGCATTTTGAAAAATCTGAACTCGTCATATCACTGTCCAAAATAAATAATGTCGTTCGAATGAGTATCTACGAGAAAGTGATAGGTGTTTAGTGTGAAAGACATGAATGTACGTAGTTACCTTTGCATCAATGCGTACTAGAGATTTCGGCCATCCCACAAAACCACCCAATGCATCAGATATTGTCTCCATATTCCCAAACTTCTTTGGCAGCTTCGTCGATGGTTCAATCGCCTCGTCTACAATCACCTTCACCATATCATCATCCAACTCTTGATATTGCACGATTCGTCCTTCCATCACTTTGCCAAGTGCCACGATTATCATTCGCTGATCCAAACCTCCTTCGACGTGCAGTAAGCATTTCTTCCCAACCTGATATTTGTAAAAAAATTCAATCGTGAACATTATGAATGAACACCATACACCTTAATTTGTTTCTCATGAAACTACTGGATAATACCTCAGGTATATCTCCGAAGGGGTCTGGATTGGAACCGCTATGATGGGTCTGAAGCGTCGGCGCGTGCGATGTAACTGTGGATCGTGTTGATGATGAAGAAGACTGCTTCCCGAAAACCTCCATCCAACCTACAAAACTACCGACTCAACGTGTGCGTCCAGGGTACTCATCCTTCCCTGTGGCCTCCGTCAATATGTCTCTTCGACCCTGGGACGTAAATAATCCATGTAAGGCCTGGTCTTCCAATTGTTCCTGTTATCAATCATTTTATATCCATCATAATCACAAATAAGTCATTAACTTTTGACTAATTTGCTTTATACAAACAACTTACAATTTTTTCCGCCACCTCCCTCATAGACTCGTTGACGTACTCTCTATTCCTTCGGATATGACCCTTCAGCCATACCTCATGCCTCTGAACCTGGATTACAGGCTCATCCCCAGGCGATGTTCACCCTTGAGCCTCCATCTCCGCTTACTTTTCTGCGGCGATATCCGCCCTCGCCTTACTGTACCCGCCTCGAGACAATGTATGCTGGAACTTGTTTGATTTTGCTCGAGCAATGTTCTCCTCATATTGCAGTGCCTCTGGAGTCGAGCGCTGTTCCACGAACCTCCTCCATTGCTCCGGAGTAATGAATGAATACATCTCTCTTGGGTCATGTCCTTGTTTCGACCCGAAGATGTACTGATTTGCGAGTTCGCTCTTGAAGTTTCTCCACATAGTAGCGGCAGCTCGCATCTCCTTCTTCCTCAACTTACTAGTCTTGTCATTTTGGGGCACATCAAATAATCTCTACAGGAAAACAAGAAATTGTTAATAATTTTGTACATGCAGAAATTATCATTCGTTTTTCAATTTAAAACATACCAGCGTCTCATCCCACACCGTATCCCTAAGCTCTTTAGGTACCAACTTCCAGCTTTCGTTGTAATTGGCACTCGAGATTTAGCAACGGTTCCTGCTAATACGGAACATATTATTTAATTTAAATACGCAAAAACTTGTTATTCATTACGTAAACAAATGAAAGTCCGACATTACCAATGTAGCTTCTGAATGATGTCCTTTGTTCACCGCCAATTGTTCCATCTGCCTCAATCGTCACCTCCTCTTTACTCCCATCCTTATGCTGCTCGATTAGTTTCGTCATACAGGTTGGCCCCCTTCTCTTACGATTTGATGATGAGCCTCCCTCCGTGCCACATTTGCGAACCATCTTCCTGCGATTAAATAACAACTTACACAAACTACAGTATACTGCACTACTAATTCCTAACAATTGCATAAGCCTGTACAATATAATAAACAATTGCATAAGTAGTACTATAAATAAATAACCATATGCTTCGCACAAGTCGCGACCCAAGGTGAAACAAATCGGGAATCGGTGGTGTCAACTATGGAAAACTGAATCTCAACAACTTGCTATCGTAACAAAAAGAATCCAAATGTAAGGTTAAATCAAGACGGAACCGTAAAGATTTTGCCGGACGCCAGTCGGAAACCTATACGTTTACTTGGACGGCGACATGGACAGAAGTGTAAACGGAAACTTAAAATGACATACCTGAGCGACTGAGAAATCGTTTTGTGTGCTTAGGACCCTTAAGTCCGCAATAAAAATTCGAAGGTGAGGTGAATCAGACTATCAGAGTGTGTGACATTGTCGACATTTTTTTTAGTAAATAAACTTAATAACCCGTTACCAATTTCTAATATACGACAGCACTTTTAAATACAGCGCTGGGAAAACTAATGACTACCACAGCGCTTACTAGGTAGGCGATGTTGTATGTTAACATACAACGGCGCTTATTTGTTAAGCGATGTCCACACTGTCTGTACAACAGCGCTTAGACAATAAGCGCTGGTTATCGCAAAGATAACACAGCGCTTCTGTATTAAACGCTTTCTAATAATGGGAAACGGATTACTAACGGAATGACGACGGAACCCAAGATCCTCTGCACTATAAAATCACGTACAAGTTCGTATCTAAAACTTCATCCCAATAATTTGTGACAATGAGTGACGATTCTGAAGTTGAACGTTTATTTACTTCGTTGTCCGAAGATGAATCCAACGGTTCTGAAGGGTATGTTTGCTCCGCTCAAGATTTTATATATTCTTGTCATAACGGCGCTGAATGTGTAGGAGATCATAGCTTTAGTAGGGAAAAATACAGACACGAAGAAGAATCCAGTATACAAGATAAGTCTTCAAAGCCACATCCAGGTGATCAAGAAGTGGATAAGCCATCACCGCATGGGTCTCCTGGGACTGTAGGAACGGAAAGTGTTTGAAATTATGTTCTACAAATGTAACTTCTTTTTGTGTTAAACCAATTTGTTGTTTTGAATGAAATTAAGTTTGTTACACTTCGTATTCTAACCTTCATATAAAAATGCAATTTAGTAACACTGTTTTGCTATTCATGTACAAGCAGCATTATTGAGCATTATAGGTGGAAAATTTTAACTTGTACTACCGACACAATTTCCATCTTGTTTGCGTTACATTTCCGACAATAATGATGACGGATAATTGACGAATTTATTCAGACTAACTTTACAATCAACCTACCGCTTTATGTGGCCTATAAATATAAGATGAATTGCATATAAACACTACTCCAA
The DNA here is from genome assembly GCA_033675395.1 of Rhodiola chrysanthemifolia. Taxonomy (NCBI): domain Eukaryota; kingdom Viridiplantae; phylum Streptophyta; class Magnoliopsida; order Saxifragales; family Crassulaceae; genus Rhodiola; species Rhodiola chrysanthemifolia. The sequence continues at coordinate 11,808,984 of CM066208.1, read as the reverse complement.
TCGTTAAACAAACATTTATATGTCGAGACTACGCCGTGTCAGATTAAGCGACGATACCGACAACATATAAGAAGAAAGTACACAAAAGTATATTTTTGAACGACTTCCGGAGTCACCTGATGCCGGTACGAATAGTACTTTATTTATAAAAAAATTGGTCGGATGCATTGCAATTCACTTCAAGCGAGTTATTCACATGGATGACTAAGTTTGCTATCGATGTACCAATTACGCCTCTGATCGAAATTACACCTAAAGGTCCATTGAAGCCTGATAAGGTACTACTCGAATACAACATTTATTCCATGTAATTTAGTACTGTTTATCGAAGCCTGAATATTTGCAACAATCATTGGACATATTGTGGGAGTTATTGACAGTTGTGAACTGAACATCGATGGATCTGGATTCGACATTACTTTAAAGGTACACTTATTTTCCCATTTTAGATTTACTTCAATTTCATTTTAGTTAAAAATACACTGGTTCCATTTTAGGATCCTACAGCTGTAGTACGCGCAACCATCTATAGCACTGCTGTAGGGGATCAGAAAACACGAGATAGTATTAAAGTGGGATCTGTTTTCGTTCTAAAAAAGGTTTTCAGTGGACACATATTTATCGGCATATTTATGATTTTTAGTGACATTTTATATATTTACGTACGATAACAGTTGCAGGTTTCCGTGTGTTGGGCTTGTTCAGACAACTGTATCTTAAATATTACCGGAAAGAATATTGTTCGGGTGTACATTGATGAGAGCACGTCATGCATAAGCGCCCCGACTTTTCGTAACAATATTCTATTGTGACGTACATCTTTATCAGAATTTGCAGATGTTTTTATTTTCGTACGTGTCGATTGTATGTATTTCTTATTAGTATTTCTTTGTTTCTCATGTTCTAATAAATAATGGTGAGAACATAAAATATATTGTTTGGCTCATGATGTTCGATCATTATTGATGGTTGTCGGGGGGACATTATTGATAACTAATAACTACAAAATTTCCATCTACATTACCTTACAAATCCGACAATGTTGACGGAACTATAACGGTAAACCGACTCAATTTTGTTATAAAGAAAGACAATACTGAATTTGGTTAATAATAAAACTTGCCGACATAAATTCCCTAGATTTTGCGTTGCAATTCCTACACAGGTGACGAAATTTAAACGGAAAATAGACGATTTTCATACCACCAACATTACAATGAACCTACTGGTTTGAATGGCCTATGGATGAAACTATGTGACACGCGTATTTTTAACCCTTTATAGTTGTCAAAGTATTAGTTTTAGGGGTCAAATTGCAGTCAAACAATATTTATAAACCTTGGTAAGCCAAGGGTCGATCCTAGGAGCAGTGCGTGTGATTACTAGCAAACAGTGTGACCTATTTAGCTATTCCAATTAAAAGAGGTTTGTTTGTTTGTAAATTGCAGAATTTAAATGGCAGAAAATTAATGGTTGTACTTAATCAGAGAAAGAATTCCAGAATCCATACTTCACTCGTGCCAAACCCACTAATCATGCAATCCTGTCACGTGAATTATTCATGCTATCGAATATGGAATTAAACCGAAATAACACTAGACAAGCCGCCCATCCACGGATCATTATCTAGACTAATCTCAATCGTTGAATGCCGCCCATCCACGGATTATCAACGATCTCGATTTATTAAACTAAAGGTTTTCCTATTAAATCATGTAAACATGACTTAATATCAATTTCATGTAATCCGGTTAATACCTAGGACCCATCCATCTTTCGGTAATTAACCTAAGTACGTTCTACCAATGCAAACATACCCTTTGATGTAAATAGATGCATAAAAGGATAAAATTAAGCACACAATGAAATTGAATATTTGAATCGCATAAGTAGAAACTTCAATTGATCACATGAGAGTTAGGGTTACATAGCACGGGATCCGTAGGATCCCGGAATAAGAGGACTACTCACTATTCATGGTGATTAAACAAAAAACAGTGTATATTGAAAGGAAGAAACGAGTAAACCGTAAAGACGCGGTGAAGCTCGATGATCCTCACGCTGAAAGCTCTATCTTCTCTCCCAAGGTAGGGTTTCTTTTCCAAAATAACAACAACCTCGTTAATTCGTCAACACTGCCCTCTTAATAGCTTTCCAAAAGGCCAAAAAAAACCTAAAACCGAAATTAGGAAATATGCCCAAAAATCTGTCCAAAAAGCCCAAAAATCGATTTTTTGGAAATTGCCTTCGACGAGGCCGTTACAGCTGGGTGTAACGGCTGTAACAGGCTAAGCAAAAATCTCTGAGAAAATTCATGCCCGTTACAGCCGTTACAGCTCAAGGTGTAACGGCTGCTGAAGATTGTAACGGGCTGACTTATTTTTCCTTTTTGGAGATCTAAACCTTCGAATCGGCTCTTTATGTCAACTAAAAAGTTGTAGGGAATTGAATTAGCTTTCCAACAAGCTAAATGTCGACTCGTTTGGACACCGAATGAGCCCTGGGCATGCAAAATACGTCGCAAAGGTCTGTCTGCCATGTTTTGTCCTATTTTTGCCCAAATCTGCACCAATTGCTTTTCTTTGCTTCTGATCAATCCAAAAGTATTAGATATATGATATATGACCTGAAACACTAGAAAAGATATCAAATGACAATAGAATGTCGGGAAAACAAACATAATCCATCATCGAATGAAGTGAATAATAGGTCAAGAATTCGACCGATCACTACACTCCACACTTAGGATTTGTTCGTCCCGAACAAACATTAAGCTCAAGGCAATAAACTGCAGAATAGTTACCCACTCAAGTGTCATGTGATCAATTCTAACTAAAACAAAAAATAAAAAGATAAACTCACCGTCGTTGAGGACACGAATGCATTTAGCGTATGCATCAAGCCTTTAAACCCCTAGGCTGCCCTAGTAGGACGAGTATAGTCTCGTGAAGGTTTTCAGGAATGGGACTACCTACAAATCCCCTATACAACTAACTAACGTGTATGCATGAATGATGCTCAACAAGTCACTGTAAAGTCATGTCATACCTCGGATTCATCGTGTTACCTCAACTTCAAGTCAAACATCTTCATCGAAGTTTTCAGACAATCATAGATTAAACGAGTTATGCATTCAAACGGCCAGTACACACGGCTAGCAATCGACTAATCACATGTTCTAAATAATTCTATTGCAACGTATAAAGAACATGAATAGTTACACAAAACATGCTCGCCATTCACCTATGCTATCTAGGGATAGTCCACGGGTTCTTGGCACAAAGCTCATTCTCAAGTGCCAAAGACTAGGCAATGACCCGTAAGAGAAGAGGAGCCTGACTTAAGAATTTCTGAAAAATAGTACGAAAATCACATCAAAATTTCAGTGGAAGCACGAGGATCGTCCCTTAGTTTCTAGCACATGAATTCACAAGACAAGTCATGATTTGCATGCAATGAGAAGATGGAATTACACTACATCAAGCAAAAGGGGCAGAAATTGTTTTTCAAACACAAGGAGTGACTTTTCTCACTTTGCCCTTGATATTATTTTTCTGTTTTTTTTCTATACACAAGGGGTGACTTTTCTCACTTTGCCCTTGCTATTTTTCTGCTCTTTTTTTTTTCAAAAACAACTATGCTTGGAGTCAAAAAAAAAAATTTCACCCTGTTTTGAAAATTCAGAACTTTGTTCTTGATGGAAAACCATTTTTTTTCTAACTCCACACTTAAAGCTTGACATAGTGTATGAATAAAGGCGGGTGCATGCAAATCACAACAAGTATATAGAAACACATACTAGTACTAAGGTCACCTAGAAAAAGAGATGCATATTTAAGTTTTTGACATTTTTGAACCGGTGCCTACTAATTACAAGTCTCAATCATGCTTTAAGAAATACGTAAAACATGTGATAGTCAAAGGCTAGCAATGATACTGATTCAAGAGAATACACACACGATTAAAACTATTTCAACTCCTAGACTTCGAATCCAAACGAGTGACGATCAATCAAAGAGTATCGTAGACGACGAGGATTTCAATCGCAATACATAGACAGTTGAGCATATGCAAGAGTGAATGTGTGACATGTGATATGTGATGTTTGTGACTATGTGCTACCCACTCCACACTTAAAAATGAGCTTCGTCCCTAAGCGAAGAAATAGAAAATAAGAAAAGGCGCATAGGAACTTCCCTCGTGCGTGATAGCTCGATATCCATAGAGATTAAGCGATGCATGGGGAGTGAAACACGACTTGTGAGCTGGTAGATATATAGATAAAAACACGGATCTTCACAAGTGATAGGTTAGCATCGAAAATCGAGGAGGGGCACTCCACACTTAGAACCTTGAAATGTCCACACATAATGCAAATGAAAAATGCAAATAACAAAAACTTACAATGCGGGTTACTCCCCGAAGAGACCTAGTTTAACGTCTTGGTGAGACATAGCTAGGGAGGTAGTGTCAATCCACCTTCAAATCCCATTGAAATTTACGTCCATCTAGTATGACATGAACGTTGAGTAGAGCATGCAGTCCCTTCAAATATTGGATACCCTTAAGAATCAAGGGACTGTAAAAGCTCCCTAATAACAATTTCAAGACGTACGGCAAGAACTGTCGAAATTTGTCTGGAGGCTGTGTATCAAGATATATGTCTTCAAATCTAGCTCCAGTAAGAACACTTCCTTTATACTCTTTCGATAAGAGCTCAGGTGCATATACTTCAGAATTTCCCTTCACCGTCGTATGTAGGCGTATGCGAGGATCCTCTGTAATCGAGCTAAGGTACATATCAACAAAGTCTTCGTACCTATAATCCTTTGATAGCTCATCAGCGCCCAGAGAAACTGGTGGAATGATGTTCTCTTCTGTTTGCCCATCTAAAAGACCCTTTGAAGCAGTAGTAGTGGAGGGAGATGTATCTTCATCTTCTGAGACGTCATCAGTATAAAACTCATCATCCTCCAACTCAATGTAAGCCTTGGCAACTGTGCTAAATGCCTCAAAACCATCCTCACAAACAAGTTGTTCTGGTTTAGAAAGCATTCTCTTATCCCGATCATCTTCCACATGGATTGGAGATAAAACTGAAGATGTATATGCTTCATAGATTTCAACTTCTTGATGGTTGGCCATTACCATCTCAATGTCCTCATCTCTGCATTCATCGGTGGTTGCAATAGCTTGTGCTTCTAACTGGTCTTTCAGTATTCTTTGCTGAATTGGGAGTTGTTCCACCGTCCCTATAATATTATCGAGTCTGGCTTGTCGCTCTTGAGCTCGCCTACTTTGCTCTGCCATGAAACCAATCAGCATAGACTCTATACGTGATAATTCTCCAGTGTCTTGTGGTTGTTGCTGATAATTGTAATGCCATGAATTCTGACTTTGTTGTTGTTGGGGCTGGTTGTTGTACTGATTACCATGACTGGTTCGCTCTACAAAGTTGGCGTCTACAGAAGACTGCATAGAGGAGTCTTTCTTCAGATTTTTTATTTCAGCAGCAAGCATCTTTACTGCGTTGGTTAACTCAGCGATATCCTTTGTTCTATCAGCGAGGTAAGGATCATGCACACTCCTCTTGTCCTTAGGATTACCTCGATCACTCGTCCAGAGGTGGTGGTCGTGAGACTGTTGCTGCTGCGAGTAATTCTGGTAGTCCTCATAATAATGACCATCTTGATATGGCTGTGAATCATAAAACTGATGCTGCTGCGACTGGTCTTGGTAACTCTCATAGTAGTGGTCATCTTGATAATATGGTTGATCATAGAAATGATTTTGATTTCCTTCCCAATTTGCATCATACGAATATGTCTGACAATAAGGCTCTTCCCTTGGGTAGGTGTCTTGATGACCAAAAGAGTACATCCTCGCAACATTCAAAATAAAGGTGATTAGTGAAGGTCAAAAGTATATAGAGTATGTACAAAGAAGTAATAAAAAGAACGGAATAGTCTAAACTACACACGTTAAATCTAGTATCACACTAAACGCTGCTCCCCGGCAACGGCGCCATTTTGACACGCGTATTTTTAACCCTTTATAGTTGTCAAAGTATTAGTTTTAGGGGTCAAATTGCAGTCAAACAATATTTATAAACCTTGGTAAGCCAAGGGTCGATCCTAGGAGCAGTGCGTGTGATTACTAGCAAACAGTGTGACCTATTTAGCTATTCCAATTAAAAGAGGTTTGTTTGTTTGTAAATTGCAGAATTTAAATGGCAGAAAATTAATGGTTGTACTTAATCAGAGAAAGAATTCCAGAATCCATACTTCACCCGTGCCAACCCCACTAATCATGCAATCCTGTCACGTGAATTATTCATGCTATCGAATATGGAATTAAACCGAAATAACACTAGACAAGCCGCCCATCCACGGATAATTAACTAGATTAATCTCAATCGTTGAATGCCGCCCATCCACGGATTATCAACGATCTCGATTTATTAAACTAAAGGTATTCTTATTAAATCATGTAAACATGACTTAATATCAATTTCATGTAATTCGGTTAATACCTAGGACCTATCCATCTTTCGGTAATTAACCTAAGTACGTTCTACCAATGCAAACATACCCTTTGATGTAAATACATGCATAGAACGATAAAATTAAGCACACAATGAAATTGAATATTCGAATCGCATAAATAGAAACTTCAGTTGATCACATGAGAGTTAGGGTTACATAGCACGGGATCCGTAGGATCCCAAAATAAGAGGACTACTCACTATTCATGGTGATTAAACAAAAAACAGTGTATATTGAAAGGAAGAAACGAGTAAACCGTAAAGACGCGGTGAAGCTCGATGATCCTCACGCTGAAAGCTCTGTCTTCTCTCCCAAGGTAGGGTTTCTTTTCCAAAATAACAACAACCTCGTTAATTCGTCCACACTGCCCTCTTAATAGCTTTCCAAAAGGCCAAAAAAACCTAAAACCGAAATTAGGAAATATGCCCAAAAATCTGTCCAAAAAGCCCAAAAATCGATTTTTTGGAAATTGCCTTCGACGGGGCCATTACAGCTGGGTGTAACGGCTGTAACGGGCTAAGCAAAAATCTCTGAGAAAATTCATGCCCGTTACAGCCGTTACAGCTCAAGGTGTAACGGCTGCTGAAGATTGTAATGGGCTGACTTCTTTTGCCTTTTTGGAGATCTAAACCTTCGAATCTGCTATTTGTGTCAACTATAAAGTTGTAGGGAATTGAATTAGCTTTCCAACAAGCTAAATTTCGACTGATTTGGACACCGAATGAGCCCTGGGCATGCACAATACGGCGCAAAGGTCTGTCTGCCATGTTTTGTCCTGTTTTTGCCCAAATCTGCACCAATTGCTTTTCTTTGCTTCTGATCAATCCAAAAGTATTAGATATATGATATATGACCTGAAACACTAGAAAAGATATCAAATGACAATAGAATGTCGGGAAAACAAACATAATCCATCATCGAATGAAGTGAATAATACGTCAAGAATTCGACCGATCACTATGCGAACGCATGGAGTTACGGACAAGAATTTCTAAGCCAATCTCAAGTCGTACATTAACACTCATGCACAAAATTTCAACACCCCACACTTGAAGCAAATAGAAATCCATTCAAAATAGATATACTTAAAGATCAGGGGAGAAACACTCACAAGCCTAATTTAACGTCTTGGCTAAGACGGAGCCGATTCTCCTTTTAGGAAATAGGAAGCACACTTCAGGAGTCTTTTGCTAAGATCCCTCCTCGAGCGGGGCCTTGGACTTGATCGTATCAAACCACCTTCAAATCCCATTTGAATTTCCTCCCATCAAGCCTACAATGGACTTTCCTTTGGGAGCATGACCCCTTCAAGTATGAAAATCCCTTAAAAATTAAGGGGCCATGTGAGCTTTTTTCAAATAATCTTTGAAAGTATGGCAAGAAGCTCCAAAACTTGTCTCGAGACTTCATAATGAAGAAAGGGTCTTCAAAATTTGTCTCGAGAATGATGGGCATCCCCTCCTTAAGTTTTTCAATGACGTTCACGGGTGCCCACTCCTCAATATCCCTCTCTAAACCCTTGTCTTCTTGAGTGCGAGATGGTTCCTTAGTTTCTTCCATGAAAACATCAACAAAGTCTCTATACCCTTGAAGACTTTCAATCTCTATACGCTCTTCCTCTATCTTATCCTCATCAAGGAATTGGGGTTCACATTCAAGCTTGCTAGTGCCGGAGGAGGGAATTCTTCTTCATTGACCAAGGATGTTTCTTCTATGCATGAGGCATCATCATTGAAGAATTCCTCATCGGAGAGCGTCAAATGGATGTCGAGCTCTTGTGTGTTCTCATCTAAATGATCTTGAGATGTGCTAGTGGTGAAGGATGCTACACTTTTGCATTCCATCTCTTCTTCGTTACAAGATTCACCATCCCTTTGGTTGTAATGAGCTTCGGTGCCGGCTCTCCAAAATTCATCCTCCCTTTCTTGATCCCATTCTTCCCTTGAGACATTAGATTCAAGGACTTCTTCTTCTTCGGAGATTTTCTCTTCCTCATCCAAGTTCCCAATTTCAATGGCTCCTTGAGCTATTGTGCTTTCTAACTCATGGCTTTGAGCCACCAATCTATTCAATCGAGCTTCCATCTTATCTTGGTTTGCTAGAAGTCTAGCAAACATGGATTCTATATTGGAGGGTTCACTTGAAGGGTGAGGGGGTTGAGGGTATGGAGGGTAGGAGTCTTCAACTTCAAAACATTGGCTATCATCCCAATTTGGAGTGTAATAACTTGTCGGATAACCATGTTCTTGCCAATAAGAATTTATGTGCTCCTCCTCTTGATAGTATCCCTCATTAGAATAGACTTGTTGGTTGTGGTTGTACATCCAATAGTCTTCACAATGGGCATTTGGTTGATCAGCTTCATAATAATCTCCATTGTGCTTGACTTGTTGGTTGTAGGGGTCCATCCTCGCAAAACAAGATAGAGTAAGTTAGTAAGGGATATGAGAGAAAAAGAAGAATATACAAGTATAAGAAAAAGAAAAATATTCACAAGTAGACAAACTAAACAATCTATTAGCACCTAGTTAATTAACCTATCCCCCGCAACGGCGCCATTTGATCGTTTGTAAATATAGCAGTACAATTTGAATAAGTATCAAATACCTATGCTAGTCACGGTGATCAAAACATTTGTAAAGACTCGGGAAATCCGAGGTCGAACCCAAAGGATAGGTGATTAAACCAATAATGCTAAAGATTAAACTAGATTGTCTATGGTTTGGGGGGGGGGGGGGGGGGGGGTTGTTCCTCTTAAGAGGTTGATAGCAGATTTTTACTATCCAAATGAGAGATTTTATCAACTAAAAGAGTAAATAATCAATTCAAAGATGACTAGGGATCTATTTCTTCACCTAGACAATTATTGTGACGGTAAAATAGGACACTATTGATGAAATCACATACACATACTTAGAATTTAGCCATGCAACATTAATACTAAGTTCCACTCGCGCTACAACTTAGTACGAAGAGGTTACATCTCGCATAGTATCTCACACTCGCGCTCTATTGGTACTATAGAATATGATTATCTAGCCTCACACTCGCGCTCTATTGACTAAATAATCATGTTCTTGTTAAATCCATGCCATTCTCATTAAGATTAGAGTGTCGCCATGTAACACAAAAACCCTAATGCTTCTTCATTTAGTTCATTTGAAATCATGCTTTTCAGGGGTTAGCTACATCAAACAGGAAATCAAGCAGAATTCCTATTGAGGACTTGTCAAAGACATGCCTAGGCAATCCGAAACATTAAGTTCAAATGAAGAAGAATCATGTGCAAATCATTCATCAATAGCATCCATGGTATTTACAATGTCACAAACATGTCTAGAGGATTCATAGATCCCCAACCAAGGTCACTACTCACTCATGGTGAGTTTACAAGCAAAAACATCAGTAAAAGTGCAAACAAACATATGAAAGTGGAGTTTAGAACTTCAAAACCAATATGGAGATTCAAGATGTTGTTGAAGCTCTTCCTTCTCTCTAAAATCCCCTGGAGGCTGCTCCAAAACCCCAGAAAAGCTTCCCCCAAAACCATCCAGATTCCCTATATTATCAAACTGATTTTTTTCTTCCGCAACCGCATGCGTTCGCATGGTATCCTGCAAGCTGGGAAGTCTGGTCGAGTGCGAGCGCGCGAAGCCTTACGTGCGAACGCACGATATTTCCATGCGTCTGGTCCGGGCTGTGCGATCGCATGAATGCATTGTGCGAGCGCACGAACTCCTGTTTTCTGTGAAATTCGATCTAGTGCGATCACGCATGGCCATCTGTGCGACCGCATGAGTTTTGCGTGCGTCTGCCCTCATCCTTGCGAACGCACGAATTGGGTTGTGCAAACGCATGGCTTTGAGGAGTTTGCGCTCCGACTTCCAATTTGTGCTTTCTCGCTCCAGCATGCTCGGTTTTGCTCCAAAATCACTGCTCACTTGTGTTCTCAGCTTAAACTCTGTAATTTGCCTGAAAAGAAACACAAAGCATCAAATAGCAAGTGAAATCGTAATAGAACGATCGAAACCATAAGCATAGAGGTCGCCTAAAATGCATATATTTCAGTGCTATCAGGCACTGAAATAAGAAATGAGTTATAAACATATGAAATCATATTACGTTATTGGAATTAAGAAAATTTGTCTTTGCTGTTGTTATTTGTTAAGTCCATACCGTTACAGTCCTCCACTCTAAATCTGAATCTGGCGGGATATTGAAGTACATACTCATCCTCCTGCAACATTAATGTAATTAATATAAGTAATCTGTAGCACATGTAGTACGGGTAAGTAATAGTGGAGTAGCATATATAGTCGTTACGTGTTGACTAAATTTATTGCATCATCCAACGGTGGTTTTCCTGTTGGATCAAGCCAAAGGACCAAGCGCTTCGCAGGGAATAAGACAACTAGCATCCAATGCCACCTAATAAACAGTTATATTAGTATACAATGCATTTCATCGAACATATACAACAATACGAAAAATATCAACTTACTTTTTCACATTGACGTATGGAAGGAAGTAGCAGAAATTATGAACATAGTCTGCCATTCAAAATCTCTGGTTGAAAAAATCCACCCTCGTTTCGAATTGCACGGACGGACTCATAAAACTCGGTCTGAAGAATCCAAACTTAATGCCCGGCGGGATCTTATCGTGGATAAATCTGTTTTGCATTTGATAACGGTAGTCACAAAAATTTCATTGTTAATAACAATGTACAATAATAAAAATATATTTACCTTATGTAAACCTCAGCTGCGGTCGCACTCAATGCTTGCAAGCTGGTGAACTGCAGAATGTCATTTTTTTCCAGCTGGATAATACTATCTTCACCAAAAACTTCGCTACTAATGTACACAGAATAGATAGTTGATTGCGCCATCTTCCTCGCATGGCCGTACAAAAAACAACAATTCATTGACATTCCTAGATGTTCAGTGTCGCCAAAACTGATGCTTTGAAGTTTTAGAAATCTGTACTCGTCATATCCCTGTGCGATATAAAAAAACGAATGAACCGACCGACATTGATATACCTATAGGAGTTTCTTGACATATAATTGAATGTACTCAGCTACCTTTTCATCAATGTCTACCAGACGTTTCGGCCATCCCACAAAACATCCATTTGCATCCGATACTTTCTCCATTTTCCCCAACTTCATTGGAAGCAATGCCGATGGTTCAATCACATCGTCTATAACCACCTTCACCATCTCATCATGCAGCTCTTGATACTGGACGAAGCGTCCTCCCATAACTCTGCCAAGTGCTACAATTTGCCCGCGCTGCTCCTAATTTTCTCCTTCCATGTGTAGCATGCATTTTCTCCCAAGCCGAAATGGCAAAAATTCATTTGGTAATGTAGTAAATTGAACTTTCTTCGTAATTTAAAAATAATGCATATTACCTCGGGTATGCATCCAAATGGGTCAGGATCGGAATCACTTTGATGGATATGAAGCGTAGGAACGTGCGAAGTGACAGTGTACTGTGTGCTCGCCGAAGAAGACTACTTCCCAAATACCTTCTTCCACCCTACCAAACTCCCCACCCCCCAGTGTTCGTCCAGGATACTCGTCCTTTCCTATGGCCTCTGTTAATATGTCCCGTCGACCATGGCATATAAATGTTCCTTGACTCACTTGCTGCTCCAGTTCATCCTGATTGTAAATAAATGGACGTTCAGCATAGTCACAGTGAGTTATGAAATTATTTACAGTTAACATATAACTTACAATTTTGTCGGCCACCTCCCTCATATGGTCATTCACATACTCTTTATTTGACCTTTGGTGCCCCCTCCTCCATACCTCATGTCTCCCAACATCGATGACAGGGTCATCCTCCAGGGATATTAAACCCTGGGCCTCCATCTCCGCTAATTTGCTCGCGCCGACATCTGCTTTCACCTTCTTGTACCCGCTCCTAGACATAGTATGCTTGTACGGGTTCGATTTCGCTCGCGCAATGTTCGTCTCCCTAAGTTGCAGTGCCTCGGGAGTCAAACGTTGTTCAATAAAGGACTTCCATTGATCCGTATCAATGTATGGATACATCTGTCTTGGGTCCTCGCCTTCTTTCGGCCCAAAAATATACTTATTTGCTAGCTCACTCTTAAAGTTTCTCCACATTGTAGCCGCTGCTCGCATCTCCGTTTTCTTTAACTCCTTAGTTGAGTCATTCTGAGGCACATCAAATATTTTCTGCATATTTATAAAAAGGGTTTCACAGTTAATAATCCGGACCAAAGTCTCTTCCCACACCAACTCCCTCTGCTCCTTAGGTACTGACTTCCAAGTGTCATATGTAATTGCCACATGCTTTTTGGCAACAAGACCTGCAAGTACAAAGTGCTTGAAATTACGTACAAAAAATCGGCTTACGCATTCAATATTTTACCAATCTGTAAGACATTTACCAATGTAGGTTCTGAATGATTTCCCAATTTCACCGCCGATAGTTCCATCTGCCTGTATCGTGACCGGCTCCTTGGTGCCATCCTTATGATTCTCGATTAAATTTTTCAGAAGGGTTGCCCCCCTTTTCTTACGTGTCGATGTTTTATTACATGTCGTTGACGTAGCTCCGTCGACACTATTTGGTGTGTTAACCATCGTCCTGCGAGTAAACATCATATTCATATTACGGCACTTTACAGTGTACGCAATGTTTTGTGGCAAATGTGGTTTGTACAATCAGTATCAAACTAAGTCTAACTACACCGGAATATAGACATTCTCAAATTACACAGCGAATAACAATAAGGTGCCTGAACCCTGAATACATCCCGACGCCGAAAGGAACCATTTTCAATGTTACACGCAACCGTAAGTACGAAATCGAATACATAAGGTAAGGTAAATTCAATCTGGGACGCATATCGCCCAAATATTATATAGAAACGAAGACAAAAAAACGAAATATGAAGACAAAACTACGAAATACCTGGGCGACAAAATTGTAAGTGTGGAAAATGGCGTGAATGAGATGAGTATGGCGGGCGACGGAGTCGGTGTTAGGAAAACTTACTCTTCTGTAAAAAAGATGCGTAGAAAAGTAATTTTTAGGGTTATATAAATGAGGGCGTTTTCTCTTCGGGCGCTGTCTTTACTAAACTTATGACAGCGCCTCTTGATAAAAACGTCATATTAAGTTATTTATAACAGCGCTTCTATTAAAACGTTGTTTTATTTATATTACAACAACGCTTATAATGAAAGCGCTGCCTGTGGTCATTCTTAAAACAGCGCTTATAAATAAGCGCTTTTGTAATAATTACGGACTAATAACTGAAATACGACGGAATCAGACATCGTCCACCCTATAAGTAAAGGTAATGACTTGTCTTTAAATTTTCATCCCAACAATTTCATTTAATGAGTTCCAATTCTGCAGTCGAACGTTTTTTTGCTGAGATGTCTGAAGAAGAATCAAATGGTTCTGAAGGATATGTTTGTTGCTCAAAAACAAATTCTACCCTTGTGATAATGGCTCGGACTGTTTAGGAGAGCATAGCTTCAGCATGGAAAAATACAGATACGACGAAGAAAATAGTCGACAAGATCGTGAAAGTGACGAAGAAGTTGACCAGCCGTCACCCCGTGGGTCACCGGGAAATGAAGAATGAAAAACTCGTTGACTATATGAAATTAGCGTTCCGCATCATGTGAAATAATCAGTACTCTGTTATTTATGTTCAACGCATCTAATGAAGTCAAATTTCCTTTTAAGTTGTCATATTTTTTTAACATATTAATGGAATTCAAATAACGTTAATGTATCTAATACGAAAATATCGCTTTATATTAAAATTCTTGCTCTATTGTACATAAAGGTACAGTTATTTACCCTTTTAATATTTAATTCAATTTCAAGTTAGACAAACATTCACTGTGTCCAAATTTTGGATGCAACCGTTATAAGTGTTTTATAATACGATAAATTTTATGTTTGAATACTTGTTCAGAAAAATTATATATAATTAACTACATGATGTGGCGATCATTATTGCGCGATGTCGGGGGACATTGATCACAACTAATAGGTAATTGCAAATTTTCCGCGTCCATTACCTTGCAAATCCGTTAGTCATGACGGAAATGTAACGGCGGTATACAGACGCACATTTGTTATCTATAGACATTATTGACTCATGTTAATAATAAAGCATGCCGACATAATTTCCATGTATTTTCCATTCCAATTCCTACACGGATGACGGAATTATAACGGAAACTTGACGATTTTCTTACCACCGACAATACAACCTACCTACCTAGTTAAATGGCCTATAAAAGTAAGATGGGTCGATGTAAACACAAAAAACCAATTGACGCAACGGAGCTACTGTGTTGACGGAATATGTATCGTAACTATTAACTTCTTAGGCCATCATTTATTATGATCTTTAATAAAAGATCATACACCTCTTTTTCACACTTTTGTTTCATTGTGCAATCTTTTCCCTCTTAACAATGACCATAGAAGAAAATATCATCCTTAGATGTGAAAAAAAATGAATAGGAGAATTTAATAAAAATTAGTTCAAAAAATAGCAATATGGATATCAATTTATAAAGGAATGAAAAATAGAACCATTTACATTTTTAAAAAAATTTAATTCACTTTATTTATTAGAATTATCGATGTTGAAAACACCACAATTCTTTTCTAATTAACAAGAGGACACGTGGCTCAACACCATGCCCCCCTTTTGATCATGGTTTCACTCGTCCGATGCAACAAAACACATTCGTCTATGAGACAATCTTTGTTTTTGGTGCTATTAAGAAAGAAAAAGAAAAGATTGGATCAACTATCTTTCTTTCGATCATGTCAGGAATTTCTACAGAGATCGAACCGACTTTGACGGTCCAGTCCAATTTCGATCAGGTCAGGAAGTTTATGACAGGGTTAGAAACTTAAAATATATATGGGAACAGCGTATCAATGAGGTTTGCGACGACTTCGGTGTGGAACACAACTGGACAAAGAAATCCATTTTTTGGGAACTACCTTACTGGGTGGACTTCAAGCTTAGACATAATCTAGACGTCATGCATATTGAAAAGAATGTTTTCGAGAATTTATTTAACACCATCATGGATGTAAAAGGGAAAACGAAGGATGACGGTGTGAAGTGCAGAAAAGATATCGGGTTGTACTGTCGAAGACCAGAATTGGAACTGAAACTTTTTCACGTGGTCGTTTGATAGCGAACAAGGGTAAGTATCAACTTACAAGGGAACAACAGAATCTTGTTCTTATTTGGGTGAAGTCTCTGAAGTTTCCTGATGGATCTTCATCTAATTTGGGGAATAAAGTAGATTTGAATGCACTAAAACTAGTTGGTTACAAGTCACACGAAGCACACGTATTCATCGAGCGACTCATGCCGATTGCTTTCAAGGGTTTTTTACCAAAACAGATCTGGGAAGCTGTATCCGAGTTGTGTACATTTTTCCGAGATATATGTGCATCTTCCCTTCACACTGAGCGAATGGAACATTGGCAGAACAACATATCGGGGACACTGTGTAAGCTGGAGACAATATTTCCCCCTTCATTTTTCGACTCAATGGAACACCTACAAATTCATTTGGCTGATGAGGTCCTACTTGGTGCACCAGTACACTATCGTTGGATGTATCCGTTTGAGCGTTTCATATACCGTTTTAAACAGTTGGGCCAAAAGGGAAACAGAGCTGAGGTGGAAGCCAGTATTGTTGACGCATACATACAGCTGGAGACTTCGTATTTGGGATCCGACTACCTAGATCCGGAGTTAACAACGACTGGTATACGCTACCAACGAAACGAAGTAGCGACAGCAGATTTCGAGGATCCTCAGATTTCTATTTACAATTACCCAGGAGTTGGTGGCAGCAAAATTAAAAGGAGGATATTAGACAGCCGAGAATTTAAAAAAGCAACTCATTACATCTTCAGCAACACGCCTGAACTTGAACAATATTTAGCGTTATTTGAGACCGGCTTAAGACAAAGACGGCCGCGATTTAATGATCAGCAAATATATAATGCCATATTAACGGAATTTCCAGAATGGCTGAATTCCCATGTAAGTGTAATCGACTCAAATTTCATACAATGAGGGGCCAATTTGAACTGTACTTGCAATTTCATGTTCACCCAAAAAATTATGTTCAGGTTTGAGAGCTTGGCGAAACATTAGCACTACCACAGTGGATTCACTACTTGTCCGCTGGCTTTCAATCCGAGGTTGCATGTTCGGCTACATACAAAGTGAACAATTACAAATTTCACATTGAAAGCCATGGTGAAGGGAGGAACACAGTGAACATCCATGTTTACGTGAAAGGAACAGAGGGTACACACTATTACGGGGTGATTGAAGAAATAATTCATATGAGATGTAGAACCAACCATCGCCTAAAGGTTGTATTGTTCAAGTGTCGTTGGTATGACCCTCAGTTTGTAAGGTCATACCCATCTAACGGGATTGTCATCGTGAACACTCATAGACCCTACCCCCATTACGACCCTTACATTCTTGCCCAGCAAGCGGTGCAAGTTTACTATGTGACATTTCCGGGATTAGCTGGACAAAATAATCAGGGTTGGGTTGCAATTTGTCCTGTGAAACCAACAAATGCAATCGACATGGAAGTAGCAAATGTTCCGTTCCAAGATGAGGGTCAAATGGGAACTGAAATGCCTGTATTGGTCAACGAAATCGGATCGTACGGGAACCTCGCTGATGATGAGGTTTACGAGTACGACACCGAAGAAGACGGCAACGACGAGTATGTAGCTGATAATCCAGATACCGAAGAAGAGTCTGACGAATCGTCGTGAGTGAATCAAGATATTCCAAATAAAGTTACTGGCCGTATGTTTTGCATGTTCAATAAATTGTAAATGAAAATCAATAAATAATTTTTAAGTAAGAAAAAAAATTTGTATTTGTAATCATTAAATTTGTTTTTAGTAATGCAAAGGACTGGAACGTTTCGTGTAATGTAATTTTCTGAAAAAATGATAAGTGCACTGCGCTTAATATATATGCGCTGTGTAAAGGAACTTGGACACATCGCTTCGTCAATAAAAGACAGCGCTTCCCTGGTAAGGCGCTATTATATTTCACACCTAGGACATCGCTTACTTTTTATGCGCCGTAGAAAATTACCAAACTACATCGCCTGAAATATATGCGCCCTAATAATTAACATATACAAGAGCGCTTAATAGGTGAAGCGCTGTCATATGGTAACGAAGACAGCACTTATTTAAAAAAGCGCTGTCGTATTCCTATCTAAAAAAACCTCGCCGTATTCGCCCGCCTAGACAAGTAAGGAAATTTTGGCTACAATAGACAAATTACATTTTGTTTGGACGAATTGAAATTACATGCGCAGTGGAAAACCCTCATTATCCGTCTTCGAACACAATCATCCGTTCTACGCCGCCGAGTTCTTCAACCGATTTTGACCGACTGCATAACCAAGTTTCGTTGCCCAGGTATGGAAAAGTCCTCGGCTTTTTCCTTTCAGCTTCATTTCAGTTCGCGGACAATGGGCGTTTGTTTGTTTGTCGTATAAACTGTGTGTCTTTCTCCTGTCCGGCTGCGTTTGTTAGTTTGTTTGAACCCAAATTGTAGCAAAAGTGTGGCAAATGATATGCGCGTGTGTCCGATTTCGGAAGCATGGTTATTGCGACATATCTTTAAGCGACACCGAATGTATGTCACGTTAAACCTTTTTTGCGACTTAAATTAAGCGACAACTCAAAGTATGTCACTTAATAATACAAATTAAATCCTTGAGGAAGGTGATTGGCATGACGAACCCCAATACGTTTCAAATTTACTCGGCATTAAAGAGGGCGACCTACCGTTTACGCGACGTTTTTATCGAAGTAAGTCGCGTAAACGTAGAATTAAATGCAGAAAACAGAACACCCAACGTACACCCCTGCATTGAGTTCTACCTACCTCAAACTTCTGAGAACCCCAAAGTGTCGGATTAAGTTGGACATTTTTTGATTTTGTTTAGCTTAAGGCACAAACGTAGGTGAAATATCAAATTTTTGTGAAATATCAAATTTCATGTCTAGTTGAAAATTCATGTCTTTGATTTTGTTCTCTTTAGCTTAAGGCACAAACATAGGTAAAAAGGTCGCTAAAGACGATTTCATTTTTGGGGGAAAAGTACATATCGTTGGAGGGAAAATGAAATTTTCTTGAAAATTCAAATTTCGTAAAACTTTACACGACAGCGGTTTTGACATAAAATCTCACATAAAGGTACATCTTGGCCCAAAAAATACGAGGCTCAATCGATTAAACCAAATCGGCACCTCTTCACCCCATACCTTCCCATTCGATTTCGTCTATCTCCCCCAATTTTCGATTGGTTAAAACCCTTGAGCATCGAACTTCAATCAATTTCATTTCACCTCACTGAAATAACGATTCCGTCACCGTGTCGTTCCTCGCCATTTCAGATTCTGGCGACCTCGACTATGCGCAAAAAATCTTCACCCAGATCCGCTTACCTGATTCGTTTATCTTCAACACGGTGATAAGAGGCTGAGCTAGGAGTAGTAAGCCGTATGAGGCTGTGTCGATGTACAATTTTGTGAAAAGTTTGGGCCTTGCGCCGGATAATTTCACCTATCCGTTTTTGCTTGCAGCCTGTGGGAGATTGGCGGCGGTTGGATTAGGTCGGAGGTTTCACAGCGAGGTTTTGAGGAAAGGGTTTGGTTTTGATGTGTTTGTGGTGAATGCGTTGGTTCAGTTTTATGGTTAGATGACCTCAAGCTCGTGTTAAATTTGCAAAGTTGCAAGGAGCAATGGAGTAGTGCGAGGGATGATGATGTATTTGTCTAGTTTTTTGGGATTGAACTTTTGTATTGTTAGTACAATTATTTATAATAATGTAATTTTAAATTTGAGTATAAATTTTATTTAATGATTTATGTAAAAGTACATTCAAATATATATATTTATTTAATATTTATTATATTGGTAGCATTGAAATAAAAAAATAAAAAGGTTTTATGTGACAGTTATATAGTTAAATCTAACATTTATCATCTCAGTTTTATGGGACAAACATATCCAATTGCCGCATAAGAGTTTCACTTAACGTGATTAGTGCTACTTTCCGTTGTCGCGTAGACATCTCGCTACTCCGATTTCGCGACTGATTTTACGCGACACACTGAAAGTCATATAAAGTTTATGCGACCAATTTAGTTGTTTATGCGACGGGAAAAAAGTGTGCCCTAAGATGTAAATTGCGTAATGCTATTTCATATGAAAGGGCCCAATTCATGCATGAACACACGTTCACTAGCAGTGAATCAGAAATAAGAGTGAGACATAGAACTCAATGAGGGATTTGCTCAGCCTCATTGAACAAAAACACTCTGTAGTGAAATTAAAATACTTAAAAGTTTTTCAGTTTTCAATATCGGCTACCAATTGGGACAAGTCTTATAGGTAAGCCATGTTTTGGTACTGGGAAAGGCCCATACTGAATTCCTTCATTATCCCCCACAACTTGCCACCTATCAAATAGACCACGTCATTATCAGTTTCAACACTAAAAACAAATAGAAATTATTATTAGTCTCCCGCTTTGGACTGCAATGATTTTTACTAAGAAATGAGAAAAATGATCAAGTGTGCAAATTACAAACCGATAAATTATGGTATATTTCCTAAGAATTATACCATAGTTCCGGAAAATGACTTATTATTCGTTTGGATAAAACCATGACATAGTTCGTAGGAAATGTATTATAATTCGTCGGTTTGTAGTTTGCACACTAAAAATCAGATTTGCATCTCATCTTGACTCAAGAAATGATGCAATATATATCTGAACAAAAATGAAATAGTATGTCCAAACTGTACTGATTAGTAACAGTAAATACATACCTATAAGAGATAGTGAGATGATGGAGGAGGATGAGCATTTCCAGTTTGGCAAGTTCACTGCCAGGACAGGAATGGGCTCCTTTCCCAAATGGAATAAATGTATGTGGTTTGGGAGGACGACCCTCAAATCTTGAAGGGTCAAATTTTTCAGGGTGAGGATAGAAATCAGGGGAGTGATGAATTGTTCTAAAGAGAGGAAGAACCTTCCATCCTTTGGGAATAAAGTATCCCTCAAATTCAATGTCTTCCACAGCTTCTCTGAATGTGAAAGATAATATACTTGCTGATCTAAGTGTCTCCTTAATTACTCTACTTGTGAAGGGCATTGATCTTGTATCGTTCCACGTCAGCTCTCGATTTTCTTCATGTATCTTGCATCTGATATCCTCTTGTTCTTTCTGCACATAAATAAATATATCTTGATTCAAAGTTCAAATTAACGTTCACTTCAGTACTTTATTTAAAATTTTCAATTTAACACTTAATTTACGATATTCAATTAAATGCTTAATTAAATGAACTTAAAAATCTAGTGCCATAGCTAAATACTCTAATTAAGAAGCTAAGTTGATCTCCAATTCTGATCACGGTGTCATTCCGATCAAAACGGCGTCGTTTTGATATATATTTTTAAAAATTATTCAAGACAAAATGCCGCCATTTTGATTAAAACATTTTGCGGTTTTCTCGTGCTCGCGGCAATTCACTGCGCATCACCAGATCTTTTTCTTCACTTTTTAGTCATTCATTTGAGTTTGAGTGCAAAAGACAAATTAAGCAAGTACATGTGTTTCATATTATTTAAGGGACACTTGATGAGATCTTTACCTTGACAGCATCGAGCAAGTGCTTATTGTCGTGAAGGTATTTGAGAATCCAGGTGAGGATGCTGGCTGTGGTGTCATGAGCTGCAAAGATGACGCCGATTATGTTATCAGCGATCTGGGTGTCACTGAGATTGTTGTTATTGTCAGCTGCTGCTAGTAAGACTCCAAGGAAACCGCTATTATCACCGGTTTCTCTTCTTTTCTGAATCAGTGTCATCAGTGTCTCATCTAGAAGCTTTCTTGCCTTCATGGCTCGGCGAAATGGAGTTCCGGGGAGATCTAAAGGCATGGAATTGTAGCCCTTTTCTAACTGTAGGTAGAGATTTTTTATTCCTTCCACCTCCACTTCCTGCTTTGTGCTGCTTCCAAAAGCAGATATCATTGCTACTTCAAATGCATACTGCAAAATTATTGCATGAAGTTGAAATCACATTGATTTTTTTTTAGTAATAAACAGGGACGGAGTCAGGATCAAAAATTATCTTGCACTAAACTTATTTTTTTTGAAATTATACCTCAAATTACTTGGGCTACTCTCTAAAATTTAATCTATATAATATACATAAAGTTTTAGAAAAATATTTTTTTTGTGAAGAAAACAACTAGCCCAAGTTGCCGTCTACGTGCCTCTGTCGTCCCTAGTAATAAATCTCGAACTAGCATAAGAATGGAGATATTGATATTTATTCTAATGTTTCTCAGCTCGATACTACTTTAAAAAAGAAAGATAGATACCAATTATTATTGGTCGCTTGATCGTTGGGTATTTTTTTCTGTTCTTCATTTTTATCGAATAAAAAAAAAAACTGACCCTTTTCATCTCTTGTAAAGTATTGATATTGGTGCAGTGTCCCCAAGTGCGAAGAAAAGTAAGAACTGTGCGCTGAATCTCGGGAACTGAGTCTCGGATCCTGTTGGGATGGAAGGAAGACAGAACTAGTGCCTTGAGATTGGAGTGGTAAGGTCCTTGGTGAAAGAAAAGTGCTTGTGGGCCAATCAATTTCTCTTTGCTGGGAGGATAAGTTGGCTTGAAGAGATGGGATCTGGTGACCAGAACGCTCCTGGCGGCCTCAGGACTGGATATCATCACGCAGGGACACCCCAGTATGTGGGTCTTGAATATATCTCCATTACTGTGACACCCATAGACAGGGTTAGATTACACACATATATGATTGGTCAGATGACCTAGATGCCACATGCAACACACACTAAAACCCTAATTTGTGTCGATAAGGCCGGAAGCGTGACAAAGTGGTAATTACTATTTCTCTTAAGTCATGAGTTTGAATAATGATGCAATTAGAGTAGATTTTCTCTGATTGATAGAGTTGAAGAATAAAACATTAAGTATACAGATTGAGAGTCCCAAATTGTCCGTAACTACAAACAAAAATTACTATAAGATACAAATTAAATCCAACTGTTTATATTTTGTTGATAATATAAATAAAATGTTCGAAATTCTGATGGAAATAAACATGTATATGTTGTAAATGACGTTAAAATCAACGAATGTGATAAAATCGACACTCATATAACCCTCGACTTCCAACGGAATAATCTGTCAAATTTAATAACATTTCTTACGGATATAGGCGAAATCCAACCGAAACTGCTGTCGATAATAACCTTTTTTTCTTGTAGTATGTACCGATCTTTAGAAAAGGAAAAAAAAATCCTAAATTTGTAATAATTCCATACCGTTCGAGTCTGGCGGTAAAGAATGAGTTAGGGTTTTGAGTGTAGAGCCTTAGCGTCTCGCCAATATAAGGCCATCCCATGGAGCCAGGAGGTAACTGTAGCCTCTGGCTGCCGCTCATCCCAATAATCGTCGGCTTGAAACAAATGAGTATAAATATGAACACAAGAAGCAGTAGTAGTAGGATCATGGAATGAGTTGTATCAATGGCTGCTGGATCATAGAGAGCTTTTATGAGCGTTGTCATGGAGATCAAACTATGGTGCATATTGTACATATTGAGAGCTATAGGTCGAACTCTTCAGCTATTCGGAGTTGGAATGAATAGGAGTATGTATGTATATGTACTCTCTAGGAGTTCGAGAATATCAGCTATAGGTCATGTGAGAGATGGTGAGAATGAGAGATGTTGACGGACTTATTTATATAGAGCTAGCGGTCTTGGAGGGCAGCCTTACACCTTGGGGGTGGGAAAGATGATGGACCAGAAGATATTATGAAGAACTTATTTAGTAGACACACGTCAGTTGCACACCTAGCCACCATCCTCTACCCTTTACTTCTTCTATATGATATTTTATCTTTATCATCCGTGAAACTTTCAGTTTGACTTTATCATAATTTGCACCCAAAAAAAATATTGAACTATTGAAGAATAATAATTGATTATTCTTATATGCAAATGCAACTCTAATTTGCATTAGACTACACATTTTGATAGGTTTTTTCAATTATTAATGTTACTAAAGATATTGTTTTATACTTACATTACATATGCACCTGTGAGGATAATTATGACTTTCTGACCCAGCACTTCTTTCTAAAGAAAGTACAAAATTGGTTAAGAGGTGTCACATGCTAAGGTGATCAGGATGTGAAAGAACATCTCCTACCTAATTTTGTGCTAATTTAACCGGAGGAAGTGTTGGTCGAGGATGTCCTACTTAATTTTCTCAGGGATGCCTATGCCCTTAGTGTATTTTATTTGGTAGGTATATATACACATTCTCATTTTGGGGATGAATACACAAGTGACCATATATATTGTGGCATGGCATGCATAAAGCCATAAACCGAAACTAATTAAGTATCTTGATAGCGAAATGATGTAATTTTATATAAAGAAAAGTTTAAAAATTGAAAATTATTATGTATTGTTAAGTAGGAAAAGGATCAGGTACAAAGTTGATTTTTGGGTACAAAATACAAACTAATCGTAGCCCTTAATTTTGTGATTTGAATGGAAGAGATTAAATCTTGATTTTTGGTGTTTTTCTTGGTAAAGAACTATGTCGTCTTTTTCATTTTTCGGCTCGAAAAGTGACGAAATATAAAATAATTTTTACGAACTATAAAATAAATTGGCGAAATATAAAATGATTTTGACGAATTTTGTATTTTGTACCAAAAATTAACTTTGTACTTGATCTTAACCCTTGTTAAGTATATAAATAAAATTATTAGCTATATGTTTACATTGGTTGGACGATCTTATTCGTTTGTCGAGATCTTATTCCTTGTTTTTTTATTGGTAATTAATTAGCAACATTATTGCAGCAAAGTGATGTTAATTGGTTAAATTAAAGATAGGAGGAAATGGGGTGAGTATTTTGGACAAAAAGTTCATTTGGTAATGCACAAACAAGGACACATGTAAACCTAATTATGGCAAAGAATATGAGCCCAAGCCTGACATCTTGTCTTTATTTCTACTTATATACGGCGTGACATATGTGTACTTTATGTGTTCCCAATTGAATATTTCCGTTCTTCTAGAATTTCTTCCACTGCTCCAATAAATAGTGAACACTTAGTCGAGAAGCGCTCAATATTTATGTTTTGATTCTGTCCTACTTGAATATTTATATTTATATTAAAAAAATTAAAGTCATCAAATTTGACTCGGTTAGTGTGAGATATGTATCAAATACACATTCGAAGTATTTTGATCCATTTGAATTCTTAAATACTTGAACTATAATAAATTCTCAACCGCACGCTCCTCATACTTCATAAATGGCGTATATGCATAGGAAAGAGTGAAACTTGCTTGTTTGCAGAAGAAACAGCCGGCTCTCCTGCACGGCTCTTGTGAGTTTACTTAGTGAGGATGGTCACAAAACGAACCTGGAATTGAACCAAAAAGATCATACATACTTGTCGACACATAAGATAATTGGACATGCGGTGCTGAAAACTTGGAACATATTCCTCCATACGATTAGGGTTTGCAGGAAGAACAAAAAATAGGGTTTGCAGGTACATATATCAAGATTCCATTGGTACACAATTTTAGGTGATTGCGTCTCCATCCATCCGACTAGCTAGTTAATTAATAAAATTGAACCATACATATAGTGAAAGAAAAAAGATTCGGTAAAATGAGTATATTTTTGTAAAAATACAATACCAATCACAGTTTTTGATTTGATCATTTCGACGGATGAGATTAAATTTCGTTTATGGTTAATTTTTCGATGACAAATTATAAATTATTCTTGATGAACTATATATGCCGTATTTTTTGTTTCTCGACGAAGAATAATAACCTAGTTTTAACTAACCTTATATTTTACATCAAAAAAATATGCTTTGTATCTCAAATACAGTTAAAATAAGAGTAAGTAAGGAGCAGAATCACGTGCAGTTGCACCTGAAATTCACAGATTCTCTCTATTCTATTCTCTCAAACTGAGTGCAACCGTATCATATACAAGAGCTGGCTAGCATGCACGATCACTGCTAACATGGTTGCATGCACATAAGCGCTGACTGATTTCTCAATCAATCGACACTTCATATTATTATGTATATAAATATAAGGTCCACACACCGTCCACCTGAACCAAGTTGTTAGCTGGCAACGCTCAGTTTTCTAAGACATTGGAACTTTAATTAATGTATCGCCACACACAGTCCGCGTGTTACGTTAACAGCATTGGCTCCTTCCTCCATCATGTTTGTTACTCTTGTAATTCAAGACAATATTACTAATCCAATTGTGTTGCTTTGATTCAATTTACAATCCTAAATTCGATTAGAGATTGAGAAGTCGCGAAAATTAATTGACACACCGATTTTATAGTGGTTCCCTTCTAGGTGAGATGGTAATCCACTTGAGCTCACTGGCTCGCCGATTTCACTATGAATTGGCCTCGGAACCGACCGAAACGTCGTCGGAGTACATAAACGGATTACAAGCTTAATGACCGAAGATACGAACTGCGATCTCTCTCTGGACCGATTCACTTGCTTCAATCGAACGCCGGAATGCTCGCAATCACCCGCCGAGAAGAAGCCCTCAATCAATTTCACGATACGCTCACGCTTTCGGGACGAACGAACTTGATTTGTGTTTCTTTTCGGATGAACCCTAATTGAGTTCGAATGCGACGATTAAATACGAATTCACCCAGATTGAATCTCGCCCGTCCATCTCCGTCTAATCCTGCGCGTCCATTTCGAATCCAATCCGCGCCACGGATCGCTCCGACGTGTCGCTCTCCGATTTGTCCTTGTTGCAACGGCTTGCAACGGCTCGTAACGAACTCCTTCGCGCAACAGCAACGACGCTCGGTCTTTAGCAACGACTCCAAATGCGCGCCTGTATTTGACTGGGCTTCAGCGACGGTCTCTTCAGCGACGACTCGTCTGGCTTTTAGCGACGACCTTGGATTTCCAGCAGAAACAGCTGCTTTAAAACCTTCAATCCTCCACCTAAAGCAGCCATTCCACTTAGCCACTTTAGGCCTTCAACTTAGCTCCCAAAGACCTTTTCATAGTGAAATCAAGCGAGCCCTTTCATTGCTCAACCTGCAAAACAATTACTCCACATACAACAGTCTCAAGCATAGCTTGAACTTGGTATAAGTAACAGTTTTCGTTCCCATATCAGCAGGATTATGTTCAGTCCCTACTTTCTCAATCACAACATCACCATTCTACCTTGTCTCTAACAAAGTGATATTTAATGCCAGTGTGCTTGGAACGTTCATGGTACACAAGATTTTTACTTAGGCATATGGTAGATTGGCTATCACACATAACTGTAGCAATTCCACTAAACAACTTAGCTTCACTTATTGTAGATTTTTAGCAATGCAGTTAGTCAAAAACAATTTATAATTTGACCGGTAAGATCGGTGTCGAACCCAAGGGAGCAATTGGATTATACGCTAGGGAATCAAGTTTTCTACTCGGCTATTCCTTCAAATCGATTATGAGAATGGTTTCAAGTCTAAAACAAGCAATGAGATAGCACTAAAGGGTTGAAATATCAATCAAAAGAGAGTTTCAAGGGGTTATGCCCCTAGCTCCTTGGCATTTCCCATGATCATGCATACAAGAATTAAATACATTCAAGGTGTTAGATAGTGTTGAACCTAGCTTAGACTAAGGTAGATCCCATCCTAATCGAATCTATTCTTAGTCAAGCTCTCTTATAGCTCGAACCTCACTTTCTCAAGATATTGGCTCATTCCATGACATTTATTAGCATTAGAATCTCTCCCAAGCAATAAATACCATGAACTCGAGTCCTAGTTCACTTCAAGTCCGTAGACATGATCACATTTACCACATCTAAACCATCCCTAAGGTCGTTAGATTCTTAGGTCAAGTTTTGGGATAAACAATTCACTTTGGCATTTCATCAAACACCTAGTGGCATGCAATAATGAAGATCATAGCAAATGTGAATTTAACACCATAGATTAATCATCAAACATGTGTATACATGATCAAGGGTACCAAGGAGGGTAACAACACCCTCAAAACACAAGGGAACTACTCACACATCATGTAAGACAACATGATGTGAGTAGGGTTTG
Organism: Rhodiola chrysanthemifolia; assembly: GCA_033675395.1. Taxonomy (NCBI): domain Eukaryota; kingdom Viridiplantae; phylum Streptophyta; class Magnoliopsida; order Saxifragales; family Crassulaceae; genus Rhodiola; species Rhodiola chrysanthemifolia. The sequence goes on along the minus strand of CM066208.1, from coordinate 11,781,146 downwards.
AATACAACAATTTAGAAGAGAAGAGGGATAGAAAATAGGATGGTTAATCCTAGATGTCTCCCTTTGATCTTCACTCCTCCTTTGTTGGTTGTGGATTGATGACCTTGATTTGATCTCCTTTGATGAGTATTTTTGCCCAAAAGTCCAGCCCCCTAGGTCAAAATCGCCACTTTCTATTTATAGCATCGGGTGAAATATCGGTACTGTAGCAGTCCACCCGACCGGGTGGAAATTTGGAAGCAAACCACCCGACCGGTTGGATTCCCAGTCGACCGACTGAAGGGTCCAGTCGATCGACTACGGAAACATGGATTGCAGGCCCTCCTGAGACTGCTTCAAGTCGATCGACTCGAGGTCCAGTCGACCGAATCGAGCTTTCAACCGGTCGGTTGGTGCAGGGGACATTCCCACCCGACCGGGTGAGATGCAATTCTGTCCATATTTTGCTCCAAACCTCCGGTTTTTTCCGAGTTTCCGTATTTTTGCATTGACACTGAGAATATATTGTTTTGTACCTGAAACGTACGAAAAGGGATCAAATGACATCAAAATATCGTCGGAGTCGAACGAAAGCTATAGTGAAAACAGGTACTAATAAGTCGGAATCTCGACTTATCAACACTCCACACTTAAGCTTTGTTCGTCCCGAACAAAGTATGCAAATATGTCAAAGTCGTGCAAATGGCGAAATGCTAGTGGTGCTATGTTTTTCGTCTATTTCCCTCACTAGCTTTCATAAGGTCTCGATCGTTATTCCTAACATGTTATTGAAAAGTAAATCAAAGTATATACAACCTAAACCCCTAGGCTCCTTTTCGTATGCGTTACAAATGCATTTAACGTATGCATTAAGCCTTTAAACCCTAGGCTACCCTAGTGGACGAGTTATAGTCTCGTGAGAGTTTTCAGAAAAGGGAATACTCACAAATCCCATATGCACCTATCCCATGAGAATGAATTTAAGAGTGCTCAACCGAGGCGATGATTTCTCAAAACAAGTCCCTCACCCCAAGCTAGGACTACCATCACATTATCATCAAAAGAACTTTTGAACCATTTAAGTATCCCATGAGGTTGTGCATTCAAGATCATCAATACTAGAGCTATCAAATGCCTCATCTAAAGTTCCACTCATTTTCAAGGCAATACAATGAAGCAAAGTTAATAGTTTTGCACAAAAGAGTGTCAACCGCTCACCTATGCTAGCTAGGGCTAGTCCAAGGGCTTGCGACAAGGAGCTCATTCCCAAGTAATAGGCGCTTAAGCCATAGTCCATAAGGGAAGAGGAGTTCGTCACTAGAGTTTCTTAATAAACAAGCATAAACCAAATGATAGCTCCCGTGCAAGCACATGGATCGTCCAAGAGTTAATCTAACTAGCACACAATACAAATGATGCACCCGCGCAAATGTAGGATGATGGAAGAACATAAAGTCAAGTTTTAAGTACTTCTTATTTTCTTTTTCAAATGGCCTTTGGCCTACAAATGCTTTCGAGGGGGAACTTACCTTCCTAACCCCCGGCATTTGTATATCTTTAAACAAAACTTCTCGTGCACTTGAGAAAGTTTTTGGTCGGGGCTTTGCCCTCTTTTGACCATGAAAATGGAGCATTTTTTTGTTGTTGTTGGGGCCTATTTTCCGCCCTCTTTTGTTTTTGACTCCACACTTAAAACTTGACAATATGTTCAAGGAATGTATGGAATGCGCGGGAAACAATCATAAGCATGGCACTAAATTGGAAAACTCAAGTCACCAAGGAGCATATAAAAGGTCTAAGTTTTTCGTGAAAATTTTAAAAGTGCTTGCTAAAACTTAATCCAAGGTATTTCAACGAAAATACTTAGAAAATTAGATAGACAAGGGATAGCAATGATATTGATTCACAAGAATACACATTCGTAGGACTAGGTCGGTTCTAAGTTCGAGATCCAATAAAAATGAAAAGTAGGCTAGATGTGATTTATAGGGATTGGGATTTGATAGTCACACGCCTATGAGGTTAAAAACACTCTCATGTAGGGATAATGTGCAAAAGGTGCAAGTGTCCATCTAAAAATGATATGCATGGCATGCAAACACGTGAACTATGCGCATCAACCCACTCCACACTTAATTCAAGCTTAGTCCCTAAGCGCAAAGAATGATAAAATAAAGGCAAAGGCGCATAGGAACTCCCCTCGTTTGTAGAGCCGATGACATAACTCTTGGGAATGAGATATATTCATTTGGTTGCATATGTAGGTAAAGAAGGTGATTTTGGCATGAGAAGAGCATGAGTATAAATAACCTGAAATTTCCACAATCAAAAATGGTAGAACACCTTCAATAACATATGAATATAGCATACAACCAAAGATAAGTCAAGAGTACATCATAAAGATGGCATACATCATCCAAAATTGCGCCAAAAGGCGACTTAACATCCAAGTACATGATCAAAGCAAGAAAGCATCAAAACATCGATATAAGGATGATCAAAATGTACTAGAAGCTGAAGATGTAGCCTCGTCGTCACTAGAAGTGGTCACTCTAGTAGAATCTCCATCGTCCTCCTCCATAGCATCAGTAAATGGTGAGGGAGGCAAGGGAGAGGCGGCACGAGGGGCAGAAGGTCCTGGGTCAACTTGAGCAGTCGGGCCTCTGATCATAGATAAAAGTGTGGTACGGAGCCATTCCGACTCCTGGCGAGCTCTCAACGCCTCAGCTCTAGTAAAGGCCTCCAGACTAGCTAGCCCGCTCCTCAAATCAGCAATGTCAGAGGAGACTCGCTCTCTCCACTCGGTCCAAGCATCTGTAGTAGGAGGGGCACTCTCGACAGCGGGCTCTACAGTGGGCAGCTCCTCAGCAATGGGAGCCTCGGGCTCGGAAGCCGCGGGAGATGGGGGAATAGGAGAGGAAGAAGGGGATGGTGTAAGGTTGGCTAGGCAATATAGGTGATTCCTAGCCTTGAAGTTTGATGGACCATAATTATACGAATCAAAAACACAGTTAAACCCACTAAATTAGACTATTTGTCTATTTAACTTTTGCTTGTTAGTTCCGATATTTATCTACAGGGTATTTTGGAGCTTAGAGAGAATACATGCTAAGGAGAGGATTTTACGCAGAAAAGATGTTACGAGTCATTCCAAGGTCACGATCAGACGCTGACTGAAGAAATCTAAAGATCCTGACATGGAATCATTCAAAACAAATCAAAGCGAAGAGCAATCAAAGTCAATCCCGGGCTGAAATACACCGATAGTTTTGTGAAAACGTCGCAAAAACGTCACAAAACTCCACATTTGCCCATGGTGACCGGCGGCTTTTGGAGGAGGTGGCCAAAGGAGGAAGCTCTCCTCCCTTCTTCACCCACAACCGGCGGCTATGACCTCCATGGAGCTCACCATGGATGAGAGCCATGTGCTCTCATCCTCACCCTCCATTCCCCTCTCCTTTGGCTATAAATACAAGCCCCCCATCTCATTTGTAATCATCCCAAAAATCATAAATCACTTATCTCTCTAAGTTTGGCAATTTGTAAGTTTGGTTTTGAAATAATACTCTTGTTGGTTCTTGAGTATTATAACAGTTTTAGAGAATACTCCTGTTGGTTCTTGAGTATTCAAGTAGGAATTGGGAATACTCCTGTTGGTTCTTGAGTATTCCCCTTACTTACTGTCTTTCAAAAACCCCCGAGTATTTAGCTATGGTATCCACCTCTATGGATATTCGTAGCTAAACTCTTCATTCGGTTGAAGGGGTGTACTTGTATCATAAAATGTTTTAGACTTTGCTTTAGTGTTTTTTCTCTGTATTCAAAACTTGTTCTATGTGCCATATATTAGGCCAGAACTTCCAAGGTTGAGTGGATGCTTGGAATGGCAAAGCTCTTCCGTGGAAGTTCGTAAACATACTCGGATAAGTGGATGCTTGGAATGGCAAAGCTTATCTGAGGAGTTTGACCTCTCTCAAACACCATTTGATTGCTCGGGAATGACTGATCAAATGGATGCACACAGGCTAATATACCTTGGAATGGGGTATTAGTCTAAGTAGAACAAGGGCTCTACGTTTTTTGCAAAAGTCTAGACAGTGTGTGCAAATCGAGTGCTTGGAATGGCCTTGATACTCTTTCGAACACTTTTGCAAAAGACTAGACAGTGTGGCAAATCGAGTGCTTGGAATGGCCTTGATGCACGTTTGAATACTTAGAAGGATCACTAAAGGTCAATGATAAACAGGCTATGATACAAGGCCCCCGAAATCGAATGTTTTCCTTGAAATCAAACAACTCCTGTACTTACTTTCTTTGTATAACTGCCGTAATCAACTGCTCACCTTCCGGAGGACTTGCCAATCACGCATCACCCGCTGTAAGTCTCCTACTTTTATTTTCAGTCATTTACTTTTCGCACAAAAAAACCAAAACCAACCAAAAAGTCACGTAGTTACTAGTTCTAAAACCTCAACCAACCTAAAACACGCTCCCTTGCTGTACAAATCACCTCAAAGAACAACTATCCCCCTAATTCCTTTGGGTTCGACCCCTACTTACCACTTGCTACCCAGTAGTGAAGTCGCGAGTAGCGGACTACAAATTTATTTGTACATTTGCTCTGACGACAAGCATCTGTCAAATTGGCGCCGTTGCCGGGGAATTAGCCTTCGGATAGTTGTTCTTTTCTTTCTCTCCCCTTCTCATGACGCTACCCACTACATATGCATGGACAACACGATATCTGCCCCTGTTCGGAGGTACGGATGGAGAAAATCCTGTACAACACTGCCGAAACTTTCACCACGTTTGCTGCCACATAAAACCTGAGAATGAAATGTTAGAGGAATTTAAGCTTAAATGCTTCAAATTTTCTCTGACTGACTTCGCGACAATCTGGTACTACACATCACCCGCTATGCATGCTGAATATTTTGTGGACCTCTGCGTTCCATTCCTGAAGGAATTCTCCCCCCCATCCTTACGCCAAAAAACCCGTGAGAAGATCATGTGCCTTCAATAATCCCGGGATGAGACTTTGGACGAATACTACACGAACTACGACACCATCGTCTCAAGCTGCCCGCACCATGGATTCACGAAGAAAGTTCTTCTTCAAAAATTTCTTCGTGGGATGAGGTCCGATGAGCTGGGAAGGATTAATGAAGCAATGAAAAGATCAGCCAGGAACTTATCCATAGCAGACATGTGGTACCTCATAAATAACCTGGTCGCAGCCACAAAACGAATACCCCAAACTGACGGAGGAATGCAAATAGACGAAGCTGGTCCTGAGGCAAATGAAGAAACTCCCGAGCCATCAGAAGAGACTCCTGAACCGTCAAAAGAATCAGACATGGAAAGCATCGGAAGCAACGAGGAAGAAGTCCAAAATACCACCAGCATACTGCCCGAGCCATACCCAGCTATCATCACCCAAGCTTCCGAGACCATCTATGACCAGATCCTGACAAACGGACATAACGAGGCAGAACCAAGCCTTAAGATGCAAGCTTCCCAACTTTTCCCCTCGATCAATAGGCAAATCGCTGAAAACTATGTGATCAATGAAGAGGCTAAAAGGAGGATGGGAAAAGGGCCTGAGCAAAACGACACCGTAATGGGGCATAGACGCTGGAAGGAGAAACCATCAGAACAGTGGGAGCTGGACCCACGCCCATCATCCCCCAAAAACCCAGGAAGAGTCAAAGCAAGAATCAGGGTTGGCGCAATAAAGAAATTTGACCTGAGCCACCCATGGGATCCAAACCAATGATCCAAGAATGAGGTACTGTCGAGCCAACGACGTTAAACAAGTGCACTGGTCGAGAGGTAACCCGACACTATCTTACTTTCTGTCATTTAATTTCAGTCATTTAGTTTAAAGTCATTCTCACATGTATATATCTGCTTGCATGACTTTTGAACTAAGGCACGCCTTCGTTCAAAAGTGTGGGGTGAGAACCACCTTTTTATATAGTTAAATAACATGCTTGCTGTTTTCTTAATAGTATCTTTTTGAAAATATGAACTTAAGAATGTGAAAAAGATAGATCATAATTCATGCATCAACCTTGTGAAAATTCAACTGTTTAAAAACTTAGAATGTAACTTCTCATTTGTTCCTTTGTGCTGGGATAAACTAGGGATGTGGAGTTGATAGAAACTGCCCTAGAGGGGCTTGGCAAGCAATCGAAGGATCGAATCAAACTATATGGTTTTCGAAGTCAGTGGAGGCTGCACTTCGAGTTTCAGTGAAGATTGAAGTCATCTCCGCCATGCAGTGTTTATGCAAAAAGAAAAAAAGGCTTGAGAAAATGGACTAGCAAGTCACAAAGAAGCAAAAGCTCGAAGAAGCAAATCAAGAGGCCAAAGGCCCAAAAGTGTGAAGGTTTTAACCGAACAAAAGTGAAGTACTCAAAAAGTCAAATCCAAGGCCAAAGGCCGATTCAATACAAAAAAGCTGTCCCTCGCCAAAAAGAAAGAAAATCAAAGATCAAACCATTGAAACCCGAACCGAATCACGTGCTAGAGAAAGCTACAAGAAAACCATATAGTACGAGACGGTCCCGAGATTGCAGTCCAGGAGCATAAAAAGAGCTATCTCCCGAAACATCCAAAATACTTTGCATCTCAGCATGGAGGCACAAGTATCAAGTTTCTTCTATTTATTTACGCAGTTTAATTTGGTAATAAGTAGTAATGCATGAGTTAGGATAAGTCTAGTCCCACAGTCTAACTTTCATATTTTAAAAGCTTACTTAGTGCCGCCCTTTAATAGCATTGTTCGGGACGAACAACTAAAAGTGTGGGGTGATCTGATGGACCATAATTATACGAATCAAAAACACAGTTAAACCCACTAAATTAGACTGTTTGTCTATTTAACTTTTGCTTGTTAGTTCCGATATTTATCTACAGGGTATTTTGGAGCTTAGAGAGAATACACGCTAAGGAGAGGATTTTACGCAGAAAAGATGTTACGAGTCATTCCAAGGTCACGATCAGACGCTGACTGAAGAAATCTAAAGATCCTGACATGGAATCATTCAAAACAAATCAAAGCGAAGAGCAATCAAAGTCAATCCCGGGCTGAAATACACCGTTAGTTTTCTGAAAACGTCGCAAAAACGTCACAAAACTCCACATTTGCCCATGGTGACCGGCGGCTTTTGGAGGAGGTGGCCAAAGGAGGAAGCTCTCCTCCCTTCTTCACCCACAACCGGCGGCTATGACCTCCATGGAGCTCACCATGGATGAGAGCCATGTGCTCTCATCCTCACCCTCCATTCCCCTCTCCTTTGGCTATAAATACAAGCCCCCCATCTCATTTGTAATCATCCCAAAAATCATAAATCACTTATCTCTCTAAGTTTGACAATTTGTAAGTTTGGTTTTGAAATAATACTCTTGTTGGTTCTTGAGTATTATAACAGTTTTTGAGAATACTCCTGTTGGTTCTTGAGTATTCAAGTAGGAATTGGGAATACTCCTGTTGGTTCTTGAGTATTCCCCTTACTTACTGTCTTTCAAAAACCCCCGAGTATTTAGCTATGGTATCCACCTCTATGGATATTCGTAGCTAAACTCTTCATTCGGTTGAAGGGGTGTACTTGTATCATAAAATGTTTTAGACTTTGCTTTAGTGTTTTTTCTCTGTATTCAAAACTTGTTCTATGTGCCATATATTAGGCCAGAACTTCCAAGGTTGAGTGGATGCTTGGAATGGCAAAGCTCTTCCGTGGAAGTTCGTAAACATACTCGGATAAGTGGATGCTTGGAATGGCAAAGCTTATCTGAGGAGTTTGACCTCTCTCAAACACCATTTTATTGCTCGGGAATGACTGATCAAATGGATGCACACATGCTAATATACCTTGGAATGGGGTATTAGTCTAAGTAGAACAAGGGCTCTACGTTTTTTACAAAAGTCTAGACAGTGTGTGCAAATCGAGTGCTTGGAATGGCCTTGATACTCTTTCGAACACTTTTGCAAAAGACTAGACAGTGTGGCAAATCGAGTGCTTGGAATGGCCTTGATGCACGTTTGAATACTTAGAAGGATCACTAAAGGTCAATGATAAACAGGCTATGATACAAGGCCCCCGAAATCGAATGTTTTCCTTGAAATCAAACAACTCCTGCACTTACTTTCTTAGTATAACTGCCGTAATCAACTGCTCACCTTCCGGAGGACTTGCCAATCACGCATCACCCGCTGTAAGTCTCCTACTTTTATTTTCAGTCATTTACTTTTCGCACAAAAAAACCAAAACCAACCAAAAAGTCACGTAGTTACTACCTCTAAAACCTCAACCAACCTAAAACACGCTCCCTTGCTGTACAAATCACCTCAAAGAACAACTATCCCCCTAATTCCTTTGGGTTCGACCCCTACTTACCACTTGCTACCCAGTAGTGAAGTCGCGAGTAGCGGACTATAAATTTATTTGTACATTTGCTCTGACGACAAGCATCTGTCAATGTTCCTCTTCCTCTTCTCCGCTGCCAGGATAAGGGTCTCCTTGTGAGGCTTGCGATCCTCCTCCCAAGTCTTGCCATCCTTCTTAAGGAGGCGCATGTGCTTCAAGGTAGGCACATCGAGGATCATCCTGGATGGCGCGGGGCATCCATCATGGCCAAAGGTGAAGTTACACCTCATGGCAATAAGAGTGATCATAGAGCCTCCCCCTAAAACAGAATTCCTCGACGACTTCTTCACAATGCTCTCAAAGCGGGAGGATATGATGGAAACCCAATCAAGCGCATCACCCTCATTAATGGCCATCATCAGCTCAAAATCAGGGCCAGTCACGGCTCTAGCCATATCCCCACGGGTGTCAATCCTAATAGCTATGATGTGGTGAATGATCTTCCAAATCGGAAGGGTGATGGCTGAGGCGTTGTAGGAGGGAGCAAACCACTCGTGTCTCCCTGATATGTCTCTCCAAAACCTGCTCTGAAGGTGCTCATTCCTAACGATCACCTCCCCTCCCAACAATGGAAAACTGAGCCACTCTCGGATCATCCTCTCCCCAATCAAAAATTCCCTCCCACCAAGTATAAACCTCCAGTGAGTGACTCTCCTACCCTCCCTCTCAACATCTAAGGAACATAAGAACTCCTCCACAACCCTCTGATAAGTTCCCGGATCATCCAACAAAAGGAAGCCTAAACCACATCTATATAATAAATCTAGTACCTCTCCGTCGACGAGCAGGTGGTCAGGTAAGTCCAAGGCTGGGTAGAGAGTGGGCACGGCTTTCTTCCCAGTGATGATCCCGAGTCTCTCAGTGTGCCTGCCATCTCGGAATGTAAGAGGCTCGGTGAAGTGATAAGGCGTAGGCTCGGGTAGAGGGGACTCCAAAGGTCCATCTCTCGGCACAATGGGCACTATAGCAGGAGGAGGGGCACTAGGCGCAGCTGCAGGCTCTAATGGTGGAGAAGGAGCTCTAGGTGGTGGAGGTGCCGGAATGGTTTTGCTCTTCTTCTTCGGCGGAGGGCTAGGGGAGGGTGACAAAGAGTCCATCTCCTCGCTGGAGGGTGAGCTATCATCTCGTAGACGGCTTCTCAATTGCCTCCTCCTTAGGTGGGAGAGAGGAATGTCATCCTCGTCACTCTCGTACAATGGGTCCATCGGCACATCATGAGCTGTTTCCTTGCCCTTGGACACTGATTTGGATGAGGAGGGACTTTGAGGCATGGTAGGATTGAGGAGGAAAAACTGAATTCCGGACTGAATATGCCCCAACCGGTCGGTTGGATGAAGCTCAATTTCCCAACCGGTCGGTTGGATGAAGCTCAATTTCCCAACCGGTCGGTTGAGATGCGATTTGGAGGACGAAAACTGGGGTTTCTGTGGAGGCTTCGGCGATCAAAATTGATGCTTGGGGATTGAAGGCGGGGTGATGGCGAGTGTTTTGAGCGGTTGAGCGGGCAGTTTTGATGGCGGAGTGAGGAGATCGGCGAGGAGGAAGGTCCGGCGGTTCTGGCGAGATGCGGCAGGGCTTGGGGTGGAGCGGTCGGGCTGAGGCGAGGCTGGGGAGGTGATGGCGAGGGCGAGGCGAGGCTGGGATGCCCGGATGAGGTCGGTTGGTGAAGGTCGGGTGGAGGCGATTCGGATGAGGTCGGGTGAGTGGAGGTCGGGTGGGAAGAGATTGATTTTCGAAATGGAGTTGTGGGTTGATTTAGGCCAGCCCCAACCGGTCGGTTGGAATGCTTATGTTATCAACCGGTCGGGTGAGATGTGAGTCGAATGGATATCCTGTGGGTATCCTCAACCGATCGGTTGGAAATAGGAGCGGTCTCACCCGGTCGGTTGGGATCAGGGTTCCTGGACTATTTTCAAGGTTTTGATATAAAATGACTATCCATTCTTGCACAAATCCAACTCCACACTTAAGACATCACCATCATCTAGAAATTTCATGCAAGCCTCATATCACACCAAACACACCTAATTATGCATTTAAAATCATCCTAACACCAAGCCATACCAAAAATTCAAAACATGCATCCCACACATATATCAAAGTTATTTGTGCATAAATGGACAACTCACAAACCGGGGTACCTCCCGTGAGGGCCTAGTTTAACGTCTTGGCAAGACCGAGCCGAATCTCTCCATGTTTAAGAAACACACTTGAGGAGTCCTTTGCTAGGATCCCTCCTCAAGCGGACTTGTAGAAAATTGGGAGACTCAATCCGGGTTCTTTGAAGAGTTGCAAGCAACTTGTTTAATAGCCCTTTTCCAAAGTGATGGTAGCTTCTCACCCTTTGATGATTCTACCTTTCCATTCTTTTCCATTTCATCGTCGGATGATGATTCATATTGATCAACGGTAGGATCTTCCTCGGGTTCAAGCATGTTGCGCAACTCTTTCTTATCAACTTTGTTTCCTTCGATACTTCCGGTTCCCTCCTTCTCTAGCTTTTTCTCAACACTAGCCACTTGTTCTTCTTTTGGCTTTTCGATCCTCACCTTTTCTCCACCAATCTTTAGGGTCAATTTCCCTTTTCCAACATCAACTTTAAAACCGGCGGTGGCCAAGAAGGGACGCCCAAGGATCAACGATGAGGTGAAGTTGTCCCCCATGTCTATCACCACAAAGTCGCATGGGATGTAGAATTTGTCAACTTTAATTGGGACGTTCTCCACTAGCCCCCAAGGGCGCCTTGTAGTACAATCCGCTAGTTGTAGAGTCATTTTAGCGGTTTTCACCCCATTCAATTTTAGCTTGTGGTAGATGGCAAGAGGCATAACGCTCACGCTAGCCCCAAGATCGGCTAGTGGACTTGTGAAGTTCATGTCACCTATCGAGCAAGGGATAGTAAATTTGCCGGGGTCTCCCATCTTTTGAGGAATTTGCTTTGAGAAGAGGGCACTACATTCGTGGTTGAGGAGGTGGGGATCATCTTCTTCAATGGTCCTCTTCTTGGACAAGATCTCTTTTAGAAACTTGTTGTATAGAGGTGCCTTCTTGATGAGCTCATGAAATGGTATGTAGACATATAGCTTTTTCAACATCTTGGTGAAGACCTCATATTCTTTGTCCAACTGAGAGGGCCTTGCAAGTCTTTGAGGAAATGGAATAGGTGGAGAATAGGGCTTCAATTCCTCTTTTCTTTCTTTATTTTCTTTCGCCTTTTCGGTTGGAGGATTAGGGACCTCTTCATTAAGTTCTCTTTCTTCGGCTCTAGCTTGGCCAATGGGTTTTAGAGGCATTTGAACGGATTTCTTTGGTGTAACGCCCTCCAATCTTCTCCCACTTCTAAGAGTCACCGCCTCACAATGCTCCTTCCTTTCTAGAAAATCATCCTTAAGTAGGTCATCCTCAAATGATCCCTCGATGTAAATGGCGTTGCAATATTCCTTTTTGTCATGCTCGGGGCAAGCCGGTAGCTTTCCTTGGGCTCTAGTTGAGGACTCGGCTTGTTGAGCTAGTTGGTTCTCAAGCATCTTGACATGTGTTTGCAACCCTTGGTGAGATTGTTTCATTTCTTTCAATTCTTTACTTATCTCAAGGATTGCGGAAAGCATAACATCGGATTTTGACGGCTCATTTGATGGTTGAGGAGGATGATCCTCTTGTTGGTAAGGCCTTTGAGGTTGAGCTTGATATTGTTGGCCTTGATGTTGGTTCTTTGGTTGAAATTGATTCCTCGGAGGGAAAGCTTGATTTGTTGGAGTGGCCTTAAGTCCAAAGTCGGGAGGTGTAGGATTTGTAGTCTTGTATGAGAAGTTTGGATGATTTCTCCAAGCGGACGAAAACTTTGGGGTAGTGTAATTGGATTGGGAAGTTTGGCCTTGAAAAGCGCTACCATTGTACTCTCTCCCTTGATTTCCACCGACATAATTTGCTTCTTCATACCCATTCCTCCATCCATCCCTTAGAAGCAAAGGGCATGAGTTGGTTTCGTGCTCATATTCACAAATGTCGCACCCTTGACTCGTTGAGTGGCCTTTATCTTGGTGTTTCAATTTGAATACTTCATCCGAGAGTTTCTCAAAATCTTTCTTTAGGGCATCGTAGTCACTAGTGCTCACGGCTTTCACTTCATGTCTTTCTCCTCTCCTCCTTGGGTTCCCTCTTTCACTTCCCCACATGAAGTAGTTCTTCGTGATCTTCTCTATCACCGCATATCCTTCATGGGGTTCAAGCTCCATTATAGCTCCTCCCGCGGCGGTATCAAGTGCAAGCCGCGAGGGACCATCTACTCCATGGTAGAAAGTGTGGAAGACTTGGAGATCGTCGAGGTTGTGATGGGGGCAAAGCCTTTGGTACTCTTTGTATCTCTCCCATGCTTCATAGAGGTTTTCCCCATCCAATTGTGAGAAATTTGTGATTTGATTCCTATAGTAGGCCGTCTTGGAAGGAGGGAAGTATTTGTTTAGAAATGCCACGGCGAGCTCCTCCCAAGTCGTGAAGCTATCGGGAGTTTGACTCCTCAACCAATCCCTTGCTCTTCCCGTGAGGGAGAAGGGGAATAACCTCAAAAGCTTTGCATCTTCGGAGAACCCATTAAACTTGAAAGTGGCACAAACTTCGAGGAATGTGGTCAAATGTGAGTTTGGGTCCTCATGGTCTCTCCCCGAGAATTGGTTGGATTGAACCATTTGAATTGTTGAGGTCTTTAAGTCAAAATCCCGATTATCAACCGCCGGGACAAGGATTGGGGATCGGTATCCATAAGCATTTGGAGCGGCATAGTCCTTGAGAACCCTTCTAGCTTGGGGCAATGGTGGTAGTTGACCTTGGAGTAATTGAAGAGGGGGAGGTGGTGGTGGAGGAAGTCTATCTCTATCTCCCATGATTTGATGAATGATATCTTGAGCGTTCGATGTGGTTCCTTTGTCCTTGATTGTCTTACTCCTTGTAAGGTGAGGGTTAACAATATTCCTTATTGGTTGATTCAAGTCTCTATCCACAATTTGTGTGAGCTTCTTTGTCTTTGGTGGCATAAACGAGAATGCACCTACAAGGAGAGAACAATTAAAGCAAGTGAGAATAGTGGAATAAACTCAAGAATCACAAGTAACAAAGCAAATAAAGTAAAACATGGAATAGTCGGAGTTCTAAATGATTCTTCCTAGGGACAATCTAGCCATTGCTCCCCGGCAACGGCGCCATTTTGACGTTGTAGATTTTTAGCAATGCAATTAGTCAAAAACAATTTATAATTTGACCGGTAAGACCGGTGTCGAACCCAAGGGAGCAATTGGATTATACGCTAGGGAATCAAGTTTTCTACTCGGCTATTCCTTCAAATCGATTATGAGAATGGTTTCAAGTCTAAAACAAGCAATGAGATAGCACTAAAGGGTTGAAATATCAATCAAAAGAGAGTTTCAAGGGGTTATGCCCCTCCTTGGCATTTCCCATGATCATGCATACAAGAATTAAATACATTCAAGGTGTTAGATAGTGTTGAACCTAGCTTAGACTAAGGTAGATCCCACCCTAATCGAATCTATTCTTAGTCAAGCTCTCTTATAGCTCGAACCTCACTTTCTCAAGATATTGGCTCATTCCATGACATTTATTAGCATTAGAATCTCTCCCAAGCAATAAATACCATGAACTCGAGTCCTAGTTCACTTCAAGTCCGTAGATATGATCACATTTACCACATCTAAACCATCTCTAAGGTCGTTAGATTCTTAGGTCAAGTTTTGGGATAAACAATTCACTTTGGCATTTCATCAAACACCTAGTGGCATGCAATAATGAAGATCATAGCAAATGTGAATTTAACACCATAGATTAATCATCAAACATGTGTATACATGATCAAGGGTACCAAGGAGGGTAACAACACCCTCAAAACACAAGGGAACTACTCACACATCATGTAAGACAACATGATGTGAGTAGGGTTTGAATACAACAATTTAGAAGAGAAGAGGGATAGAAAATAGGATGGTTAATCCTAGATGTCTCCCTTTGATCTTCACTCCTCCTTTGTTGGTTGTGGATTGATGACCTTGATTTGATCTCCTTTGATGAGTATTTTTGCCCAAAAGTCCAGCCCCCTAGGTCAAAATCGCCACTTTCTATTTATAGCCTCGGGTGAAATATCGGTACTGTAGCAGTCCACCCGACCGGGTGGAAATTTGGAAGCAATCCACCCGACCGGTTGGATTCCCAGTCGACCGACTGAAGGGTCCAGTCGATCGACTACGGAAACATGGATTGCAGGCCCTCCTGAGACTGCTTCCAGTCGATCGACTCGAGGTCCAGTCGACGGACTCGAGCTTTCAACCGGTCGGTTGGTTCAGGGGACATTCCCACCCGACCGGGTGAGATGCAATTCTGTCCATATTTTGCTCCAAACCTCCGATTTTTCCCGAGTTTCCGTATTTTGGCATTGACACTGAAAATATATTGTTTTGTACCTGAAACGTACGAAAAGGGATCAAATGACATCAAAATATCGTCGGAGTCGAACGAAAGCTATAGTGAAAACGGGTACTAATAAGTCGGAATCTCGACTTATCAGTACCCTGCAACCACATGGCTTCTTTCACAGCATCACATAAAGCAATATATTCAGACTCAGTAGAAGAAATGGTAACTATGGACTGAAGTTGGGATTTCCATGAAACACAGCAAGCACCAAGAGTAAAATATAAAGCAGTTGTGGATTTTCTAGTGTCTCTATCACCACCAGAGTCAGCATCAACATACCCAATCAGTTTTAAATCATCCTGTCTCTTTTTATAACACAAACCAACATCAAGTGTGCTTCTTATATATGCAAAAACATGTTTCAGGGCCAACCAGTGCTCCTGTCCTGAGTTGGACATAAATCTACTTAGCAAAGATAAGGCATATGACAAGTCAGGTCTAGAACTAATCATGGCATACATGATAGATCCAATAACATTAGCATAAGGCACATTTTCCATCTTAGCAAACTCAACATCAGATTTAGGACTTTGTGACTTGGACAGAATAAAGTGAGGAGCTAATGACACTTGCACAGGTTTACAATCAAGACTACTAAACTTAGATACTATTTTCTCTAAGTAAGGCCTTTGATGCAATTTTAGGTAACATTTACTCCTATCTCTATCTATAACCATGCCCAATATTTTCTTAGCTTTTCCTAAATCTTTCATGTCAAACTCTGAGCTTAACTAAGATTTCAGCACCTTAATTTTATCAACTGACTTGCTTATCAACAAAATGTCATCAACATATAATATCATATAGACATGACAATTTTCCACAGATGCATAGTAGAAACATGGATCATAATTACTTCTTACAAATCCCAGTTTCAACACATATGAATCAAATCTTTTATACCACAATCTTGGGCTTTGTTTCAAACCATACAAGGATTTTTTCAAGTGACAGGCATGCTCAGGACATTTTTTATCTACAAAACCAGGAGGTTGTTTCATGTATATTTGCTCATCTAACTCTCCATGAAGGAAAGCAGTTTTCACATCCAGTTGTTCAAGTTCTAAGTCATTAATAGCAACCAATGCAAGCATGATTCTAATGGTCTTAAACTTAACAACTGGTGCAAATATTTCATGGTAATCAATACCTTCTTTCTGTGTGAATCCTTTAGCAACCAGCCTAGCCTTGTACCTTGGTGGATCCTCATCCTTGATCCTGAAGAGCCACCTGCAATCAACCAGTTTGTGGTGTTCTGACTTCTTGACCAGAACCCAAGTTTGATAAGTCTTATGGGACTCCATCTCATCAAGCATGGCAGTCATTCATTTCTCTCTATCCCTACCCTCCATGGCTTCCTGATAAGTATCAGGTTCATTTTTAATTTCCTTAGAAGTGGATACTAGATCAGCTTCTTCTGAATATCTAGTGGGTAATCTAGGCTCTCTTCTAGGCCTATCGCTGGCAAGTTGCCAATCAGCTAACACATCTTGGGCAGCTACATCATATTCCTCCACCTGATCTAAGTTCTCAGCTTGTTCATTAGGTTCATTCTGGTCATTGCCTGGTTCTGGTTGGGGCATATCTTGTTCTATATGGTGATCTACCTGATCTGGCTGCTCATGGTTTTCAGGGGGATCTTTATCAAACAGGGTCCTATCAGATGGTGGTGCAGGGGAGCTATCAGAGTTGGCTACAATGTTATTCTTATATGGGAATGTGTTCTCATCAAAAATAACATCTCTACTAATCAGTATTTTAATTCCCCTAGCATTCATATCCCACAATCTATAGCCCTTAGTTCCCATTGATCTCTGATATCCTAAGAAAACACACTTGGTTGATCTAGGATCTAACTTTCCCTCCCTAGTATGAGCATAAGCAGCACATCCAAACAATTTCAGTTCATTCAAATCAGGTTTCTTACCATTCCACAGTTCCATAGGACATTTAAACTCAAGCATCCTATTGGGACTTCTATTAACAAGATAAGTAGCAGTATAAAGAGCTTCACCCCAAAAAGACTTAGGTAAACCAGAAGTGAACAATAAGCATCTCAGTTTATCAAGCAATGATCTATTCATTCTTTCAGCCACTCCATTTTGTTGTGGAGTCAATCTAACAGTCTTATGTCTCAAGATGCCATGCTCATTGCAAAAGTTGTCAAACTCAGAATTACAGAATTCCAAACCATTATCAGTTCTCAATGCCTTAACCTTTTTATTAGTCTGATTTTCGTCTAACAGTTTCCACTCTTTAAACTTAGTAAATGCCTCATCTTTGGTTTTCAGAAGGAAGGTCCAAACTCTCCTAGAGTAATCATCTACAATGCTCAGAAAATACTTATTTCCACCATGAGTTTCATTAGACTCTGGTCCCCACAAATCAGCATGTAAATACTCTAAGATTGTCTTGCTTGAGTGAACTCCAATGGTGAACTTCAGCATGTGCTGTTTGGCTAGGACACAAGGCTCACAAAAGGGTAGCTGGGTCACCTTTTCAGCAAGGATACCTTGCTTATTCACGCACTCCAGTCCCTTTTGGCTCATGTGCCCTAGTCTAAGATGCCACTTTACAGTTGCATCTTCACAAACAGCAGGGCAGGCTTCCTTAGTTCCACCTTGGTATGAACCATCAAGAATATACACACTGCCAGTCTTATTTCCAGTTAACACTTGCCTATTATTTTTGAACACAGCAAGCACACCATTTTCAGCATTGTAAGAGCAACCAGAATCATCAAGAGCACCAAGGGAAATCAAGTTTCTTCTCAAGCCAGGGACATATCTCACCTTAGTTAAGGTTACTAGTTTTCCATTAGTTAATTTCAGGTTTATACTACCCATTCCCATGACTTTACACACATTGTTATTTCCCATGTACACATTTTCACTGGCAGTGTGAACCAAGTCATTGAACCAATTTTTGTTGGGGCACATATGAAAGGAACAGCCTGAATCCAAGACCCATTCATCACCGAGATCCCCACTGGTGACAGTTAGAACCTCAGATGATGAATTTGCCTTATCAGATGTCAAGGCTAGGTTAGTTTCAGAGTTCCCATTGGTCTTAGACTTGGCTAACCATTTATAACAATTTTTCCTTAAATGACCAACCTTCCCACAATGATAACACTTAGCTTGTGAGGACTGACTTTGTTTAGAACTGTTATCATTTGAGTTATTATCATTTCCATCAGACTTAGTCTTAGGCTTGAACTTATGTTTGTTATTCTGAAAAGAAGACTTGTTAGACTTAACAAACAAACCAGTAGCAGATTTAGCTTTTTGACTTTTAAGTTCTAACTCCCTGGGTTTCAACGCAGAGCAGAATCTATCATAAGAAGGCACATCACCAGTATATTGGAAAGCATCTTTCACCACATGATAAGACTCAGGTATAGCATTCATCAATATAATCACAAGACTAGTCTCATCAAGAGCATGTGGTGTATCTCTAAGCATCAAAGACATTTTCAAGAACTCATCAAGATTTTCATCTATAGTTCTAGCAGAATTCATCTTATATGCAAACATAGATGCTTTCACATAAGACAAGTTAGGAGCAATCTGATTAGCATGCAATGTTTCTAACTTTTTCAACATTGCAAAAGGAGTTTTACAATCACATACCTTTCTGATGATACTGTCCCCAAGGCTCAGTATGATCAGGTTGTATGCTTCAACCTCTATATCAGACTTCCTTTTCTTCTCATCTTCAGACCACTTAGTGGTTTCCTCTTCAAGGGCAACCAACACCTTATGCTGGGATAACACAGCCTTCATCTTGAGGCACCAGACTTGAAAGTCACCCTTCCCATCATAAGGAGCGATCTCTATCCTTGCTTGCACCATTTTCACCTCAAAAGCAAAAATAGTCAAATGTGAGTGTCAATTCAATCAAATATGGCAGAATCAACAACAACAGCCAAGAATCTATCAAATTTGCGCTGATACCACTGTTGTAATTCAAGACAAGATTACTAATCCAATTGTGTTGCTTTGATTCAATTTACAACCCTAAATTCGATTAGAGATTGAAAAGTCGCGAAAAGTAATTAACACACCGATTTTATAGTGGTTCCCTTCTAGGTGAGAAGGTAGTCCACTTGAGCTCACTGGCTCACAGATTTCACTATGAACTGGCCTCGGAACCGACCGAAACGTCGCCGGAGTACATAAACGGATTACAAGCTTAATGACCGAAGATAGGAACTGCGATCTCTCTCTGGACCGATTCACTCGCTTCAATCGAACGCCGGAATGCTCGCAATCACCCGCCGAGAAGAAGCCCTCAATCAATTTCACGATACGCTCACGCTTTCGGGACGAACGAACTTGATTTGTGTTTCTTTTCGGATGAACCCTAACTGAGTTCGAATGCAACGATTAAATACGAATTCGCCCAGATTGAATCTCGCCCGTCCATCTCCGTCTAATCCTGCGCGTCCATTTCGAATCCAATCCGCGCCACGGATCGCTCCGACGTGTCGCTCTCCGATTTGTCCTTGTTGCAACGGCTTGCAACGGCTCGTAACGAACTCCTTCGCGTAACAGCAACGACGCTCGGTCTTTAGCAACGACTCCAAATGCGCGCCTGTATTTGACTGGGCTTCAGCGACGGTCTCTTCAGCTCTTCAGCGACGACTCGTCTGGCTTTTAGCGACGACCTTGGATTTCCAGCAGAAACAGCTGCTTTAAAACCTTCAATCCTCCACCTAAAGCAGCCATTCCACTTAGCCACTTTAGGCCTTCAACTTAGCTCCCAAAGAGCGAGCCCTTTCATTGCTCAACCTGCAAAACAATTACTCCACATACAACAGTCTCAAGCATAGCTTGAACTTGGTATAAGTAACAGTTTTCGTTCCCATATCAGCAGGATTATGTTCAGTCCCTACTTTCTCAATCACAACATCACCATTCTACCTTGTCTCTAACAAAGTGATATTTAATGTCAGTGTGCTTGGAACGTTCATGGTACACAAGATTTTTACTTAGGCATATGGCAGATTGGCTATCACACATAACTGTAGCAATTCCACTAAACAACTTAGCTTCACTTAACGTACCCTGCAACCACATGGCTTCTTTCACAGCATCACATAAAGCAATATATTCAGACTCAGTAGAAGAAATGGTAACTATGGACTGAAGTTGGGATTTCCATGAAACACAGCAAGCACCAAGAGTAAAATATAAAGCAGTTGTGGATTTTCTAGTGTCTCTATCACCACCAAAGTCAGCATCAACATACCCAATCAGTTTTAAATCATCCTGTCTCTTTTTATAACACAAACCAACATCAAGTGTGCTTCTTATATATGCAAAAACATGTTTCAGGGCCAACCAGTGCTCCTGTCCTGGGTTGGACATAAATCTACTTAGCAAAGATAAGGCATATGACAAGTCAGGTCTAGAACTAATCATGGCATACATGATAGATCCAATAACATTAGCATAAGGCACATTTTCCATCTTAGCAAACTCAACATCAGATTTAGGACTTTGTGACTTGGACAGAATAAAGTGAGGAGCTAATGACACTTGCACAGGTTTACAATCAAGACTACTAAACTTAGATACTATTTTCTCTAAGTAAGGCCTTTGATGCAATTTTAGGTAACATTTACTCCTATCTCTATCTATAACCATGCCCAATATTTTCTTAGCTTTTCCTAAATCTTTCATGTCAAACTCTGAGCTTAACTAAGATTTCAGCACCTTAATTTTATCAACTGACTTGCTTATCAACAAAATGTCATCAACATATAATATCATATAGACATGACAATTTTCCACAGATGCATAGTAGAAACATGGATCATAATTACTTCTTACAAATCCCAGTTTCAACACATATGAATCAAATCTTTTATACCACAGTCTTGGGCTTTGTTTCAAACCATACAAGGATTTTTTCAAGTGACAGGCATGCTCAGGACATTTTTTATCTACAAAACCAGGAGGTTGTTTCATGTATATTTGCTCATCTAACTCTCCATGAAGGAAAGCAGTTTTCACATCCAGTTGTTCAAGTTCTAAGTCATTAATAGCAACCAATGCAAGCATGATTCTAATGGTCTTAAACTTAACAACTGGTGCAAATATTTCATGGTAATCAATACCTTCTTTCTGTGTGAATCCTTTAGCAACCAGCCTAGCCTTGTACCTTGGTGGATCCTCATCCTTGATCCTGAAGAGCCACCTGCAATCAACCAGTTTGTGGTGTTCTGACTTCTTGACCAGAACCCAAGTTTAGTTAGTCTTATGGGACTCCATCTCATCAAGCATGGCAGTCATTCATTTCTCTCTATCCCTACCCTCCATGGCTTCCTGATAAGTATTTGGTTCATTTTTAATTTCCTTAGAAGTGGATACTAGATCAGCTTCTTCTGAATATCTAGTGGGTAATCTAGGCTCTCTTCTAGGCCTATCGCTGGCAAGTTGCCAATCAGCTAACACATCTTGGGCAGCTACATCATATTCCTCCACCTGATCTAAGTTCTCAGCTTGTTCATTAGGTTCATTCTGGTCATTGCCTGGTTCTGGTTGGGGCATATCTTGTTCTATATGGTGATCTACCTGATCTGGCTGCTCATGGTTTTCAGGGGGATCTTTATCAAACAGGGTCCTATCAGATGGTGGTGCAGGGGAGCTATCAGAGTTGGCTACAATGTTATTCTTATATGGGAATGTGTTCTCATCAAAAATAACATCTCTACTAATCAGTATTTTAATTCCCCTAGCATTCATATCCCACAATCTATAGCCCTTAGTTCCCATTGATCTCTGATATCCTAAGAAAACACACTTGGTTGATCTAGGATCTAACTTTCCCTCCCTAGTATGAGCATAAGCAGCACATCCAAAAAATTTCAGTTCATTCAAATCAGGTTTCTTACCATTCCACAGTTCCATAGGACATTTAAACTCAAGCATCCTATTGGGACTTCTATTAACAAGATAAGTAGCAGTATAAAGAGCTTCACCCCAAAAAGACTTAGGTAAACCAGAAGTGAACAATAAGCATCTCAGTTTATCAAGCAATGATCTATTCATTCTTTCAGCCACTCCATTTTGTTGTGGAGTCAATCTAACAGTCTTATGTCTCAAGATGCCATGCTCATTGCAAAAGTTGTCAAACTCAGAATTACAAAATTCCAAACCATTATCAGTTCTCAATGCCTTAACCTTTTAATTAGTCTGATTTTCGTCTAACAGTTTCCACTCTTTAAACTTAGTAAATGCCTCATCTTTGGTTTTCAGAAGGAAGGTCCAAACTCTCCTAGAGTAATCATCTACAATGCTCAGAAAATAATTATTTCCACCATGAGTTTCATTAGACTCTGGTCCCCACAAATCAGCATGTAAATACTCTAAGATTGTCTTGCTTGAGTGAACTCCAATGGTGAACTTCAGCATGTGCTGTTTGGCTAGGACACAAGGCTCACAAAAGGGTAGCTGGGTCACCTTTTCAGCAAGGATACCTTGCTTATTCACGCACTCCAGTCCCTTTTGGCTCATGTGCCCTAGTCTAAGATGCCACTTTACAGTTGCATCTTCACAAACAGCAGGGCAGGCTTCCTTAGTTCCACCTTGGTATGAACCATCAAGAATATACACACTGCCAGTCTTATTTCCAGTTAACACTTGCCTATTATTTTTGAACACAACAAGCACACCATTTTCAGCATTGTAAGAGCAACCAGAATCATCAAGAGCACCAAGGGAAATCAAGTTTCTTCTCAAGCCAGGGACATATCTCACCTTAGTTAAGGTTACTAGTTTTCCATTAGTTAATTTCAGGTTTATACTACCCATTCCCATGACTTTACACACATTGTTATTTCCCATGTACACATTTTCACTGGCAGTGTGAACCAAGTCATTGAACCAATTTTTGTTGGGGCACATATGAAAGGAACAGCCTGAATCCAAGACCCATTCATCACCGAGATCCCCACTGGTGACAGTTAGAACCTCAGATGATGAATTTGCCTTATCAGATGTCAAGGCTAGGTTAGTTTCAGAGTTCCCATTGGTCTTAGACTTGGCTAACCATTTATAACAATTTTTCCTTAAATGACCAACCTTCCCACAATGATAACACTTAGCTTGTGAGGACTGACTTTGTTTAGAACTGTTATCATTTGAGTTATTATCATTTCCATCAGACTTAGTCTTAGGCTTGAACTTATGTTTGTTATTCTGAAAAGAAGACTTGTTAGACTTAACAAACAAACCAGTAGCAGATTTAGCTTTTTGACTTTTAAGTTCTAACTCCCTGGGTTTCAACGCAGAGCAGAATCTATCAT
This sequence comes from Rhodiola chrysanthemifolia, assembly GCA_033675395.1. Classification (NCBI taxonomy): domain Eukaryota; kingdom Viridiplantae; phylum Streptophyta; class Magnoliopsida; order Saxifragales; family Crassulaceae; genus Rhodiola; species Rhodiola chrysanthemifolia. Next base: position 11,757,944 of record CM066208.1, on the reverse strand, counting down.
AAGAAGGCACATCACCAGTATATTGGAAAGCATCTTTCACCACATGATAAGACTCAGGTATAGCATTCATCAATATAATCACAAGACTAGTCTCATCAAGAGCATGTGGTGTATCTCTAAGCATCAAAGACATTTTCAAGAACTCATCAAGATTTTCATCTATAGTTCTAGCAGAATTCATCTTATATGCAAACATAGATGCTTTCACATAAGACAAGTTAGGAGCAATCTGATTAGCATGCAATGTTTCTAACTTTTTCAACATTGCAAAAGGAGTTTTACAATCACATACCTTTCTGATGATACTGTCCCCAAGGCTCAGTATGATCAGGTTGTATGCTTCAACCTCTATATCAGACTTCCTTTTCTTCTCATCTTCAGACCACTTAGTGGTTTCCTCTTCAAGGGCAACCAACACCTTATGCTGGGATAACACAGCCTTCATCTTGAGGCACCAGACTTGAAAGTCACCCTTCCCATCATAAGGAGCGATCTCTATCCTTGCTTGCACCATTTTCACCTCAAAAGCAAAAATAGTCAAATGTGAGTGTCAATTCAATCAAATATGGCAGAATCAACAACAACAGCCAAGAATCTATCAAATTTGCGCTGATACCACTGTTGTAATTCAAGACAAGATTACTAATCCAATTGTGTTGCTTTGATTCAATTTACAACCCTAAATTCGATTAGAGATTGAAAAGTCGCGAAAAGTAATTAACACACCGATTTTATAGTGGTTCCCTTCTAGGTGAGAAGGTAGTCCACTTGAGCTCACTGGCTCGCCGATTTCACTATGAACTGGCCTCGGAACCGACCGAAACGTCGCCGGAGTACATAAACGGATTACAAGCTTAATGACCGAAGATACGAACTGCGATCTCTCTCTGGACCGATTCACTCACTTCAATCGAACGCCGGAATGCTCGCAATCACCCGCCGAGAAGAAGCCCTCAATCAATTTCACGATACGCTCACGCTTTCGGGACGAACGAACTTGATTTGTGTTTCTTTTCGGATGAACACTAACTGAGTTCGAATGCGACGATTAAATACGAATTTGCCCAGATTGAATCTCGCCCGTCCATCTCCGTCTAATCCTGCGCGTACATTTCGTATCCAATCCGCGCCACGGATCGCTCCGACGTGTCGCTCTCCGATTTGCCCTTGTTGCAACGGCTTGCAACGGCTCGTAACGAACTCCTTCGAGCAACAGCAACGACGCTCGGTCTTTAGCAACGACTCTAAATGCGCGCCTGTATTTGACTGGGCTTCAGCGACGGTCTCTTCAGCTCTTCAGCGACGACTCGTCTGGCTTTTAGCGACGACCTTGGATTTCCAGCAGAAACAGCTGCTTTAAAACCTTCAGTTACCGTCCCAGGAATGCGCCGGCCAGAACAGGTAGGTAGAGCACGCAGTTTTTGCTGTAGCTAGATTCAGGGGCGAATCCAGGATTTGAAAGTTACCTGGGCTAATTTTTTTTTTTTAAGAACTGAGAAGTTCATATAGTTATTTTTACAGCGCAATGGATGATTCACTTTGGCCATGAATTTCTGAGCTCATTCCAAAAACATTGCCACTTTATCTTTCAAACTAGTCTTTTTCTTCATCAATACGTGGAGCTAATTCGTCCACAATATGTTTCTGACTATGATTTTGGACAGGTCTATCTAAAGGCATGTCATCATTGTTTAGGGTTTTCTTGCTCTCTTCCACAGGTTTCATAAGCAGAGGACCTAACAGCAAATTCAGCATGCCTTGAGCAGGATCCCCTGTTCAGCTGATGTTGCTGAAAATATTATTATTTTCCACTGGCTCACTTGAAGTCGGTGAAATAGATTTCGCATCAGTAACAGCTGAAAAGCATTCAGTCGGAGGAATTGTTTGAATTGAAGATGCAGGCTCATCAGAAAAAGTATTTGCAGCTGAACGTTTCTCTTCTGACCCAAATTCTCTAATTGGTTGGAATTGTTGATCTGTATAATTTAAATTCAACGGAATATGTTTTGTTGATAATATATATAAAACCTTCAAATTTTAGTTGGAAATAAATCCATTAAAAATTATGTGTTATAAGCTACAAATTAAATACAACGAAAAATATGTTGTTGATAATATATATATATATATATAACCTTCGAACTTTTGTTGGAAATAAATCTATTGAAATTTATGTGATATAAGCTACAAATTAAATTCGGCGAAAAATATTGTGTTGATAATATACATATAAAATCTTCAAACTTTGATTGGAAATAAATACGTTTTGATTTGTGTGTTATAAGTTACAAATTAAATTCAACGAAAATATTTTGTTAATAATACACATATAAAACTTTCAACCTTTGGTTGGAAATAAATCGGTTGAGATTTATGTGCTATAAAATACAAATTACATTCGACTGAATTTTTGTTGTTGATTATACATATATAATAACTTCAAACTTTAGTGGGAAATAAATCCGTTAAAATTTATGTGTTAGAAGTTAAAGTTGAATTCGACGGAAAATATTTTGTTGATAATATATACATAAAACCTTCGAGCTTTGATGAAAAATAAATTCGTTGAGATTTTACGTGTTATAAGCTAAGAATTTGAGCTCATAAAATTTTATTTAAAAATAAAATGAAACAAACCTTGTGGACATCGGGTGAAGACGGTGAAGTATAATTTTATTTTTTTAAAATAAAGTTAAATAGGTAGATCATTATTTAGTTTGATTATTGTAGCTTAGTCATCCATAAATAAGTTATATGTATATAAATGAAAAAAAATGAAAATGTTAGCTATTCTAGCCACTATAAAAAAAACTATTCTAGCCTAGTGATTCAATGTGTGCATTACATTTGACATGACTTGAGTTAAATTCCTAATTGGGTCTAAATATCATTTTAATTTTTAAGGATGGATACTTGCCGTGAAGAGGGTCAGCCGGAGGGACGTGACCGACAGTGGAGGTGGCCGGGCGACGTTGCAGAGGCGGTGGTCAACGGTGGCCGGACGAGGTTGTCGTAGGTTTGAGGCCGACGGAGGCGGTGGTCAATGTGGCCGGACGAGGCTGCCAGAGGAAGGAGTCCGGTGGAGGTAGTAATCAATGGTGGTTGAGCTTGGAAGAGGTCGGCGGGGGCTGTCGGAAGGAGGAGGAGGTCGACGGAGTTATAAACAAACATTAAAACCTACAAATAACAAATTATCAAATAAAAGTGTATAATAGTAAATGTTAGTTATCAATTTTATTATCTACAAACTTTACTACCAACGGATTATCTGTTGGTTTTTACTGTTTTTCTTTATTGTTCTCAGTAAACATTTTCAACAGAAAATCTGTTAAAAATGCTATAAAAATCAACTGATTTGGTAAAACCTACACCACTATAACCTACGGCTTTCCAACAGATACAGTTTAAAAACAACGGAAACTGTCGTTGGTGATGAGACTTTTCTTGTAGTGTTTGGCCTTTGAAAGAGATTTGAATCGAGGGTCTTTGAAGTAAAATATTGAGACACTCTCGTCGGTTGGAGATCAACAAATCTAAAAGCATCATTATGCCACTCCACCCATGAATAATCATCCAAAAATGTCGTAATTCTAGGTTTTAGAAGATGTACCTTGTTGATTAGCATCTGATGGCTCGCTTTGGATGAACTTGAAAACTTTTTTGGCACATAGGGAGTCGCATCGGCATTAACAGTAGAACAATGAACCAAAGAAGATTGAGCGGAGAAATCGGGTTGAACCAAGATATCAAGTTGAACTAGATCAATTTTATCAAATAAATCGGAATGACCCAATTCTGGTTCATGAATAGAAACATTAGGGTTTGCATTTTCTTTCTCAGTCGTCGGAAGAACAGGGTCGCCGCCATATTCATATTTTTCGGCCGCCATATCCAATTGGATTTTTTATGAGTACTAATCTGACGATGATGCTTGTGAGGAACACTATGTTGACGTGATATACGGAGTGAGAAGAAGTTTTTTGATGACGGAAAGAACATGACTTAGTGGACGGTAGAAAGTTGTAGGTAAATAAAGAGGATGCGAAGAAGGAGGACGAGAGTGTTCAGTTGTTCGGAGAAAAGTAGAGACGAGATTAACAATTAATACAGATGCTAATCGATTACCTTTCTCAAAAATATGATTTTTGAGGAGTCCTTGTGAAAGAGAGGGAATAGATTGACGATGGATTAAACAACGGACGAAATCTGAATGTTGATTACAAAAATCAGGTATAATTTGAGGGTAAGAAAATCTAGAAGAAAAAGAAACGATTAGAGGAGGAAAGATTGGAAGTGGACCTAAGATGGAAGGTCTAGGAGAAAAGGATGTCATCGGGAGAGGTTAGGCGAGAGAAAATATCACTGCGGGTTTTCAATCTCCTTTTCAATTCTGAAAAAAACGAAAGTGAAGTCATCTCCTTGAGAGTCAAAATTTTATTCTCTTTGCTCGTCGAATACAACATTTGGGCGGATCATCAATATCTTGTTATTGTATGAACTGTAGAGTTAATACACCTTTGAGTTTTGCATCATACCCGATCAAGTGAAATCTTTCACTTTCATAGTTAAGTTATGTTCCCATTCCGTCTGGTATATGAGCAGGGACGGGGTCGATTTCAAAACTAGGGCCAACCAAAAGAACAATAATATGATAAAAAAATTGTTTCGAAACTTAATAAAAGCTTAATCTTCACACCACAAAATATTAATATTTTTTAAATAAATATATAATTTACCTTTAAGGATTTTTATTATTCCAAAAATAAGAAATTCTACAAAATAGAGCTGAAAAAAATTTCTTGAGCAATGTTAATAGCGGTAAAAAAGACGACTATATGAAATAATATAATATGACATCTTTAATATAAATTGTACAATTCTTCTTTAAATCTTTTTCCCTTCTGTTAAATACAGACAAAATTAGCATAATGCTTTTATCTTCCATTTTCATTTTATACACCAATCTATACCCTAGCAATGCTCAATCATGACTCAATCTGGATTCAGATGGTTTAAGTAGTCTAAAACTTTTTTTGGTGAAAAGTGTAAAGTTCGTCAAAATTGGGTTATAATCTGTTGTCGAGAGAAACCAAAAGTACGACATGGATCGTCAATAATATTTATAATTCGTCACCGAGAAAATAACCAAAAAATAACCATAAGATAAGATTTATTCGCATCCATCCAAATGACAAATTCAAGGAATGTCATTAGTTTGTATGTTTTACAAAAATATATCATTTGTACCAGATGTTTTTTCATGCTATACATTCGTAAATTATTGATGATTTTAACATTCGTAAATTATTGATGATCTATACATACAAATTTTGTTGTACATAAATAGTGAAAAGTATATCGTACCATATTGTCTAGCTAGCTCGTTTGGTAAGGTGTTTATTCCTTTAGTGGCTTGTCCATGGTTGGAGTTGCTTCACATTCATATATCTGCAATTTTTTGGGTGAGATTCTACTTGGGAACTTGCCCAACATGCCCTTCAAGCGGCTCCGTCACTATATATGAGTACGTGCTATTCTTCTAAAGACTCTTAGTAGGGAGTAGGGGTGGGCAAGACCTGTCCCGTCCTAACACGGTCAATTTGGAGCAAACTTGAACCCGACCCGGTATTAGTTAGGACGGGTTAGGGTTAACCCTCGGGTTACCCGGTCCCATTTTTAGTGTATATAAAAAAAGTAAAACTTGTTATTTAGTTCAGAAATTACTCTAAATGGAGACTCGAAACATACATTCAACTCTAGAGTTGAGATCCCATGAGAAGACTAAATTATATGAGAAATGAGAAATAATCTTAACCCTCTATCCCTTCACATCTAGCGCTGAGATTGATCAAAATTAAATTCAAAATTCGTAATTAATATTAGATTAACAAGTAATTAGGGGCAAACAAGTTATAAAAAATCAAACACAAACCAATATCTGGCAAAAATCTCCCTTCATCCCACAATGGCGTGCTCTGAAATCCCTCCGCCAACTCATCTCGCTCTACAACGTAGATCGCCTCCGTTCCAGATCCATCACGTATATGCCCCGATCCGGCGACGTCGCTCCCAGAGCCGTAACCCTATTCAGGAGACATGACCAGCCCACTCGCCAACGACACGAACAGGTCATTGAAGCGATGTCCGCGTTCATGGAGCACTACGACAGAACAGGCATTATGCATCGGTTCAAAAATTACTATAGGCATCGGTTCAGTGTTATGCATCAATTTATAATGAAACCGTTGCATAATGGTTACCATATGCATCGGTTTACATAAAACCGTTGCGTAATTCTAACCATTATGCAACGGTTTTAGATAAACCGATGCATAAAGTGCGATAAAAGACGTAGGTTTTATTTCAAAATTTCATCAGTCCGCCTACGCTCCTCCCTCCGACTTCGATACGCTCCTCCGACTTCGACGCCTCTCAGTCTCACTCCGTCGCCTGCATCTCACTCTGTTGCCTGCGTCTCACCCTGTCGCCTCCGTTGCCTCCATCTTCAGTCGCACATCCGCGCCTCGGCAACTGCTATTCCTCCACTCGCCTCCGATTCAGTAGGTTAGGGTTGTTAGGATTATTTTTCCAATGGTTAGGATTGTTAGGGTTTTTCGTATGTAATTGTTAGGATTATTTTTCAATTGTATATCCGTAGTTTGTCTCCATCAAAATCAGTCATTGCATATTTCATTCAGTTTTGGCAATGTGATTGTTTGGATATATGAAGGTGTATTTATAGTAACATGTTATTGAATCGATATGTTCTTAATTTCTAACTTGTGTTCGTTAACTACTTGTAGTCATTGTTAGTCGATTTGCAAGAGAAAGCTTCTCCTCGCCAACTTGAATTTGTTAGGTGAATCTTTTTTGGCTACTCGGCTTGGTTAGAGGTTTGTAATCCATTAATTGTGTTTTGAGTTTAATACAATCTCACAATCAAGTATATTAATTAGTTGTTGCACTATCATCGTGAATGATGTATATAACTAATTGGATTCATATATGATAATATTTTTGTTTGAAAACATAGATTCAAGCGGGGGTACTTCTATACGGTGGAAGTTGCATCTTCTTTATCCTCACTACATAATTTCATATAAGGTATTCTATTGTGTTAATTGTGTATAGTTTTAAGTAGACATTTTGTTTTTTTTGCTCTTTCATTATTGCATAATGTTAATAACTAGTTGAATTTAAGTATATTAATTTAATTGATGTTCTTTTGTGTAGGGTTAACATTTGCGATCTACATCCTCTTACCGTTGGTGGTTCTTCGCTTCTTCAATTCCTGGTATTTGATGGTTATCAATCTTTTTTATTTTCCTATGAACATGGAGATTTGAATTTATTTTTCCTTGTTTACTAATTTGCTCTTGTTGTTTATAGCTCTAGTTCGTACTTGTTGCACACCCACCATTAAGATTCTTCTTCGCGAGCTTCTACTCTAAGGTAAACCGCAAGTTTGTTGGAGTGCTTATAATTCACTTAAATGTAATTGTTTGTTCGTGTAAATTAGTAGTATGTAATTAATAATATTTACACGTTTCATGTAGTGGATTTATAATGAATCGAGAGTGGGTGTCCGGTAATAGGTTGAGTGAGGAGTACGAGAAAGGGATTATGGATTTTTGTGCGTTTGCGTCGGCATATGCGTCTACAAACAACATTGAACGTGTCTTTTGTCCGTGTATGAGTTGTTGGAATTACAAAAAGGTCAAACCGAAGAAGTTACGTAAACACCTTTTGTTAAAGGGGATTAACCCACAATATAAGGTGTGGTATTTGCATGGCGAGGTTGAACAACAAAACTTTGAGCCTCCACCCGTAGAAAGCTTGCCGGAGGATAATGATGATTGGGAAGAGGATAATCTAATTGAGATGGTTAACAACGCCGCTAATGACTTTGTTGATACGCCAAATGTTTTAGAGTCATTGAGAAGTGACTCCGAATTACCATTGTATGAAGAGTGTTCCAAATTGACGGGCGTCGTTGTACCCGTCAAAAATAATTGTTTCTTTATTCCGACTAGCAAGTGGTAAGTCGGGTCGTATCCACAGAGATTGATATGAGAATCTGTTCACTAAGTATTCAAACAAGTAAATGGAAAACAAAAACACAAGCAACAACGATCACTTATCAAGAGAGCAATCGTCACACGAATTCAAGTATATAATATCAAAGAGAAGTGCAAGCTAGAACTTTCGACTGTGATGCAAGACCAAATCATTGACAAATCTGTTTTGATTTCTAATGTTCTACAACTTAGAGCTCCCCCGCTAAGGTTATACTCCCTGTTCTAGTTCTAGTACTTAATCTCGCGATAATCAAGACCCTAACTCGCTAGAGTTCCATGAAGATTTGAACAAGTTGTCCTAGGGTGTTTAATCCTAGTGGTATATTACTCGTGTCCTAGTTTGCTATCCCCGCTAGGTTGCTAGTAAACTTGACAATTGGAATCAACTAACAAACCAGAGCTCCCCCGCTAGGGTTCCACTTGTGTTAACAAAGTCAATTCCATAAACAACGCATAGTAATATGACACAAAACACAGAAATCAATATAGGTCTCAAGTCAAAACATCACAATGTCGAGTTCTAGCCTACACATGTGAGTTTAGCTACTCATCGTAAGAGAATACATCATCAAGTTTATGAATGGAATGAAACGAAAATACTGATGATGAATTCTCCACCAAGCTGCAGCTCCACTCCAGTACTTGAATCCAGCAACGAATCCACGCTCAAGCTTCTTCAATTGCAATCCTACTCCAAGAGCTCTCCTCTTCAAATCTAACTTCGAACGACCCCTAAACGAATCTGATTTTTCTTTCTTAGGTCCAGAACCAGCCGCCCTCTTCTGTCCCTTCGAGATCTGTATTTTCCCTTTTCGAGATTACAAATCAGAAATAGTGCATTCGACTGCCAGCTGGCATCCGCGGACGTCTCTTGATTTATCGTCCGCGGAGGTCTTAACAATTATGGAAATTCAGTAGACCTCCGCGCCTTAATGCTTCAGACCTACGCTAACTGCACTGACTCAAATTTCCAGCTCTTCGGACTTCATTTCTTCGGCGCAAAACATCTTCTAACAGGCTCTCTTTAGCCGGTATTCCTTCCATGGTCTCCGAATGTACCTGAGAACGAAAACTACACACATGTAGTGAAATAACATACAGGCAAACACTAAGAGACGTGGGTCTTAACACAGAAAATAGTCGTACAACTACGACTTATCACAAATATACAAGGCTAACGGCAACGTTGAAGTTGTTCAATCTCGTAGATGAATGTATATGCGCACATACTTAGTCGAGGAGGCTACAGAAAACTTGAAGATAAATTGACAACTGAGAAGATAGCCGAGTTATTTGCGCACAGCGCAATTGAAGAGGTCCAGGCTTCTGTCACTATAGAGAGACATGAGCTGTGGAAGAGGGGACGAAAAATAAAGAATGACGAGTACGTCACCGAGGCATCCCAGCGAGTGGCAACAAAGATTGTAAGTTATTTCTTATGTCAATTTCAATTGTTAATATCATACATTAACTTTTGGTATTTAATGATTATTTTATATAGGATGAGTTAGTGGAAAGATCCTCTCAAGGACAGTTGTCATCTCAAAATCGACGACATGACATACTGACCGAGGCAATTGGGACGCCCGAGCCCAAAGGACACACCCGAGGAGTCGGGTCACACATTCCATGGAGGGTTGGGTTACCAATCTCCACCTCCTCGGGTGGCACACCCAGGTCAAGTAATAATCGAATAGATGCGTCCGATCACTGCAGCCATCATTGTCCCATTGATTCAGACCCGTGGAAGAACATACCAGAGGTACATTTACAATTATTAAATTTATTATTTATGTTGGTTAAATGTAAGTAATACTTTTTGTGTTTGTTTACAAATTATAACTTCTACTAACAGGGTGGCCTGAAGAGCCTATTATACATCGAGGGGCAACTTAAAGGTGATAAACAGCTTGTGGCTATCGGTCGAGGCGTAAATGGCCGATTTGTTAACTTTCGAGCAATACCCGAAGATAACGTGAAGGTGAAGGTCGATAAAGCACTTTTACGAGGTCGAAGTGCAGCATTGCCAACAGCCCATCCAAAGCTCTCGAATGTTCAACAAGCAGTTAACCATCACGTGGCTTGGCCGAAAGGCTTGGTCGTTGTTGATAAAAGGGTGAGATCATCGAAGATTATAACTTCATTTGCTTCATTGTGTTATACTACAAATAAAATAAGATATTTAAGCTTCACGGAAATTTAACATGCAGGCATACGACATACACTTATACGAGACTTTGCCACTTACTGGCGATGATTTCGTAGATGAAATGTCTGTGGACTGTAGACTTCTACGTGAGGTGTGGAAGACTTTGAGTAGAGACACGATTGCAGTACACGCCAAAGCTGAGGTGTTCGGTGACGACTACGATATCTACTTGTGTGACGAGGAAGTGACGGACCTATTAAAGTTTAAAGCGTTGGGGAACGCAACAGCTGAGTTATATATATGGTAATATTTATATCTTTAATCATATTTTTGCAATTAGTCTAACTAACACAAGTTTTTACTTTGTAGTCATTTACACGATCAGATGGTTCGTTTGGATATCAAGTTTGGTTTTTTTATTCCGTCATTAATGACCCCAAGCATAGAGAAAAACGAGAGATTGGCGACGTTCGTGGGAAGATTGAATATGCCAGACAAATACCAACTTTTTTGCTACTTTCTCCCTTATGTTGATCACATATTGTGAGTTCATCACTTACTTTATAAGTTGTTAACTTCTGTTCTGAACACATTTGTTTTTAAGTTAGTGGGTTTTTTAGGTGGCATTGGATGTTATGCGTCATCTTTCCGAGACAACATAAAGTTCTTTGACTTAATTCATCGACAGAAGAGAAGGATATAAACACTGATGCAAAAGAGTTGGTGGAGACGTAAGTTTGGAAATTACTTTTATCTTATAACTTGTATTGAAAAGTCACAAATAATTACATTATTGTGTTTGTTTTAGGGGATTAGATCGATACTACCAAGGATGTGTACCGAGGAGTACACGTAAAGTAGAGTGGAAGAAAGTTTTGGTATTCACAAACTAGACAATTTTATTAAATATTTGTTTTCATTTATAAAGTATGTTAACTGCGATTCTTGATATCGTGCAGTGTCCAAGACAACCACCTAGCCATTTTTGTGGTTATTATGTCCTTCAATTTATTCGGGACATTATAGCATTTGTACGGGCTAATAATGGTGCGGAGGTTGAAGACATTAACCAAGTGAGCTTTTTTGAGATATATATACATATGTTATCATTTAACTGTTTACTTGTTGATTGTTGATTTAGTTCTCTTGTTTTCACTCTTTGATTGTTGATTTAGCTTTTTAGACATTTATCGTTGATTTAGCTTTTTAGAGCTTAATCGTTTTCATTCTTTAATTGTTGACTTAGATCTCTTGTTTTTTTATAGCACTGTTTTCCTAATGGAGTACAATCATACGAAGTCGACAAGATTCTTGAAGTTCAGGATTAAATCGCCAGCTACCTACGTGACTATGTGACCACAACATTCGGGGTATAGGACATTAACTTAGAGAACATTTGTTATGTGATGTTTTGTGGCATATTTGTACCAAAGAGACGAATATATGTGTATGAATGATATTGTATTGCAAATTCAGTGAAATGATGTTTAGCATGTAAGCTGTATTGTATTTAAAAGTTGGAACAGCAGGGATTATTATTGATGTTTAATTTGAGGTGGATTTGAGCTTTTGTAAAGCCAAATCTGCCATTTTTTTGAAGCTTATGCATCGGTTTTGAAGCAACCGTTGCATAATGTCTGGACATTATGCATCTGTTCAAGGAAAATCGTTGCATAATGTTAAGACATTATGCAACGCTTCATTATGCAATCGGAACCAAAACCGATGCATAATATCACAAAAAACCGATGCATAAAGTGTTGTTTGTAGTAGTGAAGATATGAAGAGCTTTCCTTCTGAGCTGATGTAGTGGATTGAGAAGACGAGCAACGACGATCTACCATCTCTAAATCATAGATTTAGGATTTCTTATTGGGGTGCTTTCTGACTAAAATACTTAGCAATTACAAACCAAATTTGTAACAGTCACTATAACTAAAATGCGTAGTTCCTAAATCAAAATTTGTAGTTGTAATTGGGGGTGCTTTACGCGTAACAATTACAAAAAAATTCGTAAGAATCACTATGACTAAAATGCGTAGTTCCTAAATCAAAATTCATAGTTGTAATTGAGGGGTGCTTTTGACTTGTAGTATTTTATGTGTCAAAAACAATTTATAAGCCGGTAAGAACCGGATCGTCCAAGGGAGCAAGTGTTAACTTATGCACTATGTAAGGTTGAGCTTCTATTTATCCTAGTCGGAAACGATTGTTTGTTTTTGTTTGTAGCACGTGGAGCGTGGATCATTTGTTTGCTCTTCCTTTCCCGCATATGACAACAAAATCTATAAAACATACAAGTGACAACTTGATAGATATTAGTAGAATATGTCACAAGTACAAAATGTATCATAGTAGGGACTTCACACTTAAATCAAAAGTGTCCAGTGAGCGATGATAAGAGTGCAAAATAAATTTGATAAGGCATCTTACAAATGGTTTTACTTCCCTCAAAGACCTAGTTTAACGTCTTGGCAAGACTAGCAAAGCGCCCCATGGATTCGCTTCGGAGAAGTCCTTTGCTCAAATAACTTCTCGCGGGGCTCATGATGCTTGAGCCATCAATCCACCTTCAAATCCCATTTGAATTTCCGTCCATCAAGTCTACGGTGGACTTTCAGTTGCGAGTTTAAACCCTTCAAAGGTATGATTCCCTTTTGAATGGAGGGATTGTGGGAGCTCCTTTCTAATGATTTTGAAAAGAATGGTAGGAAGTTCCAATACTTGTCTCGAGACGGCGTAATGAAGAAAGGGTCTTCAAAACTCGTCTCGAGCTTGATGGGCACACCGTCTTTGAGTTTCTCAAAAACTTCTTTGGGTACCCAATCCTCTAACTCCATCTCAAAAATTGCATGCTCTTGTATGCGAGGTTGGTCTCTTGTAGCATCCATGTATACGTCAACAAAGTTTTCATTCATTCCAAATCCTCGTGGCTCAATGTGCTCTTGCTTTAATTCATCCCCATAAATAGATTGAAGCTCACCTTCAAACTCACTTACATCGCTGGAAGGTGAAAGTGTCCGAAAATTATAGTGTTTTATACTTGAATCATCTTCATATATCTCTTTGATAGCTTGGCCGGGCTTCTCAAAAGAGAAATTCAACACTTTATCGTCACTTGATTCAAAGGCTTCTTCTTCGGAAACCTCTTCTTCATCATCCAAATTCCTATTCTCAATCGCTCGTTGTGCCAATGTACTTTCTAACTCTTGGTTACGGGCAGCGAGTTCATCTAAACGTTGGTTCAAAACTTGGAAACTTTGTAGCATGTTCAGATTGTCTTGGGCAACCTTGGCTTGGGTGGCCTCTTGATTAGCTAGGATGGTGTTTATCATTTCCATGATAGAAAGTCCACCGTTTGGTTGAGGATTCGGAATATATTGAGGGTAGGAGTCTTCGATAATTAAGGATTGGCTATCATCCTAATTTCGAGTGTTGGAATTTGTTGGATAGCAGTGATCTTCCCAATAAGCATTTGGTTGCTCCTCCTCTTGGTAATATTCTTCATTGTACGATAGTTGTTGGTTGTATGAATACATCCTCGCAAAACAAAAAGAACAAAAGTTAGTAAGGAATATGAGTAGAGAATATACAAAAGAAAGAAGAAAATATTTACAAGACTAGTCGAAATATACACACAACCTAGGCTAATGACAAGTTAATGCGTTGCTCCCTAGCAACGGCGCCATTTTGACGTGTAGTATTTTATGTGTCAAAAACAATTTATAAGCCGGTAAGAACTGGATCGTTCAAGGGAGCAAGTGTAAACTTATGCACAATGTAAGGTTGAGCTTCTATTTATCCTAGTCGGAAATGAATGTTTGTTTTTGTTTGTAAATCTAATCAATCTAAATATGAAAGAAAGTAAGAAAAGGATTTAATGAATTTCAAAAAGTATTTCGGGGAACTACTTCACTTACCCAACATTAGAATCGAGTTTATTAACTAGCATGCAAGGATTTGCTTATATTGATTGGAAAATAGCCGCACAATCCAAGTAAGAACCTCACCCTTTCGGCGCTATTGGTTCAAATTGGAATTGTACCTTAAACTACGAACCTCACCCTTTCGGCGCTATTGGTTCGAATCAAGTAACTCGCTGATGTTTATCAACTCTCGTCGTGTAATCATGAGAAGTCCTTGTTATAAAACTAGCCTTTCCCGTTACAAACTTGGGCTACTCTCGTAGTCACCGAGTTCGTAAGGTGTATTTTACTTAATAGTCGGACGTTTAGCCTCACCCTTTCGGCGCTATTGGCTTAACGTCTCAATGCAATGCACTTAGGCATTTTCTCAAACACCTAGTGTGCATCGCTGGGTTTTGAGCGCTAAATAAAATACAAACCATGTAGAACAATCCAAATCATGCTAAATTAATTTACTAAACGATTCATAGTCAAGTAAGATTCGTAGGACCCCAAAATATGGGTCAGTACTCACAATCCATTGTCATGGAAATACAAATCATGTTCATGAACGGGACTGGAATTACAAACAAGAAAAAGGAAGTACTACACCCTTCCAATTGATGTTGATAACTCCCTTCAATCTCAATCCTTGATCCGAACGTAAATCCTGGCGTTTTCGTTCCCCCTCCACTCTTTTTTGGTGTCTCCAGGTGTGTGGGCGTATGTGCGTGAGTCGAGTATTCTGGTGATGGTGTATGGCGGCTGAAAACCCTTTTCTTTCCTTTGTTTAAAATCTATCTTTTCGCATTTTTTCGAAACTTAGTCAAAATTACGTTTTTTGCCTGTCTGGCTTGTGTCAGTAGTATCACCTGTATCACGTAAAATGTGACACGAGAAAAACCAGAGAGCTGATTTTTCTGGCAAGTATCACCCGTGTCACTTAAATAGGCGACACAGGCGATACAAGCGCATAGTGATATAGGCCTTTTGGCTCCAATTTTTGGCCCGTTTAACAACTTAATCTGCTCTTGGTCCATACAACAAAGTTGTAGACCTTCATCTCAGCTTTCCAATAAGACAAAGATCAATGCATTTGGACACCGTATGAGCTTTGCCCATGCGCGACAAGTAGGGGTGTCAATCCTCCTATTTCTGCACTGTTTTTGCCAAAATTCCCAAAAACACTTTATTTCGCCATGGATTCTTTTTGTCACCTAAAAACACCAAAACACAGAATGAGAGCTTATAAGAATAAGGAAAATGATCGATAATCGACTAAATGAGAAGCATAAATATAGTCAAGATTTATGCTCACCAGCTTTCTGACTAGAATGCGTAGCAATTACAAACAAAATTCGTAACAGTCACTATGACTGCTACGAATTTTAAATCGAAAGCTGCGCATTATAAATGTATATCTATCACAAATTGCATACCTACTTGACATATTGGCCCTTACTAACATATTAAATATATATTGATGTACAAAATATTCCGAAAATTGAGAGGGTCGTTGATAAGTCGAGTTTTCGACTTATTAGTACCCGTTTTCACTATAGCTTTAGTTCATTTCCGGCTATAATTCGATGTCATTTGATCTCTTTTCGTACGTTTCAGGTACAAAACAAGATATCTCAGTGTCAAGGCCAAAATACGAAAACTCGGGGAAAAATCGAAGACTAGAGCAAAATATGGGAAAAAAGACCTCCAGTCGATCGACTGGGAATCTCCCCTGCACCAGTCGGTCGACTGGCGGAAGGCTTCAGAAGGCTCAAAAACTGCGTTTCCGCAGTCGGTCGACTGGACCCTCCAGTCGGTCGACTGACCAGGAGCTTCAGATGCCCAGACTTGCCCACTTGCGCAGTCGCTCGACTGAGGTCGCCAGTCGGTCGACTGGCCAAGCTACTCAGGAGCCTCACATTCTTCGTTTGCGCAGTCGGTCGACTGGATCCTCCAATCGGTCGACTGGGAGATCACTACACGAGACTGCCTTTTCAACCTCCAGTCGACCGACTGGGCCGCCAGCACTTCCCAGTCGACCGACTGGACTGCTACAGTACGAATTTTCTGCCGAGGCTATAAATAGAATGAGGCAAGTTTGACCTAGACACTTGGCATCTTGGGGGAAAAATACCAAAGAAAGAGATCAAATCAAGGTCATCCATCATCATCCAACTAAGGAGGAGTGAAGATCAAGGGAGACACTAGGATTAACCATCCTTCTTCTATCCCTCTTCTATTCTCATTTGTTGTGCAAAAACCCTACTCCACCATGTTGTCTTACATGATGTGTGAGTAGTCCCCTTGTGTTTTGAGGGTTTTAGAACCCTCCTTGGTACTCTTTGATAATGTATACACATTGAACATGTAATCTATGGTGTTTATTTCATTTCCTCCTATGCTTATTCTATGACATGTCACCAAGTGTTTGAGAAAATGCCTAAGTGACAAGCTAGTGTTAGAATTTTGATCTAAGTATCGAGAGAGCTTAGTGATGATTTGGATAAGGAGAAAATGATCATATCTAGTGTTTATGAGAGTAAATGCATGGTGTGAGGTTGACTAGAACTTAATGCCTATAACATTTATTGTCTTAGGGAGAGATTCCAAGGATAATAGTGCTATAGAGTGAATCAATAAATTGAGAAAGTGAGATTCTAATAGAGAGAGCTTGATTAGGACTAGATTCAAACGAGAGTTTATCTACCTTAGTCCAAGCTAGGTTTTAAGCCAATTGACACCTATGAATGACTTAACTATTGTGTACAAGATCATCGGGAAATTGCCAAGGAGGGGGGTATCCCCTTGAAACTCTCTTTAATTGAATTGAAACCCCTTGAAAACATTTCATTACTTGTTTCTTGTTTGATAATCACCTCATAATTGATCTGAAGGAATAGCTGAGATAGAAAACTTGATTTCCCTAGCGTATAATCCAATTGCTCCCTTGGGTTCGACACCGGTCTTACCGGTCAAACTATAAATTCTTTTTGACTATACGAAAAATACACACGTCAGTCGTTTGATCTAAATCGTACGATTTCAAATATTTCTCATTTCTCATGAGAATTGTTATTTCTCATATGATCCTAACTCTTCAACTCTAACATATCAATTATTTTATCAATACATGTTTAAAATAGAAATTATACTAGTGACTGCATACCAAAAGATGAAATTACATCATAATCTTCATTTACTTTGGCATGTGGTTTGCACATATACAATTTTCTAAAGTATAAGGTCAAGTTTAAGTACACAAAAGTGACAGGGTTATTATTTAGAGTCGGATTTGGTTACTCGCACTACAAATTTTTGGATTTTTTCCGTCAATAAATTGCAGCGCAATTCCGACACCGACATTAGCATCGAAATACATTCTATGCACGTTCCGCCGAATCTCCGTCAAAAAATGAATGTACAAAAAATCGTACCTTTTCCAGAACAATTCCGTCAACAAGAATTTCGTCGAGACTTTGTTAGTGGATTGTCAACGGAATTCCTTTGACGGAAAGGTGACGAAACAGTAGTGGAAAGTTTGTTCGCTCGCATTCCGTCGATTTTCAGTAACTTGTTACTGTTGGCGCATTTCGTCAAGATTCCGTCACCATTCAGTCGGCGGGACGAAAAACACAGTAATATCGGCGGAAACACATTGTAGCCGTTGGAAAGTTTAGTTACAGTTACCATTTTCATATATACGGTATATTGCAATACCAAAGGAAGGTCCCCGGTAAATCGACGAAACTCATCGGGAAATGTACAATCTTACAAATCTCAATGGGAATTCAAAATTAAACAAACAACGAATTAGTGATGGAATTTGGACGGAATTAGTAAATTAAAATTTGAAAAAGGCAACGAATTAATGACGGAAGCACGAATGATCCTAAATTAAAAATGGCAACGGTTTATTGACGGAATGTGAACGGAATTAGTAAACTCGAAATAAATATTCGAGACAACTGTCTAATGACGGAATTTGGACGGAAAAAGGGAATTCAAAAATTAAAAAACAACGAATTAGTGATGGAATTTTAACGGAATTAGTAAATTGAGAAAGGCAACAGATTAGTGACGAGTGTGAACGGAAATAGGAAATTCATAATTAAAACGGCAACGGTTTATTTACGGAATGTGAACGGAAATTGGAAATTCAAAATTTAAAAAGCCAACGGAGGGTTGACGGAATGTGCAACACACCCCCTTCTTCGTCTTTTTCGTTCAGCACCACTCTCCTCTCTGACACGAATCTACCCGTTTGCAACCGAAATCAATCCATCCAAAGAGGTATATGTCGTCCGTTTACCTCTATATGTTATTTGTTTAAGCGAAATCAATTTTGGTTGAACTGAATCAGTGAATTGCACGGATTGTTTAGATTTCTTCGTGTTTTTTGTAGTCAAACACAAATTAGTCGATACATATGGATGTCATTACATTTTTCACTAGATTCTACACGAAAAAAAGTATGTTTTTGGGGTTTTTCGGCCTGAAACTGTAATGACCGTAATCTGGCCGCCCAAATTGGCCGGAAAACGAGTTCTGGCGAGTTAACTTGCTGAACTTGACTTACTGTGTTGACTCAGTTTGTTGACTCGGTGAGTATGGATTTTTAAGTTTATTTTGTAAAAAAATATGTTTATAATTTTCTATAATTATTAAATTTCGACTAACTATCTAAATATATAATAGTATATGATATTTATTTCACAATTTGTACGACAACATATTCAACTTAGCTTGACGTAGTAAATTTTAATGAGCAATTTAGTTAATTTTTAATGAACAACATATCAATGTTTAACAAAGGTTTTCAATATTGTTTCACAAGAGATGAGGTCGCGTTTAGAGGTGATGAGGATTGTAGCTCCTAGTCCCAGTTGGAGACGGAGATCAGAAACATGAAGGAAATACATAGAACGTACGTTGCACATGCAAGCCGACCTGATGAGGATTTTTGTGACCTCCTCCACCCAGCCAGAGTCGTAACGAAGATAACTGCAGGCAGTAGAATATTTCAATTGTGTTGTCAATTTCAGTATCGAACATTTACTTTTTGCAATGATAAAATTTTGTAAATTAAAAATGTAAATTAAAAAATTAAATTAAATTTTTACCGAAAAAGGAAATTATAATAAATGAAGAATTTAATTATCAAAATTGACAAAACGACGACGGAACTGTGACGTGATACAGCTCTGGCGGCGTGTTGACACGGAATAGCGGCGGTGAAACAACGGTAGGTAGAAAGAATGAAGTTACCGGAGTTGCGACAGAATTGTGTTGTATAACTTTGTTGCTAGAAATTAAGCGGAACACCGACAGAACGCAAAGTGGACAGGAGTTCGAAGGAAGGAAGAAAAAAGTCGATGCCGGAGTGTTGACGGAATTGTTCTTGAAAAGGTTTTGAGGAAATTTATTGGAATAGTTTCGTCGGAATTGTACTAGAAGGACGGGGAGCGGAAGATCGATGGAATGTTGGTGAAACGTACCTGGAATATGTTGACGGAAATTGATTTCCACCGGGAAAAAGGCCATCGACAGCATTGTCGCCGGATCATCAACAGAATTTCCTCATTTTCCGATGAGATTCCGTGGCTTTTCGGCCACTTTCCTACTATCGGAATTTTTCTGAAAATTAGTAGTGTCGGTCACAATTTTGGGTCGGGTTAGGGTTCAACTGAGTGATCCGATAACTTTTCGAGTCGAGTTATGGACCAACTAAATCCGTCCCATGTCCGCCCCTAATAGGGAGATGTCAAACTTTCTTCAACTTCTTGCTTCTCCTAATAGGGAGATGTCAAACTTTCTTCAACTTCATGCTTCTAGTGGTATTTTTTTTTTTTGATAAACATCCATCGGATATACACTGTGAACGAAAGAAACAAAGACGACAACCGAGGTCTTAAAGCTGGGACAAGTTAACCAGCTGGGAACATAACAGACAAGAAAAATAAACAAGATTAAACCAGAGCCTGATGCTCCACTTCGCCTCTGGCCAGAGCACATCGTCCCGTCATTCACAGCTGGGAGAAGGCAGGACCACTTGAAAATCATCCATGCATCATCCGCCAACGATCCAGTCTCCAATTATTTGGCCACACAGGGCACAACAACGAAAAAGAAAACATGAAATTACAATAATTTAAAACAAAAAAACTAAAATCACAGATCCACAGCCCCCTCCAACCCACCCATCCACCACCCCCAACCCCTCGCCGGCACCACATCCCAAACTCACCTCCATCTCCACCACCCACAAATCCAAATCTGAACCAACCAGCTGCATGTTGCTGAAATTGAATCAAATTGATAATGAGGGATTTTTTTATTTAACATTTCAAGTGAGTGATCTATTGGACCTTCTGCCCGAAAACTCATTGGGAAGCGGTCATGTTTATTACTAGTATATTTTAGATAAAATTATTAAAGGAGAACGTCCCCAATATTAATTGAATCGTGCATAATAAAATTACTACCTTCCCAATTAGATTATATGATATATTTGGGATATATGCCGCCAATCCAAAAATAAAACGAATTTGATAAAGATTATGATGTGGTTTTGATTCAAGTAAAATTTATATTATAATATTACGATACTTTTTAGATCGAACTTCCATTTCCTTGTCTTATAGCCTTTTAGAGAGAAGCTCTCTCTGGAAGGCGGTGGAAGTTTCGAGCAAGGGGCGTTCTTCTCCGGCGAGTAGGCGGTTTCTTCCGGCGCGTGGAGCCTCGCCGTTGTCCCCTCCTCCCTCTGTTGCTGCTCGATGGCGTTTCTCTTCGGCTGGGCGTCGTAACTTGCGGGGTCGCGCTGAGTGAGTCGATGCTGTTGAGCAGGGAGGGTTGGGGGTGATTGATGGTGGGGCTGATGATTTTGGCCCTTCGGGGGATTGTTTTTTTGGTCTGGGTTGCCGGATCTGGGGGCTGTGGGTGTTGGCACGGTGGAGGTGGTGTTGCCGGCGTCGACTGGCTGTTAGATCTGGTGCCTGGAGGTGGACGGATGCTTGCTGACGGCGGTTCGGCTGGTTTGCTGTGTGGCTGTCGGTCGAGTGCTTGGGTTGGAGGCTGGTGGCTCTCGGCGGCTTGGATGGTCAGCTGCAGGAACTGATCGGACTGGCGGGTCGGTTGCGGGGCGGTTCTGTTAGGAGCCGGGTAGTTTTTAGTTGTAGTGGTAGTGGTTTGTTAGGGTTTTTGTTTGGATAAGTTGTCGGCTTCGGCCGGATTTGTAGGCTTCGGCCTGAATGTGTCGGCTTCGGCCGGAGTTTTGGTCAGCTTTGGCTGTACCGAACTTTTCTTAAGGGCCCACTGCTTAAGATTTCGTTGTAAAGTCGTCTGCCTCGGTCAGGCGGCCGGGCTTTGCTGGGCCTTTTTGGAGCTGATGTATGCCGGTTGGCAACTTGTTTAATCAAAAAAAAAAACAAACAACCTTTTAACATTTATAACACGTGATTACGCTGCACACAATGTTTTTTTCGACTAGGCACCCTGACGGAAAACACCCATATGCTTCATAGATCTGTAACTCCACTACGCACTAAAACCTAACCCTAATTGACCCTAAATTTGAGCTTGTTTGACCTTCTGGTCATTCTGCTATGCCACGTGTGTGTGCTCCAATTGATCAAATATATATATTTTTTATGGGAAATTGATCAATTATATTAAATATCCATATTGTGATCAAACACGTGGACGGTGATGTTGTATTTCATATCCCTGCTAGCTAGACGACCACTACCCACCCATCAAAAAAAAAGAAAAAAAAAAGACGACCACTACCCATCACAATGATCTCTATCTGATTTGCTATCTATGTGTTGCATTCCATGTGATGACAGCAATCTAAATTGGTGTATTAAAATAATGTATTACATTCGTAGCTGAACGAAGAGAGACATGCTGACACAGAAGACAACTTTAGTTGTATTATTTATATTTGTGTTTTCTTTTCTAAAAAATGAATTAAATAGAAAGACTTAACCAGTAATGACAATGGCGTGCCGCAACTGGACTTTTTGTCACCAAAGATTAACCATTGGTAAAGAGAAATAACAAGCAATAGAAATAATTTTTAACAAATTTTTTGAAGGGAAATAGTGTTTTATTTTTTCTTATTTAATTAATCATACGGAATCGTTAATAAAGTGGTAGTTGAGTTGGTAGAACACTTATCTTGTAATAGCAATATCAAGAGTTCAAACCCCACCGTGGCAGTTTCGTTCAACGATTTTGTGGATTTTCCTAGTCTCACATATGATGTGAACCTTTCCTCCATCCTTTATGGATTTTGTTCCATCTTTCCTTTCCTCTTCCTCTTTCGTCCTTTGTGGACGTTTGCATATGTTATGCTCTATGCTCTCTTGCTTGTTTCTTATTGAAGTTTGCAGGTGTTATGCTCTATCCTCTCGTGGAGTTGTGTTTAGGCGCTGCTAAGACCGTACCATGGAGGTGTATGTCAACGAGTGAGTTTTAAAGTTAGAGAGTGTCAGATGACCTGTGCTTCAACGAATGATTCACGTTCAAGTTCAATATCGGGGTAGTGTCCTTTGTGTGACATGTGCTTCAAACTGACTAAAAATATGTGTGTACCCAGTGACGGATGCAGCCGGGTCCTGGGGGGGTCCCAGGACCTCTCTCAACTTTGGTACAAATTTTTTTTATGTATAATATATATGTTTTTTGAAAAATTTGATCAAACATGTTCACTATTTTTGTGAGCTTAACCTCCGAATTTCATCTTGGAGTAAACATAAAAGTTATAGAACATTCAATTAATTTTCTATCCATATAAAGAACATCTTAAACAGACACATGATGACGCCTCTATGAGCTTTCGAAGGTTGGCTCGGACCCCCTCGATTTTGACTAATTTCGATCAATCATCCATCTTTGGTGACTGTTTTTATCAACTTAACTGTCAAATTTCATCTTTAAGTAAATATGAAAGTTGTAGAGCATTCAATTAGATTTGTATACATATATGGATCATCTTCAACGGATATCGGATGACGCCTCTATGAGCTTTAGAAGATTGGCTCGGACCCCTCAGTTTCGGCAAATTTCAATTAATCATCTATCTTTGGTCGCTATTTTTATCGGCTTAACCTCCGAATTTCATCTTGAGTTGAACATGAAAGTTATAGAACATTCAGCTAGCTTTCGATCCATATGTAGACCATCTTCAATGGACATGGGATGACACCTTTATGAGCTTCAGAAGGTTGGTTGATAATTAGCGGACCTTGTTGTTTGAAAAAAAATTGCCAGATCATTAACGGACCTTTTTTTTTGCCGGATTCGACTTATATCATTGTTGTTCGTAAAAATAATTTTGGGACCCCCCTCGGACGAAGCTCTGGATCTGCCACTGTGTGTACCCGAAACATACTATGTATGTGAGGTCTTCCTAGATATATTTCATGTAAACCCACAATAAATAAATCATATACGAAATCTAAATCAACAATTAATTACAAAATTTTACTTACTTATTCTTATTGATGAAAGTAGATTCTAATATTTGAAGGCATGTATGAATATTATGATAGATGGATTATGGATTCCAAATGAAAACATGTAGTTCGAGTGCATCCGAGATCATCTGTGTATATTTAATGAATTTAAAATTTTAGCATTTCATTTAATGGTTTAAGTACTTAATTGAAATTAATAATTTAATGTGTGAAATTAAAAGATAAGTATTGAAGTTAAATTGAAGTCTTAAATGACTAATCATTCATTTCATTTACAATTTATTTCAATAACACATTCTTATAAACTATTAACTAGCTCTATGAGTGCATGATGAGAGGACAGAGAAAAGTAGATAATATATTTTTTTTTGATGTGGATAATATATTATTAGTAATAGTAGATATTAGAGAGAGATAATGTGAGATATGATGATGATGTTGCTCATGCTAAATATCTACATCTACATGCATCCGCTCAATCAAATATGCAATTGCATGTCCTCTATCAAACAAAAGAAATACATTTGCAACTGCATGTGCAAGTACATCCTACTTTTTGAGTTCATGGTGATGGTTTTCAATTTTGCTTTCCTACATGCTATTGGTATTGGGTCTTCAATATGACTATGTAAAACTGAAATTCTGTTGTCTGTTCAAGACAGTTCCAGATTGTGTTCAATCAGAGACTGGGACACCTTAGCAGACATAACCGTAAACAGAACAAATAGGAGCACACACGATATGATACCCAGTTCGGCCTTGCCTACTTTGGAGGGCTTCCCACACCCTAAAAGGGACACATCCTCTCCTAAAGTCCAGAACCTTCTTCCGAAGGCGTGTCTTGATCTCCGTGTGTGTGTGCTTGGTTGTTCTTCAAGAACAGTCTGAACAGCACCCTGGACAGACTGCTTCTTCGCCGTTGATATTCCGGTTTAAAATACTCAGCCGGCCGTCGCTCCTCCTCCAATCTCACGAATGCTCTCGTGTTTTCTTTCTCTCAGTAAGCGATGTAGATTGTGGACGCCCTGGCTTCTTATTTATATGCATGGGCGATCTCCAAATCTGCTCCAGATAACCTCATCAAATATTTAGGAAATATTCCTAAATATTCGATGTGTATCTTTTACCAATCTTTGGGAAGATCTCGATCTTTCTTTCTCAC
Source organism: Rhodiola chrysanthemifolia (assembly GCA_033675395.1). Taxonomy (NCBI): domain Eukaryota; kingdom Viridiplantae; phylum Streptophyta; class Magnoliopsida; order Saxifragales; family Crassulaceae; genus Rhodiola; species Rhodiola chrysanthemifolia. The sequence goes on along the minus strand of CM066208.1, from coordinate 11,733,168 downwards.
CAAGTAATTCCGAATCTTCTTCTAACTGATGAGAGAATATATATTTGAATATTTGATCTTCTATTTAATCGCTGGCCGACTTCAACTAATCGGATCTTCGATCGTTCAGATTAGGAAACGTCTTATCTTCAGATCTGCTGTATGTGAGTTCCAGTAGTCGGTTGAACTCATCTTGAACTCCTGCTTGAACACTCTGAAGACGTTTTGCCAAAACTCATGCCACATAGGAACAACAATCTCCCCCTTGGCATTTTTGGCAAAACCATATAGACTTCAGAGATCACTCTCCCCCTTTTTGCCATAAAATAGGCAAGGAGGGTTCAAATCGACCAGCTTGGTCTCCTCGGCATCTGGAATCTTGTCAACTCCCCCTCGAGCATAGCCAGGGTCAGTGACACAAACTGTGAGTCTTTCGGACCATGGTTTCTCAGCATCTGTTCGACCGCGGGTCAGCAAATAACAGGTTTTTGTTGATCTGGTTTCCTCCATCAGAGATTCTCGGCCCAGGTTCTCTTTTTGCTTCACTCTCCATTCTCGTGTCATTCTTGGAGAAGTTTTCTGCTGCAACTTTCTGCGCACAGCCATGAACTCGTGACACCTGGGCTTGATGTGCCCCTTCTTGTGACAGTATCAACAGGTTCTTGAGTCTCTTCTCCATTCTCCGTTGGAACTCATCATGTTGGCCAGAGGGTACCTATTCATCTCTCTGTTCACCGGCTGTTTAGCTTTGACAAACTCAATCTTTCCTGAACTGTTCCCATCAGTGTAGCCAACGCCTCTACATCCTCCACTCATTCTCTGGGACTTCAGAATCATATCTAGGTCTTTTGATCTAGAGTTTAGCATCTTCACTGATTTCTTGAACTGATTATGCTCGTCCAGAACTGCCGCGTGGTAGTCCTTCTCCATCTCAATTTGTAATTTCAAGGACTTGACTTCTTCTAGAAAACATATCTCTCTTTGGCTCATGGCAGCATGTCTTTTCTTTAGTTCTTCCATGTCTCTAGCGTGCATGTCTTTGTCTTTCTCCATCTGCATCTTTAACGACGAGATAACCTCAAGGTGTTCTGCCTTTTCTTCAATCAGGACATCAACTCTCTCCCTTAGAGCATCCCCCACCATGATCAAAAAAACCATACCATCAATCTCTCTCATCATTTTTCTCTCTCATCTAATCATCCCTCATGGTTTTTTCAATCACATGCACCCCCACCATGATCCAAAAAAAAGTTTATCATCAATCTCTCTTATCACTACATAAATTATAGCTCATAAATGTTAAGATTAATAAAAATATATCAAAGTGTATCTCGTTTTATAGAGCTCAAAAAAATATGAATATTGGTATTTATTTTGATTTTTTTTAATTCGTAATTTAGAAGATATATTCGTTGCAAGATCAGAAAAAAAAACTGTACTGTTTCTTACACAGGACACGTGTCGCGTTGTGATTGGCTCAACTCTCATGCTCAAACCATAAAAAAGAGCATGAGATGCTCATTTTCATAAAAAACCATGTGATGCTTTTTTTGATGCTCAAAAAAATCATGGTGGGGATGCATGATTTTTTTGATCATCTCCCATGCTCACTTTTGATGCTCAAAAAAACCATGGTGGGGGATGCTCTTAGCTTTTCCTTCTCATCCTTCATGCTCGTCATGTTGAAGTTAAGTCTATTATTCAGAGCTATCACTTCCTCGCACTTCTCATATAGAGCCTTATAGTTTTTGAAGACACATTCATCTGTGACTTCTTCATCATCACTGCTGCTGGAGTGGTTAGCCGACTGTTCAAACATCGTTTTGGAACAGGTGCTGTCAAGCTCTTTACCTCTACGATCAGTTGCGCTGGTGAATGGAACAAAGTTGTTCGAGTCATCCTCCTCTGAGTCGCTGTTGCTCCGGTTAATATAATAAGCCTTCTTCTTCAGTGTGTTGGCGCATTCAGCTTGAATGTGAACATAGCCCCCGCATTCTCGACACTGGATTACTTTGCCTTTATCACCCTTGAACACGTTGTTGTTCTGTCCATGTCCGTTTCTCTTCTGAGAGTTTTCTCCTCTTCGACTCTGCGAGTTAGACGTGGATTGCTGTTCTTGATTGTATCCTCGTCTATTCAGCCTTTTCACAATCCTTTCAAGATATTTGGCTATTATGGCGAGCTGTTCAGACTCGTCCTTGACGCTGTTCCACTCTTCAGTTACATCAGCCTTCAGTGCAACACATTCTACTGTCCTTCTTTGAGTATCATCTGGAAAATTCATCTCATATGTCCTTAGTGACCCCATGAGCTCGTCAAGCTTCATCTCGGTTATGTCTTGCATTTCCTCAATGACAGTCACCTTCATAGCAAATCTTTGGGGCAAGGATCTCAGGACTTTTCCAGCCAGTCTCTCTTCCTTGATAGGTTTTCCCAGTGCCGCGGCTCCATTAGCGAGCTCTAGGACTCTAGTGTTGAACTCAGCAATTGTCTCTTCCTCCTTCATTTTCAAACCCTCGAATTTTGTGGTGAGCATCTGCATCCGTGAGTTCCTCACTTTGTCCGTTCCTTCATAAGCTGTTCTCAGAATGTCCCATGCTTCTTTGGAAACTTCACAGTTAGCAATCAGTTTGAACACATTCTCATCCACGGCTGAAAAAATAGCGTTCATACCTATTGAGTTCTCGACATCAGTCTTGTCATCAGCCTTAGTCCAACGCTCTTCAGGTTTTGGCACCACTTGTCCCTCACCATTCGTCATTGTCGGAGGGGTCCATCCAATCAGTATAGCTTTCCATGCCCTTTCGTCAAGAGTTTTCAGGAAAGCCTTCATTCTGGTTTTCCAGTAGCTGTAGTTTGGCCCTTCTAGCATCGGTGGTCCGCTGGTGTTTGGCCATTCCTTCGAACTCATCTTGAACAGAATCCGGATCACACTCTGTGTGTCGAGTGCCTGCTCTGATACCAATTGAAATTCTGTTGTCTGTTCAAGACCAATTCCAGGTTGTGTTCAACCAGAGACTGGGACACTTTAGCAGACAGAACCGTAAACAGAACAAATAGGAGCACACACGATATGATACCCAGTTCGGCCTTGCCTACTCTGGGGGGCTTCCCACACCCTAAAAGGGACACAAATCTTATTACGAGTTTAGGGCTACAAGTGGACTTACGCTTACACAACACCTTGTTTGTAATAACCTAGCCTCTAACACTCCGTCTCTCGGATTTGCAATCTCGGTTCACCGCAGCTCACCACGATCCCCTATGGGTAGGACGAGACTCCCTCCCGACCTAGTCTTGGACCTCTCCTAAAGTCCAGAACCTTCTTCCGAAGGCGTGTCTTGATCTCCGTGTGTGTGTGTGCTTGGTTGTTCTTCAAGAACAGTCTGAACAGCACCCTGAACAGACTGCTTCTTCGCCGTGATATTCCGGTGTAGAATACTCAGTCGGCCGTCGCTCCTCCTCCAATCTCACGAATGCTCTCGTGTTTTCTTTCTCTCAGTAAGCAATGCAGATTGTGGACGTCCTGGCTTCTTATTTATATGCATGGGCGATCTCCAAATCTGCTCCAGATAACCTCATCAAATATTTAGGAAATATTCCTAAATATTCGATGTGTATCTTTTACCAATCTTTGGGAAGATCTCGATCTTTCTTTCTCACCAAGTAATTTCGAATCTTCTTCTAACTGATGAGAGAATATATATTTGAATATTTGATCTTCTATTTAATCGCTGGCCGACTTCAACTAATCGGATCTTCGATCGTTCAGATTAGGAAACGTCTTATCTTCAGATCTGTTGTATGTGAGTTCCAGTAGTCGGTTGAACTCCCCTTGAACTCCTGCTTGAACACTCTGAAAACGTTTTGCTAAAACTCATGCCACATAGGAACAACAAAAACTTTCATGAGGAAGAAGAACCAACCAAGTGTCCCAATGGGACTGGACAGATATTAGGGATGCTGGAAGATAGAATTATGCACATAAGCACATAGGGGCGCGCTCAAATGAGAACCACTCTTAGGCTAAGAACCTTGGAACCAATCTCAGTCGTTGGATGAAATTGGTTCCTAGGTTCTTAGCCTAAGACTGGTTCTCCGACTGAGATTGGTTCCTAGGTTCTTAGCCTAAGAGTGGTTGTCTCTTAACCAATCTCACCCATATGCGTTCACACTACAAAGTAGTGAGTACGCGTCTAGACACGTGGCGCGCCCACAAAGCACGGAGGGTTGTGTGGGACACGTGGCGCGTTGTGGATTGTTGGATGAAACTCATCCAACGGCTCGGATTGGTTCCTAGATTCTTAGCCTAAAATTGGTTTTCATTTGAGCGCTTCTCTATGCACATATGCCCATAATAAATAATAATTATTGGCCGGCCGGTTAGCTAGCTAGGAACTTTTTGATTGATTGACTTTGTCCTATTTACGTAGGACTATATGTCTATACACCTTAATGTAGGGTCGGTAATGGGGAAGATCGGATAGACCCTTATTTGCATCAAGGTATGGTACAGCAAGGCTTACAGAGTATTTAGCCGTCCAATGTATAGTATAAGGGCAAAGTAGAGTTGAGTTTTTACGTTTTTACATCCCTATAGGGTTACGTAAGGGCAAGGTCATGGTAGGACCGAGAGAGTTGAATCGGGTCGAGCCTATATCTAGAGAGTTGGACAGGATCAATTATGAAAAGAAAACTTAGTTTAGTTAAAAACCGTTACTAATGTGGTAAAGGGTCGGGCCGGATCGAACCTCGAAGGGTCTAAGAGTATAAGAGTATAGGGGTCGGGGCAGAGCCATATTTGTTTTACCCTTACCTTTTCAAAGGATGAAAGAATAGTAACGAAATCAAACATCTTCAAGATAGGATAAGGGCTAGGGTCCGATTGGGCTACTTTTTAACCCACCGGACAAATCATGACGAAACCCTACCTTCATGGCTCAATAAAATAGTTTCTTGCTTCACTTCCAATTGTTTGGTATAGATTCTCTCCTATTTTATTTTGAATACACTACTATAGGACAGGCATTATGCTTCGGTTTTTTTAACATAATGCTTCGGTTTCCAAACCGTTGCATAATCAACCGTCGCATAATGTCTGCACATTATGCATCGGTTCATTAAAAATCGTCGCATAATGTGCCGACATTATGCTCGGTTCAATGAAAACCGTTGCATAATATCTACACATTATGCAACGATTCATGGAAAACCGTTGCATACTGCTGAGGATTATGCAACGATTTTCATTGAACCGATGCATAATGTTCAACGGCTCGGGACATTATGCATCGGTTTCTTCGAAAACCGATGCATAATCCTTCACAAAAATAGGCAGATTTTGCTTTACAAAAGCTCAAATCCACCTGAAATTAAACATCAACAAAATACCCTACTGTTCCAATTTTTAAATACAATAGCTATTACATTCAGAACATCATTTCATTGATATTCTGCAATACAATCATTAATCATAAACATATATTTGTCTCTTTATACAAATATGTCACAAAATATTATATTACATAACAAATGTGTCTAAGTTAATGTCCTATACTGCGAAATGATTGGTCACGTAAGTAGCTGGAGATTTCATCCCGAACTTCAAGAATCTTGTCGTGTTCGTATGACTCTACTCCATTAGGAAAACAGTACTATAAAAAACAAGAGAACTAAGTCAACAATTAAAGAGTGAAAACGATTAAGCTCTAAAAAGCTAAATCAACGATTAACGTCTAAAAAGCTCTAAAAAGCTAAATCAACAGTTAAAGGGTGAAAACAAGAGAACTAAATCAACAATCGACAAGTAAACAGTTAAATGAATAACATATGTAAATATATCTCTAAAAAGCTCACTTGGTTAATGTCTTCAACCTCTGCACCATTATTAGCCCGTACAAACGCTATAATGTCCCGAATGTATTTAAGGACATAATAACCACATAAATGGCCAGGTGGTTGTCTTGGACACTGCCGATCAAGAATCTCAGTTAACATACTTTATAAATGAAAAAAAATATTTAATAAAAATGTCTAATTTGTGAATACCATAACTTTCTTCCACTCTACTTTACGTGTACTCCTCGGTACACATCCTTGGTAGTATCGTTTTAATCCCCTAAAACAAACATCATAATGTAATTAGTGACTTTCAATACAAGTTATAAGATAAAAGTAATTTCCAAACTTACGTATCCACCAACTCTTTTGCATCAAGGTTTATATCCTTCTCTTCTGTAGATGAATCAAGCCAAAGAACCTTATGTTGTCTCGGAAAGATGACGCATAACATCCAATGCCACCTGAAAAAAACCCACTAACTTAAAAACAAATGTGTTCAGAACAGAAGTTAACAACTTATAAAGTAAGTGATGAACTCACAATACGTGATCAACATAAGGGAGGAAGTAGCAAAAAAGTGGCTCTTTGTCTGACATATTCAATCTTCCTACAAACATCGCAAATCTATCATTTTTCTCCATGGTTGGGGTCATTAAAGACGGAATAAAAAACCAAACTTAATATCCGAACGAAGCATCTGATCGTGTAAATAACTACAAAGTAAAAACTTGTGTTAGTTAGACTAATTGCAAAAAAATGATTACAAAATATAAATATTACCATTTATATAACTCAGATGTTGAGTTCCCCAACGCTTTTAACTTAAATAGATCCGTGACTTCCTCTTCACCCACTACGATATCGTAGTCGTCACCGAACACCTCAGCGTCGGCGTGTACTACAATCGTATCTCTACTGAGGTTCTTCCACACCTCACGTAGAAGTCGACAGTCCACGGACATTTCATCTACATACTCGTCGCCAGTAAGTGGCAAAGACTCGTATAAGTGTATGTCATATGCCTGCATGTTAAATTTCCGTTAAGATAAAATATCTTATTTCATGTCTAATATAACACAATGAAGCAAATGAAGTTATAATCTTCGAGTATCTCACCCTTTTATCAACAACGACCAAGTCTTTCGGCCATGCCACGTGATGGTCAACTGCAGCTAGAACATTCGAGTGCTTTGGATGGGGTATTGGCAATGCTGCACCTCGACCTCGATAAAGTGCTATATCGTCCTTCACTTTCACGTTATCTTCGGGTATTGCTCGAAAGTTAACAAAACGACCATTTACGACTCGACCGATCGCCACAAGCTGTTTGTCACCTTCAAGTTGCCCTTCGATGTATAATAGGCTCTTCAGGCCACCCTGTCAGTAGAAGTAATAATTTGTAAACAAACACAGAAAGTATTACATACATTTAACCAACATAAATAATAAATTAAATAATTGTAAATGTACCTCTGGTATGTTCTTCCACGGGTCTGAATCAACGGGACACTGAAGGCTGAAGTGATCGGACGCATCTAATCGAATATTACTTGAACTCGGTGTGCCACCCGAGGAGGTGGAGATCGGTAATCCAACCCTCCACGGAATATGTGACCCGACTCCTCGGGTACGTCCTTTGGGCTCAGGCGTCCCAATCGCCTCAGTCAATATGTCATGTCGTCGATTCTAAGACGAGAACTGTCCTTGAGAAGATCTTTCCACTAACTCATCCTATTAACAATCATTAAATACCAAAAATTAGTGTATGATATTAACTATTGAAATTGACATAAGAAATATAACTTACAATCCTTGTTGCCACTTGCTGGGATGCCTCGGTGACGAACTCGTCATTTTTTGTTTTTCGTCCCCTCTTCCACATCTCATGTCTCTCTATAGTGATATTAGACGACTGCACCTCTTCAATTGCGCCCTGCGCAAATAACTCGGCTATTTTCTCAGTTGTCAATTTATCTTCAAGTTTTCTGTAGCCTCCTCGACCAAGGATGTGCGCATATACATTCTTCTTAACAAGCTCTCTGTTAGTCTCTCTTAACTTCATAGCATTTTCAGAGAGCCTCTGCTCCTTAAATATCCTCCAGGCCTCTTTGTCAAGATACTTGTACTCAACCAAAGGATCTTCATTTGCCTTCTCACCGTATATGTAATCTTTTGCCAGTCTTGACTTGAAATTCTTCCACGTGCTACCAGCGACCTTCAGCTCATGCTTTTTATGCGGCTCGCATCCCTCAAAAATTACCTAAATAGACATATAACAAGTTATAATTAATAAAAAAAATATTGAACATCACAAACAAGTATAAATTTCACATATAAAAAAAACTTACAGTTGCATCTCTCCACAAAGTTATCTTATAATGGTCAGGAACTTTCCTCCAATCGGTAAAGGTGATAGGAACTCGAGAACGAGCCACCATACCCAAGAAGCTCCTCCAAGTGTCTCCCTTCTTCCCTTTCGGATTACCCTTACTATCGAAGTTGATCGTGATCTTGGTACCAGCCACTGTGTGTTGCTTAATCAACTTCGCCATGTATACAGGGCCTTTCTTCTGTTTCGGTGTGCGGGAAGAGACACAAGTCATCTTCACCGCTGCTGCTGCTGCTAGCCATGAATCTGTAAAGGAGTCACATTAAATGTCAGATTAAACACATTAAATATATGAATACATAAATGAACACGATTATTAAACAAATAAAATGACGTGTGATAAAGAAATAAGTAGCATATATACAACATACGCACAAATTAAGTTTCTTTATCAATCCATATTCCTTCGCCGTGATCTTCTCGCAACTGTATTTCATCATCAACTTCGTTGTCGTCGTTGTCTACCGGAACTATCGTACAAACGGGTAGGCAATCCTCAGCCATCTCTTCAGATGTACCACTGATTACTTGTTGTTTTCCATTTATCACAACATACTTATTGTTGTTCGAAGGGTCTTTGACGTAAAATACTTGTCTTGCTTGTTCGGCCATAATGAATGGCTCATCCTTATATCCCTCTCTTCGAAAATCGACAAATGTCATTCCAAATTCATCGATATGAACCGCTGAATTATTAACCCATTTACATTTAAAAACGGGTACTCGGAACTTTACGTAATCCAACTCCCATATTTCTTGGATAAACCCAAAATAATTCACAGGCACAAATATTGGATTCCGATCTCTTGCGCTAGAAACATGAGTGGTTTCGGCAACAAGTGTGACACCACTATTTTGCACAACGGTGTGCTCATCTTGATCTTTTGTTTGAAAACAAAATCCATTAATATCATAAGCTTTCCACGTTTGTACAATAGGTCTTGGGCTTGCCATAAGCCACTTCACTAAGTCATCAGATTCTTCTTCAGAGTTGCTCTGATTATTTAAAACCTCATTACTCCTTAGACATTCACAAAATGACCGACTGTGTTCTTTTTGCAACCACTGCTCAGATTTTCCTCGGTTTGTACTCCTCAGTATGTTTATGTGATCCTCGATGAAAGGTGTTATTTCAGGTATATGTTGCAGTACATAGAAATGAGCTTTCGTCAACTCATCAAATGACTTGGGGATCAGTTGATGTCCACTTGTGCCTTTTCCCATAAATCGATCAAAATGACGTGGCCTTGGAACCCCAACCGCAGTTATATTTCCCAAAAAGTTAGTGCAAAATTCAACAGCCTCTTCAGCTATGTATCCTTGCACCATACATCCTTCAGGACTTTGTCTATTCCTCACATAGCTCTTTAGAACCTTCATATACCTCTCAAAAGGATACATCCATCTCATATGAACCGGTCCAAGAATTCGAAGCTCACGCACCAAATGAACAGTAAGATGCACCATTATATCTAAAAAGCTGGGAGGGAAAAACATCTCTAGTTGGCAAAGTGTAACAACTATCTGCTCCTGGAGTCCATTAAGCTCCGATGTTTCAATAACCTTAGCACATAAAGAGCTAAAAATGACGCAAAGTCTTTGTACAGCTGCCCTTACTTTAGGAGACAATATACCTCTGATTGCAATAGGCAGGAATTGTTGCATCAATGTATGACAGTCATGAGATTTTAAGCCATTCAACCGCAGATCCTTCATTGAAACCAAGCTGGCAATATTTGAAAGAACCCATATGGAACTTTAACTCCCCTCAGACATCCGCACAAACTAGTTTTCTCGCTCTTAGAGAGAGTGGTGCACGACGGCGGCAAATATGTACGCTGCCCTCGAGGTTCAGGTGCTAATTTGGTACGAATATTCATCTCCAGCATTCGGGTCTTGCTTTAATTCCATCTTTTGTCTTTCCAGAAATGTTTAATAAAGTACCAAGCAGACTTTCACATATATTCTTTTCAACATGCATCACATCAATACAATGTCTGATGTCAAGAGAATGCCAATAAGAGAGATAAAAAAATATTGACCGCTTCTTCCATGGAGCACTTTCGGTGCGCGAATTAGGTTTCCCGAATCGATTTGTAATATTCTGAAGTGTTTGAAGTATTTCATCAGCAGAAGCCGGTTGCGGTTCTATTCCATGTTCAGTCTCACCATTGAAGGCAGCTTTCTTACGCCTGTAAGGATGATGTCTCGGTAAGAAACGCTGATGTCCCATATAAACCATTTTTCGACAATTGCTTAAATGGCGTGCATGTGTCCCTTCCCCGCATACAGGACAAGCTTTGTATCCTTTAATACTATATCCGGACAAGTTACCATATGCTGGGAAGTCATTGATCGTACACATCAGCATAGCACGCATATTGAAATATTCTTGCCTCGATGCGTCATATGTTCGTACTCCTTCGTCCCATAAAAGCTTCAAATCATCTATCAGAGGAGCCAAGTATACATCAATATCATTTCCAGGTTGCCGAGGATCCGAAATCAACAAAGAAAGCATCATATACCTACGCTTCATGGTTAACTTTGGAGGTAGATTGTAGATAACCAAAATCACAGGCCATGTACTATGCTGACTACTGAGATTTCCATGTGGATTCACCCCATCAGTAGAAAGGCCAAGGCGTAAATTTCTAGACTCTCCTCCAAACACTGGGAATGTGTTGTCTACTTTAGCCCATTGCATTTTCGTATCAACAACACGTTTCTCAGCATGCCAACGCATATTATTGGAATCTTCCGTGTCAGCAAATAATCTCTGAAACCTGGGGATCGGCGAAAGATACCATAGTACTTTCGAAGGAGTGCCTTTAGATTTACCTTTCGGTTCTTTATTTAACTTGTAGCGAGAAGCCTTGCACACTGGACATTCTTTGAGTTCACTAAAAGCATTTCGATACAAGATACAATCATTGGGACAAGCATGTATTTTCTTGTACTCGAGGCCCATGGGACACATAACCTTCTTAGCCTCGTAAGTACGGTTAGGTAGGGTGTTCCCCTCAGGAAGCATGTCTTTCACCAACGCCAATAATTCAGTGAAACTCTTGTTACTCCATCCATTTTTCGCCTTTAAGATTGAACAACTTCAACGTTGCCGATAGCCTTGTATATTAGGAACACTCTTCATACAATGGTAATTCGGAGTCATTCCTCAACGACTCCAAAACATGTGGCGTATCAACAAAGTCATTGGCGACGTTGTTAACCATCTCAATTAGATTATCCTCTTCCCAATCATCATTATCCTCCGGCAAACTTACTGCGGGTTGAGGCTCAAAGTTTTGTTGTTCAACCTCGCCATGCATATACCACACCTTATATGATGGGTCAATCCCCTTTAACAGAAGGTGTTTACGTAACTTCTTCGGTTTGACCTTTTTGTAATTCCAACAACCCATACACGGACAAAAGACACGTTCAATGTTGTTTCTAGACGCATATGCCGACGCAAATGCACAAAAATCCATAATCCCTTTCTCGTACTCATCACTCAACCTATTACCGGACACCCACTCTCGATTCATTATAAATCCACTACATGAAATATGTAAATATTATTGTTAGAATAAGATTATATCAAATGTGATATAATTACCATTATCATATTGCATAACTCAAAAACTTATAAGAAATGAAATTAAAAAATGTAGCTTAGTTACATACTACTTATTTACACCAACAAACAATCACATTTTAGTGAATTACAATCACTCCAACAATTTGAAAAACCACAAAGAAAATCAAATATCCAAAATGAATGGAAACATAAGTAGTGAATTAGTTTAATCGTGATGTTTACCTTAGAATAAAAGCTCGCGAAAAAGAACTTTAATGGTGGGTCTGCAACAAATACGGTCTAAAGCTATAAACAACAAAAACAAATTATTAAACAAGGAAAAATAAATTCAAACTCCATGTTAATCGGAAAATAAGAATGAATGATAACCATCAAATATCAGGAATTGAAGAAGCGAAGAACAACCCAAAGATGTAATGATGTTCGTAGTATAAAGTTGGAGAGGAGAAGCTTTCTCTTGCAAGTCGACTAACAATGACTACAAGTAGTTAACGAACACAAGTTAGAAATTAAGAACAAATGGTTTCAACAATATGTTATTTTAAATGCGTATACCATATCGGCAGAGAATTACACAACAAAATTCATTAATAAGAATCAAGTAGACGGACTAAACACCATTTCATCCATTATTACATACTAAATCATAGCCCAAAAAATGGATTCAACAAGCCTACACAACACCCCCTAATCGGATTACATGTAACCCTAAACCCTAAACACACATAAATTCAACAAATTTGACCCAATATCATACTTGGGATTTGTACCAGAGGGAGTGGCGGTAGGAATGGAATCGAGCAGCGTCGTCGAAGGCATCGTCGGAATGGAATCACAATGCGGCTGAGAGAAGGCGTCGTCAAAGCAAAATCGAGCAGCGTCGTCGAAATGGAATCGAGCAGCGTCGTCCGAATACGAAATCGGAGCAAAATCGAGCGGAGTCGTCGAAGTTCAGGTGCGAATCGAGGGAAGTGAGACGGAGGAATTGAGCAGCTCAGTCGGGAAACCTAATTTTAAATTGATCTTATGCATTGGTTCAACAAAAACCGATGCTTAAAGTTCAACAATATGAAACGGTTCTAACCGAACCGATGCATAAGGTCATTAATATGCATCGGTTCACCCAAAACCGTTGCATATTTGTGACCTTATGCATCGGTTTCTCCTAAAACCGATGCATATGCATAATACTTTTTTTGAACCGATGCATAATGACTAGTTTGTAGTAGTGATAACTTCTGATACACAATTGTGAATTAGTGGTTACCAATTTTTCTTTTTTGTAGTGATGGACTCATTATAAGTAGATACAGAATTAGTACATATAAGTGTTATCTAGTACACTTCTATCAGTTGAAGCGCATGTCTCTCGTGTCGATATATTACCATCCAAAGATTAGAGTTTAGACTTTACTGATGTATCAACGTCCGCAGTGCGCAGCTCCTGGACTCTACTAGCACCAACAAAGTCTTGAGGCGGCACACTTGCACGCATTAGAGAAGGCCTATGAGCCAATCAGAAGCAAAGTGTAGGAACAGAAGGAACAAAAGCCAGCTAATGAAATTGGTATAGTCACCAGAAATCAAACCCGGGACCTGAGGAATTATAAGCAACACATAAGTCCCCCTAAATGTTGGGTCCCGAAAAGTGAAAGTTGGCGGAAAGATGGATGATGTTATTGATTCGGAAGAATGATGAGTTACAATAGCAATAACCCCCTAAATGTCCATTGTAACACGGATCAATGAGAGGAGCCTAAGGGGATAAAATAAAGATAACAAGGACCCAACTAATCTTTTGAGAGATTTTCTTCTTTGATGGTTGGATGATCAGAATGAGTGCTGGTGGTCTTCTTATATAGTTCCCTTGTTATATGGCCCTTGAAGGGAAAGGCATTGATGGCATAGTTTGGCGGGAACTTTATGCTCTTCGTTCTTGGGGCCATTAAGACGCCTTGGGGCTGCTGCTGGTAGCTAAATATAGAAATCTTGGTGACTTGATATCAGCTTGGTCAACCTCGGAATTGCCCCTCCATGACCAAGTACATGAGCCCCTATTGAAGATGCCTTGCCTAATGTGCTCGGTTACTATTTCCAGCCCTTTTGCCTTGGTATTTTAGCCCCTTGGTACAAGCGACGAGGTCCTAGTGGGGAAATACCTTGGCTCGCCTTGGTTTCCTTCGGTTTACCCTCGGTTTGTTGGTCCAATCGTGTTGGTTCGATTTCGCATTCTTTGGACTGAGTTGCTTCTTGCTTGGGCTGATATTGTGGGCTGTGGTCCAGTGCGGAAGGGCCTAGAATCGGTTGGGCTCTAAACTTTAAGGCCCTTGTTGAGGCGAAGGCCCAACACTACCACCCTATTGGTAGTGTTTACTGTTTACTAGTTTTTCAAATGATCAAATTATCTGTGAAAAAAATATTAATTAAAACTGAACTGGGAGCATACGAGGGATATATTAACCTTAAATATTTGATTTTGTATATTTAGTCAAAGACGGACCCAGGAATCAGAATAGAGGGTGGAGAGTGCAATTATACTAAAAAATGAAGTTTTTTATATTACACAAAAATTATCTGTTATTGAATCCGTACTATACATTTCAGCTAATACTTTGTCCGTATTGACAACGAAGCAATCCGATAAAAATGCATCTTCCACTTGTTGCGATTCAACCAAAACTAATATAAGCTCTTCGGACATCGTCAAACATACCATAGAGATACTTTCATATTTTTATTGCAAATCGTGTCACGTTCTAACTTGTTGATATCAAAATCATAATTAGTTTGAAGCCTTTGTAATTTTTAGAGCATGATTGTTATTCACTATGTAACTGACTGTCTTGCTCTGAATTTTGAAACCAAATTTTAGAATTGACCAGTTTGTACACTTATAAAAACAAAAATCAAATGTAAAAATAATTATATAAATTGTCAATTAAACTAATTATACTCTATTTCAAAATCAAAATAACACAAATCAACAAACCTAATTCTCGCAATTCGCATCACTCATAGTCAAAATTACATAAACTCTATTTTCAATCACACTAGATAACTCCAAAGCAAACTAGTTCTTACTAAATTTGATGAAATAATAAATAACTTACTAATTTTCAATCTCATTAATTGAAAAAATAATAATGAAATGTTGAAATAAAATAACTTACTAAATTTACAAGTTTACTAAATTTGAATTAAAGAATTAGATTAATCATATTACACATAAATAAAATTTGATTTTTATTAAACAAAAAAAACAATTTCGAAAAACTTGGGAGTGACACATGTCACCCCTGCCTTCACTGCATCCGTCCTGTATTTAGTGAAATTAAAAATGAGAACTTCACATTTATGTGAAAATTTAGAACCTTTTTTATCCTTTTATCGCCAATAAAGCCGTGGTGAGTTGGTAGTCACTTGCCTTGCAATATCAAGGTAAGGATTCGACCTCACCATGTCATTTTCTTTCCTACAATTTTGTGGAGGGGTGCTTTTCGTTGTGATTCATATGTACCCGACTTAAAAGTGATCGTCTAATATGTTCAAAATGTATTCACACGATACTTAGATTTGTAAGCGATGTAATTGTAAACCCACAAAATTCGAAATTATTTCGTAGTTGTTAATTCATTAATTAATATATATCCAAATTAGCGCACGCACATCAATTTTTTATAATTACTTAATTGGTAAAATAAAATCTTATCGTTATCCATTAAATTTAATTTTAGGAATCCATAAATTATTCTTCTACAAAATACATATTAGGCTTGTTTTTATGTTTGATTTTATTTGATAAAATCAACCCTAATAAATTTCCCTTAGTTATGGGAATCACATGAGTTTTTTTTAAAAATAACCCAAAACCAGTTTGGCATTTCAAAAATAACCCAAACGAGTTTCACATTTCAAAACTGACCCATTTTTAAAGAGACCGGATTCCCGGGATCCAATCTTTCACGTTTTTTAAAAGACCGGATGCGCAGGATCCGGTCTTTGGGAGATTCGGATGATGTGGACGAGAGGTCGAATACGTGGCTTCCACGTAAGACCGGAACCCGGAATTCCGGTTTCTAATAAGACCGGATCCCCCAGATCCGGTCTTTTGCGGCTTAAAATTTTTTAAAAGATACATGCATAATCATTGGAAGGTGGACATTATAAACAAAGTTGTAGTAAAAAGTGAACAACAAAAGTACTATAGGTACTCGGATATTGGATTTAGCTTGTATTGACGAATGGACAAGACCTTCTGTTATGACCAGTTTGATGACATAATTTGCACCATTGAATCCTGCCTGGGGGTTGTGATGATGAAGCCTGTCCTTGAGTACTGGACTGACCGACATCCCTCTGGTCCATTACAGTACGCCTTCGCCTTGTCGGATTTCTACCGACGTTTGTACGTTTGAAGTGAGGATTAGGCACATGATGAAGTCCATCATAGGGTTCCCAGAAGTCAGACTGAGGTAATGGACTGAAATGGTAACTCCAGGTCATGTTGTAAGCTTCAAATGTATACTCACGAGGCACATAGTCGCTGTATTCCCTGTTCGTGAACTTACAAACTGCAATTGCATGACTGCAGGGAATATGAAGTGTCGTCCATTTTCCACATTCACATGTTCTCCCGGGTAGGGAAACTTTCCACAGATGATGCTTAACTCCCGTGGTAACCTGATAAATACCCTGAGACGCGTTAAAAAGTACGACTCTGTGGAACTGTGCCCTTTGTCGGAGTACCTCCAACCTCCCGTGTACCTTTGGTGCAAAAGCCGAATCCGAGTAGTTGTCGTAACGATAACGACGGTTGTTGAAGTATTTATTCAACTGTTTGAAAGTGAACATAACCAATGCTGAAATTGGTAAATCACGTCCGTGCTTGAGAACGCCATTGAACGATTCCGAAGCGTTCGTGGTCATTGAGCCCCATCTCATACCACCAGTATCCATTGCCAAAGACCATAAATGAACGTCCACCTCGCGCAACCAATTTCGCACGTCATCTCTGTCTTTCAATAGTGTCATAAGCTCCTCATATCGAGCTGCAAACTTGTACTGTTTTTTGGCATATGCAACCTTGCCAAGTTTTTTCTTCAAATAAGAGTCTTTGACCCTCGTGTTGAAGTTGCTCTGAAAGTGGTGAACGCAGATACGATGGTAAGCATTAGGAGGCGACCATTGTGGTTCACGCATAGTAGCCATTATTCCTCCTTGTCTGTCAGATATGACGCACAAGCCCGTCCGATCAGTGACACCCTCTCGAATGCAACTCATGAACCAACTCCAGCTGGAGGTGTTTTCACTCTCGACCAAAGCAAACGCAACAGGTAAAATACCATTGTTTGCGTCCAATGAGCATGCTACGAGGAGCTTCGCATCGTACTTACCGTACATATGAGTTCCGTCAATGGATAATATAGGACGACAATGCCTAAACGCATGAATACATTCAGAAAATGCCCAAAAAACACTATTTACCTGAATGTACTGACCATTGATTTCTTCCGTATCCCAATAGACAACTGTTCCCGGACTATTATCAACTAAAGCCTTCATCAAGTGCGGCAGGTTTGCGAAGGAGTCATCCCATGTTCCAAATAAGTTAATCATTATTTGTTGCTTCGCTTGCCAAGCTTTCAAGGGGGACATTTCTAGCCCATAGTCTTTATAAATTCTTCCTTGTATCTCTGCTACACTCAACCGTAATTTTTCTGTCATCACATCCCACAGTTCTCTAGCGATGTACTTGGGCGTCATATGAACGTTGTTGGCCATGATTGTGTCGGTCTGACATATGTGATGCTCACGATGCTTTCGCACTTCCCAACGGTTACTTCGTCTCAGTGCAGCTATCCGGAGGCCCCACGGACAAACTTCTCGACATTTTCTACATTGAAACAGAATGAAAGAAGGGTTAGATTTTTTGACCACGTACTCCACCCGTGTCATTATCGACCACTTCCGCACCGCTTGTACGGCAAGTTCTTTTGAGTCAAACTCACTCCCAACTCCTAGGGATGCGTGGAGATCCGGTTGACCAATATATCCTCCCATATATTCATCGGTTGGTTGATTGGTGTCCCATGCCGAAACATCTTCGAAATCCGGATGATCCCATAAGTATTGGGGTACTGCATTCTCGTACTCCGGATTTTGAACAGTGACCATCTCCAAATTCTCCATTTCGTCCCGATCGTACTCGTCCATGATCGGAACATCTAAATTATCAAGAGTGGGGGTTTCCATTTCGAATGAAATTGAGAGAATGAGTGAAATGATGATAGATATATAGTAGGAAGTGTGTTTGGATGAAAAAAAATGAATGAGAGAATGTTCATATTTATAGCTTAAATAAGACGAATCCGGTCTTTGGAGAATCCCGACCCATGCTCGTCCGGTCATTTCAGGTCGGGGCGTCAGAAATTCGGGTCCCGTAGAAGACCGGATCCCCGAAATCCGGTCTTCAAAATGACCTAATTTATTTTTGGATTTTTCAGAAGACCGGAGTTCCTGTATCCGGTCTTTGGAAAATCCAAAAAAAATTAGGTCATTTCGAAGACCGGATTTCGGGGATCCGGTCTTCAACGGGACCCGAATTTCTGACGCCCCGACCAGAAATGACCGGACGAGCACGGGTCGGGATTCTCCAAATTCGGGTCCCGTGTGAGACCGGTTCCCCGAAATCCGGTCTCACGAATTTTTTTTTTTTACTTCAATTATTTTTTTGGTCGATTCAATTGAAATATTTAGTGCACATAATGTATAAGAAGTTAATTTTGTCGATTAAATTGACATAATGAAATTAAAACACATATTAAAAAGTCACTTTCGTACATTAAATTGAGAGTTTGATAGTACAAAATGTCATCAGAATCTTTTTTTACGCAACCTATGAAGCCATGAATGTTTCGGTGATTTTGGAGGACGAAGTTCGTGCCCATGAGCTGGTGGTGAAGCTGGCGCATCTGAGGTGGATTGCCGAAATGGTGGTGAAAGTGGTGCTCGTGAGCTTGATGGCCGAAAAGATGGTGGTGATGGTGGTGCCCGTGAGCTTGATGGACGATCATAACCAGCGGTCTGTGAGTCAAGGTTGGTGACATGATCTTCCTCTACAATCGTATCATCATGGTCATCTGTCGTTGAAATGTATTAGTGAAATAATTAAATGCGATGGAAAATAGGTATCGGGTAAATGGAAATTTACCGTTTCCCAAGTCAATAAAATCAGGGTTGATGTTCAGCAGCCGCAACTCGCCCAACACCCGTAGTTCTTCCACTACGGTATGAAAAATGCGATGAAAAACAGGTCTCGGGTCTGCAGTACTATGGAATCCTTCTGCAGCTTCCGATGCACAGATGAGCAACGCGCGAATCTATAGGAACAAATTGTTAGTGAACGTATAAAACATATTCATCACTAGGAATATCAATGTGAAAACTTACATTGCTAGGTAATTCATGGGCAGTAGGGCGATAGTACTGAGTGTCCTCTTCCTTCAATTTGGGCTGGATAAGGCGACGTGTTATCCTTGAATACCAATACACATATTCATCACTAGGAATATCAATGTCCTCGCCTTCCTCGCCCGGATCCCCATATATTAATCTCTCATATCTGGCATTCCATTGCGCAACATACTGTGCGAGGTACACTCTCCAGTCAACTGTCTTTTTCCTTTCCAACCCGTGGTGCTCATTCGTACACGCTATAGGAGCAGGTGGAATCATCTGCTTCCATCCAAACTGTCTCAAAACACGATTCGGATGATGCCACTCAACGATATTAAAGCAAATAAGTGGCACATCAGCCGTCCATAATTCCCGTGAATCGAGACATACGGGATGCAGTCGGGGCAAGATCTCCTCGTCATATGGTCGGAAAATAAAATCAACATGAACCATTCGCTCCAGTTGATCCCGAAAGAAGACTAGAGAACCACGCGGGACCTCAACAAAGTGTTTTGGTCCAGCCCAATGTCTGCACATAAAAAATGCGTTACAAATTGAATATGAAAATGCAAATTTTGAATATGGATGCGATGGAAATTAACTTACAAGTACGACCAACAAGGTCTTAAAAATGGATGAATCTCATCGTCAAGGACTGGGGCCTCTCTATAATATGGTTGTGGAGCTCCAACACGCAAACGCTCCCAACTCCAAAACTGTAGTAACAGTAAACATCCAGCAATTTGCAACTTCTTAAAATTGCTCGCTTTGCACAAGTTACTGTACAACACAGCTAAAACCGCGCTCCCCCAACTGTATCTCCGGACGTTATCCAAATCCGCCAACAATGGAAGGTAGTGGAGCGCTACCTGATCACCATACAAATCTGACATGAGAGTCAATCCCAATAGACACAAGATGTACGCCCTAGCGTATTTCTTCAATGTCTCTTCGTCCGCATCGACCGGTATATGAGTGTAGGTCACAATATTTCGTATCAAATACAAAATAATGTTTTACAAATGATTTATGTTTGAAGCGGAAGTTGTGTTCGTTATCTCAAATGCTTCCTCTGATTCTACGGTGTTGCTTGATTCGGTCTACTCGGCTTGATGTGTGCGGATGAAGGCGTAGTGCAACGTGTCTTGCGTAGCGAGGGTCTTGATGACTTGATCTCACGTGCGCAATGAAGTGAGGGTCGCGGGGACTTGGTCTCACGTGCTTGCGTTGCGGTTGACGGTTGATTTGTCAGTTGCTGGCGGCTGACGGTTGATTTGTCACTTGCTGGCGGCTGACGGTTGACACTTCTTTTGAGAGCACTCTTCTCTGTGCTTTCTTCTCAAATTCAGAATGTCTTCTTTGTAAAGTGAAGTGCTCTATTTATAGAGTTTACTAGTGGGCTTGAGATTGAGCCCGTGCTTTGGGTTGAGTCTGACTCATGGACCGGGCTTGTAGCTTTGACCCAAATATCCCTTGTGGGCCAGCCCATTTATACTTTAATAATCTTGATTTGGTCCTTAAACTTTTAGTGCCTACAAATTGCCCCCTCATGATCATGTTGTGCGACACAATTTGAGTGTCTCAGCGCGACGTGATCGTGAGTGATTGACTTGAGAGTCTTGTGGATGTCGAACTTGTCGTAAGAGCTTCCACGTAATTTATTTTTTGAGTCACCATGTCGTTCTCCAACTTGACGGTTGACTTGAGATTTCTTGTGAATGTCGAACTTGTCGTCCGGGCTTCACTTTTTCTTTGTGTTTGTCATCTGTCGTTATCCAACTTGGCGAATGACATTTCTTCGAACTTCAAATGAGAAATTTTTATCTTCTATCGATCCCCTTTTTTTTTTACGAGTTGAAACCGAAAAGAGACAATTTCAAATCTTCTTCAGCTCTTTTTCTTTATTTCGCTCCAGGGATAATCGATTTATCAGGTTCAAAGCTGCTTGGTACATCCCATCCAGAACTTGTTTCCAAACCATGTCCCCATTTACTTTCCACAGCAAGAATTGATTCTGTTTTGGTTCTGCTGTTGATATTTTCTCCAATGACAAGTAGTTATCTTTCCACAGCTGAAAAAAGAATATTTTGTGTCTCAACCTTTTCCTTCAATAAATCATACACGATCTTTTCAGTTTCGATAAAACGAGATTCCCTTGACAAATATCTGAAAATCATATAAGCAACTTCTCCATATCGATTCAACACAAAGGATTCAACCTCTCTATTCCGACAAAGCTGAATTATGTTACTCAGATCAATACTGTATAAATTATCTGCATCCTTCATGCAACCTAGTTGGTCAAGAGAAGATCTCACGTGATCCAAAGTCATATTTCGACCAACTTCAGTCCTCATCACTTCTTCATATATTGCATTTAAGGACAAAGGCACTGAATGTCTTGATACTACCCCGCCAACTGAGTTCCTTGAACGTTCCAGCATTGCACTCAGCACAACGGCAGCTCCCTCTTCGAATCGTGATTTTTCATGAACAATGCAAGCCTTATGTCTGAGACAGCGGACGAATTCTTCAAAATTTGGACGCCACAAGATTTCTTTCTGATTTCAATACCAGATTTTTTTTAGATATAAGAATATCTGATCTAATAAGTAAATCAAACCGGGCCAACAGATTTGGTAACCATAATCCCCAAAAAATCTGCGTTGGTCATGCTATATATTCACTCCTCGATCAGGTCTAAAAACCCTAGCCCTCTTTCAGAACTCTCCTGGCATCCTCGTATGTTTGTTCTCATCTTCTTTCAAGGCACCCAAACTGAAGCACGGATCACCAATCATCAGCACAAGGTGACGACGAGGCCTGCAGCAGCTCCTCCGCTTGCTTAAGAGTTATTTCCCATCTAACATCTAATCGCACATCTGTTTATCACAAGCATGTTTATCACCGTCCTCTGTAATGATCTATACGCCATTAGAAGTAGCGAACTTCTTGTAGTCCAGAGCTGATCGCTATCGGCTGTTGTTTCTCTTTCTTTTTTTTGTAAAAATCTTTCCAGACATTGATTTTTGTTGATCTTTGTAAAAAAGCTTTCAGTTCAATTCATCGCATCATTACAAGTTTCTGACACAAAATTGACTACTGATCTCTTGTTGATTTTTGTTTTCCTTGTATCGCAGCGCAATTACAAGTCCTTGTTTTCCTCACGCTTCGCCTCGGAGTCAACCAAAGATCCGATCAGAACAAGGATCGCTAGTGACGCCAAAATCGATCTCATCATTCTGCAAACCCTTTTTTTTCTTTTTTTTTATAGGTACGACTGTATTGAGCAACGTGACTATATCTTGTCTCACTGATTTTCTTTTCCTTGTTCATGACTAGGCCCCCTTCTATCTACAGCTGCCGATTTTATTGCTGCCGATTTTACTGCTCTGACGTTGATGCGCTGTTGTTGACGGTATTCTGACTTGTTGTTGAGAGACCAACCCGCTATCCTTCTTTGCGTAAAACTGCTATCCATCGAGGGTAGTTTGACACTTTGAATTCATTGTGTCAAGAAAAATAAGCTTTTGAGGATTCTGTCACCAAGACTTACGAGTCTAAGGAGATTGGTTTTTAAGTGAGACCGTTTGTGACTCCTCCAATTTCCTGGGAATTCCTTACTTGTCTTAATTTTTTGACATAGTCGTTTCATTTTGTGACGAACTCACGTTGCGATATAAGTCTCTACCAAAAGAAGGCAGGCGCAATGGTGCTCTTCTGCCGCTGAAGAGGTTCAGAGGGCTGTTGTCCCAGTGCCAATTGGTGATGCCGCGGATGAGACACTTGTCGATAATGGAGGACAGAGCTCTATACGGTCGGTGCGACATAGCCAACAAGTCTCCGATGCTTCATCTTCCTCCGGGCGACCGCAGGGTAACAAAGCACCAAGTGCTGAAGCTGTCATCGCTCCACCTTCCTCATGCCAAACTGTCAAGATGACTGACCAGCTCGTGAGGGTTCTCCTTCAGAACTTACGGAAGCTCCCTACGCAGAAGTCAGCGATGTAGCTGCGCATGTTAGCCACTTCCTTGCTAGCCTTCGAGATGTTGGCGATGACACCTCCATTCTTCAGGCGGCCGTTGATGCGTATGTAAAGAGTGTTGCCAAACTCCTTGCAGTCCAGTAGGGTGTTGTTAGCAACTCCGCCCGTCATGCCTGTGAGATTTCTGCGGTTGAGGGCAGTCTACGTTCTGCTCGAGCGACTTATAAGGGTGCTCTCCAAACTAGCAAGAGTTTGGAGAAACATGGAGAAGTAGTGGCGCAAGCAATAGAGGGAGCCGAAGCCAAATTACGAGCTTTGCATGATAAGGCAAAGAGCATAAGACACCAGCAAAGCCGACAAGTGGAAGTAATTGCTGCGGCCGAGTCGAACGTTGGTGCACTTCAACAGAAGTTAGACGAGTTGAGGACTTTTCGAGCAAGCTCTGATGACTTTGTGCAGGTGAACCGTGAGTTGGATCAATGCACGAAAGCCATCCATGCAGCTTTGCATTAGAACCGTCAGACTATTTTATTTTTTTATTTTTTGTAGACTGCACTTGACATATATTTTTTTTATCAAGCTACCTACGTACTTGCAAAGCCACGTGCGTGGCACTTTGCAAGATCAAGTCAACGTAGTTCATTTTTTTATTTATATTTTTGAGCCGTTCACAGTTTATACTCTTGCGGGCCAGGAGTGTCGATCTTTTTTTTTTGTTTTTTTTGAGCCGTTCACAGTTTATACTCTTGCGGGCCAGGAGTGTCGATCTTTAGCTTTAGGAGTAGTAGCGTTTTAAGAACTTTCCATTGATTGGTCCGACGCGTAATCCTTCTTGATCCACGATCTTGTATGCCCCATTCGTGTAAGCTTCTTGCACCACGTAGGGACCGTCCCACCTTTCTTTAAACTTGCTTCCCGTCTTGTGCGAGGTGATGATTGGCCTTCTTACCGCTAGAACCAAGTCTCCTTTTTGAAAGGAGCGAGGACGCACCTTCTTATTGAATGCACGTGAAAGTCTTGCCTGGTAGCATTGTAAGCTCTGTTGTGCTTGCAATCTCTTTTCATCAAGGGCTTCCAACTCTGCTAAGCGTAGCTTGTCGTTTTCGTCTGCAGTGATTTGGTGAGCTGATGTAGAATCTTTTTGACGACGAACGGAAATTTTCACAGGTGGTGGAGGCTCGTAACCCAGACCCGTATGTTTGTGAGCCGTTCCGTGCATTTGGCCGAGACTGTAAGGATGAGGTTTGATCACTTCTCCGAGCATAGCTGGTCTTTTGAAATCGTATCCTGCCTTCTCCATCAACTTATAGGTGTTTGGACCGAATTTTCCCTCCAAACTTACATTCCCTTCATGTGGTTCGACTGACTCTGAAATGAATTCTTCTGGTGGAGGCCTCAGAACTTGTGTTGTATTTGCGCTGGGTAATGGAATGACTACTTTCGCCACCCATTCTTGTCTGACCATCCTTTTGACCTTCTTTTGATCTGCAAAACTTGTCTCTGATTTTTGACAGTCTTCCAAAGGTCTTTGTCCTGCTTTACGTCGAGATTTAGGTATATATCGCAAGATAGGGAGCGTGCTTTCAGGAGTCGGCCTTTGCGTTTGTACAGGTGTCATGACACATGGCCTGTTCCTAGCTTTTGATTCAATTTCTGATTTTATCATCGGCCGGTTTTGGTTTGCTTTTATCGTTTTCTCTAGTGGAAGGGGTGATTGATGGCAATAGTTCACTTGACACACCGTCTTCTTTAAAGAACTTAGCATCTGCAAAAAATGAATCTGCCTTGGTAAATGGTTTGACGTCCCCATTTATCTTTCTTTCACCGTCACGATAATACTTCAAGCATTGGTGAAGAGTTGATGCGACAACTCCATTCTCGTGCTTCCATGGTCGACCGAGTAACAACTTGAATGAAGTTCTAACGTCAATGACATGAAATAAGGTATCAGCAGATAGCTCTCCAATTGCTAGATTGACACGGATCATGCCAATCGCACGTTCAGTTTTTAGGTTGAATCCGTGAATTAAAAGCTGGCTATTAGAGAGCTCGTCCATAGTGATTCCCAATAAGTCCATGGTTTCCTTTGGCATGAGGTTTACTCCAGAGCCTTCGTCCACCAAGATTCTTCCCACCTTTTGTCCTCGAATGTAGCCTGTGACATACAGAGGTCTGTTGTGAGGTTTGGATCCGAGGAGAAGATCTTCATCAGAAAATGTCAAGGTCGTGTTGCAGGAGGTGCATTTGGCTTGACTTTTCTTTAGCTTTTCTGCATTGTGGATGATGTCCTCCTTCAGCTTTGGATGTAGGAGTGCTTGCGCTATTTGTTGTCGTGATTCCTCTGGTAAGTGAAATATCTGCTCCCACTGCTCGTGTTTAGGGAGAGCTTCTAGGATATCAAGTACATCAGCGTCATCTTGAGGATCCGAAGGTGGTTGTGTCTTCGTGGTTGGAGCTTCATTCCTCCGCTCAGCTTTTTGTTCTTCCTCACTTCCTTCGCTTATTCCCCCTGAGGTTGTATTGACACCAACTTTATCGAAGTAATACTCCGGCAAGAAGTCTCCTAAGATGATGGGATTTGGTGGAATCTGCTTCAAAGGATCAGTAGGCAGTATATGTGACCTCAGACTCCTCTTGAGTCTTTCCTTCCCGTTCATCTGACATGGTTTCTTCTTGGTCACCTGCTTCTTCTTTCGGCGGACAGGTTCTGGTTGTGGACTGACTTGCTTCTTTGATCTTCTTCGAGTTACAAGAGTCCATCCTTCATCATCCTACATGCATTCAACCTCTTTCATGATCTCATGAGTTTCGATTCTTTTTGGGTTATGATCGCACCTCAACTTCTTTGATTCAGCTTCAATAGATGGCTTTGACATCCACGCTTTTGTTGGCTCAAGGGTGCCAAATTGGATTTGTTGCATGCACCATTCTTGTGGCTTGCAAAGTGAGTCGCAACTAGTCGTCACGGAAGCGTGGTTTGCTTCTATTGTTTCATCTGTGTCGAGCTCGATGCGTCCTTCTTTGACTAATCTCATTATAAGCTCTTTGAGAGTGACACAGTTTTCGATACTGTGGCTAACCAATCTATGGTAGTGACAGTATTTGGGATCATTCGTCCTGTTGACTTCATCTGGGCGTTTTGCTTCTGGTAAGTTGATGATGCCTTTCTCCAAAAGGTCATCGAGCATGCCTGACAGATCCGAGTCAAGGAACTGATACTTCTTGGCTTGTAATTCTTTCAGTGTAGGCTTCGTGCGCTTGAAGTCTCTTGAAGTGACTTCTTTCCTCTTCTCCTGCTTTGGTTTCGATGATATCTTCACAGGAGCGTCGTTGGTGCTGATGGCCATGGCCTCTTTTGGAGCATTTTTGATGATCTTCTCGGACTTTTTGTATTCCTTCTTATCGATGATCGCCTCTGACGAGGATATGTGATTCTTTCCATGTCCTTTCACGGTGATTTCCATGTCGTGTGCGCGTGTGGCTAACTCTTGAAAATTCCTAGGGTTGATACCTTTAAGGATGTATAGCAAATCCCAGTTCATTCCATCGATGCACATCTCTACAGCTGACGTCTCGCTGATGCGATCTTTACATTCAAGGCACAATGAACGCCAGCGGTTGATATAGTCAACCACAGGTTCCTCTTCCCATTGTTTCGTATTCGTCAGTTCACTCATACTGACAACCCTTCTGGTGCTATTGAATCGGTTGAAGAATTCGTGCTCCATCTGACTCCAGCTGTCAATAGACTCTGCCTCCAAGTCAGTGTACCAATCGAAAGCAATGCCCTTAAGAGACCGCACAAATTGTTTGACCAGCAGATCCCCTTCAGTTCCCGCGTTGTTACACGTTTCTACGAAGTGGGCAACATGTTGCTTTGGACATCCTTTTCCGTCAAACTGTTGGAGCTTGGGGGGCTGATATCCCTGTGGCATGCGCAGACCGTCTATTCTCTTGCTGTAGGGTTTGGTACAGCGTGCACCACCAGAAGAATCTCCACTTAGCTGGTTCTTGACCGCGTTGGCTATCAGCACTTGAAGTTGGTCTTCGTTGCACGCAACACCTCCGTTCCTGTTGGTTTCTACAGGGATCATCTTATTGGCGTCATCATCTTCTACCGTCAGATTGACTTCTTCAACCTTTTGTTTCCCGAGCCCAACCACCTCTCTCTGGAGCTCTTCAAGCTTCTTGTTCTTCTCCTGGTTGTCTTTCAGGACTAGCTCAAGCATCTCTCTCAGTTCTTGCATCTGCTCCTCCATGGTCTTGGTGCCTATGGTCATGACAGAAGCTACACAGGGTTTGGGTGTCTCGGCTTGTTTTGGCGGAGTCACCTTCGTTTTTGGTGAGGGTGTCCCGTCAGCCTTCACACTTCCCTTGTGTCGTGGGGAGTTGGAGGCAATCAACGCCGTAGCTGCAGCCATGATGGAAGCAACGGTATATGTGCGTTCCCTCCTTGGCACTTGAGAAGCTCGTAGGCTTGCAGCAGCGGCATTGACAGCCATCCTCTGAGCCATCCCTCTTGTGCAGGTGCCGGTTGGTTGAGCCACAGTTGCGGCGTAAGTCTTCTTGGGAGTTTGTGGACTGGTAGGTTGAGCAGACATCTTAGCTTTAGCGTAGGGATGAGAGGTAGAGATCTTCACGTCGGGTTCACCAAAATTTGTAGGTCACAATATTTCGTATCAAATACAAAATAATGTTTTACAAATGATTTATGCTTGAAGCGGAAGTTGTGTTCGTTATCTCAAATGCTTCCTCTGATTCTACGGTGTTGCTTGATTCGGTCTACTCGGCTTGATGTGTGCGGATGAAGGCGTAGTGCAACGTGTCTTGCGTAGCGAGGGTCTTGATCACTTGATCTCACGTGCGCAATGAAGTGAGGGTCGCGGGGACTTGGTCTCACGTGCTTGCGTTGCGGTTGACGGTTGATTTGTCAGTTGCTGGCGGCTGACGGTTGATTTGTCACTTGCTGGCGGCTGACGGTTGACACTTCTTTTGAGAGCACTCTTCTCTGTGCTTTCTTCTCAAATTTCAGAATGTCTTCTTTGTAAAGTGAAGTGCTCTATTTATAGAGTTTACTAGTGGGCTTGAGATTGGGCCCGTGCTTTGGGTTGATTCTGACTCATGGACCGGGCTTGTAGCTTTGACCCAAATATCCCTTGTGGGCCAGCCCATTTATACTTTAATAATCTTGATTTGGTCCTTAAACTTTTAGTGCCTACAATGAGTCAGGTAGTTATCGAACCATGTCTTGCTACCCATCGATTTCTTCTCCGGACGGTCGGGCACAGCACCCAATAAACTCAAACAAAGTGGCTCCCATTCCAACGAACCTAGTCCAGATACAGGCTCCCCATCTATGGGTAATCCAGTAAGGAGAGCGACGTCCTGTAATGTAATTGTAGCCTCCCCTCCATTCAGATGGAATGTGTGTGTCTCGGGTCGCCATCTCTCCACTAAGGCGGTGCACAATTTTGGATCAATCTTCACGTTGCATAATTGGGTCCACGGTAGAAATCCGGCATTCGCAACGTACTGCGCAAGTCGATGATCCATATGTACGACATTATGACCCGCGACTCGCAATGGCTTATCAGACATAAACTCTCTATCCATCTGAAATATGTTAAACAATTTATTAGTATAACATATTGTTATTTGATATGAATTTCAAATGTTTAATTAATGAAAATCATACCTGATTTCTCCAAATCGCCTCAGTGCGATGCACACTTTGCAGTGTCAATAAGGATGGATCGATGGGTCCAGGATGAACGTAATCATCCATATCCATATCTGGATTAGCAGTCGCACGTGAAGAAGACGGCACATCGCGTTGACTAGTGCTTCTTCGCCTGTTACCGGACGACATTTCTGTACAAAAAAAATATATACATTATTACTAATTCATGAAGAAAAATAAATATAAATACAAATTATTCTCCAAGTATAAAAATAGCAACACCAATAACAAAATTCAACACTAATAACAAAATTCAACACATAACAACCCTAATAACAAAATTCACAACATTTCAAATTCAACACTCAACACTAATAACAAAATTCAACACATAACAACCCTAATAACAAAATTCACAACATTTAAAATTCAACAGTCATACAATTAACCGGTTTAATCCATCAATACTAATAACAACACAAATAACAACACTAATTTAAACGTACTAATTTCACAACACTAATATATACACTAATAACAACACTAATTTAAACAATAATATCAAAGGACAAAATTCACAAAAAATTCGTACAATTAACCGACTTATTTCAAATACAAACAATTCAACAACACTACAACAACACTAGTTACTCAATTGAGGTTTTTACCTATCGATTTCGTAGAACTTTGGGTTTTTACGGACGAAATCGGATGTCAACGAATCGGATGACGAAGATTCTTCGTATGGATGGACGGAGTGTGATGGACGGATAAATCGATGACAGCAACGGACGAATCGGCGACGGAGGAGCTCGGATTTTGTTAGGGTTTGAAGAAATCGGAGAAGAGAATGGGGGGAGAGAAGAGATCTGCTGCCGATTCATATATCGCAGAAGACCGGATCGGGGGGATCCGGTCTTATAAAAAAACCGGAATTCCGGGTTCCGGTCTTACGTGGAAGCCACGTATTCGACCGCCTCGTCCACATCATCCGAATCTCCCAAAGACCGGATCCTGCGCATCCGGTCTGTTACAAAATGTAACTGACCGGATTCCTGGGATCCGGTCTTTTAAAAAATGTGAAAGACCGGATCCTGGGAATCCGATCTCTTTAAAAATGGGTCAGTTTTGAAATGTGAAACTCGTTTGGGTTATTTTTGAAATCGGAAACTGGTTTTGGGTTATTTTAAAAAAAACTCCACGAATCGTCCTTTCCAAAATAAATAATCAGAAATCAAATTACACATGTTACATCCTTTTTTTACACGTGTTACATCATTTTTTACACATGTTACATAAATTTCCCTTAGTTATGGAACCGACATGGTGGTAGCCTGTTGATTAAGGAGTCACATACGATCCCTTACATCCCGGGTTCGAGTCCTGTGGACACTATTTTTCTCACAATTTGTGAGCTTTTTCCTCTTCCTTTTTCTTTCCTTCTTGAAGTGGAGAAATGTATCATATGATTTCGGATTCGGTCAAGATGTCTTACTAGGTTTTCAGATATCAATATATAAATACCATTAGATTAATACAACAAACTAACGAACTATAAATACCATTAAATTTACAAACTATAAAGTTCAACTCTCATATTAATAAAGAAATATGAAGCAAAAAAAATATTAATCAAGAAATAAATTGGATAATTATTAATTAAAATAATAAAATTAATAATCAGTCATAATTACAAAATAAAATGGCTTATATCTTACATTAACTAAATTAGAAATTAATTAAAATAAAATAATGGGATATCATTAAGTGTCTGTTCCGTAGAGCTTAAATTTCATATTTTTAGGTTCAATAAAATTAAATAAAGTTAAATAAAAAATTCAGTTTCAATTTTGTAGTTCAATATTATTAAATTTAAATTCAACACCTTTATTCAAAAGATTTACTTTTTTAAGTTCAGTAAAGTTAAGTAAAGTTTTTTTTATAATGGAGGGTTAAGATCCGGTGAAAAGTGGGTTTATGGTGAGAAATAAAAATTAAAACAGTCCATTGATCTTTCATATTCAACAGTCAAGATTAGACGTCAAAAAACTCAAAAGCACGCTAATTATCTCGCTAATCTACGTTTAAGGGTAATTTAGTCATAACCAAAATCTCTCAAACTAAAAATCCTTTTGATTGCGATTTGCGTAGCCGAAACCCTATAGACCTGCAACTGCGATTGAACCCTGCAGACGAGCAACTTCGGATCGACGGCGGACATGGAAGAGCGCTCGAATCCACCGCCGAACAACTCGAATCAAGTATACGGTGTGTTTCCCATCCTCGTTTTTTACTATCACAATAATTTATTAGGTTTTGAGAAGTTGCTCCACAATCGATCGGACGACTATCACTTTGTTTCCCATCAAAATGAGTAGTTTGATTTTTGTTGGATTAACAAAATATGTAGCGGCGTTTATCAAGATGCGTAACACCAGGGTTTCCCTCTGCCTATTTTAGGTTTGTATGAATTGATATAATACGTAACAATTTGAGGATATGTAAGATTTGTACTATAATGAGCAAAATTCATAGTTTTTTATTCATAATTTGTATCATAAACTACGTAATCTGGGACTATGTAGTGTTTCTTCACCAATATTGGTACTAATTTCTTTCATATTTGGTACTTCTTATCATATAATGCGTAAGATGGGACTTGTGATTCATTATTGGTACATTTATCATAATTCGTAGCATCGTTTATCAAGCTTAATGCAACGTCTTATAACACAGTTGTTACGTATTACAGTTGCTACGTATTATAACACAGTTGTTACGTATTATAATCCATTACTGCTGCATATTGTAATGCAAATGCTACGTATTATACTGCATAACTGATCTTATGTTTTATCATTCTTATCATGCTGGTAGGAACCACCTTGCAACTAGTTTTGTCGCGGCTTCATTAGGTTTCGAAATTGAGTTGTTAAGTTGTCCTGGTCAGGTAGATTCATGAAACTGAACCGCATTTATGAACAATGATAAGTTGAACAAACATTCTGTATTATGTTTCGAGGTATTAGGAGCATATTTTCGTTTCATATTTCATATATTAATCAAAGCTACAGAGGTGCTTATTCAATCCCATAGATGACAATTTGTGAGAATTAGTCTTCTCTTTTTAACCACTTCCTTCTCCATATACTAATTAAACCTCGTTTATTTGCAGGGCATATTAAGGTTTGCGATCAGAGGAGTGTATAGATGGATTGGATACTTCCATATGAAAACCAATTTGATATAGGTGAAGGTGACCAGTACTGAGATCTACATTGTTCAATATCGCCCACTGAGCTCACTCAGTCACTCCAAGTGGTTGGAATGCAATGATCTGAAAATGTCACTACATAATAGTCACAGATAAAACTCATGTAAGCATCTACTGATTTCTATCTTTTGCAAATAATTCCGTTGCTTGTTATAACTTATAATTCAATATATTGCTACATCATATTATAAATTAGATCTGAAGCGTCGAGTCTGTATCTTTTTATATCATAATTCTGTCAATTTGTACTATATTGATCATAATTTGGGTCATAACACAGTTGCTACGTATTGTAATATAATTGCATGTTCTATAGAACAACATACTTACATGTTTTAATATAGTGCTTCGGACTTAAATGTTGTTGCTACGTATTATAATACAGTTGTTACATATTATAATGCACAACTGATGCGACTTATAACACAGTTGTTACGTATTATAGTGCATAACTACTACGTATTATAACATAGTTGCTATGTATTATAACAAAGTGCATAACTGATGCGTCTTATAACACCGTTGTTACGTATTATAGTGCATAACTGCTACGTATTATAACACAGTTGCTATGTATTATAATCCATTACTGCTACGTATTGTAATGCAGCTGCTACGTATTATACTGCATAACTGATCTTATGTTTTATCATTCTTTTTCATTGAAGAAGAGACAGAAAGCTCAGAATCCAGCGAAAACCAGATCAAAATAGCTGTGGGCGCTGCTCACAATTTCCATTCTTTTTCATTAAGTTCGGAAAACCGGATCAAGATAGCTTTGAGCACTGCTCGTGGCTTAGAATACCTTCATTGTGAAGCAAATCCACCAGTCATTTTAATGCAAAGCTTTCAGATTTTGGACTTGCTAAGTTAGGCCCTGTTGGTGAAAATACCCATGTCTCGACACGAGTAATGGGAACTTACGTAGTTTATGATACAAGGTACCAATTATGAAAATTCCCAATTTTTTTCTGTGGTCTTTGATGTTTACTGCTTTGGAAAAATATTTACAGTTCCTATATGTTTTGCAAGACTACGGAGAGCCATCAGAAGGTCTTCACATTGTTCAGGAATACGTGAAATCCCATTGACCCGAGCATTATCACTTTGAAGGCTTTTAGTTTTAGAGATCAAAACTGTTTCTTATTTATCTAGTCATTCTGAATTTTTTCAACCAGCTTGTACTCACAATTAGGGCTGAGCATTCGGTAAATTACCGAATTTACCGTTACCGAATTTACCGACTTAAGTTTTTTATTCCGATTACCGAACCGAATTTACCGTTTTACCGACATTTCAGTAAAACGATAAATTCGGTAAATTTACCGAATTTATCGAATTTACCGAATTATTTTTTTAATATTTTTTCTCCTAATTTTAAAATTATTCAAAAATAATAGTTAACCATCTAACAACAATAAAACACAAGAATAATTCAAAATTATAATCTACACAATTATATCTCAAAAGTGGAGTTTTTTTTAAAGCTGACCCAAACTCGAGTTTGAATTTCAAAAATAACCCATGCGAGTTTCACATTTCAAAACTGACCCATTTTTAATGAGACCGGATCCCTGTGTTTTTTACAAGACCGGATCCCCAAAATCAGGTCTTCTATGCGTGTTCGAATGAGAGAACTCCACGTGTTTTCGTTTGCACATAAGACCGGATCCTGGGGATCCGGTCTTTGGAAAACACAGAAGACCAGATCCTGGGAATCCGGTCTTATTAAAAATGGGTCATTTTTGAAATGTGAAACTCGCGTGGGTTAGTTTTGAAATCCAAACTCGAGTTTGGGTCAGTTTTAAAAAAAACTCTCAAAAGTGTCCAAAAATTGAAGCTTAAAATTGAAGTTTAAACAATATGTCATTTAATTTTTTTTAATTTTTTAAATAATAAAAAAATTCTGATTCGGTAAATTACTGAATCAAAAAATTCATTCCGATTGCCGACCAAATTTTACCGTTTTACCGATAAGTAATTTACCGAATTCGGTTCGGTAAATTAAATCGGTAAATTCGGAATTTACCGAACACTACTCAACCCTACTCACAATGATCATCCAGTAAAGATGTTTAAACAGTTTTGTTCCTGGCAACTTCTGCTCCTTTAGATACGAATTCTACGTTAAAAACTACGTATTATATTTAAAGCGATGCAGTCTTAACTCGAAATCTACGTATTTCACACTCATCTTTACTACAGAGTACGTATTTTAACTATAAAGCTATGTATCTTATCATTTCACTTAAAACAAAACTAGCCCACTTCATAGATTAGGTTACGTAACATGATACATAATGCTACGTATTTTAGCACTTCACTTAAAACGAAATTAGGCAGCTTCATAGATGATATTACGTAACATGATACATAATGCAACGTATTTTAGGCAGCTTCATAGATTATGTGAACAAGACTACGCATAATATGAACTAGACTGCGAATTTTAACTATAAAGCTACGCATTATAAAAAGGGGTAAATGATAGATTACGAATTTTAACTATAAAGCTACGCATAATATGAACTAGACTATAAAGCTAAAATACGTAGCATTGTTCTGTAGCTTTATCTGACGAGCAACGTATTGCACGTTTGTTTGGACTCTTAAAATAGGTAACATCATCTATAAAACTGCATAGTTTCCTTTTACTAGTGCTAAAATACGTAGCATTCTGAAGTCGTCGGCGGACGGCGTGGTCGTTTCTCTGCGCGAGTCATGTCTAATGATCTTTGGCCGGTTATGAGTTCCAGAAGAACAACACCAAAGCTATAAACATCACTCATTGAGGTAAGATGGCCGGTCATGAAGTACTCTGGTGCAGCATAGCCCTCTGTCCCCATGACACGCGTGGACACATGATCGCCTTCAGGTCCATCCTTTGCCAAACCAAAATCAGATAATTTGGCTGTATAATCCTGAAAGGGAAAATAACACGACACTAGTCAGAAAACTCGTTAACACTAACACAGATGATAAATTTATAAGAAGAAACTAGATTAGTAGAATTAATTCGGCCTAAGCCTGCATAGTTTCCTTTTGCATTAAACCATGACCTGAAAAATAAGCCCGGCCAGAAGATAATTCCAACTCCCAGCAAGCAGGTTCAGCTTGGTAGTTATCTCCGCTCAAAGCCTCTTCCAAATCTTGAAATGCAAAAAAAAAAACTATCAGAGATCCAAACACAACACTAATCATATCAAAACTAATAAACCAAAAGACGCACCTTCGAAGCTTCGCGACTGATGTAAAGCGTCATAATCACTATATCCGTATCATAATTGTCCGTTCAAAGCCAAACTCAATCGCATCCGTGCTGGTTTGAGTTCAATATAGGTGGAAAGTCGGAGCGCGTCACAACATCGCTGAATTAAAATCGCCCGGTTGCCGATCGAATCGGCGGTGCAGCTCCACCTGCCATGATCTATCTCTTCTCCTTGAGCTCCTTCCTCAACTAAAGTAAACAGCAAACCAATGAAACAGTACAACCTTAGATGGAAAACTGCATACAAGGCACAATAGATGCAGAATGTGCTCAAAAGCTGAGAACCTCAGCAGCTGTTATAATAGACTGGGACCAGGAAAATAGAAATAATCAATAATCTACTATAAGAAAATAGTTGATTATGAGATTGTAGCTCCAATGCATTGCAAAATTAATTAATCTTTGGCTGATAGCACTACGAACTGGTTATGAAAGAGGCATACAAAAATGTGATAAAAATCAGGACTAGGCCTTCACTCAATTCTCCAGAAACAAAATACAATCCACATGGAAAAGAACCCCATTAACACCAGAAATGCTCGCTAAAATACATCTTCAGAAACTAAGAAGCATGATGTATCTAAATCAAATCTGAGCTCAGGCAAGTCGGACAAGGGAGAGCAGTATAGAAGTCACAGATTATCAAACTTAATGGAGCTTGCCATGAGAAACACACAAATCATAATTAACATGAATAGAAACAAACAGCAACCTGTTGCTTCAACTAAGAAGCTTGTTTCTCAGTTTGATGAAAACTTAAGGTCTTCCAACCTCTCACTCCACTGAATATGAGCTCTCTTTTCACTTCGCTTCCTTCACTTATTTCAAAGTCATCTAACATGCAGACAAATGTATATTTCAAAGTCTTCTGCACTTAACTCATACAGCTTCATTGAGATTATTGCAAATGATTGTGACTTCTTCTGATAACATATGCGCCTTGCATGTTCTCCAAGCAATATAGAGCGAATGTGAACCTTCACCTTCTTTTGCAATAGGAAGACTATTTGTTAAAAGAAAAAATGTACCAGGAGCTCAGTTGACATCAGGGCCGGCCC